>OY728156.1:1280880653-1285880653 GCA_963277665.1 Viscum album
GAAATGATTTTGTTTTAAAAAAAATCAGATGCTGACTTTGGTGGATGTAGAATGGGTAGAAAAATTACATCTAGAACTTTTCATTTCATAGGAGATTAATTAGTTTCTTGGTCACGAAAAAAAGCAACACTCAGTAGCACTTTCCACTTCTGAAGCTGAATATATAGCATCCGAAAGTTTTTCTTCTCAAGTGTTGTGGATGCAATACTCACTCACAGACTATGGTATGAGTTTTATGAAAAAATAAATTTTTTGTGATAATACAAGTGCCATTTCCTTAAGTAAAAACCATACACATCACTCTCATACAAAACACATAGATATTAGGCATCACTTTCTTGGGGATCACACACAAAAAGGAGATATTATTCTTCAATTTATCATAATGCTAGATCAAATTGCTGATACTTTAAAAAAATCATTACCCTCTGATAGATTTTAATACATTAAATAGAATTTTGTAATGATAACTGTAAGTTAATCCTCCATGTTAACTTCTTTTTGAAATGTATATCCTTATAGTAAAAAAACTCCTTTTCATAAGGGGAGTACATTTTCTTGTTAGTTAGTTTATAAATATTCATAATGATGATTTTCCTTACATTCATAATAAATATTTTCTAAATTTTCATAATGATGATTTTCTAAATTTTTGTAATTAATATTTTCTAAATTTTCCTAATGAAGATTTTTCTAAATATTTGTAATGATTATTCTATATATTTTCGTAATGATGACTTTCTATGTTTTTGTAATGAAGATTTTCTAAATTCTCATAATGAATATTTTAAAATATTTCAAAAGGAAAATTTTATAAATTTTCGTAATGAAAGTTCTATTTATTTTTTTTGTTATAAAAATTTCGTAGTTAGATTTTTCATCATGTTTTTTTCCCTTTCATAGTTTTTGTAATTAAAATTTTCGAATCTAAAGTTCATCAAGAAAAATTTTCCTCAATACAAATAATAATCCTAGAAATCCGAAAGGTATGTTTCCTTTCATAAATTTTCATAATCATATTTTACTTTTTGGTATTTTCATATTTTTTTTAATTTTCATATACATTTTTTCATATTAATTTTTTAATTGAATCCGAATGTTTTTGTTCAAAAACCTCAAAAGATCATATTCTATCGAAATTTCTTCTGGCTATCATTTCATCCATGAGATCTAATCAGAAGGTTTCTCAACTGTTGGATTGAGAATGGAAGAAAAACTGTCACCTCAATCACCTATATAAAGGATCTTTAATGGATTTCCCACATCAAAACTGAAGCTCATGCATGCTAAGGCTTTTTTCTCCTACTTCATCTCATTCCGAACATCTCAGATCTTTCTTACTTCTAAATGTCTTCTAAAGTCTCCTTTTAGAAAGATATGTCAACAGTCAAAACGATTTCTGAATGTAAAATATATAGATAAACCTTAGGTGATATGAAGTTCTTCACAAATAATGCTTCTATCATTTCCAAGAATATAATGCTAAATGGGTGGGAGAGTGTTTGCCTCTCAAAACCAAATTCTCGGAATTTGGTATACCCAGAATTGTTAATAGAATTATATGAGTCATTTACCTTTTTCTAGGAAGAATCAAGAGATGAGTTTTCTTTTAAGAGATGTGGGATGACTTATTCACTTTCTTATATCACGGTTGCAAGTTTTATTAGAATCCCATATGAAGAAGAAGATGAGTATTGTTATCATAAGTTCTCGGATGTTCAAGGAAGATTTGTTATGGTGAAGTTCATGGCTTGCCTTGTTCTCTCAGAGGTGAAGACTTCAAAGATTATTTATCTGACTACAGATTTTCAGATTCTTGAATTGTGGGTTCAAGGATTTATCACACCAAGAAAAGGTGATAACGATACATTAAAGAAGAGTGATATGTACATTCTTGATTTCTTGGTAAACCTAATGAATATAAACTTGTTAAAGAATATCTTGGTTACTATTGAGAACATAGAAAAAGAAAATATGAATGCTCGTATTATAATATATCCATCCAATCATTCAAAGATGATTATTTGGAGTTTAGAATCCTTTAAAACCCCTTGAAAATCTAATTCAAGGAATTGAAAAGCCTTGTTGTTGAGTGGTGACACTCTGAGAAGGATGAATGTTTGATTTTCTAAAGAATAAGATAAATTTAAATATTTTCCTGAGGAAGATTCTGAAGCCTTATCGAAGATATGAGAAGTAGTTGAGACTTCCAAAAAGGGTGAACGGAAGAGGAATGTGAAGGATGTGGAAGAAAAGGAAAAACCCCAGTGGCTAAAGAAACCAAATCCGCACCACCAAAGCTAGAGAAGTAAAAAGCCTATCATGATGAGGATGTGGCTAAATGGAGAAAAGATAAGAGAAATCAGAATGAAAGGGAGCCTAAGTTTGGATTCGACCCTACTGAGGCAAAGACATTGAAATAAAATGCAGTTGAAGAACTTGACAAGCAAGAGAAATAGAAGAAGCAGAAGAAGAAGTTATCTGAGGCTGAAATAGTTCAATCCCTTCTATAAGCTACTGAGAAATCTTCATAGAATATTATGGTACCAGAATCCTACCTAATAGAACCTTTAACTAAGACTCCGGGAAATAAGTTTGTAACTCTAAAAAAATTCCAAGAAAAATAAGTATAAGAAAAAGAAGCATAAGAAAAAGAAGAAGGCAGTGGTGATACCGAAGATCTGATAAAGAAAGTTGAATATTTTCAAGAGAAGGAAAGCCCTTCTAAGAAATTATCATTCTGAACATCTCAAGCTGAATCATCAAAGATTGTTACTCTTGGTAAGGATTAATAGAAAGCTGAAGATGAAGTTTTCAAACCATCTGAAGATGAAAGCATCGATAGAGATTTCATTCATCCAGATGATGGTGAGTTATAATCTAAAAAGGAAGAATTTGATGAAGACAAAATCATTTAGCTATCTGATAGTGAACCTGAATATCCTAATCAAGAAGTAATTCTGAAAGCGAATATGATAAAATAGGTAGTCATTGATACATCTATGAAGGCTATGATAAAAAGGAAAGATGTTGGTGCTTCTTCAAAGAGGAAAACTGTTGAGTAAGAAAAAGAAACCACATCAAGAAAGATATCTAATTCAGAATCATCCTCCCATGGACATGATTTTGTTTTCCAATCTTTGAAGAAGCTTGTTGGAACTATACCAATATTTCCCAGTATAGAATCCAGATTCCAAATGCTTCAACAAACCTTGATTCAGAAATCGGATTCCGTATCCATGGTGATCGATAAGTGTGTGAAGCTTAAGGATGATTTCAAAACCTTTTTCATAAACTATGAATCCCACAAAATATCATTCAAGAAAATGACCAGTTGGTCAAGGAAACATATAGAAGACATGAGAATTCTTGATGAGTTGAAAGATAGTGTGAAGGATGCATTTGATAGAAAATATATGAAGATCAATGATCTTACAAATAGTTTTGAGGAAAAGATGTCTCTGGAATAGAATTCCCAGATTCTAGAAGTGAATGATCTGAATGGGAAGTTATATTCAGTTTCTCAGAGTTTGAAGATGGAAAGAGGTCTTAGAATTGAACTTGAGGAAAAGTTTTCTTAGAAAGAAGAAATTCTAAATGGTCAGGCTGAATCCCTTAGGGCTCAGAAATAAAAAATCAAAGCCTTATTGAAGATATCATAAGATCAGGACCAAATTCTCAAACAAGCAGAGGATGATCACAATGAACTCAAGAAGCTCCAAACAATAGTAAAGAAGTTATTGCCGAAGGAGAAGTAAGGATAATCTTGTTCAATTCTGATCTTTTGTTTTAATTCTTCCTTGTATAAATGATTCCAATCGTAATGAAGTTTTGGGATTCTCTTCATGTATTTTGTTGTATATTACTAATATTTCAGATACCATATTTTATTTTATATTCCCTTTAATCATTTTTGAAAATCACAAAGGGGAAGAAAGGAAAAAATTATACTATGTAAAGAACAAATTTTCCTACGGAAGGGGGAGTTCATATAAGGGGTAATTCTTATCCAATATGATTTTTGTATGCAATAAAATTCTAAGTCTCATTCTAAAAATCATGAGTATATTCCTTAATGTCTCAAAAGCCTAAGGGGGAGTTATTCATGTTCATCTTTTCCATTGTGTTGAGGGAGATAATTTTTACTTTCAAGGTCTGGAAAAATATTTTCCAAGTCCTTATATTCTTTTTCGTAAGGATGTTTGTGCTTTCCAAAAAGGGTGATATTGTTGAGTCAAAAAGGTTTCCTTATGAATTTTCCATTCCATCATGTTTTGAAAATCACAAAGACCTTATCTTATGTAAAATTTTATTTTCCCTATGTTTCATCTTGATACGGAAAATTTTCCTTCCCTAAGGAAATTTATCCTTGTCATGTTTTTCTTTGCTCTATATTTTAGTCTAGCTCATTTTACGTCAAAGTATAAAATTCGGTTTCATATCGAAAACCCTAGAAACATAAATACATAGATATAGATCATTTTATATTCAGGATTTGAATCCAGGTTCTCAATTCTATGAATTCAGGTTTCGAACTTTCAAAGTTCAGACTCCAAATTCTCCGAATTCAGGCTCTGAACATTCTGAGTTCAGACTCTGAATTCTCTGAATTAAGGTTTCGATATTTTTGATTTTAGAATCCAAATTCTCCAAATTCAGGCTCCGAACTTTCTGGGTTTAGACTTCTAATTCTCTGAATTCAGGCTTCGAACTTTCTGATTTTAGACTCTGAATTCTTATGAATTCTAATTCTGAATTTACCTAAAATTCAGACTCCAGAATTCTATAGAATTCAGGTTCGGAATTATTTTGAAGACAAAATCTAAATAACCATTTATTTGGACACTGAATGGTTTCATGGTTAGACTCCAAACATGTATTTTTCCCTGCACTCTGAAAAATGAATTTAGGTAAGCAACCATATTTTTGCATACTCATGTTTTGGTTATAAAACGATGTTGTGCATTCAGTTACTAACCAACCATTGTTTAGGTGACACATGTATAGGTCCCTCTGAAATTCAATGAAAAATATTACCATTAGTGGAGGGAGCTAACCGTTGAATATATGCCTTTAAATAGAAGCCCATTTGAACGATCTCACAACAAGTTGATCAATCTAGACATTAAATGTTGTTGAACTGATTTCTAGAGAGAGAGACTTTATTTCTTTGTGCATACTGAACATCTTGTTCAGAATTGCTTCGTGCGACATCAGATGTTGCTGAGTACATTTTAGGGCTTCTAAGGATAGGATGACAGAGGTTCAGACTACATTGAAGCTCAAGGGCTTGTGGGGATATCAAGATAGATTCCAATATTCGAATCAAGGGATTACCTTAGTGTGGGTATGTCAGACTTTCTTGAAAGTATAAATCAAGTGACCTTTATCAAAGTTTGTTACATACCCTTCTCTTTGGGTTAAAATATTTACTACTTGTTACTTGTATTGTTTCATGTTTTTCGCTACATTTCAGTTATTGAGGAAAGTATAAGTATCTTATACTTACTTATACTTGTACTCTGATTTTAAGATTCTATACGATTTAAAGTAGAATATTTATCTTTATAAACTTTTCTTATACTTCATTTCTGGAACCATATTTTTGGAATCATAAACCTCTGTAAAACTAAGAGGATCAGTGAATTTACCTTGTTTAACTTTGTTAAACATTACCAACTTTAAAAGTTACAAAGGGATTTTTTAAATTATACAATTCACCATCCCCTTGTATATTGAGCATCAACATCATTATTTCGATACTAAAATCAGTATCATTTTGATCCAACAATAATTAAGGGTATTCATATAACAAAAACTATAGATAAATAATTAATAACCAATAGAGAAAGGTAAATAACTGAAGAAAATTTCATTTAATCAATAACATGAGCATAATATGGAAGGATTGATTGATTATCAAGTAATTACCTATAAATAGTGACATGAGATTGAAAACACAACCATCAATATTCTAAATACTCAAAAAATCACAATAAATATCAATAACTATATATTTATAATGATAGAATGCGTATTTATCAACATCTAAACTATATTTTTATGGCCTTGTGTTAATAAGTCTATATATTTGAGTAAGTTCTCTGCCAAAAACTCAATCTAGTTTTTCGCATTGGACCTACCATTAAATCGAGGGGCTATAGTGGGCCCCGCCCATCATATAATTAGTTCAATGAATTCCTCATATTTAATAGGGTAACATAATCAATATAAAAATTAGTATTGAAAATCTAACATACTAAATGTTAACACGTACCAAAATAAATAAATATAATTATGAACAATACATATTAAAATGTTGAATGGTAATAAAATTATATATCCCCTATGAAACTAATTAAAAATAATCTGGGTTAATAATAATTAATTTACCAATACAGCATTTCCTTAGTGTATTATAATTGAAATAAAGGGTTCATGTCATTGATGAGTAGAAATACCATTACGTTATACTTAAAAACACTTGGGAAAAAATTACTTTTTTATTTTAAAAATCACCATTTTAAAAAAAGTTCACCAAACATTTTGAAATTAATTTTCAATAAAAATAACCTTATAACTAATTTAATGTAAGCAATAAAATATTGATTTTTCATGAAGATTAAAATTTTATTTCATTATTTATATGATAAAAAATAGTAATCCTTTCTTTTTTTTGTAAAATCTTAATAAGCAATGTTTTGGAAACAACATGAAAATTATTTTGAAAGTATTTTTTTAAAAAATTAAAAACTCTTAAAATTTCATTAAAAAATAAAATTTAAATATTTATAAACTTTATAAAAAATAATATTTTAAAACATGGGTTTTTATGAAAAAATATTTCTAATAGAAGTGACAAAAAGATTCGGATTTTCATTAAAAGTTTTTTGTAATCATTTGATGTACTAATGAGTGGGGAAATGGTACTATTACATGAAAAATTTAATAAATAAATAGATATGAACAATATATATTGATTTTAATATAGTGATATCAATTTATTTCTCCAATGAAAGCTTAAACAAAAACTATCCGGAATAATGATGAGATTGTGAAATAAAACATTACCACTTTGGTATTATATGAATTATAGCATCCTGAATGAAATAAAATCACATGAAATATTAAATAATATGAATATAAATATATAAACAATTTATCATAAAAATGTGTCATTATATACACCACTCAAAGTAAATATTTGTTGAATATGGAATATATTTCATGGAAGTAAAATTTAGAAAAGAAACCCTTACCTCGGGTCTTATTTTCATTGTACATGTCCATAGTTCATGTATAATGGATTTAATCTGGTAATTAATTTATAAAAAACTATAATAATATTTATAATACCATATATGATCATCCTATAACATTTTACCACCTTTCTGTCAATAATATTTTATTATTTATATTGTTTCGGTGTTGATTGCCCTATTTTCTCATGCACATTTTGTTAATAAAATTCTAGTTATTTTGAATAGGATTATAATAAATGTATATATACCATAATTAAAATTATAAATACTTTATAAATATCATATTTACAATTTATAAACATATTTATAACCCTTTATGAAAATTGGACTTGGAAAATGAATTGCATTGCTTCATGGATACGATAGGCTATATGTATGCGCGATTAATGGTATCATTACCTTAACACATGAAAGGGATAGAGATTGGGTGATATATTAATTTTACAAAATCAATATAATATCATATATATCCCATATATTCATTAATTTTATCTTTATTTCATTCCATGTAATGTTTTTGTGAAAAATGAATTGCATCTCTTCATGAGGGGTTAATTCATCATTCACATAGGTGACATTATTGTATTTGAATGGAAATAGAAAATAAGAAGTAATATGTGACCGTAAAATTTAAAAACAATAATAATATCATAAATATCATATAATTTTGTTAAATCCATTGTTATATTCATCCCTAAGAGGTGGTGATGGAAAACTAAGTACATCATCTCACGAGGTGGTAGTCTGACATACACAAGATCAATGATTTTATTTCCCATTTTATGGAAGAGGATCGAGATAAAGGTAACTGATTTAACATAGAAACATATAAGTATATGTACTGTAATTGGTAAATTATATTATCATGGTTTAATAATAATTTATTTATTTGTAAGATGAAAAAAAATTAAACTCATGTTTGGGAATGCTACCGCCTTTTCAGACAACTTCTTTTGGTTTGAACCAAAATCCATCCTATGATGGATTAATGAAAAAATTAACTCTTATATAATAATATGAGTTATTTAATAAAGGTATTTAGGAAGGTATTTTTCAAACCAATAGGTTTTATATGTGTAAAGAGTAGAGTACAACAAGTGGCCTTCTTTTAGGAAGCTGAGTGGTACAATTGTATTTTTTGAAAAAATTGATATACCCATGTTTTTTACATTCCAAAAGTCTAATAAAGGGACATTATCAAACCTAAAAGTGATATGGTCAAAATATGTCCATTAAATATCTTTTTAACATGTTTTTGGTCATTTATAACCCTTATCATTTTAGTTTTACCCCCAAGTAAGCATATTTTTTACTTTAACAAGAATAAATATTTTCTACTATTTTTTGAAATTTATTTTACAAAAAAATTATTTTGATAATATTAGATAATTTAAATTATTTTTATTAAAAATATAAAAACAATTTTTCCAAATTTCTCTAAAAAAATTCAAAATTAAATAAAAAATAAATCCTACAAACATTATGAAAAAACATTTTTATAGAGAGTAAAAGATCAAAAGTAGAGAATGTTATAATTTAAAAACTTAATATTAATTTTTTTAAATTGGCCTAAATTAGATTAATTGATATATAATAGATCTATTTTTAATTTTTATATTATATTAATTCAATTTTTATGTTTTTAGTGTCATTAAAATAAATGAAATTTTTTAATGGAATCCATTATTTTCACTATTCATTGAAAATTTTAACTTTTCATCAAATCCTAAAAATTCACCCATGGATAATTTTTTCATGCAGATTTGAAAAAATAAATTTATTTCCTAAAATAATATTGATAAAATTGTTAAAAATTAATCTTCAATTATGTGCGAAAATCTTGACAGAACCTCCTTTTAGAAAAAATATATATAGTTTTTCAGAAAAAAAATATTTTCCTTATAGATTTTTATTATTAAATTTTTAATCAATATATAACAATTGAATTTATTTTGTACAATTTTAAAAAATATAATTATCATAATTTTGTTAATACTATTCATACATGTTATATTAACAACAATAACTTAATGTTCATGTTTAAATAAAAGTATTTTAATTCAGTAATATGTTTCTTTTAAACTCAGTGTTGTGTGTATCATAAGATAATATAGAAAAATAAATAAAACATAAATTTTTAGGCTGATATATTTTATTCCATGCTTAGTGTGGCTTTTCATACATGCTATCGAAGCTAATTTTTGTATTTAAAAATATAAAGTTGTTGCATTCTACCCCTATAAATAAGTTGCATCCTCACAATTAAATCTTGATCACATAAATTAATGGGCTGGAATTTTTAAATACATTTCTTGAAATATTTCATTGTTATTAGGGTTGATAAAACATCCTCATTATAAAAGATAAAGGGAAGTATGAAAGTCATCTGGAATAATTACATACTAAGGTTTTCAAGAAAGAAAACAGAGGTGGGTAGTTATGATATAGACCTAAAAGAAAAGCATAAATTATTATAAATATTGTTTAAGGTCATTGATAATAAGAATGTGGCTGATCAAGATAATAGTAATTATAACAAAAACATAAATCTATGATGAGTTATGTGACTATTTTATTCATCACATAGTGTCATGAACCAACCCGTGTCGACCCTGAATCGGTCCCCTAAGCCGGTCTGCGACATGGCCCGAAGGGCATTCCCGATCCCCATGGGCTGGAAACTAGTGTCGGGCATCAAAACTAAACAAGAGGGAATGATTTGGCCCATAAACGAAAGACATGTAAAACATCAGAAAAACTAGAATAACGCAAGGTAAATAAATGTCACGAAAAAAGGAGGAACAACCAACAACGACAAACTAACCTGACCATGACCAAAAGTCCTCGAAACTCTGAGAGTTTCTCACCAGTATACAACCAACTCTCGTCCATGGTGAGGAAGCTCAAGTCAAACCTGCAACAAAACTAAAAATAAGAAAGCACTATAGGCGTGATTATTAAAAACTCAATAGGTAGGCCCGAGTAATTCTATTCCCAATGCACATACCATTGAATAAAGAATTCACTAATTCCATGTATGAACTAAATGATATAAAATATTAGTTTCCACACACACTTTCATTTCTAAAACAAGTAACAGTCTATTCACTTTTTAGTTCAAAACAAGTTTAATGTTTGAAGGGAACATGTGCACTACATCTTAAAAAAATTTTTTGACCAATTTAGAAATCCATATTTTAGTTGTTATTCAAAAGTAAAACCACACACAATACACAACACACACTAAGGGAAATAAAGAATGAGGCACATAGGGGCCAGAAACTGAACTAGACCTCTCAATCATCCACTACATATAAA
This sequence comes from Viscum album, assembly GCA_963277665.1. Taxonomy (NCBI): domain Eukaryota; kingdom Viridiplantae; phylum Streptophyta; class Magnoliopsida; order Santalales; family Viscaceae; genus Viscum; species Viscum album. The sequence continues at coordinate 1,280,891,234 of OY728156.1, forward strand.
CAAACACTAAAGAAAACATGGGTCAAACCTAGAAGATCGTGAACAATTCAGAACATACTATACATGTGACTCATCCTGAAAGCATGCTCTAACTTGATGACATCATAATGCCCTAACGCTGGGTATAGCCCTTCATTGCCTAAACAAGGGGCCCAATCCCCATAGCAGAAATAACTCAGTATTCCCCTGCTATGGGGCCACTTTCCAGTGCGTATTATAAACTAGTGCAACAATCGTTCTCAGAAGATTCACTCACTATGTTGGGTTACCATGTCAACACAAGCAATAAAAAGGGATGCGTCCACAATATAAATCAATCAGTCATGATGCAGAAACATCAATTACAGCTCACGCAATCAACGGACACCAAGATCACCCCTAAGTGGGTTTTCCAAAATAAGTTATTTTATTAAAGTTCCAAATGGGCCTTCACCAATTTTAATGAAAAACCTTATTTCTCGAGAAAACCCAAAACACTTGTTCAGAAGAAATCATTTATCTTTAAAACTGGAACTACATTTGAAATTACGTGAATTATATTTAAATGACAAATAGTCATTCTTTCAATACCAAGTGTCTGCTCCTCTAGAAAATGTTTCAAGAGTCATGTATAAAATAAATGGATCTTTTTACACCAAATAATCATTTAAAAATTAATTCTCTTATATTATTTATCATTTATTAAAATGAATAAAACATCATGAAATTAATAAATTCTAAATTTAATGGTGAGTGTAGTGGGGTACCATCTCGGCTCTTTGTCCAAACACAATGACGTAACGCACCTCGCATGGTTGCGCAAGCACGCACGCAAGATGACAATCTCATGAGTGTGGAAAAATGAGAGGGTATGGCAGCCGTTATCAGGACCAGGGAGTAGCCCTGTTCAAATAGAACATGCCCCAAAATAGGATCAGAGCAACATGAGTGGCAGCCACCAGATGTAGACCTAACCATATTTGAGGAATGAGAGGGTATGACAGCCGTCATCGGGACTAGGCACCATGCATCTTTGTACGGGGAAATGCTAGTCGATCAGCAATGCAAGGTGGGGAGCTAGGTGATCAATGACGCAGAAAGCCTGGGAGGGGCAGTTCAAGTGGGCTGCGCTTACGGGTCATGTATTGGGCATGGTATGCCTATGGGCCTTCGGGTCATGTATTACGGGTTTGTCGGGCCTTGTGCCTTGGGCCTATAGGTCATGTACGGGTTCCCCTTCAACCCTTAAAAGGGGGATTATCCATAATTAAATATAAAAGAAGGCCTTCAGAACATTCAGGTCATGAGTGTGGAAAAACCTTTCCAATGTGATGCAACTGTAAAGATAAGTAAATACATAAACACAGACTTAAAAAAAAACGAAAAAATAGTGCAAAAGAACCACCTCGACCTACTTTCAAAACATAACTCGCATTTTTTGCACTGTTTAATATATCACTTTAAAATCTATAAAACAGGTTCCAAAGAGTAACCCGCAACATACCATGACAGAAAACGCATGACTTTCATAGTGTAAAAAACTAAATACACAAATTCATGAAAATATATTAAACATCAAAAAACTAGTTTTCAACAAAACACACCTTAAATTCACATGAGCATGTTACCGAATATATAATCCAAACTCAGTTCATTTAAAAAAAATAAACTTCACACCAAACAAATCAATCACTAAGCATTCCAAATAAATAATTTAGGTGAAATAATTAACCAAATAAAAATTAGATACAATATCACATAATTTAATAAATCATTTAAGCAATTTATAACGTACTTCTTAGTAGCACAACAAGGATTTCCACAAAAAACTCACATAAAAACATCTTGAAATCAAAAGCACATGAAATCCCTTCCAATAATAATAATAATAATAATAATAGTAATTTTTGCATCACATACACAATTTAGTAAAACACTTGCACAAATTACCCATACCCAACCATTTTAGGAAAACCCCCTTTTTCCACAAAACAACCCATTTTCATTTTACACGCACACAAAAACCACTTGAAACCACTTTTCGCACCACTTATACATGTCAAACAACCACAAGATCAATTTCTAAAAAATTATAAAAATTTATAAACACCATCATAAACAAATTAGACATATTATACTGTTGTGAAACAAGTAAAACTGATAATTTAAGCAATAGAGGAACCAATTAATTGCTCCGGAATGGAATGGGTCGAAAGCGTTTGCCTCAAATCGAGCACGGATGCGACCAAACATCGAAGAAAGGTAGAACACTCCTTCGTAGACCAACTGAAAACCTAAATCAGTGGGATAAACATGAAAAAAAACTTGAGGTGTTACTGTTTTTCTAAATCGAAGGAAAAAACCTAGAAATTGAGATCCCATCCCAAGTGGAGGGGGGGGGGGGGGTATGCCCACCGGAGAGGGAGACAACCGGAGATGGTGTCGGACGCGTCTCTGGCCAGAGCATGGAGGCTAGAGCGCGTCCTAGCCGGAGGCGCAGGAGCCCGGAGGACCTGGAGGGTGAAGCGTGCAGGTCGGACCACGGGAGGCTGGGGCATCGAGTGCGAGCAGGAGGGTGCAGTCTAGAGGGAGCCTAGATGTCCATGGGTGGCCGGAGGATGGAGTTAGAGGCTGGCTGGGGTGGTGAGGGGGCACCGGATCGTGGCAAGCGGGATGCGTGGGAGGCCTTCGGACATGGGAGGCGCGACTGGGGCGTGCTCGCCAGGTCGTGCCGGTGAGGAGAGAGTGGGGCACGGTCGAGGGAGTAAGGCGGAGCATGGGGTGGCGAGCGGGAGCAGCGAGGGTTGTATCGTGGACGGGCGAGGCTGTTGGACAGATGTACGGTGTGGGTGGGGAGTCAGGAAGTGGAGGGCTGCGGGGGTTGGTCCACTGGTCGGTGGGGCGAAGGGCTACGAATTCTGTAGGGGGCGCCGCTTCGCAGAGGAATAGTGAGGGGGTGGGGGTGACGGGATGAGTCCGGTAGCTAGGGTTTGATTAGTTTTTTTTCATTTAAATAAAATAAGAATAATAAAAATAATAAAACTATAAATAATAATAATAATAATATAAATAATAACAATAAAGATTATATTAATAAAATTTATTAATAATAATAAAAACAAAAATGTCATATTATTATTTTTTTTATCCAATGTTTTTTAATTTTAAATTGTTTATTTACATTACCCTGAAAAATGGATCAATGTGTATTCAGAGGATGACTTAATAAACCGCGTGCAAGTTGTGCGCCTCAACTCAAACTGCATCGGCATTCACACAAGCACATGGGGCGATCGTGCGGCTACCGCCTACCATGCAGTGACCATGCATGGGCCCAAAACCCGCTAAAAATATTAAATGACAAAATTTCTAATCCAAGATCTTACTCGGACCCTGGCACGAGAACCCGGAGACAATAATTAAATAAAATAAAAATTAATTTAAGATGGAAAGTGTGACACATAGAAAGGTAATATGATGATATTTTTATTTCAAGATCTTTAAGTTCAGTTGGGTAATTCATGTACCAGTACGATTGATGTCACTATAAAATATACATATAATATCATCCAATTGATGTGATTTAACGAATTTCAACTATATTATTTACAATAAGAAATGAATATCCAAGAATAATTTTTTTATTCCTATAGCACTAAAATAATCTTTTACAATATTATATTATCTATAAAAGTGTAACCAGCTAATCTAGCTATCTTTAATAAAACCCAAATAAATTGAAAAAGTAATCTAATAAAATAAATTAATATATAATAACACAATAGTAACTCCAAAAACTAAACATAATATCTTTCATATATGGTTAACCTTATAAATTGACCAAAATATATATAACCAAATTCAATGTTAAAAAGTTTTTGATCAAAAGGCATTCAATCAACATTATATTCCCCAAAAAATATTAATTGCCTTTGAATGTCACATTCCATATATGTGAACACATTGATCATCATAAATCCTTAATTAAAACATATATAATTCCAAAAATAATATTTTAGGTTGTCTCATATATTCTATATGTCTAAACATATAGTAAAACCTAGAAATAGTATAATAAACCATAAAATCAATAACTAATTTTATAGTTATCAATAGTATCCCATAAAAATATATTTATCATTATTATATCAACATATTTAAAATATTAAGGAATGACTTCATTTAGTATTGTTTTTTGATAAGGTAAACTTTTCTCTGAATAAATTTTCTTGTTCATCAGTATTATTAATAATATTCTCTGAAATCCATTAAAAATAGTACTGCAGTACAATACTTGTAAATTTCATAATACATGAACCCATAATTTCATTCCTAAAGTACACTAATAACATAATTCATGAATCTAAACACAATCTCATTTTTCAATTGTAATGGAATCAGCTAATCCATGATCCCTTAGCTTCATTTGATGAATGTTCCATTTATTCTTGGGTCATTGATGTGTGTAGTTCGGCATCTCTTTATAGTATAAGCTTTGGATATTAGAAATTTATTTCAAGAACATTCAATTATGAAAATGATTTACTTACTTTCCACATTTATAACAAACTCCTAATACCTTGAATAAAGTACCATGGTGTTTCTTTCTACAATAATCAAATGTGGGAAAACCCATCTTTCCCATCTACCAGTTTTTCAAATATTTATCAACCATATTATTCTTCTTATTCATCCTATAAAAGCCACAATTCTTTTATAATTATTTCTATTTCTTCATGGAACATGATACTATGTTCTCATATTATGAAAATGTTTTGGAGACTAGCTTCACTTAAAATATTTGATTAATCTCATGAAAGCAATGATAACTCTTCCACTATAGATTATGTGAACTGGTATAGATTTCATTCCTTCTAATAGGGACCACTTCAAAAATATTTATTGAAGTATATTAGTTCATAACATTATGTAACATGATTTTTAATCCCAAAAATATTAGAACACTTAACATAAATTTTAAAATATTTTTAAAGATAAAATCATAACAGTAAACTTTTGTTCTTTTGGGATTTATTTATTTAGAAATAAATAATATTTGTTAGTAAAGAAAATATGTTTTATAATAAGTATATCCCCCATGTGTGTCAATCCAAGTGCATTGAATGTCTTCTTGTCATGAACAAGATTGAAAATTTATTTAAGACCAATGCATCCTTTTCAGAATTTTTACCCCAATGTACATCTATGCCAGAACCACGTCCACATTTAGTATCAAGACACCAATTTACGGTTAGTAAACCCCATATACTATATTACTTACCAAAAAATTGTAATGTTCTTTTATATTAGCAATAAAATTATATCATAGGTTTATATTCCATAATATAGTTTTTCCTAAATGTAATTCTCAAAGATTAACATCCTCTTATACGAACTATAGAGACCCTAAACTGTATAGCCCAGATATGGTGTCGACATTATAACATTGGAATAAGATAAATAGAATATCATCCCAATGAAATAAATGGTTTAGTAATCTTGGTAAACTATATACATAATTGAAATTTATATCACAATTGAGAATATAAAATACACAATGTAGTTTTTTTAGAATTACAGTATTCATTATATTGTACCCTATATATCAATAACAAACAACTTCATGGTGTCTTAGAGAAAATAAAAAATAAGAAATATGTGAGATAAGATGCTCAATAATAGAATGATTATGTAGTAATATATGAATAAATAAGGAATAATAAATATAGAATGGTGAATAACTAAATCATATTCCTTTTAACCAATAACTTGAGCTTAATATTGAATGAAAAAATGATTATCAAATAATTCCATATAAATAATCACATGATATTGAAAACCTAACCATGGATATAATAACTACTTATATAATCACATGAAATATCATTATGTGGACTCCTAATGATGGAATTCGAAATTCTAGACATCTAATACACGCCATCAAGGATATATTCCAAGATCTCTAAATAATGGGTATGGACATAGACAACATCCAATCTTGTTTATCTCGAGAGACCTACAAATGAATTAATGGGTTATAAATGGTCCCAACCATAACAAACAAAGTCAAATGAATTAGTCATAATAATGGGGTGAAACATAATCAAATTAAAGATATTTATTGCACAACTAACATATAATATTTTAATACATACCCAAATCCATAAACAGGATCATAAACAATATAGAGTAAATTGGGGAATTGTAATAAAATTTTATATGATCTGTCAAACTGATCATAAACCATCAATAAAAATAATATGGATTGTATCAATCCAAAATATCCACATTAAATCATAATTAAAAAATATAATTTATTATATTTATGAAAATAATATCCTAAATATATTTTTAGCGACATTTGTTTTTGAAAAGTAAAAATTTTAATTAGAAAATCACTTTTAAAAAATGTTCAAAAAAATATTTAAGTTAATTTTCATCAGAAATAACCTTTTAAAACTTTTAAAATAATAATTTAAATAATAATTGGTAATTATGGTGGAACATTTTTTTGTTTTCATACACTTTAAAATAAATATGCCATTCATGTTTTTCTTAAAATTCGAATGACAAAATTTATTAAACCGACATGATGATTCCATTCGAAAAAATTAAAAAATAAAATTGGGTTAAATTTTAATTGATAAATATTTTTTAAATGGTTTAAAAAATATTTTAAACCATTTTTAGAGAACATGGGTTTTCATTAAAAATTATTTTTTACCAGAGAGAGAAATAAAGATGAAATTTTTAAAACACAATTTCTCAATAATTTTAAATACCAAAGAGAGAGAAAACGGTAAAAATATAAGAAATATATCCTTAATAAATAGTGGATAATAAAATGTATTGATTTTAATATACGTATATTTATAAATTATTTCCTCAAATTAAATCATAAACAAACAAATATTGAATAATGATGAGATTATGAAATAATATCTTACCACATTACTATCTTCTAAAACATAAGTCCCGTGAAAGTTATAACATAAAACAAAACATTAAATACCATGAAGTTAAATAAATTATTGATATAAAATAAAATAGGGTATGTTTATACCCCAAAAAATTTAAAAAACCTATTATTATAGTATATGCCTCATAGAAGTAAAAGTGAGATGACAAAACTATACCTCAAGCCAGTTTTCCTTTTTATATGTCCATGCCTCATTTATTTTTTTAAGAATGTCATTAATTTTTAAAAAATTATTATTATATTCCTAATATAATATGTGATTCTATTATAATATTTTATCATATGTTTTTAATAACAATAATTATTTTCATTGTTTTAGGTGTTAATTTCCTTGTTTTTTCATGAAATTCTTTTCATTAAAGTTCAAGTTGTTGTTCATAGAACATATATATATATATATATATATTATATAAATAATTATAATAATTCCTTAAAAATAATACTTACTCACTAGATATATTTTTATTACCAGTTATTTATATTTGAAATTGAAAATTAATTGCATTTCATGGGTGAGAAGGTAGTATGTACGTACACATAGTGATGATATCAATCCATTAACGAGTGAAAGGATAAAAAATTGGGGATATATTAATTTTAAGTAATAAATATAATCTCATATATACACATATATTTTTTAATTTTATCCTAATTACTTTCCATTTTATGTGACTGAAAATTGAATCATATCGCTTTGCGAGGTGGTAGTACACCGTATACAAAAGTCGCATTATCTTATTTCAAATAGAATGAAACATAAAAATTTTATTTCTACTTTTAAAATTATATAATTATAATAATTTCTAAAAAATAATATAAATTTGTTAAATCCATGATTATATTCATTATTGAATGTTTTTAATGGAAAACGAACTACATTGGCTCGTGAGGTGGTGGTCTACTAAACACATGATTGATGATTTCATTTTAAATTTGATTGAGGTGGAGAAGTATATAGTTCATGACCATAACATAAAAAAATATAAATATATTGAATAAAATTTTGTGTTTATATCATCATGTTTTAACAATAAATGTTGTAGGTGGAGGATGAAATAATACAAAATCCTTGGTCAGGGAGGTTAGATCTACTTGAAAAATATCTTTTTCATTGCATCAAAACCCATCATAGGTTGGATTTATTATAAAACTAAGTCTTCTAGGATGATAATAGTGAAATAAGAAATTTATTAGGTAAGGTATCTAATGTACCAATGGGACTTTGAATTTTTAATAAGATAGGATAGGGGTGACCATTTATCACTAAGGTGAGTGGCATACAAATAACATTTAAAAATAAAAATGGATAACAACAATTTTCGCATGAAAATAGGATACAAATTGGTACATTCAACTCATTTGAATATATTAGGTATATATATGGCCATAAAATGCGTTTTCCCATTTTTTGGGCCATGTTTAACCATTATATTTTCAATTTAACCCCAAGGTAATCTCATTTTTTCCTTAACCGCAATAAATAATTTTTTCTTTTTTATTAAAAATGGAAAAAAAATTATGTTGAACATATTGGATTATATAAATTTTTATTATTATAAATATATGATTTTTTATCCAAATTCTATTCATATATTTGAAAATACTCTGTTTTATTAAAAAATTGTCAATTCAATTAACAACATTAACAACTTTTTAATACAACTCACATTGAGGGCTCAAATTTTACTTCAAAGTCTCCTTATAAATGAATTCCTTGTTATATCTAGTGGTGATTAAAATCATACAATATTATGCAAACAATAACTTCGAAGAAAATTGAAATATTTTTATGTATAAATTCAATTTAAATGTGTGTCTTGAATTGGTGAAGATATTACCATTTTACATGGGAATGAAATTACAGTTTTGTGACTAACATGTCTTCAATAATATATGGTTACTATTCAAGTTAATGAGGTCAAAAAATAGATAAAATAGGAGAGGAAAATGATTTTACGTCAAAAGTATCCTCAATAATACTTATTTTAGAAAAATATGTTTTTTTACAGTTTTTTGTTTAAACTTTTTGTCTTTTTCCCTAATTTACTTTTACCAAGATAATTAATTTATAACCTTAGTCATTCATTTTAATGAAGAATATAAAGATTATACTTTTTTTTATTAATTTTCAATTTATAATTTTTTTGAAATTATTATATCAAATTAAAATTCCTAAGGTATGGACATCTTTTCAAAAATATCTTAATTATGTAAAAACAATTTATAGAGAAATAAAATTTTTCAGATTTAAATCTCTATATATTAGAAAATTATCTTGAATATGGATTCTAAATAAATAAATTTATTAATTATAATGTAAATAATGCTTATAAGGCTTCTAAGTCATGAAAAAACCAAATATCCTATAAAAATACTTGATTTAGATAAAAGACATAAAACAATTTTTACATTATAGTAAAATTTTAATTAGTTATAAAAATGTTTTATATAGGTTTCATAAGATCATGTAATATTATAAAATGAATAGATTAATTTCTAAAATTAGTATTTTATTACTTTAAATTTTTCATAATTTTATAGGTCATTATTACATAACAGTAAATCCCTATTGATTACATGTTTTGTTAAAACATTATTTTTCGACACAAAATTGAAAATTTACAAAAAATATTATAAATTAGTATCAAGTAATTTTTATTGAGGAACTAAAAAAGGAAATTATTTTTTATTAATTTTAAATTATAAAATTTCTAAAAAATATTGAGAAAAATTTAAAAAACAATTAATTTTTTTTATAAAATGGAAATTTTTAAATATTAACTTTTGTTATTCTTATTTCATATCATCTAATAACTAAATTACGATTAAAATATTATTAATATCAAAAATAATTTTATATTAAACATATGTTTATTGAAATTGAAATATTCATTTCATAAAAGACACTTTTTAGCAAAATACTATTCTAAATAATGAGGGATTTTATTATCATATTGGGTAAATTAATTGTATTTCCTTCATGTTAAAATATAATTTATATTATATATATACTGTTAATACATAATATACACATATTAGTTCTTAATAATTCATCATCTTGGTCTTAATGTTTATAATTAAATATTCATATTTTATTTAAATATATCATGGTTAGTTTATGTTCAGTTTTGCATGTGGATAAACCTAAATAAAAATATTATACTATTTAATGAAAATCATATAATATAATTTTTGGATGCCACATTAAAACTATGATTATATTTAGGTGTTAATTTCATAAACTAGTTGATGATGTATTTATACCCAATCTACCCTTTTCTGGGTGATTACCTCATGGTAAATTTGCTCCAATGAACTCATCCTCTTGTAGTATCTAGATTTGGGTTTACTTTCTAGGAGAACCACATTATATCTAATTGTCCAAAACATTATGTTGTTATCCTATACATATACTTATCCACTAGACATATCTCTAGGGTTTTTAATAAGTTTCAATAATCCCATTCCCTACACTATTCAAAATTACTTCAGATAGCCTTATGATTTATCTATGCCATGGAAAATTTGATCAAACTCAACATAAAAAACATTATTGAAATTTATAAATCCTAATTTATTCTAAAATTATATCATCCTAATCACCAAGGTTATTTAAACTAAACTATATTTAAAAGTGTGGCTTCAAAGACACACACTCTTGATCATGGTTCCATAAACAAACACATGACATACTGGATTTGATGTCATCTATAAATTACTGAACATAACTATCTAATAATAATATGACATAAACAAAATATTTCATTGAATACATGCCTAAAAAGTTTTAGGTTTATATATTTAATGGGTGAGAAATAATCAATTACTAATAAATCTCATGCCATTCTCAAATAAGGGACACAAAAATCCCAAACACATGATATTATTCTAGTTATATCAGGTGTAAATTTTTTCATAACTTATGGGAATAGAAAAATTAACAATGGTGTGATCAAATTGTTAGTAAAGAACACCATAAAAATGAAGAAAACATTACATAAATATTATGGTAGGAACAAATAAACATCATAGTTCTATAATCAACTGAAATAAGAGTATATATATATCTATGTATAGAAATGAAAATAAACAAATGACAAGGATAATAATTACTGAATTCATGGTTATGAAATGAATAATTTTAGAGATCATAATATAAACATCAAGGCCTTAGATAATAAAATACTCTGGTCATCAAATACGTATCAAAGAAATCAAGCTTATATAATGATTTCATTGAAGAAATCAAGCTGAATTGAGAAAGGACACACAAAATACCCAAAAAAATAATTGTATCATGAGATATATTGATACATCGAAAGGATGCATAATTTTGGGCCTCAATATTCATATTATTAATTCTGATTTCTTTATCATATTATAAAATGAGTAAACAATACATAATCAAAATTTCTAATAATCATAAATTTTGGAAAAACAACATAAAAAGGACCAACAGTTTTCCCAATGTAAATAAAAGATATACCATGATCAAAACCCCTCCGAAGAAAAAAAATAGGATGGTCAAAAAATGAAATGTAAACATTATAATAATCATTTATATTTGAATAAAAACATTTGAAAAAGAAATTCCCAATGTCAATAAAAGGGATAACACAGTCCTAAGACATCCATAGGAATAAGGTGGATTTATAAACAATGTATAATGAACTAGTATGAGTAATCAATAAGTAACTATACTGGAATAAAAATATATTTTTATTGAATAATTTTCTAATTAATAAATTGAATAATTTTATATGAAAGAATACCTCTAACACTATATTGAGTAATGGGTGTACCATTATTTTAATAATTTTAAAATACCAATCAACATATTTCATCTAGGTGAGAACCCTTTAATCAAATACATGAAAAAATGTTATTATGAAGTAATGGAATCATAATAAAACTCATTTATATTCTTAGTGTATGGTTAGGTAATAAAAACAAATAGATGTATCATATATTTGATAAATAATAATGTCACATAATCCATCTAGACAAAGATGTAGACTGGTTTTAATAGCAATAGATTTTTAAGTGTGTTAAGAGTTAATTTATGATTTTAATAATATTTTTTTATCTATTGATTATTTTGGATTATTTAGCGGATTTTATAAGGTTATATATAGTTTTAAATGTCTTTTATGGGTGTTTTTTTGCACATGATTTTTCCAAACTGTGCAGAGTCTACAAGAAAATGTGAAACTACAGGTAGTGGATCAAGGGGTAACCCTTTATTAAGGCACATAATTTGAAAAAAAATTACCACGACTAGAAATCGATGTAGCTATATCTAGTTCCCATAGAATATTTGGGTTAATATTTAACAACCCATGTGGAGAAACCATGTGTATTGTCGATAATCTTTGAAACGGCACATGGTTAGTGCATAATTTTTCAAATTGTGGATTCAAAATGTGAATGAATTAAATTAATGATCATAATTATACATTAAAAATTGTTTATTGTTTTTTATAAATTATTCTTTTTATATAACATTGTACAAATTTTTTTGATACTCCTCCAATAATATGTGAAAAATTACTCTGCCCTAAATCTTGATTCTAGAAAACCCATAGGGGAATAATATCTATAATTGAGGTATGTGATGTAAGAACCATATTTCATTGGGTTTCCTTCTAGATATATGTATTTTATCTTGATAATATTCATATATTTGGCATTCCTATTCTTGTATGTGAATATTATTTTCGACTAATGAAATATTTTTAGGTCATTACTAGAATAGAAGTGGTTTTGGCATGTCAACGAAATCCATTTTGATTATATTTAAATTCCACATGGATGGTGGATATTTCGGGGTATTTTTTCATAGAGAGATCATCTTGAGACACACTTTTTTTAACATCACCTTTAATCACATTTCCATTAAAATATTGATGGTGGATGAATGATTGTCGGAAACACCTAAAGTTATTTTCTAGAATTGATGATGAATTCATGATCTATTATCGAATCGACAACATATCTGGAGAATTGGTGACCTATCCTTTGATATGACACAAAAATGGTTATATTTATGGACTTATTAAGTCCACCCTTCACATTGAGAAACTTTCATGAGTCTCATTTTTAAACAACTTTCTTGTTGATCAATAAGATTGGTTAATAATCATTGACATCTGACACCATTCTTCATGGGTGCTCTATGTGATTTTCTCATCGATCCTTTGATGAACCTTGAAGTATATAACAAAAAACATGATTTATAAAGTTCATTAACATTTTGGGATCATTTTTAGCATATTTACTTGTTAGGTTTCATTTTTTGGCCTAAATTTATGATTTTTATTAATTATGATCACATGTGGGTGTGTTCGTAGCCTGTGAGCCTATTTTAGGATACATATGGCCCTGTGTATGCCTATCGATTTTTTCATTATGTATGTTGTTGATCACACATTGGTATTTTCATAAAATTTGATCAAGATGATATGATATGCTTTTCATTGTATTCTCTACCATGTTATGTGTGTTACCATTGCATTAGAGGTATTGTTCTTAGTGCTCAATATATGTGGACCATTATAACATGGTTATCCCTTAGTGGGGGAGTGTGTAGGAATTAGAATATTGACCTAAGAATATGATAGGGATATAATGATACCTCATGAATCACATGTGTTTAATATGGAGACAGGTGGATTCCAAGTATCAGGTTTACTCAATGACTAATTGATGCTGAGTAGAATGATCACTTGATGTCTAGTGGATTTTGAGTTGCCTAAATCACTTGATTCCTAGTTGATATTCAGTATCATTATTAGAGGATTCCATAAGGACGTAAATTAGTATATATAAAATACTATGTAATTATAGAATAATTGTTTATTAATATTTATTTACATTTATAATTTAGATAGTAATTTTATACTAAAGGGGTCCTTTGTCTTATAGCATACCCAACACACAATAATTGGTTTCTCAGAAATCTTACGTTGCAAGCAAGACTGAGTTATACCAAAAATAATAATATTCTCTAATATTATTATTTTAAGTGGTAGTTATTGATTGGTCATTATAATTACATGAATGAAAAATGTTAACTGAATTATTAAAATATTGTTTAAAAATTTTTGTATAATGATTCATTTGTTACCAAATTTACAATAATGGAAAATGAAATCAAATTGAATATAAAGGATGTATTTCTTTGAAAAAAGTATTTAACTGTGAATAATTCTATTTATAAAATCAAAAGTTCCTTCTTTTTGAAATATATTAATGATATATAGTTTCAATATAATCGTTAAAATTCATCATATATGTTTCATAGACATTATATAATAACAAATAAAATTTTACATACAAGAGGAGTATTTTTCTAAAAAACAGTTTTTCCTTCTTTTATTGATAACAAATTTAAATCTAGTTTTGGATAGTTTTATATTTATATTTGAAATAATATACTGATTTTTTTGGAAGCGGGACATCAAAATTTACTTTGGTTGAATTCTTGGTATGTTTTTGATAAATTTTATATTTTAATGAACAATGAAAAATTTTGGGTTATAATTCAAAATTAAATTTTCATCAAATATAATTTTTTTATATTATCCTTTTAAATAGTTTTCAAGTAAAATTAAATTTTTTTTTTACAATTTAATCCAATTTCGTTCATTGGGGTAATTTTTTTATTGAAATTAGACATATAAAATTATTGGAATTTTTGAACGTCTCTTTTACCCGCATTCTCAATATATTTTTGGCATTAGTGTTTTATTTAATTTAGCCACTTTTGTGAATTTAATTTTAAAAAATAGATATACTAAGTTGTAATCAGTATGAAAATTGTTATATAATAGGATCATCATATTTTTTGTGAATAAGAACTTTCAAATTTTATTTACCATGCTTATGGGTAAATCGGGTAATTAAAGGTAACACTATGGGAAAAAGGACTTTTTGCGACAGACTTTTTGCGATGGGAATAAACATCGTCGTGAAAAGTCCATCCAAATGGTTATTTGCAACGGGATTACATCTCCCATCAAAAAAAGTTTGGCGCGAGTAGCGCGCCAAACGGTGCGAATGTTATTTGCGACAGTGGGATCCCACCATCATAAATAGTGAAGTATTTGAGATAGGTCCCACCGCAAATACCCGGCAGTGGTTAATAGCTTTTTGCTATGGGTCCCGTCGCAAAAGTTGTGTGGGCATGGACTATTTGTGACGGGACCTATCACAAATAACTTTTTAACCACCGATAGTAATTAATGTGGGCGTAGGTATTTGTGACGGGTCCCATTGCAAAAGATACTATTTGCGACGGGTATCCCATCGCAAATAATCTACCCATATATACACCCCATTTGTTTTTCCTCTCATTCCACTCAATTATTAAATCCTGTTTCTCTCTGAACTCTGATTTTAGATGGAAATTTTTTCAAAGATAATTTTTTTGTTCATGAAGAAGTTGTAGAGACGACTACAACAATAGAAAATCAAGCTTAAAGGTATTTTTGTTTTTTAATTTATTATTTATTTCATTTTTTATGTTACTTTTTATTATGTTTTATTAGTTGTAATTAAATTTAATTTAAATTGTTTTGTCATGAGTGTTTGTTTGTACTAATAAATTGAAAATTTTAGTACTAATTTTTAATAATTAGAAGTAATTTATAATTATTAACGATGATTAGTAGTGTATATAATTAATTTGTAGTAATTAATAATAATTGGTAATAAATAATAATAAATACAAATAATTAGTAATAAATATTAATAATTATGAATAAATAGTAAAAAAATAGTAATAATGAGTAATAAATAATAATAATGAGTAATATATAGTAATAATGAGTAATAAATTGTCATAAATTGTTATAAATAGTTATAAATTGTAATAATTAGTAATAAATTGTAATAATTAGTAATAAATTGTAATAACTAGTAATAAATTTTAATAATGAGTAGTAAATAGTAATAATGAGTAATAAATAGTAATAAATTGTATTAATTAGTAATAAATTCTATAAATAGTAATAAATTCAAATAATTAGTAATAAATTGTAATAATTAGTTATAAATTGTAATAATTTCAAATAAATTGTAATAAATTGTAATATTTAGTAATAAATTGTAATAATTACTAATAAATTGTAATAATAACTAATAATTAGTAATAAATTGTAATAATTAGTAATATATTGTAATAATTAGTAATAAATTGTAATAATTAGTAATAAATTATAATAATTAGTAATAAACTGCATAAATTAATAATAAATTGTAATAATTAGTAATATTTAGTAATATTTATTAATAAATACTAATAATTAGTAATAAATACAAATAATTATTAATAAATACAGTTAATTAGAAATACATAGTAATAATTAGTAATGATT
The DNA here is from genome assembly GCA_963277665.1 of Viscum album. Classification (NCBI taxonomy): domain Eukaryota; kingdom Viridiplantae; phylum Streptophyta; class Magnoliopsida; order Santalales; family Viscaceae; genus Viscum; species Viscum album. Next base: position 1,280,907,569 of record OY728156.1, read on the forward strand.
AGAAATAATTAGTAATAATTATTAATAATTAGTAATAATTAGTAATAATTAGTAATAATTAGTAATAATTAGTAATAATTAGTAATAATTAGTAATAAATTGTAATAATTAGTAATAAATTGTAATAATTAGTAATAAATTGTAATAATTAGTAATAAATTGTTATAATTAGTAATGAATTGTAATAATTAGTGATAAATTGTAATAATTAGTAATAAATTGTAATAATTAATAATAAATTGTAATAATTAGTAATAAATTGTAATAATTACTAATAAATTTTAATAATTAGTAATAAATTGTAATAATTAGTAATAAATTCTAATAATTAATAATTAATACTAAAAATTAGTAATAATTACCAATAATTAGCAATAATTTGCAATAATTAGGAATAATTAGCAATAATTAGTAATAATTAGAAAAAATTAGTAATAAATAGCAATAAATGGCAATAATTAGTAATAGATTGCAATAATTAGTAATAAATAGAAATAAATAGTAATAAATAAGAATAATTAGTAGTAAATATGAATAATTATTAATAATTAGGGATAATTAGGAATAATTATTAATAAATATGAATAATTAATAATAATTAGTAACAAATTGTAATAATTAGTAATAAGTTGTAATAATTAGTATGAAATACTAACAATTACTAATTAATACTAATAAATACTAATAATTCACAATAATTAGCAATAATTAGGAATAACTATCAATAATTAGAAATAAATAGCAATAAATAGAAATAATTAGGAATAAATAGCAATAATTAGTAATAATTAGCAGTAATTAGTAAAAATTACCAATATTTTGCAATAATTAGTAATAAATAGATATAATTAGTAATAAATAGCCACAAATAGTAATAATTAGTAATAATTAGTAATAACTAGGAATAATTAGTAATAATTAGGAATAATTAGGAATAATTAGTAATAATTAGTTAAAATTAGGAATAATGAGTAATAATTAGTAATAATTCATACTAGTTTATAATAATTAGTAATAATTAATAATAATTAATAATAATTTGTAATAATTTGTAATAATTTGTAATAATAACTAATAATTACTAATAATTACTAATTAATAGGAATAAAAAGGAATAAATAGTAACAAATATGAATAAATTGTAATAATTAAGAATAAATTTTAGTAGTTAGTAATAAATAGAAATAGTTAGGAATAAATAGTAATAGTTAGTAATTAATAGTAATAGTTAGTAATATATATGAATAGTTAGTAATATATATGAATAATCAGTAATAAATAGGAATAATTAGTAATAAATAGGAATAATTAGTAATAATTAGTAATAATTAGTAATAAATAGTAATAATTAGTAACAATTAGTAATAATTAGTAATAAATAGTAATAGTTAGTTATAAATAGGAATAGTTAGTAACAAATAGGAATAATTTTTAATAAATATGAATAATTAGTAATAAATATGAATAATTAGAAATAAATTGGAATAATTAGTAATAAATAGGAATAATTAGTAATAATTAGTAATAATTAGTAATAATTTGTTAAGATTAGTTAAGAATGGTTAGAAAAAAATTTCAATAAATTTTAATAAATTTTAAGAAGTTGGCACAATTTTCAGTGGATTGACGGCACTCCTTTTGCTCAATGACTTTTATCCTCTCAACTCTCACAAACTCAAAACATTATAAAAATTTTTCTACTACATAGGCATATTAAATCTCATATGCACGAGATTGAATACGCATTCATAGGATCATATTTTTAAAATGTTTTCAGGCGGTGACAGTTGGAAGAAGGCGATTTATCAACGAAAAGGGGGATCTTTTGTCTGACGGCTCATTTACTTGCATCTTTCTCACAGTGAAATCAGAATGAACAATCTGGTCGGAGTTACGCATATTCATTCTCGTGCATACGAGAATGAATATCCGTACCTCCGACCAGATTCTTCATTGTGATTTTAGTGTCAGAAATATGCTACTAAATGAGCTGTCGGACAAAAGATGAGCCGTCAAATCCACAAGAAATTATGTCTCCCTAAATAAACGGTAATTATTAAAAAGTTGTAGTAATTTTTTATCTTTATTTTTTCAGATATTGCTTTTATAATTTAAAATTATTCAAAAATAGTGATGATTTTATATTTTGTAGAAAAATATAGAACAAGGAAGTCGACATCAGTCATTATTAGATGATCACACTTGGATAAATCAGCGCAGAAATCCAAATGGTTCTAGTTTAAATCCTGTATATATTGTGGATGTTGAAACATTCTTAGCAGTTTCGTCATCAAAACCAGAATATGTTTAAGAAGGCACAATTAAGGGTCCTTGTAAAAAATGTTCTCTGAAAATGTTTGACCCATTTGACAAGGTTGGAGGGACATCTCTTGCAGTTTGGTTTTCAACCAGATTAGTTTCTTTGGTATCAACATGACGAACATAGTTCCAGAGAAGATAGTAATAGCTTGATTACGGTTCCATCATGATTCAAAAATTTAGTACATGATGTTTCAGGTCTGTTTTCTCGACAAACGGAAACTCATGATGATATTGATTTAACTCTTGAGTTGGAACCATCCTAATTTTATGAGTTCTTGAGGTCTGCTCAGGATGAATTATATCGTGGTTGAAACATAAGAAAATTAGAAGCGGTTGCAAAATTTATGGCTATTAAATCAGATAATTCAATGTGAAACAATTGTTTTGATCATATATTTTCTTTGGTTAACATAATGTTACCTGAAGGAAATGTGTTTTATTGAAATTACTATGAGAGAAACACGTTGGTTCGTTATCTAGGCGTTAGTTATTGGAAGATTCATGCACGTGAAAATGATTCCATCTTATATTCTGGTAAAAATGAGTCGTTTGATTGTTGTCCTACATGTGGAAAATCGAGGTATAAAGAAGCTCACCCAAGGAAGTCTGGATCAATTCCTACAAAACAGCTGAGATATTTCTCCCTTACACACAGGCTGTAACTTTTATTTATGTCTCATAACACATCATTGATGATGTCATGGAACAAAAAAAATATTTCAATCGGTGAAAGCTTGAATAATCCATCTTTTCGTGATTCATGGAAACCTTTTGATCGTATGTATCCATCATTTGCTTTAGAATCCCAAAACGTGCGATTGGGTCTTTTTACTGATGGTTTCTGTTTGTTTGGTTGTTATGGTAGTATGTATTCATATTGGCCTATCTTTATAACTCCGTACAATCTACCTCCATGGATGTTGATGAAGGAGCCCAATATCATTTTATCTTATTAATCCCAGGACATCCGGAAAAAAAATATAGATATTTATTTGAAACCATTGATTGATGAGATAAATTTATTATGGAGTAATGGTGTTCGTACATATGATGTTGCTGCGAAAAAAAAATCACATTAAAAGCTGTATTGATGTGGACGATTAATGACTTTCTAGCATATGGCATGTTATGTGGCTGGAGTACACATGGTCTACAATCATGTACTTACTATATCAATGACAACAAAGGTTTTATGTTTATCAATGAAAAAAACCTCGTTATTTTGACTATCATCATAAATTTCTTCCAACCTATCAAACTTTTTAAAGGAACAAATATCATTTCAGAAAAGGTACAATGGAAGGGGATGAACCTCTAAAAATGATCTCAGGTAAAAATGAAGTCTCGGGAAAATAAATGTACTCAAAATGAATGTGGATCTGATGAAGTGGAAGGAATTGAAATTTTTCAAACGACTACTCAGAATCCACCTTTTTCACCAAGAAACATGAATATAGATGATGACACCCTAAAATTAATGGTAGATAGTGATGACGATGTTAATGATGTTACAAATGAATTTGAAATGTCAAGGGATTCTGAAAGTGAAACTCATATGGATATTGATGATTCTGAGGAGGAATATAAAGACATTGGCATTGTCAAACATGAATATGATGATGAAGGTGAACATTAACACAGTTAAATGCTGGTTATGATCATAACTAATATATATCTATATATAATATTTATTTTCAACTATCTGCTAACAACATTAATTTTGTGTTTCTGATGGACTCTGATCTATTTCATGAGTTAAAGGAGGTTGAGCAACCTTTGGATGAGGGGGATGTGGGATCATCTGACCCTCAGCCTACTGGTGGTTCAGGAGGTACGTGGAGGGGCCATGGTCTTGCAAGACTGGTTATTCCTAAACCTATCCTCGAGCGACGTCTATGTCTTGGCTTCGATCCACGCACACTGAGGTATGGTAACCTGTATATTTTAGTTAGCTTTCATTAATTTATTTATTTATACACTAATTGTTTTATTATTTATACTTTTTTCATAGTTTTGTGCATGTGGCTGTTGGATCGGGGAGCGCTATCTTGTACAATTATTTTTCTCAGCCATGGATCACATTGGAACAGATTCTCATTGATGTGTAGCTCGATGTGAACATTCATTGGCTGGTACGTAAATAAATAATATTAATTTTGAAATTTATTTTATTAATAACTTGATATTATAAATTATTTGTAGGTTTTATGGTATCCTATTGATGATAGCATGCATGAAGATATCCATGCCGAATTGGAGGTGTCTATGGATGAGCGTTTGTGTTAGTTTTTTCACAATTTGAGAAAGACAACCATTAAGAAAGTAGGAGAGACAATATTTGATGAGTCGTGTAGAGAACACCGACCAGAGTACATTTCATCTCAGGATTGGGATGGATTATGTTTAAAATGGTTGGGTGGTGGATTTTAGAGGAGGTCCTAATGGGGTTGGTAGAACCAGGAGAGACAGGAGATGACGCATCGAGATAGTAGCCATACATTTAGTACGCATAGAGCGCATCGGGTAAGTATTTTTTTTAAACATTTTATATAACTTCAAATATAAAAAGATTATTTTATATTCATATAGGCATTCGATCATCCAGATATTATAGAGTATGATGTTTATTGGATGATGTACAGTGATCCAGTCACCAGAGAGATTAGAGGTGATCACCAGCGTCAGATTGTGGTTTGTCTTATTTTTTCGGTTCGAAAATTTACTGAATATAATACTTTCACAATTTTAATTTCAAATTGGAATTGAAGGGGTCATATGAGGCTGAGACCTCTCAGACACAGGCTGAAGGTCAGGATGAGGTGACTGATCAGACTAGTTCCCACCATTTTGATGAGGCTGCATGGATGCAGGCGACTCTGTATGGCTTTGAGAAGGGTCGAGCAGTTGGTATCGGCTCTCACGTGAATCCTGGTACTTATTATGGTACGGTTGCGATGTCGGCATCCATCTTGAGAGGATCTCATGGAGAGGCATCATTTTCTGTCTCACGGTATCAGGAGCAGTTCCGAGCCCAGAAATGCCTTATAGAGAGTTTGAAGAAGCAGCAAGAAGAGTTGTGTCAGCAACAGCAGTAGCAGAAGCAGCAGCATGAAGTGGCGATGCGTCCATGGCTGCAACAGCAATATGAGAAGATGGATTACATGCGTCATCTGACTCCTAGTTTAGGGATTAAATTTCCTCCACCATCTCCTTCAGCTCCTCCACCTCCTCTAGAAGACGACCCCCTGTGATTTTTTATGTTAAAAACATTTGAATTTAACATTTTTTATAATATGAACTATTTACAGCTTATGTCTTTTATATCGGTGAGAATATTACGTAATTTAATTTTTAATATTTTATGATTTTTTTGGGAATATTGAGAATGTTGATAATATTTATTTTTTATTATTTTAATAACATTAATATTATTGATTCATTAATCATAATTTTATTAAATATATTTTTTCAGTTTTATATTTTTTAATGTTTGTGTATTTTTCTAATAATTATAATAATAATAATTTTTTATAAATTTTTTATATTTTTTTGTGAATATTTAAAATTTTAATTTTTTTAATTTTTTTTATTATTTTAATAATATTAAAATTAATTTTTCAGTAATCATAATTTTATTAAATTTAATTTTTAAAATTTATTTTATTATTTGTGACGGGATCTGTTGTGACGGGTTCCCGTCACAAATAGCCTAATTAATTTTTTAAAAAAGGATTTGGGACGGGATTACGGGCCAGTCGCGAAAAGTATTTGGGATGGGCCCATCACAAAAATATTATATATATATATATATATATATAGTATATAGTATATAATCCGAGACTTATTTGCGACGGTTAAGATGTCCATCACAAAAAATATTATTTGTGACACGCATGTCACAAATAATATTTTTTGTGATGACATTTTCTATTATGGGCTATTTGCAACGAGATCCCGTCCAAATAACCCGTCACAAATACCTAGAATTCTAGTATTGTAAAAATTGTATTATAATATATTAAAATTACCATAAAACTTGTCAATATTTCAATGCATTAGTGTGTTGAGACCTAAATCAACCTTACAAATAAATTACAACCTCTTTATAACACTTAGTTAAGAATATGACATATATTATATTTTATATAATGATAAGTTAAACATGTCTTACTCAAATTCTTAACAGGTAAATATTTTTTAATATTAGAATATATAGAAGATAAATTATACTGTAAATAGTCATTTGAAATAAAAAATGTTTGTCTACATTTTGATAATTTATTTGTATTTTTTCAGAAATTAAATAATTAAATTTAAGTATGACATAATGATGATGTAAAAATAGATTTATTAAATGAGGAACATTATTAATTATAATAATAATATTAAAAATATATAATTTGTAAAATATAATGTCATAAATTGTATTTCATTGATTAATTTTACATCATAGGTATCAGGTAATGTATTTTTATCTATCTAATCTAGCAGTTATGATATATTTTAAAAGTCATGAAATGAATAGTGTCAAAATTGACACTGATTGTATTTTAAATTAATAAATAGTTAATAAATATTATAAATTTTTTAAAAATAAATTATTCAGACTATTAGATGATTAAATTTTTAAAATTTTATTAATATATCATTCATTGGTTGTTTTTCATGTTATGGTAATTATTATAACCCTCAAAGTTTAAATTACTTGATAAAATGGTAAGAGTTAAAAGTGGTTCAAACATAAATATACGGATTCAAAAACATTAAAACATGTCTAGTTTTCATTAAATGAATATATTTATACCCATATTCATACTCTACTTGAATAAATCAATTTTCCACATTTTTATTAGATAATTAATCTATATTAATTTAATACTTTTAATAATTTTAAGAGTGCCCCCTCTTCTCCTATAAAAAGGAACTCTTATTATTTATTCGTAACACTTAAAAAACATTATAAATTTGAAAATAACTACCCAAAACCTTTATTAAATACCTCTTGATATTATAGTGGCATGATTTTAGGCATAACAACTTCGTTATAGATGATAAAGTGTTATGAATGGTGATCATCCGAAAGAAATGTAATGTTTTTATTTAAGTGTTTCTATATTATTTCTTCTTCCACATCATTCAAATCTTTTTCTTCAATGATGAAATAAAAAATATTGTATCCTCAATATATTTAGATTTTATTATGTTCATATCATCACCCAAACCCATCTCCACTTCCACCAAATGGGAAGGGAATTAATCGTTCGTGCGTACATGTGAATTATCACCTCCACGAACAGATATAATTTATTTTCCATAACTATCTACCATGATATATTATAATGATAGAATTAATATTAGTTACTGATATTAATTAGATATTAATCATTTTATGAAAATAACATATGATTTAATTTTTTAATTTCCATGAAAATTAATAGGATAACGTCATTCATGATTACGTCTGAACTATCACCTCCACGATGCCATGTGATTCGTTTTTAATCACCAAAACACATTAATAATATATATAAGTATATTTACATGATTAATATGATATTATCAGTTTTATTATAATTATTTGAAGATAAAATGATACCTTTTAACATTTCATAATGATCAATGAAAAATGGAAAATGTTACCCATGCATACATATGACATACCATATTTATGATTATAATGTTGTTTATTTTTCATAAAAATACTTAATGGATTGATTTAAAACTATAATTGATTTATGAAAATGATAATAATTTCAGAAATATTATTATGTATATGATGAAAATATGACCACATGGATTATTGACATCATACCAAGTTCATTTTCGACACAAGTATTGAATACCGATAAAATGTCTGATTTGAACTTAAATATTTATGTCATTATTATAACATGGAAATAAGTGATATAATGGAAATAAAAAACATGTAAAAGGTTCATAATAATTTTTAAATTAACATATGTTTATTATTTAGGAATATAAAAATGGATGAGATTAGTCAGACTCCTGGTAAGAGGCTTCGTCTCAATCTCCTTTGATTGAGGCATAAATTTGTAATATACACCACCTTCCTTTATATAGTGTGTTATCAAACCCTTTGACTTTTAATTCCATTAAAAGGTCTTAAAAAGTAATATTTATATAAGATTTATTTTAATAAACTACAAAATAATATTTTTTAATGTATACGGTGATAATGGATTTCCTCGCGTGGTGACCATTATTTTATATTTGGCTTCCTCTACAATCTGTAATATTTTTAAAACAAAAATATATACCCTATTAAATTTTCATGAATTTTTGTATTGAAAACTGTTTTTAACTAATTTTTTTTAAATCAATGTTTTAAAATTTAAAATTTCTTATTACTATTAAATTATTCCAAAAAGAGATCCTTGTAAGGAAGTTTGTTTACTAAAACATCATTTAAAATATATTAATGATTTAGTCTTCTAAATATTTTTCATTAAATTTAATATTTATAAAATGGTTAAAAGTACATATTTATATTTACATGAATGTTTTAAAATTTTAATTACTTTCAAAAGATTCAAAGTGGTAAGGTACAATTTTATTCAAATTTCTTTTTTTAATGTTTGAAGAGTGTTTTAAAATTGGTTTATTATTTCAATGACATGGAATGATTTTTTAAAATTTAAATCATGCGCCTAATTTCTCTATTTTATGTCACTTTAATGTTTTGATGTTTACCTTTCGTGTTTACAATTTATTTTCAAAATAAATTGATTTTTTTTATGAGTGTGTGGCTTTGAAAAAATGAAATATTTTTTCAAAGTGGAAAAGTTATTATTTGTTTATATATGATTGATGTGGTGTTATTATGTTATAGTTCATGGGAATTGTTTATGAATAAGGGCGGTTGCATTAAAAAATAAGGGTGGGTGAGACCATTATTTCTCTCCAATTCATTGGTTAATTAGATAGATTTAAACAATAAGGCTTATATTAAGTGTTTTAGAGAATATACTGTGATGGGTATTCCAAATGTAACCATGAAAATTACTCCACATATAGTCGTGAAGGATAAAATTTAATAATAATATTTATTCCACAATTTAACTTTATGATTTATGATTTATATTAGTTCTATAGGAATAATATGTTTTCATGAGGTATGATAAAGGATTTATATTTTATGGTTGAAAATATGATTTTGTGAAAATGTTTCCATGAGTTTCATATAATAATGGAAAAATGGTTTGATTTTTTTATATATCCTAATAAGTTTTTTGTGATCATCCCATGTTTTTAAATGTTTTTTACAGGGTATAAGGATGGGTAAGAAAAGGATTGTGTCAAGATGGATGTTATGATGATTTTTTCCATGAAAAAGTAATCATATTTTATTTTATACAGTACTACTTTGGGAAAAATGGATAGTGAGTATAAGTATATAATTTGTATTATTTAAGTTTTTATTTATGATTTATGGCGGAATTATCTATTTTTATAAACCCTAAATGATCTTCAATGTGATATAAAGTAAAATTCCTACCTTAACTCAAGATTAAGTAATTTTTAAGGTCGGGTCATTATAGTTTGTATCAAAGGATACCTTTAGACAAAAATAGGGATAATTTGTTTCTGATAAACATATGGTCAGTTTCTATGTTAATTATTTTAGTAAAATCCATATTATATAACTTTTTCTGATTGAGGAAAGTCAGTTAAAAATGGAATGAGGTGGATCTAGAAAAAAATTCCTATATCTTCCTAATTACCTGTGTTTAATTATCATTACATAGTCATTTCCAGGTGATTATGAAACATTTTCTAACATACAAATCTCTTGACAATTATTTTATGAGATATCAAAAACCTCATCTATAGCTCAATACCATCAGGGATAATGGGATGTTTTTAATCAAATCCCATTTTCTCAATATTCTTTTATTTCCAAAAAAATTAAATATTATCAAGGAAATTTTAGATATTGTACCTTGTAACAAGATTATGAAGCATATTATGATTTTGATAAATATTTTGAAGAATTAAAACCTTGTGTGGCCTATTTATAATTGTTTTTAAAATATAGTCTTTTACAATATATTTATGGTATTTTAAAAGGAAAATTTATTAAAAGTTTCAAGAAAACCTTAGTCTAATATTTTTATAAAAATAATTTCTTATCTGATGTTTTGAAATTATATGTGATACATTATTTTATTCAAAAACTATTTCTCAGGGAACACTCATATGACCAAATTTGTACATGGTGTATTTGGAAAAATAAATAAAGTCAGTTTGAAGATTATATTAATCATTATTTCAATGCATGGACCTTATATCTACATGAAAAAAATAAAAATCAAACGAAGAAGACCCCATGATCAGGGTAACACATTATGTCAATTTTCAAGAGTTTTATAAAATCATATGGAGGTGAAATAAAAAATTTCAACATTTATATACGACGTCATGAATTAATATGATGAGTTAATTATAATTTTATATAAAAATTAAAGGTATAAGGTAACCTTTTAGGATAAAAATGTTATGGTAATTTTTTAGGATATTTTTGGAAACGTTATTATATTTATAGATTTTTCAAAAAATTATAACCTTTAAGAAGGGTGATATGATTTTATGTCAGACAAGGCTATAGGAATAAACCCACAACTTAAGGGTGACATGTATTTATCACCTTCCACTAGCCTACATGATGTCCTTGATTATTATTACTTTTTATTTTTAGTTTAATGACTGTATAGAATAATATTAAGTTGATTTTAGTGTTATATCTTTTATTGAATCAATTACCATGAGATTTGAAAATTATATGTCGATGAAGTTGTTAATATTATTTCAAAATACATTTTCTATTTTGTGAATAATATATGATCAAGGTGTGTTGAATACTATGGTATTTTATTTGGTAAGTAATCTATGAATTATATTTCTGAAGAATATATGATTTTATTGTGGGCAAATAGAAATTTGGGATATTTATGAAAATGAATAACCTATATTAGAGAGTATGTGATTTAGAAAAATATATCTTTGGTATGACACATTAAGAGTGATTGATGTTATTTTGAGGTAAATGCTAATATTTATCATGGAAGATTATGTAATAAAATTATTATTATATTTTACTTCATACATAGTTTATATTATTTTTTATAGATTTTATGGATAGTTTTTTTAAATGTTCTATGTTTCACTTTTTGTATTATAGGTGAATTTTGGTGATTAAAAAGAGTTTTTCATCATCCAATTGTTTATAATTTTTTGAGAATTAACTTATCTTATATAGCCCAAATTGGGTTTTGTTAATTTTTTGAGATTTCATAAATATATTGTTAATATTTTGTGATATGTTACTTAATATAAGTTGATTCTAGTGATTTAGGAATGAAAAATTCATACTCATCATTTATAGAAAATGATTATTTTTTTAATATGATTTAATTAATGGATGAAAATATACTTCTCGTGTAAGTATATTTTCTTATGTTCTTATTCTAATTAGTTAATGGATTATTCAACGTTATAAAAATGATATTAAAACAAAAACCTTTTATTTTTACTTTTCCTAAAAAAAATCAAATATCATTTAAACCATAATACATTTACAGTTTTGTGATTATTAACTTTCTCCTAAAAATATTTTCTATCACTCACCATCAGAACATGATTTTTAGTTTTATATTCCTAATCCATGATTCCTTACATGGAACCCTAATATTTTTTATCTTAGTCAACCCTAGTAGTTAACTTTCATTCGTTTAAAATAGAGTTTTATTGATTCTTTTCCCGATGCGGGGTTTCAATGAACTAATTTTTAAAAGTAGATCCTTAGTTTCCTATCTAAAATTAAAAATTTCAAGAATGAAATTTCCAAAATAGGGGAAGGATATAACAACCCACATATTTATAGAATTATATTTCTTTGTATTTATTAATATTTTTTAATTAGATTGAAATTTCACCTTAAATAGATTCTATATCTTATAGCGTACCCGACATGCAAAAATGGGTTTCTCTAAAAGCTTGTGTTGCATGCAAGACGATGTTATAACAAAATAATTAATATATTGTACTATTATTATTTTATGTGGTAGTTATCGTCTAGATATTAGAATGGTGGGAATGAACATTATTAACTGAATTATAAAAATATTTTTTTACAAATGATCATATAATAATTCATTAGTCACCAAATTAAATATAAATGAATATAAAAACCAATTGAATATAAAGGATTTATTTCTAGGAAAAACTATTTAATTATGAATAATTATACTTATAAAATAATAAAATCAATATTTTTAGAATTTATTAATAAAATATAACTTAAATATATTATTTAAAAATCATATTATATGTTTTCTAGACATTATATAAGAACTAATACAATTTTATGGATAAAAGTTGTATATTTATAAGGAATCATTTTTACCACCTTTTGATGGTGAAACAATATTAAAAATAGTTTTAAAACTTTTATATGTTTTACTTGAAAAAATAAACTCTTATCTGTAAGAGGGCATCAATATTTAATTTATTTTATTTTTTGGTATTTTTCTGATAAATTTCATATTTTATAGAATAGATAAAAATTCTACATTTTAATTCAAAATTTATTTTTCATCTAATTTATTTATATTATTAGATTATCTTTTTAAATTATTTTAATGTATAATTAGATTATATTTTTATCATTTAATCCAATTTAGGTTATTTGATTATTTTTTATATTGAACTTAGATGTAAAAATTTATTAGAATTTTAGAACATATCTTATACCTGCCTTCTCACCACGTCCATGGGATCAGTTTTAAACTTAATTTAGCATCTTTTATGAATTGAATCTTAAAAAACAGACATACATGTTTGTAATCACTATTAAAAATTATATCTAATAGGATCAACTTTTTTGAATAGTAACTTTTGTGTTTTATTTTCCAATATTAAGTGTAAATCAGGTAATTAAAGGTAAAATAAATATTATAATATTATACAATTACCCTAAAAATGGTCTTAAATTAATTGAATACATTTTTCCAACATAAATCAACCATAGTCTAAAATTGTAACCTTTTTAGGATACATGGATAAGAATATGACATTTTTTATATTTTATTTAAAGGACAAGTTCAAAATATTGTACCCATGTTTTTAATAAGTAAACCATTTTTAATATAGTTTTATATAGAAGATAAGTTAGAATATAAATATTCATTTGAAATATAATATTTTTATCTTCATTAGTATAATTTATTTAAAAAATTTTGACATTAAATTATTAAATATAATTATGACACAACAATGATGTAGTAATAGATTTATCAAAAGAAGAATCAAATAAATTATATTAATTATATTAAAATAACAATTAAATTAAATTATTTAATGCCATTCACAAAATTTTCATGATTAATTTTACATTTTGTAAAAGAGGTAAAAATCTTTTTTTCAAAGGAATCAAGCTGTTATGATAATTTTAAAAAGTCATGAAATAAACAATGTCAAATTTGACACTAATGGTATTTTAAAATATTGAATATTTTATTAAATGTTTTATATTTTATAAAAATAAATTATTCATAAAAAAAGTTTTATTTAACTCATAAAATGTCATTAATGACTCATTAATTTGTTTGTTGGCATGTTATGATAATTATTTGAACACTCAATGTGTAAACTAATTGAAAATATTAAGAGTTAAAAGGGGTTAAATAAAAAAGATACGGATTAATAAAACATTAAAACTTATCTAATTCTAATTTTATGATTATATTTCTTCCAATACAGATCCTATATTAGAAATAAATAAATTTGGACATATTTGAAAGATAAAATGTATTTATATTAATTTAATACAGTTAGTAATTTCAGGTGTACCCCTCCCCACTCCTATAAAAAGTCACCCATCTTCTCTATTACATACACTTGAAAAACCTTTTGTATCAGCCATGAACCACCTCAAAACCCTTACCATAATTGGTACCCATGTTTTAAAGGAATTTTTTTAGTAAGAACACAATCCTTAGAGGTGTTAAGGTGTTAATAAATAATAACATCTGATGCAAATGGAATATTTTTATTTAAGTGTTTATAATTTATTTCATCATGAAAATCCTCAAAATCATCTTCATACATTATGAAATAATAACACTAGTATCCTAAACATACTAATATGATATTATTTGAATATAATCACCTAAATACATATCCACTTCCATCAAATAGGATATGAAGGAATTGTTCTTGTGTACGTGTGAATTATCACCTCTACGAACCTATAAAATTCATTTTCCAAAACTTTGTATCTTGAATAGTTATAATGATTGAGTAAATTTTCATCACCAATATTCATGACATATTAATCATTTTAAAATAATAATATTTCAAGTTCATTCTTAATTTATAGACACATAAAATTGATAATGGCATTTGTGCGTACATGTGAACTATCACCTCCAAGAAGCGATGTGATTCATTTTTAATCAACTCATCACTTAAATAACATATATAAGTAAATTTAAATGATTAATATGATATTAATGGTGTTATTATAATTCTGTAATGTTAAAATAATAATTACCATATTTCTATAATGTTCATCAGAAAATGGAAAATGTTACTCATGCATATGTATGACTTACCATGTCCATGATTATAACAATTTTCTTTTTTGATAAAAATAATTAATCAGTTTATTTGAAAGTATAATTTATCTATAAATATGATAATAATTTTATGAATTTTATTCTAGAGATTATGTACTTATGACCACATGGTCTATTGACATCATACCTTGTCCATTTTCGACTCAAGTACTGAATATCAGCAAAATGTCTGATATGTACATAAATAATTATGTAATTATCATAACATAAAAATAAGTGATATAAAAGGAATAATTTAATTGAAAAAATTTCTCATGAAATTATAAAGTAACTTATGTTTATTATTCTAGAATATAAAGAACATATGAGATGAGTTGAGCTCAACGTAAGGGACTTCGTTAGAATCTTCTTTCATTGAGGCATATTTTTATAATATAAACCACCGTCTTTTATAAAGTGTATTTTCAACCCCTATGACTATCTATTCCATTAAAAATGTTTTAAAAAGAATATTTTTATATTATGTGTTTTACTATATTATAGAAGTGTTTTTTTAATGTATATGATATAACAAATTTTTCATTGTCATGACCATTATTTGATATTTGGATTCCTCTACGAACCATAATGTTTTTAAAAGTAAAAATTACCATATTTCCTTTTTAGGTGTTTTGGAATTGAAAAAGGTTTTTTAATGTATTTATTTGGGCATTAATTTTTTAAAATGGTAAATTATTAATTTCTCTGAAATTCTTGCATAATAGGATCATTGTTAGGGACTATTATTTCTAAAACATCGTTCTAAAAATATTAAAGAGTTTTTATTCTATATATATATATTTAATCTCTCTATTTTCAAAATAGTTTTATGGATTTATTTATATCGAAATGAATTTTTTTAAATTTTATTTTTTTCAAAAGTTTCAAAGTCTAATGGGACAGTTTGATTCAAAAGATTTGTTTTTAAATGTTTTAATTGTATTTTAAAAATGGATTGATTATTTCAATAACATGGAATATTTATTTAACATATATGTCATGAACTAAATATATTTCTTTTATGTCATATTAATGTTTTTATTTTAACATTATAATTTTTCTATTCTTTTAAATAAAGAATTTTCTATTATGATTGTGTGGCTTTGTAAAAATGAAATCTGATTTCAAAATGTAAAAGTTATTATTCTTTTATTCATGATTTATTTGGTGTGCTTATGTTATGGTTATTTGGGATTTTTTATGAATACGAGTGGTTCCATGATAAACCAAGGGTGAGTGATCATATGATAGCTCTCTAATTAATTTTTTAATGAGACAGAGTTATATAATAAGGTTTCTCCTTATATATTTTATGGAATATAATTTGATGGGTATTCCAAATGTAATCACTAAGGTTAATCCCTACGTAGATGTAAAGGCTACAAATTAAGAATGATATGGATTCCACAAGTTTGAATTGTGTTTTATAATTTTAATGAGTTTTATAGGAATATTATGACCACTTGAGGTAAGCTAATCAGTTTATCTTTTATAGGTAAAAAGTATGATTTTGTGAAAAAAAAATTCAGGAGTCTAAAATATTTATGGAATAAAAGTTTCATTTCTTATTTTATAGCCCTTATAAATAATTTTGTGCCCAACCTAAGTTTTAAAAAAAATGTTTATTAGTACGGGTTAGATAATAGAGGATGTATAAATGAATTTAATGAATGTTTTTTTACAAGAAAAATAAACCATTTTTATTTTAGAAATTTTTAATTTGTGAAAAAAAAATGTATAGTTAGTAGAAGTTCCTACTTTCTAATATTTTAGTTTCTAATTGTGATTTATAGACTAATTATAAAATGATATAAACCTGAAAAGATCCTCAATGTTAAATAAAATAAAATTCTTAACATAACTCAATATTAAGTAATTTTTAAGGTTGAGTCCTTATATCTTGTATCAATGGTAAGATTTGGAATACATTAGGGATTTTGAGTTTTTGTTAAACATATTGTAAGTTTATATGTCTATTTTTAAGTTAAATCATTCTTATAAACTTTTATTAGTTCCTGGAACTTCAGTTACAAGTGGATGGAAGAGGATCTCAAACAACATTGTTATATATTTCTAATGACTTGCTTACAAAAATTATTGAAAAGCCCAGTACGGATGATTCTAAAAAAATTTCTAACAGACCACTCTGTTGAAAAAAAATTTATGATACATAAAACACCACATATATTCCTTGATACAATAATGGATCGTGAGTTTTTTTAATCAAATCCAATTTTCCCAATATTCTCAAATTTTTAGAAAAGGTAAATATTATCTAGAAATATTTAGATATTTACCTTTTCATAAGATTATTCAGTATAATAGGATTTTAAAAAAGATTTTAAATAAGGATAACCATTCAATTATCAATTATGCATTATTTTAAAATATAGTTCTTCAAAACATACTTATGGTATTTAAAAAGATCCACTGATTAAATTATTTATATCAAACTCAGTTTCAAATTTTTAAAAAAATCAAGTCCTATCTAATTTTTTAAATTATATTTCATACGAGATTATTTTACAAAACAATTTTTTATGAAAACTCATACGACTCACATTATAAAAGGTTCCTTTTGATAAAAGAGGCATGTGAATTTGAAAAATCACCAAATCATTGTTCGAATGTGTGGACCTTCTATCTACGTGAAAAAAATAGTGATGAAACCAAGTGGAGACCATGATCAATGTTTTCCATTATTTATTTTTTGATTTGTTTTATTAAATCATATTTAAATGAAATAAAAAAAATTCCAATACATATATAAGATGTCATTAATTAATATGATGAGTTAATTATGATATGGGATACAAATTAGAGGTATAATACAACATTTGAGGTCAAAACATTTTAAGGTTATTTTTTAGTATTTTTTGGAAATTTTAAATGAATTATTTAGTTTTAGAAAATGTAAAACCCATAGGAAGGGTAAAAACCAATCACATTGGAATAGTCTGTAGGAATTGAACCCAAAACCAAAGGGAAACAATGATTTATCGCCTACCACTGGCCAATGTGTAGTCCCTGGTTAGTATGAATTTTTATTTTAGTTAAAAAAGATAATGGAATAATAATAAGTTGATTTTGGGAATATATAAATTATAAAATATATTACCATGAGATTGAAAAATGATATGTTGATTAAGAGGTTAATATTATATTGGATGACGTTTTCTATTTTGGGAGTACCATATTATCAAGGTAAATTGAATACTACGGAATTTTATTTTTTGAAGTAAATGTTGAATTATATTTTGGTAGAACCAATGAATTTACTATTGACTTATGGTGATTTAGGTTATTTATGGAAATTATTAACCTATCTTGAATAATATGTGATTATGGAAATTATATTTTTGGTATGAGACATTAACACTGAACGACGTTATTTGGATATAAATGTTCTAATTTATATTGGAAGTATATGTAATCAAAGTACCATGAGTAATGGGTTTCAAAATTAGTTTGGATTATTTTGATAGATGTTAAGGATAGTTATTTTTGAAATTTTATTGGTTGAACTTTTGGTATTAAACTTGAATATTGGATATTAAAACTAGTGTTCATCATCCAATGGTTTATTCTTTTTTTAGAATTGCTTTATCATGTCCTAAAAATAAATTTTTTGTAATTGATTAAATATAGTAGAAATAAATAGATAATACTTTATGATAAGTAATTTTTTTGATGTTAATTCTAGTGCATCTGGAATAATAAATTCATACTCATTGTTTGGAGAAAAAGATGATTTTTTGTGGGAATTCAATTTGCAGATGAAACTTTACATGTCATGTAAGTATATTTCTGTATGTTCTTATTCTAATTAGAAAAATAATTCCTAAACCTTATGAAAAATATATTAAAAAAAATTACTTTTCGTTCTATGAAATAAAATATGTTTTTTCCTATCACAAGTTTATGATTTTATGATTGTTTACTTTCTGCTGATAATTTATTTTACCACTCTCTATTAGAAAACGATTGTTAGTTTTATCATTTATATCTGTATTTTTAAAAATGGAACACTACTATTTTTTATCTCTTGTGACGGTTGTAATTCACTTTATTTTTTATGAATTGGAGATCTTATTGACTCTTTTTTATATGCAGGATTTCAATGATGTAATTTGTAAAAGTGAAACCTTAGCTACAAAGCCTAAATTTAAAATTGAGAGGATGAAATTTTCAAAAGGGGGGAAGGATGTAATAACCCATTTAATTATATAATAATTTGTTTTCACATTTATTAATATTTATGAATTATATATTAATTTTACCTTAATGGTTTGCTCTGCCTGATAGTGTACCAGATACACAACAATGGGATTCTTCAAAATCTTACGTTTCACACAATACCAAGTCATACTGAAAAAATAATATATTGTAACAATTTTATTTTATTTTATTGTTATCACCTTTCTATTAGAATGGAGGTAATGAAAAGGTTAACTGAATTATTAAAATAATTTTTACAAATATTTATATAATGATTCATTGGTTACTGAATTAACTACAATTCAAACTAGAACCCAAATGAATATGGAGGATGTATTTATATGAAGAATTATTTAATTATGAATAATTATGTTTATGAAATAATAAAATCAATATTTATTTAATATATTACTGAAATATAAATTTAATATAATGATTAAAATATATCTTAAATGTTTTCTATACACTATATAAGAAAAAATGAAATTTTACAGATAAAAGGAGTATTTTTCATAACAAACATTTTACCACATTTTGATGGAGAACCAAATTTAAATCTAGTTTTGAAATTTTTATTTGAAAAAATAAACATATTATTTTGAAGTGGGACATCAAAATTTATTTTGGTTTAATTTTTGGTATTTTTTGGAAAATTTTCATATTTTAATGAATGGTGAAAAATACTATATTTTAATTCAAAATTGATTTATTTTCTAATTTATTTATATTATTTGATTATAATTTTGATTGTTTTTAAGGTATATTTAGATTATGTTTTTATATTTTAATCCAATTTAGGTTATTGTGGTGATTTTTATATTTAAATTTGATATAAAATAAATATTGGAATTTTATAACGTCTCTTTTACCCGCCTTCCGGCCACATCTTGGAGATTACTGTTGAACTTAATATTTCCATATATGTGAATTAAATTTTAAAAATTGTATATACATGGTTATAATCAGTATGAAAAATTTTACCGAATAGGATACAATTAGTTTTTTATGAATAATAAATTATGAATTTTATTTACCATAATTACTTGTAAATTGGGTAATTAAAGGTAAAAATAATATTATAATATTGCAAAATTACCCTAAAACCTATCATAGTATCATTTAATGAGTGGTTTTAGACCTAAATCAATCTTAAGACCAAATTATAACCATTTAAAGGCACTTGGTATGAATATGAAATTTATTATATTTTATATAATGATTAGTTAAAATTTCCATACTCATATTTTTAATAAGCACATCATTATTAATATAGGGATATATAGAAGATAAATTAGACTATAAATAGGAATATAAACTCTAAAATTAGTATCTACATCATGATAATTTATTTATAATTTTTATATATTAAATAATTAAATTTAATTATGACACAATGATGATAAAGTAATAGACTTATTAATGTTTGAATCAAATAATTGATTGTAATAGTATTAAATTTAATATAATTTTAAATATTTACTTTCAAAAAAGAATTTTATGGATGAGTTTGATAGGTTATTTTTTATTTAAAGTATGTTTTTAAGGAATAAAGTTGAAATGATGTTTTTAAATAGTCATGAAATTAATAGTATCAAAATTAACAATAATGGTGTTTCAAAATAAAAATTTTATTATTAAATTTTATAAAATTTATAAAAATAAATTATTCAGAATAATAGTTTATATTAGTCTCTAATTTTCATTAATGAATCATTAATTTTTCGTTTGTTATGTTATGTTAATTATTTTAACCCTCAATGTGTAAATTACATGATAAAATATTAGTTGTTAAAAGGGGTAAAACAAAACGAAAAGCATTTAAAAAATTCAAACATGTCTAATTTTAATTGGATAAATATATTTTGACCCATAATAATTATATATTATAAATAAATCAATTTTGACCAATTTTGAAAAAAAAAATTTATATTAATTTGATACTTTTAAAAATTCCCATAGTGCCCCTCTCCTCCCCTATGAAAAGGAACTAATATTCTCTATTAATTACAAGTCAGAAAAATTTTGGCTTGGCTAGGGCCTAAAAAATAACTTTTATATAATACCTCTCCACATTATATATGGCTTATTTTTTGTTTAACACCCTCCTTTTAGATGTTACTATGTTAATAAATGTGATCATATAAAAAATGTGATGTTTTTATTAAAGTTTTTATATTTTGTTTCATCATACACATACTTAAAATCAACTTCATACAAGATAAAATAATAAATAAATTATCCTAAATATAATGATATTTTTTTATGTTAATATCACCACATGAATACAACTCCACGTTTATCAAATGTGAAGTGAATTAATCGTTATTGTGTACGTCTGAGTTATCACCTCCACGAACGGAGATAATTAGTTTTTTATAGATGTCTCTAATAACTAGATATAATGATGGAATTAATGTCCATATGTTATATTAATGTCACACTAATACTCTTGTGATAATAATATATAAATTATATTCATAATTTTTCTCCACATTAATATGATAACGTCGTTGGTGCGTACGTGTGAAATAACACCTCTAAAAAGAAATGTGATTCGATTTTAATCACCACATCAGAGGGATAATATATTCAAGTATTTTTAAATATTAATATTATATTAGTGTTTTTTATCATTATTTAAATATAAAATAATACTTAACATCTTTCAATAATAATAAATGAAAAATTGAAAATGTTACTCATGGGTACGTACGACTTACCATCTCCATGATTATAACGTTGTCCATTTTTCATTATAATACTTAATTGTTTAATTTATAAGTATAATTGATGTATAAAGATGATAATAATGTCACAAATATTTCACTGGAGATGATGTACATCTGACCACATAAACTACTGACATTATTCCATGTTCATTTAGGACTCAAGTATTGAACATCAAAAAAACGTCCGATATGAACTTAAATAATGATGAAGTTATTGTAACATAGAAATAAGTGATATAAAGGGAATACGAAATTGAAAAAAATTATGAATAATGTATAAATTAAAATATTTTTATTATTCAGGATGATAAATAACATACGAGATGAGTCAGACTCGAGATAAGGGACTTTGTCTCAATATCTTTTCATTGAGGCATGTTTTGATAATATACATCACCTTCTTTAACATGGTGTACAATCATTCATTTTGTATTTAAATTCTATTAAAAGTTTTTAAAAATTAATCATTTTATGTGAATGTTTTTACTAATCAACAAAATGTATTTTTTAATGTATACAACAATAATAATTTTTCCACATCCATGACCATTATTTGATATTTGGCATCCTCTCCAAGCAGTAATGTTTTTAAAATGAAAATAAATACCATATTTTTTTCTAGGTATTTAGGTATATAAATTAGTTTTTTATTAATCTATTTTTATGGAAATTAATTTTTTAAAATGGTAACTGGTTAATCCCTATCAAATATTTTCATAAAGGGGTCCTTATAAGGTACTCTTTAAACTAATACACTATTTTATATGTTTTAATAATTTATTCTTATAATATTTCTCATTAATTTACATGTTTTAAAAATGGATTTAAGGATTTAATTATATTGAAATGATTTTTTTAAAATTCTAATTCTTTTCAAAAGCTTCAATGTCGCATGGGACATATTGATTCAAAAGTCCTCTTTTTTACATGTTTTATTTATGTTTTGAAAATTGATTGATTATTTAATTAAATTGTAATGTTTTTAACATATACTTCATAAACAATTATCTATTTTATGTATAATTAATTTTTTTCATGTTTAATTTACTTGTTTACACATTTATTTTCAATAAAATAGTTTTCTTTTATGAGTACCATGCTTTGTAAATATTAAATGTGATTTCAAAGTGGAAAAGTTAATATTATTTTATACATGATTTTTGTGTTGTTCTAATGTTATGATTCATGGAAATTATTTATAAATATGGGTGGTTTAATTATAAACCAAGGTTTGGTGAGCTCAATATAGCTCCCTAATGCATTGGTTAATGACAGAAAGTCAAATGATAAGGATTCTCTTAAGATATTTAGGGAATATATTGGTTTGGTTACTCCAAATGTAACCATGATGTTTACTCCATATGTATCCATGAAGTCTATAATGTAAGAATTATATGGATTCCATAACATAACTTTATTATTTATGATTTCTAGTAGTTTTATTGAAATCTTATGATTTCATTAGGTATTCTAAAGGATTTATGTTTTATGTGTAAAAATTATGATTTTGTGAAATGTTTTTCATTAGTTTAAAATAATCATGGGATATGGGTTTCATTTCTTATTAAAAATACCTTACTGATACTTTTTAGCTCATCCCATGTTTTAAAATGTTGTTCACATGGTATAACGATTGGTAAGGGAAAAATGGATGGTAATATTAATGTTATGAAGAATTTTATTTTCAAGAGAAGAAATAATTATATATTTTTTAAAGGATTACTTTGTGATAAAAATGGATAGTGAGTAATAGTTTACAGTTTTTAATATTTGAGTTTATATTTATGATTTATGGATTAATTATATATAAATATAGACTAGAAAAGATCCATAATGTGAAATATGGCTAAATTAATGACTTAACTAATGATTAAGTAATGTTTAAGGCAGAGTCCTTATAGTATGTCTACTAGCATTGTGGATAGTTCAATTTCACCTTTGATATCATCATATTCATTCAGTCATGCTACCAAAAAAGGTTTTATTAGAGATTTCTTGTGTCTTTTTTAGAACAATATTTCTTGATATATGATTTTTTATGATTTTTTTCACATTTATTATTATCATGGAAAACAAATTTTATACATATAATCATTTTTAAGGACTTTTTGGTGGGGTATTTATAGGTTTTATAAATGGCACACTATATGGAAATCTATATGCTTGTAAGGACTTCATATATAGGTTTCTTGGAAAGGGAAATGGGACATGTAAGTTCACCTATTAGTATATCATGGTTTTTGATACGGTAACTGTATGATCTCTAGAGGATTACCATAATGTTTTATTTTCTTTTTTTCTATGACATTTAATCTTGTCTGTACTACCACATTGTAATCCTACTTATTTTTTGTGTGATACCTATTTCATATAATATTACATTTTTATTCTAGACTACTCAAATAAAACTTATATTTTTTTTAAAAAATTGGTGAAGGGATATGATAATGAGTATATATTGACCTCACTAATGAAATTTAGAACCTCATTGCATGTCTATGGACTCTTCCATGTGAGGAGGGGTTAATGAGTTCATAAGGAACTCTATATCAGAAACTATGTTTCGGTTCAGGGTGTGACAAAATGGTATCACAATATAGTTTAATTACTTACTTTTGACTAACCTAGGATATAGTAGAAAGGATATGGGTTCTGTGTGAATTTGGTATGATACATACCTTGTGCCTGGCCAGCTCGTATGTAACGGACCTCCGAATAACAATTTAAAATATTTTTGTTACTATTTTATAGGATTTTGGTGCATCCATACAGCATGATTAGGCTCATAAGATCACATTCCATATATATACCATTTATGTGTGGCATACATTTTATTTAATACAATTCTCGGATGTGTGCAGTCTCTTTGGGATAGATTTGTGTAACATGATTAAGAAATATAACTATTTAATATGATATTATGATATATTCATTACAATTGATTAGTCTAACCTATGAATGTTTTTATATTTGTATATATATATATATATATATTTGTGTTTCTGTGTGTGTGATTGTGGATAATGTTTAGGGATTTATACATTCGATAGTGCTAAGAGGGACATTCTTTGTGTTTCGAATAAACTAATAATAGAACCCTTGTGTGATCCCTCAAACTAATTAGGATATTTCCTAATGAATTCGGAGTTATCAAAATGATTAATTCACATTTTAGATTATTCCACCCCAAAAGAGAATAATATGACTACTAGATGATGTGGGTTGAGATACTCATCCTAAGGATAATTCCCAAATTCCACCGCATGTTATAAAAGTTGATTCCACAGAGCATGCCACCACACCTATTCCAGTGGTATAGGTAGTGGGCCAAACATAATTGAGAGTCATTCTGTTTGTTAATTCCCAGGTAATAGGGTCACTAAGGTCTATGGATGACTATGTCAAAGACATCTAGCTCTATAATTCACAACATTTTCAGTGAACTAAAGGTTCAAAGAATATAGAGGATTTGATAGTAATCAATGATGGGTTCTCTGACCTCATTCGTACACATAAGGGTGGGGAGGAAAATCTAAGATCATTAATAATAAATAGACCATATAGGTTGTTGTTGGTTATGATGATATAGGTAGGAAAATGTAAGTTTATCACATACAATTCCTTAAAAAACTATTTTAAGAGAGTTTTTACCTGATAAAATAAATCCTGAATGAATGTAAGGGTTCATGGATCTATTTTTTTTCGGGTTGTATCCACAAACTCCTCTCAATTTTCTAATATTCTTATAATTTCTACAATATTATTAGTCAATTTTTCAAAGAAGTATAGAATGATGGAGATCAGTCTTTTTCCAAATATCATGAAATAGGTCAGCTGTTTTAAACTGAAAAATACCCAATTGTTCTACATTAAGACTTGACTATTGAAAATAGTCTCAAGGTGGACGAATAATTTTTTCTTCTTCCGATATTTAGTACTCAGATGAGAGGACCTCTTACTTCTACTATGAGTCTCTCTTCTAGAATTTAGAAGAATAATATCATGGATGCACAATAGTGTAGTAGGAAGAAGGTGGTTAAATATTTTGTTTATTTAATTATATCAATAGGAGTAACATAGTTTTTAAACTATAGAAAGGTAGGTAATTTCCACAGGGTTTACACAACACCTCATATCTAGTATCAACCATGTGGAAAGATGGGACACCATATGTAATTCTGGACAAGGGATTTGATTATAGGATTCCAATGGGGATCATGAAACATGTGATTAGAGGTCTCGAAATCCACCTGATTTCCTTAGTAGCTTGTTCAAATGTTGATGACTAAGGAAAGTCACATACAATAGGTAAATAGTTATATAACTGAAAGAGGCCTATTATATATAATTGATCAGACTCCAAATGATGGCGGTGAGGGTATGACTAATGTTCAAGGTATTGTCTTGATCATGTTTACTTTATCCGTTACACTTTTAGATAATAGTTGTTTTAATTTTTTATATCAAAAATAGTTATTGTTGGATATGATTTACTTGTCAATATTTATTCTGATTTACTTTCCCATGATAAAAAATTGGTCACAAAAGTGTATTTCCATTAGCAACGCCTAGAGTGTATAATAGTCATTTAGGATTATACCAATTTTTGGGACATCATGATTATTTGGGTAATGAACTTTTATTGGATTCTTAACATGGGATAGACTACCAGATTTCAATACCACATTTATTTGATCAATTTTGTGACAGGAAGTTGAAATTCAAATTTTGAATTTACAAGGTGGTATTATTGGGACATTTGGTTTCTGTGATTGTTATATCAGTGGACCTAGAGGAAGTGTAGCCAATGTTGTCCTTGGAGAATCCTAGGAAAATGTTGTATATATAGAGAATTCTGGGATAAGCAAGATATTACCAACATTTTATCCAAGACTTAACCCATTTAACAAAACCCATGAACATTTTTATAATGAAGTGAGTGATGTTCCAGTGGTTAGATTGGTGCAAGGAGGAATTTACTAAGCTAAAGAGTAGGTTTAATAAAACTATAATGTGGATTCACCCTTATACAAGGGTTGGTAATTTTTTGTATTGTGATGCATTTGGAGTTGGTTTGTATGTAATTCTGATGCAGAGTGATTAGGTAGTAACTTATGGGTCAAGTCAGCTAAGACCCCATGAGTATAATAATCATATCCATGACTTGAAGATAGTATTTGTGGTCCATTCTGTGATGTGTAGGATAAAATATCCCTTTAGTGAGAGTTTTTATTTCTCTATTAATCACAACATCCTCTAATATATCTTCACACAAGATGACCTCAATTTGAAGTAGAGGCACTACGTAGAGTACCTGTTGACATTTTATATTGAGATTTCCTAGGCACTGGGTGACATTAACATCATTATAGATTCTCTTAATAGTATGATTTTGGAAATTTAGGAGTTTGGTGATTGACCTTCATAGGAAATGTGTCACATGGTGTGATTTTTGTGTGATTGTAATATGGATACTTCCAAGTATTAGGGATTGATGATTTTATCCCCATTACTAGTCAAATATTCTTTAGTATAATGGTTGAGGGATAGTCAATAATCCAACCCAGAGTCGGTTTTGATGAATGAAGAACTTGAAGGAAGATACTCGTTATCTGGCTGGCCATTGGACAACAATGATGAGATCCTAGTACATGGAATAGTTTTAGTCTATTCATCTGTGAGGTAAAAGTTGTTTAGAGACATACATATCTCTATGTATGGTGAATATTTTTATAATAAATATATTCCAGGACATCAATGGATAGTTTTGGTATCCAAGGATATAGAAAGAAATTATTGGATTCATTTATTGATGCATTACCTACCTGACGATAAATATTAAGAACCAACATCCTATTGGATTACTCTAACAAATTTTGTTCCAGGTTGAAGTGGGAGTATGTCACAATTGATTTTTTATAGGGTCACTTAGGACCCCAAGGATATTTCACAATGTTTGGGTAATTTTTATTAGCTAACAATTTTTTCTCATTTCGTTGGAATCTGTGGTACCCATTTAGTAGATGAGTTGGGAAATATGTTTGTATTTTATATTATAACCTTACATAGTGTTCCATTGACCATTTTATCAGATAGATAAACACATTTTTCCATCATTATTTTTCAAGGAATCATATAATGCCTAAGGGACTCAACTATGATAGATTATATAAAACTATCCTTATGAAGATGAATAGTTGGAATGGATGTTTCACATACTGGATTTTCCTGGATATTGGTGGAGATTATAGGATCATCAAGACATAATTGAGTTTTCATGCAATAAGAGTTACAAGGATTTTATGTTGTTGACACCTTATGGGGACCTCTATTGTACGATATTCCATTCCCAATATTTTTGGCATGAGGCTGGAATAAAATGGTTGTGGAAGCCTTTGACCGGGTTGGGTATTGTTCCTCAACCATCTAAGGTCCCTTGTATCAAAGGGTTCCACATTAGTCGTCAATAATCCATTGTTTACCCCACTAGAGGGTGTCACTTGGAAGATCATGGGGCTATGTCTAGCCTAGCTGGTTTCCACTCTATAAACCTATATAGATCTTTCCTAATCACTTCCATCATCGATAATTTCCTAGATAGTAGTCACACTAAGAACATCTAAAATCCTTATCATGAGCGACTACAGATTCCACTATAATTATAAGCCAAATAATTAATAGATTAGGTTACTTGAGGGCCAGAATTTGTGTCCAAGTAAAGGAGATACGATAGGTTGAATATTCCTCCAAAGTAGGTACATGAAATTCTGGGTTGTCACCTGGTGTGGGGTCCTTATCTAATTTCTAGTTGTGTCTTTTCTAGTACATTACTTTCCAGAAATGTAGTGCTACACAGTATTTAAGTGTACTGCATGATGTGGATCATCAGCATGCTTAACGAACACAAGAGGATCATCATCAGATAAAAAGAAAAAATGCAATTCCCTTGAAATTTATTTTAAGACGATATCAAATGACCTAACTGATCACAACATTGTGATCTTCATGAAAAAATTATCATGATAGAATATTCACTTACTTTGTTAGGATACTCGGTTAAATAAACATATTTCACTAAATCATGTTCATATCGGAAAACATGTCAAAATGTTCTGATGTTCATGAAAAAATTGTCATGATATATTTTTCAAATTCTTTATTTGGATACTTGGAAATATAAATACATTTCACTAAATCATGCTCATATGAGGTTTAAAGGGACCAAGACATAAGTTTGAGCTAAATACCTGATACTTGTCTTAAATCATCTTCCTCAATATCATGGTTGAAAATCCTCAAACTGTTCATTAATAGAACACCCAATGGATTTTATATGTATTATACTAGATTCTATAACAGTAATATTATTTATAACATTTGGTGCTCTAGGAACCTACATCACAAGCCCAAATTAAATAACCAAAATTGTCCTTAAAATGACTATCTCAATGTTAGGCTCATGTTGCCACTAATTTTTCATCAATCTGACTCTATAATAAGAAATTATGGCTGAATTATGTTTTTAATAACAACAATAACTAATAATATTTTTTACATTATTCATTATTTTAAAACACAATTTCAATGGATAATTTCTTTCATACGCAAGGGTCCTTCCCTTCCACTATTGTACAGGACTAGCCCCCTTGTGCCTCTATTAACTCCTCGTAATAATTATAACAATAATGATTATTATAATTATTAATTTCAACTGATGGAGGATATTTTGCTCTCCAATGAACATACAGGAGTAGAAGGGGAACTCACCTCATCTCCATTCATGCCTCTTCAACATATTCATTCACCACAAGCATATATCTGCATATTTATTTTTATATTTTATTAAAACTATATCTTATTTAATTTAAATAACTCATCACACTTGTTATTATTATTAAATTATTATTTTAAATAATATTAATTTTAACAGTCTCCATGTTGGGAGATTCATACCACCTAGTCGAAGATCCATGTTTGGCCACAGTCTTGTCCACAAAGAGTAGCCTCTTCAATGAGACCCCATACATGGCCCCCTATTTAAAAATAATTCCATCACACCACATGTCATCACCACTCATCAACTAGTAAAACACAAACACTCTGAGCCCAGAATCCCAATGTCGGTTCATTTTTATTAAATTTCCATAATTAAAAGGAATCAAATCCATAAGGAAAAATCAGTTCAGTAGTTTTTGAAAAACATATTACATATATGATACCAATAATACTTCAAAAAATAAAATAATTCATAGAATAATTAAAATTTATTCATCCTTGAAACTCATTCAACATATTCCTTATCATACCATGGGGAATGAAAACATAATAAGGGTGAGCACAAATACATAGTAATGGAATATAATGTGGGAGAAATAATGTATTGATAAAAATAAATCAACATGGATAGGTGAATAACAGATAAAAAAGACATTCAAATAACTATATAATGGATTATAAATTTGAAATGGTAAGAAACTAAAACAAATTACATTTAATTAGTAAAATGATATTATAATAGATCCATATATATGTCAATAGAAATATATCTTGGATAAATAATAACAAAATATAAAAAAAAAATATAAATTATTTGGTTCCATATTAAAATTTACATGGTACCTTAACCATCAAGACCATTCATAATGTAGTATAGTATATCTGGTAAAAACCCATCCAATATTTCCATCTAATTTGTCTCTTCATACTACCGATACATCGAGCGGAATTCAATAACTTATCCCCACCTTTTCCATGCATGTCCCAGGAATTAAAAAATAAAATAAAATAGTTTATTTAACAATATTCCTAATCAAATATTTATATTTAATAAAAGATATATATTTATCAGTAATTCCTCATCTAATCATATGATGGTCTATGTGAATAGTATATGTAAAATGGTATATGGTTTAGGAAATAATAATATCCATTGCATGAGAATATTGATATTTAAGAAATATGTTGTGTAACATAAAAATGATCATAATGAATTAATTTTTTTTAAAAAATATAACAATAACAAATAAATGTCATATTTTAAAGGTAATCATTAAATATATTCTTAATTAAAATAATCTTTATACAGTCCAAAGTGTCTCACACCACATTGAAATATTTATATAAAAATAACAATGAAGTAATTACATTAAATTAATTTTTTTTATACCATGAAAAATAAATGTTTTATGATATAATATATAAAAAGGGGATGTAGATACACCACACAAAATATGTAAGTGATGAATATGACATTTATCTCACAGATGTAAAAAGTGATATCAAAATCGCTTTCCTTGCATTTCATTCTATGTGAAAACCCTATGAACTCATCTATAATGATATTTAGTGTGTTTATAACTTATTAAATAACCATATTCAGGTTAAGAATATCATATATTATCTTTTTATATTAACTTATTACCCATTTAAAAACAATCATTCATTATTTTCACTATTTCGGGTGTTAATTGCCTAGTTTATCGAGTATGTTTCAACTTGTTAATTTTTGTTATCATTAATTGAATCATGGTTTAATTATCTAGTTAATTTAAATAATTATATAAATATAATATAAATTCATTATATATTTATTTATAATTGTCCATAATATTTGTAGATAAGAAATGAAATGCACCTTTCATGGAGACGGTAGGTCGTATGCACACATGAACACTACTTTCATTTCTTTTCTGTATTAAAATAATAAAAATTAAATGATATATATGTATGTAGATTTATTTATAAATTCTCATATCTATTTCATATACATTAAATTGGTTTATTATAAACATATTTTATATATTCCATGTATAGTGTGAATGAATCACATCGCTTCGATAATTTGGTAGTCCACAGTTCCACAAACAATGTTATCATATTTAAAAAAATAAATAAATAAATTTATGTGTTAAAAATAAATTTAGAAGTATAAATAGATTATTAATATCATATATATCACATATAAACATCATTTCCATCATTTTTTTCATGTATGATCAGTGGTAAAGGAAAAATTAAAAATTATCATTTCGTGAGGTGGTAGTTTGTCGTACAAATAAAACTATAGGTTCGTTACCCATTAGATGGATGTCTGTGTATTTTCAGGTAAAAATATTATCATTACAACATCTCATTATATTGAGGATTTTATTTTTATTATATAATATATGAAAATTAAAATTTTAGGGGATGGATAATATAAATAAAAGAAATAGCTCAAGGAATGATGTTGCCTCTTCTCTGAGTAACTCATTTTTTTCACAAAAGGGATTCTATAGATTTATTTTTTCTCTATGTGAGGATTCTAGGATAATGGGAGAGATATTTAAATATTATTTGATCAATTTTTGGATGATCCATTGTTTTTTGAGAGGTTTGATGAAAGGATGAGTGAATGTCTTTTTATAGAGGGGGAGGGTGGCATTCTTTAGTGACCAAAAGGTATACATTATTTAGAGCATTACTTTACATAATATTCTTCAAAAGATAAAAATAATGAATTAAATAATAATTAAGTAAATGAAAACCTCCACCACAAAACAAAATAAGTCTATTTTTATAATTTGGTCATTAGCTTCTTTGTTTCCCCAATTTTATCATTTTGGATTTAATTAATGTAATTATTTCCCTAACCTAAATAATTTTACCATTTAAAGAAAATTAAAAAATTATTTATTATATAATATATAACCACTAAATTATATATACAATATGTAATTAATAAAATAAAAAACTCCAGTGTGTGGGATATTAATTTTCAAACAAGTGCATGTAATACACAAAAAACCCTGATTTAGCACGAATGAGACTAAATTGGTTTTTATTATCTAGGTGTCAATATGTTAATTATAAAAGATAACTTTTTCAATAAATAGACCATATTTTTTATTTATTGATACATAAAAATTACATGGATTAATATAATATTTTTATAGACTTTAAATCATTTAATAATATATCACTTATTATAAAATAACATTAATTTTAATTTTGAAATTATTTATTTAATTTTAATGTAAAAATATCAATGAAATATTTCTATTAAATGTTTATAATTTAAAATATTTGTAAGATGATATATTCATATGTAAAAAATATTAATGAAAATAAATGAATCAATTTAATTCAATTTTAATATTTATAGTATTATTTATTTTAGTTTATTATTAACTAAATAAACATTGTGTTTGTGTTTCTTTAGAATTTTAAGTAACTGATTTGTCTCTAAAAATTTATGATAAATTATTATGATAATAATAACACAATTGGACATGAAAAGGATATGTATGACAGAAAATATGACGGTTTTCCACATATTATGGATTTATAAATGTTAATGGTAAGGAAGGATCCCTTTTTTCTATTTTCTTTAATTAATTCATTAGATAGGGAACATTCATAGAATGTTATCCCAATATCTCCAAAAAATAGAACTAAGTGGGTATATGGTTGAACAATCTCCATACAATGGATTTTTGGCAACTATCTAGGTTATTTTGGCCCTTAAGTTTATGGTTTAGTCCCTTATTCCGTTTAAGTTTACCATAATGGTTTTAAATATTTTTATTTACATTCACTAATCATTATAGTAAAAAACTAAGTTGATAATATAAGACTAAAAATATTATCATTATTGAAACATTTATTTTACACTTTTTTAAAATTCAAATCCCAGAAGTGGAAAAATAAATTTAATGTTAATCCACAAGACGTGATGAGAAGGTGGGGTTTTAAGGTGCCAATGCTCAACAGTTTATTAAGTATTTCTATAAAATAAATTATTGAAATGATTCCAATGAACTAAAATATATAAATAAGTATATAATTTATATATTTCTAATTTTATAAAAAATATAATATAATTAAATGTGTATAATTATTTATACAAAAAGGCATTTCTGAACTAAAATGTAGTATTTTAACTATTCATCAAAAATGAAACATCTCATAAAAATAAAAAGTATATACCATCCAAGGATAATTTTTACATTCCTCATTCAACAATTATTTTTTTCACAAACAAAAAATTATAAGTGTAAAATATTAGTTTTAAAATTGGTGTGCCACCAAAAAGCGTTACAACTTGGTCTTGCATGTAATGCATGTTAGCACAATATTGTGTGTAGAAAAAGATTAACATGGTGCTGCGTATAAAGAAATATAGTAAAAAAATAAATTATTTTCTATAACATAAATATTTTATTGTATTTTGATGTTACATTCTCCCCACATTAATTAAATTACATTCTCACAATTAAAACATGATCTTAGTAATCGAGGGTTTTATATTTGAAAATAAACAATTGTATAAAAACCCATATCATGAATAGGGTTAATAACATATATTTTTAATATGTCATAATATGAATTAAAATGGTTTCATAACTAGGTTCCCTATTAGGGGAACAATGTTGGGTAATTGAAAAATGGATATAGAAGAAAAATATAAAAATCAGTTTCGGATGGAGAGTGATAGAGAACACATTCAGTTGAAATATCATGAACACAAAGCCTTAGACCACAATTATAAAAATGATCATGATATCATAAAAATTTACAATAATAGGAAAATAATTTTTTTCAAGAAAATTTTTCCTATAGATGAGGAATTATTTCACCCTATAATAATTTAGTTAAATATCCCTTTGGATTTCATAAACACAATCTTATCCTTTTGTTGGGCCATGAAAAATTTCTACATTATTTATTTTCACATAATGCATTATATAGTTACATAATATATTACACTATAAAACCACATAAAAATATAAACGTAATCCATTTTACAAATATATAATTTTTCCGAAATATAATGATCCGACACTTTTGAAGTAATTTCACCAAATTTCAAAAATAAAATAACCAAATAACATAAAGTCTCTTTTAATTGTCACATACATGACATGTGAATATAGTAATAACCTAATTTATCCTAAATCTTTATTAAAAACAAGAATGAGTATTATTCCTTAAATATATAATAGATTATTGGATATATTCATTAAATCAAAAAAAATATAACTTCCATGAATGATAACATAGACTACGTAGTCATTAAAGAATTACTCAGTTAAAATTATTTCAAAACATATCCAATTTAAATTATCCCAGACAATAATTTATTTATCCCAACATCATTTTCTTAACATTAGTAACATATTAATTTTCGAATTTCCCTCAAACATGTTTTTTTCCAAAATGTTTTACATTGAACTGAATAACTTATCTTGAAACCATTGAGCATATGATATCAAATCCTTAAACAAAATGATTTTAATTATAATCCACATATATTTCATAATTGATATAACAAATATATCATTGATAAAATACATAAAAAACATAATTAATGAATCTAAACACAAACACATTAATCATTCCTCTTTCTCTGTGGTGATAGAATAATATTAAACATTATATATTGGCATATTGTGGGGTATATTCATTTGACACATGAGAAATTTATTTGGTTAGTCTTCCATATCAATTTATTAGAATCATTTCACATTTTAATTTTCATTATTTCCCATATAATCACAATCATGGTGTCATTTTTAACACAATTATAACAAAATACAATTCCATTAAAGTAAGTACCATGGTGTTTCTTTCCACAATTTTTCCCAAATGGGAATATACATCATTCCCTTCTTCCCTTTATAAATATTTTTACCTTCAATCCTATTCTTTTCATGTTTTCCTCTGAAGCATTAGGTTTTGGCGAATTATTAAAATATATTTTTATTGTATGATGTTAAGTCCTTATATGATTATAATTATTAGGAGACTATTTTCCCTTTAAATATTGTCTTACATCCATAAAATATATTATCCTTCTTACTCTTTGTAACATGTAGATTGAAGAGGTTCATTCTCCCTCTGCTTAGCACCATTTCTAAAATAATACATGTAAAAAAACAAGTTCATATCATTATAAAAAATAATTTAAAATCCAAAAACTAGTAAAATACATAACATAAAATGAAAATTTTATTCACATCAAATCTAAGAATCATAATCATGGTTTCTTTTGGGAAATTTATACTTTTAAATATCTCATAATGGTTTGAAAAAAAATTATAATTACCCTAATATTATCCCCTAGGTGTTACAAATTAGTTGCCTATTAATACCCTTTGTAATGTACCAGGTTACACTAAGTTATGTCTGAAGAAAATTTTTATAGTCATTACCCCTATGTTCATATCTTCTCTAACCATATCCACTTATTGTATCGAAATAGGGATATATTTCTATGAAGACCCACAATATCTCTACCCTAAATGATTTTATTATGTTCTTCTATACATATCATAAAATTATAGCTTAGGGTTATCTATACTGATCTAAGATATATATATCAAGTTTCGAAGGATTAAATTAAACTTCCTTTGATACCAATAGTAAAACCCCAACCCAAAATCCTAGAGCTCGTGCATTATTTTATTACATTGGAATGATTACAATGAATCAAAAATTGAATGATCAATCAGTTTAGCAGTTTTGGAGAATAAAATTACTTACATGTTACACATAATATAATAGAAAATAAAAATAAAACATACAATAAGTAGAAGATCAGTATACTTTATACTCATTTAAATTATTCGTCTTCATATCTTGGGAAATGAAACATAATTAGAGAAACATGAAATTTTTAGTAAATGAAAGTAAAGAGGAAGAAATAATGAATTGATGAAATTAAATCAACATGGAAAGGTTAATAACTGATAAAAAATTCCATATAAATAAATAGATAAGGAATTATGAATATGGAAGGTTATGAAACTGAAACACATTCTATTTAATTAATAAACATAGAATATAATGAATCCATAGATATTTCCACACAAAAAACTCAAAGATAAATAATTAATGAATATAAATGATAGAAATTATAAATTATTTGTGACACACCCTAGCTTTTTAAATAATCTAATTTTATTATTTTAATTGGATTAGAAACAATCTTGTCATGGTTCGGGCCTAGCCGATTCAGTTTTGGTTTTTTCTGATAAATACATTTCTTTGGGTTTAAGAGTGACTGATTCATAGGTCGAGCATGATCCAAACCATGCATCCTTTCCTAGGTCACTGTACAACCTACCCAGGGTTCAAAATAAAATAAATTAAACTACGAGATTATTAATAAAATAAGTTAAAAGATAAATAAGTTCTAAAAAAATAATAATGAAAATATTATATAGGAATATTGTTATTAAAACTATTATTATTGAAAATATAATCATTATGTTATTATTTTTATTATTATAATTATTAAAGTTAATATTATTATAAAATTTTTATTATTATTATCATAATAATTATTATCATAAATTTTTTATTTAGGATATTTTATGGTAATTATTATCTTTTATAATTTTTTGTCTTCATTCCTCTCTTTCTCTCCCCCCTACTCTATATCATCACATTTCTCCAAACCCCACCTACTGGTGCGTGCTTCCCTACCCTACCTCATTCTCTAAGCCCCTCTGTTGGCAGGCACCCTATATGCCTCCCAGAGAACTACCATAATCCGACACAATACCCCTCACTCTACCCTCGCATACCCCTCAGGCAACCCTCACACCACCCACCTCTCATCCATACCTCTTATGGGAAGACCTCCTCCGACATGACCTTTATTTATCAGAATGACCTTTAGAAACCCTCCTTAGTGTGTGGCTCCCCTCCAGTATCCCTTCTCCTTTTTCCACAATTGAAAATTTCCCAGTTATGTCTCTTCCATTATCCTTAGGGTTTTAGGTTATAATTTCTTTTTTTAGGGTCCAATTTTGATTTTTTTTCTCTTGTTTAAGGGTTCAATTGAGTTTGTTTGATATGAATATTTGGCATTATTGTAGTTTTGTAATATATTTTGGAGTTTCAAATCCAATTTTATGTGGCTCCAAGTATAACCATTATTTGGGAAAAAAATTTATTGATTAGTTAATTTAGTATACTCTGTGATGAATTTTTGTGGTGAAAATTTAATTTATAAGTGAGGTTATTATGCATTTGATTTTTAATGTGGCTTATTCAAATGAATTGTTGGGTTATTTTTATGAAAACACATATTGTGATATTAAATAGTTCTTTTTAAAATGTTGAGTTGGTTTATTAAATTATTCAAGTGTAAAAAATTATGTTTCAGTATGTCATCAGGGGGAGTTTGACCGTAAAAGTTGAATTTGACTGGTTTTTTGTGTATAAAGTCTTTTAATACCACTTTTAATTGCATTATAAAATATTTAAATAATTTATTAAATAATATAAAGGGTGGTATACATGTTGGATATTTTTTAATGTTTTTATGATTTGTAAAGGGAAATTGGACATGCAAGTGGTGATATATATCACTTGAAACTTGTTTGAGCACAAATGGGAAGCCCAAGTATCAAGGATGGCCGACTATGACTAGTTTTCTAGAAATTTTGAAGTCGCTACATCCCGATCCACGTAGAAGAATTGAAAATGACTTTATTTTTAAAACATGTTATACTGTTTGGGACCATTAGGCCTTGGGATGTGATTCCCCTTTAGAGGTCCGTGTGTGATAAAATAGTTGTTTTTGTTTGTTATACCACTTTTCACTAAAAAATAGGTTCTAGGGTCCCATTACTAGATATTACCCATAGGGAATATTCCATGTTTAGTTCTATTTGACTATACTACACACACTATCAGCATACAATGTGGATTTTGAGGTTTACTTCAAAGGTAGGGGTGTTTTTATTTTAAATTGTGTTATTATAAAATTTGTTTTTATTATAACTTTTTTCCCTTAAATTATTCTACCATATCCTTTTTATTTATTTATCTTGAAATTTTATATTCCATGTAATGTTTTGTACATGGAAACTTTTATTGGGTGGAATCATGGTGGTCATTAGCTCACACCCTACATACACCTTTGGGTGTAAGTAGATTCAGTAATGATTGATACAGGTAAGGGTAATGGTATTGGAGATAGTGGTCTAGGTTTCAAATGTTATTCTTGGTGTAGCGTTGTGGATATGGCTTAGGGGTGGTTTCCTATTTATAGTAAGTGTTTTTGAGTTTGTTTATGTTCACCACATTTTGTGGTAGTATTTGTCTTTTTGTTTAAAATGTGTAACTTAATTCTGAAAAAAAAAGTTAAGGCTTGTTTGGTTTTAGATTTTCAGATTTAGTTTATTAGTTATTGTTTTTTATATTTAAATATTTAGGTAAATCATTCTCATGTGTTAACATTTATACTCTGGCACTTGTTCTAGCCCACGGGTTTGGGAACACCCTTCAGGCATTACCATAGACCAGTTTGGGATTCAGTTGGATAAACACCCAACATTGTTCATGACAAAATAGTATCATAGGTAAGTTAAGCCCTTTATTTGTTTTTATTTTGCGATGAGTCTAGTTAGATAAGAGCTTTCACTATCAGGGCTCAGAGTTCTAGTTCCGTTTAGGGTTCCTAGACAGCACACCTTGTGATAGTCCTTGGGTCCCCATGAGATGTTGGGATGTTGATTTGGATTCTCCTCCTGGTGGGATGTGTAGGCTACAGACTGTAAAAGGAAACTTTTTGGGGGAAGTGTTTTGGTCATTGTGTTTCTTCTCCATGTTTGGTTTATTGATTTTTATTATTATTTCAGAAATTTTACATTTCAAACCTAATGTATTAATGATGTTATTATGTAAAAATTTCTTATTACAATATCATGCCTCCTAGGAGAGTTCCCCAACAACCATGGGAAGAAGCCATAGAGTGATCTCCCTCACCACTTGATCAGATTTTGGTGGAAGATATAGTCCGGGATCTTCATGATCTAGGACTAGTATCATTTGTTTCTTATTCTCCTTCTCTAGTTAGAAGAGATTAATCTAGTCCTAGATAACACAAATCCCATGAGATTCTCAAGAACAAACCTCCTTCATTCTGAGGTATCATAGAGAATCAGGAAGTAGATGAGTGGTATGATAAGAACAAGTGCATGTTTGAGTATCTCAACATACCTGTGGATGTCAGAGTAAATTGTTCTTTATCTCTGTTAGGGGGTCATAGTTGAAGGTGGTGGGACTCAGTGATTCATTTTGGGAAGTAGGAGCAGATGAGCTGGATGGATCTCAAGGTGGCCATCAATGACTAGTACTAACTTAAGGTCATGGGGTATGCTAGATCCCAACAGTTCATAGACCTTGTTCAGAGGGACTAGTCAGTGAAAGAGTATGCCAACCACTTTTTTGAGCTATTATGATAAGTACCGAAAATATTCTCCAACTAATAGTTGATGTATCATAGGTTTGAAAAGGGTTTGAAACAAGATATCTACACTCTGGTATTCTTATTCAAGATAAAGACTAATGCTGATATGGTTGGCCAAGATTGTATGTTGGATATTGACCACAAGGGAAGGTTTGGTTCCTTTGTAATTATGGCCATATTTGGTAGAAACAACTCATTAGAGATGAATAGGATGGGTGATGAGAAAGGGAATAAGGATGGTGGATTCTTAGGCAATCCTTCAAATAATTTTTATGTGATGCCTTGGACACTGATGCCACATAATGGGTGCCCAATGCCCAGTGGGCCACATTGCCTCAAGCACATCCCCCCAAATGTTAAACTCTAATGACTAATAGTGAGTGCCTAGGGTGTTTCTATGGGGATACTATGCCCTCATGGAAAACAGAAGCTTAATCGGATGTCAGATTAAGGATATATCTTGATCCCTATATTTGGCCTTAAAAATCTACAAAAAGATAGAAAAAGGACATAATCCTACTTCTTCTCAGATTAGGGAGGAAGAGGGGGGGGAAAATAGATCATAAAGAAAATTTTTGTCATTTTACCTAGAATTTTAGCATGCGCACGATTCTTCCATATGATTTGTTAAATCCTGAGCAAACCATGAGAGACGGTTCTGCCCGAAAAGACTTCATCCGCACGGTTTGATCAAACCATGTGCAATCCATGCATGGGAACCGTGGAGAAAAGAGGAATTTGAATGGTTAGGCGACATGGATGTTCACCAACCGTGATATATGGCTCTATCTGAGAAAAAACCATTCACGCAATTTTCCAAACTGTGCGGAATTCCATCACTGTTTACTCTAGAACTTGCGCCAAGTCTTTTTTTCCCAAAAGATGGGTTTTAGGATTTGAAAATTCCCCATAAACCCCCATAACGATTAATAAATCATTAAGAATCCATATTAGGACCAAAGTAATGATTTATGTCCAAAATTTAAGGATCCATACATGAGTGAAAAACTGGGTTCATATTGTCTTCCTCCCTTAAAAGAAATCACCCCTGAGTTCTCCTTACAAGGGTATAGAAACATTTTATGAGAAAAAATTTGTCCATTGGGAACATACATCGGCTTACCTCCCCCAAGTCTTGTCCTATACTCAGACATGTTTCCATATAACTCATACAACATTGATAGATTTCCTCAGATAATCTTCATGCTTCGTTCAACAATGTGTACTGAATATTCATCAAAGGTAGTATCAACATATAACTCCACTTCCTCATGATCAAAGGTATGATATGGGTCGGCATGATTTTGGAGAATCTATGATACATGAAAGATTATGTGCGTGGTATGGTACATATGAGGTAGTAGTAAATGATAGGCTACTGGCCCGACTCACTCTAGGATCTCGAACAACATGACGTAACGAGGAGACAGATTTTCCTACTTCTTTAACCATCTATTCCCATACTAAGGTATTAACTGAAGAAAAACACAATCCCCAAGAACAAACTCAAAAGTACATTTATGAAAATCAAAAAAAAATATTTCTATCTAGACTAGGTAGTATTCATACACTTCCTGATCAACTAAACATGTTCTGAAGTCTTCTGAATGAGAT
The DNA here is from genome assembly GCA_963277665.1 of Viscum album. Lineage (NCBI taxonomy): Eukaryota > Viridiplantae > Streptophyta > Magnoliopsida > Santalales > Viscaceae > Viscum > Viscum album. The sequence continues at coordinate 1,280,949,331 of OY728156.1, forward strand.
GAGGACCTAGTAGGGATGCCTCACCTTCCTCTAGCTAGCATAGGGGTAAATGAAATGGCCTACCATATAAGGCCTAAAAAGAATCCATCTAAATAATCTTTTGAAAACTATTATTATAAGTGAAATCGATGGGATGTATATGCTTCTCCCATGAACTGATAAAATCAACGACATGTGCTCGGAGGATATCCTCAGAAAACTAAATTTTCTTTTTTGATTTTCCATCAGTCTGAGGGTTAAATGATGTGCTTAGAATCACCAGAGTTCCAATAGATTTCTGAAAACCATTATAGAACCGTGAAGTGAAACAATAATACCGATACAAAACTATATAACTTGTAACCCCATGTAGTCATATTGTTTTATGGAAATAAAATCTTTCTAACTCATCTACTAAAAAATTTTGTGGTATAAGAATGAAGTGGGATGATTTTCTTAGTCAGTCAATGAGTACCCAGACAGCATCACTACCACTCAACGACATTGGTAATATGACTAATAAATCCATGTCAACATCTTCCCATTTCCATTATGGGACCAGAAGTGGCTGTAACAAGACTATAGGTCTTTGATCCTCTCCCTTCACCTACTGACAGGTGGAAGACTTAATGATGAAGCCTGCAATATGACGTTTTATTATAGGGAACCAATATTGGAATCACATATCTTGAAACAACATCAATATTCCTAGATGATCTTCCGACTGATAAGGGTGGAACACTTTCATCAACTCCTCACTTATATCTGCAAGAACCCAGATATGTCTATATATACATAGGACATTGTCTCTATCCACTAACCAATACAAACGTGGGTTATCTCTTGATATACTCTCCTAAAAAACTCTTCACATTATCAAGAAAGGAAGAGGTAACTATTAAGTCTAAGGGGTAAGATTGCTCACGACTGTCATGAAACTCTAAATGAAGATCAGAAAATAATGTCATTAACATTCACTCATCATTGGCTTACTATACGACAAAAGTTTGATTTTTTCAACTTAATGTATCAACAAAAACATTTCCCATTCCATACGTATAGGCAATCTCAAAATAAAAGGATTGTATGTATTCAACCCATTTGTGTTGTCTGAGTTTCAAGTCCCACTGAGAAAATATATAATTGAGTATCTTGTGATATTTTAACACCAAAAAGTGCACTCCAAAAAGATAATGTCTCAAGCAATGTAAGCCAGGGACAACTGCTGCTAACTCAAGTTCATACATCATTTAATTTCTCTTGTGAGTCCTTAACTACTAAGATCCGTACGAAACAAATTTTTTCCCTTCATCAATAGTGTTCCCAGGACAATGCCTGATGCATCATAGAAGAATATATACCTTTACATGCTTCTAGAAGAATCAGAATTGATGTCGACACCAGCCTCCCATTCACTACCTAAAATAATTTCTCTCGTGATTCTGTCTATAAGAACTTAACACCCTTCTTTGTAAGTCTAGTAAGAGGTGAATAAAGACACGATAAGTCCTATAGGGAATTAATGTAATATCCCGCAATCCCTAAGAAACTACATATATCAAATAATTTCTTGGGATGCTCCCTGGAAACTACAACACTACCATTTTTACGTTCAACAGATAATCCTGACTCTAAAATAACATGACCCAAGAAGTAGACCTTGTGGATCGAGAAGTTTCACTTACAAATCTGGGAATAAATACGATTCTATCTCAGGGTACTCAGAATTATCTCAAAAAAAATTTCATGGTCATTATGAGTGAGAGGATAAACCAAGAGTTCATCCTCAAAGACCATGACAAAAGAGTCCAAATAGGGGTGGAAAATCATATTCATCAAATCCATGAAAATTGTAGGCACGTTCGTAAGACCTAATGGCATAAGAAGATACTCATACACCTCATGCCATCCACAAACAAAATTGTACGAGGTATGTCTAATGGTATGACTCACACATGATGATAAGATGATCTCAGTTTTATCTTAGAGAACACCCTTGCTCCTCGGGGATAGTCAAAGAGATCATCAATTTAGGGGAGTGGATACTGATTCTTGACTGTGAGCTGGTTCAAACTTATTCAATCCATGCATAGGTATAAGGTTCCATCTGTAACGCCCCGACCCAAGATAACCAGATTCGGTGCATTATTACATAACATTGGCATGATCAGAAAAGATCAAGTCTCGAAAGACCGATTAGTTTAGTAGCCTTGGAAACACTAGATATATTCATAAAGTTTACATTACATCAATAAGTGAAAAACTACAACACCATATTGTCTTCATATCCCCTCATACTATCCATGTAGGTCATTCATAAAATACTTATTCACATCCTGGGAAAAATAAAACCTTGAAAGGGGTGAGCTCAGATGCTCAGTAAGGATAACAATATAGCGGAAACTTTCATAAATAAATATTAAAATTTAAGGCAATGTATAACTAAAACAAAAGCCTTTTAAACTTGAACATCAGCATAATATGGCAAGGATAAAATGAAATAATTTCATTTACTTATTCACATGGATATTCTACTAGTCGAATAATCACATGAATATATTAATAAACACTTTCATAATGACGGAATGCAAAATGACAGACTATCATAACCATGTAGCCAAGGCCTCGTGCCAAAACTACAAATAAGATTTTGGCAAGGCCTCATGTCAAGACACTAGTTTGTCTCATGAGGCCTACCGATGTATTGGGGAGCTATAGCAGGCTCCACCCATCACTTACTAAGTCCAATGAATTCCTCATATGAAAATTTTTAATCATAACATAAACATTCATATTAAAACTAGCATACGAAATTTCAATACTTTATCCACAAACCATGAAGGGTATAAAAATAACACATCCACAGTCAAACATAACTCATTCGATACAAAAGGGAAGATTTTATTGTATCATAATAACCTCAATCAAGAATAATGAAGTATATTGACATAGATGAAAATAATCATCAAAACAATTAGTGTGAAATATCCCCCTTTTTCTTGAAATCATTTAAAAGTCACACTGTTTGTCAAGAATCCATTTAAAATAGATTTTAGAATCAAAGTCTCCCATACAACATTGAATCTTTTAAAAGGAATTTTGATTTGAAAACTTCAATGTCAATATAAATAAATCCTTAAAACCATTTTTAAAACATGGACATTAATGAGAACGATTTAGAATAATCAATCTTTAAAACATTTTAAAATGTCATTTTAGTTAGAGTTCTTAACCAAAAGAGTGACACTTGAATAAAAATAATTGAGGGAATAAATACTTTTTAATATCATGAGAATAAATGGATTCGTGATTTATTATGTCAAAGTACATTATATACACCATATAAAAGTGATTTGGTGTATAATAATAAAAGAGTCTCAATGGAATATAAATTGAGATGAAATCTCTCATAAAGGCTGTATCCTTAGGTTAAGGATAAATCAATGACATAATTATGAGTGAAAAATATAAATACACTCAATATGATTGGATATTCTATGCAAAACAATAATAAGACATTCACACATACTCTTGTAAAACCAACACCAATGAATTGGATGTTTAACTCAACAAATCGAGATTGAGTAAAAATCACTCTTATCAAGTTCATACCGATGACCTGATAATTTATCAATGGAGTGATTATGTGTATCAAAATTATATCCACATAAAGGGGAGTGTAATTTATGACATAATCAAATGAATAGTGATTCTACACATAATCATGGAGTAAAATAATCAATGAAGTATGCGTAAAACTGAATGAGTGGAAATTAAAATTTCAAATTCCCTTATTGATTTGGTAACATAAAAAACATACACCCATGAAATAAGGATCATAAAATTATGATGTAAATATACATGAATTAAATTATATTACACAATGAATACAAACATGGGCAGTACACACACCACATGTAACAAATAAGTGGTGAACAATGGAATTCTCATGGAATTAAAATTGAGATAAGAAACCCCTTTCTTTGTACTTTTTCCTTGGTCGACGGTAGGTTCACCTCTTGTATAATGGTGAAATAAATGTTATTGAGTTATACACAAATCAATTACATTAATATGATATCATATATGATCTTTTAACATTGATTTGTTAATAATATCTTAGTATTATCATCATTTTGGGTGTTAACATACTCATTTTCCTTTATATTCATTGTTATGTAAGTCGTATTTGTTATGGATAGGTTTTATCTTATTCATATCCCAAATTATATCAAGTCCATAAAAATTATTTTTAATCATCAAATGAGAATTATACTTGAATGGATACGATGGAGAATGAATCTCATCGCGTTCGTGGAGACGGTAGTCCGTACATACACACGAGCAACAATATCATTCCATTGATATTAAAATAATATATTTTTGGATGGTATATCATATATACAGAATAATTATCATGTTATATTTATTATTTACATGAATTTCACATAATTATTATACCCATCCAAATAATAATGTGTTGAATAACAATTACACCACGACGTGGAGACGGTAAGCCGTACACACGCACGTATGGTGACATGTCATTCAAAGGATGGATAGAATACTGAATATGGTTGTACCATATTTATAATAATATTACACTATATAGGAGATAATGGATTCATTATATTATAATGGTAATAATAAATAAAGAATAAGTTGAATAAGAAATGAATTTAAAAAAGGGTGGTGAAAACATTACATCTTCTTCGGGTTCTTCCTTTTGATTTGACCAAAAGGGATCCTTAGGTTGGATTTATGATCAAACTAAGGCCTCTAGGATGTAGTGAGGAAAGTTGAGAGATTATTTGGGCAGGGTTTTGCTGAACCAAAAGTCTTTGAATGTGTAAAGTATTGAGAAGGGGGAGTTCCCTTTTATAAGAGGGGTGAGGGGCACCTTTGGAAAAGCTAGAAATATTATTTTATAATAATTTCATATTCGGTTTATAATGTATAAAAAGTGGATTATTTAATGTTTAAGGTGGGGATAGGTCTGAAACCACTCAACCAATTGGATTTAGATAGGGTTGGGTTAATATATTAACCTTATCTTAAAGTATTAACTCTTAGTTAATTAGTTTCACTTTTACAATGTCTCTTTTTATTTTTATATTATATGATTAATAAACATACTATATACATCTAAGAGACCCCCAATTGGTCCATTAATGATAAAAATATCATGATATAAGTCTCTTGTCCTAACCTTAGATTTTTAAGAATTTAATATCAATTAATAATATAATATTATTTTAAAACTATTTTATGTCAATTTTGACACTATTCAATAATTGATTTTTGTAAAAAATCATAACAGAATGATTAATTCGATAAAAGCTAATTAAATCAATTCTAACATGTCATATTATCATATAAAATTATTGGAATTTATAAAAAGTCTCAAATTACATTTATTTGGGTATTTATAAAATCAATTATTCTAATTTTTTATTAATTATGTAATTACTGCATCACCATTGTGTCATAAATAAATTAACTTATATAATGTCTAGAAATTATAAATAAAATAACATTATGTAGGAAATCTATTTTTATTTCTAATGAATATTTATAGTAGAAAATCCAATGTATATAACCCAATGTAAAAAATTACTTTATAAAAGATATATGCTTATGTCATTTTTGTATTTATTTTAACTTAATTAAAGTAAAGTGTCCCTATCACCTACAAGTGGCTCCATTGGGTCCCAAAATCGACCCCAAAATGACCATGGTCGAAAATATATCCTCCAATAATGTTAGAAAACGTTTTAGGGTAATTTAGTATTATTATAATGTTATTTTTTAACCCATATTTACCGGATTTACCCTTTAACCATGGTAAATAAAATATTTACCGAAATTATTATTCAAAATGTCTACAAATAAAAGTTACCTATTTACACAATTTGGACATCATGATTCTAAATATGGAATCCATTTTTCCAAATTCAAAACACAGAAGCGGCAGAAATTAATTTAAAATTAACTCCCGCTGACAAAACAAAAAGCATGCTTTTAAGATATAATAACTATCAAAAGATTGATACTTGTTTATGTCCGGTTTAATTGTGAGATTATGTACAATGACCAAAATTGTATTAAATGGTAAAAATATATTCTAAATATACTTTAAAACCACTCAAATTCATAATTTATCACTATTAATTATTTTTATTAAAAAAGTTGTTTTTAATTAAAATTTAATAATTTGCACTATTCATCAAAATATTAAAGTTATCCGAAAAGTTCCAAAATTTCACCTTAGGCTAAATTCAATACCCTGAATCCAAAAATTAAGTTCATTTTGAGAGATAAAATTTCTAAAATTTTAAAAAGTAGGTATTACTATTCATAACGGCTAGTTTGATTGGTTGTGGTGTGTTAGAATCTCAAAGTTGCGTACAATGCACACCATTGAATTATTCAAAGGGAAACATACCATGGATGCTTGGGGTGTTACATTCTCCCCTCCTTCAATAAATTGAATCCTCTCAATTTTTTTAAAATTGGGTTTGAGAATATAATGGAAAGTCCCACATCGGAAAAAGAGTCAATAAAACTGTCACTTTAAAAGAAAGGAAGAGAAATAAAGGTCACCCAAGATAACCCATACTAGGAATCTATGTAGGAAAACATGGATATGGAAAATAAAATAAGTGTTATGTTCTGATGGAGATGGATAGAAAACATGATCAGGAGAAATTTACCAATAAGAAAATCACAAACTTGTGTTGGGACAAATGGTCATTAGTCTCCCAGTAGGAAAAGTAAACGGACAAAATTGTTTGTTTTAATTTACAATACATAAGGACGAGGAATTTATTTATGATATTGACTAAGAACATAAAGATATATACTTACTTTTTAAGTACAATTTCATTCTTTAATAAATTTTTACCACTAACTCATTTTTTTGAACAATGAGTATTCAAGAAGACTTGGTCACAATGGAAGAGCTAGAATAAAATTCTATAGAAATACATGATCCCCATAGGATAAACTATATATTTAACTTGTATTTAGAGATTAATAAAAACCAAAATGGTTAGTATAATATCTGATGATTTCCCAAATGGATATTCCATTAGAAAAAAAGATGAATCTAAATTTCTAAAATTAAACCATCAATTCCCCAAAGTTAAATAAAGACCATTCAATAATAAATTGTCCTCAAAATCCTTTAATATAATCCAAACTAATATTGAAACCCAAAACATATAAAAATTTAGTCTTCCACGTTAAATTGTATCTCCAAATGAAATTAATTACTCTTAAATTCACATACTTAAAAGTAATTAACCTAATCATTTCCATAAATAACCCAAATCACTATAAATACACAATAAAAACATAGATAAAAACCCACCATTACTCCTAAAATGAAATCACATACTATTCTATTTTCCTTTTGCATATAGTGTTCACAATAAAGCAAACAACTTCCAAAATAACATTTATCACTTAATCAACAAATCATTTTCCTATACTAAGGGTATTCATTTGATAAGACATAAGATCCCAAATCAAATTATTATTGATCAATATAATAATTTAACTAAAAATAATAGTCACACTAACCAAGGACTTCACGTAGTCCAGTGGTAGGTGATAAATCCCAACCACACTTTGGTTGTGGGTTCGATTCCCACAGCTTTGTCCGACGCAACGGGTTGTCCCACGGTCAGCATGTTGTCCTTTTTCAAAAAAAATATTTTATAACATTACCAAAATGAGATAATTTCCTCAAAATAACCATAACATAATTTAACCACAAATATTATCTCATACCTTGAACTTTCATCCCAAATTATAATAACTTATAATTGCTTCAAACCCAATGATCATATAAAACCAAATGGTTATTTATAACTATATCCACAAGAGAAAAGATAATTCTTCCTCAAATATCATTCTCACATGGAAAACTGCATGGTTAAAAATACAAGAGATAATTATTCCAAAGAATACCCATCAACAAAGAAAACTAATACTTTTTAAACATTTCTCTAACCATTTATTCCCACATAGCTTCTTCTTTGACCATGAAAATATCTTATAGAATAGGGAATTCACTAGGGTAATGGCCAGGTCCCCTACATTTATGGAAAATGACTGGAAATGGATTCTTGGGATCATTTTTATCTTCTTCCATAGTACTCTTCATTTTTCATCGGCAATTCTTCACTTTAGGTCCTTCTTTCCCACACGTAAATCATTTATTTCTCCCATTGAGTCACTTTCCTAGTGTCTCCTTCCACATTTCCTGCATGATGGAAATTGAGGATTCCTTTCTCCATGGTCTCCACTGCTGGAGCTCTTATCATTAATCAATTTTCTCTTCTTTGTTGAGTCTGGGAATTGGTTAATATATATATTATTGATCATATTTTTGGAAAATTGATTTGGCATAAAGACGATATCATTTACAACTATCAAAATTCCATTTTGTTTCTCATTTCCACCACCGATCCCACATTGTACATCATTCTCAAAGTCACAATTTATTCCTTGGAATCCATCCATTGACTAAAACCAAAAAGCATTGTGTGAGTAACAGTAGTTATAAAATCATTTAGAGATTAACATGTCACCAAATCCTCAATTTGAAACACATTAGGATTAACCAAGGACATTTACACTCATCTTATATATATAATACTTCAAATTGGTTTGTAAAGAAAATGTAAATTATCCTAAGAATATCCCCCAGGAGTGTCGTAACCAATAATGTAGCAAGGCCCGTTGTCGTGCACCAGTTCTCGTTCGAGTCTAAATCAAAGCGATGTTTCGGATTTTACCCCTAGGTACATATGTACCAAAGCCACCTATACCTGCTCGTATCTAGACAGGGATGTATTGCTCGAAAAACTCACAAAATCTCTACAATACCAAAATTCTAGTAAGCGGTTCTATACTAATCCTCAAAGTTCATCTTAGGTCTACGTTCTTTAATCAGAGTATATCTAAATCTAGCTTACAAGGTTTTTACTAAACTTCCTCTGATACCAACTGTAACGCCCTGACCCTAGATACCCAGAGTTGGTGCATTATTACATAACATTTGCATGATCACAAAATATCATGTCTCGAAAGACCGATTAGTTTAGTAGCCTTGGAAACACTAGATATATTCATAATGTTTACATTACATCAATAAGTGAAAAACTACAACAACATATTGTCTTCATATCCCCTCATACTATCCCTGTATGTCATTCATTAAATACTTCTTCACATCCTGGGAAAAATAATACATTGAAAGGGGTGAGCTCAGATGCTCAGTAAGGATAATAATATAGCGGAAACTTTCATAAATATACATAAAAATTTAAGTCAATGTATAACTAAAACAAAACCCTTTTAAACATGAACCTCAGCATAATATGGAAAGGATAAAATGAAATAATGTCATTTACTTATTCACATGGATATTCTAATAGTCAAATAATCACATGAAAATATTAATAACCACTTTCATAATGAGGGAATGCATAATTCTAGACTATCATAACTACGTATCCAAGGCCTCGTTCCAAGAATACAAATAAAATTTTGTCAAGGCCTCGTGCCAAGACACTAGTTTGTCTCATGAGACCTACCGATACATCGAGGAGCTATAGAGGGCTACACCCATCACTTACTAAGTCCAATTAATTCTTCATATGAAATGTTTTAGACATAACATAAACATTCGTATTAAAACTAGCATATGAAATGTCAATACTTTATCCAAAAACCATGAATGGTATAAAAATAACACATCCACAGTAAAACATAACTCATTAGATACAATATGGAAGATTGTATTGTATCATAATAACCTCAATCAAGAATTAGGAAGGATATTGACATAGATGAAAATAATCATCAAAACAGTTAGAGTGAAATATCCCTCTTTTTCTTGAAATCATTTCAAAGTCACACTATTTGTCAAAAATCCATTAAAAATAGATTTTAGAATCAATGTGTCCCATACCACTTTGAAACTTTTAAAATGAATTTTTATTTGAAAACATTATTGTCCATATAAATAAATCCTTAAAACCATTTTTAAAACATGGACATTGATGAGAATGATTTAGAATAATCAATCTTTAAAACATTTTAAAATGTCATTTTAGTTAGAGTTCCTAACCAAAAGAGAGACACTTGAATAAAAATAATTGAGGAAAAAAAACTTTGTAATATCATGAGAATATAGGGATTCATGATATATTATGTAAAATTACATTATATACACCATATAAATGTGATTTGGGGTATAACAACAAAGGAGTCTCAATGGAATGTATATTGAGATGAAATCTCTCATAAAGGTTGTATCCTTAGATTAAGGATAAATCAACAACATAATTATTAGTGAAAAATATAAATACACTCAATATGATTGGATATTCAGTGTAAAACAATCAAAAGACATTCACACATATTCTTGTAAAAACAACACCAATGAATTGGATGTTTAACTCAACAAATCGAGATTGAGTAAAAATTACTCTTATCAAGTTCAAACCGATGACCTGATAATTTATCAATGGAGTGATTATGTGAATAAAAAGTATATCCACGAAAAGTGGAGTTTAATTTATTACATAATCAAATTAATAGAGATTCTACACATAATCTTGGAGTAAAATAATCAATGAAGTATGTGTAAAGTCGAATGAGTGGAAATTGAAATTTCAGATTCCCTTATTGATTTGGTAACATACAAAATATACACCCATGAAAGAAGGATCATAAAATGATGATGTAAATATACATGAATTAAAGTATATTACACAATGAATACAAACATGGGCAGTACACACACCACATGTAATAAATAAGTGGTGAACAATGGAATTCTCACGGAATTAAAAGTGAGATAAGAAACCCCTTACTTTGTACTTTTTTCTTGGTAGGCGGTAGGTTAACCTCCTGTATAATGGTGAAATAATTGTTATTGAATTATAAAATAATCATTTACATTAATATGATATCATATATGATCTTTTAACATTGATTTATTAATAATATCTTAGTATTATCGTCATTTTGGGTGTTAACTTACTCGTTTTCCTTTATATTCTTTGTTATGTAATCTGTGTTTATTATGGATAGGTTGTATCTTATTCATATCCAGAATTATATCAAGTCCTTAAACATTATTTTAAATCATCAAATGAGAATTATACTTGAGTGGATACGATGGAAAATGAATCTCATCGCGTTCGTGGAGACGGTAGTCTGTACGTACGCACGAGCGACAATATCATTCTTTTGATATTAAAATAATATATAATTGGATGTTATATCATATAGACAGAATAATTACCATGTTATATTTATTATTTACATTAATTACACGTCATTATTATACCAATCCAAATAATAATGTTTTGAATAACAATTACACCACGACGTGGAGATGGTAAGCCGTACGTACGCACGTATGGTGACATGTCATTCAAAAGATGGATAGAATACTGAATATGGTTGTACAATATTTATAATAATATTACATTATATAGGAGATAATGGATTAATTATTTTAGAATGGGAATAATAAAAAAAGAATAAGTTGAAGAAGAAATGAATTTGAAAAAGGGTGGTGAAAACATTATCTCTTCGTCGGGTTCTTCCTTTTAATTTGATCAAAAGGGATCCTTAGGTTGGCTTTCTGATCAAACTAAGTCCTCTAGGTTGTATTTAGGGAAGTTGATAGAGTATTTCATCAGGGTTTTGCCGAACCAAAAGGTTTTTAAGGTGTGAATTAATGAGAAGGGGGGTGCCCTTTTATAAGAGGGGTGAGGGGAACCTTTGGAAAAGTTAGAAATATTATTTTATAATAAATTCATATTTGGTTTCTAATGGCTACAAAGTGGATTATTTAAAGGGTAAGGTGATTATAGGTCTAAAACCACTCATCCAATAGGATTTAGACAGGTTTGGGTTACTATATTAACCTTATCTTTAAGTATTAACTCTTAGTTAATTAGTCTCACTTTTACAATGTCTCTTTGTATTTTTATATTATATGATTAATAAACTTACTGTATACATAAAAAAGACCCCTAATTGTCCCATTAATGAAATACCTATCATGATATATGTCTCTTGGCCGAACCTTATATTTTTAGGAATTTAATATCAATTAATAATATAATATTTGTTTTAAGAACTATTTTATGTCCATTTTGACACTATTCAATAATTGATTTTTTAAAAAATCATAACAGAATTATTACTTCGATAAAGGTTAATTAAATCAATAATAACATGTCATATTATCATAGAAAATTATTTTTATTTATAAGAAGTCTCAAATTACATTTATTTCGATATTTATAAAATCAATTATTATAATTTTCATTAATTATGTAATTACTGCATCACCATTGTGTCATAAATAAATTAAATTATATAATGTCTAAAAATTATAAATAAAATAACATTATGTAGAAAATATTTTTTAATTAATAATGAATATTTATAGTCTAAAATCCAACTTATATAACCCAATGTAAAAATTGTTTTGCTAAAAGATATATGCTTATGTCATTTTTGTATTTATTTTAACTTAATTAAAATAAAGAGTCCCTATCACCTACAAGTGCCTCCATGGGGTCGCAAAATCGACCCAAAGATTCCCATGGTCGGAAATGTATCAAAAAATAAGGTTAGGATACGTTTTAGGGTAATTTAGTATTATTATAATATTAATTTTTCAACCCTTATTTACCACATTTACCCTTTAACCATGGTAAATAAAATATTTACTGAAGTAATTATTCAAAATGTCTAAAAATAAAAGATACCTATTTACAAAATTTGGACATCCTCATTCCAAATATGGAATCCATTTTTCCAAATTCAAAACACATAAGTGGCAGAAATTAATTTAAAATTAATTCTCGCTGTCAAAACAAAAAGCGTGTTTTTATGATATAATAACTATCAAAAGATTGATACTTGTTTATGACTGGTTTAATTGTGACATTATGTCCAATGACCAACATTGTATTAAATGGTAAAAATATATTCTAAATATACTTTAAAACCACTCAAATTCATAATTTATAACTATTAATTATTTTGATTAAAAAATTTGTTTTTAATTAAAATTTAGTAATTTTCACTATTCATCAAAATATTAAAGTTATCCGAAAAGTACCAAAATTTCACATTAGGCTAAATTCGATACCCCTAATACAAAAATGAAGTTTATTCTGAGAGATAAAGTTTCTAAAATTTTAAAAATTACGTATCACTATTCATAACGACTAGTTTGATTGGTTGTGGTGTGTTAGAATCTCAAAGTTGCATAGAATGCACGCCATTGCATTATTCAAAGGAAAACGTAGCCTGGAAGCTTGGGGTGTTACACCATCCACATTCATGGTGAACATAATGGGTGATCCATAAGAAGATGTACTAGGATATATAAATCCTTTGGCATCTAGGTCCTATATCTACCTCTTGAGCTCATGAAGCTTAGTAGGTGTCATCCTGTATAGAGGAATGAACCCTATAGATGCTCCTAAAATAAATTCTATTGAAAATTCTACCTCTCTCTTAAGAGGTGGGAATGAAAACTCATCTTTAAACACCTACTTAAATCAATCAACTACTGGTGGGAAATCAGTTAGTGGAAAACCCTGATCCTCCATGAAAATATTTTCAATCTAGGTGGTCACTTCACCTAGCCCATGATGCTTTAGTCCAGATCTCCTAGCCTAGACATCTCACACACCCTTGAAAAGATAACTATTTCCTTCTAGTGATGTAAAAGAATCCCTTCGACAATACTAATCTATAAAGTCATGATAGTTGACTAACCAATCTATCTTGATAATGACATCAAATCCATTCATCTTGAGAACAAGGAGATTCTAGAAGAATTGGTAACTATGTACCTCAAGGGGACAGTACATCCACTAGTGTATTCCATCCATATGTATTCCCGAAGGTGTATTGAGGGTAATTAAAACATATTGATACTATATATCTAGTCTGATACATTACAAGATAGATACATAAATAAATGATTTTGAAGCACCTGTATCAAAAAAAGAAGAGATAATATTGGAGGATACTAGAATAGTAACTTGTACTATAGATGGTCCTGCAGCCTGATCCTCATGAATCAACTATAAAGCATGAAACTGACCTGATCTACATCCCTATTAAATAGATGGGAATCCTGATAATTATTACTCTAATGGTGCCGTTGGTGATCAGGTGTCAGACAACCATGTCCAAGACCTCCTCCTCGGCCAGACTTGTCGATGCTTTTCTAACTCCCCTCTTTCCATGGTGAAAAATAACTTGCTTCTATTGTTGGAGAGGATGTTGATCCTTTTCCACTAGATGCTGGTGGAAAGTTTCTACATAAATGCTAAATATGAACCATAAGTCCGCAAACCTGACACTTCATGGGGTCTCTATCACATTAGGGATTATTATACTAATGTCCTCCACACTAATGACACACCGCGAAACTGTGAAAATGGATACTCTAGTTTCCAATTCCCTAATAAGAAACCTCAGGGGAACATTTCCTACCTATGAAAGAACCATTGGCCTAACACAAAATTTATCCTTTAAAACTGGTACTCGTTTCTTCCCTTAGGTAACTCTTAGTAATAATGGTTTGATCAACTATTGCAGAAAAATTGGGAAGGCGAAAGATGTTCACCTGAGTTTGGATGGCATATTATAGCCCATCATCAAAAGTTCTTGCACAAGAAAGCTCATCACTATCTAGAAGCACTGAAAATAACTATAAATCAGCATACTATGTTGAATATTCCATAACTAACATATAACCCTACTCATGATTAATGAAATCTATTCCTATTTCATCTACCTTTTCCCGAGGAAAGAACTAATCATATAAGGAAATCTGAAAATCAACCCATAACATGACCTAATGATGACTGACCTGGGTAACCAAATCCCACCAATGCTTGGCCGAATCCCGAAACATGTATGTAGCAAGATTAACTATCCTCTCTAGAGGCATTTCAACATGATCAAAAATAGACAACACAACCTCTACCAAGACTCATCATCCTGATAACTGTCATTCCCAGAAAAAGTAGGAGGATGCTGCACTTGGAACTCGTAGGTTAGATCTTTTGTCATAGGTGCAACCCCGAGAGCACGTTTCATGGACTTCATCAGATGTAAGAATTTATCACAGACTTGGGAATCAGTTCCCCGTTTTGGTACCGAAGGCGGTTCCCCATGTGGCACTCTTATAGGTAAGAGTGGTGGCTCATGGTCCACCATGTGTAGAGCATGGTTGTCACCACCCTCCTGGAGAACAAAACAAGGATGTAGTGGTGTAATTGTTCAATAAATTTAAAGAAAACACCTTTGAAAAATCATAGGAGCATAAGATTTCATCACTATTGGAAACCAAACATAAGAAAACTCACTACCTAATAAATACTTCCCACTTATATGGCCAGGTATCAGTAAGTTCTCAAGTATATGTTTCATGTAATTTTTATAGTTAATTTTTATATTCACCCATTTACCTTTCATAGACATGACATAGTGGGATAATGATATGTAACTAATTCATTTTATACTTTAGGATTCACATTATAATTGATATCCATTTACAATGAATCAGTGTCCATACACCCATAACTAGAAACAACACCCACTTACTTATATCATAATTTCTCGACTCGGTAAATTACTCATCCCACCTCATTAGGGCCCATACACCTAATGAAGTGAGAAAATAAATCACTTAAATGAATCCAAAGTATTTCATGTACTAGTAAACTATCAAAACATCACTTAATAATCACAAGCATGTCAAGAAATGAAAAGTAGTGAAATGCACCTTTATGGCATGGCAATATGCATGACATGTGAACTCTTAGTGCTTATAATAATCCATATTACAATGCTTCTTGCCCTCATATCATTGGAATATGGATGAAATATATTCTCAAACATAGTAATATTAAACAACACCACACAACATGTGCATCACCCAATAGTGAAATAATATCAACTGTAATAGGAAAAATAGTACATAAATTACATTTTGGGTAACGTGGATTTTTCCCTGACCATGGGTTCACGATGCCCAATAATGACTTATGACCAAGTCCTATCCATTCATATTCTCCAATATATTGTCTCAAAATAGTAAATCAAGAAAAGAAACCCTTTTTCATACCACTTTTTGAGGTCTCAGACACAGATGCCACTTAACAGGTGCCCTGAGCCCAATGGGCCACATGGCCTCAAGCGCATCTACTCAAATGCCAGAGGCTACCGACTAGTAGTGAGGGCCTAGGGTGTGTCTATGGGGAGAATATGCCCTCATTAAAATATTTTAGCACATTGTACTGAATATAAATGAATAATGAATTTATGATGTAATATAATTTAAATAGTGGAAGAAAACTGATGCAATAGATAAACGAGGATAATAATAATTGTATCAATTAAAACAATGATGATGTAATTCCATGTCACTGGGAAACTGGAAAGCATGGATATAAGACAATAGGCATAACATGTTACACAACGTAAAAGAAAACAAGGATACTCTAAGCATCTAGAGATCCAACATGGTCATCTGCTATTAAGATCCATCCTATCAGTAAGAAATCAAGTGTTCAAAGTTGTATACATCCCTTTGTCAACACCTACAGTAGTGTAATCTACTTCGAGTACCAAACGGCACTCGGAGAGGGTGTGAGATAAAACTAAGTGGGCCACCACCAATGGTTTCTACAACCTTTGGCATGTGTAATGGAATATAATAGTGTGAAAGCCTGCATATATAAAGTAAGGCAAGCAGTAAAATATGACTAAATACCCAAGTACTTGTGTCACCCCTCAGTTGGTGTCTAAACATGTTACATGTTAATTAATTAATTAATTTCTATTTAATGTTAATATTTCATGCGAGGCATAGAAAACACTAACATCACCTCATGATAATATATGTAGTGATGGTCCCAAGATGTAACAAGGCAACCTGAAAAAGATATCTTGTGAGGGAGTTCTAGGGTAATAACCTAGGTATCGTAGATCTCACAGAATTCTAACTCAAGAGTATATGAGTCTAGCTATGGGTAAGTGTGTAACCAAAGAGTGTAATCCATGTCATTTCACAATAATACACCTACCGATTCTATGGTTATCGACCAAGGTAGAATGGGGCTAAGCATGGATAATTTCATTTGGGATTTCACCATGGAACCTAATAGTCAATGATGGATCCAAGGAGTGTATTTGAGGTATCATATAATAATGTAAAGGATAGTATGGTAGTATACTCGGCATTTGAGGAGTACACAAGAACCAGAGTCTATGTAGGTATCATGTAAGAAAACTACATCCTTGAATCGGAATGGGGTTCTCGAGACCCAAGGTATTTTCCTCTCCGAATCCATGATGAACTCGAGTGTTTCCATTCTTATTTGATATTGTAATCATGTAGTAATTTATTAGGTTCAATTCTTGTCTTCCATTAGTTTGTATAATCCAGGTTGCATTTAAATGATTTAATCAAGTCTTAATTAACCATTAAGGCATATTTATTTATTTAGGTTCACTCTTTTACCTTCCATAAATATAGAAAGGGGATCTGCAGACATGTAACATTTATTCAAACTCATTTAATAAGGCCATGTTATATACTCAGTATACATTCCATTAACATTTCACATTTAATAATCAATTTGAATCCCTTACCTTAGGTGGGTCATGTAGTGAACATACATGGTATATTCTATTATGTAATGATCATTATTAATAATCCATTTATTATAATAAGAATCCCCTTTAGGAATGTTAAGAAAAGGCACACCCGAATAGTGGATCAAACATACCAAAACACTAAAAGTAAATTATGGAATAACCTTCGACATGGGGTGGATTGAGTTGTGTGCAATCCTTGCACGGGTACCTGGGAGAAAAGGGTAGTTCACATGATTAGGCTGTATAGTTGTGCACCAACCGTGTGATTTGGCTCTGTCCTAGAAAACACAATTTGCGTTGTTTAATCTTAACGATGTGCTAAGCCTTTTTTCCCAAATGATAGGGTTCTAAGCTCTGAAGAACCCCCAAACACCCTCATAACCTTTAATAACTCATTATTCATCCATATTAGGTCCAATGTAAAGATTTATACTTAAAATTAAAGGATCTATACGTGAGGGAAAAATAGGGTTCTTAAAACATCATTTGAGGCTTCCAGTTTTCTGTCTGTTGTGTTCCATTAGTGTGGGAAGGCATAAGGAATAAAAGTTACATGACCTCACCCACCCCCACACCAAGTCATTACATCATTGTCAAGATATGGGGAACATGCTCTAGTTTTTTAGAGAGGCACACACTTATCGGAGTGGTGAAGGATTTGTGGCTTCTAGGGGAGTGTCAGTTCAGTCAGAGCTGACGAGGACAATGGGATCTCGGGTCGATGGTCAAGGATACAGAACTGGGTGTTCTTTTGGATAGTTCCAAATTAGGATAAATCTATAGGTGAGTGGAAATTCTCAGGTAGGGATAAGGAATCCTCATGTTGTGGATCATTCACCAGCTCGATTGGTTTCAGGACCATCGATAGTTAGAGGTACCATCATTATTTTATCTTATATAGAATTTGTTTTATTTAATAATAGTGCATCTATTTATTTTAACTCTTCCCATATTGTAAATTTTTTGATCCAACCAATAGAGTTGTTGTCTTTTGTAGTGGATATGGTGACAACATTGGGTATAAAGAATGAGAAATGTCTTAGGTGCTCGTCTTTTGTGTCCTCCATGTCATGGGATGAGAAGGAGTGGGACATTCTGGTCCATGATATGGAACTTGTTTATGTAATTCATTTCACAGATTTTTAGGATTATTTTCATGTGCATATTTAATTCTATATGAAATGGGTGAGTTTTAGGGTACCTGGTAGGAGTAGATGGGTATATCTTGGGAAATGGGATCCTCAGTTGGGTAGTGTGAGACCTCCACTCCCAGAGATAGGATGTCCTACCTTTCAGTTATTGTCACTCATATTGGAAGATTGTGATGGCTCTCAGGAGGTTGGATTTCTGCCTGTATTGGACGAGTTCAAAGAGGTATATCTAGATGATTTTTTGTGATTACCCCTAGAGTGGGACGTGGAGTTCTCGATGGAATTGGTGTTAGTAACAATATTAAAATCTCTTCCCTAATATCGCATAGACCCAACTGAATTGATGGTTATAAATACATAAGTGGATGATTTTTAATATATAGGGTTCATTGGACTGAGTGTCTCCCCTTGGTCTTCTCTTTTTCTATTCATAAAGATGTCTGACAGATATATAGGGTTCCCGGCATACTCTGGATCTGAGGAAGATCATGACCATAATTTGTATACCGTGTTGGGAACTCTGCAAGATCATCACCCTTATGAAAAACTTTCTAAGTGAACCATATAGAATAGGTAAGTGATGTTTGTGGGAAAATTCATTACTGACAAAGGGGTTTCAGTGGATACGAAGAAAATCAGTGTATTTATGTAATGGGAACATCTGAGGAATGTGTTCTAGATCATGAGTTTTCATCGCCTAGAAGGTTATTACAAGGGGGGATGTTTAGTATTTCTCACTAATTTCTTGTTCTATGGCCACACTCACCTAGAAAGGGGTGATGTTTTAATGGATCCCAGAGTGCCAAGAAAATTTCGAGGAGTTGAATCGATGGATTAAAAATGCACATGTGTTGATCTTTCCCAAGTGTGTGAAGGGATATGTGGTTTAATATGATGCTTTAAGTATGGGCCTCGAGTGCATGCTTATTTAGTATGTTTATGTAAAATCTTATTGTTCTCACCAAATTTGATCACATGATAAGAATTAACCAACTCATGACTTGGAGTTCAAAATAGTGATTCATTCCCTGAAGATGTGGCATCTCTACATTTTTTGGGGGAGAAGTTTGTGGTCTATTTTGATGATATGTGTTTAGCCTTCAGCTTCTTATAGAAGGATATTAATCTCATACAGTGGCATTAGATCATGTATCTATAGGGGTTCGACTTTGAAATCATCAATACCCCATGAAAGGGTAATGTGCTGGCTGGCGCTTTGAGAAGAAAAGTGTCAATGCATTCTTTGAGGAAGTCCAGTGATGAATGGACCTTGATGGGACTCTTCTCCCATATGAAACTGGAGAACATGAAACATAGTGGTGGTGTGTTTGAACGCATTTAGTTGACTACATTTATTTTGGAGATGATTGAGTCAGAGAATCCCAATTATGGGTTTTTTTAGAAGTATATGCAGTTTCTTCTTGGTGGGGATACTTTTTTTTATTTTTCTGTATCTCTTAAGGGGATCTTGTTCTTCAAGGTTCGTGCAGTGGTGTCATTATCTCTATGGAAGGGGGTGATGCAATATGTCTCCTAGTATTAGCGGGTCATCAAACCTAGTTCTACCAAGTTATATTATGATGTTCATTAGCTATTTTGGTGGCTAGGTTTAAGGTGGGACATAGATGATTTCGGATTGAGGTGTTATACTTGTCAGTAGGTAAATTCAGAGCATCAATGGCCATCTAGTTTGCATCTTCCATTACCCATTCCTACCAGGAAGTGAGAAAAAGTCTCCAAAGACTTCATTATTAGCTTACCATACAAACCTAGGGGATGGAAAACCATCTGGGTGGTGACTGACCATTTGTCCAAATCGTTTAACTTTATTCTGATCAATGATACATCTAAAGTGGATGACATGGGCCGATTGTATATTCATGAGGTGGTTAGACTTCATGGTGTGTTTTTAGTGATTATTTATGATATAGAAACCTCCTTCACCACTCAATTTTGAGAAGGCCTTCAAAGGTTATTACAGTCGTAGATCCAAATGAGCATTTCATAACATCCTCAAATGGATGGTTAGGCGGAGTGAAAAAATCAGATTCTTGGAGGACATGCTTCTTGAATGTGTTTTGGATTTTAGAGGATCAGGGGATGCCCATTTTGGTTTGGTTGAGTTTACATATAATAAAAGATACTAATAATATATTCAAATGGATCCTTTTGATACACTATATGGTATCTATGTCAGTCTTCTTTATGTTGTGCTGAGATAGGTGAGGTAACACTATTGGGACCGAGCCTTCTGTAGGACACGTCTATGAAATTCATATTGATCCAGCTATAGTTTTTGATTGTTAATAGTTGTCACAAATATTATTATGATCAAATATGTTGAGATATTGTGATTTTTGTAGGTGATCGGCTATTCTTAAATGTTTTTCCTTTTTTGGGGCATCGTCGTTTAGTGATGTGTGCAAAGATGATGTGGAGATATGTCAGACCTTTTGAGATCTTTGAGTAGATTGGAAAGGTGGAATACATGTTAACCTTACCTTCTCAATTGACATCAACTCAAAACATATTAATTTTCTTTGAATAGAAGATGTATAATATGGATACTTATAATGTATTAAAATGGGAGGAGATGGACATAGAGCCTGATTTATCTATGTTTGACCAGCTAGTATTAATATAGGATTCCCAAGAGAAGGTTCTTTATAGGAAGTCTATTTTTTTTTGTTTTTTAAACTTTGGATGCATGGGAATGATGATCATGAGACTTGTGAGTGGAAGTCATGTGTTGAGCAAGAGTATTCATTTTTTTTCTCTAATTAGGCATCAAGTTGACTTTCTAAGGGAAGAATGTTTTCATGATGGGGAGAGTTTTCACAGCCTGATTTTTCAAATAATCTAATTTTATTATTTTATCTATATTTGAAAAAAAACAAGTTGAGGTTCAAGATGAGCTAATTGGATTTTGGTTTCTTTTATAATATATGAATGATTTGGGTCTGGCAGCAACTGATGCATGGGAAGAGAACTGTCAAAACCATATGGCCTCACCCAATACATCGTATGACCTGCTCGTGGTTCAAAAAAAGATTAATTTATTAGTGAGACAATTATTAAAATGAAAGGAAAAAAAATATAAGATCTAATAAAAAAAAATAATGAAAATATTATATATCAATATTACTATTATTACTAATATTATTGGAAATATAATTATTAATTATTTATAATTATTATCATTGTTATTATTGTAAATATTATTATAAAATTTTTATTATTATTATTGTTGTTGTTGTTGTTGTTGTTGTTGTATTTAGGTTATTTTTTAGTATTTTTATTATCATTTTTTTCTTTCCCCTCTTTCTCTTTTCCTCTCCTATGTCCCAAAATGTTTATACTCTCACCCATATGATGTTATGCGCTACCCAGCCCCACCTCCTCCCCTTGGCCTCTCCTTTGGTCAGTGACTCTCTTCCCTCTAGGAGGACCACCTTTGCTCTGACACCCTACATCTCCCACCGCCATCAGAGACCCCTCATTCCAGCCTCATGGCACCCATCCTCTCAACCAGACCTCTTCCAATGAGACCTCCTCCATTACGATCTTTCCTTGCTGGAACGACCTTTGGTAACCCACCTTAGAAGGTGGTTCCCCTCATGCATCCCATCTCCTTTCTCCATAAGATAAAATCACCTGGTTAAGTCTCATATCTTATCTTTAGGGTTTCATGTTAGAATTCATTTTTAGGGTACAATATTGATGTTTTTTATTTGGTCCCTTTTATAGGGTTCAATTGAGTTTGTTTGAGGTGCAGATTGGGTGTGATTGAAGTCTCACACCAAATTTTAGAGTTTCAACACCAAAGGTAGGTGGTTCCATGTATAACCATTATTTGGATAATTATTTTTCATACTTAGTTAATTTGGTATGCTCCTTGATTAATTTATGTGGTGAAAATTTAATTTTTACTTTAGTTTATTATGTGTTTTATTTTTAATGTGGCATGTTCATATAGATTATGGTTTAATTTTTATGAAAACACATATTGAGACATTAAATAGTGTTTTATAAAATGTGCAGTTGGTTTATTAAAATATGTAAGGTGTGAAAATTTAGTTTTAGTATGTTATTGGTGTGTGTTTGACATTAAAAGAGGACTTTGAGTGGGATTTTGAGTGCAATATCTTTTGATATCTATTGTAATTATTTTATAAAATTTTTAAATGGATTATTAAATCATATAAAGGGTGAGAAACATATTGGTAATTTTTTTCATGTGAGTATGATTGATAAAGGGAATTTTGACGTGCGTGGGGTGATACATATCATGTGAAACTTGCTTGAGAACAATTGGAAAACTTGGGTAGATCAGAGGGTGGACTAGTGCTTCTGTTCTAGTGGCTTGGAAGTGGCTTTTGCATGGTTTCGATTTGAAGGATTGATGGTGAAAACATTTGTTAAACATGGGATATGGTTTGATACCACTAGGCCTTGGTATGTGATTCACCTTAGTGGATCATTCATGAGAACATAGATGGTCATGGTTTATATACTACTTTTCATCAAGACATGAGGTTCTATCATCCAATTTCAAGCTATTACCCTTATGGCCTCTCCCATGTTTAGTGTTTTTTGACTATGCTACACTCACCATCAAAATATAGTGTGGATTTGGAGGGTTACATCAATGTTAAGGGTGTTTTAATTTAAAATTTAATTCCTTTAAAATATGTTTTCATTAAAACTGTTTTCCGCATAAATTATTCTAGAATTTACGTTTTATTTATTAATCATGAATCTTTATTTTCCATATAATGTTTAATAGATTGAAACTTTTCTAGGATGGAATCATGTTGGGGGTTATATTACACCCCACAAAATCCTTTATGTGTAACTATATTTGATAATGTTTGATACATGTAAGTGTTAGGTCCACTAGGTCGAATACACTGAGAGGGGGTGAATTAGGGTATGACCGATTACAATTTATTCCCCTTCGAATATTGTTTTCTCATTAAAAAATTATATTCTCTCTCATTACCATTAAAAAGTACGAGCAGAACATAAATCGTGAATGAGAAAAAAATTACTTGGTTCAACCTCACTGGGCTGCATCTAAGCATCCTACAATAGAAGTGTTCTGATTTACCAAAATCACTAAGGGTCACTCCCAATAATTAGTACAATGTTCAGGATAGATATTCAATTCCCAGTATCATAGGATTTATAAGGTTTTGGTTCTGATCACTAAATTTCTAGGGGTCACTCCCTATTCCCCTTTCTTTAGTTCACTACCAGTGGAAAGGCTCACTGTTTTCTTCTTCCTTCACTCGCAGCTCTTAGAAAACAATCCACTCACAGTTTATAGACATGTAGGTCAGAAATATTTTATATACCTGTATTACCCTTTAATCTTATGAATATTACATCCTCAATTATAGGAATATTCTCCATTGACTTCCCCTTTTCACCTACACATTAAAACCCACCTTTCTGTGTACTATTAGGTAATAGAAATGACATTCACAAACAGACTTGAAGATTTTTCAAGATTCCATGAGTTTTCTATGAACCAGAAACCCCTCCAATTTACTTTTTAACAGGTGTGTTACTTGGAACACCTCCTCCATGTACCGCTTCTGCTTCTCCATTTTCAGACTATCTTTGTTTTCGATATTGTGTACTACGAATACAGACATTGCAAACCTCGTCAGTGAACCACTCGCTTTCTATGAAATGTTTTCTATTTGCAGACTACCTTCTATAACCACATGTTTACCACACCTTCTTCCTCTATGTACTTCACCTTTTTCCTTCGTGTACGACATCCTTTACAGGACACATTTTCCCACAAAAACCATCCACATAATTTCTCCTATATGAACCACTTCAAGCTTTATGGGATTCTCCCTCATAAACTTCATTCAGACTATGCCAAATTCCCAGAGCAAAGATATGTTGTCAAATGATATTTCTTTTATCTTCTAATTGTTGGGATGATTTCTCCTTATACATGAAAAGAAATATGCTAAATACCATAATCCATGATTTACAAAATCATTGGTCTGGTACAGCCTCCACTGCATATTGATCCGACTTCCATGAATTTCACCCACTCTGCGAAGCATTTTTCCATGTCGTACATCATAATAGCTTTGATCATATGAAAATTAATTCTCTTCTTACATCTCATAAACCATCACGCCTTCCACATACCTCATTCCCTTCACTGAAAAATGTCATCGCAAACCATTTTTAGTTCTATGAATAGCTCTCGTGTATTGTTATCACTGCCTGGTATGTGGTCGCGATCATGGTACTTTGTTCATGTCCTTGGATCCAAATTTCTCTTGTTTTGCTGATTTCATTTTCAATTCTTCATACCATTCAGCCCTACGAAGAAAAACTTACATTTACAAACAGAAATTCCCAATTTTGAGGCCCTAACATTGGGAAAACACCAGAAAACTACACCCCCGTAAAAAATAGTCTTTTTCAAACACCAACTATACTCATTCATGGTCATCTGGGTTTTTCAAATAAACACAATCACAGGCAAAACATACTGAGAGGAAACATTGGATGATTTTTTAACAACATTAAGGGTAATTCTTTTAGATATGGAGGTTTAGGTTTCTAGCTGTATTTCATGGTATAGTGTTGACGAGATGGCTTGAGGGTGGTTTCCCCTTGCTAGGTATTGGTTTTTGACTTGGTTATTGGTCACCCCACTTTCTAGTAGTCATTGGGTTTTGTTTTAATCTATGAAACTTAATTCTGATAAAAATTACCAAGACTTTTTTGGATTGATATTTTCATATCTGGTTTATCTGTTATTGTTGTTTTTTTATATTTTCATATTATGGTAAATTGTTTCCATGTGTTAATATTTATACTCTGGCACTTTTTCCCGCCTGTGGGGATTGGGAACGCCCTTCGGGCCTTACTGTGGACTGGGCCTTACTATGGACTGGGCGTAGCATAATTTTGATTCTGAATCGACTTAGTTCATGATAATTAGAATCCATATTTCCTAGGTACAAGGCACCTTTATTGTTATGAGCTTTCAGAAGATAGTTTAGCATATCAGATAAAAACCCAAATTGTTTGGCCATCTAATTCGTCTCATGAGACTACCCATGCCTCAAGGGGATATATATAACTGAAACCCACCAATGTTGTACCTATCCAAATAATTCAACATATATGGTCTATACAATTCAACAATGTTTCTTATAAAATATACATAATCAATAAATTTTATAGATTTATCAATAATTCCCTGATTAATCAAATAACTTTCAAAGTGAACACCGTATATGAAACAGTATATGGTTTAGGAAATAATAATATACATTGGATTAGAATTTGGATACTTATAATAGATGTAATGTACCATAAAAATGATTGAGAAAATTGATTGTTTCAAGATAAAATTAAGAATAAAAAAATAATGTGATATTTCAAAGGTAATCATTAAACACCTTCTTGATGAAATAATTTTTAACATTCCAAAGTGTCTCATACCACATTGAAACATTTAAAGCATTATCCCCATGAAGAAATAACATCAAATTAATTTTTTTATTATCATGAATATTAAATGGTTCATGATATAATATATCAAAATTGGTATTAGATACACCACATAAAAGAAATAAGTGTTGAATATGACATTATCTCATAGATTTTAAAAGAGGGATTAAATCTATTACCCTATGTTTTATTTTGTGGGAATGAACATTAAATTCATATATATTGGTTTTAAGAGTGTTTATAACTTATCAATTTACAATATTCATGTTTATAGTATCATATATTATCTTTCTATATTATATTATTACCCATTTGATAAAAATCATTCATTATTTTCACTATTTTGAGTGTTAATTGTTTATTTTATGAAGTATGTTTCAACTTGTTACTTGTTATTATTAATTTTATAATTTTTTCATCATATAAATTATTTAAAGAATTATTTAAATATCATATATATTTAGAATTTATTTATTTATAATAATCCATATTATTTTAAGTTAATAAATTAAATTCATCATTCATGGAGATAGTAGGTCGTATGTACGCATGAACGCTACACAAAGTTTTTCAATATTAGAAAAATTAAATGTAAATGATATATATATATATATATTCATAATCATATCTATGTAATATAGGTTTCATATTTTTGTTAAAACAATCCTTTATACATTCCTTGTGTAGTGTGAATGAATCACAATGCTTCGATGAGGTGATAGTCCACATATCCACAAACAATGTTTTCATATATACAAGAAATGGAGTTCATAATGGCATGTGTTACAAAATAATTAAAATATAATAAATAAATTATAAATTTTATATATATCAGATATATAAATAGAGTGTTCATCATCATTCCCAACCATGATAGGTGGTAAAGGAAAAATGTACCCTCATCGTTTCATGAGGCGGTATTTTGTCGTACACTAAAATGGTAAGTTATTTACCCATTAGATGGATCTATGTATAAGTGTAGGTTTGTCCCCAGATATAAAAAAAATCTTAGTATATTTATTATACTAATTTTATTATATCATATTTGAATAAGAATATTTTATATAAGAATAGTGTAAATAAAACATATAGCCTAAGATAGGATGCTACATCTTCTTTAGGTAACATCGTTTGGTTTTAACCAAAGATTATCATTTTGTAGATTTTTACCCAACATTATGATTTTAGGAAGAGGGTAGTAATTATGAGATCTTATTTTAGAATATTTTTGGAGATACAAATTGGATTGTGTGGTGTAAGGAATGGGAATAATGGATTCCAATTATGGTGGAGGAGGAGTGGAAATCTTGAAAATAAAAAACAATATAATTTATTTAGAGGTTTCTCTTACTTCATGTGCCTCCAAAATTGAAAACTAATCGATTAAATGGAATTTACAGTAGAGAAAAACCTCCATCACAGAAAACTAATTCAATTATTATATTTTTTTTCCTTAACTTCTATGTTTCCACCATTTTATAATTTTTTTTATTAAATTAGAATGGTTGATAACATATCTAATTTTACAATTAAAAGTAAATTAAATTAAAAAATTTAAAATATTTACACAACTAATAATAAATATAATATCTAATTTATATAATAAAAATCTCCAATGTGTTGGAATTAATTTGAAAACATTTGCATGTAATGAAAAAAAACACTACTTTAACCCGGACCATGTTACAAAAATTTTGACTATATATGTGTAAATATGATAATAATAATAAAAGATAAATTAGTCCACTAATATACCATATTTTATATTTATTCAAACAAAATAATCACTTGGTAAAATATTTTATTTTTATTCATTTTTGAATCATTGAATGTAATATCATTTTAAATAAAATAAAATTAATTTAAATTTTGATATTATTTATTTAATTATAATTTAAATATGTAAAAACAATTAGTTAAAATATATTATGTTCACGGTGATGGGGCCATGTATTTTTTCATGACTCTATTAACCAGTAGTGGTGGCGTAACATTTTTCTTCCTGTAGAAAAGGTTCTTCAAGTGACGATGGCATCTCATTCTTCTTCAAATGGAAATTGTTCTGAAAGCGATTGCATCTGGAGCGTCGATGGACTTCTTCATTCATTGGTGGCGAGGGTGATATTCTTTCACTGGTGTTGGCTCATTTATCCACTGCTGGTGGATGTTTTGGTTCTTTTTCTTGAATGGTATCTAATTTAGATCTGAAGGAGGAAGCTTCCGTAGGGGTTCTACATCATGTGGTGGTGGAGGTTTTTTCCACTATGATGTGCTTATTAGATGATCCAATTGTCTCTGTGAATCAATTCGTCACTGATCTAGGTACCTCTATGATGTGCCTATCAGCTGCCCCAGTTTCCTCTATGATGTGCTTCTCGGCTAATCCATTTTCCACTATGATCTGCATCTCGGATACTCTAGTTCCATTTGTCTCCCCCTTGTCTTGTATACATCAGATATTTGTAGTGTTTTTTTGGGTTCATTCTTTTTTGGAGAGGTAGTGATTTCTTGAGATGATGGTCATGTTTTTCTATTGACGGGTCAGTGGTTTGTTGGTGGTGGAAGTATTCATATCCCTCAACAATGATGAGATATTCCCTAACATGATCATCTCATAATTCCTCCATCCACTAAAAATTATTGTTTTAGAGTATTGCATCTCTAGGAGGGAGACCAGATTCCTCATTCTATTTTGATAGTTTTTTTATGGAAATGATGGTGTTCTCCGTAGATACGTTAGTTTTCCTTATAGAGATTAATATTATTTCCAGTGGTTGGATCCCATGGGAATATAATATCTTTGGGGATAATTTTTGATGTCTTGGAGGTTCGGTTCTGGTATTTAAGTTCTATCGAGTTGAGGTGACGTGATATAATATTCTTTCAGTGGTACGACTCGAGGTGTCCTACAAGGTTTCCTTCCCTGAGGTGCCTCGATGGTGATGTGATGGTGTGTGGTTTTGATGATTTTTAATTATTTTAACTTCATTCTTTTTCCCTATTTTTTAATTTTTAACATATTGGTTTGGTTTGATTTGGGTTGTTGTGAGGTTACCGCTCAACCATAACGTAGTTTATTCAAAAATTGAATAAAAGTGGAATTTGTAGTCAGTTCACTACTCTGTAACATGGTTTATTCATCATAAAAAATAAAATAAAGACAATAAATATTTCAATTTACTTTAATTTTAATATTTATAGTATCATTTATTTTAGTTAATTTTTACTAAATAATTATTTTGTTGGTGTTTAATAAGATTTTTAAGTAACATATTCATTTTTGTAAAATAGTGATAAATCATAATGATAAAATAAGTGATTTAGATTTCAAAAGTATATGTATAACCAAAAATAAGATTTTTTTAACATATTAATGATTTATAATTGCTAAAGGTAAGGAAGGTTTTATTTTTGTCTTTTTCCTTACCTAAGTCATAATATAATAATATTGTATGGAATATTATACAAATAACCCCCAAAATTTGAACCAATATCGGATATGGTCTAAATATAGTCAAAAAAATAAATTTTGGACCTGTTTATAGGTCATCTGGCCCTTATTTTTAAGGTCTAGTCTCTTGTTTGGATTTATTTTACCTTATTCACTATAATTAATGTTAATTACATTGAATAACATTTTTGGTCAAAACTAACATAACATTATAAGTCTATAAATATTATACTTGTTACAACTACATATTTCCATTTTTTAAAATTCAAATAACAGAATTATAAAAACTACATTTAATGCTAATCCGAAAAACATGGCGAGAAAACACATTTTTAAAGGGAAAATGATCAAAAGTTCACTGGGTCATTATATCTAAATTATATATAAAAATGATTCCAATAACCTAAATTAGATTAATTTTTATATAATTGATCAATATTAACATGAAAATAAATTTAAAATATATGTTAATATTAAAAATCATTTATATGAAAATGCAGTTTTTATCTAAAATGTGATATTTTTTACTATTTATCAAAATATGAAGCTTCTCAGAAAAATACCATAATATATTAAACAAATTTTCACATTAATCATTCATAAAAATAAGTATATTTTGTCAAATAAAAATTATAAAACTGTCAAAATTTAGTTTTAATAAAGTTAGGATGCTAAAATTCATTAAAATTCAGTCTTCTGTGTGACACGAGTTAACTGAGTGTTGTGTGTAGCATAATATTTAAATGGTGTTGAATATAAATAAATCTAAAAACATAATAAAATTTATTCTAAAATGAAAATAATTTATAGTCTTGGGATGTTGAAAAATGAGGACAACCTATCGGATCTCAAACAGCATACGACCAAAAAACCCACACTCACAGAACTGGTCTAATCCGTTCACAAAACACCATCCCATACATTTATCACTCCATTCAAAAAAAAATTATCCATGTGTTTTTCATGATACATCAATGAATATGTGGGTTTGATCAAACATAAACTCAACCTTATAATGTCATATCTTGACCCATTATCCAATAATAAAAAACTGCAGGACGGTGGGGGAAAATCATCAATAGAAAAGGTGAACCATCATGGTCCAAGATTTCATGGGAATAATTATATAAATTGTACGATAACATGTTCAAAAAAATTGTATTGTATAAATATAATAAATAAAAATTGGGACACATATAAATAATAATTATCTCAAATTAAATGAAGATAAAATTCCATGATCAATATTTTAATCCAATATGGTGGAAATCAAAATTGAAGATTCATACCTCAATTATAGATCCATTGTTTTTGAAGAATGCGTCCTCTAGGGATTGTGGTGATTATCCCACTATGTGCATAGTTCGTCTCATGATTATCCTCATTTTGATCGTCGTTCGTCATCTAATTTTAATCTGGAAACAAATATTTCTCCCCTCCTCTCATATAAATAATTTGTTATGCGTCCATCTAATGGAAAATTTTCATATGGTGGAATTTATAGATGAATTATTTATTTCATTCTATAAAACTAATAAATAATTTATTTATATGTTTTAATTAAACATACCCATCCTCAGTTTCCTTATCCAATCATATTGTGCCGACTAGATTTAGGTTGCTCTTAGGGTAATCCTCAAAAACTAGATTAAATAGTGGTCTCACATTTCTAATATGAGACTCTGTTTCTGAGATATTACACTTTTTTTTGGAAAACCTCACATTCTTAATATAAAATATATTTAATAGTTTTATAAAACTAATTTCATCCACACTAAGCCTCAGACTTGTTGTTCGTCTTACTACCTAACTCTGAAAATATTCCTAAGAATATTCCTAATTCATAAAAGGATAAGATTGAGTCTCTAAGTTATTCCCATATTCAAATATTGTTATCCCAAAAATGCACAAACAATAGAAAAAGTTGGGGATTATGAGCCCTCATCCGACTCTCCCACTCCCAATAGTTCTACTGATGGTTTCCCATGCTATATATAAACACACACCCAAAGATAACACTTTCCCATGAAGGGTCTTCCCCTAATAGTTGAAAACATTTTTAGATAATTGAAAAAGGAAACTCCGCTATCATGAGCCAGCTTTCCCAGGATGGTATCATACAATGAGTCATGCACATACCTCCTGAGCTGCAACATGTAGAGAATACCAATCACCCTATATAACTACTAAGATTTACACTATTTCATCACATAACATGACAATAATAGACAAAAATCTCTCTTTGAGAAGCTACATCATTGACCATAGCATTATTTGACCTCATGATCGTGCCACCTCAACCTTTATAGGATCAACTATCACTCCGATGTCTAAGAAGAAAAATCTTGAGATGTGATCCATGAAATCTAGAACTAATCCCATGAGATATTTCATACGACTAGCACTACTGAAGCATGAAAAAAAACATCTTCCAGTGTCTCACATTCTTCGACCACAATTCCATGTACCTGAGGGTACCATTGTAGAAGACTACCATGAACTGATTCAAGAAGGTTTAAGGATCTGAAACATAAGTGTTGCAAACTCTTCTATGATGTTCAACACCCAAAAGTGTATCCACATGAACTCATAGAAACCACATGGGCTATAGGTATCCATTATCGGTATATCCACCTAATTAAATAGGATATGGTGATAACACATCCTGAGGTTAATATTTGAGATCAACGTCTCCATTAATTCTCTAGGTGAAGATCTAATTGATTCACATTGGTAGATGGTCCTCCCAAAATGATACCTAGCTCGAGTAACGTAAATCCAAACTAGACCTCAAGCTATCATCCACCTCTTTGATGAACAATGTAGGGATTCCCAACAAAACACACCAATTATTATGAATCCAAAACACCATTGTCACCTACAAATGATCCACTAGCTCTCGCAGCTACATTGGGTAATTTAATATTCTAGCACAACCATCAGTTCAACCCTGTAATAAGAATCAGCAGAGATCTATCTCTTGATGGAGAGGTAAGCTTTTCATATCATCAATAAATGTGTCTTCAACCCCCACCAAAATTTCAGCTGTGTTAGAGCTCATAACATTCACTACTCTAAGAGTAATATTGGCCATTTGATAAGTCAACAGTAACCTCATATGAATGAGCATATCCTACCCTTCTCATCGATCACTCCCTATACAAGGAGGAGAAATTCATCACAAAAATTATAACAATAATTACAATCGCTGGTAGAAATATTATGAGCTTGGATATAAGGCATCTAATACAAGTAGAGGAAAACATAAATGGGTTCTACTAGTCTTATGAAATGATTTTTTTGAGGCATTCTCTTATAACAGAATCAAGTCACACCATTTATAGAAATGGAAGATCAAATATCTTATCTGTAGGTTCCTCTAGCCAAAGATTCAAGAAAAAAGGCCTCCGCTAGTAATTATATGTATCTAAAAGGGTCTACATCCATGGAAAGGTGGTTTATAAATTTTTCATATAACTACATATTGAGCAATAGTGACACCTGTCATATTGTAATGTGTCAGGATTATATGCCACCAAACTGTGCCCTGCGTCCGATTAGTTACATGGCCTTAAGTGTATCTCCCTAAACTCTAGAGGTTTCATACTAGCAGTAAGGGCCTAGGTGAGTTAGTGTGAAAACTATGACCTCGTTACAATTTTATATCACATTTGAAGTCAAAAACATTAAATAGATGAATCAAATAAATAATCAGATGACAAAAATGTAAGGCAAGAATGGAATACATAATCAATCTCTAAATGGTAACTAATTAATAATGTAGATGATACATGTATTTAGAAATAATCCATAATAGTACATATAAATATAATATAATACATGTATAAAAATGAACAAAAATATTTGGAAGTGCTCTTAGGATGGAAAGCCTCAGCTTGGTCTCATGCTCCACTACTTCAAAGAAACATTCAAAACCCAATGTTAAGGTGTTCTACCTTTTCAACACCTACATCCATATAATCTATTTTGGTCCCCAATGAGGCCTAAATAGGGTTTGAGATAATCATCCAAGTAAGATTCCACGAAAATATCCATATAATTCTAAACAGAAATATTCAACATGCTAGAAACTGTAAGTAAATCATTAACTTAAGTTAAAAGGCCAATGGGATAAGTCTACTGCAACAATAAATAAAAAAAATACTCTCAAGGATCCCTAAAACAAGTGTTAACTCATAACATTCCAGCCATAAGAAAAGTAAACAAGTAGCATGACTTTATCATTCATAGATCCATATGAAAAACCATGAGCGACGACATATAGTGAAATCATAACAGAAACCCACACCCTATTCATATAGTTAAGTGTATCTCAAAGCCATAACTTTTTCACAATAAGAAGTCACGTATCCAATGGCATCATCATATAATAATGTGTAGAAAACGAATGGATAGATCCTAGGTGTAGAAGACCAAGGAATCCTCATCAAGTCCCCTGGGAACCACAGTAGAAACTCAGTTTAGGCACTGGTTGGAGTCCTAGGATCATGTTTACTAAAATGTCATGTGTGAGTCCAATAATTCCATATCCATGGGGTATCAAGGCCTGAGGAATCCCAAAAAATAAAAACCCAAGGGGAATAATCAGCCTAAGGTATCAACTACCTTGTTCCATATCCATGGAGAGTATTCCTTGGAATATATCATTCATTCATTCAATTTAACCATATGAGTATACCAACTCAAATATTTATTTCAAAATTATATGAGTAAACCCACTCAAAACCCATTTTAAAATTCCATTTCATATGATTATACCCACTCGTATCATCCATTTAATCATACACCAAGGGTTCACCCACCCACCTATAATATGTTAAAACAAGGATTTAGACATAAGCATAAGGGTATACCCACCATTATAACTATGGTAATTCATTATGTGATTATACAAACTCACACACATCACACTCAACATGAATATACCCACTCACATAAACAATTCCATTTTATCCTCTTATCCAATTATTTGTGGCTTACATAAGGAATTTTCAATATGGCACACCCTATGGGTGATCCATATTCATGTAATGGGTGCCAATGCACTACAACAGAACCTATGGGAATCCTCAATAGGTCAAATTACCTCTATTAGAAGTAAACCAACCAAAAAAGGTCCATGCTAGAAATTACGATAGGCATCATATCATCCAATCGCTATAAAAAAGAACCAAATGCTGAAATAAAAATATACACCATCTACCTTTTCTTAGTATTAGAGTTCTCATCCAGTTTCATGTAATGTTTTTCCTTAGTTTAAGATAAATCTATGTGGTTTTAAAATGACTAACGGAGGAATCATTGGATTTTGGATCACTTTATTATCTAAAAAACTATACTAGATTGTTTTTGACTTCAAAAAAGTGATAAAAACGCCATGTTTGTAAAAGAGAGTATACTGCCTCTTTAAAAACATAACTGAGAAATTACTAGACCTGTAATTTCATTACAAAGCATGTAATACTAGATTTTCCTTTGCTGATGAGAATAAAAGATGTGTTGTGAAAGGTCCTTTATAGACCATAACATGTTGTGAAATTGGATTCCATGATATGAATCCCCCTTTCACATCCAGTAATAAGTTTGTAGCCAACCTACCTCCTTCTCGGACCTTCTTTCCCAAGCATAACCAACAGGACCATTTCTCGACATTAGGTATAAACCAAAAAGGGAATTTAAACCAACATTTAAATAGAAAATAAAATATCCATACCTCTATAAAAACACGAGATCTAACAACATCCCCCCCCCCCCCTAAAGAAATTCATCCTTGAATTTCCCTCTCCATGGTGGTCATGATTTGTCTAAAAACAACTATGGCCACTGGGCATGTATATATGTGTCCATCTCCCAAGAATCCCCCTATAAATATGTGTGCTACCATAGTACCCATACTATTGGAACTGACTAGCCTCGATGAACCATCATGCTACTATCAAAGATACGAATCAGATTCTCCTCAAATGATGAATCCAATTGCAACTCATCCTCCTCAGAATGAAAAACATGATATGAGTCTAAATAGTAAGGATGTAGCTAAGAAACATGGAGATATATGTGTTTGGATTGATACCTAGGAGGTAACTATAACCAATAAGAAACTAACCAGACTCTCTCAAGAATCTTGAATAGCCGAATTATCTTAGTTATATGTTACCCTCTCTATTGATCTTCTTGTGTCCCAACCTCAATGAAACCCACAAGAAAACCCAATACACAACCTCTAACTCTGCAGGTAATATGTTGAGATAGATTTAATATTTTTGATGAGACTATGTAGTGTCCATCCACTTTTTAATAAGCCAGACCTACTCTAAATTCTATTGCATGAGACACGATCCCGGTAAAGCTGCCCCACCAACCTCTATTCAGCATATGGGTGATCAGAATGGACTACCACATTAATCCTAATATGGTGCCATCTATATCATCTCAAAATAACTGTTATTGTATGTAAACTCGACTAGGGTAATTTTCCTCTCCCAAGAGCCCTAAAAATCAAGGACGCATGCTCATAGAATTTCCTCTAGTGGTTGTATCATATGATCTGACAGTCCATCATTTTGAGGGTGGTATGACGTGATCAGCAGAACCTGGGTACCCAGGGCCCTCTAAAAACTATACTAGGAAAAATAGGTAAAGGGGGAATCCCTATCGGAAATTATAAAATGTAGGACCCCATGAAGTATTACTATCTCTCGAATATTGAACATTCTAAGTTCATCTTCACTGAAGGTATACATGATCAGAAAGATATGAGAAACCATCATGAGTCATTCAATTAAAAATCACAAAAAAATATTCACCTTGAGGTGACATCATTGAACTAATCATGAAATGCATCACAACATCATCCCATTTCAACTCACTAATTTAAAATCGCAGTTGGTCACTGATATAATTAATTCACCTGGTTCTATGTGGAACGCCTCATAAAAAATCCAACTACCTCTGTTTTCATACCTTCCACCAATACTGAAGATGTAAATCCTAAAAATTATTGGTGAATTTAGTATGCACTATAAAAAATGAATCATGAAATTCTCACATCATCTCCTCACATTAATCCACTTGTACCCAAATGCATCTATCGATAGGTAGAATTTCACCCTCTCCTACCATCCAACCAGGTTGTGGATCCCAACATTCCACACTCTCCCATATAACTAGGACCTTAGAATATGATATATCCCTTATCCAAGATCTATGTAGAAGGGTACATATCACAACAAAGGTTGACAGATAAGTCTATCCCAGATTTTTCATGCACCTCCAGATGCATCTCATAGAAAAACTCTATAAGCCTCCAGTCGTTACTAGCATGAAACACTACTTGTATATGAGTCCTTCTACTTAGTGCATCAGCCACTACATTTTCCTTACTAGGAATGTTGGAAATCTCAATGTGAAAGTATTTTTGGTACTCCATCGACCTCCACTACCTCGGATTTAGATCATAATGTGTAATAATATACTTGAGTTTATTATGGTCTGTGTACAAATAAAAATTCTTTCCCGATAACTAATGTATCAAAAAACACAATGTCTGAATAGTTGTATCCAACTCAAGATCATTTTTTGTGTAATTACTCTCCTGGGGCCTCAGTTACCAAGACCTGTATGCCAAAACATTTTTTCCCTCCATCAGCACTAATCCCATCAAAATACATGATGTGTCACAGTACACAGTGTATACCTTTCTATGTTCTGGAAGTATTAAGACCGGTGCTGATGTCAACCTTCATTTTATCTCTTGAAATTCTATCTCGTAAGTATCAAACCGTTCAAACATCACACCCTTCATATTCAATCCCGTCAATGATACTGATAATTATGGAAAGTCATGTATGAAATTCCTATGGTAACCAGCAACCCCAAGAAACTCTGTATGTCAAAAAAATTCTTAGGGTATTCTCAAGAAACTATGGCTCTAACCTTCTCTAGTTCCACTAATACTCCTAGTTAAACCAATCATTGAGAATTTTTAATAGAAAATGAATTACATCGGTTCATGAGGTGGTAGTTTGATGTACACATGATCGAATGTTTCATTTATCATTTTAAGGAAGTTGAAACGGATATAGCTCATAAAAATATCATAATAAAATTTTATTATTATAAATATACTGAAGTCATTATATAATCATGGTTACATAGGTTTTGTAAGATGTACAATATGAAATAAAATAAAAATGCTCTTTTGAGGTCATTACCACTTCTTCAGAAAACATATTTTGGTTTTCACTAAAAACCTTATTAGAAGAGATTCCTATTAAAAATAAGGCCTCTATATAACTGAGAAATTTATTTGTGATGTTTTTTTTATCCAATGGTTTTCGATTTGTGGAGTGGAGAGAAGTGGAATGCCCATTTCTATGTGGGTAAAAGAACCCACATTTAAACTTCTAGAAAATTTCCCAAAACAAAAAAAGGTAAAGTATTCCCTATAAAAAAAGAATTTAAATAACAATAAATTAAAAATTTATAAATTATATGATAGAAATATTTCTATAAATACGATTTATACAAGTTTTAATGAAAATATTACCCTTATATTTTTAGTTTAACCTTCCAGAAAATTCATTTTAACCTTAACTGTGGTAATAAATTTTTACTATCTTTACGATTATTTATGGTAAAAATTTAAGTTGAAATTATTAGATGATATTAAATATTATAATTTAAAACATGGAGTCAATTTTTAATAATTACCTTCATTTAAGTGGAAATATTTAATTTAAAATCAACTGACAGATGAGATGAAAAATTTATTTTCCAGAGAGAAATTTACCATAAGATTAAAACGTTTTAACATAAAAAATTTAATATAAAATCATTTAAAATGAACTAAAATGGATTAATAAATATAAAATTGAACTAATTTTATTTTTAAACCCAAATTAAAATAATGTTAATGTTAAATATGCTCTAAAATAAATGATAATTATTAATAAACAACACAATTTCCCAATGTTCTTCAAATATTTATCTTGTAATAAAATTAACAAAAATGTACCCTAAGATAATTTTTACATGAATATTTAAGAAATTATTATTTTTGAAATAAATTTTCTAAAATTGAAAAAAATTAGTTATAAAAACATTTGTGCAAAATGCGACAAAATGGAATTTAAAATAAAATAATTTTTTACACGTAAAATTGGATTTATTTTTAACCCTGGACTAGAAAATACATAAGATTGATGTAATAAAATATAATTCAATATATAATATATTAATTTTATTAAAATAATTACTTGAAAGTGTCTTATTTAATTTATTTACATAAAACGTGTTTATTCACATAAAATATTTCTTTTAGAACATGATACCATTTATATTCAAATAGATTTAATTTTCATTTAAAATTAATTTATAACCAATGAATTCATTTTATTTATAAGATTAAATCACATATTTTCATAATTTAATTAATCATTATCATTCCCACCATTATAAATTCTAGGTGATAATTATTTTTTTAATTGAATGTCGTGTTTCTTTTAAACTCTTTGATGCATTCAACACACTCTGTGATAGAATTTAAATTTATTTGAAAAAAGTTATTTCATGAAATCATGGGTTATTTCATTATTACTCACATCCTATTTAGGAATCTCTGTATATGTGAATACTTCAAGTATTGGGATCTAGGAAAGAAAAAGGGGGTCATATAAGACAACTAGGTAGTAGATCATGGATCCAATAGTGGTACGAGGGTGGAATATGGAGGATTATCATTTGTTTTTTATTTATAATCTTACTATGGTTTGTATTTCAACATGAGAAACCAATTTATTTGTAGTTTGACATGTGTGACATCTGATATTTTATTCATTAAATTTTTTATTATAATTTTTTATACTTTTATCTATAATATATTGGTTGTGATTTTATACTGATAGTTTAATATCCCCACTAATGAAGTTAAGACCCTTTCTTCAAGTCAACAGCCTCTTGAGTATGGGTATAAATGCATAAGGACTTGTAAAAATCATGAACAAACCTAATGGTTCAAGTTGGGGAATTACAATTTATGTATTTGAATAATATCCTTGATTATATTTAATGTATTTCAAAGTTTAATGACTTAGATGAGAAACACTTTTTTGAGTTTTGTAAAAGTATCTTTGGAAAGAAGAAATATCCTTCATCATTTGAAAATATTTTTTATAAAACTATGAGATTAATAATATCCACAGGGGGAAAGAAGGATTATATTTTAAATTTCAAAGAGTTGATAAAGGTGTTCAAATAATTTTTTCACATAGTATAATTCTTAAAAATAAATTTTAGAAATCATTATTAACATTATCATCGAAATACAAAGTTACGTGTCACATTAAAATGTTTTTTCTGAAATAAGCTTATTGAAACAAATTAAATAATTAATTTTTGAAAAGAAAAAATCAATAATGTATCATTTAAAATACATAATGGGTATCAAAATATTTGTGGGTTGGAATATACAACAATTTATTTTGAAAATATGGAAAATTATTTTTAATATTTTGAAATATATTTGTTTGAAATTCCATACCATGAAAATATTTATTAGATATTAATTTTGAAAATGGTTAAATATGTTTTTTAGCATCATATATTTAATCCATATTAGTTTTTATAAATACATATTAGAACATTTGATTATGAAAAATATAGATAAGGATGAAAATATTTATTGGTAAGCATGAGAGTTATTCTTAACAATGCTAAAATTTTATTTCTGAAAAAATTATGTCCAATAAGTGGTTATTGACAATGGGAATTAAGTCACCTTGAGAAAAAATGAAATACCATTGAAAATATGATAATTTATATATCCTTGAAATAATTAATAGTATACTCAGGTAAGAAGGACTATTGCCTAATGTATTAGAAATTTATTCAATGAAACCATTATGACATTTGAAACATTCAAATAAAAACACCATGGAGGACATGATTTTAAGGAAAATAATTAATGTCACAAATAATGAGAGAAACACGATAAAAAGTATTAAAGGGGTATTTTATACACCATTCATAATAAAACATGTTTCATGATAAGAATTATGTCTCCCTGAGTGAAAATTTGAGACAACATACACTTACAACATTAGTGATATCTCGGTAAAAACATCATGATGGATATGATTCAGATGAAATATTATAAACCATGAATAATGAGAGCATAATCATATAAAATATTAAATGATAATTAAATATACAAATCTAAATAAAAAATGGTGTTTAAAAAATTTATTCCATAGGGAGTTTCAAATTGAGATAATAAACCCATACAAACATAGAAACATTCAAGTAAATACCCCTTGATGAATATTATTTTAAATGAAACATTTAGATATCATGAATAATGATAATATCAAGATAAATAATATTAAATGTGTAGTATATACACAATTCCTGATAAATAATTTTGAAAAATAAAAAGTATGTCTCATGTAGTTAAAAATTTTGGCAGGAAACCCTTACCTTTTATCTTGGAATCCATGAACATTCCCTAACATCATTTATGAAAAACATATAAATAATTATATGTTATTTAATAAAATTACTGATATATTTTCTTAAATTTTTCTGACATTCTAAACTATTCTTCTTTGTTTTTTCAATGATCGTTGTTTCTAAGAGGGGGTTTTTAAGAGTTTTAGATGCTATAGAGTTGTTCCGTTCTTTAAAGGGTCACTAGTTTTGTAATTCACTGAACCAATCCATCGAGTCTGATCCAGAGTTCCATATAACCCCATGTGTTCATCCCCATATTTAATAGGTTATCAATTATATATAATGGTCCAAATGATGTTATTAGGCAGACTATATCATCAACAATCATATATGAATTCCATAAGTATAAATAAATATAAAAAAATTAGAGTATCAAATAAGAAGATAAAGTATCATGGTGATATATTAATTTCACCAATATCAAACCTAAAAATAAAGTAGACTCCAAAAGTGGAAATCCAAACTAGATTAAAATGGTTCTTGTATATCAATAACAAAAATGTTGTAGAAATCCTCCAAAGTCTATCCAATTACTTCTTCCAACTCTATTCTCCTTAATCAACTTACTTCTATAGGCTAGCTTCCCATACCTAGATCTCAAATCATGAAGTTTTCATGTGCATATAGATTATGATATATAATGTGAGTAATAAAACCTATTACTAAACCATCAATACATCCATCAAATGTTTCAATATGTATAACATGTATTTTCCATCTTAATAAAAATTCATAAGAAATCATAAACAATCATATAACTTTCCCTCATGATCTAACCAAGTCACCACTAGCCTCAAATGTTCAATCATCTACTCTATGTTGAAAGGATAATCATTGTATTTAGGAAGTGACCAGGATATATCCACAATACTAGTGAACATGTGTCTTAAACAACTCCGACAAGTCAAGTGATTCCACAAGGTTAGTATATCCCTCCCCTATAAAATGTTAGTCCTCAAAAACTTCATATCTAGTCTTTTCATTGGGTCGAGACACAAGGTATCTATACTCAAAATATCACTTCCTTGGGTTAGGCCTCAAAAATATCATGTCATTAGCCTATGTTTTCTTTCATCATCGTTATCATCACATGTTAATAACACACCCACTATAATGGATCACCATATCTCAACGATCCACGTGGTATGAGTTCCAAAAAATGCCTCAAAATGCATGGTACTCAAACATAACCAGATAGAGAATATAAATTTAGAAGATAACATGTAATAATGAGAATCTATAATAACTTACAACTATATGTGATAAAATTAAAACATGGATAATGATATATTGATGAATACTCATGGATTCATACATCATATATCATCCGCACATGTTACACACACATACAGATGATAATAATCAACCATGGGAAAGAAAAAAATCCATAAAATGAATATTATCAAGGAAAAAACATTAGAAAGATCCCAAAATGGTAAAAAAAACATCCTCCCATAAACTTATTGACGAATTACTCCAATATTTATCAATGGATCAAGGCCCTAATGACGTTCCACACTCAAAAATAAATTTCACATGTCAAGGATTCCTATATCATGTTCTAGATCATAAAATATGGGATTTATAAAAAAGAAATTAGGAGATTCCATAAAAATAAATTTAGTTTTATAATTTCATACCTCAAAGATTCTGTTAGTGTAAATACTTCTAAGATATATTCAATAAGATGATGTCAATTCACTAGATCCAATATTTATTAATGAACTAATCATGAATTTATCATAAAAACATGATTAAAAAATGGGTCAAGACAAAACCAATGATCCACCATGAATAAACTATTAAAAATATAGTTGAAATATGATATCAAGAATAAAGGGTTCTTAATATGATCTCCATATAATAAGTTACCCAAAAAAACACACACTTTTCAAAAGGAAGTTATCTCTGATAAAGGGGATGTCATTTACACATTGAATCCCCCATCATTCTATATATGTTCTAATAATTCATCATTATATATAATCAAAATCCATAGATTCGAAAATAATATTCCAAATATATGATTCATTCTAAGAGAATAGAATAAATCCATAACAAACTAGAATATTGGAGATTTTGGGATCAAATACCTTAATTCATAACTATCAACACACTTAGATCCACTGATAATTGATTATATAAGGAAAATAAAACAATAAGGATGGGTTATAGAGCCTCTATGATATAGAGATATTTCAATAGAAATAATTACATGTCAAAACAAATCATTAACATACATTAAAGAGGATTTAAGATCTTCAATTTACAAGCACATGGTTCTGTCACATACCTTTCCAAACAGTTTTCTAACCATGTGATGTATTCTTCTTCACATAGGATACTAAAAGTGTTCTTCAATATGTGTACTGAACCTATATTCAGAATATATACCAAAAGAAATATACTTTCAGGAGGGAAGGAATGGTTTGAAAAACCATGCACCGTAACCATGCACCACCATTGATCCCCTACTACTAACTGTACACCTTCCTAGAGGATCAACATGTTTCTGATAGACTTTACTAAAACCATAAACCCTTAAAATTCTCTCCAAACACTTACTATATTACCATAAATCCCCCAAAATCATTAAAATTACTTCACAGTTCAAGTGAACAAAATTTAACGAATAAATTTACTCATAAAGAGCCATGAAGATTTTAGGATGTCACAATATCTCCCTTTAATGACTTATCTTCTCCAACGAGAGTCTCTATGATTCTTTCTCAAAAAACAAAGGCAACTAGGATAAAAAAACTAAGTCCCACTCCCATGTATCATCCTAGATCATTCCATAATGCCATTAATTATAGATAAGTGGCACTATATTTCCTCATAGTATATTATCACCCAGGTATACAATCCCCACCAGGATTTCCACATATGATTTGTCAATTTCTAACTCAATATCATCACATTTTATATTATTGGTGGGATTGATAATTCACCTTCTGAGCTATGAAACTTGAACAATATAATGCATGTATTTTTAATTAGAAAAAATATCTATACAGTATTCCACAATTCCAATTCACTTGATAATCTTGAAGTGTTTAACATAATGTGGTTCTAGCTTCCTTTAATTCTCAAATTTCAGTGTCATAACTGAGGATTAAATCTCTTAAAAACATGTCCACCTATATGAAACTCTAAATTATCTCTAATGTTGTTTCCATAATATTTTCTCCTTCTC
Source organism: Viscum album (assembly GCA_963277665.1). Taxonomy (NCBI): domain Eukaryota; kingdom Viridiplantae; phylum Streptophyta; class Magnoliopsida; order Santalales; family Viscaceae; genus Viscum; species Viscum album. The sequence goes on from OY728156.1 coordinate 1,280,993,861, forward strand.
TAAGCTATGTTGAACCTCTTCTAAATTAGTTTACTCTCTCAGTGGTCTCTAGTATGCTACTGGGCATCACAACTACTGCCTCAACTACCTCATTCCAATAATGTGTAGAACAAAATAGCCTTCCATAATGATCCTCATAAGGTTCCATATGAATTTATTATTAGAAACTATATTTGTATGAACACTTTATCAAGGCTAAGAGATCATACCAAATTCCATTAAAATCTAAAACATAGTCCCAAGAAAATCCTATAATATAAATATCATCTAATTTGATTTTTCATCTATCTAGTGATTGTACAATGTACTCAATCATAGCTGAGTCCCTAAGTTCTTATAAAAACCTTGCCAAAATTGCGATATAAAATATTCATATATGTAAGATACAATGTTTAAGGTAAATCTATGTTAGTAGATAATATAATAGATATTTATATTTCCCTATACATGTTTTGAGTTAGTCTCGTGGATAAATAACAAATTATATTCATTCATTAGTCGATCTATAGTCACCCAAATAGTTTCGTGGATCCTTGGGGTCCTGGGTAACCTCAAAACAAAGTACATCATTATTTCTTCTCACCTTCACTTGGGCATAAGAAGTTAATAGATAAAACCTCCTAGATGTTGGTGCAAAACCATTATCCTATGGTAGGTAAGGAATAATTAAATAATTCGAGTAGTGTCAAACTACATCATAGTCCATTGGAACTACTACATAAAACCATGGTACATATTTTATTATATATGATATATCATCCAATTTTATGTTTGTAATTATCACATATTCTCCTCCCTATCGGTAACATAGACATATGATCATATAGTTATCATCAAATGACCTACCATGTTTCAGCTAACCACCTTATAGCTATTCCCACATTATATAACACTATTTAATGGAAACTTGATTATAATTCACTTGACCTAATAAATAATATATAATACCAAATGAAGCGTATTTCATCAATCCTTGGCCAACAAAATCATCAATCATCGAGTCAACTAATAATATCATCAGGAACTATTTTTCACTTGAATGCTATTCATTAATATCCTAAGCTACGTACATCATATGAATATGATCACCAACAATGAAGTTACTTTTACCTATTTAATAGGCATTCTCAAATTTTATTGTCTACATTTACTCTACCAAGTTCATCTACCTAAAAATTATATCCCTCTATGTGAAGATGTACTATAGGATTTTGTTGTTTGTATAAACAATTAGCATCTCACCGAAGAGATTGTGTCAATAACACTACAAATAATGGACCATGGATACAATCCTAAAATTAAGGGTACTATAGTTCCACTCCTGGAGTCCAATCTGAAATAGCCCATAAGCCAATACTCTCTCCCTCAACATCAATTCTGCCACTAAACCAACTCTTGAATCATTAGAATAAATTAAATATCCAATAATAAGATTAGGAATACTGAACAATTAATTTCAATTCAACCTAATTTTTATCACATGAAGATCATCCTCACCTCAATCAATACAATAAAAATTCTCCACTATCATTGGTTGGGTACACATGAACATTGATAAATGAGAAAATAATTTTATAAAACATTGATATTACCCCACTAATATATGAAATAATATAATATCAAAAACATTCTAATGATGTTTCTAGGACATCACAACCTCTCCATTCTCCTTCTCCATTAATATACCAGTCTTATAAACCACATATCCCATTAATTTCTCCTTTTAAATATAAATGTGACACTTTGATAGCATTGAATAAAAATAATGTACTCAAAGTGTTCTCAATAATATATCGAGATGTATGGAATGATGCTCTGAGACCAGTTAATAAAATATTATATATTCAATGAAAACTATAACCAATGAGTCAAGGTATGAGTGTAAGATATTTTTTGTGAGTTCTCTGAACACTGTTGATAAATTTTTCAGTCCAAATTTAATAATTATATACTTTTATATCCCACACATTCTCCAAAACACAATCTTTGGAAAGTCCTCCTATTTAACCTCTAACTGGTGATTGTCGTATCAGATATCAATCATAGTGAACCACTAGGCTACCTATAAAAATTAAAATATATTTTTATCCTTAAGAATGGATTCTTGTTAGTTATAGTGACAAAATTTATTTTTTTTATAATCTACATAGTCACTAAGACTACTATATTCCTTATTAGTGAAAAAAATAGGTAGACCTCATAGTGATGTACTCATCCTAATAAAACCATTCTTCTCTAAATCGTAAACATATAATTAGAGATCCTTTAACAAATTTGGTATCATAATGTAAGTGGGTACTGAAATGGCAGGTTCACCTGGCTTGAGTTATATCTCAAACACAAATACACTATTAGTGGAAGACCCATGATGTAAATTAAGAATATTTTTTGATAAATATCCAAAGAATTGATGGAAAATAAAGTGGCTACTACTGGTCCTTTTGAAGGATCCAAGAATGTGGTTGGTGTTATAATCATCCTAAAATGACATGTGTCTATACCCATGGTACCAAATCCCAACTCCCACTCACCTATTATCATGACCATATCACACTTGGGTGACATATATGATATTAATATTCGATAGTAATCAACATGATCTAGGAAGCATACCATCTTTTCTAATTATAGAACTTCATTTAAGCTTTTAAAAATCAAAATCATAATGTCCTGTAGATATCCATTACTAGAATTGACTATAGGACATTTTGGGAATCCTAGAATAAAATCCACTTTATTTCTAAATGGTGTATCAAGGGAATGTATTTCAGAAGAGAACATGACTAGTATATCAAGTCTAGAAACAACCTAGGGAGATATAAAATGAATAGAATGAACTAGAATAAAAATATAAGTGGAAAAGTTAAAAGTGATTGTGACAATCAAATAATATTTTTCAGTCCCTTTCCTCTCTCTTTTATAGCATGATCCACCACATATACTCAATTTACCCGAACTCCTTGACCCTAACCCTTAAGTTCCTAACTTACTTGAGTTATCATCATCTATGCATATTAAAAAGAAAACAAATTAGATAAATTAATCATTGCTCAAAACTTTACTATTCCAATAATGAATCCTAACCAAAATGTTTGAGAGCATAAATACTATATATTTCCCATTTTTGTACATTTTTTACACTCACATTGAGGTGATTTAAAAACCTATTATAATGTGCATCCTCTACATAGATGAAGCATTATGGAACCCCAATTGTGTTTAATGAATAATCAAAACTCTATTCCACCTTTTTTATACTACCCCACTCCACTTTCTCATTAATCTTCTTCATACTATTACAAGAGTCATTCATTACAGCTATAGGATGTGTACCCACATGAGTGCTGAGGGAAAAAAGAATACCAACTATTTAAACCTCTATCAAGGCCTTATCAATAGTCATGTGATCTCACAAAATCTATGATATTTCATTAGGTAGAAAATACTAACATTCCATATGATATTGGTAATAAGACTGGTATCAAAATTCCATGCCTTTGTTCTGTCATTTTAAGTTAATATAGGAGAGAAGTGAAGTAGTTAGGTGAAATGAGTAGACTATGAGGATAATTCTTGGGTCCCTACTAAAGCTCTATTGATTTTTGGGAAAGATATATCTCTAACATGTAAAGAATGAATTCCAAAAATAATAGGTTTTTGAAGGCCTCCTAAAAAAGAACCTCACATTTACTCACTTGACCTAGGACACTCCACCATATCCTAGAATGTCTCTGAAGCATAAAATCCACTAGATTGACTAGTTAGTCATCTGTTGTCTTGACCATGTTTAATATTTCCTAAAAGGAATCTAAATATTCTTAAAAATATGCATATCCTCTAATTATTTGAAAGAATATCAGATGCTGGAGTAAGAAGTCATGAGGATATTCAACCATAGTCCTATGTACTCTACCATCCTTGGAAAGCTACAATTTAAAAGACTCATGGCTAGAGTGTATGAAATTATATAACTATGTGATCAGGAATACAAGATTTCTTAGGTGATTACTATTTCCTATCATTAATTTTGATTGGAACATTATCCCTAAATATAGTACTCAATAATCTTTGAGGTGTCATTTTTCTTAAATTCCAAACAGACATTTAACAACTTGAACCCATTAACACATGTATTAATTAGTCTAAGAGATCACATAATATTTCTACAAAGAAAAAACCCATAACCCAAGGTATATCCCTCCTAGAACTAATCACGGTTCACCATACCATCACATTAGTCACAAACATATATATATTTATATAAAATATCCACACTCAACATTAACTAATTAAATCCAAAACCACATATCACATAAGTATAGATATATCTCTAAATCAAATAATATATCTATATCGCAAATATATATCCAAAATCAATGAATTAAATTAATGAAATACAATGAATATATATATATATATATATATTACATTTGATCATTCATTCCTACACATAATTATGGATTGCACACAAATCCCATTAAATAGTAACCACATTCCCATCAATGGTAACTCATATGTCTGTTATTCTTTAGCTGGCTGGAAACATGTCGACTCCCCAATACTAATCCCACAAAACCAATCCTCATTAATCCAAATATTTAACTAATAAAATTAAATTAAAGGAAACTAATTGATGGTAACATTTTGTAACACCCCAAACCAAGACACAATTACTAAGCAAGAGTACTACATAACGTCATATGTGCCTCCCAGAAAGAAATATACTATCAACTAGTAGTGAGGGTCTGAACATCCTTAGTAGAGAGACTATAAAATTAATAATAAAATCTATACACCATAAATATAAATAAATATAGAAAAATGAGTATTAAGGGAGAAGATACAGTATCATATCAAAATAATGAAGTCACCTACATCACCCATATAAATAAACTGAGTTCCAAAAGTTTCAAGCTAAACTAGAGTATAACACTGAAAGCACATAAACAAGAAAAACATTATTGAAATCCTAAAGATACCATCATCATACCACTACTAGATACATATTTGTCATTTATGTATATTTTCTGGTCCCATTTCCCTAACCTAGATCTTGAATTATGATTTCATTATGAATATTGGGAGGACCATGATAGATGTGAGTATTAAAACCTAGTAGGATACCATTAATGAATCATTTTCACGTGTGAAAAAATATAACATGAATATTAGATGATGATAATAAAATCATAGTTAATATTAATAAATTATAAGTTGAGAACTCATTTTCTAACTAGGCCACCGCAAGACCCAATGGTACATACCATAGCTATGTGACTGAAGGAAAATCATTGGATGTCAGAACTATATAGGATAAATGCACAAAGATGATGAACATATCTCTCGATAAACACAAAAAAACTCTTCTAGATCGAGACATACGGACATCACATACCACCTAAATCATAGTTCAATCCTGAAGGCAGTTATATATAGTATATTCTTAGGATAGGCCAAAAACCCATCATGCCTTTAATGTTGTAGCCACGGTTTAGGCCTCAAGGCCATCATACCCCTACATTGTGTTTAAATCCATCTTCATTGTCATTCCATGTCTAGAACACATACCATATAAATGATAACCAGTACACAATAGTCCATCTATTCAAAGTACTAATAAAATGTTTCTAGAGGTATGGTAATCCTACATAATAAGGTAGAGAAAACAAATGTAGAACATATCATTAAATCAATAGAATTATTAGAAACTAGTAGGTACATGTGGTAAAAAAATCATGAATAATAATTCACTCAAGAATAATCATGGAATCATACATCCTATATGTGTCTCATGGGATACAAATACACATATATGTGATCACAATAAAACATGGTCAGGAAAGATATGTCCTCAGAAGAATCATATCATGAAAACAATTGTATAGAAGGGCCTAAAGAGGTATTCAACTTAAATCCTTATTCTATTTTAGGATATACATTAATATTCATCAATGCATTGAATCCCAAGTCATTATTTTCGCCCAAAAAATACTAGTTCTCATGTTAAGGAATTTTATATTGGGTTCTGATTCATCAGATAGATTTCAAAAAGTGACATGAGGAGATTCCATGCCATGAAACATAGTTCGAGAATTTAATACCTCACAGAATCCTGAAATGTAACTAATTTTATTATTTTTCAATAAATGGGATTTCAATTCAATATATTATTTATTGATTAAAAAATTGATCATAAGTTCCTCATCAAAACGAGAAGAGATCCTCGGGTTAATCCATCAAGGATTGATTTACCATCAATATGTCATCAAAATATAGGTCCTATTTTAGATTCAAGATGAATAATTTCCAAATCATGTTGATCAGTGATAAGTACATGGAAACCTCAACCTTTTAGGATAGATCAATTTCCATTCATGGGTATTCCATCAAAATGTCAAATAAAACACCATTAAAGAAATAATCCAACAATTCATTGTTAGATAGAACCAAAATCCATATAAATAGAAATGACCTGGATAATCTTTGATTCATTTCAATGGAAAGAGGTTTAGTCAAGATGAAACACATAGAATAGAAGTTCATGGATCACATACCTCATGTACCGATCATCGACACATCTCAATACACAATAAATTGAGATTTGAATGATATGAAATCAACAAGTGATATGGAGTTTCAAGGATTAAGATGGATTGTTATAGAAATATAAATAGGTCAGAATTAGATCATAAATTAACATTAAATAGCATTTTCATAGCCTTAATTCCTACATGCATTGTTTGGTCGAACTGTTAAGAATACCATGCAGGGAATTCTACCTTTCTAGAAAAATCACATGGTTTAGTTTCATTATTTTTCAAACATTACACTAACTGTGTGTTTGGACACTATACCATGTCCCTCGATTCATTAGGATGGGATGAACAATATGAAAAAATGGGACCCTTAATCATACCCCACCCCTTGATCCCATTACTCAGGCCTAACTCCTTCATAGGGGATCATCATGGTATGAAGAAAACATGATCCAACCATGATCCCTTTAAAATCCTTAAAAAACACTCTATCCCCTACAAAAAACCAAACGAACATAGTCTAATCATTTTTTAATTCAAAAACACAAGTATGATGGATCGAATTAGCTTGAAACACAATTAAAAAATACATGGATGTTACAACAACCTATTAGTTGTAATGGTGTAGGGTGTTTTTATCTATATTTGGTCAATCCATAGCCATTTTGGGCATATGGTGTGAAGTTTGTGAGACTAAGACCTAAAGAATAGATTTTTATGCCATCTTGGTGGTTGTTTTGGCCCTAGTGAGTTCAATTCTAAAATGAAATAAACAAAATTCAAAGTGTGTTTATGTCCATTGGAATGGGGTAGTGGGGAAAACTTTTATTAAATTACCATAATAGCATCACCACACATGTGACCTTGGGTGTTGGGAGGTAAAAATGTCTTATTTGTGTAAAACACTCCCTAGAGAAAAACCTATCATGTTGGAATTCTCAAGAACAACACAACCCTGGCTAATCCTTTCTTGAAATCATAATAGTATTGAAATTTAAAAAATAATCACCACTCCACCTATATCTTGGATGGATCAATGGGGGAAAACACATGTGATGTTTTCGGAGTTTCAAATGATATATAAGTTCCTTATTATCAATTACTAATTTATCATCATCCATTCCATTTGGTGTTATTTCAAATTCTAGATGCTCCAGTGAACATGGGTTGTCATTGGGTCAATCTATCACATTTAGAATTCATTGATAAGATTATATTGCAACGTTTTGGTTCTATATCCCTTGGAAACCTATGATCAACTCCTTTGGTATTATAACCCATAGTTCAAGGTTGATCAAATTATTTTGGTTTAATTCACACTTCCCTCCTTTTACCTTTCTCAGCCATCCATTTTATTATGTTATTGTTGTGTAAATCCTCACAATTTTAGGCTAATATCTAAGCATGCTTTATTACTATATTTTCAGTTATAGGTACCATCTTAACTTCAATTTTATTTATAGGTAGTTGATTCTCAATATCCCATTATTTATCGAATAAGGATGAACTTATAAATCATTTTATGTGTTTTTTTCTTCTTTTTTAAATTTGAAATTATAATACTATAATAATTTATCTCTTTTTATTACTATGGAATTAACATTAATGAATATTTAACATTTGATAATGAAAGAATTTGGTTTTGTGCGGTAGCGAACACATGTGTTCATACATAGTTAATAGTTATACTCTTTATTTTCTAGATAGTGTTCTATCCATTGTTTATTTTATTGTTTAGAATATTTGTTGAGATTTTTAATAAAAATAATAATCTATTTTTTAATTATTTTTTGATTAATAATAGATGGGTTTATTTCATTATTACAATTCTTCATTTAATTTGATTGAACTCAATGTGATGATTATGAAACTTTTTAATTAACCAATAGTTATTGATAGTAGATACCTTTGGATTCCAACGGTTATGACTCATGATAAAAATATTCGCTAATTAAAAATGGTAATGAATTGATTGTTTAATAATGATATTTTTTTGGGTTTTGAATGAGACCAATTACATGTGAGTTTAGATACATTGGTTTTATGTCCTAGATTACCTATTTAATTTGTTCTTTTAACACCTTGTGTTTTTTATTCAGATGAGAATCGTTTATATACAACATGATTAGAGTCTATGATAGAAGGTGTTTTTAAAATATTTGTTTATGGTTCCTCAGGGTTATGGAAGTATATTTGTGTTGTGATAGTGGTATATATAGTAATATGTATGGTTGTGTAAGTTATGGAAATAAGACTGATGTAATGGGTTTAATATGGGTTTGATCATTATTTTTTAAGCTAAAATATTGGAGGAATGTTTGATAATGAATTTTCTTTAGTCATTATATCGTTTGGTTTCTTATTTTGGGTTTCCTTTCCCCAATATGTGAAACAACTAGTTGTGCATGGTTTATGAATCTTTTATGGTATCTTAAGACATGTACTAGTGTTTTTAAAGTTTTTTAATGATTATAAATGTTTAATAATTTAACCTCTGTGGTTGTAGGATTGATGGGATACAAAATTCTGATGATTCATGATAAAATATTGGATGAGTATGATTTTTCGTGTAGGGAATGGATATAAATTCATAACAAATGAAATAGGGAAATGATTAAAATAAATATTTAATAAGATCAGTTTTAATTATTTATATGCTTATAAGATATCTATTACTTTGCAATGGAAGTCGTGTATCCAATAGATGATAGTTTAAATTGAGGTTAAGGATATGTACTTTTCCATTATTTGGTTTTTGAGATATACATATATCTATATGTTATTTGATTTTATATTCTACCCACACATGTTTTTTGGGAGACCAACACTATTGGAATGTAGATGGTGTTTTCACAAACATCTATATTTTCAAGGAATAGATGGTTGACTACCCACTCATTACCCACTCTATTATCCTAGTAGTGTTATGTTCTAGTATAAAAAAGTGTTTACCCTTTCCATATATGTGTGTGTGTGTGTGCTTGTGCCTGTGCATGCGAATGGTTTAAATGGATTGTTGTTATTTTCACACACATGACCTCCATTATAGTATCAAATGGATTATTATGGGTTTTTAATGTAAATTTTGTTATGGATTGAATTATAATACTCAATGTATGAGTAGTGGTGAGTACCTAAAACTACTTGGTAAGTATCTGGACATATGGATGTTGTTGATAAGATATTGTGATGCATGGGGTGCATGATGTATGTTGATGATAAGATGATGTGCTGCATGGTATTCATGATATGTTCTAGTTTCCTTGGTGTTTTTGAAGAGGATTATTTTTGGAGAGACATGGATTAGAATGTGTAACATTGGGGTAGAGCATAACACCTATGGAGAAGTGGTAGTGGTGTTCCTTTTTTTATATTGTATTTGATATTATATTATTAATTGTATGTGATTAATTGTAAGAATCCACGGATAGGCTAGGGAAATAGAATACATGTTTAGGTGATGAGTTAGCATCAATTGATTATTCACAAGTCTTTAGAATTATTTATTAATGTTCTAAAAAAGATTCTCAAGGAAGATTAAACTATTTTTACATATTATTCTCTTGCTATGTATGTATAAACAATTTCATTGGATCACATGAGTTGGCAGGTGAGCGGGCTGATTTTTAAAAATGAGTGAAGTTGTTGAGGAGATATTTGGGATTTGTGATCATATCATACACTTTTATTTTCTTTCTTTTAGTTAATTTTGTAGCTGTTTCAATTGTATAGAATTACATTCATGTTGGGATCTCATTAATTTAGTATCTACAAAGAGTTATTTGGTGGTTTTATCATATCTCAAGTTATTGAAATCTTAAAAGATAATGCTTCCCATTTATGTTTAGGATTACCCTTAGTGATTTTAAAGAAAACATGACCTATTTTTAGTGGTATTATAGTATCATTATATCCATTATCTCATTTCTACCCGAAGAGGAACACCTTTTTTAGGAGGGTTTCATGGAATAATGGTATTAGGTTCTTTAGGTTTATTGATCTAATGGATATTGTTGGTAGGTATAAGTGTGAAAAACATGGGATGGTATGGAAATAATTCCAACTAAGCTTAATATTAAATGTAAATATGTGATACTTACTATTACATAGGTATTTATGCCCTCCCTAGATCATGTAAATGGACCTTCATGTTTTATGAACTTTATAAGTGAAGTGACACTTGTTTTTGGGTGGAGACCTATGAATGTGTCATAATTCATTCCACTTTCCACCTATAATTAAAATGGTTATACCTTGGAGTTATGTTAGACCTTACAAAATAATTTTGGGGTCTCAATAATAAATTTTCCTTACTCAATGTTTAGTAGGGCCAATTATATTGTTATTTTATTTTTATGCCTCAAAGACAACATCTTCACTAGGTTCGTGTTGAAGATGTTCAATTTTTTATACCATAAGATCGCCATAGAGATGATGTTTATGAGGAAAAAACATATATGAAGACACTATAAGAGTTATCTACCACAATTTGAGAAAATTTAAGGAATCTATTTCAGATGTTGTGAAAGAAGATATGTTGGGGGAGGGGAGATAACCTTCAGTTCAATCAGTTCATGGAAGGATAACAGGGTTTCATTGGTGATGACCTTACTAAATGAGGTGTTAATGTAGTGGGGGTTATTTTCCCTTTGGGATCATAAGAATTTTCTTTTCCCATGGGGGAGATCCATGATCATTCAAGGTGATTTTATTTCATCAATCAATATGGTGGTATGTCACTGAGAGTTCTTTACCCTATAATGAGGGAGTATTAGTGTGGAAGAGTTTGGAAAGTGTTTTAAGATAATTATATAATATTCTTCATAAATTATTCCAGATAAGAAGTACAAGTTTAGTAATTTGAAAGTGTCTTTTCATATAGATATCTAGAAATAGGTTACCCATTTTATACATTAGGTCCATCTCGATGTATTGGAAAGAGAAGAGGTTGTTGAGAATACACAGCCCAGAACTGGATTGTCACAATAAGAGAGTCATCTTGATTCTCCACATAGAAGACATGTGGTTTAGTGGTTCCAAGAATACCTGGAAATAAAGGGTTTTATATTGATGGTGGTAGTTGATATACCTAATTAACTCATATATCTATCTGTGGAAGCTCTCGGTTCCCTACTAAGGGGTCAAAATTATATTTTTCTTATAGCGGATGAGGTTATTAGTGGAATGAGGGCCTGAACATTAGGATCATACAACATGTTATGGGTATTGGTAGTTAAGACCCCATGAACATAACCATTCCAACCATTAACTCTAGATTTCATTGAGTGTGTTCTAAATGAAATTTTGGTGACATCACATCGGTAATGACCATTTTTTGGTTTTCATGATAGTAAGAGTATAAGGAATGTATTATCTTTACATGAACATAATTTTTTAATGATAGTGTATAGAATTATTGTAGGACTATGACTTCGATTTTTAATACCCCCTGAGATATGGTAATGGTGTATTTCATGTGATAGGTAGGAATTGATAAAGTGATGTGGCGTGTGGTCGTATATATGCATTGAGAGTAATAGAATAACTCTTTTTGTTGAATATTTATAAGGGTGAGTCTAGTAGAATAGGATTAATTTTTTAGATAGTGATACATTTTTATTTTGTAAAATAGTTTAGGGAGTCCCAATATGGTGAATCTGATGTGTTATTTTGGTGTGATAATGTCTTCTACAGAGATTCCCACAATGGTTAGTCTATGAATGATCAACACCAAGTGTTTTTTAGTAGAATATTATCTTTATTTTATTAATTCACATGTAAATTATCCATGTTATTAATATCTCACACATAGAAGTACATCATGGAATTATAATACTTACCATTTTTTGAGAGGTTAGTTTTGGTGGCCTGGTTTGATAAATTCAGTGGTAGAGTTCCAATACAAATGTTTAGTCTTTCATAATGTGAAGACGGGATGTCATGTACCTTATGGTTTCCTATTTCAATTAAATATTCCTTAGTGGATGTGGTAGGAAATATTAATGGACTTTTTCACTGATTTATATTGATATTAGCGAGTTTTTTATGCAATATAGTTTATATTGGATCATTTGACAAAGGCATGTCACTTTTTAGTGATGAAGGAGTTAAGATCAATGGAGTTTTTATCATTGTAGTATCTAAAAAAGGTGTTGAGACTCCATGTGGAATGAAGAAGAATAATTATTGTTTGTGATCCTCGTTTTTAACTATAGAGTGTGGAGAGGCCATCAGCAAGCTTGTGGATCTCAGTAGTTCCCTAGATTTTATTTTTATTAATAGTAGAATGGTCATACAAACAAGAATATCAGGACACTTAAAGACATATTATTTTCTTGTGTCATGGATTTTGGAGGTTCATGGGTGAGGCACCATTATTTGGTTAGTTTTTATCACCACAATAGTTTCCACTCCACCATTGGTATGTAACCATTTAATGTTGTGTACCTCTGACCTATCCATTCCTTGTTAAGTTGGAATAGGATCGGAGAGTCAGTAATTCATCATATATAACAAGTTAAAATCATGTGTGATATGGTTCTGGTGATTCATTTGTATATGAATCCCACAAAAAATCATTAAAATTCCTATGAATATCATTTTATGAGACCTCTAGATTTTAATATTGGAGATCAAGTGTTCTTCAAGGTGAGTTTTCATCACGAGAATTAATTGTTTGTTTGGGGGAGTAATCCTTATTGTTTTTGTTTTGGGAAATTCAAGGATTTAGATCATGTTAGATCCATTTTGTATTAGGTATCACTCTCATTACCACATAGATGAGATAGATTCATTATTTATTCCATGTATTGTAGCATTGGAAGTATCTTCAAGTCAAATCTCATATCATCGACTAGGTTGAGATCAAAATTGATAATGATGTGACCTTTAAGGATTGACATGTGGAGAAACATGAATTCCATAAAATGGTATTATGTGGGTGAATTAGTCCCTAGGTTATTTAATATGTGAAACATGGTGTCATAGAGGAGAGAAGAAAGGAACATGAGTAAAAGATATGTTCTCAATATCATATTTTTTATACATAGTTATTTTTTTGTGATGATTTTTTGGATGATATCCTTTATCATTCGTATGTATCATTTTTCACATATTTTTTCCCTTTTTGTGGTTGTGAACTGTTTTTATCGGTATTTCTCTTGAGAGGCTGTTTGGGAACCAGTTGTCCTTATTTCTTGATATGTTTCCCTATTTATTTGAGTGAAATGGTTGTGCTCCTCTGATAGTGAGATTTTTGGATAGTATCTCACTTAGTGACTATTTAGATGACCCCTTTTCTATTTCTCTATCCATGTATGTTTTTAAATTAATGAAGAGTTTTATTTTTTGAGGGGTATATAACGTAGTGATCTAGACAATACTCAAAATTACTTTTTTTAAGGATAAAGGCTATTGAGAAATTTTTTGGAATACTTGTGAAGGATAGAGATGTGGTTTGAATGTAAAAGTGTCCCCACACATTTCAGGAAGGCCTAGTGGAAATATTTTTTGGATATCAATGTTATAAATATTTCATTTTTGGGATGGATATATATCATTTTTCCACTATGTCATGAAATTTGGCATGTGAATCCGCTTTGGAGGATGTTTTTTTCAAATGAATTATTCACAGAAAATATTAGCAAAAAAAATTAGTGTGCATGTGGTCATCGGTGTTGAGGACTAGGGATTAAACTATAGGCTACAACCATAGCACAATCACCAAACTCATGGTATTAGTAGTAATAGGGGAATGATTCCATTGGTGTGGGTGACACCCCCAAGAAGAATTCATCTCACACTAGAATGCCAAAGAACACTCAGCTATAGACATGCCATAGTTGAAGCCATTGTGCTAGTAAAACATGTTTTGAAACTAATAAATGATCATTGTTCTTCGGAGATATTAACTAGTTTTATGTGTGAAATACATGTGACATTATGGGGGTTTTAAAAGTTATTTTTAATTTATCCCCAAATTACCCATTTTACCCACCCTTTTTAAATACCTTTGATGTCCAGATGCTCTGGTGAACCTTGGGTGTGGTTGGGTTTATCACTCGTATTGTGGATCCATTGAAAATATTTTCATTCATATGTTTTATCGCTATATCTTTTGGAACCATTTTATCAACTCATTGGTGATTCTAACCCCGAGTATGTGTAAGATCAAATGTTTTTGGTTAGTTATACCCTTCACTCATATTTTTCATATCATTAATTCTGTAGAATAGGTGATTATTTTTTAAATCCTCTATTTTTTAGAATGATATCTGAGTTTGGTTTATTGCTTTCATTCCAGTGATTGGTTTTATTCAATATTCCTTTGGTTTTTGTGGTGATGGATCCTTAACTTTTCATTATTTTTATAGAATTTTTAACATCTAAATGAATGTAAGGGATTTATTTTTCCCATATTTAATGTGAAGTCATAAACTTATCAATATTGTTCTCTTAGGTTAATATTGTATTTAAACTTAGTCATGATTTATTCAGAATTAAATAAATAATTTGTTTTTGTTTTGTATTTAACACATGTGTTTATTAAATGTTAACTGTTTGCCTCTTGATTTTAAAGATACTTTTCTATGTATTGTTTATTACATGTTTTATAATGTTTATTTTGTTTTGAAGTTGGATAATTTATATATATCTAGTAATTATTTTTGGATTAAAAATATTCTTGTTTAATTTTTTTCCATTATTTTTTTTAATTTTTGTAGTTATTAATATGAATCTAAGGGAATGTTTAATTAACTAATTGCTAATTATTTCTAATTCCATAGGGTGTTGGTAATTGTAACAAAGGTGACATGAATCACTAAATTTATATTTTTAATGAACCAGTTTCTCTTTAATGGTAAATGATCAGGGAAAAGTGAGCTTGTTTGATTATGAAGGTCAGATACTTTTGTTTTAGGGCCCAGTTTCCCTGTTGACTTTTTTATGATTATTGAATTTTGTGTTTTATTTGTATGAGGGACCTTTACATATTTTTTTTGAAAGAATTTGACGGATGATGGTTTAAATATATTTGGAAGGGAGGCTGACGTTTGTGGAAGAAGTTATCACCTATGATAGCGAGATATGTGGTGATATTTATGGTGGTGATGGGGATGGCAGCGTGACTAATGAAATAATATGAAGTTTGGATTTACCATTAGTTGGTTTGGAAAAATCTATAATGCATTCAATATATTGAATATTCTTAAAATTACAAACGTTTAGGTTTCATTTTTTTGGTTCCTTTCCTTATTTATTAAAGTAGCAAGTTGTACATGGTTTATACATCTTTTTAAGGATGATTAAGAAGAGTCCTAGAGTACTTGAATTATAATGTGATTATTAATGTTGAATAATCTAATCCAAGTATTAAAAGTTTGAATAATATTTAAAATGAGGATAAATCTTGAGAAAATGTGGGATCGGTTGGATTATTCCTAGTAGGTATGGAATATTTTTTGAAATAAGTAAAATTTTGAGATTTTTAAAAGAAATAATTTACTGAATCCTCTATAAAAAGTTTCTATGACTATAGGATATCTACTACTTTGGAATAGTAGCCTGGTTTTTGAGATACAATAGATGTAATTGAGAATAAGGCTATATAGTTTCCCATAGTTTGATTTATTCCTTATATATATTTATATATTTTAATTGATTTCATCACTACCTCACCCATGTTGGTAGGGATACCAACACTAGTGGTATTTGGAGGGTTTTTTCCCCAACATCTAGTTTAGTGGGGAACAGATGGTTGTCCACCCCCACTTTCCCTACTCCCTCTCATATTATAATTATTTGATGGTACTCCTAAGGGTTACCTTTCCCATATATATATATATATATATATATATATATCTGTGTGTGTGTGTGTGTGTGTGTGTGTCTAAGGTGTAGTAATCTCTTATGGTTATATTCACAGACTATTAAACAATGATTTTATATCCTAAAGATTATTATATCTATTTTTTGAAAGGGTTGTGATGGCTTCATGTATAATATTTGATGTAGAGTTTGTTATGTATTTTAGAAACTACATATTTAGTATTATTATATTTGGATGTTAAAGATGAGATATTATAATACATGAGTTGAATTATGTCTATTGATGGATAACTAATTTGATTTATGTGATTAATGATATTTTACAATTTCCCATGTGTCTTAAATAAGACTTACATTTGGATTGAGGTGGAACAGGACATATGACATTGGAGAAGAGTGAAAAAATAGTGAAAAAAAGGTAGAACTATACATTTTTTATATTATAATGGATATTATATAATTAAATTTATGTGATATTATTAAGAGATCTATGGTGAGGCTGAGAAAATAGAATACCTATTTAGTTGATGATTTAGATTCACTTGTTTATTCACTAAGTTTTAGTATGGTTTAATTATCCATATAAAGGGAGGACTTTTGAAGGTTTTTATTGGGTAAAACTATTATGATCACCCTTTCTATGTTTAAAATATTTTCCCATATCATAGGATTTGGATGGTTATTGTGCTATAAATTACTAATTTTTGTGTTTTTGAAGTGTTTTTTGGGTTTCGAGATCACTAAAGAGGATTCCCTTTTAGTTATTAGTGTTTCTTTTCATGTTTTTTAGTTGTATGACATTACATGCATGTTGGGGTCACATTTATTTTATCTTGAGCTATATCAACCCATACATTTCAAACCTAAATAATTTATCATCATATATTTTTATTCAATATATTTCACAATAATATATGAGTGGGGACCATAGAGGTTTAATTTTATTAGAAACATGGATACATAACATACTAACATATAAAATTTATATATCATTTATGATAAAATTATTCAAAAATATAACCCTTATTATATATATCATAGTTAAAACAATTCATCATAACATAGGGAAAGGAAACATGAGAAATGGTGAGACCATATTCTCAATAAGGGTAAACAAATTAGATTTCATTCAATGATCATAAGTGATAATAATATTATCATAATGTCATGAGAACATGATCATAACTTAAAATAATCATACCGAACATGGCAATGTTTTTTAATACAAAATGATAGCATAATGTTTTGTCAAATAAATGAAATAAGACATAAGAAAAGGGAGACTATAATTATAAATAATAAATCAGGCTCCATTAAAACATATAACAAGAAAAATACCTGTGATTAAGAAATGAAAATTAGTAAATAAAATCATTTCTTATTCCATGATAACTTCTAAGACAATCATAGTGGATTGGGTTCTCTCTATATTCCATCATTACCTTAGTCAGGTTTACTACTAAGGATATATTATTAGAAAAATTACCTTAATGTTCTTGGTTCACTCTACATTCCAATCCTTATTATCTCATGATATATCCAAATTTTCCCACTTCATTGGAGGGATATGTAATTTCAATATTATATGTCACATAATGAAAACCATATACATGTGTGCCACAACATCATAAAACATTCATCCTATTATCAAATCATAACCTATGGAAAAGATATTATTTTCATAAATATTTAATCATCATAATTATAAACCATATAGAGAAATAATAATATTGTATCATATTCCAAGTAAATTACATGAATTTTGAAAGGATGTTATTAGAGATAAAAATACCATAAGAAATTACTAGGCCGTTTTTTGAGGAAGATATCCTTTTCATTTGAAATCACTTATTTAGAGTCCAAAATTTTCTATAAGTGATATGAAAAAAAATTATTTAAATAAAATAGTATTCCCGGTGGTGGGGAATGATGTTCCTATGCTGTATTTTTTAAAAAAATCAATCCAATATTCTATAAAAAATAACAAGCACTTTATTTTAAAAATGATAAGAAAATTACTTTTAAACCTTTGTAAAAAAATTAAAATATAGTTAAAAATGATGTTAAATAAACATCATTGGATAATAAAAATATTTTTTAAGGATTTTTAGGAAAACATAGACAGGGAAGAAAATATTCCCCACTGTAGGGAAAAATAATGTCAGTTTTTCTTAAAAAATGTTCTTGAGTCTCCTGATTACAAAAAAGGTAGAAAATGACAGAAAAAATTTAAATATACATAAAAATAGTTGATAAAAAAATTTCTAATATTTATGTGGGATAGAACTTAATATTTTATTATTAGAAAATTTTGGCATAAAATATCCTGATAATAATGAGATTGTGCATAATACACTTACCATTGTGGTAACTTTTAAATCATAATCCCTTATTCAAGAAAAAAACATGACATTAATACCATAAGAATAATTATATTATTGATAAAACGTATCAATGGTTCTTTAGATAAATCTCATAAAATATTATAGCTTTATAACTTCAAACATGTCTCAACGAATGAAAATTGAGATGAAGAACCCTTGTGATGTTAGTAAATTTTAAATCAAATGTTAAGTGAACATTTACAATATTATGTTTTTGTAAATACCTTTAATTAAATCATGGATTATTCAAAAATTAATTCTTGGGTGATATATACAACATATAAATAAAAAATTGGTGTATAACATTATAACATGTCTCAATGAAGATAAATTCAGACAAAAACCTTACCTTAAATAACAATTTATTCATAAGTCCTATAAAATCTAGTATAATATATTTATATTTATAAAAATTATATAAAAATCACATTAATACATATAATATCATATATTTTCAACTTATATTATTTCAAAATCCATTTATTAATTATTCTCTATTAAATTCATCATTTTGGGTGTCAATTACTATGTTTTTAAGGTATTTTTTAGTGAAGACTTTACGGTCCTTCCACTTTGATCATGTTTCATCCATATATAAATTTATAATCATGATATAAATAACATATATACTAATTATATAAATATTTATTATCATTAATTTAAAAAGGTAATGAAAAGTGAATTACATAACTATGTGGATACAGTAGTCCATACATACGCACGAGTCATGTTTCCATTTTTGATAGATGGATAGATGAAAATTTAATTGATAATAATCCTTTCAATAATCAATATTTTATTATAAATATAATATATTTTCATTAAATCTATCCTTTTTCCATCTATGTAATGTTGAAATGATGAAAAAATCAAATGACTATGTGGAGGTGGTTATCCACACATATGTATGAGACACATTTTAATTTACCAATTAATTAGAAAATAATAATGTGATATAATAATTATTGAAGAATAATTATGTCATAAATATCATATAGATACATTAAAATCATAATAATAAATAACAATGAATGATGGTGGTGGAAAAGGAGTTGTATCGTTATATAGAGGTGATAATCCATGCATATGCACAACAGTTCTTTCATCTCCCATTTGATTGAGAGGATGTGGTAAATTGTTGTGAAATAATAAAAATAAAATATAATTATACTCATTATAATACATTATTTTTGATTTTATGGATTCACAAATTTTATAGAATTTATAACAATAAATCAAATTGAAAGAGATTGGTTAAGATTTATACGTCTTCTTTGAGAGACCTCCTTCAACATACACATTAATCCTTAAAGGATTGGTATTAAGAGAATTAAAGAAGCTCTGGGATGAAGTTTTGGATTCTAAAAAGTTTTATATTTTTTATTTAATACTCTATAATTCAATAATGGTGTGGATATGGGAGGAGGTGAGGTGCCATTTTATAAGTGAGAAGTGGTTCAAACAATGAAATTCATAAAATATTTCAATTATTTGAGTATACATTTAATGGAAAGTGTCTCGAAATGGAAAAATATTTAAATTACAATACTATGATGTTTAAGTATAATGAAAAAATAATATTTTTTTAGGTTTGGAAGGAAATACTACCGTTATCTCATGGTTTAACCCTGGTCAACAGATCTTGACCTTGACCATGGTAAAAAAAGTTATTGTTTTTAAAATTCAATATAATAAAAAAATAATGTTTACCATATATTATTATATTAATTGTTATAATAAAAAATATGGAATACATTTAATGAGATAAATTTTATTTATGTTGAAGAATTTTATCTTATATAAGTTCCCAACCAATAATGAATACCCATTTTATAAGAATGATTATTTAAAAATAAAACATATATTACATAGATTCATTTCCCTGGAACTCGATAAACTTTTTTTTTAAATATTTGATAGAATATAAAATATATAAATTTTATTACATACATAAAAATTTATATATTAATTTAACTTATTAATGTAAAAACACATTGTACGCATAAAATTACTTTTTATAAAATTGTGTTTTTTAGAACAAATATGAACTTAAATAAAAATAAAGTATATTTATTATTTTTCTATAATTTATTATATATGATACAATTTATGGGAAATAATATTACTATAAGATAAAATTCATATGATAACAGAAATTTTATAGTAAAATATATGATAGTGTTTATAATGTTAATATTTTCACTAATCACTGAAAAATAAATCTTTTTTTACAAATATCCTTAATATTATTCCTCATCCAATATTGAAATTATGATTTAACAAATTATATTGATTTTATAAAATAAGATTTCCAAAAATATTCTAAATTAATTATAATGTTCCCATGAAAAATTTCTAGGGAAACTATTTTTATGGAAACAAATTTTTAAGTGTAAAATGACATTACTGAAAACATATTAACTATTTATTGTTTATTAAGAAATATATTTTCAATAATAAAACCCTTATAAATAATTTTCATAATGTATTTATTAGTATTCATGACATCTAATTTAGTGAATATATTTTTACATTTTATTATATCATTGTTCATATAGAGTTGGGGTTGTGTGTAAGAAAAGATATTAAATACTTCAGGTTTTATTTAAAAAGAAAGAAACATGTAAAATATGTGGGTGATTTATTTTACCCCCCCCCCCATAAAATAAATTTCTCTCTTGGAATTCCATAACTCCGGTATTAAAAAATGAAGATATATCTACTTCATTTAAACCTCATTTTCGCATGTTTCTTCATTGAATATTTTATTCTACCAAAGAACATTAAACAATAAACTAGTCTTGTTTCATAAAATGTTATCTCTATGATCCAATATTTATGTAGTATTTTTATCATAGGAAAGATAAGTATCTGGTGTTATAACTGTTAATTTTAGTACATATTAAGGATCAGTAATGTACTTCCTCAAGATAGATATATGAAACACTTTGTGATCATGTGTAACATTTGGTGGGACTGTTCATTAATATGCTAAAGTCTATACTTGATCAAAAAACATGAAGGGACCAATATACCTTGGGATCATCTTTTACTTATTTCGGAATCTCATATATTGTTCCCCAAGATATACTCGTCATAAAAACTTCTCACTAACATCAAATTATATATGTCACTTATGATTACTAGAATAACATATTTATCAGTATTAGTCTACCTTGATGTGATTCTGAATGGATCTAACATCCTCTACAATTTCCTTAGCTAGACCATGTTGTAATATATTCCTTTATCTAACTTAAACCCTACATGTTATAGTTCAATACTTTATTCCATAGATATTTTCATGAGGAGCCATCTCAATACCTGCGTGAAAGATATTTTTTAAGAAAACATTACTTTAGAAAGGTGTTAATCAAAATAACCTTTGAAATATACAGAACATGATCTCAAGATATCATATAGGTTTTGAATGGTCCTCTTATAAAACCCGTCATTTAGATGATAATAAGAATTACTAAAACAAAATTCTATATCTTGATCTTATAAGATAATTCTCCAAATCCTTTTGGAAAACCTCATATATAGATCAAATAAAAATTAATGGGTTAACCCATGTAAACATTACACTTCTTTATTGTATATGATATAATAATTTTGAAGAGAGAAATGTTCTCTGATAGAAATGTTGTACACTAGTATCATAAGGCAATCAAATACTACCTAAATAAAATAATATAATTTAGATATTTTTGGGAGTCCAATAATGAAATCCATTGGGTCATTTTCACATTTCCATTGGGTTATGGGTAATGGTAATATAATTACCTTAAAAGTTTCTCTCTCAACCTTAACTTACTAACCTACCAAGCACATAGGTACTTACTCTACAATATCGCTTTTTGTGTTTTCCCACCTGAAATTCTCTAAATTATTTATACATATTCATAATTCAATCATAGATTTATAACGATCAATTATGAGATTCTTCCAGTAGTTCCTTTTTTGTGATTGTTATTAAAGGTACATATACTCAATTCTTGAACCTTACAATTCCATCAAAATGAAGTTTTAACTGAAGAATATTTGTTACCTTCTTCTATATCTCTACATCATCCCTTTTCACCTCTTCAATCATTACATGTATAAATGGTTCAAAAAAATTGAGAATGATAATATTTTTACCCTACGTTCAATATTAAATGGTACATCCTTTAAAAATCCTGATTTTTAGGAACTTTTTTTATCCTCATCAAATATTATCTAGAATGATCATTTTGAATCAAATCATTAACCACCTTGTTTGAATTATCATGGTGGTAGTGTATTGACCAATAATAATATTTAATGAACACCCAACATATTATTTGGAACAAATTCAAATATTTCAAGGTCAATATATACTTTAAAATTTTATGATCAGTATATATATCAAAAAAAATCCAGATAGACAATGCATCAATATCTTTAATGAAAATATTACCATTTATAACATTAAATCACAAGTCGGGTAATTTTTATTATGAAAAATATATTTGCATGAGGAATAAGATACTACCATATCATTCCACATAAAAACTCCCGGGCCATTTTTTTCAATATATCACTATAAATGAAAAACCCTTCTCCACTATCGGGTAGTGTGATACTAGGTTCACTAACAAACTATCTATTCAGTTCCTTGAAATTCTCTATACATTCATTAGTCTATAATAAAATTAGCTCCCTTACAGTTTAACATGGATAGTGGATTATATATCAATGAAAAATACATCAAAATCCATATATAATATCCATCCAATCTATGAAAACTATAAATTTTATTCAGAGTGTTTGATCTAGTCCAGTGTTCAATAGAATTCATCTTTAATGGATCTAAATATATACCCTCACTAGATATTATATAACGCAAAAATGGAATTTTTTATAACCAAAATTCACACATTATAAATTTTACATAAAAATTTTCCTTCCCTAGGGTCATTAGTGTAAAAATTGAGTTATATTAATGGTATTCCTTTCTCATTGAAGAAATATTAATATAATCTATGAAGATGACCACAAATTGATCAATGTAATATTTAAATACTCTAATTATTAAATCCTTGTAGATAGTGGGGGAATTAGTAATACCAAATGAAATCACTTTTAATTTATAGTTTCTATACCTCAAATTGAATTTTTTATTAGATTTATCGTCACATTTGATCCTCAATTGATAGTATCTTGATCGAATATCAATATTATAAAATTATTAACCTCCATGTAATTTGATAAAAAATCATCCATATGGGGTTTATGATACTTTTTCTTATTCAAGATCTTATTATGTTTCTAATAATCAATGAAAAGTAACATCGATCCAAATTTATTGTTAAAAATAGAATAGATGAAACACTTGGTGATTCACTTGTACGAATGAATCTATTATCATGATTCTTCAAGAGCTTCATCTTCAATTATGGAAACTTAATCAGGAAAATTCTATGTAGAGTCTTAGAAATTGGTGTAGCACATGGTATGAACTCAATTGAAAACACAACTACTTGGTTTTGAGGATTACTAGGAAAGTATCAAATAAATAAAACAACAATATCCCATAAAATAGGCATATCATCGATCTATGAAAAATTCACTTTTTGAATAAGAACTAATACCCACACAATGGATGTGATTTTCTTTGGAAACACACATTTATCCTCAAACTGGTAGACAATCATAGCTTGGTATGGAATAAAAATTTTGACTCCCCTTCCCCGGTAATTGATATGGGATTTATTTAAAGAAATAAATCCATGAAAAACATCGCATAAAATTTAACTCGAGGAATACTAATAATATTTTCAGGAATCAAATTCCCACAAACAAAAATTAGGGGTGGTCTATAGACTTCAGATATTATCATTATATGATTAGTATATTTTTATTTCTAGTTTTACAACTAATAATTGATTATATGGATAAATATTCCATGATTAACTTCAATAAATAAATTATTTCACATGAAATTGACCAAAAATTTTACTTAAATATTTGATTTTATGTGTCAATTCCCTCAACATCATTGTTCTATATTCAAGCCATTAGTAAAAAAATGGTTAGAATGACCATTATACTTGTTAGTTTGAGTAATTAATCATCAAATAATTTTTACAAGATTTATATATATTGACACTTTTCTTTAAATATATGACAATTTAGGTTTTCCCTAGGCCATAAAACATCAATATGTATTAAACTACATCTTAATGATTCTTAATGAAAATGTGAATTAAAACAATAATATCCCTTATGAGTGTCACACATGATTATCAGCAACGACCCATTCATCGTTCACTAGAATAATGGTTGAGATATATTCAAACAACTCTTTTCGAGGTAATTACCCCTAGATGCAGTTGTTCCAAAATTGCATCCAATTGTATTATCTAGATAATGATATTTATTTCTTGGGAAATAATAATCCTTTCTTTATCATGACATTGGTTATTCTCTTATACTAATGCTTATCCTTAGGGTTATCATGAATGTTTCTTTATCTTATTCTCTAACAGATACTAATCATTTATTATGATACTAACTCTGGAGACCCATACATTTCACACATAAATACAGAATTATTCTATATAAATATTCAATACATTTAACAATAATACACGCCTGAAGAGTGTGTATGTTTAATGTCTTTGGACACCTGGATATGAAAAAAACTATCATATAAATCATATAAGTCATTTATGATTATATTCATCTCAACTAGAACCCTTATTATACATTTCCTAATTTAAACCATTCTTCATGACTTGGGGAAGGGAAACATAAGAATAAGTGAGATCAGATGATCATAAAGGAAAAATATAAGATATATCAATCGATGATCAAAAGTGAGAGTAATATAATAATATGTATATGATAATATGATTAGGACTCTCAATAATCAATCCCAATCATTGAATGATCATTTTTCATGAAACATTGAATAATTTTTCCTCTAAAAAATGACATAAGAAAAAATTTGTATAGAATAAGAGCGAAGAATCATAAATATTAAATCATGAATGATGTAAATATATTATAACCATAACAAATAAATTTTTGGAATAAACATAATTATATAAAATCATTTATTTAGTCAAGGATCACTACTAATACTATCATTGTGGATTTGGTTCACTCCCCATTCCATCATTACCTTAGTCATAGTTCAATCCCAAGACTATCTTGTTAGAAAACCTTCCTTAATCAACTTGGTTCACTTCCCATTATAGTCCATATTATATCCTGAGATATTCATCGTTAACCAATATGATGGAAAAATATATAATCCTGGGAACATCCCTCACATACTGAATTTCATACATATTTGTCCCAAAAGATTATAAAACATTCATCATATCATCAATTCATAACCCATGGAAGTATATGTGTTTCTTGAAAATTTCATCATAGTAATCATTAACCATCTAGAGGAAGAATATATATATGATAAAATTTTATATTATCCTATATAAATCATAAAAATCACCAAAGATTGTTGTTATGGATAAATATATACATTAAAATGATCATTGTAACATTTAATGAAGAAAAAAACATTTTAATTTCAAGTCAATTATTCAGAATATATATATTTATAAAAATATTAAGTGAAAAAATATCGTTTAAAAGATAGAAGTAAACCTATATAGGAATATTTAACATAAATAATATTCATTATGGTGGAGAAATCCATTCCTGGGGTCAAAATTAGACAAAAAAATTCCTTTCACATTTTCACTATATATAGAAAATATTGTATTTGTAAAAAGAAAAGGAAAAGTATTTTTAAATTTTTTTAAAGGAAATAAATTATAAAAAAATGATATTTAATAATATTTGGATAATATTATACCCGTTTTGAAAAAAATAAAGATAATATGGACATCAATGAAAAGATTCTCGACCGAAGAGAAAAAAAGGATAGTTTTCTATAAAAATATTCTTTCTATCACTTGAGTACACAAAAAGGGGAAAATAACCATAAACAGTTTACATTCTAGAAATAAACCTAGTAGAATAGGATAAACAATATTTGGGAAAGATATATCATAATTGTTTCTTTTTTTGTAAATTTAACAATAACCAATATAGGTAAAAATGATATTGTAACATAAACCCCTTACAACTATGGTAATTATTAAAACATAAAACCAATAAACAAGATAAATTCAAATGAAACTCTAAATACCATAAAAATATGAGTATTCATTATATTTCACGAACGAAACTGATGGGGATGAATCGAAAACTACCTTATTACCACCTCCAATAGGCTAGGGGATGGAAAATAGTATAGAGTAGGCATATCATACACATATGAGGCATTAACATATTGTACACGTACACATGAAAAATATAAAAGACCATGTATTTCTAAAATGTAAACAAATAAATCAAAATGCGTGCATAAATATATAATCCTACAATTATAGAACAACATAGATTACTTAAAATGAAAAAAAGTGGAAAATGAAATCCCACCAAAAACTAGAAAATAAAGTTAGATCAGCTCATAAGAATTGGAATTCTATCAAAGGAAACATTGGAGTACACCTTTTTTTGTCCATCCTAGCCTGTATCAACCCACTTCTAATCTTAAATGAAATCTGAAATGATATATATCATCTTCATAAGACATGACAGGTTAGGGAATAGCCCATGCAAAAGTGAGTATAACAATTCCCAGTAGAAAAACACAAAATCACTTACAATAAAGCATCAAAATTAGTTATCTCATAAAAGGATATGTCAAAAATAATTTGAGATATACATTAAAACATTTAGATATAGTCAAAAAAATTGTATCAAAGGTCTTATCCACTATATGTTATGGTCCATTATGAGGACTTGAGGTATTGTTTATTTGGGTGGAACCACTCCCTAGGCTATACTACTACTGACATCACTCATCCTAGAGGACACACCTGTGAGATCTAGCCAAGAATATGCACCTATAAAAATGATATGGTTTATCCATGATACACACTACATTAGACTAATACGCCATCAAAAACATCAAATCATAATAAATGTAAAGGGGGTAACACCAAAGGATCACTGGGGGGATACAATATCCTATAAGAAATATCTTCCAATATAGTGACTCAACACCCATGTAGACATTTTTCATAAAAAATCGATCAAACCATGTCTAAGGAAACATAAATGAAATAAAGAACACTCTAGAACTCTTGGATGGATGCTTTCTCCAAAACTATATGGTATCTATTGAAGTGTATTGTGATAGCTCAATAGAAAAGAATGGATAACTCCTAGACAACACTGGTCATCACGAAGCTTCAGAGGGGTTACCCACTATGATGAGAGAGGGATGCTACATCGAACACTCATAGGAATGTACCAAGGTAGCATTCTCAACTGATGATAGTTCTAGGGAGCTCATATAATGTCACTATGAATATGAGATTTTAAGAAATTGGAATCGAACATATCCCCAAAATAGTACATGGAATCTCTATTTGGGTATAAATCATGTTTCACTATGCTTATAACTGCCCATGTATTATGCTCACACGGAATTCACAATACAAAAATTAAATGGTGCTTCTGCTGAGGGTACACAACATGTAGGTTTAAATCTCTAAATAATTGTGTCATTTTCCCATGCCAATTTACCTTATTATAAAAATACAATATGGATTGAAATTCTAGGTGCAACACCCTTTGTTTGTGGCAGTTAACAATTTTTTAATGTATTTTATGTATATGAACTATTGGGGTTAAATTTGGGGAAATTCTAAGATCTTTTGGAGTATTTTGGGGATTTTTACAAGTAGATTGCTAGATTCTATGAAATATGAGATAGAGGAAAGGGGAGAGGTGAATGGGTTGTGCATGGTTTTTCCAAAACATGAAAAATCCTAGGGCATACCATGTTATACTAGACTGTGGGATTTTTCACAACATGCTCATGGGTCGGAAACTATGCAATCCAAATAGTTACGGTTCATCCTTTGAGGTAGTGGCCAATGCACAGTCATTCCATGGTTTTACTAACCATGTGACTAACTTTTCATAGGTTAAAAGTGAGATCCTAAAATTATGGATCTCACTCTGTTTACACTATAAATCCCTTTTTCCTTTTATTTATACCTAACTCAATAATATATCTTTCAAAAGGTCAAGTAAGGTTGTACCATCATTCTGAAGGAGACTCAAAGGATTCCCTTGGCGGTTCAAATACAGATTCTTATATTGAGGCTTCCTTCTTTTTCGTTCATGGAGACTTTCATTGTTTTAATTTTCTCTCTCTCTCTCTCATATTCTTATAAATATGCCCACTGTGCATAGATCTAGGGTGGTGGATGAAAAATATGATTATATTTGGTTTTTTCTGTGATAGGGTATAATATCGAAGGTAAGTTAGTGGATATTCAACCTAGTTTAATTGGATGTTTTCTGGATGATTGTCATTTTCACAAAAAAAACTCAAGGTAGTTTGCTTCACTCATGAAACCTCTTGCTACAACTAATTAAATTAATTTCAAATTTGTTTAATATCTCAATTTTTATTGTGAAAATGTGTTCCAAAGAATATTTTAAAACCTCTTTAGTGACTATTTTTTGGGTTTGGTGAAATTATGGAATCATGGTAATTGGTTGTTCAAAGAGA
Organism: Viscum album; assembly: GCA_963277665.1. Taxonomy (NCBI): domain Eukaryota; kingdom Viridiplantae; phylum Streptophyta; class Magnoliopsida; order Santalales; family Viscaceae; genus Viscum; species Viscum album. The sequence continues at coordinate 1,281,023,239 of OY728156.1, forward strand.
TTTGAATTCCTTACAATTAAATATTTATTTTAAAATATGGGCTTGCTGGATTTTTTAAAAGGATTGTTGAAATGTTTTTCAATAAGAAGATATTTTTATTGTAATTCTTTGAAATGGTTTGGTTAAAATGGTTTTTTTGTACTTGGTTTTTTTGTGAGTTCATGTTTGATGTACCCCTAAATTAGGGTTGTGTACAAGTTGGGTACAGGGTATATGAACCTAGATCAGGTGCATGTGTCAGTGGGACACAAGGTTTATAGATTAGAGAACATTCATGAGTATGGAACTATCAAATAATAATGTATTTGTGGGTGTTTTTTGAATTATGGAACGGGTATACCAAAATAGAGTGATAATGATTTATAGAATTTTTTATGATCGTTCCTTAGAAAAATGATTACTATGGGTTCAGTTTATATGTTGATATAAACAATTTTATAAATTGTTTTATTTAAAATATTTTATATAAATGGGATAACATGTTATATCTTAGAGGTATGAGTAAGGAATTCATTGGGGAAAACCTACTATGTATTAGTACTCACCCCAGCTTTCTCAGTTTGGTGCTTTTGAAGATACTGTCTATTGGGATATTTCCAAAGGTAATGTATCACGGATATTTAGTTCTACATTAAGATACATGGGTTGTTTATTAGAGATATATCTTAGAGCATGTGTAGATTTAGAGTCATGTGGTTTTCTTTGAATATTATTAGTTTTTCTTCTATTTTTTAATTTAATGATATTTTTTATTCTACAATGATATTCTATGTTTGGTTTAATATAAATGAAATGCTTGAGTTTTTTTTTTCAATTTTTATCATGCATCATATAGTTTTTTATTTTTTTATGGTTGTTTGTTGGTTGATTTTCATCAAAGGTAAAATTTTCCTATGAATTGTAAATGAAGCCCTAGGAATTTATTACTAGCCTTTGGTGTCTTGGGGATATAACCTTAGGCCATGTTACATCTGAATGCCCTCTCTAGACAATGAGAATGGGTGGGATGTTAAAATAGGAAATTTTTTTTTAGATCCAAATCTGTTTAGGACAAGTGCAATCAACTTGGTCCTTCCATTGTAAGACAATTGGTCATCATTTTTCTTGGTCCGGGAGTTGAAATTAAATATGTTATATTCTTTATGTTGGGATCATATAAAGGAGTGGGATTTTTGAGACTTGAAATGTAGTATATAAAATTATTTTGCTAATAATTTTATGTTGAACAAAAAGATACTAGGGAGTTGGGTAGAGATGTGTTTTGGATACACTTATAAGAATTATAATCTCATTGTCCTGAGTTTATCTAATGAGATGAGAATGACATGCATTAGAGTAAGGACATCCCATTAGGAGTTCAAATTTCATTTTTGGTAATGACATAGGTTTCAATGGAATGTAATTTTTTTTTGAAATATAATTATTTTTTTTCAAATGAATGACTTGGAAAAGGGAACGATAGTTTTTTTTGGAAAATGGTTTGTTTACAAAACAAAATAGAAATTTTAAAAAATTGGTTGAACATGGGAAAGGGTTATTTTGGAAATAATTTTTGTGATACCATGATGTGGAAGAATTTTAATGGTTAATATATCATTTCATATAGAGTGATTTTTGTGGTGTTTGTCTTTATATAGAAAATGACACATGGTAAGAATCGTAGAAACCAATTGAAAGAATCTGCAAAGAATGTTGTTGCACCTGATCCCCATATGAACCAACAACTAGTAAAAAGTATCATCCAAGAATTTCAGGCTTTGGACATAAGTAGCTAGAGGTTTGAGCCAAAACATGTGGAACATTATATCCAGTTCTAGAAGAATAATCCACCCATATCTCAATGTGATTTGGAACTAAAAAACTGTAGGTGTGGCGCAATAGGGTCAATCATATAATCTATTTCATTGGCACACCAATGAGTCCAATAGTCAAGCTAGTGACGTATACATTATAGGATCTTGCACGTTAGTGGTAGGACCTAACTAAGCGTGCTAAAGTTGATCAGGGGCTTGGTTGGGAAGATTTTGATAATTTTTTTGGCAAAAATTCTATCCTCGCACATTCAAGAATCAAATAATGATGAAATTCTACATCGTGAATAAGGAAAATTTCTCTTTCACCGAATATGTGGCTATATTCATTAATTTAGTGTGATTTTCACCTGAGGTTGCAGCTAGTTCATGCTTGAAGGCACACAACTTTGAATCATGGATGAAATAAGATATTCACTCAAAGATAGATGTTCTCTATATTATAGACAATACAAAGATATTCAATAGAACAATTTTAGATAAATTTGACATCTAAGTAGCTACATGGGGAATTATATTAATACCCATGGTAAATAGTGGAAACTCTAATTTTGGGATAAAGAGGAAGAGGGAAACAAATTTCCAAGGTGGGAACATCACCCAAAATTTGATGGTTGGATAAGTAGAGCTTCCTTCATTAAAAAATAGAAAATAAGGATGCTTATAATGTGGTTCAATTGAACGAATAATGTGATATTGTATAACACAAAAAATATAATGAAAAAACAACAACTAAATGGGGCATCTTCATTGCTATTTTCATTGTCCTCTAAGGTTAGGTGCTCGAGACACTTCTCAGCTATCGAAAATGTTGTATGTTTCGATGGGGTGGGGCAAGTAGAATTAATGTTGTCACTGAAACATAGCTAGCCAAAGGGATTCTAGGAATACCATGAATCCTGAGGCTTGGCAATCTCAATAGGGAAATACGGAGTAGAATGTTGTGATCAATAAATTATACAGAGCTAAAAACGGTTATGGTGGATGATCATTATGGGCCATTTATTTTGAGAGGTGAGATTCTTTTGAGTTCTACCATTATGAATCTTATGATTCATATGGGGGCATCAAACTCCTTTATTGATTCTAAAAATATTGATTTTATTTTTTTAAAACATGATATTATTAACGATGTGATAAAACATCAAACTTCTCATGGTCAAATATAATGTAGATCATTTCTATGTAGATCATGTTCTATGATTTTTTATGGATCTAATCTAAAATGGGATTATTTTATACTAGATATTAATGTCTATGATGTAATCCTGGGTATGGATTGGATAATAATGGTCTAGACTTCTATTTACTATTATAATATAACAGTGAGATTTCTGACTATGGATAGTGTCGAGTATCACTTATAATGAGAAATGAATGTAAAGGTAGGTGAAGAATGATTGTTGGAACCAGAAGTTGGAATGATATTATACTAGTTGGTAGCCTTGTATTTGGAATTGATGGAAGATATCAAGAAGAATAGATTTCCAGCAGTCATGGAAAAATTTCTAGATTTGTTTCTCCCAAAATTATTTGGGTTACCACTATTAAGGGATGTAGAGTTTATAATTATTTCTTTTTTGGGTACCATTCCAATCTAACTTCTGTCTCATCAAATGGAACTGATATAATTGAGGGAGTTGAAAGTGCAGTTAGAAGAACATGAAATCAAGGGTTTCATTCTTCTAAGCCCATATATATGGGAAGCACTGGTCTTTTTTGTCAAGAATGATGATATATCTTTATGGATGTGTGTGTATTATAGTATGATTAATCATTTTCCACCTCCATGAAATGATGATTTTTTCGATCAATTGAGGGGAGCTTAGTGGTTCTTTTTTATTAACTTACTGTCAGGATATCTCTAATTGTGCATCTAGAAGAAGGATATTCCAAAGAAATATTTCAAAATAAGATATTTCAATTTTGAATTTATATTAACTCCATTTGGTCTTACAAATTAACCAGAAGTAATTATGGGCTAGATGAATCAGATAATTCAGAGATATCTGGATTCATTCATAGTGGTTTGTTTTGGAAAAAATATGGGTGTATTCAAGGATAAATGAGGAGAATGAAAAACACATGGTCGAAGTGTATGGAATCTTGAGGGATCATTTATTGTATCGAAAATTATCTAAGTGTTGTTTCTGGATACAATAGGTATGATTTCATGGCCATGTATTTTATAAAAGAGATGTTTTAATGGATCTAAATAAGATAGAATATGTTATCTCTTGGTTAATATTGTAACACCCCAAGCTTCCACGGTACGTTTCCCTTCGAATAATGCAACAGCGTGTGTTGTACGCAACCTCGAGCTCTAACACACACCACAACTAATTAAACTAGCCGTTGTGAATAGTAATACCTACTTTTTGAAATTTTATAAATTTTATTTATCAAAATAGACTTCATTTTTGGATTCGGAATATCGAAATTAGCCTATGTTGAATTTTTGGTATTTTTCTGAGAACTTCTAATTTTTTATGAATAGTGAAAAATACTTAAAAACAACTTTTTAAATCAAAATAATTTATAGTGATAAATTATACTATTTAGTGGTTTAAAAGTATAATTAGAATATATTTTTACCATTTTATCGAATGTTGGTCATTAGAATTAATTTATCATTGAAATTGGACATAAACAATTGCCAATCTTTTTATATAAATTGTTTCTTAGAAACACGCTATTTTTTTTGTAACAGTGGGAATTATTATAAAATTAATTAATGCAACTTATATGTTTGGAATTTTTTAAAATAGAAATCATTTTTGAATTCGGAATATCAATTATAGCTTAGGGTGAAATTTTGGCATTGTTCTGAAAAACTTCAATTTTTGATGAATAGTGAAACCACTAAGTGGTAGTTAAATAACTGATTTTTCGTTTAAATGAAATATTACCACTTCTGTGATTGGATTTTCAAAAATCTGACATACATGGTTGTCATTAAGAAGTAAAATGTGGTTCAATGGGATTAAAATAATTTTTTGGTGAATAGTAACTTTTAAGTTCTTAATCGCGATTAGAGGTAATTAGTGTAGTTTAAGGTACAAATAATGTTTTAATAATATGAGATGAGCATGAAACTTGTCCTACTACTATTGGATGAGTCATGGCCGACCGAGACAACCCATGGGTCAACTTGGGGACCCCATGGAGCCACTTTAGTTGGAAAATGACATTAATATATATTTATTTAATGTTAAAATTAAATTGACACAAACATGAGTTATTTTACTAAAACAGTTTTTAAGTGGGGTTACACAAGTCTAAATTTTGACTATAAATATTCATTAGAAAAATAAAAAGATTCCATACATCATAGTATTTGTTTTATAATTTTTAGACATTAAATAAATTAAATTATTTATGACATCATTATGATGCAGCGATGACCTCATTATTTAACGATTTTAAATAAAATGAGAAGATAATGCAAAATCCAAGGCTTACACTTGTCCAAAGCCTATTGGATGAGGAGATTTCGAACCCTTATCACCATAGCAACGAATTATATAAGTTTGGGACCTTTAGAATCCGAAAATCATTGTATAATAATGTAACATTTCAATATTTCCAAAAGAGCCCCTCCTCTCCTCTTATAAAAGGCCCCCACCTCTACCACCTTATTCACACTTTCAAGCCTTTTGGTTCGGCCAAACTCTACCCAAATACTCTCCCAACTTCTCTCCCTTCATCCTAGAAGCATTGCTTTAGTCAAAAAGCCATTCTATGGAGTCCTTTTGATCAAATCAAAAGGAAGAACCCGAAGAAGAGGTAACATTTTCATCACCCTCTTTCATGTTTCTTTCTTCTTCCACTCCCTCATTGTTTATTATTTAAATTCTAAAATTATAACTCCAGTATCTTCTATATAATTTGATGTTATTATAAATATGTAACAACCATATTCAGTATTCTACCCATCATTTGAATGACATGTCATCATACGTGCGTACATACGGCTTACCGTCTCCACGTCGTGGTGTAATTGTTATTCAATATATTATTATTTAGGTGGGTATAATAATGATATGTAATTCATGTAAATAATAAATATAACATGATAATGATTCTGTATATATGATATACTATCCAATTATATATTATTTTAATATCAAAATAATGATATTGTCGCTCGTGCGTACGTACGGACTACCGTCTCCACGAATGTGATGAGATTCATTCTTCGTCGTATCCATTCAAGTATAATTATCATTTGATGATTTAAAAATAATGTTTAAGGACATGATATCATTATGGATATGAATAAGATACAACCTATCCATGAAAAACACGACTTACATAACAAAACATATAAAAGAAAACGAGTAAGTTAACACCCGAAACAACGATAAATCTAAGATATTGTTAACAAAGCAATGTTAAAAGATCATATATGATATCATATGAATGTATATGATTCTTGTATAATTTAATAACAATTATTTCACCATTATACATAAGGTTAACCTACCCCAACCAAGGGAAAGTACAAGGTAAGGGTTATTTCACAATCTCTTCATTATCCGAGGTTGTTTATACGTAATAATCTACTGGGATCTCTTTATCATCCACATCCATGTTTCTTCAAAATGTATTTCAAAACATTTTTATTATTTACAAGAATATGGGTTAAAGTCATTTATACCCTTTTTTGACTTTTTATAAGAGGAATCTTTCCGTCGTTTTCAAAACAAGGTCCTTTTTAACCTTTTCGACAGAATTAAGGTAAGAATGTTTTTTAACTTATACGGCGGGTGCGGTTATTTTCTGCCGTTATAAAATCTTCAAAGCTTTCCTTACAAGCTTATAAGAATATTTTCAAGAAAATGTTTTATTTTATATGGCTCTTAAATGATTTCAAAAATAGAAAGAGATATTTCTCTAAAAAGTGTTTTGATTTCATCTATGTCAACATCCTTTGATGGATTTTACGCTTATTTAAAGTTGATTTATTATGATACAAAACTTCTATATTGTATTGAAGGTTTTGTGATATGTTTGACTGTGGATGTGCTATTTTTATACCATTCATAGTTTCTGGTGAAATTATTGACATTTTGTATGCTAGTTTTAATACGAATGTTTATGTTATGTTTAAACCCTTTCATATGGGAATGCATTGGACTTAATATGTGATGGGTGGAGCCGGCTATAGCTCCTCGATGCATCGGTAGGTCTCATGAGACAAACTAGTGTCTTGGCACAAGGCCTTGACAAAATCTTATTTGTAGTCTTGGCACGAGGCCTTGGCTATGTGGTTATGATAGTCTGGCATTATGAATTCCAACATTATGAAAGTGGTTAGTGATTTTGCATGTGATTATTCGATTAGTAGAATATCCATGTTAATGAGTAAATGGCATTATTTCATTTTATTTATGCCATACAATGTTGAAAGTTAAAGTTTGAAAGGCTTTTGTTTTAGTTATACATTGCCTTAAATGTTTATTCTTATTTATGAAGGCTTCCGCTATATTGTTATCCTTACTGGGCATTTGAGCTCACCCCTTTTCTATGTTTTATTTTTCCCAGGAATTGAAGAGGTAAATTATGAATGACCTGCAGGGATATTATGAGGGGATAATAGTGTGGACTGTGGAGACATTATGTTGTTGTAGTAGTTTTTCATTTTATGATGTAATGTAAAACTTATAGATATATCTAGTGTTTCCAAGGCTACTAAACCAATCGGTATTTCGAGATTTGATCTTTCTTGTGATCATGCGAATGTTATGTAATAATGCACCGACTCTGGGTAACTAGGGTCAGGGCGTTACAGTTGGTATCAGAGGTAGTTTAGTAATAACCTTGGAAGCTAGATTTAGATAAACTCTGATTAGAGCACATAGCCCAAAGATAGACTTTGAGGATTAGTATAGAAGAACATCCTAGAATTTTGTTATTGTAGAGATTTTGTGAGTTTTCCGAGCAATACAACCCTGTCTGGATACGAGCAAGTAGAGGCGGCTCTGAAACAGATGTACCTAGGGGTAAAACCCGAAAACACTGCTTTGATCTAGACTCGAACGAGATCAGGTGCACGACAACGGGCCTTGATGCACTCTTGGTTACGACACTCCCGGGGGATATCCATAGGATAATTCTCATTTTCTTTACAAACCACTATGAAGGGTTATGAGTATATACTTTCTCAAAGGAAACATTCCTTTTTATGATTATGGATTATATCCATAAATAGTTCAATTTATGTTAAGTGTTTTATAAGTATGGGATTATGAATTTTGATTCATAAACTGATCTAGTTTAAGCAATTGTTTAGAAATGGTGCCTAGTGGAAGAAATGGAAATCGTATCAATGCACGCACTCCATGTAGGGATTTCCCTCCTGCTCAAGATAATTATAGTGGGGCTGGTGATGCAACTGGTGCCGATCAGCTAATCACCATACCGGGACAACTTACTCAGGTTATGAATAATAACCTTAACCGTATGGAGAACCATGATCCACAGCATGGAGGATCAATGTTAGATCTATTCATGAGGAAACAACCACAAACGTTCAATGGGAGTACAAATCCCTTAGTAGCCGAGCAATGGATAAATTCCCTAGAGAAAATATTTCAGGCTTTGGGGAGAAGTGAAAGGGAAAAAGTTATCATGGCAGTTTACCGCCTCACTGGAGATGCTGATCAATGGTGGTCATTGATTCAAAACATGAAGGAAGATGATGAAGTATCAAATATGGAATGGAGGGAGTTCAAAGATCTGTTTTTAGAAAAATACTTTCCTCGTGACCATCGAGCAGATATGGAAAGGCAATTTCTGAGTCTGAGGCAGAAGGAGGATGAGAATGTCGCAAAGTATGAGGCTAACTTTACAAGGTTAACAAGGCATGCTTCCGATTATATACGTAACCCAAGGAGTAAGATTGATCGTTTCTTTGATGGGTTAAAACCATTTCTCCGTCGATCTTTAGTATCACAATCCTTCTCATCATACGAAGATATTGTCTCATGTGCTATCAAGACAGAAAAGGAATTCTCTAAGTCTTATGACAACAAAGTAAATCAAGAGAAGAAGAGAACGATGGAACAAGAGACAGATAAAGGGAAAAAGGGAAAGAAGGATTTTCCATTATGTGATAATTGTGGGAAGAATCACCCTAGTATGTGCCTAAAAGGAATGGGAGTTTGTTATAAATGTGGAGAAAAGGGTCACCAGGCTCGTGATTGCAAGGGAAAGAAAGAGGCTGTCAAAGTTGAATGCTACAATTGTAGGGAAATGGGGCATTATGCAAATGAATGTCCTAAGCGTCAGGAGAACTTACCTCAGAAAAGGCCAAGGGATCAAGGCCAGGCTTATGCTATCACTACTGCTGAGGTAGAAGCTCCGAAAGACGTGGTGGCAGGTAATTTAATGGTTTCCTCAAGTTTAGAAAATGCATTCTTTGATTCTGGATCATCGCATTGTTTCATATCTTCCCAGTTTGCTAAAAAAATTAGATATTTCCAATTTGATTTAACAAGGGAGTTGTCGGTCAAAACCCCTAAGGGAAGTATTGTTGCAACAAAGTTTTGTCGATTAGTTCCCATTAGAGCACCTAAATGTTCTTTACCTGCTAATCTCATCGTCATACCCATGATTGAATTTGATATAATCCTCGGTATGGATTGGCTTTCGGACCATGATGAAAAAATTTATTGTAAGAGGAAAGAGGTTACGATTCTCGATGATGATGATAAGGAACACCTTATCTTTAGAGCAGAATCGTCGCCACATAATTCTTATCTAGATCCACCCCCAGTAGCTCAACTAAATTCAATTATTGGGGAGGAAGATAAGGAAATTACTGAGGGTGAGGAAAGGAATATTCAAATAGAGGATGTACCTATTGTGAGAGAATATGTTGATGTGTTTCCGGAAGATTTACCTGGACATCCTCCAGAACGAGAAGTTCAGTTTTCCATTGATTTAATTCCTGGATCAAGGCCCATATCGAAGACCCCTTATAGAATGGCCACTGTGGAATTAGTTGAACTAAAGAAAGAACTAGATGAATTGAGTAATAAGGGATTTATTCGCCTTAGTGTTTCTCCTTGGGGAGCCCCTATTCTTTTTGTTAAGAAGAATGATGGATCTATGAGGTTGTGCATCGACTATAGGGAGATCAATGCTATAACAATAAAGAACAAGTATCCCCTACCTCGCATTGATGATTTGTTTGACCAACTACATGGAGCTCAATACTTTTCAAAGATTGACCTTCGGTCAGGATATCATCAGTTGTGTGTGAAGAAGGAAGACGTTCCAAAGACAGCATTTCGAACAAGGTACGGGCATTATGAGTTTACAGTAATGCCTTTTGGATTGACTAATGCACCCTCTTTTTTCATGGATCTAATGAATAGAGTTTTCAAGGAATATCTTGATGACTTTGTAGTGGTATTTATTGGTGATATCTTGGTATAATCCAAAAGCCACGAAGATCATGAAAATCACTTACGCATTATCCTGAAGACTCTTAGAAGACATGAATTATATGGGAAATTTAGCAAGTGTGAATTCTGGCTTCAGGAGATTTCTTTTCTTGGCCATATTGTCTCTAAGGATGGAATTTCCGTTGATCCTTATAAAACCAAGGCAATCCAAGAATTGCCAGCACCGACAAGTATAACTGAGGTATCCAGTTTTATTGGTTTAGCAGGTTATTATCGACGTTTCGTCCAGAATTTTACCAGATTGGCTAACCCATTGACAAAGCTCACACGTAAAGGGATTAAATTTGTCTGGAAAAAAGAGTGTGAAGAATTTTTTGAAGAACTGAAGAGAAGATTAGTCAACGCCCCTGTTTTGACTCTACCATCGGGGAATGATGGGTTTGTTATTTATAGTGATGCATCGAAGAAAGGACTTGGTTGTGTCCTTATGCAGAATGATAAGGTTATTTCCTATGCATCACGACAGCTAAAAATTCATGAGAAAAACTATCTTACTCATGATCTTGAGGTAGCAGCTGTGATCTTTTCTTTAAAGATATAGAGACATTACCTCTATGGTGAAAAATGTGAGATTTATACTGATCACAAGAGTTTGAAGTATATTTTCTCACAAAAAGAACTCAACATGAGGCAAAGGCGATGGCTTGAACTACTCAAGGATTATGATTGCACGATACATTACCACCTTGGGAAGGCAAATAAGGTGGCAGATGCTTTGAGCAGAAAATACCATGGAGTTTTGAATGTGATGAGAATTGAACGGGATCCAATTTTCATGGATCTAGTGAAGATGGACATGGGAATAACTATGGAAGGTGAAACGTCAATGATTTTTCAAATGGTATCCAAACCATCATTACTAGAAAGGATTAAGAGTTCTCAGACCAATAATGAAGAATTTCAGAAGAAGATTAAAGATGTGAATGATGGAAGATTAAGGGACTTTGTGTATAAGGATGGAATTTTGAAATTCGGGAAGAGACTTTTTGTTCCCGATATACCTGATCTAAAAAGGGAATTGCTGGATGATGCTCATAGTTCCAATTTCTCTATACACCCTGGGAGCACCAAAATGTATAGAGATTTGAAGTAACATTTTTGGTGGGACAATATGAAGAGGGAGATTGCTGATTTTGTGTCGAGGTGTATGGTTTGTCAACAGGTGAAAGCTGGAAGGCAACATCCTGGTGGAGTATTGCAACCTCTTCCCATACCTGAGTGGAAATGGGTTAATATTACGATGGACTTTGTCATGGGACTACCAAAGACTCCTAGAAGGAATGATGCAATATGGGTCATTGTTGATCGTCTTACTAAGTCAGCACATTTTCTGGCTATACGGGAGGATCTACCACCTGAACGTCTTGCAATTCTATATATTAATGAAGTTGTAAGACTTCATGGAGTACCCCTATCGATTGTTTCTGATCGTGATCCTCGTTTTACTTCAAGATTCTGGAAAAGTCTTCAAAAGGCCTTGGATACAGAACTTCGTTTGAGCACTGCCTATCACCCTCAAACAGATGGACAATCAGAACGGACTATTCAAACCTTAGAAGACATGTTGAGATCATGCTCTCTTGACTTTCAGGGTATGTGGAATCAATATTTACCACTGGTAGAATTTTCCTATAACAATAGCTTTCATTCAAGCATTCAGATGGCACCTTATGAAGCGTTATATGGAAAGAGATGTTGTACACCAACCTGTTGGGATGACGTTGGTGAAAGAAAGCTTCTGGGACCAGAACTGGTGGAAGAAACGGTGGAAAAGGTGAAAGTAATCCAAAATCACATCAAAGCAGCTCAAAGTAGGCAGAAGAGCTATGCCGATAATCGAAGGAAGGATTTGGAATTTCAAGTCGGTGATCATGTTTTCCTGAAGGTATCTCCATGGAAGGGAGTAATACGTTTTGGTAAGAAAGGTAAATTGAGTCCCAGGTACATCGGACCTTTCGAAATTCTAGAACGAATTGGGGCTGTAGCTTACCGATTGGCAATGCCACCAAGTCTCTCCAAAGTTCACGATGTGTTCCACGTATCTCTGTCGAGGAAATACATGCCTAACCCAACGCATGTACTCACCTATGAGGAATTAGAACTAGAACCCGATCTTTCCTATTGTGAATAGCCCATCAGGATTCTTGATGTGAGGGAGCAGGTGCTGAGAAACCGGACGACTCGTCTGGTAAAGGTTTTGTGGAGAAATCATAAAATAGAAGAGGCAACGTGGGAACCTGAGGAACTTATGATGAATAACCACCAGAGTCTTTTTATGCAGTAATACCCTAGAAATTGCGAGGACGCAATTATTTGAAGGAGGGGAGAATTTAACACCCCAAGCTTCCACGGTACGTTTCCCTTCGAATAATGCAACAGCGTGTGTTGTACGCAACCTCGAGCTCTAACACACACCACAACTAATTAAACTAGCCGTTGTGAATAGTAATACCTACTTTTTGAAATTTTATAAATTTTATTTATCAAAATGGACTTCATTTTTGGATTCGGAATATCGAAATTAGCCTATGTTGAATTTTTGGTATTTTTCTGAGAACTTCTAATTTTTTATGAATAGTGAAAAATACTTAAAAGCAAACTTTTTAAATAAAAATAATTTATAGTGATAAATTATAATATTTAGCGGTTTTAATATATAATTAGAATATATTTTTACCATTTTATCCAATGGTGGTCATTAGAATTAATTTAACATTGAAATTGGACATAAACAATTGCCAATCTTTTGATATAAATTGTTTCTTAGAAACACGCTATTTTTTTGTAACAGCGGGAATTAATTATAAAATTAATTAATGCAACTTATATGTTTGGAATTTTGTAAAATAGACATCATTTTTGAATTCTGAATATCAATTATAGCTTAGGGTGAAATTTTGGCATTGTTCTGAAAAACTTCAATTTTTGATGAATAGTGAAACCACTAAGTGGTAGTTAAATAACTGATTTTTCGTTTAAATGAAATATTACCACTTCTGTGATTTTATTTTCAAAAATCCGACATACATGGTTGTCATTAAGAAGTAAAATTTGGTTCAATGAGATTAAAATAATTTTTTGGTGAATAGTAACTTTTAAGTTCTTAATCGCGATTAGAGGTAATTAGTGTAGTTTAAGGTACAAATAATGTTTTGATAATATGAGATGAGCATGACACTTGTCCTACTTCTATTGGATGAGTCATGGCCGACCAAGACAACCCATGGGTCATCTTGGGGACCCCATGGAGCCACTTTAGTTGGAAAATGACATTAATATATATTTATTTAATGTTAAAATTAAATTGACACAAACATGAGTTATTTTACTAAAACAGTTTTTAAGTGGGGTTAAACAAGTCCAAATTTTGACTATAAATATTCATTAGAAAGATAAAAATATTTCCTACATCATAGAATTTTTTTTATAATTTTTAGACATTAAATAAATTAAATTATTTATGACATCATTATGATGCAGCGATGACCTCATTATTTAACGATTTTAAATAAAATGAGAAGATAATGCAAAATCCAAGGCTTACACTTATCCAAAGACTATTGGTTGAGGAGATTTCGAACACTTATCACCTTAGACACGAATTATATAAGTGTGGGACCTTTAGAATCCGAAAAGCATTGTATAATAATGTAACATTTCAATCTTTCCAAAAGAGCCCCTCCTCTCCTCTTATAAAAGGCCCCCACCTCTACCACCTTATTCACACTTTCAAGCCTTTTGGTTCGGCCAAACTCGGCCCAAATACTATCCCAACTTCTCTCCCTTCATCCTAAAAGCATTTCTTTACTCATAAAGCCATCCTAAGGAGTCCTTTTGATCAAATCAAAAGGAAGAACCCGAAGAAGAGGTAACATTTTCATCACCCTCTTTCATGTTTCTTTCTTCTTCCACTCCCTCTTTGTTTATTATTTCAATTCTAAAATTATAACTCCAGTATATTCTATATACTGTGATGTTATTATAAATATGGAACAACCATATTCAGTGTTCTACCCATCATTTGAATGACATGTCACCATACGTGCGTACGTACGGCTTACCGTCTCCACGTCGTAGTGTAATTGTTATTCAATATATTATTATTTAGGTGCGTATAATAATGATATGTAATTCATATAAATAATAAATATAACATGATAATGATTCTGTATATATTATATACTATCCAATTATATATTATTTTAATATCAAAATAATGATATTGTCGCTCGTGCGTACGTACGGACTACCGTCTCCACGAATGCGATGAGATTCATTCTCCGTCGTATCCATTCAAGTATAATTATCATTTGATGATTTAAAAATAATGTTTAAGGACATGATATCATTCTGGATATTAATAATATACAACCTATCCATGAAAAACACGACTTATGTAACAAAACATATAAAAGAAAACGAGTAAGTTAACACCCGAAACAACGATAAATCTAAGATATTGTTAACAAAGCAATGTTAAAAGATCATATATGATATCATATGAATGTATATGATTCTTGTATAATTTAATAAAAATTATTTCACCATTATACAGGAGGTTAACCTACCCCAACCAAGGAAATGTACAAGGTAAGGGTTATTTCACAATCTCTTCATTATCCGAGGTTGTTTATACGTAATAATCTACTGTGATCTCTTTATCATCCACATCCATGTTTCTTCAAAATGTATTTCAAAACATTTTTATTATTTACAAGAATATGGGTTAAAGTCATTTATACCCTTTTTTGACTTTTTATAAGTGGAATCTTTCCGTCATTTTCAAGACAAGGTCCTTTTAACCTTTTCGACAGAATTAAGGTAAGAATGTTTTTTTTAACTTATACGGCGGGTGCGGTTATTTTCCGCCGTTATAAAATCTTCAAATCTTTCCTTACAAGCTTATAAGAATATTTTCAAGAAAATGTTTTATTTTATATGGCTCTTAAATGATTTCAAAAATAGAAAGATATATTTCTCTAAAAAGTGTTTTGATTTCATCTATGTCAACATCCTTTGATGGATTTTATGCTTATTTGAAGTTGATTTATTATGATACAAAACTTCTATATTGTATTGAAGATTTTGTGATATGTTTGACTGTGGATGTGCTATTTTTATACCATTCATAGTTTATGATGAAATTATTGACATTTCGTATGCTAGTTTTAATACGAATGTTTATGTTATGTTTAAACCCTTTCATATGGGAATGCATTGGACTTAATATGTGACGGGTGGAGCCCGCTATAGCTCCTCGATGCATCGGTAGGTCTCATGAGACAAACTAGTGTCTTGGAACAAGGCCTTGACAAAATCTTATTTGTAGTCTTGGCACGAGGCCTTGGCTATGTGGTTATGATAGTCTAGCATTATGCATTCCAACATTATGAAAGTGGTTAGTGATTTTTCATGTGATTATTCGATTAGTAGAATATCCATGTGAATGAGTAAATGGCATTATTTCATTTTATTTATGCCATACAATGTTGAAAGTTAATGTTTGAATGGATTTTGTTTTAGTTATACATTGCCTTAAATGATTATTCTTATTTATGAAGGTTTCTGCTATATTGTTATCCTTACTGGGCATTTGAGCTCACCCCTTTTCTATGTTTTATTTTCCCCAGGAAGTGAAGAGGTAAATTATGAATGACCTGCAGGGATATTATGAGGGGATAATAGTGTGGACTGTGGAGACATTATGTTGTTGTAGTAGTTTTTCATTTTATGTTGTAATGTAAAACTTATGGATATATCTAGTGTTTCCAAGGCTACTAAACCAACCGGTCTTTCGAGATTTGATCTTTCTTGTGATCATGCCAATGTTATGTAATAATGCACCGACTCTGGGTAACTAGGGTCGGGGCGTTACAACTATCAAAGATTGTATTTGATGAATAGAGTTTTCTTAGTCTATCTGGTTATTAACAATGTTTTATTCAATAATTATATTGACTATATTATCCTATGTAAACTTCTAAAAATAATAACCTTCCATTCCAATAGTTTGACGAATTCCAAAAATCTTTTCAGAAGCTAAAGGTTCTTCTTACATCCACCTCAATTTTGATTTTCCCAAAATCAATATAAGGGTACCTGGTGTATCATAATTCTTCAAGATTAGTATCAAGGCGTTTTCTCATTCAAGGAGACTATCATGTTTCTTATGGTTCAAGTAAGTTTTTACTGTATCATAAGAACTTCGAAACACATGACTTGGAGTTTGTTGTAGTCATCCCTTCTTTGAATACATCCCATCATTACCTATTTGGTTATAAATATACAGTGTTTGCATATCATGGGAGCATCAAGAATATTTTCTCCAAATTGTATTTGAATATGGGAAGAAGAATATTTATGGAGTATCTCAAAATGTTTGACTTTGACTTGATGTACACATTGGTGAAATAGAATTCGGTGGTTGAATCATTAGGTATAATGTTATGTGTTCAATTAGAAAAAGAAGCTTCAGTTGAGTGGCCATTGATGTTGGTCCTAATTGACTTGAGATTAGAATGTAATGGTGAATTTAATGTTGTAGTTTTATTTATTTGAGTTCAGATCTAGTGAAGATGGTTAAATATTCATAAACGTCTAATTCTGAATGTGTTTTCATGAGTTCAAAACTCAATAGTGGGGAGGAAATTGGGTGATGGAAGCTGGATGAGAGTTCAGTGTTGTGGTTTAAAAACTGAAAGTTCGTAAATATATCTTATCAGGAACAACTTCTTATTTCATACCACTAATTAACATGGGTTATTCATCTAGAAATATATAATACGTGAAAGGTGTTGAAAACTGATTTTTGGTGGACCGGCATGAAATGGATGGTGGCTGAGTTTGATTCAAGATTCTTAACATTTCAATAGTTTAAGGAAGATCTTCAGTGACCAACATGCATGTTAATGTACTCACCTATCTATTTTTGTAAATGACTGTAGATATATATGGATTTTACAACAGGACTTCCAATAATGGTTCAAAAACATTATTTCATATGGGTGAAAGTGGATCAGCTCATGAAGTCATCTCATTTCTTTCTTATTAATAAATCACATACAATAGAGGAGCTTTCAAAAATCTATATACTAGATGTTTTAAAGAGGAATGGAAATCATATTTCAGTCATACCAAATAGATATCCATTTTTTGCATCTCATTTCTCAAAATCCTTATAGAAATACCTTATGACATAGGTGACCATGAGTATGGTGTATCATCCAATGACTAATGAGAAATACAAAAAGATGATACAAACATTGGAAGCCATGATGCAGGTTTATGTAATGGAATTTGGTACCTCATGAGATGATGACATACTATTAGTGGAGTAATCATATAACAAAAATTTTCAGGTTTTGATACAATTGGATCTATTGGAAGCATGGTATGGGTGTCCTTTTCATTCTCCACTTTATTGGCTGGAAACAGGTGAGACTTGACTAGTTGGGACAAGCCTTGTCCGGGAGACAATGAAGAAGATTCGGTTGATATAGAAATGGATGGAGTGTAATAGATTCATCATAAATAATATTTGGATCATCATCAATGGTATTTTTCATTCACAGTGAGTGATCATGTGTTCATGAAGATATATCTTAGGAATGTACATCATTGTTTTGGGAAATAGTACAAGTTAATTACTTGATACATTGGACCTTTTGAGATACTGGAATGGGTGTGTTAGGTGGCATTTCATTTTGAATTTCCACCACTATTCAGTGTGGAGTATAATACATTTCATGTATCTCAGTTGAAAAATTATCAGCTTGACCTTGACCATGTGATCAAATGGGATCACGTTGACCTAGAGTCAGATGCTTCATTGATGCGCTCGGCATTGCAGATTGTAGATCGGTGAAAGAATGTCATACACAGAAAAAGTATCATTCTAGTGAGGTATTTTTTGGTGACATGGTCAAATACATGAAGATAGATAGGAATGTGAGATATAAATGAAAGATTTATGGTAAGAACACTTTCACAATAACTATTGGATTCTACTTTACTTTGAGAGAAAGACCAATTATGGGGAGAATGTATCACACCTAGTTTGAGGTAATTAAAACTTATTTTATGTACATTAAGTATATATTATTTTGTGGTTATGTTTGAGATATTTTGGAGTGTTTTTTTGGATTTTCTATAGGTTCATGGTTGGTGCACAATTTCGAAAAACTCTGAAAACCCTATAGAAAATCATGCACAGTGAGATAGATGAAAAGGGTAAGGTGCGCAGACTTTGCATGGTTTGTCCAAATCATGAAATATCTTAGTAGAAACCATGTTATGTTTGATAGTGGTATTTGGATTGGATTCCATATGGTTTTTAAATCATGTGATCCAACCATGTGACATTAACCCTTATGATAGTGGCTAATGAATGGTTAGCACGCAGTTTTCCTAACCATGTGACTAACCATGCACGAGTTAAAATTGAGATCCTAAATTTTTAGATTTCACTCATTTTACCATATAACACTCATGGATTCTTCCTATAAGGCCCTAAATCAATATTCTCTCTTCACAAATGTCATGTAAGTTTATCCCATTATTCTAAAGGTGATAAAAAGGCATCCCTTGGTGATTTGAAACCATATTCTTATAGTAAGGCTTTTTTTCCTGTCCATTATTGATGAGTTTCTTAGATATACTTATCCCTCTCTCTTAGAT
This sequence comes from Viscum album, assembly GCA_963277665.1. NCBI lineage: Eukaryota > Viridiplantae > Streptophyta > Magnoliopsida > Santalales > Viscaceae > Viscum > Viscum album. The sequence continues at coordinate 1,281,042,200 of OY728156.1, forward strand.
TTTTATATATAATCTTTATATTGGTAGATATAATGCGGTGGATGAAAAATATGATTATATTTTGTTTGGTTTATCATAAGTGAAGAAATATATGGTGGATTAATGGATATTTAAACCAGTTTAATTATAATTTTTTTTTATCATTTTCATCAAACAAACACAAGGTAGGAGGATATACTCTAGACTTCTCTAGATATAAATGATTGGAGTAGTTCCAAATTGGTATAATTTCTTGATTTTTATTGTGAAATTGTGCTTCAAAACATGTTCTAAATTCTCTTTAGTGACAATTTATGGGTTTTGGGGAAATTAAGGAATCATATTAATTGTTATTGAAAAGAGGTTTGGTTTCATGAAATTAAAAAATTTATTATAAAATATGGATTTTCTGGGTTTTTGGAATGTCTTTTTCAAATGTTTTTAATGAAAATGAATTTTTATTAAAATGGTTTGAAATGGTCCGGTTGAAATGGTTCTAGAATTCACGGTTTTTGTGTAATTTAATGTTTGATATTCCCCTAAATAAGGTATGTTTACCATTAGAGTACAAGGTATGTGACCCTGGATCAATGGTGGATGTGACTGGGACACAAGGTGGTTGGATGAGATACTAATCACGAGTATGAAACTATCAAACAAGCATGCATGTGTGGGTATTTTTTTACCGTGGAATGGGTGTACACAAATGTAATGTGAAATGATTTAAATAATTGTTTATGTGATTTCCTTGGAAAACTGTTTACTGTCGATTTTGTTTATATTTAGATATAACCTACAGCAGAAATTATTTTATTTAAACAATTGTTTAAAAATTGTCTTACATGTTTTATCCTAGTGGCATTGTTATAAAAGTAATTGGGTATAACTTACTGAGTTTAATTACGCACCCCTACTTTTTCACATTATAGATATTGCAGGTACCATGTATCAGGATACAGGAAATGATAAATTATCACACATATTTAGTACAAATTTGTGATATTCAGATGTTTAGTAGATTTGTATATTGGATCTTGTGGAGTTATGGAGTCATGTAGTTTTCCTTGAGTTTTATTAATTTTTGTTCTACTGGTTAATTTGATTATCATTTTTCTTTCACTGTGATACTCTTTGGTTGGTATGATATAAATGAATAATTTGAGTTTTCATTCATTTTTTTCATGGATCATGTAGTTTTTTATTTGGTTCGGGTTGTTTGTTGTTTATCTTAAAAGGTAAAATCATCCCTCAAATTTTAAAAGAAGACCTCAAAATTTATTTCCAGCATTTGGAATCTTGGGGATGTCTCTTAATTCCATGTAACGTCTCACCACCAATACAAGACAATGAGAAAGGGAGGGTTGTTAAAAACAGTGGGTGGGAAAACATGATCACCTGGGCATGTACTCTTTGTACATGCCAATCCTCCTAAAATGGTGTAGATGTAATGTGGCATGGCACACATAGTGTGTAATGCTACCCATCCTCGTAGGTTTTTACTCCCTTTAAATAGTGAACTAGTTTTCTAAGGATCACTTAAGGTGTGACATGTTTTACATAGAGTGTGACACTTATCTCTGGGATGAAACCCCATCCCCATACAAAAGGGATTACATGACGTGTGTTCATTTGATTACATTCCTTGTAGTCTAGAATTTCATAGATAATATAGAAATTCCATTTTCCTTCTCTTCAGCCTATATTCCTATATATTTCATTGGAAATAATCTCCTACATTGTGGATCTATGGTTGACTAAATCCTCCCAAAATTGTTGGATATATTCTGATTGTATCATATGATCATGAAACACCCTCCATCATGCCTCATCGGTCTTTCAATTCAAAACCATAGGAATAACTCACAATCCATCCATGGATATGATACCATAGTTATATACTACAAACATGACATTGGATCACAATCACTAACCCATGATAGAAATCTATTGTTCCAAAAAATTTAATGTGGAATGATCATATACCGAGTATCTGTTGAATTGAAAGCTAAGGTAAATACTAATGATGAATGCACATAGAACGGGGATATAAAGTTATAGAAAAAAATATTTGGAATGAACCAGAGATATTGTTATGGTTGGAATTAATTTATTTCCATTAGTAAAAACAATGAATATCCAATAAAAAATGGTAACCATCCCCAAAATTCTATATGAATAGACATGTACCCTAAAAACAATGGATCAAGGAATCAATATGTTTTTCTATTGATTCGCATTCATCAAGAGAAAAAGGGGATAAATCCACAAAAAAATTTATTTCTTTGATTTGGATCAATTTAAAATAAATAATGATCACACATTATTATCATCGATGAGGTCTCCAAGCTACTCTGGCACACAACCCATGATCTAATCTCGATCCAATATCATTTTCCAATGAACCATCAATAGCTCAACTCAATACCTAGGTTATATGTCTATACAACGGTTTTAGGAATAGCCATATCTAAATTTAGAATTCTTGGCATCTTAATTGAAATAAAAAAATTATTTATTTTATTATATGTTCCTGTGATAGAACATTTCTGAAACGTCTAATGTCAAAAAAAATATTGTTTCTTTCCTAAGGTATACATTGTGTTATGAACGTAAGGGTTGTGTCAAAATTTTGATCCCAGACACCATTTGAGAGAAATTCCCCTTTTCTAGGAAATTTTCACATATGTGATATTAATATATTCAATATCTTTCAAAAAGTAATTTTGGGTTCACCGAGCCTCATAATCTCACATTGTCTTAGGGACGGGTTCCCGAAATATTCATTGAAATCTTCCAAATTCTTACATGGAATCAAAAAATAACATTACATTATTCCCTAATTCAGGTATTTTCATCCCTTAAAAATATAAACTAAACAAAAGCGTGAAGAAAACTGAACACCCAAATGGGTCTCCCATTCCTATGTGTTATCCTTACTGTTCAATTTGCTTTCAAAAAACACAAACCTATGTGAAAAACATTTCTATAATTTCTCTTTCTCTTCATGTTCATACAACCATAGGATCCTTGAAGAAAGAATACTCTACTCTCATGGGCCATCCTACCTAGGTCGATATTGAGCAAAGAGTCGTGCACATACCTTCTTAGCTGTGACATGTGGATTACATAAACCAACCAAAACTACTATGGTCAGGGGCCCATGTGACACACCACCCCATTTTCCTAACATAGTTTGAAGAAAAATAAAAGGTCCTAATAAACCTTATGATATCTTATAAAAATGGTTATAACTTTAAAAATATCGAACTCCAAATTCCTAAATCGTGAATCCACTTAGGACACCTTACATTTACTAGGTAGTCTGCATCCTCCCATGGGTGAATCGTACACTTTCCAACAATCACAAACTACAAAACTAGAGCCCATGCAATATTAACCACATGATTTTACTAGTATAATAGTTTCACATATGGTATTTCATACCTACTCTAAAAAATGTTCTACTCTTATGGGGGATTGGTAGTCACTATGATACAAAAACTTCACTTATGGTAGATGATCCTCCTTGATATGGTTCATAAACGATATGTGAACACAAATAATGTTATCCAGAACATGAAAAGTAAACTTTACATGGCTAGATAGCTGGGGTAAAACATTGTGCTCAACTAAAACCAAGTTCCCAAAGGATTTCTACATACTTTGAAAAATTGATCAACAAATTAAGAAAGATAGTTTGCAACGATCATTAGGGAGATTCCATGTAACCAGTGTTACTTTTACATGAAAAAGTTTCTAAAACTCCTCTCAAATATTTCTTCGTCATAACCAATAGATTGTGAATATATTTGTAGTTTAACATGGGAAATTACTATAACTCCCTTGGCTACCCAACCAATATTAAGGGATATTTGTACATCTTCACCTATACCATATATACTACAAAGTAAAAACAAACTCTTCACTACCTCTTTTCATATCATGACCGGTGTCCCCATCCATCCTCGTAAAATGATGTTAAGATTCCATCCTTATGATAATATATATATAACATATCCATTGGATATTTAGTCTTGATAAATATCAAAATATATACTCATGAGTCATACCTCCTAGACTCTCCAAAGAAGCAGAGGGGTAAAAACTATCAACTGGGGTAAAATCACACCATCCTCTGGTGTCTCACTAGATCCTACTCAAACATTGAGTACACATGGATGTCATCAATGAATATCATCGTGAACTAATCCAATAATGGTTAAGGATATAGTTCATAAGTCTCATGATTCTATTGTGGTGTACAACATTAAAAAGGGTATCATAACAATCTCAAAACAATCATAGTGGCTTTGGAAGGCCATACCCATCTCCAAAATGAGAGCTGGTGATAAACTATCTTTAGGTAAATATCTATGAACCACTTTTTTCCAAACCATTGGTCGAAGAATCCATAAATTAACAATAGTATATACTTTCACTCATGCCAACTGGTTAAGTGACATCACATAACCCCTATCCTCAAGCACTCATTCACCTCTTAGGAAAACAACACTTGGTTTCCCGTCTGAACACATTGTTTCTCAAAAAACCCTTTTCTAAGCAAACTCTTGATTGTTCCTTCATCTTAAAAATCTCAACAAAACCTATTTGATATTCTATCATAAAAATCTGTAGTAATTTATGCTACTAGGACATGAAGAATAACAACTCTTCATGAAGAGATAAACCTGAAATGCCCCTGCAGAATACATCCTTGTACTCCACCAACTCCATTTAAAAACAGAAAACCATAGACTTCACTACTCCAAATTTATTACTACCATATAGATAATAAGTCAGTCATAACCTACTACACATGATCTCATAATTCTCTAAACTAGATCACTCCTTATCAAAAGAGGAAAAATATTTCTTAACGAGTTGAAAACATCCCCTAACTCATTGGTGGAAAATAACTTAGCATGTATTTTAAGGACCATTCCATACTATGTAAAATATCATATGGTCTCACTACCACTATGAAGATATTGCACTTGAGCCTCTATCTATTCTTAGTGTAAGGTCACACTATCAGTAGTAACATGTAATAATTTATTCTCTTTGAATGAAACTCAAACATGGGGTTCAAGTAAAAAAGGGGTCCACAAGAATAAAAAATTCTTGGATAGAGTATATTCTCATGGATAAGTGTCTCATTAAATTGTGTGAAAACTATACAATAGATGTGAGATCACACGTCATACCATAAACACCACTCAAGGCCTCTGTGGGATCCACTACATGGAACTAATTAATTCCATTTACCACATGTCTACCATAACTAGTTATTTATCTAAACCTTAGAACATCAAAATGTATATCAAAGATACAAGTCAAATGAAATCTTCCACCATACCTCGACATTATCTTCTATGGGCCTAACTAACTTTCCCTTGATTTTTGGATCATGTCTCATGAATGAATCTCGGTGGAGAAATTTCCCCTCTTTATAACATTTACAATGTTACACCAATCATTACCAACATATGGATCATCATACACTCAATGTCTCCCTAGAAAAGATTCTAAAAAGGAGGAATATGATTGGCTCGTACATGTGTCTAACAGTACTACAACAAACTTATAGGGAAAACTGATCATACCTAGAAACACATTTAGTTCTTATGGTTAAGGAACCTCCAGTGCATGTAGTTTTTGAATATTCCAATGGTCCACTTCAAAAACCAAGAGTGGTCCAACTGAGGGTGATGGGGTAGTATCAAACCAAAGAACATGCCACCTCTTACTGCTCACTCATCTCCTGCAACAAATCTTCCACCCTGTAAACCTCCTAGATCCAAACAGTTCCTCTCACTATGAAGTTTTTTATTACATCTATAATAGTTGATAAATATATTGAACAATCCCACATGATATTTCCTCACCCATCACAAGTTTAGAAATGTATCATCCTTAAAGAACTAATTTTTCACTAAGCTCTGTGATGAAACCTCCTATTTCATGAATTAAATCATACACCTGTTATAATTGGGACAATTTGACCCTGAATAATAGACAATCTCTACTTTAGAACCTCATGAAACATGCTCAAACCCTGTACTTCATCATCCAACACTAGGATTTCCATCCACAACTCAGTCTAATATGAATAATCCACCTAAATCTCTAGAGGTAGTTCTACAAACTGATTAAATTGTGAAAGAGATTCTTGATGACTGTTGATGCTCCTTTCGTCACAGAATCTAAAGATTGGAAAAGGGGAAGATCTGAGATTAAAATGGTTTGACCTTTGAAGAAAACATCAAAAATCGACAAAGGAATGAACAAGGAGAACTTTTCCCATAGGCCGCGCAAGTTTCCTCATCATCGTGCAAGTGGACTTGTGCGACATACTTTGGCGCGCTAGTGACTTGCGCGACATAAATGGTAACCACCCGGGGTATTATCCTACCTATAAATAGACCCTGTGGGCCCCCCATTCAAGAGTAATTTTTTCTAGAAACTCGGATCTAAGCTCCCGATTCCCAAGTATTTTCTCAAAACTTCCAGAACACTTCTAAGGTAATTTCTTACCTATAACGGAAGATCTAAAGAGAGGGAGAAAGGCCTAAGTGTTGAAACTCATCAACACTTGCGCGCCTGAGTGGCCAGCCCTTAAGGGAAGTGGACACACTTGCGCGCCGCCTTACTCCTTCAATAGAAATTGCTTGTCCCTTTTCTGGAAGAATCTGAAGAGGATTCTAAAGTCCTTAATGAAGAGTCGCTCAAATATTACAATTCTGGTTGAACATCGCGCATGTACCCTATACATGTCATGCATGTATACCTGCGCGGCCAATACTTGCGTGCCCACGCAGTACCTATGCGCCTTCCAAGACTTGCACGCCCCTGCCTGTTTTGAGTGCCCTTCTTGCCCATTTTACCCCTCTTAAGCCATTACCCCTTTCTTATTCAAGATTCAGTCTTCAAGACACTCTTCAAAGACATTTATGGTATGATTTCTTGATTTGACTTCCTTATCTGAAAGGAATTCGGTGGAATATCTCTCAAAACCTAGTGATTTACATATCCTTATGTCACTAATGATTGAGAGTTCATTCATTCAACCTTATCCTTTAAATCCTTAACATGGGTCTCCTTTTCAGGAATAATCCCCAGTCCTACGTCCTCCAAATCTGGGCATCCTCCTTAGGAGTAAGCCCCAAATTCTTTAAGTTCCCAAATCTGGGCATCCTCCTCAGGAGTAAGCCCCAAACATTAATCCTTAACCTGGGCTTCCCTTTCAGGAATAAGTCCCAGTCATAATTTTGGACTTCGTTTTCAGGAGTAAGCCCCAATTCCCCTAACATGGGCTTCCTCTTCCAGAATAAGTCCCAGTCATAAACTTGGGATTCCTTTTTAGGAGTAAGCCCCAAGTCCCTTAAATTCTCTTAAACAGTCCTAATTTTCTTTTGATCTGGGATTCCTTCTCAGTAGTAAAACCCAATTATCAATCCTCTCCAAATCTGGGATTCCTTTTCAGGAATAAGTCCCAAATTAGAGTATTCAAATCTCCATGAAGCACGTATACCTTTATGGACCCTGTTCTTGGATTTTCTCCCTAAAGTAAATCATAATATTCATTTATCTGAGAAGTCATACATACATAAGCCCCAAACCATTTCTTATGATTACATCTTTCATGGCCCAATTGTCTATTTTATTACCAATACCTCTTGTTTCTCACACCGAGCATGACTCACATGAGCTTAGAGAGTAAAAGTAATTATGACATCCTTCTTTGAGCCATCAATCATAAACATCATACTCCCTTACTCGAATTACGTGGGTTCTGATTCCTTTTCCAAAACAAAGGATACGTAGGTAGCCCATCTACGGGTTCGATCCCAACTCTGAAATAATCTATGTCCTTCTGAATGACAATAAACTTCAAGTTCCCCACTAAGTGGCTTTAAAACCAGCCTGGTCATCATAATGACTAAGAGACTTTTATATAAATGTTTTGAAGGATACCATTGACCAAGAATCTCTAAATAGATACATATGATTTTCTATTGATGAAGAACCTTGAATACATATAAAAGATTCTCTAAATTTCTTACATATTTAATCATTGATTGTCAAAACTGATGGAAAAGCTCGGTTTATACTTGGTAATGTAATAAGGATTCACGAACATAACTTAAATCTATAAAGAGAGTCCCGGAATAGAAAATAATTCCCCTCAAAAAGGTGTGATGAGTCCAACCTCCCATCCTCTCGACCAATGAAAATTCATAAGCCTCATCAGTCCACAAGCTAATGAGCGCCTACCTTTGGAAAGTAGGTCCAAATGGATGTGGAATCATTGGATGTTTCCGGTTCTACGAACAAACCCGTTAGAAACCGATCTGAACGTTTGTATCTCCCATCCAGGAGGTCATCCCCGAATTCCGAGGGAAAAAAATGGTAAACCCGACATGAATCCTTAACCAAGTTAAAATGATGTTTTACATATTTTTTAAGCCCCTATTTAAAACACAATAAGAGGGCTAACAAAAAAAATAATCATTGACATGTGTGTTCATCCAAAGGATGAAGTGGCTGAATTTATTTTGATTACGTCTGTTATATCAAACATGCACTCTTTTCCAAGATCTTCTGTATTTCCATAATGGTTTCTCTCAAATTCACACTTGTGAATACTGCTACTGCAAATACCATTGCTGCTATTCCTACTGGATCGTCACCTACTCTGAGGATGACATCACCTACTTAGCGTCTTCAACACTGGGTATCAAATGCGCAGGTTAAGGAGTACCGTCAACGCGGTACCATCCCAACTCTGGAGGCTGCCCGACATGCCCTCCAAGTGAACAACTCATATAGGTCGTCTGGACAACGACGACTAGTGATCAAGAGGCAGGCGGTGCTGACTACCGTCTCCAACTGTTTCGGGTTGTTATCCCCAGAACGCAATTTCCATTCTCTCCCTTACTCTGAGGAAGTGAATGAGAAGGTCCCTCAGGACCTTAATTCAAAAAGACAGGAGTCCTTCTCGAGGGCTCCCATCAACAATCGCTGCCAGACTCGTGCGGCAGTGCGCCCTCAACATGATGAAGGTACCGACTCCAGGCGTTCGGCTCAGGTTCCTCGAACCCGAGTAGGCAAGAAGAACTTCCAGAGGCGGAATCCGGTTAACAATGGGCAGGTTCTCATCCCGGACATCTCCTGAGAAGTCCACAAACCTAACTTGGTGGCGAACAACGAGAAGGCACATACACCTACCCGTTTTAATTCCGTTGTCCAGTAGACTCGTCTGGCAGCATCACACCAATCCCGCCAGGCAATTCCAGCGGAGTACTATAGGCAGGAACATACAGCTGCTTATACATCATTAGTTAGTCAGTAGGCTCGCCTGACTACATATGATGGATCTCTTCAACCGTGTTTGGCGAAGTGTAATCAACAGGCACATACACCTTCTAATACTAATCAAGCCTACCAACAGTCTCGCTTGGTAGCGCACGGAGAAGTCCATCGGAAAGCTCCGACGACAAACAAGAGGCAGAATCAACTCTCTGCCCCCACACTTGAGTACTGTCAGGATTCACTGACAGGAAAATGAGGACAGGACCAGGCACATACACCTACTCCAAGCCCGAAATGGACGTATATCCCTGTTCCGACAGCTGAAGTCACCAAGCATATTTTGTCAAAGGTGAAAGAGTAGAAGCAGATTCCTGCTCATATTCTGGATGCTTGCCCGGATATCATAACAGATTCAGCATCATCTCAGGGAAAGACACATAAATCTATCCCTAGCAGTGGAGTGACACATCAATGATTCACTCCGGAAAAGACACACACATCTGTTCTAGTCCAAGAGGGTTATGGGGCATACTCCCCCATATCATACGGACAACCAAGTCAGGAACATACACCTAATTTGAGTGAAGATCGTCAGCCTAAACAAACCATATTTCCTGATCAGGCACATACACCTGCTCAGAGAAACCACTTTCATCAACAAGTGGTTTCCAAAGCGAGTAAGAAGGCATCTAAGAAAAAGATCTTCCCAGCACAGTCAGAAGATCAAAGGCCAATCTGTAACAAGGCCTTGATCGATGCTAGAGTTCTCGAAGACCTCAGACATTTATCTGTTGGAATTCAAGATTCTACTCCCTCAGTTCCCAATAACGGGAACATTAATTTCGAAGGTCTTCAACAGACACTTCCTCAAGAAGGCTTGATTCGTGACAATTCGGTCAATCTTGAAGTTTCGTCTTCAGATGAGAGCCACAGAAACCCTCTGTGTGGTCAGAAGACCAAGGAGCAAGAGATCTCATCTATTATTGTAACCCATTATGGTGGTCTTCCCCATGATGGTGAATTTTGATTCGAAAGTCCTCTCTGCAGTAGTGATTCACATTGCCTGGAAAATACTCTAGTGGACAATGTAGTGCCGAGAAAGCCCTCTTATCTTAAGGCATTTGCAAATGCGAAACCAGACATGTCTGATGCTTTATCGCTAGAAGTGAAATAATTTCTCAATCAGAAGATAGCCCAGCGTGTAGGTCAATCTCCGAACCACCCCTAAGTCATGCATCTTCTAGTTTGATTAATGATCTCTCTACCAATCTTGTTGAATCTGATGAAGCAACAAGGAAACACCAACTCTGGTCAAAATAGGTATAAGAATATTCATTTAATGAGGAAGAGGAAATGCTGAACATGAGGAAAAAACTAGAGAAAAGTGAGATACCAGTCATGTTTTTGCCTTTGGCTGACTCCCAGTATGACATTCCAAAAATGTTGATGGAAGATGAAGTCCATGATATTCGTCTCAACATATGGAAAACTCTTTTTCAATTGAAGAATAAGGTATTATCTTATGATGAATATGAAAATCATCTTATGATAATAGAAGGGCTACAACATCAAATTTATTTGGCATCTCTATCAGCCTCTCGGTATCCGAAGGCTGAAAATCAGCAGAGAACCCTTCAACGTTCATGCCTTGGCGCACTAAGAGAATTGCGTCAGTTAATTGCCAATTCCCCATCTGGTATTCATATCAGAGGATGGGAAGTTCACAGAGAACTACATTTTACAGTGCTTTCTAGTCAGCAAAGCTCGCCGAAAATGGTCTCATGCAATGTTATTGCCCATGGCCGGCCACAGTCAATGGGCTTTGTTTGTAATCAAAAGCTTTCTCAAGAACAGGCTTCAACTAGTTCCTCTCAAAATCAAGCATATAGAGAACATGTTTTTGAATTTCTCCTACATCAAGCAGGAGAGAATATCACCCAAGCCTCTCGTATGGAGCAAACACGTCATCAAATGACAAAAGTTTCAGAAATCATCCAACGATCTGTTGAACCAGGTGATAAAAGTGGATACACGTTAATGAATCCAGCTAATTTCCGAACTAAGATTCGCAAGATCAAGAGAGATTTTAATAAGATCTCAGACATAACATGTCAAGAGCCACCCCAGCTTGTCAGACTGGGGACTCCTTTAACCCAACCCTCAGAATCAACAAATGGGATTCGAGGAGTTGAGCGGAAACAGCAGGAACATCCTCATTTCACAAGACTGGGGACTCTTTGAAATCATCAATCCCCTCCTCAGATAATGTCGGTATTTTCTCGATTGGGGAAGAAGCCCCAAGAGGAACGAAGAGCCAAATTATCAGGAGATTCCCTCCAAGTTATAGTTCGTCAAGAAGTTCCTAAAGGATTGAATAAACAAAAGGCAATGTCTTATCAAAGACATGAAAGAAGACAATATCACAGAAATTTTGATAGAAGGGATGTGATGTATTATGCATCAATCAATGTCATAAATGTCATTGTTGCTATTCCACCAGAGGAGGCTCACTCAAGGGACTCAGATGAAGAGAGTCCTGCTCAAGAAAATGCACGCACTGATACAAATGAAGAAAGTGTGCATACACGATGTCAAAGGATGACTCAGAACCTAGGTAATCCACTTCCCTCTCTCCAAAAAGTATCCAACAAAGGGAGGGGAAAGAATCAGGTTACATATCCTTCCTCTGGAGAAGGTCAATCACTCTCATTAGAGAAAAAGTTTGCACAACAGGAGGAAGAAATGAAAGAATTAAGAAGGTTGAATGCAGAACTACTTCAGAGTTGTCTTCTTCATAAGAATGCTGGAGTCCGACAGCCGAAGGAATTTGTTGCAGCTACTGAGATGGATCAGGAATATCCTCCTTTATCAGTACACCATCAGAGGTCTAATCCTACGGGTCAAGCGCAACAATAGTTGGCAGTGCTACCATCAGTTGCAGCACCAACCACCACATCTGTCCAAGCTACATTCAATGCACCTACCCAAGGCCAAATTCAACCTAATGTTTCTCAAAAGTTAATGACTACTATTGAGTCATTAACAGCTCAGTTAGAAACTATGGAAGGGAAACAGGCACAAGTTCAACCAAAAAAGAAAGTTTACCCTGAATGGGTAGATTCAATTTCTCCTCCATCCAGTTTTGGAAACCCTATTTTCCCTACTTTCAATGGATCAGGTGACCCTGAACAACATTTGACACATTACGTGTCTTGTTGTGATCCTATGATGGGAACTCCAGAGCAGCAAGAAGCAATGAAACTCGGATGCTTTGTGAGAACCTTGCAAGGACCAGCTTTTGTCTGGTATACAAGCTTGCAATCCCGGTCAATCATCGGATGGGAGGATCATCGCCAATAATTCCTTCTTCAGTTCAGCTCAACTTTTCCAAAAACGACAGTTTTTTATCTTACAAATTGAAAGCAAAGGGAGAATGAAAGAGTCTCTGATTTCATTGCTCGCTGGAATGTATTAACATATTCTGTGAGTTTAGCACTCCCTCAGGAGGAGCTTTTGCCAATCTGTGTGGAAAATTTGGGTGACGAATTATGCATGCTATTGATCCATGTGAAATACACAGGAGGGTTTCGAGACCTTACTTCAATCGCTCAACAGATTGAAGATTCCCTTATACAGGCTAAGGCTAAATCTCGTGTAATTCCATTAGCTCCATGAAGGAGAATGGGTAAAGTAGAAACTGCTACAGTTATGCTTAAACAAGCGCCTGTACCTATTTCTACTTCAAAACCTTCATCTTCTCGAATGGATCTACCTCATGAACGCCAATAACAATGGCCGTTTCGTCCAATTGGTCAAAGAGATCAATGAAGAAAAAAATTTAAGGATTTGAAGAGTAAAACATAATCTTTCTAAAATGAGCAAGTTCTTGGTTACTTCATTTCAGCTCTGGAAAATAATTTGGTTCAATTACCAGTGCCCAAGAGGCCAAACAAGGAAGGAGATGAAGACCGTCCCAATTATTGTCCCTTTAATCAAATGTTGGGGAAGCCCATCCAGGAGTGTTTTTTCTTCAAAGAACTCCTGCAAAAGATGGTCGACTTGGGACAAGTAAAGTTGAAAGGTTCTTCGACTCATGTAGCATGTGTTACTGCTACAGTTCCAGAAGAGGAAGGTGAATGGCAAGAAGTCAAAAGCAGAAATGCACAGAAGTATGATGATTGGATGGTCAGAAAGGCAATCAATCGGACTCATGCCATTTTGCGAATACAATTAAATAAACCAATTGTGTCTTCTGCCATGAATATTGTAGTAAAACCCTCTTAATTAAAGGGAAAGTCCTCAAAGAAATGTCTTGATTCAAAGAAGGAAAAAGAATCAGAAGAAGATGAGTATGTGTCAAAGCTTAAATTGTATTTGACTCTGGCAGACTTTATGCCATCTACTTCAATGCCACGGGCACCGCCCCATCAAACGGCACAGCCTAAACAGGCTAATCAGGCAAAGTCTTTATCAGACGAAGAGTTAATCTTCGATTCTATTAATATGATTCAATTAACAGATCCGTATTCCAGTCGTAATTTCAATTTTGATGAGCCTAAATTCCCTGTATCAAATAAGGGAATCCAAGGAAGTTCCAGAGGTTCAGGATACAGGGGAAGACATGGATCTTTCCGAAGACACTACTCCAATTCTACCCCTGCTAGCACTGTGTATGCAGCAGAAACTCGTGGTAGAGCCCTTCAGCGAGCTCAAAAATAACAAGCAAGTTCTTCTGCCAATAGCCAACTCAGTCTTGGCACAGTTATTTTGGAAGACCGATTGAAGGTTCCATATTCTTTATCTCAGCAAGTAAATGGATCTAATCGGTCTAATCTTCCAAAACCAAGGATGTTGCAAACTTCTATCCCAATACAAGATGCATCAGCTTCTAAAGCATCTGCTTCCAAGGTTCCTGCTAAACCGCATATTCCGGTTGGGAAACGCAGACCTCTAGATCAAAAGTATGATATATTGAAACACTTGGCCCAAGTACCAGCCAAGTTATCAATTTTGGATGCTTTGAATCTGTCAAAATATCTTCGGGAAGCGCTCATCGAAGCTTTGTCAAGTCCTCAGGAGTATGAAGCTGAAATTGTTGCAGCTGAAGTCTATCACGTAGAGAATAATCTTTCAGAATGACATACAGTGATATCTTTTACTAATAAAGATGAATATGATGTTGTGCATGGGCACATAAAACCTCTGTACTTATATGGAAAAGTCAATGGTGTAGATATCCGAAGAGCTTTCATTGACAATGGTTCAGGAGTCAACCTCATGCCCATTCGTACACTTCGTCGATTGGGCCTCACGGAATCTGATTTATCTCCTTCTACCATGGTGTTACAAGGATATGATAAAAATGAACAAGAACCACTGGGCGAAGTTACACTCAGAACTCAGTTTGGAGATCTTGTATCCAATTCGGATTTCATGATTGTTGATCAAGACTCAGCTTTCAATGTCTTGGTTGGAAGACCCTGGCTACATCAGCATGCATCTATCCCTTCATCATACCATCAATGTCTCAAATACTGTTTCAATGGTCAATTTGGAACATTGTATGGTGATAAGGCCTCATTCAAGACATGTGAGTCTCAGTACATTGAGGCGGAATTTTATCACATGAAGGGAAGAGAGAAATCTACAATAAAGGAAATTACCAAATTTAATGCTCCATATGGTTTGAAGAAGATTACGATAAATCCATTTACACATGTGAGTACAGATTATGTGTTACCTATCAGTCAAATTGAAAAAATAGGCCCAAATCAAAATACTCTTATGGAAAGATCCAAAATGTCAATTACGGCAATCGAGCCAGACACCATGGGAGAAATTGGTAACCTACCAAACAGTGATGAAAGCACAATTGGTGATGTTTTCATTTCATCTGCGGAAATCCAACAGGTCTATACTTCGCCAATTAGGCCAGAAGAAGTTATAGCAACATCGGAGGTGAATAATGATGTCGATTCTCAATCCATCATCTCTTCTTTATTTCCCAAAGAAGACCCTTTATCATCAATAGGGTCGGAAATGGAAACTTCTTCTTCAAAATGTGCAAATTTTGACATCTCTTGTGATCATGAAAATTTCGTTTTTTCATCTACTATGCAAGTAGAAACTGAAGAAATAACATATGATGAAGAGGAAGAGGAAGATATTAGAGATGCTCCTCCAGCATTTGAAGAGGGTATCTCTACCACTGTGGATGAACTCAGAGAAATAAATCTGGGTACAGAGAAAGATCCACGCCCCACATTAATTAGTGCGGCCATGACCCTTGAAGAGAAAGAGATGTATATTTCTTTTCTAAATCAAAATAAACATATTTTTTCTTCGAACTATACAAAAATTCCTGGGCTTGATCCTGATGTTTCTACTCATCATTTGGGTTTACCAAAAGAACATCGAGGATTTAAGCAAGCCGCGAGAAGAACACACCCAACTTATGCTTCCAAAATTGAAGCTGAAGTGGATAAGCTGATCAAAGCTAACTTCATCAGAGAAGTTCAGTATCCCAAGTGGTTGGCTAATATTGTCCCTGTAAAGAAGAAGAACGGACAAATTAGGTTTTGCATCGATTTCATAGATCTTAATCGATATTGTCCTAAAGATAATTTCCTAGTTCCGATTACAGAACTCTTAATTGATGCTACGGCTGGTTATGAAGTACATTCCTTCAGGGATGGATATTCCGGATATAATCAGATCCGAATGGCTCTAGAAGATGAGGAATCCACAGCCTTCAGAGCCCCTCAAGGTGTGTTTTGTTACCGGGTGATGCCCTTTGGATTAAAGGATGTTGGTGAAAGATATCAACACGCCATGCATCGTATCTTCAAACCTTTCTTAGGGAAGTTTCTTGAATGCTATGTAGTCGATTTGGTGGTTAAATCCAAACAAAGTTCTAATCACTTGGCTGATTTGGAAGTCATATTCCACAAGCTTCGACAACATAATTTGAAGATGAACCCCTTAAAATGTGGTTTTGGGGTAACCTCAGGAAAATTTCTCGGCTTTGTTGTACGCCATCGTGGTATTGAAGTCGATTATGAGAAGACCAAGTCAATCCTTGGTATGTCACGTCCTCATAATTTGAAATAATTAAGAGGACTTCAAGGACACTTAGCCGATATTCAGCGTTTCATCGCCTATTTGGCAGGCAAAAGTTTACCCTTTACCAAATTAATGAAAAAAAGAGTCACTTACCAATGGACTGAAGAATGTCAAGAAGCGTTTGATGTTCTCAAGAAATACCTCTTGAGTCCACCAGTACTCATGCCACCTGTTGAAGGAAGACCACTTATCCTCTATGTGACAGCTCTAGAGCGATCATTGGGTTCCTTTCTTGCTCAAAAGAATGATGCTGGGAATGAAAATAGCCTCTACTATCTCAGTAGAACTATGCTTGAAGCAGAAACCCGGTATTCAAGTATTGAGAAGTGATGCCTGGCATTAATCTTTGCAGTTCAGAAACTGAGACACTACCTGTAACATCACGAGGTCCAATTGGTATCTCAGAATAATCCACTCAAATTCATCCTTACCCGTCCAATGCTTACAGGATGTCTAGCAAGGTGGGCAGTTATTTTGCAGCAGTTCGATATTCAGTATGTGTCTCAAAAGGCAATAAAGGGCCAAGCTCTGGCTAATTTCCTGGCTGAACATCCTTCAGTGGAAGACACGTCTTCAGATATTGAACTCATTGATGAGGAAGTTTTCTCTATTCAAAAGAGTCCTCAAACATGGGAAATGTATTTTGATGGTGCTTCCAGAAGTCCAACAGGGAAGAAAATGGAAAATCCTAAATTCAACAAAGTTGGTTTAGGAATTCTGCTCATTTCTCCAGATAAGGCATTGTTACCTTATTCCTTTTTATTGTGGGAAGGTGGTACCAATAACGAAGTCGAATACCAAGCTCTTATCACAGGCTTGGAGTTAGCGCTTCAAGCACAAGTGAATCACTTAAAGGTGAAAGGTTATTCAGACCTGGTAATAAAACAAGTCAATGGGGATTATGCCATCAGAAAAGAAGAATTAATCCCTTTGTATGATTACGTCAGAGAGTTAATGGCAGAATTCCCTTCAGAACCGACATTTTCTTATGTCCCAAGATCACAAAATGCTCAAGCTGATGCGCTGGCTAATATAGCCACAGCTCTAGCAGATCCAAATCGGGACGAGACAACCATCAGTATTGCCCATCTTCGTTCAATTTCTCCTTATGTTCAAGCCAGAACAGAGGAGATTAATGAAATTAGTCCCATTCCTGAACTTTATGGTCATACTACAGGATGGATGTCACCTATCAGAAAATACCTTCAAAATGGAACACTTCCACCTGATAGAGCTGAGAAAGAACAAATCCGGCGATGTGTGGTCAATTTTACTCTTTATGATAGCCCAAACCACCTAGAGAAAATTCTATACAAACGTGGTTTTGATGGAGTTCTCTTCAGATGCATTGATGGTGAAGAGACAATGGATGTCATGAAAGAAGTGCATGCAGGAGTCTATGGTTCCCACCAGTCTGGACATAGATTGTCTGATCAAATTCGAAGACTTGGATACTTTTGGCCCTCAATGATACAAGATTGTGTTAATTTCACAAAGAAGTGTCATTCATGCCAAGTACATGCCAACTTCATTCATCATCCTCCAGAATTGCTTCATACAGCTAAATACTCATGGTCATTTGCCACATGGGGAATGGATGTGGTGGGACCTTACCCTTCAGCTACGGCCAAGAAGTTTAAGTACATTCTTACTGCTACTGATTTCTTTTCCAAATGGGTAGAGGCAGTACCTCTTAAAGAAGTCAGTTCTAAAAGCATTGTTATCTTCATCAAGTCTAACATCATTACTAGATTTGGTGTCCCTCATACCATATTGACGGACAACGACACCAACTTCTGTTCTTATGAGGTGAAGAAATTGTATTAAGAATACAACATTAAATCCAACCATTTATCTCGGTATCATGCTGCGGCAAGTGGCCAAATAGAAGCCTTTAACAAGACTCTTTCAAATATACTACAAAAGATGGTGGATACAGATAAGAGGTCATGGCCTGATAAACTATTTCATGCTTTATGGGCCTATCGTACTACCACCCGCAATGCAACGCGGTCAACTCAATATTCGTTGGTATATGGAACGGAAGCAGTCTTTCCAATTGAAGTTATGTTTCCCTCACTCAGAGTATCCATTTGTGATCAGTTATCTATAGATGATCAATCTCAAAAGCGATTGAATTAATTGGAACAGTTAGATGAGAAAAGATTGTACACTTTGCACCACTTGGAAATCTATCAGAATCGAATAGCACGAGCTTTTAACAAAAAAGTTCATCTTCGTTCATTCATTCAGGGAGAATTGGTATTAGTTATCAGAACTCCAATGATACCAGGAAAGAAACATCCCATGCTTGAGCCAAAATGGGAAGGACCTTATTCAATACATAGGATCTACTCCAATGGAGCTTATTCATTAATCTCGATGGAAGGAGAACTCATTACTACTCCAACTAATGCCAGATTTTTGAAGAAGTATTTTGTATAAACTACAAAGTATTCACAAAATGTCCCCGCAACATGAAATTAAACTGTACGGTACTAGTTCGTCCTTGCTATATGATGTTAAACTATACAGCAATGGTCTAGTATGACCTTAAAGTCCCCCTTTTGTCCAACATGACGTTAAACTGTAATGTCCCTACAACATGACATTAAACTGTGCGGCACCAGTTCGTCCTTGATATATGACATTAAACTATACAAAAATGGTCCAGTATGACCTTAAACTCCCCTTTTCGTCCAACATGATGTTAAACTGTAATGTCCCAGCAACATGACATTAAACTGTGTGGCACCAGATCGTCCTTGCTATATGACGTTAAACTATACAGAAATGGTCCAGTATGACCTTAAACTCCCCCTTTCGTCCAACATGACGTTAAACTGTAATGTCCCCGCAACATGACATTAAACTGTGCGGCACCAGATCGTCCTTGCTATATGACTTTAAACTATACAGCAATGGTCCAGTATGACCTTAAACTCCCCCTTTCGTCCAACATGACGTTAAACTGTAATGTCCCCGCAACATGACATTAAACGTTGCGGCACCAGTTAGTCCTTGCTATATGACGTTAAACTATACAGCAATGGTCCAGTATGACCTTAAACTCCCCCTTTCATCCAACATGACGTTAAACTGTAATGTCCCCGCGACATGACATTAAACTGTGCGGCACCAGTTCTTCCTTGCTATATGACGTAAAACTATACAACAATGGTCCAGTATGACCTTAAACACCCCCTTTCGTCCAAGATGACGTTAAACTGTAATTTCCCCGCAACATGACATTAAACTGTGCAGCACCAGTTCGTCCTTGCTATATGATGATAAACTATACAGTAATGGTCCAGTATGACCTTAAAGTCCCCCTTTCGTCAAACATTACGTTAAACTGTATTGTCCCTGCAACATGACATTAAACTATGCGACACCAGTTCATCCTTGGTATACGGCGTTAAACTATATAGCAATGGTCCAGTATGAAATTAAACTACAACTTCGTCCCACACGACGTTAAACTGTGAAAAAGTCCCTAATCTGTCCTCACTACATGACATTAAACTGCAGAGTCCCCCTTTCGTCCAACATGATGTTAAACTGTATTGTCCCAGCAACATGACATTAAACTGTGAAGCACCAGTTCGTCCTTGGTATACGACGTTAAACTATACAGCAACGGTCCATGCATAAGACCTTAAACTATTTGAAAGTCCCTTACATCTGGAAAGACGTTAAACTACATAATCATAAAAGGTCCTGTATGACCTTAAACTATACTTATGTCCATCATGACATTAAACTGCACCATCCACGGTCCATGTATATGACCTTAAACTATTCTCCCTTTTGTCCAACATGACACTAAACTGTAGAAAAAATCCACAATGCGTCCAACATGACATAAATGGTGTGTTATTTTGTCCTTACTACATGACAGTAAACTGCGCAGTCCCCCTGTTTTGTCCAACATGACGTTAAACTGTATTGTCCCCATCGTCCTAGCTACATGACGCTAAACTGTACAAGAATTTCCTTGATACATCCTACATGACATTAAACAGTATTTTGTCCCTACTACATGACACTAAACTGTGCGGCACCAATAGTCCTAACTGCAAGACTTTAAACTGCATAGTCCCTTTATATGTCCTACATGACATTAAACTATGAATCGTTAAGTTTGTTGTTACCTCTTGTTTCTCACACCAAGTATGACTCACGTGAGCTTAAAGAAAACCTCAACCATAACACTCTCTTTGGGCCGATAACCATGTATAAGTCCCAACAACATCATTTTTAGGTCATTGTCCCCAAGAATAATTTGATCATTAATTTATTCTTTAATTTAACTACGCGGACTTTGATCCTTGACTTCTAGGCTGGGTACGTAGGAAACCTCCCAAGGTTCAAGCCAAAAAAAAACAATCTCTTCACTTCAGTTCACCTTCATCACACACGATGTTGATTTTTGAAACCGCCCTTAGAATCAATATCTTTACATTTGATTCACTTTCGTCCTTGTTATACGACGTTAAACTATACAACACTTTTGTCTGGTACGACAATAAACTACAATACTCTTTTAATTCCTCATTTGAGAGGGAACCATTATTTAAATTTATTTTTCAATCATGTTTCATTTCAAAAGACTACGGGTATACATGGTAATGCCTAAACTTTTTATCTCGGGATAAACCATCATTGTACTAAAGTCCCCTTTAACCCTTCACATGTACGAACCAAATTTTTACAAAGGGTATTTCTAGAACAATGTGGGATAGATTCCCATCCTTATGGGATACATAGTAACCTTCGAGTATCCCTCGAATCCAGCCCCAAGTCTTTTTGGCCTAACCCCAAATTTCACTTTCAGTCCCTTGGCTGAAAAGTCCTCATGAAAACACACACTGTGTATTCATTATTATGGTCCGAACTCTATGACCCTAAACTAAGATCTCTCATACTTTCGTCCTGCACGACGTTAAACTGCATTTCAATAACTACGTATGGCTTGATTATCATTCTTATGAGATGC
Source organism: Viscum album (assembly GCA_963277665.1). Lineage (NCBI taxonomy): Eukaryota > Viridiplantae > Streptophyta > Magnoliopsida > Santalales > Viscaceae > Viscum > Viscum album. The sequence continues at coordinate 1,281,063,612 of OY728156.1, forward strand.
GTAGTGGAGTCCAAAATTTCAATTCAGGACCCAGCCACAACATGATTATGGTTATCATTGACATATGTATCTCTGTATAAATTGGATGATACCCATCTTTATGTGTTATAACCCTAACCTTAAATATTTTCAGATCTTCATAACCCTTTTCATGACTTTAGGTCACAAAAATGTCAAACTTCTGAGAATTATTTTGCCTGACTATGCAGCACGTGCCCATAGGCGGCCTTGCATAAATAGTCCACATAACAGACTTGTCAGCCGAAGGATACTATTTATTTGACTATGCAGCCAATGCCCTTAGGTGGCCCTGCATAATTCAACCCCGTAACGAGTTTGTCAGATAGTGGTAATTTCATTTTTGGGAAGAATGCCTCTTTTATCCTTATTTGTCTTAAACGACAGTATGTAGGGATCCGCAAAAAAATAGTCATCCTTAACATATTTTCCCCATATCCTTTTTCATGATCTGAAAGTATTCAAGTCTATGGTTTATACTCTCCATATTCTCTTTCCCTATGTTTGGGTCAGACCTTCGTAGGAGTGATATTTATTAAATTATTTGATAGTCTTGTTCGGAAATATCTTCTCCATATTCAAGTACCTCTTTCCATACAACAAACTCTATACTTTGGAAAATTTGAATCTCCATAAACTTTCGCTGGCTTTTAACACTAGGAAAGTAAATTTCTGAGAGTTCTTTTGCCTGACTATGCAGCACGTACCCATAGGTTGCCTTGCATAAACAGTCCACATAAAAGACTTGTCAGCCAAAAAATTATATTTGTTTGACCATGCAGCCAATGCCCTTAGGTGGCCCTGCATAATTCCACCCCCTAACGGGTTTGTCAAATGATGGTAACTTCATTCTTAGAAACTACTTCTTCTGATGCCTTTTATCTCTTTTTCATATCCTTCCTCATATTCAAATATTCTTAAGTCATATTTTACCTATTTTCTCTCATACTTGAGTATGGTAATATGTTTTCAGATAAATTTTCAAGGAATTGAATCAATTTTAATCAATTTTGGTCAATGCTATTTCGACCTTTAACATTAGCCCCTTTATGTCCGGCATGCATGACTTTAAACTGCCCACAAAAGACAAAGGAACTATGAATAAAATTCAAGTTCCAGCTCACTATATATACATTTTTGTATGATTTAGGTAATATTGAGAAATTAAAAGGTTCAAAGTTTGTAGGTTTAATTATAATAATCCTAGTAAACATCAAACTATGCTTACTAGGCACATTGGCTTAAGTAAATTTGAAGCATGTAGCAAAAGAGAATGTAGGTACAAATGAGTTATGGTAAAAGTGTTTTTCATTGATGCACAAGAGTTAGAAGGACATCCATAGACTGGAGTCTCTTTTCTTTTTCAATAATTACAAGAGGCTTTCAACATAACTCTTCATTTGATTTACGGAACCCCGAGCTTCATCAACAATCACTTGGAATTCATTCATTCAACTGGATACAATAAGAGATGCCGTAATACTAGCTCTTCTTGGAACAGTTGTAAAAGGATGTTCTTGAGTGCGGTTTGAGAAAATTTTCTGATGATCAAACAGTGACTCTGTTTCTGTCCAAGAGACTTGGAAGATGGAAACATGGATTTGATAATGGAGCATTGGAGGTAAAGAGCCATCTGGAGAGAGTACTATTTTCAGATATTTCTCTAATGCCATGTTTGTCTTCTCTCCACCAACTGACAGCGGAAAAAAATTTAGGCCATGGGTTTTCCATTTTCATATCTACAAGAAAATGACATGGAGGATGAATTTGAAATTTCACACCATTGTTGTTGCTCTTAATGCACAGCATAACCGAAATAGAGGAGTAGCAGTGTAGCTTCATTTCAGGAATATAGTTCTTTGCATCTGAAACATTGACTCCTTGCAGATGACCATGACTATAGAGAGGCAGGTAGATGCTCTGTGGGAAATTAAGATGATATTTATTCAAGTACTTAACCAAATCTGGGAGAGTTCTGTCACAGATATCATAATAATCATGGCCAATGATGTTCATCATGTCATCAATCCGCTTGCTAGCCAGTTCATCAGCCATTTTAATTCACTTAAGATCCATTGAATCTGCACAAAAGTTGAATAAACTAACTCTTAAATGGGTTTATTTTTCATAAAATTGTGAAAGAATTCAATAAAAATGGAAAAGGCATTAAGACGCGCAAGTCTAAAACTTGGCACGCAAGTATGGATATGTCGCGCAAGTATTTGGTGCGCAGGTATCACCGCGCAAGTCAAGATACCTTGACAGCAGCACGCCATCAAGGAAACACCGGAAAACAGAGCAACATACGCGGTTAAGATGACCTGCACGACGAGAGCTCGAGAGGTTTGAAGTCCGGAAATCCGGATGCTTTGTACGGAGGTGAGGCCGCGTATTTATAGACCAGGGGGCCTACCTACGCGTTGTACCCAGTGCGCTCAAGACCTGCACGGCGCACACTTGTGCGCTGCTTTCTTCCCAATGAACACTTGCGCACCACCTTTTCCTTTGGATGTATTTGATTTCCAAAGAGTCAAATCCTTTATTTCTCTCTGGATCCAACTCTGAGTGGGGACTTTTTGTGACGCTCCTTTCATCACAGAATCTAAAGATTGGAAAAGGGGAATATCTGAGATAAAAATGGTTTGACCATTGAAGAAAACATCAAAAATCGACAAAGGGATGAACAAGGAGAACTTTTCCCATAGGCCGTGCAAGTTTCCTCATCATCGCGCAAGTGGACTTGCGTGACGCACTTTGGCGTGAAAGTGACTTGCGCGACATAAATGGTAACCGCCCGGGGTCTTCTCCTGCCTATAAATAGACCCTGTGGGCCCCCCATTCGAGAGGAATTTTTTCCAGAAACTTGGATCTAAGCACCTGATGCCCAAGTCTTTTCTGAAATCTTTCGAAACACTTCTAAGGTAATTTCATACCTAGAACGGAAGATCTAAAGAGAGGGAGAAAGGCCTATGTGTTGAAACTCATCAACACTTGCACACCTGAGTGGCCAGCCCTTAAGGGAAGTGGCCACACTTGCGCGCCGCCTTACTCCTTCAATAGAACTTGCGCGTCCCTTTTCTGGAAGAATCTGAAGAGGATTCTAAAGGCCTTAATGAAGAGTCTCTCAAATATTACAATGCTGGTTGAACACCGCGCAAGTACCCTATACATGTCGTGCAGGTATACCTGCGCGACCAATACTTGTGCACCCACGCAGTACCTACGCGCCTTCCAAGACTAGCGCGCCCCTGCCTGTTTTGAGTGCCCTTCTTGCCCATTTTACCCCTCTTAAGCCATTAACCCTTTCCTATTCAAGATTCAGTCTTCAAGACACTCTTCAAAGAAATTTATGGTATGATTTCTTGATTTTACTTCATTATCTGAAAGGAATTCGGTGGAATATCTATCAAAACCTAGTGATTTACATATTTCTATGTCCCTAAAGATTGAGAGTTCATTCATTCAACCTTATCCTTTAAATCCTTAACCTGGGTCTCCTTTTTAGGAATAATCTGAAGTCCTAAGTCCTCCAAATCTGGGCATCCTCCTCAGGAGTAATCCCCAAATTCTTAAAGTTCCCAAATCTGGGCATCCTCTTCAGGAGTAAGCCCCAAACATTAATCCTTAACCTGGGCTTTCCTTTCAGGAATAAGTCCCAGTCATAATTTTGGGCTTCCTTTTCTGGAGTAAGCCCCAATTCCCCTAACCTAGGATTACTCTTCAAGAATAAGTCACAGTCATAAACTTGGGCTTCCTTTTCAAGAGTAACCCCCAAGTCCCTTAAATTCTCTTAACCAGTCCTAATTTACATTTGATCTGGGATTCCTTCTCAGGAGTAAAACCCAATTATCAATCCTCTCCTAATCTGGGATTCCTTTTCAATAATAAGTCCCAAATTAGAGTATTCAAATCTCCATGAAGCACATATACCTTTATGGACCATGTTCCTGGATTTTCTCCCTAAAGTATATCCTAATCTTCATTTATCTAGGCAGTCATACATACATAAGCCCCAAACCGTTTCTTATGATTACATCTTTCATGGCCCAATTGTCTATTTTATTTCCAATACCTCTTGATTCTCACACCGAGCATGACTCACGTGAGCTTAGAGAGTAAAAATAATTATGACATCCTTCTTTGAGCCATCAATCATAAACATCATACTCCCTTAATCGAACTACGTGGGTTTTGATTCCCTTTCCAAAACAAAGGATACATAGGTAGCCCATCTACGGGTTCGATCCCAACTCTGAAATAATCCATGTCCTTCTGAATGACAATAAACTTCAAGTGCCCCACTGAGTGGCTTTAAAACCAGCCTAGTCATCATAATGACCAAGAGACTTTTATATAAATGTTTTGAAAGATACCATTGACTAAGAATCTCTAAATAGATATAGATGATTCTCTATTGATGAAGAACCTCGAATACATATAAAAGATTCTCTAAATTTCTTACATATTTAATCATTGATTGTCAAAACAGAAGGAAAAGCTCATTTTATACTTGTTCATGTAATAAGGATTCACGAACATAACTTAAATCTATAAAGAGAGTCCCGGAATAGACAATAATTCCCCTCAAAAAGGTGTGATGAGTCCAACCTCCCATACTCTCTACCAATGAAAATTCCTAAGCCTCATCAGTCCACAAGCTAATGAGCGCCTACATTTGGAATGTAGGTCTAAATGGATGTGGAATCATTGGATGTTTCCGGTTTTACAAACAAACCCGTTAGAAACCGATCAGAACGTTTGAATCTCCCATCCAGGAGGTCATCCCCGAATTCCGAGGGAAACGATGACCATCATGAAGGAATACCACACTGTGACTAACCGCCTTCAGAGAGGCCTCATAACTCATAAGGTAAAACTCACAGCCCTTCTAAAACCACATTCGCTATTTTTTTTGAATAAATCCATAAATAATAAAACATATACCATGGTCAATGATTATATAAAATGATATGACTCAAGAAAGAAATGAAAACCACAACCCATTTCTATATAATGAAAGTACCTGTGATTTCCATACAACCAATACCTATATGTATCCAGTCAATATGTAGTTTATCAGGGTCTTAGTGAATGGATAATTCAGCCACCACATAAGCATTGGACACTCTATCCTGATATTCAAAATCAAAACATTTTTACATAGTTTCACTAGTTCCAAAACCAAACATTACATTTAGGAAACATAAAGAGAAAACTATCATCCAAAACCATGGAAATGGCATAACACTTCAGGGTAGGTATCCCCTCTGATACCACTCTTTCAAGACCTTACTTGATAGGGTTCAGGCTATAACTACCCCAAGTCCACCCTTATTGGGCTAGTGGTTGGCAACTAGCACTGAGTAGGAATGTCTCACAAATTGAAGTCATTATCCTAATGCACCTCTACAAACACACACATCTCCAAGACCGTACATTTCAAAATTTTAAATCAAACGATGAAAATTAATGTATATATCTAAAATCAAAAAATTAGAGTATGAATTAATGTACTGGAAATTTAATAAATGTTAAAATTATATCCCACCCAAAATTGGAAATTTATGTTTGACCTTCTCATAAGAAAGAGATTGTTGTCAAAGGAAACACAAAAATACACCTCACACTTTCTATCCCAACTAGCCTCCACTAGTTCCCAGTCCTCTAAGGACTCCGTAAAGATATATTTCATCTTCAAAAGACATGAAATGTTCATAAAGATCCCATACAGTGGTGTGTATAATAATACCCATTATAACTCCCTATAATTACTAAGAATAAAGAATCAATATTTTTTATCTCATTACAATATATATCAAACTTAATATAATACTTAAAATAAATAAATGTTGATATTCTCATAAAATACTCTGAGTATCAATGGTCTCAACCATTTTTATCCATAGTTAAACTATGAATATTTGATGTAATGCTCGTTCAGGACAAACAACTCCTCGAGATATGTTGCTACTAATGTCACTCATCACAGAGGTCATGCCCATCATGTATATTCAAGATTAATCACATAGGAAAATAATAGGTTTCATCTGAGATTCACACATTATCTTACTAATTCCCCATAAAAACATTAGATAATGATAAATAGATAGTGGGTAACACCCAAGTATCCTAAGCGGATAACAGTCTCTACTAGAAACTTCCTCATAGATAGGGGATCAATGCTCATGAAAATATAACTCTTGCTAATTACATAAAACCCTATCTAAGGAAACATGAAAGAAATGAGAATCCCTCTATAACTATCAGAGGGATAAATTCTCCAAGACGCTAAGGTATCTATTCAAGAAGAATAAGACAACTCACTTCAGAATAAGGGATCCCACCCAGACCACACTGGTCATTAAGATTCTGCTGAGGGTTCACCCTCAATGATGAGAAAGGGATCATACAATAAGCTCTCATAGGAATTGAAAATGGGAACACACTAAACTGATAAAGGAAAAAGGGTGCTCACACAATCTCTCTAAAAATACGATATGATAAGAAATAGTAATCCAACATATCCTCAAAAGTGAACATGGAATGTCCCAAGTGGTATGAGGTATGTCTCACTAATTTTTTATCTTTCAATGTCTCATTATCACATAGTTCACTTTTCCAAAAGTACACAGTATTTTTACTAAGGTTACACAACATGTAGCTATTAATCTAGAACTTATAATTTCTTCTTCCCATGCCCATGTACCTACCTATGTACACTACATACAAACCACGACACATTCCATTTGGGGATACACGATATCTTTATAATTTACTCCCTATATTGTCCATTCCACCAATCAGGGTGTACATTATGTGTTCTATGGCCCAGATAGCATGTGACATTTCCTGACATCCTAGGTGTGTATACCCTATACATGCCAAACTGGTTAGCTAAGTGCCACATGGTATGTGACACAATTCACACAACATGTGATAATTATATTTGTGCTAAAAACCTAGATTTGTATATAAAGGAATATATAGTGTGTCTTCATAGCACTACATTTTTTGTATTCAAGAATTTCATAAAAATTAATGATGTTTATGTATCTTCACTCCAACCTATGCACCCACTAATTCCACTATAAATTATTTCATATGTATTGAATCTCGAGTTAACCAGACCCTCTCACAATTTTTGGCTATATACCTTCCCTATATGTTTCTTATAAAACACCTATTGCCATGCCTCATTAGTGTCACATGCTAAAACTATGAAAAAAATTCAGATCCATCCATATATCTATTTCCATATACTTACACAATAACCACAACATTAGATATTCATCCCAACCCAAAGAATCACTCTATGTCAGCAAAGACCAAATGTCCAATGATATTTCACTAGGTATCTATCGAATTACCATTCATGGTAAATAGTAATGATGAATTTACATAGAAAGGGTATAGAGACTGACAAATCAAAAAATAAGAAGAGATCTTAGGATATTTCTTTGGCTGGACTCGAACTTTTTCAGTTATAATTATGAAAAAATATCCAATAATAATTAAAAAACAACAACCATACTCTAAATACCATTTAAAAAAATCACATACCTAAAAAATATAGATCCATGAATCAATTAATTTGTCAATTAATTTACATTGATTATGGGACAATAAATGGGGATAAAAACAAAAAACAGAATTCCTAACTCTGTTTTTTTCAATCAATAACGAAGAATGATCACATGTTGTTGTTGTCAATGAGATCCACATACTTCATTACTGCTCAATAATTCATCTGATCTCAATTAGATGTCATCATCCAATGATCCTCCAAGTGCTCCTATAAATTATTAGGTTATACAGATAATGATTTTAATTTATAATAGACATTTTTAAAAAGAGGAATCTAGTTCTATATATTGAAATAACAAAATAAATTTATTAATTTTATAATTTTCACCCATGATAGCACATTATCAAAATGCTTGATACCGATAAAGATAATGTGTTGCCTATGGTAAATTCGTTATTTTGAAATCAATGGTGTTGTTTAATTTTTGATCCAATAATCCTTTTTAGACTTATTCTGAATTTATTGGAAAACTATGAATTTTTTAAATTTCTATACTTAATATCCTTAAAGAATTAATTTTATGCTCACTAGGCTTCAAAATCTTGCTCCTTCTCATAACCTGGCTCTAGAAATATTATAATAAATATTCCAAATTTATACAATGAAAAAAACATGGAACATTTAATTATACAACATAAAAATGGGTAAATATATATATCCCAAAAAATAAGATAGGTTCATAACATCAATCAAGTCACAATGAAAGAAAATTGAGATAAAGAACCCTTATGGAGTTAGTAATTTTTGAATAAAAAAACATTTGATGACTTAAAATGATATGGTTATATAAATACAACATATTAAATCATTTATTATTCAGAAATTAATTTTCGGTCATTGTGTATATCATCTAAATTAGAAATTTGTACCTAACATTAAAACATGTTTCAATAAAGAGAAACTGAGAAGAAACCCTTATATTATATCTGATTTGATTTATAAGTTCTCTAACCACTTATACAATAAATTAAATTTTCTTATAATTATATAAAATCTTAATATTCATACATATAATATTTATATATGATCTAATTATATCAGTTAAATACCTATTTATTTATAATTATCTATTAATGTTGTTATTTTTTTGTATTAAATGCTTTGTTTTTCATGTATGTTTTAGTTCAAAATTTATTATCCCCATACGTTGATCATGGTTACTCCATCACCGTAATATTATTAATTATATAATTATAATATATAATCAACATAATCAAGCTTATGACCATTCCTTTAAATTAGTTATGAAAAATGAATTACATCACTACCCAGAGACGATAGTCCATATAGACGTATTAGTGATGTTTCTATTTTTTGATGGATGGAGAAAAAAGAAAGGTAAATGATAATTCTGCTTTAAAAAAGCATAATTATATCAAAAATATAATATATTCATTAAATATACCATTTTTACTATATAATTATTGATGAAATGATAAATAAATAACATCTCTTTGGGGAGGTGGAAGTCCACACATATGTGTGAGTGTTGTTATCTTTTACAAATGGATCAGAATGTAAGAAGGTATATATGATATTATAATTAAAATAGAATAAAGTTTTCGTTAATATCATATATAAAAATTAAATTCATAATAATAACCAACCATGATTGCTGGTGGTGGGGAATGAGTCTCATCACTACGGGGAGGTGCTAGTCTACATGTACGTATGTGTGATGTTTTCATCTCCCATTTGATTTAAATAAGCTGTTAAATGGTTGATATATAATTATAATAAAATACAATAATATTTATCATATTGTAAAATTAATTTTTTAGGGATGTATATTCTTTTGAGAAGGTGTAAGCATAAAAAATTGAAAGAGCTTGGTTAATATTTATTCCACTTCTTTGAGATATGTCCTTTTGATTACAGATTAATCCTTGAAGAATTGTTCATAATAAAATAAAATAACCTATATGATAAACTAAATGATTATTTTAAGGTTAATAATCATTTATTTTATTGTATTTAAGGTTCAAATCTTGTCATTAAAGAATGAATATGGGATCCCCTTCATAAGTGAGCGGGTGTGCACACATAGAATTTCTTAAAATATTTCAATTATATAATGTCACATTCATTGTAATTTGTATACAAAGGGATAAATATTAGAAATTAGAATAATTTAACCATGAAATGTCTTTAAAAAATAATATTTTTTGTGGTCTTTGTGTCAATCCTACCCTTACATATCAGTTTAATACCCCTATAAACCTATTTTAACCATACATGTGGTATCAAAATTTTAATATTTTAAATATTCTATATGAAATTTTTTTAATATTAGGTAATTATATTATATTAATTTTTTCTATGAAGAAAATGAAATACATTATACCAGATTTTATTCTTATAAGTGTTGAATTTAATTTTAATTTAGTGTGCAACCTATAACAAAATATTTTTTGAAGAAAAAATCTTCAAGCATAACATATAATTTTATTTCATTCCTTTCATTATAAAAATCATAAAATTAATTTGGAAATATATTATTGAAAATATAATATATTATGTTTATTAAAAACATCAAAAATATGGATTAATTTAATTTATTTAGATATAATCCCACTGCAATGAATAAAAAAAGTTTTTAGATAAAGGTATTTTTAATCCCAAAATATGAAATTATACCAAAATAAATTATAATGGTGATTTTTATTTAAGTATTTATATTATTTATAATTAAATTATATTTTTTTAATTTATGAACAAAATAATAACATAATGGTACTTTTACATGAATTGAAATTATAGTTTTTAGAACAATAATTATTTTTCAATGTTTATTTAAAAATAAATATTTTAGAATAACCTAAAAATTCACTCATAAGTTAATAAATCAAAGATAATTTAAAATTTTATATTAATTTTAATAAATAAAATTTTTATAGTTTTTTGGAATTTTTTTAATTTTCATGTACAAAAATGATATAAAATCTATTTTTGAATAAAATGTATTTTTGAAGTGTAAAATGAATTTACTAAAACGTTAGTAATTTTTTATTATGAATTAATAAAAACAATTACATTATTAAAAACCATTAAAAGTATTTTTCATAAAATCATTATTATTATTCATTCATGACTCTTTAATGTCTATATTATAATGATTTACTAAATTGATGTTCATAGAGACTCATGGTTCTGTGTAAGGAAATATATCAACTACTTCGAGTTTTATTTAAAAGGATAAGAAATATAAAATATTGGGGTGTTATATGAGCATGATTTGTTTGATATTTTTTTCACTATGTCTTATTTATAATATTGTAGACCGTAATACATTCCATTTTTTTGGTATATGTTGGGTGCTTGTCACCATCCCATGACCTATTAGAGGTGGGATTTTGGTATCATTATCTCCCTTGTCTCATTGAAATCCCAAGAGGGGTACATTTTTGTGGAGGGTACTTGAAATTTTCCATTTATATTCATAATTTATAATCAATATCTATATGAATTATAGTCAGTTATTGCCTATTTTAAACATCATCTCTAAGTAATCTTGATAATTTTGAACTAGTTTCATAATAAATGTTTCTAATATTCATTATTATTACAAAATTAATCATTAAAATATCATTAATGTATCTATAATAGCCATTAGATGGTAATTATAAATGTATAATTTCATTCTGTTGTAGTTTTGGTTATAAAATATGAATATGAAATCACTTATGATAATTTTTCAGTGATTCTTAATAAATTAAAGGTGATTTTATAATTTAATGAGTTTAATAATAATGTTACCAATAAATAACAAAAAAATCATTATTTAATTATTTCTATCATATGTTATGAGAAATTTAATTCCCATAGTCACACATGATATAAATTTATAGCATAAAACATGATAGTGGTTAAACAAACCTAAACAAGAATGTACCATGATTAATGATTTATTATGGAGTGATTTAGTTTGAATATCATTATAACATATGTTTGTTTATCATATTTATAGTATATTAATCTGATATATCAAAATTTTAATGATTTATAAGAATAAAATAACTTTTTATATATTATTTAAAAGTAAGATGAAATTATTTTTTTTGAACCTGGAATGCTCCTTTGGATGGTTGAATTTTCCATGGTTGTTTGTAGCTATTAATGTTTATAGTTCTTCAATTATTCATTCCAAACCCCTAATAATTTAATATAAATCATATATATTTCAATTTAAGTTATTGTCATTACCATAAATATAAGGATGTGAATAAATGAAAAAATCGATTCAATCATACTCTGATGGCAGTAGTCCACATGTACGCATAGATGATGACCTAATTTTGCATAGAAAGGGTAAAAGGAGGAATATGGTTTATAATTTCAGAATATAAAATATGAAATAAATATTATATTATATATTAAATTCCATAATATTAAAATCTTGTAATGGGTATTAAGGAAAACGAAATGTGGTGTGTTGTGGAGGCAGTAGTCTTTACAACACAAGAATGATATGTTCATATTTTCATAATAAAAATGGAAAGGGTGTTAATACTTGTACCATAATTATAATAATGTATAAATAAACTAATGGAACTGATGATATCATTTTGAGATGGTGTAATTTAATTTGAGGAAAAAAAATTGACATATTGTAATTGAAATTAGAAAGAATATGTTAGAAATTTATACCACACTTGTTGGACTGTCTCATTTGCAAAGTGGGTTAAGCCTTTGAGTGATTTAATTTTGTGATTAACAGAAACTCTTGAAGGTGGATTGAATTTTTTAGTATAGGTTTGGTTGTATATTTTTTATTACTAAGTGGTTTGCGGTGTTAGGGGTTGTTGGGAGACGAATTCCCATTTTATAAGTGAAAATGGACAACATTTTTTTAAATATCCAGAAAGATACAATAATGGGATGTCAATATCAAGAAAGGTAAGTCCTAAAATAAAAAAATGGAGATGTAAAGTGATACGTTAAATCAAGGCCATAACCACCTATTCCTATATACATTTTAAAAATTCTGGTGGTCTATCACTATAGGTTAAACCCTGCTTACCCATTTTGATTTTCATCGAGGTAACAAATTTTTTCTATGGTAATTTATCATTTATGATTGGAAACAAATTAGTCTCAATTAAATAATTTATATCTAATAATTCCAAAATATAAATATATTTTACTATATTAATTTTAAAATAGTGATAAAATTTAACTTTAAAATAATAAATGTATAATATATTAAAAATTATGTTTTGAAAAATATATATTAAGTTATAAAATTTCAAATATGAGTTAGTAAATAATAAAAAATTCTAATTATAAAATCAATTATAAAATACATATTTTGGCTTATAGAAATTTTTTATGAATCTCTAATTCATATTAATATAAAAATGAATTTATAAAAGTGGCGTTATTTGTTAAAAAAGGATTTCACTATTCACATGAAAATATATATTTTATAAAAATAAAAAATAAAATATTAATAAAATATTAATAAGATGAATCCAAATATAATTTTCATTTTATTAAACTCAAAATTTCATATTTTTTAATCTATATTTAAATTAAAATTACAAGATATAATGAAAAACAATTATAGAAAAATAACTTTTTTAGAATATTATCAATTCACATAATTTAATAATTAAATTAGTATTAATTAATTATTTACATAAAATATATTTTTTTATAATTAGTTTAAATTTTCTTCAAATATAAATTCATATCGCATAAAATTTCCAATATATAGATAAATTAATTTCTAATCATAGAATGATCATATTAATCATTTTAGCTACAAAAATTAAATTTAAATCTTATTAGAAGTATAAATTATATTTTATATTGAAAAATTTTATAAATTCATTACCCCAATTTATTCCTTATAATTCAAGGATTATGTTTTGAAAATCAACACATATCATGGTTTTATTTTAGTTTAGTGTTTCATGTGGGGAAATCTATTGAACACATTTTTTATTTAAGAAAAAATGTTTAGTGAAATATCATGTAATTAAATCAAATTTTTTTAATCTATCTACAATGTATTTAACTTTATATATTTAATTTTGGTATTTTATATGGATTGTATTTTAGACTAAGCTCTAAGACAGCGTGTGATTATGAGGACCGGTGTTCTCGAAATAAATGTTTGAAAGAAATTAAAAGTATTTAATATATATAATTCATAGATTCCTTAGAATTTGTAATAACTAAAAAAAAGTCTAGAATCATATCTATGAAGGCACCATTGACTTCAAAATATTGGTTTTACCCTAGGATTGACTTAATATTTTTCAGTATGAGTTGTTTTTGAAAAATTTATTATGGGTATAAAATTACTAAAATATATTAACCTAATAATATATTTTATTTTGTTCAGCACTGTGAGATAATTTCTTATTAAATATACCGCTATTGATTTTGTCTTAGTTTTTTTAACTAATCCTTTGGGACCTAGGAGCCATTGGAGGAGAGCGTTCTTGGAAAATGACGATGGATTAGAATTGGATCGTTGATCATCACGCCAACAGAGTCTATGGATCTCGTCGATGAAAAAACAAAACTATTCTTCATCAATGATCAATCCAATATCACATTAGGATGATTTATCTTGTTATAACCATATCATTATTTAATTTCTCTACAAATGCAGAAATATTCCATGAATAGACATGATAGGTTCATTGTCAGTAGATTTAATTTCAATGGAATTGATTATTTGTTAATATTTATTATCCCTCATTTTTCATCCTTTCAATGATAATGAACTGAGGACAAACAAAAAATTGGTGAGGTTAGTTCCTCATATTTTATGTCTTGTTGTTTTATCCTTTCGTTCATCACATGATCATTAGGGGAATTTTCTATGGAACCATGTTTTGATGAATACCTGGTATTCGATCGTTACATGATTGATCATTGGTGAAATCAATCGATGTAGTGGGTAATGTTCCTGATTGATGTTGTAGTTGTGGTGAGATGATGGAGGTGGATAATCATGTGTGAAACTGGTGTATTTGTGGATTTTTTCTTCCCAGTTTTAACAAAAGGTGATTTTTTTTCTTATAATATCATTTCTCGGTGAAATCATGATATGGAATCCAAAGATCTGGTGACTAGAGGGAAAAGTTAACCAAGATCTATAAGATCTGGTAAGGTCAGAGGCTCCGGTAATGCATGGGATGGTGTAGAAGTGGATCTGTAAATCATGAGAAACATAGTGTGTACTTAGGTATTACACACTATGTGGGGTCCTCCAGTTGAAACTCTATGGTTTGAGATAGGGTTAATGATCACAGGAATATGACCTTAGTCACATATCATTTGACCCCTTCTATGTGACACGATGTCTACATTAAAGAGTACACAGACACGGGTAAAAGTACATGGCCAGAGGGAACACCATGTACTTCTACATAGACAAAACTTGGTGTTCATGGGCCAGTACATAGACACTACATCAGTATAGGTACATAGCTAGGTGGCATGGGTATGATATTTTGTGTCTCTACATGCCTTGTACTCCTTCAAAAAATTCTATATTTGGAGTCTACATGTCATGTGACATTCTCCCACACAGGTATGCACTTGGATAACTGTACACATCATATACCCCCTAGTACTCACTGTGTACCCCCTTCAATATTCTTCATAGCACTTCATTTTTGTAGTTTGAACAATCATAGGTTAAGAATGTTCCCTTGGTCCCTTCTGTTGAGGGAACATTATTTTATGACATCCATAACACTGGGTTTTTATCTCCTCTAGGGGCCAAATCTCAAATAGATTTATGGAATCCCTTCATGAGACTGGAGTGTGATCATCTATAATACATTGTTCCATTAGTGGGATTTGGGGAAACAGTGTGAACTATTTGATTTGGGAATTGATCCTACATATAGTAGGTTGTATCAGTTGGGTCTGTGGAATCATTGACATGTGATCCATACATAATGGGTTGATCCAGGTTCAGTTCATTTGTCCCCCCTTGGTTCTGGTTGTGACACCCTATCTGTGTATCATAGTCTCCTTAGACCAGTGATCTTTCATTGGGTAGGGCCCAATGAGATAGAACCCATCATCAAGTGTCTAAAATTATATCATGGATCATTGAGTTGATTCTCATATAACGATGATTGATTCAAGTATAATTCTACGGTTGCACATTCATTATAACCTTCGGGTGTTATATTGCCTTTCTGAAGTATATATATGTGTTTTTGTTATACATTGACTGTTACATCTTGTATTGAGATGACTATAATTCATATTTTTTATTTAGTTTTTTAGGGGTGTCCAACTTATTATTGTAATAATTTGTGCAACATTGTCTTAAATCACATGTTTCATGACTTATACAGACGATGAAACCTTTAATGGTGTCCTGGGAGGATAGTAAGCATGTGGATCATTAATGAATCTTTTTAGACTAAGTTGATTTATCAGGATCATATTTATGACTTTATTCTTCACCCTTGGAGTAGGTTGGACTCTTTAAAAATTTTAGGTTCAGATCTTATTTGGATCCTTTTTCACATTCAGTAATTTTACTATCGTACTCTGTTGTGGGATATTAGATTTATGCTTGCATTGTTTCAGTTGTTTTACATTTCATCATTGTGTGTTCTTGGATATGTGATCATCTGCATAAGAACATTATGCTAAGACCTCCTAGTTTTTAGATATTTCTAATTAGCACTAGTCTCTAGCCCCTAGAATATTGGATGTGGGATTGAGATAGTCATCGGATGGACCTCATCAGTTCAGATAATGACAAAGTGGTAACAGAGGTTAAGTTATACCTTAGGAAAATAGTGGTGAGATGGGGTTTGGTCAACAATTTTATGAGTTTAATGTTTGGATTTCAAGATATGGTCTCCAGTGTTTGTGCTATGGGTGACATATCCATACTCTAAGACTCTGATTAAATCCATCACGACTTGGTACATGTAGACATTGGTAACATGTAAGAGTTTTGGTAAATGAATAATAGAGGAATAGTTTTTGTTTTCCATTTCCTTCTTGAGTCCGCTCCTCACATATATTCTTTTGAATATGGTACATCTTGTTTTGATTTCAAGATTTCTCGATGTAGAAAGCCATCCAGGATTCATCTTTCGGATCCTTAGGATGATTCACCTAATAAAAAATCATTGGTACAGTGGCATGTACCAGAGATAGCACCTCTGGGTGGTTTACCATTTGTACCACCAAAAGTTGAGAAGCATCTAGATATGGATGTACCAGCTGAGGATGCATGTTTGTTGAGTGTATTTAAAGTGTTTCAAAGGAAATAAAATCTCTTATTTTCTAGGGAGATGGACCCCTAGGTTGAGTAAGACTGGCTAGAGCCAGTCACTCATATTTTCCTCTTTATCTGGATGCCATAAGAGCAGATGGAATTCCTCATGGAACATCTTTATTAGGGATCTGTTGGGTAATAGTGGATCTGGAAGACACAGTGACGAGATAATATATCTCTCTCTTGGACAGAATTTGAGTGTCCCTGGAAATAAAGGTTTAGTCCAGGCATATTATGATCTGTACACATATAAGATATTATGTATCTGTAGTAGCGTAGTATGACTATGGGGGAATACTCAATGATATTTACTACTCTATCATGTTACATAGTGAATGTGGTGTGAGACCAGTTCTTGAAATCAAAGCCCTTTGAAAAGGGCTTGAGCTGGGACATCAAGGCTTTAGTAGTTCCCCATTTAATTCCCTCCTATGAATGGGTGATTCATAGATCCTTGGTGCTGGATATCATTCTAGAAGATAACACAATAATGTTGGGGGTTAGTAGTGGGCACCAAGTTGTTGAGACCATGGAAGTAGGTATCCGACAAGGGTCACAGGGATCCAAGAATGTCATTCACATTAGGTGTAAACCCCATAACTAAGATCCAATTGTGTAGGGCTCTATGGGTGGCTAGATTCAGCTGAGGGGATGAAGGAGTTTCTCTAATGATAGTTAGATACATCCAGTTCAATAATGTATAATGTGTCATATGAATGAATTTGGGATGGTCAAGGGACCACGAATATAGAGAAAGATGCATTAGAAGGGTGGTATGTAGGGTGTCCGACATTTATAAGATAGGTTCATTGTTGTCTACATTGATGATATCCATGTGTATTCGGTGTCTGAGGAGGAGCATGTGAGGCACTTGAAGATATCCCTAGACACACTCTAAGAGAACCATCATTTTGGAAATATGAATATGTGTCAGTTTTGGATTTGATAATTCCACTTTCTGGGAAATTTCATCTAAAAGGCTAGAGTAGTGGTGGACCCAGTGAATGTTGAGGCAATTCTTTCCTAGGAGCCACCCAAGAGTGTTACTAATGTGTGGAGTTTCCTTGGGTTAGAAGGGTTCTATCAGAATTTTCACCCAACTTATCTAGAGTTTCATCACCATTGATGACTTTGACTCAAAAAGGGTATCATGTCATGTAGATGGAAAGGTACCAGCATTGCTTTCATAAGCTGAGAAAGAGGTTAATGAGTTATCCCATCTTGATATATCTTGAGGAGGGTGCTGAGTACATTTTTTTTATGCTTTAGGGACCATATTGGGTTTTGTTCTAATGAAGAGGCAAGAGGTAATTGACAATGGTTCAAGCCAGTTGAGACCACATGATTAGAACAATGAGACCCATGATCTTGAGTTAGTACTAGTAGTCTTCACCTTGATGATGTGGTGACACTACCTAATGGGTGGGTGGTTTATCGTTTACTCTGACTACAAGATTCTCATGTGTATCTTCTATTATAACGATCATAACGTAAGGCAAAGGTAATGAGTGTAGTTCCCCCTAGACTATAACATCGAGATTTTATACACTCTTAGGAGGGGGAAGGTGCTGGTAGATTCTCTTGGAAGTATATCTTATTATCATTTGTTTGTTGGGGCATCGCAGCAGTCATCCTCACTGTATTTTTTCTATTTTGTAATCAGAAATTTCATCATATCTTCAGTCAATGGTTGTTACCCAACCTACTTTTCAGAACTTTCAGAGATTCTCCATTGGATATACCTACTTTGAGACCGTACATCCTTGAAATCTTCTATATTTGCTCTTGATGGATATTTGTATGGTGGTGATCCTATTATCATTTTCAGAGGATGGATGATGGTACCTTTGAGGATGTGGGAAGAGTTGTTGTGAGAGTTTCATACACCCTATTTGGAATTATATACAGGAGTTAGAAAGATGTACCAAGACCTTTGATGTCAGTTTTAGTGGACAGGTATGGAGTACATACTTACAGAGTTTGTGTAAAGACCTGAACTATTATAAATTAAATTATCCTTTTCATTTAATTTAATTTAATGAATTCTGATATAATGTGTCAATAAAAAACACATGAAATTAATTTTTTTATTACTTTATTTGGATTTAATTGACCATTAAGAATCAGTACAATTGATTACACAACCATTGAAAAATTATAACATAGTTATAATAAATATAGTGTTTTAACAAATCCAACTAACATAGAAAAAATATACGATGGCCTCAACCAGTAGGAACCATCCATCTAGAGTCTATATATTATAACTTCTGAGGGAAATACAATTTAACTTCTTTTCCCTTGAACATGACCATATTTTTATCCAAAATCTAAATCATGAGAAAAACTATTTATATAATAAATTCATGCTCATCGAGATTGAGGCCCAAACCATGTTTTTCAAACTACACAATGAAAGTCCAACCATTCAGCACCTTACTCATAGAGTGTTTGAACGTGTATTCAACAGATACATATCAATACCCCAAAATTAGGAGTATGTATATTATCTTTTATAGGATAATGAATATATTTTCATACAATTATTCTTACATTATAATTTTTTTATTCTGATACAATAAAACATAAATAGTATTTTTATGGTATATTCGAATTCAAATATGGAATTTATTTGGAAGAAATAATGGAATTTTTAATTAAATAATTTTTTTGAAAAATATTATTATTATGTAATTCCTTATAAATATAAACGATCATATAATATTTATAATATCAAATGTAATTTTTTTAAGGGTTTGAAAAATGTTATTTTCAAAAACCATTGATTTTAGTATATATATGTTATTATTTTAAAAATTAGAAATTCATATATTTAAAAAAATAATCAGATAAAATGTATATTATTTTTTTAATTATAATGTTGAAATTATCCAAAGGTATATTTTTAATAATTTTCTAATACATTTGAATTTTCAGTTAAAAATTAAATATCGTATATATATATATATATACATTCTGTATTATGACATCAAAATGGCCCCAAATTGATGAAATAATTACTATAAATTGGATCCATTACCAAATATAAATTTTCATCTTTAAAATAATTATATTATAATTATATTTTTTTATTTTATAAACCCTTTATGAATCCTCCAAAACTTTTGATATAATTTAATGTTTTAGAATCATTTCTTTAATTTAGTGACTCACTTATACATCACCAATGGTAATATTTTAATATGTTAGGCCTTTCTCCATATAAGATAATATAAACCACTTCAATTTGTTAAAAAATGTGTGAAAAACCATAGTATTTTTTTGGTTTTGGATATTTTATTATGTAGAGTCTAAAACCTATATAATAAAGAAACTCCACTTTTTTTCTATATATACCCACCCAATATCCCATTTATCGTCACTAAAACTCTTTGTATAGTCTCCATACACTTCCCTCCACACCCTAGAGCCCTCCAAATTTTCTCTCGATCTCTCAATAAGTCCTCAACAAGCCTTTGAATTCTCACATTCATGTAAATTATTCTCACCTTCCTCTCCTCTTGTCAAATTCAAAGAACATCTTTGAAATTACGTTTTGTAATTTAAAATTTAGATATTGTAATTTATTTATAATAAATCCCTTATTTTCTATTTTATTTTACTTGAATGAGGTATCATTTATCTTCCCCCATTTTGACCTTTACCTAAGTCTTTTCAATGTCGAAATTTCTTAAGGGACACTCACCATCTCTTTATTATTTAAGTTTCATTATGAACATATGAATTCTATTTCTTATTAAAAATGTTTTAAAAATACTTATATATCCATATTACTACCCATTTTATGTTTAAATGATGAGATAACCTTTTCTATCTCGTCATACATATTTATGATTTATTATGTAACGTTGTTATGTTGCTTAAATTTCACCATTATCTTCCATGACCAAACAATTGTGTAGTAAATATCATACCAATTTCTATATGGATGTTATTCAACTTCCTGAACATATTATTATTGATTAGGGACTTACTTATAGGTATTACACCCTCATTAATTCTATAATAAATCATGAAAATTAATGACACCATATTGTATGGTCTATGTGGCACCATTAAGAATGAGAATGAAAAGAATATGATGGGCGTGGACAGATAACACTCCAATGAATTGGGTACTATTTAGTATCATGATGTGTTCAATTGGGACAAGGATTGATCCTGATTCCATTATTGTAAATTTCCCACTGTGGGGTCTTGGTGGGTTTATCCTTGACCTATGATTGTGGTGTAGTGTTTTAATTTGTTTCCAAATGTCCCATGATGAATTTATGATTAACGTGATATATCATGGTTCATTGTTCTTATTTATGATTTCAAAACGTTTTATGCCCCATTGATATTAATATTATCTAAAATTATCATCTGACTCATTTTATTCCTATTTCATTCCCTTATCTGAATCTATAGCTCAACCCTTTCTTATGTATGTCCCCAAGTTATCCCATGCAATTTTATGTTTTAATGATTATTTTGAACATGTTAAAAACGTTTTTAATCAAGATGTTTTATTACCTTTTTTATGTAGTTATGTAGTGTATCTAATTCTAAATGACACTAGGCTTATAGATCATCTAGATTGTATTAACTGTAGTTTTATGTCATAAATCAAGTATTATTGTGATGTAAAGAGTAGAGTTGTTATATTTGGTATCAAAGGAAATGTTTAGTTATTTTTGGGATTATGATTAGAAAACTCTAGAAAAATCCTTATGGATATGAATAAGTATATGAAGACATCTCTATGTTTTGGTGAGTATAGATTATGTCTTTTATCAAGAAAATACATCTCTATCTATATACTACAATTTTTTGTTGTTCTTGTATATATATACCTATGATAAACAGATCCAACAAGGTGTTTCGGGGCTTACCTAGGGTAACCGGGTACATGGAAATGGGCCATATTTCACACCAATTTTGACACTCACATTGTATATGATTTGGTAAATTCATAAGCTCATTAAGAAAAATTATCATAAGAATATATGTAATGAAATAGATCATGGATAACATATATTGAAGCCTTTAAATTCTAAAGTTATGTAAATAATTGTAATTTATATGATATCCTATTTTAATTGGATTCCCTTATATGTGTTTAGTTGTTAAAGATAATCATACATAATTTTTCTTTTATTCTATCCAATGTATGGAAATAGGTGAAATTGTGTTTAAAACTAAAGAAAAGGGAAATGTGATGACTGCCCCGATGAGATATCCAACTTAATGGATGTAGGAATCACATACTTTTACATTGTACTCTCCCAGATAATGAAAGTTATGAAAGGAAACATATATCAATAGGAGAACCCAAAACCCTCTATGATATAACAAGACACAATCAAGAGCTTCATGTAACAGAGGCCTCCTACATTCAATGGATTGTATGATCCCTTAATAATGGAACAATGGATCAACTATATTGAGAAGATCTTCTCCATCCTTCAATGTTATGGAAAGGAAAAGGTTCTACTAGAAGTTTATCACATTTAGGGAGAAGGTGGTTAGTGGTGGACAATGATCAATAATATGATGCTTAAGGATGATATCATAGCAATAGAGTGGAGGGAATTTTGAAATAATTTTTTTGAAAAATATTTTCTTGACACTAACCATCTTAAAATAGAAATGGATTTTCATTAACTCAAGAAAAAAAGATGATGAATCTATTGGGGCATATGGGAGAATGTTTATTAGACATGCATGATACACCTAAAGCATGGTTATTATCCCTAAAAAGGTATTACCACATCTTTGGAGGGATAAAACCTCGTCTATGAAAATCCATGGTGATCTGTGGCATTGATAGCTATGAGAAAATTTCATGATATTCCCTCAAAGATGAAATGGAGATCAGTCAATATCAATGGTATCGCATGGATAAGAATAAAAAAATTAATCTTAAACTGGGTAGTCTAATCTAGAAATTTAACAGTGCCATAAAATTTCATCATCCCACTTGTTAAATTTGTGGGAAAAATAACCTAAAAATTTTACTAAAGGGAATGAAGAAATACTTTAGGTGTGGGAATGAAGGTTTCCTGGACAACATTTCCTAATAGGAGAGACCCAATAATGAGATGGAGGAATGGAATTCTCCAGTCAACCCTTGGTTAATTTTTCATTTCTTGAACTAGAAGAATCTAGAGAACTTTGAAAACAAGTCACATAAATCAAGGGGTTTTCAAACAAAATCAACAACATCCTAGGTATAAATGGTATAATTTTTCCATCACAACTACAGAAGTGGAGCCCAAAATTTTAGTGCTGATATGTATTATAGTTATTCATTCAAAATAGTGAACATACTCTTTGATTAAAGTTCTACACATTCTTTCAAATCACAAAATCTCAATAGAACTATTCTAACACTACCACAAAGCTTGGAAGTAGTGCTATCTGTGAAAATGGAAAATGGGGGAACTATAGCATCCCATGTATGTAACTATAACCCTATCATAATTTTTGCGGTGAAAATACCATATAATATTTTCATACAACCATTGGTGGAAATTGATGATATTATAGGTATGGATTGTATTTCCCTATATAGAACCAACATAAATTGTCATGAGAAGTAAATCACTCTCCCTGTAACGAATTGACCCCCAGGTTTTTTCACTTGAAAAGAAGAAGATGAATCTTACATATCACTTTCATATAAATCAGGGATATTATTTCCCAACAAGAAAGAATATATAACATAAATGATTCAGTCTATGGAAAGGATAATCCCCAAATACATGCCTATTGTGACATAATATTCCAATTTATTTCCCATCGTATTGACTAGTCCTCCTCCTAGAAGAGAGGCTGATTTTTAAATAGATCTTATACTTGGGCCATTTACAATATAAAATAATCCATATAGGATATATTTTATGGATCTTTGGGAGATAAATAAACAACTATAGGAAAATCAAGATAAAGGGTTTATATGCCAAAGTGCTTCAACATGGGGTGCACCAGTCCTCTTCATCAAGAAGAAGAATGATTCAATGCATGATTTCGTTGATTATCTCGATTCAAAAAGATCATGATGAATAAAAAATATTGGATTCCATGTATTGATGAATTTTTTAATTAGTAATGTAGGGAAAAATAATTCTACAAGGTGGATCTATAGTCAACATATTACAAATTTAGAGTGAAGAAGGAGGATATCCCCAAGACTACTTTTCTCCCAAAGTATGGTGACTATGAGTTTATAGTAATTCCTTTTGATCTAAATAATGCTACAACAGTATTTATGGACTTGATGAATAGAATGTTTATAGATTACCTTGAAAAAAATTTACTTGTCCTCATAGAATATTTTCTAATATACTACAAATCCAAGGAGGAGCATGAGAGGAATTTGAACATTGTGCACCAGTCCTTCCAAAGGGTGAATTTTTTTAAAATGTATAGAAAGTGTGAGTTATGTTATATGGAATTATCATTCAATGGGAACATAATCACAATAAATGGGATATCTATGGATCATTAAAATAAAAAAATCAATTTAAGGATGGTTGAGGAAAACATTTGTAACAGGTATCCATAGTTCCCATGGGTTAAATAGATGTTATCACTAATATTTGATAAATTACTTGAGATTTTCAAACCATCTTACCAAGATAAATCTAAAGGGATTTAATAGTTCCTAGAATGATGAATGTGAATAAATATTCAATTTTTTGAAAAGGAGGTATATTTCTACCCCGATACCCACACAAACTGAAAATGGATATTTTTTGTAATATTCAGTGATGATTTGAATAACGGATTGGGTTTTTTGTTGATGAAGAATAGAAAACTCATAGCATATGATTCAAGTTAGTTAAAATTTCACAAATATAACTATACAAAACCCGATCAAGAGTTGGATACATTAATATTCTCTTTGAAAATATGGAGGAATTATCCCTTTGGGGATATGTGTGACATATATATATATATAGATCAAAAAATTATCAAATTTATACATTCACACAGAAAGAATTAATTATGTGCCGATGAATATTCTTAGAGTTGATCAATGACTATGACTACTCAATTCCCTACCATCTTGGAAAATAAAATAATGTGGATGATGCTCTATGTAAAACGGATTTATCACTCTTATCATTGATGATAAATGAGAATTATCCAATATTATTGGAATTGAAGAGGATTGGCATGGGAATCATAAAGAAAGAACATCATCAATCCTTTTCCAAACAATTTCATAACTATATATTCTTGAATGGTTAACCAATGATCAATTGTTGATGTGGGAATGTATAGAAATGGTAAAATATAAGAAATTTTAAATAATTAGATATTAATTTTAATGATTAAGGAATTGTGAGATTTGGGTCAAGACTATGTGTTCAATCAAATCATGAGTTAATGAAGGAACTATTTCATTGTTCATATAGATTAATATTCCGCATACACCATGTAAACACATATATGTATCTAGATCTCTAATAGATATATTGGTGGGAAAACATGAATAAGGATATCACTCAATATACATCAAATTTCTTGGTATGTCAGCATGCGAAGGTTGAAATAATGAAGGATAAGGGGATGATGCAACCATTACCCATACCCACATGGATATAAGAAAACATCACCATGAACATCATCATTAGAATTATAATGAAATAAAAATTAAACGATGATCTCTAGGTTATAATAGATCATTTTACAAATACTACACACTTTATTTTGATTCGGGAGGATTTCTTAGTGGATCAACATGCATGGATATACATAAGGTAAGTGGTGAGTCTGAGAGGATTACCACAATCGATTGTGTCTGATCAAGATCTAAGATTCAACTATTTTTTTTGAAAAAGTCTCTAGAACTTTCTAAACTCTGATTTGAACATTAGTAAAGCTTATCACCATCAATTTGATGGATAATCAGAGTGGAGTATCCAAACACCTTATGAAATGTTGAGAAAATAATAAATTGACTTCAAAGGAGAATGGTACTAACATACTACTTTTCTCAAGTTCAATTACAATAATAGTTTCCACTCAAGAATCCAAATAGATCTATGTGATTCTCTTTATGTAAAGAGATTCAGAACACCGACATGACAGGATGAAGTTGGGGAATGGAAACTGCTATTTCTTGAAATGGTCAAGGAAATGGTGGAAAAGTTTTATTTCATTCAGCATTACATCAAGGTTTATAAGATATGAAAAAAGATAAATGTTGACAATCGATGGGGACACCTGTATTTTGATGTTGAAGATGTGTTATTCATCTGTATATCTTCACGAAATAAATTTAAGATATTTGGGAAGAATATAAAGATTATTCTTAGGTACATAGAACCTTTTTATATCCTTGATCGCATTAGAATAGTGTCCAATCAACTGGTAATCTCACCGAACCTATCTCTAGTACATAATTTATTCCATGCATCCATCTTAGGGAAGTGCATACTAGACCCATCACATAAACAGAATCTAGAGGTGGTATCATTGGAGAATGAACCTTCTAATGAATAGAATCTGGTGAAGATCTTATATTTTACAGAAGAATTTTGAAAAAAAAAGTTAATACACCTCATAAAGGTTTTTGGAAAAAACCAAAAGTTTGAAAAAGAAATCTGGGAACTAGAGGATGTGGTGAAACAAAGTTACCCTCCTCTAGTCTAGTGTGGGAAATGAAAATTTTGAGGGTGAAATTTCTTAAGGGGGTTATTTTGCAACGACCCAAACTATTATAAATAGACATCCCATTTTGATTTAATTAAATGTATTTTGATATTATATGGTTATAGACAACACCGTCATTTATGATATTTCATTATAGACTTTATATTTATTTCAATATTAAAGAATCATTACTATTGATAATATATTATATGAACAGTGATAATAAGGGTAAAATAAATATATGGTTTTAAAAAATCTAGTAGACACAGATAAAATTTCTGATGGGCTCAACCAGTAGGATCGTACCCCATAAATCCCACATATGGGATCATATGATGGAGATGGAATTTATTTTATTTTCCCTTGACCAATCCCAATATATGGTTTGACAACTTAATCCTGAATGAAACTATTTATAGGATAATTTCAAGCTCATTGATATCATAGATCATCCTTATTCGTCGAATCGGCCCATGAAATTCCAACCATCACGCACCTTACTCATATGGTGGTTGTTGGTGTATGATGGGTATATTTATCATGAACATAGAACTATGATTATTTACATTATTTTTTATATGATAATGAATATATTTTCAACCAATTATTGATACATTATAAATTATTATTCTTTGGAAACAATAAAGCCCACAGAGTAATTTATTGTAATATTAAAATTAATTTAAGGAAATTATTTTTGTTTAATTAATATTTTTTTGAATTAAATAATATTATTGAGTATTTTTTAATAAATATATATTATAATATAATATTTATAAATTCAAATTTAATTTCTATATGTATATTTAAAATGTTGTTCTCAAAACCCAATCATTATCAATAAATGTGGGTTATTATTTTAACAATTGAACATTCATATATTTATAAAATTATTTAGATAAAATTAATATTATTTTTTTAATCATAAAATCAAAATTATCTAATTGTTAAATTTTTATAATTTTCTGAGATAGAATAATTTTTGGGTAAAAATTTTATACCGTATAAATATACTCTATGTATTATGAAATAATAATGACCCAAAAGTTCTGTAATAATTACAATAAATTTTGTATATGTCCAAATATAATTTTTTAATTTAAAATAATTTTATTTTATGTTTAAATTATTTATTAAATAAATCCTTTTTCAATCCTTTAAATCATATGATATATTTTGAGGTTTGAAAATCATTTCTTTAACAGTGTAACTCAGCTGAACCTCACCAATGGTAATATTTTAATAAGTTCTACACATGGAATTTTAAAATAATGTAAACCACTCCCACATGGTATAAACCATAGGAAAAATAATGGGTTTGTATCTGGTTTTGGATATCTTATTATATAGAGTCTCAAATCTAAATAATAAAGAAACCCCCCCCCCCCTCCTTTCCTATATTAACTAACCAAAAATCTCAATTATATTCACTAAAACTCCTTAGAGAACATCCATACTCTTACCTCCACTAAATTGAGTCCTCCCAGAGCTTCCCCAATATCTAAATAATCCCTTTCCAATGCAATGGATTCACACATTGAAGTAACGGATTCCCACCATCATCTCCGTTCAAATTCAAGAAACTTCATTGAAACTAGTTCTTGTAATTTTAAATGGTTAGGTTTTAATTCATTTAAAATCATTCCCTCACTATTTTTTTTATGATATTTCAATTATGGATCATTTATCCTCCCCCATTTGGACCCTTACCTAAGCTCTTAATATGCATAAATTCCATAAGAGATCATCACCGTATCTTATTTATTCACACATCTTTACAAACTCACACATTTTATTTACTTTTCCAAATACTGATATATGACCTTACACGTCTCCATTACTTCCCATTTTTTGATAAAATTTGTAAATATATCTTTCACCCTCATAATCATATTTTATAAATTTTAATGTAATTCCATTATTATACAGAAATTTCACTGCTATTTTCAATGCCAAAAAAATTGTATAGTGAATACCATACCCATTTTTCTATAAATGGTATTCACCTTTATGAACATATAAATCTTTATTGGGGACATAATTATATTTATTTGACACTCCTTATTCATATAATAAATCATGGTGATGAAAGAACCCAAGTTGAAGGATCTATGTGGAACACTTAAGCATGACAATGAAATGAATATGATATATGTGCCCAGATATTCCTCCAATGAATTGGGTAAGGTTTAGTATCATGATACATTATATTAGGATAGGGAGTGAACCTGGGTCCTTTATGGGATATTTCTACCATTAGATCTTGTTGATTTTATCCTTTACTAATGTTTATGATGCAATGTTTTATATTGTTGTGAGATTTCCTATGTTGACATTATTATTACAATGTTTTATCATTTCACATTTTTCATGTTAATGATTTATACTCTTGTTATGCCCACAGTGATATTCTAATTGTCTTACATGTATCATCTTCTTCATGTTATTCCATGTTTATTCCATTAATATGATTTATAGCTCACCCCTTTATATTGTATGCCCTTGTGGTTTTCCCATGAGGTTTTATGTTCGAAGTAGGATTTTTAGCATATTAAAGATGTTTTTAATAAATATGTTGAATTAGTTATTTAATATATTTATGTAATGTACCTACTACACAAATACACTAGAATTCTCAATTATTTGGTTTTTATTAAGAGTAGTCTTATGTAATAAATCAAGTTTTAATGTGAAATAAAGAGTATGGTTATTATAGTTTTCCTCCTAGTGCCACACTTGCTATAAGTTGAAGGCTAAGAACCATGTTCTAGATGGTTTAGCTCATCCCATAGAGGTGCTATATTTGAATTGGGGGTAGTTTTTAGGGACTCTATGATAGTCTTACCACATATGTATAGGGGTCACGATTCCTTCTATGTGATCATAGACTAACTCACCATGTAAGCCCACTTCCTAGACATTCAAGAGTAGAGTTCAGAAGATAGTTTCGGATAGATATATATGGAAGAGATTTTATAAATAAATGGAGTTACCTTGATTATCATATCTATTTGGGAAGATTTATTCACATCCAGGTTATGGAGAGAATTATGGAGGGCATTAGGGGCTCAATTTTTCTTTAGAACAACATTTCACCACTTAAATGATGACCAGAGAGAGAAGACCATCCAAGTCTTGGTGAACATGATGCGGGCTTGCAGGTTGACTTTTTATATAGTAGGTAGGATCAACAACCCTTGGTGGAGTTTTTGTAAAACAATAGTTGCCATTCCACCATTGGTATGGCACCATTTGAGGCTTTGTACGGAAGACCCTATATGTCACCACTTTTTTGGATTGATCCAGGTGAGTTAGCACTGATAGGACTAGATTTTTTGTAATCTACTATATAGAATGTCCAGATCATACATGAAAAGATAAAGAATACACCGAGCTATTATAAGTCTTATGCATACTGACGACAAGGACCTATGGAGTTTGAGGAAGGAGACCATGTGTTTCTGTGGGTATAACCTCAACATGGATAAAGGGTTTTTGGATGTTTTTTTCAGTATCTAAGTGATTCATTTGACCCTTCTAGGTATTTCTTAAAGATGGTGTGGTGGATTACCGCTTAGCTCTATTGTCATAGTTGGACCAGGTACATGCAGTCTTTCATATGTCACAACCAAGGAGGTATGGGAAAAACTCATCACATGTTATTGAATGGGATGATCTGGACATAAAGGATGGAGATACCTTGGCATTGATCCTAGTGGAGATCAGGGATTCATGGGATAAGATCATACATGGGATATCAATTTCCCTTGTGCAAGCCCGGTGGTAGCACGAGAATCATTAGGAGATCACATGGGACTGGGGGGATCAGATACATGCTTCGTATACACATCTCTTTATGTATCTCTTTTTTTGGATTTTTGAGGTGTAAATCCCTAATTTAGGGAGATTTTAACAACTAATATATTCAATGAATTTTTTTTGGAAATTATATGGATTATTTTTTAGACTTTTTTCGGAGACGACATGTAATTCTGAGGCTTGGTGTTCCCAAAAAATGTTTGAAATATATTGAATATATTAAATTTCATGCTCACATAGGTTTCTTAAAATAGTGGAATAACAACTAAATTTAGGTCTGGATCAAAAATATGAGGGAACCATTGAGTTTGTAATGTGGGTTTTACCAAAGGTGTGACAATTTCTTTTTCATAGTGGTCTTTTTGTGAAAACATTGTCACGGGTGTGAAATTAATAAAATTAATTAACTTAAGAATTTAATTTATTTTGATCATTTTAATGACCTAATTCCACTTTAAATATATCACTATAGAATTTATCTTAGATTTTTCAACAAAACCATACAGACCAAGGAGCTATTGCAGTAGACTGTTCTAGGAAAATGATGATGGATCAGAATCAGATAGTGGATCATTACACCAATAGAGTCAGCAAATCTCTTCAATGATGGAAACACAATGGTTATTCAACAATTATCAATCAAAAATCAAGGAAGTATGTTTTTACTTTTGATTTCTATCATGTTCTATAATCATCGAACGTATTTTGATCAATTCCATATATATAATTGATTCATTCATCCAAATTAGATTTAATTTCAATAGAATTTCTTATTTATTCATCTTGATTATCTTTACTTGTTCATCCATTATATGATAATAAATCAAGGATAAATAAAAAATTATTGAGTTACATTCCTCACATTTTAGAGATTGTTTCACCCGTTGTTCTTCACATGTTCACCATGGGTGTTTTCTTTTAGCGCACGGTTCGATGAATACCCCATATTCAATAATTGGGCACCTGTTCTTCAGTGAAATAGATTGATACCATAGGTATTATCCATGATCAATGGTTTAGTTGAGAATAAATAATGTTAAAGGATAATCGGTAGTGGAACATATAGATTTCTGGATCCCGTTCTTCACAGTTTTGACAAATGGTGATGGTTGTTCAGGGAGGATCCTTTTCCGAGCAGATTTGGGACCCAGAGCCTGGATTTCAGACCTCTATAGGCCATGATTAACCCTAATATATAGGTTCTAATATTGTATGAGATATCATTGAGGTGTGGGTAGTGCAAAAAATTAACTTTAAATCACAAGAAACTTGTCATATAATTTGGGATTACACGTCATGTGGCCCCCGTGTTGTGGTGCTAGGTTTTTAGTTAGAGTTAAAAAACACATGGTGTGTGAAATTTTTCTCAAAATAGGTTTACCCTTACATGTGAAAAATCATATACATTTTAGTTTACATGGACAAGGGAAAAAGAACACAGGTAGTGGGAACATTTTGTACTTTTACACAGAAATGGCTTGGTGTACAGAGGATGGTATATGGACATGACCTCAATACAGGGACACATAAAAGTGACACAAGAAGAATACCATGTGTCACTACACACCTTTTACTTTTTCTATACACTATGAATATGAAAAAAAAAATTGGTGTGAGTCTCTTCCAGATTGGTAGGCATGGGGATAGCTGGACACACTATGTACCCACTAGTACACGTTTTTACCCCCCACCAAGAGTGTGTGTGGCTCACAATATTCTTATTTGGAGTATTATTGGTTGAGCGTGTTCACATGGGCATTTCCCATATGGGTATAATGCACCATTATATCAATAAAACTATATTATGATCCCATCTAGAGGATGAGTCTCAAATAGAGTTGTGGTGCCACTTTATTAGACAAGAGTGTGATCATCAATCATCTTTTGTTCCTTGGGTGGGGTTTCTAGAATTGGAATAACCTATATAAGTAGGGTATTAATTCTACTTCTTGAAGTCTATATTAGTAGGGTTTGTGGAATCATTGGAATATGATCCTTAATTTTGCAGGTTGATCCATATTGGGTCTGGGGTGTCCCCCAACGGTTCTAAGTATGAACCCCCTCTATATGTATCATAGTCTTCTTAGACCAGTGATATTTCCATGGGTGTGTAACAATGAGTTATAACACTTCTTCAAGTTTCTCTGATGATATCATGGAATGTTGATAATACACTACTATAATTATCGTTTCTTCTTAAAGAATCCTTTGGCTGGAAGTTGGATTTGACCACCTGGTGGCGTGGTGTATTTAATGAGTATATCTGAGTGTTTCTATTAAAAATTGATTATTATAAATTGTATTGATCTAACATTACATGGTGTTTTTTGTTTAGGTTTTTCAGGGTTTTCTACTGAGTATTGTCATACTCACCCCTACATGGTCTTTTCCAGCATGTGTCATTTCTTATGCAGAAAACGACCTATTTGACTATGTTCTTGGAGGATAGGGAGCAGGTGGAGTGTATCTGCAGCTTGTTAGACTGAGGAATTTTACATGGAGCATAATTGTTAATTTAGTACACTGCCTTATAGTAGGTTTCACTCTTTAAAATTTTTGGTTGGTCTTATAGTTGTCCCTATTTTCTCATTCAGTACTTTTTCTATGATACTTTATTGTGGGATCTTAGTTGTAATCGTGCATTGTTTCATTTATTCTACATTTCAACATTGTGTGGGCTTTGAAATGTGTGAGTGTGTACAATTATTTTTGGATAATTCCTCCAATTTTTGGGATATTCTTACATGACACTAGTCTTTATCTCCTATCCTATTAGAGGTGGGCTTGGGGTAGTCACATCTCGGACCTCTACAGGCTGGGTCATGATAATAGAAATATGTCTAGATACACAATTCAATAGTTTTGGGTATATCTTTAGAATATATAAATAAGGTATGAGTATTTTACTCCATGTTCAGTATAAAATATATTATATAAAAGGATGAATAAATTCTTAGTGTACAAGTGTAGTACCATATTAATTAGGCTTGAAACATTGAAATTATTTATGACACAGGAAACCAAAATAAGTATATATTTTAAATGGGGTTTTATCTAACCATATTCAGTGAATATTTCTTGTGGAATGTTTTTATAAAACAATAAAAATATTAAAATCATAAAGGTATTCATTATCCTATATTAAATCAACATCAAAGGAATACATTTTGTAAATATATATGATGAATTTGAAGAGGGGATATTCCTTGGAGACATTATAGATGGAGGAATTTATCAATGATTAAACAAAAATTTGAAGAATTCCATTGATTGATATGGTTTTAATATATTTTAAAATAAAAAATTATTTCAAGTCTTATTTCGTAATGTTGATGATGTTGATGAAGATTAAGGAAAAATTAATGAAAAAATGGAACAAGTTTTCACAAAGAAGAATACTTTCATGGCTTTTTAGCGATTAATAAAATTCTTATAATGAGTTTGGAAAAGGAGAAAAAGAATCAAAGTACCCTAGACATTAAAAAATATTGTGCCTAAAAAATTACATAGAGGTATAAATGATTCATCTATAACTAAAGATGTATAATTGAATCCAATAAATATGTCAAGATATAAGGATATAAATCAAAGAGTATTAAATAAGAATAAAATATAAGGATTATATAGTAGTGATGAAAGTATATAAAAAATTAAGATAAATGAAAATATTGAGTTTGTTTAATGTCTCAAATTTTTGAATTTAATTAATAAAATATGGGTTTTAAGAAAAATAAATATTGGTAGAAGGTAAAAGTAAAATAAAATAGTGCTTATATTTTTTGAAATATAGACTCTCAAATTAAGTTAATTAAAATTGATCATATTTTTTCTTAAATCACATGTCTTGGAATAATTTAAATTTTTCATGTGATATTAGCTTAAAAAAATAAAATGTATTCAAATTTTATGTGAAATATGTTTTCTTAAATGTTTAACTTTTGTGAGAGGTTTATATTGAAAAAAATTAATTCTTTAATCTTCATAGTGATTGATATAGTGTTTTCAATATAATGAAGTAATTGTATTCCCTAAATAATATTCCATGTGTATAGAAGTTTTGGTGGATTATTAGCATAAATATCCTGAATTTCAATAAATATAAGGTGTATAAAAATTTCTATTCCATGGTAGTTGACACAAAATCAAAAATTAGGATTTTTCACCTTTATTATATTAGTTTTCCAAACAAAATTGAATCTTAGAAGGTATTTTCTACTAAAATATAAAATTAATTTGAGAAGTCAATGTTTATCGAAAAGATATTATTTTATTGTTTTCAAGTTAATTACAATGTTTTTTTTATCATTATCTCATATGTTATGTAGTATTATAAGATATCGATGTAGTTTAAAATAGAAGAATCGAGAGTGGTATCTACTACATTAGCATATGGGACTAATTTCCTATTAAATGAATATGGAAGGAATGCATATCAAAAATACTTTCATTAGATAATTGGTAGCATAAACTATATGAAAATGATGAGACAAGATATCATTTTATGATTACTCATCATGTATGATTCCAATACTTTCTTAAAGTGTCACATTTTATGGATGTAAAAAAGTATATTGTACTATATTAATGTAACTCTTTATTTTGGGCCCGGGCTTAAAAAATATGCATTCTTTTTTATTTTGGGGATACTAATAAATATTGTTCATAGTGACATTGGTGATTAAACATTATATTTTAATGGAACATTATGGTTTAGAAGAATGTTCATTTCACAAAACATTAGGAAAAATAGTATAGTCCATTTAAGTAGAATGAATGTTCAGTATATTACAACATCAAAAGACATAAAAAATGACATGGATGAAATCGAAATATAAAGACACATGGGTAAATATTTTATACCCTTTTTAAATTATGTGTGATATTAAAAGTGTAATAAACTTTTTAATGAATATGGGGCATTATTCATGGTTAAACCCTGTTAATACCTAGTACCATTTAATCGTATAAAAGGTGGAATAAAGTGATATTTGATAAGAATATTTTTCAATAGAGGATGAATGTATGGATAACATTACAAATCCCCTTGTGTAGGATACCTTCTAGGACTCGAGATTGTTTTTTAGATTACATCTCTACCAAAATATATAAATATTCATTTTTTTAAAATTATCCCTCATTTATTACAAGAACTTTTTTCAACAGGGAAAATTATATCAAAGGATATATTCATGAATGGAGATAATGTAACTCTAATTTAGGTTGGTGATCAAGTTATTGAAAGAGAAAAGGATTTTTTCCCCTATAAAAGGAAAATATGATTTATTAGTAACTAAACTATAAAGAATATTCAATATAATTTTTTTCATGTGTCCATAAAATAAAAAGGTAGAAATTGAAGATCCCATAGTGATTTGGGAGGTTTATGAGTATTATAGTTTAAGAGGTTTCATGATTTGAATTGAATAAGTGAGTTTTATGATTTGATCTCAATAAATAATTTTAAATATAGTATTGATATTTACACAAAGATTTAGATAAATCATATAAACATTTTTCTTTTCAATGGTGTGGTGTTTAGATAACTTCAAAATGGGAAGTTAATATGACATGTATCTTGAGTGATTTAGTTAATAAGTTTTGAAAATTATTTTGGTTCAATTCTTATTGAAAAAATGTTAATGGATGAGTTATAGGTTATTGGAGTTGAGTTTTAAGAAAATTAATATAGAAATTATGAGGAAGAAATATGTATTATATTGTGATAAAAATAATATTTCATAGTGAATAAGATAATAGGAATTGAATGTAATTGAAGGATAATTAACCAATTTATAATCTAGAGTTTATTTAATTCACAGATTTATACTATCGATAGAATAAAAATTAAATTGTAAATGATTCAATATTACATATTTGATTTTTGAAGTGATAATGTTGAGGTTAACCAAGGTTCAATGAAATCATTGGCTGAGATGAATTTCCCCTAAGGGTAATATTGGACAAAACAATCTTGGTTTATCTTGTGGGGGGATGAAAAATTCTCTATAAACATTTCTAATGCTTCAAATTTCCAAAGAATTTGAATTTTTTGTTCAAATATGAAATAAATATAGTGTGTATAAAATTCCTATACCATGAACTATATTCAATTTCTATCTAGTTGAGTGAAATGGAATGAAAAAACTGGGATATATTGATATATATATATATATATATATCAAGCCATATATTTCATATTTGGGTATCACAATTTGGACCACACCACGGATAACAATATAACCTCATGGTGAAATTATCATTATGAAAAAATAATGTTTTACAACTGCTGAGGTATGATAAAAAAACATAGATATATTAGAAAAAAATTTAAAGATAATTATATAGAGAATTATTTTCAATTTTAGAGAAAAATGAAGTTGTGCATGTGATCTAGACATGGTTAACTTAAGGAAGAATTCATAATATTGATCAAATCGTTAACAAAAAATCATGATATTTTTTACTTGATATTTAAAAAAATCTTTATAATTAATTATTTGTTCTTATAAATAATAACATGAGTATATAGATTATTATATCACACCTATTGGAAAAAAAATTAGGAATTGGATGAAAGGAGTGGTTAACCCTTATAAATTCTCATTTTTTAGGAATATTATACTTATATTTATCATGAAACATCATTTTGATTCATTCAATATCCTAGTAACTAACTAATGACGGGAATAGTTGTTTGATATTTTGTGTTTCAGATTCCATTAATCTATATCCACTATTAGTTATTGTGATTTCTCACTTAGGTCTTATCACATACATTTATAGTGAACCATTCCTCATGGAAATATACTATAAATAATAACCTGCACCCACATCCAAAATTTTCTTGTCACTCTCACATCCCAAAAATGTATGACCTATCACTACCATCATTTTGATATCCATGTACCAAATCTACATTACCATTTTAAAACCACAATCACACAACCACATCACAACCAGATTCATATACCACATCACAACTATAAAAATATTCCTATATGACATATTGTAGGCGTTTGTTCCCTAGAACAATGTTCTGTATACTTTATGACAGGCTTTATTCACTATTTTGAATATTAATAAACTAGTTATCATATCATGATGGATATTCTTCATAACATAATATGTCATAATTTCCTAAGAGAAGTTATCACTTAGAAAGTTTATAAAAATTTCCCACGACAATGAGAACCTATATTTTTTAGGATAGTATTCTTAAATATATATATTCTATAGTTAAATGAAACCATTTTCAGGACACAAAAGATATAGGCTATCAAGTTTGGTGAATTATAGGGAACTGAAGCACATTCTCAAGGTGTTCACCAATGGTATTTTCTATCGTATAAAATTATGAGAACGAGACACACTAGAAGAAAATAATGTTTTATATGTGTGATTGGATATGCCTATTTTTGGATGGTGATATTCTTCCTTAGGATTTATAATTAATATTAGTGAATATTAGGAGTTTATTATTTTGAATCATTGATGAAAACTATAACAACATATTTTCCTAGTGAAATGGGATTTTTTAGCTGTGTCATGAGTAATATAGCATTAATGAATAGTGAAAGTGAGGATTTTTACCTTATATTACTTAATATAAGTTGATATCATAATCTCTTTAATAAAAATAATATAGCCAAAAAAATCCATCACTAGATTGTTCTATAGAAATGTTTGATTTCTGGAATGTCATAGAATGATACATCAAGCACATAGGTTGATGGATCCATCATGAATCCTTTTTCATAATAGATATCATGATTAATGGATTATATGACACAGAAAGCATTTCTATGAAGTTTTATGTCATTTTAATGTCAAATTAATTCTCTATAAGTTACTTGGTATGTTTATACATGATAACCTTAGACATTGGAATGGATATCCTAATTCCACTAATAATGAGGCCTAGAGTATCACACACTAGGTGTATCCAAAAACATAGTTAAATAATATTATTATTTATTATTTAACAAGTTGAATAAATACTATTACTACACATGGTTTAATAATTATTTATAATAACCAAGACTCTATTTACATAGATCTAGTTATTATTTTATTACATTGACATATGATAAAATGTATCTAATCCCACATGGTCAATCAGTTTAGTGGTCTTGTAAAAATATATACTTACATGATTCCTATATTACATTGGAAATATATGTCACATATAATAAGTAAAATTCTCTCATCCTTTTTATTAATCATAATATCATTTTTTAATATCCTAGGGAAGGGAAAATAAATTAAATGGGGATCTAAGATGATTAGTAAGAGTTACGCATAAAGGAAACTATCATGAGTAAATAATTCATTAATAATATGGAAAGGTAAATGACAGAAAACATGTTCTATTTAATCAATAACAAGTGAACAAAGTTTATTCGTGGATAATATAAATTTTAAAATATCTTGGATAATAATAATTTAATGAAAAATTAATGAAATGCTTAATAATGTACATCATGATCTCAGGAATCATACTACCACTAATGTGAGGACATTTCACCAAGACAATTTAGAAAAAAAAGTAAAACACCATTTAAATAATCCTATCCAATAGACTAATCTTGTGAGACTACCAATTTATTTAAGGGATATATATATAACCAAGCCCCACCCATAACTTCATGTCTACAAAATTACTCATATAATGAATGGTTAATTTAATAAATAAACAATATTCTTTATCATTCTATTTCCATATAGAATAATGAATATAAAACATCAACATTTTCCATAAAATAAAATAATTTTCAATGTAAAACAAAATATGTAAAAATGATATCTATTTTAAGAAGAAATCATATCCCTAATAATGAAATTCGGTATTTATAGGGAACATAAATTCCCATGATCACAGGAATGTGAATGTTTTTAAGAAAGTAAATGGCTACAAAATTAATCAAAAAATGAATATAAATATATTCCCTAGACAAATTGATAATAAAACATACTGATAAAGAGTATATGTGATATAATTACAAGATATCTCTAGATTAGTATATGTAAAATAATGGGTTATTGTCATTAATGAATATAGATACCATAAAATTAATATTAGACGATTTTTAAATAAGATACCCTTTTAATTTTGGAAACCCTCTATTCAAAATCTAAAAAAATACACATATTAAAGAAAACAATTTTGATGATAAGAGATATGTAATCATAAAAAGGGAATATTCAAATCATTGAGTTGACTTCCAGGAGAGAAATTTCATCTAGGTGGTATAAGTTAAAAAACATTCTTTTTGGTAAAATTCAAAAAGTACCCATTTTGATAAATGATAAAAAGGATCCTTTAAAACCACTTTGTAAAGGTCAAATATGTGAAAATGTATTTAATAAATATCAAGGGATTCATAAAAATATTATTTAAATTTTTTTAGGAAAATAATGATATGGAAGAAAATATTCTCCCATCAAATATTTTAATATTAAACAACATTAATAATAATGAGATAGTTAATTTAACCCTTACTACTTTGCTAACTACTGAATCATATGCCCCATGAAATAATTAAGTAAAATTAAACATTAATAATTATAAATAAAATTATATTCATGATTTGATATGGATATGGTTTAGTATATACACCCTATAAACATAAATAGCTTCATAACATCAAATATGTCTCAATAAAACAAAAGTGATACGAAGAACCCTTACCAGAGGTCAGATTTACATCATATGTGTAAAAACCTCCAGTATAATAGATTTTTATTTATTATAAATCTATCATATAACCATAATATATATATATATAACACCCTATAGGATTTACTTATAACCTTTTATCACTTTTTTTAATAATATTATATTAAAATCATGGTTTTGGGTGATAATTGCTTCATTTATCATGTATATTTTGATTTAGTGGTCTCAATCAATGGATATTTACAATATTTAAATCATATAAAAAATCATTTAATATATAGATATCATATATATTCTGTATATTAATATTTATATTTATCCACAAAATAGATAGACAGAAAAATTAGTTACACAATTCATAGAGACGGTAGGTCATACGTACACATGAACGTAGTATTCAATTTTCAACGGATGGATATAAAGAAAATTTTATAATAAATTATCTTTTCAGAATCATAGTTATGTCATTAATAACATTTATAAAAATAATTTTCATCTTAATAATCATCAAAGTAATGTGTTTATGAAAAATTAATTATAGTTCTACATGGATATGGTATGTCTTATGTACGCACCTATGATATTTTTACTTTTTGTAGGACATAAAATAAAAGTAATATATTTTTCCCATAATAATAACATCTCAATATATTTAAGATAATATAATTTTAAAATATGGGTAAAACATACAAATAAGGACTAGAAAAAGAAATAAACTTGAAAGTGTTGATAAAGATGATTACCTCTTCTTGAGTGGACTTACTTTGGATCACTTTATAAGAGACCTAGGGTGTAACACCCCATGATTTTGTGAAGTGTTTTTTAAAAAATTAATTTATTCTTATTGATATTTTTCATTTCATAAATATGAAAAGAAATTATTCTATATATATATAATAAATAATTGATTTTTCCTTATATTATACCCAATTTTAAGTTGATCATACACTACATGCTATATAGAGGTGATCTTTCTCTATACATAACACTAAGAACATCTTATATTATACAAAATACTGACTTTCCTAAATGGATTTTGTAACACGCAAGACCATGTTTTAACAAATAATAATACATTAATAAAATAATGTTATTTAATACATTAAGTCAAAACCTAGACATTAAGTTAATGGTTGTGAATATTATTAACTAACTTATTAAAACTTATGGTTTACGCATGTATCAAATAAATTTAGTATATACAATAAATATAAAAACCAATTGAATAAAAAGAGAATATTTTTATTAAAAAACAATTTTTTCATAATAAATTAAATTAATTAACATTATTATGTGATATTAATGTAATATATATATTATATATTAAATAAAATATTTTTTATATTCATCCAATATATTTTATATGTATAAAATAAGAACAAACCAAATTTTTCATATAAAAACCATTAATTTAAATGAGGTACTTTTCTGTCATTTTATGGTGAACCTGTTTAAAATATAATTTTTAGAACTTTTAAAAAATTTATATGTCAAAATAAACTTTATTTTTTAAATTGAAACATAAAAATTAGTGTTGGATGAATTTTTACTATTTTTCTATTAAGTTTAATTATTTTAATGAATAGTAAATAATACTAAAATTTAACTCAAAACTGATTTTTCATCTAATTTATTTATATTCATAAATTATATTTTTAATTTATTATAAAGTTAAATTAGTCCAAAATTTTATCAATTTATCAGATTTAGTTTATTGGAATTAACTTCCCTTTGAAATTGTTTATAAAACACTAGAAAACTATTGAACATTTTTACATTAAAAACCCTCATTGTTGATCCATCTACAAGATTAAATTTATAATAATTTTTTCTAAATTCATGTTAGGAATTAGGAAAAATGGATTACATATTTAGAATCAGAATAATTTATAATTCTTAATAATTTCAACTTAATTTTTTTCCAAAAATATTCAT
Source organism: Viscum album (assembly GCA_963277665.1). Lineage (NCBI taxonomy): Eukaryota > Viridiplantae > Streptophyta > Magnoliopsida > Santalales > Viscaceae > Viscum > Viscum album. Next base: position 1,281,105,582 of record OY728156.1, read on the forward strand.
GCAGGTAATTAAAATTAATTACCAAGATTGAGGTGAAATTAAGATGAACAAGGGACTAAACCATAATCATAATGCATAAAAACATTCCCAAAATTTATGTAGTAGAAATATTTAAAACCCTCCCTTCATTTTTTCTTCTTTTTACCATTATTAGATTCAATTTCAATAAAAAATTTGGGAAGGGTTTCCTTTTTCCAAGATATTACAAGAGTGTCACTCCTCATCCACTATAAAAGGCCTCCTCTCCTCCAGATTCCACACACCTCTAAATCCAACTAATTCCATAAAACATCTGATAATTCATGCCTCATAAATCCCACAATTCCTCTTTAAATCATCCCTTTGGTAATAAATTTATCTAATGAATCCCTTTGGTGAAAACCAAATGGATTTACCCAAATATGAGGTAATATCCTTTCACAAGATCCTTTCCTTTTTTTCTTTCTCCACCCCCTAAAATTAAAATATATCATTCATGTATAAAAAATAATTAATAATATAATAGTATTTTTTATGATAATTTTTTGACCTACACATTCACACACTTCCATCTAATGGAAACGAACATACTATTTACATGTATGGAGAACTACCACCTCACCAAATGTTGATTGTTCATTTTTCCTTTACCGCCTCTCATGATAAAAATTATTATGGATAAAATATTTATATATGATATTTATGATATTTATAATTTATTTATATATTATGTAATTTTTATTTATAACATAACCTTATGCTTTCCATCTTGTTTAAATATGATAATTTCATTTGAAGAAATGTGGGCTACCACCCCCTCAAAGCGATGTGATTCATTCACACACTAAACAGAATGTATTAATGATATTTTTAGTGAACCTATATGATATATATGTAATAATAAATCTAATTTTATTATATTATTTATATATATACAAATACAGATATATATAATTTAAAATATATCATTAAATTAAATAATAAAAGGGAAGCAACATTCAAGCGTACGTACGGCCTACCGTCTCCATGAATGGTTTATTTAATTTCATCTATATATATTATATATTATTATAATAAAAATATAATGAATATAAATGATATTTATATCATTATTTAAATTATTTAAATCGTGATATAAGTAAAAGGGCCAAATATATAACAAATTAACACACAAGCAAAAAACAATGAGAATATTGTCTAATGCCAAATGCTAACATGAAATTAATAACAAGATGGTAATATAACGTTATAATAAAACAATATATTTTATTTGATATAACAATATTGTTTTTAAAAGATTTATAATAAACATATATTTATTGTACCATAGGTTTGAATGATTACAATGATATTCAAAAGACAAGGTATGTTAATTTCATCTCACTCTTAATTCTCTATGAAAAACTTTCCTTATTACCCAATCACTTATTTTTTGTGGTGTATATACTTCCCATGATTTTATTATATGCCTCTTATACCTAAATATATGGATATTTACATAACCATTTCATGATCTTCTGTTAATGGAGTTTAAGTATCAAAAGTTACCAAATCGGTAATGAAATTTTGTCCCAATTTCTCCTCCTTTAAGACACATAACATGATATACACCTATATTTTTATATGAGGTGTATAAAATAACTTTTAAATTTAATAACATGAATCTCCTAATTTTCATGATAATTTAATATCTATGTAATTTTATTTTCTTAGATGGGTAATGTGATTAAAAATTACCATGTGGTAACAGTTCATTGAAATAATATCACCATTTATTGAGGATATTTATGATCAAATTTTCATTAATAAAATCTTATAATCCATATTTCAATAAAACTCATTAATATTAATCTCCTTTATTTATTCTTTCTTTCTTTATTTATAAGTACCATTTTCCACTCTTCGCTACTTCAGATAATTAATATTTTTTTATGGAAATATGACCTTACCTCTCTCTTCAGTCAGAAATTTATGTTCCTTCAAAACTAGGAATTCCAAACAAGAATAAAAAGAATATTCAAATAATATACATTTATCATGAAGATAAATTTTTACCCATTTTTTCTTTTACCATTTTTTCAAATGAATATTTCTATCACTTTTGAAATGATTAATTTTTCTAACCTATTTATTGTCCAAATGGAATATTAATTTTACCTCAAACAACATGTACATATTTAACCATTGAATATTCTTTAATGCTTTCTTTTCTTGTTTAAAGGGTTAATTTTTATGAAAATGTTTTTAAAATTTATTTTCAAAGAAATGTTTTTAAAAATATTTTCATTATTCATTTATGTGTTTTCAATGAAAATCTGTTTTTTTTGTTTTCAAGCTCTTCTAAAAGTTTTCAAAGGAAAAATGGCATTCCAAATGTTTTTCAATTCTCCATTTATATGTTTTCAAGTTTATTTTCATGAAATTAGTTTTTAGAAAGTTTTTGTTTTAAGAATAATTTTTCTAAGGAGAAAATATATTTTCCTCATGTTTTGGTTTTAAAATATCTTTAAAAATTATTTCTCTTCTAAGATAACATTCATTGGTGTTACTAATGCCTTTCTTGGGAAATGACACAATGTTTCCATTCATATTCCCTCTCCTAATGGTTTAAGAAATATATTTCTCATTCATGGGATATAACCTTCTAAAACTCAAATATTTTGAAAGGTTATTCTTTGATGAAATAATTAAGAAAAAATTATCATTTCCATGATTTAAAATAATAATACATGTTTAGGAAACCAATTTCATCTCACAGGTAATGATATGATTTTATTTATATTTTTTGGCTCTTGTATATATGATTTTATTATTATGTGGTTGCGATATATGAAACCCTATAATGAATTGGGTAATGATAAATGTTTTAAGATATCAATGGGTACATGGGGGGTTCCTAAGACTGAAACAGGAGGGTTCACAGGAGGACATCACAAGCCCAAATCAAGAGGGTACATGTGAGGACATCTCAATCCCAAAAAAAGAGGAAACATTAGAGGACATCCCAAGATGGAAATAAGAGGGAGCATGGGAGGTTATATGAAGCCTGAAGAAGGTACACAGGTGATTAACCCAATCCTAACATGTTAAAGAGTTCCTTGTAGGTAGCCTTAACATAAGGATTTCATATTCCTATTTTTCAGCCATAATTCCAAGCCTTACTCTTATATTATGATTTCACTTGGCATGGACATTATTTCAACATGATTCATGTCTTATGAAATGAAAATATTTATTCCATGATTCATGTTTATTATTTTTTATATGAAGTGTCTGATCGTATAATTATCATGATCATGTTCTCACATTCTTATGTTCATGATATGCTTATGAATTTTATTTATATACTGATACTGAGCATTTGGCAAAACACCTTTTTTGTATTCCCTTTCTCATGTTATAAAGAAGTGTTAAAAAGTATAAATACTAAGGGGGAGATCTTTTTTTGAAAATTTTATGGTATTTCACTAATATTGAAGATTTATATTCAAAGTTTGCATTGGAACTCAACTTATATGGCCTTTATGTGTTTTTTTGTAAGTTTATATGTATGCCAAAAAAATTTATGTTATGTCTATATAGGTTAGGATTGGGTTTCTATATTTCATATCAGTGAAAAGGTATCGTTACCATTAAGAAACTAGGATAACAAAACATTAGTGTGAACTCTAAGGACATGTCAAAGGATAACTCTAAAGATATGGAACAGTATAAGAAAATTTCCACGAATTTTGGTAAAGGATAGAGTGTGTGGTTTACAATAAATACATACATTTCTAGATTCTACAAGTGTATGTGGATTTAGAATAGATGTAACTAGAGGTAAAAACTATGATAAGTTATCTAAATCTTGGCTTAGGGTAATGTGGTACACGACAATGGCCTTGCTACACACATGGTTTGACACTCCCTGGGGATATGATTTTAAAATTTAAAAACTCTTCATGAACTGTTATAAAGACTTTTAATGGAATATGAATATGAATAACCTAGGATAAACCAAATGTGTCATCAATTAAAAGGTAGGTTTCATGATTTAGACATCCTATAAGAACGTTTTCATGATGATGTAGTTTTCTTCTATGATATGAGTTTCTCATACAATTCTTTCTGGTATAAATCAATGGAGGGAACTGAAAGAAAAAAGGTTAATAATGATGGATTTATATATAGAATGTATGTGAATTATGAAATCATATTTCCCAAGTAGAAATTTCATAAAGAGAATAAGGAAGGGGTTATGAGTATTGGTTAAACATCTAAAGATAAAGAGACCACTAAAAAATGTGAAATGTATGCAATGTTCAATTATTTTTTACATTAATCATATGAAGCATGATTATATTACGGATGAGTAAAATTAATACATTATTAATATTTCATAATCTAGGAAAGAGGTGTTAAAGAATAAGTTGATGAATCTTGGGTAAGAGTTTATAAATAAAGTTGGATAAATGATGTAATTATGTTTTCGATTTCAATGATTTGGTTGTATGAATCATGTAATTTATAAGTATTTTTAGTATAGGTTTTCATTTAAGTATTGAAAAGGATATATTTAATGGTGATGAAGACATATAAAAGTTATATTTTGATAAGGGAAGGAAACCCCTATTTTGATCAATAAAATGGGAAAATTGTGTTCCACTGGGATAAAAATATGAGTGAATTGAATCATGTGAGTTGTATAGTATTGATTAAATTAGATCTGATTATTGATCGGTTAAAAAGTAGTGTATATCATCATGGATGACGTTTATAAATTATAGGTTCTTAGTAATATATAAAGTAACATTTGGAATAAGGAATCATGTGTTTTTTCTAGAAGTATTTATGGGTATTCAAGTTATTACCATGTTTCAAGGGAATATATGTTGAGGCTATTCACATGTTTTGAATTTTAAAAACCAAGATATACTTTTTAATGTATGGGGGATCAATGTTTATAAATTGTTTTTAATTTCTTTCTAATTTTTTGGGTTTTATACTTTTGGAAAGGTTATAAGATTAACCTGACATTGACATCTTAAGTTAAACATCAGATGAACTGTTTGTGTAGTGATATTGGATTGAAAACATTAGTTAAAAGGTTATCTAGATATTAAAATTATATCAATGATTTCCATCATATTTATTTTAAAAATTATATTAATATAATTTTAGAAAAGTAAATCATGTATTTTTTATGACAAATCATCAAGACAAGAAAGGCCATGGGTCTTGAATCAATAACAGAATGGAGATAATGGTTTCACACCTACCACTGACCTACGCAATGTCCTAGGTAATGTGTAATTTTTATTACTTATAAATTATATGAATAAATATCTTTTTTTTGATTTATGACCTCAATAACTCCCAAATATATATGCTTTTCCTCTATATCCTTATTTTCACTTCCGACCTATGTTCTCATATATGGAAACATTGTTAAATGTATCTTTGGATAACCTGAATTTTCCAAACATTATTTTTTCTAAACGAAGATTAAGTATTTATTATATGGATAACTACTACAAAATTGGGTTTATCCAATAGTGGGAATTAAATAATTCAACCTACAAAATATTTTAAATACCCCCTTTATCAACGCTAAAAAATTGTTGTTAAAGGGAATTGTTAACAGTTATTTTTTATCACTTTTATAAGGGGTATTTAACAGCACTAAAAAAGCATGGTAAAAGGGGGGCCTTTATAGATATTTTTTACAACCTCTGATAAATGAACTCCCTTTATCATCACTTTTAAAAAATCTCTGATAAATGGGGTCTTTTATTTGTGCTATAAAAAACGGTTATAAAGGGGGGTTTTATAAACACTTTTTTAGAAGTGTAGATAAAAGAACCCCCTTTATTTTTTTATAACCATAGATTAATTTAAACTTCAACATAATTATATTTCAAAAAAAATTATATATTTATATACTTATATTTATATTAGTATATTATATATTTTTTATAATATGTTTTAAATAAGGTAAATTGGAATTTAAACTCAATATATAATATATTTTGTGTGATTAACATATAAAATAATTAAATAATATTTTTAATGAATAATTTGATTATTTTTACCAATTAATAGTCATTTAATAACAATTTGAAGATAAAAAAATCAATAGAAAATCTAAAATAGGATAAAATTTTAACTCGATCGTCAAATCACCATAGATTTTGATCTGGATGTCTGTTTTGGATCTATGACATTTAAAATCATACCAAGCGATGAGATATATGACATCAATGAGATAAGTAAACCTTTTTTATATTTTTAAGGAAAAAAGGCCCAAAATTCCTCAAAAAATGAGTTTTTAGTTGGTGCACCTAGCTTTTTTGACATTCGATGGATTTTCAGGCTCGCTTATGGGGGTTTTTCCCTTTTTTGGTGGGGACCAAATTTATTCCCAGTTTTTAAATTCATATTGATATTATGGTTTTGAAATTTTATCTTTTTTCAAAATTCACTTTTATTTATAATCAAATATATATCAATTTATATATATTTTTTATATTTTCACAAATAAAAAAATTATTTTATAAATAATAATTACACATATTTATGTATAAAATATATTTATTAATATATATATATAAGGATAAAAAATGTAATGAAATGTATATAGATCTATAGATATATATTAGAATTTGAAACAAAACAGCGTAGGCAAGTGGAAAAAGATTTTATGTATATGCTAGAGGTCTAAGGTTCGACACTCACTAGATAAAGGGTCATGGGTAGGAGGTTGGGATTATCTAATGTGATGATAAAGGGGTGGGGTATGTTCTGATAATAGGGTGGGGTGGGAAGCGTTGATGAAGGGGGATGTGGAAAAAATATATATACCCTCTATTAGTTATTTTTTGTGCTTTTAAATACACCCTTTAATAGAACTAAAAACACCAATAAAAGGGTCCTTTAATAGCACTAAAAAGGTTTTGTTAATGTACCCTTTTAATAGTGCTTTTTAAGCACTAATAAAATATTCAGGCCTTTAACTATGCAGAAATTATCACAACATTTTTATCACTAATATAGTCTTATTATAGTTCTCATAAAGGTCGTCTTTGTAATAGTGGATGTGAGTTTCTATAAAATTAACTCCCATGTATTAAAATATTGATAAACCAGATGAATTATTTTTGGAGAAAATTATTTTAAGCGGTATATAATGTAACACTCAAAGATTTTGTGAATTATTTTTTTTGAATTAATTTATTCTTTACGATATTAGTTATTTCATGAATCACTGAAAATAATTATTTTATATATATTAAATCACCATGATTTTCCTGAATTATATGCAATTCTATGTTAATCATGCACTATATACAATATAAAGGTTATCTTTCTCCATAAGGAACATCAGAGTTAACTAATGTTACACGCAAGACTGGCCTTCCTTAGTGGCATGTGTAACACATAATACTGAGTTTTACTAAAAAAATAATATATAAGGAAAATATTTGTATTTAATACATTATAACATAACATATCCATTAAGTAATTGGTCATGAATAGTTTAATAAAACTTATAAAAACCTATGTTTTACAGAAGTATAATATGAATTCAGTAGTTACAATGAATACAAGAACCAATTGAATATAAAGGGAAGATTTTAATAGAAAACTATCTTTTCTTAATATATTAAATTTATTATAATTATTATGTGATAATAATATAATATATATATATATATTAAATCAAATTTTTTTATATTATTCCAAAAGATTTTATATGCATAAGATAAGAACAAACTAAATTTTATACGTAAAACCCTATATTTTTATTATGGCACTTTTACCACCTTTGGATGGGGAACCTATTTTAATTCTAAATTTTGGAACTTGAAAAAACTTTATATGTCAAAATTAACTTTATTTTTAAAATAGACACATATAAAATTGGTTAGGATTATTTTTTTGGTATTTCTCTATGATGTTTCATTTTTTTAATGAATAGTGAAAAATACTGAAGTTTAACTCAAAACTGATTTTTCATATAATTTATTTCTAATGATAAATTATATTTATAATTTATTTTAGAGTTTAATTCTAACATTTTTTTACAAATTTAACTAATTTTGTTCAAATTAAACAATTTCACATTGAAATTGGTTAAAAAACAAAAAGAACTTTTGAACCATTTTATTATAAAGAACTTGTTTTGTTGTCATGTCTACTAGATTAGATTTAAATTAATTTCGTCCACTTATGTGTAGGTAATTTAGAAAAATTTATTCCATATTTATAATCAAAATTATTTCTAATTTCTAATAATTTCAATGTAGTTTTTGAAAAAAAATATTAGGGAAGGTAATTAAAATTAATTATAACTATTAAGGTGAAATTAATCATAATAGGGTACGAAACCCAAAACAATAATGCCTAATATGACCAACACACTTGTCCAAAATCCATTGGATGGCCATATTTCTACCCTATCATTAATGTTCTCTTCTTTGGACCATTATTAAATCCACATGCAATATAAAAACGTAGGTGGGGTTTCAATTTTTCCAAAATATTATAAGATCCTCACTCCCCCTCCACTATAAAATGCCTCCTCTCATCCCACTAACACACACCTATAAATCCAAATATGTTCATAAAATATCTTACCAATTATGTAATTGGAATTCCTACCTTGATCAATGAATCATCCATTTGTGATGAAATCCATTCAAGGAATACCTTTGGTGCAAACCAAAAGGAGTTGCCCGAATAAGAAGAAACATTCATTTTCATGATCCTTTCTTTTATTTTGTTTCTAAAACCCGTAAAATATACTTATTTAATGCCTATATAAAAACAAAATTATTATAATTATACTATAATATTTTTATGTTTAGCTTTTGACCTATAATTACACATAGTTCCATCCAAAGGGTAACGAGCATACTGTTTACTTATACGATGAACTACCACCTCATGATACAATAATGATTAATGGTTCCTTTACCACCTATCATGGTATAAATTATAATAGAATCACAAATTATATATTATATATATTGTATTTTTTCTATTTTTATGTTTCTTTATTTTTTTTATTTATATCATAACGTTATGATTTCCATCTTGTGTAAATATGATAATTTTGTTTGAGGAAGTGTAGACTACCGCCCCCTCAAAGAGATGTGATTTGTTCACATACTACCTAGAATGTATTAAAGAAGATTTTAGTGAACTATTATAATATATATATATATATGACATAATAATTCAACTCTAATGATATTATATACATATATATATATAAATATATTTTATTTACTTTCTTTCTTTTACTATGTCAATAAAACTGAAGCAGTCTTCAAGTGCATGTATGACCAACCATCTCCATGAACAGTGTATTACATTACATACTTATATATTATATAAAACATTATAATTCATATATAATTAATATAAATTATATTTATATCATGTTTTACATTCTAGAAATGATCTTATAAGTATAAGTACAAAATATTTTACAAATTAGGAAACAAGTGAAAAACAAAGACAATATTACCCGAAACATAACCCTAACATGAAATTGTTAACAAGATGGTAATATCATGTCATAATAAAACCATATATGTTATTATATATAATAATATGGTTCTTAAAAATATTTATAATAAACTTATATTTATTATATAATAGATTTGAACAAATATAATGAGAGTCAATACACAAGGTACGAGGATTTCATTTCACCTTTTTTCCATGAGATATTGGAATTATTCACCACAGACATCTTTTTTATCTATATAATTTCCATGAATTTATTTTATTCCTTTTATATATAAATATTTGGGTATTTAAATAACCATTTTATGATCTTTACATTTTATGGTTTTTGTTTCAAAATATACCGTATCGTTATTGTAATTTTACTTCAATTTTTCCTCCTTTAAGAAAGATGACATGTTATACAAATATATTTTTATATGATGTGTATAAAATACCTTTTACCTATTATTAAATTAATATATTTATTTTAATGATATTTTAAATCTTCATTTAATTTCATTTTCCTACATGGGGAATATGATTCTGAGTTACCATGTGGTAAGAGTTTATTGAAACAATATCATTGCTTATCGAGATTGTTTGTGATCACATTTTCATTAATGAAATATTACGATACATCATTCAATAACACTCATGATTTTTCTTCTCTTTTTTTAGTCATTGTACCTTCATGTATTAGTACCATTGTTTCTTCTCTTGGGTAGTTAATATAATTAAGAAAAAAATTTAGGAAAATATGACCTTACCTCTCTCTTTGGTCAGAAATCTGTGTTCCTTCAGAACCATGAAACAAAATAGTGATTCCAAGAATATTCTACTAATATCTTATGATTTTTAGAATAAATTTTAACCCTATTTTTATTTTACTAATTCTATCATAGGAATTTTTTATCTATTTCCAAATAAGACATTTTTCTAGCCTTTTTACTGTGAAAAATGACTTTTTCTTTTACCTCGTATGATATGTACGGATTTACCCACCATCAATTTTTTGCACAATTTTATTCATTTTTAATAAGATATTTTTTTACAAAATGTTTTTTAAACCAATTTTCCAAGAATTTTGTTTCGAAATTTTTTCAAGATTATTTTATAATTATTCATGAAAATATGGTTTTCAAAAATATTTCAAGCTCCTATAAAATTTTAAAAAAAAATTAAATTTTTTTGAATTAATCCTTTATATGTTTTCATGTTTATTTTAATGAAAATAGTTTTAAAAGGATTACAATTTATGAAATATATTTAAAAAAAGAAAATATAAATTCCTCATGAAGTGTTTTTAAAATGTATTTTTAATTTATTTCCCATATAAGATATCATTATATGGTGTTACTCATTCTTTTATAGGGAAATTAAATAATATTTATATTCATATTCTTTCACTAAATGGTTTCTGAAATCATTTTCTAATTCATGAGATATATTCTTTTGAAACCTGCTTCCTTTCATTAGTTATGATTTTATTAAATTATTATGAAACATATCTCTTTTCTATAGGTAAAGATATGATTACAAGTTTATGGAATGAATTTCATTTTATGGGTTATGATTTGATTGCTTTTTTCTTTTTCTGAATATGTCTGTAAGGTTTCAATATGAGATGGTTTGGACCTACATCTCCCACCAATGCATTGGGTAATGATAAATGTTATATAATCTCAAAGGTTGCATGGGAGGGCTTTCCAATCCCAAAAAAAGGGAAAATGGGAGGACATCCTAAGCCCAAAACAAGAGGGTATATGGGAGGAAATCCCATTCCCAAAACAAGAGGGTGCGTGGAAAGACCTCCCAAGCTGGAAACAAGAGGGTACACAGGAGGGATTCCCAAACCCAAAGTAGATACACAGGTTATTAAACCAATCCTAATAGGTTACCATGGTCTTGGTATATAACCATTACATAGTGTTTTTAAATGATTATGGGTCTTCCGCAATTCTATGTCTTATTATTAAATTATTCTTTTATAGATCATGGTCTTTATTTCTTTATGATTCATGTCTTATGAACTGAAAATATTTATGCCATGATTCATGTTTTTTATTTTTGATATTACGAGTATTATCATATAATGATCAACGTCATGTTATCATACCCTTATGTTCATGATATGCTTATTCATTTCTATTATTTAACCATATTTAGCATTTGAGATCACTCATTTCCGATATTTTTGTTCACCTGATTATGAAGAAAAGTTTGTAATTATAAATAATATGGGGGAATATATTTATGAAAAATTTAAATATATTTCACTGAGATTAAAGGTTTTTGTTATAATTTTTCTAATTCACTAAACTAATACGATCTTTCAGCATCATTTTTTGTGTTGTTTTATATATTCAGAGAAAGTGATGTAATGTCTATATACATTAGGACTAGGTTGTTATATGGGGTTGCTTTTTTTAAAGGTTCATAACCTCAAGAACCTATATAAATATATTGATAAGGTTAATTGATATTTTTTTGATGAGAAATATGGTTCAACGTGGTGTAAAAAGTGAGGGAGGAGGTTTCCATTAATAGTTGAGGTGAAGGGCACTTTTGTAATTTTATAAAATATTAAATTAATATAATTTAATTTTGATGTCAAAATGGATCCAAATATATTGTATTACAATTTAAGAATATTTTTAGTCTAAATACTCTAATATAACAAAATTTGGACAAATTTGTATCATATTTTTACCCTTATGTTTTTAACCCTTTAGTAACCCTTACATAAATTACCATAATTTTAATGTTCTATACACTTTAAGGGTAATTAATGTTACTATAAATTAATAAAAGAAGAATAAATTTTATATTCTTCTAAAAACATATACCATTCATTTTTATGAATCTACATTTTTAAATAAATTTAAATAATTTGCTAAAATATTATTTTTATAAAATATCAATAATGTCAATTTTAGAAATATATGTTTAGTTTAACATTTTTAACATTAATAAAAAAAATTATATTCCAAAAAAAACATTTAATCCATCAATAAAATATTATATTTATCTATAAATTTCAGGTGTCATGATATTTTTTTCAAAATATATTACTTCTTATATTTTCAATTTTATTTATTTTTTTATTCTATTAATTAAATAATAACTTCATCAGAGTTGTGTAAGCATTTAAGGTAACTATTTCAACACTTAAAATTACAAATAAATTATAATAAATAAGATAAAACATTTAATTTTCAAAAATATAATTTATATGTGAAAATATTCTCTAGTTATTCCCACATTAAAAATGTTATATTATAAAAACAAGAGTGGGGCCTTCATTACATTTATTCACATAAAAGATTTTAGAGTTCATAATATCATAAAAATTGAAAAAAAAATATAAAAAATATTGGATGTGTATGGTTGAATTGAGCTCATACAATAAAATGAACTCAAGTGTTTGGATAATTTTATAGTCCTTATCATTTTATTTTTAAACATAATTACCTAGTTTAGCCTTTAATGTTGTTACAACATTTATTATGGTTACAATTCATAATTTAAAAATAAAAGAGAAATTTTTAATAAATTGAGAAATAATGATTCCAAATATGGAATAAATATTTTAAGATTCAATTTCTATAAATAGAAGAAATTAATTTGGAATTAAAACATAAAACATAAAAAAATTGGGTTTTTAGAAAAATAAAGCCTTTTTAAGTAAAAAATTGTTTTTATACTAAATGAAATCATAAAAATGATTCCAATTATATTAATTTTTTTATTATTAATATAATATAACTAATTTTAAATTTATACAACTAATAAAATGGTGCATTAATAGTACTAGAAATAAAAATATATTTTTCTTTAAAAAACCACATTTTTTACTATTCACTGGAATATTAATCTTCTCTAAAGATTCCAAAATTTTATCGTCATATATTTTTTATCATGTAATTTACAAAATTAATTTTATGTTATCAAATAGTGTTTATAAATGTTCTAAAATATTATTATAATATTTCCTCATAAAAAGTAAAAAATCATTTTCTAAAAAAATGAAGAATAAATTGATTTTACTAAAATTTAAGTGATTATTTAATAAGAATTAATAAATAAATTTTCATTGAGTATGATATTTATATATATTTCTTATTCTTTTTAGTCCAATTTATACCCACCAAATTAACAACTAGGTTATAAAAGACATATTTAAATAATAATAATTCATTGTTCATTTAAGATCTTTGTCTCAAGTTGTATACCATATCTTCCATAGTGTTATTTTAATAAATTTTGGTTTCATTCACCTCAAGTTATAAAATAAATTAAATTTATATATTTTAAAATATCAAGGATTTATATTTCTCATGTTTTCATGATGGAATACATTTTATCACCAATTACTCGAGAAAATATTTTTTAAGTATAATATTTTATAAATATTTATTTGTTATTTAATGGATATAATATTTATTTACTTATTCATAAATAATGAACTCATATTTATTACATAAATTAATAGTCATATTTTTAAGTTAAGATAAATATCATGGGGGAATATTCGATTGAGTTTAATGGTTTTTGAGAAATAATGTATATTAAATGTTATTTGAATAAATATTATTTAATTAATTCGCGAGTATAATGCATTTAAATAAAAATTATTATTACAATTATGTACATGGGGTTTCATTGGTACTAGTAAAAATAAAAAGGATTCATGTGAAATTATTATTTTCTAAGCCTGGTTGTATAGAAACCCAATACAAAAATTTCTTTAGTGTTACCATTTCATTTGTTTTGGAAAATGATATCATAAGAGAATTTTCTTGAAACCATAGAGAGGTCCCTCTCCACGAATGCTCTAAAAATGGATATAAACAATCATCCACCACTAGTCTTGAGTCTATAGAAATCGTAGATAATCCTCTATTAAGTGATTCATAGGGAAATCAAAGGTGAACATTGAAAGTGTTAGGATCTACCGTGCGTACACCCTAAGACTCCTATACTGAATTTCAAAGGTTCATGGAACAAGTGTGTATCACCCTTAGAGGAAATATAATCTTGATACACAAAACAATGATGGAATGATGTAGATATGTTATCACATCTTTTGAAATATATGACACTAATCAAAGGTAATTCATTAATTATTTATATAAATTCTAAATAATATACAACGATATTTCATCTTGGTTTCAGAATTCATTGGTCAATTAATGATTGATTAAATTATATTGATCATGATATTTATCATTTTATAAATCTCTAATTAGTTATATATTATGATAAAAAGATTATTTGGGAATACACCATCTGAATATTTTGCTACACCTTGAACCATCAAGTGGCATCAAAGGGTTCTCATAAATATTTACAATGGTTTAAAAATGATTGATTGATTTACACATTTTTGTTAGTTTTCAATTCACATTAAATCATTAATTAATATGAATATTGTGATATTATTTTATTCCTCTTAATTCTCACAAATATAATCAAATGGTTTAATATTATGAATAAAATAAACTCCAAGATCTCATTCAGTGGTGTCGAGGATTCTAAATAGATTACACAAGAGTGCACACCATGTATCCCATTGGTACACACTATATACATGCATTCAATACACTGATAATTAATTTATCATTAATTCAAGTCATGTTCATTTATCACATGGGGTGTGAGTTTTATAATCCATTTTTTTCTGATCCTGCTTGGTGCATGGTTACTCAGACAACAAAGCATGTGATCATTGTACATGACATGTTTTCATTTAGCCAAATATGGGTCATGTATGTCCTTACATGTTATTTAAGACTAAATACCATGTAACTCAAAGACCACACAATATGTATCTGATTTACATGTTGTGTACACCAATATGTTCAATGGTATGATTACACTATGAGTACCTAGGTGTGTTCCATAGACAGATAGTGAGAAATGTACATGTCACATAACTAGATTGTAAACACCATTTATATTACCAAATTCCATAGAATTGGAATTAATTTTTTTTACTACATAAACCTTATCAACATGTGTGTTGTGTGGTAATAAATTTGATAGTACATACCACATAATTTTTTATACCTATTAAATGCCTAATTAATTTTTCATAATGTTTAGATCTGTATATCTTGTATAAGTCAAAATATATTCATTACTGTATGCAAATTGAAACATATCACTTAATACAAATACCATGTGTTATGTATATTTTTAATTTTTATATATACACATCATGAGATTATGTGATAATTCAAGTATGCCACATGTCACATGAGTAAACATTATATAAATAGAATACACACTGGGTAGTTCATAAGGGTATTCATAGTGTTTCCTACAATGTAATTTTTTTTACACTTTTAATATTAAATAAATTAATTTAATCTAATAAAAATTATGATGGATGATAATATCAATAAATATTGAGGTAGTAATTATGAAAACACAATTGATTTTTTAAATCATATAATTATTTAATTCTAGTGTGATTTATCTTATATAAGAATGGTTTGAATTGATTACTATTTTATCAAATTCAAAATTCGTTTCATGTATATAGATGATCATGTGAATAGAGTAGACCAATGTATATGATTAGTTTCTTTTACTTTTTTGTTTAATTAAATTGATGTCATGCATGTCATCCCTCATCTCATTATGTTGTGGCCTATGTGCCCACAATTTCATTTATATAAACCCCTTGACCAATCCTTTGGTTCTCCACACATGTTTTTGAGTTAATAAATATGTAAGGGATTGATATCCAATATGAGTGGATACTATTCATGTTTTTGATATGAGGAAAACCCAATCAAGGAAGTATATCGGTGGATAGATGGAAATCACCAATACAAACCCAGTCACAGTTCAATGATTTATTTTTTCCTTGTTCGATTGTTAGTTTATCAGCTCAAAGATGAACTAACTATTAATAAAAGCTCATGACCATACCACATTATTATTTTATTTCTATTAAGTTACATGTTTGAATACATTATGGATGTTTTTTCATGACCTCATGAATTAATTAATTAAAGCCCATTTAAGATAGTACTACAACATATTTTGTTATTCATAAATGTTATCTAAGACATGGTTACTCACCAATGAAAATCATCTTAATAATAATAATAAAATAAAAAATTTAAAATAAAAAATTAAAGTATAATGATGAAGAACATCAATTATAAATATTAATTAAGTATATCCTTAAATTACATATGATAAAATAGATCGATATTTAAAAGTGTTTGACTTAACCAATTCAGGATGCGTTCAATTCTTGGGGAATTATAAGTTAATGATTTGGATTAAATTAAATTATTTTACATCAAGTTTTGACATACAAAGTAGGTATTGGTGTCTATAAGATGAAATGTTTGAGGAAATCAAATTTATGTTTTTTATTATTGGGGAGTCCACTCAATATATCAAGGAATGTAGAGTAAATATAGTTATAATTTCAAATTCCTATAAAAACCCATTAAATTTCATGATAGTAAAAAAGTTGGGGTTTTGAGAAGGGGAATACAATTCATTTCTACTATAATGTCTAAGAAATTGGATAATCTGAATCCAATGGTAATTGATATTGTGTTTTGATAAAATATGGTGAGATAAATAAATATAATATAATAATTATTCATCTACATTTATTGTATAATGTACAAATATTCCATTTCTTTTATAGAATTTCATTAATATGAATTATATTATATCACTATGATCCATACTTGGGAAGGATAATCTCCTCATAGGAAAAGATTTACCATAATGGAAATGTTTCTTACTTGTTATCCTATTCTACAAAAAGAATTATATGTTTTAGAGAACCATATTCTTGAGTTACAAGAAAATGGGAAAGTAAGAAGAGTGGTCTCTTTATGATAAAATTTTTAAAGATGACACAAATTTTTTTTTGTTTCATGATATCATCCTTGACCAATTATCTTGACAAGTAAAATGAGGACATGGATGTATAAACCATGATTTCTCACCTTTGGGATCTATAACAATATAATATGAGACAAGAGTTGTACAATATATCCAAAGCCATATTTACAACTAACCATGAAGATTTGGTGCCCTATGGGCCTCATTAAGACAGAATTATTGGCAACATTGAATGATTATACCACTTAGGGATGAAATTCATTGATGATTTTCAAACATATCTCACACTTTCATCACAACCTAAGTCCATATCTAGTTTTAATGTTATTATAACCTGAAAAATAATGACACGATTCGTTCATATCATCATACTTAGATTTTTTAGGTAGATAAGGACCTGGTGAGTAACAAACCTAGGGTAATTATATTGAATAAGAAAAGTAATAACAATTAATATTAAACTAATACTCATAAAAATTACAAATAACTTATGAATTTTCTTTCCAAGAGGTGGAAGATCCAAAGGTAGGAGAAGGGAAAAATAAGCAGAATGTTTTTCATGTGTAAACCAAAGCCACTATAAGAGGAATCCCACCCAAAATAAAGAGGAAGTTAAAGGTTTATTCGTTATTGAGTATAATATTTTAATATCAACCCATTGTGTATTAGATACAACCTTTAGTGCTTGCATATGTATCCACTATAATAAGTATATATATTTTCAAATATTTCTATATGAGTGGTGTATTTTCGGGATTCCAATAGTGTAAGGATGGTTTCTCTAGCCATTAAATACAACAACCTTTCATTTTAATATGAATGATAATGGTTTTAGGATATTGTTAATATATACCAACTATTACAAAGAACACAATTTTTGTGTCCTTCCAAGATACAAATGGAATTATTTTCATATTTGGAAATAAAAGTTGATTATTTTATAATGAAATCATATTTATGGAAAAGAACATTTGAATAATGGTTTTTATGTACTAAATAATGAATTCTATTTATTGAAAATTGATAATTAATTATATTTTTAGGACTCATATAACACTCACCTATAAAATCACCATATTGGCCATAAAAACAATCATAATTTTAAAATTCCATATCAAGATGGTTATTTATATAGTTTTGAGATAAACATACAAGAAACATGTCATTATTTTTTACATGGAAAAATAAAAAAACACAATGTGGTGGATAGGTTGAAATTGTAACACCTAGACCCTAGAATATCAGAGATGGTTCATTACATAATTAAATTGGAATGGTAACATGAACTCAAATCCTAAATGACTAATCATTTTAGCAGTTTTGGAAAACAATATTACATAAATGAACCCCATTTTACATTAGTATCAAATGAAAATCATAATACATGACAAAATAAAATGCTCAGTATCCTTGAAAATCATTCCCAGAATTCATTTTATATCTTAGGGAAAGAAGAAAAAATTTGGGTGAGATTAGATTATCATTAAGGGTATGTGTATACTGAAATATATCATAAATAAATATGTAATAATCACTATAGAAAGGTAAATAATAGAACAAACCTTTATTTTAATCAATATAATGGAAATTAAATGCATTTTTATTTTTTTTATAATTAGAATTCTCTTGATAATGACAACATGATACTAATTGAAGTAAATACTTAATAATTATATGTCGTGTTTCCCAGGGACATGGAACCGTTACCATCAAGACCTTTTATAAGTCTATTTAAAATATTCTAGGTAAAAATGATTTGGTTTGGAAAAACATAAATCAATTTTCAAAACCTTTCACTAGACAATTTAAAGCATATATGTTACAAACATGTGGGGCTTGTCCATATGAATTCATCCCATGATAATGATGATGCATCTAGGGGAATACATTAATATTCCCCAAACCCTGTAAAAACAATTAAAAAAATTCAACATATATCTAATAATAAATTTAAATTCATAAACAATGTTCCATATCAAAAACTTTTATTGAGTAAAGGATTTATATTAATCAATATTTTCCCAATAAATCAAATAAATATCAATGAAAAATGGTATATAAAAAAGTTATAATGTTTAAAAAAATAATCATACCCATTATATAATAATATTTATATAACAATGAAATATAATTTTAAATTGAAAATGATTCTGAGAAAGTTATTGTTTTGAGAGAAAGTTAACAATCACAAAAGGAGTTAAGATTTCAAGATATTATAACGAGTTAGTAATTTTTAAGATAACACCCCCCCATATGAGATAATTTGATGTTAAACATTAAATACCATGAGTTTAAAAGTATTAATGATATAATTTGTTCAAAATTATAGTAGATAAACCACAAAAATAGGTTATGTGGTGAATATGAAATATATCTCATAGATGTAAAACGTGGGATGAAAATCCCCTACCTTGAGACTGACTTGTAACATGTGAATTTATCTACCTGAATATTAAACTTATATCAATTATTTAATTTTTTTATAAAATTTTTAATATTAATTATTATTTTTATTGAACTTATTATAATGTAGAATAAAACTACTTAAACAATTAAATTTGTGTCAGGTGTTTTTACCAAATTCGGTTCATGTGTCCAAAATGACTTTGGTATGTAGACTATCATGAAATGGTCATTAAATAGACATATACAGAATAATAATAATGAAATATTTATCAGATTTATACATCAATTATGATTTTAAAACCAATCATGAAATATAGTTATTAAAAATGAGCTATTGTTACAATCATGGAGATTGTCGGTGGTGCGGACACATGATTAACATTCCCATTTTTCAATAATCATGATGGAAATAAGGTAGCTTATACTTTATCATTATATAATGATAATTATTTCATAAATAAAATTTTAATTAAAAATATATACACTTATATATATTGTTATTTAAAATAAATCATATCACGTTAGGGAGGAGGTAGTCCACAAGTCCAAGAATGACATTATCACCATTTTTGGTGTGTGAATGGGGTAATAATGAAAATGATATATTATATTTATATAATTGTAATTATGTCATTAATATAATATATTTTTCTCTTATTTAACATATTTTTAATTAAATACATCCTTAATACATTTCATCTAATGTGTGGACACATCACATCACTTTGAGGAGGCGGTAATCCACACATCCTCAAATGATGCTATCATATTTACACAAATGGAAAGCATGAAGGTGTATTTTATATAAAAATTAAATAAGTATGAATAAAAAATATATATCATATTAAATCAATTTCTCTTTCATAATTCCAAACCATGATAGGTGGTAAAGGAAAAGTGAATGACATCGTTTCACGAGGCGATATTCTGTTGTACACACGAATGGTAATTTCATTACCCATATGATGGAAGTGTGTGTAGGTTAGGTATAAATATTAATATAAAAATATAATAGTATATTTAGGATACTTATTTTATTTTATACTCATATAATAAGAATTATTCAGTGGGTTGAGAAAGAAATAATATAAAAGTGATTATTAAAGAATGTTATTGTTTTTTTTTGCACAACTCCTTTTCATTTTCACCAAATGAATTCCTTGGATATAATTATTCCCAAATTTTTGAATCTAGGTTTATGTTAGGGATGTTTTAAGTATATTATTTTATGTTTTTTTGAATCCATGGTTCTTAATAAGGGTGAAGAAATTGTGGGAGTGAATGTCTTTTTATAGATGGGTAGTGCAATTCTTGTAAATATAAAAAGGTAAACACTATTGAGATGTATCCATTGCCTCGTGTGCCACAAAAATTGAAAAATAATGGAATAATTGAGATCTATGTTCTAGAAAACCCTCAAAACAATAAATTAGCTCTATTTTTAAAAATTGTTTCCTTAAACATCTATGTTTCTCTATTTTTACCATTTTGGTAATTATTAAGCTAACTAGTTTTCTAAACTAAGAAATTTAAAAAATAAAAAATAAATTAATTTTTTATATATTATCAAATATGGAATCAATAAATTATAAATTTTATATCTAATTTAAAAAATAAAGACCTCATATGTGTTGAAAATTAATTATTAAACTAGCGCATGTAAGGCGCAAAAATACTACTTTCACCTAAACTATGCTGACAGTGTTTTTGCTATTTAGGGGTCAATATGTTAATTATAAATTATTAAATGGTCCATTTATATAATATATTTTATATTTATTAATATTAAAAAATTAATTCTCAGAATAATGTAATTTTAATAAATTTATATATTTTAATAATACATTTTTTATTTTAAAATAACATTATTGTCAGTTTTGACAATATTTATCTAATTTAAAATTAAAAATATCAATAAATTGTTGTAATAAAAATATATTGACTTCGAGGTTATGAAAAATGAAATATTCATCTAAAAAATATCATAAAACAATACTTAATTCTATTTTCATCACATTTATTATTTTAAGTTTCATTTATTTTTTTTAAATATCAACTAAATAATGATTGCGTTGGAATTACTTGAGTAGTTTAATTAACTAATTCATATTTAAAAATTAATTATTAATAATAATGGTAAAAACAAGTCATTCATATTTTAAAAGGATTTGTATAACAAAAAATATGATGTTTTTATCACATCTTAACGCTTTATAAATTTAAAGGTATGGAAGGTTCATTTTTTCCTTTTTCATTACTTAACTTATTATATTTTTCACTCTCATGGAATGGTGTCTCAATAAGTCATAAATATAAAACCAATAGGTTATATGTTCAAAATTTGTGTATATAATGTCTCTTGGATAAGTTTATAGGTCATTTTTCACATTAAGATTAAATTTTAACCACTAAGTAAACTAATTTTTACATCAATCATTGTAGTTAATTTTAATTACATTCATTAATATTTTTGTTAAAAAAACTAAGATTTTATTATTATGATATAATTGAAATAATTATTCCAAATATTTATATACATTTTTTCAATTCAATTATTACATTTTTGAAAATTAATATTAAATCTAGTCCCGCACTCATGTTGAGAAAATTGGTTTTTAATTTGAAAATGTTCAAAAGTTTATTATGTTTTTATGTATACATTCAATATAAAAATTAATAAAATGAGGAAAATTTTATTATTAGATGTATAAATTATCTATTTTTAATTTAAAACAAAAACAAAAAATAATTTATAGTTAATAATTATTTTAATTAAATGGTACTTTTCAAAGAAAATGTAGCATTTCACACTATTCATCACAAATTGAAACTTCTCATAAAAATACAAAAAAAACACTCTATGAAAATATTTACATTCCAAATTAGAAAATATAGTCTATTTTGAAAATTAAAATTTTTAAAATTGTCAAATTTTATTTTTAAAATGGGAACACCATTAAGGGTGGTAAAACTCAGTCTTTCCTATAATAGAAGCTAAAACTATTTTATGTGTACTATAAGCATAACATGGTGTTTCATAAAAATAAATCTAAAAAAATAATTTTATTTAAAAATGAAAATAATTTAAATTCTTTTGGTATTACATTCTCCACACCTTCATTAAATTGTGTCCCCATAATTTGAACTCTATCTCTATAATCAAGTGTTTGGTATTTGAAAATAAAACTGTTGAAAAACCCACATCGTAAATAGGGTTAATAAAACATATTTTTAATAAAAGATAAATGGAAGTGTGATGGTAATCCAAAAATTAGGCTTTTAAATAATAGAACATTAGTCAATACTTGGACATGGAAGACAAATCTACCTATCATGTTCTGATTGAGATTAATAAAGAACATGATCTTGAGAATGTTTTTGACTAAAAATACATAATAAATAGGTGTGAAAAAGGTCACTGGTATTATAAAAAATTATCATAATAGAAATTTTTTGTTTCAACACCCTTTTCATAGAGTTTAGTAATTCTTTCACTCTATAATAACGTAAGGAAATATATTTATTTGATTTGTTTCTATTTCATATGCACAATCTTATCCATTGGTTGTGTCTTGAACTATTTATAGATCATATTTTTGCACAAGTATAATAACAGATTAAATTATTACATAAATCTATAAAATCATGTCCAAAGATCAAAAAACCCATTTTATAATTTGTTAACATTATCACCGTTCCAAGTGTAATGATCCAATACATTATAATCAGTTCCATGATAGTCAATAGTATCTAATTTGGTTTATCCATATCAATCATTTATTCTTCCAAGAATAATTGTCTCAACATCATGGACATATTAAGGGATATTTTCCTTCAACCATGTGTTTTTAAAAATATTAACTTGTTACTAAATCACATTCCATAATAAAATTCAACATATTATCTCAAATCATTAATGAAAAAGTATAGTAGTAAAATACCTATGTATTTCATAATTCATATAACCAAGACACGATAGTTAAAATATTTTTAAAACATTATTAATGGATCTAAAAACATAGGCATCTTAATCATTCCACTATAAATATATCGATAACATAATCTTACCCTTGATCTATTGGCTTATCCTGAGGTATATTCCCTTCACTTTTGGGGTTTTAATTTGTATAGTTTCCTATTTCATCATAGTAGAAGTATTTCACGTAGTAATATTATTTATTTTTATTACAATAATGAACTTGGTTCCTTTTTCTTAATAATTATTAAAAAATCTCATTCTCATTAAGAACGTGATGAGGTGTTTTATTCCATAATTGTCAATGCAATAATATCATTCATTATCTTATTTCACTTATCCATTTTTTGATCTACCATTCGCATATTCTTCGGCCTCCCTTTTAAGATATAATATATAGAGAACTCATTCTCTTTCTTGATAACAAAAAAAACTCTTCCATTATATGCCCAAAATATTTGAGAAACCATTTACCTTTAAATACTTTGTTTAATTTGTTCCAATAAATTAGCAATGCTTCGCTCTATGTTGTGTATGTTATCTATATCATACCTCAATAACCTTCTAAAGGTATCTTCAAACTCAGAATCACTTTCTTCTTCCATTTTATTTATTATAAATAAGTTCTTCTTCATCTCATTTTGTTTCTCATGAGTGAAATATTTGTAGAAGGATTTCACCTTAAAAGCTTTCTATTCCATTAGTTTAATTTCCACTTCCTCTTTAGTGTTCTTGAACAATGGCCATAATTTATCAGCATCACCATTAAGAAAATACATTGTAACTATAACCTCTTCCATTTCACCACATCCCAAGTCCATATATATCATCTCCATAGAAATAATCCATTACTCATCTATAATTGGATTAGTAGTCCCACTAAATGATGGGATATTCTCTCTCATAATGTGACCATTCATAAGAGAATCTCTTTGTGTAATATTTTTATCCATCTAGGAAAGGTTATTTTCCCTAACCTTATTAAGATACAATAATATATCCATGACTTTCTTAGTTAAAAACCCATCTATATTGGCATCCTCGGTATAGAAAAATAAAAATTTCCCATTATTGTTGATACACTTCTTTTATCAAGAATCATTTTCTAAACAATACAATACACAAGATTAGAACATAAGATTATTTAACATAATTTTGAACCAAAAACCATTGATATAATTATGACAATCTAAAAATTTTATTATTATCCAACCTCATAATCACAAAAATGGTTTCTTTGTGAAGTTATTCTATATGTATTCTCAGTATCTAATATAGGGTTTTGTTCCATAATATAAGTTTTCCTAAATATTATTTTTGAGGTTTCTACTAAACATCCTTTGATACCAAATTTAATGCCCTGGCCCTAGAATCTTGGAGTCAATGACTTACTTCATTACATTTTCATGACTAAAAGGAAAAAAACATAAAGGATTGATTGGTTTAGTTATTTTTGAAAAACAACTTACATACATAACCCCGTTTTTACATTCATAATAATGAAATAAATAATATATAACAAAAGAAAATGCTTAGTAACCTTGAAAATAATTCCATGAATTCATCTTCATACCTCTGAGAAAGGAATCAAAATAATAGTGAGTTTATATACTCAAGAGGGTTAAGAATACAATGAATATATCATGAATATTTAATTAATAATAAATATTTCAAGGTAAATAAACGATCAAATAATCCATTTAATCAATAGACTAAAAATAAAATGCATCCACAAATTTAGTCATGGTGAAAATCCTTTGAATAATAATTACTAAATACTGAATGAAAGAAATGATTAATTATTAGATTCCATGTTTCCTAGGTAGATAAAATCATTAACATCAAAACCATTCACATGATGTTTTAAAAAATACGATGTACTAAATGATTTGATTTGTCTAACCATAACTCATCTATCCAAACCATTCACAAGACAATTTAAAATGTACTGATTACAAACTTGAATGGTTTGTCACACCAAATTCACCCATTGACACTATAGATTCATAAATGGGCTTAATTTAAATTGTATCCAAAACATTTCATACCATTTTAATGAATTCCTCATTTATTAACAAATCGATTTATTTTCAAAAATATTTTTCCTTATCAAATATTCGTATTGAGTAATGGACACAATTTATCAATATGTACACAATAAATAAAATAAATATCAAAGTAAAAACTATATGTAAAAATGGTATAAAAATTATAAAATAATAACAAACGTTAAAAATAATATTTATATCATAATAAAATATACTTTTCCATGTAAAATTAATACGATAGTGTGATTGTTTTGGGATAATGTTAACAATCACAAAAGAAAGTGAGATTTCAATATAACTTTTTCATGTTGGTAATTTTCATGTTAAAACCTTTTGAATGGAATAATTCAATGTGAAAATTTATATACTATTATGATAGATGTATTTATGATATAATATAGCAAAACGGGTAGTATATTAAACACATAAAAGAAGTAATTTGTGAATATGACATCTATCTTAGAGATGTTAAATGTGAGATGGAAATCTATTACCTTGACTCGGAATTATCACATGTTCCCTTATCACCATGAATAATAAAATTATATTAATTATTACTTGTTATAAAACCTATTTCATATTTATTATAAATTTTATTCGACTTATTACAATTTTATATACAACTATTAAAACTGTTAACTTTGTGATGGGTGTTTTCCCCAAATTTTGATCATGTTCCAAAAATGGATTTGATAGATCAATTTTGGAAAAGGGGTCATTTAATAAACATATCTAGAATAAAAATAATTAAATATTTATCAGATACAAAAATTAATTATGATTTAAAAACCAATAATCAATATTGGTTATGAAAAATGAACCAATGTTACAATCATGGAGATGGTAGGCAATAAATATGCACGAGTAATGTTCCAATTTTGCAATGATCATTATGGAAAAAACATAAGTATCATTTTAACATTAAATAATGATAATTATATAATAAATACAATTTTTTTAATATTATATGATTACATATAGAATTCTAGTGATGTTAACGGAATAACATCACGTTGAGGAGCCAGTAGTCCACATGTCCACGAATGACATTATCACTTTTTTTAGTGTGTGAAAAGTTTAAAAAATAAAAGGATATAGTATATTTAAAACAATTTAATTATTTCAGAAATATAATATATATGTAGTTCTTGTAACATATTTTTAATTATACCCATCTTAATAAATTCCACGTATTTTTTTAATGCATTACCTTTCTTTGAGGAGGAGATAGTTTACACGTCCCCAAATGATGTTATCAAATTTATACAAAATGAAAAGCATCAAGGTATGTGTTATATAAAAATTAAATATGAATGAATATAACAAATAATATATATATATATATAATGTTTTTACATTTTAATTCCCAACCATGATAGGTGGTAAATAAAAAAAATTAATGACATCGTTTTGTGAGGTTGTTGTATTTTGTACGCATGAAAAAATGAATGACATTGTTTTGCGAGGTTGTAGTATTTCGTATGCACAAATGGTAATTATGTTACCCATTTTATGGAAGTTTGTTTAGGTGTATCTGAAAACATTAACATAACATCCTTTTATAATATTTTGGATACTTAATTTGTTATATAAGCATTGAATAAGAATAATTGAGACATTCTAGGATGAAAAAACAAGTGATCATTGAAGAATGTGACCTCTTTTTCAGGTAACTTCATATTCTCACCAAAGGACGTACTTGGATTTATTTCTAGACAAAGTGATTATTGTAGGATTATGGGAGTGATTTTGGGATCTTATTTTGGTTGGTTTTGGATGATCCAAAAGGCTTTCTTGGTTTGATGAAATGGGGGTTGTGAATGCATTTTTATAGTAAAGGGGGAGTTTCATTATTATAAATATGAAAAGGAATTCACTATTGGTTGGTCTCCCTTATAACATGTTCCAAAATAATTGACAAATAATGGAGTAATGTAAATTTAATGTTGATAAAAAACCTTCTAAAAATATAAAAGGCATTTTTATAATTTTTTTCCTTCACTTTTAATTTTCCATTCTTTCACCATTTTGGTTTTTATTAAGTTAACTAGTTTTATAACCTATGTAATTAAACCATTAAGACTAATTAGAAGTTAGATTTATTATGAAATATATAGCCACAAAAATTATAAATATGAAATCTAATTTAAAAAATAAATAATCCCACAAATTTTGTAAATTAATTTTCAAACAAGCACATTAATGTGAGAAAACATTAGTTTGACCAGAACGGTTGTTATAATTTTTTTACTATTTTGGTGGTCAATATATTTATTATAAAAGCTAAAATAGTCAAATAATAGGCCATATTTGATATTTATTGAAATTCGAAAAATAAATTTCCAGAATATGTTAGTTTTAATCATTAAAAATCTTTTAATAAATTGTTATTCATTATAAAATAACATTAATGACATTTTTTACATTTTTACATTATTTAATTTATTTAAAATTTAAAATATAAAATATTTACAGAATTAAAATATATTAAGTTCACAAATATTTAAAGTGACATATTCTTCTAAAAAATAATAGAACACAATAATTAATACAATTTTCTTCACTTTTAATGTTTTTACTATCATTTATTTTCTTTTATTATTAACTAAATAATCACTACATAAGAATTTATTAAGAATTATATGTAAATAATTCATATATAAATAATAAGGATACATAATTACTTTAAAATTAAATTATTTATATTTAAAAATGATATTTATACCCAAAATTATTATTTTTTCACCATTCTCAAGTCCTTAAAAATGTTTAAGGATAGAAAGTTTCTTTTTTCTTGTCTTTTTTAGTGCTTAACTTATTATACATGTCACCTTTAATAACATGTATACCAATACTCATAAAATTCAATCCAATGAACTATTTTAATGGTCATTTTTTCCATTAGGATTAATGTTTGACCACCAAGTAAACTAGTTTTTTCCTTAATCACTATAACTAATTTTAATTAATTTCACTAATATTTTTCATCAAAAAAAATTATTTTGTTAGGATATAAATATTATAATTATTCCAACTATTGATATCAATTTTTTAATATTAAACTAATACAAGAAGAAAAATTAAATTTAAAGCTAATCACGTACACATGGTGAGAAATTGGGTTTTTAATGAAAAAATGTTCAAACTTCCACAATATTTTTATATCTAAATTCAATATAACAAATTCCTATAATGACATAAATTGGAATTATATATTTAAAATTGATTTATATTGTGTTTAAAACTAACTTAATATGTAATTTATAATTAAAATGATTTAAACAAAAAAGTAGTTTTCAACTAAAAGGATGTATTTATTACTATTGATCAAAAAATGGAACATCTCATAAAAATAACAAAAAATCGCCCTAAAATAATTCTTTCATTACTTATTCAAAAATTAAGTTCATTTTTTAAAATAAAATTTATAAATGTTTCAAAATTTACTTTTAAAATAGGTTCACTATTAAAGGTTGTAAAACTCAACCATGCATGTAATGCAAGAAAATTCAGTGTTATGTATATCGTAAGCTTCAAGTGGTGTTTTTTTAAATCAATCAAGGAAAAAATTATTCTAAAATAAAAAATTTCTAACATCTATGGTTGTCACATTCTCATCGACTAAATTAAATTGTTTCCACACAATATCAACTCTATCATGACAGTCAAGGGTTTTATATTTGAAAAAACTATTCTTGAAAATCCTACATAGTAATAAGGTTAATAACATATCATCTAAATAATATCAAAAGAGAAATATGGTGGTCAGAAAAAAAAACTATTTCGTATAAGATAACATTGCTGAAAACATGTATATAGAAGAAAAATCTACATATCATGTACTGATGGAGAGTTAAATAGAACATTTTCATGAAAAATATATTGACCATATATCCATAAACTAGAGGTGTGAATAAAATTCATTGATATAATAAATAATAATGTTGATATGAAAAAAATTCAAGACTCTTTTATTAGGGTTGAGAAATTATTTCATTCAATAAAAATGTAATGAAATATAATTACATGATGTGTTTCTTTTTCATAAGCACAATATTATTATTTTTTGCTCCTTGAACTATTTCTACTTAATTAGATAGCATAAGTTTCACCAGGGGTGTAGTAATTCATCAATCTCTGGAACCACATGCAGTGTTCAAAAATAAATTTTTTAGAAATTGTTATCTTTATGACCCTTCCATGTATTATGATCCAAAACATTAGAATCTATTACAAGTAAGTTTTTAGTTTCCAATTTACTTTATCCACATCAATCATTTTTTTATCCAAGAATCATGGTCTCAATTTCAAGAACATATGAAGGTATATCATTCTCTCAAACATATGTTTTCCAAAAAAAATTAACTTTTTAATATATAACTTTTTTTGGTATAATTCAACATATGATCTCAAATGCTCAATGAAATAATACTACAGTACAATCCATACATATTATAAAATTATTATAAACAATGCATCATTGGTATAATAGTTTCACAGTATTACTCTACGATCCAATACATAGACACATTAATCTTTCCACTTTAGATCTATCGATATCAAAAGAATGACCTTGATCCCTTGGATTCTTCTTAGTTATATACCCTTCATGTTTGGGGAATTAATTTACATAGTTCCCAATATCCTTATAGTTGAATCATTGAACATTAAAAATTTCTTTCTTTACCTAGAAATCACAAACATGGTGGAATTTTTCATCACACTTATTGAAAACTCTCATTCCCTTCAACCAAGTACCCGGGTGTTTCTTTCTATAATTATCACATGTAAGAAAATATTTCATTATTTTCATTACCTTAACAATTTTTTTATATGTTATCCTATTATTCTTTGGATACCCTCTTAATCCATAATAATTATATATTTATTTATTGGTCTTGATAACAGGTAAAACTATTTCATCATATAACGAAAATTTTTAGAAACTGGTGCCCTTGAAATACATGGTTTATTCACTTCAAAAAAATGTTTAATCATTCACTATGTATTTCCTATGTGATCTATAACATACCTAGAAACCCTTGTAAAGGTACCATCATACTCCACAATAGTTTCATCATCCTTTTTCATTAAGATAATGAAATTCCACATCATCTCATTTTATTACTCATGATAGAAATATCTATTAAAGAATGTATCCTTTAAAGATTTCTATTTCATGAGTTATATTTCCTCTTATTACATAGTACTATGGATCACCGACCACCATTGATCATCGTCAACTTTAAAATAATACACCAAAAGTGAAACCATTTTCTTTTCACCACATCCCAAGGCCATAAATATCTTTTCTCGGGGATTAATCTATATATCATCTATAATACGATTGGTAATACCACTAAATTATGGGAATTATGTCACATAAAGTGATAAAACATAGGATAATGTCATTGTGAAATATGTTGATACATCTATAAATGTTAATTTTTATAACCTAATTAATCTACCACAATATATCTATAACATTATTCGTTCTAATACCAGAAATAATAGATTCCTCATAATGTAAACCTCTTCATTTTCCATGATAATTCATACATTTATTCCTTATAGGTTCCTTTTCAAAATAATGTCATGCACTAAATGAGATCATTACAATATGTATGTTAATGTTTATTCTTTAAACTAATGAAATATTTATCATAAATTAAA
The DNA here is from genome assembly GCA_963277665.1 of Viscum album. Classification (NCBI taxonomy): domain Eukaryota; kingdom Viridiplantae; phylum Streptophyta; class Magnoliopsida; order Santalales; family Viscaceae; genus Viscum; species Viscum album. The sequence goes on from OY728156.1 coordinate 1,281,137,043, forward strand.
ACCTTTTTGCATTTCTATTCGTGTAATCATAAACATAGTTTCTTTAAGATGTTATAATATACATATTCACAATATATAGTGTAGATTTATGTTCCCTCATCTACGATTTCCAAAATCTAGTTCCCAAAGAGTCTACTAAATATCCTTTGATACCAATTGTAATTTCATGACACTCGAAACCTAGAACATGTGCCTTACTTTATTACATTTGCATGATTACAACAAACCAGATCCTCAATTACCAATCAGTTTATTAGTTTTGGAAAAATATTATGTAGATGAATTCCATTTTTCATTGGTAATAAATAAAAAAAAATACATAACAAAATAGAATACTTTCAATATTTAAAAATCATTCCATGAATTTAACTTCTTACCTTTTGGAAAGGAAATAAAATAAGTCTGAGCTCAGATGATCGATAAGGGTAAGCACATAGTGGAATGTATCAGGAATTAATAATCAATAAAAAATATGGATAATTAAATAACTAAACCCACTTTTCATCAAATCAATAGAATGTAATTGAAGATCAACCATACATTTTGTCATATGGAAAATCCTCTGGATAAAAACAACTGAATAACGAATGAAAGAAATAATAAATTATTGGATTCCATGTTTCTTAAGTACAAGGATCCATTACCTTCAAGACCTTTAATAATATTTTTTAAATTATATTGGGTATAATGGTTTTTTTGGCTGACTATAAATCTACTATCAATACCTTTCAAAAGAGAGTTTAAAATATACTAGTTACAAACATGACAGGTTTATCAATCTGAATTCATACCAAGAAATAACTGATGAATCAAGGGATTTACATTAAATAACACCAACCCATTTCATAATGGTACAAATCATACCTCATATATTAAATAATAAATTTAAATTTACAAACAAAATTTCTGATCTAATATCTTTATTGAGTAAAGGATATAGATTTATAATTGTTCTACGAGCATATAAAATTACTCTTAAAGTAAAAAAGCATATGTAAAATGGTATATGGTTTAGGAAATAATCATATAAAATATAAAATAATAAGTATATCACAATGAAAATAAAAATTCTCAATGAAAAATGATTATGATAAAATTATTTTTTTGATACAAAGTAAACAATCAAAAAAAGAACTGAGATTTCAATATAACTTCTAATAGTTGGTAATTATCAAGTTAAAATACCTTGGATGTGATAATTAAAAGGAAAAAAATAATTACCATTAATGTAAAATTATTCATGATATAATATATCAAAAAAAAATAGTGGCTACACCACCAAAAATAAGTAAGTTGTGAATATGAAATTTATTGGATAGATGTAAAAATGAGATGAAAATCCATAACATTGAGTCTCACTTGTCACATGTTTCTATCATTATGATTAATAAACTTATGTTAATTATTTAATTTTTTAAGAACCTATTTAATTTTTTTATTAATTTTTTTCACTTATTACAGTTTTTATTCGACTACTTAAATAATTATGTTTATATCGAGTGTTTTGACCAAATTTGGTTCATGTTTATAAAATGACATTGATAGGTCAAATGTAGTCAAAAAGGCCAATATATAAACATCTCTATAATAATAATCATTAACTAATTATCACATTTATACATAAATTTTTATTTTATAACCAATCATGAAATATTTTTAAGAAAAATGAACCAATATTGCAATCGTGGAGATGGTAGGTCGTACTTATGAATAATTTACGTTCAGATTTTTCAATGATTATTATGGAAAGATGGTAAGAAAATTTTTAATTTCAATAATTACCATTATATATTAAATACAATTTTATTTAATCATATATACTTATATATATTATTTTGGTTATGTAAAAGTAATCACAGCATGTTGAGTAGGTGGTAATCCATACGTCCATGAATAATGTTATAATTCTTTTTTATTGTGTAAAAAGTGTAATGATAAAAAATATAAATTATTTTAAAAAAGATAATTAGTTCAGGAATATAATATATATTTATTTTTTGTCTCATATTGTTTATTAAATCCATCCTAAATATATTCCTTGAAATGTGTGAATGCATCACAACACTTTGATGAGGCGTTAGTTCACACATCCAGAAACGATGTTATAATATTTCCAAAAAATGGAAAGCATGAAGGAATGTGTTATAAAACAATTTAAGAAGTATGAAGAAAAACTAAATATCATATATATCATTTAAAAATATTTTTCCACCATAATTCTCAACCATGAGAGGTGGAAAATGAAAAAACGAATGACATTATTTCATGGGGAGGTAGTCTGTCGTACACACGAATGATAATTTTGAAACCCATATAATAGAAGTGAGTGTAGGTGTTAGTAAAAATTTAAAAAAATAATCTCATTATATTTAGGATTATTTTTATATTATATAATAATGGAATAGTAATAATTTAATGTTTTCAAAAAGAAATAAAACAAAAAGGATCATTCTAGAATGTTATCACTTTTTGGGATAACTTTTTTTGGTTTTCACCAAAGGACATCCATGGATTTTATTCCACAAAAAATAATGATTCTATGTTTAGGGGGTGGGTGTTTTTGGGATTATTCATTCACTTTTGGGAATATCCAAATATATTGATAGGGTTAAGAAATGGGGGTACTGAATGCCTTTTTATAGTTGTGGGGGAATTCATGTAAATAAAAAAAACATAAACACTATTGGGAGGTCTCCCATACCACATGTGCCAAAAAAAATTAAAAAATAAGTTATTACAGTTAAATTACGATATTTTTATACCAAGAACAAAAAAAATAGTTTCATTTTTATAATTTTGTTTCTTAACATTTTTGTTTCCCATTTTTTTCAATTTTGGTTTTTATTAAGGTATGTGGGTTTCTAACCAAATTAATTAAACCATTAAGGATAATTTAAATTGATATTTATTAGATATATACCAACTATATTATAAATTTGATAACTACTTTACAAAATTAAATTTTCATATTTTTTGAAATTAATTATTAAACAAATTCATGTAACGCGCAAAAACACTACTTTAACCCGAACCGTGAAAAAAATGTTTATAGTATTTATAGTTCAATATCATCACTATAAATGTATAAGTAGACTATTAATAGAATATATATTATACTTATTGATATTTATAATGAAATTTGATGAATATTACATTTTTAATAATTTTAAATCTTTTAATAAGACATCATTTATAATAAAGTAACATTAATGTGAATTTTTACATTATTTACTTAATTGAAATTTAAAAATATCAAAATAGTGATGGTATTAAATTATAAAAATTTACATACTATTTAACATAACATATTAATCTAAAAAAGTTAACATAAACAATTATTCAATTTTTTTACTTTTAATATTTTAGTATCATTTATTTTACTTCATTAATAATTAAATAAACATTGTGTGCCTATTTTTTATGAATTTTAACTTACCAATTCCAATTTAAAAATTTACGATAAAAATTTATGATAAAAATAACTCATTTTTATTTCAAAAGAATAGGTATAAAAAAGAATATAATTTCATTCCACATATAATGGTTTTATAAATGTTTAAGGTAACCAAGGTTTCTTGTTTTATCCTTTTCATTACCTAACGTATTATATACGCCAATTTCATGGAATATTATCCCACTAAATCATAAAATTATAAAAAAAATAGGGGATATGGCCAAAAAATGGTAAGTTGAAGGGTTTTGGACAAGTGTTGTGGTTATTATTCCCTTAAGGCTAATGATTAACCATTAAGTAAACTAATTTTTACCACAATTGTTTTAATTAATATTAGTTACTTTTACCTGTATTTTTGGTGAAAAAACAAAATTTATATTATTAGACTGTAAATATTATAATGATTCCAAATATGTATGTTAATTTTTAAAAAGTAAATTCTTATAAGGGGAAAATTAAAATTAAAAACTAAGCTTGTACACGTAACGAGAAAGTGGGTTTTTAACCTGAAACTTTTCAAAAGTTCATTTTTTTATATCAACATTAAATATCAGAATGATTCCATTAAAATAAATTAGATTAATATTTTTATAATTTATATATTTTCACTTTAAAATCAAATTAAAATATAATTTAACTTTAATAATTAATTAAATTAAAAGTTAATTTTAAACTAAAATATAGTATTTTTCACTATTCATAAAAAAATGAAACTTCCCATAAAAATACGAAAATATAATCCTAAGGTATTTTTGATATTACACATTCAAAAATTGTGTTTATTTTTAAAATTAATATTTATAATTGTTTCAAAATTAAATTTTAAAATATATGTGCCATTAAAGGTAGTAAGACTCAGTCTTTCGTGTAATGAAACCTGACTCAGTGTTGTGTGTAACATAAGAATAACATGGTGTTGCACATAAAGAAAGATACCAATAAATATAATTTTTTTTCTAAAATGAAAATATTTTAAATTATTGGGGTGTCATATTCTCTCCAACTTAATTAAATTGTTTCATAATAATTTAAACTCTATCTCGATAATCAATTGTTTGAAATTTAGAAATACTATAATTGAAAATCCCACAATTTAAGGTGGGATAATAACACAATCTATTAATAATAATTAATGTTAAATGAAATGGTAATGAAAAAAAATTCTTTCAAATAATATAACATTAGTGAAAACATAGACATGGAATACAAATTTGACCCTCATGTAATGTTGGATAGTGATAGAGAACATGTTCATGAGAATATTGTTTCCCTTAAATACATAAAATAGAGGTGTGAATAAAGGTAATTAATATAAAAAATAGATATAATATGAAAAAATTAGTTTAAAAACAATTTTCTTATATTTTAAGAATAATTTCACTCTATAATAATGAAAAGAGATATAATTACTTTATAAGTTTCTATTTTATAATCACAATATTACCCTTTATTTGGGACTTGGATTATTTTTAATTCAACACTTTACCTAAGTTTCATCATTTGGTGAAGTAATACATCAATCTCAAAAAAAATATCCAATGTTAAAAATAAACCATTTTTTAAATGGTTATTCTTATTACCCATCCAAGTATTATGATCCAAAACATTAAAATTAGTTCCAGGGTAGTTTTTAGTATCTAATTTATTTGATATATATCTATCATTTTATTATCCAAGAATCATCTTCTCCATATTAGGAACATATTAAGGGATATATTTCCCTCAACCATGTATGTCCAAAAAAATTATATTACTATTGAATCACTTTTCTTGGTACCATTCAACATATGATCTGAAATACTTAATGAAATATTAATGTAGTAAAATCCTTATATATTTTATAATTCTTATATCCAAGTCATTAATGATAAAATTGTTTTACAAAATTAATCAATGACACAAATAAATAGTAACACCAATCATTCTACTTCAGTTGTATCAATATCATAATCTTGACCATGATCACTTGGTTTCTTATAAGATATATTATTTTTAATGTTTGGGTCATACATTTTTATAGTGACCAATCTTATTATAGTAGGGAGCACTACAAATTGTACTTTTATTTCCTTCCCTTTGAATCATGAACTTGGTGGACTTTTTCATTACACTTACAGAAAACTCGCATTCCCTTCAATCAAGTATCAGGGTGTTTCTTTCCAAATTTATCACATGTAATAAAATCATTCATCTCTTATTTCCATTATCTATTTTTATATACTATTTTCTTCTAATATAGATTCCCTATTATGACATAATAATTATATAATTGTTTTAGAATATTGATATCACATAAAACCATTTAATCATGTAAAAAAATTGAGAAAAAAGTGACCTATGAATAATTGGTCTAATCCCTTCAATTAAATTATTAATGTTTCACTATATTTGGTGTTTGTAATTTTTATCATACCAAGATACCCTTTTAAAGGAAGCTTCATACTCTACAAACCATTATTCATCCTTTTTCTATAAGATAAGTTAATTACTATTTATATTCATTTGTTGCTCAAGATAGAAATATTTGTCAAATAATTTATCCTTCAAAGCTTTGAATTCAAGCAGTTATGTTTCCACTTCTACCCAATTATTTTAAATAAATGACCAAATTACACCAAAAATCTAACCATTTTCTTTTCTCCACATCCCAAGGACTTAAATATCTTTTCAAGAGACTTAATCTATTTATATTTTATAATCCGATTAGTATTATCAATTAATGATGGGGTATTAGGTCATATAAAGTGATCTATCATGGGATAATTTCATTGTGAAACAGCTTTCTCCATCTTAGAAAATTTATTTTTCAAAACTGGATTAAGCTAACCAAATATGTCCATAACATTCTTAGTTCCAATACCAACAATATTTTCTTCCTCAACAAATATACCATTACATTCTCCATGATTATTGATACACTTCTTCCTTCCATGTTACTTTTTTAAACAATTGAATAAACTATATTAGATCATTACATTATGGAAAATAATGTTTCATCTGAATATTTGTGAAATATTTATCATAAATTGAAAATTTTATGGATATATTATATCATAATCAAAAACATGTTTTCATTGGGATATTATTCTATGCATATTCTCAATATATATTAAAGGGTTATATGCCCTAATATAAGTTATAATAAAAAAAATTACAAGGTTTCTACTAATATTTCTCTGAGTACAACCATAATTAACTTACCCTAGAATCCCAGAGTCGGTACCATAATTTATTACATCATAATGATTATAATAAATCAAATCCTAAATGACCAATTGTTTTAGTAGTTCTAAAAACCATATTACATATACGAACCTCATTTTACATTAGGAATAAAAAACATAATATATAACAAAATAAAATTATCAACATCCATGAAAAGAATTCCAATAATTCTTCTTTATGCCCTGGGGAAAAGGAAAAAAATAAGGGGGATCTAAGACGATCATCATGGGTAAGCATACTATGGAATATATCATAAATAAATAATGAATAATAAATATAGAAATGTAAATACTGAACACACATACCATTTAATCAATATGCTAAAAATAAAATGAATCAATATATTTTCCCATAGTGAAAATCATATGGATAATAATTACTAAATATTGAATGAAGAAAATGGTTAATTATTAGACTCTATTTTTCCCACATAAATGAAAAAATTACCTTCAATACCATTCATAAGACATTTTAAAACTTTCTAGGTATTGTTTTTTTTACCAACCATATATCTTCAGTCAATACTTTTAGAAGTCATTTTAAAACATACTCATTACAAATATGAATGGTTTTCCTAACTGAATTCATCTCATGAGACTAATGATACATCGAGGGGACTAGTTTCAAATGCAACCAAACCGTGTATTACTAGTCTAAATAATTATTTATATAATGAATAATAAATTTAAATTCCTATAAAAAGTTCCTTATCAAATATTTGTATTGAGTAACAGATATAAGTTTATCAATATTTCTCTAATAAATCTAATGACTCTCAATGTAAAAACCCTATTAAATATGGTATAAGGTTTCGTAAAAAATAATATCCATCAGACAATAATATTTATATCACAAAAAACTATAATTTTTAAATGAAAAATTAATACAAGATAGTGGTTGTTTTCAGATAAAGATAATAGCCACAAAAGGAAGTTAGATTTAAATATAACTTTTACTGATTGGTAATTTTCAATTTAAAATCCCTTGAATTAGATAATTAAAATTGAAAAATTAAATATAATGAATACTAAATTATATATTATATAATATATAAATTTTGTAAGTAGATACACCTCACAAAATAATTATGTGGTGAATATGACATTTATCTCATAGATATAAAAAGTGAGGTGGAAATCCATGAACTTGAGTCTGACTTGTCAAGTGTGTCTTTATCAATCTCAATAATAAACATATATTTATTATTTACTTGTTTTATAAACTTATTCATTTTTATTATTACTTTTATTTCACTTCTAACAATGTTTTATATAACTATATAAAAATTTGATCTTATGTCGTGTGCTTTTCCAAAACTTAGATCATTTGTCAAGAACAACATTGGTAGGTTGACTCTCAAAAATGGATAATTATATAAGCATCTAAGGAATAATAATCATTAAATTATGATAATATTTCTACATATAATATTATTTTTAAAACATTCCTAAAATATGGTAATGATAAATGAACATATATTATAATCATAGAGACGGTAGGTAGTACACACACATGAGTAACGTTCCCATTTTTTCAATGATTACTTTGGAAATAAGGTAAGTAACATATTAAAATTCCAAAATTATCATTATATCATAAATAAAATTTTCTTTGGTTCTATATACATATATATAAAATTATAGTAATTTTAAATAAATCACACTGCCTCGAGGAGGAGGTAGTCCACACGTCCACGAATGAAAGTATCATATTTTTTTAGGGTGTGAAAAGAGTAATAAATAAAATTATATATTATATTTCAAGATATGTAATTATTTCATTAAAGTAAGGTATATTACATTCATGTCACATACTTTTAGTTATACCCATATTTAATACACTCTATGTAATGTGTGAACACATCCCATTACATTGAGGATTCGGTAGTCCACACATCCACAAACGATGTTATCGTGTTTATAAAAAATGGAAAGAATGATTTTATGTGTTATATAACAAATAAATTAGTAATAATAAAACATAAATATCATATAATTTTTTTCCATCATAATTCTTAACCATGATATGTGACATAGGAAAAAAACGACATAATTTCACGAGGCGATAGTCCACCTTACAAGTGAATGATAATTTTGTTACCCATTTGATTGAAAAATCTATAGGCATATGTCAAACACATAACCAAAAAAATTTAAAATAATGATGTTATTATATAATCATGGAATATACATAATTAAATAGTTTTAAAAAAACCAAATTGATCATTGAATATTGTTACCATTTTCGAGAAACTCCTTTTGATTTTCACCAAAGGTCATCATTAAATTCATTTACCACTAAATTGGGGATTCTAGGTTAAGGATAGAGATTTTGGATCCTATTTTGTTACATTTTGAAATATCTTAAGTTTTTTATTTATGTAAATAAATGGAGACAGTCAATTCATTTTTCTAGTGGAGGGGAGTGGTATTATTCTAAATATAATAAGTTACAAACTATTGGGAGGTCAACATTACCTCATGTGCCACAAATAATGAAAAAAAATTATTAATGTAAAATTATATTATAGGAAACCCTCCACCACAAAAAAATAGGTGCATTTTTAATATTTTTTTCTTAACTTCTATGTTTCTAATATTCTACAATTTTGGATTTTATTAAGTTTACTAGTTTTTTATCAGAAGTTATTTTCTATTTAGACTAAATTCAAGGGTGAATTACTAAAAATAAACACACAATGATTTATAAATATGATATATCATTAAAAAAATTAAAATATCATGTTTTTAAGAAATTAATTAACAATAAAATTCATGTAATGAACAAAAACACGGCTACCTGAACCATTCCAAAAATGTTCTTACTATTTAGGGCCTAAAATGACCATTATAAAAGACTAATTAGTCCATTAATGGACAATATTTGATATATATTACCATTTTATAATCAATTTTAATGATATATTATTTTTAATAATCATAATACTTCTAATAACAAAACATTTGTTATAAAATAACATTAATATCAATTTCAACATTATTTATTTAATTTAAATTTAAAAATATGAAGAAATTGATGGAATTATAAAATATTAAATTAATATCTATTTAAAATTACATATTCATCTATAAAAATAAGTTATCATAGTAATTCATTCAATTTTATTCACTTTTAATATTTGTCATATCATTTATTTTATTGTATTACTAACTAAATAATCACTACATTAGAGTTTCATAAGTATTTTAAGTTACTAATTCATATATAAAAAATAATTATAATTAATTATGATAAAAATAACTAATTTTTATTTTTATAGGATATTTATATCCAAAAATATGATGTCATTTATATATCTCAGGTCTTTATAAATGTTAACAGTAAAAAATGATACTTATTATCTATTTTCCTCACTTAACATATTATAGAGCTCATATTTGTGGAATAATATCCCCTAAAATCATATTATTAGAAAAAATAAGGCATGTGGTTTAAATATTGGCTTCCAATAGATTTGGAACAAATTTCTAGGTCATTTGTCCCCATAACATTAAAATTTAACCAGCAAGTAAACTTATTTTAACCTTAATTGTTGTTATTAATTTTAATTACTTTTAATAATATTTTTGGTAAAAACAAATTCCATATAATAATAGTATAAATATTATATGTATTCCAAATATTAATATTTATTTTTTCAAATTTCATTCACATTAGTGGAAATTTTAAATTGAAATGTTAATCCCACACAAGTGGCGAGAAAATGGGTTATTAATGTGAATTTGTTCAAAAGTTCATTGTTTTTTATATCTAAATTTAATATAAATATGATTAAAATGAGGTAAATTTGATTAATAAATGTATTATTGATATATTGTGACATTATGACTAACTTTAAATATAATTTTACACTATTAATTACTTAAACAAAAATAGATTTTTCAACTCAAATGCACTATTCTTCACTCTAAATAACATAATGAAACTTCTCATAAAAATACCAAAAAATAACCCTAAAATAATTTTTACATTAAACATTAAAAAAGATGTTATTTTTCAAAAATAAATTTCATAAATGTGTCAAAAGTTATTTTTAAAATAGGTTCCCCATTAAAGGTTGTAAAACTCGATCTTCTGTGAAACGCAAGATAACTTAGTGTTATTAATAGTATAATATTCACATGTTAATATGTATAAAAAAGTAAAAAAATTAATTTTATTCCAAAATTAAGATGTTTTAAAGTTCCTAGTAGTTACATAAATAGTCATAGAGCTTCTACGATTAGTACACACTAATGTGTTTGGACCATTTCTACCAGAAGTTGGAGGTGATTAATCTTTTATCATAACTAGTATTGATTTCATGAGTATATATGACATTGTCTACTTGATGAAGTATAATTATAATTACTTTAAGAAATTAAATGAATTCAATAATGAAATAGAGATTCATCTTGTAACTAATTTAATAAATCTTTGATTTAATCATAGAGGTGAAAATATTAATGAAGTGTTTATCGACGTTCTACGAGAGTTTGAGATTCTATCTCAATACACTCCACCTTAAAAAATAGTGGAATTGTTTTATTGAATGAAGGAACCATATGTTTCTATATATGTTATGGTTGATAAAGACTCGTGAAAATATTCCTTTTCTTTTTTGGGATATTCATTAAAATGATGGAATACACATTAAATCAATACCAACTAAAGTGGAAAATAGAATTCCCATCAAGTTATGAAGTGAAATGAAATATTTTATGTCACATAAATGTGTACAGGGTTGTGATAAATTTGTTATGTCCTTTTCTTGAAACAAAATAACACTCTATATAACAAATTACATATTTATTTAGTATCCAAAGAAAATAAATTGATACTTACTATACAAACCCTTAGATAAGAAATTATATATTTTCAAACAAGATATCATTTTCGGATGTAAAACATACCCTTGATGGATAGTGGGATTAATATTGAATTCAATGAATTTGATGATTAAGATACACCAGAGTTGGTATGGGAATATATTCCACAATTCCCCATGGAAAAATTAGTTCCCCAAACATAAGTATTGTGTAGGAGAACTAAAGAAGTAAGAGAATAAGAGTTGTATATTTTACTAGTAAATAAAGATGGTGAGCCATTATTTTTTTCAAAATGAACCTATATACTACAAAGATGTAGTAGAGAACTCAGAAGATACAATATGGAAAGATGACATGAATTCTGAAATGTATTTCCAATATCATTAAAAAGATTTTTTTTTAGTCGATCTTCCAGTTAATGCAAATCGTATTAGGTGAAAATGTGTAATAAATAAGGAATTTCACGTGGAAGGTAATGTAAGTATCTATAAATAAAGGTTAGTGTAAAAGGGTTTAAATAATGTCAAGGCATTGAAAATGATGAATCCCTTTGAATGGTTTCTATTTTTAAATCGTTCAAAATTCTATGTATAATAGCAATGTACCATGACTATGAAAATTATATGATTGATTTCAAAACATCATTACTTATTGGAAGCCTATAGAAAGATGTATATTTTACATAATTTGATGGTTTTTTGAATCCACATGATGAAAAAAATCATATTGTAGGGTTCCATTTATGGATTAAAGAGTGATCCATGCCATGGAATATATAGTTCAATGATGCTATAAAAGAATTTTATTTCATTAAGAAGGAATATATGCCATGGTTTTATAAATGATTTCATGGGAATGAAAAAACATCCTTGTTTTATATGTTGATGACAAATTACTTATTGGAGATGACATACAAGTCATATATACTATGAAATACTACTTAGTTATGTGTTTCTTCAAGAAGGGATTTGGTGAAATGACCTACATTATATGGATTAATGTCCTTCATGATATATCTAATATATTTCTTTGACTAAGTCAAGGCACATATATTGACCAGATATTATTGATATTTAGTATAGAACAATATTAGGGGGGATTGGTTCCAGGGTCATATGGTATACATCTTTCTAAGAAAATTTTCCCTTAAACACAATTGGATAAAAAGATATTGATTATGATCCCATATTCCTTAGGGATAATATTATTCATAAAACCCATGTTATATTATAGTCTTTATGTTTCCTACACATTTAGAATAGTTTAATGATATCATGCTAATCTAGGTGAATAACATTGGTCTACCGTTAAGGGTATCCATAAGTATATTAGAAGAAATAAGGATATATTCCTAGTATATAGAGGTGATGAGTTGATAGTCATCAGGGTTATACTGATTCTTGTTTAAAAACACATAATAATGATATGATTTTTTAATTTTGATATATTTTCTATCTCAAAATAAGATGTACGATCCGAAAGAGTTCAAGGCATCTAGTTTTCAAATATTCTATAGTAGAGTCTGTGTATTTAATGTTCTCTAATGCGGCCAAATATTTTTTTTACATATGAAACATTTTCATTAATTTTTATGTGGTACCCAAAAGTAAATAAACGATCACATTATATAGTGATAATACTGTAGTGGAAACACTACAAAAATATCCAAGGTCACACCAATGAAAAAAAAATATACTTCAGATGTATATCCTCTTAAAGGATTATTTCTAGAGGGGTGTAGTTGTAGTAAGTAGAGTTTTCATGGAATATAATATTGTGGAACCCTTTACTAAAGGCATATCTCAGCATAAGCAAGATTATCTTATGAGAGACAATAGACTAAAATTTTTAATAGTTAGCTATATGGAAAGTGGGAGTTGGTTGGAGTTGGTTCCTACAAAATTCTCTATAGATTATGATAACTTGTATTATCTTTTTTGAATATTAATAAACTACTTATCACATTATGATTGTTATTATGTGTAACATTGTATATAATAATTTCTATAGAGTATTTATCATAGTAAAAGGTCATAGTAGTTCCCTATTATGATGAGAACCTTTATGTTCCATGATAGTATCCATAAATATATATGTTATATAGAGATATGAAATCATTTTCAGAATGTTAGTGATAAAGGCTATCATGTGTGGAGACTTAATGGACTTTGTGGCACTTTCTCATGTTGTATTCCGTTGGTAATTTAAATCATAATAAATATTTTTTACAAGACCCACCAGTAAGAAATCAAATTTTACATGTTTCATTATATTTTCCTTTCTAGGGATGTGTGTATTGATCCTTAAACATTATAATTATTAATAATGTATATTAATAGTTGCTTACATTGATGTATTGATGAATTTTGTGATGGTATTTTTTAGTGAATAAGTAGGATATGTTGGGTGTGTCATGAGTAATATTTCATTATTGAATAATGTGAGAAATTATTTTCCTTTCTATTCTTTAATGTAAGTTGATGTATTATGAAATTTTATGTAAATGAAACATCATAAATAAATTCTTGGCCATAGTTTTTGGTACGAATTTTTAACATCCTTAATGTCAAAAAAATGGTCCTAGAGCACACAAGTTGATGGCATTAGCATGCAACAAGATTTATTAGAGATACAATTATAAAATGATTATATTATATAGTAATCTTATATAAGAGGTTTTATGTACTTGTAGAATTAACCACTTTCTCTATGAGTGCATTGGCATGTTGATAGACACTAAACATGTACTTTGGGATACTTCACCTAATGCCACTGAGAAAGTAGCCTAGAGGGGGGGTACACACTATGTGTGTACAGAATTTCAGTTAAATACTAATGTTATTTGTTATTTAATAATTTGAATAAATTTTATACTCATATTTGGTTTAATAATTATTAAAGTTCTCTTGATCATTTATATATTTTCACCAATAATTTGATGAAGTATTTTCTGAGTGAAATATTTCATAAAGATTAATTTATATTTTTTGAATATGTTATTTACTTATTTATTAGAAAATAATGTATTAATGTTTATTTAGAAGAGAGTATTCATTATTCAGGGCCTGGTAAATATCATGGAGGAAAACATGGCTAATGTTAATGGTACTATAATAAATAATATATATTGAATATTATTTGAATAAACAATATTAAATTAATTCACAGGTTTGGAACATGTCAATAAATACTATTATTATTATTATCACAAACATTCAGATTCATAGGGATTAAAAAATAATAAGGGTTCTTGCAAAATTATTATTTTTAAACCCAATAAGTATATAAACTAAATTATATTATTTTATTTGGGGTTACCATTTTATTTGTTGTGCACGATGACTTTTGGAGATAATTATCTTAAACCCTAGAGAGATCCATCTCTAAAAATAATCTCAAGAATGGATAGAGGTCCTTCTCCAACCGAAATAATGAGTCTATAGAGATCAAATAGAATACTACTTCAAGTGATTCTCAAGGAAATGAATGGAAAATGATGAAAGCATCAGCATATACAGCATTTCACTCAGAGATTCCTACAGATATGTTTAATGATATATGGAACAAGTTCATATCCCCAATGAAGGGAATATACTATTGATTCTTAAAACACAATGAAAAAAATGTATAGACTTTTTTACGCATCAATGAATAATAAAATTATTACAATGTAATTTTTTAATCATTTAAGTTAATTATGAGTTATATGTGATTCATTTAAATCTTGGTTCTGGTGTTCAACCGTCAATTAATATTTTTGATAAATTGTATTAATCATGTAATTTTCAATAATTTAAATCTTTGATTAATCATCTATTATGAAAAAAAATACATGTTGTTCATTCAACATACGATGCTTCTCCTACTACAAGAACCTTCACATATAACATGTTATACAGTGAATGTATTTTAGTGACAGTTTTAATGTTTTAACAGTGGTTTTCACAGAGAAAATTAATTTTTTTACCATCTTTTAAAACCACAACTAAAAAAGACCAAATTTTTTCCCTGTAAACTACCGCTAAAAACTCACAATACCACGTCTAAAAAGGTTTCTACAACACTTAATGAAAACCAACACTAGATTGAAGAAACCACCACAATACGGTGATTTTCATATAGTGTTAGTATAATATATGTCATATTTATTCATTCCATTCACTTATATAATCATTCTTTAAAGAAGATCATGTATAATGAATCACATCGCATCATGGAGATGGTAGGTCGTACGTACGCATAAGCAATGATATCATTCTCATAATTGTTAAATGTTATTTAAGTGGATGGTGAATAATATTTTAAAATAAAAATAATGTTATAATAATAATATATAGTTATTATTTCCATCATTGTTCCTATCCAAGTAATGCAGTGGTGGAAAATAGAGAACACCACGACCCAAAGACAGTATGTTGTACGTACACAAGGGTGGTGATTCTGTTTTTCATAGGATGCATAGAATATGGAATTTGGTTGTTTCATAATCATAATAACATATCATAATATAATTTATACTAGATTTATTTCATTATAATGAAAAAACTCATGAATAAGATATATAATAGGAAATAAGTTTTAAAAAATCAGTAGAAGGGATTACCTCTTCTTCGACATGCTCCCTCTAAATCCCTGGGTAAAGTACTAGAGTTAGTCTTTGAAGAAGGTTAGAACCTATAAAATGTAACTATGTATGTTTAGGAAGGAAAATTAAATTTAATAGTCGATATTTAAAACTCAATGTGTAGTGAATATAAGGGGGATGAGGTTGCCTTTTATAATTGAGGAGAGGTGTAGTTTTGGAAACCCTAATAAAATTTATTCATAATAAAATAAAACCCCATCCAAAACCCCCCAAAATTTACCAGTTTCTAAGATGACATGAGATAGGTTTTTAATCTCATTATAAAATAAATATTAGTTTATTTTTTCTACCAATTTAAACCTTATCATTTTAATTAACGCTTAGTTGTTCTATGTAATTTTTTTCTTGGGTAAAAATTATTTCAATATTAAAAGAGTGAAACATTTTCTTATCTAATGACCCTTAGACCATAAATAAATAACATAGAAAATTCTCGACCATATTGTAACTATTATATATATATATTAAATGTTTTATGTTTTTAAATTATTTTAATAAAACATTATTTTGAAAAATAATCAAACGTGTCAAATTTGACACTACTCAATTCATTGACTTTTAAAAAATGTTAAAATTACAAGATAAGTTTGGATCAATTATTTTATTATATTACTCAGAGGTGAAGGTAATATATTAAATTCATTTTATATGTTAATTATCTAAAATTATATTTATTTTCAGATTTTAATGTCATTTATTTGTTATCTACACTAATATAATAATTACAAGATAACTTTTTGGAATTATTTAATACACTTATTCATTGAATAAAAATTGAAAATAAAATAATATGATAAATATAAATACATTATCTTTCAGAATAATACTTTTAGTTGAATATATCTTTGGGAAATCCAACATTAAAATTTTTATACATATTAAAACATCTGTGTTATAATTTTATTATCACTTTAAATAAAATAATATAAGTATCGCAGTCTCTTCTATAATGCTAAAAATGGTCAATAAATTGATCATTGGATGATTATAGTTGAAATATACTTTAAAATAATATTTTTTCATGTTTTTGGGTCTTTTAATTGTTATTATCGCTTTTATAATAATTATAATATTAATTTCTCATCAATTAAATAAGTTTTTCATCATTAATGTATAAGGATTTAAGGTAATTATTTAGTTACTAAAAACTAAAAATAAATTATCATGATAAATAAAAACATTTTAGATTTCAAAATATTATTTATAATTTAATTTATCTTCTTTATATCCTTATATTATAAACTAAATAGTTATTAAAAATGGAGTAAGATAAATTTAACTTTTCTTTAAATAAATAAAATTAAATGTTCTAATATCATCCAAATGGCATCCAAAGGACAACATTTTGACCCAAAGATGATTTACGTCAAATAAAACTCAACTAATGATATTATTATAAGTTTTAGGATAATTTTATAATATTACTTTTACCTGTAATTACCGAATTTACCCTTTTATTATATAAATAAAAAATACTAATGCTACTGTTCATAAAGCCCAAAAATAAAATTTATCTATTTACATAATTTGGAATTATAGATTCAAAATATAGAATCTATTTTTAAAAATTAAAATCATAGAAGTTTGAGTAATTAATTAAAAATTAATCCCATTTTCAGAAAGAGAGTATGGGTTTTTAAAAGTTATGATATTACAAAAGATTGAAATGTTTTCACAACTAAATTCAACATAAAATTAATGCTAATTACCTACATTATATTAAATGATAAAAATAAATTCTATTTGTACCCTAAAACCATTCAATAAAATAATTTATCCATATAAATTATTTGAAGGAAAAATATTTGTTCTAAATTTAAATTTAGTGTATTTTTATTATTCAACAAGACATGAAAGTTATAAGAAAAATGAAAAAAAATCAGTCCAAAGTAAATATTTATATCTCACTTCCAAAGAATAGTTTAATGTTTTCAAATAAAAATTATCAATGTGTCAAAATTTTACTTTAAAATGGGATCTCCATTAAAAGGAAGTAAAATTACCCTTTTGAAAAAAATATAGGTTTTTATACATAAAATAGAGTTTATTCATACCCAATAAAAAATCTAATGTATAAATATAAAAAATATTTTATTATTTTAATAATATATGCATTTCATTAATTTAATTTACTAATAGTAATTAACTAAATTTATTAATACAAAAAAATAAATTTATAATTGATTTAAAATTTTCATAAATAATTTGTAGCCGATGAATTCACCATACATTTTCATAAGTTAGTTATATTTATTCTTGATAACATAAAAATTATGTCATAATGGTAAATTTATACAAAATATATATTGTGGTTCGTTTAAATTCATGATTGTGTACAATGAAATATATTGATTAAAAAAATTATATGAAGAAAATATTTCATAGAAAATTTCAGGTGTTACATTCTACCACACATAAACTGAATACTTCCCTCAAAATTCATCACCTAGATTCAAAAAAATATGAGGAAACCTATACCTTATTATATCCTCAAGTCCTGACATTGTATCCTAGATTTGGTGGTTCAACTAACTATTAACTAAGAAAGTGGTCTTGTTTTGCAGAACTTTTTCACTATGATCCATAATCTCTATCGAGTTTTCTTAATAAGAATGAAATTTTTCTAGTGGGTTTAATTCTGAGTTTAGTACATGTGATGGATCTGGTATGTAGTTTCTATAGAGAGATACATGGAACACGTCCTGAACTTGATAGAAATCATGTGGAAGAGACAATCGGTGATTTACTTTCCCAACATGATCTAGGATTTTAAAAAGACCAATTTACATATGGATCAACTTTCCCTTATTTCCAAATCTCATTAATATCTTCCAAATAGAAATTTGTAGAAACACCTTGTCACCCACTACAAACTCTAAGTTGTTTCATCAGTTTTCATCATAACATTTTATCAAATCTAAGCTTCGATTATGTTTTTTGGAATAGATCTGACATTTTCTTTCATTTCATCAACAATATTAGGTCCTAATTTCATTTTGTCCTCAACAACATCCCAAAAATTTTGAGTTTTACAATTATTTCCAAAGATTCCTTCGTAAAGATCCATCTGAATACTTGGTTGAAAGCTATTGTTATAAGAAAATTCCACCAAAGGTAGGTGTTGATCCCATCCAACTTTGAAATCCATATAGAAAGATCACAACATGTATTCTAGAGTTTAAATTGTCCTATCAGACTGACCATCTATCTAAGGATGATATGCAGTGCTGAAACATAACATTGTATCTAGATCCTGTTGAAAACATCGCCAGATCATCAAGGTAAACATCCGATCTCGATCATATATAATGGTGGTGCTCCATTGAATCTTACATTATTTATATATTTTTTGGCAATCTAATCAAGAGAGAAATCATCTCAAATAGAAATTAATTGTTCCAACATCGCGAGGTGATCAAATATAACCTATATATCATTATTTCCTTTAGATGTTTTGGGGTGGATGAATATACGGTCCAAGATGATGTTTTCTAATTTCTATTCGAGTTGGGGTAATGGTTGTGACATCCCCTAAGACTTCTAACTTTCATCATTATATTGATAACAAAAGAAGTATCAAGAGAAATATTCAGCAATATCTTTTTTCAGGTCATCCAAGTAGAAATTAACTATGGGCCTTATAAAATAGCTTCTTATTTAATTATGGTATGGGATGAATACGAACCCAGTTACTGAACCTTATTATTCCCTCATAATTAAGGTCTAATTCATGTAATTTTCTTATATTATTTTGTATCTCTACATCTTCTTTATACACCTCCTTAATCATCACTTATATAGATTGATAATCATTCATTTGAGAAAGATAATATTTCCCCCCATCATTTAATTTTTCAAGATTTATCATTTTGAAATCCATAAACATCATATCTTTTCTGTTCCTCATTGTGGATAGGCTATTATGGGCATTTTGACTCGAAGTATCTACCATAATGTTCGCTTTCCCAGGGTGTTAATGTATTGGGTAGTTGTACTATTTAATCAACTCTTACCATCTTATCTAATCCACATTTAGAACTATTTGTGTGAAAATATTCTTTAAAATTTTATTATAAGTATTAATATCACACCTTTCACCATAAAGATGATGCCTAAATATCATTAGTTCAAATATTACAATATCTATCTCTAAATCATGAGTTGGGAAATTTTGATCATGGATTTTCAATTTTTGTGAGGCATAAGCTATCACCATATAATTTTTCTTGAGAATGCATCCCAAAACCTTCTTGGATGATTAACTATAAATTACAAACCCTTCTCCACTAAAAGGTAGTGTGATCATAGTTGCACATTCTAACCTTTTTTTAGCTCCTTTAAATCTTCTTCACATTCCTCCATCCCCACAAACATAACTCCTTTGTGAGTCAACATGGTGAGTGGAGTATATAAGCCTGAAAAAACTTCCAAAAATGTTGATAATATCCAACCAAACCAAGAAAACATTGGATCTTAGTTACCATTGTTGGTCTCGTCCAAATTTCAATAACTTGTGTTTTTTTGTCCATATATATCCCCTCTCTTGAGGTTTTGTGACCCAAAAATCAAACATTATGAATCAAAAATTCACACATGGTAAATTTTTTATAAATCTTCTCCTTTCCTATAGTATTTAGTAAAATTTAAAATTGATCTTCATGTTATTCCTTTGTCTTCAAATAGACAAGAATATCATCTACAGATACTACCACATACTATTCAAGATAGTGCCTAAAGACTCTATTCATTATATCCACGAAGGTATTGGGATAATTAGTAAGACCAAAATGTATCACTACAAATTCATAGTGTCTATAACTTATATAGAATTTTTTCTTTCATATATCCTTATTCTTGAAACTTAGTTCATAATATCCTGAACAAAGATCAATCATAGAAAAATATTGAACTCTGTGTAGTTGGTTGAATAATTCATCATTCTGGGGAAGACAATAATTGTTTTTGAAATGGATCTTTTTATTTTCTAGATAATTGATGCAGAGTCTCATTTATCCACATTTCTTCTTAAAAACAGAATTTTTTCTCCCCAAGGTGATGCACTAGGGAATATAAATCCATTTTCAATATTCTCTTAGAGTTATTTATTTGATTACTACTACTTAATTGGGTACATTAAACAAGGTGTCCTCAAAAAAAGAAAAAAACTCAGTATGATTTCTTTTGAAAAATCAAACTCACAATTCTAAGGAAGACCTAGTATTTATTTTAGAATAATATCATCAAACTCTCATAAAATGGGTGTATCATTAATTTTGAGTTTATCTCAAACCATTTGAGATAAATAACATTAATTTATAGAAATCAAGACCGATAAGATGGAGAAAATTTATACTAGAAGGTAATACTCATCCTTACATAAATAGATAATCATATATATATCTAGAATATGAAATGTGACTTACCGTCCTTGGAAATTAATTTGAGATCCATATAAAGAAAGATAATCCATTCCAATAATCACATATAATTCCACTATAGAAAGAATCGAAATATTTCTGGAGAGAAATTTCCTAAAAAAATCATCCAGAGAAGAATTATAAAATTTTCATGTGACCGTTGTTCCTATTAGAATTATCATAGATAACTCAACATCTAATCATTGAGAAAATATGGAGATACCCTTTGAAAATTCTTCAAAAATAAAATAGTGGGTCAATACGAAATCAAATAAAACATTTTATACTTTAGAGTGGATGGTAAGTTCTCCTTTCACCAATAAATTATCGTACTCCACATCACTGATAGTGATCGCTTGTGAATTTCCCTTGTCTTTGGCCTTAAGAGTTTTCTGACATCGATCATCATCAATAACCATTGGATTATGGAATTGATTGATATAATTCCCCATTTACTTTCACATGTAACATTAAAGTGTAGGTGGTTTATTCTGGGTATCATTTTCTCTATTCACATCATTAGACAAATTTTCCCATCACTTCAATATTCAACTGCCTGATGACCTTATCTTCCACACATAAAACATTTTTTTGTCCCATTAATATAATTTTCTTCAATGTCTCATTCCACACAGTGATCATATGGGAAAACTCATATTATTTTCAATGTGGCCTTTATATTTTCTTTTAAATTTAATTTCTCTCTTCTTATCAAACCCATAAGGCTGATGGGTTACTCCAATATCCATCTCAACCTTGAGGGAACATAAAAAGATTTCATCATATCTATTGAATTCCATTATGGATAATTCCTTTTAGGGACATGGCTTTAAGCCACTAAAGAATTGATCAAATTTACTATTAGGTTGGAAAATAATCCTACAAGTGTACCTTTCAATCTTTGTAAAATTTTCATCGTAGATACCAACAGATTCATTATCCTTTTTCTTAAGTTCAAGGAACTCCTTCATTATATATTTTTAAAGAATAAGAGGAATGTACTAATTGAAAAATAAGTTCGTAAACTTGTCTCATTCCATGGATTCAATTTCATCTCACTATATAATATTCTTGATAAGGTTACACTATTAATCAAACTCACCATCAAAATGGTAGACTACTAAGATGACTTTATCATGTTATGAACAATTGATAATGAAAATATATTTTTTGTGGTACCAATCCATTTTTCAGCCATTAATGAATCAAAATACCCACTAAAATAATTTTTGTGTTGCCTCATGAAGGACTCAACAAAATGAAATTACCTCATTTTCTCATTTGGATGTCTTTCATGATTCATATCTTGAGAATGTTGTGTGAGAAAATCTTGAATTTATTTACTGAAAATCCAATAATAGTTGGTTTCTCAAGAAGACTATCATTTCATTTACCATCCCATTAATCAGTAACATGGTTCCTTCAGGTTTCATCCATTGAATAAAACCAAGAAGCATAGAATTCGAAACACTATCCATAATGAGAAATCCACATTATAAATATTAAAATTTAAATTTAGGATATTTTAGGTTTTATCCTAGGTTATTCATGATCATTTCTAAAACACTAGGATTTTAACTAATAAATTGACACATCCGTAGGGTAATTCCTATGGTTTTATCATCCCAATTTCAAAAGGTTGACTATACCTTTCCTCTAATACCAACTATATTTACCCATACTTTACACAAATTGATTTTACCTCAAAATTGAAGGATATTCATTAAAAATATAACAAATTAGTGATGGTACCGTATAGGTATAGTGTTTTTAAAAAATGGTAAACATAATCAACTGGTTCATAAGACATCTTTATTATCTCCTACTTATTTCATCATAACTAGACCCCTTTTTGAATTATCTTACTTAATACACTTCTTCATGACCTGAGTATAGGAAAAAATATAAAAAGGTGAACTCATATACTCATTAATGGTGAATAAGGCATATATCAATCATATAGTAGTCATTATACATAAGAACATAACATTTGAAAATCTTATCCTGCATATGAAAGATCATGATATCATCACATGGGATAAATCATAAAAGTGCATAAGAATCAATGAATGTAATCCCAAAATTCATAAAATAGGACCTTAAATTTTGTGGCATACACATAAAAATAAAAAATAATTTCATATTACATAAGTCTCATTTCCAAGACCATCATAGCGGACAATGTCCATTACTGAACCGAGATCATTCCTCATTCTATCCATGTTTTACTAAACTGATATTATTTCTCATTACATCTCTTTATATCTCATGAAATATAAATCTTAACCCAATGAATTTGAGGGAGATATTGGTCCCACCCATCTTATAATAAAATAATTCTTACATGTGCCACAAAAATCATAAATTATTCATCATAGCATAATCTATGTTATAAAATGGAATTCTTAAACATCATTCCATCATAACATAATCTATGTAAAATAAATGGGTTTTATAAATATAATTCTTTCAAAAAAATAATCCAATCATAATAATAAAATGGATATTATACTTGAAACATAACCCTGTTAAATAATTCCATCTTAGATGGAATATAATTTTGATTGTACACATGAAATTAATTCTTGAGGAGAGTATCATTTATTCTTCAAAAACATTATATTTTCTCAAAATGTAACCAAATTTTAACAAAAACAAATTTATTTAAAAATAACCTTGGAATTATTTATTTTATTATTTATGGAAATATGGTGTTATGAAAATTTTAAAACTCATCTTCTCAAATAATTTAAAATAAAACATTATTCTTGTACTTTTTTCAGATAAGTGAAAAAGTACCTCATATCGAAAACGAAAAAATATTCATTTCATATAATTTAATAAAAATTCACCAATGGGGAAAATAAACTTCAAAAAATTATAAAATGGTTTAAATAATATTAAATATTTATATAACATGGACATGTAGGGTAAATATACCCCAGTAAATACTTATGTATAAACAATCTTGGATAATAATGAGATAGAAAAACTACCCCTTACCTTAGGTCTAACTTCCCTTGTTTGTATCAAAACCACTTTTATAATGATTAAAATAATGTAATTTACTAATTTTACAATCATAGTAATTTTTTTGAAATCATATATGACAGTATTATCATTCATTGGTTAGTAACATTATTACTCAACCATCGGGTCTTCACTTATTTATTATCTTATGCATGTTTTGTCAGATAAGTTCTTATTCCTCTTAATAGGTTATATATATATAAATAAAATATTTATTTTAGTATAATATATATCATATTTATTAATTTAATTCATTTATATAATCATTATTTAATAAATATCATGAAGAATGAATCACATAGCATCGTGGAGACGGTAGGTCGTATATACAAATGAATGATGATATAATTATCATAATTAATGAATGATGTTGAAGTGGTTGGTATATAATATTTAAGAATAAAAATAATGGTATAATAATCATATATAATTTTTATTTTCATCATTATACTAATCCAAGTAAGCTGGCGGTGAGAAACAGGTTACACTATGGCGTGTAGACAGTAAGCAGTTTGTACGAATACGTGGTGATTTTGTTTTTCGTAGGATGGACTGAAGATGGAATATGGATGTTTCATAATCATAATCAAATATCAGTTTATAATTGTTACTATATTTATTTATTTATAATAAAACAACCCATAATGATGACGTAGAAGAGAAAAGAAGTCTGGAAGAATCAGTAGAAGAGATTACATCTTCTTCGATGTGCTCCCTCTAAATCTCCTCATAAAGCACTAGATATTGTCTTTGAAGAAGACAAGAACCTCTAGAATGTAAATAAGGAAGTTTAGAAAAGAAAATTTCAGGTAATGATAGATATTTAAGGCTAAAATTTATGTGAAGTGGGGAGGGAGGAGGGTCCTTTTATAATTTAGGTGAGGAGTGCTTTTGGAATCTCCAAAAATATTAATTTACAATAAACTAAAACACTATACAAAGACCACAAAAATATCCCAATTTAGAAGATGATAAGAGATATGGTTGTAATATAATAAACCAATAAATTTTATACATGTTTTTAAATCAATTTAAATGTTATCTTTTTAATTAATTCCCAGTTATTCTATTTAATATTTAACTACAGTAATAAATATTTCAATAATAAAATGATGAAATATTTACTTATTTGATGTAAATTAAACTGTAAATAAATACCATAGAACATTTAGGTATATATATTAATTATTATATATTTTTAAAATTTGTTTTATTTTTTGAAATATTTTAATAAAAAAAGTGATAATTAATCAATAGTGTCAATTTTTACACTATTAAAATCATTGATTTTTAAAAAAATAATAAAATTACAAGATAAAATTAATCTTAGTATACTATTTTATTAGTAATAGTTAAAGGTCATATAAAACATTCTTTGTACATATTAATTATCCTAAATTATATTTATTTAAATATTTTAATAACATTTCTTTTTTATCTCTATTAATATAATAATTGCAACATCAATTTTTTGTAATTATTTAATAAAAATATTTGTTGAATAAAAATTATAAATAAAATACAATGATTAATATAAATATACAATATTTCAGAAGAATACTTTTATTTGGATATATATTCTTTAAAATCCAACAATAAAAATGATATACTTTTTAAAACCTTAATTTGACATGTGTATCAACACTTTAAATGAGATAATATAAGTATCGTAATCTCTTCGATAAGGCTCCAAATTGTCAATAACTCGACCCATGGATTATTATGGTAGATATATAGTAGAAAAATAATATTGGGTCATGTTTTTGGGTCTTTTAAAGGATATTATCACTTTAACAATTATTATTTTATTGATTTATCATCAATTAAATAATTTCTTCATCATTAAAGTGCAAGCCTTCAAGGTAATTTTTTATTTCCTAAAAATTACAAATAAATTATCATGATGAATAAAAACATTTTATATTTAAATATAGTATTTATAATCAAATTTTTATAATATGTGACCTTACATTAAAAATAGTATAGTTATTCTAATTTGAGTAAGATATATTTAACTATTCTTTAAATATAAAAAATTAAATTTCATAATCTTATCAAAGTGATTTCCAAAGGACACCATTTATATTCAATGATGATTTAGGTCAAAACAAACCCATAAAATGATATTAGGGCAAGTGTTAGGGTAATTTTATAATATTATTTTTACCCTTAATTACAGGATTTACCATTTTACTATATTAATAAAAAAATTCAATGATACTATTCATAAAGCCAAAAAATAAAAGTAAGTTATTTAAATAATTTGAAATTACTAATTCTAAATATGGATTTCATTTTTCAATATTCAAAGCATAGAAGTTGCAGTAATTAATTTAAAATAAATCCCATTGTTGGAAAGAGATAATAGATTTTTAAGAGATAAAACATTTCAAAAGATTGAAAATTTTTACATATAAATTCAACATAAAATTAATCACAATGGCCTACATTGTATTACTTATTCTTGAAAGAATCATAAGAGGATATTATGTCTTCTTCGACTTTTTCCCTTTAAATCACCTCATAAATCACTTAAGTTGGTCTTTAGAGAAGACCAGAACCGCTAGAATGTAACTAGGTAAGATTAGAATGGAAAATGTATTGGGATAGACAAGAATTAATGATAAAAGTTAAGTTAAGAGGTGAGTTAGGAGGTCCCATTTTGTTATTGATTTTAGGGGAACTTTTAAAAACTCCAAAAATATTAATTTATAATTAAATACAATCCGATCCAAAAACCTATAAAATGACCTAATTTCGAAGATGAGATGAGATAATGTTGTAATCTCATCAAAAAATAATTTTTTTACATGTTTTTATATCAATTAAAAACTTATCATTTTAAATAACACCTATTTGTTCTATTTAATGTTTAATTTGGCTGACAAATGTTCCAATATTAAAAGGACCCAATATTTACTTATTTTATTTCAATTATACAATAAATAAATTCCATAGAACATTTTGACCATATCGTGATTATTATATATTCTTAGAAAGTGTTTTATCATTTTTAAATAATTTAGTAAAACATTATTTTTTTAAACAATCAATAGTGTTAATTTTGAAACTATTCAATTCATTTATTTTTTAAAAATATTAAAATAATTAGATAACTTCAAACCAAATATTTTATTATATTCCTAAGAGGTCCAATTAATCTATAAAATTCATTTTACATAATAATTATCCATATTAATATTTATTTTACTATTTTAATATCATTTATCTGTTATCTCCTTTAATAAAATATTTACAACAAAAAATTTGTGTAATTATTTAATACACTAATTTGTTAATTAAAAATTAACAATACAATATTATTGTTAAGATAAATCTACTATATTTCAATGGAATACTTATAGTTGAATATAAATTCTAAAAAATAACATAGTAAAAATGTTATACTTATTAAATTATTAATGTGAGAATTTTATCAACACATTAAATAAAATAATATAAGTTTCATTATCTCCTCTATGAGGTTTCAAATTCCCAATAACTCGACCCTTGGATGGTAATGGTTGATATATACTGAACCAATGATTTTTGTTCAAGTTTTGGGTCTTTTAATGATTATTAGCACATTTATAATAATTATTTTATTGATTTCTCATCAATTAAATAATTTTTACATCATTACAGTATAAGTCATTAAAGTAGTTATTTATTTACTAAAATTTACAAATAAATTATCATGATAAATAAAAAAATATATTTAATAATATTATTTATAATCAAATTTATCTTTTATATAACCTTATATTTAAAATGGTATAGTTATTTAAATTTGAGTAATACATATTTAACATTTCTTTAAATAAAATGTCATAATCTCTTCCAAGTGGCTATCAAGGGACAAAATGTCGACCCAAGTATGATTTTGGTCAAATCAACCTCATATAATGATATTTGGTCAATTTTTAGAGTAATTTTATAAGATTACTTTTACCCTTTTACCATATTAATAAAAATTACCAAAGTCACTATTCATATTGAACAAAAACAAAAGTCAGATATTTACATAACTGGGACTCACTAATTCCAAAAATTGAATAAATTTTTCAAAATTCATAGTAGATAAGTTACAGTAATTAATTTAAAATTAATCTTGTTGTCGAAAACAGGGAACCGGTTTTTAAATGGTAAAACATTGTAAAACATTGAAATTCTTTTACATCTAAATTCAACGTAAAGTTAATGTCAATGACCTACATTATATTAAATTATATAAATATATTATATTTTTACCCTAAAATCAATCAATAATATAATATATTCAAATAAATTGTTTAGATGAAAAAAGTTGTTTTCAATTAAAATTTACTATATTATTACTATTCATCAAAACATGAAAGTTATCTGGAAAATGACAAAAATCCATCCAAAGTAAATTTTCATACCCCATTTACAATGACTATTTTTATTTTTTCAAATAAAAATTATTAAGGTGTCAAAATTTTACTTTAAAAAGAGTTCTCCATTAAAAGTTAGTAAAATTACCATTTTAAAAAAAATATAGGTTTTATACATAAAATAGTGTTTATTCATACCCATTGGAAAAAAATCTCTTGGATGAATATAAAAAATATTTTATTAAGTATATAAAATATATATTACATTAATTTCATTTACTAATAGTAATTCACTCAATTTATTGAAACAATAAACAAAAATATATAATTGATTTATATCTTTCATAAATAATTTGTTGCCAATGAATTCACCATAAATTTTCCTAAGTTAGTTATATTAATTATTGAAAGACAAATGGATAGGTTATAATTTTTATTTTATATTATTATTATTTCATGGTTTTTTTATACTCATGATTTCGTACAATGCAAGCTTTTGAAGAATTAAAATTATTTAAAGAAAATTTCTCATAAAAGTATCCAGGTGTTACATTATACCCCCCTTAAACTGAATTCCACCTTTGAAATTAATCACCTGGATACAAATAGATGAATATACCACTTCATAATCATATCATAAAGTTCCCATATAGCATCTTCAAATTGGTGGTTCTTCCATATTTCATTAACCAAATGAGTGGTCTTATTTCGCAGAACATTTTCTCTACGATCCAGAATCTCTATTGGTTGTTCTTCATAAGAAATATCATGCTCCAGTGGTATGAATTATGAATTCAGTACATATGAATTATCAAGTATGTACTTTATAAGGAGAAATAAAAGGAACACATCATGAACTTGAGATAGATTCGGTGGAAGCATCGATCAGTAAGTTGCATTCCTAAGATGATCCAGAATTTCAAAAAACCAATATACCTAGGGATTAACATTACTTTCTTTCCAAATCTCATTAATATCTTATATGTAGATATTTATAGAAACACCTTATCACCCACTTTAAACTCTAATTCATTTTTCAGTTGTGAGCATAACTTTTTTGTCGACTATGAGCTGCACTTATGTGTTGTTTAATATATATGACCTTTTCATCCATTTCACCAACAAGATCTTATCCTAATAGATTTATTTTCCCAAATTCATTCTATAAAGATGGTGTTCTTACCTTATTTACATATAGGACTTCAAAGGGATCCATCTAAATACTGGAGTGAAAGATATTATTATATAAAATTCCACCAAAGGTATATTTTGATCCAAGAAACCTTTGAGATTCTAAGAGTAAGCTCTCAATATGCCTTCTAGAGTTTGAATTTTCCTCTCAAACTGACTGTATGTATGAGTATGATATGTAGTGCTAAAACACAACTCTATATCCAGAGCCTATTGAAGTCTTACCTAGAACATTGATGTAAAAAATGGATCCTGATCAGATATAATGGAATGTGGTTAACCATGAAATCATACCAAATTCTTTTCAAAGAAACTAGAAAGTTGATCAAGATAAAAAACCCCCTTTAATAGAAATGATATGTTACAACTACATGAGCCAATAAAATATTATACATATAGAGTTATTGCAATTAGATGTTCTGTGAAGGCCAAAAACAAAGTCCATAGTGGTGTTATCCTATTTTGATTCTGGTAAGGGTAATGGTTGTAACATCCCCTTTGACATTTGTCTTTCAGCATTAACATGCCGAAAACCCAATCATTGATAGGCATATTCTGTAACATCTATTTTCATGTCATCCCAAAATAAATACTCTTTCAGGTCCCTATACATATTTGTGCTTCTAGGATGAATAGATAATGATAAAATATAGGCCTCATCTAATAGCGCATTATTTAATTCTATTGTGGGAGGAATAAAAATCAGGTTCCTGAACATTATTATTCCATAATAATGAAGGTTAAATATAAGAACATTTACTACCTTCTTTTTTATATCTACATCTTAATTTAAACCTCATTAATATTATCTTGTATAGATGGTTGAACATTCCTTTTAGAAAGATTAGATTTCTCTCATTCCTTTAAAATTTCAAGAACGATCTTTTTCAAATCCATAAATATTGGATCTTTTATGATCCCCATCTGGGTTACGATAGCATAGTCCTTTCAACTCAAAGAATTTGGAACTTTTTTTTCTTTCCCAAGGTGGTAATGTATTGTGGAGTCGTAATCTTTAATCAACTCCAAACATCTTATTTGAGTCATATTTAGTTCCTTTTGTGTGAAACTATACTTTAAACTTTTATGATCAATATAAATATCACACCTTTCACCATAAAGATAAAACCTCCATATCATTAGTGAAAATATTATCGTATCTTACACAAAATCATGAGTTGGGTAATTTTTCTCATGGATTTTCACTTTTAGTAAGGAATAATCTATCACCATATCTTTTTTCATGAGAAAAAAACCTATCCCATTCTTGTATACATCACTCTAAATCACAAACCTTTCTCCACTACAAGACAGTGTCATCACAGGTGTACTTTCTAACCTTCTTTTTTCCACATTCCTCCATCCACATGAATGTAACTACACTTCGAGTCAACTTGGTGAGTTGATTATTGAAACACACGGCCGATTTTCGCCTATCGACCGGTCAAGGTTCTGATTCTCTGCTAATGTGTATAGCAGCACCCGGGTCGAATCCCCGGCAATTATACTTTGTAATAGTCATTTGTTTTTAGTTAATTGTATTCTGATTGGGGAGTTTGTTTGCAGAGCTTATGAAATAATTTATGTATGAAGTTTGATTTAACAAATTGATAAAGATTGGGGTGAGTTCATCATTAGTTAGTTAATCATGTGATATCCTTGATCTTTTCTTTATATTGCATTAAATTAACACCCACATCAAAAGTTGGTGTTGATTGGAATTACCAAGTGTTAAGCCTTTAATCCAAGTCTAAACTTTACTTAGGGTTCTAATCTCAATCAGTGCTTGATTTTGGAAGTGTATTTACGGTTCCAATAATCCATGGAAACCACATGTTGAACATAATATGTCAATAATCCATGACTTGTTAAGTCCAACATACACAATGTTAAATTATAGAATACTCATCGAGCAAAACCTCTAAATCACTTAAAATGCCTACATTATAACTCACCCCAATAAGATATTTACTCATCCATTTAAATTATTAGTAATATGTTCTATTATGTTTAAGGTGATGAATTGCAAAGAGAAGAAAAATAAAGGGATAAGAAAAGAGTTGTGCGCCGAACACACACACGAACGATGATGAGAGTAAAAAAACCGGACTTTTTATTGAATAATAAATTAAAATAATATGATGGATTTCAGATTGATTTAAAATACAATAAGAACATTAATATTGAACTATATAAGGTGGATATGAATAATAAATTAAGAAGAAGAAAATTGCATTAAAACAGAATTACAAAGACAAACACTTGCAAAATTACAACGAAGAAAAATGAAAAAGTAAATGAAAACAAAGAGAGGAGGAAGGGATTATCAAGTGAAAACTTGAGTTTGGAAGATCCTCCCAAGATTTTTTCAGGGCCTTGGTACTGTCAATCAATCCTACTTTTCTCTTAAATGCCAAACCTTTTGAAATGAGAGGAGGGGATGTATTTATAGCCCAAGGTGGTGGACTGTTTACATTCCAGAAATACCCCTCCACTTGGCTCGCAAATATGGACATCAAGACAGACGCATATTGAGACATATTCTTCTTCAAAGTTGTAGATAGTAAAGTTGTCCGACTACTATAAAAATTTGGAGTCATTTGGACTTAAGGATAAAACGTTATGGCCAGTTCATTAAACAAAGTAAAACTGTCCATTTCAATCAAGTCTTTTTTGAAGTCCAGAATGTGAAAGGGTTTTTGAATATGAACATGCCTTCAAATATGAATGGGTTATTCAACAAAGTCTTCCGCCTATATCCCCTATTTCACACTGCAAAATCTCATCTCTATGTTATTCTTACATCATGAGATATTTCATGCATACTATACTGATTTTATTTCTCATCCAGAATGGTGGCCTGGACTTCAAAGATTCATTTGGGCCCCTTGTACATAGATTTGGGACTTGAAATTTTTATCAAATATGACATGTAGTGTCCCCAGAATTATTTTGGATAGTTAATGTTTTTGATCTTCTGGATTGATCCCAGTAAATCAATCTTCAAGGCTGGTCCAGTTTGGTCACAGATTCTTTGGTCTTTTTTGTGAGGACCATATGACCCTTCAAATGGAAGAATTGGCTCATGGTACCTTATAATGAAATTTTTTATATTGAATGGAGAATCCTAAAAAACAATAACCACACAATTTGGATCAGTATAGTGATAGTTATTATTAAAAAATTAAACTGACTCAATTGGACTACTTCTAAAAATGCTCAAAAATTATAATTAATATTAAAACATTAATATTTCACACAAATTATGCACATTTCATATAAAATAATTAGAGGGAGTATATAATAAGTCATGAAAATATTAATAACATCAACTCCCCTACACTATGTTTTTTGCATGTCCTCATGTGCAACAAATATAAAAACATGACAAAATCATTTTTACTCACCAACAGATATTAAAATTTTGTTTTCTCCAATCAGGGGAGGTTTAGTCTATTTCACTCATCCATTTTGAAATCCACCACAAGGTTTTACAGAAACAAGTTTCCAAAATTAATTCATTTTTTCATTCTCAAATTTATAAATGGAAAATATGGACACTCAAAACTCACACCTCTCAAGATGATAAAATTTATTTGTGGAGGTTCGCTCTTTCACCAACCAAAAGTGAAAATCTTAGAGTTTGAAAAGAGATCTCAGCTTACAATCCCTATCCAAAGTGAACAAGAATCAAGAGGTATTTTTAATGGGTTTCTCTGTGGCTATGGGATGGTAGGAATATAATGTCCAAGAGATATAATAAGAGGGTTAAAATACCAACATAGAGAAATCAATGCACATTTTTTTTTGAAATAAAATATGGAAGGAAATGAAAACACATATTTACAAAGAAATGATTGTGTGAAGGAATACACAATAGAGGAAGAAAATATGAAGGTAATGAGAAGATGAAATATTTACAAAACACATAACTTCTCCCAATAAGAATATAATGCAAGTGTTATATATTTTCTTCTCCTTTTTTTCTTTGTTTTTTCGAAAGTTGAACTTGGAAAAGATATCACCCTCATAACCCAACCCATGATTGATCTCCTCACAACACTAATTGTATTAGTTATAA
Organism: Viscum album; assembly: GCA_963277665.1. NCBI lineage: Eukaryota > Viridiplantae > Streptophyta > Magnoliopsida > Santalales > Viscaceae > Viscum > Viscum album. The sequence goes on from OY728156.1 coordinate 1,281,171,270, forward strand.
CAATATCAAAGGTTGAGGAAGAGTGATTTTTGACCTACCCAAGACACAAGCTATTTGTTAATTTTTTTTATTGATTTTTTTTTTGATTTTTTTTTTTGATTTTTTTTCATCATTTTTTTGAACACTTGTCAATAAAATTTAGAAAATTACATAAATGGAAGTTCATTACATTTCCTAAAACACACATAATTTTTTATTTAAAGTGTTCAATATCAACATGGATTTTCATTGCATATTTTTTTTTTAAATTTAAGTGTCGGGGGGAATGGATTTCATTGTTTGGGTACCCTATTATTTATTTTCAATGATTTATCATCTTCTTGAGGACAAGAATCCATTTCAGTGTGGGGGAGGACAAGTGTTCAATATCAACATGTATTTTCATTGCATAATTTTTTTTTTGAAATTTAAGTGTGGGGGGGAATGGATATCATTGTTTGTGTATCCAATTATTGATTTTCAAGGAGTTATCATCTGCTTGAGGACAAGCATCCATTTCAGTGTGGGGGAGAGGTTTTCATTAAGTGTGTTTTGGGGAATGTAATGAACTTCCATTTATGTAATTTTGTAAATGTTATTGACAAGTCTTCAAAAAAATGATGAAAAAAAATCAAAAAAAATCAAAAAAAATCAATCAAAAAAATCAAAAAATGGGTTGTGTATTGGGTAGGTCAAAAATCACTCTTCCTCAACCTTTTATCTTGTTATAACTATTACAATTATTGTCATGATGAGATCAATCATGGGTTGGGTTATGAGTGTGAGATCTTTTCCAAGTTCAACTTTTGAAAAAAGAAAGAAAAAAAGGAGGAAAAAAAAGAACACTTGCATTATATTCTTATTGGGAGAAGTTATTTTTTTTGTAAATATTTCATCTTCTAATTACCTTCATATTTTATTCCTCTATTTTTTATTTCATCACACAATCATTCCCTTGTAAATATTTGTTTTTATTTCCTTCTATGTTTTATTTCAAAAAAAAATGTGCATTGCTTTTTCTATGTTGGTATTTTAACCCTCTTATTCTTTCTCTTGGACATTATATTCCTACCATCCCATAGCCACAGAAAAACCCATTAAAAATACCTCTTGATTATTGTTCAATTTGGATAGGGATTGTAAGCTGAGAGCTGTTTTCAAACTCTAAGATTTTCACTTTTCGTTGGTGAAAGAGTGAACCTCCACAAATAAATTTTATCATCTTCAGAGGTGTGAGTTTTGAGTGTCCACATTTTCCATTTCTAAATTTGAGCAGGAAAAAATGAATTAGTTTTGGAACATTGTTTCTATAAAAACATGTGGTTTATTTCAAAATGGATGATTGAAATAGTCTAAACCTCCCCTGATTGGAGAAAACTAAATTTTAATATCTGTTGTTGAGTAAAAATGATTTTTTCATGTTTTTATATTTGTTGCACATGAGGACATGCACAAAACTAAGTGTGGGGCAGTTGATGTTATTAATATTTTCATGACTTATTATATACTCCCTTTACTTATTTTATATGAAATGTGAATAATTTTTGTGAAATTTTAATATTTTAATATTAAGTATAATATTTGAGCATTTTTAGAAGTAGTCCAATTAAGTCAGTTTAATGTTTTAATAATAAATATCACTATACTGATCCAAATTGTGTTGTTCTTGTTTTTTAGGATTATTCTTTCAATATAAAACATTTCCTTAGAAGGAACCATGAGCCAATTCTTCCATTTGAAGGGCCATAGGTCCTCACAAACAAGGCCAAAGAATCTGTGAACAAACTGGACAATCCTTGAAGATTTATTTACTGGGCTCAATAAAGTAGTCCGAAAACATTAAATCTCCACAATAATTCGGGGGACACTACATGTCATCTTGGATAAAAATTTCAAGGTCCAAATCTATGTACAAGGGGCCCAAATGAATCTTTGAAGTCCAGCCCACCATTCTGGACAAGAATTAAAATCAGTATAGTATGCATGACATATCTCATGATTTAAGAATCAAATCGATCTAAGATTTTTCAGTGTGAAATAGGATATATAAGAGGCAGACATTGTTGAATAACCCATTCGTATTTTAAGGCATCATCATATTAAAAAACCCTTTCACATTCTGGAATTAAAAAAAGACTAGATTGAAATGGACAGTTTTACTTTGTTTAAGAAACCGGCCATACCTCTTGATCCTTAAGTCCAAATGACTCCAAATTTTGAGAGTAGTGATCCAACATTATTATATAAAACTTTGAAAAGGGAGATTTCTTGAGATTCGGTTGTCTTGATGTCCATATCTGCGAGCCACATGGAGGGGTATTTCTAGAATGTAAACAGTCCACCACCTTGGGCTACAAATACATCCCCTCCTCTCCTTTCAAAAGGGTTGGAATTTTAGAGAAAAGGAGGATTGATTGGAAGCACCAAGGCCCTGGAAAAGGCTTGGGAGGATCTACCAAACTCATGTTTTCACTTGATAATCCCTTCCTCCTCTCTTTGTTTTCATTTACTTTTGCATTTTTCTTCGTTGTAATTTTGCAAGTGTTTGTCTTTGTAATTCTATTTTAATGCAATTTTCTTCTTCTTAATTTCTTATTCTCATCCAACTTCTGTAGTTCAATATTAATTTTCTTATTATAGTTTAAATCAATCTGAAATCCATCAACTTATTTTAATTTATTATTCAATAAAAAGTCTGGTTTCTTTACTCTCATCATCGTTCGTGTGTGTGTTCAGCGCACAAATCTTTTCTTATCCCTTTATTTTTCATCTCTTTGTAATTCATAACCTTAAACATTATAGACTATATTACTAATAATTTAAATGGATGAGTAGATATCTTATTGGGGTGAGTTATAATTTAGGAATGTTAAGTGATTGAGAGGTTTTGCTCGATGAGTATTCTTTAATTTAACATTGTGTATGTTGGACACAACATGTCATGGATTATTGGCATATTATGTTCAACGTGTGGTTTCCATGGATTATTGGAACCATAAATACACTTCCACAATCAAGTACTGATTGATATTAGAACCCTAAGTAAATTTAAGGCTTGTATTAAAGGCTTAACATTGGGAATTCCAATCAACATCAACTTTCAATGTGGGTGTTAATTTAATGTAATGTAAAGCAAAGCTCAAGGATATCACATGATTAAATCCATAAGGATGAACTCACCTCAGTATTTATCAATTGGTTAAATCAAACATCATACGTAAATTTTTTCATAAGCTCTGCAAACAAACCCCCCAATCAGAATACAATTAACTAAAAACAAACAACTATTACAAAGTATCATCACCGAGGATTCAACCTGAGTGCTTCTATACACATTAGAAGAGCACCGGAACCTTGACCGGTCGATAGGCGACAATTGGCCGTGCATTTCAAATTGCTCCATTTCTGGGGAAGGTGCTTTATGTAGTCATTAGTTTCTGGTTATTGTAAAAAAACCCAAAAAAACAAAATTTAAAAAAAATTGAAAAAAACACAAATAAAAACATGTATTCCTCTTAAAAATCATAAACTGAAGAAAAAAAATACAAAGCAAAACCCATCTTCCTCTTTCTTCTAAAATCTCTCTGAATGCCCCGTAGCCTCCCAAACAATCCCTCAGATTTGTTTGACCCTGAAATTGAGTGAACACTTCGCCAACTTAGGAGGAACATAAGAGATACTCAAATAATTCAAGAACCAGTCCTCATCCAACCAGTTGAAATTGAAATGGCCAATCCTAGGGAACAAACCCTAAAAGAACTCGTTGCCCCTGATATTACTTACCAACCTCTTGGTATTCAATATCCAAACATAGAAGCTGACTTCGAACTCAAATCAGGTTTGATTCATCCTCTCCCTCATTTTCACGAGCTAGCCAGTGAGGATCCACATCTTCACCTTAAAGAGTTCCAAGTAGTATGCTCTACAATGAAGCCTCAAGGAGTTTCTGAAAAACAAATCAAACTCCAAGAATTCGTTTTTTCCCTAGATGAATCTTCTAATTCATGGCTCTACTACCTACCTTCTGGTTCCATAACCACATGGAATGAAATAAAGCGGCTTTTCTTACAAAAATTCTTTCCTGCTTCTCGTACTACTTCTATCCGAAAGGAAATAAGTGGTATTAGTCAGTTCCCAAGTGAATCACTCCATGAGTTCTGGGAGAGGTTCAAAAATCTTGTTGCAACCTACCCACATCATCAAATCCTTGACCAACTCTTTATCCAATACTTCTATGAGGGGTTATTGACTATGGAGAGAACTCTCATAGATGCTGGAAGTAGCGGTGCTCTTGTTGATAAAACTCCTGCAGCTGCAAGAGATCTCATAAATAACATGGATGAAAACACACAACAATTCCATACTTGAGCACATGCTCAAGTCAAACAAGCCCAAGATAATCAATCAATTGAACCGAACAAAATGACCAAGTGGATGAGTGAACTTACAGGTCTTGTACGACAACTAGTTGTGCCTACCAAATCCCCAACCTCATCTTCTCCACAATCAATGTTTCCTGAACCTGTCAAAAACTGTGGAATCTGCAACTCTCCATCTCATCCAACTGAAACATGTCCACAACTTCAGGAGGATCAACCCGATTCATCTGGACCAATGGAGCTCAATTCAGCATATGCTCAGTGGAACACCAATCCTCAACTATCAGGTCAGTTTGTTAGAAACATTAACCAACATCACTCCGAGCCCTTCTCTTCTTCCTATAACCAAGGCCTTAGGTATGGTAATCCCATATCTCACCCCCCTCAATTCCCTCCTCAAAACCCAAACCAATTCCAATATGGTCAAGGTGGTGGTAACAACCATCAACCTTATCCTTTTGTTCCTCAACCTCAAAAGAACAATCCTCCTCCTGGATTCCATTATCCTAGTGAGCATTCCCAATTCCAAAACCAATACAATCGATTTCCCAAGAACCAAAATCAAGGCAATCCCAATCAGGGACAAGCCTATTCTTCCAAGCAACCATGGGAAAGTGCAGTGGAAGATCTTTCCTCCTTCACCCGTTCTAGCCTTAAAAACATTGAAACTCAAATAGGTCAACTTGCATCCCACCTGAGCCAGCAACAACAATCAAATTCTTCCCAACTCCCATCTCAACAATTACCCAACCCCAAGGGTAGTGTAACTGCAATTGCACTTAGATCAGGAAATAAACTTTATATTCCTCAAGATAAATCCTCAAACCCTCCTTTGAATGTTGACCTAGAAAATGAAAAGAAAAAGAAAATTGAAAAGGAATCTGAATCCATTCCATCACCTACTTCCATTCCACTTAGGAACCCAATTCCTTTTCCTACAACTGTTTCTAAGACAAGGAAGTCCTTTGAACTTGATCCTGAAATGATTGACATGTTTAGACATGTTGAAGTCAACATTCCCCTCTTAGATGCCATAAAAAAATTCCTAAGTATGCCAAGTTTCTCAAGGAGTTTTGTACCCAAAAGAGGCAACTTAGGACCTTTGAAAATGTTTCCACCCAGCAGTACATACCCATTAAGTGAAAAGATCTAGGTACCTTTACGGTTCCATCCCAAATTGGAAGTTCCAACTTTGATGATGCACTCATAGACCTAGGAGCCTCAATTAATGTCATGACGAAATCAATATTCTCCAACCTTGGTCTAGGTCTCTTGCACCCAACGGGTGTTGTTATTCAGTTAGACAATCGAAGCACAGCCAGTCCTGAGGGAATAATTGAGGATTTTCTTGTCTGAGTAAATGATCTTATCTTCCCTGCTGATTTCTATGTCCTTGACATGGAAGGTGAGATGAACTCTTCTCGATCTCCCCAAATTCTAGGAATACCATTCCTCATGACTGCGAGAACCAAGATTGATGTCCATTCAGACATCCTATCCATGGAATTTGGTGGCCAAGTGGTCAAGTTCAACATTTTCCAAGCCATGCGATGCCCATCTGAGGATCACTCTACATTCTCAATCCATGCTTCTGAGGACACTTCTAAGATTCAATTTAACCCCAATCCACCATGTTCTTCATATTCTAATGACAAAGGATCTTTTGAAATATTCACCATGATTAACCAAGTCATAAATGGTGAAGTTCATGTGGACCTCTCATTCATAGACTCCATCAATCTAGAAGACTTGAAAACTCTCTTGAATCCCACATCAACTCTGATATCTACTACTCCACCTTGGATAGTATTATGGAGAATGAATCTGAAGCAACTGAACTCCCTTCATCCATTCCTGAGATGTCTAACCCACAAATAAAATATGAGACTAATCTGAAACCCCTTCCCGCACACCTGAAACATGCATTCCTCTTCCATGATCACTCATATCCTGTCATTATCTCTGCCACCCTTAGTAAAACCGAGGAGTCCAAACTTGTTCAGGTGTTAGAGGAAAACAAAAAGGCCTTAGGTTGGACCCTATATGACATACCAGGAATCAACCCTACCCTTTGCATGCATCACATCCATCTTGAGGAATCATCCAAACCAATTATACAACCACAAATAAGACTTAATCCACTCATCCTTGAGGTAGTTAGGGAAGAGATCACCAAGCTTCTTCAAGCTGGTATTATCTACCCAATTTCTGATAGTGAATGGGTTAGTCAAATTCATGTTGTACCTAAGAAGGGTGGGATAAATGTTGTCACAAATGAACATGGAGAGGTAGTCACAACTCGAGTGAAGAACAAATGGCGTGTATGAATCGATTATGGAAAATTGAATGCTGAAACATGAAAATATCACTAACCTCTTCCATTCCTTGATCAAATGCTAGAAATATTGGCCGGAAAGTCACACTATTGGTTTCATGATGGATACACCGGCTATTTTCAAATCCCAATCACACCTCAGGACCAAGAAAAGACTACTTTCGCATGCCCCTTTGGAACATTTGCGTATAGAAGAATGCCTTTTAGACTTTGCAATGCTCCTGAAACATTCCAGATGTGTATGATGAGTATCTTTTCAGAATTCATTGAACACTGCATGGAAGTATTCATGGATGACTTCACCATTTATGGTGAGTCATTTGAATCTTGTTTGCATTCACTCTCTCTAGTCCTTCAAAAGTGTGTCAAGTGTAACCTTGTGTTAAATTTTGAAAAATGTCACTTCATGGTTGTAAATGGGATTGTTCTAGGGAACATAGTTTCAAAAGATGGTATTGAAGTCGATCCTACCAAAATTGAAGTGATCCAATCACTTCCTGAACCCAAATCTATTCGAGACATCCGTTAATTTCTCAGTCATGCTGGTTTCTATCGGAGATTCATCCATAACTTCAGTAAAATTTCCCTCCCACTCACTCATTTTCTCCAAAATGATGTCACTTTCCATTTCGATGAGGTTTGCAAGAGAGCCTTTATTGAACTCAAAACTGCTCAAACATCTGCCCCAATAATCCAACCCCCAGATTGGTCATTACCCTTTTAGTTGATGTGTGATTCTTCTGATAGAGCTTTTGGGGCTGTTCTTGGTCAAAGAAGAGAAAGAATTCCTCATTTCATCCATTGTTCCTAAAAAACATTGGATGAAACTCAATCTCACTACACTATCACTGAAAATGAACTTATAGTAGTGGTTTTTGCCTTAGATAAATTCTGTTCCTATCTCTTAGGTGCCAAAATCATCATCTTCATAGACCATTCTGCTATAAAGATCCTACTCAAGAAAAGTGATTCCAAACCGAGGCTAATATGATGGATCCTAATGCTCCAAGAATTTTACCTTGAAATAAAATTTAGACTAGGAAAAGAAAACCTTGTGGATGATCACTTGAGTAAAATTTCTAATTCTTCTCAATCTGAAATCATCGATCCTGAATTCCCCACTAAGAACCTTTTATCTCTCACTCCAAAAATACCATGGTATTCCCCAATTGTAAATTACTTGGTTTCTGGTGTTTTTCCTAAAAATTGTTCAAAAGAAAAAATAATGAAGTTGAAAAGTGATTCAAAATACTATTTCTGGGAAGAAAATAAACTTTGGAAAACTGGGGCAGACATGGGAATTAGGAGATGTGTTGAATAAAATGAGCATTCTTCCATCTTAGAATTCTGTCACTCACTTCCCGGAGGTGGCCACTTTGGACCACAAAGGACCTCCCGAAAGGTCCTAGACTCTGGATTCTTCTGGCCTTCACTCTTCAAGGACTCATGTGAGTTCTATCAATCATGTCCCACTTGCCAAAAGTTTAGAACAATCTCCAAAATAAATGAAATGCCCCAAAATCTTTAATCTTATTTGAAATCTTCGATGTTTGGGGCATCGATTTCATGGGACCATTTCCCCCTTCCAATGGATTCTCATACATTCTTCTTGCGGTCGATTATGTTTCAAGGTGGGTTGAGGCCAAACCCACTAGGAAGGATGATGCTCATACTGTTAGTGAGTTTCTAAAGACCCACATCTTCCAATGATTTTGCACACCACGTGCCTTCATCAGTGACTTAGGAACCCATTTTTGTAGTAGAACCATGGAAACTCTTCTGAAAAAGAATGGGGTTGAACATAAAACTTCAACTTCATATCACCCTCAAACAAATCCCAAGGCTGAACTCTCTAATAGAGAATTGAAAAGGGTACTTGAGGGAATTGTTAAGCCCACCATAAAAGACTAGCCTGAGAGACTTGGTGAAGCCCTTTGGGCTTATCGAACTGCCTATAAAACACCCATTGGGATGTCTCCTTTTAGGATAGTTTTTGGTAAAGCGTGTCACTTACCAGTTGAAATCCAACATATGTATTTTTGGGCTATGAAAACCTGTAATTTTGATTGTGGAAAATATGGTGAAGAAAGATTGTTGCAATTGGCTGAACTAGAGGAGCTTCGACTTGAATCCTATGAGAATTCCAATCTGTGAAAAGAGAACGCCAAGGTGCTCCATGACAAACACATCTTGAGAAAGGTATTTCATGAATGTGAAAAGGTAATGCTCTTCAATTCTTGATTTTGGTTTCACACAGGTATGCTTAATTCTCGTTGGGAAGGTCCTTTTGTTATTACTATCATTTACCCATTTGGTGCAGTGCAAGTCAAAGACCCCTCTTCCAAAAGGACAGTCACGGTTAATAGACATCGGTTAAAGCATCACAATGAGAGGATGCACAATCCTAGATCAACACCGACTTCCACTGGCTCCCTAAATTTTCTAGTCAACCTACCACTAGATGGAGAAGGCGACCCGCCAAATCCAAATGAGGGGGCACCTCTTTCCCTTTAACTCTCTCTATCTCTTCCTCTCTCTACCTCTTTCTTCTTTTTCCTCTCTCTTTACTTTTTTTTCCAATTTCTTTTTCAAAACATTTCTTTTTCACTTTCTCTTTTTTGTGGTTTTATATTTATAAAAAAACATAAAAAATATAAAAACTTAGAAAACTAAAAAAACCAAGAAAACAATCACTTAAAGAAATTAAAGATTCATGCTTACTCACCATCGAGTTTTGAAATATTGTACAACCATTTTGGGGAGTTAACAGACATGTTTTCATCTAAAAAATTTTGTATTTTCATTATGTCTTTGGATAAAGAATTTTGTGTCAAAACCAACACATTTTGAATGCTCAGTTTTTTATTTGGAAAATGATTTTCCCGAATCGTGAGGAATAATATTTTCTTTCATTCCATGGCCACTTATGGCCATATTTTCAAAATGTTTGTTTTCACCCCATTTGTGAGTCTTGAGTTTGTGGAACTTCGAGCTGAATTTACTACCTTAGTGTGTATTAATATGATAGAGGAATTTTCTGAACCACATGAGAATCACAATAGCCAAATAGCCTCCCATTTCCCTTACATTAATCCTCATTTTGAAAGATCCTTCGAGCCTATGAAAACCTTTTCTTTGATAGCCACATTACAAGACCGATACCTTTTCCCACCCAATATCAACATGGATTTTCATTGCATAATTTTTTTTGAAATTTATGTGTGGGGGGAATGGATTTCATTGTTTGGGTACCCTATTATTGATTTTCAACGAGTTATCATCTTCTTGAGGACAAGCATCCATTTTAGTGTGGGGGAGAGGTTGTCATTAAGTGTGTTTTTGGGTTTTTTTACAATAACCAGAAACTAATGACTACATAAAGAACCATCCCCAGAAACGACACCATTTGAAACACGCGGCCGATTGTCGCCTATCGACCGGTCAAGGTTTCGGTGCTCTGCTAATGTGTATAGTAGCACTCGGGTCGAATCATCGGCGATGATACTTTATAATAGTCATTTGTTTTTAGTTAATTGTATTCTGATTGGGGGGTTTGTTTGCAGAGATTATGAAATAATTTATGTATGATGTTTTATTTAACAAATTTATAATGATTGGGGTGAGTTCATCATTAGGGAGTTAAGCATGTGATATCCTTGTGCTTTGCTTTATATTGCATTAAATTAACTCCCACATCAAAAGTTGGTGTTGATTGGAATTCCCAAGTGTTAAGCCTTTAATCCAAGCCTTAAATTTACATAGGGTTCTAATATCAAGTAGTGTATGATTGTGGAAGTGTATTTATGGTTCCAATAATCCATGGAAATCACACATTGAACATAATATGTAAATAATCCATGACATGTTAAGTCCAACATACACAATGTTAAATTAAAGAATACTCATCGAGCAAAACCTCTCAATCCCTTAACATCCCTAAATTATAACTCAGCCCAATAAGATATTTACTCATCCATTTAAATTATTATTAATCTGGTCTATTATGTTTAATGTTATGAATAACAAAGGGAAGAAAAAGAAAGGGATAAGAAAAGAGTTGTGTGCCGAACACACACACAAACGATGATGAGAGTAAAAAAAACCAGACTTTTTATTGAATAATAATGTAAAAGAAGATGATGGATTTCAGATTGATTTAAACTAAAATAAGAACAATAATATTGAACTACGTAAGTTGGATGAGAATAAGAAATTAAGAAGAAGAAAATTGCATCAAAACAGAATTACAAAGACAAACACTTGCAAAATTTCAACGAAGAAAAATGAAAAAGTAAATGAAAACAAAGAGAGGAGGAAGGGATTATCAAGGGAAAACTTGAGTTTCGAAGATCCTCCCAAGATTTTGGCAGGGCGTTGGTACTGACAACAAATCCTCCTTTTCTCTGAAATGCCAACCCTTTTGAAAGGAGAGGAGGGGATGTATTTATAGCCCAAGGTGGTGGACTGTTTAAATTCCAGAAAAAACCCTCCACTTGGCTCGCAGATATGGACATAAAGACAGCCGAATCTCGAGCAATCTCCTTCTTCAAGGTTTTAGATAATAAAGTTTTATGACTACTATAAAACTTTGGAGTCATTTGGACTTAAGGATCAAAAGTTATGGCCGGTTGAATAAAAAAAGTAAAACTGTCCATTTCAATCCAGTCTTTTTGAAGTCCAGAATGTGAATGTGTTTTTGAATATGAAGATTCCTTCAAATACGAATGGGTTATTCAACAAATTCGTCCACCTATATCTCCTCTTTGACACTGAAAAATATCAGCTCTATTGGATGCTTACATCATGATATATATCATGAATACTATACAGATTTTAATTCTCATCCAGAATGGTGGGATGGACTTCAAAGCTTCATTTGGGACCCTTATACTTAGATTTGGGCCTTGAAATTCTTATCCAATATGACATGTAGTGTCACCCGAATTATTTTGGAGAGTTAATGTTTTTTTAATTCTGGATTGAGCCTAGTAAATCAATCTTCAATGCTGGTCCAGTTTGATCACAGATTCATTGGTCTTGTTTGTGAGGACCATATGACCCTTCAAATTGCAGAATTGGCTCATGGTATCTTCTAATGAAATGTTGTATATTGAATGGATAATTCTTCAAAACACGAACCACACAATTTTGATCATTATAGTGATAGTTATTATTAAAACATTAAACTTTCTCAATTGGACTACTTCTAAAAATGCTCAAAAATTATACTTAATATTAAAACATTAATATTTCACACAAATTATGCACATTTCATATAAAATAAGTAAAGGGAGTATATAATAAGTCATTAAAATATTAATAACATCAATTATATAATAATAAAAAATCCCTCAGAAAATGTCAATAATATTCAGACAAACCAAGAAAACATCGGATCTCAGTTACCATTGTTGGTCTTGGCCAACATTCATTAACTTATGTTTTTTCTGAAACCATAGAAATACCATCTCTATAGATTATGAGATCCATAAAAAGATACTTTTTAAAGCCAAAATTTACACATTGGAAATTTTTCATAAATATTCTCATTTCTCAGGGTGTTTTGGTATAATTCTCAGCTGATCTTCATGTTCTTCCATTCTCTTCAAACAGACAAGAATATCATCTATATATACTACCACAAACTGGTCAAGATAGTCTCTAAATACTCTATTCATTAGATCCATGAAGATAGTATGGGAAATAGATAGACCAAAAGGCATCATTTTAAATTCATAGTGTCCATACATTGTATGTAATGTTTTCTTTGGTATATCCTACTTCTAGACCCTTAATTGATGATATCCTAAATGAAGATAAATCTTGGAAGAGTATTGATCTCTATGTAGTTGGTATACTAAGTCATCAATTTATGGAAGAGGATATATGTTCATAATTTTAATCTTCTTATATTCCTAATAATCAAAGTAGAGCCTCATTGATCCATCATTCTTCTTAAAAATAGAATATGTTCACCACAAGGTGATAGAATATGGAGTATGATTTCCTTGTCAAGATTCTCTTGGAGTTGCTTCTTCAATTAATGAATCCCAATTGGGGCCATTATATAAGCTGTCTATGAAATAGGGATCACACCTAGTATGAGTAGTGTTGAATACTCAACCTCGTGATTTGGTGGAGGTCCTAGAAATTCTTCCATAAAGACATCATTCAACTCAAGTATAATGGGTTTACTTTTAATTGTGAGTTTTTACCCAACCATTTCAGATAAATAACCTTCATTTATATTAATCAATACCCATAATATGGGTGAAGTTTCAACTGGTGTTCCATACTCATACCTTCATCAATAGATGATCATAGATTGATCCAGAATATGAAATGTGACTTCTCTTCCTTGGAAATTGATATGAGATTTATATAGAGGAATCTAATTCATTCCATGAATCACATAGAATTTTAAAATAGGATGGATCACATGATTTTTAGAAATCCCATTCCCACAAACTTTAATCAAAGAATAATTATAAACTTTTGATTTGACAGTTGTTCCATTAGGAGTTATCGTAGTGAATTTAACGTTTAATTTTTTAGGTATTATGGATATACCCAAAGAAAATTCTTCATATATAAAAGTCTGTGTGGATCTAGAATCAAATAAAAAAATTATACTATAGAGTGCGTGGTACTTTCACCTTTCACCACTTCATTATCATACTCTATATCGTTGATAGGTATTGCATGTGTTTTTCCCTTTTATTTGGACTTAAGTGTTGGCTGATGTCAATCATCATCAATAACCCTTGGATTACATAATTGATTGGCATAATGACCAATTTCCTTGATCTTGTAACATTAAAGTTTAGGAGGTGAATTTTGTGTATTGTATCTCTATTTTCATTATTAGACATATTTTACCCATAACTTTGACAGTAAACTACCCAATGACCTACTTTTCCACACTTAAAAAATTTTCAAGTCCCCTCAGAAAATTTCCTCCTTGTTACTTTCCAAACATTACGCATATGGAAAAAATCATCTTATTTTCATTATAGACTTTAAATTTTTACTTAAATTCCATTTTTTTTCTATTCTTTTCAAATCCATAGGACTGATTGGTTACTTAAATCTCCATATCACACCTGAGAGCACATCGAATGATTTCCTCATAGCAATTAAAGACCCTTATGGCTAATGCCCTTCAGAGACTTGGTTTCAAGCCACTAAAGAATCAATAAATTTTACATACAATTTGGATAATGATCCTAGAATAATATCTTTCAAGTATTGTAAAATTTTCTTCATAGTTACTAATGGATTCATTGTCCTCTTGCTTAAGTTCAATGAACTTCTTATCTATATTTTTTTAAAGAATACGAGGAAAGTAATTATTGAAAAATTCATTCTTGAACTCATCACATTATAGGGATTCAAATTCATATATTCTCCTTATATTCATGATAATGTTCCACCATTAATCAGTTTTACCTTTTAAATGATTGACTGATAAGATAAATTTATCATCTTCTGAGCATTGGAGAACTCAAAATTTATTATAAGTTGAACTGATCCATTCTTAATCCACTAATTGACTAGAAGACATATTTAAATAAGGTGGAAGTTTCTTTTTGAAGGACTCAATAAAATTTGGTTCCCTTATTTTTCATTTGTAAGTATTTTATGATTCATATCATTAGAAAGTTGTGTAATCATAGATACAATATTTTTCATTCCACCTCCCATAAAATTTGGTTCCTTAGGAGGACAATCATTGTATTTCCCATAGCATTAAATGTTAATGTGGTTCCCTTAGGTTCCATAATTTTAACAAAACAAGAATCATATAATTATAAACACTAAACATAAAGGCAAAACCACATAATAAAGAGTAAAATTTAAATTTAGTATATTTTAGTTTTTATCCTACGTTATTCATGATCATTTCTAAAACACTAGGATTGTAACATATACTTTGAAATATCCTTACAATTCTTCCTATGGTTTTCTTATCCAAATTTCTAAAGGTTAACTAAACCATTCATATGATACCAACTATAGTGACCCAAACATTACATAAATTAAATTTACTCCAAAATTGAAGAATATTTGTTACAAAATATAGAAAATCCTTTACTTAAACATATAGGTATAGTGTCATTAGACACTAGGAAACATAAACAACTAGTTTATAAGATATGTTCATTGTAACCCACTTATATCATCATAACTGGACCCCTTTTTAACATAACTTACTTAATGCCCTTCTTGTTGAACTATGGAAAAGAGACTTATGAAAGGGTGAGCTCAGATGCTCAGTAAGGGTGAAAAAGGGAGATATCAATCATATCATAATCATAAGACATAAGAACATAACATTTGAAAATCTTATTATGTTTATAAAGGATCGTGATATCATGCCATGGGATAATTCATAAAAGTGCATAAGAATTAATGAACGTGATCCCAAAAGGCATTACATAAGACTTAAACTTTTGTTTCATACACATAGTCATATAAAATCATTTCATATTAGTCAAGTATCACTTCCAATACCATCATAATAGACTAATTCTATTAATGAACTGAGCTCACTCATCATTACATCCCTATATTACTGAACTGAGATCATTTTCCCTTACATCCCTATATATATCATGAGATATAAATCATTACCCAATTTTTTGGAGGGGGGGTATAGGTCCCACACAACTTATTGACCTCACCTATTTTGATAATCCTAATTATGCTTTCACTTACTTTGATAATCCCAAATAATGTTTATCTATATATTCATTCTTTCCATCTATGAAATTTTATTATCAAGCAGATAATAATATTAAAATAATCTTTGAAATATGTTAATCAATGTTTATCTATGTTTATAATAATTTTGAAATAATTCTAACTCAATTGGATATGTTTTTCAAAAAGCAGATATGTGTTAAGTCACTGATATGCTTATAGATACTGATACAGATCTACCGGTACTTAGTCTATCGATAGACATAGTCACCGATAAGCAAAGGTCACCAATACGCAGAGTTACCGGTATGTGTAAGTCTACCCGTAAGCACATGCCACTGATAGATCAAGTCCACCGACACAGACAACTACCAATATAATTTGAGCTTCCAATAGAACAAGTCTACCGATATACACTTAATCACTGGTACAGAATGAAGTTACCGATATGCACAAGCTACTGATACAAAGTTTACGGATACAGAGTCACGAATACCAAACGAGCCACTGATACAAGCGAGCTACCGATAGACCAAGAGCTATCGATAGAAGGATTCACCGGTACATAGAGCTACTAATACACATAGTAACATCTATCGATACAAGGAGCTATCGGTACAAGGACAAAGAGCTATCGATAGGAGTTCACTCCTATACAAAGTCCATAGATTACATATCTACCGACAGAAAGATACTGATGAAAGACTTCAATCACTGATTACTAAACTCTACTTTTGTCAACATTATTTATTTATTATGAAACGATAATATTTGATGATTTTAATGCAATTAATGTTATTTAATGATAGTTTTTGGTATGTCAGGGGACCGTACCTCGTACCTGTAAAAAGGTAATCATTCCCATTGCCCGAGCTGAAATCTATATAAGGAAAGAGAATGGTCAGACATAAAGAGGTTCACAAGAAGGGAAAAATAATGTTTTAAAGTGGTGCATACAGAAAGGCTACATCCATACTCGAAGAACACTAGACGTACATGAAGATATCCATACAAGAAGAGAACACAAAAACCGAACATTAGTCAGGGAGTGAAGAACTAAAGTGATATTCTCATACACTCAAGTTGATCAAGCTAAACCTGAAAACCATGAAAGAAAATGACACAATATTTTCCAAAAAAATCAGAGAAGGACTCAGAAGCATTTCTGTCAAATCAAAAGGAGTCCAGAGTTGCACTTCAAATCACTATAGCACTATAGACTCATATCTACTCACTTAGTGATTCTTCTATTTACATTTCGAGCAGTGTGTGTACTCTGTATATTTCACACACACACTATCTCATGTGCTAAACTAGAGGATCTCTAAATCCTCTCACAAACCATCCATAACTCTTTTTATCCCACTGTGGATAATGGTATAGGTCATGTAAGACTTGGACAGCCAGTGTGCTATTGTTTTGTTTTCCCACGTAGAATTGTGGTAGAGGTCTTAGTACTTGGATTGTCTTTTCACTGTTGTTTACCCCAATCTAGGGTGTGGATCAAATTTATATAAATTGTTTGAGAGGAATAAGTCTCGGCATGAGACTAAACCTCTTGGTTATATCTGCTATGCATCTTATATTAAGTATAAAGTATATTACATACTTTATTTTCCACTGAAAATTACTTTAAAATTCAATTTGTTTTAAAGTTAATTTGATAGTTAATCTATTAAGTGTTTGTAACTATTGTAAATCAGTAGGTTAGTTTCAAAAGATAATTTAATCAACTGATTAAATTAACTAAGACTTAATCAATCTTTTGAGAACTAAATTGAACCATTACAGATTTACAAATCCACTACAGTTTAACATAGTTTTGAAATTGTGGGATATTAATTGAAAATATTTTTAAAAGAAATTTTAATTGGAACTCAATTCACCCCCCCCCCCCCCACTTGAGTATCCACTCCGACCAACATTTGGTATCAGAGGTTGTTTATTATTAAATGTTTTTGAAATACACTTTTTCCAACTGTGATTTTAGTTGTATCTCAAATATCTTAAATTTTTGTTAGTTCTAAATTTTATCTCTTTAAATACATTTTCTAAAATCAAATTATGGATAATAGATTAGAAGGTGTTGCATCCAACAGGCCACCTTTCTTTAATGGTACAAATTATGCCTAGTGGAAGCTTAAAATGAAAATTCATTTAGAGAGTATGGGATTTGATATCTGGACTGCTATAGAAACTCAATATAAGATTCCAGAATCTGAAAGAACTGCTTTGCATGAACCTACTAACGCTGTTTAAAATAATAACTGTAAAGAAATGAATGCCTTGTACTGTGCTTTAAGAGATGAATAATTCAATCACATATCTTCTTGTAAAACTTCTTATGAAATTTGGGACACTTTGGCTATTTCCCATGAGGGAACAATCAATGTTAAAGAAATGAGATTGAACACTTATACTATTAAATTTGATAATTTTAAAATGAATCCTGATGAACCCATTTCTGACATGTATCTCAGGTTCAATGAGATTTTCAACACTATGAGCTCTCTTGGTAATGTTTTTCCTGTAAAATAATGCATCATGAGGATATTATGATGTCTTCTAGAAAAATGGAGAGGCACATCTATTTCCCTTAGAGAATCATGTGACATCAAAAAACTGCCTGTTAAAGAATTAATTGGTAAGATAATGATGTATGAGTAAGAGATGAAGGTAAACAAGGAAGAAGATGATGATCCAAGGAAGAAGTCAGTAGCCTTCAAGAAAACTGCTTCAATGATTAAAGAGAAAGGAAAGATTCAAAGTGAAATTGATATTTCAAGTAGTGATGAGAGTGCATCTGACAGTGATGCTGAGATGGCTCAGATATCTAGAAGATTCAAGAAGTTCTACAGGAAGAATAAATTCTTTAGAAAATCAAATTACAAAGGAAAATATGACAACAAAGGCCATTGGAAGAAGGATTGGAAAAATCCTAATAAAAGTGATGAAATTGTGTGCTATGAATGCAAAAGGAAAGGACATGTGAAAGTCAATTGTCCAAATTAAAATTTCAATAAGAAACATGACTACAAATAAAATGTGTATAAGAAATCAATGAAATCAACTAGGAGTTATTCAGAAGATAGTTCAAGTGATTCTGATTCTACTCAGGATGAAAAATCTACAAAATATAACATGTGTTTTATGAAAAACACATCTCAGGTGACACCGGATACTCCTGCTTTAAATTCATATTATTCTGGAGTTGATTCCAATTTTGAATCTAAAAATATGTCTAGTGAAAAGTTATTTGAATATTGTAATATCATAGAAGAAATATTTAATGAATTTAAGGATAAGTACAAGACCTTGAAGAAACAGCATGCTCTAACCAGCTCTGTAAAATCGGCACTTGATACAGGAAAGGAAAAGAATTCTCAATTGATGAACGAAAATACTGAACTGAAATTTTCTAATGAGAAATTAAATAAGGACTTAGAGTAATTCACAAATGTAAAGGATACAGTTACACAAATGTTAGGATAACAAGTGGCACCAAAATATACCACTAGAATAGGCTATCATCCTAGAAAGAGACAGATTACTAAAACTAGATTTATTCCAAAGTCTGGACAGAATGTTGCTAGTTCTAGTTCTAGAAATTCATATTCTTCAACTAGTTATTAACATGGTTTTAGATCAAATAAAGTTTACCTTTCAAAATTTATTGATTCTTTAAATTATATGAGACCCATAAGAACAATCTAGGTACCTAAAGCTTTGATTGCTAACCTTTCTGGACCCAAGGAAATCTGGATACCAAAATCCTTTTCGGTTTAAATTTGTTTTGTAGGAAACATTCTTGAAGAGTTCCCATAATAAGATATGGTATTTGGATAGTGGATGTCCAAGGAATATGACTGGGGATTACTCATATTTCAAAATCTTAATCAAATTTGATGGAGGTCATGTCACCTTTGGTGATAATTCTAAAGGAAAGATCATCAGCCTTGGCCAGATCGGTAACATTAATTCAGTTTTAATTTCCAAAGTTTTATTTTTTGATGGACTTAAATACAATCTGTTGAGTATTTCTTACTTTTGTGATGATCGTTTCAATGTTAAATTTGAAAATTATTCTTGTAATTTTTTTAACTCTAATTTTTTTTAGTATTTTCTACTTTGAGAAATGAAAGTTTTTATGTTGTTGATTTGAATTATTTAGATAAACAAAACATTAATTTCTTAAATTCTTTTTATAAAGATTCTTGGATATGGAATAGAATATTAGAACACTACAATGTTTATTAACTTAGAAAACTAACTAGGAAAAACTTAGTTAGAGACCTACCTAAACTTGAATTCCCAGCTGACAAAGTTTGTAATCTCTGTCAAAAGGGAAAGAAACATAAAGTTTCATTCAAATCAATGAAAGAAGTTTCTACTTCTAAATCTCTCGAGTTGGTTCACATGGATTTGTTTGTACCTTCTAGAGTTTCTAGCTTAAATGGGAAGAACTATGTCGATGTCTTAGTAGATGACTTTTCTAGATATACTTGGTTATACTTCTTAGCTCACAAAAGTAAATATTGTTCTTACTTTATTAAATACTCCATGTCTGTAGAAAACCTTAGTGGACTTAAGATTAATACCCTGAGAAGTTATCATGGTCATGAGTTTTAAAATCATGAGTTTAAATCTTATTGCTCACACAATGTCTATAGTCACAATTTTTCTGCCCGTAGAACTCCTTAGTAGAATAGTGTAGTAGAAAGAAGAAATAGAACCCTTCAATAAATTGCAAGAACTATGCTTAATGAGTATGACCTGCCTGTTTACTTTTGGGATGAAGCTGTAAATACATTTTTTTATATTATTAATAGAGTCTTAATTAGAACTGTTCTTAAGAAGACTGTTTATGAGTTGTGCAACAATAGGAAACCTAAGGTTAATTACTTTAGTGTTTTTGGTTGCAAGGTCTTTATTCTTGATACAAAGGATAATCTTGACAAGTTTGCATCCAAAAGTGATGAAGGAATTTTTCTTGGTTATTCTTTATCTAGAAAAGACTATAGAGTTTTCAATAAAATAACCAAATGTGTTGAAGAATTTGTTCATATCAAGTTTGATGAAACTGATCCACATGAACCTAAGTCCTCTCTTGAAAATCTTGAAGAAGATCTGTCTATTATATACCTTAATGATAAAATAAATGAA
This sequence comes from Viscum album, assembly GCA_963277665.1. Taxonomy (NCBI): domain Eukaryota; kingdom Viridiplantae; phylum Streptophyta; class Magnoliopsida; order Santalales; family Viscaceae; genus Viscum; species Viscum album. The sequence goes on from OY728156.1 coordinate 1,281,191,829, forward strand.
CCTATTGTAAAGACATCCATGTCTAGAAACTTTCTAGAACATGTTTTTGTGGAGTCTGAATCTAGAGAAGAACCTGAAATTTCTAGTCCCACATTTACTAAATTAACTAGTATTCTAAAGAATCATCCTTTAGATGCTGTTGTTGGTAATCTTGATAGAGGGACATAGACTAGAGCTTCTCTAAGAAACCATGTTGAACATTAAGCCTTTATTTCATAGTTAGAACCTAAAAATTTCAATGATGTAATCAATGATGAAAACTGGGTAACGGCTATTCAAGAAGAACTAAATCAATTTGAAAGAAATAAAGTCTGGGAATTAGTTAACAGACCGAAGGACACTTTGACCATAGGCACTAAATGGGTTTTTAGAAACAAAGTTGATGAGTCTAGAAATATAGTTAGAAACAAAGCAAGGTTAGTTTCACAAAGATATAGTCAAGAGGAAGGAATAGACTATAAGGAAACTTTTTCTCCTGTAGCTAGATTAGAATCTATTAGGATTCTACTTTCCAATGATCCTCATCTAAATTTTGAGTTATATCAAATGGATGTTAAAAGTGCTTTTCAAAATGGTTTTATAATTGAAGATGTCTTTGCTGAACAACCACCTGGATTTAATAATCCTCATTTTCCAAATAATGTTTTTAAGCTATCTAAAGCTTTATATGGATTGAAACAAGCTCCAAGATCTTGGTATGATAGACTTAGTAATTTTCTTATTTCAAAAGATTTTACTAAAGGGATTGCTGATCCAACTCTTTTTATTAAAATAATTTCTAAAGATGTTTTGATAGTACAAATCTATGATGATGATATTAATTTTGGATCTTCTAAACATTCTTTATGTACTGACTTTTCAAAGAGTATGAAAAATTAATTTTAAATGATTTTAATGGGAGAACTCAAATATTTTCATGGAGTTCAAGTTTTTCAAAATGAAAATTGTATTATTTTTAATCAAAGTAAATATAAAAAAGATCTTTTAAAACGTTTTGGTTTGGATAGTATTAAGGAAAGTGATACACCTATGAGTACTATTTGTAAATTGGAAATTGATGAAACTGGGAAACCAATGGAACAAACCAACTACAGAGGTATGATTGGAAGCATACTTTACCTTACATCTGGTTGACCAGATATTATGTTTAGTGTGTGTATGTGTGCAATATTTAGAGATAATCCTAAAGAATCAAATTTGATTGATGTTAAAATAATTTTTAAATATCTTAAACATATTGAAAATTTAGGATTGTTTTATCCAAAAGGACAATCATTCGATTTAATGAGTTATTCAGATGCTGACATTTCTGGTTGAAAGTTGGATAGAAAAAGCACATCTGGAACATGTCATTTATTGGGAAAATCCTTAGTATCTTGGTGTAGTAAGAAACAAAATTATGTAGCTTTTTCCACTGCTAAATCAGAGTATATAGATGCTGGTAGTTGTTGTGCACAAATTTTGTGGATAAAACACACACTTTTGGACTATGGATTTGATTTTAAGCATGTTTTAATAAACTGTGATAACACTAGTGAAATTAATATTTCAAAGAACCCTTTATCTCACTCTAGGACCAAACACATTGATTTAAGGAACCATTTCTTAAGTTATCATTACCAAAAAGGTGATATTACTCTTGAATTTATAGGCACTGGACTTCAATTAGCTGACATTTTCAAAATTCCTTTAAGTATGGATAGGTTAAGTTACATTAGATATGAGTTAGGAATGTTAGATCACTGATATACCTCACCGATATACCTCACCGGTATGAAACCTCACCGATATACCTCACCGGTATGAAACCTCACTGATATACCTCACCAGTATGAAACCTCACTCCTATAACTCACCAGTATAAGACCTCACTGATATACCTCACTGATTAGTGGATCTCACCGTCAGGAATTCTCACCGGTATACCCTACCGTTAAGTATGCGATGTCTTAAACTTCTGTATGCCCCCAGAATCTGTATCATTTATACTTTACTTTTTAAATTTTAATTATTTATTTTATGATTCCTAAATGATAAAACTAAGTCTTAATTAATTCTCCATCAACTTAAAACCATTTTCCCTCAATCCTTAGCTCCCGAATCTCATGAAAACCCTAAGTCCCTCGAACTAGAAATGAAAAAAATGAAAATGTATACTGTCAGATATGACATTGATTAGTTGAATGCGAAGAAGCAGAAGACAGAGCCAGAAGAAAATAGCAGTGTTAGTAGAACAAGGACGAGGGGGAGACCAGTGAAACCGCATTTACAAAATATATTTATTGTGATCAAAAAAGAGTTATGCGTGGAATTACTGTTGTCTAGTAAATTGTTAGTTCTAGAGGTGATGGAAGATCAGAAGTGGGTAGAATGATTTTTCAAAAACAATGGCCACTAATATATGAAGCTGGTGAAACAGTTCTATGTGTTTGTAAGTTATGAGAAATCTAATGAAGAAAACATAATGGTTTCATGGGTAAATCGAAAGGAGATAGCTTTTTCTTCTATTTAGTGGGTTAAATGCCCGAAGGTTCCACACTAAGGTGTTTCTGGATATTTCTCGAAATCAGTACTACCTACAAGTTATATATTTGATTGTGAGATTACCTTAGAGGAGCTAAGTGGTAGTGGCAAGCAAAGACAGGTGGGGACTGCTGAAATGGATGCAGAGAACAGATTTTTGTTCAAGTTTGATCAATATGTTTTAATTCCAAGGAGGGGGGATTTTTTAAATTTGAGATATCAAGATATCTATCTACTACATCTCTTGAGACATGGTGTGAAAGTAAGTCTGTGTAGGCTGCTAATGATTCAAAACGAAGATATGATCAGGCCATAATCAAAGACCAATTCCTTATTCTTTTCCAAGTTGATATCAGTAATGATTTAGGTGAAAGGAGTAGCTGAGTCTCAGGATGAGACAGTAGTGGTAAGAAACAACTTCTGTATCATAAGCACTGTATGTAAATACATGAATATAAACTGGAACCCATGGAAGGGAGAGTGGGTTACTGATGAAAAAAAGTTATATGATAAGTTCAATCCTATGGATCATCCTTCAAGACCTAAGGATGTGAGGGATCTAGGTCTGCGACCTGATGAAGAAGAGCCACATTATAGTGACGATTCAGAAGAGGAAGATTCCTCTGCAGCAGATGGAGGAGATCCAGACATAACACCTATCCCAAATCCTGAAATTGTATCACAAGAAAAGGAGTGTGCTTCTTTGAACCTACCTAGTACAGAAACTATTTTGGGTATAAGAAATAAAGTGGAACCTGTGGATGAGGAAGACCAATAGAAAGCAGAACGGGAAGAGGCTACTCGAGAAGATGAAGAATATTTTCATGCAAGTGAAGCATCTGTTTCTATCAGCTTTACCCTTAGTCCACTGATTGGACATTCTCGAATTCCTGTTGAGTAATTTGATTAATTATATAAAACTTTACCTATTCCTGAGGAACCTTATACTATTCCATAAATGGAGATGGTTGTGCAAGATTCTTGTGAGGAAGAAAGAGTTGCTGAGAATGTCATTGTTGTACAGGAGAATGCACCAATTGAGGGGGAGCATCCAACCAGGTTTGGTAGTGTTTCAGTGGCTGTTGAGTTTGAAGACTGGACAGAGGACCCAGGGTTTGTAGTTTGTGGATTAGATTATCCAGATTCTGATAATTATACTTCCCTTCAGAGACCAAAATTCAATTATGATATTCAGTCTGAGATATTACCTGAAGATGTGGTTATAACACATGATCTGGATAATCTCATGTATGATCTCAAAATTAGTTTTGTGGAAGAAATAAGGAAAATGGAACCATCACTAGTGTCATCTATTCAATCGATTATGAATGACTCTGTGGCCATTATTGTGTGTAAAAGAGCACCATTTGTGGTTGCACCTGCTAATATGATCTATAGGGATGACTTAGAATCCTTAACGGATGAGCTAAAAGAGTCTTTGAGTGCTTCTCTTGCTAAGTTAAAGAATCACTTTGCTGAAGAGTTTAGCATTTTGGAAAAGTCCTTCGAACTCTCTCTTGGTTGTAATGTGTCAACCTTTGTGGCAGAGATAGTGGATGAAGTTACAACTTTCTAGACTCAAGTATCTACACTGGAAGAGACTGTTGAAATTATAAAGCAATTAGTTATCTCTCTGGAATCCCATATGAGTTCTAAATCTCAAGAAGATAAGGATTTGGCCTATGTGAATAGTGTAGTTAGCCAAATGGTCTTAGTTTTTGAGGAGTTTAATAATTCCATAACAAAACATGTTATCACCCAAGATTCTACCGTGAAAAATATTATTAGTGGGCTAACTAAGTGTTTCAAGGAAAATGTGACCTTCTATATTGGTTCTCTTGCTTCCATACATTCAGTGGATTTGGATCATATAACAGATTTGATGAAAGAGGAGCTTGGTTTAGCATCAACCAGTGGCTCTGTGGACTCATCTGATTTGACCAGTGTGGTGACTTTTACTAGAGATACCACTAGAGATATCATGAAGATTGTTCAAGAATATGTGAGAGAAGCTTCTGTTTCTCAAAAAGAGGTGAAAGACAAGGTAGATGATTATTTCCAAAGGTTTTATACCAAGCATCAGCTCAACAACCATTTCAATCTTCTGTTAGAAAAAATGAAGCTACCACTAGTCAATCATGCCTTCAGAGAAAAAGTCAGCAAGCTCAAAGAGTTGACACCTACACTGGACAAATTCATGGAAAACAAGGACAATTTCATTTCTTCCATGGAAAGAGGAGGAGGAATCATTATGGATTTTAGAAACCTCTTGTTTACCTTCCTGCATGTGATGCTCAACTAGTGATTGTACATCAAACTTTACCTGTATCTACCTATTCTACTTCTTCTGCTCAGATGACTCCAGCCCAAGCTATCTGAATCCCTACTCCTATGATCACTCAGAGAACTACCCAGTACAGGCCAGGAACAGTTTCTGTAGCTCTTCCACCTCTGATCATCTCTGGTGTTCCTAAGCATCCACCTGCATCCACTACACCTGAATCCTCCTCTGATCCCAAGGGGAAATCTCATGTTGAGGGTGTTTATTGATCAGTGGCCATGATTTTTGATAGGAATCACCTGTATTTCTTTTTTTATGTAGTTCTTGGTATCTTTTTTCTCCATGAAATATATGTGATCTTACCTTCTTTTACTCTCTATTACATATTTTCTCTTGTTTTTCCTTCTTGTACCACTTTTTGATTATCACAAAGGGGGAGAAACACTATCTAACGGAAATATATCATACTATCTAAGGGAAACATATCTGTGGGAGAACTAATATCTTTTATGACAAAGGGGGAGTAATAATATCTTTTATGATCTTAATTCCTTTTCCTCTGGTAAATTTTTTTTATATTTTATCTTTTCTATATATGTTTTATAATACATTTTTTTATCTGATATAATTTAATCTAATGCAATATCCTCTGATACATTACTAATTATTTTGGGCTTATAATGTCATAAGTTGTGATTATAAAAAAGGGGGAGATTGTTGACCTCACCTATTTTGATAATCCCAAATATGCTTTCACTTACTTTGATAATCCCAAATAATGTTTATCTATCTATTCATTCTTTAAATCTATGACATTCTATTATCAAGCTGATAATAATATTAAAATAATCTTTGAAATATGTTAATTAATGTTTATCTATGATTATATGAATTTTTAAATAATTCTAACTCAATCGGATATATTTTTCATAAAGCATAAAATTGTTAAGTAACTGATATACTTATAGCTAGTTATACAGATCTACCGGTACTTATTCTACTGATAGACATAGTCACCGATAAGAAAAGGTCACCCATACGCAAAGCTACCAGTATGTATAAGTCCACCGGTAAGCACATGCCACTGATAGATCAAGTCCACCGATACAGACAGCTACTGATTGAAGCGGAGCTACCAATAGAACAAGTATACCGATATACACTTAATCACTAGTACAGAATGAATCTACCGATATACACAAGCTACCAATACAAAGTTTACCAATATAGAGTCACGAATACAAAACAATCCACCGATACAAGCGAGCTACCGATAGACCAAGAGCTACCGATAGAAGGATTCACTGGTACATAGAGCTACTGATACACAGAGTAACAGCTACCGATACAAGGAGATACTGGTACAAGGACAAAGAGATACCAATAAAAGATAACGGTTATACAAACTCCTCCGATTACATATCTACCGATAGAAATCCACTGATGAAAGAATTCAGTCACTGATTCCTAAACTCTACTTTTTCAACATTATTTATTTATTAAGCAACAGTCATATTTGATGATTTTAATGAATTTAATTTTATTTAATTATAGTTGTTGTCATTTCAGGTAACCATACCTCATACCTGTAAAAAGGTAATCATTCCCATTTCTCGAGCTGAAAGCTATATAAGGAAGGACAAAGGCCAGACATAAAGAGGTGCACAAGAAGGGAAAAAGAATGTTGTAAAGTGGTGCATAAAGAAAGACTACATCAATACTCAAAGAACACTGAACATACATGAAGCGATCCATACAAGAAGAGAACAGAAAAACCAAACTTCATTCAATGAGTGGAGAACTACAATGAGCTACAAATACAGTCAAGCTGGTCAAGCTGAACCTGAAAACCAAGGAAGAAAATGACACTCTATTTTCCAAACAAAAACGAGAGAAGGACTCAAAAGTATTTATGTCAAATCAAAAGGAGTCCAGAGCTGCACTTCAAATCACTAGAGCATTCTGTACTCATATCTACTCTCTTACTAATTCTTCTATTTATATTTCGAGCAGTGTGTGTACTCTGTATATTTTACACACATACTGTCTCTTGTTCTAAACAAGAGGATCTCTAAATCCTTACACAAACGTTCCAGAACTCTTTTTTATCCCACTGTGGATAGTGGTAGATGTCAAGTAAGACCTAGAAAGCCAGTGTGCCATTGTTTTGTTTTTCCATGTAGAACTGTGGTAGAGGTTTCTTTACCTGGACAGTCTTTGCACTATTGTTTACCCTGATCCACAGTGTCGAAAAAACTTATATAAATTGTTTGAGAGGACTAAGTCTCGGCTTGAGACTGAACCTCTTGGTTATATCTGTTGTGCATCTTAGACTAAGTCTAAAATATATTACATACTTTAATTTCCACTGCTAATTACTTTGAAATTCAATTTCATTTAAATTTAATTTGATAGGTAATCTAGAAAGTGTTTGTAACTATTTTAAATCAGTAAGTTAGTTTAAAACGATAATTTAATCTTCTGATTAAATTAACTGGGACCTAATCAATCATTTGAGAACCTAATCGAAACATTACAGATATACAAATTCACTACAGTTTAAATTAGTTTTTAAATTGGGGGTTTTTTAAGAGAAATATTTTTAACATAAATTTTAATTGGAACTCAATTCACCCCTTCCCCCCTCCTCTTTAGTATCCACTCTGACCAAAAAATCTCATAATGAAATAATTCTTACATGTTACATAAAAACATAAATAATTCATCATTGCATTACCCAAGGAATAGAATTGGTTTCTTAAACATCATTCCATCATTACATAATCCATGTAAAACAAATGGATTTCATAAATAGAGTTACATAAATACATAATTAAACCATAACTATAATAGAGATATCATAATTTAATAATAACCATTTAAAATATTTATATTTTATATTGAAAATAATTTTCATTGAACACCTGAAATTAATTCATGAAAAAAATATCCTTTCCACTTTAAAAACATTTTCTTTTCTCAAAATTCCAAACAATTTTAAAAGAAAATAATTTCATTGAAAATAACCTTGAAATATTTTTAATTAATCTTCATTAATAGATTCCGTTATGAAAATGTAAAACCCATTCATGACATATAAGTTAAAATAAGATATTATTCTCATACTATTGTTTGATATGTCAAAAAGTGCCTCGTATCAAAAAAAACAAAAAAAAAGATTCCTTTCATACTTTTTAATAAAAATTCTCTAATGGGTAAAATGTACATTAAAATATTTTATAATAATATAAATAATATTAAATATTAAGAAATCATGGATTTGGATGATAACTTTACCCTAATAAATACTTACATATAAACAATCTTGGATAATAATGATATTGTAAAATTATCCCTTACCTTATGTATTATTACCTCTATATGTATCTGAACCTCTTATATAATGATTTAAATAATTTCATTGACTTATTATGAAATCATAGTTATTTTTATGGTATCATATATAATCATATAATCATATTTTTTTAGTAACAGTATTACTCGTCCATCGGATGGTAACTTCTTTATTTTCTTACACATGTTTTCCCGGATAAGTTCGTGTTTCTCTTCTTAGGTTATCGTTAAATCTTTTAAAGATTTATATTAGTATAAAATATATCATATTTATTCATTCCATTCTTTTATATAATCATGATATAATAAATATCATGTAAAATAAATCACATTTCATCGTGGAGATAGTAGGTCGTACGTATGCACAAGTGACGATATCATTCCCATGATTGTTGAATGGTATTGAAGTGCCTGGTGTATAATATTTTAGAATAAAAATAATTATATAAATATCAGATATAGTTAATATTTATATCATTATACCAATCCAAGTAAGGTGGTGGTCAAAAACATATTAAACCACAATATGGAGGTGGTAGGTCATACATACACACGTGTGGTGATTACATTTTTTGTAGGATTGATAGAAGATAGAATATGGTTGTTTCATAATTGTAATAACATATCAATATATAAGTGATTCTAGATTTATTACTTTATAATGAAATAACCCATAAATATAGTGTATATGATGAAATATGTATGAAAGAATTAGTAGACAAGATTACCTCTTCTTCAAGGTGCTCCTTCTAAATCTCTACGCAAAGCACTAGATATGGTCCTTAAAGAAGACCAGAACCCATAGAATGTTAGTAGGGAATTTATAGAAATTAAAATCTCATGTTATGGATGATCTTGAAGTCCCAAGGTTATTTTAAGAGGTTATAGAAGATGTGCCCTTTTAAAATTGAGGGGAGGGGCACTTTTGGAATCTCTGAAAAAATAATTAATAATTATAAACCCCATCAAAAGACCTCCAAATTTTACAATATATAAGATGATATAAGATATGGTCATAATATCATCAAATAATAAATTTTGGACAAGTTTTTATATCAATATAAACCTTATCATTTGAAATAACACTTAGTTATTTTATTTACTTTTTAAATAGGGTAACAAATATTTCAATATTAAAAGGATTCAATATTTATTATTTGATGTCAATTAGATAATTAATAAATACTTTATAACACATTAGACCATATAATAAATATTACTTATTCTCTAAAACTATTATTAATAACTAATTTAATAAAACATTATTTATATAAACAATCAATTGTGTCAATTTTGACATTATTAAAATCATAGATTATTAAAAAATAATAAAATAACAATACAAAATTGAAAAAAATATTTTTTTATTCCTAAGAGGTCAAGTTCATCTACTAAATTCCATGTACATATTAATTATCCAATGTTATATTTATTTTAATATTTTAATAACATTTATTTGTTATCTCTATAAATAAAATAATTACAAGATCAATTATGTGTCATTATTTAATAAAAATATTTGTTGACTAAAAATATAAAATAAACTACTATGATAAAGATAAATCTACTATATTTTAGAATAATTCTTTTAGTAGAATATATCTTCTTGAAAATCCAACATAAAAAATTATATAATTATTAAAACATTAAGGTGACAAGCTTATCATTACTTCAAATAAAATAATATGAGTGTCATAATATCTTCTATAACGTTCAAAATGGTCAATAACTCAACACTGGGATGGTTATGGTACATATATAATTGAAAAATAATATTTGGTAATGTTTTTTGGTCTTTTAAAGGTTATTATTATTTTAATAATTGTTATTTTATTGATTTCTCATCAATTAAATAATTTCTACTTCATTCAAGTATAAGTATTTAAGGTAATTAATTATTTCCTAAAAATTAAAAATAAATTATCATGATGAATAAAAATAGTTAAGATTTAAAAATTGTATTTATAATCAAATTTATCTTTGGTATAACCTTATATTAAAAAGAGTATAGTTATTAAAATTTGAGTAAGACATATTTAACTTTTCCATAATTAAAATAAATTAATTATTCAAATCTTATCCAAGTGGCTTACAAAGGACACCATTTCAATCCAATGATAATTTATATAGAAACACACTCATCCAATGATATTATAAGAATTGTTAAGGTAATTATGTAATAGTATTTTGAACCTTAATTACCTGATTTACACTATTAAAATAATAATAAAAATTACTGATGTTATTATTCATAAGGCCCAAAAATAAAAGTAAGATATTTACATAATTTGGACCTAATGATTGAAAAAATGGAATCCATTTTTCAAAATTAAAATCACATAAGTTGAAGTAATTAATTTAAAATTAATACTTGTGTTCGAAAGATTGAACGAGTTATTAAAAGATAAAACATTACAAAATATAGAAATGTTTTTTCATCTAAATTCAACATAAAATTATTTTGTATGATCTACATTATATTAAATGATAAAAATTTATTGAATTTATACTCAAAAACCATTAAATAATATAATTTATGCATATAAATTATCTTAATGAAAAATAGGTTTTCTCATTTAAAATTCAATGTATTTTTTAATTTTCATCAAAACATGAAAGTTATCAGAAAAATATAAAAAAAAACCATCCAAAGTAAATTTTTATATCCCACATATAATTAATAGTTTTATTTTTTGTATAATAATTATTCATGTATCAAAAGTTTTCTTTAAAAAGGGTTCTCTATTTAATAATTGTAAAATTACCCTTTTGAAAAAAAATATGCTTTTATACATAAAATAGGGTTTATTCATACCCAATGAAACAAATATCTATTGAATGAATATAAAAATATTTTATTATGTATATAAAATATATATTTCATTAATTCTAATTACTAATAGTAATTCACTCAATTTATTAATATAAAAACACAATTATTTAATTGATTTATATTTTTCATAAATAATTGGTTGCCAATGAATTCACTATACATTTTCATAAGTTAGTTATATATATTAACACTATCCTAACAGCTAGGTTGTAATGAACATTTTATACTATGTATTTCTCATGGTTTATTTAAACTCACGATTGCGTACAATGCAAGATATTGAAGAATTAAAATTATGTAATGAAAATTTTTCATAAAAACATCCATATGTTAGAGATACGCTATAAGGTTATATCACTCCTAGGGTAAAACACATGATCTAAACTCAACATCTGCCTAAGATTTCTAATCTCTATCCCTGTTTCCCAGTTCTTCCATTTCTTTAGAAAAAATTTATGTACATGAAATTTAATATATTTTTCATTTTTCAAAAATTAATATTGGGCCTACTGGGCCCCAGAATCATGTTCCATCTCAGTTCCCAGTATCAAAAATAACACTAGATAAATTCATAACATTACATGAAAAAAAATTCATTAAATTCTCCATAACTTATGTTCTTATGTATTGTTAATAGAAACAAATTACTAAAAAATAGACATTTTTACTGACCACACATTTGGGTCTCCCTCTCCCAGGTGCTCTTCTAAATAATTGCATGATACCACTGAACATACTCCAAATGAATTTCCCACCCACATAGGATCATCTCCTTCTAGTCATCAATGTACTATCCCATGTTTTTATTTATTTTTTATTTATTTTTTAATATTTTAATTAAAATAATATTTTGATTTTAAAGATGGTAATGATAAAAAAATTATTGAAACCTTTACTCTAAGACATCATTACCATATGGGAAACTAATTCCACAAACTCACTATTAGAGACATTAACATAACTGGAAAACCATTGATTATAAAAATAATATCGAAAGTATAACTAACATATCTCAGATCCATTGTGGTTAGAAAATCTCTTATGAGAAGGATAAGAAAAATGAAAATAGTGAGAGGAAAATAAAGAACCATGTAAGGAGAAAATGAAGAAGAAACATTGAGTGATTTTAGCCACTTTTAATTCCACTAAGTTATAGGTATTTACAGGAACATTGTTATGACCATTATAAAAATGTAACCATTAGTATTTTATTCTATTGGTGATAGTCAAAAATGATAGGATCTATTGGTAAAGGAATACATAAAATAATGTTTTAAAAGGATATAATTTAAAATATAATTTGATTTATGAAGTCCTATCATTTTCTTAAAAAAAATTGATGAAAAAAAATTTAATATAAAATATTAATATGTTATTTACCTAACCATTTTCAAAATAAGAATAATATTATAGAAAAAAACTTATATCTTGAAAACTACATCAATTAATCCATGAAACTTATTACAAGTAGTAAAAATGTAAATAAACCATTGAACAGAATAATACCAATGTAATGATCAATCATAATAAGAAAATAAATCATGAGAAGTATATCTAAAATGATAAAAAAAATTAAATAAATTAATCATTATTGTGAAGGGAGAGAGATATATATGAAATTAAGGAATCACCAAATTCACTTTGTAATAGGTATTTATAAAGATTTATTTTTTGACCGTTAGTTAGTATCCATTGATATGTTTAAGTAAAATATTATAAAATAAAGTAATAAGTTTAAAATAATTTTTTATTTTATAGTCGAAAATTATTATAAAAATGTTAAATAAAAAATATATTTGAAATATTTGAAATAATAAGTAAACAATGACATTGAAATAAGTATTTTGAAAAAAATTTAACATCACCACCAAAGGTATATATGTGAACCACTTTTTAGGTGGGAACTAGTCGATCCCTTAATGAAAGTATATAAAAATCCAGGTGGTCATTCTCCTTTCAAATGGGTATAACTCTAGCTTAGAATGCATGGGATAGGAAGAGAATCTGTAAGGTCGGTCATAAGGTAGGTGAGACTCCTACAAGACCCATGAATACAGTTTACATATTTTGTGTGCTTGTGATTTTGGGTGTCAACTATCGGAAATTTGTTAATAAGGAATTTTTTGATAGAATGATATTTTGATATGGGATGGGTTCTAAAAGTATGGGATGTGATATCGACTATCTATTTGAGATCAAGGATGATATGATCTGTTTACTTGATTTAAATTCATTTTCTATGTACTATTAATCTTCCCCATATCTGTGAACCATTAACCCTTGATGTGGCCATATTTATTCTCCTCCATCGATATCATCACCCTCAATCAAACTATATCCCAATTATATAAATTATTAACCAAAAGAGAATCAAGATATTTAATCAAAATATTAAAAAACAAATCTATTGATGATTCATTAATGATTTGTGTTTGTTTTATTATGTTTAATCCCAAAATTATGATATGATCTAGGATAAATAAACATATCCTTGTTGCCACTATCATATTTTATGTATATTTTTTAACTTCTATATTATAATACACTGATCTTTTACCTTTTTTGTTCGGATTAATTCATTAATAATTTGCAGTGAGAGATGATTTATATATGAATGTGTGTGTGTGTGTGTGTATGCTAAATATTACATTAAAGTGCAGAATTAATTGGTTACTATAAAATATAATATAAAATTGTAAGCAACTCACATTTTAGACACTGAAAAAGAATAGAATCACACAACCCTATCACGCTCGGTGAACTAGAAATCCACAAACCCATATTTTTTACTTTATCTATAAGTTAAGGTAAGGGAAAATTTTCTATTAAATTATTTTTTATTTTATAATAAGGGATATATTTATTATTTATGTGAATAAATGTATATAATAATATTTTGAAGAGACTTAATTTTTTAAAGAAAATACATTTTCAAATTTAGTTATAAATATATGTATTTGTTTTTTAAATTTGTATTTATAATTTTTAAACCCATATTAAGAGAATTAATTTTATATAAAACTATTAGATGATTTAATTAAATATTTTCTATTACTAAATGAATTTTGGTTTTTAAACTCTGAAAATAACAAAGGTTTTATTTTTATTGTTCAAATTCATGTTCTAAATGAGTTTTGACTTTATAAAAATAAATATAAGATAAGTTATTGTTTTATGTCCTTAGAATAAATAAAGGTTTTTATTTTATCTCTAAGTTCTAAAAGTTATCATTTTATGTATGACCCCAAATTTATTTAATATCTTAATATATATCTATTATCTATATTTTGTGACATTTAATGTGTGTGTTGGTTTAATTTTTTTGATTCTTTATTTTATGTACATATTCATTGAAGAAATCATAACATTATAGGAAACTACTTTGAAAGTATATTTTATGAGTTTAATAAAATAAATATCAAAACATGAATGTTAATTATTCTTTCGTTAACATTCTATTTATTTATTCAATGGTTATTAAATTTAGTTGTTCCAAATCATACAGATGACTTCCAATAAATATATATATATATATAAACATATATATATATATATGTAAATATGTTTCCATGGTTTTATGGTAGAAACCCCTATGAAATATGTACATATATGTAAGCAAATATGATTTTTTTTTATAAAATTAGGCTTTGTAACATTGTGAAAATGATAGGGATGTAGAGAGTGAACTCATCCCTTGGGAAAGTGGGTAGGCCTAGATAGCTGTCAATGTTTTAAGTGTTCCCCATGTTTTGTTTTCAAAATAATGAATACTATTTTTTTTGTAAAGGTTCATTGGATTGTTTATAATGAAATTTTTTAATGTAAGTATTTTCAAAGTATTATGGTAAATTCCAAATTATAGGTGTTTTTAAAGGTATCATAAAAAGTATGATTAAGAGTATTTTCAAAAGTAAAATTAAAAAGAAGTTTTTTAAAAAGTTTTATCTCTAGTTTTAAAACCCCTTATTGGGATATTTAATCTGTTTCCCGTGCTTGTAAAAAAATTAATAGGTATCATAGAAATTGTCAAAAGTATATCTTCAAATAAAGAGTTAGCACAAGTCAATAAAATTAAATTTTTTATACTATTTTTTAACCATGATAATTTGTAAGGTGTTTCTTAATTTTCCATAACCTATATTGGAAAATTTATTTGAATTTAATATCTACTATTTATTTTTCTATTATATTTAATTAAAAACAATTACACTGTGTTTGTAGCACTAAATACGGAAGTTCGGGTTTGGGAGCATTACACTTGGTATCATATAAGCAGTCTAGATAGTTTTGTAAAATAATAGCACTTCATTAGGTTATGTATCCATTCTTAGTGAAAAATGTTGTATTCTGTACTTTTTATGTTGATGGAAAGAGATATTGAACAAATCTACTATCTCTTCTGGATGAGTTACTTGTTAAGATTATTGCAAAATCATGCATAGTCAACTATCATCCTTATAAATAAATTCAATTTTTTGAATAAATGTCATTATAACATATCCAATAAATCTTATATACCTAAATTATATCATGGATCCAGATTTTTCTGACATGAACTATTACATATATAACTTTCTTACCATGCCCAATGACAAAAGTAACATGAATTTATTTTTAGATGATTTTCCATATTAGACCCATATGAATCACTGGAAATTTTTCATAATTATGCTGAAGGGGGGAAACCTCTACAAGCCACATATTTCACAAAAATTGTGTTTTTATTTATATGGAATAATTTGAGGAAGAATTAATGACAACTTAAAAATATTTAATGATGAGTAAATTAGGATATATTATAGAAATAAAGTCCAAACTAACATTTTGGAGTTTGATACTCAATTTACTTATATTAGAATTGATTTCAAATCTTTACATCAATACAAGCCTAATATAACATGTTTCATATGGGAAAAAATATGAAGAAGAATTTGAAGTTTCCTTGAGCATTAATCTTCATATAATAAATACTCCTTTTCATGAGGACTATTGATTTTTGGAATTTTAGTCAAGGACCTAAAAGAATGATGTTTTAGGAGAATATACAAGAATTGCGAGGATGCAATACAGTTTAGGGGGATAATGTAACATTTCAAGATTCTTTATTTTTTTAATATATAAAGTAATTAAAATTAGATTTTTAATTGAATGACAGAAATGATAACCATTTTATTGATACATTGACATTAACACATCATTAACAAAAAATAAAATAATTCAAAAAACTTGTTATTTTTTATTGTAACACAACTAGAGCACCTCCTTTTAGAAAAATTAGACCAAAAGTTTAACTAAAATCTCTCAGATTCACCATGATTAGAAAATATCATGTATGGAAGATAGAAAAAATGGAAATAGGGAGAGTAAAATAGAGAACAATGTTGATAGAAATATAAAGAACAAACTTTTAGTAAATTTAGACACTTCTATTTCCCCTACGATATGGGTTTGTATAGAAAAATTGTTCTGACTATTATAAAAATGTAATCATTAGAATTTTATTGTAAAGGTAATGGTGAAAATGTTTGGATTCTTTAGTAATGGAATAGATGGAATGAAATTTTTAATTGATATAAGTTAAATGACAATTTCATTAAATAATTATTAGTGTTTTATTCAATTTTATTTTTCAAGAAAAACAAATTTAATATGAAATAGTAATATGTTATATACCAAACTCTTTATGACATAAAAATAATATTCTAGAAAACAAGAACAAATATTCAAAAATAAGAGTAACTAATCCATGAAACATATTACAAGTAGTAAAAAAGTAAATACAACAAATAAAATAATATTTACAAAGTTATAATCATTCATAATTATAAAAGAAATGAAGAAAAAAATAGATAGAATGCAAAGAGAAAAAAATAAGAGAATCATTATGCTATAGAGATAAATGGATATAAGGAATTCCAAATATCTATTTGGAATAGATATTTATAATTTTTTCTTCCATCAATATTAGTATGTTTCATTGATATGTTTAATTAACTTTATATAAATTAAAATGATAATTTTCTAATAATTTTTTATTTGATAGTTTTATATTATAGAAAAAAATGTTAAATCGTAAATCTAGTTGAAATAGTTGAAATAATATGGAAACAGTGACTTTGAAATAATGATTTTGATAAGAATTTACCCAACCTCCAAAGGCAGACACATGCATCACTACTTAAGTAGGAACTAGATGAGCCCTCGAGGGAATTCTATAGTATGTTATGTGATCTCACACATTTAAAATGAGCATAGCTACAACTAGGGGTTCATAGGATAGGAAGAGAACATGTGGGGTCAAGTAGAGAGTGGGTGAGATTCTAGTGGGACAGCTGTGTAAGTTCAATCTATTGTGTGGGATTTTGATTTTTGGAGGCAATAATTACAACATGGGTGATAAGACAATATTCAACTGAATGTGATTTTTATGTGGGAAGATTCTGAAACTATAGGATGCAATCTAAGCCATCAATGTGATATCAATATTAATCTGATTTATTCACCCAATCTCATATCATTATATATTCACATTTAATATTCCCCATGACCATGAACCAGTAACCCTCAATGGGGCCCACTTTATTCTCTATTTATATCATCACTTTCAGTCAATCAGTGTCCCAGAGATGTAAATTCTTAACCAAAAAAATCATGACCTTCAACTAGAATATTTAGAAAATAATCTCTAGATAATTAATTAATGAGTTTTGGATGTTTTAATATTTTTAATCACATGGTAATGAAATGATCTGGGAAAAATAAACTTATATTCATTGTCATCGTTAACATCTATAGATCTTCTTTAATACCTACTTCATAAAACACTGATCTTTTCTTAGTTTTTATTATGGTTTCTCACTACTTCATCAATAAAAATAAGATATGGATGATTTCTGTCTGTGTGTGTGTGTATATATATATGTTTTATATCACATTAAACTACCAAATTAATTTTTTACTCAATAATCTACTATAAAATTGGAAGAAACTCACATGTTATACACTGAAAAGAGGTGGAATCACACCACCCTCTCATGCTCGGTGAGCTAGTGCCCACAAAACCTTCTTCATTATTCATCAAGTAGTTAAGGTAAGGTAAAATATTATTTTAAAGTAATTATTTATTTTATCGTAAGTGATATATTTATTTTTCAAAATAATAAATTTATATGATCATATTTTTAGGTTATTTAAATTTTTAATGAATTTTTTATTTCAGTTTTTTTAAAGGTTTTATTTTTTATTGAATTTATATTTTTATGACGCTTATTAAGGTAATTAATTTTATCAAAAATTATTCAATGATTTCATAAAATATTTTATATTATTCCAAAAAAATTTATTTTTAAACAATGACAATGAAAATTACAAATCTTTTCTTGTTATTATTCAACATCCCATTCAAAAGGGTATTTGAATTTATCAAAATCTATATAAGAAAATTTATTATTTTATACCATTTGAAAAAATAATTGTTATTATTTTATTTGTATGTTTTAAAAGCTATTATCTTATGTAGAACCATAAATATAATTCAAATTATAAGATATGTTCATTATCTATAAATTGTGACATTTAATGATTTTGTTAGTTTAATTTTATTGATTCATTATTTTATGTATGTTTTCAGTGAATAAATTGACCATTTGTTGGAAACTAATTTCAAAATGTATTATATGTGTTTAATGAATGAAATATTAACACAATAATGTTAATTATTCTTTCCTTAACATTCCATGTATTTATGTAATGGTGAAAATATCCAGTTGTTCCAAATCTAGAAAATTACTTCCAATTAAAATATATATATATAAACATATATATGTATATCAATATGTTTTCATGGATTTAAAGTAGAAACCATGGGGAAAATGTATATAAATTCAAGGTAGTTGTAAAATATTTTTACAAAGGGTCCCCAATATTTGGTTTTCAAAATATTTCATATTGTTTTCTATAAAATTTAACTGTATTATTTTTTAAGAAATTTTTGAAAGTAAGTATTTTAGAATTATTTTTGTTAATTTAAATGAATATTTATTTTTTATGTTATTTTACAAAGTTTAATAAAATTTATTTTCAAAGTGATTTTTTATAAAAGTTCTATCACTAGTTTTAAAACCCTAAACTAGGAATTTTTTTATCATCCCATGATTTTAAAATATTATTCACAAGTATCTTGAAATTTTATAAAAGTATGTATCCGTGTACAGAGCTTGCACAAGAGAAGAAAATTAAATATTTATTTTATTTTTGTAAATGATAATTTTTGAGGTGTTTTGTAATTCTCGAGAACCTAGACCAATTTTTTTTTTTTTGCAATTTAATTTGCACTATGAATTTTTTAGTTTTATGTTATAAAAAATTACATGGCATTTCTAGCACATAATCTAGAAGCATGGGTTTGGGGCTATTACACTCAATCTATTCTCAATACTCTACAAAATTAGCTCTATCATCAATTTCCAACTCTTCCCAATTGACATTATACAATGTGTTATTCATGTACCTCCTCAACTGTGACACATGGAAGATGTCATGTACCCAGTTCAACTGAAGGTGTAGAGCCAAGTGGTATTCCACCTCTCTGACTCTATATATTATTTAGAAAGGTCCAATGAATTTTGGAGAAAGTTTTACACCCCAACCAAATCTCTTTAACCCACATCGAGGTAAGATTTAGAGGAACATGTGGTCTCCCTCCTCGAATTATAAAGGCATCTATAATTTGTCTGGATAAGACTTTATATGGATCTTTGTAGTCTGAATCCACTATTGGTTGATCTCCACCTTCTATATTGTGTCTTGCACCAACTATGGGCCCATAAGTTCTTACTCTCCTAGGTCGGTCCAGCATAGTGGGGACCTTCAGGGTCACCGATAAAAGGCCTAAAATGCATCCATACCAATATTAGAGTTGCATTTGTTTTTGTTTGAAAACTACCCCAATGGTAGGTGATCCTACCAACTATAGCCAAAGTCTAACATGTAGTACCACATCATTTCCTCTGGGACCTGAATTGTCAGCTCAATTAGGCCTTTAGTCAGGGTATGAAAATTCCTGATCAAATGAAACTGTGTCTTAAAATCTTCTTTCAATCCCTTCCTTAACTAAGACATGAAATGAAAATTATGATTAGAAATGATTGTTTTGGGAGCTCCACGGCACCAGGTTATCTCATATATTTAGAGGCATCACAATCTCTCAATTGAACTTTGATATTAGATTGATAATAAGTGGGATGAATTGGTAATCCACTCTATTATCAGCCAGATATCATCATTTCCTCTAGACTTCCATGGAAACCCCATCAATAATTCTATAGATATCTCATCATGTTTCAACATTGAACCATCAAGGGGTTGTTATAAACCCACTAGAACCCAGTGATGATCTTTCACTTTTTAACAAGTAAGGCTTCAATAGAAATACTTTGAAATGCATCTCAACATCCATGGCCACAAAATTAATGTTGGATGTCTTGGTACATCTTTACAACACATAAAAATAAGGCCAAATTAAATGTATTAAACTCCCTTATAACCACCTTATGTAATATCACGTGTACCATAGTGCATCCTATAAAAATGATTATGTTCTTCCACCCTTCGAAAATCATCCAATAGTATAACCAATGGACATATAAGTATATAGGGTCTCACTATTAGTATCTACATGAAAATAATACACAACTCTTTGTAGAAGTGGTGGGGTAACAACCATTGATTAGAGGTAAGATACACCATCTCCGTCCACTAAGGATACCTATAACGAGGCCTACTATTTTGACTCCTTTCTTAGTAGCATTGAATAAGATATCCTACTAAGAAAATATGTTACCATGTTCTTCTTCCAAATATTATAGAAAATCTAAAAGTCATAATGTGTGAGAAACTTTAGCGATTAAATCTATCTCAATTTATGATTCTTGCAATAGAAGATATACTTGACACTCTTATGGTCAAAATATAAGATAAATCACTCACACATAAGGTTGTGTCACAAAACCATTAGTGTCAAGACTACCAATACAAGATCTATATAATGTCATGTCTCCTCAATTGACATGGTTTATAGGAAATCACTACCTCTATCACCATCATAACATAACCAATCTCATTCCCTTATGTTTCATAGAACACTACATTCTCAACTACCTCTTATAGAAATATCAATATGGTCACACTCATAAATATCTTCATAAAATCCTAAAATCGTGATTTCACCTCTCTATAAAAATTAATGTTTGATACTTTTGGTTCAAAGTTATCAAATGAGCTAAAATATTAGAGGAATCGAGTACAAATCTCTAATAGTAGTGATCCAACCCAATGAAGTTGTGCACCGCCATTACACTATTGGATGGATCCTTTACTAACACCACCCCGACCTCTAATTTTTCCACTACTACACTATCTACTGAGATTAAATATCCTAGAAAGTCTAATTCTTGAATCTAGTAGTATAACTTCAAGAGCTTTCCATAATGTTGGTACTCTTGGAGTACGACTAGGATTACCCTCAAGTGTATCATGTGCCCCTCCTCAGATTATGAATATGCTCATATATCATTGATTAATACTACCACAAAATGATCTAATAATAGTAAAAATTAAGGAATATGGTTACCATGAAAACTATTGTGTCATTATTCATGCCAAACGGAATCACCATGTACTCATAGTGACCTTAAAAACATCGGAAATGTGTCTTTGTTAAGTCCTCGACCTGTACTCACTACTGGTGATTTCATGTTATAAGATTAATCTTCAAGAACAATCATTCCCCTATCAAATAATCATTGATTTATTTTATCCTTTTTAGTGGACACTTGTTATTTATTGTAACCTTGTTTAGGTAGTGGAAATCCACAAACATCGTCAAGATCCAATCTTCTTCCTTCGCGAACATAGGGGATGCCCATGGTGAAAATTGGTTTTGACAAAGCCCTTCCTCTACAATTCCCCCAACTAAACCCTCAGCATCTGATGCTCTATGGGATCTAATTAATTTAATAGTGTTGATATACGGGCTATACTAGAGTTTATATCAATGCATAATTCTATCATCTGATGAGGAGGTAAGACTACAACGTCTTTAGAAAACACATCCTCACACTCCACCACCATACCAGGAAAAGAAAAACTCATAGTATTCACTGCACTAAGAGTCATTATATCTTACTAGTTTATAATCAGTTATACCCTCCTATGAATGAAACAATCATACTTTGCATGGGTTTCCTATTCACCCACAATTTAAAACCTTTTCCCATCACTACAAACATGCCACATCCTTCCCCTAAAATAGTTTATTTTTTTTTATGGATGGTTCCTGGCCAGAAAACCCGGGCACTATAGAAATTAAATAAAAGAGTTACAAGAGACTAAAAGATGTAATCATATTAAAATCTCTATTATGAAATGGAAGTAAGTCATTAGGGATTTCAGGAATCCAGGTAATGTCTTGATTGACTCCTTTGTTTGCAAGACCATCAGCAACCATGTTAGATTCACGATAAATTTGAGTAATGATGTAGTTGTTGTCGTGAAGAGCACGGATACATTCCATCAAGCGAGTGGTGATCGACCATGACATATGTATCACACCATTCCAAACAGCTTGCACAATAGTGGCTGAATCACTCTCAATCCATATATTGTTCCATCGATGTTGTTTGGCAAAAGAGATGACATGAATCATACTCGTCATTTCAGCTTCCAGAGAGGGAGAAATGCCACAGCTACCATAGAAGCAACCAACGATCTGACCAGTGTGATTTCTGAAGACAGTTGCACAACCCGCAGGACTAGGATTGCCTTTGGAGGAACCATCCACATTAACCGTAATCCATCCTAGAAGAGGTACATGCCAGAAGGCATCAAAAGTATGGTGTGGTTGGTGAAAGTTTCCGACAATGCGTAATTGATGAAGGATGCTAAAGTATTGCACCGTGTTTCTGCAGTGACCCATTTGGATCGAAGCAGCTTCGCAAATGGAAATGAGGATCCGAGTTTTACCAGCATTAAGATTGGGTGAGCATTTATTATGAATAATAGCATTTCTATCATACCAAATCAAGTGATGAAGTTTAGAAACAGCCACAAGATTGATGTTTTTAATTTGTTGAGAAATATTAAGATCCACACATCTTTTTAATTGAGTGTTGGTAGAGTCATGAATCCACCATCTGTAGTCAAAAATATAAAAAATTTAATTCCAAAGAGCAGAAGCTATGGCACACGAAAGAAATAGATGATTAGCATCTTCTCTATACTAATTGCAGAGGATGCATTTAGAACAGAGTTGAAAACCAGACGACTATAGATGATCATCAGTGGGAAGTCTTTTATGATCAAGGTGCGAGATGAGAGTAAATCATGAGGGATTTATCCAAGGTTTGTCAAAACATTTTATCCACCCAAAATCATTATCAGAATTTCAAAATAAGTGTTTGTAAAAGTTTTTAGAATCAACCATACCATTGTGAGTAGGTTCCCAAACTAGGAAATCATCAGCGTTTGAGAAGGGATAGGTATCAATGAGATTCATAATGTTAGTAGAAAGATGATCATTACAAGAATTAAGAACATCTCTAATATAGAGGTTGGTGTTTCTAGGGCTTTGGTCAAGGGAAACCCTGGAAATTAAAGGAGTGTCATCCCAGTTATCTAACCAGAAGTTCAGGGAGGAGTTTCTGGAGGCCATCCACCTGGAGTTACTCATGATGGCATAAAGGGAATGCTTCAAGGATGGCTAGATAGCGGAGGCAAGAAAGGAAGTATTACCTTTTTTAAGTTTCTGAAGAAATATTTTTTTGAGGAAGTCGATAGACTCCGAGTTATTATAGAATAAGTTCCAAGTGATCCTAGCTTGCAGAGCCTCATTAAAATGTTTGATATTTTATATGCTGATACCTTCTTTCTCAATTGGTTGAAAACAAGTAGACCAGGGTATGGTGACAAGTCTTTGTTCCACGATGTAACCATTACAAACAAAAGTTTTGATTGAGGTGTTCATTTTTTTAATAAGACTATTAGGCCAATTGTAAATAATCATAGAGTAAACCATTTTAGAGACAATTGTGGATTTTACCAGACAGATTGTACCTTCCATAGAGAAAGATTTACATTTCCAAGAGAAAAGTTAGTTTTTAATTAGATTGGAATTATCAATGAAATGACAGGATTTGGGTCTTCCCCAAAAGATGGGGACACCTAGTTACTTGAAAGGTTGAGAACCCTCTTTTATACCTAAGTTGTTTATAATGTTGCATTTCCTTTTAGATGGAAAAAATTTCCAAAGTAAATATAAGATTTTTTCTAGCTAATCATTTGACCAGAGACATCATCATAGTGTGCAAGGTCATTTTTGAGAGTGCGCATATTTCTATTATCACCTTGAAGAAAGAGAATTATATCGTCAGCATATAATAGTTGAGTATGAGAGTTTAGATTACACGAAACATGGATGGGTTTGAGTTTGTTTTGATCATAAGGCATCATTATTGCTATAATAATATTTTAAAACAAATAATCCCCTACAATAGTTAGGTCACACCATCAACCAAAGTGTAAGTCATCGGGTCTCCTCCAATTGGATTCTCCAAGCTTAAGGGTTGAGCCAGATGATCATTCAGAATCTCTCTGTCTCTAATAAAGTTAGTGGAAATAATGGAGTGGAACCAAAAATTGTCTATAAATATTTAACCTTAGGTTTAGAAAACATATATCATACCTTGTCTCATCCCTAGAGACTCTATGTGATAATCCTCCACTACTTGTATCTTTCCTCGTCCCTAACCACCAACTCCCTAAACATATAGGGGAAAACCTGGGGTGGTGGTTGTAACAATTCAGAACATATTCTACTTAAATCTACTCTCCCAACTCTTTTTCCATTTCCTCTACCCTATATGCCAACCTATTTCGTTCAGTACCTTTTTATAGGGATCCCATGCATTGTATCTCTATCGGTTGCATGTAGGGTTGGGCAATCATGTGAATAGTTTCCCCAACCATCACAAGAGTTTCACCACCTCTCAATATGATAACTAGATCTATATTTTTATCCCCAAACCATAGACCCTATATCCAGGGATGAAATCCAAAAAACTCATTTTTTATCTAGGTCCCTCATTTTGTTGTATCTCACCTTCTGTCGAAGTCTTGGCCACCACGTACCAACTACTAGCATTAATTGTTTGTGTCTTCTCATCTAAGAAACTCTCAACCACCAAAGAATGATCTAGCACCACATAATAATTATGAATTCATAGAGGTGTCACACTATCTTGGATTTCTATACATATACATCTGTTGACGGTCGCAGACCAAAGAATTAATCGTGCACCATAGTCATCAAGTACCGATAGAAGTTGGTGAAAATCGATGAATACTCATCCGCATTTGTACTGACCTACTATTGTTTTCAAATCTCATATATGAATAAAACCATCAATAAAGTTGTAGAAAACTTCCCTCCAAAAATATAAATGAACTCTATCCATTTAAGGGTTGATTTCTCATACAACTAAGACACTAAGACCATAATATTCTTACAGATCTATAGAGATGGCTAGCTGTCATGCCCGCCATGTGGTCTGCAGGTTTCCTAAAAAGTTGAAAGGATCACATCAATACATCAACCCAATCCTCATATACCTATGGTTCTAGATTTACCTTGAACTTGAGGGTTTAATGATGCCTGCACTTTTCCAGCGCACACCATCCACTGGTACAACTAGTATCATCTTCTTCTCCCTAAGAGGTGGTAATAATGGGAAACCGCCCAAAATTAACCCCTTCTAAAGAGGTCGATGTATCAAATATTCATCACTCAATGGACCATTTTCATGATCCTTCTACGAAACCCCTACAGGAACATGTCATTGAGGCATCCTAAAATCGACAATACGTGCCACAATCAATGATTATATCTTTAGAGATGGCTCAAAAGGGCATGGAAACGAAAGCACATATCTATATGATGCATGTTCCATAGTTTTCCCTCAAAACAAATGCCTACAAATAATGAGTTGATAAGAAGGGATTCATAATCTTGATAAATGAATATGTCATCTACCACAGCAACAATAGATACCTGATCCTACGAATCGAACTCGATACACGTAACATTATTTCCATAAAACCTAAACCATTCTCACTTATAGACAAAACACCATGTCTTCAGTCATAATATAAAACACTCTAATGATGCCACTCTTTCATGACCCAACCCACTAAGGTCTACCTAGATAGCAATAATATGAGTTTGACTACCCAAATCTGGCCTCCAATAGTCTAAGAGTTGGTGACCATTAATGAGTTGGAATAACACTCACATTGGAGGAGTTAACATAATGCGAATGTATTCGCACACACATTTCCTTTCCCATATAATGTTGAAATGTAAAATAAGACTAATACCAAATGCATGCAGGAATCTGAATCTCATAATTAGTATATAATAAAATACTATAAAGTGATAAGCGACAAATACAAGACCACTAAAAACTATAATGAATCCCAAAATGATTTAAGTGGTGGACTACAGTGAAATGTGATTCCTAGAAAAAAACCATGGTATTTCTAGTCTAATACTAATCTCTGTCTTCTCTTGGTTCACCTAGATACACATCGAATGGATGGTCTTCTTCATAAAACATGATATGTGATGATAGATCCCCTCTATGGATGAGTATGAAAATACCTAGTAGGACACCATTAAATCACTAAACATAAAGTTTAAAAAATAATCATCATCTCATCATAAGAATATATCAACAACATATATGATAAGACATTCATATATATTAATAGTAGACAAACAGTCTCTAGGTAAGTTCACAATGGTATTTTCAGCCTCAGATTCCTACTCAAATTTTCCATAGAACAATCATTTGATAGAACACAATCTATGAGTCATAAGTCACTAATGGTTTACATAAGAGACATCATGCTCATCTAGTATTGACTTAATATGTACACACAAGAATTATGATGAGAATGATACAAGGATGGGTATCATATCCAAGACCATGGGATATACCATCAAAAAAAATCTAAATTAACTCTATAAGGAGAGGATCATTTCTTGAGTAGTTTTGGCCCATAATATTATAAGAACCCAGCCTTGGGAAAATTTTGACCATAAAGGATCTCACTCCATGGGTCGCAGATGGATTTTGACAAATCTACCTAAGTCTAATGTTCTTTAGAGGGGATCAAGGAAACACACAATAATAAAACATTTCCAAGCTGAAGGGGGGAAGTGCTCCAATACATCTATCGAAAAGGGAACTACATGTATTAAAATTACATTACATTTCTATTTGGAACTGGTTCTATTCGTGTTTCATTGTATGTACCTATGTCTATGTCTGAGTACACAACTCTTCCCATGTGTTCCTATATTGGTTGGTGTGCTTGGTCATGTTCTTGGTTGTTTTATGGGTCATGTGCCTGGTTGTATTCTCTCAAAGCACATTCCAATTCAATAGGTGGAGTCACATTCCTTTTGGAATAATTCACATGTTGTGTGATATTTATCTTCTCCACAAAAATCCTAGCATAGAAAAGAGGATCCCATGTGGTGTGTGATCTTGAATAACATGTTGTGTAACCCAAAATGATATAAAAAATGTAGATAATCATGTGATGGACTCCTATGAAATTTCATCCCATGTTTCATACTTCCAATCAAAAAAAATATGGTGAATATAAATGATCTTGTCTCATCTTCACTTTCTCACCACATTCTAGCCATCAACCACTATTGGTAGTCACTTTTGTTGAACTATTTCATAGCCCTAGTCCAAAAACCCACAACAGGTATCCCAAAATACATACCAGTATATCATGTAACATCATCATTCCCTAAAAATTAAAGCTTGGTCACATAAATACCCATTAAATTTATTCTTTTCACTGAATAATGGTTTCACAACAATCGAACACTAGGAAATCATCAAATTGTGGTCTAATGGAATTGTTCATGATGGGCCTATGAAGAATGAGGGAAGAAATGAAACAAAACATGAGAAATGGACCTCAGCCAATGTTTTTGTTGTCCTTGAATTATTTCTATTACATTGAATAATGAAGTGATATAATATAATCTATAATAGAAATCCCCAATACTAGATAAATCTTACCCATACCTGCAGTATGCTTGATCCAAAATTCAATTCGTTATTTTTCATTCATGTTCATTGTTGGAAAAATAAATTTGGTAAGAATCATCATAAGAAAAATATCCTGCCTTGGTTTGATCAATCTATAGTGAGGAATGTATCTAGATTTATATCTTTGGTGAGATCCTTGAGATTCATTGCACACTGATCAGTGTTCCCTGATCCAGTTATTGTTTGTCTGAGAATGGACATCCTATGATATCTCTCTCAAATATTCAATGTTATGAAACTAACCCTGGTATATTTCTATATAAGTGTATTTATAGAAAAATATTATTTCATGACAATTATTTTAGAAAAATAAATAAATATATTTATTTTTCTATTAATCCACTCATGACTACGCTCAACTCCAACGTCTGAAGTGCTTCAGGTTTACATGATGCCTAGGGTAGAACCCAGTCTCTAAACTGAAAAATAGAAATGGATTTCTGATCTCAGTCCCCATTTGATAATTATTCCACATTTTTTATGAAAACATTATTCATGTGAAATCTAATATATTTAATATATTACAGGCATTAAATTTTGGCTCATCGGGTTTTAGAATCATGAACATTCTCAGTTCCTGGTCTCAAAATTATTACTAGATATATTCAAAGACCTAATATAGAAAAAAATATGTTAAAAGAGTAAATGAAAAAAAAAATTATATTATACTCTTTGAACAAGTATTAAAATAAATAATGAACATCTATATATCAAATTAAAGAATAAACTATGTTCTATGCCAGTATATCAAGTATCAGGATGATATTCCATACTCTAAATAATCAAGTATCAGTACTCCATGGGAAATGACCCACAACCATTGACCAAGGATTCCTCTTCAAGTCCATGAAACTCTTCTAAGGTAACTCAATATAATTTATACCTACATGGTCTGGAAACCTAGGGCTTATGGCCAAGGCATCCTCATCGACTCCATATACCTCATCTTTAGAAAAATAGGTAGTGACTTGAGAGGATCCCAAGGAGCTAGTCTAATGAATTCCATGAAATCCAGATGCAGTGTATCAATCAAAGGAATCCAATACTAAAAATTATAAATACGTAACTAGTGCAATACCGTTATACCTTGCATTAGTTTCATACTTTATCGTCCTTAATCAACTGTATCATATAAGGGAAAATAAGTGGCCATGTTTGTATCCATACCTTTTATAAATATCATTCAAATGAAATACCTAAGTAATGAAGGGACCATGTTAGTGTTCATTCCATTTATCAATTGAATTCATTATATTCATTTCATTAATTAATTCACATATAATTGATAAAATGTGGGGCTATGTTATTTTCCTAGCTACATTATCAACTAATTACATAATTATGAATAAGTTAAGAGATCATCCACATCCCCTCACAATTATCATTTAGTCTACTTAATATATACTTTTATTTATATGTTAAAATGTTTAAAATATGTTTTCTAACATTTAACAATTTATTTAACTCATACTTGAATTATATTCACAAGTGGAAATCCTAAAAACCCTTAAAGGGGTGTCTTAATCATTGAAATTTAATTTAATATTCTCCAATGGTGAATCAGGTTGAGGCTGGAAAACTTCAACCATGAAAATGGGTATCATGAAATATTTAAATCAACGTTCACACAACACTTAATTAGATTTTATAATTTAAGTAGAAATGGTCGAATGTTCTGGTGTGTCGAACAATGATAACAAATTATAAACAACCATACATTATGGAAAAGGTATAAAACACCTAACTTGGCATAGTAGTAGACTCTCCATCTAATATCAACATCTTATTTGGTCTAAAATGGTCAAAATCAATGAAATATATGATCTCCCAAAAAATTGATGTACAAGATCTCAAAACAAATTAAATTCCATATGTAAATATTATTGAATAAATGAAGCAAGGAGTTTGAAGGTAATAATATTATGGATCTAATATGACAAACAACTAATGAATTTGAGTCTAGTTGAAGATGATATAAAAGATACTAGATTTTAGTTGAAGAGATTTCAATGAATGGTGTGGCGACTATGCGTGGGGAGGAATATTAGTTATAGAATAAAGATATAAGGATGGTGGAGAATTTTTGTAATTTTCCCTCTTTTAAGAGAAACATGGATTTTTTGCACTATTGTATAACCAATTCTCCAATAATTCTCCAACAATGTATAAGAGAAGGCACACATTTCACTGCCAAGCACACGATAAACAAACCATGCACGGCCCATGCACACTCACTATCCAAATCTACCCCCTCCCCCCCCCCCCACACGGTTAAGCGAATGGTTAGAAAAATTTTACACCAAATAAGATCTTTACTATGAAAAACACCTTCAAAAAAATTAATAGTCATGCAACCTACCTCACAAAGTTCAAAAAACCATGTTCCACCTCTAATTGGTCGCATGCTAACGCCACATAGTTAATAATAAACAAGTGGTAACAATGTGCCTCTATCTTCTTTTCCAAAAACTGGAGATTATTGATCGAATAAATCCCCAAATTTACCCAAACCCTTAAACTATTAATAAATTTTAAATGCATAAAAATAAAGGTTTAACTAAAATTTAAAGGATATATACCTCATGAGAAATAACCAGGTTATTGAACAATATTTCCACTTAATATTATATTTATTTATACACATTTCACTATTTATTAATTTAACACATCCAAATTTTACCACATAGTTTATATTATTCATCCATGTGTTTAATCTAAATCATTCAATAAACATGTTCCATTTATTTAATTTATTTATTTAGTTTCACCATGAACCATATCATGAAAAACTAAAACATAAAAATTATATCAACACTACCCACTTCTACCTTAATAGTGCATTAACATTCCACATCATCCTCTCTAATACTTTTACATCCATATATAGGAAACCATATCAACCTTAAAATACTACCAGAACAACATTTTATAACAACACCTCTTCTATAAAAATAATAAAACCCACATTGAACATCCACCACTACTATAATGATCCACATCATACGATATAAAAATATCATAATATATCATAGTAAAATAGTAACATAACTCTAAAAACATATAAAATACAAAAAACTCTAGATAATAACTACATAATATATTTAGTTGTTATTTTATTATTGAAATTTCATTCCATTAGGAATACAAATATGGTCAAATATGATTTTTGAAATTTTATTACTCATTTTCATTACCGCCAATCAATTATTCAACTAACATAGATTATAATTCCATATATAATCACAAAAACTCTTTAAAATCACGATAAAATTCCAAAAAAAGAACACATTTTATATATAAACAATATATTGGAAATTTTTTTAAAAACCTTGGATTGAAATCCCCCTTTTAATTTCATTAATCCAATTAATTATATTTATTAAGGTAATTTTAATCCCATAATTAATGAAAATAAATGGTTTTCAATTCCATGTTAAAACTCAAACAAAATAATAGAGAATCTGGATCTTCAACCATTAATTATGAATCAACAATCACAATATTATTCCAAGTAAAGGAAACTGATATTTGACATTAATGAATTAATGAGAAACCATTGAAAACCTATAAATATCTTCCTACATATATCTATAGACTAAACCCTATAAAAAAATAACATCTATAAAATCCTATTCATGAATAAATAACATGAATTGAAAAAAGATAGCACCTCATAGTAGCGTAAATTGACAGCACCACAAAATGAACCTAATAGAACATACAAAATATTCAATTCCACTAAAATTGATCCACAATATGCCTTATTTTATGTGAGATCATGGTATATAAAATAATTTATAAAACACTTAAATTTATAATTAAATTTTAGAACATAAAAATCATGGTGTGTAATAGTTCATTATGTTGTAACACTATTAAACCAACTATGACTAAAAAAATATGTTGCAATATCCTCATCATAACATGTAAAATCAATATTTAATTTTTATAAGTCAAATGACCATTATATCATAATATTATTTTTCATGTTGTAAAGTCTGACCTCCAAAAATTTAGAGTGAAATCCTCACCCTTCCAAAAATATATATCGTATCCTCTCCTTCATTTTTAAAAAATCCCAATAAAATTATGGTATAACCATAACCATGAAGGAAAAAAAATAACTAGTATTGACCCCAATAAATCAAAACCTACACTTCAACATTTAATATAATGTGTAATTTATTCTATACCTCAAGTCATTAATAAATAATTTCACTATAATATTAAGTGATAAACCATTTCATCTATATCATATAACAAAAAAACCCATGGAATAAGGTAAATTAATATTGGCATGATTTTTTTATAATATATTTTTCTACAATAATTTGTCTTCTATTCCACCACCCACCTCCAAATCCAATCCAACACCCTAAACACTTCAAAAACACAAATTTTAGGACCTGTTAAATCTCAGACTCTACATAAAGTATATAACTATTGATTTTATTTTTTAAATATTATTTCATGTTATAATTTACATGTTTAAATTTTTTTCTTTTTTATTTTTTAAATTTTTTATTTATAATAACTATTATTTAATTCTAAAAAATATATACCAAATTACCTAATTTTAATACCATGATTTCAAAATTTTAATAAATTTAAAAAAAACTCCAAAGTTGAAAAAAATTTCTTTGAAATAATACTTATATATAGTAGAGAGAGAAAAAAAATTAATAAAAATATATTTCATTTTCAATGAATGATTATATTTTATTTCATATCAGTCACTAATTTCTTCATATATAAAAATTTTATATTTTCATGTAAAATATATTATTTTTATACCATATAAACTTTCAAATAATAATTCTTGACCTTTATAAAAAGTTTATTATATATTAGTTACATGTACACTAAATGAATATATATATATATATATATCCAATAACTATATAATGGCCACCTTACACTTTTTTAATCATATATATAGTAGTAATTATTTATATAAAAAACATTCATCATATTCCAAAAAATTTCTACTAAACATTTCAATTGTATTTCTTAAGTTCTGTATTAGTTTCATAGTTATACTAAGAAATATGTTTTTATAGAAGAGAAAACAAGGAATAATATTTCATGCTTGTAGAATTTTTATGATCTTGTTCCGTATATGTTTCATATAATAATTTGACAAAAGTTTTCCTTATAAACTAAATAATTAATCATTTAGATATATATTCCATATATAACATACCATTAAATTTTTGTATATATGGAGCATATAGGAGAAATATTGTTGCTACAATTTAGGTAATTACATTATCCCTCCTCTAAAAAATGATCCATAAAATATTATTTTTTTCTCGTTAGTGAAAAATAATTTTGGGTATATTTAATTAAGAATGACTCCATATGTTATTTTATTTGGGAACATGACCAATGTATTTTTATCTAGGATATGAAACTCATTATTTCCCACATGATAGTCATTATTATAAATTTTCATTGGTTCCAACAATTTTTAAAAACAATGTTTATTCATTATTTGATAAGAAATAAACTTTGAAATGTGGGTCTAGAGGGCACATTATGTTTTCCTAATGAAATAATATATTTATCTTTTACTTACTTGAGTTCAAGGAATATCTTCACCATTTTTTGATCAAGTGTGTGAGAATTATGTTTGAATTAAATCCTAATACACAATAGTGTTAATAACACATGTAAATGTGATCATAACTAAATGGGATGAGTGAATCTAGATTTATACATTTTCATTTTAATACAGTTATTATTTTATAATTTTTCATTACTATCTAAAGATTACCTTGATAAAGAAAACAAAATTAAGAAAAACATAGATTTTTTAATGAAGATTTCCTCTAGAAGGGATGATTATGTCCTTGAAGTATTTTTGTTATTATCTATAATATATAAAAATTATTTATTATTATCATTATGAATAGACAAACAACAGTGTATCCTTGAACCATATATAATTATTGGGAAAAACTAGTAAAAAAAGTGTTCAGTGGTACACAAAAAATAAGAATATAAACTTCACAAATAATGACATACAATAAATCTAGGACTCTTAATAAGACTATATGAAAAGATATTATTCATCATCACTTATATAAAAGTCTTATGGGCTATCCTCTTCTTGTCTATACTTCTCATAATTATTTCAACATTTCCTTACTAAATTTATCTTCACAAAATTATTGTAGTAATTTTTTTTCTATAATATATAATGGTCGTCTCACACATTTTTATAAATTTAAAACACTGAATATTCATAAAATTATAGCAGGACAGTATTCCACAATTTTAATATATAAAAACCCTTTATTTATCAATTTCTATACTTAGATTTTAAAACTCATTCATTACATTTGGTCAAAACCTAATATATTCTATAATTATTATTCTTCAAATAAAATATTCTACATTGTGATTATTTTCCATGAATTTATCAAATTTTAATTCTTATCCTAATCACTATGAATCTTGGGTTCAATATTCATTCAAATTTCAAAAAAAACTCATATCAGATCTTTTATGAGTGCATTATTACATTAAAAAATAGTTGGGGTTTTAAGCTTTATTCATGAAAAAATCATTCTCCATTTCAAAAACATATCTTATTGAATCATAATTAATTAAAGTCCAAATTATATTTATGTACCATATAATATAAATGAATCTTTTTAATTAGAATTATGATTTACATGAAAAAAGGATTTTATGCTTACATTACACTTGAAAGTATCTTATATAACCTTGTGAAAACCTATGTTAAACTTCCATAACATATAGGTTAATATACTATTAGACATAAGAAAGATTTATTTACTCTATAATACCTTTAAAAATACATAAACATAACCTTCAAAATCATTTAACATTTCTGACATAGAGTCTCTATTATTCTTATATGTCTTCTAGAAACTCATAAATACTCTTATATTGGCATAAATTTATATTCCCTATCATCAATTTATCTTTTGTAACTTATTTTTAATCGTTGATTGCCTTTAAAATCATTATTCCACACTAATATAATTTATTTCTATTAATTTAAAAATTCATATTATTCTAACATTGAAACTTTAGAATTCTAGTTAATTATTATATTCTTTCAACATAATATACCTCTATTTTTTTCTTTTATAATATAATATTCCAATGAGTAATGTTTTCTGTGAAGAAAGTAAATTATGTTTCTTATATATGATGTCACCAAATACATATAATCTTTTAAACCTCATTCCATGAGATAATATTCCAAAATGACACATATGAACAAGATTTTTTTAGAACTACAAAGAATAGAATCGATCATACATACTTCATGAAAATTCAAACTTATTGTCATGAATACAATTATTTTCTAAATTTAAGAAATTGAATAACTCCAAAACACTAAGAATTAATTATCAAGATGGAAAATTAATCTTAAAACAAGCTAATCCACTAAACATATTATCAAATTAATTAATAATTCATTCAGATGTATTGAAATATATATATATATATAACAAGATCCTTAATGGATTTGAAAATATCCCCCTTTGTATTTGTTTCAATGCCATAAATTTTAGATTAAACTATAATCTTCTCTTTAAAACATCAAATTATATAATAATGATGAAATTTGAGAATAGTTTTCTCCCCCTTTTGAGAACAGATACAATGGGGTTTCGGAAGGATTTTTACTATCCTTCTTAAAAAAAATTCACAAACCAATCAAATCTATGTTTACATGAGAGAACTCAATATAGAAACAAATAGAGATTTATTTAAACATTAAATATATCAATAAATAAACCTAGTGTGTTTTATCCACTAATAAATTTAAATAATGAAAAAATAAATATATTTCCATCAAACCTTTTTCACTCATCTCAATAAAATTGATTAAATACAATATAATATAAAAAGGTTTATCAACCTATAGATTATATATTCCCTTTTTCAAAAAGAATACATAAACAAAAGTTAGTGGAAGAATATAAAACATATCTTATAGTATTATAGGGGGTTCACGCTAATTTTAAGCCTTACCTTATAAAAATTCATTGTAATATTTTTGTTTTTTTGAATATTAGCAATATTATTTTCGTATGGAACAAATTATAGATTAAACATGCCTTCAACAAAATTCTACTTCATGAAATTATCCTTAATGTCAATTGGTTTTGATCTTTAATATTGCACTAATTTATTAAAAGGATTTATAACACATTTTTTATAACAACCAATAATGATTGGATACTCAACCATAACTTTAATGTCCTTAAGTCGAGTCTTCATCCAAATAATTTGTGTAGTTACCTATATTACAGCAACATACCCATATTTTGTGAATGTTTAAGTGATTAATTCTTTATTCATAACCTTCCTTGACATGCATCATCTTGTAATTTATAGTGGTCATACATATCTAGACAATATTTCATCAACCTGAAGTCAGTATATATGAATCTATGTACGTCTATCACACCTTTCATCTTATAAAATAAGCCAAAATTGGAGGAATTTTTAAAATATGTCAAAATTTTTATATCTTATATAAAATATGAGCCTCTTGAATTTTATTTTTATCCAATATAAATAGTG
The DNA here is from genome assembly GCA_963277665.1 of Viscum album. Taxonomy (NCBI): domain Eukaryota; kingdom Viridiplantae; phylum Streptophyta; class Magnoliopsida; order Santalales; family Viscaceae; genus Viscum; species Viscum album. Next base: position 1,281,228,577 of record OY728156.1, read on the forward strand.
ATAGAAATAAGTTTAAAGAATCTTGTTAGTGAAGTAAAAAACACTAACAATACAAATCTGAAATAAAATTCATTGAGAACATTACCTTAATAATAATTAATTATATTTTTTCTGTTTTAAATTGGTGTATAAACTCTTATAAACTATTAAATTCCAAAATAAAATAGTTAAAAATTTTGTACATGTTTCTTGAGAAATATATTTATGATAAATATTTTACGTAATTTGTAAAACCAAAAATAATCTCATCCCACCAACCAAGGAAATCCAAAATTCAAGATCAATTTTATGGAAAACCCCTCACTATATTTATCTGAATCACTTGAAATGATGATTTAATAAATATAAACCATGATAATGAGTGTTTTTTTTATTAAAATTCCTTATATGCATGTTTCTTTCCACATATAATTTCTTGAATGACATGATTCTCATTACTAATCTAGCATGAAATACCAAGATCATGGAAACTATTTCGACCCATATATAATATTTTTAATTCATAAACCTTTATTACATATTCATAAATCATAAATCATTTAGTTTCATCTATATAAACTTCTTTATTTATTTTACTTTTAAAAAATACATACTTTACATCCATTTTATAGAGCTTGTAATAATTTAGTTTCATCAATTTATCCTGTTTTCTTATAACCTCAACCACATTCACCTCCAATGTCACAAAGGCCTTCATTTTTTATTGATTTTTGATAATACACCTTTCAAGGGGTGAGGTGGAACCATTATAAGGCCGATATGCATAAGTATTACATTTCTCGTACGTCTTAGAAGAATCCATTGCCTGTAGGCTTCAAACATTACATACAACCTAGACTAACTACTTGTAACTACTCTTACCCATCATCTTCATCATGAAATCATCTATTTACCTTTGCATGGCTATTCGTCTAGGCTTTCTCATGCATGTACAGGCTTGTACTGATGTCATGTGCCATACCCTCTCATTCTTACAATCATTTTAGCTTCTACTGTGGTAAAAGCTTCTTGCTCCTCCTCCTTCTGAATCTTTTTCCCTATAGGTTTTCTAGTTATCATCTACAAATAAGGTGGACCAAAGGCCTTAAGGTGGCCTGAAGGAATTAAAGGACTCAGGGACCAAATCGGTGGCACGAAGGCCCAAACGCGAGAATATTCCCAACTGCTACAGTGCCAAACAGTGACTTCTACTATACCTGCTACAGCTCTGCACAGTTCCTGCTACAATACTACTACAGTCCCTAGAAATTATCATCTTCTTGGAATTAATCCTGGGTCTCATGGATTCACTTAAAGAATCCTCACCAATTGGGCTGAGGCTCATCTGCCTTATTACTTCAACCTATTCATTTATCTTTTCTTTCTAAAACCAAATTATTTTTGAATGATTTTTTCTCTTTATGAATAAAAAAAGTATCACAATTAACTTTATTTTGAATTTTATTTATTTCATAATTAATTTATTTATATAATTAATTGTATTTAAATTTATCAGCAATAGTTTAGGGTTCAAAATTTGAAAGCATACTAGTGTGATTGGGTGACATATTTTTCAAATTGTTTGGACTAATTTATTTTAATCTCAAATAATACTATCATTTTAAAAAAATATATGTTTTGAATTTTTTGTGGGGTTAACATATACATAACCTCTTAACATTAATAATATATATTTCTATTATAAAAAAATACATTGGTTACACCAATAGAAACATCAAATTTATTGTTATATATAATTTATTTCCTCAGTTTATCTTCATTTTAAAATATTGTTATACCATCATAGTCAATTTTTATATTATGATTAATGTTTTATCATATATGTTAACATATATTTGGTATTTAACCAATAAAGATTCCATATCCAACATTATCACAAAATTTTTAACCACTCTTTTCTTTTTTCTTGATTAATCGTGAACTCAAAAATACTCTAGTTTTTTTATATTTTTATTATTCTTGATAATAAATTCATATAAGGTAAAATTTTATTTTTGTTATAAAATACACCTATTTAAAATAATTCTAGTAGTGTTGAAAGATTAAAACAAAACATATCTTAATTTATCATGCTAATTTAACATATCTCTATCTATATCAGTTACTCTCATATTTTTCCTCTAAACTACTTCTTTTTTTGGGTAGTATAAGGTGTACTAAACTCACAGCTTATTCAATTTTTGTAAAGTAATTATATTTTTTAAAAAACTCACTTAAATTGTTTGATCTAACCAATTTCAGAAAAATTAGTTTCCTTCTCATCTAAACTATTAAAAATATTATACATTACTAATGATTTCTATTATTTATATATAAATATAATACATACTAATTTAGTAATTTCATGAACCAATGTTTTCAAATAATTATCACCACTTGTTGACTACTTTCTCATAGTTTAATATACATGAGAGTGAAAAAAATATAATGTTCACCTAGTTTATTTTCAATTTCCCTATAATTTTTATTCATCATATTCCCTTTTAAAAAAATATTACCAAATGGTGTTGGTTTCTTCTTTCAAAATAAGAATTTTTTTCACAACCACTTCTCTAATAAACTTACTCAGGATATTTTTTCTCAGATGAGAATGCCTTATTTTTTTATAAGTTCTTATTATCATTTTCACTCATATAGAAATGATATATGGTTCCTCCTCAAAGAAACAATTTATCTTGCATTATAAAACCATTTAGTATCAATGCTTCATCTTTTTCTCTCTACTAAAAAATGTTCTCCCTAAAAATCACTTGTAAAAATTTTGATATAGTCAATATATTTTTCTTCTTCCAATCAAAAAAATTATTTTTATTAGAGTTTAAAAATATTATTACCAATATAAGCTAGAAAAACTTTTTTATTTATTTAAAATTAAAAATATGATATCAAATCCTTCATATATTTCATCATTATTTATGTTTTTTAAATCACATATTGCGTGGGATGAGAAACCACTATCCATAATACATAGATTCTCATATTTTCATTAATTGGAGACAACTTGAAGAATATTTTCTAATGGTTTATATTAATACTATTTCTGAATATTCTAAAATGTGACTCTTTTATTTTATTTATATATTTCATAACAAATGATAGAAATAAAATGTCTATCCTTGATGGAGTTATGTACAAAAGTCTTCCAATCAAGGTCCTAAATTTGGTTTACTAAAAAACTTACCTTAATCATAATTACACATATTCATTGCCAATTGATTTTGTGTATTAACTCATATATATTCATCCATGAAACCCCTTTTTAATAAATAATTATCATATTTTTCTTGAGGGAAATAAGTGTGAAAAATAATTTGGGTGATTTGTAAAATCAAAAATAATTTCATCTCACCTACTAAATAAATCTAAAATTTACATTCATTTCTTATGGAAAACTCCCCATATATTTTTATATATTACTATATATGATAATGTAATCAATATAAACCATTAAAACGAGTAATGTACTGTTTTTATCCCATACATACCAACTTCTATTCACATATAATTTTTTGTATTACATTATTTCCAAGTACTAATCTAGTATAAAATTCCAATCTCTTGGGGATAGTTTCATCCCATATAGAGTTTTCTTAATTTATCCACCTTTATTACATCTTCATAAAAAATAAATCCTTTAGTTTCTTCCATATTTAATTATTTAGAATTCGTATTATTTAATATTAAAGACATTAAATCAATTTTATAGACATTATAATTTTTTTTCTAATTATATAGAATGAGAGATTCTTATGGTTTCAATTCTGCAAGGAGAGAAAATTATTTTATCAAAATTAATTACCTAAATATATGAATACCCCTTTTAAAAAATGTATATTTATTTCGTAGAAACTCACCTTATCCATTCATATTTATTTCCTAAAAAAATTATTTTCCAATTAATTTTTTCTATTTAAGACTAAGAAATGCATCACATTTCTCATTATTTAAAATCAGATTTAGTTATTCATTAATTTATTCATTCTATTAATTGTGTTGAAATTTATCATCAATATTTTTGGGTTCATTAATTAAAAGCATAATTCGAGTGTAACTAGCTATTATATTTTTTATACTTATTTGAACATATTGACTCTCATATCTAATTTTATTATCTCTATTAAAATTTCTTTTAAATTTTTAATTTCTTTCTCCAGTTCTCCAATACATAATTTCATCACATGAATTTGATGAATTTACATCATCATTTAAGAATATTTTATTTTTTTAAGATATATATTGGGTTTAGTAATGGAAACATAATCCTGAATTGTATTTATTATTTATTACTAGACATTATCGCTATTTTAAACGATTTTTGCAACATCATAGTCAACTTCTCTTTTCTGATTATAGTTGTATTATCTCTATTCACTTCTATTTGGTGTATCACTATGAAAAATTTCACCTTAAACTTCCTTATAAGATATTTAACCACATACACCTTTCTTACTTATCAACCAGGGACTCTAAAAGATATAAAATTTTATATTTGACTTTTTATTGAGAAATATTTCATATAGGGTCAAATTTGATTCTAGTTTTAATCAAAACTTGTTTTAAATAATTTCAGTAGTAATGATAGATTACATCAAAAAATCTCATAAAGATTCCTTATAATTTAACATGGATCTATCCATATCAACAATACTCATATTCTTCCTTTCAACTACACCATTTTGTTTTGAAGTATATAGTGAACTAAACTCATGTCATATGCCATTTTTATAAACACATTCTAAAAAATATATTATAATCACTTTCATTGATTAAGATCATCTATTTCAAAATAAATCCATCTTATCTTGTCTCTTAAATATTTTAATCATTATTAATTATTTAAGAATGATAAAAATATATGTTATCCATGTTATTCTCAAAACTTTATCCATTAATGTGATGAAATTATTATCACCACATGTTGACTACTTTCCTATGGGTGTATATGCATGAGAGTAACCAATATCCAATTGTCTTATAGTTTTTACTTGAAATCCCTTGTGAATTTTATTCATCATATTCCCATTTAAACATTTTTATGAAATAGTGATGGTGACTTCTTTCAAAACAATAAGGTTTATAACAACTTATTCTCTAATAAATTTTTTGATTTTTTTCCAATATGAAAATGTCTAACTTTTTGTATATTATTCTTAGCTTTTATACTCATTTAGAACCCAAATTTGTCTTCTACAACATTAACCATGATCCCTTGAGTTATAAAACCTTTAGGTATCATTTCTTCATCATTAAACCTCTTTACTAAAAACATTTTTTTAAAAATAACCAATTAAAATTTTAATATTGTTAATAGATATTACTTCAGTTAATCAGAAAATTTGAATATGGTTAGAGTTTAATATATTCTTACCAATATTGGAAACAATAACACCGTATATTTTTTAGTTATATTCTAAAAATTTAATATATCAAACTTAATATAATTCATCATTATTTATTTTATTTAAATCATATATCATGTTGAAATAGATACCATTATTAATAATATGTGGACTCTTATATTTTTATTCCATGAAAACAACTTTGAATGGATTTTATTTTTTTTGTATTGATTATTTTTCTAAATATTCTAAAAAAATTTATTTATATTTTATTTATATCGAACATAAATAGTTATAGAATAGATTCTAACCTCAGGGATGTGATGTACCAAATTTTACCAAAAAAACATCTTAAATTATTATTCTTGGAGAAATATTCCTTATTAAACATTTCTCATATTGGTTCCCACTTGAATTAGTGTATAAAATCCTCTATATTTCCTAAAGAATTTTTTTTTCAATATATCATTAACATATTTTTCTTGAGAGATAAAAGTGGGACCAATAGTTTGGGTGATTTGTAAAACCAAAAATAATTTCATCTCAAAAATTAAAAAAAATGTAAAATATAACATTAATTTTCTAGAATAAATCCTCACTTTATATATCCACATTCCAATAAAATATTATTTCATCTATACAGACGATTATAATGAGTGACTTGTTTTTAGAATTTCATAAATATAGGTTTCCTTAAACATATACTTTCCTAAATTATGTGATTCCCAAGTAAAAAACTAGAATTAAATATCAATCTCTTAGAGACCATTTCAACTAGTATAGAGTTTTTAAAAAACATTAAACACCATTATTCCATTTTCCTCAAGCATAAATACTTTATTTTAATCGAGATAAACTTTTTTATTTAGCTAACTATTTAAATGTACAGAATTTACATACATTTTATTGTATTTGAAATAATTTTATAATATAATAGAATAAAAAATTCATAAAATTTCAAGTATATCTAAATGGGAAAAAAATAATCAAAATTAATTCCTTAAATATTTTAATACCCCTTGAAAACCAATTTATCATTATTTATTGAGACCTCATCCTATTCATTAATATTTTGTTTCTAAAAACCATTTTATTCACAATGATTTATTTATATTTAGGGATGGGAAAATTCTCCCAATTCTCATTATTTTAAATCATATTTACTAATTCATTAATTTCTTCATTCCATTCCTTATATTAAAATTTCTCATCAATAGTTTGTGCTTTAATATTTTAAAGCATACTAGTGTGGATAATTGTTAATGTTTTTCTACTTGTTTAAACTCATTTATTCTAATCTCTAATGATATTATCAGCATCAAAATTATTTTTATATTTTTAATTCTTTTTAGTGGTTCTCATATCCATATCCTTTTCACTTGAATAAGAAAAATATATATCACCATTAAAAATTTATTGATTTTATTCAATCTATATAGTGTGTTCATTAATAAAAAATCATCATAATTGGTATTTATTATTTATTTATTTATCTTATATTCATTTTTCAAAGACTATGAAATTATTATAGTCAATTATCCTACTTATTTGCATCATCTATATAAAATTTTATTTTCACATAACAATGAAAATTTCCACATTAACTATCTCATTATAATTATAACAACCGTGCACTTTATTCCTGATCTATATTGGGCTACAAAAAATAAATTTTTTAGTTTTTAATTATTCTTGAGGAACATTCCATATGGTGTAAAATTTGATTTTGGCCTTAATCTACACATATTTTAAATATTTCTAGTGTTAGTGATATATTCCAATAGAAAATTTCTTAATGTTATATAATCATTTAACATGGATCTATCCATATCAATAATACTTCTATTTTTTTAGATACTCAATTTTATTATTAAACATAAGGTGTACTAAACTCACTTCATTTGCCTTTTTTTAAAGAAATTATAATTTTTTTCATACTTACTTCCATTTTTTTATCTCGTCTATTTATAAAAAAATATATTTTTCTTCCCATCCATTCTCTTCAATATTTCAAACAATTTTAATTATTGATATTTGTGATACATTAACTTATTTAACATTATTCCTATAATTTCATCAAATAATGTAATGAATTAATTATAATCACATGTTGAAGACTTTACCATGGTTTCAAATACATGAGTGAGAACAAATTCCAATGGTCCTATAGGTTTTTTATCAACTCCCCTATGACTTTTGTTCATAATTTTTTCTGTTAAACTTTTTTATCATATGGTTATATTGTCTACTTTAAAAAAAACATATTTTTTACAACCCCTTATCTAATTTACTTCTTCTTAATCTTTTCTCATGATGACCATGTATAATTTTTCATAACTTATTCTTATCTAGTATATTCATATAGCAACCAGATTTGGCCTCTCCAACGTGAAAGAAGTTCACTTAGGTTATCAGTACTTTTTTATTCATGTTTTATCTTTCATCCTATTTACTAAAAAACCATTCCTTTTTAAAACAACCTCTTAATTTTTTGACAGATTCATAAAATTTTACTTCAATATATAAAAATAAATAAATGTAATTAGAGTTTAATGGATTATTTCCAATATTAGAGAAAATTACACTATTTATTTTTAGTGATTTATTATTAAAAAAATGTAATATATTATCCTTTATATATTTCACCATTATTTAGGTTATTTAAATCACATATCATTTTGGAATACAAACCACTATCTAAAATCCAATGATTCCAAAATTTTAATCACTAGAAATAATCCATAACAACATTTCATTAGTTTTATTATTGAAACTTTTTCTGAATATTCTAAAATCTTATATATGTATTTAATTGAAATTTTATGATTATAATAAATTGAAATAATTATTCTTCATCTTTAACACACCTTCTGAGAACTTCCATCAAGAACTTTAAAATACTTTCTCCTCTAATTTTATCCTAAAACTGTGATTATTGAAGGTTTGTCATATGTTTTTATTATCTCCCACTTGGTTTATGCTTCCTCCATTTTTAACATATTGACATGTTTCTTAAGCATCTATAGTCATTGTTGAAAAACAAACCACAACACCAGTGGTATCCCAAAAGTATTATTTTTTGTTAATAAGTATGTTGTTTCGTTAGATATTATTCATACTCTCTTTTAGACCTCCAATGAGATGATTTTACAAAACCATTTTGTGGAACTATTCAACAAATACTGGTTATAGTAACACTATTATATTTATGAATATATTTTTTCATTAATTTAATAAAATTTTTGATAGCTCTTCTAAAACACAACACCAAACTTAAATGATCCATGACATGTTAGATTAATGTTATTAAGAAAATTTAGTAATAGTATTATGAGTAGTAAAAATTTAAAATTGAAACAAAATATTATTGAGAACACTTAAAGTTTTAAATGGTCATTTTTGAATAAAAGTATTTTTCATTTTTATTTTGTATTTTGATTTATAAAAATATATAAATTTTAGACTTTTAATTTAGTAAAAAAACATCATTAATTTAAATAATAATTTCAATATAATATTTGGATAAATTTTAAATATTTTTTTTTGAATAGCTTATTTTTAATTGAATTGTGAAAAATTTATTTTTTGACCGTAATTTAAATTTTATGACTATCATTTTATATGAATGAACTAGAAACTAAATAAACATTTTAATTAATGAAATATTTATTTAATGGATATATTTAATCATTTTAAATACTATTCTGAACATGAGAGACATTTTTTCAATTTCTAAAACATAGTAAGTATTTTATTCAAATGTAATAATATTATTCAATATTTTGTTTTAATTAAAAATTATTATTATAAAATTAATTTTTGGCTTGATTTGAAAGCCACAAAAATTATATTTTATTTTTAAAATAACAACTTATTTAATTTGAATTAATTACATGAATAATTTCATCCTACATAAAAAATTAAGATAAAAACAAACTTTTTATTTAAAAATGTTTTTACATGTTACGTGCATTTATTTCAAAATTGAATTTTAAAAATTTTAGAGATTTTATTTGATAAAATTATTCTAATATATTAAATAGTAATATTAAAATTAGTAATTAATTATAATTTACAATTTTTCATTATAATTAATTACCCAGGTTAAAAATATTAGATACCACGGTAAAAGTAAAAATAATAAAAGAAGTATTAGTAATTGTAAAAGACATAAAAATAACATAAAACCATATAGTGTGAGGATGAAAGGAAGCTTGAATAATGCTCATGCTCCCCATTATTTTAAACTTTTAGACCCAATAATCCTTTAATATTGACATAACATTATTGAAATGTAATGTCAACATCTAAATTTACCATTCTCATAACATAACAGAGAATATAACTGCCAACAATTCAAGATAAAACTATCCCTTCGAATTTCAACATTAAAATATAAAATTATTCTACTTTTATATTCCTATCTCAATTAAATAATCCTATAGCCTTAATTTTTTGTCCTATGTCCTCCATTTTCAAGGTGCTTTCCAAGATATATATTAAGTTATCAATGTGAGTATTTCTTACTCCTTAGTCTTTCTTATTAATTAAACTCTTATAAACATCTTATATACACAATAATTTAATGAACGATGTAATATTATTATTATTATATTATATTATATTAATTATGAAACCATTAATCAATCATTTCCATCCATTAAAAAAATATAATATCAATTGTCTGTTTGTGCAGACAACTACCACCATGAAGTGATGTGGTTCATTTTTAATCATTTCCTCTAATGGTTGAAAATAAGTATATATTTTAATAATTAATATGTGAATATTTCGCAATTATATTTCTTAAATGGTAATTAATCATATACTACCATTTGATCCCATTCATTGAGAAATGAAATATTTAATCATATGTACATGGACTACCACCTCAATGAATAATGAATAAACATTTTCACCACAGCCCTACATGGATGGTTCTAAGAAAGAATTTAATGAAGTTAAAGGGTATTTTTGATATTTTTATACTTTTATAAAATAGATATTAAAATCATTTAAAAATATTTCCTTACTCAAAAAATCATTATAACACAGTCTCGTTTATGATTGGTTTTTAACGCATATGTGAATGATATTATAATGTAAAAATCATTAATGATTATGTAATTTTCTATAATGGTAATATAATTTAACAATAATGTATTTAAGTTATTTTAATGATTAGAGAAAGTTTTTATTTATATTTAATATATTTATTAATATATCGTATTTAATTTATTATACACACCAAGACTATTTCATCACAACTCCTTTTTTGAAATTTTATCCATGTATTTCACTTAATGAAATCATATATAAGGAATTGTTGAAAAACATTGATTATTATTTCTACAATAATACGATAATGATTAAATTTTAGATAATAATGAAGAACAACAACACTATTACAACACCAGTTCAAAATGATCAAAATTACTCACACCTGATTTTGAAAATAGATAATAACTATGTAATATTCATATAGAGTATAATTATAAAGGTTGTTTATAAAAGTTTTTATAATTGTAAAAGTTTCTGAAATAGTATATTATGATATCTATTTTGTATACTATAGGATAGGGCATGTTATACTAAGAGGTAATTTAAGATAAAAAAATTTCACATTAAATTTATTTATATTAAGCTACACAATTTTGTATTAAACATTGCTATTCCATGTTTGATTTATTCAACTTAATGAATAATTTATAATTTTTTTCTCCTAATTTTAAGGGATTTTAAAATTATTTCTCATAATCTAGTTTTCAATATATTTTTTACTGAAATATTATTTTACTTGTAAGGGGTTGTTCCTATCATGTTTATTTGAGACATATTTATTTATGTATACCATGACATATATGATATGGTGTGCTTTCTACCTGATTAATTTCAACTTCCATATTCATTTAATTATTATGGTTTGAAGAGGAATATCATGTTCTATCTTTAAAAGGATTTTAATTAACCGAATACCAATATTATAAGGGTATTTCTTAAAATAAATTCCCTTATATGTATTAAAATGATTCTTCTTGAACTTATTTCTTCAAAACTAAATTAATTCCACCATAATATTTTATTTCAATATAATTTATATTCATCTTTGGGTATAATGTTTTCATGAACCAGCCTGAGTTGACCCAGAACCAGTCACCTAGGATAGCCCGTGATAAGTCCTGAGAGGCATTCCCAATCCTCCCAGGATGGTGACAAGAACCAAGGGCATCAACAGAGCAGAAAAGGGGATAAATTATCCCAAATATAAACAATCAAAAAATAGTAGAAATAAACAGATATCCCAAAATACATTTACATAAAAAATTGAATTAAACATTACTTGTACAAGAAACCGAAAGTACAACTAATCTAACTACTCAAGTGACCAAACCTGATAACCAAATAACTCCATGTAACCCCACTGGACACTCTCCAACACAATGATCACACATCACCCAAGGTGATCTAACTCAAGCTACAACCTTCACAAGGGATAGAAATAGAATAAAACTATAGTTATGAGTATTAAAACTCAGTAGGTCAGCTCAATATTATATTACCAACGAACTTCTTTTAAAATAAAAGAAAAATAAGTTTCAATTTTTAAATACAACATATAGAATTATGTTTTTCAAATGAGGTTCCATGCTATAATAATTATCAGACAAAAACTAGCATGTTTTATAAACAATAATTTTAGTAACAATTTATCAAAGAGATGAAACTTCAAAATGAAAAGAATTTTCAAGAGGGCTTCTTTAAAGAATGTACACTTTTAAATGAATCACAAACACTACTAAATTTTTCAACCAAACACACCGTATGAAGATGGTGAGAAAAAAATTTCCAATGATCACAAGTCATGGGAACACCCTAAGGCACTAGTTAGTTGTGAGCCCCAGGTACCTCGTATCTTGGTGAATGTAACAATAATATATATCCATTCACATGCATAGGAGCCACTAGTAGAGATCATACCCATAACCTAGTGGTCTACCAAAAAATTATCATAATAGTTCATTTAGTGTTGTTATCATCAAACATGCTACATTAAACAGGGGCCAAACCCCACGGGGTCACAAGCATACTAGTACACATCCTCCCACCAAGATACCCAGTTTTTACCTTTTCTTTCTCAAAAATTATACCCAAATTTAAAATACCATTTTCTCATAAATAATAAATTTACAAGTCATACACACATCAAAAAGGCCACACACGTATTTCGCATTTCTTTCATAGATCAATAAACCACCTAAATTTTCATAAAACAATTTCAATAGGTATAATGAGTCCTTACACATAAAAATCTATTCAAAATGATCTTTTACAGACAAAAACCAATCAATACCATGTCAAACCATATTTATTAGCCCAAAAACCAATTATTAAATCAATTTCATGAACCATAAAATGGACCCAAAAGATAGAAAATGAAATAGACATAGAAACCATTTTTATAAAAAAAATGCCAAACAGGCCTTTAAGCCTTTCTCAAAACTAACATTTGACAATAGTATGCATTTAACTTTTATTAAGTAGGTGGATACACAACATTTAAATTACAAAACCACTTAAATACATACCTTAAAACACATAGGTTACATATTCCAAACACAACCATTTTCATAAGGATGTGATACGGGTCATTTTTTGGAAACGCGAGCCAAAACATGTTGTAAACCAAAACGCATTTGTTTTTAAAACCAAATACACTTTGGAAAGCCATATAAAAACCCAAAATACCATTTTTTATTCTTAAAATTCATTTATAAATTCAAAAAAAATAATTTTTAAATCACACTTAACACATAAAATCCAATTGGGAAATTGACCGAACACATGACATTCACTTTTAAACAAAATAATTTATTTTAAGAACTTAACAATGAATAAAACACCAATTTCATGACATATTTTGATCAACCTACTGGAACATGTTCAGAATACCATAAAAAGGGTCTAAACCTCACAAAACAAGTGAAAAAGATAACAAAACATTTAAACAAATGCTTGGTGTGCACTTTTATGACAAAACAACACTACCTTTTCCAAAACAAAGCTTTAAAAATCATTTTCCACACCAAGAAAATAATAAAAACGCTGAAAAAAAATTAATTAACATATATATCAGGTTTTAAAATTAAGAAAATTTGGAAACATAAATGATAAATGAATGTTTCAAGGGATATCCTTCCTCAAATCTTTGGTGTAATGGAAATGCACCCCCAATATCACCATCTGTGGGTTTATAAACCCTAAACCTATGAAAAACAGACCCAACAAACAAAAACTCCATAAAAATCATGGGATAACATAACCTTATGTATATCATGACGATAGGAGAATATATAACCAAGAAATAATGAAAGGAGGTAGTCGAGGGAGGAGAAATGGTAAGGAATATCACATTGGAAACCAGAAAACTCTTCGTATTACCTTAGATCTTCACCCATAGAAAAAATGAAATGGCTTGAAACTCCCTTTAGAGGCTCCTAAGGGATGGAAGAACAGTGGGAAGAATATATTATGAAAAAATAGATCAAATTGAATGATTTAAAAATGAGACAAAACACTATTGACAAATCTAGTTCATTTGAGAACCTTTGAGAATATTTTCCCTAATCTGAGACAAGATGATCTCCAAAGAGATAAATTGGAACATGGGGGTGCCTAGTGTTATTGTCATATAGTGTGAGGTGGAATCACTGAATATTAAAAAAATGAATAAGATATAAAAGAAAAAATCGTTTTTTTTTAATCTGAAAATAGGCTCATGGTTGGCCCAAATCATGAAGTAACCACCCTTTTCTCCAAAAACTACTAAACAAGCAATGGGGAACCTAAATTAGGGTTATTGGAAATAGATGAAACTTCAAAACACAAAATCCATCTCACCCAAGACCCATGAAAATTATAAATATTTCCAATGAAGTGAATGAAAACAAAGACATGGAAAACCAGGTGTAACAATTCTCCCCCCTATTAAGGTTTTTCACCACCAGAAATCCACAACACATTCTAGAAGATTGATCAACACATAAGGATTCTTTATCAATATGGTCTATTCTCCAAATAAAATGACACACCATACACCATTAATGTAACTTAAGCCTCTTACCTCAACCAAAACACAAACTCTCAACCACTTCCTAATAATCAACTGAAATATTGAGTCATTACCTGCACAACAAAACCAAGAACATTGTTGTTTGGCCTTCTACCAATGAACCCAATAATCACCCAAACCAAAGATAACTCATGAAAACCAAGGATTTCGGGGGAGTATATAATGTACTCCCCACCATTAAGGAACAAATAGCACTAGAAAATTTCTTAGAAGGAAAATCAATGAGACTCGTGGTTGGTCTCCCCATCATTAGAACCCAACAAGAAACAACCAAACAAGAATTCAATATTAACTTGAATTTTTCCACACTTGAAAAATTCCACCAAAACACTTCCAAAACTACCTACCAAACCACGTTAAGTGGGTTATAAAATGAACATTTAAACCACCCACTCCCGGATGGAAGGTATAAAAACTTGGCCAACACTTTTGGCAATGATAGAAACCCCCACCACTCGGGGCAGGGAGGGAAGGGGGACCAATCATTGTGCCAGTAAAGAAATATATTAACCACCGAACACCCTCCATCTATGAACATGTAATACCCAGACTGCGCCTGATTAACACAAGCGGTCCGCACATGGACGCTGATCAGAAACTCATATCCATAAAAGCACAACCATAGACATTGTATGAGGGGTAAGTCCACCACCCTCATTTTCACATTTATGAGGAAACACAATAGACTAGAAACCACCTTACCAAAATAGTGGAGGTAGGATCCTACTTGAGCACTCCACACCTCTGGAAATTTCTTGACTACATGAAAAGCTTCACTCTGAGGCCTATGGCTAGATCCTTGATTCTTGAAGCATATGTTACATAGAACTCAGGTTCTAAGGATCACACCACTAAAAAAGACTCACATTCATAAAAAAACACTTTAATATAATTAATAACTCATAGATACATATAAAATTCTCTCTCCCTCTAAATGAGGAATAGAATGGACAGGAGTACGGTGAAACAAATTAGCATCATCGAACCCAACTTCTATGTAAAAAAGAATTATCATGACCTAGAAGCATTTTAAATTAATCCCAAATAGCTCTCTATTCCAAAAAATGGGTTGAGGCATAATCCGAATTGGTGTATTTAAAATTTGAAATGAATCCATAGGTTGGTCAACATGAATTATTTCCAATGGAGAACTATCCATGGCCACATCACAACATCCAACACATCATTAGAAACCCACTTAACATTACTCCAAAACTGAGACACCAGCAAGATCTAATCTCATGACACAACAAGAGTATGACTTCAAGATCACAAGGAATCATACTAAAAAAACTCTTTTAAGACATAGAATAAACAATCCACATAACCATCATTTTATAAACAAATGCCACAACTTTTCAGCTCAAAACACTATTTCAAAACAAACTATCTTTGTGGGTTTTCACATTCACCAATGGTGTTTCATCATGTCTCACCCAAATGAAAATTTCAATGCCACCCTATGAACACAACCAACATTCTATATAGTTCATACTTCTAGATATCAAAAAAACATGCATGTGAGCACCCATGAAAATACCAAAGGTTAAAACAAAACAACATCATTCCAAAAATCATGTACCTTCAAAAGGAACACCGACCACCAAGTCAAAAACCCTTTTCATATTTCACAAAACAAACCACACTTCATCAAGAACCATTTGCTTAAAAACCTTCCCATTTTCATTTTTACAGCTTTCAAAACAACCAAGTTACTCCAAAAACCCCCTTCCCATTTTCTAAAATTCAGCAAGCTATCTTTTCATAATCTGATGGCCACTAAGACCAATACCCTTTCTAGGAAAACACCAACCACTAAAAAACAATTTCCAAAACAAATTCATCATATTCAAACACTTTTCAAAATCCCAAAACACCCCATTTAAAACAAAGATTAATAATCACCTTAAAATGATTCCCACATTCATAAAAAAATTTATTCCAACAAACCACATGTTTAGATTAGGGATTATCCAATATGGTTAAACAATTTCCACTTCCTCTTAAATTTTTTTTCACAAAAACACAACCTTCCAAAACCATTTTTATATTTAATTTTTGAAAACCCCTTTTTCCACTTTTCAAAATCCAATCCTTCCTTTAAAAACCATTTCCAGAATTCTCACCCAAGGATTTTCAAAAAAAAATCAGAATTCAAGAAAGGATCAAGAGACCCAAAAAAATGAACTAGTGTCGGTGGGAGACTTGACCATATGGTTGGCGGCCATATGTCAAACATGACACCAATATGAAGAGATTTATTAGGACCTTACCTCAGATCCACATGGATTTACAAGATGTGTGAGATCATAGAGCCCATTATTTAGACTGTCCTTATCATATCCCAACACCAATCAATCAACAAGAACAAATGACACTAATAAAATGGGATTCCCATGGAAACCTGAGGATTAGAACGAGAAAGATTTTGTGAAGCTCCTCTCGAACTTACCCCTCAAGTTCAAATATTCCTACCCCATTTACCTTGACACCCCCAGAATAAAAAGGGTTCTCTAAAAAAGTTATTCTAAAATTTGACCACCTCGGATACTATTTTTGTAAATGAACGAGCCTGTGTCGACCCTGAACCGATCTCCTAGGACAGCACGCGAGAAGTCCCAAGAGGTGTTCCCGATCCTCCTGGGATGGAAAAAAGAACTGAGGAAATAAATATATTTCACAAGGGATCGATTTCTCCCAAATATAAACAATCAAACAAAAATAAAAAAGAAACCGGCAACCCAAAATACATTTACATCAGAAATTGAACTGAACATTATTGGTACAAAAAACTAAAAGTGCAACTAAACTAACAAGTCAACCGACCAAACCTAAAAACCAAATAATTCCATGTGACCCCACTAGTCACTCTCCAACACAATGATCACACATCACCCATGGGATTGAACTCATGTTGCACCCTACACAAGGGCTAAAAATAGAAGCAGTCTATAGGCATGAGTATTAAAACTCAGTAGGTTAGCCCGATATTCTATTCCCAATTAACTTACTTTAAAATAAAAGAAAAATCAATGTTATTTTTTAAATAGAATATATAAAATTATTTTTTTAAAATGAGGTTCCATGCTATAATAACTATCAGAGAAATACTTGAATGTTTTATGAACAGTAATTCTAGTAACATTGATTCAAAGAGGTGGAACTACAAAATAAAAATAGTTTTCAAGAGGGGTGCTATAAAGAATGTAAACGTTTAAATGAATCATACACACTGCTGAATTTACCAACCAAATAAACCATATTCCAATGGTGAGTAAAAAATATTCAGTGATCACAAGTCACGAGAACACACCTAGGCACTCGTTAGTTGTGAGCCCTAGGTACCTCATATCTCGGTGAAGGTAACCATAATAAATATTTGTTCTCATGAACACGAGACACTAGTAGGGATAATACCCATAACCTAGTGTTCCTACAACAATATCATCATAATTGTTTATTTAGTTTCTTCATCATCAAAAAGGCTCTGTGAAACAAGGGTCAAAACCCACAGGATCACTAGCATACTTGTACACGTCTTCCCACCTAGATACCTGGGTTTTCTATTTTTGTGATCAAACAAGTTACCCATATATAAAATACCATTTTCTCATGTAGATTCAATTTTGAAATCATATACACATCTAATAGGACACACACATGTCTCTCATTTCTTTCACAGATTAATAAACCACATTAATTTTCATAATACCATTTCAAGAAGTATAATGAGGCCTTGCACAGAAAAATTCATTCCAAAATGATCTTTAAAGGCCAAAACCCCATTAATACCATATCAACCCAGATTTGGAAGCCCCAAAAACAATTAATAAATCAATATGATGAACTATAAATTGACCCTAAAATATAGAACATTAAGTACACATAGAAACCATTTTTATAAGAAAAAAAATTAAAATGGGCCTTTAATCCTTTCTCAAAACTAAAATTTGACAAAGGTATGAATTCAAATTTCATTAAAAAAAGTCGATAAACTCCATTTAAAGTAGAAAATTACTTTCATAAATCCTTTAAAAACTTAGGTAACATTTTCAAAACACAACCAATTTCATAAAGATGTGAAACGGGTCATTTTTTTGGAAACTCAGGCCAAAACATGTTATAAACCAAAACACATTTGTTGGTAAAACCAAATACACATTAGAAAGCCATAGAAAGACCCAAAAATACCATTTTCTATTCTTAAAATTCATTTATAAATTCAAAAAAAATAATTTTTAAATTATACATAACACAAAAAAGCCAACCAGGCAATTTACCAAACCTATGACTTGCACTTTTAAACAAAACAATTTATTTTAAGCACTTAACAAGGAATAAAACATCAATTAAATGCTATATTTTATTCAAGATAAAAAATGTTAAAAATACCATAAAAATGGTCTAAACCTCACAAACCAGGTGAAAAAGATAGTGGAACATTTAAACAAACACTTCGTGTGCACTTTTATGACAAAATAACACTACCTTACACAAAACAAAGCTTAAAACCGTTTTGCACACCCAGAAAATTATCCAAAGGCTGAAAACTGTAATAAAAATATATATCAGGTGTTAAAAATAATAAAATGATGAAACAAAAATGATAAAGGCATGTTTCAAGGGATATCCTACTTTAAATCCTTGGCGTAATAGAAACGCACACCCAATATCACCATCTGAGGGTCTATAAACCCTATACCTATGAAGACCAACCCCAAACGAACAAACCCACCATAAAAAATAATGGGATAACATAACCCTAGTTATATTATGACTAGAGTAGAATATAAAACAAATAAATAATGAATGGAGGAAGAAGAGGGGGGGAAAATGAGAAGGAATTTCACATTGGAAACCAGAAAACTCTTGTTCTTCCCTTAGATCTCCAACCATAAAGGAAAGGGAATGGCTTGAAACACCCTATAGAGGCTCCTAGGGTCTGGAAGACCAGGGTAAAAATATTTTTTTAAAAAAATATAACTAATTTAATGATTTATGAAAGAGAAAAAATACCTTTGGAAAATCTGGACGATTTGAGAACCATTGAGAATATTTTCTCTAATCTACGACAAGATGAGCTCTAAAGAGATATAATGGAATATGGGGGTGCGCCTAGGGTTCTTTGCCGCTAGTGGGAGGTGTAATCGCCAAAAATTATAAAAAATTAATAAGATATAAAATAAACAAATTATTGTTTTTAAATCTAGAAATGGGCTCACGGTTGGTCCAAATCCTAAAGAAACCACACTTTCTCCAAAAACTCTTAAACAAGCAATGGGGACCCCAAATTAGCATGATTTAAAATAGATGAAACTTCAAACCTCAAAATTCAACTCACCCAATACCCATGAAAAGGATCAGGATTTCTAATAGACCGGATCAAAAAAAAGACATAAAAAACCGGGTGTGACAAATTTTATTTTAATTCAATGATTTTACCTTGATCAATTTATTCTTAAAAAAGTATATCATTATTGAGAATAATTCACAAGATATTTAATAATATTATCCCATACTTGTACATATTTTTTCCTATAAATTATATCATTTATAATTGGAAACCTAATTATATATTTTTCATATTACTTTCATAATTTTCTTCACCACTTTTCAGAAGGATTGTTTTATACACCATAGAAAGTAGGTTTTTAATAATGGTATTTTGAAATATTCAAAAAATAATTTATATCCATCCAAAATAAATTTTTTTATCTTCAACTACATATTTATTTGTGATAGCTCTAAGTATTATCAATGAAAAAAAAAATTATTTATTTTTTAATTAAATATTTTACAAATTTTTCACATCAACGTTTTGAAACAAAAATTTATTTTCAAGAAATTTTTTTATTATTACTCTTAAAAAATAAAATGATTTAACATGACATTTTTGAAACCATAATATCCTTTCAAATGATTAAATATTGTGATTTATTTCAAAATATTTATTCTCATAATGCCTTATTTTCAATTTCATTAATGTTAATATTCCGAAAATTACCTTTCATAGTGTCTCGTAATAGAATCACTTTAACCAAAGCTGAATGTATTATATAAAAACACTTTTATGATTTAAGTAGAATTCCCCTTGTTATATATAAATTTATTGTTTATTTCAATGTAATTCTTCATGAACTTATATTTATATGTTCATATGAAATACCCTTTGTGGTTATATATTATGGGTATTAACCTCTTATATTGATGGCGTCAATTTTTTTCATATTAGCTGGGAATGTTATGAAATCCATTTTTCATTACATGGGTTCTTTATTATATAATTAATTATTGATTTCAATTGGAATATATATATATATATATGTATTATTGATTGGTGGGGTCCTATATCACCCTCCAATGAATTGTTTAAATTTGATATTTCATCATATAGTAATGCATGTACTAATTACCATGATCCCAATGGTATTAGAATAATGGGTTTGACCACATTTTAATATGTGGTAATAATTATTTTGGCCACAAATGAATGTGAATAATGAGTTTTCTCAAATTTGAATGCTTGTACATAATTATTTTGTTCAAAAAGTCATAAGAATAATGAGTTTTCTTATCTTTTAATGTGTGTACATAATGATTTTGTTCGCAATTACATGGGAATAATGAGTTTTCACACATTTTAATGCATGGATATTGTGTTTTTGTCCAAAAAATCATGGGAATAATGAATTTACTTAATTATGTCTTTCACAATTTCATGGGCATAATGATTTTTCTCATATTTTCATACATACAAATTGTGAGATTCTTCACAAAGGTGTGGACATAATTAGATTTATAACATTGTATTGTGTAAACATAATGAGAGTTTTCAAAAAAAGAATAAAAATAATGAGTTTTATAAAATTATAATGCATGTACAGAATGAGATTGTTTACAAAGGCATGGGAATAATGATTTTACACACATTTTACTATATATACGTAATAATTTTGTTCACAAAAGTGATGGAATAATGGATTTTCTTACATTTTAATGTGTTGAAATAAAGCGTCTTTTCACAATGGTTTTTGAATAATGAGTTTACTCCAAAATGTTTCCAAATCCCTTGATATTTATCCTTTCTAAGAATCATTTATTTTAATAATGTGTAGAATTCCCTATTTCTGCCTCTTTTATATGATATTTCATAGTTTTATGTTATTATCGGCCTTATGAAATGATTTATAATTTATGATTTGTTGGGAAAAACATTTTTATGTAACCTTATTTTAGTTATATTATCATTTTATTCTCACTTAATATTTTGATTTATTTCACAAATGTTTATCCTTACAAAGAATCAGAGCACACACCTTTCTTTTTTAATCACCCAGGTTATGAAGATGAGTTAAACTTTTAATTAGTCTATAATGGAGATATAGTTTGTTTCTATTATGGATAAATATTCACAAGTTTTATAAAATATGTTTCTTATGTAATTGTTCATCAAATAAACTAAAACTTCTTTTCCTGGGATATTTTGATTATCAATGACATGTAATGAATATCTTATAAAAATGATGTAAAATAAATATATATTTAATGTGGGATATCATAGTTATTATATGAGAAATGTCTACTTATTAATTAATATTAAATTATTTATTTTGAGGATTATAATTTTATATTATCAGTAAAAACTCTAAGGATAAGTATAAGGGATAAGTTTAATTATAGGATTACATCTTGATGTTTTTATAAAGTGGATATTGTGTTGTTATCCTATCAATTATATCCATTTCTGAATACCAGAAAATGAATTCATCTTTGGAAATAAAATTTATAAATGGGAAATCACCAAGAAAAATGTCGGTTTAGTATTAACTCAATCATTAAATTGGTGCATTATGAGTGGGCTTTAGACTACACACCCGGATAGACATAATGAAATGAAATAGAGCTCATCTAGAGATACCATTAATAGTTTAATGTATTAAATGTTAGGAACATATTATTTATCAACGTAAATTCTATAATCCAAGGGCTAACAATGATGATCAACATAAATAATTTAGAAAAAGGTAAATACTTTGAAAAAGAACTAAAAAAGTGGGTTCTGAAAATGATATGTAATGAGAAACATTTATCACCCTCTGAAAAACTCTAAATATTGTTTATATCTTGTTAAAACTCCTCCCTTCTACCTAAGAACCTGAAATTATCACCAGAAAGAGTAGATATTGAATTATTAGTAAAAAATTATAGTTATAGTAATATTTTATCCCAAGAATATAACTCCTCTATAATAGATATTTATATGGGATAACTTCAAAAAAAACATAGTATCCTTTATTTAGTCAAATTTGACTTGATATAAGGAATAGATTGGATATCTTTATAATAAAAATTTCCATCATGGGGAAAACACATCTAAAATTCAACAAAACACCACTAATTAATGGTAAATATTTTCTCTTAAAATATCGCTCCCATTGTATATGTGTATTTTTCACAAAAACATAATTGAAAACTCACCATTAGTTATATTCCTATTATGATGGAAAATATGAGTTTAGTAGACATTACAAGGATAGTGAAGATAAACCTAATTAGAAATTAAATTTAAATTCAAGTTAGTATTATGGATTCTCTTAATTATTTTTTTATTTTGTAATAATTTAAATTTAAAATATTTAATTTATTTAATGGGAGAATGTAACACACAGATATTTTAGAAAATATATTATTCTATAAATAAATACTATTTTTTCACTTGTATAATAGGAAACACTGAACTAAAATGAGATGACACATATTAAATTATTATTTTAAAGAAAATTTATGAATAAAATAAACCACTTGAAAACAATTTAAATTCAAACAAAAAAAAATTAGGAACACTTAGAGTTTTAAACAAAATTTTTCAATAAACTCACTTTTCCTTTTTTTTATTTTCATTTAAAAGAAAAACTTATAAATTTTGGAATTTTATATTTATGAAATAAGAAATACTATAGGATTAAAAATTTAAATATTAACTTAGAATGATATTTTGGTCTTTTTGGAAGTAATTGATTATTATATGAATAGTGAAAAAATGAGTTTTTACCAAAATTGAAAATTTTATGAATTTATCATTATATAAGAATGGAATTGATGTTAATTAAAGATTTTAATTATAAAATGATTTATTTATGTTATAAAATTATTAAATTAAAATATTATTATATACATTGAAAACCTATGTTTAATTTTTAGAACTTAGGTAAAATGTTATTCCAATTTTAAAACATATTTTTATCTTTTAATTTTATTAAAAAAGATCACTTCCAATGTCAGTTTTTGAATTATTTAAAATAAAAAAACTATTTATTTTATAATCTACCAAAATTTTTCATAGAAATTAATATCATTGATACATTTTTCTGATAAATAAAATTTTGTTACCATTGTAATATTAGAGTAAAAATAATTTTACTCAATGTAAAAGACCATAAACATTAATAAAACATGTCTATTAGTGTTCATATAAAAGATATATCAATATTATCTCCCCTATAGTATTTTACATTGGATACTTTGAGTATTTAATGGTGACCTAACTTTATTCAAATGGAATGAGGGATTTCAAAATTACCCTTCTCTTCACTTAGAATAGGAGAACACTTAAACAAATTCATAATACACCTAAAACATAAACGTTTATTTTAAAAATATTCAATTTGTATCCTATAATTTTAGTTTATTTGTTTCAAAATTTTCTATTCTCAGTTATTTATCCTAAGGCATCCATTTCCAAGGAGATTTTCAAGATAAATCTTAAGTTCTCAACATAGTTATTTCTTACTCCTTAGACTTTTTTCTCAATCTTCCTCTTATAATATTCTTACAATAAATATAATATAAATAACATAGCACTATTAATATATTTTAATGTTATTATATTAATTAATAAATCTTTATTCAACCCTCCCTATCTAGTAAAAAAACATATATCATGCGTATGCACAGACTATCGCGACTATAAAGTGATATAGTTCATTTTTCATCACGACTTATCATTATTGGTAATAAAAATAATAATTAAGGAATTAATATATTAAATAATTATGTATTATCATTCTGAAATGATAAATTATCATATACCTTTATTCCATCCCATTTTTTGAAAAATGGAATCATTAATCATGCATAAGTGTGGAATATCACCCCCACGAATGATAGATTTAATTTTCCATCACCACTATAAGTGGATGTTATTAAGAGTTAATTTAATTAAGGTATATAATCTATGTTAATTTTATATTATTTTATAAAATTTATTGTAAAATTATATAAAAATAATTCCTTACTCATAAAATCATTATAACATGATCTCATTTGGAATAGTTTAGAAAGACAATGTGAATGATATTGTAATGTGTAAATTAGCAATGATTATAGAATATTATATTATTGTAATATAATTATATTATAATTTAATAATTATATTATAATTATTATAGAATTTTTTTATTAATAATTAATATATTTATTAACACATTACCTTTCAATCATTCAATATGTCGAAACTAGTTTGTGGAAGCTCCTTTATCCCACACCATATACATGTATTTCACCTAATTAAATGGAGATAAAGAATACAAAATTTTATTATTATATCTTGAAAAATCGACAAATTATGAAAATTTATAGAAGAAATATGAACAAAACCTTTATAATGAAACTGATCTAAAACCTTCAAGATTATTCACACTTGATATTGAAAATAGCTAATAACTAACTAATATACATGTAAAGAATATATATAAATAATGTTCATAAAATTTTATAGACATAAATATGGTTATGAAAGATGTGATTAATATAGTTATGTTTTTTTATAAAAGTGGATATAATACATTCGAATAATTAATAATTCAAGCTTAGTATTTTAACTAACTAAAATTCCTTCCATTGATCTACATGCTTTCTTATTAAACTATGTTATTCTAGGTTTTATTTAATATAGAAAAATATATTATAATTTATTTCCTCAATATTTTTTTTGTTTTTATAATTATTTCTTATAACTACAATTTCAATTGGTTCATTCCTCATGCATAATAATACACGTGAAGGGTTCTTTGTTTCAAATTTTACTTTTTCAAAACATAACTCATATTGTTCACAATGACATCCTTTATATGGTTTTATTACTACATAATGAATTTTTATTACCGTATTCATGTAATTTATGGGTTTTTAAGATCCATATTATGTTATTTATTTAAATTTTACTCAATTCCAAGGATACCTTGGTTATAATTGACTTTGTTAATTCAACTCCCATTATTGATTTAGAATGATTCTTCTTGTAATTATTTCTTCCAAGTTTGGTTTCATCCACAAAATAATTTTTTTCTTGGAACATTATCATAATCTCAAGGTTGAATCAATTTCTAATTCAATTATTTTACCATGATGAATTTCTTCCTCAAAATTAGGTCATTATATAGAATAATTCGAATCCTCTTTAATTATGGTCCCCCTATCTATATTTTCCATTAAGAAAACTTTGTCCTTCACAATTATAATCCCAATTATTTATTATCTCAGGTGAACATCATAATTCCTTTATTATATTTCTAAAATTAATTTCTATTAGTCTTCTTATAATATGTGTTTTCAACAAAGGTATTTCAAAATATTAAAAAAAATATCCTTCCAAAAAAATTATCCCCCTCTACACATTTATTTTCAAAAACTTTTTTATCTTCTAGATAATATATTTTTAATTATTATCTTTAATATTAAATGTTTCCAATGTTTTTACTTCACCTTTTATAAATGATTATGGATTTTCTGGGATCACTTTTGGAAGATTATTTTTTTAAAACTAATTTTTTTCAAACAAAATTCACAAAATATTTTTTAAAAAAATAATATCTTTTTTTAGTATAAGTTATTGATTTTTATTTCTAAATATTTATTTTTATAATATCATGTTTTTAGTTTAAAAAATGTTAGATTTCTGGAAATATGTTTTCAGAGTAATGTATAATTTTATCACTTTCACCAGATCTAAATAATTGTCTAAAAATTATTTTATTATTTTTCTACCATTTACCTATGTATCTCCAAGGAATTTAATTCATTTGAAGTTATTTTTCATGAACCGCTCTATAATTATTCTTATTAAATACTTTTTGGGGTGTGTAAAACCATGTCCTAAACCGATATTTTCACAAGGGGATTGATCTGAACATGTGATGATGGTGACGATGGAACTAGGAATAGGTTATAGATACAATGATTCCTCATGGATTCTATGTGATACACTCAATTTATAGAGGATTTCAAGGAGTAAGTTAATCAATACCTAGTGAAATGTGATGTAGATATCAATTCCTATAAGATTTTAAGAGAAAATATTTCTTGATTCCTATTGAATTTTGAATTTAATGATAAAATGATATTGGTAAGAAAGATAATTAGCATTATCACTTCTCCTTGATTACTTTTCACACCTTTATAGTCATTATACCATAGAGGTGAAACAAGTATGACTGGGGGATTATGTTAGCTTTGTTAGCACATGACCTATTGGTTTTATATTATATATCATTATGCCTAATATGAAGTTATTATTATTATTTCTTACACTTGTGTACATGATCAAACTTAGTTAAGAACATATTGTTGGTTCCCTATTGGGTATTTTACCCCAAACCAACTCAATAATTTCAGTGTTCTTGAACGTTTCAAGTCTAGAGATTTGGATAAGGATTGAGACAATGTCAAAAGGACCCCATGAATTTTATTTAATTATATATTAATTATTACACTATATAGACCTTACACTTTGGATGAAGCCTTTATTTATAATAAATATATAAAATTTATCATTTTATAATGTTTAATCTCTTTATTTATTATATTTTTTCATTTATTATTGACCCTATTACCTGATATTGAGGGTATAGTATCCCAAATGATGAACTCAGAAAATCCTTTCTAGTTAGTAGCATCTTTCATATGTATAGGTGCACATGAGGTTGTGTGACCTTACAGCTTAGACCCAATTATTCGGGTCATGGTGTTATAAAATTATATCAGAGGACTATGTTCACTAAATTTTATTTTATCATTAACTTTATTTGGGATAGTGTATAAATAATGTATAAATGTTGGGACTCAATAAAAGTAATTATGAAATTGTCTGGACATTACTATATAGTGGAACTCTGAATAGCCATAATGTGGTGGAAATTATGTTTTACTGTCACCATTGAGTTAATTCACCCTAGGTGGTGTACATGAGTTTGAGATGTAATTTATGAGGCTTTGGGTGTGTTTATACATCATGACTAGGAAAATAGGTTCACATGAAATATATATACATGTCACTATGTTATATTGTAGTTCTTTAATTAAATCCCTTGATTTGTATACCAATTTGGGATAGTTTTTATTTTTGTGATATGTTGGTGTTTTTAGGTTGTTATAATATATCCTTGTTTGAATTAAATATTTGAACTGGGAATTGTTTTAGTGTATATATAATTATTTCAGCTAATGTTTAGGGATGTAAAACAAGGTCAGTTCTTGGAGGAGTATACAATTGGTTGGGGGTAAACTTCTAAGAGAACCTTGTATGGTCTCATAGACTATATAGTGTCTTTTTATTTTATTAATGTTGTTGGTATTTCATAAATTCCTCCTCATAGATGTTTGATGGGTCTATCAGCTAGGGTAGTCCAGGATCCTCTCATTCCAACATCTATAGTATAGAGGGTGTACCCTATCACACCCATGTACCTTTATAGGTGATCCTAGTTATAGAGACAAATTTGTTTGGACTATTTTTTATAGTAAATTTCTAAGGTAGAGCCACACATAGTACCATGATAAATCATGCTCAAGATTTATCACTAGAGTATCCTATTAAATTTTTGGTTACTGATGGCATGTAGGATATAGATGATTGGATGGACTTTATCATGAGTATTAATAATTTTTTCTTGACTAATAAAGAGGGGTGAGTGATCCTAGAAACCATAATGGTTCATGTACCTTCCAGGAGATGGTGTAATTCCATGAGTAATTATAGGAGTTGAGAGGATCTTTCTTTGGTGACATTAAAGGAGTTATTTCTTGAGTAGTACTTTCCAATCATAATGAAGTTATATTGTGCCCAGAAGTTCGTGGAATTTTTGAAGGGTTCTAGGATTATATCTATATATTTTTATTAGTTTATGGATTTACTTTACTTTACTCGTTTTTTCAGAGAAAAGTGTGTATAAATATTAGAAGTTTGAGATATTCCTATCTCCAGTTCATATACATCATATTAGGGATTTTTCATGATAATATACACACAAGTAATGAAACATTCCCTGAAATCTAAGGAAAGGATTGAGGTGTAAAGTGATGTAGGATTACTAACGGTCCATAGCAGACCAGGGACTGAGTTTCCTCTCACTACAAAGGGATTTTCACCCATAAGTAGGAAGAAAATACAAGAGGCTTGTAGAACATAACCACCATGTTTGGGGGGCATAGTTTAACTTCAAAATCCCCCTCAGGAGTATTTTAAAGGTGTTTTAACTTTTGAAAGGTCAACCACTATCATTCCTTTAGTACATCGCCTCAAAGAATGTGTTGGAAAAGTTTCAAGGTTGTGTGTCTTCCATAGATTTTATTCAGTACTGTGAGATCAATATTACATAAATGGTTGAGTAATACACCTTCATGGAACATGGTATATTTGTAGGGATCTCATCAATGGTCTCATATTGGTCATGCACCTCAGGGATTGGGTCCTATATCTAAGGCAGGCTACGAGTGTGTAGTGGATCAAACTCTAAAAGATGGTGGAGTTTGATCATATACTTTTCAAGGTATGGTTCTTATCCCCTATACACTATCTACTACCTTATTTTATATAGTTTCTTTCATTCATTCATATCTACACAAGTAATTTTGGTACTTAACCTACTGGTCAATTTATCCTCTAAGTTAGTCATCCTTGATACACAATTCCTAATGATAGCGGAAAATCCTCAGTGATTCCCAAATTGTCCATTAGTCATCACAGTATATGGAAATCTTTCAAAATTCATGATTTTGGAGATGACGACATTCGATTTTCTTCTCACCATGGATTGGTTGACTAGTTTGCAAGATCCCATTGATTGATATCATAGATGGGTCTCTATTACTTCCCTGAAGGGAGTTATATATGTGATGACCAAAAAGTAGTAACTAGAATTAGGAAGAGATTGAAAATGATTAATTCATATTTAAATGACCACGACATAGATGATAGGCTAGGATTTTTTGTGGGAATGGGGATATCCCGCTCGAATATTACTCTATTCCTAGATCTCAGTCATGATTCATTTCTAGATAACATCACAAGACTTAATCTTGAGAGAAGAGTGGTCTTTGATATTGACTTCACACCAGGTGCCCTTCCCATATTGATACACTATATCAAATGAAACATACCGAACTAAATAAGATCATGGTGTGGCTATATGGAATTGAGATGATGGGATATATCGAGCCAAATACTTTGCAATGGGGTGTATCAGTTTAGTTAAACAAGAAGAAAGATAGTGGCCTTAGACTCAGTGTTGATTACCATAAGTAAAACCAGGTGAACGTAAAGAAAATATATCTCTTACCCATGATATTTGGACTTTTTGATTGGTTATGGGGAGATCTGTGGTTCCCCAAGATTGATCATTGATCAAGGTACCTCCATTTTTGATTTAGAGAGGAGGACATTATGGAGGCTACATTTTGGAAAATCTATGCATGGTACAAGAACTTTTCGATTCCATTTAAACTAAAAAAATCTGTTCTTAGTGTTCACAGATCAAATAAAAAATATCTTCCGTCCATGCATAGACCCATTCATAATTGTGATCATCGATGATGTCCTCATCTAATCACGTTCACTATAGAAACATGTTAGGTACCTCAATATAGTCATGAATACTATTCGATCACATTATATTGACACTAAAATGTTGAATATTTAGTTAGGAATATATGAGATAAAGTTACTTGATTATTTGGTTTATGAGATGGGGATATACATGGAGCTAGGGAAAGTATAGGTAGTCATGTCCTAGATACATCCTTAAAATATATTTTAGATTATTTCTAAATTTTAATGTTTTCACCATGGTTGTTATGGGTACAGTTTGTAAGAAACAATTCATAACCTGGTCGTTTTGAGTAACATTACTAATCATATGTAGTGATATTATAATTATTTTTCATTTAAATTTTACAATTTTTGAACCATGAATATAAATTAATTTCTTAATAAATACCATAAATATTTATTATTATTTATTCTTTATACATCCCCATTTATTATTTAGAATTAGTGTAGCATCAATTATGTAAGTTGTTTAATAAAACCAAACATGATCATGTTATAATGAATTGATGATTATAAACCAATCAATATTTCATAATTATTGAATTATTGTTCATTAATGATATTAATATCATATTATTAAATTGTTAAAACATAATTTAGAGTTGGTATATGAAAAATATAAATTAAATGGGAAATAAAGATGGTGTTACATACTTTCAAGATATTGATTTTTCACTTAGATATATTTTTTATTTAGAATCTATTGGGATATTATTCTATGACCATGACATATAAAATAAAAGTAAGGATTAGAAAAGACTATGTTTTAGTAGTGTAAATATATAAAATTGAATGGTTTAGAATATATGTAGGAATATAACTTTTATAGATGAAAATGAGGGGGTTTCATTGGAAACTAGAGCTAAGCAACCGATAAACATTGAATCACATTGGATTAGGGTTATTTTTGTGGTAAAATATTTTATTATAATAGTAAAATAGAATTAAATAAAGTGCTCTTAGAGGGAATTAAAATATTAATTTATTTTTTTAAAATTAATTACATTTCATATTTATCTTCTTTTATCTTATATAAATAATTATTAAATAAATTATTTTTTATCTAAAATAAATGAAAAACCCTATTAGTAATGTATATTTCATAATAAAAAATGTTGAATTGATTTTATCTAATACAAAATATAAATATGTTAAATATAAAATCTAATTAAAATAACATAACATAATTGAATTTTTTTTAGAATAGCACATTTTCATATTCATTTAGTGATTATATTTTTATTTATTATCACTCCTTAAATAGTTTATAGATTTAAATTATATATTTATTATATAAAATATATTTTTTCTAGTACATTAGGTTCTTCTAAATAAGTATAACATTGTCATTATAAAAAATCCATCATGCCCATTAGTTATACGTATTACCAATGAATATATTTGTACATATATATATAATGGTAATATAATATTCACATTACACTTTTTCACTATTATATATAACCGTAAAAAATTTCTACAAATAATTTTTCCTTTTACCCAGTTTTCTCTAAAAAATTGTTTTCGTATTTCTTAATTTTTTTGTTTGTTTTTTAAATTTTTACTTAATTATATTTATTGTATAAGAAATAGAGAGGATCAATATTTAAATCTAGAATTTTTTCCCTTCATTTTTTTATGATATTTATATATGTGTGTTAATTATAATAATGTTTTAATATTATATATTATAAAATAAATGAATTTTATTTTTGATATTTCTTGAATGTGAGAAAATTAATTTAATTATGAAAAATATGAAAACTAAAAAATAAATATTTGGACAATAATATGGTAGATTATATTATCCTAGTAGTCATACTAAGAAATTTTTAATCACCCTACCCCTTAGAAATTTTTGATCCTCTATATATTGCTATATTGGGTATGATATACTATTTATCTCATTATATATGTGGTAAATTATTAGTATTATGTGATATTAATGAATTTTTATATCTCGATATCATATATAAACTTTTATTTTGTAGTTTTTATCTTATTATTTTTTAGTTTCTATCTTTATGACTTTTTGATTGGTAATTTATACATTTTTATTGTTGTATATGGTTGTTGGATCGAATATAAAGATATGTACGTCTATTAGATGGAACAATACAAGAGGGGGGTGAATTGTAGGTTTAAAAACCTTTGAGTTTTAGCAACTAAGAGATTATTTTAAATGATCTTAAACTAATACAAATACAAACACCCACAATTGTATTGAATGTAAAAAGGTATGATGTATTGTAATACTAATGTAATGTAAAACAATTGTATTCAAGATGAACACAATAATCAGAGTAATACAAAGATGAATGATTCTACCTTAAAGAGTATATAATCAATCAATACAATATGTAATAGAATGATTTTAATTGAAACAGTTACAATTGAAAAAGTAAAGAAGAAAGGAAACAATACAAATTTCTTTCTAATACAAGTAACAGCGGAAATGTAAAAGAATTACAATTCTTTTAACCCAAAGAGAAGGGTTATCCTTTCACCTATGATAAAAGGTCTGTCTCACCAACACCTTGGTGAGCCCTCCATACTATGATCGGCACGCCTGTCTGCCTGTCCCCGGAAGCCCTTGATACGATGATCGGCACGTCTGTCTGCCTATCCCCGGCAGCCCTCGATTTTGTTGGTAATCGACACCTCTATCTTTCAATTGCTTGAAAGCCCTCGATATGATGATCGGGCGCACAAAGCAGAAGAGATAAGTCACAGTGTCTCTCTCTAGGATCTTGGTAGTTCGCAAAGTCTCTTCATTCATTTCACCATCATTCCCTCAGCTTCAAATGACCTCCTATTTATAGGCCTCGGGTTCCAACGGTCATGTTGCCTCCAACGGTCATATTTCTCCGAAAAACTCGGAGGGACTTGGACACCTGTCGTCATAATGGTCATATTGAAACAGAAAGCACGACATCGTTTTGATTAGTTTGTAACTAACTCAACGACATCATATTGGTTAAAACAGGATATATATATTGATGATAAGCAATGGTACGATTCTTATGAAACAAGTGCTTTTGACAAAGTACCAAAACAAGTAATGAACATCTGAATAGCAGAGTCAGTATGATACGATTGACAGAGTTAGTACGATACGATTGATAGAGTCAGTATGGTACAATTGTCAGAGTCATTACGATATGATTGACAGAGTCAGTATGGTACGATTGACAGAGTCAGTACGATCAGTATTGTACGATACGATATGGTCAGTACGATCAGCATTGTACGATACGATAAACATGACAGAAGACAATTTGTAATTTCCAAAATATGATAGAATACATTTGTGATTTTCAAAACATGATATAGAAGTCAAAAGAGGACTTTTTACTCAACAATGGTGAGTTATATACCTTGTATTCTATTAGTTATGGTGTTTTGGTTACATCATTTTTTGATGAATTTATTTATATTGTGTTTTTAGAGTATTTATGATATGTGGATCAATTCATATATGAGTTATTCAAATTTACCAGTGAGCCAAAAATGATTTAATCATTGGGATCCTTCAATATAATTATGTTATAATTTTAAATTTAATAATATAATCTTATAATCATTGGATAAACATGTTACTTCATAAATAACAAATTATAAAATTATAGTAATGTATAATATTGATACATGGATATAAAAACTCATACGATCAACTATAATTTATAACCTTTTGGATTGATAATGGTATTATAAATAAAAATACATTTCCATTAGAATTGTATTGATATATATTTATTTGGAATCATATAATTTTAAATAGAATATTATTTATATGTTTTTCAAGAATTAAGAATATTGTTTCCTAACTCCCAAAGTTTGACTACGTGATTCTTTATTTTGGTGATATATTTTACATTAACAAAAATTTTATAGCATATGATATTATGATAGGAGGAAAATTATTTATTACATAACATAATGATATTTTATATTACTAATGTAATAAATTGTTTTCAAATTTTTTATCTTATATTATTTTATGAAAAACTATATACTAGACAATTTTTTTGTTTGTTGAAATTATAGGGTTTTTAAGAAGAATTCAACAATTGAGAAAATTTAAGATGAAATTATCATAATTTTGAGATAATGATGATAACTTTAGTTCTATTTTGTTAATGAAAATGAAAAGGGATGATAGATTATAATTTTTGAAAACCCCAATTACATATTTATATAGGTATCATATCAAAGCGAGTGATTCATATTATACATATGATGATTGGAATAATTATGTTCTATCTATTCAGTAGAATATTATCTCATATTAGTTATACCTATTTTATTCCTTACATTATAAATAATTACCTTATAACTTTGGTAAATAAACATGATAATAGATAATTGACAATGAAAACTCATTAGAAAGAAGAAAGTTATATATAATGTCATATACAAAAAATTAAAGAACGTGGTTAATTTTTAAGGATATAAATAAAAATTCAATAAAAATTAATCTATTTTAATGAGGAATAATTTCACATTTTATATATGAAACTCAAAAAAAAATTAATATATTTAAATGTCATTATTTAACCTTCATAGGATTTAGTATTGTTTTATTGAGCTTTAATTTGGAAATTTATTTCTATCATCATGAGAGAAGCTATTATACCTATAAAAAAGGGTTAATATTATATCCTCTAGTAAGGAAATATAAGTTCATGTTAATTATTTTATCTACTTAAATAAATACCATAGTCAAAGCCATTTTCATTGGTTGTGGAAAAATATATGACTCTTCCCATTACTAAATGTAAGTCCAAGTCTACCGTACATATTCAATAAAAATTTTACCCACCTATAGTAGTATCTATCATGTTAAACCATAACCTATAAAATAAAATAAGGTTTAAAATCAATTAAACGGTAGTAAATATCATATTTTATTTTATGATGTTTAATTACTAAATGGAATTTATTATAAGATGTCAATGTTTATTATTATGTTATGAGGGAAAATATTTCTTTTACAAGTGGGGGAATTATCTTATATTGGTGTGTATAATTTTAATATATATTTATGATAAAATAATTAAGAAATATGATTGGTGTGGGTGATGGATGAATCCAAAAAGAATTTAAAAAAATTAATATATAATAATTATATTAAACTCATGAACATTAATTATGTAAAAACTAACTAACAAATATTCTGTAAAAACTGTGTAGATATCAATACTTTCATGGTTATAATTTTACTTCTTGTTTTATTTTTTATTTAAATTACCCAAGTAGAACTATATCCCTTTAAGATGTGGGCATGGGAATATATTTTCATCAATAGTGATGTTGTTAAGGATTAGGTTATGAAAATAATCACTATAATATTTTTTCCAATACATAATCTTAAAGAAGTTTTCATTAATTTATCTTTAATTAATAATTTATTTATAACAACATTTATGAAAATCATATGACCATAAATATTTGGAAATTTAAAAACTAGAAGAAATGTTTTATCCTTTCAAAAACCCTATTTTTCATAGTCATTATAAGAATATAAAATTTACAATTATACATATGGTGAAATAATTTAAAAAAATCACACCAATATCAATAATCAGAGATGTAATAAATTGAAAATTTTATTTTCTATTATCATTTAAAACATAACAATAGTAAAAAATATATCTTGATTTCATAGGAAATACACGTATGTTAATTTTTAATTTTTATTTTCAATGAAATATGTGTAATTATTATGATGAATATTAAAAAGATTTTATATTATAAAATAATAAATCCAATTTCAATGTATTATAGTTATTCACATTTTAATTTGATTTATAAAAACGTTTTCCTTTGTTTTCTAATTAAATTTTTTATCACATCTAATCATTTAAATAATCCAACCATGAAAGGTTATTTTTATCCACTTTTTACAAATAATTATATATCAAAATAGATTGTAAATAAGGAAATAATATTATATAAACATGATACATTTTGAAAATATTTTAAGTGTATATTATTTTGCAAAACTATGGAATACAAATAAATAATATAAAATTTAAATTCATTTTAAATGAAATATTTAAAAAATTAATAGAATAAGTTTTTTAATCATTCCCATGTTTTAAATTAAAATCATCAAAAAATAATTGAACAATAGTAAGAAGGTCATTATTTAGACTATCAATATATAATACTTTGAATTTTATAGTATATTAATAATTACTTACATTCTAATGACCCCCCCCCCCCCCATAGTAGTCCATGTTTCCTCAGTTAATCTACTAAAAGACACTGATATAATACCATAATCTCTAAAATATATATGTAAGTGTTGAGGGAAAATATAGTAATAGTATTTGATGAGTTCCCTTTATAATTAAAAAACATAATTCTTATAAATTCTACCAATGTATCAACTTGAAGTGGTAATATTATAGCCTCTCCCAAAATAACATTAGTACAAAATAACATTCCATAAATGGAATGGTATAGTACATAATAACATGTAACTCACAAAATAAAATACAAGTGAAACAAAAAAAGGATCATACTTGTATAGTTTAACATGAAGGGGTAAATTAGTGAATTATATTTATTTTTCAACACCTATATACCCTCATATTTATTTATAAATGATCTCACCAAATCCATGAACTAAATAATTATTGAAGCATAAAAACAACTAATAAGAATCACCTCCAAAATGATGAACATATCTCTTATGTATGGTGGTTTTTATCCCACTCACACACAGTTGTTCTTTGATTATCATAGATATATCCAGCGACCCAAACTATTACTTATAAAATTACCCTTTTGAATTTAATTAAATATATTATGGTTATATAAAACACATGAACTATTTTTTTATTTTATTATATACAATTGGATTTTAAATTGATGGTAATTATATATACTATTAATAATATATCTATTGAACAATTATCATAGAACTAGTAAAAATATATGATTTTAAACAATTATTTTGGCACAGAAAAAGGAGTGAAGGACTCAACTAGTAGAATCATACCCTGTGAAGCCCATTTATCGAAGATTCTGAGAGAGATATCATTTTTGGGATTTTCTTAAAACTGATCCCAATTCGATATCCAACAACTTAAGTAGGAGATAAACTCTTTATGGGAGAAGTTCAAACTCATCGAGATCACGACCCAAACTGTAACAACCCAAGAATTTATAGAATAATACATTTTTATATCTATTAATAGTTATAAATAAGATATTAATTTTATATTAAGGAGGAAACGTTTTTTGATAGTGCACTCAATACACAACAATGGGTTTCTTTGAAATCTTACGTTTCACACAATGTTGAGTTATAACGAAAAATAATATAATATTATTATTATTATTTTAAATGGTTATTAACGCATAGCTGTTGTATAGGCAATAATGAACAGAAATAACTAAAATATGATTACACATGTCTATTAAGTGTTTTTACATTCATACAATTAATTATAGAGACATAAAAAGTGAATGAATCCAATTTTAAGCATAAATACTCTAATATTCTTTAAAATGTCAATTTATTGCCTTTTGATGGAGAACCCATTTTAAATATAGTTTTTGTCACTTTAATATGTTCTATTTTACAAAATAAACTTCTTATTTGGATTCGATACATCAAATTTTACTTTGGGTAAATTTTTGGTACTGTTCTGATGAAGTTTATTTTTTAATGAATAGTGAAAAATACTGCATTTTAATTCTAAACTGCTTTTAAATTTAATTTATTTATATAGATAGATTTTCATTTTAATTGTTTTTAATTTATAATTCGATTATATGTTTACCATTTAATTCAATTTTAGATACTTTAAGTAATTTCACTTTGATATTGGGCATAAAAAACGTCAATCTTTTGATAGTTATTATTTCTTAAAAACATATTTTTTGGTATTAACAACGGGAATTAATTTTAAAATAGTTTTTGCAACTTCTTGTGTTTTTAATTTGGAAAACATATTGTATTTTTATAATTATGAGGTCCAAATTGTGTAAATAGGTATGTTTTATTTTTAGGCATTATGAATAGTAACTTCAGAAAATATTTTATTTACCATGGTTAAACGGTAAATCTGGTATATAATGGTAAAAAATAATATAAAAACAATATTTAAATTACCCTAACACGTTTCTTAACCCTATTTGTAGATAAATTTACGATCATGGGAATCATTGGGTCTATTTGATACCCCATGGAGCCACTTTCAAGTGGAAATGACACTTTATAAAAATTAATTTAAAGTTATGGAAATTGTAACATAAACATATATATTTTAGTAAAACAAGATTTATATGAAGTTATATAAGTGATAATTTTGACTATAAATATTAATTATATAGATAAAAATATTTCATAAATCATGGTATTTTATTTATAATTTTTTAACATCCAATAATTAAAATTATATATGACACAATTGGGACATAGTGATGATCTTATTAATGAATGGTTTAAATAAATGAGAATATAAATATTTAAATAAACTTATTTGGAAACTTTTTATGAAATAAAATAATTTTATGGATTATTATAACTTTTTATATTTGAATTAATATAATTTTTTTGAAATAATCAAGTTGTTATAGATTTTTTAAATGTCAAGATATGAATACTTATTAAATTGACATAAATGAGTTTGAAAAATGAATACAATTTTATTAAATGATAATAAATCTTAAAAGTCTAAGATTCAGCCAAATAACATATATGATATTAAAAATGTCATTATGGATTCATTTTGGGTCTCTTGAAATTTTATATTAAATATATTAACCATATAGTATGAATATATAATAGGACATGGTAAAAGATAAATTTGTTAACTAAGGGTAAAAGCTAAAATATAAGGTTAATTTTATACCCTAAACTTTTCTAAAAATCATTTTATTAGATTATTTAAAACAATACATACCTTATATTTGAACTAAATTATTTGGGGACTTTTTTTAAATATAAATTATTTTTAAAATAAAATAATATTTTCAAACATTCCTAAAGAGCCCCTCCCCCCCCCCTTATAAAAGGCCATCACCTCTAACCCATTACCCACAACTCTAAAACCCCTTGTATCTTCCAAAATCTGCTACATGAATATCCCAACATCCCTATGTTCTTCATAGAATCCTTCCTCAAGTCATAAGGCAATTCAAGAAAGCATTTTGGTTCAAACCAAAGGGAGTTACCCAATTTAAAAGTAACGTCTTTTCTCAAGTTATTTTCTTTTATTTTCCTTCTCCAACCCCCCTAAACTCTATTTATTAAATTATTTTGTAAAAAAAGTAGTATATTCAATATACAATGATGTTTTTATGATAATTATTTATACTACACTTATACACACTTTCATCTAATGGATACGAACATATTGTTTCTTTGGACGGTGAATTATTGCCTCATAAAATGATGATTGTTCAACTATCTCCTACCGCCTCTAATGGTGGTCATTATGATGAAACTGTATTTATTTGTTATATATATTATATTTATATTGTCTTTATGCTTCTTTATTTTTCATTTATAACATACCTTTATGGTTTCCATAATGGGTAAATAATATAATTTCATTTGAGGAAGTGCAGACTACCACCCCCTCAAAGTGATATGACTCATTCATGCCATATGTGGAATGTATAAAGGATGGATTTAATGGAATTATATATTATATTATACTGTAATTATAATATACTAATGTATCATTTTGTTTTCATTCCATTAAATATGAAATAGAAATGAAAGTATCATTCATTCGTACGTACGGCTTACCATCTCCAAAAATGGTGCATTTCATTTCTTATATATAAATGTTATGTACTGTTATAAATGAATATATATACTGTATATATATGAAATATAAATAATTAAAATAATTTTGGAGATAACAGAATTTTTACCACATGGAAAAAGTGTAATTATAACAAGTTCATTTTTACTCAAATTCGGAACATCGACAAAATGTCTGATGTGAACTCAAATAATTAACAAATTACTATTTCAAGATAATAAGTGATATAAAAGGATTAGTAAAATTAAAAAATGGTTCTGAAGAAAGTAGAAATTAACTGAAGTTTATTATTTAGGAAATTAAAGAGCGAACAAGTCAAGTCGAACACGGGGTAAGGGAACTTCTTAACCTAATTTCCATTTTTTGGGTTAAAATTATACTTCTTGATTATGTTGTTCTATTATTATGTGCTAAATAACTTTTGATATCCTATATTGTATTTATACTTGATTTATGTTTACTTATAGTAAATACACATAATCAATCTATATTATTTACAAAATTATCATTATAAGGGACTTCGTCTCAATCACCATTAATTGAGGCATATTTTCATTTATACATGACATTATTTTATACGGTGTATAAAGCCCTTTGACTTTTAATTTGATTCCAAAGGGATATTTTTTCTACAAATCCTTTTACTAAATGAAAAAAAATAATGTTTCTTTTTTAACGTACACAGTGACAATGAGCATTCCGCTGCCACGAGCATTATTTTATATTTGGCTTCCTTAACAAGACATAATGTTTTTAAAAGGAAAATAAATACCATATACTATTTTAATTATATTGGAATTGAAAATGGTTTTGATAATGTATTTATTATATTAATATATTGGAATTATGTATTGTGATTTCAATGTAGAAATGTTATCTTTTTTTATAACTGTGTTATGTGTTTTGATTATGTTATGGTTCTTGAAAAATGTTTATGTATATGATTGATTTTTTGATAAACCTAGGGTGGGTGAACCAGGGATAGCTCTCCAATGCAATGGGTAACGTGACAGAGGTAAACATTAATGTTTCTTCTAAGAGATTTTGGGAATATACTGTTATGGGTATTCCAAAATTAACTCCATATGTAGCTATGAAATCTACAATGTAAGTATGATATGGATTCCACAAGTTACATTTATGATTTATGATTTCCATGTGTTATTAATAAATC
Organism: Viscum album; assembly: GCA_963277665.1. Taxonomy (NCBI): domain Eukaryota; kingdom Viridiplantae; phylum Streptophyta; class Magnoliopsida; order Santalales; family Viscaceae; genus Viscum; species Viscum album. Next base: position 1,281,269,894 of record OY728156.1, read on the forward strand.
TTATGATTTTTTGTGGTATGTTAAAGATTGAAAGGTATGATTTCATTGATTTTTATGTATTTATGGACTAATTTTCTCTTTCCTTGTTTTAAAACCCTTACTAATATTTTTATGATCATCTTTAGTTTTTGAAATGTTTTTCACAGAGTATAAGGAAGTGTAAGAGAGAGGAATAATTCAAGGAGATTTATATAAATAAAAGAACTCTCATTTTATTTAAGGAGTTTTATTGTTGTGAAAAAAATGGATATGGTAGAAGTGTCTACATTTTAATTTCTAAGATGTAATGTAATCGTTACGGCCTAATTCCTTAAAACTCTAAACCTAAAAAAGATCCTCAATGTGAATTCATATCTTAATTCAAGATTATGTAATTTTTTAGGGTTGGGGCCTTGTAGATAGTATCAAAGGTCGGTTTACATAACTTTTGAGGTTAGGGTTTTATTTAATAATAAGTTAAATAACCATAATAGTTAGCATATTTGAAATAATTATAGTTATTTTAGATAAATTTATTTAGTTTAAGATAACATGAATAAGAATATATTAGTGTTTACCCTACTCGTAAGATAGTATGTGATGATTTTACTAATATACTCATACTATCCTTTTTTGTTTTAGTAAATGGGTAAATCTAGAAGGCACCAAATTAAAAATGGACTTGAAGGAAACTATGGTGGTTTTCTGAATGAGTAACTGAATGAATTTAGAGCGGCAATGAGAAATCTTGTGTTTATTCTCAACCAACTATCTGGATTCATGATTTACCACCTGAACCTTGGTCATTTTTATAAGGCATCATATGTGTGAGAAACAAATCCCTATGGAATTTTAGGTAATAATCATCAAGGTAAGTATATTAAAAAAATCTATGTGTCAAGGATGTGTAAATAAACACCTAGGAAAATGCATCAAAGGGACAAGAATATGCTATAGATGTGGTAATGATGTTCATAAATAAAGAACCTACCATGGAAAAATAAAGCATCCAGTTGACTCTAGGAAATGGAAATGATTTCTTTCCAAGGGATCAATTGAATGTTATAAATTTGGTGTTCATGGTCATTGCACAAATAGATTCCCTATGAAAAAGGTTCGGGAATGAGATCATTAGAATCATACAAATATATGTTTACCAATAACTAATTTAATTCTAATTGAGGATGAGAAAACTCACAATAACCAATGAAAGGTATGGATTATTTCATAGCTCATGTTTTGAAATTACTTAAATATTAGGACATTATGCATGATTTTGTTTGAATGAAAGAAGTATAAAATGATAATATATAAAAACATGGACAAATGATCATGAATAATGTTTGATTATTAAGATGATTATATTTTAGGAATTGATGAGTTATGTTGGATCAATGGATGATAGTATGTTTACAGGTATTAATGATAGGATTACTTTGGAAGACTTTTTCTAGGTTTTTTAACCCTAAAGTTTGATATGTGAAAATATAATTCAAGGAAGAATTAACATTTCTTCTGTAGACATAATGTATAACATTAGGGGTTTATGTGTTTTTTGTTTCAAGTAAATTATGTGTTATTAGTTTTTGGGATGAAAAATTTGAGGTATGAAATAACATTTGAGGTTAAAACATGTTTGGGATATTTTTAAGGATTTTCGTAATGTATTTAGAATTATTCAGGTTTTGAAAAAGGGAAACATGAAGACCATGTGAAAACCCGTCATGTCGGACAAAGCCATGGGAATCGAACTCATAACCAAAGTACGACTAGGATTTATTGCCTACCACTGGACTATGTAAAGTCCCTAGTTAGTATAGCTTGTTATTTTTTGTTAAATTATTTTATTGATAAAAAATAAGTTTATTTGTTATCTTATGTTTTATCAAATGGATAATCTTAGTATTGAAAAATGATTTGGTGATTAAGTGATGAAGGTTATTTTTGAAAATGTTTTCTCATTTGGGAACACTATATGGCTAAGGTAAATAGAATAAATTGGGATTTCTTTTGTGGAGTGATGGTTGAAATTTTATTTTGCAAGAAAATATGTTGTGCACATATGGTGATTTGGGTTAATTATTGAAATGATTAACCTATCATAGAGAATATGTGATTAGGTTAATTACACTCCAGTATGAGACTTTAAGAGTACTCTATGTTATTTGGATATAAATTTTAAGATTTACTATAGAAGAATATGTGATTAAATCCTTCTATGTTTTGGGTTTCAATCTTACCTTGGATTACTTTGAAGACTTTTAAGGACAGTTGTTTATTGAATGGTCTTTATTGAACATTGGGTACAGTTTGTTGAATTTTGGAGATTAAGAGTAGTATTTCATTTTATAAAGGACTATTATTTTTAGGGATTATCTAATATCATACTAAACGTTTTTTTTTAGTTAATCTCTAATGATATGTAAAATATGTAGTTCTTCTTTTGTGGATTATGTGATTATCTATAAGTTGATTCTATCTCTTTAGGTGTGACAAAATCATCTTGAATACTCGTCGTTCAGAGATAAGATGATTTTTTGGTAAAACTTATTAAAGGATGAAGCTCTACTTGAAAGGTAAGTATATTTCCTTATATTCCTTGTAAATATCATAAATAAATTCTTTAACTTTAAAAAAGGGAACTTAAAACAAAAAAAAATGTTGTCTATTTACTTTTCTTACTGAGGAATCAAAGACCGTTAACCCATCACAAGTTTGTGGTTTTCAGGTGGTTAACTTTCTCTTGATCATGTTTTTTATCACTCTCCATCAGAACATAATGGTTAGTTTTTATTCCATATCCATGTTTTATTACATGGAACCCTAGTATGGGTTTTCTCAGGTGACCTTTTTATTTCTCTCTCTTTCCCTTAAAGTGACATTTTTATTGACCCTTTTTTCTATGTGGGACTTTTAATGAAGTTTCTAAACCCAATTTTAAAATTGTGAGGACACAATTTCAAAAAGGGGTAAGGATGTAAGGACCTAGGTATTTATAAAATAATACATTTTTATATTTATAATTATTTATTAGTAAGATATTAATTTTATGTTAAAGAGGAAACTTTGTTTTATAGTGTACTCAACACACAATAATGGGTTTCTTTGAAATATTACATTGCACACAACATTGAGTTATACTGAAAAAAAATATAACAATATTATTATTTGAAATTGTATTTAACACATAGAAATTTTATTGGCAGGAATGAACAGAACTAACTAAAATATGATTACACGTGTTTTTTAAATGTTTTTACATTTATCCAATAAATGTTAGAGTCTTAAAATGTGAATGAATCCAATTTTAAGCAAAAATACTCTAATATTCATTGAAAAGTCGATTTACTGCCTTTTGATGGAGAACCCTTTTTAAATATATATGTTTTGTCACTTTTATATATTATATTTGAAAAAATAAACTTATTATTTAGAATTAGAACATCAAAATTTACTTTGGGTAAATTTTTGGTTTTGTTCTGATGAAGTTCATTATTTAATGAATAGTGAAAAATACTGCATTTTAATTCATAACTTATTTCTAATCTAATTTATTAATATAGTTATAGTGTATTTTTAATTCATTATAAATAATAATTGGATTATGTTTTTAACATTTAATCCAATTTTGTTCATTGGAAGTAATTTCCCACTGAGATTGGATATAAAAAAATGTCAATCTTTTGATAGTTATTATTTCTTAAAAACATGTTTCTTGGATTTGACAGCAGGAATTAATTTTAAATTAATTTATGCAACTACTATGTTTTTAATTTCAAAAAAATAAATTTCATATATATAATTGTGATTTCCAAATTCTGTAAATAGGTATGTTTTATTTTTAGACATTATGAATAGTAACTTCAGTAAATATTTTGTTTACCGTGGCTAAAAGGTAAATCTAGTAATTAAGGGTAAAAAATCATTTTAAAATAATATTAAAAATACCCTAAAATGTTTCCTAGACCTATTTTCTAATACATTTCTGACCATGTTCATCCTTGGGTCTATTTTGGGACCCATCGAGTCACTTTTAAGTGAAAATGACACTTTATAAAAAATAATTTAACATTATGAAAAATGTAGAATAAACATATATATTTTTGTAAAAAAAATTATATGGTGTTATATAAGTGATATTTTCAAATATAAATAATCATTTATTTCATACATCATGGTATTTTATTTATAATTTTTAGACATCAAATAAATAAAAATATATATGACACAATTGTGATGTAGTGATTATATTATTAATGAATAATTTAAATAAATGAGATTATAAATATTAAAATAAATTTATTTTGAAACATTTTATGCCATCCATTAATTTTATGGATGATTATAACTTGTTATATTTGAATTAATGTTGGTTGTTAAAAATAATCAAGTTGTTATAGATTTTTTAAAAGTCTTGATATGAATAGTTTATAAATTGACATAAATCAGTTTCTAAAATGAATACTATTTTATTAAAAGAAAAAATAATCCTAAAAGTATATTATTCATATAACTAACATATATGATATTAAAATTTTTATTAGTGATCCATTCTGGGTCTCTTTGAAGTTTATAGTAATTATATTAACTATATAGTATGAATATACAAAAGACATGGTAAAAGATAAAAGAGTTAACTAAGGGTAAAAGCTAAGAGATAAGATTAATTTTCTGCCATAAACTTGTCTAAAACCCATTGGATGAGAGTATTTAGAACAATAATCACCTTATATTTGAATTAAATTAGTTGGGGGCCTTTTTAAATCGAAATTAATTTTATAATAAAATAATATTTTCAAACGTTCTTAAAGAGCCCCTCCTCCCCCTTATAAAAGGCCATCACCTCTAACCCATTCCTCACAACTCTCAAGCCACTTGGCTCATCCAAACTCTGATCCAAGAATCTCCCAGAATCCCTCTATTATTTCTAAAATCCTTCCCCAAGGAAGAAAGAATTTTAAGAAAGCATTTTGGTTCAAACCAAAGGGAGTTACCTGATTTAAAGGTAACGTCTTCTCTGAAGTTCTTTTATTTTATTTTCCTTCTCCAACCCCCATAAACTCTCATTATTCCATTATTTTATAAAAACACCAGTATCTTCAATATACTATGATTTTTTTATGATAATTATTTAAACTAAACTTTCATGCACCTCAATCTAATCAATACAAACATACAGTTTCTGTGGACGGCAAACTACATCTCAAAAAACAATGATTGTTCAATTATCTCCTACCACCTATCATGGTGGACATTATGATAGAACTACATTTATATATTATATATTATATATTTATATTTTCTCTATGAATCTTTATTTTTCATTTATAACATGCCATTATGGTTTCCATAATGGGTAAATATGATAATTTCATTTGAGGAAGTGTGGACTATCGCCCCCTCAAAGTGATATGACTCGTTCATTCCATATGTAGAATATATAAAGGATGGATTTAAGGAAATTATATATGATATTATAATTTAATCATAATATACCTATGTATCATTGTCACGCCCCAGCTCCCGAGTACCCGGAGCCGGTGTCATACGGAGGATCAAATTTGGTTCAGACTCTGAGAAACCAGCTATTTCTGAAAATACAGCTTTAATAAAAACTGATACCTATAAAAATTTAATCAAAAATGTAGGGTGATCATGTGAATTACTAGTAAGGGGTTTTAAAATAAACCAATATAACTTTTCAAAACATTCTTTAAAACTCTCCATAAAAAATATTTCTTAAAGAAAAGCTATAACACATGTAACATATCAAAGAAGTGCTCAATTAAAAACGTGCTAACAGAAATACAAGGATTCATGAATCAAATATAGGCATGCTCATTTGTAGTAACAAGTAAAATAAATTCTAAATAGTTTTTACATAAGAATATGTAGGCACAAATTAAACAGCTAAAAGTAATGAATAATCAGAGTTGTGCATAAAGGTAATAACTTCAATTTCATACATCGAATACTAAATCACTGAGTGCTAAACATATGTCATGACATAAGCTTTTACTTTTTTGATACTCATAAGTATTGACTCTTAACAATGTACATTCTACTAGTTAAATATTCATCTGGTTAATTAATTTTCATACACATAATGAGGTAATGTATAATGCCAGACTTTAATTTCTGTGTCAAGGCCTCGTACTAAGACATAGGGGATAACTGTAACCAGACCCCAACCCGGAGAGCCTCTATAACCAGACCCCAACCCAGAGAGCCTCTATAACTGGACTCCAACACGAAGGGTCTGCTATAACCGAACCCCAACCTAGAGGGCTTACTTGTACAGGTCCCCACCCCGGAACATACTAGTCCAATTCATTTCTCACATGTTTAAAAAAATCCATGTATCCAAAGTGTCCCATTCCACTTTGAATACCTAATTCTATGTATTTTATTTAGGGTGTCACATACCACTCCAAATAGTTAAATTATTAATTCATTGTGATAATAGTGAGATTTATAAATTAATATCATTACAACTGCTTCCATAAACTTTGAATGCACTATATTGTGTGTTTATAACATCAGAGAGGTATTATTCGTTTTCAAACCATGTGCTGATAAAAGGAAATTACCTCAGGTTAAATCATAATATTCTAGTTATAATTTAAATAATAATTTTCCCAACATTATTCATGAAAATTAAACATTCTTTGTGCATGTGATATTAATTTAAAACACACAAGTAATAAGGTTACCACATAAAATGATAGTTCCTCAATTTTGAAAATCCATGATTCATGGAATTGAATATTTATAGTTTAAAATGAACAATTAAGATTGATTTCATTTGTACACAAAGCATGCATAATTGAGTAAAAATATAAATAAAATGGAAAATAAAACCATTTAATCCAAATATACAATATATAATAGATTACACTGAAAATATGGTTGTCTCGGTTTATCGAAGGTATACATGGTTTATTACAAAATCTTTTCACATGAGAAAATTACTGAAGCTTATCAAATAATGGATAAAAAAGGTTTGAAATATGATATTATAACAACCTTTAAAGTTTCTTTAACTAAAACGAGTTTGATATAGGAAATAAAAATTTAAAAACTAATGTTTTACATAATATTACAAATCCATTTTAACCCAAAACTATATCTTCATCCACGTATTTACTTAATAATTATAAATCATCTTTATTAGCACAAAATAGAATTATATTGATTTATTTTCTATATGTACAAATATATACTAAGTGTTAATCCATTTTTTATCAATAAATATTCATACTAAACACACCCAAATATAATTTTCAACCATAGAAATATATACACATATAACTTTTAACCTTTGAAAAACAGGTATTTACTTATAGATGATATATGTAGCTATTAACCATAGATATATATATAATTAATTGTATGAACTTTTCATTTCACAACCAAAACAAGTACCGCTTCGTTGGTTAAACAATAATAAACACATTTAGAAAACCAGAATAGGTTTAAGATGGCAAACTATATCTATAAATATATATGGGTGTATTAACATATACATGTTCCTATAATCCAAATGTGTATATATAATTTCTCACAAGGAGGACCAAGAAAAAACCCTAATAATTAACGAATACCTTTTTAGCATTGTTTAATCACCAAGACTCAGTTTTATGAAAACTTACTTCGGATTATTATATAAAAAACTATAAGTATAACCTTATATATATATATAAATACAAGAACACACATTATCGGGTAGAAGTTTTGTAGAAAATGTGGTTCTTTGTATGTTGAGGTTCTTAAACTGACTTCGAATCTCAAGTTTAAAAATCCTGATTTTGGACATAAGGGTTTTATAAAAAAAACCTAGGGTTGTATTTATATATATATATATATATATATGGTATATATATGTGGCCCATAAAGAAGTTACATGGGGTAATTAAGCTTCGGATCCACTAATACCCTATAACTCAAAAATTCCAGGCCATGACGTTGGGTATAGGAGGGTTTACATCAACCCGTAAGATAAACAAATATATACATAAGTATGCATTTTTATATATTCGAAAAAGGAAAACACAAATCAAGACAAAATAGACCTTAATTTAAATCATGGGAAAGAATGAGGAGGCTCGGGAGGAGTTCAGGGGTTCTTGAAAATGATGCTGGAGGCAGAATAGAAAAATGAGAAATCTTTGAGGTGCCTCGGGCGTGTTTTTATAAACTATACCTATATATAGTATTTTAAAATGAAGTTGCAGGGGATACGAGGCCAAAATGGATTATAAAAATACTAGGGGGAAGGTCTCTGTGGAAACCGTGTGAGATGAGGGACCAGCAGCTGTAAAAGGTGAAGAATAAAATGGTGGGATACAGGATATATTGCACTGGTACAATGTATGCCGTGATAATAAGAAGACGTCACTACGGGTGGAAAACCGGGAGGAATTTCGATGGACAGTATCAGATCGGGCTTGGATTCAAGGGTCGGGATGTGTCTGTGGTTTATAAAGTTAAAGGATGGATCGGATTAAATCCGAGTCTAATCGGATGGCACTAGATCAATGAAGAGTCTAAAAAACATCGAACATCCACGATTAGATTGTGTTGGATCAAACGGACCACAAAAACAAGGTGGTGCTCCGTGGTTGCTGAAGATTGAAAACAGGACAGCGATCAATGGCCCAGATCATTTAATACGTGATCCAACAGCCCATATCTCATTCCTCCAGAAAAAATGCATCCCATATCGAAACTAGGAGGCACGCGCGGCTTCCTTATAAGCCTAACCCTCCGAAACATCATCTAGAAATCACACAGCACACATGTAGGGGGCCTTACACACGGGTTCCCGCTCCCCTACAGGCCTTGGCCTACCCATGCCCACCACGACCTTGTTCTCGCTCTGTGCACTCATGCGATTCTTCTCCCATGTTCCTGTGTGCCCCTCAGGGAACAAATTCCAGAATTTGGGTTGTCCTAGACTTGGGCCAAGGGCTAGGCTCATCCACCTAGCGTGAGCTGTCTCCCATGGCCTAGCCATAAAGTTCTGGCCCTAGCGGGCCCAAATTTTAATAAAATATAACCCTGAAATGGAATATTAAGGTAAAATAAATCTATATAGTAATCATCCTTTTAAACATGACTTTTATTTAATCTTAAAAAGGGTTAACGAATACATAATTATACATTATCTAATAATATTACTAAAAATTATTTATAAACACAAAAGCTTTCACATTCAAGGTTGTAAATTGAAACTCAGTATATCCACATAAAATATTTTTTAGTTATAACTTAGTTAATCAAAAACTTAGCCTAATTAAAAGAAATTAAACATAGTTTTGAACACCATTTAAGAAATGAAAATCATTACTTTGTATTTGGAGCATTTGAAAAATGTTTTCAATTCCTTATTAAATTTCAAATCCCAAAGTGTATTTAAAAATATTTAAATTTCAATATTTGGAGTAGTTTTATAATTTTTCATTCATTTACATAATTATTTTGGGGGCTCATATTAATTCTATAACAAGGGAAATTTCTATATTTATAGTCGTTAGAGTTTCATGTTTTCCCAAAGCAACAGTCGCATTAGTGTCTTATAAATCCAAGTCTTATGGTGTCCTATAACTCAAGTCAGTTGAAGAAGACGGTTCAAGTCATACCATTGGTGCTTAGTGTGGTCGCGGTGTCATTGGCCATTCTTATGTTCATTATGACAAATTTTAAGGACACATATTATTTTCTGGGGATTCTCGTTGTTTTAAGTTGTCTCCCTGTAATTCTAATAGGGTTTTTAATTGGTATTTTTGGTTAGCATGATTACTCTTTTGATCTTGGTGTATTCTAAACGCTATGGTGTTTTTATTTAAATGAAAAGTCTTATATCCATTTGTGTGTTTTACTCGGTTTCATTCTAATATAAATTAAAACCATATTATTACCTTCTCATGAGACACAATTTTTGTTCAGTTATTCAAACAAAAGTAAGCATAACTTATCAATACATGAGCTTCGAGTTTTGGGGTGTTACATCATTCCCCCCTACGAGAAATTTCATCCTCGCAATTCATTCTACATACGCATAATAGAAAGACTCCTTTTTCATCTTCACCACAACCTCCATAGTGGGGGGTCCTCTGGTGTGGCTAGGTGAATTCCTGAGTTTATGTTCAAATCTTTAGCTTCTCTAGCATAGATACATTTTGAGAAGAAAGGGTTGAACCTTTGAATAGTGCATTCAGGCCTCCACAGAGATGCTCAAGTGGTGGAAATTTCAGAGATGTCCAAATGGACCGTCTCTTGAAGAATTCGTCGGACTCACTCTTTATATAGAATATCTAAGTCATAGGTGTTTTCATATAAAGTAGAACTGAGTAGTTGGTACATGTAAGCTTCAAAAAGGTATCCTTCCAATGCAACCTCTTGAAGTCTCTCTTTGTCTGCGAAGTTCCAGCCCAAGGTAAAGCATAAAAATAGTCCTTCGTGGTAATTCCCTCTTCGCCTGTACTCAGCCAACTATATCGTGGTTGTTCTAAGGTATATGTAGGAATTCCCCCGAAAGTAATAGAGAATTCCTGGGGTGTTTGAAATTTTGTAGAATTTCTTGCATGTTTTTCAAAAAAATTGAAAAGGTAGGTACTCCTCTTCATAGGTCTTCACTAAGATGGTCTCTAGTATCTCAGTAGGGAGCGATAGGATATGAGTCTATAATTCCATCTGAAAATTAATTATGAAAGACCAATTGGTGAAACCTATTCAGAAACATAAACACATACAAGATAGAAAAAGGAAATAATGGATAACAAATTATGCTCTCATATCACCACTTGTTCATAAAAAGAGATAGGCTAATGGTTTCCCCAGTTTCCTAATTCATGTATCCCCAGAACTAGTTCAAAACATTCAATCTCTCAGAACCATATGCAACCTGATCAATCTAGTTTGATATCATGGGTGCACTTATGCTGTCTCCAAATTCTGGCATGTGGGGTGTACAATTGAGAGATGTATGTATGTACTTGTTGTCTGTATACCGAACGGGAGGCTCTGTACTCAAGGATTCTGAAGTCCATTACCTGACCAAAATGGCCATAGGAGAGGACTTGACATATATATTCTACATGGAGGTCTCCCCCTACTGCCACTTCTTGGAAGTTTGTGAGGGATTGGATGCCTTCTGCTACAGTGAAGCACCTAAAAAGTACCTCATAGTATTTTCCTCGTCGTACGTACGATGGGAATTGGGATTGCAGCATAAAGATGTAATCCAGACCCACTCTTCGGTGGAGTTGAAGTACTTGGGGAGATTTGGATATGTCATAGAGGTTCTTACACGTCATTTGGATATGGGCATAGTTTATAAAATTTTCATGGCTGGCTATTTAAATTATGGTTTCTAGGGCCTCATTGGGAAGGTACAGAAGATTTGTACCTTCATTTTCCATTTGAAAAGTAAGGAAACATCATTCTTAGTACTGCTTAAGTAAATTTTTTCATTATTCAGTTTTGATTTTCCTGAGTTATCCAAACCATATCCTCTGATACCAACTGTCATGCCCCAGCTCCCGAGTACCCGGAGCCGGTACCATACAGAGGATCGAATTCAGTTCAGGCTCTGATAAACCAGCTACTTCTGAAAATACTTCTTTAGTAAAAACTAATACCTAAAAAAATTTGATCAGAATCATACGGTGAGCATAACAATGCCCAGTAAGGGGTTTTAAAATAAACCAATATAACTTTTGAAAACATTATTTAAAACTTTCCATAAAAATTTATCTTAAAGAAAACCTATAACACGTGTAACATATCAAATAAGTGATCAATTAAAAATGTGCTTACAAAAATACAAGGATTCGTGAATCAAATATAGACATGCTCATTTGGAGTAATAAGTAAAAGACATTATAAATAGGTATTTCATAAGAATATATAAGCACAAATTAAACAGATAAAAGTAATAAATAATCATATTTGCGCATAAAGGTAAAAACATCAATTTCATACATCGAATACTAAATCACTTAGTGCTAAACATATTTCATGTCATAAGCCTTTACTTTTCTGATATTCATAAGTACTGTATATTAACCATGGACATTCTACTAGTCGAATATTCATCTAGTTAATTAATTTTCATACACATAATTAGTGAATTTATAATGACAGACATTAATTTATATTTCAAGACTTGTGCCAAGACCTAGGGGCTAACTGTAACCGGATCCCAACCGGGAGAGCCTCTGTAACCGGACTCCAACCTGAAGAGCCTCTATTACCAGAATCCAACCCGGAGGGTCTGCTGTAACTGGAACCCAACCCAGAGGGCTTACTTTTACTGGTCCCCACCCAATAAAATACTAGTCCAATACATTCCTCATATGTTTAAAAAATCCCATGTATCCAAAGTGTCCCAAACCACTTTGAATACCTAATTCTATGTATTTTATTTGGGGTGTCCCATACCACTCCAAATAATTAAATTTTTAATTCATTTTGATAATATTTTTATTTATAAATTAATATCATTACAACTACTTCCATAAACTTTCAATGCATTACATATTAGGCTTATAACATTAGATAAGTATTATTCATGTTCAAACCATGCGCTGATAAAAGGAAATGACATCAAGTTAAATCATAATATGCAAGTTATTAATTAAATAATAATTTTCCCAACGTCATGCATTAAAATTAAACATTCTTTGTGCATGTGATATTAATTTAAAACACGTAAGTAATGAGGTTACCACATAAAATGATAGTTCCAAAATTTTCAAAATCCATGATTCATGGAATTGAATATTTATAGTTTAAAATGACCAATTAAGATAGATGTCATTTGTACACAAAGAATGCATCGTTGAGTAAAACTATAAATAAAATGGAAAATGAAACCATTTAATCCAAATATACATTATATAAAAGATCACACTGAAAATATGGTCGTCTCAGTTTATCGAAGGTATACAAGGATTATTACACAATTGTTGCACATGAGATAATTACTGAAGATTATAAAATAATGGATAAAAATGGTTTGACATATGAAATTATAACAACCATTAAAGATTCTTTAACTAAAACAAGTTTGACATAGGACATACAAATTTAAAAACTAATGTTTTTCATAATATTACAAATCCATTTGAACCCAAAACTATATTCGCATCCATGTATTTATTTAATAATTTTAAATCATCTTTATTACCACAAAATAGAATTTTATTGATTTATGTGTATATGTCTAAATATATACTAAGTGTTTATCCATTTTTTTTATAAATAAATATCCATACTAAACGCACCCAAATATAATTTTCAACCATATAAATATTTACACATACAAATTTTAACCTTTGAAAATCTGGATTTACTTATAGATGATATATGTAGCTATAAACCATATATATATATATATATAATTAAGTGTATGAACTTTTCATTTCACAACCGAAACAAGTACCACTTCATTGGTTAAACATTGATAAACACATTTATAAAACCAGAATAGGGTTATCATGGAAAACTATATGTATACATTTATATGTGTGTATGAACATATACATGTTCGTATAATCCAAACGTGTATATATAATTTCTCACAAGGAGGACCAAGAATAAACCCTTACAGTTAATGATTACCTTTTTAGCATTGTTTAATCACCAAGACTCACTTTTAGGAAAACTTACTTCAGATTATTATATAAAAAAACTATAAGTATAACCTTATATATATATATATAAATACAAGAACACACATTATTGGGTAGAATTTTTGAACAAAATATGGTTCTTCATATGTTGAGGTTCTTAAACTGACTTCGAATCTCAAGTTTAAAAATCCTAATTTTGGACATAAGGGTTTTATAAAAAAACATAGAGTTGTACTTATATATATATATATATATATATATATGGTATGTATATGTGGTATTTAAATAAGTTACATGGGGTAATTAAGCATCAGATCCACAAATACTCTATAACTCGAAAATCCCAAGCCCTGACGTTAGGTATAGGAGGGTTTAACTCAACCCGAAAGATAAATAAAAATAAATACCTAAGTATACATTTGCATATATTCGAAAAAGGAAAACACAAAGCAAGGAAATATAACCCTTACTTTAAATCGTGGGAAAGAATGAGGAGGGTTGAGAGGAGTTCAGGTGTTCTTGAAGATGATGCTAGAGGCAGAAGAAAAAACCTACAGATCATTGAGGTGCCTCAGGCGTGATTTTATAAACAATAACTATATAGAGTATTATAAAGCAAGTTGTAGGGGATCTGAGGCCAAAATGGATAATAAAAATACTAGGGGGAATGCCTCTATGGAAACCATGTGAGAGGAGGGACCATCAGCTGTAAAAGGTTAAAAATGGTGGGATATAGGATATAGGGCACTAATGTAGTGCACTCTGCATGAAGAAGAAGATGTCGTTGCGGGTGGAAAACCGGGAGGAATTTCCACAACCAGGATTAGATCAAGCTTGGATTCATGGGCCAGGATGCATTCAAGGTTTATAAAGGTAAAGGACATCTCAGATTAAATCCGAGTCTGATCAAATGGCCCTAGATCAATGTAGAGTTTTAGAAAAACATCGAATGGCCACAATTAGATTGTGCTAGATCGAACGGACCACAAAAACCCAGTGGTGCTCCGTGGTTGCTGAAGGTAGAACACGAGATCGGGATCGACGACCTAGATTGTGAGATACATGATCTAACATCCCAGATCTCATTTTGCATAAAAAAATGAATCCCACATCTAAATGGGGAGGCGTGCGCGGCTTTCTTATAAGCCTTAGCCTCTGAAACATCATCTAAAAATTACACGGCACACACATAGGGGGCCTTACACATGGGCTCCCGCTCCCCCGTAGGCCTCGGCCTACCCATGACCACTACGGCCTTGTTCCCTCACTACGCACTCATGCACTCCTGCTCCTATGTTCCTGTGTGCCCCTCGGGGAACCAATGCCCGAGCTCAGGCTGGCATAGGCTTGGGCCGAGGGATAGGCTCAACCACATAGTGTGAGCTGCCTCCCTTGGCCTGGCCATAAAGATATGGCCCTTGAAAGCCTAGATTTTAATAAAAACTAACCCTGAAAATAAATCATAAGATAAAATAATTCTATATAGTAATTATCCTTTTTAAACTTGACATTTATTTAGTCTTAAAAAGGGTTAACGAATACCTAATTATACCTTGTCTAACAATATTACTAAAAATTATTTATAAACACTAAATATTTAACATTCAAGGTTGTAAATTGAAACTCAGTATATACATATAAAATCTTTTGTCGTTATAACTTAGTTAATCAAAAACTTAGCCTAATTAAAAGAAATTAAACATAGTTTGAAACACCATTTAAAAAATGAAAATATTCACTTCGTATTTGGATTATTTGCAAAATGTTTTGAATTCATTATTAAATTTAAAATCCTAAAGTGTAATTCTAAATGTTAAATTTCCACGATTAGGAGTAGTTTTATAATTTTTCATTCATTTACCTAATTATCTTGGGGACTCATATTGATTCTCCAACAAGGCCAATGGCTATATTTATATACATTAGAGTTTCATGGTTTCCCAAGGCAACAGTCACATTAATTTCTTATAAATCCAAGTCTTAGGGTGTACTATAACTCAAGTCAATTAGGGAAGATGGTTCAAGTCATACCATTGGTGATTAGTGTTTACATAGTGTCTTCGTCCATTCTTATATTCATTAAGACAAATTCTAGGGACCCATATTATTTTCTTGGGATTATCGTTGTTTTAAGTTGTCTCCCTGTAATTCTAACAGGGTTCTTAATAGGTATTTTTTCTTAGCTGGATTACTCTTTTGATATCTATGTATTATAAATGCTACGGTGTTTTTATTTAAATGAAAATTATTATATCCCTTTGTGTGTTTTACTCAGTTACATTCTAATATAAAAAAACCATATTATACCTTCTCATGAGAAACAAGTTTTGTTCAGTTATTCAAAAAAAGTAAGCATAACTTAACAATACATGAGGTTTGAGTTTTGGGGTGTTACAATCATTATGTTTTCTTTCCATTAAATATAAAGTAGAAATAAAAGTAGCATACATGCATATGTATGTCTTACCATCTCCAAGAATGGTTAATTTCATTTCTTATATCCAAAAGTTATATACTATTATAAATACATATATATACTATATATATATGATATATATGATATTTAAATCATTAAAATCATTCAAGATATAATGTAATTTTGACCACATGAACAAATTGTAAATACAAAAAGTTCATTTTTGACTCAAAATCCGAACATCGACAAAATGTTCGATATGAACTCAAATAATTATCTAATTTTAATTGTAAGGTAATAAGTGATATAAAAGAAATAATAAACTTAAAAAAGGTTCTGAATCCAGTAGAAATTAACTTATGTTTATTATTTAGGAAATTAATGAACAAACAAATCAAGTCGGACACGAGGTAAGGGAACTTCTTTACCCAATTTCCATTATTTGGGTTAAACTTCTACTTCTTGATTATGTCGTGCTATGATTATGTGATAAATAACTTTTGATATCATATATTGTATTTATAATTTATTTATGTTTAATTATAGTGAGTACACAGAATTTTTATATTTTATTTAAAAAATTATATTTTTACGGGACTTCGTCTCAATCACCTTTCATTGAGCCATATTTTGATTTTTACAT
Source organism: Viscum album (assembly GCA_963277665.1). Lineage (NCBI taxonomy): Eukaryota > Viridiplantae > Streptophyta > Magnoliopsida > Santalales > Viscaceae > Viscum > Viscum album. The sequence continues at coordinate 1,281,286,569 of OY728156.1, forward strand.
GATTTTCATTTATACGGTGTATAAAACCCATTGAACTTTAATTTCATTCATAATGAATCTTTTTTCTACAAAGAATTTTACTAAATGAAAAAAATAATGTTTATTTTTTAATATACATGGTGACAATGACCTTTCCACTACCGCAAGCATTATTTAATATTTTTCTTCCTTAAGAAGCCATAATGTTTTTAAAAGAAAAATAAATACCATATACCCTTTTACGTATTTTGGTATTAAAAATATTTTTGATAATGGATTTATTATGTCAATATATTGAAATGATATATTGTTATTTTAATGTGGAAATTTTATCTTTCCTTTATAGTTTTGTTATGTGTTATGATTATGTTATGGTTCTTGGGCATCGTTTGCATATATGGGTGGTTCGATGATAAACCTAGGGTGGGTGAGCCCGATATAGCTCTCCAGTGCATTGGGTAACATGACGGAGGTTAATGTTAATGTTTCTCCTAATATATTTAAGGAATATATTATGATGGGTATTCCAAATGAAACTACCTATGTAGCTGTCAAATGTACAATGTATATATGATATGGATGCCACAAGTTACATTCATGATTTATGATTTCCATTTTTTATTCATAAATCTTATGATTTTGTGTGGTATGTTAAAGATTGAAAAGTATGATTTCATTGATTTTTATGAATTGATGGAATCGTGCTTTATTTCCTTGTTTTCTAACCCTTAGTGAGCTTTTTATACTAATCCCATGTTTTTGAAATATTTTTCACAGGGTATAAGGAAGGGTTAGAGAAACGAAGAATTTAAGAAGATTTATATCATGAAAAGAACTCTTGTTTTTTTACGTAGATTTATTATTTTTAAAAATATTTGGAAAGAGCATAAGTTTCTAATTTTTAATTTTTGAGATGTAATGTAATAGTTATGGCCTAATTCATTAAAACACTAAACCTGAATATATCCTCAATGTGAATTATTAACTTAAGTCGTGATTATCCAATGTTTTAAGCCTCGGGCCATACACAAACCATGTTCACTGAACGGCCACATGAAAGCCCATCCATCAAAAACCTTAGTCTTAGGGTGTATGCCTATGAGAAACAACCCTGAGAAACAATCCTGACAATGTGTCATGGGTTTGACTTTGGGTTACCTGGTTCACGACAATGGACATTACTACGCACCTAGTTTGACACTCTTGAGGGATATTCCTTGGTAAATTCATAAGATCATTACAAACCATTATTAATGGGGAAAAGAAAAAAATCCCATAAGAATATATTTTAAGAAATAGATCATGGATAACATAGACTAAAGCCTAGAAATTCATAAGTTATGGAGATAAATGTAATTTATATGTTATCCATTTAATGTCATTGGATTCCCCTTTATGTGCTTAACTATATAAGATACTCATCCCTAATATTCATTTTATTCAAGAAAATGGCTGGAAATATGGGGATACATGCTAAAAATAGATGTGAATGGTAGTGTGACGATTGCCCCAACGAGATTCCCAACCTGATGGGAGTGGAAATCACAATCTTTTTCATGATACTCTCTCCTTAAACCCATGTTCTGAATAGAAACCTAGCCTAGGAAGAGCCCCCCCACCCACCCCCCATCAAGATAGAGAGAACTACAGTTGAGAGATTTAAGCAACAAAGGCCTCCAACATTCAATGTATCATCAGATCCCATAATCACATAGAAATGGATCAATTCCATCAAATAGATATTCTCTATCCCTCAATGATCCAAATGAGAGATGGTTTTTCAATATATTTATCATATGGAGGGTGAAGATTATCACTGCTGTAATTTGATTTAAAATTTTAAACCTGAGGGAGAGATTGAAGAAATGGAGTGGAAGAAATTCATAGAAATGGTTTTTGATAAATATTTTCTATTCACCCTCCATATTAAGATAAAAATATATTTCCTTTCTCTTAATAAAAAGGACAGAAAAAATATTTGGGAATATGAAAAAAAAGAATCACAATACTTCCCCGATATGCCTTCAGTTTTGTCCTTACACTTGAATGCATGGTTGACCACTCCTTTGGTTGGATAAAGCCTGGCCTATGGAAATCATGAGAAATTCATGACTTTGATACCTATGAATAAATATTCTGATGTTCCCTTAATGTTGAGATGGAGGTTGGTGAATCTCATAGGTATCATGGGGATAATAAGCAGAAAGTGAACTTTAATTATGGTGGTCTGATAGATAAAACCAATGGTTTTAAGAGATTCCATCACCCCACTTATCAATGGAGAAGAATAAATCACCCTAGAAACTGCCTATGTGAATCAATAAAATGATTTAGGTGTGGAAGATAAGGGAACCTAGCCAATAATTTCTAGTAGGAGAAACCCACCAATGTGATAATGTAAAGGAATGCTCTATTAGACCCTAAACACATTGTCCATTGATACAACTACAAGGAACTAGGACACTTTGAGAACCAGTGCCCAAAGCCAAGGTTTTTTGAGGCAACCACCAACCTCCAAGGTAGGAAGGGTGATATTTTTCCATCACAACCACCAAAGTGAATCATGCCCACAATATGGTGAAAGGTACTCTAGTTATTCATTATAGAATAACGAATTTACTTTTTTATTCTGTTTTTTTGAATTATTTTATATCCTGAAAGTTTAGTAGAACAATCCAATCACCAACATAAACCATGGAAGTAGTGATGTCGGTGAAAATGGGAAGTGGGGATATTATTGTATCCCATGTATATAACTCCTACAATGTCATAATGTGTGGGTTGAACTTCCTGATGAACCTTTTTATAAATACCTTGGTGGAATTTTATGCAATTTGTACATCGATTAGGTTTTTCTATATAGATCCAACATAAATTTTAGTGAGAGGGAAATCGCCCTTCAAATGGAAAATCGGCCCCCGATTGTATACAAGTCCAATAAGAAGGATGAATCTTCTTTAGAACTATCATCTCAAGAATTGGTATTATTTCCCTATAAGAAATGTTATCTAGTTAAAACTATTGATTTGTAGGAAAGAACCATTCTCGAATACATACCTATTGGTATGTAATTCACTGATGTGTTTCTTATAGAATTTCATGGTCTTCCTCCTTGTAGAGAGGTTGAGTTTTTTATCGATATTATACATGTAGCATTTCCAATATACAAGACTCCATATAGAATAGTTGTGGTGTAACTTTAAGAGCTAAAGAAACTATTATAGGATAATATGTACAAGGGGTTTATATGACCAAGATATTCACCATGGGGTGCACCAGTCCCCTTTTTCAAGGAGGAGGATGGGTTAATGTTCCTTTATATTGAATATAATGACCTCAAAAAAATCATGATAGAGAACAAGTATTTTTTCCCCAAATTTATGACTTTTTAAATCATCTGCATGGTGAAAAGTAATTCTCTAAGGTGGATCTGTGGTTGGGATATTACCAAGTAAGGGTCAAGAAGTAGGATATCCCCAATACTACTTTTCATACAAGATATGGTCACTATGATATCATAAGGATGCCTTTAGGAATAACTAATTCTCCAGAAATCGTCATGGACATAATGAATAGATTATTTAGAGATTGCCTCAAAAAAAAATTAAAGTCTTTATAGATGATATTTTAATACACTCTAAAACCAAGGAGGAGAATGAGGAGCATTTGAGAACTATGTTAAAAACCTTGAGAAATGAGAATATCTATGCGAAGTGTAGAAAGTTTGAGTTATTATTAAAGGTAGTCTCATTCTTGGGAAATATCAACATAAGAAATCGGATATCTATGGATCCTTCAAAGACAAAACAAATTGAGGGGTTCCTAAGGCCAACATCTGTATCAGATATCCATAGCTTCCTTAGGTTAGCAAGATATTCTCACCGATTTGTGATATATTTCCCATGATTTTAAAAACCCTCTTACTATGATGACTTTGAAGGGAGCCAAATTTTCTTAGAATGATGAATGTGAATAAAGAATCATAGATTGGAAAATGATTCTTATCACTACTCCTGTGGTCACACTATGCACAAGTGGGGAAGTTTTCATAATTTTTAGTGATGCTTCAAAGAAGTTATTGGGATGGGTATTGATATAAAATGAAAAATTCATTGCCTAAACCTCAAGGAATCTGAAAATTAATGGGAAAAACTATCCCACACATGATCTAGAGTTAGAAGTTGTGATCTTTATATTGAAACTTTTGTGGCGTTACTTCATTAGGGAGAAGTGTGAAATACATATAGATCCCAAAAGATTTAAATATATATTTATAAAAAAAATATGTTATTATGTGCCAATGATGATGATAAAAGCTCATTAAGTATTATGACTAATCAATCCACTACCATCCTGGGATAGAGAACAAGGTGTTGAAGTCTCTAAGAAGAAAGAAACCAACAATTCTATCATTTATGAGAATTGAAAAGGATCTGATCTTCTTATATTTGATAAAGATGGACATGGTAATCATAAAGAAAGGAACAAATTAATCCCTTCAAATATTATTTCTCAAAGGTATCTTTTCGAATGGTTAAAGGTTTATCAAAAATATGATGTGGGAATTAAAAATAAAGTCGAAACTATAATAAAATGTAAATCCTTGTTGTTCAATGTTAATGAATAAGTAATTTGGGATTTGGGTCAAGACTATGTGTTCCATCAAATCATGAGTTAAAGAAATAACTTTTGGATTATGAACATAGTTATAATTTCTCCATTTACCCAAGAAACACAATGATGTATAGATATCTTCGAGAGCACTATTGGTGGGATAACATTAAGAAGGATATCTCAGAATATACATCCAAGTGTCTGGTATTTCAAAAAGTGAAGGATGAAAGGTAGAAGTATAAAATTATTATGCAACCATAACCCAAACCAACATGGAAATGGGAACACATCACTGTAGAATTTTTTATCAGACTTATAAAGACATCCATGGTAAATAATTTTTTATGGGTTTTTTTGTATATTCATTCACTGACTACACACTTAATTGTGATTCGAGAGGCTTTCCCACTAGATCAACAACATGGATATACATCAATGATTTGGTAAGGCTTTATAGAGTATGTCTATTGATTTTATCTGATCGAGATCAATGATTACCCTTTATGTTTTGGTAAATTTTTCATCATACACTAAACACGGAGTTGAACTTAATTATAGTTTATCACCCTCAAACTGATTTCCAATCTGAGTGGATTGTCTAAACACTTGAGAACTTGTTTAGATTTTTCTTAGTGGGCTTAAAGGGAGGATGGGAACAACATAAACCTTTAGAGGATTTATATTACAACACGAGTTTCCACTAAATAATTCAAATGGAACCCTATAAATCTTTATTTGGAAATAGGTGAAGGAAACTGAAATTTTAGGAGAAAGTTGGGGAAATAATTATAGGTCCTGAAATGGTTTAAGAAATGGTGGATAAGGTTAAAACCATTCAGTATCACATAAAAGCTTCTTATAAGTGAAAACATAGCTATGATGACAATCATAGAAGAGTCCTGGGGTTTGATGTTTGAGACATGGTATTCCTACGAATATTAACATGGAAATGTGTGATGAGATTTTGGAAGAAGGGAAAGATTACTCCAAGGTATATCGACCATTTTTTTATCCATGTTTGAAAAAAAATAGTACCTATGGACTAGAACTCCCAAAAAACCAATCTCAAGTACATGATGTATTCCATGTCTATATCTTAAGAAAGTACATACCATACCCATCACATGTACTCAGTCCAAAGGTGGTTCCATTAGAAAATTAACTTTCCTATGAGAAGCAGCCGTTGAAGATCTTAGATCATAGAGAAAATGTTATATGAAATAAGACAATGCCCCCTCATGAAAGTGTTATGTAAAAACCACAAGTTTGAAGAGAAACATGGAAACCAGAGGAGGTGATTAAGTAGAGTTATCCTCATATATTTTAGTCTAGGAAACAAAAATTTCATGGGAATAATTTTTTAAGGGGAGTTTTTAACGACCAAAACTGTTGTGAATAAAATTCCCCTTTCTGGTTTATTTAAATTTCTTATGGATATAGAAAATACATGCACTATTTTTTATCCAATTGGATTTTTAATGATAATTACGTATATTTACCATTGATAATGTAGTCATTGAACAATGATCACATCACTAGTATAAATATAGGGTTTTAACACATCCTTTTGGAAGGGACAAAGGAAGTAATGGCCTCAACTAGTTGGATTCTACCCTATGATCCCATTTATCAGAACATCCAAGTTGGTTTTCTTTTTTTGGATTTTCCGTATACTGAGTAAAACTTTGAATCCAATAACATAATAATGAGATAAAAAAATTAAGGGACAATTTCAAGCTCATCCAGATCATGGCCCAAACCATGTTCCCCAAATGACCCCATGAAAGCCCCATCATTGCACACATTACTCATCTGGTGTATGCTAGTATAACAAAGGGATATGTATCAAGACCCTAGAAAAATGATTATGTACATTATTTTTTATAGAATAATTAATTTTTTTCTTCCTATTAATTTTACCTTTTAAATTATTTTTAAAACACAAGTAGTATATTTTGTTAATATTCAAATTCAATTAAGAAATATAATTTGATGAATTAATGTATTTTTTAAATAAATAATATTTTAATAAAATAATATTATTAAATTACTTTTATTAAATATAAATAATCATATATTTTTTATGTTGTGAAATGTAACTTTTATTAGGGTTTAAAAACTATTTTTGTCAAAACTTGTCAATTTTCAATAAAAGTCTGATTTTATTTTCAAATTGAAAATTAAGATATTTGAAAAATTATTTTGATAAATGAATATTATATTTCTAATATGTACATTGAAATTATCTAATGATTAATTTTTTTTAATTTTCTAGGACAGTTGAAGTTTGGGAAAAAATGAAATACTGTATAAATATACGAAGTTTTTTACGAAATCATAATGGAACAATAATGATGTAATAAATACTATAAAAGGTATATTTGGAAAAAAATATTTTTTCCCATTAAAATAATGTGATTTTAAGTTTATTTTTTATTTTTTGGAAGCCTTAGTGGATCCTCCAAGACATATAATATATTTTAAGGTTTTAAAATAATTTCTTTGAAAGTGTGAATTACCACCACATATGAAAAGGAAATATTTTAATATATATGGATGTTAGCATTATAAAATAATTTATACCACTCCCCTTTTCTATAAACCATGGTATGGGTTGGGGTTTCTAATATTTTATTATGAAGTTTCCAAACCCATAATAATAAAGACATCACTCTCCTTTCCTATATAAAACCACTAAATATCTCATTTGACTTGACTAATTCTATTTTAAGCTAAAAACCCCTCTTAAATAAACTCCCTAGAGCCCTCACAAGACACCAAAATCTCTCAAGAATCCCCTCCCAAGCCTTTGGGGTCACACATACAAGTAAGGAATCTTCTACCCTCCTCTTCTATTAATCATTCTTTTAAAGTTTTGACGTTTAAATTACTTTTTCCCTATTTTTTAATTGTTATGAAATATCTCCCTTATATTAAATTTTACTTATAAATTATGATATCCAATTTCAATATCATTTATCCCTCTCATGAACCCTTTTGTACACCTGTTTCTATGCTGAAATTCAATAAGGGACCCTCACCTTCCTCTCTTCCTTTCAATTCCATAACCTTATTTGAAATTAGTCTTTTTAATTTTAATTAATTTTAGTTTCATCCTTTTATATTAAATTCCATACATTCCATTTTATATTATTTCAAGTCTGGGTCATTTATCATCCCCTATTTGGACCCTCACCTAAGTCGTTATTAAGCCAAAAAAATTTAATGGATTTCTCTCTCCTCTATTTATCAAGCACCTAATTTATGATATTCTATTTAATTTACAATTTGTTAAGTTGGGATAAATTTTTAAATATCCCATTTAGTGCCCATTTCATTTTTATATTATGATATACCCCATTTTTTCTCATCAACGCATTTTATGAATTTGAATTTGATGACTTTATGCTGTCGAAATTGCACAATGATTTCCCATCATTTTGGTAATACTATAACCATTTCCCTATCAAGGGTACTCACCTTTATGAAGATATAATTATTTTTTTTATTTACTTGTATTTATTCCACATTAATTTATCTTCAAATAAAATATGATGTTGAATTAATCTATGTTATATGACCTACGTGGCACACATAAACATGAGATTGAAATAATTATGAAGGGTGTGCCTGTAACGACCCAAAATTTTGAATAAATCTTGTTTCCTAATTTTGTGTGTTATTTTATTTTTGATACTCAACAAAACTGTTTCATTTGATAACATGAGTATAATTAAAATAATACCATTGGGTTTTGACTGTTATATGACCATTTTTCAATATGACCACTGGAAACTAAACGTTTCGATTATTGTCTCCAAATACAAGTAATCTTGGTTAATTAATATAGAAAGAAGATTCTATGGCCTCACCCAGAAGTCTTGGACCGATCGAAGCCCATCTAACAGAACTTGGGAAGGAGGTAGCACCACTGGGCTTTGCTCTGGACCAAACCCAAGCCGAACTTCATCGTGTGAAGCTAGAACGTAATTGCCTTTGCCAGAAGTTCAAACTGATAGAAATTACTACTCGTGCGTTGTTGGTCGAGCCTCCCTCGGATTCTCTCACCTTAGCACACCTTACACTTAGGTCCTATGCTGGGGTGATAAGGGGCTATGTATGGAGACCGTAACTGCCTTGTGTAATCATTTGTTTTAAATAAAAATTGGTATTTCTTCTTATGATTAAGTTTATGAATTTTCAAATGTCCGGATAAATATAGTATGCATATTTTTGATGAATTTTATAGAAAGGATATTTTAAAAATGTTTATGTAAACCTTAAATAAATAAAAATGTGTAATGATTTTAAAAAAAATGGTCTTCTACAATTATGTTCAGTACGAAATTTAGAGTCTAATAAGATCATCTTGAATTTTGATGAATAGTAAATTATGAATAGTGATTTTATGATTAGGATCATTAATGTGTCCAAATGGATTAGTATTCTCACTTAAAGAAAGTATTAAAATAATCTTGGCACCTTGATTAAGTAATGTGATTCAATAAAATGGTTAAATAACAGTTTCATAAATTATTATTCAAGTGTTAGTTTTTTTGGGTGAATAGTGTTTTTTAATTAAATATTTAATTAAAAATATTCAGAAAATTATTTTTATAAAATGGATTTCATTTTTGAACTCATGGGATCGATATTATGTTGAGGTAATTTTTTGGGATTTTTCTGAAAAAAAAATGAATTTTCGGTGAATAGTTTATTTATTTAAAAATTGAATTAAAAATATTTAGAAAATTATTTTTATAAATTGGAGTTCATTTTTGAAATCAGAGCATCGATATTTGGTTAAGGTGAAATTTTGGGATTATTCTGGGAAAGTTGAATTTTTGATGAATAGTGAAAATACAGTTTTTAAGTTACGGGTGTTTAATGACATCATTAAGTGATGTATTAAGTATGTAATCAATATGGTCGACTGATGAATAGTAATATATGGTATTAGGTGTCTCAAGTGGCCAATACCATGGTAAAATACCATGGGCAAGCCCATGGTTTTGCCAAAACCACTAATGAGGTGTCCCTTGGCCATTAATGCCTTGTCCCCTCACTTTCCCTATAAATACCAAGCCATCCTCTCATCCATTCGAATCCCAACTATCCCCCAACGAAGTTCTGGTCTCATTACCTCCCAATTAGTCCTTCCAAGGTTCCCCCATGCCCTCAAGGTCCCAACCTTTGAGTTTTAAAAGTTACATTTTAAGGTAAGGGATCCAAACTCTCTCTTTCTTTTTAAATGCTTCTTTTTTAAGTCATTTCTTTTATGCTCCATGTTCTTATGTTGGAGGATGTTTTTTTTATATTAATTATACTGTCCTTTTTATTTTCATATGATGAGGGACCCCCTCTTACTCTCATCATTTAATATTATGAAAGTTTAAGTGGCGCCGTTAGGCTGCCGAAATTTTTGTAAAGGATTCTTTCACCTTTCTCATTTTCAAGTTCTATTTTCTTGTCAAGTCTTTCATGTTCTTTTTTATTATGTTTGGGTATGATCTCTATATATATCATACTGATATTTTATAATAATATTATGAGATCCCCCATTTGATCTCTTCAATTCAGTATTTTGAAGTTTTAAGTGGTGCCGTTAGGCTGCCGAATTTTTAAGTTGTTCTTTCACCCTTCTTGTTTTGAAGTTCTACTTTCATGTCAAGTCTCTCAAGTTACTTTTTATTATGTTTGGGTATGATCTCTATATCTATCATACTTAACTCTTATTTTAATATGATTAGATACCCTATTTGATCTCTTCAATTCAGTATTTTGACGTTTTAAGTGGCTCCGTTAGGCTGCCAAATTTTTAAGGGATTCGTTCACCTTTCTCATTTTAGAAAGTTATACTTTCATGTCAAGTCTTTCATGTTCCTTTTTATTATGTTGGGTTATGATCTCTATATCTATCATGCTGATCTTTTATGTTCATATGATGAGAGACCCTATTTGATCTCATCAATTCATTTTTTTTTTGAAGTTTAAGTGACGTCGTTAGGCTACCGGATTTTCATAAGAGAAATCTTATTTTTGTATTCCTTTCATGTTCTTCATTTCATATGGTACATATTTAAAATTTCATTACCATGTTCATATATCCTTCATATTATATCCCTCTTCTGTTTTATGGATCTTTTATGAGTGGGTAACCCATGTCCCCTCTCTTTTCAATGTTCTCTAAAACCCCAAAACATAGCTGTTATGCTGCAGAGTTTTCGTCTCAAAATGCCTCTCTCTTTTCTCAAAATTATTTTATGTTAAAAATTTAATACTCAAAGCTCTTATTTATACAGGGGTATTCACATATATATTAAACTTTTCTATTTTGAATTCTGTGATTTTCATACATGAGACCCGCTCTCCCCTTCTGTGGGTTTTAAAGTGACGTAAAGATCATGTCTTTAAAGCAGCTTTTAAAACGTTATGATTATGAAATGAAACCCATTTATTTAATGATATATGGGTTATTTATGAAATTTTTTATGATGATATATGTGTATCACATGATAATAAAGGAAAATTTAAGGTTTCTCCCTGATAGCGCTCCAATGCATTGGGTAATGATGTAACCACTAGATATTACAATTTTCACGATATCTTGGTGAATAACCTTGGTAATTTTCAAATGACACCTTGGGGATGGAACTTGGTGATATGTTCATTATTTTCTATGTTAAATGATGTAGCCACATCTTCAAGTTATGCAAAATGTTATTTTTATTATGATATGCCTCATGATTTCTTTCTCATGCCTTAAAGTTCTTTTTCATGACATTGTTGATGTATCTCAAGTTCACATGTTAAATGTTTCCCCTTGTTTCCCTTACTCGGCCTTCTGCTCACCCTTTCTTTTGATGTATGTCCCCAGGTTATGAGATGAAATAATGAACCTAGGATGAACATAAGGAGAATCCTTTCAAGTATTTAAGAAGAATGTTTTTTTTTGTTTCATGTATTAAGTTCCTGGTTTCCAAGACACTAAACCTTAAAGATCCTCAGTTTTGTATAATGTAATGAAATTTGATGTGACAAAAAGGTGGGATGCTATAGTTGGTATCAAAGGATGGTTTAGTTATTTCTAGAAATTAGGATATGAAATCTTTAGGAATAATCCTATAGAAAAGTTTATATATAGTAAATCTTCCTGGTATTTTGGTGAGTATTGAGTAATGGGTTGCCAAGCAAATACATCCCTGTCTGGATACGAGCAGGTAGAGGTGGCTCTGGCACAGATGTACATAGGGGTAAAACCCGAAAACACCGCTTTGAGCTAGACTCAAACAGGAACTGGTACACGACAACGGTCCTTACTGCACTCTTGGTTACGACACTCCCGGGGGATATGCTTCGGTAAATTCATAAGCTTAGTATGAACCATTATCAAAGGAACAAGGATAAAATAAAATAAATACTCACATAAGAATATATGATCATGGATAACCAGGTTTGGAACCTAGGGGATCACAAGTTAGGGTATACTTTTCTTCTACAAGTTATCCTTTTATGCTTTAAGTTCCTTTTCATGATTATTGGCTAAGTATTTAAGCCTTTAATTGTACTTTCTTTTCTTAGTTAATGGTGGGAAATGGAAGAACATGTCACAACAACCAATGTGATAGGAAATGTGACGATTGCCATATTAATATGACAGAGATTATTATGGGATTAAAAGATGATTATTATTTTGGAAGACGTTCACTATTTTGGGAACCCTATTTAATCGAGGTAAATAGATTACTACGGTATTTTATTTGAGGAGTAAAGGTTGACTTATATTTTGAAGAATCGATGAATTTAAGGTGGACTTATAGTAATTTAGGTTACTTATGGGAATGATTAACCTATATTGGGTAAAATATGTTTAGGTTATCTACTTTTGTTATAAGATGTTAGGAGTGGTTGATGTTTTTTGGAGATGAACAATGAAGTTTATTTTTGGAAGACTATTTTATCAAATCTTTCTGGTATTTGGGTTTCAATCTTAGTTTGGTTTATTTTGAGGAATTTTAAGTACAGATATTTATGGAATGGTCTATGATGAACTCTGGGTAGTACCGTGGAACTTTGAAGATTTAAAAGTAGTTTCCCTTCCTATGGGATTCTTTATTTTTGAAGAGTTGTTTTATCTTACCCTTTCTATTTTTGGGATTAATGTTTAAAGATAGATAGTTTTTCTTATGTGGAATATGTGATTCTCTAGAAGATTATTCTTGTGCTTTTGATGAGACCAAGTGTTTTTGAATGCTCATCATTTGGAGAAAAGAATAGTTCTGGTAGAAACTTATTAAAGGATTAAACTCTACTTGAAGGTAGGAATATTTCCTTATGTTTTTATTCAATGTAGTAAATGAATTCCTCAAAACTATGAAAAGGAACATAAAACAAAAAACATTGTCTATTATCGTTTCCTACTAGGAAATCAAATACTGTTTGACCCATCATATGTTTGTGATTTTCTTGTTGTTAACTTTCCCCTAATCATGTTTTCTATCACTCTCCCTTAGAACGTGACACTTTGTTTTTTCCTCCATGTCCATGTTTTCCTACATGGAGTCCTAGTATGGGTTAACTCGGGTGACCTTTGTACTACCCTTTCTTTCTATTAAAGTAATAGTGTTACTGACTCTTTTCTGATGAGGGACTTTCAATGAAATTTCAAAACCCAATTTTAAAAATTGTGATGACGCAATTTCTTAAGGGGGAAGATTGTAACGACCCAAAATTTTGAATAAATATTTTTTCCTAATTTTTTGTGTTATTTTATTTTTGATACTCAACAAAACTGTTTCATTTGATAACATGAGTACAATTAAAATGAGACTGTTGTGTTTTACTGTTATATGACCGTTTTTCAAGATGACCACTAGAAACTAAATGTTTTGATTATTGTCTCTAAATACAAGTAATATTGGTTAATTAATATGGAAAGAAGATTTTATGGTCTCACCCAGTAGTCTTGGACCGATCGAAGCCCATCTAACAGAACTTGGGAAAGAGGTAGCACCACTAGGCTTTGCTCTGGACCAAACCCAAGCAAAACTTCATCGTGTGAAGCTATAACGGAATCGCCTTTGCGAGAAGTTCAAACTGATAGAAATTACTACTCATGCGATGTTGGCCGAGCCACCCTCAGATTCTCTCACCTTAGCACACCTTACACTTAGGTCCTATGCTGGTGTGATAAGGGGCTATGTAAGGAGACTGTAACTGCCTTGTGTAATCCTTTATTTTAAATAAAAATTGGGATTTCTTCTTATGATGAAGTTTATGAATTTTCAAATTTCCAGATAAATATAGTATGCATATTTTTGATGAATATTAGAAAAAGGATATTTTAAAAAAGTTTAATTAAACCTTAAATAAATAAAAATGTGTAATGACTTTCAAAAAATGGTGTTCTACAATTATTTTTAGTACGAAATTTAGAGTCTAATAAGATCAACATGATTTTTTATGAATAGTAAATTATGAATAGTGATTTTATGATTAGGATTAGTAATGTGTTCAAATGGATTAGTAATCTCACTTAAAGAAAGTATTAAAATTATCTAGGCACCTTGATTAAGTAATGTGATTCAATAAAATGGTTAAATAACGGTTTCATAAATTATTATTCAAGTGTTAGTTTTTTTTCGGGTGAATAGTGTTTTTTAATTAAAAATTTAATTAAAAATATTTAGAAAATTATTTTTCTAAAATGGATTTCATTTTTGAACTCAGATCATCGATTTTATGTAAAGGTAATTTTTGGGAATTTTTCTGAAAAAATGAATTTTCGGTGAATAGTGTAATTATTTAAAAATTAAATTAAAAATATTTAGAAAAATATTTTTATAAATTGGAGTTCATTTTTTAAATCAGAGCATCAATATTTGGTTAAGGTGAAATTTTGGGATTATTCTGGGAAAGTTGAATTTTCGATGAATAGTGAAAACATAGTTTTTAAGTTACGGGTGTTTAATGGCATCATTAAGTGATGTATTAAGTATGTAATCAATATGGTTGACTTATGAATAGTAAGATAAGGTATTAGGTGTCCCAAGTGACCAATACCAAGGGAAAATACCATGGTCAAGCCCATGGTTTTGCCAAAACCACTAATGATGTGTCCCTTGGCCATTAATGCCTTGTACCCTCACTTTCCCTATAAATACCAAGCCATCCTCTCATCCATTCGACTCACAACTCTCCCCCAACGAAGTTCTGGTCTCATTACCTCCCAAGGAGTCCTTCCAAGGTGCCCTCAAGCCCTCAATATCCCAACCCTTGAGTTTTAAGAGTTACGTTTTAAGGTAAGGGATCTAAACTCTCTCTTTCTTTTCAAATGCTCCTTTTTAAGTCATTTCTTTTATGCTCCATGTTCTTATGTTGGAGGATTATCTTTTATATTCATTATACTGTCCTTTTTATGTTAATATTATGAGATACCCCCTATTACTCTCATCATTTAATTTTATGAAAGTTTAAGTGGCGCCGTTAGGTTGCCGAAATTTTTGTAACGGATTCTTTCACCCTTCTTATTTTCAAGTTCTATTTTCTTGTCAAGTCTTTCATGTTCCTTTTTATTATGTTGGGGTATGATATCTATATCTATCATACTGATATTTTATGATCATATGATGAGATACCCAATTTTATCTCTTCAATTCAGTATTTTGATGTTTTAAGTGGTGCCGTTAGGCTGCCAAATTTTTAAGTTGTTCTTTCACCCTTCTCGTTTTGAAGTTCTACTTTCATGTCAAGTCTTTAAAGTTCTTTTTTATTATGTTGGGGTATGATCTCTATATCTATCATACTGAACTCTTATTTTCATATGATGAGATACCCTAGTTGATATCTTCAATTCAGTATTTTGAAGTTTTAAGTGGCGTCGTTAGGCTGCCGAATTTTTAAGGGATTCATTCACCTTTCTCATTTTGCAATGTTCTACTTTCATGACAAGTCTTTCAAGTTCCTTTTTATTATTTTGGGGTATTATCTCTATATCTATCATACATATATTTTATGTTCATATGATGAGATACCCTATATGATCTCATCCATTCATTTTTTTGAATTTTAAGTGACGCCGTTAGGCTGCCGAATTTTCATAAGAGAAATCTGATTTTTGTCTTCCTTTCATGTTCTTCATTTCATATGGTACGTCTTTAAAATTTCATTACCATGTTCATATATCAATCATAGTATATCCCTCTACTATTTTATGGATCATTTATTAGTGGTTTACCCATGTCCTCTCTCTTTTCAATGTTCTCAAAAACCCCGAAACAGAGCTGTTATGCTGCAGAATTTTCGTCTCCAAATGCCTCTCTCTTTTCTCAAAATTATTTTATGTTATAATGTGAATACTCAAAGATATTATTTCTACATGGTTATTCACATATATATTAAAATTTTCTATTTTAAATTCTGGGATTTACATACATGAGACCCGCTCTCCCCTTCTGTGGGTTTTAATGTGACGTAAAGATCATGTCTTTAAATCAGTTTTTAAAATGTTATGATTATGAAATGAAACCCATTTATTTTATGCAATATGGGTTATTTATGAAATGTTTGATGATTATATATGTGGCTCACATGATAATAAAGGAAAATTTAAGGGTTTTCCCTGATATCTCTCCAATTAATTGGGTAATGATGTAACCACTAGAGATTACAATTTTCACTATATCTTAGTGAATAACCTTGGTAATTTTCAAATGACACCTTGGGGATGGACCTTGGTGATATGTTCATGATTGTCTATGTTAAATGATATATCCACATCTTCAAGTTATGAAAAATGTTATTTTTATTATGATATGCCTCATGATTTCTTTCTCATGCCTTAATGTTCTTTTTCATGACAATGTTGATGTATCTCAAGTTCACATGTTAAATGTTTCCCCTTGTTTCCCTTACTGGGACTTCTGCTCACCCTTTCTTTTGATGTATGTCCCCAGGTTATGAGATGCAGTAATGAACCTAGGATGAACATAAGGAGAATCCTTTCAAGTGTTTAAGAAGAATGTTTTTTTGTTTCATGTATTAAGTTCCTGGTTTCCAAGACACTAAACCTTAAAGATCCTCAGTTTTGTATAATGTAATAAAAGTTTATGTGACAAAAAAGTGGGATGCTATAGTGCCCTGATAGAGATATAATGAATTAGGTAATATTTATTCTATTGATATATCTTTTTAAATGGTTTTTGACTCATGATTATTCATGTTAAATGGGTGTTAACTCATTCTACTTCATGTGCAATGGGTGTTTACGCATGCTACTTCCTATGCAATAGGTTTTCACTCATGATACTTCATGTGAAATGGGTTTTGACTCATGATACTTCATATACAAAGGGTGTTGACTCATTAAACCTCATGTTAAATGATCTTTGACTCATGATACTCCATGTTAAATGGTCCTTGGCTCTTTCTAATATCATGTGGTATATTGTTTTCACATTTCCATGTTATGATTATCATGTTTTGTAATGCCTTTATGTTAACGTGCCTTTTATGCCTCATTGACATGTTTATTTTCTAACATATATTGTCTTTTAATGATATTACATGTTTACTTAGTTACTGATCTTTATACCTCACCCCTTTCTCATTTTTTTCCTTAAGTTATCCCTTACAGTGTTAAGTACGAAGAAAGTTTGTGTTCATTTAAAACAATTTTTAAATAAAGGTGTTGTATTTCATGTTTTAAATTGTTATGTAATATTCCTAACTTCCAAATACACTAGACCTCTCACTATTCTAAGTTGTATTAAGTGAAAATAAATGTAATAAGTCATTATTATATATGAAATAAATAGTGTGGTTTTTATAGTTGGTATCAAATGATAGGTTTAGTTATTTTTTGGGATTAGGATCAGAAAACCCTAGTGAAAAACCCTTATGGATATGATTAAGTATAAGAGAACATCCTTAAATTCTGGTAAGTGTATAGTAAGTAAATTATCAATAAATTACATCCTTATCTGGATACTACAGGGGGGATATGGTTCTAGAATAGATGTACCTAAGAGTAACAACTCTAACAAGGTGTTACAGGCTTAACTCAAGGTAACCTGGTACATAAAAATTGTCCTTACTACAACCCTGGTTTGACATTCATGAGGGATATACTTTGGTAAATTAATAATACAATTAAAAATATTATTAATTGAATAAATAAAAAATTCCCAAAAGAATATATGTTAGGAATTAGATCATGGATAATATATACTGAATCCTAGAAACTCATAATTTATAGAGATAAAGGTAATTTTTATGTTATCCCTTTAATGTAATTGGATTCCCTTTTATGTTTTAAACTACTTAAGATACTCATCCCTAATATTTATTTTATTCCAAAAAATGGATGGAAATAGGAGGAATCGTACTGAAAATTAATTCAATGGGCAGCATGAGGATTTTCCAAATGAGATTCCCAACCCGATGGGAGCAACAATTGTAAACATCATCGCGATAATCTCTTAGTAAAATAATGTTATAAATATAAACCTGGGCCTGGAAGAGCACCCCCCCCCCATGAGAGATGAACCCACAGTCGAGAGCTTCATGCAATAATGGCCTCTTATATTTAGTAGATCATTTGATACCTAAATCTAAGAGAAATGGATCAATTTCATGGAAAAGGTCTTCTATATAATTCAATGTTCCAAACAAGAGAAGGTTATTATGGATATTTATCATATGGATGGTGGAGATGATTAGTGGTAGACATTGATAGGGAATAAAAAACCTAAGGAAGAGATGTAAGCAATAGATTGAAAAAAATCCCAAAAAAGTTTTTTGATAAATATTTTCCCTAAACCATTATCTAATGATAGAAAGATATTTACATACACTCAAGAAACAGTATGATGAATCTATTAAGTCGTACGAAGATAAAATCACATGAATTGTATAATACACCTCAAGTTTTTTCATTACCACTAAAAGAAAGGATGACCACTTCTTTGTTGGGATATAACCTATCCTAAGGAAATCCATGGAAATCCGTGACATTGATAGCTATGAAGAAATTGCTTGATGTTCCCTCAAAGTCAATATGGAGGTCAGTGAATCTCATGGGTATCATAGGGATATGAAGAAGAAAGTGCACTTTAACTTTGGTGGTTTTATGGATAAAACCACTGGTACTAAGAAATTTTATCACCCCACTTATCAGAGGTTCATAAAGTAGCACCCTAGAAACTTCGTAAGGGAATCAGGGAAACGTCTTCGGTGAAGAAGAGAAGGGAACCCTACCAATAATTTCCAACAAGGTAAACCCACCCAAGTGATAGATGCAATTAAATCTTTGGTCGACACTCAATGCATTGTTCATTGATACAACAACAAGGAACCATGGCACTTTACAAACTAGTTCCCTAAGATAAGGTTTTCCTGAGGCAACCAGCAACCTCTAAGGCAGTAAGGGTGAGCATTTTAAATTTATAATTCTGAAGTGAATCCCAACAATGAAATTGTGATAGGTATGATAGTTATTCATTCAAGAATAGAGAACGTGCTTTTTTATTCTAATTCTACACACTCTTTTATATCATGAAAGTTTAGTAGAACAATCCAATCACCACCTCAAAGAATATAAGTAGATATGTTGGTGAAAACAACAAATGGGTAAATTATTTCATCCCATGTATATAACTTCTCCATTATCACAATTGTTTGGTTTAACTTCCTGTTGAACCTTTTCATACTTCCCTTGGTGGAATTTGATGCAATTTTTTGTCAAGAATTTTCTTTCTCTGTATCGACCCAACATAAATTCTGGTGAGAGGTAAATCACTATCCAAATAGTGAATTGACCCTTGATTGTATACAATTTCATGGAGGAGTATGAATCCTATATATAACCATCAACTCATGTATATATATTACTTTCCTATGATCAAGTGTGTCGAACTCAAATGATTAAGTCTAAGGAGAGAACCATTCTCGAAGACTTGGCTATTGTGAGGGAATTCTCTTATCTGTTTCCCAAGGAATTTCCCGGTCTTCCTCCTAGCATAGAGTTTGGGTATTTATTTTGATCTTATACTTAGAGTATTTTCAATATTCAAGACTCCATAGAGAATTTTTGTGGTGGAACATGAGTATATAAACAAAAAATTAATAGATAATCTTGATAAATGTGTTATATGCCCAAGTGCATCCCCATGGGGTGCACCAGTCCTCTTCATCAAGAAGAAGGATGGGTCAATGCACATTTTCATTGATTAACACGTGCTCAAAAAAGTAATTATAAATAACAAGTATCCTTTGACAAAAATTGATGACTTTTTTTATTAGCTATTTGGAGAAGAATAATTCTTCAAGGTGGTTTTTGCGGTCAAGATATTACCAAGGGTGACAAAGGAGGATATCCCCGAGACTAATTTTCATACAAGGTACGTGAACTATGATTTCATAGTGATACCTTTAAAAATCACTAATGCTTCATAAATATTCTTAGATATAATTAATAGATTCTTCATAGATTACAATAAAAAATTTGTGGTAGTCTTTATAGATGATATTCTAATATACTTAAAAACCAAGGAGAAGCATGAAGAGTATCTGAGCACTGTGCTAATGAACATTTGGAAGGATAATCTATATGTGAAGCATAGAATGTTTGAGTTATGTTTTAAGGATGTCTCATTATTAGGGTATATCATCACAAGGAATGGGATATCAGTGTATCCTTGAAAGACAAAAGTAATTTAAGGACAGATAAGGCCAACATCTATGGTAGATATCTATAGATTTCTCAGGTTACCTTGATATTATCTCTGATTTGTGATAAATTTCTCATTATTATCAAACACTCTAATCAAGATAACTCAGAAGGGTGTAAAAATTTTTTAGAATGGTGAATGTGAAGAAAGCTTCATGGAGATGAAAAAGATCCTTATCACTACCCCTATTCTCACATAACCTATGAGTGGGGAACTTTTGGTAATTTTCAGCAATGCTTCATAGAAGGGATTGGGATGTGTGTTGATGAAAAATTAAAAGTTAATTTCTTATGCCTTAAGGAAGTTGAAAATTCATGAGAAAAACAATCCCACACATGATATAGAGTTATAATCTATGATCTTTTAATTAAAAATATAAAAACATTACCTATTTGGGGATATGTGTGAAATATATACATACCACAAAAGTCTCAAATATATATTCACATAGAAAGGGTTGAATATGAACCAATGAATATGGTTACAGCTCATCAAGGATCATGACTTCTCAATATACTACCATCTTGGGAAAGAGAATAATTTGGAGGATGATCTAAGTAGAAAAAACCCTGTAAACATATCATGTATTATAATTCAAACGGATCTGATCTTCTTAGATTTGAAAAATATGGACATGGGAATCATAAATAAAAGAACGTCATCAATCCATTCACAAATTATTTTTCAACTATCTCTTTTTGATTGGTTAAAGGATACTCAAGAAGATGATATAGAAATTCAAAATAAAGTGGAAACAATCATAAAAGGGGAATCCTTAGATTTCAAGGCCTCGTACCAAGACATAGGGGATAACTGTAACCGGACCCCAACCCGGAGAGCCTCTATAACCAGACTCCAACCCAGAGAGCCTCTATAACTGGACTCCAACCCAAAGGGTCTACTGTAACGAGACCCTAACATAGAGGGCTTACTTGTACAGGTCCCCACCCCAGAACATACTAGCCCAATTCATTCCTCACATGTTTAAAAAAATCCATGTATCCAAAGTGTCCCATACCACTTTGAATACCTAATTCTATGTAATTTATTTAGGGTGTCACATACCACCCCAAATAATTAAATTCTTAATTCATTGTGATAATAGTGATATTTATAAATTAATATCATTACAACTGATTCCATAAACTTTGAATGCACTACATTGCGTGTTTATAACATCAGATATGTATTATTCATTTTCAAACCATGTGCTGATAAAAGGAAATTACCTCAGGTTAAATCATAATATTCTAGTTATAATTTAAATAATAATTTTCCCAACATTATTCATGAAAAGTAAACATTCTTTGCGCATGTGATATTAATTTGAAACACACAAGTAATAAGGTTACCACATAAAATGATAGTTCCTAAATTTTGAAAATCCATGATTCATGGAATTGAATATTTATAGTTTAAAATGAAAAATTAAGATTGATGTCATTTGTACACAAAGAATGCATAATTGAGTAAAACTATAAGTAAAATGGAAAATAAAAACATTTAATCCAAATATACAATATATAATAGATTACACGGAAAATATGGTTGTCTCAGTTTATCGAAGGTATACATGGTTTATTACAAAATCATTGCACATGATAAAATTACTGAAGCTTATCAAATAATGGATAAAAAGGGTTTGAAATATGATATTATAACAACCATTAAAGTTTCTTTAACTAAAACGGGTTTGATGTAGGACATAAAAATTTAAAAACTAATGTTTTACATAATATTACAAATCCATTTTAACCCAAAACTATATCTTCATCCACGTATTTAATTAATAATTATAAATCATCTTTATTAGCACAAAATAGAATTATATTGATTTATTTCTTTATGTACAAATATATACTAAGTGCTAATCCATTTTTTTATCAATAAATATCCATACTAAACACACCCAAATATAATTTTCGACCATAGAAATATATACACATATAACTTTTAACCTTTGAAAAACAGGGATTTACTTATAGATGATATATGTAGCTATTAACCATAGATATATATATAATTAATTGTATGGACTTTGCATTTAACAACCAAAACAAGTACCGCTTTGTTGGTTAAACATTGATAAACACATTTAGAAAACCAGAATATCATTAAGATGGAAAACTATATGTATACATATATATGGGTGTATTAACATATACAAGTTCGTATAATCCAAATGTGTATATATAATTTCTCAGAAGGAGGACCAATAAAAAACCCTAACAATTAACGAACACCTTTTTAGCATTGTTTAATCACCAAAACTCAATTTTATGAAAACTTACTTCTGATTATTATATAATAAAACTATAAGTATAACCTTATATATATATAAATACAAGAACACACATTATTGGGTAGAAGTTTTGTAGAAAATATGGTTCTTTGTATGTTGAGGTTCTTAAACTGACTTCGAATCTCAAGTTTAAAAATCCTGATTTTGTACATAAGGGTTTTATAAAAAAACCTAGGGTTGTACTTATATATATATATATATATATATGGTATATATATGTGGCACATAAAGAAGTTACATGGGGTAATTAAGCTTCGGATCCACTAATACCCTATAACTCAAAAATTTCACGCCATAACGTTGGGTATAGGAGGGTTTACGTCAACCCGTAAGATAAACAAATATATACATAAGTATACATTTTCATATATTAGAAAAAGGAAAACACAAATCAAGACAAAATAGCCCTTAATTTAAATCATGGGAAAGAATGAGGAGGCTCGGGAGGAGTTCAGGGGTTCTTGAAAACGATGTTGGAGGCAGAAGAGAAAAATGAGAAATCTTTAAGGTGCCTCGGGCGTGTTTTTATAAACTATACCTATATATAGTATTTTAAAATGATGTTACAAGGGATCCGAGGCCAAAATGGATTATAAAATTACTAGGGGGAAGGTCTCTGTGGAAACCGTGTGAGATGAGGGACCAGCAGCTGTAAAAGGTGAAGAAAAAATGGTGGGATATAGGATATATTGCACTAGTACAGTGTATGCCATGATAATAAGAAGAAGTCTCTACGGGTGGAAAACCGGGAGGAATTTCGATGGATAGTATCAGATCGGGCTTGGATTCCAGGGTCGGGATGTGTCCGTGGTTTATAAAGTTAAAGGACGGCTCGGATTAAATCTGAGTTTGATCGGATGGCACTAGATCAATGAAGAGTCTAAAAAACATCGAACATCCACGATTAGATTGTGTTAGATCGAACGGACCACAAAAACCAGGTGGTGCTCCGTGGTTGCTGAAGATCGAACACAGGACAGGGATCAATGGCCCAGATCATGTAATACGTGATCCAACAGCCCATATCTCATTCCTCCAGAAAAAATGCATCCCATATCAAAACTGGGAGGCACGCGCGGCTTCCTTATAAGCCTAACCCTCCGAAACATCTTCTAGAAATCACACAGCACACATTTAGGGGGCCTTACACACGGGTTCCCGCTCCCCTACAGGCCTCGGCCTACCCATTCCCACCGCGACCTTGTTCTCGCTCTATGCACTCATGCAATTCTTCTCCCATGTTCCTGCGTTCCCCTCAGGGAACAAATTCCAGAATTTGGGTTGTCCTAGTCTTGGGCCAAGGGCTAGGCTCATCCACCTAGCGTGAGCTGTCTCCATTGGCCTAGCCATAAAGTTCTGGCCCTAGCAGGCCCAAATTTTAATAAAAAATAACCCTGAAATGGAATATTAAGGTAAAATAAATCTATAAAGTAATCATCCTTTTAAACATGAATTTTATTTAATCTTAAAAAGGGTTAACGAATACATAATTATACATTATCTAATAATATTACTAAAAATTATTTATAAACACAAAATCTTTCACATTCAAGGTTGTAAATTGAAACTCAGTATATCCACATAAAATATTTTTTAGTTGTAACTTTGTTAATCAAAAACTTATCCTAATTAAAAGAAATTAAACATAGTTTTGAACACCATTTAAGAAATGAATATCATTACTTTGTATTTGGAGTATTTAAAAAATGTTTTCAATTCCTTATTAAATTTCCAATTCCAAAGTGTAATTCAAAATAATTAAATTTCAATATTTGGAGTAGTTTTATAATTTTTCATTCATTTACATAATTATTTTGGGGGCTCATATTAATTCTATAACAAGGAAAATTTCTATATTTATAGCCGTTAGAGTTTCATGTTTTCCCAAAGCAACAGTCGCATTAGTTTCTTATAAATCCAAGTCTTATGGTGTCCTATAACTCAAGTCAGTTGAAGAAGATGGTTCAAATCATACCATTGGTTCTTAGTGTGGTCGCGGTGTCTTTGGCCATTCTTATGTTCATTATGACAAATTTTAAGGACACATATTATTTTCTGGGGATTCTCGTTGTTTTAAGTTGTCTCCCTGTAATTCTAATAGGGTTCTTAATTGGTATTTTTGGTTAGCATGATTACTCTTTTGATCTTGGTGTATTGTAAACACTACGGTGTTTTTATTTAAATGAAATGTCTTATATCCATTTGTGTGTTTTACTTGGTTTCATTCTAATATAAATTAAAACTTTATTATTACCTTCTCATGAGAAAAAATTTTTGTTCAGTTATTCAAAAAAAAGTAACCATAACTTATCAATAAATGAGGTTCGAGTTTTGGGGTGTTACATCATTCCCCCCTACGAGAAATTGCATCCTCGCAATTCATTCTACATACGCATAAGGGAAAGACTCCTTTTTCATCTTCACTACAACCTCCATCGTGGTGGGTCCTCTGGTGTGGCTAGGTGAATTCCTAAGTTTATGTTCAAATCTTTAGCTTCTCTAGCATAGATACATTTTGAGCAGAAAGGGTTGAACCTTTGAATAGTGCATTCGGGCCTCCATAGAGATGCTCAAGCTGTGGAAAGTTCAGAGATGTCCAAATGGACCGTCTCTTAAAGAATTCATCGAACTCACTCTTTATATAGAATATCTAAGTCATAGGTGTTTTCATATAAAGTAGAACTGAGTAGTTGGTACATGTAAGCTTCAAAAAGGTATCCTTACAATGCAACCTCTTGAAGTCTCTCTTTGGCTGCGAAGTTCCAGCCCAAGGTAAAGCATAGAAATAGTCCTTCGTGGTAATTCCCTCTTCGCCTGTACTCAGCCAACTATATTGTGGCTGTTCTATGGTATATGTAGGCATTCCCCCGAAAGGAATGGAGAATGCCTGGGGTGTTTGACATTTTGTAGAATTTCTTGCATGTTTTTCAAAAAAAATTGAAAAGGTAGGTACTCCTCTTTATAGGTCTTGACTAAGATGGTCTCTAGTATCTCAGTAGGGAGCAATAGGATATGAGTCTATACTTCCATCTGAAAATTAATTATGAAAGATCAATTGGGTAAACCTATTCAGAAACATAAACACATACAAGATAGCAAAAGGAAATAATGGATAACAAATTGTGCTCTCATATCACCACTTGTTCATAAACAGAGATAGGCTAATGGTTTCCCCAGTTCCCTAATACATGTATCCCCAGAACTAGTTCAAAACATTCAATCTCCCAGAACCATATGCAACCCGATCAATCTAGTTCGATATCATGGGTGCACTTATGTTGTCTCCAAATTCTGGCATATGGGGTGTACAATTGATAGATGTATGTATGTACTTGTTG
Source organism: Viscum album (assembly GCA_963277665.1). Classification (NCBI taxonomy): domain Eukaryota; kingdom Viridiplantae; phylum Streptophyta; class Magnoliopsida; order Santalales; family Viscaceae; genus Viscum; species Viscum album. Next base: position 1,281,312,530 of record OY728156.1, read on the forward strand.
TCTGTATACCAAACGGGAGGCTCTGTACTCAAGGATTATGAAGTCCATTACCTTACCAAAATGGCCATAGGACAGGACTTGACATATATATTCTACATGGAGGTCTCCCCCTACTGCCACTTCTTGGAAGTTTGTGAGGGATTGGATGCCTTCTGCTACGGTGAAGAACTTAAAAAGTCCCTCATAGTATTTTCCTCGTCGTACGTAGGATGGGAATTGGGATTACAGCATAATGATGTAATCCAGACCCACTCTTCGGTGGAGTTGAAGTACTTGGTGAGAGTTGGATATGTCATAGAGGTTCTTACATGTCATTTGGATATGGTCATAGTTTATAAAATTTTAATGGATGGCTATTTAAATTATGGTTTCTAGGGCCTCATTGGGAAGGTACAGAAGATTTGTACCTTCGTTTTCCATTTGAAAATTAAGGAAACATCATTCTTAGTACTGCTTAATTAAATTTTTTCATTATTCAGTTTTGATTTTCCTGAGTTATCCAACCCAAATCCTCTGATACCAACTGTCATGCCCCAGCTCCTGAGTACCCGGAGCCGGTACCATACAGAGGATCGAATTCGGTTCAGCCTCTGAGAAACCAGCTACTTCTGAAAATACTTCTTTAGTAAAAACTGATACCTAAATTTTTTTGATCAGAATCATTTGGTGAGCATAACAATGCCCAGTAAGGGGTTTTAAAATAAACCAATATAACTTTTGAAAACATTATTTAAAACTTTCCATAAAAAAATTTATCTTAAAGAAAACCTATAACACGTGTAACATATCAAATAAGTGATCAATTAAAAATGTGCTTACAAAAATACAAGGATTTGTGAATCAAATATAGACATGCTCATTTGGAGTAATAAGTAAAAGACATTCTAAATAGGTATGGCATAAGAATATATAAGCACAAATTAAACAGATAAAAGTAATAAATAATCATATTTGCGCATAAAGGTAAAAACATCAATTTCATACATCGAATACTAAATCACTTAGTGCTAAACATATTTCATGTCATAAGCATTTACATTTCTGATACTCATAAGTACTGGATCTTAACCATGGACATTCTACTAGTCGAATATTCATCTAGTTAACTAATTTTCATACACATAATTAGTGAATTTATAATGACAGGCATTAATTTATATTTCAAGACTTGTGCCAAGACCTAGGGGCTAACTGTAACCGGATCCCAACCGGGAGAGCCTCTGTAACCGAACTCCAACCTGAAGAGCCTCTATTACCAGAATCCAACACGGAGGGTCTGCTGTAACCGGAACCCAACCCAGAGGGCTTACTTTTACTGGTCCCTACCCAATAAAATACTATTCCAATACATTCCTCATATGTTTAAAAAATCCCATGTATCCAAAGTTTCCCAAACAACTTTGAATACCTAATTCTATGTATTTTATTTGGGGTGTCCCATACCACTCCAAATAATTAAATTTTTAATTCATTTTGATAATAGTTTTATTTATAAATTAATATCATTACAACTACTTCCATAAACTTTCAATGCATTACATATTAGGCTTATAACATTAGATAAGTATTATTCATGTTCAAACCATGCGCTGATAAAAGGAAATGACATCAAGTTAAATCATAATATGCAAGTTATTAATTAAATAATAATTTTCCCAACGTCATGCATTAAAAGTAAACATTCTTTGTGCATGTGATATTAATTTAAAACACGTAAGTAATGAGGTTACCACATAAAATGATAGTTCCACAATTTTCAAAATACATGATTCATGGAATTGAATATTTTTAGTTTAAAATGACCAATTAAGATAGATGTCATTTGTACACAAAGCATGCATCATTGAGTAAAACTATAAATAAAATGGAAAATGAAACCATTTAATCCAAATATACATTATATAAAATATTACACTGAAAATATGGTCGTCTCAGTTTATCGAAGGTATACCTGGATTATTACACGATTGTTGCACATGAGACAATTACTGAAGATTATAAAATAATGGATAAAAATGGTTTGACATATGAAATTATAACAACCATTAAAGATTCTTTAACTAAAACAAGTTTGACATAGGACATACAAATTTAAAAACTAATGTTTTTCATAATATTACAAATCCATTTGAACCGAAAACTATATTCGCATCCATGTATTTATTTAATAATTTTAAATCATCTTTATTACCACAAAATAGAATTTTATTGATTTATGTGTATATGTCTAAATATATACTAAGTGTTTATCCATTTTTTTTATAAATAAATATCCATACTAAACGCACCCAAATATAATTTTCAACCATATAAATATTAACACATACAAATTTTAACCTTTGAAAATCTGGATTTACTTATAGATGATATATGTAGCTATAAACCTTATATATATATATATATATAATTAAGTGTATAAACTTTTCATTTCACAACCAAAACAAGTACCACTTCATTGTTTAAACATTGATAAACACATTTATAAAACCAGAATAGGCTTATCATGGAAAACTATATGTATACCTTTATATGTGTTTATGAACATATACATGTTCGTATAATCCAAACGTGTATATATAATTTCTCACAAGGGGGACCAAGCATAAACCCTTATAGTCAATGAATACCTTTTTAGCATTGTTTAATCACCAAGACTCACTTTTAGGAAAACTTACTTCAAGTTATTATATAAAAAAACTATAAGTACAACCTTATATATATATATATAAATACAAGAACACACATTATTGGGTAGAATTTTTGTACAAAATATGGTTCTTCATATGTTGAGGTTCTTAAACTGACTTCGAATCTCAAGTTTAAAAATCCTAATTTTGGACTTAGGGGTTTTATAAAAAACATAGGGTTGTACTTATATATATATATATATATGGTATGTATATGTGGTATTTAAATAAGTTACATGGGGTAATTAAGCTTCAGATCCACAAATACTATATAACTTGAAAATCCCAAGCCCTGATGTCGGGTATAGGAGGGTTTAACTCAACCCGAAAGATAAATAGAAATAAATACCTAAGTATACATTTGCATATATTCGAAAAAGGAAAACACAAAGAAAGAAAAAATAACCCTTACTTTAAATCGTGGGATAGAATGAGGAGGGTTGAGAGGAGTTCAGGTCTTCTTGAAGATGATGCTGGAGGTAGAAGAAAAAACCTACAGATCTTTGAGGTGCCTCGGGCGTGTTTTTATAAACAATAACTATATAGAGTATTATAAAGCAAGTTGTAGGGGATCTGAGGCCAAAATGAATAATAAAAATACTAGGGTGAATGCCTCTATGGAAACCATGTGAGAGGAGGGACCATCAGCTATAAAAGGTTAAAAAATGGTGGGATATAGGATATAGGGCACTAGTGTAGTGCACTCCGTAAGAAGAAGAAGATGTCACTGCGGGTGGAAAACCGGGAGGAATTTCCACAGCCAGGATTAGATCAAGCTTGGATTCATGGGCCAGGATGCATCCATGGTTTATAAAGGTCAAGGACATCTCAGATTAAATCTGAGTCTGATCGAATGGCCCTAGATCAATGTAGAGTTTTAAAAAAACATCGAATGGCCACGATTAGATTGTGCTAGATTGAACGGACCACAAAAACCCGGTGGTGCTCCATGGTTGCTGAAGGTAGAACGTGATATCGAGATCGACGACCTAGATTGTGAGATACGTGATCCAACAGCCCAGATCTCATTTTTCACGAAAAAATGAATCCCACATCGAAATGGGGAGGCGTGCGTAGGTTTCTTATAAGCCTAAGCCTCCGAAACATCATCTAAAATTTACACAGCACACACACAGGGGGCCTTACGCATGGGCTCCCTCTCCCTCGTAGGCCTCGGCCTACCCATGACCACTACAGCCTTGTTCCCTCACTACGCACTCATGCACTCCTGCTCCCATGTTCCTGTGTGCCCCTCGGGGAACCAATGCCCGAGCTCGGGCTGGCCTAGGCTTGGGCCGAGGGCTAGGCTCAACCACATAGCGTGAGCTACCTCCCTTGGACTAGCCATAAAGGTATGGCCCTGGAAAGCCTAGATTTTAATAAAAACTAACCATGAAAATAAATCTTAAGATAAAATAATTCTATATAGTAATTATCCTTTTTAAACTTCACTTTTATTTAATCTTAAAAAGGGTTAACGAATACCTAATTATACCTTGTCTAACAATATTACTAAAAATTATTTATAAACACTAAATCTGTAACATTCAAGGTTGTAAATTGAAACTCAGTATATCCATATAGAATATTTTGTGGTTATAACTTAGTTAATCAAAAACTTAGCCTAATTAAAAAAAATTAAACATAGTTTGAAACACCATTAAAAAAATCAAAATCTTTACTTTGTATTTGGATTATTTGAAAAATGTTTTGAATTCATTATTAAATTTAAAATCCTAAAGTGTAATTCTAAATATTCAATTTCCACGATTAGGATTAGTTTTATAATTTTTCATTCATTTACCTAATTATCTTGGGGACTCATATTGATTCTCCAATAAGGCCAATGGCTATATTTATATCCATTAGAGTTTTATGGTTTCCCAAGGCAACAGTCACAATAATGTCTTATAAATCCAAGTCTTAGGGTGTACTATAACTCAAGTCAATTAAGGAAGATGGTTCAAGTCATTCCATTGGTGATTAGTTTTTCCATAGTGGCTTCGGCCATTCTTATGTTCATTAAGAAAAATTCTAGGGACCGATATTATTTTCTTGGGATTATCGTTGTTTTAAGTTGTCTCCCTGTAATTCTAATAGGGTTCATAATAGGTATTTTTTGTTATCCGGATTACTCTTTTGATACTTATGTATTGTAAATTCTACGGTGTTTTTATTTAAATGAAAATTCTTGTATCCCTTTGTGTGTTTTACTCAGTTCCATTCAAATATAAAATAAAACCATATTATACGTTCTCATGAGAAACAAGTTTTGTTCAGTTATTCAAAAAAAATTAAGCATAACTTAACAATACATGAGGTTTGAGTTTTGGGGTGTTACAATCATTATTTTTTCATTCCATTAAATATGAAGTATAAATAAAAGTAGCATACATGCATATGTATGTCTTACCATCTCCAAGAATGGTTAATTTCATTTCTTATATCCAAAAGTTATATACTATTATAAATACATATATATACTACATATATAAGATATATATGATATTTAAATCATTAAAATAATTCTAGATATAATGTACTTTTGACCACATGAACAAATTGTAAATACAAAAAGTTCATTTTTGACTCAAAATCCAAACATCGACAAAATGTTCGATATGAACTCAAATAATTATCTAATTTTAATTGCAAGGTAATAAGTGATATAAAAGAAATAATAAACTTAAAAAAGGTTCTGAATCCAGTAGAAATTAACTTATGTTTATTATTTAGGAAATTAATGAACAAACAAATCAATTCGGACACAAGGTAAGGGAAATTCTAAACCCAATTTCCATTCTTTGGGTTAAACTTCTACTTCTTGATTATGTCGTGCTATGATTATGTGATAAATAACTTTTGATATCATATATTGTATTTATACTTTATTTATGTTTAATTATAGTGAGTACACATAATTTTTATATTTTATTTAAAAAATTATATTTTTATGGGACTTCGTCTCAATCACCTTTCATTGAGCCATATTTTGATTTATACATGATTTTCATTTATACGGTGTATAAAACCCATTGAATTTTAATTTCATTCAAAATGAATCTTTTTTCTACAAATAATTTTACTAAATTAAAAAAAATGTTGATTTTTTAATATACATGGTGACAATGAACTTTCCACTACCGCAAGAATTATTTAATATTTGTCTTCCTTAACAATCAATAATGTTTTTAAACGGAAAATAAATACCATATACCCTTTTACGTATTTTGGTATTACAAATATTTTTGATAATGGATTTATTATGTCAATATATTGAAATGATATATTGTTATTTTAATGTGGAGATTTTATCTTTCCTTTATAGTTCTGTTATGTGTTATGATTATGTTATGGTTCTTGGGCATCGTTTACATATACAGGTGGTTCGATGATAAACCTAGGGTGGGTGAGCCGGATATAGCTCTCCAATGCATTGGTTGACGTGACGGAGGTTAATGTTAATGTTTCTCCTAAGATATTTAAGGAATATATTATGATGGGTATTCCAAATGAAACTACCTATGTAGCTGTCAAATGTACAATGTATATATGATATGGATGCCACAAGTTACATTCATGATTTATGATTTCCATTTTTTATTCATAAATCTTATGATTTTGTGTGGTATGTTAAAGATTGAAAAGTATGATTTCATTGATTTTTATGAATTGATGGACTCATGCTTTATTTCCCTATTTTCTAACCCTTACTGAGATTTTTATACTAATCCCATGTTTTTGAAATATTTTTCACAAGGTATAAGGTAGGGTTAGAGAAAGGAAGAATTTAAGAAGATTTATATCAAGAAAAGAACTCTTGTTTTATTTACGTAGATTTATTGTTTTTAAAAATATTTGGAAAGAGTATAAGTTTCTAATTTTTAATTTTTGAGATGTAATGTAATAGTTATGGCCTAATTATTTAAAATACTAAACTTTAATATATCCTCAATGCGAATTATTAACTTAAGTCAAGATTATCCAATGTTTTAAGCCTCGGACCATACACAAACCATGTTCACTGAATGGCCACATGAAAGCCCTTCCATAAAAAACCTTAGTCTTAGGGTGTATGCCTATGTAATAAAGTCATATTTATCAAGACCCTAGTAATTATATTATATAAAAAAAAATTATAGAATAATGAATATATTTTCTTCCTATCATTGTTAATTTGAAAGTGATTTTTAAATCACAAGTAGTACTTTTTGTTAATATTAAAATTCAATTAAGGAATATATTTTAATGAATTAATGTATTTTTTATATAAATATTATTTTAATAAAATATTATTATTCAATTAATTTTGTTAAATATAAATGATCATATAAGTTTTATGAAGTCAAAAATAATTTTTATTATGGTTTGAAAACAGTTTTTATCAAAACCCATCAATTTTCTATAAAAGTCGGTTTTTATTTTAAAAAGGAAAATTCAAATATTAAGAAAATTATTTATAGATGATGAATATTATTTTTGGAATCCAGATTCCAGAAATATCCAGGAGTGAATCTTTCATAATTTTTTGAGATAGACGAATTTTTAGGTAAAAAATTAAATACTGTAGAAATATATGGTGTGCTTTATGACATAATAATGGCACAATAATGATATCATAAATACAATAAAATTTATAGAAGGAAAATTTTATTTTTCCATTTTAAAATAATTTGATTTTAACTTTATTTGATTTATTTTTTAAAGCCTTAGTGAATCCTCCAAGGCTTATAATATATTTTAATATATTAAAATCATTTCTTTAAAAGTGTGACTCACTTACACATAATCAAGGTAACTATTTGTAATATCTCTAACCCCCTTGATTATAAAATAATTTATTCAAATCCCATTTTCCAAAAACCATGGGATGGTTTGTGGTTTTTAATATTTTATTATGAAGTGTCCAAAACCAAAATAATAAAGAAATCCTCCTCTTTTCCTATATAAACCCAACGAAGATCCCTTTTCTCTTCTCTAAATATCTTTGAATCTTGACCACCCTCTTCCCTATGGTTCATAGATTCCTCCCAAGGCACTCTTAAGCTCCCATGAAGCCTATCTTAGGCCTCTGGTGTCACAAATACAAGTAAGGTATCTTTCACCCTCCACTTCTATCAAGCATTATTTTCATTTACATCTTTTAATTTTCTTTTTTCTCATATGTGGGGTGATGTTATTAAATATCACCCTTAACTTCAATTTTATGTATAAATTATGAGATCCACTTTCACTCTCATTTATCCCTCTTATGAACCCTTACGTATGCCTGTTACTATGCTGAAATTCCATAAGGGATCCACACCTTCCTATCTTATTTTCAATTCAAGAACCTTGTTTGAAATTATTATTTTTAATTTCAATTAATTATATTTTCATCCTTTAATAATAAATTACATAAAATTAATTGGATTTTATTTCCATGATTGATCATTTATCCTCCCACATATGGACCATCACCTAAGCCATTACGATACTGAAATTCCGTAAGGGATTTCTCTCTCTCCTATTTCTATGAGGAACATAATTTATGATATTTCCTTTAATTTAAAATTTCATAAGTTGGGATTCATTATTACGTATCCCCATTACTATCCATTTCATTTTTAAATTATGAGAGACCCCTTTCACTCTCACTGACCCATTTTATGAATTTCTATTTGATGTCGTTATGTTACTGAAATTACACTATGATTTTCCATCGGGTAGTGATTACCATGCCCATTTCTCGATCAAGGGAATTCACTTTTATGCTCATATACTTTTTGATTGTGGATTGACATGTATTTATTCTACATTCATTGACCTCCAAAAAACATATTGTGTTGAATGAATCCATGTTATATGATCTACGTGGCACACTTAAACATAAGATTGAAATAATTTTGAATGGTGCACCCTAATAGCCCTACAATGAATTATGTAATGTTTATTATCATGATACATAATGTTCAATGGGGTTTGACTAATTATAATTCATGTTTAATGGATGTTGACTCATGCTACTACATCTAAAATGGGTGTTGATTCATGATACTTAATGTGCAATGTGTGTTGACTCATGTTACATCATGTGTAATGGGTGTTGACTCATGATACATCATGTGAAATGGGTGTTGACTCATGCTACCACATGTGCAATGATCATTGACACATGACACTCCATGTGCAGTGACCCTTGACTCATTCTAATATCATGTTGAATGTTTATTCCACATTTGAATGTTATGATTATCATTCTTTATCATGTCTTTATATTCATGTTCCTTTCATGCCTCATTGATATACCTATTGTCCAACATGTATTTTCATCTTCATTTTATGCCTTTTTTACTCCCTTACTGGGCTTTATAGCTCAACCCATTCTTATGTATGTCCTTAGGTTATCCCATGTAGTGTTATGAACAATGAAATGTTATGGTCATGTAAAAGAAGATTCTAATAAAGATGTTATATTTCATGTTTCAATTTGTTATGTAATGTTCCTAATATCCCAAGACAATACAAATCTAGATATTCTGAGTTTTATTAAGTGAAAATAAATGTAATAAATCATGTTTAAATATAGAAATAAAGAGCATGGTTATTATAGTTGGTATCAGAGATAGTTTTAGTTATTTTTTGGATTAGGATTAGAAAACCCTAGTGAAACCCCATAGGGATAAGACTAAGTATAATAGAACATCCCTAAATTTTGGTAAGTATAGAGTAATTGGTTTATAAATATAATACATCTATGTCTAGATAATACAATTGGATATGGTTCTAGAATACATTTACCTATGAGAAATAACCCTGACAATGTGTCATGGGTTTGACTTTGGGTTACCTGGTTCACGACAATGGACTTTACTACGCACCTAGTTTGACACTCTTGAGGGATATTCCTTGGTAAATTCATAAGATCATTACAAACCATTATTAATGGGGAAAAGAAAAAATTCCCATAAAAATATATTTTAAGAAATAGATCATGGATAACATAGACTAAATCCTAGAAATTAATAAGTTATGGAGTTAAATGTAATTTATATGTTATCCATTTAATGTCATTGGATTCCCCTTTATGTGCTTAACTATATAAGATACTCATCCCTAATATTAATTATATTCAAGAAAATGGCTGGAAATAGGAGGAAACATGCAAAAAATAGATGTGAAGGGTAGTGTGATGATTGCCCCAACGAGATTCCCAACCTGATGGGAGTGGGAATCACAATCTTTTTCATGATACTCTCTCAGTCAACCCATGTTCTTAATAGAAACATAGCCTAGGAAGATCCCCCCCCATCATGATAGAGAGAACTACAATTGAGAGATTCAAGCAACAAAGGCCTCCAACATTCAATGTATCATCAGATCCCATAATCATGTAGTAATGGATCAATTCCATCAAATAGATATTCTCTATCCCTCAATGTTCCAAATGAGAGATGGTTTTTCAATATATTTATCATATGGAGGGTGAAGATGATCACTGCTGGAATTTGATTTAAAATTTGAAACCTGGGGGAGAGATCGAAGAAATGGAGTGGAAGAAATTCATAGAAATGGTTTTTGATAAATATTTTCTATGCACCCTACATATTAAGATAAAAATATATTTCCTTTCTCTCAATAAAAAGGACGGAAAATCTATTTGGTAATATGAAAAAAAAAGAATCACAAGACTTCCCCGATATGCCTTCAGTTTTGTCCTTACACTTGAATTCATGGTTGACCACTCCTTTGGTGGGATAAAGCCTGGCCTATGGAAATCATGAGAAATTCATGACTTTGATACCTATGAGGAAATATTTTGATGTTACCTTAAAGTTGAGATGGAGGTCGGTGAATCTCATAGGTATCATGGGGATAATAAGCAGAAAGTGAACTTTAATTATGGTGGTCTGATAGATAAAACCAATGGTTCTAAGAGATTCCATCACCCCACTTATCAATGGAGAAGAATAAAGCACCCTAGAAACTGCCTATGTGGATCAATAAAATGATTTCGGTGTGGAAGATAAGGGAACCTAGCCAATAATTTCTAGTAGGAAAAACCCACCAATGTGATAATGGAAAGGAATGCTCTATTAGACCCTAAACACATTGTCCATTGATACAACTACAAGGAACTAGGACACTTTGAGAACCAGTGCCCAAAGCCAAGGGTTTTTGAGGCAACCACCAACCTCCAAGGTAGGAAGGGTGAGATTTTTCCATCACAACCACCAAAGTGAATCATGCCCACAATATGGTGATAGGTACTCTAGTTATTCATTATAGAATAACGAATTTACTTTTTTATTCTGGTTTTTTCAATTCTTTTATTTCCTGAAGGTTTAGTAGAACAATCCAATCACCAACACAAACCATGGAAGTAGTGATGTCGGTGAAACTAGGAAGTGGGGATATTATTTTATCCCATGTATATAACTCTTACTCTGTCATAATTTGTGGATTGAACTTCCTGATGAACCTTTTTATACATCCCTTGGTGTAATTTTATGCAATTTGTACATCGATTAGGTTTCTCTATATAGATCCAACATAAATTTCAGTGAGAGGGAAATCGCCCTTCAAATGGAAAATCGGCCCCCGATTGTATACAAGTGCAAGAAGAAGGATGAATCTTCTTTACCACTATCATCTCAAGAATTGGTATTATTTCCCTATAAGCAAGGTTATCTAGTTAAAACTATTGATTTGTAGGAAAGAACAATTCTCAAATACATACCTATTGGGATGTAATTCACTGATGTTTTTCTTATAGAATTTCATGGTCTTCCTCGTAGAGAGGTTGAGTTTTTTATCGATATTATACATATATCATTTCCAATATACAAGACTCCATATAGAATGGTTGTGGTGTAACTTTAAGAGCTAAAGAAACTATTATAGGATAATATTTACAAGGGGTTTATATGACCAAGATATTCACCATGGGGTGCACCAGTCCCCTTTTTCAAGGAGGAGGATGGGTTAATGTTCCTTTATATTGAATATAATGACCTCAAAAAATCATGATAGAGAACAAGTATTTTTTTCCCCAAATTTATGACTTTTTAAATCATCTGCATGGTGAAAAATAATTCTCTAAGGTGGATCTGTGGTTGGGATATTACCAAGTAAGGGTCAAGAAGGAGGATATCCCCAATACTACTTTTCATACAAGATATGGGCACTATGATTTTATAAGGATGGCTTTAGGAATAACTAATTCTCCAGAAATCTTCATGGACATAATGAATAGATTATTTAGATATTTCCTCAAAAAAAATTTAATGTCTTTATAGATGATATTTTAATACACTTTAAAACCAAGGAGGAGAATGAGGAGCATCTGAGAACTATGTTAAAGACCTTGAGAAATGAGAATATCTATGCGAAGTGTAGAAAGTTTGAGTTATTATTAAAGGAAGTCTCGTTATTGGGAAATATCAACATAAGAAATCGGATATCTATGGATCCTTCAAAGACAAAACAAATTGAGGGGTTCCTAAGGCCAACATCTGTATCAGATATCCATAGCTTCCGTAGGTTAGAAAGATATTCTCACCGATTTGCGATACATTTCCCATGATTTTAAAAACCCTCTTACTATGATGACTTTGAAGGGAGCCAAATTTTATTGGAATGATGAATGTGAATAATGAATCATAGAGTGGAAAAGGATTCTTATCACTACTCCTGTGGTCACACAACGCACAAGTGGGGAAGTTTTCATAATTTTTAGTGATGCTTCAAAGAAGTTATTGGGATGGGTATTGATATAAAATGAAAAATTCATTGCCTAAACCTCAAGGAATCTAAAAATTAATGGGAAAAACTATCCCACACATGATATAGAGTTAGAAGTTGTGATCTTTATATTGAAAATTTTTTGGCGTTACTTCTTTAGGGAGAAGTGTGAAATATATATAGATCCCAAAAGTTTTAAATATATATTTATAAAAAAATATGTTATTATGCACCAATGAAGATGATTAAAGCTCATTAAGTACTATGACTAATCAATCCACTACCATCCTGGGATAGAGAATAAGGTGTTGAAGTCTCTAAGAAGAAAGGAACCAACAATTCTATCATTTATGCGAATTGAAAAGGATTTGATCTTCTGATATTTGATGAAGATGGACATGGTAATCATAAAAAAAGGAACAAATTAATCCTTTAAAATATTTTTTCTCAAAGGTATCTTTTCGAATGGTTAAAGGTTTATCAAAAATATGATGTGGGAATTAAAAATAAAGTGGAAACTATAATAAAATGTAAATCCTTGTTGTTCAATGTTAATGAATAAGTAATTTGGGATTTGGGTCAAGACTATGTGTTCCATCAAATCGTGAGTTAAAGAAAGAACTTTTGGATGATGAACATAGTTAGAATTTCTCCATTTACCCAAGAAACACAATGATGTATAGATATCTTCGAGAGCACTATTGGTGGGATAACATTAAGAAGGATATCTCAGAATATACATCCAAGTGTCTGGTATGTCAAAATGTGAAGGATGAAAGGTAGAAGTATAAAAGTATTATGCAACCATAACCAAAACCAACATGGAAATGGGAACACATCACTGTAGAATTTTTTATCAAACTTATAAAGACATCCATGGTAAATAATTTTGTATGGGTTTTTTTGTATATTCATTCAATGACTACACACTTAATTGTGATTCGAGAGGATTTCCCACTAGATCAAGTAGCATGGATATAGTTCAAATATTTGGTAAGGCTTTATAGAGTATGTCTATTGATTGTATCTGATCGATATCAATGATTACCCTTTATGTTTTGGTAAATTTTTCATCATAAACTAAACACGGAGTTGAACTTAATTATAGCTTATCACCCTCAAACTGATTTCCAATCTGAGTGGACTATCCAAACACTTGAGTACTTGTTTAGATTTTTCTTAGTGGACTTAAAGGGAGGATGGGAACAACATCATCCTTTAGAGGATTTATCTCACAACATGAGTTTCCACTAAATAATTCAAATGGAACCCTATAAATCCTTATTTGGAAAGAGGTGAAGGACACTGACATTTTAGGAGGAAGTTGGGGAAACAATAATAGGTCCTGAAATGGTTTAAGAAATGGTGGAGAAGGTTAAAACCATTCAGTATCACATCAAAGCTTATTATAGTCGAAAACATAGTTATGATGACAATCATAGAAGATTCCTCGGGTTTAATGTTTGAGACATGGTATTCCTACGAATATTAACATGGAAATGTGTGATGAGATTTTTGAAGAAGGGAAAGATTACTCCAAGGTATATCGACCATTGTTTTATCCATGATAGCAACAAAATAGTACCTGGACTAGAACTCCCAAAAACAAATCTCAGGTACATGATGTATTCCATGTCTATCTCTTAAGAAAGTACATACCATAACCATTACATGTACTCAGTCCAAAGGTGGTTCCATTAGAGAATTAACTTTCCTATGAGAAGCATTCGTTGAAGATCTTATATCATAGAGAAAATGTTATATGAAATAAGACAACGCCCCTCATGAAAGTTTTATGTAAAAACCACAAGTTTGAAGAGAAACATGGAAACCAGAGGAGGTGATTAAGTAGAGTTATCCTCGTATATTTTAGTCTAGGAAACAAAAATTTCATGGGAATAATTTCTTAAGGGGGAGTTTTTAACGACCAAAACTGTTGTGAATAAAATTCCCCTTTCTGGTTTAATTAAATTTCTTATGGATATAGAAAATACATGAACTATTTTTTATCCAATTGGATTTTTAATGAGCATTACATATATTTACCATTGATAATGTAGTCATTGAACAATGATCACATCACTAGTATAAATATATGGTTTTAACACATCCTTTTGGAAGGGAAAAAGGAAGTAATGGCCTCAAATAGTAGGATTGTACCCTATGATCCCATTTATCAGAACATCCAAGTTGGTTTTCTTTTTTTGTGATTTTCGGTATAATAAGTAAAACTTTGAATCCAATAACATAATCATGAGATAAAAAATTTAAGGGACAATTTCAAGCTCATCCAGATCATGGCCCAAACCATGTTCCCCAAATGACCCCATGAAAGCCCCATCATTGCACACCTTACTCATCTGGTTTATGCTGGTATAACAAAGGGATATGTATCAAGACCCTAGAAAAATGATTATATACATTATTTTTTATAGAATAATTAATTTTTTTTCTTCCTATTATTTTTACCTTTTAAATTATTTTTAAAACACAAGTAGTATATTTTGTTAATATTCAAATTCAATTAAGAAATATAATTTGATGAGTTAATGTATTTTTTAAATAAATAATATTTTAATAAAATAATATTATTAAATTACTTTTATTAAATATAAATAATCATATATTTTTTATGTTGTCAAATGTAACTTTTATTTGGGTTTAAAAACTATTTTTGTCAAAACCTGTCAATTTTCAATAAAAGCTTGATTTTATTTTAAAATTGAAAATTAAGATATTTGAAAAATTATTTTGATAAATGAATATTATATTTCTAATATGTACATTGAAAGTATCTAATGATTATTATTTTTTTAATTTTCTAGGACAGTTGAATTTTTGGGTAAAAATGAAATACTGTATAAATATATGAAGTTTTTTACAAAATCATAATGGCACAATAATGATGTAATAAATACTATAAAAGGTATATTTGGAAAAAATTATTTTTCCCCTTTAAAATAATGTGATTTTAAGTTTATTTTTTAATTTTTGGAAGCCTTAGTGGATCCTCCGAGACATATAATATATTTTAAGGTTTTAAAATAATTTCTTTGAAAGTGTGAATTACCACCACATATGAAAAAGAAAATATTTTAATATATATGGATGTTAGCATTATAAAATAATTTATACCACTCCCCTTTTCTATAAACCATGGTATGGGTTGGGGTTTCTAATATTTTATTATGAAGTTTCCAAAACCATAATAATAAAGACATCACTCTCCTTTCCTATATAAAACTACTAAATATCTCATTTCACTTAACTAATTCTCTTTTAAGCTAAAAACCCCACTTAAATATACTCCCTAGAGCCCTCACAAGACACCAAAATCTCTCAAGAATCCTCTCCCAAGCCTTTGGGGTCACACATCCAAGTAAGGAATCTTCTACCCTCCTCTTCTATCAATCATTCTTTTAAAGTTTTGACATTTAAATTACTTTTTCCCTACTTTTTTATTGTTATGAAATATCCACCTTATATTAAATTTTACTTATAAATTATGATATCCAATTTCAATATCATTTATCCCTCTTATTAACCCTTGTGTACACCTGTTTCTATGCTGAAATTCAATAAGGTACCCTCACCTTCCTCTCTTCCTTTCAATTCCAGAACCTTATTTGAAATTAGTCTTTTTAATTTTAATTAATTTTATTTTCATCCTTTTATATTAAATTCCAAACTTTACATTTGATATTATTTCAAGTCTGGGTCATTTATCATCCCCTATTTGGACCCTCACCTAAGCCGTTATTAAGCCAAAATTTTTTAATGGATTTCTCTCTCCTCTATTTATCAAGCACCTAATTTATGATATTCCATTTAATTTACAATTTGTTAAGTTGGGATAAATTTTTAAATATCCCATTTAGTGCCCATTTCATTTTTATATTATGATATACCCCATTTTCTCTCATCAACTCATTTTATGAATTTGAATTTAATGACTTTATGCTGTTGAAATTGCATAATGATTTCCCATCATTTAGTTAATACTATACCCATTTCCCTATCAAGGGCACTCACCTTTATGAAGATATAATTATTTTTTTATTTACTTGTATTTATTCCACATTAATTTATCTTCGAATAAAATATGATGTTGAATTAATCTATGTTATATGACCTATGTGGCACACATAAACATGAGATTGAAATAATTATGAAGGTTGTTCCTGTAACGACCCAAAATTTTGAATAAATCTTGTTTCCTAATTTTATGTGTTATTTTATTTTTGATACTCAACAAAACTGTTTCATTTAATAACATGAGTATAATTAAAATGAGACCATTGGGTTTTGACTGTTATATGACCATTTTTCAATATGACCACTGGAAACTAAACGTTTCGATTATTGTCTCTAAATACAAGTAATCTTGGTTAATTAATATAGAAAGAAGATTCGATGGCCTCGCCCAGTAGTCTTGGACCGATCGAAGCCCATCTAACAGAACTTGGGAAGGAGGTAGCACCACTGGGCTTTACTCTGGACCAAACCAAAGCCGAACTTCATCGTGTGAATCTAGAACGGAATCGCCTTTGTGAGAAGTTCAAACTGATAGAAATTACTACTCGTGCGATGTTGGTCGAGCCTCCCTCGGATTCTCTCACCTTAGCACACCTTACACTTAGGTCCTATGCTGGTGTGATAAGGGGCTATGTAAGGAGACCGTAACTGCCTTGTGTAATCCTTTGTTTTAAATAAAAATTGGGATTTCTTCTTATGATAAAGTTTATTAATTTTCAAATGTCCGGATAAATATAGTATGCATATTTTTTATGAATTTTAGAGAAATGATATTTTAAAAATGTTTATGTAAACCTTAAATAAATAAAAATGTGTAATGATTTTCAAAAAAATGGTCTTCTACAATTATGTTCAGTACGATATTTAGAGTCTAATAAGATCATATTGATTTTTGATGAATAGTAAATTATGAATAGTGATTTTATGATTAGGATCATTAATGTGTCCAAATGGACTATTAATCTCAGTTAAAGAAAGTATTAAAATAATCTTGGCACCTTGACTAAGTAATGTGATTCAATAAAATGGTTAAATAACGGTTTCATAAATTATTATTCAAGTGTTAGTTTTTTTCAGGTGAATAGTGTTTTTAATTAAAAATTTAATTAAAAATATTTAGAAAATTATTTTTATAAAATGGATTTCATTTTTGAACTCATAGGATCGATATTATTTTGAGATAATTTTTTGGGATTTTTCTGAATAAAATGAATTTTCGGTGAATAGTGTATTTATTTAAAAATTAAATTAAAAATATTTAGAAAATTATTTTTATAAATTGGAGTTCATTTTTGAAATCAGAGCATCGATATTTGGTTAAGGTGAAATTTTGGGATTATTCTGGGAAAGTTGAATTTTTTATGAATAGTGAAAATTCAGTTTTTAAGTTACGAGTGTTTAATGACATCATTAAGGGATGTATTAAGTATGTAATCAATATGGTCGACTTATGAATAGTAATATAAGGTATGAGGTGTCTCAAGTGGCCAATACCATGGGAAAATACCATGGGAAAGCCCATGGTTTTTCCAAAACAACTAATGAGGTGCCCCTTGGCCATTAATGTCTTGTCCCCTCACTTTCCCTATAAATACCAAGCCATCCTCTCATCCATTCGACTCCCAACACTCCCCCAACAAAGTTCTGGTCTCATTACCTCCCAAGGAGTCCTTCCAAGTTGCCCCCATTCCCTCAAGGTCCCAACCATTGAGTTTTAAAAGTTACATTTTAAGGTAAGGGATCCAAACTCTCTCTTTCTTTTCAAATGCACTTTTTTATGTCATTTCTTTTATGGTACATGTTCATATGTTGGAGGATGTTTTTTTATATTCATTATACTGTCCTTTTTATTTTCATATGATGAGGGACCCCCTCTTACTCTCATCATTTCATTTTATGAATGTTTATGTGGCGCTGTTAGGGTGCCGAAATTTTTGTAACGGATTCTTTCACCTTTCTCATTTTCAATTTCTATTTTCTTGTCAAGTCTTTCATGATCCTTTTTATTATATTGTGGTATGATATCTATATATATAATACTGATATTTTATGATAATATTATGAGATCCCCCATTTGATCTCTTCAATTCAGTATTTTGAAGTTTTAAGTGGCACCGTTAGGCTGCCGAATTTTTAAGTTGTTCTTTCACCCTTTTCGTTTTGAAGTTTTACTTTCATGTCAAGTCTTTCATGTTCATTTTTATTATGTTGGGGTATGATCTATATATATATAATACATAACTATTATTTTTATATGATGAGAGACCCTATTTTATCTCTTCAATTCAGTATTTTGAAGTTTTAAGTGGCATCGTTAGGCTGCCAAATTTTTAAGGGATTCGTTCACCTTTCTCATTTTTCAAAGTTATACTTTCATGTCAAGTATTTCATGTTACTTTTTATTATGTTGGGTTATGATCTCTATATCTATCATTCTGATCTTTTATGTTCATATGATGAGAGACCCTATTTGATCTCGTCAATTCATTTTTTTTTTAAGTTTAAGTGACGTCGTTAGGCTGCCGAATTTTCATAAGAGAAATCTTATTTTTGTATTCCTTTCATGTTCTTCATTTAATATGGTACATATTTCAAATTTCATTACCATGTTCATATATCCTTCATATTATATCCCTCTACTGTTTTATGGATCATTTATGAGTGGGTGGCCCATGTCCCCTCTCTTTTCAATGTTCTCTAAAACCCCAAAACATACATGTTATGCTGCAGAGTTTTCGTCTCAAAATGCCTCTCTCTTTTCTCAAAATTATTTTATGTTATAAATTGAATACTCAAAGATCTTATTTATACAAGGGTATTCACATATATATTAAAATTTTCTATTTTAAATTCTGGGATTTGCATACATGAGACCCGCTCTCCCCTTATGTGGGTTTTAATGTGACGTAAAGATCATGTCTTTAAAGCAGCTTTTAAAACGTTATGATTATGAAATGAAACCCATTTATTTAATGCTATATGGTTTATTTATGAAATTTTTGATGATGATATATGTGTCTCACGTGATAATAAAGGAAAATTTAAGGCTGCTCCCTGATAGCGCTCCAATGCATTGGGTAATGATGTAACCACTGGAGATTACAATTTTCACGATACCTTGGTGAATAACCCTGGTAATTTTCAAATGACACCTTGGGGATGGAACTTGGTGATATGTTCATGATTGTCTATGTTAAATGATGTAGCCATATCTTCAAGTTATGAAAAATGTTATTTTTATTATGATATTCCTCATGATTTCTTTCTCATGCCTTAAAGTTCTTTTTCATGACATTGTTGATGTATCTCAAGTTCACATGTTAAATGTTTCCCCTTGTTTCCCTTACTGGGCCTTCTGCTCACCCGTTCTTTTGATGTATGTCCCCAGGTTATGAGATGCAATAATGAACCTAGGATGAACATAAGGAGAATCCTTTCAAGTGTTTAAGAAGAATGTTTTTTTTTCATGTATTAAGTTCCTGGTTTCCAGGACACGAAACCTTAAAGATCCTCAGTTTTGTATAATGTTTTGAAATTTTATGTGACAAAAGGTGGGATGCTATAGTTGGTACTAAAGGATGGTTTAGTTATTTCTAGAAATTAGGATACGAAATCTTTAGGAAGAATCCTATAGAAAAGTTTATATATAGTAAATCTTCCTGGTATTTTGGTGAGTATTGAATAATGGGTTGCCAAGAAAATACATCCCTGTCTGGATACAAGCAGGTAGAGGTGGCTCTGGCACAGATGTACATAGGGGTAAAACCCGAAAACACCACTTTGAGCTATACTCAAACAGGAACTGGTACACGACAACGGGCCCTGCTGCACACTTGGTTACGACACTCCCAGGGGATATGCTTCAGTAAATTCATAAGCTTAGTATGAACCATTATCAAAGGAACAAGGATAAAATAAAATAACTACTCACATAAGATTATATGATCATGGATAACCTAGTTTGGAACCTAGGGGATCACAAGTTAGGGTATACTTTTCTTCTACAAGTTATCCTTCTATTATTTAAGTTCCTTTTCATGATTATTGGCTAAGTATTTAAGCCCTTAATTGTACTTTCTTTTCTTAGTTAATGGTGGGAAATGGAAGAACATGTCACAACAACCAATGTGATAGGAAATGTGACGATTTCCATATTAATATGACAAATATGATTAAGGGATTAAAAGATTATTATTATTTTGGAAGACGTTCACTATTTTGGGAACCCTATTTAATCAAGGTAAATAGATTACTACGGTATTTTCTTTGAGGAGTAAAGGTTGACTTATATTTTGAAGAATCGATGAATTTAAGGTGGACTTATAGTAATTTAGGTTACTTATTGGAATGATTAACCTATCTTGGGTAAAATATGTTTAGGTTAGCTAGTTTTGTTATAATATGTTAGGAGTGGTAGATGTTGTTTGGAGATGAACAATGAAGTTTATTTTGGAAGACTATGTTATCAAATATTTTTGGTATTTGGGTTTCAATCTTAGTTTGGTTTATTTTTGAGGAATTTTATGTACAGATATTTACGGAATGGTCTATGATGAACTCTGGGTAGTACCGTGGAACTTTGAAGATTTAAAAGTAGTTTCCCTTCCTATGGGATTCTTTCTTTTTGAAGATTTGTTTTATCTTACCCTTTCTGTTTTTAGGATTAATGTTTAAAGATAGATAGTTTTTCTTATGTGGAATACGTGATTCTCTAGAAGATTATTCTTGTGCTTTTGATGAGACCAAGTGTTTTTGAATGCTCATCGTTTGGAGAAAAGAATAGTTTTGGTAGAAACTTATTAAAGGATTAAACTCTACTTGAAGGTAGGAATATTTCCTTATGTTTTTATTCAATGTAGTAAATGAATTCATCAAAACTATGAAAAGGAACATAAAACAAAAAAACATTGTCTATTATCGTTTCCTACTAGGAAATAAAATACCGTTTGACCCATCATAAGTTTGTGATTTTCTTGTTGTTAACTTTCCCCTAATCATGTTTTCTATCACTCTCCCTTAGAACGTGACCCTTTATTTTTTCCTCCATGTCCATGTTTTCCTATATGGAATCCTAGTATGCGTTAACTCGAGTGACCTTTGTACTTCCCTTTCTTTCTTTTAAAGTAATAGTGTTAGTGACTCTTTTCCGATGAGGGACTTTCAATGAAATTTCAAAACCCAATTTTAAAAATTGCAAGGACGCAATTTCTTAAGGGGGGAAGATTGTAACGACCCAAAATTTTGAATAAATCTTTTTTCCTAATTTTTTGTGTTATTTTATTTTTGATACTCAACAAAACCGTTTCATTTGATAACATGAGTACAATTAAAATGAGACTGTTGTGTTTTGACTGTTATATGACCATTTTTCAAGATGACCACTGGAAACTAAATGTTTTGATTATTGTCTCTAAATAAAAATAATATTGGTTAATTAATATAGAAAGAAGATTTGATGGCCTCACCCAGTAGTATTGGACCGATCGAAGCCCATCTAACCGAACTTGGGAAGGAGGTAGCACCACTAGGCTTTGCTCTGGACCAAACCCAAGCCGAACTTCATCGTGTGAAGCTAGAACAGAATCGCCTTTGCAAGAAGTTCAAACTGATAGAAATTACTACTCGTGCGATGTTGGCCGAGCCTCCCTCAGATTCTCTCACCTTAGCACACCTTACACTGAGGTCCTATGCTGGTGTGATAAGGGGCTATGTAAGGAGACTGTAACTGCCTTGTGTAATCCTTTATTTTAAATAAAAATTGGGATTTCTTCTTATGATGAAGTTTATGAATTTTCAAATGTCCAGATAAATATAGTATGCATATTTTTGATGAATTTTAGAGAAAGGATATTTTAAAAAAATTTATGTAAACCTTAAATAAATAAAAATGTGTAATGATTTTCAAAAAATGGTCTTCTACAATTATGTTCAGTACGAAATCTAGAGTCTAATAAGATCAACATGATTTTTGATGAATAGTAAATTATGAATAGTGATTTTATGATTAGGATTAGTAATGTGTTCAAATGGATTAGTAATATCACTTAAAGAAAGTATTAAAATAATCTAGGCACCTTGATTAAGTAATGTGATTCAATAAAATGGTTAAATAACGGTTTCATAAATTATTATTCAACTGTTAGTTTTTTTCGGGTGAATAGTGTTTTTTAATTAAAAATTAAATTAAAAATATTTAGAAAATTATTTTTATAAAATGGATTTCATTTTTGAACTCAGATCATCGATTTTATGTTAAGGTAATTTTTGGGGATTTTTCTGAAAAAATGAATTTTCGGTGAATAGTGTATTTATTTAAAAATTAAATTAAAAATATTTAGCAAATTATTTTTATAAATTGGAGTTCATTTTTGAAATCAGAGCATCAATATTTGGTTAAGGTGAAATTTTGCGATTATTCTGGGAAAGTTGAATTTTCGATGAATAGTGAAAACACAGTTTTTAAGTTACGGGTGTTTAATGACATCATTAAGTGATGTATTAAGTATGTAATCAATATGGTCGACTTATGAATAGTAAGATAAGGTATGAGGTGTTCCAAGTGGCCAATACCATGGGAAAATACCATGGAAAAGCCCATGGTTTTGCGAAAACCACTAATGATGTGTCCCTTGGCCATCAATGCCATGTACCCTCACTTTCCCTATAAATACCAAGTCATCCTCTCATCCATTCGACTCACAACTCTCCCCCAACGAAGTTCTGGTCTCATTACCTCCCAAGTAGTCCTTACAAGGTGCCCCCAGGCCCTCAACGTCCCAACCCTTGAGT
The DNA here is from genome assembly GCA_963277665.1 of Viscum album. Lineage (NCBI taxonomy): Eukaryota > Viridiplantae > Streptophyta > Magnoliopsida > Santalales > Viscaceae > Viscum > Viscum album. The sequence goes on from OY728156.1 coordinate 1,281,335,764, forward strand.
TTTAAGAGTTACGTTTTAAGGTAAGGGATCCAAACTCTCTCTTTCTTTTCAAATGCTCCTTTTTAAGTCATTTCTTTTATGCTCCATGTTCTTATGTTGGAGGATGTTCTTTTATATTCATTATACTGTCATTTTTATGTTCATATTATGAGATACCCCCTATTACTCTCATCATTTCATTTTATGAATGTTTAAGTGGTGCCGTTAGGTTGCCGAAATTTTTGTAACGGATTCTTTCACCCTTCACATTTTCAAGTTCTATTTTCTTGTCAAGTCTTTCATGTTCCTTTTTATTATGTTGGGGTATGATATCTATATCTATCATACTGATATTTTATGATCATATGATGAGATACCCAATTTTATCTCTTCAATTCAGTATTTTTATGTTTTAAGTGGCGTCGTTAGGCTGCCAAATTTTTAAGTTGTTCTTTCACCCTTCTCGTTTTGAAGTTCAACTTTCATGTCAAGTCTTTCAAGTTCCTTTTGATTATGTTGGGGTATGATCTCTATATCTATCATACTGAACTCTTATGTTCATATGATTAGAGACCCTAGTTGATATCTTCAATTCAGTATTTTGAAGTTTTAAGTGGCGCCGTTAGCCTGCCGAATTTTTAAGGGATTCGTTCACCTTTCTCATTTTGTAATGTTCTACTTTCATGTCAAGTATTTCAAGTTACTTTTTATTATTTTTGGTTATGATATCTATATATATCATACTTATATTTTATTTTCATATGATGAGAGACCCAATTTGATCTCATCAATTCATTTTTTGGAAGTTTAAGTGACGTCGTTAGGCTGCCGAATTTTCATAAGAGAAATCTTATTTTTGTCTTCCTTTCATGTTCTTCATTTCATATGGTAAATCTTTCAAATTTAATTACAATATTCATATATCCTTCATATTATATCCTTCTTACTGTTTTATGGATAATTTATGAGTGGGTGACCCATGTCCCCTCTCTTTTCAATGTTCTCTAAAACCCCGAAACAGAGCTGTTATGCTGCAGAATTTTCGTCTCCAAATGCCTCTCTCTTTTCTCAAAATTATTTTATGTTATAAAGTGAATACTCAAAGCTCTAATTTCTACAGATTTATTCACATATATATTAAAATTTTCTTTTTTAAATTCTGGTATTTACATACATAAGACCCGCTCTCCCCTTCCGTGGGTTTTAAAGTGACGTAAAGATCATGTCTTTAAAGCAGTTTTTAAAACGTTATGATTATGAAATGAAACCCATTTATTTTATGCAATATGGGTTATTTATGAAATGTTTGATGATGATATATGTGGCTCACATGATAATAAAGGAAAATTTAAGGGTGTGCCCCGATATCTCTCCAATTCATTGGGTAATGATGTTACCACTAGAGATTACAATTTTCACGATATCTTAGTGAATAACCTTGGTAATTTTCAAATGACACCTTAGGGATGGACCTTGGTGATATGTTCATGATTTTATATGTTAAATGATGTATCCACATATTCAATTTATGAAAAATGTTATTTTTATTATGATATGCCTCATGATTTCTTTCTCATGCCTTAAAGTTCTTTTTCATTACATTGTTGATGTATCTCAAGTTCACATGTTAAATGTTTCCCCTGGTTTCCCTTACTGGGCCTTCTGCTCACCCTTTCTTTTGATGTATGTCCCCAGGTTATGAGATGCAGTAATGAACCAATGATGAACATAAGGAGAATCCTTTCAAGTGTTTAAGAAGAATGTTTTTTTTGTTTCATGTATTAAGTTCCTGGTTTCCAAGACATTAAACCTTAAAGATCCTCAGTTTTGTATAATGTAATAAAAGTTTATGTGACAAAAAAGTGGGATGCTATAGTGCCCTGATAGAGATATAATGAATTAGGTAATATTTATTCTATTGATATGTCTTTTGAAATGGTTGTTGACTCATGATCATTCATGTTAAATGGGTGTTAACTCATTCTACTTCATGTGCAATGGGTGTTTACGCATGCTACTTCCTATGCAATAGGTTTTGACTCATGATACTTCATGTGAAATGGATTTTGACTCATGATACTTCATATAAAAAGGTTTTTGACTCATGAGACCTCATGTTAAATGATCTTTGACTCATGATACTCCATCTTAAATGGCCCTTGGCTCTTTCTAATATCGTGTGGTATATTGTTTTCACATTTCCATGTTATGATTATCATGTTTTGTAATGCCTTTATGTTAACGTGCCTTTTATGCCTCATTGACATGCTTATTGTCTAACATATATTGTCTTTTAATGATATTCCATGTTTACTTTGTTACTGATCTTTATATCTCACCCCTTTCTCATTTTTTTCCTTAGGTTATCCCTTACAGTTTTAAGTAAGAAGAAATTGTGTGGTCATGTAAAACAATTTTTAAATAAAGGTGTTGTATTTCATGTTTTACGTTGTTATGTGATATTCCTAACTTCCAAATACACTAGACCTCTCACTATTCTAAGTTGTATTAAGTGAAAATAAATGTAATAAGTCATTATTATATATGAAATAAATAGTGTGGTTTTTATAGATGGTATCAAATGATAGGTTTAGTTATTTTTTGGGATTAGGATCAGAAAACCCTAGTGAAAAACCCTTGTGGATAATATTAAGTATAAGAGAACATCCTTAAATTCTGGTAAGTGTATAGTAAGTAAATTATCAAGAAATTACATCCTTATCTGGACACTACAGGGGGATATGGTTCTAGAATAGATGTACCTAAGAGTAACAACTCTGACAAGGTGTTCCAGGCTTAACTCTAGGTAACCTGGTACATAAAAATTGGCCTTACTACAACCCTGGTTTGACATTCATGAGGGATATGCTTTGGTAAATTAATAATCCCATTAAAAACATTATAAATTGAATAAATAAAAAATTCCCAAAAGAATATATGTTAGGAAGTAGATCATGGATAATATATACTGAATCCTAGAAACTCATAATTTATAGAGATAAAGATAATTTTTATATTGACCCTTTAATGTAATTGGATTCCCTTTTATGTTTTAAACTAATTAAGATACTCATCCCTAATTTTTCTTTTATTCCAAAAAATGTATGGAAATAGGAGGAATCGTACTGAAAATTAATTCAATGGGAAGTGTGAGAATTTTCCAAATGAGATTCCCAACCCGAAGGGAGCGAAAATTGTAAACATCATCACGATACTCTCTTAGTTAAATAATGTTCTAAATATAAACCTGGGCCTGGAAGAGCACCCCCCCCCCCCCAAGAGAGATGAACCCACAGTCAAGAGCTTCATGCAATAATGGCCTCTTACATTTAGTAGATCATTTGATACCTAAATCTAAGAGAAATGGATCAATTTCATGGAAAAGATATAATTCATTGTTCCAAACAAGAGAAGGTCATTATGGATATTTATCATATGGATGGTGGAGATGATTAGTGGTGTACATTGATAGGGAATAAGAAACCTAAGGAAGAGATGTAAGCAATAGATTGAAAAAAATCCCAAAAAAGTTTTTTGATAAATATTTTCCCTAAACCATTATCTAATGATAGAAAGATATTTACATACACTCAAGAAAAAGTATGATGAATCTATTGAGGCATACGAAGAAAAAATCACATGAATTGTATGGTACACCTCAAGTTTTTTCATTACAACTAAATGAAAGGTTGACCACTTCTTTGTTGGGATATAACCTATCCTAAGGAAATCCATGGAAATCCGTGACATTGATAGCTATGAGGAAATTGCTTGATGTTCCCTCAAAGTCAATATGGAGGTCAGTGAATCTCATGGGTATCATAGGGATATGAAGAATAAAGTTCACTTTAACTTTGGTGGTTCGATGGATAAAACCATTGGTACTAAGAAATTTTATCACCCCACTTATCATAGGTTCATAAAGTAGCACCCTAGAAACTTCCTAAGGGAATCAGGGAAACGTCTTAGGTGAAGAAGAGAAGGGAACCCTTCCAATAATTTCCATCAAGGTAAACCCACCCAAGTGATAGATGCAATTAAATCTTTGGTCGACACTCAATGCATTGTTCATTGATACAACAATAAGGAACCATGGCACTTTACAAACTAGTTCCCTAAGATAAGGGTTTCCTGAGGCAACCAACAACCTCTAAGGCAGTAAGGGTGAGCATTTTCCATTTATAATGCTGATGTGAATCCCAACAATGAAATTGTGATAGGTATGATAGTTATTCATTCAAGAATAGAGAACGTGCTTTTTTATTCTAATTATACACACTCTTTTATATCATGAAAGTTTAGTAGAACAATCCAATCACCACCTCAAAGAATATAAGTAGATATGTCGGTGAAAACAACAAATGGGTAAATTATTTCATCCCAAGTATATAACTTCTCCCTTATCACAATTTTTTGGTTTAACTTCCTGTTGAACCTTTTCATACTTCTCTTGGTGGAATTTGATGCAATTTTTTTGCAAGAATTTTCTTTCTCTGTATCGACCCAACATAAATTCTGGTGAGAGGTAAATCACTATCCAAATAGTGAATCGACCCTTGATTGTATACAATTTCCAGGATGAGTATGAATCCTATATATAACCATAAACTCATGTATATATATTACATTCCTATGATCAAGTGTATCTAACTCAAATGATTAAGTCTAAGGAGAGAACCATTCTCGAAGACTTGGCTATTGTGAGGGAATTCACTTATCTTTTTCCCAAGGAATTTCCCGGTCTTCCTCCTAGCATAGAGTTTGAGTATTTATTTTGAGCTTATACCTAGAGTATTTTCAATATTCAAGACTCCATAGAGAATTGTTGTGGTGTAAAATGATTATATAAAAAAAAATTAATAGATAATCTTGATAAACGTTTTATATGCCCAAGTGCATCCCCATGGGGTGCACCAGTCCTCTTCATCAAGAAGAATGATGGGTCAATGCACCTTTTCATTGATTAAAACGTGCTCAAAAAAGTCATTATAAATAACAAGTATCCTTTGACATAAATTGATGACTTTTTTGATTAGCTACGTGGAGAACAATAATTCTCCAAGGTGGTTCTGTGGTCAAGATATTACCAAGGGTAACAAAGGAGGATATCCCCGAGACTAATTTTCATACAAGGTACGGGCACTATGATTTCATAGTGATGCCTTTAAAAATCACTAATGCTTCATAAATATTCTTAGATATAATTAATATATTCTTCATAGATTACAATAAAAAATTTGTGGTAGTCTTTATAGATGATATTCTAATATACTTCAAAACCAAGGAGAAGGATGAGGAGTATCTGAGCACTGTGCTAATGAACTTTTGAAAGGATAATCTATATGTGAAGCATAGAATGTTTTAGTTAGGGTTTATGGATGTCTCATTATTAGGGTATATCATCACAAGGAATAGGATATCAGTGTATCCTTGAAAGAAAAAAGTAATTTAAGGATAGATAAGGCCAACATCTATGGTAGATATCTGTAGATTTCTCAGGTTACCTTGATATTATCTCTGATTTGTGATAAATTTCTCATGATTATCAAACACTCTTATCAAGATAACTCAGAAGGGTGTCAAATTTTTTAGAATGGTGAATGTGAAGAAAGCTTCATGGAGATGAAAAAGATCCTTATCACTAACCCTATTCTCACATAACCTATGAGTGGGGAACATTTGGTAATTTTCAGCAATGCTTCATAGAAGGGATTGGGATGTGTGTTGATGAAAAATTAAAAGTTAATTTTTTATGCCTTAAGGAAGTTGAAAATTCATGATAAAAACAATCCCACACATGATATAGAGTTATAATCTATGATCTTTTAATTAAAAATATAGAAACATTACCTATTTGGGGATATGTGTGAAATATATACATACCACAAAAGTCTCAAATATATATTCCCATAGAAAGGGTTGAATATGAACCAATGAATATGGTTACAGCTCATCAAGGATCATGACTTCTCAATATACTACCATCTTGGGAAAGGGAATAATTTAGAGGATGATCTAAGTAGAAAAAACCCTATAAACATATCATGTATTATAATTCAAAAGGATCTGATCTTCTTAGATTTGAAAAATATGGACATGGGAATCATAAAGAAAGGAACGTCATCAATCCATTCACAAATTATTTTTCAACTGTCTCTATTGGATTGGTTAAAGGATACTCAAGAAGATGATATAGAAATTCAAAATAAAGTGGAAACAATCATAAAAGGGGAATCCTCAGATTTCAATGTCATTGAAGAATTAATTTTGAGATATTGGTCCAGAATATGTGTTCCATAAAATCCTGAGTTAAAGAAAGACCTTTTGGATGATGCGCATAGTTCGACATTCTCCATTAACCTGGGAAACAAAAAGATGTGTCAGGATCTCTAAGAGATCTATTGGTGGGATAACATGAAGAAGAAGACTAAATAATATACATCAAACTGTCTAGTATGTCATCATGTGAAGGTTGAAAGGCATAAGTATAAGTGGATGACGCAATAATTACCCATACCAACATAGAAATGGGAAATCATCACCATGGACTTTGTCAGCTGAATTCCAAAGACATCCAAGGGGAACAATGCTATCTGGGTTGTTTTGGACTGCACAATTCATTGCTATTCGAGAGGATTTATCACTGGATCAACTAGAACAAATATATATCAGTGAAGCAGGAAGGATTCATGGAGAATCACTATTTTTTTATCCAATCAAGATCCAAGATTCACCTCTATGTTTTGGAAAAGTCTGCAGAATTCCCTAAATAGTTAGCTAAACTTAAGTTCGACTTATCACCCTCAAACTGATGGATAATTTGGTTGGACTATCCAAACACATGAGTTAATGTTGAGAGCTTCCTCAATGAACATCAAGGTAAGATGGGACCAACATCTTCTTTTGGTGTAGTTCTCTTACAAAAATATCTTCCACAAAAATATTCAAATGAACCCTATGACACCTTTAATGGAAAGAGTTTAAAGACACTTGAATGTTGGGATGATGTTTGGGAATGAAAACTTCTTGGTCCTGAAATGATTGAGGAAGTGTTGGAGAAGGTTGAAACCATTCAGCAGCACATTGAAGCTACACCAAGTTGAAAAAATAGCTATTCTGACAATCAACTATGAGACCTTGAGTTTTATGTTTAAGACATGGTATTCCTACGTATATCTCCATATAAAAGAGTGATGATATTTGGGAAGAAGGGAAGGTTTAGATCTAGTAACATAAACCCTTTTAATATCCTTGATCACATCGGATAAGTGTCCAATCGACTAACACACACACTAAACCTATCTCAAGTACATGATGTATTCCATGTATCTCCCTCAAGGAAGTACATACCAGACCCATCGTATTTACTCAATCTATAGGTGGTACCATTGGAGAATGAACTTTCCTATGAGGAGCAGCTGGTGAAGATCTTAGATCATAGAGAAAAAGTTCTACGAAATAAGACAATTTCCCTCATCAAAGGGTTTTAGTGAAACCACAAGTTTGAAGAAGAAATGTGGAAACCAGAGGAGGTGATTAAGCAGAGATACCCTAATCTATTTTAGTGTGGGAAAATGAAATTTAGATGGTAAAATTTCTTAAGGGGGAAAGTTTGTAATTACCCAAAGTGTTATTAATAAAATTATACGTATTGATTTAATCAAATGACTTATGGATATATAAAACACATGCACTATTTTTTTATTTTTTTCTATCCAATTAGATTTTAAATGACCGCTAAGTATCTTTACCATTTATAATATAGTTCTTGAAAAATTATCACATGACAGTATAAATATATGGTTTTAACAATTCATTTTAGCATAGAAAAATGAAGTGATGGACTCAACCATTAAGATATTACCCCATAAATATCATTTATCAATGCTTCTATGGGATATATCATTTAGGGGATTTTCCCAAGAACAATCCCATTATGATATCCAACAACATAAGCATGAGGGAATTTGTTTATGGGATAAGTTCAAGATCATCAAGATCATGGCTCAAACCAGGTTCACCAAATGACCCCATGAAATCCCCACCATCGCACACCTTACACATAGGGTGTATACTAGTGTAATAAAGGTATATGTATCAAGACCCTATAAATAATATTATGAAAATTGTTTTTTAGGGAATAATTAATATATTTTCTTTCTATTATTGTTACATTGAAAATGATTTTTGATGCACAAGTAGTATTTTTGGTTAATATTAAAATTCAATTAAAAAATATATTTATCTGAATTAATATATATTTTGAATAAAAAATATTTTAATAAATTATTATTATTAAGTTACATTTATTAAATATAAATTAGCATATAATTGTTTTGATGCTAAATGTAATTTTTATAAAGGTTTGAAAATTGTTTTGGTCAAAACCCATCAATTTTCAATAAAAGTAAATTTTTATTTTAAAATTAAAAATTCACATATTTAGAAACAAATTTAGATAATATGATTATAATTTTTGGAATAAGGATTTCAAAATTATCCAAAAGTGATTTTTTTATAATTTTCTGAGACAATTAATGTTTTAGGTAAAAATTAAATGTCGTATAAATATATGGTGTGTTTATAACATCATAATGGAATAATAATGATGTAAAAAAATACTAATAATGGTATACAAGGAAAAATTAATGTTTTTAATTTAATATAATCTGATTTTAAGTATATTTTATTTATTTTATAAATCCTTACTGAATCCTCCAAAACTTATAATATATTTTAAATTTTAAAATCATTTCTTTGAAAGTGCGACTCACCCCCAAATAAAAAAGGGAAATATTTTAATATATTTATCCATTTATCTTAAAAAATACTTTATACCACTACTATTATCCATAAACCATGGTTATAACCATTGGAAGGTTTTTTTATTGAATATTTCATTATAAAGTTTCCAAAACCAAAATAATAAAGAAATCTCTCTCCTTTTCCTATAAAAACCGACACATGATCCCATTTATATTCACTAAAGCTTTTTTAATCTCGACCGGCCTCTTCAATATACTACAGGGATTCCTCACATGGTACCCCAAGATTCCAATAAGCCTCTCCCAATCCTTTGGGTTCATACATTAATGTAAGGGATCTTCCACCCTCCTCTTCTATCAAGCATTTTTTTCATGTAATATCTTTTAATTTAAATTTTTTTCTATGTTGCGTTATGTTATTAAATGTCCCCCTTAATACCAGTTTTATTTATAAATAATTATATCCCATTCCAATCTCATTAATCCCTCTTATTAACCCTTATGTACACCTATTACTATGCTGAAATTCGGTAAGGGGTCCTCACCATCCTCTCTTCCTTTAAATTCAAGAACCTTGTTTGAAATTAGACTTTTTTAATTTAAATTATTTATATTTTAATTATTTTATAAAAAATTACATGATGTAAATTTGATGTTATTTCAGTGAGGGATCACGTATCTTTCCCCATTTGGACCCTTACCTAATTCATTACCATGTCCAAATTATGAAAGGGATTTCTATCTCTCCACATTTTATCAAGCACCTAATTTATGATATGACCTTTAATTTACAATTTCATATGTTGGGATACATTTTTTACTATCCCCCTTACTATAAATTTCATTTTTAAATAATTATATACCATTTTCTCTCTCATGAACCCATTTTATGAATTTATATTTGACATCATTATGCAACCTAAATTACACTATTATCTTTCATTATGTAGTGAATACCATGCCCATTTCTCTATAAAGGGTACTAAAATTTATACTCAAATACTTATTTATTGTGGATTTAAAAATATTTATTCCAAATTCCATGATCGTGTAATAACTTATGATTTTGAATGAATCCCTCTTATATGATCTATGTGGTACATATAAACATGAGATTGAAATAATTATGAAGGGTGTGCCTTGATTGTGCTCCAATGAATTGGGTAATGTTTAGTATCATGATACATCATGTGAAATGGGTTATGACTCATTATAATTCATTTTAATGTGTTATGACTCATGTTAATTCATGTGAAGAGGTTTTTGACTCGTTCTACTTCATGTCCAATAGGTGTTGACTCATGATACTTCATGTGCAATGGGTGTTGACTCATGCTACTAATGCGAAATGGGTATTGAATCATGTAACCACATGTGAAATGAGATTTGAATCATGTTATTATATGTTCAATGAGCCTTGTATCATGATAATATCAGATTGTATATTGTTTCCACATTTATATGTTATGATTATCATGATTTATCATGCCTTTATAATCATTTTACTTTTATGCTTTATTGAAATGCCTATTGTCTAACATGTATTTTCTACTTCATTTTATGCCTTGTTTACTCCCTTAATAGGCTTTATAGCTTACACCATTATTATTTATGGCTTTAGGCTATCCCATTTAGTCTTAAGTACATAGGAATTTGGTGGTCATGTAAAAGAATTTTTCAATAAAGATGGTGTATTTCATGTCTTAAGTTGATATGTAATGTCAATAAATTCCCATGATACAGGACCTCTCAATATTTTGAGTTGTATTAGGTGAAAATACATGTAATAAATCATGATTAAACAGGAAATAAAGAGTAGGGTTATTATAATGAAACCAGAGTATGAATTGGATATGGATGGGATACTATAAAAACATACAATCCAATACAAACATGCTAAACAAGAATGTAATTCAAAACACCATGTGACCAATTTCCACCTCCAGTCCAAACCAAACCAAAAGAAATAGAAACAAGAGAATAATACATTCTATGATATTAGGTTACTTTTAAATAAATCCTAAAATAAAACATCTAAAAACACCCAAAGGAATAATTATGGTGTTAGCTATAGCTCAGTAGGATACCACCATAGCTTCTTTATAAGGTTTAATATCAATAATGCAATAATTAATTCTTAGAAATAGTTTTTCAAAAAAAATTCATTAAATAAATCCATTTGAAAATAATTTTCCCTTTTTCTTCCTTTGGTTTTCATAAATAAATTCATATTCTCAAAACATAAATATGTTAAGTAAACGTGATAAAAATAGGAAATCATATCCTTGTATTGAGAGGTAAACAAGAAAACACATATCCATGAAACAACCTATCGTGTGAAGCTATGTAATACAACCTCATATAAAAATAATTGTGAGTAGAAATTCATGAGGTAAAAATAATCATGTGATAAATAACCATAAATGAAAAATGATAAAGCACCCCACATATTGGGTTCGTGAATATGGGACACAGCCTACTAGACACTCAAAAGGCTAAAAACGGAGAAATTAGATCTAAAAGATATCTATTCGTCCTAGTCAATATCAAAAGAATTATCTCTTAGTGGTTAAACACGCACTAAGGATACCCAAGTCTCTATATTGACACACCCAAGGTTACTAATGTTTAATTATCCAAAAAAAATCAAAACCATGCTCAGAATTTCATAAAAAAAATTTATATCCAAGCCAATATAATTTGGAGTTTGAAAACCCATTTTCAAAAAACTCAAAATCCATTTTTAAATAAAACCCCCTTTTTGAAATAATTTTCTATTTCATAAAATCATTTGAAACCATGTATCACTTAAAATCAACGTACAAACAAAATTAATTTATCAAGAATATCATGAAATTTATAAAATTAAACCAATGTATAGAAACAGCTACGTAAACAAGATAAAAGATCTTACTACTTTCCACAGTAGTGAATAAAAACCATGAGAATGGCCTCCCAAAGAAAATAATTGAAAATTATCTGAAAAGTATCTGTAGAAAAAACTATCTCATCAAAAATACACTATAAAAACACAACTTCATATAAAACCTAATAATAACAAGAAGTAATGCTTACCTGTAGAAATGTACTAAAACCATAACCATGATAAATTTCATAACCTAATGATCCAGAAGGGTTGGAGGTCTCCAAAATCATACTTGATAGATTTTAGCTATAGAGGTAGAAAATCTTCCAAGGAATGAAATAAAATTTCATCCATGAGGCACCCTAAAAACTAACTCTGGATAGTTTGAAGACATATAATAGATTTACATGGAATATAATTACATAGGATCAATTACACTGAAAAAAATCATTTATTTTTAAATAATGATAATATGTTTCCTTACATAGTGTACACAAATTACAATGTGTGTAAACAATAAACACTGTTTATCTTGTCCCAAGATTCTTCCCATAAACCATTACATGGAAGTTCAATAAATTACAAGGTGTGTAAGTGACTAGCAAGGAGTAGAAACTACAAGTTTCTGTGTATAAAATTCAAAAAAAACATAAATTCACAATTATAGGTACCCTAAAAATTCCCTCTCTATTATAATGCATCCAATGAAATGGAAAACAAATGAAAATATAAAAAACAAACCTGATAGAAATGTAACATGGTGTTATAATCTCCCTTACATAATTTCTTTATACCCCCCAAATATTTCAAGATCCTAAAACCACAAAAATATCAGGCCAGTTCTTCCTTATCAATGACTCACAAACCCACATATTGTGGATATAATATCCACACCACCATGGTACACAAACCATGGGGATATTTTTATTCTTCATTATCTTATCATGGAGATCCAAAATCTGAACTAGTTTCTTTGCCAATGTGGTATAGGGCTTAAAAAAATATCCTCCCATCAAATCACATGGGAAGGATTTGGTATATACCTCCTCAACTTGAAAACATGAAACAAATTTTGTATAGAAGTAAGTTTAGATGGTAAAATAAACGGGTATGCCACCCTTCCTTGTCATCCAATGATCGCAAAGGGGGATACAATCCTTAATTCCAACCTATCCTAATTACCCACCTGGTGTTGTTCCAAATGATTTTAAACATTAATAAAGAATCAATTACCAACCTAAAACTCTAGAGTCCAATGATGATAGTGCAAATAATATTTTTAAGGCTCTATGATGTGATAAAATTCCTTTAAATCAACTGCATCATATTCATGATCATTTTATCAACAATCGGTCCAACCAAGGAATGTTCTTCCAACTTTACCTAGAATAAGGCAGATCTACATGGACACCCATTTAATTCCTAAAATGGGGCCATATTTATATAGTAATGATAGATATTTTTATTGAAAATTAAAGAAAATTAAAATGATTTTCCCAAGATCCTCTGAAATCAAGCATAAAGCCCTAAGAATATCCTCAAGAACCTAGATAGAATTCTTGGTTTGTTCATCTTTATATAGATGATAAGTTGTTCTTAATTTAATCTAAGAACCCATCACCTCATGTAAACCATTCCAATACATATAAGTTTACCATATACCCCTTTCAGAAACAAATATCGAAGTAAGCTCATGAAGTATCAAAATGTCTCAAACAAACAATTACCCATGTTATTCCACTCTCATCACCTTTTGAATTGGTTGGAAATTCATATATTTCTTGAGTCAAAAAATGATCACCCAAATTTAATTATTCCCACTTGGAGTATATGGAAAAACAATGGTGAAATACATGATAATATAATCCTACTTCCATACTAAAATGGGTAAAGTTTACAGAAACCTTTTTGGTATAAATTTATCTACCTTAATTCTATGAAAAATAAGGTACTGTGAAACAAACTATGTTATTGATCATCTCATCCTTTGTCACCAATACCAATTTATCAATTAATGATAAATCTTGGTGTCCCTAGGGGCACAAACTAACAAAAATGGTGTCCACTATCCAAAAAATATTTTCTCAAGGAAAATTAAACAACCAACCTACTAAAGAAGCACAAATCTCTACTAAGAGATTATGAAAACTCACATGAGGTCTTTCCAGAAAAAAATCATTCAATAAAGTATTGGAACTCAGTGTCTAGTATATTCTTGAGATAAAATCTCTCATAAAAATATGTTTTAGACTTAATTAAATCCATGAAAACATATCCACCATCATTTTTCACTCCCAAGATTATCTTAGAAAATGAACTCATCATATACCATTGCTTAACTGGTTCCTTCATGGATTTTTTTATTAATTTTATACTCAATGCATCAGATATCACATTTCATTTCCTAGGATTATAAGTAATATAAAATTCAATTGTATAATGTTACTCCACCCAGTGTAAATACCATGAATTAATATCCCTCTAAGTAAAAATATATTTTTGGATCTTATGATCAGAATATACTATAAACTGGTCCCCAAAGATATAGTGAATCCATGTTTTGAGTTCATTCATAGTAGCTATCAACTCAAGATCATGATTACGGTAGTTCTTCTCATGAGAAAATAAATGGAAAAAACTATAAGACACAACTTATTTCTTCTATATCAAGACACATCCAAACCCCATACCAAATGCATCACAAAAAACATCCTAACTAGACCCTAGTTTGAGAATAATCAAAACTACTTTTCAACTCATCATCATATTCATCTCCTAAAAATATCTATGATACTTTTTACTCGATTCAAACATTACACCCTTATGAGATAAATTTTTCATCTAAGATGATATTTTAAAGAAATTTAGAAGAAATTGTCTATAGTAACCAACAAAATTCAAGAATTTTCAAATCTTAAACATATTTTTTGGATGATGTAGATACAAAGATGGATTTACCTTTTCAATATCTACTGATACTCCCCTCTAAGGAATAACATTACCTAGAAAAATCACCTCTGGGATCCAAAAATCATACTTGGAAATATTTCTATATAGATAATTGTCTATCATGGTGAAAAAAATGGTACCCAAATGGTTCATATACTCCTCATATGAGTAGGAGTACACAAAAATATTATCCATAAAGAAAACAACCAAAGATTATAGGAACTGATGAAATATAATGTTCGTCAAATCCATGATTAGCGCATAATAATTAGTGAGGTAGAATGGAATAAATAAAATCTTAAATTGTCCATTTCAAATCTTAAATTTTTTCCTAGGTATATCATCTTCTCAGATTCTAAATGGTGATACCCTAACCAAAGATAAATAATAGGAAACCAATGACCCCCTCTAAGATAATCTAAAATATCATCAATCCTTGTAAAATGATATTTTTTTATCTTTCACCAGATTCAACTTCTGGAATTCAATAACAATTCTAAGTATCATGTCTTCCTTTTTAAAAAAGTGGTTAGGAGAATCCCACGATGACATGCTCAAATGAGTAAGTCCTTTATCCTCTATGTCTAAGAACAAGAAATTAAGTCTCACTAACTCCACAGGTTCCATATGGTATGTTGGTATGGAAATGGGAATCAATATGGGGATCTGTTCAATAGTAAATTCAACCTCTCTTGGTAGTGTTAAACTAAAAAATAATCTGGAAAGACCTCAATGTATGAACACAGAACTAAAAGAAGTATTACACCCCTAAAAGGGTAAAAATACATCAAGAAACATCTCTTTCAACTAGATGGTATTACTTTGTTTTAAAGAAAAATAGGATTTTCCCTTCTTGATCTAGATTCACAATTCCCCTGGAAAACATGAGTGACTCCATCAACATAAAATAACTAAAATTAATGGTGATAATAGTATATATGAGCCTAAGCCTTAACTAAAACCTCAAATACATCAGGTACTCATTAGTTACAAGATCTGATAAAATATTAACTAACTTATCAAATTGGGTAGAATAATCATGAATGGTATTCTCCCCCTACTCTAAGGTCAGAAACTCCTGAGTCTACAGTACATGAAATCTCTCTAGATAGAACTACTGGTTAAATATTTTCTTAATGGAATCCTAGGTAATATCCTCATGCAATATAACTTTTACAATAGAGTCTCACCATATTCTTCCAAGTCCCTTGATTATAAACATGAAAACCCCCAACTTAGAGTCTTCAAGAGTATTAAAGAATTTATAGATCCTTTCTATCTTCTAAATTCACTCTTCTAATTCCTGGGGTCTTTCATCACCACAAAAGTTGAGTGGATGTTGCTTAGTAAATTTTTATCCATGATCTACTATATGTAATGGGTTCATAAAACCCACATGAACCATTGTATGAAAATTGTGGATAAGATATTATATAAAATTAGGTTCCACTAGAGGTCACAGTATTGGATCATATCTCACAATTTTCTCTCAGTTTTGGAAGATCTCTTATCAGAACCATTTTCTATCACAACAAAAATAAGAATTTGTCACGATCAAATACCAAAATCATAGCACCAAATTATGGTATTGAAAACAAAGATTTAAAACACTAGAAATTTAAAGAGACCCGGAAACCCATATTTGAAAAGAGATATGGCCATTTAAATAAACTTCGCATATAGTTCATTAAATTGGTCTTAATCTCCAAGTCTAAAACCTTTAAAAAATCCATGACCACCCATGGAAACTTAGTTTTAGTCAAGGAAATGAGATGGTTTGGGCCCTTTTCTGCACCTACTATCCAAATTTCGATAGTCTTAACTCCAATATACCCAAGAATTAGAACTAATCCCAAGTATTTCAAATAGACTTCATGCTAAGAATCCCTTTGATACCAAATTGTAATGAACCAACTCAGGCTGACTAGAAAAACCACCCTAACCGACTCTTCACATGATATTGGAAGAACATGATAATAAAAAACAATCCTAAATATAATAAAAGTTGGAAATGCAACAAGATTATGAATAGAAAATAGACACGGTACTATAAAAACATATAATCCAAGGTAAAAATACTAAACTAAAAAGTAATTGAAAACCCCATGTGACCAACAGTCACATCTATACCAACCTAAACTGAAAGAAATACCAACATGATAATCCATCATGCTACAAGATTCTATTCAATTTTTTCAAATTCTATAATACAACATATAAAAATTAACAAAGTAACAATTAGGGTGCTAGACATTTCCCAGTTTTATACAACTAAATCTTCTATAAAAGTTCTAATAGAAATAATGAAATGATTATTTCTTTTAAAAAAAATTCAAATAATTTTATGAAATAAATCCATTGATAAAACATTTTCCCTTTTCATTTATTTGGTTTTCATAAATCCTTTCATATTATAAAATAATAAATATTACATGTATAAGTGATAAAAATATGAAATCATATCGATGCATCAATAGGTAAATAGGTAAACACATGTCCTGAAAAAAAACATATCATGTGAAGGTATGAGGTACAACCTCATATAAAAATAAACATGAGAAATAGTACATAATGTAAAAAAAAATCATGAGATAAATAAGCATAAATAAAAATGACAAAGAACAAAATATATTGGGAAAATTCATATAGATCAGTGCAACTATAAATTAGAAATATTAAAAAGAAATACTTTTGTTGTAAAATATATTGAGTCCTCATAGTCGCTATCATAGAAGTTCCCACTAAGTAGTGAAACACCCACTAAAGTTACCCATGTCTCTATCTCGATGCACCTAAGGTCCCCAATAAATTTACAATAACATGTTAAAAATTGCATAAACCTTTTCAAATACAAGCCAATATTCTTTGTATTTGGAAACAAATTCGAAATCAGGAAAATCTATTTTAAAAGTAAAACCCCATTTTGAAATCACTTGATTTTCAAATAAAACATTTGAAACTATTTATCACTTCAAATCAATGAACAACATAAATAAATTTATAATTAAAACCCTAAAATTCATCATATTAACCAATTATATAGAAACACCTACATCAATATGGTATAAAACCAAGATTATTTTGACAATGGTGACTGGAAACCAAGAGAAATGCCTTCCAAGACAAGCAATGCCAAGAAGATAAAATTGGTTGAAAAAAATAATATCCAATCAAAAATTAGCATCCAAACCATAACCACAACCAAAAAAAATATAAACTAGAAGAAATTCTTTCCTAGATAAATGAACCATAATTGTAACAATGGTCGATCATTGAATGAAATGATTTGGAAGGGTTAAAGGTCTCCAAAATCAACCCTACAAGATTCCGGATTGAGAGGGAGAAGAGCCTCCAAATGATGAAATGAATTTTCAACTAAGAGGAACCCTAAAAACACTACTCCTAAAAATTATATTATGTGTAATGTATTTACATGGAGTGTAAATCCTAAGGATCATATATATGAAAAGACACTTATATTTTTAATTAAAACATGTATGTTTCTATTTCGAAGTGTGTACCTATTACACGGCATGTAAAAAATGAACATTGTGTATCTGATTTACATATTATACTTAGAAACTATTACATAAAATTTACCTATCATATGCAGTATATAAGTTCTCAAAGAGAATTAGAAACTACAAGTTATTATGTTGAAAATTACAACCAATTCCCGACTTCACCATTATAGGTATCCTCCCAATTTTCTTTCCATAATAATGTAACCAAAGAAAAAGGAAAATAAACAAAGTTAAAAACATACCTGATAGAAATGTAACAGGGTGTTACAATGCTGGTGTTAAAGTAATACAATAATTTTAAATATGAATTTTCTCACCATGTCTTATATATGTTTCTTGTAAACATTCAAAGTTATTCTTAATCTCAATGTTTCTTTATAGAATTTGAAACATGAAACATATTTTTTATAGTTATTATAGATGTATCCTCCTTGATTTATACTCCTAACTTACTTTAGAATGTGACATATTATGCTATAAATTATATGTTTTGTTACCATACACTCCACAACACTAGTAATAACTCTAAAAACTTTTTAGTTGAAATAATTATTACGGATATTAATGATTCTTTATTTGAAAAATTTCTAGATTTTATTGGTTTTATTTCACCAAAAATTTTGATACACCTTATCTTTGCATGGTTGGGGATATTAGGGATATATTTCCATATTTTTTATTATTCTATAAGTGAGAATATTTTGAATTTTATTCTGATTTTCTAGAGACAATATATTGATATTTCTCTCTAATATGTTGAGAAATTATAACTATTTTATCTAATATCAACTAATATTTTAATTTCATGATCACCAATCAGTATATTAGAATTGATTGATTTACCCGTATTGGAATACTCTCGTTTGACGTCAATCCCCCATTTGAATCATAATTTTTACTTTATTAATTTTCTTTAAAACTAAACAAATATTCCTTTTAATCTGCTAGGATCCTTATCCACAAGAGTTAAATTAGATTTCATATGTTCATTAATCCCCGTATTTTCAACATTCTCAAATTTCAGTTTTTTACTTCTTCTATGAGAATATCCTTCTTAGATTAACCCAGTTTAATTTCTTCACAATATTTCTTTAGAAGTAAATTTTCATTCCTAAACTTTCTAATTTCTTTAGATGCATATTTATTTTCATCCACATAGTATTTCTTTGGATGAATCTCATTCTTCAATAGAATGTTCTCTATTAATGTGTAAATCATCATTTTAGGAGTTATCACTTTCAAATTCTTGATCTAAAGGGGATTAATGAGATATATTTTATATTTTCTCCTCATCATTATCACTATCAGACACTCATTATTCAATAATCATGAATTTTCTGATAAATAAATTTGATGTTGCTTTCTTTTTACCTTATCCTTGTTATTTTTCTTTATAGGATAAAATTTAATTTTTTCTTCACATTCATCTTTATCATTGAATTCCATTTGAGATTTAGCAATAAAATAACTGATCATACAATTATTAAAACAATGAAAAGGAAATTTTGCTTTTATAATTCACTTCTCTTAGTTTGGTGAAACTTTTTGACATTTTAGATAGTGTCTGAGCATAATCATATGTATTTTCTTCTCCATAAGATAGGGTTTATTCAAAATAAATTTTCAAATTCTAGAAATATAAAAAAGTAATTTAATTTTCCCTCTATCCTTTGGTTTTACAAGATACTCTTATTCTCATGTCATAGTTTTTCAGAGTTTTTTTAATTCATAAATAGATATTCATTATTATATCAGTATTTATATTTTAATATTTTAGCATCAAATTAATCTGGTAGAATTATTTAGAGCTTCATTCAATCAATATAATCATAAGTTATTTCTTTGAAACTTATAATATAACCTAAAATAATATTACATATTATAATGAATTCACCTTCATTCATTCTTATATCGTCAATTTTTTTTACTGATTTTCGTATTTTCTACTATCAATTTCTTATTCACTTCATTAGTTCTATTATTTTCTATTGATATCTCATTATATGATTTTAATCCCATAACATTTTTTAACTCGTTTTTTAATAATGAATACAGTAATTAATTTTGGGATTTTATTACCATTTTCTAAATGCCTTTTACCAATAACAATTCATGGTTATAATTATTTAGTAATAGGATAAACTTAATGTGTATTACCAAGAATATCTCATCCTAGGGATAGAAAATAAGGAATAATTATCTCATTTCCTAAATAAAAACCCTTACCATTGTATGTATAAATTACCTTCTGATTAATAGAATTATATTGATCTAAGATAGGACAATAAAAGATATTCATAGGATAACCTATTCTTTGAAACCAATTGAAAAAGTATTGTATATGTATAGTATTAACTAAGAGAGTTGGGGATGAATCATTGAATTATATTTCATTAAAAATCCCATAATTTATTAATTCTTGTTCATTATATATCTCAAAAAATAAATAAAACAAATAATGGTTGAATCAAAAAATGTTTCTTATAAGGTTTCCCTCCATAAGGATGAATATTCTTTGAATTTATGGTTGTTTTGCTGATAGTAACATGAAAATATTACTTTAGTATCAAGGATATCCTCAGAAAAGGGCAAGATATTATACCAAAATTAAGATGATGGATCCAACTGAAATTGAACATAAATTCTTATGAATGGAAACCATATTTTTTCTCATAATATTGATCACTAATAAATTTTATAAGACTATTATTAAGTTGATGAATCGGGATCTTATTCTCCAAACAAACACTAAAATATACCATCAAAACTACTATAAAATTTCACACCAATTTATTAATTTTGAACAAGCAACCCTTCATCGCCTATATGTGAATATTTAATCAAAAAATAATACATGGAAATAATTATCATTGATTCATGGATTATAATACCCATTTAATATGGTAGTTTAAAAACTCATGAGTCTTTAATTACCATTTTATTTATAAATAAATCTCTAAAAGACTTGGTTTTATAATTTCATGTGGAATATTGAATAACTACGACCTCAATTACTTTTAGAAAACCAATGGTAATAATTTTAATTTTAATTTTATAGAACTATGCTTTAAATTTTTGACATGGTATATTTAGTACTCGTACAAGATATCTCAAATATTTACTAAATCAATAGAATTAAAATTAATTATTTATGATTCATCAAACTTGTGTGTGACATCCATATCTATTTATGAACCAAAACAATCATAGCATCAATTTTTTAGACAATATACAGATTTCATTCATGATAATTTTAAATGAATCTCATGGTCTAAAATTTATGTAAATAAAAATCATGAATTCCAGTTAAATCATGTTTCTATTCATGATAAAACTTATTAATTTAATACACCATATATATATGAATTAACTTTTCATTTATATTGCATCATTTCTCTAGCTTAAATCATGAAAAAAAATAGAGAGCTCATGAAACTATCACTTGTTCTTTTCATGTGATAAGAAAACTTTAGATCTCACATCACACAACTACATCACTCATCCTCTATTATTTTCTTCACAAATAGTTTTACATGAATTAAATGAGACTCTACATTAATGTAACATTTTTATCATATATCTCATATTATAAATACTAATCCCTGCACTTTTATTATGGGAAATTGTTCATTCCATTAATAAACTAATTCATTAGAAAATTTATAATTTAGATTATTCATAAATATAAAAAAAATGAGTTGACTCTACATGTGGTTACTTATTCTTCACTCATGATCAATTTTATTATCTTATGGAATAACCATATGATTGGTTGAGCTCAAATTTCTTAGTAGATCCACTCTCGTTATAATAAACTTGATGTTCCTTCAAAAATATCATGTGACGGTTCGTTTATTGTATGGTCGATCCATCTAAAGTATATGGATAATACATATTTTACAAAATTTTATATTTGATTAATGTATAGTTGATTTGAATATTAGATGGTCTCTTTGTCTCATTCATTTGGTAGCATGAGTAACTCATACAATTCATATGGTTGATCCAAGATCGAATTATGCTTGATTCGACATGGCATGATCATCCCAAAGTGATACATTATATAATTTGGAAATATTATGTAGATACAAGAACAAATATATTGAAAATAGATACACAATTATATCTCTTTTTTTCTATAAGTTTTATACATGGATGAACATTGTCATATGCATTGTTTCCCCAAATTTACTTTTTATTCATTCATCCTCCACTAAATAAAACTCATCCAAGTATATTCCTTTTGTTCAAGGGACCATGGTTGGATTATAGTCACACTAACATACTCAACCTCATAGGTTGGAACTACCCCATGTAGGAAATATAGAACCCTTGTGCACACTACCATGCAGGCGCTTCTCTTTCTGCACTCCTTGTGTGATCTATGAACCCATCCATGATGACTTTGATATCCAGGATGAACTTCCTCCCACATGGTTGATTCTAGTCTTGCAAATTTGGTTGAGGTTGTTCCTTGTTTGGGATATGGTTTTCCCAATTTTGAAAATGAATTCATTCATAAAAATATATATAAAACCTACATATGAAGTCCACCTATTCTCATCATTTCATGTCATTCTAAATGAAAAAAAAAATTAATGAACTTCTATGTTCTCTAAAAACTTTTAAATTTTCATTATATGTACTCAAAAATTTTAAAGTTAACAATGTGCCTTCTCGTATCAATATAAGCTCATGTTTTAGAAATTAGTAACAACACACTAATTATCACAATTAACATATATTAACATCAAATAAAACATCATCTATCTTATGGGGATTAATAAAATCCACAATATGATATATTAAAAGAAATAAAATACCCAAAACCCAAATATAGGACATATAAACGCATTTCAATTCATTTATTAAAAACTAGAATAAATATTTTCAAAATAATTAACATGGTTTAAATTCATTAAGAAAACACTAAATTCACCCAAATCATAATTTATTGATTAGAACCGTGGCTATCTCTCTATAACACCTACTCTAGGGTACCCTTATAATATTTGTGTGGAAATACTTCACACAAGAACCATGGAAATAAAAATTTAAATCATATATAGGTAAGTGTAAAATCTCAACATGGTTCAAAAAATTAAAAAACACACCCTCATGAATCCTAATAATATGTATTCATGTGATTATATATTGGGGTAATACATATCTACTCAAATCCTGAAATTATATAAATAAAATCAACCTTGGAGTTTATATATTATTCCATATAAATCTACATGAGAAAAATGTATGTATATAAATAAAATAATCAAATAATTCTACAATATTTGAAAATATTCACTAGTTGAGATGCCAAAAGTAAATGCCTTTTTCCCTCACTATAGTAATTCCATTATTAGGAGAACCTACCAAAATTTATAACCATGTAGATAAACACCCAATCATAGAGAGCTCTATAAATAAACTATACAAATAATAAACCATTAAAACATAACTACCTCATCTATATATAACATACATAATTTTTCATTATCCCATAATCATATTAAATTAAAACCATTAATAGAATAAAAAACCATGTGAAAACCATATGTGATGGTCTGCTCCAAATGTGTAAATTTCTTCCAAATTACATACAATTTTTAATTATTAAAATTTTCATATATTATTATCATTAATTTTCAACCATATATTATCACAAAAATAAAATATATATGTCACAAAAGAGAGGGATTTAATCCTTTATATACACGATTAAATGTTCAATATTTTGTTTCCTTGAATAAAATATTCATTTCATTGTATCTCATGGATCATCACCAAAATAAATATCTATCTATTATGTTAAATGGTATATTTATTAAATATATATAAATGGATATACCTCTAATTAGACAATTATAAAACGGAAATGCTAGTCTATGTCCCCCCATGATCCATCACTTGAAGATTTAAATCACTCCATTTTATTGTGTTGTCTATAAATGGAATATATGGTTCGTGGAGGTGAATAAAATTGGTTAAAAACCAAATTAATACCATTATATTTCTTGTATATCCCATTGATTTGACTTTAAGATATAAATATTTTGGTCTCCCAAAAACCCAAATCATAAGAAATCATAATGAATAATATTTAAATAAGTTATCTTGATAAAATTTAAATCAACATACCAAATATTTTTAATGACCACATTCATATATCATGCATGATTACATGATAATGGGGTAAAAAATTATTATATTACAGTATATAAAATCCAACCCACCAATCTCTAAATTATCCCTCAGCCCTTTGAAATAACCCTCTTAAGAATATTTGATTAAAAATATCCAATAATGAATTAGTGACTATTTTTCCATTCAATTATATTAACCAATTATTAGAATCTAATAATTTGTTCCAAATGGTATAATATTGGCTACAAATCCTTGTATAACCACTCTCATAATTTAAATTCATCAACAAATATTTTTAGGATGAATCCTTATTATTTTAAAAATTATTTACTAAAATTTAATAATTTATTTTATATATATTATGGTAGTCTATTATTTACCATCATGGATCACCTAATAATACCCACTTAAGTACATATAATTTTAAAAAAAAATTAATTAAAAATGATGTAAAAACACCAAATAATCACACATTAAAAAATTTGATTAATTTATTTAACAAAAATATCACCTTGAAAATAAAATAATTCAAATGAAATTTTCAAAAATATTATTTCCAAATAAGTTTCATTATAAATTTAGTTTTGAGCATAAACATAGCATATATAATTTTTATACATGAAATAAAATAATTTCATTAATTTTTTCTAACATCATTTAACCTAGAAATCATTAGAATAATCACAAGAATAAAATAATTAAATAATAATAAAGTAAAAAATGTCACATACCAAGTAAATAAAGAATAATATATTTTAATTTTTATTAATATTTTTGAATTAAATATTAATTTTACTTTAAAGGGAATGCTATGTTCGATTACGTACCCGATACGCAACAGCGGGTTTCTCTGAAATCTTATATTGCACACTAATAATATAATATTATTTTTTAAAATGGTAGTTAACTCCTAGACATTGTATTGGTGGGAATGAATATAACTAACTACAATATTATTATACATGTTTTATAGTTATCCAATAAATATAAGAGGCTTAAAATGTGCATGAATCTAATTTTAAGCATAATTTTCGTTAAAAGGTCGATTTACCGCCTTTTAATAGCGAACCCTTTTTAAATCCAATTTTTGTCACTCTTATATGTTCTATTTGAAAAAGTAAAATTCTTTTAAAGAATAGGGACATCAAAATTTAATTTGGATAAAATTTTGGTATTTTTATGATAAAGTTCATTTTTTTAATGAATAGTGAAAAATACTGTATTTTAATTCAAAAGTGCCTTTTAATCAAATTTATTTATATGGATAGTTTATTTTTTTTAATTATTAATAAAGTTTAATTAGAATATGTTTTTACTAGTTAATCCAATTTTGGACATTGGAATTAATTTCACCTTTAAATTGGACATAAACGAGTGTCAATCTTTTAGAAGTTATTATTTCTTAAAAACTAGCTATTTGTTTTAACAGCGAGAATTAATTTTAAATTAATTTCTGCCACTTCTGTTTTTTGAATTTGTAAAAATGGATTCCATATTTGGAATCAGTAGATCTAAATTGTATAAATAGGAAACTTTTATTTTTATATATCTTAAATATTTACTTCAGTAAGTATTTTATTTACCATGATTAAAAGATAAAAATAATAAATAAGGGTAAAATATAATATTATAATAATATTAAATTACCCTAAAATGTGCCTTAATCCTATTTAATGATACATATCCGACCATGGGAATCCTTGGGTTGAATTTGGGACCCCATGGAGCCACATGGGAGTAATAATGACATTTTATATTAATTAATTTAAAGTAAAGACAAAAATGACATAAACAAATATCTTTTAGTAAATAAACTTTTACATGGGGATATATAAGTTATTTTTTAGACAATAAAAATTATTTGGAATGATAAAAATATTTCCTACTTCATCATATTTTTTTATAATTTTTAAACATCAAATAAATAAAATTATTTATGACACAATAATGATGCAATATTTACATCATTAATAAAGGATTTAAATAAATAAGATTTTAAATA
Source organism: Viscum album (assembly GCA_963277665.1). NCBI lineage: Eukaryota > Viridiplantae > Streptophyta > Magnoliopsida > Santalales > Viscaceae > Viscum > Viscum album. The sequence goes on from OY728156.1 coordinate 1,281,361,993, forward strand.
TTAACACAATATCGAAAACCTATCAAATTCTTATGGGATTATTTTATTTCTACCATGAGTCATCTTAAATTTGATTTTAACGAATATTTGACATTTTGAAACTGAATATGTGGTTATAATAAAATAATTGTTTCAAACTTTCCTAAAGAGCCCCTCCTCTCCCTTATAAAAATCCCTCAGTCATAACCTATTAATCACACTTATCTAGCCTTTGGATCATGCAAAATATGCTTCAATAAGCTCCCAATATTCCTCTATACAACCTAGAAGCCTTACCTTAGTGAGAAATCACTTCAAGAAACCCTTTTGGTTCAATCCAAAGGGAGTTACCCGATTTAAAGGTAATGTCTTCTCTTAAGTTCTTTTGTTTTATTTTACATCTTCAACCCCCTATACTCATTTTATTTATTTATTTTGTAACAAAACCAGTATCCTCAAAATACTAGAATGTTTTTATGAGAATTATTATAACTAAAATTACACACACCTCCACTTAATGGGTAAATAACATAATGTTTCTGTGGATGGAAAACTAATTCCTCATTAAATGATGATTGTTCAATTATCTCCTAGCACATCTCGTGGTGGCCATTATGATGGAACTATATTTATATATGATTTATATTATGTTTATGGTTTCCTTATGATTCTGTATTTTCCATTTATATCATACCTTTATGGTTTCCATAATGGGTAAACGCGATAATTTCATTTTAGGAAGTGCGGACTACCGCCCCTCAAAGTGATATAACTCGTTAATGCCTTGTGTGGGATGAACAAAGGATGGAGTTAATGATGTTATTTAAGATATTATACTGTAATTATAATATACATATGTATCATTATGTTTCCATTCCATTGAAATACGAAATGGAAATGAAAGTAGCGTTCATGCGTACGTACGGGTTACCATCTTTATGAACGGTGAATTTCATTTCTTACCTATAAATGCTATGTAATAATATAAATACATGTATATACTGGATATATATATGATATATATGATATCTAAATCATTAATATCATTTTGAAGATAATGGATATTTTACCACATGGACAACTTGTAATTATAAGGTGTTCATTTTTACTTAAGTACCAAATATCGAAGAAACAATCGTTAATAACTTAAATGATAACATAATGTTTATAACATGGAAATAAGTAATATAAAAGGAATAATAAACTTCAAAAGGTTATTAATAAAGTATAAATTAACTTTAGTTTATTATTTAGGAGACTAAATAACAATCGAGTCAAGTCGGACACGAGGTAAGGGACTTCGCCTCAATCTCCTTTCATTGAGGCATATTTTGTATTATTCTAAACATTCATTTATACGGTGTATAAATACCATTAAATTTTCATTTCATTCAAAGGGAATCTTTTTCTATGAATCATTTTACTAAACGAAAAAAAATATTGTTTCTTTCTAATGTATGTGGTGACAATGACCTTTCCACCAACGCGAGTATTATTTGGTCATTGGCTTCCTAAACAAGTTGTAAAGTCTTTTAAAAGGAAACCAAACAACATATAATCTTTTTATGTATTTTGGTATTGAAAATGATTTTGATAATGGATTTCTTATTTCAATATATTTAAATTATATATTGTTATTAAAATGTGAAAATGTTGTCTTTCCTTTATTTTTGTTTTATGTGTTATGCATATGATATGGGTCTTGGTAATTGTTTACATATACGGGTGGTTCCATGGTAAACCTAGGGAGGGTGAGACCGAGATAGCTCTCCAATGCATTAGGTAACATGATGGAGGTAAACATGAAGGTTTCTCCTAAGAGATTTAGGGAATATATTGTTATGGGTATTCCAAATGTAACTCCCTACGTAGTTGTGATAGCTACAATGTAAGTATGATATGGATGCTACAAGTTACCTTTATGATTTATGTTTTATATTATGTTAATCATAAATCTAATGATTTCATGGGGTATGTTAAAGAGATTATGTTATGTATATAATGAGGAACTAATGTTTTCATTATTTTTTGTATATCCTTAACTGAGATTTTTATGCTCATCCCAAGTTTTGAAATGTTTTTCACATGACTTAAAGATGAATGGGGTCAAGGATGCGATCAAGGAAAAGTCATGCTGTCTAAAACATGGAACTAGACATGACTCTTTTTTTAAGATTTTTTATTTTGGAAACTGAGTAGAAGTGTCTACTTTGTAATATTTTGAGATTTAATAGTTATTTCCTAATTCTCTAAATCTATAAACCAGAAAAGATCCTCAATGTGAATTATTCATTTAATTCAAGATTATGTAATGTTTTATGGTCGGGTCCTTATAGTTGGTATCAAAGGTCGGTTTAGACAACTTTAAAAGTTAGTATATTTTTAAATTAATGTCCATAAATAAATTTATGGTAATATTTAAATGACATAGCATTTACAGACTACCATGTTGCTTTGCCTAAGATATTTATGTGTTCAGAATGGTTTTCAACAAAGGAAATAGGCCAGCTATGTTGGGACGACATCAAAAGGAAGGAAACCTTCCAAATCAGCAACCTGAGATGATCAGAATTAGAACTGAAAAGTTTGTTTAAGTGATGGCACAGTTGACTCAGGATATAAATAGTGGTGGTATCCATGCATGAGATCAACCAAATAAACCACAAAGGAACATGTCAGTAGTAGAGAATTTCATGAGGCAACATCCCCCATGATTCATAGGATCATCTAACCCAATGCTAGCAAAAGGGTGGATTAAAGCACTGGAGAAAATTGTTGATGTCATGGGGTGTTCAGAACACTAAAATGTTAGTCTTTCTGTGTATCGTTTTGAAGGTGAAGCTAATCAGTGGTGGTCGATGGTGAAAAATATTAGGGATAGTGAAGAGATTGATTCACTTTATTGGGATGAATTCCAAGGTATGTTCCTTGAGAAATATTTTCCTAAGGTGGTTATACTTAGGATGGAAAAACAATTCCTAGAATTGAGGTTGGAGGATGACTCAGTGGCTACTTATGAATCTAAATTCACTCGACTCGCAAGGTATGCTCTGAATTTCATTCGAGATCTTGATAGTAAAATCAACCGTTTTTACAAAGTATTAAACCCAGAGTATCAAAGGGATTTATCTTCTCGTGAGTTTAAAAGTTATGAAAAACTTGTTTGTTGTGTGGAGAAGGTGTAAATGGAGTTTTTCGATGATCAGGTGTTCTTTGACAAACAACAGAATAAGAGGTCTAGGTGGCAATCAAAAGGGAAGAACTCTCCAAAAAAGTCTCATGGTAAGAAACTTAAAATTACAGTTTGTGAAAATTGTGGAAAAAATCATGCTGGGGAATGTCATTTGAATTCGGGTAAGTGCTACTGATGTGGTAAAATGGGACATAAGGCTCGTAATTTCACTGAAAAATATCAAGGTAATGGTAATACAAAATATGATTTATATGCAGTAAAGTGTTTTAAGTGTAATGAAATGGGTCATTATGAAAATGAGTGTCCAATGAAGAAATCAATTGAGGGAAATTAGCCATACTACAAGAAAAAAAGGGGTGGTGAAATCCTTTGCAACTACTTCAGTAGATGTTGGTCCATCAAATGAATTAGTATCAAGTACACTGTTTGTTTGTTCAGATTATGCCAATGTTTTGTTTGATTCATGTTCTACAGGCCCTTTCATTACTGAAATTTTTTTAGTAAACTGGGAATTCAATATAAATATATGAATACAAAAATTATGGTAAAAACACGTGGAGAAAATAATAAGACAAAAAGAAAACATAAGAACCATCATGTCCTTTTGTGTGGAAAGAATCTACCTGCAAAACTTATTGTTTTGCCTCTAGTAGAGTTTGATGTTATTTTGGGTATGTACTGGCTTTCTGTTTATTATGATAAGATTGACTGCAGAGCTAAAGAGGTTTCTTTTCAGAAATATTTTCTGTTTGTGTACAAGAATGAAACATTTTTTATAACATATCAAGAAGCTGAGAAACTAGAAAAATATGGAAATGAATGTTACCTTGCCCTTATTGTTGAAAATAAAGGAATTGTTGAGATTAATGATGTGCCAGTGATAAATGAGTACCTTTATGTTTTTCCTGATGAGTTTCTTGGTATTATAAAAAATCGAAAAGGTGAATTTACTGTTGACTTAGTTCCTGATGCTAAACCAATTTCAAAACCCCCTTATCGAATTGCTCAAATTGAACTTTTAGAGTTAAATAATCAATTGTAGGAGCTATTAGATAAAGGTTTCATTCGACCTAGCACATCATCATGGGGTTGTCCTATCTTGTTTGTTAAAAATAAAGACGGTTCAATGAGACTTTGCATTGAGTATAGAGCATTGAATAACATCACTGCTAAGAACAATTATCATTTTCCTCATATCGATGATTTGTTTGATCAGCTCTAGGGAGCTCAGTTTTTTTCGAAGATTGACTTGAGGTCGGGGTACCATCAGTTGAAAGTAAAGGAAGCACAAATTCCGAAGACCACATTTCATACTAGATATGGCCATTATGAATTTTTAGTTACGTCTTTTGGGATAACTAGTGCACCTGTTGTATTCATGGAACTTATTAATATAATTTTCCGTGAGTTCTTGGATAAGTTTGTGGTTGTGTTCATTGATGATATTTTGGTTTTGTCCAAAAGTAAATAAGAACATGAAATTCATTTAAGGGTTGTCTTACAAACATTAAAAGAAAATAAACTATATGGAAAATTAAGAAAGTGTGAGTTTTAGTTACAACAAATTTCTTTCCTTGGTCACATTGTTTCAAAAAATGGCATAATTATTGATCCTTCTAAAAAGAGTTGTTGAAGAATGGCCAAGACCCAAAAATATAACTGAGATCCATAGTTTTCATGGTTTTTCAAGTTATTACCGAAAGTTTGTTAAGAATTTTTCACAGTTATCTAGTCTAATGACTAAATTAACTCGAAAAGGTGTTAAGTTCATTTGGAAAAAAGAATGTGTTGATTGTTTTCAGGAATCGAAAAGAAGATTGGTGAATGCTCCATTTTTGGCACTACCTTCCAGAAATAGTGAGTTTGTTATTTACAGTGATGCATCGTTTAAAGTACTTTGTTGTATCCTTATATAGAATGACCATGTAATTTTTTATGCTTCACTTCAGTTGAAACCCCATGAGTTAAATTACCCTACACATGATTTGGAATTATCTGCTGTTTTTTTGCTTTAAAAATTTGGAGGCATCATTTGTATGGAGTAAAATGTGAAATATATACTAACCACAAATGTTTGAAGTATATATTCACTCAGAAATAATTGAACATGAGATAGAGGGGATGGTTGGAATTAATCAAGGATTCTGATTGCACGATCCATTATCATCCAGGAAATGAAAATAAAGTGGATGATGCTTTGAGTCGAAAAAGTAATGATTCATTAACCATGCTATGTTTGGAACATGATCCTTTGGTTTTTGATTTGATAAAATTTGGCATAAAATTTTTTATTGCAGAAAAAGATTCTGTTTTGTTTTATGTGTCAGTGGAATCATCTTTGTCAGACAGAATTAAGTGAGCACCGAAAGAAGACAGTGAGTTACAGACAAATGTAGAGTTAGTTCAAAAGGGTAAGTTGACTGAATTTAACATTGATAATGATTTTTTTTAGGTTTGGAAAGAGATTATGTGTTCCCTGTGATTCACAGTTGAAGAATGAGTTGTTATGTGAAGCTCATAATTCTCCATTTTCATTTCATCCTGACAGTACTAATATGTACAGAGATCTTCGTGCGTATTATTGGTGGTATGGAATGAAATGATATATTGTTGACTTTACTGTGAAGTGTTTGACTTTTCAGCAGGTTAAAGAAGAGCAGCAGTTACCTAAAGGGATGCTTTAGTCTTTAACGGTGCCAGAGTGGAAATGGGAAAATATATCCATGGACTTCGTTGTGGGATTACCAAAGACATCTAGAGGTAACAATGGAATCTGGGTTATTGTTGATCGATTGACTAAATCGGCTAATTTCCTTCCTATTCGAGATACTTAGTCTCTAGATCAACTTTCTCAGTTGTATGTTAAAGAGATAGTCAGGTTGCATGGTGTTCCCCTCTCCATTGTATTTAATCGTGATCCCAGGTTTACTTCTAACTTTTGGAAAGGCCTTCAGAATTCATTGGGTATTGAATTAAATTTTAGTACAGCTTTTCATCCTCAAACAGATTGGCAGTCAGAACAAACAATTTAGACCTTGGAAGATATGCTACGAGCTTGTTCACTAGATTACCAGGGAATTTGGGACGAATATATTTCTTTGGTTGAATTTTCATATAATAATCATTTTAATTCTAGTATACATATTTCTCCATTTGAGGCATTATATGGAAAGCTTTATCGAACTCAAGATTTTTGGGATAAATTAGGTGAAAGAAATATAATGGGACTAGAATTGGATGAAGAGATGGAAGAAAAAGTTCATTTTATTTAGAATGACATGAGCACAGCTCAGAGCAGGTAGAAAAGTTATGAGGATAACTGAAGGAATGATCTATTTTTTAAGTTAGGTGATCATTTGTTTCTCAAAGTTTCTCCATGGAAAAGTGTGATGCATTTTGGTAAGAAAGAAAAGTTGAGTCTGAGGTTTATTTGACCTTATGAAATCCTGGAGAAAGTTTGAATAGTTTCGTACAGAGTGGATTTACCTCCATGTTTATCTCAGTTACACAATGTTTTTCATGTTTCAATGTTGAGAAAGTATATGCCAGATCCATCACATGTTTTGAGCCTAGAGATAGTTTAGTTGGAAGAGAATCTCTCTTATTCAAAACAACCAGTCCAGATTCATGACTGTAGATAAAAAAGTGTTGCGGAATAAGGTAATTTTTTAGGTAAAGGTATTATGGAAAAATCATATAGTTGAAGAGGCAACGAAGGAATCTGGAAATGTTATGAGGGATAAATACCCCCACTTATTTGATAAGTGAATAAAAATTGCAAGGACTCAATTCCCAAAAGGGGGGAAGGATGTAACATACCAAGTAAATAAAGAATAATACATTTGAATGTTTATTAATATTTTTGAGTTAAATATTAATTTTACTTTAAAGGGGATGCTATGTTCGATAGCGTACCTGATACGCAACAGTGGGTTTCTTTAAAATCTTTCATTGCACAAAAATAATAGAATATTATTATTTTAAATGGTAGTTAACGCCTAGCCATTTTATTGGCAGGAATGAATAGAAATAACTACAATATGATTATACATGTTGTAAAGACCTGGAAATTTCAAGGGAATTTTTTTTCATAATTTCTTTGGAATTTTACGAGACTGCGGCTTCTGATGGAACCTTATTCTGAGGCCCGGTGTGCCCGGAATCAATTTCCATAGTTTAGCTAGGGTACGTTCAGTGAACGAACGAGCAAGTTTCTCTATCTTTTGAACCAGTGCTTGGAATTGAAATCTGAGGGCACCGACGAACTCACAGCGTCGGTATTTCCTTAATAGGACTTTTACCGTAGGTGCGTTTGCACGGGAGATGAAGTTTAATTCTTGGGGTTTAAGGAAGAAATAAATAAAATTGTGTACAATTTTATTTTTGTTAACAAAGGAAGTTAAATTCTACCATGGGAAGTTGTTGGTGGGGCCCAAAACCACCCAACATCCCATGTGTGGATATGTGGGAGGTGGGGCCCACACGTGACCTATAACCCCCCTTGATCTTCCCATAACCCCCTTGACCTCCCATAACTCACCTCCCTCTTTAATTTTGTAACTCCAGTTTAACTTATGTGACTCTTCCACTTTCACTTTAACTTTTTCCAACGTCCATATTTAATTAATGGAACCTACTCAATTAATTAATTAAGTTATTAAAATTTTGAATGGCTTGGAAGATTAATTAAAATAAGGTGGATTATTATTTTAATTAGGTTGGAATTTGTTTAGTGGGGAGAAACCTCTTCAGAGAGAGCTTTTTGAAGGAAGAGGGGTTTTCCTCCTTCGTTGAAAAACACTGAAACCTCCGACGAGGAACGACACACCCTTCCACAAAGGATGACGATGCACCCTCTATCCTCTTTTTCATGCGACAAGAGAGGAGACATCAATTCTTCTTCGGGTGCACTTCTACAACGACAAAAGTGACGAACACCAATGGCTGTCGTCACTCTCTTTTCTTTCTTCGCAACGCCATTCTACCGCGACATTCGACTTCCGCGACTCGACGACGTGCGACGTCAATTTTGAAGTAGGGGTTGATTAATTTTTGTTCGTGAAATATCCTTTTTCGTTCTTCATCTTTATTTTTTGGTCGCTTGTTATCGTTGTAACGGGAGGAGGTCGGACCGCCCGAACACGGCCGACCCTCCTCCCCCTTGTTGTTGATTATGTTGTGGCTCGAACGAAGGCGGCATGGTGCAACGACACCGCGCGGAAACAAAGAGGAACCCGGCGAAGAAGCGTGGCGCTGTCACGCCACGCCGTTGAGGCCGAATGAAATCGTGGTCGGAGTCGGGGCCGCAGAGGCGATTAGATGCCTCCGCAGATTGATTATTTGACGTGAGGATCGACGAGCGATGATGAAGCGGTCCGCAATGGCGTTTGAATCCCTTCGCATTGAAGATCGGGTCCCGGGAGAACCGTTGGCGAAGACGGCAGGAGAAACGGACCAACGGAGCGCGTCTGGTGGTCCGCAGAAGGCGGCGGCGGTTCCAGCGACCAGCGGCGGCGGAATTCCGCCAGAGCAAATTGCCGCCGCTGAGCCATGGCTGTGGGGGAGAACCAGATCGGCTTTGGTCGTTTCGGATTGGGGCGGTGCGGCTTATGTCGCGCCGGTTCTTCAACCACGGGGGGTTGTAACCCCCCCCCCCCCCCCCCCCCCCCGCACCCGTTGGCCACGCGGGCGCTGCGCCAGTGCCAGGCCAGCCGGGACGCCCGGGCTGGGCAGGGCCACGCCCTATTGGGCCGGACCCGGACCCAGGGGGGGTATCGGGTCGGGTCGGACCGGGCCCGAAACCCCTATTTTCGGACAGATCCGTTGAAACGCGCATAACTTGGGCTACGGACCTCCGATCAAAAAACTATTAGCTTTGATGTGATCCTTGTATCGAGATGATCGTTTTGGTATATTACACTCAATGTTTCAGATAACTTTGGGTACGGCCGGGTTGGTTCGAACCCGAAACCAATCGGGCCCTCGGAGCGGAAACGCTTATAACTTGAGCTCTGGATGTCCGATTGATGTGCCGTCGACTTTGTTGGATTCCTCTTGATGAGATGGAAATTTTGGCATAGTTCTCCTGAGGATTGGACGCATTTGGATAGTGTCCGGGTTGGATTGAACCCGAAATCCAACCGGGCCCCTAGAACAGAAAATCTGATAACTTTCAGACCGGACGTCCGTTTGACGAACCGTCAGTGGCGTTGGTGATCTCGTTGAAAACGGTCCCTATGAGTATACGCTATGAGAGTTAGGGGTAAATTTGAGATACGGTTGGGTTGGTTCACACACGAAACCAACTGGGCCCCTAGGACGAAAAGGCTAAATAACTCACAGACCGGGCGTCTGATTGACGCATCGTCTATTGCGTTGAGACACCTATGACAAGGCGGTCCTTTGAGATACTTCTTCATGGGACTTTGTGATACTTGGAGTATCGACCTATAGCTCGTGGAGCGGACCCTCCCGAAGACGAGCGTATGGAGTACGGAGACTGTGTAGATGGTTGAGACCTGACGACTGCTTGACTGACTCGACTTGGAGTGAGTCGACTAGCCCAGTGGACGGAGCACTACTATGTTTGGGTGTAGACCCATGGAGGATGGATCACTACTATGTATGGGTGCAGACCCGCGGTACTCAATAGAAAGAGTACCTCTATAGGCTATTGGGGGGGTGCACTACTGTGTTTGGGTGGTAGACCCCGGCAGGAAGCTCTATTGTGTTTGGGTGGCTGACCCACGGTACTTGACAGGAGGAGTACCTCAGCAGTATTAGGTTAGTGAGCAGTACCTCGAAGTCGTGACAGGATCATTGTACTCGTTAGAGACGGGACTCTTCAGCAGTTACGGTTTCGATAATGAAAATCCTGGTTTGAGCTGAGTCTATGACATTTGTGTTTACCTCATTATTGAGATGGGTCACTTGATAACTTAGGTATATGTATGGGCATATACCTAGGTAGTGGTTATCCGTTGATTTCATAACCTTTGTGTTTCCTCATGATTGAGATGAGTTACTTGATAACTTAGGTATAAGTATGAGCTTATACCTAAGTAAGGGTTATCTGTTGAGATCCTTTTTTGTGGTTATCCTTGTTGGATTTAGTGAGACCTTGAGGGTCTCGAGGTCCCTACTGAGTATCGTATACTCACCCCTGCACGGGCTATGCCCGTACCTCGTTGTGTTGGTTGCAGACGACAGGCAGCGCTGACAGAGGCCAAGGGTTCGAGGAGGGGATGGTACCCGGTGGTGGACTTCACGACGAGACGATACATGGAGGAGGTTGACGGGTGAAAGTGTTGTGGAGGCTATCTGTACCTACCCTTCAGGTAGGATCTGTGGTGGACGATCCAGGAGTTGCACTATCTGTACCTACCCTTTAGGTAGGATCTGAGGTGGACGACCCAGGAGATGCTTCAATTCTTCCAGCTGTATGTCTTTTCTATTGTATTTCCTTTCAGTTGTAGCTATACTTTTCAGTTGGGTTTGTATTCTAGCCCTTTTTACCTTTCAGCACTTTCTTTTGTACTTAGTGTATTACTTCCGCTTGTACTCTGTGGTGTTTTCTTTACTTTTATAAAGGCAATGCCTTCCCAATTATCAGGATTTACGATTTTGGTGCTAGTCGCTAGCCCCTGGCCTATGGAAGGCGGGCTTGGGGTAGTCACGGCACGGGCCCCGAGGATGGGTCGTGACAAATTGGTATCAAAGGATTCGGTTCTACCACAGAACTTGTAACTTTGATATTTTATTTCTATGAAGCAATAGTGTTAAGGGTACTGAGTGTGGTTTTCAGTTCAGGGAGTCCAGTGTTGGTGCGGGTGGACGACGTATCCACACACTAGGACCCTGACAACTGATTTCCAACCTTTTGCACGAAACCCTGATTGTGTGTGTGTTTTCAAAGGTTTTCCCTTAAAACAGCTCAAACCAGGTCATCTCACCAGGTATAAATCGTTTGACTGTGTCACGTATGTTCCTCTCAGGATGTCTTTCCACGGATGACCAGCTAGAGCCTAGAGGGACGTACGTACTGACAGCTTGTCGAGCGACGAGGCTTCGGTACAGGGCCCTCTTACAGTCGAGGCACTAGAGGAGGCACCAGCAGTACTACCATACGTTGGGCCACCGATGCCACCAGCCCCAACATCAGAGAGTGCACATCGCTTGAGTGCGCTCCATGAGTTCCAATGCCAGAGACCACCCAGGTTCCAGGGAGAGATGGACCCGCAGGTGGATGAAGATTAGCTGGAGGCTGTGGTGAGAGTTTTTAGGATAGTGGTTACTTCAGCAGAATTCATGGTGATCTTTGCTGCCAGCCTCCTTTAGGCAGAAGCTGAGAGATGGTGGAGCCACTTGTTACAGTTTTGCAACGAGATGACCTTCACCTAGGGAGACTTCGAGACCTTCTTCAGGGTGGAGTTTGTACCAGTAGCTCTACACCCTGAGCATGTCCAGGAGCTGCTACCTTTGCTGCAGAATTTTCCATCAGTAGCTGAGTCATTTGTAGGTAATAGACAGATGATGTAGAGGTCCAAGAGGACCAGACCAGCAGGTGGGAAACCTCGGGTTATAGGATCGGTGGTGCGGGGCACCCAGGGTGGAGTCATATCCAGGTGTGCCAAAAGAGGATAGTGTTATTCATGTGGCAGGAAGGGTCACATAGAACGTGATTGTCCGACTCCCCACACAGTTGATCCGCAGGCATTGGAGGATCCACCAAGGAAAAAGCAGCGGCGGGTGCTTGAGCAACAGCTGAGCAGTGGACAAGGCAGTAGAGCTCCAGAAGCAGGTGTACAGGAGTGGAACTAGTGGATTACCTTTGTTCTTGGTACTTCTATTTCCATGTTGTTGTTGTATTTCTGTCTTTGTACTATGAGCTGCAGTAATAAAAAGACACTTATCTTTCTGATGTTTACTTTCCTGTCCTTTTGTTCGGTTGATACTGAGAGGTATCGGTTAAAACTATTGACTTGACCCTCACTTTTGAGATTTCTACTGGAGGAGACCTAGTTACCTCACACTGATGCTGACAGTGTGACTCGACCCTTGGAGGCGAGAGTGACGGTTGGATCTCTTGGTAGTAACGTCGAGACCTAATGACATCATCCATGGCATGAATGCATCCTTCATGTCAAGATTGAATGTATTAGGAAATGGGCATGGTTCATCCAGGGGATGAGACCGAGATTCTATTTTCGGAAAAGGATAAATCTTAACAGCTCTTACAGATCGTAGGCAAAGAAGGTGCAGATCATCCAGGAGTAGATGAAGACTGCACAGTGCAGTAAGAAATAGAAAACTAGAGCCAGTCTTAGAGACTCGGGCGTGTTAAAAGTTTCAAGAAGAAGAAGATTGAGGGAGAGATGAGTCTGCGAAGTAGTAGACGTGGAGGTAGATCTAGGAGAGAATCATGAGGTGGTGTACATTTTAACATGCTACAACCACCCACCTTAGTTTTCCCCGCCAGGCTCAGGGAGCTGGAGAGCAGGGGAAGAGTGCAGCTGCATGCGGTCAAGGAGTTTGACCCAATGGCTATAAAAAATGATTCAAGGGACAGTCTGTGTCTACTACTAGCTTCCATAGTAACAGACGTTGATATGAATCATTCCTTCCTCCCACAAATCTTTTCCCAGACCTAGAGTTTCCGGTAAGCCGTGGACTTGACCCTCACATCTAGAGATACCTTTGGGAGGAGACTCGATAATCACACTTACGCCAATAGTGTGATCTGACCCACGAGGCGAGAGTTTCGGTTGGAATCTCTAGGTGGTAGCGTCGAGGCCTTATTACGTTGGTCTCGGTATAGATTGGATTCACAGTTCATGCTCAGATTAACTGTATTAGGAAAAAAGGTTGTGGTTTATCTACAACGTTGGGATGGGGTTTTCCTTGGTCAGTGAAAAGGAAAACTCAGGCAGTACAGGATGAAATCATGAATAGGAAGGTGTAGCCGATCACTCTTGAGTCAGCCAACTTCACCCGCGTGGCAGTAGGAGTTTTGAGTTTCAGTTCTAATCAGGAAAGGGAGACCTCTACAGTTCGAGGATGACGATCACATCCTTATACGGGTCTCACCTCCATGAGGTTTATGGAGATGTGTCCGAGGCGGAAAGTTTTCTCCGAGGTTCAACGGAACTTTCTAGGTCCTCATTAAGGTAGGTGGGGTGGTTTATAGCTTGAAATTTCCACCTCAGTTGCACCGAGTGGATGAAATCATCCATGTACCTCGGCTGAGGAGATACGTACATGATCCTTCACACATCATTGACCTTAAGGAGTTGGACATCGATGATAGGGTGACATGCATGGAGGTTCTAGTGGAGATCGAGGATCAATAGGAGAAGGTCCTAAGTGAACGGTCGATTCCTCCTGTGCGCTTTCACTGGCAGTACGAGAACCTCTAGGAGAGCACATGGGAGCAGAAGGCTCAGGTGCGTGCTCAGTACCACTTTTGTTTCCCTAGTTTCTGTTATAGCTTTACGGGGACGTAAAGCCCTGAGGTGGAAGTAATGTAAAGTCCCAGAAATTTTAAGGAAAGTTTTTTTTCTTAATTTCATTGGAATTTTACGAGACTTCGGCTTCTGACGGAACCTGATTCCGAGTCCTGGTGTGCCCGGAATCAATTTCTGAAGTTTAGCTCGGGTACGTTCAGTGAACGAACGAGCGGGTTTTCCTATCTTTTGAACTAGTGCCCGGAATTGAAATCTGTGGGCACCGACGAACTCGCAACGCCGGTATTTCCTTAATAGTACTTTTACCGTAGGTGCGTTTTCACGGGAGAAGAAGATTAATTCTTGGGGTTTAAGGAAGAAATAAATAAAATTGTGTACAATTTTATTTTTGTTAACCAAGGAAATTAAATTCTACCATGGGAAGTTGTTGGTGGGGACCACAACCACCCAACATCCCATGTGTGGATATGTGGGAGGTGGGGCCCACATGAGACCCATAACCCCCCTTGATCTTCCCATAACCCCCTTGACCTCCCATAACTCACCTCCCTCTTTAATTTTGTAACTCCACTTTAACTTATGTGACTCTTCCTCTTTCACTTTAAATTTTTGAAATGATCCATATTTAATTAATGGAACCTACTCAATTAATGAATTAAGTTATTCAAATTTTGAATGGCTTAGAAGATTAATTAAAATAAGGTGGATTCTTATTTAAATTAGGTTGGCATTTGTTTAGTGGGGAGAAACCTCTTGACAGAGAGCTTTATGAAGGAAGAGGGGTTTTCCTCCTTCCTTGAAAAACACCAAAACCTCCAGTGAGGAACGACACACCCTTCCACGAAGGACGACGACGCACCCTCTATCCTCTTCTTCATGCGACAAGAGAGGAGACGTCAATTCTTCTTCGGGTGCACTTCTACAACGACGGAAGAGACGAACACCAACGACCGTCGTCACTCTCTTTTCTTTCTTCGCAATGTCGTTCTACCGCAACGTTCGACTTCCGCGACTCGACGACATGCGATGTCAATTTCGAAGTAGGGGTTGATTACTTTTTTTTTCGTGAAATATCCTTTTTCATTATTCATCTTTATTTTTGGGCCTCTGGTTATCATTGTACCGGGAGGAGGTAGGACCGCCCGAACACAGCCGACCCTCTTCCCCCTTATTGTTGATTATATTGTGGCTCGAACGAAGGCGGCGCAGTGCAATGACACCGCGCGAAAACAAAGAGGAACATGGCGAAGATGCACGGCGCCGTCGCGCCACGCCGTTGAGGCCGAACGAAACGGTGGTCGGAGTTGGGGCCGCAGAGGTGATTCAAAGCCTCCGCAGATTGTTTATTTGAAGTGAGGATCGATGGGCGATGACGTAGTGGGCCACAATGGCGTTTGAATCCCTTCACAGTGAATATCGGGTTCTGGGAGGACCGTTGGCGAAGACAGCAGGTGAAACGGACCACCGGAGCGCGTCCGGTGGTCCGCATAAGGTGGCGGCGGCGCCCACGACCGGCGGCGGCGGCACACCGCTGGAGTAAACCGTCGCGGCTGAGCCACGGCGGTGGGGGAAGAACCGGAACGGCTTCGGCCATTTCGGATTGGGGCAGCGCGGCTTATGTCGCGCCAGTTCGTCAACCACGGGGGGTTGTAACCCCCCCCCCCCCCCCCCCCGCACCCGCTGGACACGCGGGCACCGAACCAGCGCCAGGCCGGACGGACCACCGAGGCCGGGCCGGGCCGCACCCTATTGGGCCGGACCCGGACCTGGGGGGTATCGGGTCGGGTCAGACCTGGCCCAAACCCCCTATTTTCGGACAGATCCGTTCAAACGCCCATAACTTGGGCTACGGACCTCCGATCGACGCACCGTCAGTTGCGATGTGATCCTTGGACCGAGAAGGTAGTTTCGGTATATTACACTCAAGGTTTCGAATAACTTTGGGTTCATCCGGGTTGGTTCGAACCCAATACCAACCGGGGCCTCGGAGCGGAAACGCTTATAACTTGAGCTCCGGACGTCCGATTCATGTGTCGTCAACTTTGATGGATTCCTCTTGATGAGATGGAACTTTTGGCATACTTAGCCTAAGGATTAGACGTAGTTAGATAGTGTCCGGGTTGCATTGAACCGGGCCCCTGGAATGGAAAAACTGATAACTTTCATACCGGACGTCCGTTTGACGAACCGTCAGCGGCGTTGGTGATCTCGTTGAGAAAAGGCCCCTATTAGTATACCATATGAGAGTTCAGGGTACATTTGAGATATGGTCGGGTTGGTTTGTACATGAAACCAACCGGGCCCCTGGGACGAAAAGGCTAAATAACTCACAGACCGGGTATCCGATTGACGCGTCGTCTGTTGTGTTGAGACCCCTATGACGAGGTGGTCCTTTGAGATAGTTCTTCGTGGGACTTTGTGATACTTGGAGTATTGACCTGTAACTCGTGGATCGGACCCTCCCGGAGACGAACGTACAGAGTACGGAGACCGTGTAGCTGGCTGAGACCTGACGACTGCTTGACCGACTCGACTTGGAGTGAGTCGACTAGCCCAGTGGATGGAGCACTACTATGTTTGGGTGCAGACCCATGGCAGATGGAGCACTACTGTGTCTGGGTGCAGAACCGCGGTACTCAACAGAAGGAGTACCTATGCAGGCTATTAGGGGGTGCACTACTGTGTTTGGGTGGTAGACCCCGACGGGAAGCACTATTGTGTTTGGGTGAATGAACCGCGGTACTCTACAGGAAGAGTACCTCAGCAGTATTTGGTTAGTGAGAAGTACCTCGGAGTCGTGATAGGATCACTGTACTCGTCAGAGACGGGGCTCTTCAGCAGTTACGGTTTTGATAATGAAAATCCTGGTTTGAGATGAGTCCATGACCTTTGTGTTTACCTCATGATTGAGATGGGTGACTTGATAACTTATCTATATGTATGGGCATATACCTAGGTAGTGGTTATCCGTTGATTTCATAACCTTTTTGTTTCCTCATGATTGAGATGAGTTACTTGATAACTTAGGTATATGTATGGGATTATACCTAAGTAAGGGTTATCTGTTGAGATCCTTCTTTGTGGTTATCCTTATTGGATTTAGTGAGACCTTGAGGGTCTCGGGGTCCCTACTGAGTATCATATACTCACCCCTGCACAAGCTATGCCCTCACCTCGTTGTGTTGGTTGCAGATGACGGGCAGCACTGAGGGAGGCCGAGTGTTCGAGGACTGGGCGGTACCCGGTGGTGGACTTCACGATGAGAATATACTTGGAGGAGGTTGACGGGCGAGAGCATTGTGGAGGATATCTGTACCTACCCTTCTGGTAGGATCCGTGGTGGACGATCCAGGAGCTGCGCTATCTGTACCTACCCTTCAAGTACGATCTGAAGTGGACGACCCAGGAGCTGCTTCTATTCTTCCAGTTGTATGTCTTTTCTATTGTTCTTCCTTTAAGTTGTAGATGTACTTTTCAGTTGGGTTTGTATTCTGGACCTTTTTACCTTTCATCACTTTCTTATGTACTTAGTGTATTACTTCCGCTTGTACTCTGTGGTGTTTTGTTTACTTTTATAAAGGCAATGCCTTCCTAGTTATCGGGATTTACGCCTTTGGTGCTAGTCGCCAGCCCCTGGCCTATGGAGGGTTGTCTTGGGGTAGTCACGGCACGGACCCCGAGGATGGTTCGTGACACATGTTTTTACATTTATCCAATAAATGTAAGAGGATTAAAATGTGCATGAATCTAATTTTAAGCATAATTTTCGTTAAAATGTCGATTTACTGCCTTTTAATGGAGAATCCTTTTTAAATCCAATTTTTGTCACTCTTATATGTTTATTTCGCAAAATAAAATTCTTATTTTGAATCGGGATATCAGAATTTACTTTGGATAAAATTTTTCTATTTTTTTGATAAAGTTTATTTTTTAATGAATAGTGAAAAGTACTGTATTTTAATTCAAAAGTGCCTTTTAATCTAATTTATTTTTATAGCTAGTTCATATTTTGAACTGGTTATATTTTGTAATTAGAATATATTTTTACTATATAATCCAATTTAGGACATTGGAATTAATTTTACTTTGAAATTGGACATAAGCGAGCGTCAATCTTTTGATAGTTATTATTTCTTAAAAACATGCTATTTGTTTTAACAGTGGGAATTAATTTTAAATTAATTTCTACCACAGCGTGTTTTGAATTTAGAAAAATTGATTCCATATTTGGAATCAGTAGGTCCAAATTTTGTAAATAGGTATCTTTTATTTTTAGACATTTTAAATATTTACTTCAGTAAATATTTTATTTACCATGATTAAAAGGTAAAAATAATAAATAAGGGTAAAATATAATATTATAATAATATTAAATTACCCTAACATGTGTCCTAATCCTATTGGCTAATACATATACGACCATGGGCATCCTTGGGTTGAATTTGGGACCCCATGGAGCTACATGGGAGTAATAATGACATTTTATATTAATTAATTTAAAGTAAAGACAAAAATGACATAAACACATATCTTTTTGTAAATAAATTTTTACATGGGGTTATATAAGTTATTTTTTCAAAAATAAGTATTATTTATAAATATAAAAATATTTCCTACTTCATGGTATTTTTTTATAATTTTTGGACATCAAATAAATTAAATTATTTATGACACAATAATGATGCAATATTTACCTCATTAATAAATGATTTAAATAAATAAGATTATAAATATTAAAACAATATCCAAAACCTGTCCAATTATAATGGGATTATTTTATTTAGACCATGAGTCATCTTAACTTGGATATTAATGAATAGTTTAACTTTTGAAACCGAATATGAGGTTATAATAAAAAAATTGTTTCAAACTTTCCTAAAGAGCCCCTCTTCTCCCTTATAAAAGTCCCTTACTCCAAACACATTTATCACACTTATCAAGCCTTTGGATCATGAAACCTATACTTAAATAAGCTACCATGATCCCTATCTACAACCTATAAGACTTACCTTAGGAAGAAAGCACTTCAATAAACCCTTTTGGTTTAATCCAAAGGGAGTTACCCAATTTAAATGTAACGTCTTCTCTTAAGTTCTTTTGTTTTATTTTACTTCTCCAACCCCATAAACTCTTTTTATTTATTTATTTTGTAACAAAACCAGAACCCTAAATATACTAGAATGTTGTTATGAAAAGTATTTCAACAAAACTTGCACAAACCTCCATGTAATGGGTAAATAACATAATGTTTCTGTGGATGGAAAACTAACGCCTCACAAAACGATGATTGTTCAATTATCTCCAACCGCCTCTCATGGTGGCGATTATGATTGAACTATATTTATATATGATATATATTATGTTTATATTTTCCTTATTCCTTTGTATTTTCCATTTATATCATACCTTTATGGTTTCCATAATGGGTAAACGCAATAATTTCATTTTAGGAAGTGCGGACTACCGTCCCCTCAAAGTGATATGACTCATTAATGCCTTATGTGGGATGAAAAAAGGAAGGAGTTAATGATTTTATTTAAGATATTATACATTAATTATAATATTCATATGTATCATTATGTTTTCATTCCATTAAAATATTAAATGTAAATGAAAGTAGTGTTCATGCGTACGTACGGATTACCGTCTCCATGAATGGTGCATTTCATTTCTTACCTCCAAATGTTATGTACTATTATAAATACATGTATATACTGGATATATATATGATATATATGATATCTAAATCATTAATATCATTCTGAAGATAATGGATATTTGACCACATGGACAACTTGTAATTATAAGTTGTACATTTTTACTCAAGTACCAAATATCGACGAAACAACTATTAATAACTTAAATGATTACATAATGTTTATAACATGGTAATAAGTAATATAAAATGAATAATAAACTTGAAAAAGGTTCTTAAGAAATTTTAAATTAACTTTATTTT
Organism: Viscum album; assembly: GCA_963277665.1. Taxonomy (NCBI): domain Eukaryota; kingdom Viridiplantae; phylum Streptophyta; class Magnoliopsida; order Santalales; family Viscaceae; genus Viscum; species Viscum album. The sequence continues at coordinate 1,281,381,587 of OY728156.1, forward strand.
ATTAATCAAGAGATTAAAGAATGATCGAGTCAAGTCAGACACGAGGTAAGGGACTACGTCTCAATCTCTTTTCATTGAGGCATATTTTGTATTATTCTAAACTTTCTTTTATACAGTGTATAAATATCTGTGACTTTTCATTTCATTAAAAGGTAATATTTTTCTACGAATCATTTTACTAAATGAAAAAAAGAATGTTTCTTTTTAATGTACATGGTGACAACGACCTTTCCGCCCCTGCGAGTATTATTTGATTTTTGGCTTCCTAAACAAGATGTAATATCTTTTAAAAGGAAACCAAACACCATATACTCTTTTTATGTATTTTGGTATTGAAAATCATTTTGATAATTTAATTGTTATGTCAATATATTTAAATAATATATCGTGATTAAAATTTGGAAATGTTTCCTTTCCTTTATTTTTATTTTATGTGTTATGAATATGTTATGGTTCTTGGGCATTATTTACATATACGGGTGGTTCCATGATAATCCTAGGGTGGGTGAGCCCGAGATAGCTCTCCAATGAATTAGGTAACGTGATGGAGGTAAAATTGAAAGTTTATCCTAAGAGATTTAGGGAATAAACTGTGATTGGTATTCCAAATGTAACTCACTATGTAACTGTGATAGGTACAATGTAAGTATGATATGGATGCCACAAGTTACCTTTATGATTTATGTTTTCTATTATGTTAATCATTTATCTTATCATTTCATGAGGTGTGTTAAAGAGCTTATGTTATGTATATATTGTTGAACTAATGTTTTCATTATTTGTTTTATAACCCTTACTGAGCTTTTTATGCTCATCCCATGTTTTGAAATGATTTTCATAGGACTTAAAGAAGAATAGGGTCAAGGATGGGATCAAGGAAAATTCATGCTATCTAAAACATGGAACTATACATGACTCTTTTTTTAAGAGTTTTTATTTTGGAAACTGAGTAGAAGTGTTCACTTTGTAATATTTTTGAGATATAATAGTTATCTCTTAATTCTCTAAAGCTCTTAACCTAAAAAGATCCTCAATGTGAATTATTCATTTAATTCAATATTATGTAATGTTTTAAGGTTGGGTCCTTATAAAAAAATTATTCCCTTCAGGATTCACTTTTTAGAGAATCTCATATACAACCAGAAAATAAATTAATTTCCACCAAAACCTATTTATTTAACATATTTGAACATTAAAATAATTCAAAAAGTGGGAGGAAGAGTATTAATGAGTGATTAGAAATATTTCCTTAATTATTCCAAAATTATCCCACTATAATATAAGAATTTATAATAAAATTGATGATGGATTAAAATGGAAAGGGATAAGAAGAAAAAGATAGAGTGGATTTTTTTTACTCAAAAGGATAATAATAAATATTTAGTGTAACTAAACTAAAAATTTCACAGCACTCTGTTAATCATTTATTGAGAGGGATAAAACTCAAATAAAGGACTATAAAAATAAACAAATGTGGAAGTACACTAATAATCCCATGAAATAATTAGACATTTTAAAGAGATAATAATATTACTTGTTATTTAATAATTTTTTTATCTTCAAATTGAAATTTTTTAAATTAATATCATATAAATGACATAATTTACAATAAAATCCTTAATTGAGTTCTATAAATTAAATTTTTTAAAATTAATAAAAATTTGATTCTTTACATGCTCTCTCAAGACCTATTATATTACATTGTGATTTATTCCCATATATATATTTTAAAAAGATGATTTTGATAATATTAATAGACATTGAAAAGCCTCCAGTTTTTTTATTGAACATAAATTAACTAAGTCCTAATATATAAAAAATTATTTTTTATAAATTTAGAATATATTAAAATCATAAAATTGAATATTTATAATTAAGTATATTTTTTTGAAAAAAATGTACTAGATAGGGACTAAGGATTCCAAATTCATTATATGTTTTATTTTCAAAAAAAAGTATTTCTTATGGAAATTAATTCTCTCTTTGGAAAAATATTATTTTTTCATCGAATTATGGATAAAAATATATCATATAGTGTTATAATAAAAATAGTCCACATAAGAACTACTTGTGTTTGATTTAAAATAACAAATGTAATAATTTATCTATAAACGATTTAACTAGGTAAACTTTTATATTAATTCAAATTTAAATCAAGGAAGTGTTTAGAAACTAAAAATAGTATTTAATGTTCCTCTGATAAAGGTAAAAGGAATAAATAATTGATTTACATTATCATTCTAAAACGTTTTTTATGTTGATAATATCAAACAAAAAATAGAAAGCTGATTAAAAAATCAAACACAAAAATTTACAACATTCTCATAGAATAAATAGAATCATAGTGGAGATCAACAATTCCATATTTTAAGGGAGAGTTATATTTATATTTGGTATAAATGAGCCATAAATATTTCTATCACCAAGTATATATTTAATGTTTTAAACACATATTTTATTAAATTTATATATTGAAATAACATGTTTTCTATAAGAAATTATCTAGATACACTAAGTATCCACCAATTTGAATGTTTCTTTTCTTATATCCATGTATATCCAATATAAATATTTATTCATGTGACTCTGTATAAACCCCAAAATAAATATGTATTATTTAATATATGTCCTACATGATATTTGAGTTATGTTTTTAGTTTCAATTCCAAGTTAATTATTTATTTATTCTAAAAAATGTATTAGGGGACTACATCTCTTAAACCCCATACACTTTTTGTAGATTCACATCCCACCTGTAATCCTAGGTGACATCAATGATGATTTTGAATAATAAGACTAGGTTCTACAAATATATTATTCATTTAATTAAATAAAGACCAACATAGGTTGATAATAATAATTTTATTTTCAATTTAATGTCTACATTTTCAAGTAATTTTAGAAAATAATCCTTCCTTCACCATAACTATAAGTGTATAATAATTTCTGACATTTTTATATTTTTATTTAGTCTCTTTAATTTTTGTCACTTTTAAATTATATTTATCATCTAATTTTTCACTAGGTTACTCAAATTCATTTAGAAATTTCTTAATAAAATAATTAATCATAGACATTTCATGAAAAATAGAAGTCATGAAACATAAATATTATGTGTCCCTTAATAATTTTATCCTAGAAATCATTAATAATGGATCTCTCTATATAGTAACATCATGTTATTCCTTTCATTTTCTTATTAGGATTATTTTCATTAACATATTTATAATTTTATTTTATCCTTAGGCACTCACATGTTGTGTGTACTAACTTTTTCTAAATATTGATAAGAATCATTATTATAGTTGTCTATATTCTTCACTATCATAATCCATGGATGAAAAGCTATCATCATATATATTTTTATCACCCAATATAATTCAAAAACCAACTATAAAATAGTAATTTATTCTCTAATTAATATATACATTCTCACCCCCTTTAGGTTTGTCCACATAGTTTTTTTAGAAATAACATGATATTAGTACGGGTTAACCTATTTTAGATCATTATATAATTAATCTCATTAAACAATACATTTATTATTTCAATATAATAATCATGTTTATTTTGAATGAGTAAAATTTTTGAGTATAAGTAATCATTTAAATATATTTAACTTTTCATTACAATCATGAAAAAAATAAGGATCCCAAATATTAAAATAATAAGTTCAAAAAAACATTATTATAAACTCAGATTCATTATAGATATTAATATAGTAATTCATCAATTTATAACAATTGAAATATTTTACTTTATGTTTTTTATATCTTAATTTTCTACACCCCACTTGTTTTATATTCAAATCCTCTATGCTACTAAAAATATTAAAAAAATAAACTTTCAATGTTTATTTTATTACTTTAATTTTTTATTATATTAATCATATCTATTGAAATTTTGAGGTATGACACTAAAATTTACTACCATATAAAATTTTTAGGTCATATGAATGATGAAAAAAATACTTTTTGGGTTGATGAAGGTATAAATTAAAAATAAACTAGAAGAAATATACTATGATATCAAAAGTTATACAAAATGAAAGATAAATATGTCTGTGGAAGAAATGAGATTATCCAAAATTAAAAAAATATTTATAGAAACACAACCCCATTATTAAAAAAATAAAATAAATAAAAAATAAAATTAATAATTTCATTGTTTTCATAATATCCAGCCAAATGAAAAAAATTAAAGTAAATATTCCCTTGAAAATGAATCTATAATTTTCAAAAAAAAATAAATTAATTAATTATCTATTCCTTATGTTTTTATAATTTTTAGTACTATAAAACTTTGTAGAACTATTAATCATATGTTAAAAATATCAAAATTGAAATATGTTATAGATTAAAAAAATATAAAAAAATTTATTGTTAATTTTTGTCACACCAAAATCCTAGAATCCCTAGAGTCGTTGTGTTAATAAACATGATGTATAAAAAAAATTTTAAATAAAATTAAATGATGACAAATTTCACATCATGTTTCAATAAAGATGATATTTGAGGTTTAGGTTCGGGAAAATTAGATGCAAAAGAATACATTTATTAAATAGTTAACGGAAAAGAATCCACAAAGAAGCCACCACTTAGTGTAACTCAAATTTTCTAAACCTAAAAAAATAATTGAAAATGTATGGTGAGAACATGAATACCCGGTAAGGGGGGTTTTAAAATAAATATAATTTTTCAAATGAAACCTTTTAAAACTTCACTTTAAAAAATAAAAAAAACATTTTCTTAAAAGAAAATTTGAAAACATTTAGCACAACATTATTAGTTCTCCAAGATTACCAATAAACATTTTAAGGAAAATTAAAAGGGATACATATATAACACATTCCAAACATGTGTAATATTATACAAAATGCATGGAGTGCCGCACAAAAATAAAGATTTAACCAAATTATTCTAAGTGTAACATGCAAGGGTGAAGGTACTGAATTTACTCAAGGAAATAGTACATAATCAGAGTTGTGTATAAACAATGTCTCAATTAATTTATCACATAAAAAATTCACATCATAATATTAGTGGTAAACTACTATCATTTTTATTAAGTTTCAAAAGATGAGTTCTGAATAAACATATTTCCATGTGCATTTACTTATTCTAATACTCATATGTATAGGATCTTCACCGAGTATATTCTACTAGTATAATATTCACTTGGTTAATTAAATATTATAAACATATTGAGTGAATGTATAATGCTAGCCTGTGTCCAGACCTCATGCCAAGACCATAAACTCTCGGTCAAGGCCTCGTGCCAAGACCATTATTTTTCCAAGGCCTCATGCCATTACCTGATTTGTCTCATGAGACCTACCATTGCATTGAGAGGATATAGCAGGCCTTACCCATCTCATAATAAGTCCAATACATTCCTCAAATGTCCAATTAAGGTCATATATTCAAAGTTCCACATACCAATTTGAATAATTTAGTTTTTTAGTAATTATCATGGTATTCTAGTTATCATTTAGATAACAATTTTCTCAATGACATGCATGAACTAATAAGCATTCTTTTCATGTGTGATAATGATTAAAACACATAAGTAATGAATGGATGGGGTTGCCACATAAAATTATAATTTCTTAATTTTAAAATACTTGATTCATGGTAATGGATACTTGATAGAAATACATTCCATTTAATATACTAATAAATGTGTCGGTGAACATGAAAATAAATTAAATCATAACTTTGATTAACTAACAGTCTATTATTGCAGCAGGTTCATCATACAATAAAACATTAAGTCATCATAACATGATAACATGATTCTACACATCCTTTTATCCTCAAATATATTTTTATGTATTATTTTTACTTATAAACACATATTTCGTAGAAAACTTGAGATTAATACTTACTAAAATCTTACATTTATTAATTGAATCAAGACATTAATTAAATCTTGTTTTCCATCACTTGAAATTAGGGTTGGAAAATATATATATATACATATATATATCAATATCCACAAAGTTTATGTATGAGTTTTACATATTTGAGACAAGAATTAATGATCCCTTATAATTAATAAATTATTCATAGCATTATTTAATCACCAATATCACCGGATTAAAAACAAAAACTCATTTTTGGTTTAAAATACATTACCGTATGAACATACATATATAAAAACTAATGTTTTTCATAATAAATAAGAATCCATTTGAACCCAAAATATTATTCTCATCCAAATCTATATTTAAATATTTAAAGTCATCTTTACCAACATATAACAGATTTAAATTTGAATTATATGTATATGTATGAATAAACACTAAGTGTAAATTCTGTTTTTTGTAATAAAAAATCATGTTAAGTGAACCCTTATATCATTATAGACCTTAGAAATACTAATACACACAAACTATTAACCTTTTAAAACATAGATTAACCTTAGATATGATATATATACATATATATATATATATATCGTAAATACATATAAAAAGGATAATGGGTTTTTCATTTCAAAAACACGACCAAACAAGTATTACTCACATTAGTTAAATAAAGATAAACAATATTTAAAAATCCAGAATATGTTTAGGATGGAAAACTATATAAATATATATATGAACATATACATATCTATATATACACTGGGTGTATATATGGTTTTTCACAATGAAATCAAGAATAAAAATACCTTACATATAATTATGAAAATCCTTGATGAACAAACTTCTTTGAAAAAAAATGTTTGTAATGAAAACAACCAATCAAATAACCACTGAGATTTAATTCCCCTTACTCAAACATGAAAATAGAGAGTATATAGAAAAAAAGTAAAGTTACCTTACAAAACAATAACCTTAAATATAAATTGATAAAAATAAAATAATCCCTTACTAATAATTATTGTGTAGAAATACAGAAAAGAAATCTTGTAGCCTTGGAATCGTAGGACTTTATGTTTATTTTTTCCCATTGAAAAATAACAGAAGTGTTTATTGGTATGATGTTATAAATAAGTATCTCAAACATGCATAGAAAGATGATGATAAAGACACAGAAAACCAATTTTTTTGTCGTCAAGAATTCTTGAAAGAAGATTCATCTGATAGACAACAGTATGATAAATTGACATAGAAAATATAAAATTAAGTTCAACATGATATATGAACAAATCATCAGACTCAAAAAATTTGATAAGAATAGTATTTGGACCAGGAATAGAATCAATCACCATTACATATTATAATCTGACGTAAAAACATTCAATAGACCAAAATAATCCCAAGCCATGTTCATAATCAACAGGTAGAATAGAAAATAACAATTTCATGATAATGATTTCCATAGAGAGAAAAAAATAGTTGGTATACCATATTGACAACAAGATGTAGTGTCAACAAGGAAAATCTGAAAAAACACCTAAAAAAATAAACATGTAAACTTCCTATCAAAGATTCAAATACCATGAATAGATAACCTATCTCACTAAAAATATAAACCCTAAACTGAGCTTGATACACTCAGAATAACCTCTCCAGCCACCAGTCTTCATTCTGGATGAAGCTCCATCTGCGGTTGAACCCTGATCTTCACATCGACTGCACCACAACTCGACAGAACCTCGACAGAATCGCACGAACCTGAGTTTGAGCCTTCTCTTTTTGAGATCCTCCCAGGTTGAATGACCTCCAACCCAAACACCCCTCAAAGACCCACGTGATGGTGATCCCTAGACGACAAACCCTTTGAAACCCTCGGTGTCCCACTCGACTCTCCCTCTCTCCCTCATTGTGTCTCGACACCCCCACCTACAGAACCCCAAATCCCTTTACTAAATTCATTCAGTTTTTTATTTTATTTTAATAATCTTTTATTATAATTATTATATATATATATTATTATATCACTATTGTTATCATATCTTTTAAAACGTCAAAAGTAATATAAAAATAATAATCTATTAAAACAATATTGTCAACGCTTTAAAAAAAGTAAAAGTTTTTATTATTAAATTATTTTATAAAACATATATATATATATATATTTCATATTATATACTTAAAATTTAAATAATTTGAATATTCATTAACTTGAAAATAAAAAATAATTGTTATCATAATCTATACAAAATATTTGTTATTTTGAATCTTTAAAAAAAATTAATATTATATAATTTATAGTAATAATAATTTTTATTAAAACATCACTATAATATACCACTATAAGATCATATTATACCATTATACCATTATACCATTGTATTTTTATAATATAATAGACTTTTATGTCAAATAGTTATGAAATACTTCCTTAATATAATTAAAACAATTATTATAAGGCTAGTGGATTCATAATTATAATATACACCATCTATAATCGTATCTTTAGAACATTTAAAGTTTATTTGAAATACTTATGTTTTGAAACCATACTAAGTTTCGTAATAAAACGAATATGATTTTTAATTTATAACAATTATACTTAAAATATTTAAAACACGTCAAAACAGTTGAAATGATTAAGGAAATTGTATAGGCTTTATAAAAACAAAAAAATACAATATATCATATATTTTTCTATTAAATTATTTTGGTTTAAAAAGATACTAAATTTTAATTCATTTTAAAAACCAATGTCCATAAAAAGAAAATAACGATCATATGTATTTCAAATGGTCATGAAGACCCTTACAAATACATGTTTAGGGTATTTCATAGTTTTAAATCAATTTAGCTAATAAAGATGTTTCTCTAAATTCCTCTAATTCTTAGCATGGTTTTCATTGTTCTGGACATAATATTTTTTTATTATGACCATCCCAAATGATCTTTACTACTTACTGGGTCAATTTTTTGTGTTAGGTGGCCTCCTTGTGGATTTTATAGGTCTTTTAGTAGGTATTATAGGTTAGTAAGGGTCTTTTTGGCCTTGTTGAGATGTAACATTTCAGTGTTTCGTTGAATAAAATATGTCTTGTGTTTATTTTTTAAACATTATATTGAATAGTATGGGAATAAAGAAAATTAAAAAAAATAAAAAAAATTAAGGTATTATTATTACACATAAAATAGGTTCAGGGTGTCACAATTTCACCTCATCAAAAACACTATCAAACCTAAAAACATCCTAACATTCATCACATTTTATTTCTATAAGGCTCTAAAAAACCATCATTTAGGGAGATAAACATATATCAACTTTCATCATTATTCCATTATCAACTTACAACTTATCATATTTTATCATAACACCCTTAATATTTGAATAAAATCTTAAAAATCATATGATTTGATAGTCCATTGCCTATTCTAAACACTATTAAAGTCTAATTAGATAACATAAATTTTTTGAATATTCTATGACCATTAAATATACTTTTATATTCATCAATAATTTATCTAAAATGTAAAAGATTAATCTTTCATGAAATTATTTAAAAATAAATAACACAAAATTTGTAAAACATAGAACAGTTTTTTTCTGACCATAAAAAATGTTGTTAAAATATGGAGAACTTTTGGTTGTTGAGTATAAAGATGATGTGATTGAAAATTATTGATTTTTATTTTGATTTCAACCAAAAATTATCATTATCATGCAGTTGAACATTGATTGTTATGGTGAATTAAAGGTTTCATGGAAATGTGAATATGTTTGGAGGATAATTGGAGATAAAGTGTCGTGCTTGGAACTATTTATAGTGAATTAATTCTAAAACATTACATTTTGTTTTAAGAAACACATTGTTTTTTCTTGATCATGGAAAATTACTATTAAGTTTTTTAAAAAATATTTCACTCACCATTTTTTATAGAATAACACCAGTTTTATATAGGGAATTTAACAATATCATGTTTTCAATGTTATTGGTCTTGGGTGAACAAAAAAAATCCATGTCTTGGTGGTAAAAATAGTCTTGTTTTTAGCTCTAAGAAAAATAAAATGGGGATTGATCATGGGTTATGGACAATGAAAGGAAATTGTTAACTCTCCATGTTGTAGTAGATCCATAATGTTCGTGGAAAAATAGTGATTAAATTATTTCCTTTTAAATAATGTATAATAATTCATAATCATTTTACTATGAATAAATGAATAGTGGATATTATTTCATGGATTTTAGGACTATAAACATTTCAGAATAATTTATATATAGTTATGTGGTAGAGAAAAAATATTTTTTCCTACTCACCGTGATGTGGTTTGATAGAAACTCATTGTTTTAATTTTTTTACTTTTCCTTTTATTTGACACATGCTTTTCTAAAACATGATCATTTAGGACCCCAAATTATATCAACGGTGTCCTTGAGGATTTTATTCGATCAAAAGGCTTAAATTAAATAGATTGAATTTGAATGTTGAATTGGTTATTAGATTTTAAATTTTAATTTCAAAATTAACTACAAGGATGTATTATAGCTATAATTTGAAGATATGTGATATGACTAGAATATTAGTGATAGAGAATAGACACACTTAGAGGAAGTGAAAAATAATTTTAGCTATACATAATCACAATTTCTTATAGAAGAGTTCTTATATGGTGATGATATAATGATCTCATTGAAGAAGATGGATACACTAGTTTTATAGTTTTTTTGAGTTTTTCTATTGTTTGAGGATCATATATTTGTATGTAAATTAGGGTCTCTCTATATAAGTATGATAAATATGTTGGTAGGTGTAGAATAAGTGGTTGGTGGATGAAATGTATAGTATAGATGATTATAGTGAAAGAGGATAGGTGATACCTATTCACTATAGATTTTGAGAATCTTATTGGTATAAGAGGATACATATTGATGTTAGCATTGATGAGAAATTTATTTGGGTGTGGTAGAACATAATAATTATTATGATACATTTAAACACATACACAGTAAATGTTATGTAAAACCCCCAAATGATAAAGGGTTAAATAACTAAATGATACTACTCATGTCAACAAGGGGCACCTTCCTTTTCGGGGGCCTACCTGGTTAGAAATCCAAAGTTAAGCATGTCTTACCTGAAATAGTGATCAAGATGGGTGACCTTCTGGGAAGTTTCCCAAGGTGTGTGCGAGTGAGGACAAAGCACACTGGAAAGGACATGCATTAACCAGTGGGGACAATCATTAGTCAGATGACCCGTTTGGGCATGTGGGTGGGCCCTAGGGTATAGACCACGTGTCTGCGGGGAAACTGGTGGGTGGGGCCCAGTTGTTACATTTGGTATCAGAGGAGGAACCCAGCCTTAAGTGTGGTGCACTGATTGGGTTAAGGCCCACAACGAGGATGTTGTGCTCTAAATTGGGGTGATTGTAACACCTCAAAATGATAAAGGGTTAAATAACTAAATGGTACGACTCATGTCAACATGGTGCACCTTCCTTTTCGGGAGCATACCTGGTTAGAAGTCCACAGTTAAGCATGCTTTACCTGGAGTAATGATCAGGATGGGTGACATTCTAGGAAGTTTCCCCGAAGTGGGTGACCTTCTAGGAAGTTTCCTAAGGTGTGTGCGAGTGAGGACAAACCATGCTGAAAAGGACATGTGTTGGCATGTGGGGACAATCATTAGTCATATGACACGTTCGGGCACGTGGGTGGGCCCCAGGGTATGGACCATGTGTCTGCGGGGCAACTGGTGGTCGGGGACCGGTTGTTACATTAATTTTCACATACATGACATATTTTAAAGGTATTTTTCATTTAATTTACATCCTTTTTTTGTTTTGGGGGTTTTCCATTCATTTTTGAAGGAAATGGTGGGTTTCCAAAATTTGGGCCAACCCGAGAGCCCATTTCCAGTTTTGATAGTAAATTTTGCTTCTTTAATAACTACTTAATTTTTCAACCTTTTTCACCCATTAAACTTCCAAAATGACCTTCATTTAACTATTAAAACCACCAAATAAATTTGGGCCACTTAAAAATTCATTAGAATCTTGGATTTGTGTGATCAAATTAGCTATTGGGCCAACCCGAAAGCCCATTTCCAGTTTTAAAATTATATTGTAATTCTTTCATAAAATATTAATTTTTTATCTTCCTTTGGTGATTCCACCTTTCACCTTCTCCCACATTAACTAGACGCACCCCCAGATTAGTTTTCCCCTCTTTATAGATCGTATCAGTCATGAATTAGGGATGAACTTCTCGGGTTTCTAAAATCATCCAGATTTCTCAAGTAAGTGACTATCCTTCAAAGATCCTACCTTTTCCTTAAGCTTCTCCATTTTTTCATGATTCCCCAAATGTACAGAAGCTAGGGCTTCGTACCTCCGGTTTTATTTTGAGTTTTTTGGTCCAATCCTCTGGTTTTAGGTTTGATATCACTCCCTTGTGGTGCGGTGGTGGTGCGGTTGATGTTCCGCACTTGGATTTGCGGTTCTGGACTCTTTTGGTAGGTGATTCCATTGTGCATAAAATTTTTGTGAATTAGCATGCATTGTTCATGGTATTTTCATATTTATTAAATTTTAATGTTTCTGAAAAAATAGGTTTTAGTTTCATTTATAAAGAAAATGAATTTTAAGTTCCAATTTTTGCTGAAATTGGGCGGTTTTCATACAAATCTTTTATTGGTTCATTTGGGGATGACAAATAATTACATAGTTAATTTTATTGAATTTTATTAGGACTGTAAATAATGTTTTGAATGTTTATTCTATTTTTTTGTTGCTGTGAAAGTCTTTTTAAATGGGGTTTGGGAAACAAATGGGATTTAAGTGCCATGTTTGTGTGAAAATGGGGGTTTTAAAAAGATATAACTTCTTGGTTCACATGGGGATACCCCAAAACTGAATTTTTTGTTTCATTAAAGGTTATTGAACTTCCATTTTTGTTTTGGTGACTTAAAATTGTGCACATAGTGTGCAAAGTGGATATTTCTAAGAGCTTTGGGTGCAAAACAATGTGATATTTTGAGAGGTTGTTTTATTGAAAATCAAAATGTTTTGTTGTGTGTTTTAAATGGAATAAAGTATGTATAGCTACTGTATTGTTTGTTTGAGACCAGTAGTGATGTTTTATATACAAAAGGATGTGTATTGTTTGCTGAAATATTTTGAGCACAGAAAGGGGAATCTCGGGTACTTAGGTGGGCGGATATGTACTAGTACGGCTAGTGAACTGGATGGGTTGTGTCCCTGTTTCCCTGAGAAAATGGATAACGACAACTCTAACTAAACTATGTGGATGATATTTAGGTACCACTAGGTTATGGGTATTTTTCCTACTAGTGGATCGTGCATGGAAAAGGATTGTGACTTGGATACTTTACATTGAGGTACGAGGTACATAGGGCCCGAGACTATCTAGTTGCCTAGGGGTGTTCCCAGTTTTGGGGCTCATTTGAATTTTCGTATTTACCCTTGTATGGGGTTTTTTTGTAAGTACTTTAAATTAGCTCACATGTCTATTTAAATGTGTGAACATTCTGAAAATTTTCGCTTGAAAACTGTTATCAATTGAAAGTTGCATTTCTTGGATTTTATCACTGCTTTTCTTTGCGTATTGAAACTACATGCTTTTTCACATTGTATTGCATTTTATTTGGAATAATTGGGTGGTATCCTATTGGGATTAGGCTCACACCCAAATTACACCCCTTGGGTGTAAGTAGACTTGGTTATGTTTGACTCAGGTAAAGGAAAGGCTAAGGGTGATGGTGGTTCAGGGTGTTAGTCCCCATCCTTGGGACGGAGTTGTGTAGACGGCTTGGGGGTGATGACCCCTTGTCATGTGGAGTACATGGGTCTGTTTTGTTGCTGTTTCATTATGTCTTTGGACCTTTTGTACCTCATTTGATCTTATATATTCAATTATGGATTTTGGTATAAACCTTTCTAGTATGAATTTTTCAAATTCATTTTATCAAATATTTTTGATGTTTTATGTATACATTTTCGGGTAAATCGTTCCCAAACCAAGATAAGTGATACTCGGGCACCTGTTCCAGCCCATGGGGATAGGGAACGACCTTCGGGACTTTCCATGGTCCAGGTTTGGTGTTGTTAATAGTGGCGACCAGATTCAGTTTGCGACATGTTATACCCTATTTTTTGTAATTTATTTGGTTATTATAGTAGATCATGTGGAAATATATTATAAAAAATCATGCTATTGATATATCCATTAATTTTTAATGGGGAACCATATATCTTTCCTTATTATCATTGGTTTTTTGGAGGTATAAATGAAATAACAAAATTATATTGATTAATATCCTAATTATTAGTGTTAATGAAGATAGTCGTATAATATATATATATATATATTATTTCATATTAACCTATGTTGAAGGTTGATTAATAAATAAGCATAAAAATATTTGTATTCACTTATTCACCCTACTAGTCAATGAATACTCATGTAGGGCCTCATTATAATTAGTGGTAGTGACTCTTAAAATTAATATCAAAGTAATGTCCATGCATCATTTGAAGTCATCAAGGATGTTTATAATTGAGGTTATATCTATTTATTAATGAAGTTTGATTTAAATTTTTAGATCCATTATGGACCATATTAATTTGTTCAATAGATATTTCAATCCCATATTGCATGAGAAAAATTACACTTGTTTGAAATAAATTGTGTTGTTTTACATTATGTTGTTATGTGTTAAAGTAGATTACATTTTAACTAAATGTTTTACTCAAATCGCTAAATTGGAAATGATGGATCTATCATCTAGAATCATAATTGATCCTGGTGCAAGTTATAGGAACACTATGATAACATCACTTATAGAGAAATATTTTATAATTTTTGTGATGATCAATACAGAAAATGGAATTTCAAAGAACCTAGAGAATATTTTAGAAGGGAATGTTAAGTGATGGAAGAAAAACATCAAATCTAGACTACTCAATTTGAAGAAATTTATATTCTTAAAGGGGAGTTAATAAATGATTTTTTTATAAAAAAAATGTTATTATAAACTCGATTGATAGTTTTAAAGTAACATTTGATGATTAAATTGTATTTAATAAGTTGATTCATATTTTACCTGATATGTTTGGTGTTTATGATACATTTTATGGAGATTGCAGTCAAAAATTATTTTCACTATATGTCTTGAATAAGTATTTGGTTGTTTATAAAAGGTTAAAAAATAATAATAATTTAAGAAAATACATGACAATTGTGGCTCTATTAAAATATATTCATAGGGAATTTTATTATACTTTTAAATAATAATAAGATTACAACACTTAGGATCAAAAATATTAACAATATTTTGAGACTAAATATATACATGAAAATAACATTAAATATGAAGTTTGATATAAATTATGGAGAAACATAATAATTTATTATTTCACATTCCTTATCCTTAAGTTACATATAGTAATCTTCATAATTTTATAAACAAATTAAATACATTGCATAGGGGTGAGCTCAAACACTAAGGGGTAACATATAATTAATGTTATCATGAATAAAAAAATGCATAAATAATATAAAAGGAATGAATAGTTATTAACACTATATACTTGATATCATAAGACTAATATATTCATGGATAACAAAATAATAGAAATAAATAATAACATGGATAACAATAATTGTTCTAATAGTGATAGAATGTATAATTGTGGAAATCATAACAATGTCATTAAGGAGTTTTTGAAGACATCATACATAAATTGGTTGTAATCTGATAAATACTCATTCTAGTTTGTCTCGTGTGATCTAATAATGTATCAAGGGGATATATAATCCCATTCATGACTTATCACATGATAATTCCAATGAATAAATCATATAAAGAGAATTTTTAAACAATAAAAAGCAAAATGTTCTCTATGGAACATCATATTTAATCATGGGTACATAATAAATAGTTATCCTTATAGAAATTATGGTTATATGAAATATTAATATTTCCATATTTAATAGAATAATATGGATATCTAGGTGAATCTAAAAAAAATAAACTTAGAAACTATATTATATTTAAATTGAAATTGAATATACCCTTATTAAAGGTACATTAATGAAGTATTGGTGTTTTTTGCATCATTGTTATAATGATATAAAAAATAAAAATTTAATATAATAGTATGAAATTTTAGGAGTCCAAATAAACATTTTTTCAATAATATCTAAGAATTACAATAACATGGAACATATATTTAATATGCATTAGGGATATAATATTTCTTTAAGAAAACACTTCTATTTTGGTATGCATTGATGGGAAAGTAAAAAATTTACCAAAATGAAGTTTAATATACTTTTAACCTATTATTGGATCCACTAGATATATCGTCGTCATCCTTAGAAAAATCCCACCACAGAGAAATAATACATCCTTGATTCCAAAAATACCTAACATATGAAGGGATTTTAATAATAATGTTTATGGATATGATATTTTTTAATCATAATAAATGCTTATAAATATGGTATGATAAGAAGGAAGAGTAACTGATCAATAATAACATAATAATAGAATTAAAATAAGGGTGAGTAATAAAATTGGCCATGTAAATGTAAGGAAGTTAACAGGATTATAAATGATACATTAAAATGAATTAAGGATCCTAAAATATACTATATAGATTATTAAATATTGAGAAACAAGACCGTATAATGATAATAACACCTTGGAGGGACTCTTAATAAGTAAAATGATAGGATAAACATGATTACTAGTTTTTTATTGAATATTAAAGTGGTGATTTATGGAAAATGTGGGGTAATTTCATATTAATATTGGGATTTAATCTTTAGAAATTTATGTTATAAAAATGAAACACCATTAGCATTACCTTGGTTTTAATTTATGCTATTTGATATTTAAGAACTTTTTAAATTTTAATTTAAAATAAAATAAATACATTTTTTAATATTACTTCATCTAAGTAAATATAATTTTTTCCAAAAATATTGTTTTTAAAAACTCATTTACCATTTTTTACTTTAGAAAGACCATTACTGGTCTATAAAAATATTTCAATACTGAAATATGTATTTATATAACAAATTAATATATATTCATTCAATAATTCTTTTATATTAATCATTAAATATTTTTTACATAATAATTATTTCATAATACTTAATGTATATTTTTATGATATGTTACTATATAAAAAAAAGGTAACTCTCTATGAAAATTTTTAGAAAATCACCATTGGATCATTTTTATGTGAAAATTCAAAATTATAAGTCCTTTTATGGAAATAATTTTCAATATTTTGGATATTTATTTATTATATTAAACTCTTAGTGTATCATGTGTTTTTTCTAAAAAACATTAAATACACATTTTAAATAAATCTTACTTTTATTCTAAGACATTTGTGTGTAATTAGTTAATTATTAATTTATAAATATTGATTATGTATAAATATTAAATATATTATTAATATGTGATATTATATAATATTTTGGACACTTACATGTATAACATCTATATTACTATTACAAAAATCGGTTTAACAAAAGTCTGATTCCAATGGTCGTAGTACCCTTTTAATGGTAATATAACACCTTAAACATATACACTTTATTTTAATATCTAAAATCATTCATATCCATCTATTATTTCCAATATTATGTCTTTTACATTTTATATTATTTTTTATGATAAACATGTATCTTTTAATTTTTTTAGAGTGTATTCCTCTATAATTCAATGTTATAGTGTTTCCCTATGTTGTTATGTGTTTGGTAGCACTAGTTGTGATAAATATATAGAATTTGATTTTATAGTTTTATATATTTTTATTATTTTGTGTTAGTCAAAGGTATTGTGTAAGGTGATCTATATTAATATAAGTTGTTTATTTATTATACTCATATCTATAGTCTTACATTATCCCCCCTTAAAAAATATTGTCTACATAATTTAGGGTACTCAAAAAATTGAAAGCAATGTGGGTAAACATCAACATTTATTCGTCAAGATCCCAAATTTCTTGATCCATATTATGATTCCTTCAATTTACCTTCACAAGTTAGGTTTTTTTATTCATTAACTCTTTATATTGAGATCTAAAAAACTATACTGGCTCTTTATCATTGGAAAATTCAAAGTCTATCTCTATTTATTTAATGGTGAGTACATGTATTGGGTTTGGAAAAAACTTACTCAATAGTTAGATATAAAATACATCATGAACATTTGATATTTTTTGTGTCATACGAAAATGACAATCCATAAATCTAATTGCCTCCATTATCTTGAAAGCCCCAATATACCTTGGACATAGCTTCCCCTTATTACTAAACATTTTAGTCCCCTTCTGTGGGGATAAATTAAATAAAACATTATCCCTTATAGGAAATTTCAAGTCCTTACATTGATTATCTATATGGATTCTCTGTCTTATTTTATACACTTTGATATTATTCTAAATATCTATCATGTTCCAATTTTTATCCTTGATGAGTTGAAGACCAACTATCCCCCTTTCCATAATGTCATATAAACATTCTTGAGTATATAATATCTTCTAAAGAAATGATTCTTATGGTTTTATTTATGTGATGGAGTGAAATTTATTATTTTATATAAATTTTAGTAGAGTTTTATATTGTTTCTATGTTGTAACAACCCCAACCCCAGTTTCCCAGTGTCGATACCTTACTTTACTACATTGGCATTGATACAGGATTCCAATCCACAAGGTCCAAACATTTTAGTAGTTTTGGAAAACTAGATTAAATTAATGGTACCCATTTTACATAGGGAATTGAAAATGATACATAATACATACGAGACAAAGATACTCAACATCCTTCAAAACTCATTCAAAGGATTCCTCTTCATAACTTGGGAAAGGAAAAAAAATAAGGTTGAAATCAAATGCTCAGTACTAGTTTAGTACAATATATAATATCATGAATCAATCATCATAATAAAAATGTAAGGGTATATAACTAAACTCACATGCCATAAAAATATATAGAAAAGTTATACTCAATATAGAAATTTAAGTAACTAAAACAAATATCAATTAATTAATAATCTAAGAATAAAATGAATCCATAGATAATGTGAAAGAAAAAATCTTATACATAATAATAATAATAAATTAATTATAAATATAGGAAATTCCTAATTAATGGACACTATGTTTCCCCGGTATATAGTACCTTTACCATTAATACCTTTCACAAGATGGTTTAGCATACATAGTAGAAACCCATCTGATTTGGACAACTGATTCATCTCATGAGACAACTGATGCATTGAAGGGATTAATTTAAAAAGTCCCCAACCCATGTTTTACTAGTCCAAAGAATTAATTATATATCAAATAATAAATCTAATTAATAAAAATGTGCCTTATTATTAAATATTCATATTGAATAAAAGATACTAATTTATAAATACTTCCCTAGTTAATCAAAATACTTTCAAATTAAACACCTTATATAAAAATGGAATATATTTTAGGTGATAATCATATATATCATACAATAATATTTGTATTTAATATAAATTTAATTTATAATTAAAAATTATTAGAATTTATTTATTGTCTTAAGGGAAAGTTAACAGTCATAAATAAATGTGATATTGTTCAGTTACTTTTATGACTTGGTAATTTTCAATTCAAAATCCCTGGAAAAAAATAATTAAAAGGTAAAGATTAAAATATCCATGAATTATAATTTATTAATGAAATTATATGTAAAAATGGATGTATATAAACCACATATAATTTAATTAGTTCATAATAACAAATAAGTCTCAATGAGATGTAAATTGAGGAAAAATCCTTACCTTAAGCTCCCATTTTGATTAATGGTATTTAAACTCCTTTATAATAGTTTTACTCACAGTATTAAATTATAACAGAACCATAATCATGTTTATAATATCATATAAGATACTTTTATAACATATTATTACTCATTTATAATAATCTTTCATTAATTTCACCATTTCAGTTGTTAATTTCCTTTTTTTGGTCATGTTTTGACTTTTTATTTGATTCTCTTATTTCATATATCATGATTTAATAGTCTCTATAATTGATACCATGATATAAATATCATAAATATTCATTATATATGTATTTATATTAACCCATAAAATTAAGTGATAAGAAAATTAAATGCACCATCTGGTGATTGTAGGTCGTGCATACACATGAATGTTGTTTCCATTTTCTTTTCATAGTAAAATAATGAAATTTAAATGATATATTTTTATATTATTATTAAATTATAATATCTATGTCATATATATCACATATTTTTAATCAATTTATCCTTAATACATTCCATGTAATGCGTAAACGAAACACATTACTTTGAGGATGTGGAGGTCCACACATCAACAAAACATGTTATTGTATTCCCAAAAAATAGAAATAATGAATGTAGGTGTTATAAAATAATTAAATAAGAATAATAGAATTATAAATATCATATATATCATTTATAAACAATAAATCCGCCATTATTACCAACCTTGAAATGTGGTTATGGAATAATGAACGACCTCGGTTTGTGAGGCGGTAGTCTTCCGTTCACACGAATAATGATTGTGCATCCCATTTGATGGAATCGTGTGTAGGTGTAGGTCATACCCATAAGATAAAATAATGACAATATATTTATGATACTTAAGTTATTATATATACAATATTGAAGAATAATTTAATGAGTGTAAAAAGAAATTAAAAAAGTTCTTGTTGAAGAACGTTCCCTCTTCTTCAGATTACTCCTTTTATTTTCACTAAAAGACTTCCTTGGTTGGATTTATGAAAACATTTTGGATTCCAGGATGAGTAGAGGGATTTTGTGAGATTATTTGGGAAGGTTTTTTATGAGACATAGTACTTAATTTTTGTGATTAAATGAGGGGATTTAGTTCCCTTTTATAGTGGAGGAGGAGTGTCATTCTTATAATTACAAAAAAGGTAAACACTATTGGGAAGTGTACCATACATAATGATCCTACAATAATAATAAAAACTGTATATGGTTTATAAATATTAACAAACAATGGTTTTTTACATGTTTCTAGGTCATTTTTCCCTTAATATTAAAGTTGAATAACTAAGTAAACTCCTTTTCACCTTAATCATTGTAATTAATTTTCATTACATTCACAAATATTTTTGGTCAATAAATAAGTTGAACATAATAGAAATTGTAAATTATTATGATCTAAAATATGGATTCGATTTTTCCGAATTAAAAATAAATAATTGGAAGAAATATATTTAAAATTAGTCCCGTAGACGATATGAAACAATGGGTTTTTGAAGTGAAAATGTTCAAAAGTTTACCTAGTTTCTTGTCAAAATTCAACATAAATGTTATTAAAATGACTTAAATTGGATTAATATAGGTATAATGGATGTAATTTTACTTTATAACTAGTTAAAAATATAATTTAATCTTATTATTTGTTTATAAAAAAATTTATTCCTCAATTAAAATTCAGTAATTTTCACTCTTCATCAAAATATGAAACTTCGCAAAAAATTACCAAAAATTGACTGAAAGTTAATTTTTAAATTATTATTTTAAAAATGAAGTTTATTTTTTCAAATAAAACTAATACAAGTTTCAATTTTTAGTTTTAAAATTGGTATTCCATTAAAAGGTGGAAAACTACCTTTAGAAAATTATAGCTTTTTATGCTTAAAATTGGATTTGTTCTTATTTTATGCCTATAAAATTTACTAGATGAATTGAAAAAAATATGATTGAAGATAAGACATAAAAATTTAATTAATATAATTCACTAATATTAATTAATTTAAGTTTTTTGGATAAAATTTCTTTGGGAGTATAACATATTTTTATTATAAAAACATTTCCTTTTTATTGGTTTCCGTATTCATTTCGAATTAATTAGTCACTAGAGAATTATATAAAAATATGTAAAAAAATTACAAATTTTTTTATTCTTATTGATTCTCACCATTTTAATGGATAAGTGATAAATATAATGATATTTTAATAATAATAATAATAATAGTATTTGGTAAAACATAGCATTGCATACTACGCAAGTCATCTAAGAAAGTCATTGTTGAGTGTAACACAAGCTATCTCAGTTTTTTGGGCATTGAAAGATATATCATATTTTAAGTTTATTTAAAATAGAAAAAATAATTTAAAGTTTTGGGATATTATATTCTCTTATACTCTGTGTTTTGTGTTATATAGTCTATTTAAAAAAAGTTTATTCCTTTCTAATTTTTAGGGTGCTATATTCTCCCCACCTTAATTAAATTGTTTCCTCACAATTTAAACATGATCTAGTTAATCAAGAGTTTGATATTTTAAAATAATAATGTTGAAAAACCTACATCATAAATAATGTTAAAAAATATTCTTAATAAGAGTGAAGGGGAAATGATGAGGTCAATACAGAACTTGTCTTTAGAATAGGATAGAATTTGTGAAAACTAGTACTTGGAAGATAAATTTAACTACTAAATTATGAGGGAGAGTGATAAAGAACTTTGATCATAAGAATGTGTGTGATCCATAGAATTTTACTGAATAAAAGTGCCAAAACTGCATATAAGTAAAAAATTCATTGATATCATCAAAAATTATTATAGGACAACATTTTGGTTTCAAGACCATTTTTCCTAGAGTTCAGTAATTATTTAAATTTATAGGTATCAAATAAAATATACATACTTGATACATTTCTATTTCATAAATTAAATATTACCCATTTTTTTTTCCTTGAATTATTTTTTCTTTATTTCATAGCATATATTTCATCATATGGTGAAGTAATTCATTAATATCTAAAATATTATCAAAATATTAACATAAACCATTTAATAAATGGTTGACCTTATGAAATTTTCCAAAGATGAATATCCAAAACATTAGAAGTATTTTCACTAAATTTCAAAAATGAACTTATCATTAATCCAAACAATGTGAAGTAGCTCTAAATCATCACATAACAAATATGTGAACACATTCATCATGTATTCTATTGAAACATCGAAATGACTTGAATTTACATAACACATTATTTAAAGCATTAATTCTTTCTTTTTACTGAAGTAAATCATAGATTATTTGATATATTTTTTAAATCTAAATATTTTGTTAACTCCATCCATGATAGAGTAATAAATTTTATCAACAAGTTATTCATATGTTCCAAGGTATTTGATATTATCCAATTTACATTACCCATATTAATCATCTCTTTATCTAACCATCATTATATCAACATCAAAAACATATGAAGCGTTATTTTTCCCTCAACCATGTGTTTTCAAAAAAAATTAACCCGTTGTTGATTCACATTTCGTGGAAACATTCAATATGTGATCTCAAATCCTTAATGAAATAGTATTGCAATAAAATCCATATATATCTCATAATTCATATGATAAGAACATTTTCAACAAAATAATTTTACAAAATATTTCATAAAACCTAATATATAATAACATTAAGAATCCTTATTCTATTGTATTAATAAAATATTCATTACCTTGATCTCTTAGCTTCTTCTATGGTATATTCCTATATTTCTTGGGGAATTTGTCTTCATAGTTCCCCATCTCCATCCAGTAGTAACACTAAATAGATGTGTTTTCGTTCTTCCACATGCATTATTTAACATGATAACCAATTTTTCCACACTTATAACAAACTCTTATTTTTTCAATCATTTTCTAGGGTGATTCTTTCTATATTACTCACATGATTCATATTTCTTCATATTACTCTTTGACGTGTTCTTTTTATCTTGTTGTTATGATGTCCTCTTCTTGTCTTGAGTTCCCTAGAATATATTGATTGTAGAAAATTCCAACTCCCTTTTCATGGAAAATAAAACTATATCATCATATAATGAAAAAAATTGGGAGAACAGTTCTCTTCAAAGGATCGAATTAAGCACTTTAAATAAGTGGTAAATATTTTAATCTATGTTTCATATGTAATCCATAGAATAACTATCTAACTTTTTAATGGTAGATTCATACTCTAAATCACTCTCTTCGTCCTTTTTATTTAAACTATGTAACCTCCTCTTCGTTGCATTTTTTTCTCACGAGGGAAATATTTTCCAAATAATATCACCTTAAAATATTTATAATCTATGAGATTTATTTCTTCTTCCTCCTTCATATTCTAGATCAAAAACCACCATTGATCAGCATCATCCTTGATACAATATAATAAAATTGTAACCCTTTCCTTCTCACCACATCCCAACCCACTAAAAATATTCTCTACATACTTAATCCATTTCTCGACTATAATTGGATTAGTAGTCCCAAAAAGGACGGATTACTCTGCCACATAAAGAGATCCAACATAAGATATTATCACTTTGGAAATGATTTCTCCATCCAGTCAAGTATATGTGTTAAAACTAGATTAAGTTGTCTTAAATATCAATAAATTTCTTAGTTCAATGCCATCAATATTGGACTTCTTAGTAGGGAAACCTCTACCTTGACCATGAGTATTGATACCCTTCATCCTTCCAGGTTTCATTTCAAAATAATGGAATATATTTTATTTTATCCTAAAAGTATGAACTCTTCATAATTGTAAATCTGGTGTAACACATAACATAAATTGAAAATTTTATGCATAGCTAATCTCATAATCATAAACATGGTTTCTTTGGGATCCTTTTATATACTTGTCTTCAACTTCTATCATTGGGTTATGTTCTATAATTTATGTTTTCCAAAATATAGTTCCCAAGGCTTTTAATGGACCAAATTTGAAACCAACTGTAATGACCCTAAACTCAATTTCATAAAGGTAGTGCCTTACATTATTACATTAGCATTGATACATGATTAAAATCAAAAACAGTCGAATAGTTAAGATATTTTTGAAAAATAGATTACATACATGATACGAATTATACATTGGATTGGAAAATAAATAATAATACTTAATAAACTAAAATATAGAGCATCCTTGATAACTCATCCAAGGGATTCCTCTTCATAACCTGGGAAAGGAAGACAAATTAGGGTGATATCATATGTGTAGTAAGGGTTAATTATAGAGAAATATATCATGAATCAATAATTAAAATCAATATAGTAGGGTTTATAACTAAACATGCATGCCACAAAAATATTTGGATAAGGAATAGTCAATATTTCAAGGTAAATAACAAAAACACAAGTCATTGAATCAATAAACTAAGAATGAGTGGAATCCATAAATAATTTCAATGAAATAATATCATTGATAATAATAGTAACTGAATTATCAAAAAAAAATTAAATAATTAACTATATCATGACATGTTTCCCAAGAACATGGAACCTTTATTGTTAATCCCTTTCGCAACACAATTTAGAATACCATGTAGAAACCCATCTGATTTGGCCAAATGGTTTGTCTCATCATACTACCAACGCATCGAGGGGATTACATGAAGCATTCCCCAACCTGTGTTATACAATTTCAAAAATTCTTTATATATAAAAAAATCAATATAATTAATAAACAATGTTTCTTATCATCAAATGTTCGTATAGAATGAAAGATGTTGATTTATCAATATTTTCACACTTAATCAAATACACTCAAAGTAAACATCATCTGTAAAAAAAGGATTATAGTTTATGTGATAATAATATACATCATCCAAGAATATAGTCATTTAATAGAAATTTAATTTCAAATATAAAATAATTTCAATAAAGTGATTGTCTCCAGATGAAGTTAAGAATCACAAAAGAAAGTGAGATAGTTCAATAACATTTACCATAAAGTAATTTTCTAGTAAAAATAACTTGGTTGAAATAATTAAAAGTGAAACTTAAAATATGATGAATAATAACTTATTCCTGATATTTCATGTCAATGGATAAGTATATAATCCACAAATAATTTAATTGGTGTATAATAACAAATAAGTCTCAATGAAATGTAAATTAAGACAGAATCGCTTACCTTGCGCTCCCTTTTGTTTAAAAATAATTTAAAATCTTGTATAAAGGTTTTAATAATGTTATTAAATTATATTATAACCATAATAATGTCTATAATATCATATAATATCCTTTTATAACGTATTATTACCTTTTTTATAATCAGTCACTATTTTCAATATTTCAAGTGTTAATTTTCTTCTTTTTCAAGTATATTTTGACTTTTTATTTATTGTTTATCTTAACTATATTGTGATTTAATAATCTTAAATAATGAATAACATGATATAAATATTATTTATATTAATTATACATGTATTTAGAGTAATTCATAAATTTTTATGGTAGGAAAATGAAATGCATCGTTCATAGAGACAATTGGTTATACATAAGCATGAATGCTGCTTCCTTTTTGTTGTTGTATTAAATAAAATAAAAGTAAATATATATATATATATATATTTAGGAAATATAAATTACATATCTTTTTTAGAACCATCTTTAATACTTTCCATGTAAAGATTGAATGAATCACATTATTCTGAGGAGGTAGTAGTCCACACGTCCACAAAAAATATTATAATATTACCCAAAAATGGAAGACATGAAGGTATCTATTATGAAATAATTACATAAGAATAAAGTAAATATTAATATAATATATATATAATATATTAACATTAAATCCATTATTATTAAGAACCTTGAATGGTGGAAATGGAAGAACAAATGACAGTGGTTCGTGAGGCACTAGTCCGACATTCACATGAATGATGATTGTGTATATTATTTGATTGAAGTGTGTGTAGTTGTATGTCATCACCTCAAGATAAAAAAAATATAAGTATATTTAGGATACCAAGGTTATTATATATAAAATATTTAATAATAATTGAAGGATTAGTGAGAGAAATAAAATAAAATTTATCATTGAATAATGTTACATCTTCTTCAGGTATCTTCTTTTAGTTTTCACTAAAGGACTTAATTGGTTGGATTTATCCCAAAAGTGATTCATATAATATTAGAGGAAATTTTTTGGTAGATTAATTTGGTAGGTTTTTTATTTTAAAAAGGGATTGATATGTGTAAATAAGTGAGGGGGTTGAGTTCTTTTTCATAGTGGAGGAGGACTGACATTCCTGTACCAAAATGAGGAACAATTTTGGGAGGTCTCCATAACGTAATGTTACACCAATAATTAACCTAATTATTTAAAATTGGAGATATTTTTGAGATGTTTACATCCAATGGTTTTTGGACAATATTTTAGTTCATTTTCCCCTTAAGATTAAAGCTTAACCACTAAGTAAACTAATTTTCACCTTAATCGTTATAATTAATTTTAATTTCATTCACTGATATTTTTTTGTAAAAAACTTTTTCAAAATAAATATACATTATAAATAAATATGATTAAAAAAAATAAATCCATTTTTCTAAATTCCAATCAAATAAGTGGAAGAATTTATTTTAAAATTGATCTTTCACACAATACGAAACAATGGGTTTTTTAAGTGAAAATGTTTAAATGTTTACAAAGTTTTTATATAAAAATTAAAAATAAAAATGATTATAATAACCTAAATTGATTAAATATATTTATATTTGATCTAATATTACCATAAAAAATTAAAAAAATAATTTATTATTATAAAATTATTTAGAAGAAAATTAGGTTTTCAATTAGAATTCAGTAATTTTCACTATGTATCAAAAAACTGAAACATCATAGAGAAATGTAAAAAAATTATATCTAAGTTAATTTTTAAATTAATTTTTAACAAATGAAGTTTATTTTTTGAAATATAATTTTTTAATTTGAAAAAAATTATTTTTAATATAGGTTCTCCATTAAAAGGCGAAAAACATCCTTTAAAAAAATATATCTTTTTATGATTAAAATATAATTTGTTCTTATATTATGCCTATAAAACTTCTTGAATTAATTTTAAAATATTTGATTGAATATAAAAAATATAAATTTTATTAATATCATTCAGTAAATGTAATTAATTTATTTTATTAGGAAAAAAATTCTTTGGGTGTATAAAATAATTTTCTTGTAAAAACATTTTCTTTATATTGGTTTCCATATTCATTTCTAATTAATTAGTCACCATATAATTATATAAAAATCTATAAACAATATTTTAAAAATATATTTAGTCTTATTAATTACCTCCATTCCATTTTATAGGTGATATCTATAATAATATTTTAATTTTAATATTAATAGTATTCGGTAAAACTCAGGTTGGCGTGCAACACAAGCCATCGAATAATGTCATTATTGTATATAACTCAAGATAACTCAGTGTTTTGTTCATTGTAAGATATATCATATATTATATTTATTTAAAATAGTAAATTTCTATAAAGTATCAAGATATTATATTCCCATCTATTCTTGGTGTTTCATGTCATACACGATATTGAATAAAAGGTTATTCTTTTAGAATTTTTAGAGTGTTACACATGTTTCAAGAACTCATGTTTATATGAACTCAAAATATCCTATGATTTTTTGATATTCCATTTATAATACCCTTCAGTTTGAGGATGGTAGGTTCTTTTCATGTTTATATTACTGTTTAGATATTTTTAATGACTCATCTATAAATTTATTGGGAAACAAGGGTCTTCATCGTATACAATTGATAAAATTTAACTATGAACTCTCAAAACATCATTGATGTGGCTCTCAAAATTATTCTCAATTGGTAGATCCTTCTTTATTTTTAGTAAATTTGAAGATTTCATAAGTTGATCCACAATTACAGGTATAACATCATTCCTCTTTGATAAATTAGTAATCCTTGTACCAAATTCATTTTTCATTTTACTCTACATTAGGTTGGTTTAGGTAGAGGTTGCATGACACATTTTAGTAGTTCTATCTCTGTATTTACTTATTATAATACATAGTATCATGGAATATATTAAAAAAATAATGATTTATTTTATCCCGTAAGAATTGTTTTTATCAATCCTTATACATTTTTTACTAGTTTAAATAGAGAAATTTCAGCTATGAGATTTATATAGGAATTTACTATTCAGATCATGTACCAATAGTAGATGTAATCTTGTTAAAAACATTAGTACATCATATTAATAGATAATTTATTTGAATTTCTCCTCTTATCTGACATTAATATTCTTTCTTAAGTTATTTTATTCTTACTTAGACATCTTTATCTTATCTAGTAAATATGGTAGGGAAATTACATGGAATAGAACAGTTGTTTCCCCTTCCCTAAAAACAATGATGACCATATTTAGTAAATCTATGAAAATTAAATCCTTATTTATCATTATCATGGATATAACTCCCTGTTCCATCCTACTAAATTCATTTTACATCATATTTTTATTATTCAGACAGTATTTAATTGCATATTAATAATCCCTGAGTAGTTACAAAGATCACCACTGCCTTATGGTGAACTATTTTTACATGAATACATTCATCAAGCTTTTTTCACTACTACAAATAAGGATTTTAACAGTGATAAAACTTTCCTTTAACAGTGTTATGAAATCATTGTTAATCTTAACGAAGATAAAGGGGGTCCCCTTTATCAGCGCTTTTGTAGCGCTGATAAAGGGCCATCTTTATTAGTGCTATTTTGAGTACTGATAAATTTACCCTTTATCATCACTGTTTTAAGTACTGATAAATGTGTAATATATCAGCAATCATAAATGCACTGATAAAGACCAACATTATCAGTGCTATTTTGAGCGCAGGTATATTGGGCATTTATCAGCGCTTAATTAGCACTAATAAAGGTCATGTTTCCTGATCAAACCCTGCACCTGCACACCTGAGACAGCACCTGCACACACAGCATAAACAATACATACACACAAACCACAGAATAAAAAAATGATATATACATTTACTTGAAATCATGAATACAAAAAAACACACTGATATATACATTTAAAACAATATGTAATATGGTTATAATTAAAATTATTCAACAAACTATTCAAAATATTAATGTTTTATCCTTTTTTCATCTGTTATCCGCTCTCAAAAATTGTCATCCATGGTATTAGTTGTCGAACAAATAATTCAAACTTAGGAAAAAAAATCACCTATAAAAGAAAAAAAATATTATGTTATTAATACAATAATGAAATAAATTAAACATTAGTATAAAATAATACATTAATAAAATGTCAATGTTTACCTGTTTCAACCTTTACATGTCCATATTTTCTTGGATTTAATTAATATTTTAGAAGAGGCTCAAAATGATTCATTGAATTATAAGTATTGTTTTGTTAATATTACATGGATGTGAAAACAAGGGGAATAAATTTCAAAAATAACATGGAATCCAAAAGGTTTCATTTATTGACGATAAAAAAAGAAGAAGCTCCATAGGTTATACAATATGACAGATACATGATGGTGTATTCAGTTTCATAGGAGTATTAAATTTTAGAATAAATTATAAAATTTTCCTAGTGATACCACCATCCTAGATAGGTTATAAACCTAATAGTTACATATATCAGGAGCCTCTAAGAGTGTACTCTCCCAATCCAGGTCAAAAGGAATGAGTTCTAGCATGTCCACATCAGACATTGTGTCCAAACCTGCTTGGACCCTAACCACTAATGTATCTCCAATGACCCCACACAATATCTATGGTCCCGTTGAAGGTATGGAAGGAATGTATTTCTTAGTTTTAGTGAGGGCCTGATTAGAACCTACATAATTTGATAGGACATGATCATACCGATTCACTTTTATCTATATCTCATAGTTCATTAGTGTGATTATCCAACCCCCCCCCCCCACCTCCCCACTCCCCTCTCTAAGACATCCCCCTCAGAAATCCCCCTTCCTACACCAGGATAGCCCCCCCCCCCCCCCACACCACTCCACCTGCAGCCCCCTCCCTTCTCTTGGACAACCCCCCCCCCCCCACCCTCTCCCTGCATTCCCCCTCCCTTTCCCTGGATAGCCCCCTTCTCACCCCTAGACAGCCCCCTCCCCTCCTGGACAACCTTCCCTCCCCACTTGGATACCCCCCCCCCCACTCCACTCTTGGACACCCCCTCCTTCCTGGAAAACCTTCCATCTATCCCCCTACAGCCCCCCTCCCTTTCCCTATATATCCCCCTTCCCACCCCCTAGACAACACCCCCCCCCCTCCTAGACCCCCCCCCCCTCCACCTACATCCCCCCTCCCTCCTCCTAGACAACCTCCCCTCCCTCCCCCTATATCCCCCCTCCATTTCCCTAGACATCCCCCATACCACCCCTTGGAAAAATCCTCCCCTTCTATACAGACCCCCTCCCCTCGTGGACCCCCCCCCCAATCCTAGACACCTCCTCCTTCCTGGAAAACCCCCTCCCTCCCCCGGAAACCCCCTCCCTTTCCTTAGACAGACCACTTCCCACCCCCTAGACAACCCCCTTCCCCTCCTGGACCCCCCACTCCTGGACAGCCCCCCCTCCTGGACACCCCCCACCCACCCTCCCACCAGGACACCCTCTCCCCCTTGGACACCCCATCCCTTCTAGTTATTTAGTGTATACTGGTTAATAACCTTCTTTATTCAACTATATTTTCATCATATATTTTATAATTGTATAAATATTATTTATACACCATCATTCACTAATATGAATTATAAAATCATATATATTTTGAAGATATAATGTTAAAAAAATCAATAAAAACCCCCAAACAAAAAATATATTGGAGGAATAGGAACGAAATTTCACATAACATTATCAAAAATATAATTTAAAAGTGCATAAAGAAGAAACATAGAGATCCTATGAAACATACAGTAGATTCCAATCCTAGGGAAAGTGGGAAAAGGGTTATATATATATATATAAGTAGCAGGGATGCATCTTTTGTAATTCAGTTTTTGGTAAAAAAATATCCCATTCTGTAGATTTAATCCACATTCTAGGATTAAGGGTCAAAATTAATTTAGTTGAGAGTATCCTCACAACTCATCTAGATCATAAATTATTCCTTCCATCAAAATCATATATCATCAGTAATATTTCTAGCAGATGTATTCTACTACAACGTTGGTGTAGAGAAAAAGTGTGTTTCTTAGAAATCTAATGTGAGAAAGGTAAATGATTCATATATTGGGTATTTATAACATTAAATAAAATATATTGGGCCTCAAATTGAACTGGAATATAATTCATGGGCCTTTACATGGGCTTGGAATTGGTTTGGTTGGTTGGAACTTTTGATGCCTCGTTATGGACCCACTTCAGGCTACTCTAGAAGTGATCTACCCATTTTATATTATCATTATTGAATGTAATTGAATATATCTCAGCCTAGACACCCCCTCCCTTATGGACACACCCCCTCCCTCCCCTCCTGGACACCCCACTCATGGACACCCCCATCCCTTTTGGACACCCCCACTCTTGGACACCCCCTAGAAACCCCCATCCCTCCTGGACCCCCCCCCCACCCTCCTAGATACGCCCCTCCCTCCTGGACACCCCTCCCTCTTGGACACCTCCCTCTCCTCCAAGACACCCCCCACTCCTGGACACCCTAACTCACCCTCACACCGAGACACCCCCTCCCTTCAGGACACACCCCCTTTCTCCGCTTCTGGACATCCCACTAATGGAGAACTCCATGGCCACCCCCCTCTCTTTTGGACACCCCCCCCCACTCCAAGACACCCCTGGATTCCCCCCCCCCCCTTCCTATATACCCCTCTCCCGCCCACCTAGAGACCCCCTCCCTCCTGGACCCCCCCCCCCCCCCCCCCACTCCTGAACACCCTCCACACACCCTCACACCTGTACACCCCCTCCCTCCTAGACACACCCTCCCTTCTAGACACACCCACTCATGGACACCCCCACTCATGGACACCCCCCTGGACACCCCCTCCCTCTTGGACACCTCCCTCCCCTCCTGGACCCCCCCCCCCCCACTCCTAGACACCCCCTCCCTCCAGAACACCCCCCACCACATATAAGGGAAACTAATTTGAAAATTGAAAATCCAATATATTAGTTCCCATTAACCTTTTAAGATGCTCGTGAGTGGACTGAATGAATATTTATTGGTCTACTTCCACACTATCGACCATTATAGTCTAATGAGTTACAACCTCCTCAACTCAATTCTTGAATTCATTTGTATCATAAGAAAGATAAAATTTTAATTAATTATGAAAATGTAGGATTTTGGGTTAAAAATGGACTTGAGTAAGAAAGGGTCACATGACTAATTATGAATATCATATTAAGTGTATGAATTTTTCAAAGTCATGTGATCACATGACCATAATAAGATCACGTGATCAAATAAACCTGTGATATTTATACGATTATACGACCCTTGAAGCTTTATGTGATCATGTAAATAAGACAAGAATACATGAATCATGGTTTTCAAGTAAATTTCCTTAATTTATTAAGTGATTTGTTTATGTGATTTGATCATGTGATGAGATCACACAATCAGTTCACATGGAGAATTCATACAAAAGAGATTATGTGACACAATCACATGAACAGGGTTTTGTGAAGTAGAGAAAAAAACTAAGATTTCTCATAGAGATATCAAATATTGATTCATTAGTGAAATAG
This sequence comes from Viscum album, assembly GCA_963277665.1. Classification (NCBI taxonomy): domain Eukaryota; kingdom Viridiplantae; phylum Streptophyta; class Magnoliopsida; order Santalales; family Viscaceae; genus Viscum; species Viscum album. Next base: position 1,281,415,046 of record OY728156.1, read on the forward strand.
AATTCCCATTACCTCTATGGTTGAGCAGACAAAGTTTCATTTCTCTTCCTTCAAAGGCATGTCATAGGGATAGAAATCTTCTAAAATAAATGAACCTTATAAATAATAATGAAAATCAAATCAATGTTTCATTATATAATTTTTTGTTAAAATAGAAATTTTATATCATAACATTACATTTACATACTTCCAAATGGTTTATTTGGTCTATATATAAGCTAATAATTAAACTAATGGTTCTATGTGCACTTTACTACTATTGGTTAACTACTGCTTAACATAGAATCATTAGATTTGTTATTAAATTTGTGAGTGTTGCACAACCAATATCTTCCAACATACTACATCAGTAGAAACAGCTGAATAAATGACCAAAATATAGAATATAAATGATCCATTACATAATAGTTTCGGTCTAGTGATTTTGGAAACATAGAAACATAAAGAACTAGTTCATAAGAGCCTCTCATTAAGTTATGTTTTACTAAAAAGATAAATAATTTCCAAAACCATTATTCATAACCTAAGGATATAAAAAATAATATATGGAGATCATATATGTTCAATAAGTGTAAAAAGGGATATATCAATGATCATATAAGGATAACATTAGTAGGAATGCACTTTCATCCAATTTGTGTAAAATATTCCATCAGGTATTCTTCCCATTCATTTCTAAACACAACTATATTATCCTATGAATATGAGTTTTTGAGACAGTCATGGTAGTACTAAAAAAATAAAAATACCCAAAGGATTAAAAAATATTTTAAATTAACTCATAATTATTTTTAAAATACCTTTTTATGGATGCTAGTTTTTTGATAAAATATGGTCTCTTTCATAAATTTACAAACATAATAACCACATTCATTTCTGTTTGTTTGTTTAGGACACTGCAGAAACAATGAGAAAAATAAGTAATTTGTTTTGATATGTGTTTGTATAGTGAAATTTTATTATATATATTAGGATACTTCTCTAGTTGTAGATCTCGTAGGCGTTCTTGTCCTTAGGCCCTGGATTCATTCCATAAAGTAGACGATATTGATACACTACCCTATCATAACAGAATCCTCATTAAAAATGATATAAATTATATAAATTGATGTTTAGTTCTAAAATGTTGGATCTAGTGTATTAAAAATTAACAAACTCTATCATGTGTGGTCGGATTTTTCCATATCCATGCATTGAATCTAGAAAATAAATATTTGGAGTATCGAAATTGGCTGCAATCAGCATTCAATTCTGCCTAAAAACACCAAAATGAATAAGTAATGAAAGGAAAAAAATATAGTTGATATGATTAAATTGTAGAGTTTTACCCGTGCATCATTGTTTTTAAAAAGAGTCTGTTATCCATAATTTTGTTTTCAAAAGATTTGAGCAGGGATGAAATTATTGCAGCCTCTTTATCGTAATCTATTTCTTCTTTTGAAGAGGTGATGTGAGGACTAATGAGTCCAAATTATTGTTCATGGGGAAATTCCTTCAATTGTTTTTCATATATATGCCTATAAAAAATATGAAATGTATTTAGTCATAATTATTAGAGTATTTGAGCTTCTGTAAAATCAAATCCTGAAAAAATACCTCATGTATACATTTACAACTGAGGCACCTAGCCATTCATACTTTAGGATTTCATTTATATTTTCATCACAAATGAAGATTGATTCTTCCTCTTCATACATAATTTTTTCAAAATCTACTATGTGAGTATTTCTGTCTATCAACTTTGTATCCACATGATCTTGCAATGATATTAACTATGGATATAGAACGGGCAGGGTGAAGGTGCTCTCAGTAGACCGTTTCAATCGGTTGGTTGATCCTTGAGATAGTTTTGAGATGATATTTCATTTCACCCCCTTCTCTTTTTCATTTTGTAATGACATTCATCGGTTCAGACCTTATTTGATTAAATGTTAAAGGTCCAGCTTGAAAAATAAATTGGAAATGGATACCTCCTTGTCAACAAGTTTTTTACAAGAATTGATAGTCATGCGATGAATGTTCCAACATCTTGTTCAACCATATGAATGTTGTCATCTTTATTTGGAATAGTTATATCAGCACTTATCTCATTAGATACGTTAATTAACACTCTGAAATGGTCTATTGGAAGTTGTCTATTGTGTAGCATGTCGTTCTTCATATTGAGCATTGTAGCCCTCACTACAAGGCGATAGGTGGGAGTTGATAGATATAAATCACAGTCATTTTCACCCCGTTAAATATTAGAATAGGAAAGGTATCAGTGTCTTTGTGATTCGCATTTCACAGAAAAAAATTATTAAAACATTGATTATCTCAGCTATGTCATGTTTTTTAGGGAAATGGCTCACCTCAAAGCCAGTGGGGGTGGGGGAAGATCTTCACACATGGGTTGTTATTGAGTTGTTTCTTCTCTTTTACTCTCCCCCATCAAAATTTCTATCATCTCTCTCTGGTATTTTAATTCTTCTTGAAAAATATCTAATTTTTCTTGCATATTTTTCATTTACTCAGTTTGATCCTCCTCTTGTTTTTTTTGAATATGTTCAGGGTGTCACCCCAAAACCCACACCTCTTATGCGGAAATACTGTTCTGGCTACATCAAGGCTACTAAAAGTATGTCTTCATCCAGTGCGGGTGTTGTTGATTCCTGTAACTATGTCAGACAGAAAATATAGAAAAATAAGTATTCATTGTTATGTAATATAAATTTATAGAAAATTAAATTTATATTATGTCATACTTACACATGTTTCCCACACTTTTTTCATGTTTTAATCTATCATTATCCCTTATTTATTTACATGAGACTCTTTCCATAGATCATGGCACGGGATGGATATGGATTTTGATTTCGATTCATCAATCTGTATATAAATAGAGAAATGTGTTTATGGTGTTGTTTTATGTCACATAAAATTCGTGTGGTAGATTTAAAAGATTTACCAATTTTTTCTCAAGTGAATCATACCCCATCCTTGCTTTATGGTAGGGGTATGCTGGTTTTGTTTCATGTTCTTTATTTTGAACACTCTGTTGTTGTTTCATAAATAAAAAATTTTCAATCAAAGTGATGAATACAAGAAATTTCAAACAACTTATTACCATACACAATGTACCTAAGAAGTTTGCTCCGCACGATAGTTGCTAAACACATCCCACACTCCTTGGGATATAAAGTGTGTATAAAGAGGAGGTGGGTGCATGTTTATTTTCCCTTCAGCATCTTTAAGATGATATTTCATTAAAATTGTGCAGAAGCCTCTATAGATCCTTTCTATAACTCTTAATACATATTAATTGTGTGAGGCATCTACTATAAATTCACTCTGCAGTTGATGATGAAGAGTAAGTCAATGTTTTAGTATTTTATTTTATTTTAATAAATTAAAAAAATGATATCATAATGTTATTATAATATATTACCACATTAGTGTCTTAATCCTAGTGACAACATGGTACCACAAATGTACATCAATCCGCACACATTGCTGAGTGACGATTCCAATGTAGCTGCTAAATATGGATTTTTGGGGTAAACATGTTGGCCTCGCTTATTCTATCCCACCTCAAATGTGATTCTTTTTTCTTTTGCCTTAAAGATTTTGGATAACAATGTCAAACAACGACACTCTTTTTTTCATTGTTAGGGATTTATTTCCTACCATTTCCTCAGAATCATCATCATTATGTTCCTTCAGAGTGCTTGCATTGGAACTGGGACCAGTAGCAATAGGTTGAGAAACCCGTTGTACCTCAACACTGGGAAAAGCAACAACAAGTGGAGAAAACTATTGTTACTCTGCATTGGGAATAGAATTATCATGTTGAGAGACATATTCTGCCTCATTATTTGGTACATCATCAGGTGAAAAATTCATTATCTACAGAATTGGTTTAACATTTAATTTTGATTACATAAAAGTGGCAGTGAACAGATAATAAAATAATGTAACACAATGTATATAACAATAAACAAATAACTTGATTATTGAACTCTATTTTTTAAAAGGATGAAGATATTTGACCCCTCTATCAACTATGTAAATCTCATTATTGTGGTCTCCTCTGACATACAAAACTCCGTCTACATTGGGACCAATACGAAATGATTGTGAAGTCCCTATGAAAGGTTTATCCTCTGTTGAACTTTAATATGACCCTTCAGTTGTTTTGGTCGATAATAGAACAATTGACCAGTTTCGATTTGTGGGGTCTGGAACATAAAATACTTCTATTGCCTATGATACCATTATAAATGGTTCATCGTTCTCCCCTTCCTTACTAAAATCAACATTCATGAATCCCAATTCATCTATTTTAATAGCACTCATGTTATAAATCCACTTTCATTAAAAAACTATAACTTGGAATTTCATATAATCCAACTACCATATTTGTTTAATGATGCCAAAGTAAGACATATTCGCATAAATTAGATTTCTGTCCTTAGCACTGGAAACATGCATCGCTTCAGCCACAAGTGTAACCCCACTATTCTGTATGGTACTATCTCCATCACGTTCATTAGTATATAATGTATAAATATTAACTGCAGAAGCATTGTAAGATAATACATACAAACTTGATCCTCAGGCTATCCATCAAAGTCATTCTAAAATTGAGTCACATTTTTCATCTAACTTCTTAAAAATATGGTCTCAAAACAATCCTATAAATTGTTAATTATGTGTATTTGATATCCATTTTTCATCCCTAGATGGATTCAAATTCCTAATAATTTTTTTGTGGGTTTGAACATATGGGTCAACGTCGAAACTGTTATGAAAAACATAAAGGTGGGATTGCTCCCAATCTATAATATTGATTGTAAAAACCTCTCTTCCAGAAATTCCTTCACCCTCAATCCACCCAGTGTGATGAGATTTCAGTAGGCCAATATTTTCCACACTAGACAAGTATTCGGTACAAAATTCAACATCTTGATCAACAATATATTGCGCCGCAATACAACCCTCTGGTTGACTTCTATTTTTTGACATACCCTTTCAAAATATTCATATATTGTTCAATGGGGTACATCCATCTATAATTTACAAAACCACATAGTTGAATCTCTCTCACCAAGTAAATCATCATATCAAAAAATATCGGCGAGAAAACATTTTCAATTCACATAATATAACGGCAATTTCACTTTCCATGGTTGGAAATTTCACTGGGTTTATAACTTTATTGCATATAGCTTTGAAGAAGAAACAGAGATTTATTAATGTATGGTAGGAATTCTTGGGAAAAATGCAACGTAAAGATATATAAATTACATCTTTCATCAAAACATGGCAGTTATATGATTTCAGCCCATTTAATTTTAAATCACTCATTGACACGATGTTCTTGATATTTGAGGAATACCACTCTAGAAACTTTACATCATTAAATAAGTTACAAAACTGATATCTATCCTGCATAGAAAGAGTGTAAGCAGTAGGAGGAAGAAATTTTCATTTTTCACCCTTCACTGGTGCCAAATCTTCCTATATTCCCATCCCAACCACGTCAAATCTAGCCTTAATTCCATCCATTGTTTTCTCAAGTTCATTTAGAAATGTGTCGATGACACTATAACATAAATTTTTTCAAAATTCATAACATCAAGTGAATGTATGGCATACAGACAATTTCATTATGGTAATTCAAAAAAAACTGATCTCTTTTCCCAACATGTTTTAGTAAGTTTTTTCAAAAATGGTTTACAAAAAGTAGTGTCCACATCTTTTACTTTCTCAGAAAATTGATCACCTGTTAGTGGAGATAGTGTTGTATGTTCTTCTAAACATCTTTTAAATGATGTTTTCTAAGATCGGTACTTATTTCATCATGGAAGAAATCTGGGATGCCCTAGAACATAGTTTTTGATGAATTTTTCAACCTAATTTAATGTGTACCTTGTTTGAAAATAGGACACCATTGAGTTCCTTTAATTCTATATCCTGACAAATTTCCATAATCAGAAAATTCATTTATCATCCTGCACAACATGGATTTCAATGTGAAATATTTATTTTTGTAAGCATCATACAAAGTAACACCTGAATCCCACAATAATTTCAAATCCTCGATCAATGGAACCAAGTAAACATCCAGTTTTTTTGGTCCTAATATATGCATAGACAACATGATGTATTTTCATTTTATGCATAGCCACGGTGGTAATTTATAATTTACCAACATAACTAGCCATGTACTGTGACTGTAGCTTTGAAAACCAAAAGGATTCACCCCATATGTAGATAATGCAAGACGAAGGTTTCTCGTCTCGTTTCCAAATTCAGGATACTCCTTATCAATTTTCTTCCACTGAGGAGAGTCTTCCACGTGATGAAGTTTCTCATCTTTAATTTGTGTATCTTTATGCCATGTCAATTGTCATGCAGCCTCCCCACTTCCATATAAGTGCCTAAAACTTTGAATGATTAGAAAGTACTATATAACTTTCGTAGGAAACGAATCATCTTTCTTGTATTGAGAATCACCACACATTGGGAATTCTTTAAGTGATTTTTGGTCCTTGATAAACAATATAAAGTCATTCAGTCAGGCATATATTCTTTCATAGATCATACCCATCGAGCATAGCATTCGTTTGGAATTGTATGTTTGTCTTGGAAGCTCATTATCTTTTGGGAACAAGTAGTTACGCAAAACTAGCATCACTCCACCTATTTCCTGATTTCAAATTATACAGCTTTATTATGGCTGGAAATGATGTATATTTAGTGCAACCAACATACAATGGCATTTTTTCAAAACTCTTTAACATCTCAAACAATTTTGGGAAATCACTAAGTTCATATTCAATTGCCCCTGTCATTTCCTCAATAAAATATTCATCAACATTCACATATTTAATCACATCCTCTATAAAGTTGTCTTCATTGTTCACACATGTAATCATATCATATGATCTATAAAATGTTGTGTTATCTGAGACACTACCTACATTCGTTTTTCCACATGTTTATTCAAACATGTATAACATTGATCTATTCTGTTACAGATCAGGTGTCATTCCAACTCCTCTGGACTAACTTTTCTTGAATAACAACAGCGTAAACATGAAAAAAGGATTTGAGAAGTGTCATATGCATGATCTTTTGCAAACATGATAAACTCTTTCACTCCATCTTCACACTATTTTGTCAACCGATTGGCATTCATCCATTATTTATTCATATTCATCCTATTTGATATAGTAATAATAATATATAACAAAATATTTTCACAAAATATTTTCAACAATCTATGAGAATCCCTTTAACTAGAATGTTTTAGTATCCCACATGTGATCTATATGCATTGTTGTAAATCGGTTTTTTACTATTTCTCTATAAACATAATGTCTCTAGTCAATAACTATGGTAATAAACTAATAGATGGTATTTTTTTCAATAGAGTGCTTTTGGGTGGAAGGATTCATTACATGTGTTGTTATGTTTATTTGACAGGGGTGTCCATAAAGTGTCTCATAGAGTCCTCTAGTGAAGTGGTTTTCTAGTATTCAGTGGAATTACACTAGTAAAAAAGTGGTGGTAATAATAAAATAAGTAAATTTTGGATTGATATTAAATGGTGGAGGAATTAAAACATGGAAAAAATGGCCTAATAATCATGCCAACAACCGCAACACCATAAAAACACACAATCGTTCTCACAATCACAACCCCATACAAACCAAACAATCACAATTTTAGATTTTACAAAGCATCCATTAGTCAATTTTTTTTGTTAATTCAGCGGTTATAACATATGTTTTATCATCCTTATGAGTTCAATCATAATTCAAGTATACATAAATTACCAATTTTTATATTCAAATGTTCAACAGGAACCAACCAATATGCAATTCATTTAGTGCGCAAACAAGGACCACCAACGACCACGATTTTCAGAGGGGAATTTATCACGTACATTTCACATTATAACCATCAATATCAAACAATAATAACATTAAAATAGGAGGAAACCAATTATTAATAGGAGAAAACTCACCATGAAGGTGTCGTTCAATGTGCGGAAGAGGTGCGGTCACGGCAGAGGAGAGGCACGCAGTAGAGGAGATTTTCGACAGAAAATGAAATATAAAATGAGAACTCATATGTTATACCAATCCATAATAGGTCCAATGCGATTTAGGAATGGAACATGTCTAGTTAAACATCATTGAAACCTATATATGATGATCCAGTAAACCCATCCATTCAAGGTCACAATTTGTTCCCTAAACACATCATTAGGTTCATGGTGATACCCACAACGATCCTGATCCAAAGTGCTCCCCACCATCATAAACGCCTATTTTAACACATCATCCAGTAGTCCAAAAACCCACTTGGTGGGTTTTACAACTATAAAAACCAAAGCACATATGAAAAAAACCTCCAAAATCTAGTACTAGTTGTCATATTTTATTCCAAAGAGAATTAAACAAATCTTTATTGCTTATGAACAAGGTCCTAACACGCTGAATTCCCCTCAAAAAGTCCCAGTAATACCTCAAAATGAACCTGTCATACCCAATATGAAGTAACCATTTCCCTCTATTGCCTACAACATCTAATATTAGGTAAAACAATACCAATACTTTTTTACACATGATTCAATCCTTGAATTATGTGAAAAAATAGGTCCACCCCCTGAATAATATGATGATGGGGTTTCACCCCCAAAATCACATGATGAATCATTATTTTCTTCATGAATCACCTTTGGATCACATCAAGATTATCCTGATCATTCTATAAACATATAAAATTTATCTAGTATATCATTTAAAATATAAATATTGTATTTATGTTGGATCAGATAAATCAGATTCACCAACTCAATGATATACAATTGCCATATCAATCATCCAATAACCAGTCCCATTATACTGAAGACCCTTGTAACATGAGGTTCATACCTCCATAGTGAATGATCCATCTATTATCATAGATATTTAATATGTGTGATTATATTTATCATACCTAATCTCTATCTTGAAATACCAAGTGCCACATATTCTTCGATCACTGAAATATTATACCCATCACCCATTGAAATTCATCTAAAATGAAAGTTGCACCCTTAACAACCATTGGTTTACTCCCCATTACATTTTTACCTTAAACCACTTATTGAGCATAACCTCAACATGTTTTATCACCAAAATGTGTGTTTCTTCTTCTGATCCTAGATCATTTATCCAAACAAACACCTGTCTGGGATTAACTATCATATCAAACATGACACTATATTTGAACCATTTTTTGACATATCCTCCACCATAGATTGAAATTTTATATTTCATCCAAAACCCCAATCAATTGAGTATAAAATAATTTCTTCAACTCCATTGGTCCTCATCTCACACTTTACATCTCACCGACTTAAAATTTAAATGGGTACCATGCAAAACTGGCGTGCACCATTCTCACCTCATCCAATATAATGGGTGTAAAATATTTTACCACCTAATAAAATTACAAGAATCATAATCCCCCGAGTCAAAAACCATTTTTTATACTAAAATACCATCTCCATGAGATACTCTAATTAACTTGATCTATAAACTCACTGATTTAATTCCCATGCAACTACATGAGACAGTCTCCAGAACAGTGATCAACAACCCTCATTATCGAAATAATGCATGTCTAGACAGGTGTAAATCTCTATGATACCCTAAATTATCACCCAAAATGGACTAACCAGAGTCCTATCTAATCTATATTAGGATCACATGCCTAAACCCATGACCATGCCCCATGAAATGTCAATCATCAAAACAAAGAACCTCCATGCTACTTTCCAACAAGATTAACATTCTTAAAATTTGCATGAAAACTGCACTAATTCCTTTTAACCAGTATCGTCTTAAAATCACATGTTTCCATCCATAATCAAATAGCTACTCCACTAGGAAACACATCAAAAAAACACAGGGCTAGGAATCACACTAATCTTACCCTCGAAACAAACCTTGATACCAAAAACATCGACACTCAGGGTGCCCTTCTCAAAATTATTACAAGGAATATCAATGCCTATACAATCTCTCAAGTTAATGAAAATACCCATACCTTCAACATTCCCAATTTCTAAGGCATCACCATGCATATTTCCCATACTGGGTATAACACCACTTATGTTAATCACAACTCAAAGCATATACCTTTTCTTTTTGTTTCTAGAGAATTCCCAAGCATAGGCTAACCCCTAACAAATTTACCTTCATAAAACTCATTTAGTCTCATACATAATACCCAAAAAACTAACAACCTGATCCATATATCAAATTAATCATCTCTCATACCTATCCCATAGGTCATATCTCATAGGGAACATCCATGATGCCATCTAAAATATTTCATGGAAATTCATAACTAATACTACCCACTCCGGGTCTCATATATATAAATATTATACATTATATGAAAATAAATCTACCCACAAGGGTGAAAATATTTAGACTATAATGGAGATGATTCTCACTAATCAAATTTATTTGGCACTACCTCCTCGAGAATACAAAATATTTGAATGATCTTCATCAGCCCTTCGTAAACATGAGTACCCCATCGAGTATCACATTCTCATCTATTACCATATAAATAATCAATGGAATCCCACTAACACAATCCATATCAATAAAATTTTGTTACATGGGTTAACACACCCTTTTAAAATCTAACAACCCCTTTAGGACACTTCAATAACATTACACACCCCAAACACATTTTTTAGAAATCAATAGGTGTAAAACCCCTATTTAAAAACCTTTATATAGTCCTAAATATGAATTTTTAAAATATTTTCATGCTTTGAAGGGTGCTTGGTAATTTTACTATAAAATTGGTACTTAACCTATTCCATAATAAGGCTTAAAAACCTCCAAGAAATCAATATTATTCTATCATATGGAACATACATATAAACAAGATGGATGATTCTTCCTTAAATGAAAACTAGTAACCCAAGACATAATATGTCCTTATAAACCATTAAGAGTTACGGGGTAAGAGGGATCATTGTGGACGAGGCAGTGGCAAAGGAGGCATCAGTGGTGGAGGTAGCGGCGGTGGAGGCAGCAGTGGTGGAGGCAGCGGCAGCTGAGGTAGTGGCGGTGGAGGCAGCAGCGACGGAGGCAGCAGCGATAGACGTAGCTATGGAGGTAGGGGTGGAAGTGGAGAAGGACGATAGTGGAGGAGGAGGATGAAAAGGTAGCAGTGGCTGAAGAGGCAGAGGAGGATGAGGAGTATGGGTCGTGGTAGAGGAGGGCTTGGGTTCAGCTTTCGTGAAGGCTTGGATGCGTGCGAGAGAGGAGGGGTCTGTTAGGGATCTTTTATAAAAACCGATGGAACCTTTATAAGCGCTAGTTAAAATCCTTGATAAAGTTATTTATTATTAGTACTAAAATAAAAGCTCTGATAAAATATTCCTTTATCAGCAATTTTTTAGCACTAATAAGGATAGAGCTTTATCAGGGCTAAAAGAGCGCTGATAAAACAGCTATTTATCAGGATTAAAATTATAGCGCTCATAAATACTTTTTTTATAAAAGTATAATTTTATTAATTTATTTATATTTTTATATATTTATTGAAAATGATATATAGGATAAATATTTATTTATTTATTAATAATTATAACTATAAATAGTTTAGATTTATAAATATTTGTATATAATTGTTAATGTATACCAAAAACATTATTTTTTAATATAAATATAATAATTTTATATAAATTAATAATAAAAAATTTTATTAGTGCTAATAATAGCACTGATAAATGTCCCCTTTATCAGCACTTGATTTAGCGTTGATAAAGGCACACCCCTTTATCAGTGCTTTCTGTTCAGCACAAATAAAGGGCAGCGCTTCCCTTTCCCTATTTTGTGGTTGTTTTTATACATAAATATGTCACATTTTTTATATTAATATAGTTTTTAAACTTCTTCAAAAGAAAAAATTAAATATATCACTAAAAGATCATGTGTTGGATTAGTTTAATCATGGGTCCTTAATGTCATTAATTTATAATCAATAACACTATAACAATTTTCAGTAAGGATGTTCCTTAATCCTTTATTTAATGAATCACTTTATATCAAACATTCCTCCTTCAATAATGGTTATGTTAAAACTTGTTTGTTGATTAATGAATTATCCATATCAAAAAAATATTTACAATACTTTTTCCATTGTAATTGGACACCTTTATATGTCAACTTGGTTAATAAGTTATCTAATCATGAAAATTATTCAAAAAATCAATGATGGTAACTAATTCAGAAATAGAAACAATGTGTCTTAGTTATATGTATTGGTGTGTTCAGTTCTTTAAAAACATTTTTCATTATAGGTTTAATAGAAATTTAACCTTTGGTGGAAATATTTCCATGAAAAGAGACATACTAAATCCTAAATTCACACTTACTAAATTTTCAATATAGATACTTCTCTCTTATATTTTCATGGATAATCCCTAAATTGTTCTCATGATATTCAAGTATCTATGTGTATATGAATATTTCATAAATAAATAAAATAATATATTTGTTAAAGTAATCCTTTAATAATCTACTAAATATATCAATAAACATAAAGGGTGTATTTCATTAACCCAAAAAATAATTACTATTAACTTATAATGACTATACCTTATGAAAAAAAATTATCTTTGTTATATCATAATTTTTACTTTTAATTGATGATAACAAGATTATATATCAATCTTTAAGAAATATTAATCCCACTGAAGTTGGTAGAACAAATCATCAATTAAAAATATATGATAATATTTATAAATGATAATGACATTGATTTCCATATAATCAATATATAACATCAAATTACCATTTATCTTATTAAAAAATAAGATTGTTGTTCCCCAAGGTAAAATAGTTGGGTATATGAACCCTTTATCACTCAACTCTTTTAGTTAATTATTTAATCACACCAATTGAACTGTATATTTTCTATATGGAGGCCTATATATTGGTTTTCATCATGGATAAGGTAAATAGATAATTTTACTTCATGATCAAGTGGATATCCATGTGATTATATTGAAAATACATCCATATAATCTCTCACAATAGATACATACTCTATTCTAAGGATTTCATTTTGGTTCATTTATTCAACTTATCCAACAACTTCATTAATATCAACCACAAGAGGTGGTTCTAGATTAAACATAGGTAATGAGCATCTCATCTAAAAGAAAGGGATTGTATTCCATCTACATAAATAATTATCCCCTCCTCCTGGTATTTTATTCTCACATTATACATTGAGAGCCAATCCATACCATGAATTTTGTAAAGGTAAACCATTGATATAAAAAAAATTAACCATAGAAAATTAATTCATTTACATGGATATATATACCAATATATTTTTATTTCTATAAGATTCCCTCTATGTATTTTAATTGACCATTCATTTCAAAATTCATCAAGGGATGATTCAATTATCATAACAAATGTATAAGATATAAATCACTTTTTATATATATAATCAAATAATTTATTAGAAAAAAAAAAGATTTTATAATCAGTATACCTACTATCTAGAAATTTAGGAAATATAATTCCTCTATTGTGATTGTGTAATCTCACACTTGTACAAATGGTCTCTTTTGGGGAAAATTTAGTTGATGCTTGGGGAATTGAATACAATAGTGCCCCCATTTCCTTTAAATTCATTAAATAGGAATTATTATATTCTCTATTTCCCTTTCAATAATGAGCTTTATAATCATTATATCTACACATAGAGAAAACTCCAAATCCCATAAATCATTTCCCTAGGTGTTTCTTTTTATGATTAGTAAATTTTGGAAATTCTAACCTTCCCTTCATTTCCATTTTATTGTTTCTCACTGAATAAAGATATAATATCTTCTTTTTATCTTGATTTCCTTCTAAAATTAAAGGAAATTAAAACTAATTCTCTATCATGTTGTCACTTGTCACCATCTTCTCATGAGATGAAATTCTTTCAAGAGACTAATTCCCTTTAAAGTATTATTTTAAGACCATGAAAGAAACAATCAATCATTTTTTAAGGGTTTCTTACATAATCTTTATCTTTTCATGATAGCATTTTAATGTTTGACACATACTCAATAATATTTTTTACTTTCTTTTATCTTAAACTTGCAATTTTCTTTCCCCGATATCCCTTTTCTATTAAGGGAAATTCTAATAAAATAATATTATACTAAAATAATTCCACTCCTTTCTTTCTATCTCTTCCTCATTTTGGTGTTTCAAATACAAGGACCACATTGATCAACATACCCTATTAGATGATGTATAGTTTGAAAACCTTATCACTTTACCTATATCTGAATGTGAGGAATATCATCTCTAAATAAATGATTCATTTATCTATTACTAAAAAATATTTCACACCCCGACCACAGATACTCCCTTATTTTATTCTTTTCTCGATGTTGGATCATTTGTTTGAGGTTTGGGTTGAGTGACCAACCAATTTCCTTGTGTTTTTCTGGTTTTGGGTTTCCTTTTATACCTATGATTCGTTATTCTTGTTGTGATTGAGATAAATTTTCATTTTAGAGAGTTTTTGATGTCCTCAGTGTCTCTATATTGTGTTTAAAACATTAAAGGATCAATGGGTGGACTTCTCTAGTGTTTGGGATGTAATTTGGTGGTTTTTTGGCCAATATTTAGGGTTTCATGGTTTGAGAATGCCCGAGAAAAACTGTGAAACCTAACCATGCGAAGTTGTAGGAGTTTCCAGTAGCCCCCGCAAGTTTTGCGCACGGTTTGACAAACCGTGCGGCCAAACCGTGCGGCCAGTTGTGGGCTTTATAACTTTTGATGTGGAACTCTGATTGGGGTTATTATACCTCCAAAATGATTTCCTATCTGTTGGTAATCGACCAGAGGACCCTCCCCTCCTTCCTACTTTGATTTGGGGTGATTTTTGGGCAATTTATCAAGAAATCTTGGTGGTTCTTCATGTTTCCTTCATCAAATCTCCTCTCCTCCTCTTTCCCCCTTTTTTCTTGGGTTTCCTTTGTGGGTTTTCTTCCTTGGCCAAACCCTAATGTCTAGGGTTCATGTTTGGTTTTTTTATTTGGGTATTGGGTGTGAAAATGGTCAGTGGGGCTTAGATCTCTCCTCCCTTGAAGTTTCGTTCCATTCACACATTGTTGAGGTAGGTGTTTCCAACTTTTTCCATTTCGGAACACTCCACGTGAAATTTTGTGTTTTCATTTAATTTTTAAATTTCTTTTGCACCTATAATATATATATGGCTTGATTCGAATGATGTCTTAATATTTGTATAATTTACTAAAAATAGGTTTTCAAATGGATTTGTGTGAAATGTTGAGGTTTATTGCAACTAGGGTTATTGTTTAAAACCTCATTGTTCTTTAAAGTTAAATTTGGGGGTTTTATGACATGTTTATCCTTGATTATGGTGGGATGGTTGTTTATTATTTGCGATCGTGATTTGGTGTGTATGGTTTGGAAATGATTTATCCTTTTAAAAGTCTTAAACTTTTGGAAAAAGGGTTTTATGGTTACAATGAGATTGTTTTATGTTCTTTGAATAATGTGGATGGTTGGATGTGGTTTTAAAGAAAATTATGGGTGTTGTGGAAGTGTTTTTTGGGTGTTCCTTGAAATATTAGTTTCCTAAAAAAAATTTAAAATGGAATCACATGGGGGGATATGCACGTTTGGCTCTTGGTGTGTGTGTTTTGGAAAAAATTTGTCTTGAGGGGTTGTTTGGCATTTCACACTTGAAATTGATTTTGGAAATGATTTGGAATTTTTTTGGTAAATGAATTTGTTTGTGTAAACATAAAGTCTTGTTTGGAATTGTACCTTTAAAGGTGATGTTTTGTGTTGATTTTAGAAAAGAATGTGATTCAGAAAATCTGAATGCCCGGTTGGCAACATAAGGTGTTTTAAAATATGGTTTGAATGCTTAAGTGATGTGATGGCTTGTTTGTCATGTTTTTAGTGTTTCATGTTTTTTCTAAAATGTGGAAAGACTTGTTTATCAAATTTTTGAAGAGGTGGTGTTCCTCATGGTTTTTGAAGTGATTTGTAAATGTTTCGGTTTTCTTAATTTCTCAAGATTTGTTTTGTGATGTGAAAGTGGTGGATTATAAAATGATATGCTCGGTGTAGTTGATAAATGGTGTATGTGGTAACATGTGATGTGTGAAATTTGATTGAGCACAAAAAGGGGAGCCTGGGTATCTAGGTGGGCGGACTTGTACTAGTATGCTAGTGATCCTGTGGGGTTTGTCCCCTGTTTAACGTAGCAAGTTTGATGATGGAAACACT
The DNA here is from genome assembly GCA_963277665.1 of Viscum album. Taxonomy (NCBI): domain Eukaryota; kingdom Viridiplantae; phylum Streptophyta; class Magnoliopsida; order Santalales; family Viscaceae; genus Viscum; species Viscum album. Next base: position 1,281,431,389 of record OY728156.1, read on the forward strand.
AACTAAACTATGATGATGATGTTGGGGACCACAAGGTTGTGGGTATGTTCCCTACTACTGGCTCGTTCATGAGAAAGGATATTTTTACGGTAACGTTTCACCGAGATACATGGTACATGGGGCTCATAGCTAGCTAGTTCCTAGGGGTGTTCCCGTGACTAGTGCTTAATGACTATATTGCACCTCTCATCGGCATATGGTATGTTGGGTTGGTAATTTTAAAATTCAGTGTTGTGTCTTTAATGTGGAGTTCTTTGAAATTGTTTTCCATTTAAATTTATTCCATTGAAAATTATTACTAGTATTTTTTGGATTATGTTTTTGTTATAAAATGGTAGCTTTCTTGAAAAAGGGATGGTGGTGTGTGTTAGCCTTTGAAATGGTAAATTTGTGGTTATTTAAAAAAATGTAAAAATTCTATTTTTATAATTTTATTTCAAACTAATGTTAATGGAATGTTTTGGGAAAGGAAACACTTGGAATCTGTGGTGATTGCCTAATGAGCTGTTAGCTCACACCCTACCTATACCACTTGGTGTCGGTAGACCCGAGCTGTTTTGCAGGTTTAGGTTTTGATCAGGTTTTTCTGGTTTGAGTAATCTCCTGTAGTAGTTTGGTCTTGTGGTTGGAGGTGACCAGGAGGTCACATGGAGATCGTTTTAGTAGTTGTTTGTTTTATTTTATTGTAGCTCCTAGTTCTTTCAGTTTTAGTTTTATTTATTTGTATTTGTATTGGACCGGATTGTTATTTTATTGAGATTTAGTTGTGGTTATATCTGCTGCGTTTTCAATGTTTTATTTTTTTTTATCCCATTATTATTGGGCTAAATTGTTCCCTCTTGTTTAATTTTAATGCCCGACACTTTTTTCCAACCCGTGGGGATCGGGAACGCCCTTTGGTTCACGTCGCAGATCGAGTCGGGTGCTGGGTTAGATGGCATCCTAGCCTAGTTTATGAAAAAATGGTATGAAAGGAGGTTCTTGTTATTTGGGGTGTCCAGTAGAAGGATACTAGGGTTTTCGGGACTCGGGAGGTAGGTACGGGAAGGGCTTCATGAACCCTTTCTCGTTCTAAACCTCGAGCCACCAGGGGTATTCCGGGGTTGAGTCTTGTGTCTTGTGTTATTTTGGAATTGAAGTATGACAATATAGGTGAGTCAGGTTATGTTGTGGCCTTACGTGGGGTGGTGACCGATGTGAAGTCAAAGTGCCCGACTCAAGGCCCTCCTAGTGTTATTCCTTACTTGGGGCATGGCTCACCACCATGTTCTCGAGCAATGAATAATCAATATTTCCTTATTCTGGTGGTCCATTGTCAGTTGGGTTTCATTTTGGTTTCAGTTGGTCTAAGTTTATGTGGAAAATTAAAGTGTATTTTGAAACGAAAATGGATTTAAAAATGGAAGTGTTTTCCATGAAATGGTTTTAAATTGGGAAAGTTGGTTTTCAAACATTGAGGGTGATTTGGGTATGATAATGTTAATGGAATGTGCCCCTTGGTATTACTTATGGATATTGACATGTGTGTGGGAATATAAGAGAAGTGTGTACCGGCACGTGAGGATGGGAACTGATGGACGCACATGTAAGAGTTCACGGGATACCATGGGTTGGGTTTTGGAATTAAAGTATTAGCATGGTTTTCCTAAAGTTGATTTGAATGATAAAATGATTTTGGGAATTTGTTTTTTCTTGAAAAGTGGGTTATTGGTTTTTGGGAATTAGCCTTGGAAGAAGTCTATTTTGAATTTTAAAAGGAAGATGATGGTTTTTGAAAAAATATATTATGGTGGTGTTTGTTTTTACTTGGCTTTTGAGCCAGTTGGTTTTGGTTTGAGGTGTTCCTCTTTGTTTGTGCCTCATTTTGATGTTGGATTTGGTCTGTGCTTTTCATATTGTTCAGAAAATTCAGCCTAGAAAGGTCCCCAAATTTCCTTATGAGTCATGCCCAGTTCCTTTTCCTTCAGAATTTTTTCCTATTTTATATGGTGATCAAGGTTCACTTGAGGCTATGCAGTAGCTTGTGGAAGTTGAGTGTGTCTTTAAGTCATTGGGAACTACTGATGCTATTAGAGTCTGTGCAGTTCAAAGGTTTTTTGAGGGTCCAGCCCTATTCTAGTGGTGGTTGGTCTCCCCATCATCGATGGAAGGTATGATATCGTGGGTGGTGTTTAAGGCCACTTTCATCCAACATTTCAAACCAGAAGAGGTGAAGTAGAGGAATATGGAAGAGCTATAGGATTTTTGGAGGGTCTAGTGATCCATGAATTATTATGTTGAAAATTTTAGAGGGCTAGTTCCATTCTCTTTGGAAGTAGCATCAGAGGATCATATGAAGGCACCTTTATTTGTTTGGGTTCTTCATCCTGAAATTACGGAGAAAGTGACCTCATCCAGTGAAACCTGTTTCGAGAGGTTGGTGTATGAGGCATTAATGGATGAGCTGGTTTTTTGGGTCAGCCAGCAGTTGTTGGTTCTCGTGAAGGTTCCCCATCTAGTGAGTAGGGTGTTCTAGGGGAATCGGTTTCTGAAAAACATTCTCTGTCGGCTCCAACTTTCAGTTTGTTGGACCGTTCACTTGTATGTTTCCAGTGTGGCCGGTTTGGTCACTCAAAGTTGTCTTGTCATATTCCACTTAAGACTTTCCATCACTGTGTCCATTGGGGTCATTTGAAGAAGTTATGTAGGGGGTATTTTCTGAAAAGGAAGTCTTTATCATAGGATGTGTTGCTTGAATGTGAGGCATTAGATGCTTCAGCTATCAGAGCCCCAACCACAGGTCTCGGGGTGAAGCTCGCGCACAGTCAGGAGTGACAGCGAGCGGGTGTGAAACCCAACCTAGTTTTTTCTATGTTGGGATGGAAATTTTTAACATATCATTGTTCTTATTAACTTTTTTTTAAGTAAACCTTATATGGTAATGGTTTGGTTAACTAGATCTCTTGTAACCCAACAGTTCTGTCTATCTTAATGTGTCCTTTGAAATTTTTCATTCTTCTTTGAGTGTGTCTTGCCTTTGTGTAGGTCATTCGCAGTTTTAACTTTTGGCAGTGCTCATTTGGAGATGCTTGAGTTTTGTAGAATTAGTTTACTGTGTGTTCGATTTGTTTGTTAGGGTCCCTATTTTAGTGGTGGTAGTGTCCATCTAGTGTATGGAAGTTCAGGTTTGACCTCAGTTGAGTTTTCTGGGTTTTTGTAGTTTTCAGAAGATTTTTCCAAGTGAAGCACGATTACCGCACGGCTAGTCGAAACCATGCGGCCCCAGCCAGGTGGACAAAACAAACTGCACAGCCAGTGCACAACCGTGCGGTAGGTCTCATAACTGTGCATCTTTTTGTCATTTTTGGGTGGAGTCATTGGAACGGTTGTCATACGGTTTTGAAATTGTGTGGACAAGCCGTTTTGGGTGCCCCTTCCATCCAATATTTCACACATGGTTGGCGCACGATTTGGTAAACCGTGTGGCCAAACCATGTGAGCTATACGAAAATTTTAAATATTGAAATCCCTTGTTTCTGGTTGTAGTGAGGGTTTTGTTTGGGGTTTAAATGTTTTTCGTATTAGTTGAGTTCTTGTGGTGGGGAGAACCCTCTCATGTTCCCCCCTCATCCTCATCCATGAATTGTGGTTATTCTTGATCGGTCGGGTGTGACTTGTGGAGTGAATATTCATCTTGGAGTTCATGGTTTCCCCTTGGTTTTTTTTAGGTATGGACTTGAGCTTTGGTTGAATTTTGGATGGGTAACTTTCTAGGGGAAAAAAGTGTCTGTGGTGGGGAGAATTGTCACACCCCGACTACAGATACTCCCTTATTTTATTCTTTTCTCGATGTTGGATCTTTTGGTTGAGGTTTGGGTTGAGTGCCCAACAAATGTCCTTATGTTTTTCTGGTTTCGGGTTTCCTTTTATACCTATGATTTGTTATTCTTGTTGGGATTGAGATAAAGTTTCATGTTGGAGAGTTTGTGATGTCTTCGGTGTCTCTATATTGTGTTTAAAACATTCAAGTCTCAATGGGTGGACTTCCATAGTGTTTGGGATGTAATTTGGTGGTTTTTGGTCAATTTTTGGGGTTGCACAGTTTGATCATGGCCTAGACAAACTGTACAACCTAACCATGCAAAGCTGCAGGAGTTTCCAGTAGCCCCTGCATGGTTTGTGCACGGTTTGACAAACCGTGGAACCAAACCATGTATCCACTTGCGGGCTTTATAACTTTTGACGTGGAGCTCTAATTAGGGTGATTTCATCTCCAAAATGAACCCCTATTTGTTAGGAATCGACCATAGTAGCCTCCCCCTCCTTCCTACTTCTATTTGGGGCGATTTTGGGGTGATTTATCAAGAAAGGTTGGTGGTTCTTCATATTTCCTTCATCAAATCTCCTCTCCTCCTCTTTCCTTCTTTGTTCCTGTGTTTCCTTTGGGGGTTTTCTTCCATTACCAAACCCTAATATCTAGGGTTCATGTTTGGTTTGTTTTTCATTGGATATAGTGTGTGTGACTGGTCAGTGGGGCTTAGATCTCTCCTCCCTTGAAGTTTCGTTCCATTCGCACATGGTTGAGGTAGGTGTTTCCAACTTTTTCCTTTTCATAACACTCCACATGCACTTATGTGTTTTCATTTAATTTTTAAATGTCTTTTGGACATCTAATATATCTATGGATTGATGTGAATGATGTCTTCGTATTGTAGAATTTACTAAAAATAGTTTTTCAAAGGGATTTGTGTGAAATAACAAGGTTTATTGCACCTAGGGTTATTGTTTAAAACCTCATTGTTCTATAAAGTTAAATTGGGGGGTTTTATGACATGTTTATCATTGATTATGGTGGGATGGTTGTTTATTATTTGTGATCTTTATTTGGTGTGTATGTTTTGGTAATGATTTATCCTTTTAAAAGTGTTAAAATGTTGTAAAAATGTTTGTATGGTTACAATGGGATTGTTTTATGTTCTTTGAATAATGTGGATGGTTGGATGTGGTTTTAAAGAAAATTATTGGTTTTTTAGAAGTGGTTTTTGGGTGTTCCTTGAAATATTAGTTTCCTAAAAGTTGTTTAAAATGTAATCCCATGGGGGGATATGCCCGTTTGGCTCTTGGTGTGTGTGTTTTGGAAAATGTTTGGATTGAGGGGTTGTTTGGCATTTCACACTTGAATATGGTTTTGGAAATGATTTGAAAATGTTTTGGTAAATGCATTTGGGTTTGTAAACATAAAGGCCCAGTTTGAATTGTACATTTAAAGGTGATTTTTTGTGTTGATTTTATAAAAGAATGTGATTCGGAAAATATGAATGCCCGGTTGGAAACATAAAGTGTTTTAAAAGATGGTTTGAATTATTAAGTGATGTGATGGCCTGTTTGGCATTCTTTTAGTGTTTCATGTTTTTTCTAAAATGTTGAAAGGCTTGTTTATCAACTTTTTTAAGAGGTGGTGTTCCTCATGGTTTTCGAAGTGATTTGTAAATGTTTCGGTTTACTTAATTTCTCAAGAGTGGGTTTGTGATGTGAAAGTGGTGGCTTATGAAATGATATGATCAGTGTAGTTGATAAATGGTGTATGTGGTAACATGTGATGTGTGAAATCTGATTGAACACAAAAAGGTAAGCTTGGGTATCTAGGTGGGAGGACTTGTACTAGTATGCTAGTGATCCGGTAGGGTTTGTCCCATATTTTACGTATAAAGTTTGACGATGACAACACTAACTAAACTATGATGATGATGTTGGGACCACTAGGTTATGGGTATGTTCCCTACTAGTGGATCTTGCATGAGAAAGGATATTGTAACAGTTACTTTTCACCGAGATACAAGTTACATAGGGCTCACAGCTAGTTAGTGCCTAGGGGTGTTCCTGTGACTAGTGCTCAATGACTATATTGCACCTCCCATCGGCATACGGTAGGTTGGGTTGGTAAATTTAAAATTCAGTGATTTTTCTATAATGTGGAGTTCTTTGAAATTGTTTTCCATTTAAATTTATTCCATTGAAAACTATTACTAGTGTTGTTTGTATTGGGTTTTTGTTATAAAATGGGAGTTTTGTTGAAAAAGGGATGGTGGCATGTGTTGGCCTTTGAAATGGTAAAGTTGAGGTTGTTTATTAAAATGTGAAAATTATATTTTTATAATTGTATTTCAAACTTGTGTTATTGGACAATTTTGGGAAAGGAAACACTTGGAATCTGTGGTGATTGCCTACTGAGCTGTTAGCTCACACCCTACCTATACCACTCGGTGTCGGTAGACCCGAGCTGTTTTGTTGGTTCAGGTTTTGATCAGGTTTTTCTAGTTCGAGTTATCTCCTGGAGTAGGGTGGTCTTGTGGTTAGAGGTGACCAAGAGGTCACTTGGAGATCATTTTAGTAGTTGTTTGTTTTATTTTATTATAGCTTCTGGCTATTTCAGTGTTAGTTTTATTTATTTGTATTCGTATTGGACCATATTTTTATTTTATTGAGATTCATTTGTGGTTAGCTCTGCTACATTTTCAATGTTGTATTTTTTTATCCTATTATTATTGGGCTAAATGATTCCCTCTTGTTTAATTTTGATTCTCGACACTTGTTTCCAGCCCGTGGGGATCGGTAAAGACCTTCAGGTCATGTTGCGGATCGAGTTGGGTGCCTGTTAGATGGCATCCTAGCCTGGTTCATGACAAAATATGTGTCAGAATCTAGATATTTTTTCCTCAGGAAGATATCTTGATCTGTTAAACCTCATCAAGGGTAAATTGTTGTTAAATTTAGGGAATATTTTTTTACATTATCTAAGTTAACTAAATGACAAAAATTATAATATTCTATACTTGAACACTATGTTCATTGGTTTTCCTAATAGAGAAATCTGGAAAATTACTATATTTAAAGACCTATAATTTCCATGTAATTTTTTTTTAAATATATAGGAATTTTATGAGTCCGCAAAAATTGACAGCGCGTGATTCTAAGGCCCAGATTTCCCGAAATGAATTTATGAACTTTTGTTCAGATACATTCAATAAACGTGTGAGCAATTTTTTCTAACTTTTTAACCGGTGCTCGGAATTGAAATCTGAGGGCATCGTTGAAATCATAGTGTTTGTTTTCGCTTAATAATACTTTCACCTAGATGGTAGTTGGTCGAGGGTGGAAGTTAATTTTTGGTTTTTTCATGGAAATAATAAAATGAAATAATCAAATTTTATTTTATTTGTTGTAACCACCCATGTGGTTATTTCAATGGTAGGGACCACCTAGACTAAACCTCCCATGAGAGGTTATGGAGGTGGGGACCACTGAGCCTAACCTTCCATGAGAGGTTATGGTGGTGGGGACCACCTGAGGCTTGAAACCTCTTGAACTCCCTATTAAGTGGGGAGAAACCTCTTGATATCCCCACTTAATTATGACAACCCTCCCCATAATTTATTATGCCACCCTCCCTTAATAAATTTTTTTCTAACCTCATAAATTAATTAAGTGAATCCAACATAATTAATCCAATTTGAAATTGTGCCAACAATTAAAAATAAGGGAAACACAACAGTTGGACAATTTCATTTTGGGGAAAAGGCTTGGAAAAGGGAAGAGTTATTGGAGAAATCCCACCAAAGAAGAACATTGACCTTGACTTTGACCTTCTTCCTCGAGACATCTTCCAACGGTGGACATATTCAACAATGAAGAATCACCTCCATGGAAGAACATTAATCCGACAAATGAGCTCAGGATCGGAGGCGTGTGACGGGCGTGACGAACTTCGACAACATCGAATTCTCTCTTCTTCATCAACAATCAAACAAGGTAGGGGTTTATTTGTGAGTTAATACTTTTCCCATGTTCTTCCTTTGAATTATTTTTCTGGATTGGGAATAAATCATTGCAGGAGGTTGTAAATCTTGATGTTCTTCTTCAAGTTCTTGTTGATCCATTTTCTATCACCCTAACATAGAGGGTACGGGCCAAACAAACATGTCCAGACCCCTCTGCAAATCTTGTTATGATTTGTGGTGTTGAACGCGACGAAGTCGATGATGCAATGACACCGCCCCACGGCCACCATCGCCTCGCGACCTTCACACCCTCGCGGCACCCCCATGACCGAGCTGCTTCGCAGCACCTATGCCACTGCACCCAAAAGCTCCACCACCTGAGGCCCCACCGCACCACCCATGGCCACCGTCGTATGGGATGAGCTGCCGTCGCTGACCAGGCCAAGCCGCCACCGCCGTCTGCTGAGCTGCCGCCGCTATCCATTAAGCAACAATCGTGCACCGAGCCACCGTCGTCCCACCATGTCGCCGGATGAGCCACCCCAGCCATGCCTCCTGCGGCATTCTGAGCCGCCCAGGCTGGGCCGCTCGTGGCCTTTCAATCCACCCCATCTTAGCCACCCATGGTCTTCTGAGCCACCCCAGTCGAGTCACTCGTGGCCCTCCGAGCCGCCCCAGCTGCGCCACTCGCAGCCTCTCATAGCCGCCTCAGACCAGGCCGAACCCAACTGACCGGGTCGCCCAACAGGCCAGGCCAAACCCATAGGGTTAGGCCGGGTCAACCTAAAATGTTTCAGCCTAGGCCGGGTCGGGGTCGGTTGGTCCAATCAGGTTGGATCGGACCCAGGCCCACTACGACCCATTTGCACTCTTTTGGCCATAAGTTTGGCACCGGACGTCCATTTGATGAACCGTCAGTGGTGCTAGAATTCTGGGAGAGAGATGGAATTTTTTATTATACCCCACTATATTTTTGAATTAAGAGAGGTAATAGTCAGGTTGGATCGATCACAAATCCAATCGGGTCCCCGGAACTAAATTGCTAATAACTCATAGACCGGGTGTCTGTTTGACGCGTTGTCTGTTGCATTGAGATCCCTATGACATGGAAAACCTTTGATATATTTTTTTGGGAATTCATGGTAGTTGTAGTATTGACCAGTATCTTGTGTAGCAAATCCTCCCAAAGACGAGCGAGCATAGTGTGGGAACCTAGTAGTTGGCTGACACTTGACGACTGCTGACCTTTTCGACTTGGAGTGACTTTACAGGCCCAGTGGGGAGAACCATTGTGTGATGCGGCAGACCCATGGTGGGGAGTGCCTCTACGTGATGTGGTAGACCCATAGTACACGATAGGAGAAGTACCTCAGTAGGCCACGGTGGGGAGCACCTCTATGTGATGCGGCAGACCTATAGTTTTCGACATGAGGAGTACCACAACTAGTCACGAGGGGGAGTGCCTCTATGTGATGCAGCAGACCCATGGTAGGGAGTGCCTCTATGTGATTTGGCGGAACCATGGTACTCGACAAGAGGAGTACCTCAGCAGTCCAAGGTTTTTGGGAAGCCCCTCTGTGTGACGTGGCAGGCCCACTATACTCAATAGAGGAGGGGATCTCCAGCAGCTGAGGTGTTTGACAACGTGACTGGGGATGTTACTTTCTACTACCCCTAGAATAAATCCGGGTGTGATCTAAGTCTGTATCTATGTGTTTTCATCATGATTGAGATGGATTACTTGATAGATTAGGTATATTTATGGGAATATACCTAAGTAGGGTTATCTGTTGATTTCATACATTGTGATTTATACTTGGTGGTTTTTGTGAGACCTTGAGGGTCTCTGGGTCCCTACTGAGTATCGTTATACTCACCTATACACGGGATATGCCCACACCTTGTTTTGTTGGATGCAGATGACGGACAGTGCTGACTGGGGCTGAGTGTACCGGGAAGGGGCGGTGCCCGGAGGTGGACCATACGGCGTGTCAGTACGTAGAGGAGACGGGTGGATGTGGAGCGCTGAGGAGGTGATCTATACCTACCCTTCAAGTAGGAACCTTTGAGGATGATCCAGTACCTGTATTTTTTGTTTCTTCAGTTGTTTTGTATTTCAGTTGTACTTTTACCTTTACTGTTGGGCTTGTATTCCGGCTCCTTTACTTTCATCACTCTTTTGGTTATACAGTTTTCTTGTGTTAGTATCTTACTGTGTGCTTGGTTACATGAGGTTATAGTTTATAAAGTCAATTACTTCCTAGTTTTAGGTAAAACACCTTTAGGAGCTAGTCTCCAGTCCCAGGCCTATGGAAGGTGGGCCTAGGGTAGTCATGACATGGGCCCCGGGGGACGAGTTGTGACAAATTGGTATCAGAGGAGTTGGTTCTACCATAGAACATAGGACACTTCTCTTTCTTTTTAACATCAATATTTTTAAGTGTAGTGAGTGTGGTTATCAGTTTAGGGAATCCATTGTTGGTGTGGCGGCCGACGTATCCATACACTAAGACCCTGACTTCTAATTTCTGACTTAGTGCACGAAAAAAGTGATTGTGTGTGTGTTTTAAAGATTTTTCTTTGTTACCTCTTTGTGTTAGCTCACCAGGTATAACTTATTAACTATGGAATAGCTATTTCTTTCCAAGATTCCTCTATACAGACAGCCAGCTAGGGTTTCGAGAGTAGTACGCACTGATAGACCACCGAGCGATGAGGTCTTGGTGTAGGGCCCTCTTCCGGTAGAGGCATCAGTGGTACCATTACCCATTGGGCCACTGATGCCACCAGCCCCAGTTGAAGAGAGTTCATGCCACTTGATCACTTTTCATGAGTTTCAGCGCCAAAAGCCACCAAGGTTCATGGGAGAGACGGACCCACAGGTAGCTGAGGATTGGCTAGAGGCTATGGTGGGAGTCTTCCGACTCATATAGACACCAGCCGATCTCATGGTAATCCTTGCCATTATCCATCTACAGGCAGCAGTAGGCAGATTTTGGAACTTGATGATCCAAGTTCCTGACGAGGTGACACTTCTCTAGGAAGACTTCGAGAGCCTGTTTCGGGCAGAGTTTATTCCAGTGACTATTCACACAGTGTGCATACAGGAGCTTCTTCATCTGCAGTAGGGTAGCATGACTGTAGCTCAGTACTTAGTGAGGTTCACTAACCTCTCATACTACTCTACAGATATGGGTCAGGACCCATTATTCAGGGCCTAGACTTTTGAGCAGGGGCTCAGGCAAGAGATTAGGGCTTCGATGTTATCACTCATCATCCCGACGCAGGTGGGGGTGTTAGAGAGAGCCCTCTTGGTAGAGATTTTTCTTTTTAAGAAGTCACCAATAGTGAGACCCACCATCAGTCATCACGTAGTGGAGTCTTCTACATCTGGCGGTAGACAGACATCATAGATGTCCAAGAGGACTAGACGTACAAGTGGAGGATCGCATGATTCAGGATCGGTTGTGTGAGGCACCCGAGGCAGAAACATTCATGCAAGGATCATGCAGTGTTACTCATGTGGTGGGAAGAGTCACATGGCTTTTGAATGTCCGACCCACTTTACGGATGATCATCAGACGGTCGAGGGACTTCCCAAGTAGAGACAGAGGTTCGACTGAGGAGGTATGCAGGGAGCAGGCGTACGTGGCAGTGGAGCTAGCCATGCAACTGGTGGTGGGTGATGATTTGATATGTTACCGCAACCACCACCAGGAGGTCCACCCCGACCGTAGGGATCAGGTGGACAAGAGAGAGCTTAGCTCCAGGTAGCTGAGGCTTGTGATAATGGTGCTCCAGAGATGATAAGAGGTACAATCTGTGTCTACTCCACCTTATCCGCAGTACTTATAGACATCGGTGTCAGTCATTCTTTTATTTCCACTTCCCTCATTCGGAGCTCAGAGATTATGATGGAGCTATTAGCTCGATCCTTACAGCTAGAGACTCCTACGGAAGAAGATTTTATGATTACGCATGGGTTCCGGTAGTGCAAACTTACTCTAGGAGGTGAGAGCTTTGGCTGGGATCTCCTAGTAGAATCATCGAGGCCTTACGACGTCATCTTGGGTATGGACTAGTTATCTACATTCCATGCTAGGATAGACTATATTATGCACAAGGTGCGGTGTGTTCGCACGGATGGGACCAGGTTTTCCTTCACCAGCAAGAAGGGAGCCTTTGCAGTGCAGGATGGACTTACCCGGAGGAGAGTGCAGCCCATCACTCATCAGTTGGCTAGCCTTACCCTCAAAGATATTGATGTGGAGAGTCTGAGTTATCGAGTAGTGGTGGACTAGTAGGTGGATGTCTTCCCTAATGATGATTTGGGTCTACCTCCTCATAGAGATGTGGACTTTTAGATTGAATTGTACCCCAGGATGGCACTGATATCTACACCAGTGTATCAGATGGCTCCCGCGGAGCTTCGTGAGCTGCAGGTACAGCTGGAAGACTTGTAGGGGAAGGGATTCATCCAGACCAGTGTTTCACCTTGGGAAGCCTCAATTTTTTTCACCAAGAAGGAAGATTAGATCTTGAGAATTTGTGTTGACTATCGACGCCTGAACTAGGTGACCGTGAAAAACAAGTACCCACTCTCGAGGATTGACGACCTCTTTGATTAGCTGAAGGGAGAACAGTGGTTCTCAAAGATAGACCTCAGAACAGACTATCACAAGCTCAGAGTACGAGATGAGGATGTGTAGAAGATGGCCTTCAGGTGTCGGTATGTCCATTACGAGTTATTGGTTATGACATTTGGCATGACCAACACTCCAGCAGTGTTCATGGGACTCATGCATAGGATCTTTCAGCCATATCTTGATCGTTTTGTAGTAGTCTTCTTCGACGAAATTTTGATCTACTTAGAAACTGAGGAGGAGCATGCCAATCATTTTCAGGTAGTACTGGACACACTTCGAGAGCACCGGCTTTATAGTAAGCTCGCAAAGTTCCAGTTTTGGATCCACGAGGTTCACTTTCTGGGGCATGTCATATCTGTAACGCCTCGACCCTAGTTACCCAGAGTCGGTGCATTATTACATTACATTGGTATGATCACAAGAAAGATCAAATCTCGAAAGACCGATTGGTTTAGTAGCCTTGGAAACACTAGATATATTCATAAGTCTTACATTACATCATAAAATTAAAAACTACTACAACAACATATTGTCTCCATAATCCACACTCATAACCCCACATAATATCCCTACAGGTCATTCATAATTTACTTCTTCACTTCCTGGGAAAAATAAAACATAGAAAAGGGGTGAGCTCAAATGCCCAATAAGGATAACAATATAGCAGAAACTTTCATAAATAAGAATAAACATTTAAGGCAATGTATAACTAAAAAAAAGCCTTTCAAACTTGAACTTTCAACATAGTATGTCATAAATAAAATGAAATAATGCCATTTACTTATTCACATGGATATTCTACTAATAGAATAATCACATGCAAAATCAATAACCACTTTCATAATGATGGAATGCATAATGCCAGACTATCATAACCACATAGCCAAGGCCCCGTGCCAAGACTACAAATAAGATTTTGTCAAGGCCTTGTGGCAAGACACTAGTTTGTCTCATGAGACCTACCGATGCATCGAGGAGCTATAGCTGGCTCCACCATTCACATATTAAGTCCAATGCATTCCCATATGAAAAGTTTTAAACATAACATAATCATTCGTATTAAAACTAGCATACGAAATGTCAATACTTTCACCATAAACCATGAATGGTATAAAAATAGAACATCCACAGTCAAACAAATCACAAAACCTTCAATATAATATAGAATTTTTGTATCATAACAAATCAACTTTAAATAAGCGTAAAATCCATCAAAGGATGTTGACATAGATGAAATCAAAATTCTTTTTAAAGAAATATCTCTTTTTATTTTGAAATCATTTAAGATCCATATAAAATAAAACATTTTCTTTGAAAATATTTTTATAAGCTTGTAAGGGAAGCTTTGAAGATTTTATAACGGCGGAAAATAGCCGCACACGCCGTATAAGTTAAAAAAACATTCTTACCTTAATTCTGTCAAAAAGGTTAAAAAGGACATTGTTTTGAAAATGACGGAAAGATTCCTTTATAAACCACTTATAAAAGTCAAAAAGGGTATAAATGACATTAACTCATATTCTAGTAAATCGTAAAAATGTTTTGAAATACATTTTTAAGAAACATGGATGTGGATGATAAAGAGATCCCAGTAGACTATTACGTAAAAACAACCTCGGATAATGAAGAGATTGTGAAATAACCCTTACCTTGTACTTTTCCTTTGTTGGGGTAGGTTAACCTCCTGTATAATGGTGAAATAATTTTTATTAATTATACAAGAATCATATATATTAATATGATATCATATATGATCTTTTAACATTGATTTGTTAATAATATCTTAGAATTATCGTCGTTTCGGGTGTTAACTTACTCATTTTCTTTTATATGTTTTGTTACATAAGCCATGTTTGTTGTGTCTTATTCATATCCAGAATGATATCAAGTCCTTAAAAATCATTTTTAAATCATCAAATGATAATTATACTTGAATGGATACGATGGAGAATGAATCTCATCGCGTTCGTGGAGACGGTAGTCCGTACGTACGCACGAGCGACAATATCATTCTTTTGATATTAAAATAATATATAAAAGGATGGTATATCATATATACAGAATCATTAACATGTTATATTTATTATTTACATGAGTTACACATCATTATTATACCCATCCAAATAATAATATATTGAATAACAATTACACCACGACGTGGAGACGGTAAGCCGTACGTACGCACGTATGGTGACATGTTATTCAAAGGGTGGATAGAATACTGAATATGGTTGTACCATATTTATAATAACATCACAATATATGTGAGATAATGGAGTTATTATTTTAGAATGGTAAGAACAAAGAAAGAAGAAGTGGAAGAAGAAAGGAACTTGAAAAGGGGTGGTGAAAACATTACCTCTTCTTCGGGTTCTTTCTTTTGATTTGATCAAAAGGGCTCCTTAGGTTTGCTTTCTGATCAAACTAAGGCCTCTAGGTTTTAGTGAGGGAAGTTGGGAGAGTATTTGGGCAGAGTTTGGCCGAACCAAAAGGCTTTGAAGGTGTGAATAAATGAGAAGTAGGAGTGCCCTTTTATAAGAGGGGTGAGGGGAACCTTTGGAAAAGCTAGAAATATTAATTTATAATAAATTCATATTCGGTTTCTAATGGCTCCAAAGATGATTATTTAAATTTTAAGTTGGGGATATGTCAAAAACAACTCATCCAATAGAATTTAGACAGGTTTGGGTACTTATATTAACCTTATCTTTAAGTATTAACTCTAAGTTAATTAGTTTCACTTTTAAAATGTCTCTTTGTATTTTTATATAATATGGTTAATAAACTTACTATATACATCCAAGAGACCCCCAAGTTGTCCATTAATGATGAAAATATCATGATATAAGTCTCTTGGCCGAACCTCATATTTTTAGGAATTTAATATCAATTAATAATATAATATTTGTTTTAACTACTCTTTTATGTCTATTTTGACACTATTCAATAGTTGATTTTTGTGAAACTCATAACAGATTGATTACTTCGAAAAAAGTCAATTAGAGAAATCCTAATATATCATATAATCCTATAAAATTAGTTTAATTCATTAAAATTTTCATATTATATTTATTTGGGTATTTATAATATCAATTATTTTAATTTTTCACTATTATAGTAATTACTTCATCATATTTGTGTCATAAATAAATTAACTTATTTAATGTATAAAAATTATAAATAAACTATAATTATGTAGGAAATACTTTTATCTTTCTAATTAATATTTATAATCTAAAATCCAATATATATAACCCTATGTAAAAATTGTTTTGCTAAAAGATATATGCTTGTGTCATTTTTGTATTCATTTCAACTTAATTAAAATAAAGTGTCCCTATCACCTACAAGTGGCACCATGGGGTCCCAAAATCGACCCAAATATGTCTATGGTCGAACATGTATCAACCATTAAGTCTAGGACACGTTTTAGGGTAATTTAGTATTATTATAATATTATTTTTTAACCCTTATTTACCGGATTTACCCTTAACCATGGTAAATAAAATATTTACCGCAGTAATTATTCAAAATGTCTAAAAATAAAAGTTACCTATTTACAAAATTTGGACATCCTGATTCCAAATATGGAATCCATTTTTCTAAATTCAAAACACAGAAGTGGCAGAAATTAATTTAAAATTAATTCCCACTGTCAAAACAAAAAGCGTGTTTTTAAGAGATAATAACTATCAAAAGATTGACACTTGTTTATGTTCGGTTTAATTGTAAAATTATGTCCAATGACCAAAAATATATTAAATGGTAAAAATATATTATAAATATACTTTAAAACCACTCAAATTCATAATTTATCACTATTAATTATTTTGATTAAAAAAGCTGTTTTTAATTAAAATTTAGTAATTTTCACTATTCATCAAAATATGAAAGTTATCCGAAAAGTACCAAAATTTCACCTTAGGCTAAATTTGATATTCCGAATCCAGAAATGAAGTCCATTTTAAAATATAAAATATATATAATTTCAAAAAGTAGGTATTACTATTCATAATGGCTAGTTTGATTTGTTATGGTGTGTTAGAACTCGGTGTTGCGTACAACACACGCTATCACATTATTCAAAGAGAATCGTACCGTAGAAGCTTGGGGTGTTACAATATCAGAGGATGGAGTTGCAGTAGATCTAACAATTATTGAGGTGGTACTTTCTTGGGATCCACCCAGGTGTGTGATGGAGGTACGGAGTTTTCTGGGTTTGGCTGGATACTACCAGAGGTTTGTGCCAGATTTCTCCAGATTTTCTGCACCACTATTAGCCTTGAAGAAGAAGGGGAAACCCTTCCTGTGGTCGGAGAGATGATAGCAGAGTTTTCAGGAGCTGAGGCAGAGCCTGACTAGTGTCCCCATCTTGAGGCTTACAGAGGAGGGCATAGGGTACGTAGTTTACTACGACACATCAGGGATCGGGCTTGGATGTGTCCTGATGCAGGGGAGATCGATGATTGCATATGGTTCTCGACAACTAAGACAGCACGAGAAAAACTACGCTACCCATGACCTGGAGTTAGAAATAGTGGTCTTTACCTTGAAGATGTGGTGACACTATCTGATGGGAGAGCACTTTACAGTGTACTATGATCACAAGAGTCTCATGTATATCTTCCCTCAGAATAACTTGAACCTGAGACAGCGATGTTGGCTTGAGCTCCTCCATGACTATGACTTCGAGGTAGTCTATACTCCTGGGAAGGGGAACATTGTTGCAGATATACTTAGCAAGAGGTCTAGTATACAACTTCTAGGTGAGGCGAAGGAGCAGCTGGCTTCTTTACATATATCCTTTGTGGATAGAGATGGAGTAGCTTTTCTTCTGTCTCTTGCAGTCACTACCCCACTCCTTTGGAGATTCAGGTAGGTGTAGCGTGGGGACGCTGACTGCGAGACACGATGTGCTCAGATATCCACAGGACAGGAACCTGATGAATTTTTTAAAGGTGGGGAGCACGTCATCCTCTTTAGAGGATGTACCATGGTACCAGTGTCACTTCAGGAGGAAGTGTTGAGGAAGTTCCACACATACCCTCTAGCGGTACATCCAAGAGTGGAGAAGATGTACCAAGATCTCCAATGATAGCACTATTGGCCAGGAATGAAGAAATCAGTAGAAGGGTTTGTCTCTCGGTACCTCACTTGTCAGCAAGTGAAGGCGGAGAATCAGGAACCAGTAGGCTTGGTTCATCCTTTAGAGATCCCAGACTGAAAGTGGGATGGGGTATCCATGGACTTCGTGACAAGACTTCCACGTACATCTAGAGGACATTACTTGATTTGGGTGATCATCGGTCAACTCACCATGTCAACCCACTTCCTACCGATCATAGATCAGGGTTCATTAGGGAGCTTGGGACACATCTATGTGTAGGAGATTGTACGGTTACATGGAGTAACCTCAATGATTATCTCCGATCTTTATGCACATTTTACTTCCCAGATATGGAAGGGGTTTCTGGAGACTTTCGAGACGCAACTTCGATTGAGCACCACCATCCATCCCCATACAGATAGCCAGACTGAGCGGACCATTCAACCCCTCGAGGACATGTTGTGTGCCTATGTCCTTAAATTTAGTCGCAGTTGGGATGATCACTTTACTTTGGTGGATATTGCATACAAAAACAGTTATCACTCCACCATAGTGATGGAACCTTTTAAGACATTGTACGGGAGACCTTGAAGATCACCATTGTGCTAGACTGACCCAGGGGAGTCAGCACTCGTGGGACCAGAGATGGTACATGCTGCCACAGAGAAGGTGCAGATCATCCAGGAGCAGATGAAGACTTCACAAAGCAGGCAGAAGTCGTATTCCATCGAAATACGGAGACCACTGGAGTTCGAGGATAGAAACCACGTCTTTCAACGGGTCTCACCCCAACGAGGTTTGTGGAGATTTTCCCGAGGTTGAAAGTGATATCCAAGATTCATCGGACCTTTTAAGGTCCTCAGTAGGGTTGGAATGGTGGAATACCGCTTAGCTCTTCTACCTCAGTTGAACTGAGTGCATGACGTCCTCCACGTATCCCAGCTGAGGAGATACGTGCATGAACCTTCTCACATCATCGACCATGGTAAGCTGGATGTCTAAAATGGGGTGACTTTTAAAGAGGTTTCAGTAGAGATTGAGGATCAAAAAAAATGGGTCCTTCGTGGATAGTCTATACCACTGGTGCGCATTCGCTGGTAGCACGGGAACCTCCAGGAGACCACATGGGAGCAGGAGGCTCAGATTCGTGCTTAGTACCCCCCCCCCCTTGTTCCCTTAGTTTGAGTTGTGGTTTACGGGGATGTAAATCCCTAAGGTGGGAAGAATGTAAAGACCCAGAATTTCCATGTAATTTTTTTTAAATATATGGAAATTTTACGAGTCCACAAAAATTGATGGTGCATGATTCCGAGGCCCGGAGTGCCCAGAATGAATTTCTGAACTTTTGTTTGGGAACATTTAGTAAATGTGTGAGCAGTTTTTTCTAACTTTTTAACCGGTAATCGGAATCGAAATCTGAGGCCACCGTTGAACTTGCAGCGCCGCTTTTAGCTTAAGAAGACTTTCACCTTGACGGCAGGTGGTCGAGGGTGAAAGTTAATTTTTGGGTTTTTTGTAGAAATAATAAAATAAAATATCACATTTTATTTTATTTTTTGTGACAAACTATGTGGATATTTCACTGGTGGGGACCACTTGAACTAAACCTCCCATGAGAGGTTATGGAGGTGGGAACCACAAATCCTAACATCCCATGAGAGGTTATGGTGGTGGGGACCACTCGAGGTTTGAAACCTCTTGAACTCTCTATTAATTGGGGAGAAACCTCTTGAACTCCCCACTTAATTATGCCAACCCTTCCCATAATTTATTATTCCACCCTCCCATTATTTTTGTGCCAACCTTGTCAATTAATTAAGTGAATCAAAGTTAATTAATACAATTTGAAATTGTGCCAACAATTAAAAATTGGAGAAACACAACAGTTGGCCATTTTATGTTTGGGGAAAAGTCTTGGCAAAAGGAAGAGTTCTTGGAGAAAGCCCGCCAATGAAGAACGCCGACCTCTACTTTGAACTTCTTCCTTGATACATCCTCCAATAGAGGACATCTTCAATAACAAATAATCACCTCCATCGAAGAACGTTAATCCGAAGAACGAGCTCAGGATCAGAGGCATGTGACGAGTGCGACGAACGTCAACAACTTCGACTTCTCTCTTCATCATCAACAATCAAACAAGGTATGGGTTTATTTGTGTAGGAATACTTTTCCCATGTTCTTCCCTTGAATTACTTTTTGAGATTGGGAATAAATCGTTGTGGGAGGTTTTAAAGCTTGAAGTTCTTCTTCAATTTATTTTTGAGCCATATGCTACCACCCAAACGCGGAGGGTACGGGCCAAACAAAGATGCCCTGACCCCTCCACAAATATTGTGATGATTTGTGGTGTTGAATGTGATGAAGGCGATGACACAACGACATTGTCACCTTGCGACCTCAATTCCCTCAGGGCACCCCCACGGTCGAGCCGCTCCGCAGCACCCATAGCCACCGCGCCCCGCGGATCTGCCACCTGTGGCCCCGCCATGCTTCCCACGGTCGCCGTTGTCCGGTCCAAGCCGCTGCCGCCAACTGGGCCGAGCTGCTGCCACCATCCGCCGAGCCACCGCCGTTGTCCGTTGAGTCATCGTCGTCATCTGTTGAGTTGATGCCGCCGTCCCTCTAAGTCACCGGGTGAGCTTCCCTGGCCGTACCACCCACGGACTTCCGAGTCGCCCTGGTCGCACCTCCTGCAGCCTTCCAAGCCACCCTGACCTCACTGCCAGCGATCTTCCGAGCCGCCTGACTGAGTTTCCTGCGGCCCTCCAAGCCGCCTTGGCCACACCGCCCGTGGCTTCTCCGAGCCACCTCAAACTAGGCCTAACCCAATGGACCACGCCTCCCAATGGGCTGGGCCGGACCCAGAAGGTCAGGCTAGGTCGACCCAAAATGGGTTAGTCCGACCGGTTGGACCGGACCTGAGCCCACTATGACCCATTTCCACTTTTTTTCCATAACTTTGGTATCGGATGTCCGTTTGACGAACCATCAGCAGTGCTATAATTATTAAAGAGAGATGGTTGCTTTGAGTATACCCCACTAGAGTTTTGGATTAAGATGGGGAACGGCCAGTTTGGATCGATCACGAATCCAACCGGGCCCCAGAAACTAAAAGGATAATAACTCATAGATCGGGCGTTAGTTTGACGCGCCGTCTATTGTATTAAGACCCCTATGGTGTGGTGGACCTTTTAGATTTTTTTGTGGGAATTAGTGGTAGATGAAGTATCGACTAGAAGCTCGTGGAGTGGATCCTCTAGGAGACGAGTGAGCATTGTGTGGGAACCTAGTAGTTGGTTGAGACTTGACTACTATTGACCTTTTCGACTTGGAGTGACATGACAAGCCCATTGGGGAGAACCTATGTGTGACGGGGCAGAAACATGGTGGGGAGTGCCTCTGGGTGACACGGAAGACCCATGGTACATGACAGGAGAAGTACCTCAACAGGACACGGTGGGGAGAGCCTCTGTGTGACACGACAGACCCACAGTACTTGACAAGAGGAGTACCTTAGCAAGTCACGAGGGGGAGAATCTCTGTGTGACGTGGCAGACCCATGGTGGGGAGCACCTCTGTGTGATTCAGTAGACCCACGGTACTTAATATAAGGATTACCTCAGTAGTCCAAGGTTTCTGGGAAGCGCCTATGTGTGACGTGGAAGGCCCACTATACTCGATAGAGGAGCGGATCTCCAGCAACCGAGGTGTTCGACAATGTGACTTGGGATGTTACTTTTTACAACCCCTAGAATAAATCTCAGTGTGAGATGAGTTAGTATCTCTGTGTTTTCTTCATTATTGAGATAGATTATGTGATAACTTAGGTATATGTGTAGACATATACCTAAGTAGGGTTATCTATTGATTTCATACTTTTTGGTTTATCCTTGGTGGTTTTTGTGAGACCTTGAGGGTCTCGGGGTCCATACTGAGTATCATTATAATCACCCCTGCATGGGCTATACCCGCACCTTGTTGTGTTGGATGCAGATGACAGAAAATGCTGACTGAGGCTGAGTGTACCCGAACTGGACGGTGCCCGGAGGTGGACCATACAGTGTGTTGGTATGTAGAGGAGATTGGTGGATGTGGAGTTCTGAGGAGGCGATCTGTACCTACCCTTCATGTAGGGAGCTCGAGGGATGATCGAGTAGCTGTCTTTTCTCTTTCTTCAATTGTTTTGTATTTCAGTTGTACTTTTACCTTTACTGTTGGTCTTGTATTCTGACCCCTTTACTATCAGTACTCTTTAGGTTATATAGTTTACTTGTGTTTGTATCTTACTTTGTTCTTGGTTAAGTGAGCTTATAGGTTATAAAAGCAATGTCTCCCCAGTTTTATGGAAAACGCCTTTCGGTGCTAGTTGTTAGTCCCTAGCCAATTGAAGGTGGGCCTGGGGTAGTCACAGCATGGTCCCCTGGGGACGAGTCATGACACTATGGGTGTTAACATGGTATATATTCCTTTAATAAGGTTTCATTTCTAAAACAAGGTATATACATAACTAGAACATGAATAATAATATGAATTAGGAATCATTGTAAATATTTAATATAAAATTATAAAAAAATAAAATTTTCTGCTTCATATATTCTAGAAACATTTCTATAATTTCTTATGTATTTGTTATAGGGTTGTGTTATCTAACTATATTATTTTAAATCAATTTTATATGGTTTTAACTAATCCATCTCTAACACCATCCGTAAAAACTAAGAATATCATAATCTAGTAATTTTGGTTATTTTATTACATTGGTATAAAATATATAATATCATAATACTCAAGATCCAACAGTGGATTTGTCTTAGGAGAATAGATACATAAATGAACATTACATTACACCGTATTTAGAAAATACACTATGGAATTAAAATAAAAACTATTATTTATCATTAGTTTTCCTTAAGACACACAGAGTAAATTATATATTTTTCTAAAGAAATGGGATATAATACAAATAAATGTGCATAAACACTTTAAGGATTGTTGTATAACAGAATGATATAATGAATATATAAGGTGTACAAAAATAGTTTAATTAAATTTTAAAAAATGATATATAACTGATAAAATGAGCAGAATATATCCACTAGTAACAAGAAAAATGAATTAAAGAATCATATGTACAACAATAACAGGTCTTATATAGATGGTATGCAAAATATCAGACTCCATAACCATTCCATCAAGGCCTCTACAAACACATCATAAATAAATAGGTCATAATATACCAAATAACTAATCTAGTTTGTCTCATGAGATACTCTAGTGTATCAATGGGATATAAAAATCCCAGGTCCAATATATCACATTATAATTCTAAAGCATTCATCATATGAAGAAAATAGATAAGCAATACATTCCAAAATGTTTCCTAAGGAAAATTATGAATAATAATTCTTATGTAAACTATAGTTATCAATATATAAATAATATATATCACCCTCAATTTCAAATACATGAAGATTTATTTTCTTATTTGATCTTATATAAGACTTGGGAAAAGTTACATTAGTTTTTGTGTGGTTTTTGGGTGTTTTTTGAGTGTTTTTATAGGTACATGGTTTGACCAAGGTAAGTTGAATCGATTCACCATATCCGAGAAATCATGAAACTATTTATTTGAGTCATGAGGCAGGCACATATTTAGATAATGGTTTTTTCAAATTGGTTGAGTGCCCAGGGAAAAAAATTTAAATTAAAACTGAGGGAAAATCCTTGTTGGTGCATGATTTTTCTAATAATGTGATATGGCTATACAGGGTGTGTCATTGAGATAATAACATTGCATAATTAGCATATTTTTTTCCAAACCATGTTTCCTAAACTGTGTAGCTACCTAGCTTGTCCACTAGCAGATGCATGCTTAGCACATGGTTTGAGAAACCATGTGACATAAATTTGGTACCTCGCAAATTGAGTCTTTAGTCTGAATTAAGTCCTAAAATCCTCATTACCCACCTAATATCTCAAGGTCTACAATTCCCTTTTCTCCCAAGGGTTATTTAGTTATTTCCTTTGATTAAGAGTGATATTTTATCAAATTTATGTGCGTTGAAGATCTGAATTAATTGGTAAGTCATGTTTTCTCTCACTCCCTCCGTCTCCTTAGATACCCTAATTTTCTCTCTCACAGATTATGAGATCTAGTCTTCCATGTATATATATATAATTCTTATTGAATATCTTGATGATATGTTGTTTGTTCTATGCAAGGGAAGAAGATGTTAGTATCATTCCTTATTTTTTTCCTTCTGTTAATGGGTAGGTGGCTTCTCTCTCATATTTACTTGACATGTAACTTGAAGGATTAGTTTGATTTAATTATTTTCTTGAAATTTTCATCAAATCCTTATGTGATTATTGATGGAAGTCACTTTTGGTTATGGCCTTGGGAATTATGTTATATTGGTTGGATTTTATAAAACCCTTTGGTTATAGTTTTAAAAGTTATGGTTTTAAAATTATGTTTTCAATTTGATGCATGAAATTTGTTTGATGAAATGTTTTCAAGAAGTATTTACTTGTATGTGAATTTTTTTTGCAATAGGTTTTGTAATGCATGATTGGTATGAGTTCATTTCTTTTAGTGTGACCTTGAATAATGGGTTTGTACCATAAATGTAAAAATATGTGACCTAGGATATGGGGTGTGTTCCATTGGGGAACAAAGATATTGTCCACCTTGTGAAGACTTGATTGGTAGCAGGAATAATACTCATGAATATGGAACTTTAACTTAGCGTGAATTTTTGGATGTGTGTGATCATAGGTATGGATATACTAAATAAATGATAAACGTTTTAAATTATTTATTTATTATTTTCTAGAAAACTACTTATGGTATTATTATATACTTTTTAACTACTTTCAAATAATTTTATATAAAATTTTGTAACTAGTTCTTGTCCTAATGGAATGACTATGGATTTTTTTTTGGGAAATTCTACTGAGTTTATACTCACTTCATACTTGGGAACTTTTGTGATTTTTCAGATATTGTGTATCAAGAAATAGGTAAAGGAAATGTAACTCATTTATCTAGCGATTCACTTTGATACCTTAGGAATTACATGTGGTATTAGAGCTTTGTGCTCGTCAAATGTTTATCCAGATAATTCTACGTCAGTGTCTTTGGGTTTTGTTTTCTTTTGGTTCATTCTTGAATAATCATTTTTTACACTATTACTCTTATTTTATTGGTTATTATTGGGTGTATTTTGGTTGTATTATTTTTTTCATTCATCATGAAGAAGGATTGAATGTTAATTGTTTTATGTTTCTCAATATGGTTATCTTTAATTGTAAAATCAATCCCCAATGTTATTTTAAGCCCTTAGAATTTATTGTCAAACTTTGGTGTCTTGGGGATGTCACGTAAGTCCTGTAGAACCTGAACCTATTCTCAAGACAATGAGGAGGGATGGGATGTTACAAATGGTATTAGCGGTGGTGGACCTCTCTATTTTTTGTTATGGTATCAAAGAGATATGAATTTTATAACATGAAATTTATAGCATAAAAATATATAGATAATTGTTTCATGCTGAACTACAAGTTTTCATGGAAGTTTGGGTACAAAGTGTGTTACGAATATTATAGGTTTTTTGTTATCTATTCATTGAGTTTTTATACAATAAGGATTTAATATCATTCATTGATAGTAATAAATCCCACTAGGACTACATTGTTCATTACGCATTGAATCGTTTATTGAAAAAGAAAAAAATGATTTCAATTTTTGAATTTTTGAAATAATGGTTGTCATATTTGTTGATATGGTAATTTTGAAATTTAAGAAATCAATTTCTAGTGAGTTATGACTAAATGGTGTTTTATTCTGGTTATACCAAATGGCACCCAAAAGTCGTAATAAGAATCAGAAAGAGGTGTCTACTGAAAATGTGGTTTCACCTGAGCCACCGGTGAACCAACAGATGGTCCAAATAATAGTTTTGGAATTTCAGGACATAGAAATAGGTAATAAACATGATGAGCCTAAACAAGTGGACAATTTGGTTTTGTTAAAACAATCTACCCATATTTCAGGGAGATTCTGATCTAGAAAAATAAAAATTCTAGTTGAATATGTCAAACAATATTTTATTAAAAGGAAAGGAAACAAAGTATAGGACGCAACTTCGAGAGGAGGGGGACTTAGGAATGTCTATAGTAGTGAAGACCAAGGGAATAAGATTGTACAAAGTAAACCTTATCAGATGGAAAAGTTTAGAAGTTGTAGAATATGGAGATCTTCTCACTAATGGTCACCTTAGAAGATAGGAAATCAGCATCAATATTTCCTTCATGCCATGTTTATAAAATGATAGTATGGTTGTTCACCATTCTCTTGCATCTTATGATGTAGTATTCTATGGACCATGGGGTGGTGCTGATACCAAGAAATGAATTTTTAATGATAAGTGAGTGAGTCTCAACTTCCTCAAGGGTCAAATTCTTTTGATCCCATAGTCACTGCCCCGTGATCATAGCAAGTGCTTTGGCTTGGATAGAGTCACCCCCACCAAAATAAAATAAAAACCACATAATGACATAGCCCCTCTAGTCCCTAATCACCCATCCTCTATGCATGATCCCCATAATTCAAGACCCATTCGTATTAATTTTGAGACCTTGATGAGGATAATATCATCGAACCCATCATCCATGTCCCACATTAGCGGTCGAACACATGATAGAGGATGAGGCCCAAAAAGAACTAAGGGGTGGGGAATCTTCCCAGACCCTACACAGTTGATTCAGGTCCAAAAAGATGCTTTTAGTTTTAAGTATTATACCTATGAAGTCTAGTTGAATAAGATGAACTAAATTTTTTAATTCTTAGGAGCACCAGATGAGTTGAAAGTGAAGTTATAAATGTATATGCTAGAGGATCTAGAATATCAATGGTGGGATTTAGTTGTTCATGCTATATTTGACCAAGGAATTATATGGGAATATTTATCTGAATTTTTCAAAAAATAGTTATATCCTCACAATTTTATAATTTCTATAATAATATATTTCTTATCCTAAAGCAATGGAATTTCTTAGTGATAGAGTATGAAAATAAATTTAAGAATTTAGCCTAATTTTTTCCAAAAGTTTCTAGAAGTTTTACCTAGCAGGAATATATTTTTGATTCAAGGTTGTGATTGAATTTTTTTTAAAATATTATCATTATTTTAATTACTAAAAATATATAAATGTTCAATATAATAGATGTGGTTAAAAGTGATATCACTGAAAATGCAGTTACAGGGAGCATGTTTATCCATTTGGGAATAGTTATATAACTCTAATTCAAGGAATAAGTGGAAGAGTGATACATAATTTTAGAGTGGTGGGGTATCTAAAGATCATACCATGGAATTAGTAAACATTCCCCCTAGACTAAAATGTAAGTAGATATTTTTTTAATGTTGTTTTTTCAAGAATGTGAATCAATATTCTATGACACAACCCAGATCATGTCAAAATATTAATAAAATAGGACATATTTTGAATTATTTTTATAGTTCTCCGTAGTTTGGGTGCTAGATACACATCTCATGTTTCTCAGACATATTATTATTCAAATATATTATCTCATCAGAATATCACTCATTCCCAGAACCAAGTGAGCCAAGGTGATTCTAGGAACACCATGTCTATTTAAGATACACAATAACAATATGGTAACAAAGAGTAAGTGATAGTGAGTAAAAAATTATATGGATCTTATAATGTGGTAATGGATGATCAATAATGTCCTTATATGATGTGAGGTATAATTATTTTTAATTATACCCTTATGCAATATTTTTTTAATACTAGTGTGTCCCACACATTTATTTCTTCTCATTTTTTTGTATCTTATGGGTTTAAATATTGAGATGATGCCTTCTATTTTGAAACATTGATCTCTTCTTTCTCAAAGAGAGTGTCAAAACATTAAGTGTAATGATTTTTCTATAAGTATCGTTAGGGTTATGTTGGATTGGTATATATCTATTCAAAATGTGGATTTCTATGATGTAATATTGGGTGTGGATTGACAAAAATACTTTAATACCCACATCATCTATTATTCCAAAAAAGATTAATTTCACATGTCTTGATAGCATCCATCATATATTTAAGGGATATTGGGATATGAAGGAAAACATAGTAGGACCTATTTTATTGGGAATTGGAACTATCTATTATTATTTGGTAGCTGTTACTTTTTCATCTATGGATGTGATCAGAAATATATATTTTCTAAACATCATGGACCAGTTTCCTACTGTTTTTTATAATAATTTCTTTTGGTTTCCACCCAATAGGGAAGTGTAGTTTATTATTTATCACTTACCCAGGGTGAGTACTATTTTACATCAATATTATAGGATGGAACCAAAATAATTGAAGAAATTGAAAGTCCATTTGAAATATTTAGAAAGAAAAGGGTTCATTCAACCAAGAAAATCACCTTGAGTAGAACCAGTTATTTTGTGGAAAGAAGTCATATGTAAATCTTAGAGTTTGTTTTGGATTATTATAAGATCAAACAGATTATAATAAAGAATATTTTTCTAATTCTATGAATCAATGTCCAATTTAATCAATTAAGGGGAGCCTAGTGGTTCTCTAAAATTGAATTACGGTCAGGGTATAACAAACTATGAGTCTTTAAGGAGGGTATTATTAAGATAGCCTTCAAAATAAAATATTTACATTATGAGTATGTGGTTATTCCCTTGAGTCTTATGAATGCACCAATAGTATTTATGGAATTTATGAATTATATCATTAGAGGTATCCTGATTCTTTTATGGAGGTTTTCATTGATGGAATTCCAATGTATTAAATGATAAAATCTAATAATGAGAAATACATGGCTATAGTGTTGGGTATTCTATGGGATCATTCCCTTTTTTCTATGCTCTAAAATTTTTATTTCTAGATAAAAGAGGTACATTCCCTTATACATTTTATTTCAGAAAAGGTATTTTCTGTAAATTGTGAAAAGATGGAGGTTGTTTCCTCTTGGAAACCACCACGGAATATCTTTGAGATACATGGTTTTTTTTGGATTAGTAGGATGCTACATATACTTTTTCTGAAATTTTTACATCTCTCCTTAGAGATGAAATCCTGGATAAGAAAATTTTTCCCTTTCCAATGGAACGACGACTACAATAATTATTTCCAAGAACTTATGGTTTTTCTTGAATCAACACCTATCATAACATTACTAGATTTTAGATAGGGCTATGTGGTGAATTGTGATGCATCAGAATCTAGGTTAGGTTATATCCTCATGCATTTAGATCATGTCATAGATTATGTCTCACAACAGTAACTGGTGCATGTAAAGAACTACCTATCACCATATATATGGTTGACTATTGTATTTCAGTACTTAAAGAGTTGGTATTAATATATTTTTTGTTAGAAATGTTTGGGGTTTACATATCATAAATTCTTAAAGAATTTTTTCCCATAAAGGTATTTGAATTTGATATAATTCAGATGGATGGAATATCTGTAAATTTTTAGCTTCAATTTGATTTATGGATTGGGGAATGGAAATTCAGTAAAATATTCCTTGTGTAGAAATACATATATATATTTTTCTAAAGAATATTCATATCAATGTAATCTTATTTCAATTATATTATATATGCATCTAGAGTGTACTAATCAGGGGGACAATGTGGTTTTATTTCCAGTTTTATTTGTTTTTAATTTGGTATAACCTGTGAAAGGGGATAATAAATATGATACTAAATGTATAACCATGAGGTTAAAACTCAATGGATGGGAGACAATTGAGGGTTGTAATCATGAAGGGAGATCAATGCTATGTTTTTTATATCACACCATAGTTACCCAAACTTTTTAAGCACAATTTATTCGTTATTACCATCATTTGATATGGATTTTTCATCCTCAGATTTAGAAAATGTATAAATATTTGAAAATGAGGTTTTCGTTGGCTGGATTGAAAAGTATTGTGGTTGATTTTTTCTTTATATAACTCTCTTATGATTAGGTAAATATGGACTACCACTGTTCATAATGTATATTTTATTCTTTATTCATACTCATGTTGAAATGGGAGAACATAACCATGGATTTTTTGGTGGGTTTACCAAGAATAGTAAGAAAACATAACA
The DNA here is from genome assembly GCA_963277665.1 of Viscum album. NCBI lineage: Eukaryota > Viridiplantae > Streptophyta > Magnoliopsida > Santalales > Viscaceae > Viscum > Viscum album. The sequence goes on from OY728156.1 coordinate 1,281,461,051, forward strand.
TCATATGGCAGATAGTAGAATACCTAAAAAATATGGATCACTTCACACTTATTCATAAAACCAATATGGTGGAATAATTTTTCCAAACACTGTATTTAGGAAATTTTAAAAATACACAGCATTGTAAACTTGATTGTATCTAACCGAGAGATCAAGCATAAGTATTGTTTTTAGAAGTCCTTAAAGAAACCCCTTAGAACCCAGTTGTCTATGATCATAGATTATCAAAAAAAATTAATGGAAAATATAAAAGTAAAATCCAAACATTAGAGGACATACTTAGGTATTATGTAATGGATTTCAGTGGATCTTGGTATGATTATATACCATTAGTAGAGCAATCATTAAATAAAAGTTATTTGGAATCGATACATATGGATCACTTTGAAGCATTGCATAGACTCCCCTATATTTCTACACTTTTTTGGATATAAATAGGTTATACTTCACTAATTGGACCAAATATTCTATAAGTTACAATAGAGATGATTCAGTTAATCAAAACAATTATGGTGATGTCTTAGAGTCATCAAAAATTGTATACAGATAATTTTCAACAATCATTTTCATTTGAGGTGAGTGATCACGTTTTCTTGATAATCTCTCTAAACCTTGGAAACCTTCATTTTGGTAAGCAGGTGATGTTTTACCCACTATACATTGGCCCTTTTTTGATACTTGAATGAGTTGGTGATGTCACTTTTTTTGTTACATTTCCACCAATTATTGGTTATATGCATAATGTGTTTCGTGTTTCTCAATTTAATAAATTCCAACTTGGTCTTGACCAAGTCATTTGATGGTAACATATTAATCTTGAACTGAATGATACATTAATTCATGTGCTAGTATGGATTATCGATTGGAAAGAGAAACTCTTGGGTAAAAAAAATAACTGATTTCGTGTGGGTTTTATGGAAATATGGCTAGATTCCAAAAAAACACAATATCATGAAAAGGAATTGTTGGATAAATTGCCTAAAATATTCCAAGAGGACACCAGTTTTCTAATTTACAAGGATAGAAATACCAATGGTTGGGATAATGTAGCATACCTAGTTTTAGTGATATGAAATTTATTTTATATACTTTAAGATTATATAAAACTTGGATTAGATTATAAGATTTTTTGGAATGTTTAAGAGTGTTTTTTGAGTGTTTTTTTTTAGGTTCACGGTTGAGCGTGGTTTTGGAGTCACTGGGAAGGAGCATACATAGTGCAAGGTTTGGCCAAATAATATGAGTTCCCAAGGGAAACCATGAAAATTGAAACAAATGGAATACCATAGTTTTCACATAGTTTTTCTAACCATGTTATCCAACCATACTGAGTGTTATATTGAGATAGTAGCACCCCACAGTTGGGACATGGTTTAACAAACCAACTGGCCCAAACCATGCAACAATGTGGCTTATCTAGTAGCATATGTGTGGTTGGTGCTGCTTTTACAAACCATGTGACTGAACCATATGATTTGTAGTTAGAACCCAAAAAATATATAGTTCTAATAGGAATTAAGGAATAAACCCCACATTAGTCACATAATATCTTAGGGTGTCAAATTCCATTTTATCCCATTACTTATTTAGAGATTTCCTTTGATCTGATATGATATTTTATGAAATTTAAGTTCATTGTTGATCGGGATTCATTTGTAAGTCATGGTTTCTATCTCTATCCTTATATATTATCATTCTTTCTCACTTAGATTATGAGAACTAGTATTTAAAGGATGGATCTAAATTCATTTTTAATGATATGAATGGTATTTTCTCGTATCTATTGAATGAAGGAATATCAAAGGTCTAATATATATGTTCACATTGTTATTATTTTTTTATTCATCCATTGAGAGGTAGGTCGATTCTCTCTTATCTCTACTTGGTAGAGAACTTATTGGCTTCATTTTGATTAAATTTTTTTCTTGAAATTATTTTGAAATCCTTTTATGATTGATGATGGAAATTCCTTTTGGACATGTCCTTTGAAATTGTAAAATTTTGATTGATTTTAAGAAAAAAAACATTGGTTATAATCTTAAAATTTATGGTTTTAAAATTATGGTTTCAATTTAATACCTAAAAGTTCTTTGATGAAATTATTTAAAGAAATATTTGGTTTTATTAGAAATGTTTTAGTATAGATTTTGGAATACATGATTGGATTGTTTTTATTTCTTTTGATGTCACACTGAATAAGTTTTGTGTATCGTTGGGGTACAAGGACATTACCGATGATAAGGGGAATGTTCCATTGGAGTAAAAGGAAATTGGACACCTAGTGATGACTTGGTAGATAGATGTGGGACCACTCATGAGTATGAAACTTTCACTTAGCATGCATGTCTGGGTGTGTGTGAACATAGGAATGGGAATTCAAAATAAAATGAGATGTGATATATAGTATTTTTTTATTGTTTTACTTGTAACTTCTTATGGTTTTTACATAAGCAGTTTAAATTCTTTAAAACTTTTTATATAAAATTTTTTAATTGGTTATTATTCAAGTGGTGTGAGTTGGGATGTCATTGGGTAAATCCTACTGAATTTATACTCACCCCCTTCATGGGAACTTTGGTACTTTTGAATATGTCATGTATCGGAACACGGGTAGAGGCAAGGTATCTCGCTTCCTTACTGATAGAATTTGATACCCTGGGCATGATATGTGGTGTCAGATCTTGGATCTATTTAGATTCTTGTTGGGGTGATTCCACTTCATTGTATTTGAGTTTTTTTGTCTTTTATTTCATTCTTGATTATGTATTATATTTATGTTGGTACTTTATTATTGTTGGTTACTATTGAGTGTATTTTGGATTAATTGTTTTCTATTAAATCATATAAAAGTAATATAGGTTTAATGGTCTATATTTTTCTAGGTATTTATGTTCAAATGTAAAATCATCCAATAATGTTCTATGAATCTCTTGGAATTTATTATTAACCTTTGGTGTCTTAGGGATGTCACTTAAATCTAGTAGTATCATATCCTCTTCTAAAGACAATGAAGAGTTGTGAGATTTTACATAACATATATATGGAATATCAATATTTTACTATTTAGTGGAATAATATTTTAATCTGGGATAAAATGTAATAATCCATATAGAATCTATAGTTCATTCACAATGTAATATAAAATACCATTATCAAGGGAGTGTAATGAAGTAATAGTATTGGGTACTTACATACTATTATAAATCAATATGAAATAGTCATTTAATATAATATCATTAATTTTAATGGGGAAAAGTTAATGAAATAAAAATACCCTCTTAAAATTAGGAGGATGCTTCACATTTAATTAATACGTATGAGGGAATCAAAATTACCTTGTGTAATAACTTATATGTTTTAAACTATTGATAAAAAATTTGAACTTAGAAATAAATATAGATCAATCTACATGGGACAAGAAAGAGGCTCCACCAAATAAAAAAATCTTTATACATTTTTAGACCCATCACACCTATTAAAAATGCTTTAATAATACTATAAATACACAGTATAGGTTGGGATTTAGAAAATTAAGTTTATTTATATTGGAATATTTAAGAATAATAATGGATTTTGAATATTTTATAATTATTGGGAAGAGTAGTAACTCATTATGAATAAAAGAATGTATTTTAATAAGGGTGTGTGAAAAAGATGAGAAATTGAAATATATATAATTAAAAATCATAACAAATGCGAAATGGATAAAGGAGGTTATGAACCCTTAATTTTTTATATAGAATCTTAACGCTTCCGAAAGAACTATTTAAGACTATAATAACTCCATTAAAATAATATTGAGAGGAAAAATATGAGGATATAAATGCTCAATAATTCTGGAGTTGATGTGAATGAGACGATGGGTGTGTATTTATAGAAATTTAGGTGAGTTATTTATTAATTTTGAGATTTAGGGTTTCAAAATATAGGTTGTGGAAAATTAATTACCATTGGCTATCCCATGGTTTTAATTAATAGTATTTTATATTTCAGGATTTATTTTTGGAATTTTTAACTCAATAAACTCAGACTCATTTTTTAATATTACTTTATAAAAAGAGATACCATTTTTACACAAAATAATTGCTTCAAAAATGTTTCCCAATTTGGAATTTCCAAAGTCCTTTATAGGTTTTAAAATTTAATTTAATAGTAAAAAATACATTATTTTAATTAATAAACATATTTTTTATTATGGATTAATTTATATTAATTATTATAGATATTTTACATCATAATTATTTAATAATACTTATAAAATGATCATGCTATACTATATTGTTGACCCAAAAATTTAATTGTCTCAAAATATAATCAAAAATTCAATCTTGGATAACATTGATGTGATTATTCAAAATTTAAATTACTTTTTACCAAAATAATTATATATATATGTGTGTCTATGTGTGTGAATTTTATTTATTAAATAAAACTCTTGGTATATTTTTAATTCATGTGTTTGGTGTAAAATATTAAAAAAATTAATTTATATTAATTTATTCTAAGACATATAGGATTAATTAAATAAATATTCTTTAAGAAATATAAATTATTAATTATATTATTAATTATATTATTTCTAAGTGATTTTAAATATTTTTTGGATACTATAATGTATAATGGTTACATTACTATTATAATAGTTTGACTTTCATTGGACAGATTCCAATGATGACCCTACCCTTCTAATTTTCATATTACCCCTTACATATTTAAACACAATTATAACATCTAAATCATTAATATCATTCTCTTAATTATTATACCATTTATCTTTAATAATTTATTATGTTATATATAATAACAATGTATCTTTTATATTTTCCATTAATTTTAGAATATAATCCTTGGGAGTTCAAGATTATGGGGATTCCCTAAGTTTCTAGGTGTCCAGTACTACTAGTTGTTTTTATTATAATAAATGAAATCTTCTAGTATTGTGTATTTTACTATGAGTATGTAATCAAGGGGATTTCATTATGTGATTTATATTGTAATAAAAAATTTATTTAGTATTTTCATGTCACATTTCTTATAAGAGAAGTAAAGGAAATAAGGATATGTATTTCAATGCCTTAGAAAATATTTTAAATTATAATATGGTTAAGTAAAAACTTAAGGTTTATATTTTGAAGGATATGATCATGAGTTTTTTGAAAACACATGTTTTAAATCTTAATAATTGTTAGAAAATAAAAAGCAATATATCATGGTAAACTACCATGGAAATGTTTTTGTCAAAGAGGTCTTGTAAAACACACTATAAATTATCCACCATTAAACAAATATGAAAAGGTGTAATAAAATATATTCTTTAGAAGAACGAATTTAAAAATTATTCTGATTATCCTTCTATGTTAGTGAAAAATATATTTTATAAATTAAAAAATTAGATTTATTTTCCAAATTTTGAGGAATAATAATTTATTGAAAGGGAAAGTAAAAAATATTCTTCACCTAGTGATTGGGCTAAATAAATATTGATCAACAAATTTAATTAAGAAGATTTATTTAGTAAATGATTAGAAAAAGATTAAAATGTTACATTTTTTACTTAAACATTAATTAAAGTATTGCCTTGTGAAGAAACATAAATTAAATAATTAGTATATGATGTTAGAAAAAATATCTCATTTTATTAATGATTTTAGGAAATCCCAAAGAGAAAGAGAGTTATAGTTATGAGATTTAAATGAAATATTATGAATATAAGAAGTTAAATAATTAAATGGAGCATAAAATTAAGTAAAAATGAAAGGGGAATACTATTTATTAGTAAAACAATTAGAGGTTAATGATTAATTGTAGATGATCGAGTTTAATTTTCAAAAATTGGCTCTCAAAGTTAGTGAAACATTGAAGAGTAATGATAAGACTTATGAAATAGCCATGAATGTTTATGATTACTCAAATCATAAAATATCTCATTCAATTGATATAAAATGAAACAAATTTAAGGAAGATACTATTAAAGGTAAATTAATGAAAAATAATAAGAATAACATTTTCTCATATGGTGAATTATAAAAATTTCAAAAATTTTATAAAAACATAAAAGTTAAATTATATATTAAATTTAATAGTATCAAGTTCAAGAATGATATCAAACAGGAAGGGATAAATTTTAGAAACACCATATAAATTTGGTTAAAAAATGGTAGAAATCAATTGTCATAAACCTAAAGGAATGAAAGTGTCAAATTATGTATAACATGTAGTTTTTTTATAATATTTTCATTTTTAGATATTATTAGTTTTATAGTTGATTTAGTTATATGGAAAGGAATTTTTTTCAATGAAATATATTTCAATAATATAGTAATGAGTTTTTAATTTTTGTGGAGTTAACACCCTAAAAAATAGTTTCATAAAAAGACTAAGAATTTATAAATTCATTTGAATAATAAGTTTCATGTTTTAAATAAAGAATATAGAAGAGGTGATAAGTTAGTTAAATTGGTTAAGGAATGACTACACATTTTTCTGTAATATTTTCTTTGAATAATTCATAAATATTTCATAAGAATAAATAGAAATTATCAATTTCTTATGGTATAAGTTTCTTTAAAATAATATGAAACTAATCACCTATAGATAGTCAACAGTGAATTTTCATCACATATGAAGGATTATAAGAGGTTTATTAATGGATTTTAGATGTTTAAAGATGGTTTAATTATATTTTGAAATGTTGGAGCACTAAAAACCAAAGGGATTGGCTAAAATTAAAACAGATAAATTGAGTAAAATTAAAATATCTATCAATTTCTTGATTATTTTACACATAGCCTTTATAGTGTTTATCAACTTTATGAGATGAATATGAATTAATATTTCAAACAGATGGATGAATGGTGATGATATTTACATATGTATGTTTTGTGATATAAGGAATGTGGGTAAAATGTAACATATTTCAAGTAAGAGAAGTGGAGGATTCCTGTTAGTTCATAAATGATATTAAAGGTTATGGCATAAGTTTCATGGAAACATTAGTTAAAATAGAATTAATAGGTTCACTTAAGGAGGAAATGTTGATGATTTGTTATTACTAAAGATAAAAAATTTATTGAGAATTATATATAATTTAAAATTCATTTGTTGTGAATTCATTACCTAAAAAATATGATATTAAAATAATTTATCCAATAGAACTTTTAAATTTTTATATTTATGAACTAATGAAGAAAGTAAAGAAATTATCATAAACAATTTAGCACAATTATTGTCGAATTTACTTAGATAAAAAGGTTCATGTTCTTGAGCCAAAAATCTAAAGTATTTAATTGGTGAAATAATTTTAAGATAATTATAGAAGAATAAGGTAAAAATTTCACAAAGAAGTAATGTTTGGATGATGTATATGAATATAATATTAAAAAATATAACTCTTGGTAGAATCTCATTAATGGATTTATAAGGTCATATGGGGCCTCCAAAACGTTTTTTAACCTTGTTAAATGATTTTTTTTCTCATGGAGAACCTGTGTTACTCAATGACACTAAAACTAAACAATTAAAAAAATATTATGTATGGATCACAACTTTTAGTGACAATAATCCATTGTAGCACCCCCAGTTTAAAGTAAGTAACCCTTTATTTATGATTTTTATGTATGTAATGTGTTTTAGTCAAGTTTGGGAGAGTTTTGATAACTTTTGTAATGTTTTTGGGACTTTTATAGAGGTGAACAATGTGAGAATGGTTAGTAGAACCCATAAACACCTCTAGGAAACTGCACAAAGTTAAACAAAGGCTACTTGGTAGGTACACGATTAGGTTCATGGTTTGGAAAAATCATTCATCCACCAAGGATTAGCTATGTGAAGTGGAAAATATAGAGTCTATAAAGTTTGTGCATGGTTTTTCTGACTTTACAGGACAACAATGTGAGGTACTTATTGAGTAAGATTCATGTGCACAGTTTTCACATGGTTTTCCTAACAATGCGAGATAACCATGCATGACCACAATGACATTTGAAATTTTAGAACTCACTTGGTTTATCCCCTTAAACCCTCATGTTTATTAAATTATGAAACTAAAAAAAAATATCTCCACTCTTAGGTGGTGGGGACTCTTCCCTTTGATATAGGAGAGATCCTTTGGTGATTCTTGGTGTATTGAATCTCATAAACCTTGGTAAGAATCAATTATTGGTCATTTTCATTAGATCTATTACTATTCCATCTCTTTGATTCACAGATATAGTCTATTGTGTAAATATCTATGATATTTAATTTCTTTAATAAGGATATTTTGTTTTTTTGATGGTAGGTAATGAGATCTAAGTTGCATTATTTTTTTTCAACCGAATTTTATTAAAGAATTTGTGTCATTTTCCATTTTAGCGATAATTTCATAGGTAGGTGTATTCAACATTGAATCCTATTTTCAGAACATGAATTATGGGTTTCAAATTTTTCAAATTCATAGAATTTTATTGTGATATTGTTATGATAATCTTTTTTGAAACCTTATTTAGTGATAGTTTCTAAAATTGTGGAATTGTTATACAAGGTGCTTCATTAGATGATTTTAAAAGGGTGATTTTAAAAAATGTTTTTTTGGTTTGATTTATGGAAAAGGGTTTTTTGGAATGGTTTTCAAAAAAAAATTAATTTTATTTAAATGGTTAGGAAGAATTGTTTTGGCACGGTTTTGGAATAATTGGTTAGCGAGTGTTCATTTTCACTGGCTTGACCTTTTTGAAGGGCCATGTTTCATTGGGGAAATATTATATGGTTACCTTGTGATTACTTGGTAGATCGATGGGAGACCTCTCATGAATATAGAACTATCACTTGGTCATGCATGTCTGTATTGGAATAGGTTATGTCAAATGTATTTGTGAAATGGGTTGAAATACTTAATTGGTAATCTTCCATGAAAAATGTTTTTTTTAGAAATATATTAACTTTTTATAAAAAGTTTTAAAGTTTTTATATAAATTATTTATATTTGTGTGCCAACATTTTCTATCATAATGGATACTGAATTTCATTAATAACCCACCTACTTTGGAACATTGGTGCTTTTGCAGCTATTATTTATTGAGACATAGAAAAAGTTAAGGTATCTCATTTCATTAGTTATTCGTTATGAAACTTTGATATGTATTTTGGAGTTGGATCATGGAACATTTTGGGAGCTATGGCGTTATGTATTTGTATTCTTTGAGCATTGTGGTTTAGTCTTCCACTTTGGTACTCTGATTTTGGTTATGATATAGTTTGGTTGTATTTTGGTTTTACTGTTAGTTTGGTATTACATGAATTTTATTATATTATTATCATTTCATCATAAAGTGGTTTTTGGTTATGGTATTCCTTATTGTGGTTGTTTTATTTTCAAAAGTAAAATTGTCCCCCAATTGCATTGAATCCCTTGGAATTTATTTTTAGTCTTTGGATTCTTAGAAATTTCACCTAAGGCCATGTATAAATTCTAACCCAACATAGTACAATGATGATGGGTTAAGTGTTAAAATGGTATCAATATTTCTATGTCCAAATATTTTTAGAAAATTAGTATTAGTTTGTTTAATCATGGGGTATCAGTTGTGTGAGTCTTGGAGTAGAGAATCATCCTTGATTATTTCTTGGGTGGGGATGGTTGAATGGAGTAGGATTGTTGGGACATTAAATGTAGACCCAAAATGGGTGTAGATAACCTACTTATGTTGACCCTAAATTTACCAGGTAATCGGGAACATTGGTGTTTTTGAGACACTTATAGGAGTTGTAATATCATTGTCATTGGTTTAGCCAATGAGAAGAGAATGAAATTAATTTTATAAATGACTTCCCAATAGGAGTTCATATTTAATTTTGAATAATGATTTATCATTTAGTGAAAAATGATTTATTTTTAAAAATTATGTAAATATATATTCTAATACGGATTTTAAAAAAGGCATGGTAGTTGTATTTTAAAAATTATTTTCTTTTCTAAATCATGATAGAATTTTAAATAATGATTTGGAAGTATAGAAAGGTTCAATTTGGGAAATCCTTGTTGTGATAGTTATGATGTGATAAATTTTAAATCACTAAGACTTTGGTTTCTAGAGAATGAAACTTATGGAATTTTTTGTGTTTAAAGAAAATATCACCTTATAAGAATTGTAGAAACCAAATGGAGGAAGCTACTAAGAATATAGTTCTACATGAGACACAGGTCAACTAAGAGATGGTTTAGATTATTTTTCATGCTTTTTAAAATATGGATAGAGGAAAAAAAAGGGATGAACCAAGGAATATAGGTCATTCCATTCAATTAAAGAATCATAATCCACCAATCTTTTGAGGTGATTCAGAAACTAAGAAAGAAGAGGTGTAGGTGAATAGAATGAAGAAAATTTTTGATTTCTTTGGCACACCATCTATGTTGAAAGTAAATTTGGTGATGTACATGAAAGAGGATCTTTTATTCCAATGGTGGGATTTTGAATCTCATGATAAATTAGACAAAATAATTTCTTGGAAGGATTTTAAAGAATTTTTAAGCAAAAAATTCAATACTCATACTTTCAGGATTCCTAGAATGATATAATTTTTCATGTTGAAGAAGGATAATCACTCAGTGACAAAGTATGCAGATAGATATATGAATTTATTATGCTTTTAACCTAAATTTACTATCAGTCCATATTTAAATACACACGTTTTTTAATCAGGATTGAGGAAAAAGATTCACTCAAAGACTATGGTGCTTTGTATAATAGATTATATAGAGATAACCAATATATAAATGATAGAAAAATGGATATATTATGTATTATTTTTGGGGAAAACATGTCAATACCTACAAAAAATGGTGGGAACTCTAATACTGGGAAGAAGTGAAAGAAGGAAACCTTTTTTAAAGGTAGTGTAATGGATCAAAATTGGATGGCTAGATCATTGAATCTTTCTCCAATACACGAGAGTAAAGTGGGATAATTTTAATGTGGTTTTCTTGACCACATGAAGTGAGTTTGTATGGAACCACCTATAGAATTCCACGATTTAAACCAAATGCAGAATCTCTGGTGCTATTTTTGTAGTGGTCGATGGTCAGTTGTTTGGGACACATCCCATGTTTCATAGAAATTGTATGATTCGATGGGTTGAGGGAAGCATAATACCTCTAATTATCAAAAGTGAGTTTCCTATTGTGATTTAAAAAATACCCTGACTCCACAACATGGGTGATCTCAATAGGGAAATAGCGAACAAAGTTTAGTGATTAAGTAGTTATATAGAGTTAAATGTGTTGTTGTGGTTAACCAATCTAGTCCATCGATGGTGAGAGGTACACTTCATTTGAATTATATCCTTATATAATATTTTTTGATATAGGTGTATCCTATTGATTTATTTATTCCCATGTTGTTGATCTTATATGTTTAAATGTTGAGATGATTCCTTTTTTTAGACTTCAAACTCCTCTTGGTCAAAAAGAATGTTAAAACTTTATGTGCAATGCATGTTATATAACTATTGATGGAGTTTATTTAAAATGGGAATTCTCTATTATTAAGATGGGTGATTATGAAATAATATTGGGAATGGATTTGTTGAAAATTGTGAAGATTCAAATCAACTATTATACCCTATGGGTTAGTTTTATGACTAATGATAGATCAATGATATCTTTAGTGGTGAAAGGAATTTAAAGGATGGTATAAAAATATTTTTAGGACTAGTGGATGGATATATCTCATAATAATTAGAATCTTTGAACTTGGTATCGATTGATAAGAATGAGAATAGTAGTTTTTCAGATGTTGTTGATCAGTTTCGGGATTTTTTTACTAAAAATTTATCAAGGTTCCCATCCAAAAGAGAAGAAATTTTTATGATTGATCTCCTCCAAAGGACATGTCACATTTACCTTTTTTCTGGCCATATGTAAATATTAGAATTAACATAATTCAAGGTTCTATTAAAGAGATGTAAAGAAAAGGATACATTTTTTCTAGCACGTCTTTGTGGGTAGCACCAGTCTTATTTGTGAAAAAGGGGGATGTAACTCTTTGGTTGTATGAGTATTATTATAAGCATAACCACGTTAAAATAAAGAATTGGTATACACATCCATGCATTTATTATCTATTTGATCAATTTATAGGATCCTAGTGGTTCTTTAAAATTGAATTATGATTGGGAGATCACTAATTATGGGTTTGGAAGGAGGATATTCCTAAAATAGCTTTTGGGAGTAGATATAGCCATTATGAATATGTGGTTATTCTATTTGGTCTTATAAATGCGCCATTAGTCTTTATGGTATTGATGAATTGGATATTTAAAAGGTATATGGATTCTATTGTGGTGGTGTTTGTTGATGACATATTATTGTATTCAAGGACAAGGGTAGAGCATGAGAAACACTTGGGGATGGTGTTGGGAATCTTGAGAGATCATAATCTATATGAAAAAATTTCAATGTGTGATTTTTGGACACAAGAATTGTATTTTATTTCCTTGTTATCTCTAAAAGAGGAATTTCTATGGATCCAAAAATATAGAGGGTGTTATATCTTGGAAATTTTAAAATAATGACTTTGAGATATGTAGTTTCCTTTGTCTGGATGGTAATTATCATTGTTTTATTTCTTATTTTTCACAACTAGCTTAACCTATTAAATCTTAAATAAGGAATAATATTCCATTGAAATTAAATAGGTATATTTGTAACTATTTTCAAGAGATAAAGGTTCTCCTAACATTAGATCTAATATTGATATTACCGTAATCAAGACAAGGGTATGTAGTGTATTGGGATTCTTTGGGACTAGGGTTCAGATGTGTTCTCATATAGTTAGATCATGTGGTTACTTATGGATTTAGGAAGTTATGGTTACGTGAGAAGAGATAATCAATATAATATTTAGAGTTAGCTACTATAGTCCATGATTTTAAGACATTGAATCATTACCTCTTCAGTGATAAATTTATAGTTTTTATAGATCATAATATCTTAAAACATATTCTCTCACAAAGGTATTTTTATCAAAAGAAAATAAGATAGAAATAGTATCTTCAAATGATTTAAATTGACTTGATGTATAGACCACATAAAGGCAATTTAGTGGAAGATGAATTAAGATGAAATTTATATGCTCTGTTGAAAAAAATGATTCAGATTAGTGTTAGTTGATGTCGGTGATATATGACATGCATTTGGATTGTGAATATTGATGTAGTGTTTTAGATTTATTTTTATTTTATTTTATTACTGATTTGGTTGAAATTTATAAAGAGGAATAGACATATAAATCTGAATGTGTGGCTATAAGGTCAAGACTCAATGCTGGGGAGACCATTAACGGATTAATATTGGATAAGAGTTCATTTCTTGGTTTCAAAATAGGATAGTTGTAATTATGGATTTTCAAGAACAGATTTTTAGTTCTTACCACCATTAGAGATGAATTGTTCATCCAGGAATATAGAATATGTATCAGGAATTTAAAGAACAATATTGATGGGTTGTAATGAAAAAGAAAAGTTTTTGATTTTCTGATGAGATTCCTCACCATTCAATAGGTTAAGGTAGAGAACTAGTGGCTAGAAGGTATGTTATAGTCATTACTCATTCATGTTTTTAAATGGGACCATATAGCCATTGATTTCATGATAGGTATTCTAAGAATGGTTCAGAGACATGATTCCATATGGGTGATACACTACAAGAAAACCGCCGTTTAGCGGCGGTTTTTTCACGGCGGTTTTAAAAACCGCTGCGAAACGCGTTTTCGGGCCGCCATTTCGTGGCGGTTTTAAGAACCACCACGAAAAAACCGCCGCTAAACGACAAAAAAATTATTTTTTTTATTTTTTTTTATTTTTTATTTTAATTTTATTCGAGGATTAGCGGAGGTTTCGGTAAAACCACCGCGAAATGAAATGAAAAAAATAAAAAAAACGTGAGAAACCCTGAAATCACTAAAACGACCATAACTTTTGATTCGGGTGTCCATTGAAGCACCATGACTAGTCAAATTGAATCTCATGAAGAGATCTAAAGGCACATATAATCAAAACCGTAAGACGGTCTAAGGTGTGGAAGATATTATGGTTATAAAAAAGTTGAAAAAAGTTCTCCAACTTCAAACGGCCATAACTTTCGCTCCGGGTGTCCGTTTGGGCTCTACCACATATCAAATCGAAGCAAGTGAAGAGAGCTACGCACCAGTTTGACAGAAGCAAGCTTCTGTCATGTTTTTCGACCCCAAAAAACTCTCTGAAGGCCTCCAAAACACCGTTTCTGTCACCGGTGTCCCGTCGAACTTTTCTTCAAACAGACCTAACTTTCGATCCGCGTGTCAGTTCGGCCTCCTCCACCTGCCAGATCATAGCTTGTTCCATGAGCTTCAGTTTGACTGGTCGCATCGCCCACATGCACTCCTAGATCATATTTTATGGCCTTTTAGTGGGTATTGGGTTTGTTATGTTTTTCAATGTCTCGTTTCTAGCACCGGTTCTCCGTCAGCTTTTTTTAAATGGTCAAAACTTCTGATCCGTCTGTCCATTCGGACTCTTTCACCTTTCAGGTTGAAGAGAGTTTCAGGATCTTTGATTTGACAGGTCGCGGATCTAAAACGGACTCTCGGATCATAAGTTATCTCTGTTAATGTGAGTCCAATGTTTTTGTCTCTTTATGACCGTTTTGACAGGTTTTAACGGTAGCTCCATTTATTACTGTTTATTTGGGTTTCCATGACTTTTTATCTTTATCAATTGTTTTTTAAGGGTTATTATGATGATTATGTTGAATTATTAAGGAGTTTTCCAGAGTTGTCATGAGTTTTCGTGCGTTCTCATTTTTTCTAATGTCTCATTCTTCATATGTTTCTCCATCCTTTTTCATGCGTTTTCATGATTTTTCTTCCCTTATCACGTCTTTTCATACTTTTTCATGTGTTTCCTTTATTATTTGTTATTTATTATTTATAATATACATTAATTTATTTATTATCTATTATTTGTAACTGGTTATTTATTATTTATTATTTATTATTTATTATATATATTTATTTATTAGTTATTATTTATTAGTTATTATTTATTTTTATTTTTATTTTTATTTATTTTTATTTATTATTTATATTTAATTATTAATTATTATTTATTATTTATATTTATATTTATTTATTTTTATTTATTATTTTTATTTATTTATTATTTATTATTTATATTTATTTATGATTTATATTTATTTATTATTTATATTTATTTATATTTATTTATTATTTATTATTTATATTTATTTATTATTTATATTTACTTATTATTTATTATTTATATTTATTTATTATTTATTATTTATTTATTATTTATTATTTATATTTATTTATTATTTATTATTTATTATTTATATTTATTTATTATTTATATTTATTATTTATTATTTATATTTATTTATTATATATTATTTATATTTATTTATTATTTATTATTTATTATTTATATTTATTTATTATTTATTATTTTCTATTTATTATTTATATTTATTTATTATTTATTATTTATTATTTATATTTATTTATTAGTTATTATTTATTAGTTATTATTTATTATTTATTATTTATTATTTATTATTTATTATTTATATTTATTTATTATTTATTATTCATTATTCATTATTTATATTCATTTATTATTTATTATTTATATTTATTTATTATTTATTATTTATATTTATTTATAATTTATTATTTATTATTTTTATTTATTTTTATTTATTTTTATTTATATTTATATTTATTTATTATTTATTATTTATTATTTATTATTTATATTTATTTATTATTTATTATTTATATTTATTTATTTTTTATATTTATTATTTATTATTTTTATTTATTTATTATTTATTATTTATTATTTATATTTATTTCTTATTTATTATTTACTATTTATTATTTATTATTTATATTTATTTATTATTTATTATTTGTTATTTATATTTATTTATTATTTATTATTTTCTATTTATTATTTATATTTATTTATTATTTATTATTTATTATTTATTATTTATTATTTATTATTTATTTATTAGTTATTAATTATTAGTTATTAGTTATTATTTATTATTTATTATTTATTATTTATATTTATTTATTATTTATTATTTATTATTTATTATTTATATTTATTTATTATTTATTATTTATATTTATTTATTATTTATTATTTATATTTATTTATTATTTATTATTTATTATTTATTATTTATATTTATTTATTATTTATTTTTATTTATTATTTATATTTATTTATTATTTATATTTATATTTATTATTTATATTTATATTTATTTATTATTTATTATTTATATTTTTTATTATTTATATTTATTATTTATTATTTATACTTATTTATTATTTATTATTTATTATTTATTATTTATTTATTATTTATTATTTTCTATTTAATACTTATTATTTATATTTATTTATTATTTATTATTTATATTTATTTCTTATTTCTTATTTTCTATTTATTATTTATTATTTATATTTATTTATTATTTATTATTTATTATTTATTATTTATTATTTATTATTTATATTTATTTATTATTTATTATTTATTATTTATTATTTATATTTATTTATTATTTATTATTTATTATTTATTATTTATTATTTATTATTTATTATTTATATTTATATTTATTTATTATTTATTATTTATTATTTATTATTTATATTTATTTATTATTTATTATTTATTATTTATATTTATTTATTATTTATATTTATTTATTATTTATTAATTTCTATTTATTATTTATTATTTTTATTTATTTATTTTTTATTTTTTATTTTTTATTTTTTATTTTTTATTTTTTATTATTTATATTTATTTATTAGTTATTATTTATTAGTTATTATTTATTATTTATTATTTATTATTTATTTTTATTTTTATTTATTATTTATTATTTATTATTTATTATTTATTATTTATTATTTATTATTTATTATTTATTATTTATATTTATTATTCCTTATTTATTTTTTATTTTTTATTATTTATTATTTATTATTTATTATTTATTATTATTGAGTTTATATTTATTATTTATGTATTATTTGTTTTTTCAATTAATATATATAAGTATATTAAATTCTGTTTATTAACTACATGGCGAGGTTGTTGGAGTGGTAAAGTCTTTGGAAAATATGCAAGAGGTTAGGGGTTCAAATCTCACCAAACGCAGAATTTCTTTATATTGCATGGGTATGCATGTGCATGTGCATGTGCATGGGATGTGCATGCATGGATAAATAAAGTAAATAAAATAATTCGAAATAAATAAATAAATAAAATCAATACTAAATAAAATAAATACGAAATAAAAAAAATAATAAATACGAAATTAAATAAATTAATTAATAAAATAAATAAATAAAATAAAATAAATAAATAAAATAAATACGAAATAAAATAAATACGAAATAAAATAAATAAAATAAATAAATACGAAAAATAAATAAATAAATAAATAAATATATACGAAAAATAAATAAATAAATAAATAAATATGAAAAATAAATAAAAAATAAAATAAATAAATAATAAATATATAAATAAATATATAAATAAATATATAAATATATATATATATAATTAAAAAAATTAAAAAAAATAACAAAAATAACAAAAAATAACAAAAAATAACAAAAAATAACAAAAATAAAAAAAAATAAAAAAATAAAAAAAACTGCCGCTAAATCATTTAGCGGCGGTTTAAACCGCCACGAAACGTTCTGCGACGGTTTTGAAAACCACCGCGAAATAGTTTCCCAACGCACGATTTAGCGGCGGTTTTGAAAAACCGCCGCTAAATGCCTTTTTTGTCGTAGTGATAGTGTATTGTCTCACAAAGTTGGACCATTTCATCCTAATCCATGAATCTCATAAGGAGTAGGACATCTCAAAAATCTATATCCAATAAGTATTAAAGATGAATGGTGTACAAGTTTTGATATCACTAGAGTGATATTTGAGGTTTACATATCATTTAAAGAAATCTTTATAGTAATCCCTTGGGACTAACTTGACCATGAGTATGGCATATCATTCTTAGATGGATGAAAAATCCAAAAAGATGATAAAAACTATGGAAGTCATTCTTTGGGATTCTGTAAGGGATTTTGGTGTCTTATGGGAGGAATACATTTCATTTGTTGAGTTATCACATAACAAAAGTTGTCATTCCGCTATACATATGGCTCCTTTTGAAGCATTGTATGGGTGTCCTCTTCATTATCCACTTTGTTGGGTAGAAATAGGTAAGACTTCATGGGTTGGGCCAAGTCATGTATGATAAAAAAAATATAGAATATTCAGTTTATCTAGAAATAGATGGAGATAGAACATAGTCATCAGAAATTGTATGTGGATCATCATCAATATTTTTTGTCATTTGAGGTGAGAAATCGTGTTTTCTTGAGAGTATCTCCAAGGATTTAGCATCATCATTTTGGGAAGTAGGGAATGTTATCTCCTCAATACATAGTCCCTTTTTAGATACTTTAATGGGTTTGTGAGTTGGAATATCGGTTGTCTTTCCCCCATGGTTTAGCATAGTGCACATTGTGTTTCATGTATCTCAGTTGAAAAGGTATCATCTTGATCCTAATCATGTGATTTTATGGGATCCCATTGACTTAGATTCAGATTATTTATTGGTTCATGTTTCTGTATGGAATATGGATTCGAAATAGAAATCCTTTCATAGAAAAAAGTATCATTCTATTTTATTTTTTATGAAAAAAAAATTGTTTGATTCATGAGGTAAAATTAGAATAGGAAAAGGAAATTGTCGAGAAATGGCCCAAACTATTTCATGGAAATGGTGGTTTTTTAGTTTTATGGGATGAAAAGGCCAATGGTGGGAAGAATATATCACCTCTAGTATCATGTTAGTGAAACCTTATTTATGTTTCTTATGTATGTAAAGTTTTTGGGTGAAGTTTGGGAGGGTTAGGAGGACTTTTGGAATGTTTTTGTGTCTTTTCTAGAGGTGTGCAGTTCGAGAATGATTAGTAGAAATTGTGAAACACCTCCAAGAAATAGTGAAAAGAGAAACATAGGCTATTGTGTAGGTGCGTTGTTAGTTTCACGGTTTGGTCAAATATTTTATCCAACTAGGAGTATCAATTTAAAGTGGGACCGATAACTTCTATATGTTTGGTGCATATTTTCTCTAAAAATGTGGTCCAACTGTGATATGAGCTTTTGGAGGAAGAGGTTTGTGCGGGACTAGTATATGGTAATGAGGTAGATCCAAAAAAAAATTATCTCATATGGATTTATCCTCTTAACCCCTTGTTTTTCCTCTATTATGATCCAAACTCAATTTTGTATCCTCCTAAATGTTTTGGATACTCTTCCCTTCCATAGGGAGTGATCTATTGGTGATTCTTGGTGCATTAAAGCCTGGATTATTTGGTAAGTCTCTATTCTTGTTCATTTTACTTAGATATATAATTATTCCCTCTCTTGGATTCATATATCTAGTCAATTGATGTAGATATCTGATATTTAATGCCAATAATGATGATATTTTTCTATGTTGATGGTAGGGAATGATTTCTAGGGCTGGTTTTGGAGTTTCAACCCAGTTGTGTAGTAGAATTTGTGTCATTATTCATTTTCACCATAGTTTTTGAGATAGGTAGATTCAATATTGACACCTATTGTAAGAACTTTACGTCTTAGTTTAAAATTGTTTAAATTTATTAAATATTACCTGAAATTGTTGTGAAAATCTTGAAAGAACCCGTTTTAGTGATGGATTTTGAAATTATGGAATTACTGTGAAAAGTACTTCATTGGATGACTTTAAAATGGGGATTGTAAAAATGGTTGTTTGTTTTGATTTATGGAAAATGGTTCTGTGGGAATGTTTTCAATATTTTTTTTCTTAAAATGTTTTAGAAAAATTGTTTTGGCAAGTTTTTGCCATAATTGTTTAGTGTGTGTTAATTTTCATTAATGTGACCCTAGGGAAGGAGAATGATCCATTGGGGAACTTGAATTTGGTTACCTTTTGATAACTTGGTAGATCAATGAGAGACCACTCGTGAGTATGGAACAGTCACTTGGGCATGAATGTGTGGATGTGGGGATTGGAATGGGTTATGCCAAATCAATTTGTGAAATGGGTTGAAAGAGTTGGTCGGTTTTTTTCCAATGAAAACAATTTTATTGGGAAAATGGATTAGATTGTTATAAAATGATTTAATTTGTTAATATAAATTGTTTTATATAAATTTTTTATATCATTGTGCAAATATTTTATATCCAAGTTGCGTGAATAGTAAATTAATTTGGGGGAAACCTGCATAGTTTAATTACTCACCCCCAGCTTTGGAACATTGGTGCCTTTGTATATATTGTTTATTAATACATAGTTAAGTCAAAGTATCTAATCTCTTTATTGATTCCCCATGATACGTTGGGTTGCATTTGGGATTTGGACAATATATCATGTTGGGAGTTGACGAGTTGTTTCTTTGGAGTCATTGATCTTTATGCTTTTGTCTTCAAATTTGTACTTTGTTTTTGTTTATGATGTAGTTTGGTTATATTAGTATTTTTCGGTCAATTTGGTATTACTTGAGTTGTATTACATTATTATCATGCATCCTATTGTGGATTTTTTTATGGTAAACATTGTTGTGATTGTTTTATTTTCAAAGGTATAATTGTCTCCCAATTACATTGAATCCCATGGCATTTATTTATAGCCTTTGGTGTCTTGGGGATGTCTCCTAAGTCCATGTAAAAATTATTCTTCAACTCAATCCAATGAGGAGGGGTGGGCTGTTACATACATCCTCACCATGAACATAACAAGGTTATTTGAGTCTTAAATCACTATAAGACACTCTTTTTGGGTTTATTTTTTAAATTTTAACAACAGCCACAAGTTGACATAATCACTAAAAGATTCTAAAAATGGGTAAAATGATTTTCAAAATGATCCTCATAGTTATAGTGAGCTTCACTCTTTGTATCATGAACACCCAATACCTATCAACCATTATTTAAGATTATTTGGCCAGATTTCTTAAGACCCTAATAATAAAACAAATGAAAATGAATATAAATTAATGTATAATTTTTTTCAAATCCTACCTCATGTTAATTTGGGATATCTATTTCCTAATCTCATGTTTGTTAATTCTCATTCATCAAAAATAAAACAATTTAACACAAACCCACAAATTAAGGTACATAGGGTGGAGTGGAACTTGATAGAGGGAGAATATACAAAAAAAAGGATGTATTGTATGATAATTACATCTACAACACCATTTTCACAGATGAACCATGAAATATACATCAAATGATGAGTTAACAGCACTTTTAATGGTGAAGAAGAAATGGAAAAGAAGGGTGATTGATTTTTTGGTTGTGTGGGTTGACTATAATTAGGGAGAGTTTGATTTTTTAAAATATATTGTTATATAATTAAAAAATTATGAAACACAACTAAATACCACTAGGCACTAGATGACCACCATTGGGTACCCAGTGGACCATCGACCTTTTTTGGACGTCCACCTACTTCACAACAACAATTGGGGGTCTTTCCCTTACCTCTAGATTCCACATTGAGTACTTAAATAACAAACATAAGGTACCTAGTGGTATGTACTAAAATATTGTTTTATTTCCACTTATACCCCTTGTCTTGGAAATACAAATACCCCTTTAAATATTTTTGCTCAAGAAAAATCATTAAGATGTTAAAAAAATAAAAATAAAAAATATTTTATATCATTATAGTGATACTATATTCATGTACAATGTACTCAATATATTAAAAACCCTAAATATAATTTTGAAGGATGTATTCAATATCCTAAGGCTACAAGACTATTTATTTTATGTGTGATCATCTATAATACATTATTAAGTAATAAAAGTCCAATGAAATTAATTAACTGGATTTAGGAGAATTTTTTATCATAATTATTTAAATAAAAACCTTAAAAACTATATTTGTATGTACATAAATATAAAATAAATAAATTAATATTATCCTTTCTAAAATCACAGTGAATTTCTGAGATTATATCTCTTAAATACTATAAAAAATAAATTATTTGAATACATAAATTACATAAAATGGATCACATTAAATTTATATAATTAAATATTTATAGTGTCCCTTAATAACTAATTTATCTATTATATTTTATAGAAATTGTGATCATGTAATAAAATAAAAAATAATACAAATATTAAGTAAAATATATTTATTTTATAGATAATCAACATAGTGGGGTTGAAATTGGATGCTAAAAAAAGATCACTATTATAGATAAATTATTGATGTATATGACCAATAATCATTCCTACATAGAGAAGTTATGTAATTATCTATAATATGTAAATAAATAAGGTCAATTCACAAGGAATCAACCCATATCACCTCATTACAACAACAAAAATATTTTGTAGTAAGGTCATGGAATATGTCCCATAAAAATATTTTCAGGAATTTGGGATGTGTGAAGAAAGAAAAGATAATAATGAAATCATATCATTTAATTGTGGATAAGAATAAATTGTCTTTAGTGATCCAAACCCCTATAAATAATGAAATAGTAGTAAATATTGACTAAAAAGAGTTCAAAATTATAATCCTTGTTAAGTGTTTACCTCTATAGAGATTTTAATATATGGAAAAAATTCATGACTCAATAAAAAAATTGATTATGTTGTAGTGGATAAATATGAGTTTAAATTCATAATGTTATTAATTTTTTCTAATAATTATTTATATAACCTGAATAAAAAAATCATTAATTCTTTGATGGTATATGTTAAATCCCTTAAAGAGACTAAGTCTCCAAAAACATATCTCTAAATATAGATATCAATTAATATATAATAATGATAAATATTTATATATACTAATTATTTCATCTTAAAATAATTTTATTGAAGAATAATATAATTTATAACCATGCTTAAACACTATTCGTATGTGAGAAAAAAGGAAGAGTATTATTTCCAGTATATAGAAATTGTAGAAATTAACTACCTGGATATTTCATGGAAGGATTATGTTTATATTTAAATTTGTTATAAAGAATCTACTAGACACATTAATGATAGGTTATAAGGGAGTATTTTAATTCACATTGATTAAACTATATAAATATATTTAACTATATCATCAAGCTTCCTAATAACTAAGAAATCGTACCCTAAAAAGTATTGGGGGGAAGTCTTACATTTTTAGATATCATATTAAATGTAAAACCTCTTAATTATTTGATAGTGATTATGAGGATTTTATGGTAAAAATTAGCTAATAATATATCTCATTATTTTTCATGCACTTTTTTGGAAATTTTTTATTAGGTATAGATGCTTCATGTGAGAGATTAAAAAATAATTATTTACTAAACATCATATTATATTTTAATAAAAAAGATAATTTTTTACATCTTCCATATTATATTTAAATGGTATACCCTAGTCATAAATACAGTTTTTATATCATTTTTACTCATTATAGTAATTTTTGAGATGTATTTAATCTCAAATTATAGTTCATAAATTCATCATAGAGAAAAAAGTGATCTAAATTATAGAATCAGGAATAATAACACCTATACATTTAGGTGATGTTTATATGACTAAATCATATATGTCCCATATCCTTGTGGAATTATTGTAATTGAAGTAGTCAATACACAAATAATAGTGATAAATGAGTGAATATGAATTGAAAATGTACCCATATTAGGAAAATTAATTGACATATAATCAAATAATTTCCTATATTTCACTTAGATAAATAATTATAATTATATATTGGCCTCATTCCTGATCAAAATTCTATATCTAGTCTATTATATCAAATGAATTTAGAAGTCTTTACTTTAATTAACTAGTATCTCAAAAAAAATATGATTAGTGATTCATCTATCCAAGCATTTTACATTGGGGGGACAAGTATTTGTTTCAAAATAGAAATATAAAACAATGTTATCATTTAACGACTATAGAGACAACATTAATATCATTATAATGAACATGTTCTGATTAAAAAAATGATTATTTAATTCAACTAATCTAATGGTACAAATATTTGTTGAGGATTGATTTAATACATGTGTACCATCAATTATGTTTGAAATTTAATTACATACCAAATATGTAATTTCACATGAGATTTTATCAAAATTAAATCTTTCTTTATCCTTTGAATCTATAAAATATTCTATATATATTTAAAATTTTAATAAATAATTTTTTTAATTTTTATTTAGAATAATTTTTTTATATTAATAAACTACATCCATGTAATCTAGGAGTTGTGAGGAACTTGAAATTTATCAATGGACTATACTAGAAACCCTATTTGATACATAAAAAATTTAACATATGGAATTGTTTTACTATAACTAGTTTTTTTAAAGGACCGTGATATAATAATGGGTGGAATATACATAGACCATTTAGTGACCACATTGATCAAAGAATGGATACATATTACTAATATAATGTAAATATTCAATTTAGTCTATAAATTAAGCTAGTATTAGTGATTCATTATGAAATTATCTAGATAAAAAATACACTAAAAAATATAACATGATGGGGATAAAATTCACATGGACCAAGGAATGAGATGGAATCTTCTAGGATTTGAATAAGTGTTTAGTCAATGGGATTATTTTTAATCATAAAATATATGTAAATATATTTATAATCTATCATGATGGATCATAGGAAGAAAATTATATGAATCTTATTATAGAGTGAAAGGGTATCATATTATGCATCATGATATTTATGTCCCTGTGATCACAAATATCAAAATGATAATTTTATTTTTAGCAATAATATTTATTAAATAAACTATATAAAAAATTTATATATTTTGATAAGATTTTGACACACACATTGACCCAAAAAGTTTTAATTATAAATCAATGAAAAGATATATAATTAGTAGGAAAAGTGTATTTAGATATCTAGAAATGGATTTTTATTATTTCATTTACAATAATCCAAATAAATAAATCATATTTTAATGAAATGTTGTGTGGGAAGTAACACGGTAAAATATGTATGGTGGGGATTGAGAATTATCTAATGATAAAGGATATAAGAAAATTATAGCTCATAATTATAATTGATTTGGAAACCTCATAAATTTACTAGTTGATTATTTAATATTATTTTCTAGATATAACCATGATGATATAAAAGAATACATTTACATAAATAGGATGGTGGAAAATTTGGAAATTTGAAAATTCTCAGAATTGAAATTTACTTATTCCAATTGACCAATAATTGGGAAACGTTTTCGGGTTCCATAAGTATATGAACTATAGAAGGAGTTTTTAGATAATTTACATAGCTTAAACATCTCCATAAATTTTGAATGTGTGAAGATGTTTAGAAATTTTTTAGAACATTACTTATTAGATTACATATTTTAATATGTTTATGAATACAGAAAATGATTCTTAGTTTTAAAATAATTTATGGTTATGAGAAAAATCATTTTACTCTTTATGAATCCTCTCTATATATATCTTTAGGTTAGATAGGAATATCGAGAATGAATTGATTATTTAATTTAATAATTCTTCTAAATGAATTAATGAGATATGTATTCTCACATAGAAACTTTTGAATTCCACAAATTTTCTAGACACATAAAAGGATTAATCCCTCATGTTTCATAATATAATTTACATGGATTTGAAATTCAGTGTTTAGGTTAAATTTTCATTAATATTATATGATCCAAATTTAGAAATAAACTCCAAATTTAAAATAAATAATAAAAAATACCTTAAAACCAAAGTTAATTTTAGTATTTATAACCATACTCAAATGAATAGGAAATATGTATAGAAAATTTAAAAATTCGATAAAATTTTTGGGTCTTATGTACTTAATTATGAAGGATTTTGTGACCAGAACCCACTAATGTGAAATATCCCAATAACAATAGTTGCATCCCCAGTATATAACCATTATTTTATATAGCGTTTAATGGGAAAAAATTAGAAAAAAATTAAGATAAAGTTTGATGAAGTGACTATTGTGTCCAAAACGTTTAGAATATAGAAGTAATAAAATATATTATATATAGAATAACACATAGGAATTAAAATGTAGATATTAAATTTATAAAAAAATAAGAGGATGAACACATAATTCCAAATCTAGGACCATGTTTTTCAATTATGTCACCAAAAAATACAGTTATAAGTTTTATTAAAAATGTGATTATAAATACAAGGTACATTGGGAATTTTTAAATGATGTATCATATAGGTTTCATTATATATATCTGTGTGTGTGTGTGTGTGTTGGTTATCATTCCTATAAAACTATAAGGAATTGGTATCTTTTATAACTCTGATATGAGAAAGTACATGTCCAACTCAAATTAGGCACTCAAAACTAATGGATAATGTATGAAACATGAATTATCATATAAAGAAAACCTAATATAAATCCATAACAATAAAATAAATGTACTATAAAATAAGATAACTCAATAAGTATAGAGTAAATTTATTTTTCCCAAATTGACAAAAAAAATAAAGGGGAATGAGGAGGAGATTATAGTGAAGTGTTCAGATTTATCCCCATATTTATCTTAAATTTCAATTAAGGGGATTTTTTATTTAGGGTGCTGGAATGAATATTCTATATAATAAAATAAAAAAAATTAAATTTTACAAGTCCACCACTCTAGATAGAATTAAATTAGAAATTTTTATTATTTTATAATATACTATTATAATTAAATGTGTACATTTATCATAACAACAATTTTTGAAATTGGACTATACATAATTCTAAACACCTTGAATATGAGTTATAATTATCTTATCTAATTTCCATAGTAATAAGTATGGATATATGAAACATGGTTACTATAAAATTAGTATAAAAATAAAATATAAATATTTTAGTTTGATAGTAAACTTATTAGTAAATTTGTGGTGTTTATATTCAAACTATAGTAATTTATAGGAAGGTACGTGGGTGAAGTGTTTATTACATGATTCTTTAAGTATGTTAAGGAATTTATTATGTAACTACTGTAAATAATCAATATGTTTCCACTGAAAATACGTGATAGGAATTGGGAATATCTTTTATATATAAAAATATGAATTATTACTAAAAAATAATATTATTATTTTATGTTTTCTTCAAAACCAATTTCCTTCACATAGAATGTAAAATTTTTAATGTAAATGGAGTTTTATTTAATAATTACATTTTCTTACAAAAATATTATTGTTTACAAAAATAAACTAAAAAAATCTATTCAAACATTATAAATTGGATAAGTTTTTCTTTATGAAAAATTTTTATAAATATTAAAATTTAATGTTAAAAATTGGATATATATAATTTTTATACATGATATGTTTTAAAAAAACTTTTTTAGAAAAGAATTTTTGAATAAGTAGTATAATATAATTTTATAATTACTGAATAAATCATATTATATTATCCACTAGTTACCATTTCAAAAATTAAATGTTAATACTCCCATAAATAGTAGTATTATGAAAATACCATTTAAGGACCCCAAAATTATATAAATTATCTCTCAAATCTCACCTATAAATGCCAACAATTCCATTCCATTATCTACAATGAGGTATTTTTATTTTTATTAAATTATAAATTAATATATCTATCTTTATATAAAGTATTTTTTTAGTATTATAATGTGAAAGGTCTTGATTTGGAATCTATCATGGTAATAAACTAACATATTTTCCTACCCTTATATATTTGATGTCTTGTTGTTGGTTATTATATTTTTAAAAAATATATCTTTATTTTTATTTTATAATATTTATTTCATATTTTATAATAAGTATATGTTTATTATTACCCATGTGATATGATTTTTATCTGAATTATAATAGTATGATATTTCATAATATAATGTAAGGTGTATATAGTCTATCCATTGTGGTGACTTTTAAGAATACTCATGGTTTTTCTAAAATAAATCATTTAAATCTAAATATATTACCAGGAAATAATTCATTGAATGTTTTATATATTTCTTGATTATTTTAAAAACACTTTTATATAAATTTTCCTTTTAATGGGATATTATTAATATATACCTTAATAATTACTGAAACTAATAAGGTCCTAACCACCTTATAAAGGGGTAATAATGTTCTGACATCATTTTCACTAAATAGATCTTGTTACCACGTTATAATAAACGTATGATTATTTCATAAATATCAAATAAGAGTAAAAACTATATAATGGATATTAAATCATAAGTACATGTGGTTTTGTACATGATCCATCAAATGTGATATGTATAAGGAGTGTACACATTACAATATGACATGAAACCCTTCCACAATGTGAATATCCTGATTTACAAGATACACCAAAAAAGAGTCTCCTTGATTTAAAAATAACTCCGATCAACATTTTCATGAAGTGAACTAGTTTCATAGAATATAAAATTTTCACACTTTGAACAAGTTTATTGAATCATCTTGGAAATATATTCATGTCTTGTAAAAATTTTACAACATGAAAGTATCCAGCATTCAGTTAATAATCCAGATTCATCATAAAAAATAAACTACCTTTGAATCTTTCCAATCCTATGAAGAACCATTGAAATCATAGGATACATTTACACATAGACCCCATTAATTCATAAAAACATACATCCCTAAACATCATGTCATTTTCCAAAATAAATTTCCTCCATCCTAAAAAGTTTTAAAACAAACCCAAACAAAGAGGGAAATGAAAAGAGAGATATAAATACCTAAAGGGAGGTAATATGATGTTAAAAACTCAACACTATAATACTTTTCATCCCTGGAAAGTCATGTGGATGAATGGATCTCTTGAAAGAAGT
Organism: Viscum album; assembly: GCA_963277665.1. Lineage (NCBI taxonomy): Eukaryota > Viridiplantae > Streptophyta > Magnoliopsida > Santalales > Viscaceae > Viscum > Viscum album. Next base: position 1,281,489,981 of record OY728156.1, read on the forward strand.
GATTTCCCTACTCCCTCACGGATGCTTTATGATCCCATGTCCTGTGAGAATATGATTCATGTTACCATAATAATATAACTAGTGTGATATAATTTCCACACTAGAATTTCACATAATAGTCAACGATCTCTGATAGATGCTCCACAACAAAAATATCAGGCTCTAACTCAATCACTTCCTAACTCAGAACATGAGAGGGATCAGGATTATATTTCCTAATATGATATATATGAAAAAAAATCATTCATAATCATCAACTAAACCGGTAATTCCAACTAATAAACAATCTACCCAAGCTTCTTAGTGACCTAAAATGGTCCAACATATCTCAGATCCAACTTCCCTAATTTTCCAAGATGATGGTGACCCAGCTGAAGAGATACTTTCAAGAAAACATTGTTACCAATGGAAAACTCCAAAGTATGATGTATATGATCCACATATGATATTTTCCTACTCTAATCTGTAACCATATTCTTACTCATATACCAAGTCCTTGATGATTTCTCCTTAAAAAGACCCATTAGTGAAAAATATGCTTCACCCACCTCTTCACAACAAATAGGTGGCCCACACAAGCGACCATACAAAGCCTCAAAGGGATCAATTCTGATCAAAAACATGTAACTATTATTATAATCAAATTGAACCAGTCCTATCACCTCATGGATTTTCTTCCAAACCCATGAGGTAAACCTTGGATCCCTATCTGAAACAATGGATGAGGGAACACCATGTAACATCAAGATATCCTACAAATATAGCTTACCCAAGTCTTCAAATATAGTGGTGTCCCTAATCGGAATGAAATGGGAAAACATTTCAACTGATCAATCATCACCTAGGTATAAATATTCCCTCAAGGAGTCTATGGTAATCTAAGAACAAATTCTATAGACAACTCAACCCATTTCTAAACTATCACTAGAAGGTGATGGATAAAACAATAACATTTTAGTTGATTTTAATTTATCTATTAGTAAGGGTAACAATAAGACACCTAATTTACAATGTCACGATTCATACCCAACCACAAGAATAACCTTCTCATGTCCTGAAACATATTTTTAGAGGTTGGATGAATGGACCAAGAAAAACTATTATAGTCAAAAAAATTATATCCTCATAGATGTTGTGAAGATAAAATGACACCAAAAATAGAGAATACCATCTGAAGTGAGAGACCAACTAGAAACAGCCTCCCCACCAAAAAATGGTTTTTTTTTGAATTTCTCGTAACTCAACATTCTATTGTTGAACATTTAGAAAATACTGATTAATAGATGATGAAAAATGAACACTGGTCAGAACCATTCCTAGAAAATCCTCATGAGTATTCCAATGGAACTGATAGAATAATCCCTATAAGGTTCCACTCCCCCTTTGATTCCAAAACAACATGTGATGGTACCTTCCTTTTGAGAGAATTTACAATGGCATTCCCCTTCCCATGGTGTAGGTGATGTCAATGTCAAACATCTAAATGTATTCCACACACTATCTCTATAAAATATTAAAGTCTTTCAAAGAAAATATATAGCTCAAACTCTTATAATCATAAAAGACTATGAACCTCTCCCTAAAGAGATATAACCACCAACACTGAAGAAGATGTATAACTATAGTAAGCACTAAATCATGAGTGGGCAATTCCTTTCTTGTGGTCATAGATGATGAGATCCATAAGATGTAACATGACCATCCATCATATACATGAAACCCATAAAAGCACCATAAGAATCATAATACACCACATATCCCTTACTAAGACTATGTAAGATCAGAATAGGAGATAATGTCAGTAGTTGTTTTAACTCAACAAATCAAGAATAGCATTATTCATCCCATATAAATTTTACCCTTTTTACTACTAAGTTCAGTCAAAGGAAATTTTAATTTTTGGAAATACATGATAAACCATTGATATTATTCATCAAATTCACGGAAGATGTGAATTTAAAAGGCATTGTGTGGCTCCTCCTATGACAAGACAACCTTCACCTTCTCAAGATCAACTAATAATCCACACTCTGAAATAACATGCGCCAGGAAATCCAATTATCAAATTCAGAAACTAAATTTTGAAATATTTCCAAACAAATGGTGAATCCTCAAGATTTATAGAACCAAATAAAATATTACTTGTGCTCATTCTCTAATCTCAGATAAACCAAAATATAATCCTTGAACACTACCACAAAAATGTCAAGATACTAAAGTAATATATTGTTCACCAAGTTTATAAAATTTATAGGAGTTTTAGTCAAAAAAATGGCATTACCATATATTTTTAATGGTCATACCAAATTTTGAAAGTCATCTTCAATATATAATACTTCCAAACTCTTAACTGAGGATAACCCAACCAAATAAGGATCTTCAAACCCCATTTTACCCCATTTAATTGTTCAAAAAAATAATCAATTTAGAGAAAAGGATACTTATTCTTATCCATCACCTAATTCAACTTCCAATATTCCACACATTGTTGTATTGAACCATCTTCCTTCATAGAAAAAGAGAAAAAGGGATTCCAAAAGAAAATAACTAGGGAAAAAATCTTTTTCCACCGGATCATCCAACGAAATATTGATCTCTTTTACCTCTGCTGGTATCATATGATGTGAGTTTATTGAACTATATACATTCCTAACACTGGATTAATCAGGAAATCTACCTCCATATATATAGGAAGATCAGATAATCAATTGGAAAAAAATTTAAGAACATACGGAACAATAAAGGAAATCTCAACAATATAAGAAACGTTATCAGTATCAACTATTATAGTTGACAAAAAACTTCAGAGTCTAGGTGAGAAGTTACTGCATGACCAAAACATGGATCCCACTATCCCGGAAATACTTGATATCACACATCAGTAGTAGGGAAAAACACACCAATGATAACAATCAATCTCACCATGGTGATAAAAAGAAAAATTCATTCCGATGATGAATTTGAATATATCCATATCGAAATTGAGGAAATCCTAGACTAACTATGCATTATCTATCGAAACTGAAAAAGGACACTAAAACCCCTACTCTTTCTTCTTCTAAGAAGGTGTTGTTAAATTCATAACAATGGATGTGATATTCATCATATGTTTCAACATATCAACAAAACATGTCGAAATAAATGATTGATAGGCACTGGTATCAAATAAATCAACGGCCACAATGGATGCAATAAAGATGGTATATCTCACTATCACTGGGCTCACATTAATCCCCATTGGAAAATCATCTACTACGTAAAGGTTTTTCACTCTTGATTAATGTGGATAGATCCCTATAGTCCTTGAAATATCTAAATTCATCATAGTACACTTTATAATCGACGATCGATGTCTATAACAAGGCATAGACATAGCTTGATAGAATTTATGTATATATCCATAGAGGTCACAACTATTAAACACCTTGGAGGTGAAGGACAAGAACATCATGTTTGTTCGATAATTCCACATTTATAGTAAGTCAAGGGTATACTACTAGATATAAATAATGTTTTGGAGGATGAATTTCACTGAGAACTACCTCGAACACCCATGTGATTCTCATGCCACTTCTTTTTTCCTTCCCTTCATGCTACAAAAAACTAACACTGGGTTGATGAAAAGGGGAATCATGTCCAAAATTTACTTCCATATATATATATTAAATCATAGATTTGTATACCATATATACATATGTATACATCTTCAGCATAAATAACTATGATCTGATATTCAGTCACAAACCCCGCAAGTAATTCTAAGCAACTAGCTAATCAATCTTTACTACCTCTTGAGAAAAATGAACCAACATCAAGCACTGATTGGTTTATGTTGATGCTGAACACTCTCCATGATACAGGGAGAGAAAATTCATAGTCTTTTATTTCATCATATACTCTGAAAAAAAACTACTATAAGACGATAGACTTGGTACCCTTCAAGTCCAATGCCACATGTCTATCCACATGCACTATGGAATCCCACCATCACTTACTAGGAACCTCATGTGTGAATGTTAGGAAATTCACCCTGATATTATTAGGTGTATCCAAAATTTTGAAGTTCGGATTGATCTCTTCCAACCACTCCTCTTCATCTTTAGGTTCATTTTTAGCTCTAAAAGATATTGTATTCTCATGTAAAAAGTCGCATGATTGATCCATTTCTCTTGTAGCTCCTAGATTTACCCCAAAAACTATGTCCTAGCCTTACAGTACATTTTGTTCCATGTCGCGAGGTGGTCACATGATATTATCTATAATATTTTGATCCAAAGGTATATTCACTTGAGGAGCATCCATTGTACCCTTTTACAGAACCTGTGGAAGATGTCTCAAATATATATCACTGTACACAAAAAATAGAAAATGTTATCTAATGACTAGAAAATATCATTAAAAACTAAAAAAACATAATAAAAACCCCAAATTAAGATCAATAACCCAAAATAGGTGACAAATATCCCAATATCCCATGGTAACTTCAATTTCATCATAGCAATAGTTGTCCAAACACTCACCACAACCTACATATCATCTATTGACAATCCTAACTCTAGTATACCAAATTCCCAAGAACAAGCGTAACTATGCTCTGATATTAAACTATAATGAACCAACCCAGATAGCCACCCAATCCAGTACCTAACCTAACCTGTCACATATATGGATTATATTCTTAATCCCCATGGGATAAATACTAGCACCAAGGCATCGATAGTAACCAGATGGAATGATTTCACCCAAGTTGATGAATAAAAAATGGAATATATATACAAAGAAAGAAGAAATAATGGAATATAAAAACAATAAATATATACAATAGAAAAAAAAGAAACATTGGAAGTTATAAAACCCAAAATAATCTAAACATGTTCCAATGTAATAGTCCAACAAAAAAGGAAAAATCCCAAGATGAAAAATAGTTACTCTATATGATAATAAAAAAAATCCCTCTATCTCACCACTAACTACCCAACTCATCTATAAAGAACATCATTGCCTCACTATAGTGCCTTTCCTTTCTTGGCATTGATAAACATAACATGGGCTATACACTGATAAAGGGGTGTGTAGATTTTGAGATAATAGTCTTAGTATAATCCCCCTGAGGTGTTCCGTATCAAGTCTCAATACAACAACACAAAAAATATCAACTTTAAATAAAATAAGGAATGATAATCAGTTAAATAGTTTTTATATCAAAATCATGGTAAAGCATTACCCTTTTTCAAATTTTCAAATAATATAGGTAAAATAGTTTCAAAAAATATAATATATATTATATAAGGTTATAAAATCCGAGAAGTATAACTTTAAATCATGGGTAACATCACACATAGGATCACTATAAGTTAGGTTATCTACAACACTCATGGAAAAACATAGAAAATTGCATTCATCGAGTCTCTATACATATGCATCAAGTCTAGAGAGTAGAAAAACACCCCATAAAGTGAACCTCCAAAAATTTCCAACAAGTACCTAGAAAAGTAAGCATATAGAGAAAGGTAACTCCCCATTATTGAACCCTCATATGGTATCATTGGATGAGGCCTATTACAACACCTTCCACATAAGTTCCCAATAATTCTCATGTGCTACATTTTCTAAAAAACCTTTATAAAATCCCTTTTTAAAATCCTTTTTTCAAACCCATTTCCCAATGCTATGAAAATAACCATTTTCCTTTTACCAAAACAATGGGGAAACCATATTTTAACAAAATAAAATCACAAATAGACACAAATAAATCATTCATTAATTCCATTTTATTTATAAAACAATTTATAAAAACTAGAGCAATACAGTTAATCTAAAACAAGATAGAGATGGAGCCACCTTCCTCAAACTCAGGTCACATACACCTTTAATCAGATCCCCAACCATAGGAAGGAATGTTGAAGAACAAAATGAGTCTCTACTTATGATTCCCACATTTCATTATCATATTCCATTACATGTGTGGTCTAAAAATAGGTTTTCTCACATATACCTCATATAAATCTCACCTTCCACACTATAAATAAAAAGAAACATCCCTCAAAGGAAGATCGCATATAGGATCTAGAAAGTATCATTAAGAACATCACTACAAGATCAAAAGGAATAAAAACGAATTTTAATGGAATTTATAAAACCAATAGAAATAAAGAATTAGAAATATAATTTACCAGGAGAGACACAACACATCCACCATGAAGATAAATCATTAAATAAAATGATCCAAAAGGAAGAGAGGACCCCAAAAATCACCTAGGAAATGTCCTATGTTTCAAGAGATAATCATATACGTTGAATGAAATGAAAATAATACATGAAGAATTGTTAAAATTGTTTTACCTTGACCATTCATGACATTAAACCCTTTCATGATGTGAATGTCATGATGTACAAGATATGAAAAAAAATTGTCACCTCAAATTAAAAATATCTCTAATCAACCATTTCATGATTTGAACTAGTTTCACAGCTTATCAAATTTTCACACTCTGAAATAGTTTATGACATTATCCTAGCAATATATTCACATCATGTAACTAGTTCATGATGTGAAAGTGTCTAGAAAGTAGTTCACATTCCAAAATCGGCAAAAAAAACCGAACCACCTTCGAATATTTTCAAACCCATGTAGAACCCTCAAAATAATTTGATGCATTTATAACCAAACTCCATTAATTCAAATAAAAATACATCCCTAAAATTTATTTCATTTTCTCCAAAGGTTTTAATCATACTCAAACAAAATGGGAAATTAAAAGAGAGATGAGAATACTTGAAATAAGGTAATGAAATGTTATAGTGTAAATAATAAACGTGATGGACAATGCAATGAAATAATTCCAAAAATAATGGAATATATAGTTAAAATATCCTTGATATGATTATATAGTTAACATAGGTCGTGAATAATTACAAAAACCATATAGAGCATTCAGATTCACTAAGGAATAAAAAACTAGAAGTTGAATACTTCATGAATCAATGCCCACCTATTTTTAGTGGAACCGTTATTCCATTGATGGTACAAAAATTGATCAATACTATAGGAAACATATTTTTTGTTCTCCATTATTCTAAGAAATAGAAAGTTACATGGGTAGAAAACCAATTAGAGGGAGAAAATAGTCATTAGTGTAAAATTATCAAGAATGAAAATCCAAAAGATGAAATTGAATCTGTGGAGTGGGAAGACTTCAAAATAGTTTTTTTTTCAAAAAATATTTTCCAATCGTGGTCTAAAACAATATGGTGACATAATTAATTTATTCTAATATAAATAATGATTAATCAGTGGGAATTTTGGAGATAAAATTTACAAGGGTTTCATAATATGATTAAGTATTTTTCATTGATTTGGATGGGAAGATCTATCAATTCTTTAGTGGTATATGACTAAATATATTAAAGGCACTTATATTCTGATACTTTGGGAGTTATGAGAAGATTTTAAAGTGTTATATGGATATAGAAATGTTTTTTATATATACATAGTGGAATAATCGACTGAATGGTAGGAAGAGGTTAATGGATCCATATTTCGAAACAATTTCAACCACGAAAGATAAGGAATGAAAAAAATACTACTCATTTATAGTAAGTGTGGGAAGAATCATTATGTGTATTTTCTGTAAGGAAGTTAAAAGTGTGAAAATTGTGGGAGAGATGTCTATATAACTCTAACTAATCAGGGAGATTTAAATCCTCAACATCTGAATTCCAAAGAAAAAGTGATGATTGTGAAAGTACAACTTATAGTACAATTATTCAAGGGTGGGTAGCATGGAAATTTGTTTAATAAATTTCCAAAGCAGATGATAATAGAAGGAAACCACTACCAACTATATCATGGGATAATAGATCATGATCTTTATTTTTCAATAATTAAATCTTAATTCCGGGCTCCAAATTATTTAGTGGTAGGTTCACTCATCGTACACTAAAATCTTTCAAATACATTTTTTATTCTAGTTTTATGTATACTTTTATTACATTGTAATTTCCATAAAATAACTAATAAAACCTTGAAATTATTTTGGTATATTATTTAGTTTAAAATACAAGAGTAACTATTTAGTAATTAAGAATATATAGGGATTCTTCTTTTAATTTAGATGAGTACAGTCACATTATAAAACTAGTTATCCTTTGATTTGTGGATTTTTAAATGATTTTTTGGATGGATTGGATATTAAAGTACAATTACAACTTCAATTATATAAGTATATATATGTTTTAATAATAGTAAAACCTATAATTATATTCAAAAGAGTGATATCCCCCTATCAGTCATATCAAAAACCAACTCTTATTTCCTTAATCATGGGAATTATTAGTGAATAAGCAGAAGAAGGAGAAAGTATAAATATAGGATATGTACCCATTATTCTTGAATAAATTGATATATTTCATAAATATTTACCATGTCCTACCCAATAAAGATAGGTATAGGTCTCTAAGATAATATATAAAACCCTATCTAGAATTTCATATATGAAGTTAGTGGAATTAAATAAGAAACTTCATAATATTTTGGAGAAGGGTTTTATTCAACCATGTGCATCTCCTTTGGGATAACCTATTATATTTGTGAATAATAATGATGTATTAAAGCTATTATGAATTGATTATAGGGAAATTAATGGAATCATAGTGAAAAAATACCTTCTTCCAAGAGTTGATTATTTCTTCAACCAGCTTTGTAGGCATCAGTTCTTCTCCATGATTGATCTCTGGTTGGGGTATCACAAGCTAAGGGTGAAGAAAGAATATGTCAAAAATATTAACTTTCTAATAGGATATAAACATTAGGAGTTTATTTCTATTCCCTTTGGCTAAACCAATTCTCCTTAAATATTTATTGATATTATGAATGGAGTCTTTAGAGACAACCTTCATAAATTTTTATTGGTCTATATTGATAATATTATTATATATTACAAAATTCAGGAGGAGTATTATGATAATGTAAGGGTTATATTAAAAAATATGAGGAATGGAAATATTTTTAGTACATTTTGTAAATGTTTATTCTGGTTCTAATAGATCACAATATTGGGAGGCATTATGACCAATGAAGGAATCTTAGTGGATCCAATAAGGACAAATGTTTTAGTAGAGGGGTGTCATTATACAATAGTGACTAAGATTCCTAGTTTCATTTCTCTAGTATAAAACTACAGATGGATTGTGTAAAACATTTCACAGATTTCTAATCCACTATGCAAGTGAACATTAAATGGAGTTAAGTTTATTTAGACAAAGTAGTTTGAAGATAGTTTCAAAGAACTATTAAAGAGGTGAGTTAGTTCACATATTCTAACTTTACCCTCTAATGGGGAAGGGTTTTTCATTTATAGTGATTTATCCTTTAAGGTATTGTATGTGTACTCGTGAAAAATAAAAACATGATTCCCTGTGCATCTTGATATTTACAACCTCATGAAAATAAAAATTATCCTACCTATGTTTGATGTTACCTACATTTATATTCTCTCTAAATGCATAGATTATTATCTTTATGGGTAGAAGTATGATATATACACAAAAACCCAAATTTTAAAGTATATATTAAAAAATTCAAATTAACATGAGATGAAGGTGATGGTTATATATTCTTAATGGCTATGATTTTTCTATCCATTATCACACTTGAAAATAAAATAAAATCCCTGATACTTTGAGTATAAACGACCATAAATTTTACAATTATGGGGTTTAGAGATGAATCATTGACCAAAGAACTTGTAAAGATAGACATTGAGTTTGTAAGGGATGGGATATCATATTTCTTATCACAAATGATTTCCAACAATCATTACCAGATAAGATCAAGAGAGAATAAAGATATGATCCTATATTACAAAAGTGGATAAATGTTTTGAAAAATGGGAAGTTTCTAATGTTCAATGTTTATTATTAGGTAGTAATAAGGTTTAGTATAAGGATGTTTATTCTATATATTACAAGGTTAAAGAAAGAGTTTATGTATAAATCTCATAGATCATCATTCTTTATACGTTATGAAGGTAGAAAAATGTATTACGTCCTAAGAGATGATTATTTATGGGATAACATAAAAGGAGATATTACTAAAAATACATAAAGATGTTTGGTATATCATTAAGTGCATAAAGAGAGATAAATAATAAATATATTATTTCAACCATTATTTATACATGTATGAAAGTGGGTCAACATCACTCTGGCCTTTGTTATTAAACTTCCAAAGACATCTAATGGAAATAATTCCATATTGATAATTATTAATAGATTAAAAATGTTTTATAGTTTTATCACAATACAAGAGGATTTATCCCTTAACAACCTTTCTCGTATGTATATTCAATAAGTGGTGAGACATCATTGGCTACCAATGTAAATTTTTTGAGGTCATGATATAATATTTAATTCTGCATTCTAGAGAAATGGTTATGAATACAGAACTCAACCTCAGCATAACCTATCAACTAAAAATGAATGGGTAGTCTAAAAGGACTACTCAAAAATTTAAAGACATGTTGAGTGATTTGTCAATTAATTTTCAATGGAGTTGGTACCGACATAAACTTATCAAATTCTTATTTAACAAATTTTTTCACTTGAGTATTCAAATGGATCCTTAGGAATCACTCTATGGGAATATCATTATAACTCCAACATGATGGGATTTAGTTAGTGAATAAAAATATTAGGACCAGGAATTATGAAATACACTACATAAAATATATAAGTGATCCAAAAATATGTTAGGGATTCTTAGGTTTGACAAGTGATTTATTATGAAAATTGAAGTAAGGAATTAGAGTTTCATGTTGGGGATCATGTATTCCTAAAAATATCACCCTATAAAGGGATTATGTGATTTATAAAGTACGCTAAACTAAGTTCAATGTACATTTCACCATTTGAGATTCTAGATCATGTTGGAGTAGTTTCCTATTGATAAAAAATACCTATAAATCTTATAAATGTTTATAACATCTTCCATATTTTCCTGTTAAGAATTTGTATGTTTTACCTAACATAAATACGAGACACAAATGTTATAAAATTTCATCCATACCTATCATATGAAGAATAATTGATGAAGGGGAAAGGTGTTCATGAATAAGAAATCCTGACTCAAGATGCCTTGTAGGGATATTAAAACATTGAAGAAGCAACTAGGGATCTCGAAGGAGGGATGAAAGAGAAATACCCCAGTTTATTTTAAGGAAGGACACGAATTTCAAGTGTAAAATTTTATTAGGGGGGAAAATGTAATAACCTAAAAATTTTCCTTAATAAAAAACTCATGTTACATAATAAATATTTTATTATTTTTTATAATATAAGCACATAGAAGAATATTGAAATTTCATTGCATATCAAAAATTAATATTAACTATCATATCTAGAAACAATAGAGGGAGATAAAAAAATGTAAAATTACACGCACAACTGTAAACTCCAAAGTCTTGAATTATCCAATGAAGATGACTCCTACCATAAAAAATAAAAAAAATAGAATAGTTAGGAATATGATAGATATTTAGGGAATTGTATAACCTTTATAATTTATGTAGAGAATGATGGATCATGAGAATAGTGTAGTATAAATATAGTGTGTAAATAGAAATGTTACTATTATGATCTAACTATTACCATACTTTTGGTCAATATGGACATTTTTCAATATGACCATTGGGAATTATGGACATTGGAATTAGTTTATTTAATGATTAATGAAGAAAGATAATTGATGTGGAAGGATAAATGATGGCATATACCTATATGTTCATTTATTTTGAATCCCATTTATCATAATATGGTAGGGAAATTGTGTCCCTGGGGTTTTCACATAACCAATCCCAAAAATATATTCCACAAGGATCAACAAAAAACAATAGTGGAAATTCAAGTTAGTTGAGATCACCACTTGATCAAGTTTAGGTGAGCCACTCTATAAAATTACCACCATCGCACACCTTAAATTTAGATGGTATGTTAGTGAAATAAGGGGTTATGTATAAAAAACTTAGTTTTATAAGGTTAAATTTTCTTTTTATAAATGAAATAGTGGTCTCTTTATTACCATTTTTATTATTATTTTATTTCATAAAATACATAAGAATGTAAGATGAAAATGATAAATAGATTTTTTGAAATAAATAAAACATAATTTTCTTTCTGAAAATTTTATAATTAAAACACAGATTCTAGTAAATTTAGGTTTTTTAAATAAAATTTATTTTCATGAAATACTCCTATAAAATAATTTTAATTTAAATATATATTATAATATAAATTTATAATGTAAATTTAATTTTTATAAGATTAGAATGTTAATTATTTTATAAAAAAATTTATTTTCATAAAATAGAGACTTTTATTCAAAAGTTAAAACTCTCATATCTAGAGAAAAAACAATAAAATAAAATTTATATTTAGAATAATCACATCAAAATTAGGTTAGGTTTTAATTTTGATAATTTTCTAAAATACTCTTTCAATAAATAATAAAATACAATATTTTTTTCAATATAATATATAACTCCATAAATATATAATAATTAAAATGATTGAATCCCTGAAAAAAATAATTTTTTAATTAATATAATTTATTTTAATTAATTATAATGGTTTTCTAAACATATAAATTACTTTTCAAAGTATAAAATAGAAATTATTTTTTTGAAAAATAATATGCTATCAAAACATTACATTCTAATACCAAAAGTAATATTAAAATTTTTGTTTAAGTTCTCTCATTAATAAAATTAAAGAAAAATTCCTTAAATTTATAAAACCATGAATTAAAACCATGGATAAATGAATGGTATTCTATTTTATAAAGCTTATAATTTTAATTCCCATATTCAAAAATTAATAGTAATTTTTCTCATTTTAGTATAATTACCCACCTCTTCACCCCATTTCATTAACTCCTAAAAAATTGATAGTGAATTTACCCTCATTTTCAATCCCTATATCCTTTACCAGAACTTTCAAAGGTTCCAAGGAAATATCCTTATGATTTGAGAAGATGTTTCAATAAGAAATAGATTCTATTCCTCTCAATTTTATTGAAATACTTTTTCTATATGTAATTTTCAAATTTAAAATTTATTATGTTCTCATGCACTTATAATAAATACATTGCTATTCAAATAAATTTCTATAAATGATAGAATTTATTTATCTCTCACTATAACCATTCAATAAACCAATTTGTATGTTTGTTATACCATAAATATCATTCTTTTATTTTCTATTCCACCATTTTTATGTGTGAATAATCAACCCTATTTTTATTCAATGTTATTAATATAAATTTAATTGCACTTTATTAATTTGGAATTACCATTGATGAAACCCACATTTAATTATAATAGGTAAAAATGATGAAAAGTTTAAGTCCTTAAACACTTATATACTCAATGATTCTATATTAAACCCATCCTTGATTATCCATGGGTAAATTATAAAATTCACTGTTATGTTATATGATCAGTGTGAAACATAAGAATAAACAAATATGAAAGGTGAACCATGATAGTTCTTCAATGATTTGGGTAAATAATTAATCTCTATAAATGACATGGTTTATGATACCTTGGAGAATAACCATGTAAATATTTTTTATGATACTATGGTATTAAACATTGGTGATATAATTTTTAATGTCAAATTGTTATGTTATATCCATATTTATATTTTATGTATCACATAAACATGAATATTATATGATGATATGTTTCATTTTTTATCCATTATAATCTCTCATTCTCAATTTCTTTGTATTATAAATTTATGGGATTTATTCTCATCCTTTTCTATTAATGTATATACCCATGAAATCACATGTAGTGAGGTGAAATATAATAGAATAATAACATATATTTTCAAGAGGTTTAAATAATTTTTATGTTTTCCTTATATACTTCGTGTACTAATTTTTCATGATACTAAACATAAAAAGTTACTTTAAAGTTATTAATATTATATGTCTTTGTGGAAGGAAGTTCAAAATCATGTATTGAAAAGGTGTATTTCTATACATGATTATTCGGTATAGGTTTTTGAATAAAAATAGGTTTTTTTATTTAATGTTTCAATAATAACCTATATGGTGTCATCCTATATAGATTCTTGGTGGAATTATACTTTAAAAACCTAATTGAATATTGGTTTAAATGATACAGATCACCTTATGGAATTTTCCGTATATACATGTATATGATATTGTAGTCCTTAAGTGGGGAATTTAGGGGATTGGTCAAGTGATAAGGTCTTCAATAATCCTGGATTATACCCAGTTTAAAATCTGAGTCATGGGTAATTTTTGTAGCACTACAACCATATTGTAGAACTATAGTAGTGAAAGTACTATAACATGTTCTATAGAAGGGTATAGTCATAGTAGTTATATAAAACATTATTGGGTTTTTGAGAAATGTACTCATGAATTTGGGCAATCCATGTATACCTTTGGGCCTTTAACTGAGCATGTATTGGGGAAACTCGGGTGGAGTGTGAGTAGTGGAAGTCTAGTGAGTCTGGTCTATCGAGTATATTGATGGTGAAGTGGTAGTGAAACCAGTCACTGGTAGTAAAAAACAGCTATACAAAGAACACAAATAGTTTATTTAGGCATTGATGTTGTCACTAACATGGTGTCCTAGATAGGTCAGATGATATACTTTTAGGAATGGATATCTTAATATTATCATTGATTGTGGGACATTTTGATTTTGGGAAATGTTTCACGTTATTTTTCCCTTTAGTCATTTATTTATTTTTATGGTTCCCTCTTAACCCGCTTAAAATTGGGTATGTGCAAATAAAAAATAAAAGGCCTTTGTTCTAGTTGGGTCCACTAAGGGAGAAGTTCTATATGTGAATACTCAATAAGGATCGGTTCCCTAGATTAGAAGGTGGTCTTGGAATGTGTTCCCTAATATGTATATATGAGAAACCTATAGTTATATATTAGAATTTTGGTTTCCTTTTAATCTATTGGAAGGTAGTTGAGATATTTCTCTATGAGTTTTGAACAAGAAGAGTTATGGTTTTTGGGATATGTGAGAGAGACTAGTACAAATGAGATGTAGCTCAATATATTATTGATTCAGGTTCTAGGATTGAATAATAGTGCATTTTCTTACAATTTTTTAGATGAATTGTGATACAAAATGGTAACCCATGATAGGTGTAATCCATGATTTTGGAGTTCCCTTAATGATGGGGAGAATGAGTAGATGCTTCAAATTATGAAATTGGTGAGCAAGAGGTTCTATTAGTTATATAGTAAATTTCCAAACATTCCATGGTGTTTTTCATCTAAATCATTTGACATATATTCATATTGACATTTCTTTTTAGAGGGATGAATTAGAAGGATGATTTATCCTATTGATATCATGTTCATTTTTTGATGATGTTGTATATTGTAATCCTAGATGGATAGATCTTGGATGAATATAGTGTGGGTAAGAGCCTATAATTTTTTAATGATGACTGGTTGGTTATTAGCCATGTGGTTGGACTTGTAATGAGTGAGGTGTTTGAAATTTTGAAAACTAAGTTTTGACGTGCTTCTACCTAGATTAGATTGACATGTAGTGGGGCATGGTCAGTTTTATAGGTTCAAGATCCTAAATTAAGTGTCATGATACTAATTAGATCATGATTCTATTTATTTGAATAGTTTTTATAGTATTTTACACCATTTTACATTGAGAATAGGGTATTATATGCATTGATTATGCTTAGTGATTGTTGGTTAAGTGAACTAATGGATTCGATGAGATAGTTTTGAGTGAGTATGGTGGTCTAGACTAATGACAAGAATATGTAACGTATTCTTTGATATGTATAGTGAAATAATATATGTGTAGTGTTACATGTTGATAGGATGAGTAAGCATAATTAAATATGATTGAAACATGTGCAGTATTGGAATTGAATTAGAATTTCACTCAAGGAGCAGTATAGGGATTCCATAGAGTGGGGTATGCACTATTGCATATTTAAGTGGGTAACACTTGTTATAGTTATAAATTTACTATAAATTTTAATTTAGAAATTGAAATGATAAAGATACTCTTATAGTGGGGAGTGTCTTATCAGTCATTTTAGTATGACCCCATGTTGTATAGTCCATGGGTGAAATGATAACAGTCATTGGATGGTCAAGATAACATGAGGATACTTGTGAGAATATGGATTTAATTTTATCTATTTCCTTAGTAAATACCAAAAAATGGATTTTAATGTGATATTGTATAGATTCAATTGATTATAATAATGATCAATATGGTATTAGATGTGATCCTAGGTTGATTTATAACAACATACACTGGTGCTTGCGGTGAGAGTATGGTGTTTCGTTTAGTTGGTTGACGATCCAACCATGTAATTACATTGTGTTAGGTGTTCACCTTATTATGGATGTGTGGATTATTCTATGACGCATTCAAATATTAAGGATTCAATACCTGATGATGTGACAACACATTGGAGGGTTTACCTGAGTTTTTTTTGGAATGATTAGTTAGTAGAGGATCGACTAATGTTTTTGAGTAATATTGGGAATGGTAAGTTGGAAACAATACTGAGCATGTTATTAGACCACTAAAAAATAAATTTTAGTATTCAATTCTGATGAAGGTAACCATGGATTAGAATCTTCCCTTATGAGATAAGTATTATGATTGGGAGATTTATAAAATTATAGAATGAAACCATAGTATCTCATGATAGATGGTAATAGTTCAATACCTTATCGATGTTGATGATGGATGGGTGGATATCTCATTTATTGATGAATGATGTGGTATAGTGTTCAAAATTGAGAGGAAGAATCTCATTTTGAATTTTTGGATTGAATGTGGTCAATTGATCAAGAATTAATGACCATGTTTATTTCAGATTGATGGTTGATAGACCACTAGGTAATCCCAGGGATGAGAAAAACTATGGTTGTAATGTTTTATAGACCCACATTTTTATAGGTTGTGAAATTCAACGGAAATATAAATTTTTGGAATTTAGGTTCTTATGTGGGGAAAATAGAAATTTACCTTAGAAAATTATCTCAAAAAAATTTTACAAATACTTTGATCTCAGAATGAGGATTTTAACCTAGGGATATAATTTGGTGAGATTCCTATCCAAACATATTTTTTAGGATATTTTTATATTTGTTAAGTAATTATTAATTATTCCACATGAAAAATTACTGATATATATTAAACTAATTTTTTTATTCAAATTTTTAATTCATGGTTGAGTTCAAAATTAGGGGCTTTACCTAGGTTACATATAATATTTTTTTAAGATATGGGTCTTTAGATGGGCCATCAAATATTTATTTTATTTTATTTAGTTTGATTTTATTCCCTATTTCCCATGTTTTTTCCCTTACACACTAATATATAAGGGTATTTCCCTTATCATTCTTTTAGAGGAAAATAGTGAGAGGTATGTTAGGCATCATTCAAGGGGTTTGATCAGAGCTAGATTTAGGTGTAATAGTCATTGAGGATGGATTCAAGATTTAAGATTTATTTATTTCAGTGTAAGGTATATGTATTTGGATATTTTTTATTTTCCCATTGTATTCAAAGATTTTATGTTTTATTATATTATATGGACTATTTGGGTTTGTTTATGGCCCTTATATGGGTGATTTTTGGTGAAGTAAGGGCTTTAGGGGATTCATGGGATGTTTTTCTTCATAAAACTCAATCACACAATATGTAGTTTAGGAACGCTTGTCATTTTTTCTCCATTAAATTAAATAGGATGATGATTGCTACACAAATTATAGTTTAATAGGAATTCCATGTAAAATAAGTGATACATTATTTAGGGTTTGACCGAGTACTCAGATAGACACTCCATGTGGGGGTACATGGCATGTGAAATACCTGACCAGACCCTGTGTGTGGTACACAACCAAACCAAATGTAAATTAAATGAAAAAAATATATATTAGTTATATGGATAGGTAACTTGTATATGTTAAATATCATTTAATCTTAGTACACATGATTTACATGGGTTTTACATACTAATATGAACTGATATGCATGCCAAAGTAGAGTGTAGGTATTACATGTTGGGTATAGTGTGGTACACATCATGTATTTTCCCTTATAATATATTTTCATATTTTCTTCCCATTAGTCGTAAGATAAAAATTTAGAAGTTATTTCAAATTATTTTTCTTTATGGAATGTAAGGATAATTCCCTCATTGTTATTAGAGCCCCTTTGGTGGGATAATTTATGGTGTATCGTGTATATTGGAGATTATTTTTCTCCAGGTGATATATTGAGAGATTTATTAAGGGGGTTGTGGAATGATACCAAAGTGATTGTCGTGTGGATGAATAGATGACATGGAACATTAATAATAATGTACTAGGTTTGAGAGGTCTTGGGATAGTCCCTACCTACTGGGATCAAGATATGATGTATATATTTGATGAGGTTTTGAACCAACCTCTTAAATCTTGAGTTATATTAATCCTATGGGTAGAGATAATACCATGGTTGTTGGATATGTCTTTGTTCCAATTCGTAGAGATTGGCATGGTCATAGTAGACCTTAGAGGACATATTGTGTCTTAGATGAGAATATTTATGGGTTCAATGTGAGGATCTAGTATAACCAAGATAGTCTTATAGATATTATTCCATGTGGTTAGATGGATACTAAGGTATATTTGAGATGTATGGATAGTCATCGAGGGGATAGTACGCTAATAAAGATGTATGGATTTCATGGGTAGGTTGTGATGCCCAATGTGTGTATGTTGTATGATGTTACAAGGGAGATAAAAATGATTCATTGTATAATGATCTAATTTCATGGTAGGGGTGAGAAACACCAATGAGTTTCTAGATGAGATGATATGTGGTTCCCATCAGGTCATGGGAATACTCTTATGATTCTAGATGAAGTGTTTACTGGTATGGGATATTCACACCCAAAGTTTCTAGATGATGTGATACATGTTTATCAAAAGTAAGAGTTTACACTTTAGTTTTGTATGATCAATTTCTATGAAGGGTATAGTCACGCCACTGAGCTCAATGATGATTTGATATTTTATTTTTAACACGGAGATTCTACCCCCATATTTTGAATAATATCTTTCCAAGTAAGGGAGATTCATACCCTTGAGTTTCTAGATAATGAAATATATTTCCTCAAAAGGAGAGTTTAACCTAAGTTTTAGATTATTTTTTTCCATTATAGGGAGAGTCACACCCCTAAATTTTTAGATTATTATATGTTTTTACCTGTATGTAGATTATTACCCTATGTTTCAAATGAGGTATTACTTATTTCATAGCACAGAGAAATTACTCCCCCAAGTTATAGATATGGTCGTGTATGTTTCCTATTGGGGATCTTGTGTTCCCCAGAGTTCTAGATAATTTTATTTTTCTCAGAGAGACTCCAACACTTTCTAAAGCAGATGCAGTTAACCTTAAGTGTCACAATAAAACCTATGTATTGAAATTTTTTATTTAATTTTTCATTATTTTACTAGACTATGGATATCATGTGTTCATGAACTTTTATATGATAGCATACAATAGGTATCCCATTGGGGATTTCCTGCTGAGGATTTATTTCACACCCCTAGTATTCTCACCCTGGCACCCATGTAGACCTTGTGTATTCATTCAGGTCGAGAATAATATTTACAATGGATTAGGTAGAGGCCTGGTGTTTCGTGATTAGGGTGGGGAGTCTTAATAATTATTTAAATACTAGGATTGAGGTTTTTCTTAGGGAGAAAATTATAGAATATTTTACATTTTATTTATTTTCTTATATTATATATATGATCATCAGAGTGGGAAATATTTTAGTATGTTTTCTTTAATGACTATATTTCATTTTATATAACATAGATACATTTATTTAATCAATGCACAATGATTTATTTCATGTATGATGTTTGTTATTTTTCACTATTATTTATCACTCTGATATGATGGTATAGACTCCCCATACTGACACACACGACCCTCATAGCTAGTCACTAGCCTCTTGTGTATGGGGAGGTTCACTTGAGGACATGTGGAAATATTGTCTCATGATGTTAGAGTGAATCAGGGAAGGTAATTATAGGACCTATGGTAGTAATTGGTTTTATTTTAATCTTTTATATACTCACATATATTTTTTCAACCCCAGATCAGTACATTTATTTTTTATCCCAATATGTATCAATTTTTTTAATATTATAGTAGAAAATATTTATAGTACATTGGAGTTGAAAACTATTATTGGGGATCGATAGAGGTTGTTTAAGGTCTGTCTGTAGTATGATATTGTTTTGGGACATGAAATATTCTTTTACAATTTAGTTTTTTTGGAGATGTAACCATAAAATTTTATTCTTGGAATTTAAAAGTTTTATATTATTCAATATGGTGTTGATTGATTTCAATGAATGGTTGTTTTTTATTTCATTTTATAAAGAACTAGTTATATAGATCATCATTAAATTGAAACAAAAGATAGTACTTATTAGTTAGTGAGTATAATTCTTTGTGTATATAAGTATAATGTGGAATAACAACCTAGAGTGTTATGCTTTATGGATGTCTTCCAAGTAGAATCACTACTACAAAAATGGTTTTATCCAACACTAGGGTTTTAACATTGTTAGCTAAAAATGATGTTAAACACCACCTTTTTCAGTACTAAAAAATAGTTGTTAAAGGGGGCCTTTATCAGAACTTTTTTACAAGCACTGATAAATTGAGTCTTTTATCATCACTTTTAAAAAAGAACTCATAAAGGGGTGTTTTATTAGCATTAATTTAGAAGCATTGATAAAAGAACCCCCTTTATGAGTGATTTTTTACAAGCTATGATAAAAGTATGATTCAAAAATATTATATTTCATTAAAAATAAAATATAAATATATAAATATATTTATATTAAAATAAATATAATATATATTTTTTAAAATATGTTTCAGATAAGGTAAATTGGCATTTACACTTAATATATAATATATTTTTTAGAAATAAATTATAAAATAATTAAAAATATTTTTAATTAATAATTTTCTAATTATTATTGAGTAATAATCAATTAATAACAATTTGAGAACACAAAGAAAATCAAAAAAATAATAATAGATATAAAATAAGTTAAAAATTTAACTCAAACATCAAACATCAATAACTTTTCATTTGAGTGTCTATTTGAGCTCTACCACATATCAAAATAGAATCCAACAATGGGAAATACATCCTTAGTGATAGAGGTAAGCCTCTATCTTATTTTTTGAGGCGAAAAAAGGCACATAAGGCCTCCAAAACTATGTTTTTAGTCAAAATACCCCTATTGTTTAATAGTCGGTGGATTTGTAGGCTCATTTATAGGGGTCTTATTGACTTTTTTTGTGGGGAAGGAATTTATTTATAGGTATTACATTCATATTGATATTATATTTTTAAAATTTTACAATTTTTCACAATTAATTTTTATTTATAATCAAATATATAACAATATATAAATATTTTTTATATATTCACAAAAAATTAATTAATTTTATAAATAAATAATTAAACATATTTAAATATAAATTATATTTATTAATATATAAACCTATATATAAATATACGGATAAAAAATGTAATGAAATATATATAAATATATAGATATATCATAAAACGTGAAACAAAATAGTATAGGGGAGTGGGGAAAAGGCTTTGATATATATATTGGAGGTCTAGGGTTTGATACTCACTAGAGGTAGGGATGTGCGTGGGAGGGTGGTATTATCAATAACATTGATAAAGATCTTGGGGTGGGTAGTAGAGATGAAGGGGGTGGGTGGGGTGTGGAAAACAATTTATATACCATTTATTAATGGGGCCTTTATCAGTGATTTTTTAGCACTATTAAAGGCCGCATTTAATAGCGCTAAATATAAAATTTGGTTTTAACAATACTAAAAAAATTTGTTAAAGGACCCATTTAATAAGTATTTTTTAGCATTGTTAAAGGGTCTTTAATAGCACTTATAAAATCTTCAGTTATTTAACTGTGCTCTAATTATGATCGCTTTTTTAGCACTGATAAAGGCATGTTCTAATGCTGTTAAAGGACATTTTTGTAGTAATTCAGTGATAAATTTACCACTATAGAATAATGTCAGGTTTAGGATAGAATTATACCCATATATATCACTTATTATTATGATAAATAATTTAATGGAATTTGAAGAGTTATGGGGGCTAAGGATTCAAATTTATGACTTTTTTACAAATGATTCATAAGGCTCAGTATATCACCTCATGTATATTGTGTTATTTTCTAAGAAGGCATGTGGTATTTTTAGTCTATTCAAAGATTATAAATGTATAAATCATTTAACTATAATAAATAAGTATCTAATACATATAATTTACAATATCTTTGATCATTTTAAATATGAAATTTGGTTCTCAAGGATTGATTTATGGTTTGGATATCAACATATGAGAGTTTATGAATAATATGGCTAGTAATAAACATTTATATTATGAATTGGAACTTCAAATTTTTCATGATTTCATATGGGGTTAAAAAATCTCTAAAAACTTTTATAAGAGTGATAAATTGGTATTTTTAACCTTATTATTAAAATCTATATTTATTTATTAATTATATAATTTTTATTTATGGATATAGTATGATTATAATTACAATATTATCATTGTTTTAGAGGCATTGGTGTGGAATCAGTTGCATAATAAATTTTTAAAGTGTTTCTTTTGGACATGACAGGTTCATTTTCTAGGATATGTAGTATCAAAAAAAGCTATAACAGTATACTAGATAAAGGCTGAATTATTTATTTCATGGAGGGAACCAAATATTTTTTCTGATGTTCAGAATTTCATAGTCTTTCTTGGAAATTATATGAGGTTCATTCATGACTGTTATCTAATAATGAATCTTCTATCCACTTTGAGTCAGAAATTTCATGTATGTGTTTTTTCATGTATATGTTAATACTCATTTCTAGTTTTAAGGATAAGTTTATATGTGTTATAATTCATTAGTTACCCATTTAAAGAATTCCTTATGTGGTATATTTTGAGGAATGACATCAATTATTTGGATTCATTTTGATAGTGGTGAGGGGATTTATTGCTTATGGGTCTAGACTAGCTGATTATATTTAGTGTAACTATGATACTCTTGATTTATATAATTTTGGGATAGATATTTATTTAAATTAATATATACATTACCATGTTATGGAATTTTTTTTTCATTATGAATTGTAAAATTTTAATGTTTTTCTTCACCTATATTAACTTAATGCCCAGGAAGAAGGGATAGTTTGTGTTTTTATAGGATTGTAATTTTTAAATAATTTATACTCTAAAATAATTTAATATTGTAGAAATTTATTTGATAATATGATAAAAACATTGATGTCATTCAATATTTAAATAAGTAATAAAAGATTATTATTGAATGAGTAACTATGATTCTAGAGAGGGGTGATGTATACGATAAAGTATTCATATGTTAGACGATGATTGGTTTTTATTTTATGTATCTAGTGATGGAGTCTTAATGAAAATATGTTGATACTGAGGTTTTTAGGGATCTTATTATTCATAATGTTACTTTCCAAGGTGGTATTGAATATAGAGAGAACAAATTTAGGTTTTGATAGCTCTTATTTGTTCTTTGGGGAATGTGGGAGGATTTATTGAATAAATTCAATAATTCACATGTGTTAGTGAATAAAAAAATTGATATGATTTATTATGGCATTAAGATATGGTTTTGCAGGGCTAGGATTAATAGATCGGTAGCTATGTTTATGGAAAGATGTTTAAATAGTTGCAAAGTTATGGACGAGCATTTACTACTGCTTATTTTCTTAAAACTACTGAATATTCAAGAAAAATAAATTTTAGGAGATTTATGTTGATATTTTAACTGGTTTAACATATTTACTCAGTGTTTATGATTTGATTCAAGTTATTGTGGGTTATTTTATTAAGACTATACTATTCAAGCTAATAAATAAGTATACTTTAATAGAATGTCTTACAAATTTCATTATGGTGGAAAATTGTGAAATTTCATGGTGTTCCTTAGATGATCATATTTTAATGTAATTCATGAATCACATATTGAATGTGAAAAAGAGTAAAATATGATTTATAAAACCATCTCTTTCTTATCAAAACATCTCATCCTTAGACAAATAGTCATATTAAGTGAATTGTTTTTTCATTAGAGGATATTTTGAGAGCCTATGTTATAGATATTAGTGGGACTGTAGTGGATCATTTTTCATTGGTTGAGTTCTCATATAATAACATTTATTAATTATCCATTGTGATGTAACCATGAGATACAATATATGGTATAGCATTTGGTCTCTATTATATTGGTTTTAAGGGTTTTTATAGGATCAAATAACACTTATTCAAGCTTTGAAGATAAAAATGAATCCCAATTCCCATGATCATTATTATATGAAAAATATACCATGTAGAAACTAAATTAGGAATGTGTGTGTACCTTACACCAAAGATAGTTGATCCTATTATCAATAAATACTTGTTTAATTAATATCCTTAAAAATAGCCAAAGGTATCCTTTCTCTATTATTTTTCCATAGTATTACCTAAATCACCTAATAATTTGGTTTGATTATAATATAAACCATGATATACTAGTATCATTAGTGTAAAATAATTAAGGAGTAAAAGAAGTTTGAGAGCGATAATTAATAGAAATAATGGAAAGCATTCCGATGTCTTTATCCCTATTTATATAGGCCTTAGGGACACTCTCCAAGACTTATATGAATTTAACCATACATTATATATCATACAAGTAATAGATTGATTTCAATAAGTTTTTATTACCTTATATGATCATGCAGAATTTATTATATAATTTCATTCAATTATTCTCTAATAAGTTTCATCATGTGAAACGTCAGGAATGATATAGACTTCTGGAAGAATACTCGAATGTTAACAATTATCATCTGACATCATAATGATCCATAAACTTCCACATGAATTGTTTAATTCAATTTATCATGGAATTATGATATAAGATTGTTATATTGTATGATAATCTCAGAAATGTCATGATATCTCAATATCACACATTTTGATATTCCCAAACTAATGGTATATGATCTATCTTTATTTACTTCAAATAATACCATACAATATGTATATTATTTAAATTATTATATCATCCTAATTAGATATTATGTATATAGAATTTATGGAATATTTTATATAGGGTATAAATTAGTGATTCATCTATTATTGAACCTTATTTAGTTTAACAAAAGACCGAGTGAGATCAAATGATTACTAATTGTATAAGGATTACTCTGAGTAGTAAAATAATTGATATACATATCAAATAATGAGACCATTAAAGTTCACCATTTTTATCTTATATTTCTAAAAGTATCTTTTTGACATGGGATGTGTTGGATTAAAATAATTTGTAAGCTTTCATAAAGGTTTCTTAGACCATTATTAGTGTTAGAATATATTACCAAAGTTTTTTACCTTGCATCATTTCCTCTTATGTTTAGTATGATTCATGATTCAATCCATGCATTCTAGCTTATGATGTATGATCATGATTCATATCATGTGATTTATTAAGAATTTTTTTAAAATTAATATGTAACATTTAAAGGGTATCTTGGGGAGATTTCAGGTCACTAGGGGAAAATTTTAAATATGCATGTTATTCCACTAGAGTTTGTTTTTAAAAAAAATATAAATAAAATAAAGTTCATGGGGGTTGGAATACTAGATAAAGATTATGTACCATGAATATTTTTCTAATTTAATTTATTAAAATGAATTATTTCTTTGGTTTTTTTATTTTTATTATTATGGTTGACCCTTTTTAAGATAAAAAATTATAAAAAAAACATGTAATATAGAGACCCATAAATTATACTTTTATAGGTTATAGAAGTGTGATAAATTTGTTTAGAAAGGGTAAAATATTAATTTTATTTTCCCCAAAATTTAATTTTACCCATTTTGTAAGGTTTTTGATGTTAAATTTATAGTAGGGGTTTTTTCAGAAGAAAAAAATAGGGTATTCAAATTTTTAGTGAATTCTTGGTGATAGTGGAAAGTAGTTTAATTATATTTTTTATTTATGTACTTTTTTTAGATTAATATTATAAATTAATTTTTTAAGAATTATGGAATATAAATATAGTGAGTATGACATTAGATATTAGAGATAAATAGATTGTAATTTCAAATTATATTAATGAAATTTCTAGTGAACATATTTAATATTGATTTTTAATGGGAATTTTCTTAGTGAGTTGTGTAATAGATTTATCAAGGAAATTAGTAGATTGATTACCAATTAGAATTTATTTTTCTTTAAAATTAATTATCCTATATTCATTATATTCTCTTATTATCTATATTATCTCAAAGAGGAAAACTATAAATAATTTGTGATATTGTGGACTGAAGAAGATATAGATATTGAATAAAATAGGACTTGAGATTGATGGTGATCATAGTTAAACTAAATAATTGTTATCAGCATGGAATTCGGTTAAGTGAATATAGAACAAAATATTATAATTTAGTATTTTTGGATAATAAAATATACATAAATTTTCTAATTAGATAATAGACATAATAACATGGAAATTTTATTATAAAAAATAAGGGTTTCATGATTGATGTTTTGAATTATTTATTATTGATCTTCAGAAACAATATATGTAAAAAAGTATATAGAAATGAGCCAATCCATATTACCTAAAAATACATGTTCTATATTTTCACAAGACCACATGTACACCTTCTAATATCTAAAGGATATCATAAACATAAAGGGATAGATGATTCATAGGTTGGATATGGGTTACCATCTATAATATTTAATTAGAAATAAAATAATAAAAATAATGTCACTTCAGGGTTCCAGCATGATCTATTGTGCTGATGGACCCAAAACACATGGGATAGTATCCTCCAGTGGATACTCTTAAAAAATAACCGTCTCAAAACAAGATGTAGTAGCTAGATGAACACACATACATAAAATTACACAAACTAAATCATCCTAGAAATATATTAAAATTTATTAACTATAAAAAAACCACATTACATGAAAAACACTAGACAAATTTACCCTTATGGTAATAAATGGTAAGACTCAAGGTGAAATCCTCAATTTTAAAAAATATAGATAACTCTATAAAACAAAATCTGAAATCCAACAAAAAAATCCAAAAGAATCTATCTAGAATCCAAAAACAATATAATTATATGAAAATACATTCTCTTTAGTTGGGTCACACAAAACATAGACTACATGCATCCCTGAGGAAACATTTAAAGGTTTGAGTACATTATAAACTAGGAAACTCACCTTCTAACCTCAAGTAGCTAGTCCTAAAGTTAAACATGAAATTTTGGAATAATAGTTTTCTAGGTAACATGTAAATATAAATAATATTTCAATAGTTTACTATTAAAAACTTAATAATTTAAAAAAATTAGGCACATTAGATAATTTAAAAAACAATAGAGATCATGATTTATTATGTGTTTAATGATTTTTAATCATATCATCCAAACATTCTTTAAGTCCTGCTCATAATCTAAATAGGGTTCTAGTACACCATGAAAAATATGTTAACCATGGGTGTATAAAAAAATCCATCCACTATAATATGTTGTGTGTGTGTGTGTGTGTATATTCATCCTCCTATAGAGGAACTATATATATACAATGTCATCTGAGAGGCCACCTATCCATTTTTAGGGAGATATCGTATATGATTTTTCTCAGCTGGGAGTCCTCTCTTCTCATAGGAAGGAATGTATGTGTTTATATATATTTCTATTACTTCCACCATAATATTCAATGTAAATATATATAGGATGGATCACCATGTAAAAATTTCATACATGCCTCAAGTAAGATTTTATAGAACCAGGCTAAACACTTACATATCTGATACATGAAAACCAAGATATGTATGTGAAATATAAACAATAATCCTTTAAAAATCATATTCATGATATAATCATTTATAATTTTTGATCATTTAATTATAAAATAAAATGACTAAATAACATTATTCTATGGTTTTAGTTAATGTTACATCATGTCTTTCATCACATTTAGTGTCCATTAAAATACTAAATTAAAGCAAAAATAATGCAGCCATTACATGTTATATTGGGAATTAATATATACTTATAAGGATGAAATAATTTATACATTTTCCTAGATCTACACTATATCCATATCATATATTATTCATTTTGGACATCTTAATCAATTACTACATGATTTAATGTCAATGTAAGGTAACCCCATGATTCACAAGAACGTGTTTGACTGTAATAAGGCCATAATCATATTAATTGAATGTCATAAAAATGTAATTACAATAAGAAATCTCAAAACATGATAATAAATTATATAGAAAATACGAAAAATATCACACCATGGTTGACATATATCTAATTCATCACGTCATACTCAAGGAAAAAAATTCAAGGGATAGCGATTCAAAAACAATTAATGGTTAAAAAAATTATATAAATCTAAAACCACTTTAAAAAATATTATTTTTAGAATGTTAGTTTTTGTATCCCTTACTATACCATATTTCATAGAATTGTGAAATTGTAATTATATAAGTTAAATTGAATAGGATCACTCCCCCATGTTTGCGGAATGTGAATCCCTATCACCTAATGAAAAAATATCACCCAAATGTATCATGTGTTGGATTCATAATGTTGAAATAATACATTTTGGTCACTTACCAAATTAGAAAACTCAAATATAATATTTATATAATCATTCTTACCAATGTAATGGTGACTAAAAACTCTAATTTACACCTAATATAACTGTAATCTAGATAAATATTTAAATCCAAATCATGGGATAAAAATATTTAAGTATTTTTTTTAAACCACTATAAACAGAGTAAAATAAATTATTATACAAGGGGGATCCTGCCTCATATTTTATAAAGGAGTATACATATTACTAATTTGTAGTAAATCTGAGTTAATGATCAATCCTAGTTTAAATAATAGTGGTAGGGACCCCTGGAAGAGCTTACATGGGAATAGAAACACTGAAATTAGAGTAGAAATATTGATATTAAGCTATATGGGGTAATAATTATGGGTGTAAAATTTCAAAAATACCCTTATTTTTTTATTTTTTCTAATATTCTATTGGTAAATAGTTATAGATTCATCGGTTACCGTCTGGACTTAATATAACCACTACACCTATGCCCCCCCCCCCCCAGGTACTCGATATAAGTTGACTCATTACCTGGTTATTCTATAGGACCTAGAGCACTTCGTTCATCCATCATATCTCTCATGAGAGACACTAATCTATTATAATCATAGAATTAACCTAAAAATGATAATAAAATAATAAAATTTAAAGAAAAGATAAATTGGATGGGGATGGTTCTTCCCAACCTCCCCACAATTGACTTGTCATCCCTGAGTGGATGTAACATGATTCTTAAGGAAAACGACTTGGTCATTAGGCCTTCATATATGAATCACATTCCTATGTTTCATTCAATTATTGAACATGATAATATAATAATCATACTAATGAAATGATGTCATCATTAAATATATTTATTCTTTGATAGTAGATAAAAATTATTTTCTCTATTAATCTATCATTAAATCTAACTCAATTTCATCATATCAAATAACATTAGTTGGAAAAGGTACATATCTCTTTTTCCAAGAGACTTGAAAAAAAATACATTTCACTAAAATGGGGTGAAAAATCCAATCTATAATACAATTCCTATATATGGTCCAAGATATTAAATGATTTAATGATGTGAGTAATAGGATTTTCTTTCTTTCCCATCATTATATTAGCTAATTGAAGGGAGAATCGAAGAAATATATGATCGCTAACTAATAATTCAAAAGGATGTAACCTCTAATCAAAGTAATTTTTTAATAGCTTCATACTGTATATAACTAGTTCAGTATCAATCTCACCTGATCCCACATCTCAAGGTTTACGAATAGGCTAATAATTTTGAATCACTGATCTTAGTTCAATATAACAAGGATCGACTCAATATACAATAGAGTGCCTTAACTAGATCCATCTGAAGGTATTATTTATATCTTTTATTATATAAAAACTCTATAAGTAGTAAATGTCTCTCCCAAGAGCCACTGAAATTTATGATTCAAGATATAACTTAACAATATAAATTCAAATGTTTTTTTACAAAAAAAAAATTTCATAGGGTGATATATGTTCTTAGATTAAAATTTGATCTAATATGTTTATTCAATAATTTCAAAAAATTAGATGAAAACATATTCTCCTAATCAAATTCAATACTAGTCAACACCCCAGGGTTTTTCACAATCTCTCCAATAAATATCATTTCCAACTCAACTTTTAAGGATGTCTCTTAGATAGGCATGAAATGATTAGTCTTGGTTTTTTTATCTATGATTACTAATAATTTGACTCCATTAGGATAATAGGTACACATTACCTTAATCTTGGTTTTTCTTTAGGACCATTCTAGAGGTTTTTAGAAAATGGGGGGTGAATAGGAGGAATTTTGTAGAAGGCAGTCTAGGCAATTGGTTGGGGCATAATTAGTTCTAACCATGTGGTAACTGTGCATTATGGATCTGTGAAGATATAGAGGTTTTTTTTATAGTTTAAACATGGTTATAAAAATCATGTGGTTCTCTATAGAGAACATTGGGGAATGGGGTGACTATCTGGTGGTGTCACACAATTTGATCATGGTTTTCACAAATGATGTGGGTTATCTTAGGAATCCACGCAACTCAAGATAGTAGACACACATGGTTGGTACACTGTTTTTAAAACGTGTGACTTAACCTTTCAAATCCCTTGGAACCTTTAAAAGTTTTGATATTACCTTTTTCCCTTGATTTTATTTATATCTTATATCCCCTAACCCTCATTAAGCTTAACCTAAACCTTCTCCAAAACTCTTGATATTCCGTCCCTTGGATTCTTGATGACCTACATTTTTTCTTGATGGATATTTCAAGGTATTATTTATTTTTAGTACATTTTCCTCTTCTTTTATTATATACTTGCAAGATATATCCTCCCATTATCATTTTAGAAACATTATTTTCAGTAGTTTTGATTTTTAATGGGTTTTATGGATGTTTTTTGTTTTTTCTAATGGATCTTGGATCATGAGGACCCAATATAATCTTTCTTGGTCTCTATTTTCAAAGGGGACTTGTTTTTCATATTTTCTTTAGGTATGTGTCTATATAAAAATGGTTAATTCATGAATTTTTTTATTTTATTGTAAATTCCATAGTTTATTCAATGAAAATAATTTATTTGTGATCGTGGTGGTTTTATTGGAATATATTCATTTTTTAAGGGGTTTTTCTTTAAAAATAAATTTTTTCACACCAATTGTATGATAAAATAATTTAATGGTTTATTTGATTCAAAAATAAGTTTTCAGGAACATAAGTAAATATAATTTTCTATGATAATTTTTTTAAACATTAATCATAGTTTTTGAATGGTTTTTCAAAAATAAAGAACATTGGGTAACCTTCGGTGAACCAGGAAATAGACTTATAAATTTATTATGCATTATATAACTAAAATTTATATCAATTGGATACACCTTTAGTTCCAATTTAGGGATTTCTTTCATGTTTATCATGTATTCTCATAATTTATATACCAATTTGTTTGCTTTTTCATTTTTTTCTTGATTATTCATGTGATGGTATATTTCATGGTCATTTTTTCACAATATTATGTTAGGGTGTATCCATGGTTTGTTCTGATTATTCCTTCATGTTTTTCACATGTAATTTTCATATTATTTTCTATGTGAATATGAAAGGCTTTTCATAAAAATCAAAGAATTACATAAATTATGGTTTTTTTTACAAAAAATTATTGCAAAATGTATTTTATTAAAAAATAGAACTAATTCAATCATGAAGTTAGAATTTGTAAAGATTAATTTTTAAAATCCTATTGGACTTCTTTCTCACACCGTATTATTATTGTTTAGGAAATTATAGATTCTGTTTCTCAATACTCAGATAGAGAGGAGGGCATTTTTAGTATGTTGGTTTCTCTTGTTGTCGTTGACTTTTTAGTAGGATGGTATGGTGGTTATGTATGGTCACAAGAATACTTGTTTGGTCTTATCTTCTTTAGTATTTACAATTTAGACTATCTAGATTGATTTTTTATTTCTCATGTATATTTACTCTTTTCTTATGTTTTTTAATTTTTTTCCCTTTCAATTTTGGATGATACATTAGTATAATTTTTTCACATCACCATGTGATGACCCACATCAGGTCCCTTTTCTAGTTGTCTGGGGTTGGTTTGTTACATAATTGTATAATAAGGAATATCTAACTGGAATTTTTATGACACTTCCTAGGTTTAGTTCAGTTTTTCTGGTAAATAGGTGTTAGAAATTTCATAATTCAGATAGTAAGTGTAAGAGGGTGCTTGTCCAGCTCACATTTGTGTCTGAACTTGACTTACCATGGGTGGTAAGGGGATTTTTTCTATGATTAAGACTTGGTGTTGAAGGATATTTTAATAAACTGAATTTTCAGTTTATTTAAAGTAAACTTTTCTATGATAATGTTTTTTTTCAATTTTTAAATCCATAATTACTTTACATTTTTATAATTTAAAGGATTTCATATGGATTCTAGATGTTGGTATGAGGTTTTCAGAAATTTCTCTTAAGCTGAATGACTTTTTTATTGTTTTTATTTGAAAATTATTCCCAGATGAGATATTCCAAATCTGAGTGAGGACAATATGATATAGGTTTCATAGGAACATTTTCTAGTGTCCACTTTTTTAGTGGAATTTGATTTCATTATTATTCAAACTATGGTTCAACCATGTGTTTGGAAACATTAATGGATAGTGAATCATGGTTTAGAGTTTACTAAGTTGATTCCACCCCACTTATATGGAGACAAAGGATCCTAGGAATCTGAGGAGTGAATTTAGTAGATTTAGAGGATATTCAATTTCATAAAGACTCTTGAGGACTCTAAGATGGGTTTCTTCATGTACATGATTGAGGTATTGGGTAGATATGGTGGGACTCAATTGTGGAGAAAAGTTACATTAAGATCCTACTTGGACTTTTTTATAGAAAATATTAAACCAGAAGTTTTATCCTGAGTCATATAATGTGGTGAAGACCTAGGAATATCCAACATTAGAGAAATGATACAATATGGTTTTAGAGTATTCCACGTATTTTTTTGAGTTGGTGAACATGGAACCAGAGCTTATTAACAATGATTACCAAAAATTCCTGGAGGTTTGACATGGAGTTGAAATTTGATATTCAATAAATATAGACTCTCATGTGCCTTCTGACATTTGTGGAATTATTTGATAATTTTTATATGGAAGGGGTAGGATTAGCTGGGAGAACAAGTTTGGGTGGGCTTTGGTTGGTATAGTGGTTATCGAGGGTGTTTCTTCTGGCTAGAAAAGGAAGAAAAAAGGTATCCAATTTTCTTTAGGTCCAATTTCAAGGACTTATTTAGGAGATTATTAGGTTTTTTTATACCAGTGTGGAAGTCTTAGTTATACAAATCATAACTATTTGGAGGCTCCTGATACTTGTTATCATTGCAAAAAATCTGTCCATCTATAGAATTTTTAAGGAAGGATATCCCATGGTAGTAAGGTTAGATCCACTTTCACCAAGTATTTTCAAGTTGTTTATAGTTCTTTAAAGGGTGTTAGATCTTATCCTCAAGATAAGGGGGTCATTGATGTGGCTAAGAAAACTCAAGAATGAACTAAAACTGTTCAAATTTATATGGAAAAGTATGAACTATAGGAATTTGAAGCAGGGTTGGTTACTTTTTGAGGTACGGTGGTTCTTTCATATTATATGGATCTATATTTATTTTATACATGTTCTACTCATTATTTTATATAATTAAATTTTATTTATGTATTGATATTACATTTATATCTTATGTATTTCTTGTTATATATTTCCACACCTTTGGGAAAGAGGTCCAAACACGATTTATGATGTCCCATGTGTCGGGTGACGATGTCCAACTCCAAGATAGTGTGGAAATTATTAGTTATTTATCGTTAATTATTTGAATTAATTATTGGAATCAATTTTATGATTGGTGTTAAGAAACATATTGAAAATTTCCATCATTGAGTTTATTTTTTATATCCTGATGGGGTCAGTGATGTTTTTTAGGGTGAGAAGGACTCTAGATTGGGAAGGGAGGGACTTGTTGTTCCTTATGCTAGGGTAATATCCTTCCATTTGTTAGAGATCTTCTAGGATACTATTTTTCTTCATTTGGTAATTATACTTCTTGTAATGGTGTGTGTTTACCCTGAGTTCTTTCGAGATGATTTTTTGTTTACCATTATAGAGGTAAGTCGAGTTCACTATTGACTTACTCCATGGTATGATGCCCATTTCTACCCCATATTATCACATGGAACTCGATGAGTTGGAGGAACATATTGTATAGATTAAGGACCTTAAGGATAAGGTATTTATTTATCCTAGAATATCTCTATAGACTTTTCCTTTCTTCTTTGATAATAATGAAGGTGGGATCCTTATACTTTTACGGATTGTTGAAAGCTAAATCATGTGACTATTAAGAATAAATATCCCTTGATTAGAATTTATGATCTCTTTGATCAACTTATAAGGGATAATTTGTTTTCAAATATTTAAATTTTTTTAGGGTACCACCAGTTGAGATTATAAGAATAAGATATATATAAGACAATGTTTAAGAGCTGGTATGGGCATTTTGAGTTTTTGTTTATGCCTTTTAGTCTCACTAATTCGCTTGTGATATTTATGGTACCGATGAACCAGATTTTTCATTAGATCCTAGATGATTTTTTGGATGTTTGTGTGGAATATATTTTATTGTAATCCATGTTATAGAAGTAATAGATGAATCATTTGAATATCATTTAGAGAACCTTAAGGGAATATTGTTTGTATGGTAAGGTTTCAAATGTTATTTCTGGATCTAGGAATTTAATTTTATAGAACATGTGATATCTAAGAGGGGAATCATAGAGGATCCTGAAAAGATACATGTAGTTATTTCATGGGATCATCCTATAAATGTGTTTTAGATCAGTGGATTTTTGGGATTAGCTAGTTACTATAGACAGTTTACTCAGGGCTTCTCTAAGATAACATCTTTGATGTAACATTAATCCATAAGGGTGAGAAGTTTGATTGTAATTAAAAAAATATAGATAGTTTAAGGAATTTATCTGGAGGATGAATTAAACTCTAGTATTTATTATTCTAGAACTAGGTTCATGTTATGATGTTTTTTATTCTTTTGTTCCAGGTTTTGGATCTATCTCAATACAGGGTAGATAATTTGTGGAATATGTCTCTCACCAGTTATGACCTTATGAGAAGAACAACCATAACCATGATCATTAGTTGATAGATATTATGCATGCACTCAAAATGGCACATAAATATCTCTTTTGATAGTGGTTTACAATATTTTATAATCATAAGTTCTTGAAGTATATTTTCACTCAGAGGGATATTAACTTGAAATAGATAAATTGGGTTAATTATCTTTAGAATTTTGTTTTTGATATTGTATAAACTCTCAAAAAAGGGAATCTGGTCACTGATGTATTGAGTAGTAAATCACTAACTCAAGACATGAATGAGTCTGTGTATGAGTGGTATCTAATGATTTTTTTCAATAATATGATCTGAGGAGTTGAATAGGATAGAGGGAATGTGATATTTGATTTGTTGAAAGATGAATCGTCAGTTTATGAGTTATCTTATCTCTATTAGGTACTAAAAATGAGTTCCATTTATTTTTTAAAATCATTAATGGTGAGAATACATTGGGTAACTTGTATTGGTCTCTATTTGGTGCTTTATGTTTTTAGGGAAGATAAGTTGTTTTGACTTCCCTGGTGTAAGAGTTAATGAATAGTGAAAACCGGTATTATTGGTCTATTCACTGTGGAATTACCAAGATGTATCAAAATTTGAGATGTTGGTATTGATGGATGGGGATGAGGTAGTTGAGTTCAAATTTTTTATCATGGTGCATTACATGTCTAAAAATTAGGTTAGAGCACCAGATAACTTGAGGGTTGTTGCAACAATTACCTATTCTTATATAGAAGTGGGATGAAATTTACATGGACTTCATTATTGGTTTACCATAAATTCCTATTGGTAAGGTTCAATTTGGATGACCATTGATAAACTTATGAAATCAACTCATTTTCTCTCTATCAAGGAGAAGATGAAATTAGCGAAGCTTGGGCACTTGTATATCTAAGATATTGAGAAAGTCATGGGGTTTCCTCTTTGATTGTTTCTAATAGGGACCAGAGGTTAATGTCTTGTTTTTTAAGGGTTTTACAAGAGTTTATGGGTTCCTAGTTGAAATTAAGAACAGAATATCATCCATAGATATATGTACAAGGAGATAAAGCTATCTAGGTTCCCAAGGGTATTCTCTAAGCTTGTGTTCTATATTTCGGTGGTTCCTATAAAAAGTATATCCCCTTGGTTGAATTGTCCTATAATATCAATTATAAGGATTAAATAAACATGGTACCCTTTAAATTGTTTTATTGGTGAAAATGAAAATCTCCCTTCTGTTGGGAAGATTTGGGAATGTGGTCCCCGTTTGAACTGATCCATGTTCATGATATGATGGAAAAGGTGGAGTTGATCTAGAATCGATTGGTCATAGCATGGAGTTTTCATAAATTTCATGTGAACCAAAATCATTGTCCATAAGATTTTGAGGTTGGTGATATATTAATTCTATAAGTTTTACCTCTCTTAGAAAATAATTGGTTGGGTAGGTAGGGTAAGTTGGAATCAAGGTTTATTAGTACCTTTAAGATCATGTAATCGATATTAGAGGTGGTATAGCATTGGAATTTTCATCTCGTATGGCATTGATTCATGATTTGTTTCATGTTTCCCATCTAAGGAGGTATCAACTAGATCCTTCCCTTGGAATTTAATGGGAAGATGTTGATCCTGATCCTAACACCACCATTATTGAGAAACCAGTTCAGATTGTGGATCACTAAGATAAGATAATACCTAAAAAACAATTCCCCTGGTCTACATACTTTGGTAGTGCATATAGGATAGCCAAAATACATGGGATTGGGGATAATTGATGAGATAGTAGTGGCCTTATATTTTTTAAAGTCCAGAATCACATGAACTTTTTGGGGACATATATATTTCATGATGATGAGAATTGTGACACCCTCTGAGTTATAGGTAAAATTTAATTTAAGCATTCCATATCTTTGGGATCATTCTAGAGATTTTAATCAAATAAGTGTTGAAAGGGAGGAAATTTATAGAAGGAAATTCAGGCACATAGTTGGTACATGGTTAGAACTACACATGAGATAACCATGTATTATGGAATAGTGAGGATCTAGAGGTGTTTTTCACAATTTTATCTTGGTAAGCTAAACCATGTGTCTCACTAAGGAGATCGTGTGGGGTCTAGTGAGGTTTTCCAAAAGTTTCACATGGTTTGAGAATAGTTTTATAAACTATACATCTTTTCATAAGAATCTATGTGTATTTATATATTATTCATGCATGGTTGGTTCATGTTTTTCCTAATCATGGGTCCTAACCATGTGTGGCCCTCCAAACCATTAAAAATATGGATTTTACCCATTTTCCCTTGATGATTGTTATGTCTAATCCCCCCCTAAAACTAATTAGGCTTGAATTAAACCTTACCAAGTTCTCTTGAGTATCCTTCCCTTTTATTATTCATGTTATACCTTTTTTCTTGATAGATCTCTCAAGGTATGTTTATTTTTTGGTGCAGTTTCGTATTCTTTTCTTAGATCATTTCTAGATCTATCTTCCCCTTATCATGTTTCAACCAATATGGGTTTTGAATTATTTGATACGTGATTTATATATCCTAACATTGTCTCATTTCAACCCATATATAATTTTAATTATATATTTAATGGCTTTTATGGATTTTTTTTATTATTTGTAATGGATCTTGGATAGTGAGGACCTGGTCTACTCATTCCCAATCACTATTTTCCGAGGGGATTAGTTTTCCCTTCATTATTAATATAGGTGACTTTATAAAATGGTTAATTAATTAATTGATTTAAGTTGTTATAAATTACTTTTGTTTATTAAATGAAATTGATTTATTTATTATCATGGTGGTTTTATTGGAAGAGATTCGTGTTTTTAAAGGGGTTCTTCTTTAAAAACAAATTTGTGCAACCCTGGTTTTTGTTGAAATTCTTCAATGGTAGTTTTGATTTTAAAATATTTTTTTATGAACATAAGTGTATATTCCTTTATATTTTATTTTTTTAACTATTATCATGGTTTTTCAATGGTTTTTAGAAAATATAGCACATTGGGTAACATTGGGTGTGTCGGGGAATGGATTTTTCACTTTAGTGTGTGTAATGCCACTAATGGTTTTGTGTCACTGATAGAGATAATATTTTAATAATTTTTCATATGTTTTTCAATGATTTAACCCCTTCCAATTAATCAATTTGATCTGATTTTCATCATTTTAGTATTTTGGTGAATTATGGGCTTAATTGTGGAAATTGGTTAATTCTGGAAATTTAGCAGTTTTGTGGAGCTTCTGTATTTCGGGCATATCTTTTATATTTTTGATCCAAATTGTATGGTTACTTTTTTTTAGGATTTATATGCTCGTGGGATTTATTTTATCCTTATGGAACCAAAGCTCAATCCATCATTTGGAAGCTCAAATTCAGCTCACAAACCATGCCTCGAAAACTGTGTGCAGATTTGGAAGGTTTTAATGATGAGCTTTTATCTAGAAGATGACTGATCCAATGGAGCGGATATTCAACAAGGAGATGTAAGGGAAATTAATTAAAATCTTTAATTAAGGAGGGCACGTCTGAATAGGCTGTTTTCAAGGTCTTAATGTCATGGGAAGTTGGAGTTGTGGAAGACGAAGAGTCACCTGGACAGAATTAAATATCCAGAGTAATGTGGTCATAGCGCCTTCATACGTAGACCAATTAGGCTCATATTTTGTGGGTCGACCGAAGACATGTAGTGGAACAACTTTCAAGAAGGACCAATTCCCAAAATATGTCATTTACTATTACAACCGGACTCAAACGTTCGGTGGAGTAATTTTGGAGGGAAATTTTCTACTCCCCAAGCCTATAAATAAGAGTATTCACTTCCATTCAAAGGGGTTGAAGAAGGTGAAAGAAGGGATATTCTGGAGGATTGAGTTCTTTAATTTCATTTTATTTTCTATTTTCTTTTTACTTAGTTTGATTATGCTCTCTTCTTCCCCTTTCAAATCTAATACCCTTCACATGGAGGGGTAAAACCTTTGAGTGATCGGGGAAGGGGGAGTTTATCTTTTGTAATGTCGGAGTTTTGTGCTTAAATGTAAAACCTTATCTTTCTTTTAAATGACATATATTCTCAGTGTTTCCCAATTCTCTTAATGCGATCGTGTTTTGAGTTTGGTGTATTCATTTTTAATAGCTTTGGTTAAAGACTTTTTAATCTCCCTCCGCCTAGTGCAATTTGTCTCAATCGAGCAGATTGTGTTAGGTGGTGAGTGTCTAACGATCGTTGGCATGTGTGTGGAACTAGTAAACATTTTCTAGAGTTATAGGGAGAAAAAATTCCTGATCGGTATTTGCCTTAGTTTTTTAGGAATTGTTTATGAACTTCCATGCACATAGGAGTGAGTTCAATTTTCTTCTTTAACCAAGGGTGATAGATGACTCGATCGAGGAGTCTTTCATTTGTCATTCAAAAGGAAGAGAGGTGAGATGATCTTTGTGAATATGATGACATTACAAAAGGTGATCCTACCCTGACCCCATCACTCTCTTCATCAATTAGTGTTCAACATTTCTTTTCAATTGCTTTCTTTATTTTTGAACTCAAACAGCTTTCAAAAAGAACCTCTTCTTCTTTCTTTAATTTAAGTGAAAAACATAATTGTTGTGCACTACTCTCTGGAGACAACTTAGGTTACCCACTTTT
This sequence comes from Viscum album, assembly GCA_963277665.1. Classification (NCBI taxonomy): domain Eukaryota; kingdom Viridiplantae; phylum Streptophyta; class Magnoliopsida; order Santalales; family Viscaceae; genus Viscum; species Viscum album. Next base: position 1,281,530,162 of record OY728156.1, read on the forward strand.
CTACATTTTAACTTAGGTTTTATTTTTTTTGTCACACCCCACGATAGGCACGTGTCAAAACTTGGCGTCGTTTCCGGGGAGGTAGTGCCAACAGTTTTTTTCTTCTTCTTCTTTGTTTTCTCTTTTCTTAATTTCATTCCAAGTTGCATGACTAGAACCTCAAACACTGAACCTTGCCCCATTGATCCTGAAATTTAAAGAACTTTTTTTAATAGGCTTAGAAACCTAAATTTAAAATCTGAATTTGAGGAAATTTCTCTCATAGACTCGAGTGAAACTTCAAGTGTTCACTTTGAGCCTGTCATAATGGCTGGAAATAAAAACCCAACTCTCAGAGACCTTTGTGCCCCAAAATTCCTTAATCAGAATAATCAACTTGTCATGCTAGTGTTACAAAATGATTTTGAGATGAAACCTAATATGATACCATTACTTCCAAAGTTTCATGTTTTGGCAGGTGAAGATCCCAACAAGCATATTAAAGAGTTCACACATGTCTGCTCAACCTTCAAACCACGTGGAGTAGCTGAGGAACAAGTAAAGTGGAAGGCATTCCCATTTTCATTAGAAGGAGCTACGAAAGAATGGTTGTATAGTCTACAACCTGGAGATGTGGATGATTGGAATGACCTGGTGAGATGCTTCATGCAAAGATTCTTCCCCGCCTCTAGAAGCACAGCCATCTGAAAGGAGATCTATGCCATCAAACAATCATCTGGAGAAACCCTTTATGAGTACTGGGAAAGATTTAAAAAGCTATGTGCCAGCTGCCCACATCAAGCCATAGAGGATCATCACTTTCTTGTCTTATTCTATCAAGGATTACTGGACAATGATAGGAACCTTCTTGATGCATCATCTGGAGGTGTTTTGATTGAAAAGTCGCCAGAAGAAGCAAAAGGTTTGATTGAGAAGATTTCTCAGAACTCGCAGCAGTTTGGTACAAGAGGTACTGGAACAAGAGGTATTCATGAGGTACGAACTTCTCATCCATCACCCTTACTATAAACTAAGATTGAATAGCTAACTAGTTTGGTGAGACAGATAGCCTTGAAACAAGTGGGCGACCAACAAGCACCAGCTAAGGTGTGTGGTTTATGCGCATCACCTGATCATTTCACTGACCAATGTGCTGAAATACAGGGAATGGAAACTTGTGCGGAAACCTTTCAACCAAAAAAATACCAGCAAAATCAAGGATGTAGAGAGCCAAACCATTTTCAATATGGGTTTGGAAATCAGCAGAATCAAGCTAGACCCCCATTCCAGCAACAATTCCAAAACCCCCCACCATTTCAACAAAAGCAATCTTATAGCCAGCCTTCTCATCACTAACCACCCACTTTCTTAAAATCCTATGAGCAGCCATCAACCAGTGCACAACCCATAATTTTGAACCAACATCATATATCTGATATTGAGGGACTGAAAGGCTCTGTAAAATATTTTACCACCAAGTTTGAAGGTCTTATGTAATTCCTAACCAAAAATACTGGGAAACTTCCTTCCCAAACAATCCCAAACCCAAAGGAGAATTTCCGCATGATAACAACAAGAAGTGGAAAAGAGATCACACCACCAGAATCCCAAGAAACTGAAACAATACCACTTGAGTTAAGGGAGAATGAAGTTGAAAAATCAAAAAAATCTGTGAAAATTCATTGTGAAGAAGAGAAGAAAGAGGAGGAAGAGAAGGATAGGCCAAGGAAGAAGAGACCAGAAACACCATTTCAAAGGAAACAAAGGGAGAAGAAATACTTACCCCCTCCATTTCCATCAAGTATTATTGAATCAAAGAAATTGCAGGATGAAGCACTTCAAAAAGAAATTCTTAACACCTTCCAGAAAGTAGAAATCAATATCCCCTTACTTGAAGCAGTCAAACAAATTCCAAAGTATGCTAAATTTTTGAAGGATTTGTGTACTAAGAAGAGGAGACTTCAAGGGAATGAAAGGATCAACTTGGGAAGAAGTTTCTCAGCCCTTATCACACCACAATTTCCAACCAAATGTCAAGATCCGGGGACAATTTCTATTCCATGCACCATTGGTTCTTTAAATTTCTCAAATGCTTTGTGTGATTTAGGTGCTTCGATTAATGTATTGCCTCACTTGGTATACACTTCTTTGTATATGGGAGACTTGAAGCCCACAAGAGTGGTGGTCCAGCTTGCAAACAGATCCACAGTTTTCCTTGCAGGAGTTTTGGAGGATGTCCTTATGAAAGTCAAATATCTCTTATTCCCAGCTGACTTCTACATGCTCAACATGGAAGAAGATAGGAGCCCGTCACATTCACCCATCATTTTGGGTAGACCTTTCTTAAGGACAGCGAAGACCATCATCAATGTCCATGAGGGGACACTCACCATGGAGTTTGGAGAGAGCACGATCCACTTAAATATTTTTGAATCCATGAGGCACCCATCAGATGATCACTCCCTCTTTTCACTTTCTCATGAAGTTGGTTCAGAACCCATTGAAGAATCAGGTATGCATTATGAATTATTAGACTTAGGAGAGACTTCTTCCATCGGAAATATCATTGAACATGTGGATGCCCAACATGCTGAAGATTCTAACTTCATGTGGGAGGAAGAGGTAAAGTCTGATTTCTTTGATGATTTATTAATTTATGAGGAAGATGATATGGTTTCTTGTGTGCAGGAGATCCAAAGTTTGGAAGAGAGAGATGTCAATTTAATTTCATCCCTTGATCATCCCCCTGATTTGGAACTTAAACCACTCTCCATTGATTTAAAATATGTGTACCTTAGGGAGGGTGAGAAACTACCAGTGATAATCGCTAATAATCTCTCTGAAATCAAAGAGAAATCATTGATAGATCTTTTGAGAGAGAATATCCAAGAAATAGGGTGGAGTTTAGGTGATATTCTAGGAATCATCCCAAATATATGCTCACATAGAATTTTTCTTAAGGGAGATTCCAAACCTGTCAGGCAACCCCAAAGGAGGTTGAATCCCACTTTAATGGAGGTTGTGAAGAAGGATGTTGAGAAGCTATTGGAATCTGGGATCATCTATCCTATCTCAGATTCACAATGGGTTAGCCCAATTCATGTAGTTCCAAAAAAACTGGCCTAACCACTGTGAGGAATGAAAAGAATGAATTAATCCCTGTGAGAATTCAAAAAAGCTGGAGAGTGTGCATTGATTTTAGAATGTTGAATCAGGTCACTTGGAAATATCATTTTCCCATTCCCTTCATTGATCATATGTTACAGAGATTGGCTGGGAGAACTCATTATTGCTTTTTGGATGGATTTCCAGGTTATTTCCAGGTACCCATTGCTCCTGAGGATCAAGAGAAGACAACCTTTACATGTCCCTTTGGCACTTTTGCATATAAAAGGATGCCATTTGGATTATGTAATTCTCCAGGTATGTTTCAGAGGTGCATGGTAAGTATATTTTCTGATCACAATGAATATTTCTTGGAGGTTTTCCTGGATGATTTCACAGTGTTTGGAAACTCTTTTGATCATTGTTTGAAAAATCTAGAAAACGTTTTGAAAACCTGCATTGAAAAGAATCTTGTTTTAAATTTTGAAAAGTGTCATTTCATGGTTGAGAGAGGTATTGTTCTTGGTCATGTCATTTACAAAAAGGGCATTGAAGTTGATAAGTCAAAAATTGAAGTGATAAATTCTTTGCCTTACCCAACTTGTGTGAAGCATGTTAGATCTTTTTTAGGACAAGATGGATTCTACAAGAGGTTTATCAAGGATTTCAGTAATATTTATCTCCCTCTCTCTAGATTTCTTTTGAAAGATGCTGATTTTGATTTCAATAGTGCATGTAGGGAATCCTTTGATGAGATGAAGAGGAAATTGATTGAACCACCGGTGATGCAGCCACCAACTTGGGAAGAACCATTTGAGCTACTTTGTGATGCTTCCAACCAAGCAGTTGGAGCAGTCCTTTCTCAGCGAATTGAGGGCCGGCCACAAGTCATTGCATGTGCTTCAAGAACCTTGGATGCAACTCAATTCAATTACACAACCACAGAAAAGGAGTTTTTAGCAGTTATTTTTGCTTTGGAAAGATTTAGATCATATCTTCTTGGAACTAAAGTCACTGTATTTTCTGATCATGCAGCTCTCAGGTACTTGATGAAGAAGGCTGAAGCTAAACCGAGGCTGGTGAGATGGATGTTACTGCTACAAGAGTTCAACATAGAAATCAAGGAAAAAAAGGGATCTGAGAACCAAGTGGATGATCATTTAAGCAGACTTCCTAACACTGCTGAAGTTGAAATTCCAGAGAAAGAACCATTGAATGATCACCTTCCAGGAGAGCAGATGTACTTGGTTAAAGGAGAAGTGCCTTGGTATGATGACGTGGTCAATTATCTGGTAACATCTCAGGTTCCATCTCATTTTAATTCTCATCAAATTCACAAACTGAAAGCTGAATCTAGATATTACATTTGGGATGATCCATTTCTTTGGAAGATTTTCAATGACCAAGTGACAAGAAGATGTTTGCTAGTGAGTGAAATTGGTTCTATCTTTGAGTTTTGTCACACATTAGCTTGCGGAGGCCACTTTGGACCTCAAAGAATAGCAAGGAAGGTTTTAGAATCTAGACTTTATTGGCCAACCATTTTTAAATATTCTCATGAATTTTGCAAAAGGTGTCCAAAATGTCAGTTTTCTGGAAACATCTCAAAGAGACAAGAAATTCCCCAACAACCACATAATTTTTGTGAGATTTTTGAAGTTTGGGGGATAGATTTTATGGGCCCTTTCCCAATGTCATTTGGAAATTCTTATATCTTACTTGCGGTTGATTATGTTTCCAAATGGGTGGAAGCAAAATCCACCAGGACTGATGATGCTAAAGTTGTTTGTGATTTTTTCAGGACTAACATATTTTGTAGGTTTGGAGTGCCTAGAGCCATCATTAGTGATCAAGGGACTCACTTTTTCAATAAGAGAATGGAGGATTTGCTGAAGAAGTATGGGGTGCATCATAAAACATCAACTCCCTATCACCCACAAACAAATGGTCAAGCTGAAGTTTCCAACAGGGAAATCAAAGGAATTTTGGAGAAGAATGTTAAACCAAACAGAAAGGATTGGAGCCAGAATCTGGAAGACACATTGTGGGTTTATAGAATAGCCTACAAGACCCCGAGGGAATGAGTCCATATAGGCTGATTTATGGGAAACTTTGTCACCTACCTGTGGAACTGGAGCATAAGGCGTATTGTGCTGTGAGGAAGATGAATTTGGATCTTGAAAGTGTTGGGGAAGAGAGAAGGTTGCAGTTCCAGGAGCTAGAAGAAATTATAAGAGAATCATTAAAAATTCAAAGATTTATAAAGAGATAACAAGAGTGGCTCATGATAAGCTGATCCAACCGAAAGAATTCCATCCTGGAGATAAAGTGCTGCTATTCAATTCAAGACTCAAGCTGATGCCAGGTAAACTTCGTTCCATATGGGAGGGTCCTTTTATAGTTACTCATGTATATCCTTTTGGTGTTGTGCAGATTGTGAAGGATGGAGAGCAGAAGCCATTCACTATTAATGGGCACAGGCTGAAGAAATTCCATGGGATCATTCCATCAGACCCAGGGGAGGAGATCCCGCTCCTACAAGATGTCTATCAATAAGATCCATTAGGTTGTACCTCTCCTTTACACTTGTTTGTTGCTGTGATTCATTCTAAAATATGCGTACATGTTAAATCCATTTAAATTCATTGAGGACACTACATCATTTAATTGTGGGGGGGAACCTTTGTAGTTTTGGATTTTCATTTGTTATTTGTTTTCAAAAAAAATTGTGATTTTTCAAAAAAAAAATTGTGTGTTTTTTTTCAGTTTTTTTTTGTGTGTTTTTGAAACTTTTGAGCTGAAATGATTATCATTGATATTTTTGAAACCCATGTCATTGAGTGAACCAATTTATTCCATGAAACTGAGCTTAAATGAATGCTGAAAATGATTTTGTTTCAAGTTCAATTCTTTGGTAATTTCATGAAAAGTACTCAGGTTTTTGAATCCCATGCCACATCTCACTGTCATTATCTTTGAAATCATTTTCCTATGAGGCTTCTGAACCATTATTTGTGCATTATTTTCATTCAGCTCACTTCTTGAGAGAACCAGACCATGCTTGTTTTAACCAGAATATTATTCATTCCTTTCAAAACTTGAGGGTTTGGGGTACATGTTTTTTAAATGATTGAGGCGTTTCTTTGGTTTGAAAGACCCCTTTTCAAGATAATACCTTTCATTCTGGCCTACCTTATAAATTAATCCTTGTATCCCATAGAAGGCATGAACAGCCTGTTAGGTTAGCCACATTACAAGACAATTTTCCCTTTCCAACCTTCTCTTGAAGTGAAATTGCATGGTCTAGTTGAACTTAAATGTTGGGGAAACTGTCTTGTGTTGTGCTACCTCATTTGGTAAAACTTTGGGTGGAAATTAAAATGCTGAAGAGATTTTTGTGCTAATGAAAAATCATTATGTTTAAAACTGTTCCTTTTCTGGAGCTTTCATGATTAAAGAAGTTGTGCCTTTCGGGAGCTTCTAATGGAGGAAGAAAGTTGTGCCTTTTCTGGAGCTTTCATGAAAATCATGCTTAAGAAGATTGAAATTTTTTCTGAAGAAATGCGGAGCTGTTTGAACATTTCTTGATATTTCATGATGATGGATCTGAATTTCTACTAAGTGGAGTGAGGAGGATACCATACTTGAGTGAAAATTAGAATTGTGCAATTTTTCTTCAAAAAGAGACAAGCCTTCCTCATTCAGCCTCAGAATTTTTCACATAAAAATCCTACCAACCAAAAGCCACAGAACAACCTTGAAAAGTCCTCATGATAAAAAAATGTCCTTGACTCACATCGGGTGGACAAGTAGGAGTTTTTCAAACCTATGGTGACCCTTGCATTGGTTTGGTTGAGAAAAACTTTGTTGAAAATTGATATTTGTGAGATGAGAGAAAATTAATGTGAGGTAGGTGTCTTGTGTGCATGGGAGGAGAAATGAAGAGGAAAAATATTGAATGATCTGATTTGAGAACTTGGAATAATTTTTATGGATGAGGCATGATAACTTTTATTTCTTGGTGTGGAATTGGTGGATCTAAATGGCATTTGTTTCGAATTTTGTTTCATTTGATTTTGATTTTAACTTGTCCGGGAGTCCAAGTGCTAAGTGTGGGGGAATTGATAGAGATAATATTTTCATAATTTTTCATATGTGTTTCAATGATTTAACCCCTTCCAATTAATTAATTTGATCTTATTTGCATCATTTTAGTATTTTGGTGAATTATGGGATTAATTGTGGAAATTGGTTAATTCTGGAAATTTAGCAGTTTTGTGGAGATTCTGTATTTTGGGTATATCTTTTATATTTTTGATCAAAATTGTATGGTTCCTTTTCTTTAGGATTTATATGCTCGTGGTCTTCATTTTATCCTTCTGTGCCCAAATCACAATCCGTCATTTGGAAGCTCAAATTCAGCTCACAAACCAGGCCTCGAAAACTGTGTGCAGATTTGGAAGGTTTTAATGATGAGATCTTATCTAGAATCTTACCGATCCAATGGAGCTGATATTCAACAAGGATCTGGAAGATAAATTAATGAACATCTTTCATTAATGAGGCCACGTCTGAATCGGCTGTTTTCAAGGTCTTAATGTCATGGTACGTTGGAGTTGTGGAAGACGAAGAGTCACCTGGACAGAATTAAATATCCGGAGTAATGTGGTCATATCTCCTTCATAATTCGACCAATTAGGCACATATTTTGTGGTTCGACATAGGAAATGGATGGGAACAACTTTCAAGAATGAACAATTCCCAAAATATGTCATTTACTATGCCAACCAGACTCAAAATTTAGGGGGAGTAATTTTGGAGGGAAATTTTCTACTCCCCAAGCCTATAAATAAGAGTATTCACTTCCATTCAAATTGTTTGAAGAAGGTGCAAGAAGGGCTGTGCTGGAGGATTGAGTTCTTGAAGTTCATTTTATTTTCTATTTTCTTTTTACTTAGTTTTATTATTCTCTATTCTTCCCCTTTCAAATCTAATACCCTTCACATGGAGGTTTAAAACCTTTGAGTGATCAGGGAAGGGGGAGTTTATCTTTTGTAATGTCGGAGTTTTGTGCTTAAATGTAAAACCTTATCTTTATTTTGAATGAAATATATTCTCAGTGTTTCCCAATTCTCTTAATGTGATCGTGTTTTGAGTTTGGTGTATTCATTTTTAATAGCTTTGGTTAAAGACTTCTTAATCTCCCTCCGCCTAGTGCAATTTATCTCGATCGAGCAGATTGTGTTAGGTGGTGAGTGTCTAACGATTGTTGGCACGTGTGTGGAACTAGTAAACATTTTCTAGAGTTATAGGGAGCAACAATTCCTGATTGGGATTTTCCTTATTTGTTTAGTAATTGTTTATGAACTTCCATGCACATAGGAGTGAGTTCAATTTTCTTCTTTAACCAAGGGTGATAGATGACTCGATCGAGGAGTCTTTCATTTGTCATTCAAAAGGAAGAGAGGTGAGATGATCTTTGTGACTATGATGACATTAAAAAAGGTGATCCTACCCTTACCCCATCACTCTCTTCATCAATTAGTGTTCAATCTTTCTTTTCAATTGCTTTCTTTATTTTTGAACTCAAACAACTTTCAAAAAGAACCTCTTATTCTTTCTTTAATTTAAGTGACAAACGTAATTGTTGTGCACTCCTCTCTGGAGAAAACTTAGGTTACCCACTTTGCTACATTTTAACTTAGGTTTTATTTGTTTTTGTCACACCCCATGACAGGCACGTTTCAGTCACTTTATGTGTTTAATTCCACTAAAGGTTATATTTATTGGATACACCTTATTCTTGTATTATGGATTTCTTTCATGTATAAAATGTATTCCATTATGTTATAGCCAAAATGTTGTGCTTTTTCATTCATTATTTATTATGCACATAATGGTATATTTCATGGTAATTTTCTAACATGATTATGTTATGGTGTGTCCATGGTTTGTATTCATTATTCTTTTAGGATTTATCCCATGTACTTGTCATATTTCTTATTATGTGATTATGAAGGGGTTTTTATGAAAACTAATGGATGATTTACAAAATGGTTTTTTTATGGATTTTTTTTTGTAAAATGGATTTGTTTCAAAGAGATAGCTAATAAATTCTTTATATTATAATTTTTATCGATTCATTGGTTAAATACTATTGGGATTTGTTATCACCCCCTAATTTTTCCTTTGGGAAGTTTTAAATGTTTTTTTAGGATTCATGTAAAGTTAATGGCATTGTATAGAATTTAGGTTTCTTTAGTTATTGTTGCCTTTATAGAGGGGTGTTTTAGTGGTGACGGATGGTCATAGGGAGACTTTTTTGGCCTTTTCTTGTTTTATCATTATAGTTTATCCTATTTGGATAGAAATTGTATGTCACATATATGTTTACTATTTTCTTTAATTTTTTACTCTATTTTTCTTTTAGTTTTACATGAGACATTTTTATCTTTATTGCACCACACTATGTGGTGGGACATCTCTAGTGACTTGTCTAGTTGTCTTAGGCCGGTACATTATAAATACCATATTAATTCCGATTGGAGAACCCTAAAAGATCGTCACATAATTCATCATAATTTCATCCCATTTATATATGATTATTGGAAGAGGTTTTAATTCACATTGAAGTCTTTTTTTGATCATCTTTAACCTGCTAGAAAGTAGGAAATCAAGTAAATAAAATTAATATCTTTTATTTTAGACCAGGATAACATAATTTCTTATACATATCTATATACATATTGTAGATTCTTAAGAGTACTACCCAAAAAGTGGAGTGATTTTAAATCATCACCACTTCTCATATACAAGTATGGACTAATAATCATTTATTAGAAAAAATGAATTAGAATCTTGGGACATTCTTCTATGATCTCCACGCCATCTATTATATCTCAAATAATTATATAGTCCTAGTCAAAGATATTATCATAATTCTTCTTTTCTACAACATATTATTAATGGTCGATATGGTATAGAAAAATTTTACATTGATATTTAAATACATCCAATGAATGTCACCTAACACCGAAATAAACCTCCATTAATCTATAAATTACAATATTTTTTTGAGGTTGAGACTTTCGATTTTGTGTGTCTTCTATATAGAATTTCCCTTTTATAAGGAATAAATAATGTCAAAATCAAAGTATTGGAGATATTTAATATACCAAAACCACCTTAGATTTATATATCTTTAATAAAAATATATTTAACTATATTTTGATCATTGTACACAAAAAACTACTTGGGAAAAATATAGTGAATAAATCACATTAAATCGTGTCAAAAATGGATCATTTAAAATTTTTGGATAAGAAATTCATCACAAATTGTAATGACATGATATTTCACTATACATTTTCCTTAAATAAACAATTTTTTTATCATACTCCAAATGAAACCTTAAACTAAAATTACCACCATCATTGTTTAGATTTTTAGCACCTAGACATTGAATTATTAGTTATGAATAAGTGCGACTAAATTACAAACTATATTTATATATTTTTGTATATAAATTATATTTTATAAAAAAATATTTAATTCATTATTATGTTTTAGAATTTATACTATTATCTATGGTAATTTTAATTAAAGAAAACTAATTATATTATTATTAAATGATGATTCTAATAAAATATAATATTTATTCATTATATCTATATCTATTAGTGTTTTATATAAAAAAATAAGAACAAATAATATTTTGAAAAGTTATTTTCCTATAAAAATAATTTCTCAATTAATTTTATGATTTCATTCAAATGATAAAACATAAAATACTATAAATTTAATCGAAAAAAATAACTCCATTTTTTAATCTAAAATGTTAATAATACCATATTATTAAATTTTGAGATATTTTTGAAACATGTTACTGTTAGGTGATTAGTAAAAAATACAATTTTTATAAATAAACTGTCTTTTAAGGCATTATTAGAAATAAGTATGAATAAAAAATTCATGAGACCTTTATATAAGACAAAATATATATTTTATTAGTGACTATATAATTTTAATAATTTTGGTTTTAATTTACAATCCCATATTTTACATTTTATAACATAAGTTATATTTTTCAAAAAATTGTTCTCAATACATTATACAATTAGTATTTTAAAATTAATATTCATCACTTTTAGAAATTTAATATTAAAAAAGTGGATTTTAAATTTTGAATAATATTTTCAAATTATGTAATAATGGTAATTTTTATTTTTTCATAAATAATAAGTTATATTGGGTGAAAACAAGTTAGCATGATAAAATAAAAAATGGTAAAAATAAATAAATTTAATTGTAATGAGTTAAAACATAATTCATGTGTTTGAATGAGTTTTTGAGGTATAGATAGACCTTATCTCTTACCCTATACATTATTTATAAATTTTACATCAATTTTACTTGAGACTGGCTTCCCATTATTAAAAGGTTTTGGGTATTTACAGAAATATCATCTTTTTCACTTATAAAAGGGGCACTCCTGTCCTCCCTTCCAATCACAAATAAACCCGATTAGTTTAGTCAAACCTATACCCAAGCCTCTAATAAACACTATAATACACCATTAAAAGGTTTTTTTCTTCTCAATGTAGAATCCTTAAAATGTTTAACCCCTTCATAAAAGAGATAAACAAAGTAGTGAGGTATTAATTTCTACAGGCCCTTTCTCTTCTCTATTTCTTTATGTGAACTTTTTCTTCATTAATTTAAATTAAACAATATTTAAGTGATAAATTAAATATCATTTTTATAATTTTATATTATTATAATGATGTTATAATAATTACCCACCCTCCCCTTTTTCTTTAATAAAAACAATATTCATGTGTTTTTCAGACTATTGCCTCCACGATGAAACATGTTTCATTTTCCTTCACTACCTTAAATGGATTATATAAAAAGGTATTTTAAAATATATGTATGATATTTATTAAATATATTATATTCTTACATTATAATCCATATTAATCAATTTTGTTTATGGAGAACGAAATCATCATCCATGCATACGCATGGACTACAACCTCTATGGAATGATTTATTTATATATTTCTTTTTATCCCCACATTAAATATATGGTCATGAGAATTATTTATATAGATAAATATTATTTTTATAAAATTATTAAGGTTATTTAAAGATAAATATGATAAACTATTAACTTTATGAGAAATAAAAAATTGTGTTAAATTCTATCATCAAAAAGAGTGTTCTAAGAGAAAAAAATGAATTCTTCATACTATGGAATAACTTAATATAGGTTATATTATTATTATAATTCATTAAAATTTTGATATTTCACACTAGTAAAAACTAAATGATGTCATTAGTCTTTTATTATAATTATATTACAAATAAAACACCACACAATCATCCACTAATCAAGGTGGGTTCATGTTTTGGTTGGATTGACAACCAACATGAATAATGGTATGATGGTATGTAATGGAAGACAATGGTGAGTTAATTTATAGTAGGATTTGATATAAATATGTAAATAATATTTTATTTTTGTTTATATAAAGGTTAAATAAATATTTAATTCATTATTTAATAAATCACCCTCTATTGGTTAATAAATCAACAAAATGTGATTGGTGTTGATCTCATCTTCAACGATAAAAAATGAAAACCTTTTGAAAGGAAATTTAAATTTCAAAAATTATTATAATTAATCCATTCAATTATATTTGATGATATTGTATTAATAAACATTGTATTAAATTTTAATACTGACACCACTGTTATAATTTTTTTTGGAAATGATGAAAATTACTCACACCAAATATTGAAAATATATAAAAAATAACTATATATGTGTATAGAGTGAATATAAATGAGGTTAAATAGTTATAGTTAACAATAAGGTTCATGGTTGTGTATTTAATAAATTAAATTTAATTATTTGGGACATTTTGTTCATGTGCATAATGAATCGGGACCGAGCTTAAAATTTTCATCTCAAATTCCTCTCTTTGAGAAATGTTTTTTTATTATAAACCTAATTACATTTATGTGTTTTAAATACTACCTTTTTGAGATATTATATTAGAATGTAAATTTTATTCATGGTGATTTATATTTAATTTATCAACCTCTCTTTCATGGGGATTTTATTTAACCTCTCCTCATATTGTAAGGGTTTTTTTTTAAATCCACTCTAATTCATTGAATCATGATTGTTAATATTGAAATTATTTTATATAAGTTGTTTCATGACCTGTCCCCATAGGGAATGTGTTGTGACTACCCCAATCCCACCTCTCATAGGCTAGGGGTGGCAACTAGTACTGAGTAGGAATATCCCAAACAAATGGTAGGTACTTGCCTAAGTACATGTTCACAGGCACACAACACCAAGCCATAGATGCTGGAAATTGAAAACAATAAGTAAAAAAACATGGTATGACATCAAAAAACTAAAAGTAAATGGGGCCATAATTCAAGTCTATCCAAAAAGTAAAAGGAAAAGTTAATTCCCTTGTAAATCCTCTATATAAAACCCTACCTGAAGGGTAGGTACAGAAATATCTATCTGAAGCTGTAGAAGCACATATTGTCTATCTAGTAACTATAATCACAACTTTTCCATAGTTCACCAAGGTCTCCATAAAATCTTTGATCATCTATAAAAGACATGACATGTGTGGGAAAAACTAGTGCAAGGGTGAGTAAAATATTACTCGGTAGGGAACCCCAAAATAAAAAGTAAAATACCACAAAGGAAACACCACTAAGAAGATACAATCATCTCAAAATAGGTATATTTCAATAAAACATATAACAAGAATATCTAGGTATAGTATTAAAGGACTCCAAGACTCAAGGTCTCAACCAATGCCAACCATATGGTTCCACTCATAGCACACTTGATTCCGGGAGATCTCACTCCATGAGCAATCTGAAAGTAAGCACGTAGAACAAGTCTACCAAAAGTATACAAGAGAAAATCTGGTCTCGATATGTAACAGTGTTCCCTAAGACGTCTTTTCTCTCTAAGACAAGGAGTATCAATATCACAGCTAATCATTAGCTACAGGATTCTTCTCAAGGCATATTCAAATCTGATGAGACATACAGTCTTTGTAAGAGACCTACTTTGTGCCCTCACATGAGACCTAATGTGTACCCTCGCAGGAGACCTACTCCACCCTCTCATAGGAGACCTAATTTTCACCCTCACAGGAGACCAACTCCCCCCCCATCATAGGATACCAATTTCACATCTTTGTAGGAGACCAGCTCTTCATATTTTCACGAGACCAACTCCGCATCTTCCCAGAAGACCAAATCCACATCTTCGTATGAGAGAAAATTTGTTTCTTTACAAAAGAATAAATTGGAATCTTTTCCATAGTCGGTCATAGGATTTAGACCTTAGTACACTCATTCTGGGAGCACATATACCTCATGCCAATAGTTCATATGCCAACCTCCATAAAAGATCACGTAAAGTATCTAAAAAGGACTTCCTCATCACGAGGGTCCCAACTCTGCAAACAGAACATCAAATAGACTTACAGTTTGGAAGTTATTTCCATTTAAGTAAAGATGGAATGGTTGAGTTTGGGTCCCACCCGACCCAGTTAGACTGACCCATCCCAAACAGGCTCCCACCTGGTCTGACCCGACCCGCTGGGTCGACCTGGCTCGGCCCGCCGAATCCATCCCAACCCGCTCGAGTAGGCTGATTCATCCACCTAGGACATGTCTAACATCACATCCCTATCTGATCAATGTGGGTTTTCCACCACATTCAATGCGGTGGTCTTCCACATGACTACCCCATGGCGGTTGTTGTGGGGTCCTCTCGTGGTCCACCTTGACTGCGACCCTCTGTTGCATCAGGACAAGGCTGTCGGCGGCGACTCCCTCTTCTGTGGGCCACCACCATTTTTTTGGTTGTCCATTATTCGAACAAAAAATTTTGTTTCAAACCTTTGGTCATCACCATCACTTCCACGGGCTAAAGATAATCTTTTTGTCTCTCTATGTTTCTAGTTTCATTTGGAACCTCCCAACAAAGCCCGATACGACGATGTGGGTCTTTCGGTGAAGAAAACAAGGAAGAGGATAGTAAATGCACCAATAACATCTTAGGGATGAATGTTGGCCTTCTTTATTTTGTCCTTCATCCATCCTATTAAAAAAAGTAAAGTAAAATAGGATAAACACTAAGAATCTAATCCTTCAAAACCCTGCAGTAGATAACCCACCCCACATGAGCAATCGGCCTGCAGATCAACTTTTTTGTGGGTTGGTCCACATTATTTGTTAGGAAACAAGAATGGGTAAAGAATTCACTTATGAATAAACCCCCTACTTGGAGTTTTTTACCTATCATTTCTAAAGAACGGAGTTGTTCCACCATTATATGTCAATCCTCAGTCAGTGATCTACGATCCATGATCCATGATCCACTGGCATTCATCATCATTTTTTGATCACCAATGGGAGGGAACTGCCAATTCATTTCTCCAAAGTTTCTAGGGAATTATAGGGTTATAGGTTAACCCGAAATTCCTATTTAATTAAGGAGAAAAGAAAATGTGTTGGCTCATTGTAGTGTTCCAGCATCACCACGTTATTTCAATTAATAAATGAAAATTTTTAACTCATTGTTGCATCGCATCATCATTGTGTCACTGAAAAATGTTTAAAAATAAATTAAATAATGTACTTTAATTTTATTTTATTCTTCTTTAAAACTTCTAAAAATTAACTTTCGTAGTCGACCCGCACCAATCGATGTTAGGCTATTCCTAAGAAAAATTTCAAATTATGAACTAAATAGTGGTCTCATATTTCCAATTTGAGTCACCGTTCATGAGTTATTAATATTTAAAAAATAATAATTTTATTTAATTATTTTATTTACGATTACATACTTTTTTGGTTTTTATCACTAGAGACCTGCACCGACTAAAGTTAAGTCGCGTCTATGGTAAACCTAACATCCGGAATGCAACAGTTCCCTCAAATTTCTAAACTGGGAATATTTATTCCTCTTTTTCAATTAAACTACTCACACATGTTATTTGAAACATAACATTTTTTTGAACCATTCAGGGCACATTGGGCATCAGAATTGCACTCCATCTCAGCTCCTGGTCTAGGAATTTTCCCAGAAATTTTCAAAAAATAAAATTAGTAAAAATCAAGTAATTACATTCTCCCCACCTTAAGTATTTATGTTCCCAAAATATAAAAAAAATGGATAACCAAACCGATGAGCATACGATAATGAACCTGATCCCCCCGCCCCCACGCTTTAATGTGATCTTCCAGAGATTCTCTAATTACCATCGGGCATGCATTAAAGGAATAGACTTCCTATACATGGTCATCTCCTATCGATCCTTGATATCCAAGAACAGGATGCAAAGAGAGTATTTTGATTAGAAACTATCATCCATGGAATTATATATAGTCGAGTTATCTCTTGTATGTATAGGAATCCCAATATTTATAATGAACTCTGCTCCCAAAAATCAATGAAGTAGCTAACTTGGTGAGTCAGTCAACAATCACCCAGATAGTATCGTGTCCCCTGGATGTATGTGGTAAACCTATCATGATGTCCGTTGATATCCTTTCTCACCCCCTTCCAAGAACCCCAATGAAGAAAAGATAAACACCTTCCAAACATAAGGGCTTGACATAGTGAGTTGAAAAATCAATAAACTAATTCAAACAAGTGCTCATCTTTTATATCAATAGGTAATCCCAGATTCAACATGTTCCATCATCCCTAGTGTCTTCTTTGACACCCACATTCATATCCTAATGCATCTCACCACTCTAGGCATCCACTGCTATAACTTTGCATCCTATGAAAGGAATGACATGCTCCCCACCTTTCGAATATCCATCAGGGGCTTTCCCTATGGACAACTGATCATATAAAGTCTCACCATTGGTATCACAAAACCATGCCGCCCTAATTCACTATAAGAGTGGAGGGGTAAAAACCACCAACTGGTGGTAAACTGTGTTATCTATTTCAATGAAAAATAATGGTAATGAGGCCTAATACTATGTTACCTCATTCAGTAACTACAAACTGGATCTCCTGTTGAGAGCATCTACTACCACATTTCCCTTACCAGGAGTATAGACTCTCTAAGTCATATTCTGAGAGGAACTCTAATCAATGCCTCTATCTCAAGATCAAAACCTTTTGAGAGAAGATATAATTGAGGTTTTTATGGTCTTAGTAGATGATAAATTTCCCTCCCCTCAGGTAGTGTCTCCACATCTTCTATTTGAAGACTACTATTTCCAA
Source organism: Viscum album (assembly GCA_963277665.1). NCBI lineage: Eukaryota > Viridiplantae > Streptophyta > Magnoliopsida > Santalales > Viscaceae > Viscum > Viscum album. Next base: position 1,281,547,542 of record OY728156.1, read on the forward strand.
CTCAAGATCTTCAGTCATGTAGTTCTTCTCATGTGGTCTCAACTGATGCAAACCATAGTAAATGACCACTTTACTCTACATTAGTACACAACCAAGTCTTGTCCCTAATGCATCATATAACACTACATACTTAACTCCCTCCTATAGAAAACTCATGATCGGGGTGCTCATCAAACTCAATCTAAACTACTAAAAAGCATATGGGCGCCTTTCTATCCATGTGAAAGGCTATCCCTTTCAACGGATCAAAGTGTTATTCGACCCTTTGGTACTATATACTCATTCCACACATTAAATTGGTTAAACTATCAATAATACACACATAACCTCAAACACTACTTCTTATTAAGCCCTTCCTTTACAAGTCCTCCACCTACACCCTCAGCTCGCAAAGCCTTGCAAAAGCCATCTGATATAGTGATGCCAATATCGGTTCCATCATAGGGTGTAGAACAATGAAGAATTATATCTCTCTAAGGGGATGTAAACTTGGAAACATCTCTTGGAAAGACAAACTTGTACTCCTCCATCACTACTGGGAACTGAAAACTGATGATATCTACTGCCCTAAGGGTAAGGTTAGTCGACTCAAGAGTGATCGGTTTCACCCTCCTATGAATGATTCTATCTTTTACTACCTGGGTTTCCTTTTTTTACCAAGGAAAACCACATTCCATTGTTGTGGACATACCACAACCATTTTTCTAAAATAATCAATCTGGCCATGGACTGTCGATAACCAATACATACCAAGAATGAAGTCTTATGTCCGCGATGCTACCACTAAGAGGTTCCAACCAAAACTCTGACCTCAAGGGTTAGATCACACTTTTATCACTAGTGTGATTATCAAGTCTCCTTTTGTAGGTATCTCTAGATATAAGGGTGAATTCAATGGTTTAATTGGAAACTCTAAGTCTCAAACAAGATCTGTGAGAAGGAAGAATGATTAGAACTTGTGTCTTTTAATATGACAGCTAATAATAGAGAAAGACCATACCTAAAATCATTCATATAGCCCTTGGGTATTATTCCTTGACCACATATAACTACCCCTTCCCCTATCCTCTAGCTCCTCGAGCCTGGTGTGGACTACATGGGAGTGGTGGTGGTAAAATGTTGAAATGTATACCACCTCCTGCTACTCTTCCATCTCCTATACCATATCTTCCACCCTATATATCCTTCTATCCCTTTAACTTTAAATTCCCCAGGGTCCCATCTATAATTTCTTTGTTAGTAGCATGAAGGGATGGAAAATATCTAGAGATATTTCCCCCAATGTATCATAAAAATCATTTCTTCTCTCTAAACTGACTACACTGACCCTTTGATCTCGGAGATTTTGATCCCCTATCTTGTGACCTACTCTAGAAACATCTCACATGTCCAAGTCTTTGAGACTAATGTCGGCTTCCTTCTCCCAAGGTCTTTACTCCATCATTCCCACTACTGACATCCACTGGCTATATCCACTCAGATTAAGGACTTCCAACCACAAGGTTTCACTCTATCACCCTATTATAAGTATAATTCATAGAGGAATAACTTTGTCTTGGATTTCCCTAAGCACGAATTGCTCAAATATATGATACCTGAAGAATTGTTCATGTATCATATCCATAGAGTGCCTGGGAAGGTTGGTATGCCTCGATGAATACTCAAATACCAACATGTTGTCCTTTCGGAACTGTATAATCTATTAGGCATGCATAGCCCTTAGCTTTTATGGTGATATATCCCTTATCTAAGAATGATTTTAAAACTCTTTCCCTAGAAGATTCGCCTCATCATAGGACCAATTAATCTAAACCCTACTATTTCCCTACAAATCCACATAGAAGGCTCACTGCTATAACCACCATCTGCTCTAATAGTGTCCTGGCTGGATGAAAATTTTGATCACCACCTCAATCCATTCCTTAGCCGCCTGTGAGTTGGGATCACCTAGGAACTTAAGGGGTATCTTTCGCTGAAACTCATGACGTGCACTAAGCTTGTGTATCTCATCCGTTGTTACTACAAGTACCATGTGCTACTCCAAAGGTGGTGGTATAACTGACAAACCACCCAGTGGTATTGTCTCTCATGAAAATCTTTATACTGATCTCATCTCCCCACAGATCATCCTCATGATCACGTGGTAGAATCCTACCTATCTATCTACATAGAACCATCTTAAAACAAAAAAAATATGTACCCTGATCAATAGAGTATACATGGTGAGGTGACTCAATAAGGACATGGAAAACACAACTCATTATTACATGATGCATGTACCATCATTTTTTCCAGAAACTAGTGTTTTCATGTACCATGTCAAAAAACATAATTCAGGGTCCTTGTGTATAGATACATCAGATCTGAACCAACACTGGATTCTTTGGCCTAAAAGCCTAAATAAAAACACTTAACACTATTTAACCAAACCAAACTCACAGAATCTATTTTCTTAATGTATAATTGAATTCCCTCTTATACCACTCTATTGTGACCCATCCCCCAAGGGATCATATCATGACTACCCCAATCCCACCTCCCATAGGCTAGGGGTGGTGAATAACACTGAGTTGGAATATCCCAAAAAAATGGGAGGCATTTTCCAAAGTACCTATAAACACAGACACAACTCCAATCCACAGATAATGGAATGTGAAAACACTAAGTAAAAAAACACAAGGTACAAAAGTCGAAAAAAATAAAGTAAACTGGCTAGAATACAAGCCCATCCAAAAAGTAAAAGTAAAAGTGGAAGCCCTTGGAACTCCTCTGCAAAAAAACTCTACTCGAAGGGTAGGCATAGAAATAGATATCTGAAACTGCAGAATCACACCTCGTCTATTGAGTTACTTTAATCACAACCTGGCCCTAGTTCACCAAGGACTCCGTCAAATTGTTTATCATCTACACAAGACATGGAATGTGCGAGAAAAGATCATGTAGGGGTGAGTAAAACAATACTCAGTAGGGAACCCTGGAACACAATGTAAAATACCACAAAGGAAACACCACTAATAAGATACAGTTAGATCAACATAGGTATATGTCAATAACACATATAACAACAAAATCAAGGTATAATTGTAAAGGATTCTAGGATACAAGATCTCATCCACTGCTAGCCATATGGTTATCCTCATAGAACGCTCAATTCTAGGATATCTCACTCCTTGAGATTTTTGAAAGTAAGAACGTAGAACAAGTCTACCAAAATTATCTGAGTGAAAATATGGTCTCGATACATCATGAAGTTATCTGATACATCTGATATCACTAAGATAAGAAGTCTCAATATCATAGTCAATCCTTAGCCACAAGATTATACTCAAAGAATATTCAAGTTTGATGATACATACAGTCTTCACAGGATACCTACTCTGTGCACTCATAGGAGACCTACTCTATTCCCTCATAGGATACCTACTTTGCACACTTATAAGAGACTAAATATATTCCCTCCCAAGAGTCCAAATTCACATATTTTAAGTATACCAACTCTGCATCTTCATAAGAGACCAACTCCACATATTTACAGGACACCAAATCCATTTCTTTATAGGAGACCAACTCTACATCTTCATAGGATACTGACTCTGAAACTTTTCCAAATTCAGTCACAAGATTCTGTCCTTAGTGTTCTCATTCTCAGAGAACCTATTCCTTAATCTAATAGTTCATACTCCAACCAACATGAATGGTCGCATATATTATTAAAAACTTATTGCCTCATCACAAGGGTCTCAACACTGTAAACGGATCATCAAACAGACTTACGGTTTGGACTTTATAGCCATTTAAGTAAAATGGGACCGGTTGGGTCTACGTCCGGTCCGACCCGGTCAGACCGACCTGCCTGGCCTGGGCTGGCCAACTCAAGTGGGTAAGTTTGTCTTTCTAGGATGAGGTGAGTGCCACATCATTGCATGATAAATGCGGTGGTTTTCCGCGTGATGGCCTCACAGCAGTTATCGCAGGGTCCCAGCACGGTCCAGCAAAACTGTGGCACTCTTCCATGTGATGCAACCACCTGTCACTTCTAGCCAATGGAACCTTTGGTTGTTGATCCAGTGGCCATATCCACAGCCTATAGCTACTATTCCACAAGAACCTCCCACTGGGTGGCCACGTCGTTGTGTGCCACCACTGACACTACCAGAAGATCCCTCTTCTGTTGGCCTCCACCGATGTTGTGGTGGTCTTTTCTTCAAAACGGGAACGTCATTGCAAACCTCTAGTCGTCACCATCACTTCCATGGGCTCAATATCCTTTTATCATCGCTTTGTGGGTTCAGTTTTGTTTGGAACATCCTAGAAAATCCCAAAAGTACCACATGAGTCTGTCAGTGAAGAAGGCAAAGATGGGGATTGGAATGGCACCACAAACATTTGAGGGAAAAATGTTAGACTTTTTTATTTCGGCCTTCATTGATCCCATTAAAAAAGGGAAAGGAATAACAGGATAAACACTAAGTTTTTAACCCTTAAAAACCCCACAGTAGATAACCCATCCCACATGAGCAATTGACCCATGGATCAACATGTTTTTGGGTTAGTCCACATTAGTCATTGGGAAACAATAATGTGGAAATAATTCACTTGTAAATAAACCCCCAACTTATAGGTTTTGATCTATCATTGGTGAATAATGGAGTTGGGCTTCTGTCATTCATTGATCCTTAATCATAGATCTGTGATCCGCGATCTGTGATCCATGATCTGTCGGTGTTCATTGTCTTTTTCCATTTGTCAATGGGAGGGAACCACAAATGCATTTCTCTAGGGTTTCTAGGGAATTCCAAGGTTATGCATTAACCCTGAATTCTTGATTAATTTGGGAGAAAAGAAAATGTGTCAACCCATTGCAGTGTTGTAGTGTCGCCATACTATTTAATTTAAGAAATAAAATGTGTTGACTCATTACAGCGTCATTATGTCACTGAGAAACATTTAAAAAGAAATAAGATAATATTATTTATGTTTATTTAATTCTTCTTCAAAATTTCCAAAAATTAACTCCCACAATCGACCCGCGAAGTTCGATGTTAGGCCCCTCCTAATGAAAACACCACATTAAGAACTCAACAATGGTCTAAGATTTCCATTTTGAGTCAACATTAATGATTTATTTAGATTTTAAAATAAAAAAATATTTTTTTTATTTTATTTATGGTGACATCCTTTCGAGTTTTCTCACTAGAGACCCGTGCCGACTAAAGTTATGTCACACCTAGTGTAAACCCGCTATCTTGAACACAATAGTCCCCTTGGATTTCTAATCTAGGAAACCGTTTAAGATTTATTCCACTTTTTTAATAAAACCACTTACGTGTGTTATTAAAAACATAATAAATTTCATCAGTCTATTCTGGGAATATCAGGCATCGGAATCACATGCCATCTCAGCACCTGGTCTTATAATTTTCTCAAAAAATTTCTAAAAATCGAAGTCATTACAAGTTAAGTAAATTATTTACTATGAATGAATTATGTGGTATTTTCTCTTGAAATATAGGGATTTATATTTTTTCCACATCAACCCCTCTTTAAAATTTTCTTTTTTCCTGATTTTTGTTTCCTCTATGAATTTTTTTTAACTCAAACATATTTCATTAGATTATTAGTTTTATTCTTTTAATTAATTCTTATATATTAACAATGTTATTATATTTCCCAATTAATATGTTATTATCTCTTTTAAATTAGAAGGTAATTTTTTTATACAAATCCCTTTCCATGAATTATTTTCTTTTTCATAAAATTATAATATATTTTGAATTATTCTCATCCAACTTAAGTGGTGATTTCTCTTCTATATCCATTTTTAACCATTCTAAAATTGTTATCCTATCATATTATTTAACCCTATTATATATATTCTCATTTAAAAATAATATTTTCTTTTATCTTTCTTCAAAGTATTTTTTTATTACTCTTTTTATGATGATAGTTTTCAACAAATTTACTTTTAGAATAATAAAAAAATTAACTCTTTTGATAAAGTGTTTTGTCTTCCCAAAAAAAATTCATGGAAGCTTTATGTATTTTTAAGGGATAAATTTTTTTAAATTGTTTTTAATGTAAAAGATTCCAAAAAATATAACTTCACACACTTAAAAATATCTTCTAAAAATGATCATAAACATTATCTCCTTCAGAGAGGTTAAAAAATGTTTTGTAAAATACTGTTTTTATGTTTTTCTTCTATTTACCTATTTAAAATTAAAATCTATTTTTTAAAATGGGTTATTTTTTATAAATCACACTCTAAATTCCTTTATTTAATAATTTCTTTAGATTATTTTGTTTTTGGTATCAACTAAAAAACTTCTTGAAGCCATTTTATTTACTACCATTTGGCATTGTTATGAAAACCATTTTATTTTCATGATTTCTTTTGATATGATTAATGATATTTATCTTATAGAACACATATTTATGTATGATGATGGTTGGGTTTATATATATATCATTGTACTATATTAGTTAATTAATAATACCTCATGAGACTAAAGAGGTGCATGGGGTATTTCTCAATCCTATAGTGGTCCACAGGTTATTACCCAAACCTTAAAGAGGTATACAGGTTGTTTATCAATCCTAAATAGGTGCATGATTAGTTTCCTAATCTTATAGAGGTATATGGATTGTATCTTAATCATAAATAGGGTATACAGGTTTTTATCCCAAAGCCACTATGGTGTGATAATTTGGTTTTAATGCCTCCTCCACTAGGTGATTTTATTTTCTTATGTCTGTGGTATTTTTCTGGGATATTTTAAATTCTTTCCATGTTTCCATGATTAAAGATTGTTATTTTTTCATAAATTATATTATTTTATTATTTTATTTATTTTATTTCCTTACCATGTTCTTATGATATTATGATCTTTTAATAAGATATTTTTCTCCTTATCCATGTCATCACACATTCTTTAGATGAAACCATTATGTTTCGTTACAAAAATACTTACTAAGTATTTGGGATCGCCCCTTTATTATGTTTTCTTTCCCCATGTCATAAATAGAATTATAATATAGGATATGTTTATAATTTGATCTAATGTGGTTCAAATATGGATAAATTTTAAAAGAATCTTAAAATAATTTTCTTTTACAGGTGATCCTCAAAGACACTAAACCATCCATTTTTTGGAATTTTTTGAATATTGTTAGATGTAATGTTCAAAAGAATATTATATGTAAGTTGATCTTATATCATATAACATGGCATCAAAATTACTATGTAAATAATGTGTTTTTATCTTCGAGATTAAGAGTGTGAGTATGAGGTGTATTAGTTGGTATTAGAGAATGGTTTAGTTATTTTGAGGATTAGTTTAGTTATTTTTAGGGATTAAGATTAGATAACATTAGTGAAAACTCTAGGAAAAAGTATAATGGATATTTCTAACTATAGGATAACATCCTAAAATTTGGATAAAGTATATATTGCATGTTTTTTTTGATAAATTGAATCATTGTATGGATAATACAAGTGGGTATAGGCTCTTGAACACATGTACCATAGGGTAACAAATTTTAAAAGGGTATATTGGTTATTAAATAAATCATAACATAGTGCATAAAAAATAATCCAAACTTCCAAAATAGTTTTATAGTCCCTAAGTATATGCTTTTTTAATCACATTCTCTTTACAAACTAATATAATAGATTTATTTCCCAATTACATAAACATATTAAGTTAAGAAGTTCAAGAGAACCTAACATAAATATAAGTAGATTTAATTGAATATATAAAAGGGTTCAATGATGGTTTAAAAGAGAAGATTTAGTTTTCATTTTCATATGATCATTTACTCTGATTTTATTAGATATTTTCTTAATCATTTTGGATTTAGTATTCTGTTGAAAAGGGATCTTGAAAATGAATTTGATAAATGTATATATATATATAACTATGTCTTATAACCAAATAATGGATCATACATAAATGTTTGATAATATTATTATATTACTATTATGATATAAAAGGTGATTTTCCTAGTATTTTACTATTACATAATGTAGTTAGGGTCATATCTTAATAGATATTAAGTCATGATACTTTGAGATATATTCACTAATAAGTAATATTTATTGATAATATTATGGTATATTCTAACATTTATGGAAATTTTTTGAAATATATAAGGATTATTATTCAATATTTTTTCTTTAAAATATTGGAAACTTATATTAAATTGTATCAATAATCATTAAATTTTATTTTATAAAAATGTTATGTTTTTTTTTTGGATAACTATTCTGGAATGCATGATTGAGGATTGGATAACTCTTAGGTTTAATATATATAAGGTATTGAGGTAATAAATGGTTGATTTTTTTTATAAAATTAATTTATATAGTATTAGTAACTTTGGGATTTATAATTGAATAATGATATTTTTAGTGAACTTCATCATATTTTTGGGATTATTGTATACAATGTCTAGTGTGTAATTTTATACCATTTTAGGGTTAAATATAACATTAATTTCTGAAAGTATATATTATTTCATTATGGAATAATGTCTTAGATATTAAAATAGTTTTGGTAAAATTATGCTGTGTAGAATATATGATTAAGGAATATACATACGTGAGTATATGATTGTATGAATGGATAATATTTTCTAAAGAAGGATAAATAACTTGATATATCCTAAGAGAGTGATGTAAATTTATTATTATAATTAATGCCCAAAATGATGAATATTTTAAGAATACCATGGAATTATGTATTTAATGATTTATAATAAAAATTTTATGGATGAAATTGGGCAGAGAATGTAAGGAGAAGAAATTTCACTGTGCATTTATCATAAATAAATAATATCTCTGATAGCTTTCTCCACATATGACACTAAACTAAAATGAAAAATAAAATATGTTTAACCATTTAAAACTTATTTGTTGGATTATTTTATATGAATAATAGTAACATAATTATGAAATATATTATTATTATATATATATTTGTGGTAATTTTAGACAAATTTTCATAATTTATTGTAATTTTTAAGAATAAATATTTTTATGCATTTTATTGTTTTTAAATAAAACTAATTATATTATTTTTAAATGATTAATTTAATAAAATATAATATCGATTGGTTAATTTTATCTTTATTAGTGTTGTATATAAATTAAGAATAAGACCAACTAGTGTTTTAAAAGTTTATTTTCCTATAAAAATGGTTTCTCGTTATATTTAATTATGTCATTTAAATGTAAAAAAATAAAATTCAAGAAATTTAATTTGAAAAAATAACCTCCAATTATAATTTAGGATTTCAATATTATCTTACGTTCAAATTTTCTGATTTTTTTGAAATATTTGATTTTTAGATGAATATAGAAAAATACAATTTTGACAAAAAAATGAATTTTATGGAATTGTTAGTATGTTAGTATAAATTGTCAATTAATGAAACAATTTCATAAATACAAATAAATATTTTATATTTTTATTAATAATTTAAAAAAAATTACATTTCCATATTTTACGTTTTAGAAATTCATTTATATTTTTCAAAAAGAAAATTAATGCATTATACATTTAGTATTTTAAAATTAATTTCTATTACTTTTTGAAAGATAATAATATAAAACTAATATAAAATTTATAGTATTTATCCCTAATTATTTAATAATTTACTTTTTATTTTTGAGCATAAAGGATATGTTTTTTTGGGTAAAAATTAATTACCACGGTAAAATCTAAAATGGTAAAAGTAAATAAAATATAATTGCAATGAGTTAAAAGCATGTTTAAAAAATGTGAGAAAATTATTATTTTATTATTATATAAACCTTTTATATTTATATATCCATTATTTCTAAATTTATTTATAATTGTCTTTGAGGGTGACTTCCAATTATTGAATTGTTTTGGTATTTACAAAAATGTCATCCATTATTAGTTATAAATGGGGAACTACTCTCCTCACTACCCATCACACTAAAACCCACTCATTTCCACCAATAATATACCCAAAACTATATTAAAAACTTATATACACCTTAAATAGGTCCTTTTCTTCTCAAAATACCATCTGTAGAATGTTTAACCCCCTTCACAAAAGAGATAATCCAAGTATTATGGTATAAAATATTAACCGCTCATTTCACTTTTCAATTTATTTATATGAACTTATTATTCCTATAATTATATTACACCATATAAAAATAATAACACAAGTATAATTATTATATTTTTTATAATTATTATGATCATAAAATCATTAACCACCTTTCCCTTTTCCTTTAAGAAAAATGAAATTGTCATTTGTGTGTTGTGTGAATTATCACCTCTATAGCACAACATGTTTCATTTTCATCCACCGACTTAAAATGGTTGTTAATAATTGGTAATTTAATATGTATATACATTATATATGAAATATTTTATATTCTTAATTTAGAAATCATATTACACCTTTTCCCCATTATATAGAAAATGAAACCTTCATTCAGGAATGTGTGTGGACTACCGCCACCATGGAACAATTAATTTCATTTTTTTATTTTATCACCAACGTACACAGATAGTAATGTGGATTTTTTTTAATGGATAAATATGATTTTAATTAAATTATTATTCATTCTAAAAGAAAATTTATATAACTTATTAACAACATGAGCAATAAACAACAATGATAAATCCAACTGTTAAAAAGAGCGTTCTAAAAAAATTTATTTATATAATGAAAAAACTTCATATAAGTTATTTTATTCATCTAATTATTTAAAATTATAATTGTCATGACCCCCTCCCCACAAGGTGTACCCCTCTTGGGCTGGCAATGTGAGAAGGTAGATAATGACCCCCGAGTCCTACCTCTAATAGGCCTATGGTTGGCGACTAACACCGAGGGTATAGTAAACACATAAATGGAATGCATTACCCTCTAAGAGAACACATGCGAAAGAGAGAGATAAGATCTACACCAACCAACTCCAACTCGGACAGCAATATAAATGAAATCCCAAGTACACATATGTAATGTCAGGAAAAACTACTACAACTGAAAGGGGAAAACTACAAATACCCAAAAGAAATAAAAAAACAGAAACCACAAGCCTGAACAGCTCTTGAAACCCTAAGCTAATAGAAACCAAATTGATCTCCAACCTTCTCTATGTGACCTGAAAACGGTTTATATATACATAGGGTGGGTGTATTAGTATACTCAGTAGTATCATCCTCGGAGCCTCTTGTGAAAAAGTAAAGAAATCATGCTAAAGCACAATAAACACCAAGTAAAAATAACTCATCACCTAAACTGGTATACTAAGTTCCCAGCCTCACCATGGCTACTCTCACCAAGTAATGCATATAAGATTATATAATATAGTAAATAATATCAAGGGAACCCCACTACTACTTCCCTACTAGTTTTCCGATTTTCCCTAACGTCGCACGTCCTAAGCATCTCTCTCCAAAAAGGCTTTCTCGCAAACACCTGGGCGAAGCACCACAACATGCACCTCGTGCAAAAAAAACCACCACAACCACATAATCAAAGTAACCAGGTAGTTTTGGAGATCCACCACATCTCTCATAACGTGTATCATACGTCAGGAATTATACCTCAAGCCATTACAGCCCATACACCGAGTAAGGATCCTCAAGCCATCACAGCCTATACACGTTACACCTATAGTAGTCCACAGAAAACTATATCTAGAATATATGTGTATGAATAACCACAAGCCATTACATCCCTCTACACACATATATGGGTAAAAATAACTATGCCTGCCATCACAAATAACTACCAAGAGAAGAGATCAGGTCCAAAGGGGGTAATCAGCCATCCATCCTCCCACTAGAATGTTGGGGAAAGCACCCCATAGGGCTTAGAATCCTCAAGGTGTCAGTTTCCCTAACTGACGGGGTGGAGTAGCATATAGAAACACAAAAATTAAAGAATATACTATATCTCACAACCACACAATGGTAATAACCTAGACTTAGACTCAACTGTAGCTAACATCTCTCGGACTCCTAGCTGCCACTTCTACAACTAGTTATCCTATAAGAAAAAAACCATTTAAAGAGCTTTAATACATTACTTCAGTCCCTTTTTATCGGTTTAACTTTATGTTAATTAATTATTTAAATATTAATTAACTATTAATAATTTTCACATTATATTCCATTAGCATCACACCCAAAGTTCACTATTCCCATAAATTGAAACCTCTGCATTGCATCCCAGAAAGCTCTAAACCCATGGGTTAACATCATTTATTCAATAATTTATTAACAACATTATTACTTTCTTATATTCCCAATCATTCTAGAAAAACATTCTAACCTACTAAACACAAGGGGCTCAACACGATGAGTAGATGAACTACCCATCGGGTCTTTGTCACCTATAGCAAGATCATAGACTCATCCTCCCTTGGGAAGATAAACACAGAAATCATGTGGAATACCCTGCATGTCCTCAACCATTTTGGAAGGAGGGTTAGAAAACTAGCTACCTTGAGCAGTGGGAAAAGTAAGGAATATAAACAACCAACAAGAAATATCAAGCATCCAAACATTCACATCCAACTTGTTCTATCATCTTCGGTGTCCTACTCGACACCAACATGCATAAACTGATGCATCTCGCCACTCTACGCGTCAACTACTACCACAACCAATAGGCCTCCCTACCCCCAAATATCACAAATGCCTTCTAGGATCACATCACAATAGAAGAAGCAGGAAAACAACCATCATATAAATTGGTCTATTGGATGTTAATCAGGAAAGAGGGTAACTCGGAACCCTAAAAAGAATTATCTTTCATCAAAAAATCAGTTCATGAATCCATATTGAATTAACCAATTTATTATTCGTAGGTTACAACTTTAGGAAACCTAAATAGTAAGATATCACAAATTTATTAAACATGCTTACTGCATAAATTTAATTAACATCATATTACAACAACAACCAGATTCATTTACATGCCTCTTTATCTTTAGCTGAACAATTATCAATTAATTCCAAATTTACACTTGTTACCAATTTCCATCAAGAATTAAAATATAACAAATAAATCATAGATATCACACTATATAGAAAAATAAGAGGCAATAACATATGATCGATATCAATTTATTTATCTGGTTTGAATATTTAATATGTCAATTACATTGTGATCTAGTGGTCTAAAACAGGATAACTCTACAGTTTCATGTAAAAGAATATAGAATCAATGAATCCCCTACCTCAAAAGGTTCTTGATTTTCTTATACAATAACAATCCACACAACGGATCATGGTCGCCTCCTCCCATGACAACGGATGTCACGGCATGACTGCACCAACCGAAACCCAAGAAACTTCATCAGAAGAATGGATATCACATGCCATAATATGAAAAGTAGAAACAATATAAGATGAACCCAAAATAATGATGTTAAATCATACCTTATATCGAATATTGATGGATACTGCTTGGTTGCATCAAAACAGTGGGTGCACTTGCAATAAGAATAACATCGAGGGAAACCAATCCATGGGGAAAATTTTGATCGCACAAATCATATGGGAATGAAGGAATGGTTCGAGAATCTTGCACCAGATAACAATGAGGAATAATAAGGGATGAAGATATCTTGTCCCTTTAGAAGATTTAATAGAGTATCAATTCAAGATACACTGGATTTTCCATTAAAAGTAGATCACATTAAATCACAAATTTTGACCAAGTAAATGCCTCTCTAGACTTATGAAAATTAATATAGAAGTTTTGGTATTGGATTCGGCCTTAAATACCTTAAAACAAGGCCTTGAATGCGTTTTATGTCAAAGAAAATGTTAAATAAGAAAAACTGAAAAAATATGGAAATTTGGAAAAGGAAATATGAAACAGTTCTGGAAACACTATTGATGATATAGTAACTCTGAAGCAGTAATAGTGAGATAGTAACTCTAATATAGTAACTGTGAGACAGTAACTGTGAGATAGTAACTGTGAGATAGTAACTGTGAGATAATAATTCTGAGACAGTAACTGTGAGACAGCAACTCTGAGAGAGTAACTCTGAGACAGTAACTGTGACACCGTAACTTTGAGACAGTAATTGTGAGAAAGTAATTGTGAGACAGTAACTCTGAGATAGTAACTCTGAGATAGTAACTAAGAGATAGTAACTCTAAGATAGTTACTCTAAGATAGTAGTTGTGAGACAGTAACTCTGAGACAGTAACTGTGAGACAGTAACTCTGAGACAATAACTGTGATACAATAACTGTGAGATAGTAACTATGAGACAGTAACTGTGAGACAGTAACTATGAGAGAGTAACTGTGAGATTGTAATTGTGAGATAGTAACTCTGACATAGTAACTCTAAAACAGTAACTCTAAGACAGTAACTATGAGACAGTAACTCTATGATAGTAAGTGTGAGAGAGTAACTGTGAGACACTGTGACACTGTTCATAAAACTTGAAACGCTTTTCACAAGACTAAAAATTTGGAAAAGTGTTGTGGATGAGTCACCTTGACCTTCAAGAACACCTCAACCACCATATTTTATCAAGCTAATAGACCAAAGTGGTTTGGGAAATTACATCTGATACCTCTCAAAACATTCTCATCCTAGAGAATCTAAAACAAACCCAAAAAGAAACAGAAAAGGGGTATGAACAACCACTCATTGAGATACTTATCAATAGAGAACAAACCATAAGTGGTCTGGGCCATTACATCAGATACATCTCAAAGCATTATCGTCCTCTAGAATCCAAAACCAACCCAAAAGGAAACAAAAAAGGGGTTTGAACAACCACTCATCGAGATACCTCTCAAAAGAGAATAATCCATAAGAAGCAACAAAAGAAACCCATATTATAAAAATGAAAGGTCTATAACCACAAATCAAAAATCGTTACATGAAAAGAGTTAAAAATCAAACAACTTGGTGTATTAAGCACGTATCTGCGACTCACATTCCAAGGTACTCTCCTCCATGCCACTGTGTCACCACAAGACATGAACCTAGGGGATAGAATGCTCGTGCAACACCTTCTCTTTGTGGTCTTGGATCTCTATCGGTCGCTCCTCGAATGTTGCATCATCGTCAACATTGATATATCCTCAATTGATGATATGTGAGCATCATGAAGATAATGACAGAATAGTGATACATGGAAAACATCATGTATCCGACTCATTTGTGGGGGGAAGTTCTATATGATATGCCACAGCTCCAACATGATCCAAAACATCGAAAGGACCAAAAAACCGAGGAGAAATATTAATCTCCCAACCAAACCTTTACTGACCACAACGAGGAGTCACCTTTAGAAACACATGATCCCCAACATCAAACTCTAAAGGTCTCCTCCTTTGATCAGCATATGATTTTTGACAATCCTGTTTTGTCTTCATCCTATCATGAATCACCTGAACCATATCTGTTGTATTCTGCACTAGTTCCGGTCCAAGAATTTCTAACCCTCCAACCCCAGTCCAGCACAATGGAGAATGGCAATGTCAGTTATACAAGGCTTCAAACAGCTCCATACCGATGGTGTAGTGAAAACTATTGTTGTAAGAGAACTCCACCAAGGGTAAGTGCCTCATCCACGAACCTCCAAAATCCAAGACATAAGAGCGTAACATGTCTTCAAGAGTCTCGATAGGCCACTCTGTATGACCATCTGTCTGTAGATGAAATGAAATGCTAAGAAATAACTGAGAACGGAAATCATGCTGGAGACCTCTCCATACCCTAGAGGTAAAATGAGGATCTCAATCAAAAATGATCGTCCATGGGACTCCATGAAGTCGCACCACCTCCTACAGATATTGCCTCGACAAAACATCAACTGATCTTGACTCTTTGATCGCTATGAGTTGGACTGATTTGGTTAAACGATCCACTACCACCCATATAGTGTCATGTCCTCCCTAATATCGAGTTAAACTAGTAGAAAAGTCAATTGATATGTCCTCCCACTTCCACTGAGGAACATCTAATAGCTGTAGATGACCACCAGGAACATGGTGTTCAGCCTTCACCATCTGGAAGACCAAACATTGAAAGACAAACTCAACAACTGCACGCTTCAACCCAGGCCACCTTAACTGACTACTCAAAGCTCGAAAAAACTTGGTCACGCCAGGATGCACCGCTAAAGGTGAACTATGGAACTCTTTGAGAATAGTATCTCACATGGAAAAAGGAACAAATACCCTTCGGCGATACAACACTCGGTGTTGTTCATCCTCATACCTACAATCAGGGGCCTCGTCACAAAAAAAATCGGTCCCTCCAAACCTCCCCCTCAAGATCCAACAACTGGGACTCTTCCACCTACTACACCAGAGATGACTACACCGTCATCTAAAAAATGCAACCTCTACCCCCAAATTCTCCCATATAGAGATGTAATACTGAAAGTTATTCCATAACTCTCAAGGGATCACCAAATTCACGCACTACATCACTACATGACTTCCTACTCAGCGCATCAGTTACAATATTCCCCTTTCTAGGGGTATATGGTATTTCAAAGTCAAATTCCTATAAGAACTCCATCAACTGATGTTGTCACAAGTTTAAGTCACACTGGGAGAAAACATACCTCAGTCTCTTATGATTGGTGAAAACCAAAAAGCACATGCCAATGAGGTAATGTCTCCACAACCTCAGAGAAAACACCATAGCTACCAAATCAAGATCATGGGTGGCATAGTTATATTCATGGGGACACAACTACCAAGACCCATAACAAAACAATTGATCTCTGCTACATCAGAACACAACCTAATCCCAGATTCGAAGCGTCATAGAAAACATCAAACCGAACTCCCTCGATTGGAAGACAAAGAACTGGAGCACTTACTAAATTCTCATTTAGATGCTCGAAAGCTTCCTGACATGGATTAGTCCACATGAATTCCTAATCCTTCCTGGTCAATGCTATCAGAGGAGTTGCAACCTGAGAGAAATTGATTATGAACCTCTTGTAGTATCCTTCAAGACCAAGGAAACTTCGCACCTCTGCCACTATCTTGAGGGAATCCCAAGACACAAATGTTTATATCTTTGATGGATCTACAGCTAATCCATGCTGGGATACAACATACCCCAAGAAACGGACTCTTAGATCCCAAAACTCACAATCCGACAACTTCCCGAACAGCTAATTTTGACGAAGAACTCCCAAAATAGCATACAGATGATTTTCATGCTCCTCCTCAGACATGGAGTACACAAGGATTTCGTCAATGAAAACTACCATGAACTTATCCAGGAACTCATGGAACAGAACATTCATCAATCCCATGAACATAGCTGGAGCATTCGTCACACTAAACAGAATTACAACGAACTCATAATTCCCATGACGATAATGGAAAGTAATCTTCGTGATATCCTCATCCTTCACACACATTTGATGATATCCTGACTGCAAGTCAATCTTTGAGAACCAACTGGAACCCTTCAGTTGATCAAATAAATCATCAATCCACAGAAGAGGATAGTGATTCTTCACTGTCACATTATTTAAGTGACAATAATTGATACACAACCGAAAACTGTCGTCATCCTTATTCACGAACAAAATGGGTGCACCCCATGGTGACACACTCAGCCGAACAAAACCGCACTATAACAGACCATCATGTTGTATACATAGCTCTCATAACTTAGAAGGGATCATCCTATGTGGAGACATAGAGATAGGAGACACTCCTAGTTATAGCTTGTTCCCAAACTCGATATCTCGTTGAGGGAGTAATGCTACAACCTCTTCTGGAAAGACTTCAGGGTACTCTTCTACAACCCTAGGAAATGCCAACTAATGAACCTCTGATGAACTTAGCATTAGCTCATCCATCATGGATGATAAGGACATAACATGCCTCTAACCCATATAAGGGTATCGTTTTCCAACAAACACCACTGGATATCCATCTGCATCGAAGAACACAACCTAACTCCTGAAGCAATCCACAGTATATTGCACTGAATACAACCAATCCATGTTGAGGATGACATCATAGGGTTATATCTGTAAACATAGGAAGTCTACCCAAGAGAGGTGCTAACCCAATTATAGCTCATAGTCTCTACATACTTCAAACAAGTCAGCTTGACCTCCAACTGGCGTAGTAAATGCCAATGGAACTGGAAGCCTCTCTACCTCAAGTCCCAAAGAATGGAAAAGGGTAGGTGATATGAAGGAGTGTGTTGCTCCTGAATCAAACAAGGCATACACCAAGGTAGAAAACAAGAAAAGGGTACCTCTAATGATGTCTAGATCACCTGGAGCTAGAAACGCTAAAGCATGAAGCTAACCATGACATCCTCCACGGCCTCTCTGGCACTGATGAAGACATTCACCATGGTCGCGCTCTACTCTCTGAGGATGGGGATCATCATGGGGTTTTCCTCTACCTACCCAATCCACCCTCTAATGATCTATAGCTGGTGAAACCTGCTGCAGTTGTCTCGGCTAGAACAACCTCAATAGAGAAACCCGAAGTGGAACACGTGGTGCACGATGACTGCTCTGAAATTTTGGGCACTCTCATTGTTGATGACCTCGACCACCACAGGAAAAACAAGCACTTGATCCTTTAGCGTAGGCATGAGATCTGCTGCCCCAGAGAAATGAGATGCTGAGGGCTAAGACCTACCCTCAGCTGAACAGAAAAATTTATACCCTGAAAACCAGGAACCCCC
The DNA here is from genome assembly GCA_963277665.1 of Viscum album. Lineage (NCBI taxonomy): Eukaryota > Viridiplantae > Streptophyta > Magnoliopsida > Santalales > Viscaceae > Viscum > Viscum album. Next base: position 1,281,566,253 of record OY728156.1, read on the forward strand.
AGACCATAGCTATGCTTCATGAAGAATCATGAAGACTCCCCACTCATGACGATCTGGTTCTAACCAATTTCCTCTCGAAGACCTCTTCCCTCGCCAGTACCTCAAGATATGTCTATAGCATAAATGGGGTGACCTAGTGATGGATCTATGGATGCAAAGCCTCCTTGAAATTCCTCACCCTAGCCTCCTCATCTAGAAATAGGTCTAAAGCATATCGTAAAAGGTTCTTGAAATGGATTCCTAAATCTTGCACACTAGAGCTCTCCTGTCGAAGGGTTATAAGCTCTTGTCAATTGGACACCTTTGCAGTCGAAGAAATAAATTCAACTCTAAACTTGTCTCGAAACTCCTCCCATGAGATCATCGACTCCTCGCAATCCCTGAGTAACAAGAACCACCACTTCCTTGCTTCTCCATGTAGCATCATCACAACCAAAGACACCCAGTTCAACTTTCTATCATGGATCGAACTGAATCCTATCTCAACCTCCTCCAACCAGTCTTCTGTGACTACATCTGAAATGGATCCCTCGTACATCTGCAGACTCTGGCACTGGAACTCACGGAGTGTCCTCTTCCAAGTGATGTCATCATCAACCTCTATCATGTGGCGATATGATGACATAGCGTACTTTAAATCTTCTATGTGATCCTGATGAGGACGTTGGACTAGATCCATACCTATAAAATAATAAACCGTTAGAGATCCTAAACCTATAATATGGATGACTCAACATTAATTTATTGATTTTTTTCTTTTATTTATTTTAGGTTAACCTGTCACAAGGTCTACTCATTCAAACATAGGAAAAAAGACAAATGATTCATGATCCTTTCCAAGTTCTGTACCCTATAACTAGTGTCACCTTGTTTATTAGCCATTGTAAACTTCAAGGTTTGTGTATCATATCACTGGGGTCCCTAAATGCAAATGTCTCAGCCAGTCTCCAGTGTTTACATCACTTGCTAAACATGACTTACATTGTTTCCCTACCAACCCATGCAACCTCACCTATTCCTAACACCAAACTACATCTTGTCCCTCAATCCTATCTTTGATACCACTCTATCGTAACCCCCTCCCCACAAGTTGTACCCCTCCTGGGCCGGCAATGTGATAAGGGAGATAATGACCCCCGAGACCCGCCTCCAGTAGGCCCCGGGTGGGCGACTAGCACTGAGGGTATAGTAAACACACAAATGGGAGGAATTAACCTCTAAAAAACACATGTGAAAGAGGGAGATAAGATAGACACTAACCAACTCCAACTCAGACATCAATATAAATGAAATTCTAAGTACCCATGTGTAATGTCATGCAAAAATACCAAAACTAAAAGGGGGAAAGTGATAATAGCTAAAATAAAGTTAAAACAGAAGCAACCCCAATCCTGAACAGCTCCTACAACCCCAAGCTAGTAGAAACTAGCTTGATCTCAAATCTAGTCTCATGGATCCTCTCGTGAAAAAGTAAAGAAATCATGCTAAAGCACAGTGAACAGAAAGTGAAACTAACTCGTCACCTAAATAGGTATACTAAGTTCCCATCCTCACTATGTCTACTCTCACCAAGTAACGCATACAATATTATATAATATAATAAAGAATATCAAGGGTACCCCGCTACTACTTCCCTAATGGTTTTCTGCTTTTCCCCAACATCACACGTCCAAAGCATCTCTCTCCAAAAAGGCTTTCCTGTAGACATGTGGGTGAATATCCACAACATGCACCTCGTGCAAAAAAACCACTACATCTACGTAATAAAAGTAACTAGGTAGTTTATGGGAGCCACCAAAGCTCGCATAATTTGTATCATATGTCGCGTATTATACATCAATCCATTACAGCTCATACACCGAGTAAGGATCCTAAATCCATCATATCCTATACAATTTACACCAATAGTAGTCCAAAGGAAACAATATCCAAAATATATTTGTGTGAATAACCACAATCCATTATATCCCTCTACACACATATATGGGTAAAACTAATTGTGCCTACTAGCACAAGTAACAACCAAGAGAAGAGAGAGGGGCCAAAGTGGGTAGTCATATATCGATCCTCATTTCGGAATGTTGGGGAACTCCCCCCCCCCCAAGGATCAGAATCCCCGGGGTTTTATTTTTCCAAACTGATGGGGTGTATTAGCGTATAGAAACACAAAAGTTATAGAATATACTATATCTCGCAACCACATTATGGGAAGAACCTAGTCTTAAACTCAACTGCAGCTAATGTCTCTCGAACTCCCAGCTGCCACTTCTAAGACTAGGTATCCTATAAGCACACAACCATTTAAAGATCTTTAATACATTACTCCATTCCATTTTTATCAATTTGACTTTATGTTAATTAATTCTTTAAACATTAATTAACCATTAATAATTTCCACATTATATTTCATTATCATCACACCCAAAGTTCACTCTTAATTTAAATTGAAACCTCAGCATTGTGTCCCAGCAAGCTCCAACCCCATGGGTTAACATCATTTATTCAATAATTTATTAACAACATTATTACTTTCTCGTATTCCTAAGAATTATAGAAAAACATTATAAGCTACTAAACACAAGGATCTCAACACAGTGAGTAGATGAACTACCTGTCGGGTCTTTTCCACCTATAGAAAGATCATAGACCCATCCTCATTCAGGAAGTTAAACACTGAAATCATGTGGAATCCCCCATGCCTATTTTCACATTTTGGAAGGAGGGTAATCAAATCAGCTGCCTTGAGCAGTGGGAAAATTAATAAATATAAACAACCAACAAGAAAGAGTAAGCATCCAAATATTCATATCCAACATGTTCAATCATCCCTGGTGTCCTCCCCAACACCCACATGCATAAAATGATGCATATTTCCACTCTAGGAATCAACTTCTACCACAACCAATAGGCCTCCCTAACCTCACATATCACAACTTCCTTCCAGGATCACATCATAAGATAAGGAGTAGGAAAACAGACATCATATCAAGTGGTCTATTAGCCCTTAAACAAGAAAGAGGGTAATTCAGAACCCTATAAGGAATTATCTTTTATCAAAAAACCAGTTCTTTAATCCATATTGAATTAACTGATTTATTATTCATAGGTTCCAACTTTTGGAAACCTAAATAGTTATATATCACAAATTGATTAAACATGCTTACTGCGTCAATTTTATTAACATCAAATTACAACAACAACCAGAATCATTTACATGCCTCTTTATCTTTAACCAAAAAATTATCAATTAATTCTATCTTTACATTTATTACCAATTTCTATCAATAATGAAAATATAAAAAAAATCTTAGATATCACACTATCTAGAAAAACAAGAGGCAATAACATAAGATCGATATCAATTTATTTACCCGGTTCAAATATTATTATGTAAATTCCATTGTGATTCAGTGGTCTAAAACATGCTAACTCTACAGTTTCATGTAAAATAATATATAATAAATGAATCCCCTACCTAAAAATGTTATAAACGTTCTTTATACGAGAACAATCCATAGAACGGATCATGATTGCCTCCTCCCGTGACAACTACATCCACCCGAGGATGTTGTGGCACGAGAGCACCAACGGAAACCCAAGAAACTCCATTAGAATCATAGATATCACATGACATAATATAAAAAGTATAAATAAGAGAAGATGAACCCAAAATAATGATGATAAGTCATACCTTATATCTAATATTGATGGATACTTCTTGGTTGAACTAAAACAGGGGGTTCACTTGCAGCAAGAAGAACGTCGAGGGAAACCAATCCACGGGGAAAATCTTGATCGCACAACTCCTATGGGAAGGAAGGAAAGGTTTGAGAATATCTCTCCATATAAATAGGAGGAAGAATAAGGGAGGAAGATATCTTGCCTCTTTAGAAGATTTAATGAAGAAGTAGTTTAAGATTCACTGGATTTTCCATTAAAAGTGGATCACATTAAACTACACGGTTTGACCATGTAAATGAATCCCAGGCCTTAGAAAAATTAATATAAGAGTTATGGGATTTGATTCGGACTTAAATATCTTAAAACAAGGCCTTGAATGCATTTTACATCAAAGAAAACATTAAATCAGTGAAACTATAAAAAAACTGGAAATTTGGAAAAGGAAATTTTGGAAAAGGAAATATGAAACAGTTCTGGAAACACTGTTCATGATAAATTAACTCTGAGATAGTAACTATGAGATAGTAACTGTGAGACAGCAACTGTGAGACAGTAACTGTGAGACAGCAACAGTGAGACAGTAACTGTGAGACAGTAACTATGAGACAGTAACTATGAGATAGTAACTGTGAGATAGTAACTCTGAGATAGGAACTGTGAGATAGTAACTCTAAGATAGTAACTGTGAGACGGTAACTCTGAGACAGTAATTGTGAGACAGTAACTCTGAGATAGTAACTGTGAGACAGTAACTCTGAGAGAGTAACTATGAGACAATAACTCTGAGACATTAACTATGAGGTAGTAACTGTGAGATAGAAACTGTGAGACAGTAACTGTGAGATAGTAATGTGAGGTAGTAACTATGAGACAGTAACTATGAGACAGTAACTGTGAGAGAGTAACTGTGAGACAGTAAATGTGAGACAATAACTCTGAGACAGTAACTCTGAGACAGTAACTGTGAGACAGTAACTGTGAGAAAGTAACTCTAAGATAGTATGTGTGAGATAGTAACTATGAGACACTGTGACACTATTCATAAAACTGGAAACACTGTTCACAGACCTAAAAATTTGGCAGTGTTGGGGATGAGTCACCTTGACCTCCCATAACACCTCAACCACCAGATTTTAGCAAGGTAATGGATCAGAGTGGACCATGCCATTATAATAACATATAATTATAATAAAAACTGAATATTATAATTATGGTTTAGTAATAGTGATATTACAACTAAACCACCACATAATCATTATGGTCTGTTTCTGTTTGGGGCGGTTTAAACACCTACTTGAATGCTACTATGAATTTATATCATATATCACTATAGGTAAATAATTTATGATATAATGTGACATAAATATATAAATATTTATTTATTTTTGGTTCTTTATGGGTTATAAAAATATTTAATTCATTAATTAATATATTGTTGTTCATTAGTTTAGAGATCACTGAAATGTGCTTGATGTTGATCTCATCTTTGAGGATATAAAACAAAACACTCATGAAAGGGATTTACACTTAATAAATAATAATAATTCATTTTTTAATGTTAATTTAATGAAATTGGAAATATTAAATTTGTATGAATAATGAATATTGACATCTCTCTTATAAAACTAGTTCAAAATAATCATGATTACTCACACTAGATATTAAAAATAAGTAAAACCTATATATATATATATATATATTTGTGTTCTTATGCGAGTTTATATATAATTATTATAAATGAGGATTATAAATGGTTATATTTACAAATAAGGTTAATTGATATTTTTTTAATTAACTTAATTTAATTATTCAGGACATTTATCACAAATACATAAAAATTCAAGATCGAGGTCAGGGTTTTCGTTTCAAATTACTCTCTTTGAGAAATGTTTTATATTATGAACCTAATTAAATTTATGTAATTTATTATTTACTATTTTACATATTATATCATGAAATATCACTTATTCATTGTAATTGAAGTTAAATTTAATTATATCTCTTTCACAAGGTTTTGATTTCAATTCTCCTCATGTTTGAAGGGTTTTATGTTAACTCAATTGTCATTAATTGAGTCATGATTGTTATTTTTAATCCTATTTAATACATATTAGTTAAATTATAACATATTAATGGATTATTTTGTTTTTTATATTAATTTATAGGTATTAATATTTTTACCACATTAACCCCTCTTCCAAATTTTCTTACTTCGTGAACTATTTTGACTGTAATGTATTTTTTAACTCAAATATATTTATTTGAGTTATAAATTTTATTATTAAAATTAATTATGATATATTCTATATTTTCTTCCATTTACTAATTAATATTTCATTCTATCTTTTTTCTCAATGGAGAAAATGTATTTTTATAAAAATATTTTCCCATGTATCAAAGCCTTTTTCATAAAATTATAATATGTTTTGAATTATATTTATCCACCTTAAGAGTTAATTTATATGGGGCTATTTTTTATAAATATAATTTAAAATTCTTTATCAAATAATTCCATTAGTTTATTAAGATTTCAGTATCAACCAAACCAATTCTTGATGTTTTTTGTATGTGATACTATTTTAGAATATAACAAAATACATTTTCTTTTCATGATTTATTTTGATATGATGAATGATTTATGTATTTTGGCATAAATATTTAGGAATGGTGACTGTAGTGGTCCTATATAATCCTCCGATTCATTATTTAAAGTTTAATATCTCATGATCCTAAAGAGGTACACATGTTGTATCCTAAGCTTATATAGGTACATAGGTTATTTCCCAAGCCTAAATAAGTACACATGATGTTTCCTAAGAAAAATAGGTAGAAGGGTTTTTTCATAATCCTAAATAGTAATAAAGGTTATATCCCAATCCTAAATATGGTACACTGGTAGTTAGTCCAAACCCACTATGATATAGGAATTAGTTTGTGATGCCTACTCCACTAGTTGATTTTATTTCTTATTTTTGTGTTGTTTTTATAGGGTATTCTAAATTATTTCTATGTTTCTATGGTTCAAGATTATTTTTATATACTTCAAATATATGATATTATTATTATTCTTATTTAATTAAATTATCATGGTATTATGATCCTATAATATTTTTCTTGGATATTTATCTCCTTATCTGTGTTGTGTTATAATGTTATGATCTAAACCTTATGATTCATTGAAATGATTCCATTTCTGATCATTTTTTCTCATCCATTTATAATTTTTTATTTTAACATGTTATAAATATACGTATATCCAAGAATATTTCTATAAGTGGACATTGTTTTGTTCAAATATTTAGAAATGTTTACAAGTATCTCAAAAATAATTCTTTTGTAAATTATCCTAAAATAAACTAAACCACTCTATTCTTGGTAATTTTGTGACTATTATGAGATTTATTGTTCAAAAAAAGGTATTATATGTATGCTTATCTTGGATAATCTCACATAGTATCAAATTTTTTTTTTGAATAAGTGTTTCACTATGACTCGAGATGGGGGTGAATTAATTTCATGAACTTTTCTTCCCTTAATAAAACCTTATCTTTAAGGAATGAAGGATTGTGATCTTATCTTCTCACAAATAAGAAATGGAATGAAAAAAAAATTAATATAGATACATATAAAAAATTATTTATAGTGGTTTAGGTAACATATATCTCCTAGTACACTCCACTAACACTATACTCCTAGAGATTGGTGATTTTCAATAGACCATCCATTTTTTGGGGGGAATCCCTAATGAGTGAAACTAATTATAACTTGGTAAAAGGGTCCAAGATCTCTCAAATAGGATTTCCATATACTAGAAATATTCATGGTCTTAGATAAATTAGAATAATGAGTGAAAATCATTACAAATATTAAAATTAATATATTGATACTGGTTTATGTAGGTTCTGGGAGCAGTGGAAGCGTGTTGGTGGGTTTGCCCAACTTTAATTTTAATGTTAAACAACGTTCAATATGAGATCCATCACAATTTAAAATTCTGAATCTTAGGAATATAACGAAGAACGAAAAATAAAAGAAGTGTCTCGGAACCCTTGAGATAGGATCATCATATGTTGGTTATAATTAATTTAATTAATTCATAAGAATTTCCTCGATGGAATTCTTTCTTCATTGGAGTCTCCAGACACGATCCTGTGATCCGTCATTGCATTATAGAATCCAAGTACAGGATTCCTCTAGCGGTGATCCACACGTGCTCCACGTATCTCTGGACGTCGCCAAAGGGATCTCCGGGTGCTAGCGCAGAAGAGCCTTCGCTTGCGATGTCCGCCTTCAACCTCCTTGATCCAGTGGAGGATCTCGCTCTTGTAACTTGAAAGCGTTCTTGGTGGAAAAGGAATTCTCTCTTGGCTTGAGAGTATTTCCAATCCGTTGTGCACAACAATGGCTCTTTCTCTATGAGAATAATGTAGTTTGGGATTATAATAATTAGAATAATAAAATGAATTAATTTCTCGAAAGCATTTAATCATTTCATTTAATTCTTAGCAATACCCCATGTCTTAATAATGACAGTTGACCATCATTATTACTTGACATGCACCTAACATATTACATTTAATATAATTTAATTAAATAAACAATATTTTCTCATGAATACCGAAAAACAAACTACACGGAGTGTATATAAATATACACGGCATGTATTTTATTTTAGTTTTTTCATTTTATTTATTTCCTCCACCATATTTATTAGACCTTGAGTAATGGATATTTATTTCTTAAATAAATGTAACTGCATTACTCACTAATAAATATATATATTATTTCACCCACAATATATTCTCTAGAATAACTAGAGTCGAAATAAATACGATCAGGCATCCTTAAATAATTATTAAACCACAGTCGGGAATAATATTTATTTAACTTGTTAAATTAATATTTAACTGAGATACATGGACACTCTTAGTGTGTGACCCTCTAGGCCTCTTTCTCAGTGGCATTATGTAGAGCTTTCCTAAAGTCCAAGGTTAGTGTCTAGAAATACACTAAGGTGCCCATAGAGAAAGAAGTTAACGTCGTAATGACATGTCACCTCCTACGAATGCTTACCGTGTAATATAATCCCTTTGTCTCGATATCTCCAATCAAGAGGGTTGCATGCTAGTGCCATCAACCCATGTGCTTGATTATTCTTTCTTTGAATTCCCATAATTGAACTTGCCCATACCTTACCATGGCCATGGATTTATTTAAGATATATTAATTCCATCAAAGGGCCTGAGATATCTACTTCTGTTATGGAAGAGAAGGTACAAATCCTTTCTCACGTTATCTATTAATGCAGTATTACTCGTGACGCACCAAACATATCCTACCTCACTGGGAACAGTGTGTCATCATAGTTTTCGTCAATACATCTAAGTGCTCCAGTTGTATTACCCATTAATAATAATCTTAATTTCTAAGGACCAATACACACGTCTGCAGATAGAAACATCTAATGACACTATGAAATGTAGATTTCCTACTGGCGGGTCTCCATCTCATAATATCCTCCTAGATATTACCAAGGGAGCACACCATGATAAAGTGCCTCAAAGTTTTATGAGTCCTCACCCCTAATGACCTGTATTATTTCTGTCCCTCAAATAACATCATCCATCCATAGAACATATATTCAAGAATAGTGTTATGGAACTTCCAGGTTCTCATCATAGCAGGGATCCGCTATAACCCTTTAATTAAATGGTTGTCCTTAGGACATTATCACATGCATTGTCACTCAGAAGAACAATCAAGATGTGATAAGACATTTATTAATGAATAAAGTACAAAGTAGTTGGTTTCTAGGCCACCAACTCCAACAGTTTAGAACATAGTTGCAAGAGGAAACTGATAGATGAAGAAATAGAATCTATAGAGATAGAATAACTTCAAATAGTAGGTTTGGATGTTATTTTACTAAAAGATATATACATTTTTTTCTTAATATATAATATGCTCAATAATTGATCATGCAATAGAGAAATTTTATGTGTTTATATCTGTATGTATATTTATACATATCTCTATATATATCCATGTTTTATTGTTTTTATATTTATTATTAGTGAATTTAAATGTTTCACACTTATTAATACTAATGGTTGAGTGAAAAAATGTATTTAAAATATTAATCAACATGATCTTAATTAACATATGTCATTTTTCTCTAAAAATGGAATGAACATGGATAGAAGGTTTTAGAATATTTCCTCTTTATTATAATATTCTATTCTTGGAAATAAATTATTTATAAAATTCAATGTTTCTATATTTCAAAGTCTAATTTTTTGATACACATAAAATCATCTGTTGAGTTTACAAAATAAATAGCAATTATAAAGATTGTATCCAAATGATACTCTAAATATGATTATTAAAATAAATCCTTTATAAGATAATTTATTTACTTAAGATAAATGGTCTCTAAGTACTATTCTCTTAAGATAATTTTGGAATCATAAGATAAATATCTTTTGTAAGATAATTGACTTGTAATCCTTTTGATTTGGTTAACTAATAAAATAATTAAATTATGAAGTTCCATTTAATAAGAAAAATTTAGATTCATGTAAGAGAAATGAATTAACTAAAAATATTTATAATTCATCTTTATAATCATGAATTCTTACCATAAGATAATTAACTTCCACCATAAAATAATTTACTCATTTCGTAAGATAATTTAATTACTTCATAATATAATTTACTTATACTAGTATTCTATAAGATAAAATCCTTTATCACAAAAAACTATGCATGTTATGAGACTGTTTATCATAGAATTATTTAGTGCATAAGATAATTATAATCACATGGGAAAAATTATGCAATTTTTTAATGATAACTCAGAGAAGTAAATTAAATTATGAAAATAATATATGATCCTGAAACACTTAAGATAATCATATGAGTAAAAAATTAGTTTTTTATCACTAAAATATAGATTGGTTTATGAGATATGTTGGAACAATATAATTCATCCATCAATATACACCTCTTTGATGATTAAAAAACACAAAATAAAAGTAAACAACTAAAAAGATATTATAGATTAATCAATGAAAAATAATGATTGAAATAAAATTTCAGGTTATCGCATAAATAATCACCTAAATACTTTTCATTTATTAATATTAAAAAGTATGTTAAAATGATAGATAAAATTTATTTATTATATAACTTTAATGAGTATAAATTATTTGAATATATATCTTAAAATAAAAAATTTTGGAAAGGACTTAATAAAGAAACGTTCATAGAATAATTAGTCAAACATTAAAAGTGGAACATTCAGAAGAAAATATCAGGAAAAATTATCCGTCAAATAAAATAAAGAGAGAAAAAAATAATTCTTAAAATCGTACATCGATAGGGTGATTTCTATGTTGAGTATTTTTGAATGAATAAGGTTGGTTGGGTAATAGGGAAGACATAGGTAAAGGTTCATCTTGAATTTCTCTAAAACTATTTCCAAGTTAGATATCCAAATCAAATTTTCCATGAATGATAGCTCTATCATACAGAAACATCTTGAATGTACAAGCCTAAATTATAGAAAATATTTTGTAAGATCTAACTAAGTTATATTTTTTTATAGGATAGAATTTAATTATCATAAACAAGATCAGTAGCATGAGATGAAGATTTAGGAATAATATTCTGATTTCTCATCACAAATATGGAATCATTATTAAAAATTATTTCACATACTACAAAGAAGTTGGGTGGGGATATAGAATAGTCAGTCCAAATGAAAGTCAGGCTTAAAATAGAAATAATTAATCTATGAAAATTTTGATACTCTTAACAATCACAATTCAATAAAATTTTATATGGATAGTAAAATTATTCCATAATTTATGGAAAAAGGTACTGATGCATATTTCAAAATAAGACTTCATAACACAACTAGTGATTAGTACCATTAAGACATATATCTAAGTATCTGAGATATTTTTAGTACTTGTTGTTGGGATATAGTCAAATAGGATAGAAAAAAGAGCAGTAGCCATAAAAACTTCATTACTCTTCTTATTAGTAGGTATCTATGATGGTTCAACAAAGGCATATTCTTCAGATGATGAATAATCAAATGATTGAGACTAGGAAACCAAATGAGGAATTTCTACAATCTTCTCTTATAGATAAGATAATTTTTTTGGAAATAGAACCATCCATATTACAGATTCTAATCATAATTAAGTATCTATCCTTCTAAGACATCAAAGAGTTCTCTTTGACTAAATAAAAATTTTCATGAACAAAAATTCTCCTCTCCTTTATGGTCTTTTCAAGATTCTTGATAGTACTTGTTGAAAATATAGGATTACTATTGATATTAATAGATAAATTACTTTTAATAAATTTCAAATTCTTTGTAGAAATGAGATCACACTACATAAATGAAATTATTTATTCATAGAATCAAGTTCAAGCAACATTCCTTGCAAATTTTCCTCTACAATAACTTGAAAAATTGATCCTTTTTATTATTTAGAAATAGGGGCTGATATTAATACAAATTTTACTGGATAATTCACTTAAAACATTACAAATTTTTTCTTGGATAGAATATTAGGATGTTTCATTTTTATTATTTCAATGTATATAAATTTATAAAATATCATCTTCTTTAAAGAATCCAGATAAACCTTCGGACCAGAACTATCCTTATGAGTCTGAACATTATCTCATGATTCATCTGACACATCATTAAATGAATTAATATATTCTAAAAACTCATCAAACTATTATATAATTTTATCACCACAACATAAAATTTTAGTAGTGTAGACCTCAATGCTACTATGCTCAACATCAACACGAATATAAGAAAAAACTTCTCATTTTTATTCTATGTGAGAGGGTTGATCAAAAACTCTTTTCCTTCTCCCCATAGTGAATAAAGGAATATCCCACACAGCTACATCTTCTTATTATTCAGATCATAGAAAATCACTCCTAAAAAATAAATTTTCTCCCTTTTATCTAGCCTTTCAGCTTATGTAGGTGTAGAATATTTATATAAAGTAAGTGCACCCCCAATTGTAGAGATAGTCCTTTCTTAACAAAATAATAATTAGACTAGTGATTGACAAAACCAATTCTTATCTAGTAGAATAAATTGATACGAAATTATTGGCCACCTAGTTTTTTAAATTATATTCTTCATAAACTTTAGGATAGGTAGCTTTAACTACTAGCACCTGAACTTTGTCCTGATACACCATTGATTTGACGCCCTTATCATCTCCCTTTTCTCTATCAATAACTATAGGTTGAATCTCAAAAGCGATAAACACTCTTATTATTCTTATTCTATCAATAAGAGATATATCATTCAATTGATCTTCCAATACTACACTCACAACTACTTATTTTTTTATTTCAAAAAACATTGATTTCCCTAGAATGCTTCCCCTCCACCAGAGTAGGATTTGAGTCGACATTTTCATCTTATCCAATAATAAAAATATTATTTAGAGATAAAATTTAAAATTACTCACTTTTCTTGAGTACTTAATATTTTATATTATTCAAACCATGATAAAAAGATACCATTTATTTGTTTAAAAAACAATAAATTTTATAGATATAATCATAAAAAAACTTCTACAAGGATAGAAATTAAAAAATTTGTTCAAAACATGACACATATTCCACATAATATTTCTTGAAAATTTGAGGCAATTATTTATGAATAGAAGATACATTAGAGATATAACTTTAAAAAAATCTTCTTGAATTTACCAGATCACTGAGTGATTATAAATTAAATAAACTTAACCATAATATTCTTTTCTAGATAAAGGTCATTTACATATTTCTTTTTGACAATCAGGACTCAAAATAGAGATGTCAAGATCTCAAAACGCCTTACCACATCAAATTAATCAATAGATGTATTTCATACCAACAATGGAAGAGTCCATCAATTCCCATAATAGATATCAAACAATAATTTTGATTCACAACTTGGTAAATAGGTCATATTCATCTCTAGAATAAAAATTTTCATGATAATAAAATTCTCACACTTTTTTCTCATATAATAACTCCCTCCACTTTTTATCCTATAAATACTCCAAAATTTTATGATTCACTACTTTCTTCAATAACATATTAGTTTTTTCCTACCAACATAAATATATTTATTTCCCATATAGAATATTTCTCAATGTATTTAGTCTCTTAAAACTATCGGTGGTAGTAGTATCAAAATGCATCATATTTCTCGTGATCAATAAATAGGAATGAAAGTAGTTTCAAGGATTCAGGGAAATAAAAGTTTGAGATAATAATCTCATAGGTTTGAAATGTTTTGAGGTTTTCACATGTAGTCTTTATTTTATTACTCTATATTGAGATATGAAGGTCACCATAGAGTGATGTGAAAATTAACCATAAAAGAAAGTAATTTTTTCCTTTATGAAATGTGGAAAACCAAAATAAGAATCTCTAAAAAATTGTGAAAAGTGGAAAACATGGTGAAAAATATATTTCCTCGTAGAAAATCACATAAAATTTAATTATAAAATCATAGATACTCACATAGAATGAAATAATTTAAAATCAACCAAACCTAATCCATAAATTCAGCAGTAGGTAATAGATTTGTAAAAATTTATGCTAATTGATTTTTTATAAAAAAGAATTCCAACAATATATCCTATTTTTATGAATGATATTCTAATAAGTGATGAAATAAATATATGGTCTTTGTTCTGAAATGGTTTATTTATTTTTTTTAAAAAATTATGAAACTAGTGTTATCAACTTTTTTTTATATTATTGAAATTAAATCCAAAATATAACATGGTAAGCTTTAGCCACAATAGTCTTGCATAAAAACAACAAGCTAGAATTAACTAAAATTTTACAGTTTATTTTCCTACAGAATGATAGGTTCCTAAGGTAATATTTATATCTATCCATCACCCACAAAAATAAAAATCTAAATATGAAGTTAAATCAAAGTCATAGGTTTTTATGAAAATTAGATAAGGAGATTATTCCTTTTAAATATGTTTAAATTCATGTAAAAGTAGTCAAATGAGATTCTTTTGGATTTAATTTATAATGAGCACAAATATATAATGAAAACATAATATCTGATCTACATGAGTTTAGATGAAAAAATATATCTATTATTCCTCTATATAGATTATTATCAACTAGTTTCCTAATTTCATCCAAATAAATCTTAATATTAGAGCTCATATAAGTTGAAAAATTCTTATTTCAATCAAGTCCAAAACTTTTAAGTAAATCAACTATTTATTTTATTTGGTTTAAAATATTTCCAAAATAATTTTGGTAAATTTTAAATCCAAGGAAAAAGTTTAAGTCACCCATCATCCTCATATTAAATTATTTCTTATGGGTTTTCGAAAGTCACTACACATTTTTTGGTTTTTTAAACCACAAATAACATCAACAATATAAATTTATCCAATTAAAGTATCCTTTAACGATGTAGTATTGAAAAGATATGGGTCATCCAATCCCACATTAAACCCATTTAATAGAATAAAATAACTTCATATTTCTGACCAATATATAGGGGATTGTTTAAGACCATAAAAATCATTGGTAAGTTAGAAAATAAAATTATAAAAATTAGGGTTTACAAGACTTGTAGATTGTTTAACATAAACTTACACCATTAAAAATTAATTTAGAAAATTAATTTTACATCTATATTGTATAATTTAAAATTAATCTAAGATAAATATACTGAAAGGATTTTAATACCTTATAATCTACAAATAGTTGAGAATATTTCCTCATAATATTTTCCTTCTTGATTATAACCATTAGAAACTAATCTAGCCTCATTTTTAGGGGGTACACCTTGGTCATCCTATTTGTTCTTATAGATACATTTGTTTATATAATTGGAAAGTCATATAGTGTATCAATTAATTCTTATAAATTGTTCCTATTGAATTTGTTTAGCTCATATTTTATAACCAATACTCAAGTTTCATCATCTAAGGATTCTGTTTTGGTTTTAGTTTCAAGCTAGAAAATAAAGTTACAAAATTCAGAAAGGTTTCTTATATCTCTTATAGTCATAACACCTATATATTGGTTTATTATTATAGTTTATAAAAAATGTAATTTAAGGGTTCTATGTTTTCTTTATAATATATTTTTATGTTATTTAAAATCAATTTATTCATATATGGATTTTACATGATCATATTCCAATTAATAATTTGTTTTATCATCAAAGAGAGGTTCAAGTCCTAGGTTCTCCATAAGATCACTTAAGTTATCAAATTGTGTCTTTTTGTCATCCAAAGTATCACCTTTATCAAATTTAACATGATTAGATTATTTAAATTTCTTTGAATTAATTTTGAAAATTTTGTAAGCTTGGGAAGTGGTAGAATATCCTTGGAATATTCCTTCATCATCTTATGGATCAAACATACAAATATTTTACTTGTTTTTCAAGATGAACACTTTATATCCAAACGCTATAAAGTATCTAACCTTTGGTTTCCTATTCTTTCATAACTCATAGGGTGTTTTCTTTAATATGAGCCTTATTAGAACTCTATTAATGGAATAACATGTTGTTTTAACAGCTTCATCCCAAAAGTGATTGAAAATGATATATTCACTTAACATAGTTCTATAAATTTCTTACAAATTCATATATCCCATTTCAACAAATCCATTTTATCGAGGTGTTGTAAGTTTAGATAATATTTTTTTAATTTCATGTTTTGAGATAAATTAATTGTATTCATTATTCTAAAATTACCCCTCATGGTCATTTCATAGTCACAATTTTGGAATCTTTTTCATTTTGTAAAAGTCTGAGAAATTTAATAAAAATGAGAAAGATTCACTAATAAGTATTAAAATGTAAACTAAATTAAATAAAAAAGACATTAAATAAAACATAAATAAAAGATTTACCACCAAGTCTTGTTATTCTAGATGTTCCGGACAAATCTATATAGATAAGTTTTAATGTTTAAGTTATAGAGACCTCATTAATTAGTTTTAAAGATGATTTTTATTTATTTCCCATTATTCATACATCACAAAGTTTCTTTTTATCCAATTTAATTTGATCAAAATCTGAAATAATATTTCTTTTAGATAAATTTTTATTGGAATAAAAATTACAATGTTCAATCTCCAATTCCAAATTCAATATTCATTTATTTCATAATTCAAAAAGTTTACACTTTTTAGAAAATGAATAAATATCTATGGGGTAAATATTATCATTTCTCCATGTTTTAAACATAAGGGAAAAACCTTTGAAAACAAAACATGAATATTTATAAAAGTTAATGAGGTAACCTTCTTCACAAAGTTAAGAGACACTTATCATGTTGTTCTTTAAGTATTTAAAATAAATAACTTTCATGATGATAAATGAGTTTGGATTTAAAAATAATAAAAATCCAATAATTTTACCATTATAATTGACACTTTTAGTGAAATAACCTCTAATAATATTGGAAAATGAGTAAAAGTTTGAAAAAATTCCACTCCTATGTCTTGAGAATCCACTTTCTATATACCACTTATCATTTCTATTCTTATACATTTTTTCTATAAAAAATCTAAATATAAAAACTTTTGGTATCCATATTCTCTTAGTTATTTCAATGTTAGAAACTAATTATTTTGGAATATAATTTTTCTTATAATGTTTATAAATTCAATCACTAAATTTAGACTTGTTTTTTGAAATTAAGGATAAAAGTGGCCTAACTAGAAGATAAAGATTAAGATGTATCCAAAACATATTTAAATATTATTAGTTGTGTTTATTTAAACCATATCAAATATTATATTCTAATTTTGGGTTCTTTTTTCCACTTTACATGATTATGTTTTATATATATATATATATATATATATTATTTAATCTTGTAATTAATTCTAAGTGTGTTTTTCCATAACTTATTAAAGGGAACTTACTTTCTTCTATTCCTCACACATTTTGAGAACTATATTTTAGAAAATATCTACCCAATTCTCTAAAAAAAATTCATCCCCACATCCTAGATGTAACTTCACCACCAAAATACCAACACTACAAGTCTTAAGGGTAAGCCAAATAGTTTATCCGAGGAGAAGGTATAAGTATTTTAGACCTATTTCAAGTTTATTTCATCTTCTAACTCTTTAAAATATTATTTAACCATAATTAAATAATAAAATAATTATATTCCATATAATTAAATTTTATTTTGATTATGGTACAACCCTTTTTAATATTCTTTTACATCCTATGGGAAATGAAAACATCACCCATGCATACGTGTGGGTTACAACCTCCCTGAAGCGATGTGTTTCGTTTTTAATCATCACCTAAAAAGTATGGTGATCAAGATGGATTTAATTACTATATATTATATTAATTAAATAATTATTATTTTTTAAATATAATATATCATCTATTCTTACCTTTTCATCCATTAAAAATGATAACAGCATTCATTCATACGTGTGGACTACCACTTCTACAAAGTGATGTAATTATATTTTCATGAATGTATTTAATGGGTGTTAATAAAATTTATTTAACTAATAATTATTATAATCATCTCATGATTATGTTTTTTGAGAATATCAAACCATGAACCCTTATACTAGAGTCAACCTATCAAATTTATTTTGGGATTATGTACTGAACATCCTCAAAACACCTGATGTAAACTTACCTGATTAAGTAACTAAATAAAACATGGTTATAAATGACATAAAATAGATAATGATAATGTAATAAACATGAAAAATTTTATTCATAAATTTAATAAATAATATAATATTATTATTCAATAATATAAAGAGTGTATGAGTTAAATCACACTCAAGGTGAGAGAAATTATACCTTAAAAACATCGTTTAAAATGTTTTGAAGAATTTCTTTATAAATATTTTTCTTTTTTGACCATATTCTTAAAATTATTTTATGCATGAATTCATATAGACATAAATTAATTATAAAGGAAATTCTATTCATATTTTTTACTTTCTTACAATGGTTTTCAAAAATAAATTTTCACGTATTTTATATCAAATGTTTTGATTGTATTTATAAAAAAAAGATTTTATATTTTAACAAATATGATGTTGATGACATTTCCTAACCATATAACCATTATTTTATGTTTTTATTCCTTTATAATATTCCATGTTTTTTATAAATAAATAACCTCATTACCTTTTTTCTAGGAATTATAATTTTGAAAATTGAGTTTTAAAGGAAATGGATATATCAATATTCAAAATAATTATGGGTTCCAAAGAATATTTTTATGAGTGTAATGATGAAAATAAAAATATTCATGTGTTATATACACATTATATCTCTTGGGAATTGTTTATGATGATGGGTGAGTTTTATATAGATCATGATAATGGGTCAAACCAATAAAACTCAATATCACGAGTGATCCAAATACAGATGTTTGTTGCATTGGGTAAAAGGAAAGTGTTAAACAGTTATAGATTTATCCAATGAGATTATTGTAATTTAAAATGTTGGTTATTCCATATGTAATAATGATTTTAATAGTGATATTAAAATGATTCCCCAAGTTTCTTACATGATTTATCTATGAAATCTATGGGTTTTATAGAAATTTTCTGATTTTATAGGGTAAGATAATGATCTTTTGTTTAAAGAAATAAGTATTCTCTTTAGGGGTCAAAGAGGTAAGCCTTTTAAGAATAATTTTTTCCTGGGTTTATATTTTTTCTAAGATACCTGCATGATTATGATTTTTCTTTTATGTTTTGTTATGATATGTTTTATGAAAATATTTTTTTGGTGAAGTTGATTTTATAATGTAATAAAATAATTACTTCGAGTTAAAAGCCTATTATCTGAAAGGAAAATTTTTATAATTTGTATTTATAGAATACTTAGTTTATTTCAATATTTCTATATATACCTTACAGATATTTTATTATTATTCCATGTTTCAAAATGTTTTTATAGGATTTTAAGGATGGGTAGGGACAAGGATGAGTTTAATATAAAAATTTTAAAGATATGTCATAAAAAGAAAAAAAATTATCTTAAAATGTTTAAATTTGGGGGAAAATAGATTCTAAATAGAAGTGTTTACTTTGTGATGTAATATTTTATTATGTTAGTAAGATTATATGATTCTATAAAACTCTAAACCGGAAAGGTATTTGGGTATGTAAGTGTTAAAAAATTAAATTATGGGATAAATAAGGATCAGGACCTTATTATTAGTATCAAAGAAAAGTTTTAAATAACTTTAGTGCTTGGTATGATTCTAATGATGATATGTTATGAGTTTTATATACCATCAGGGTTTAATTTTAAGTTTTATCGTAAGTCTAACATCATAGATATAACTTTTTTGGTTTAGTGTGATAAGATTTTATGATAATTAAGATTATTTTGGGAGATTTTATGGTAATAAAACCCTTCGGTTTGGAATGTGTTTTAATGAAATGTTTACTTGAGGAATAATTACTTTAAATTTTATGGATATAATTTTAAGGTATTGATAAACATTAGGGTTAATATGGTTTTTAATATTGATGTAATTATGGTTAATTGGGATAAAGGGGTTATTACATGTTTGGAACATATGATTTATCATTATATATAACCATACGATTAAAAAATGTTTTGATGACTATGATTAATGCTATTTTTTTAGAAGTTCTCTATTTTTTGGAACATTTTCTGATTAAGTTAATTGGAAATACCTTTGTATAAGATGGGGTTTTACTTTATGAATAAATGTTAAATTATATTTTGGAAGTATATATGATTTTATTTTGTCTTTATAATAATTCAAGTTATTTATGGAAAATATTATTATATTTTTTTGATTATATTATTTTGGAATATATATTTTTGGTATTTATCTTTAGAAGTAATTGATTTTATCTGGAGATAAATTTTAAATTGATCACTGAAGAATATGTAACAAAATACTTCTAATTTCTAGGTTTTGAACTTGGTCATGAATATTTGGAATTTTTTTAATATTAGTTATCTATGTAATAATCTATGTTAAACCTTGTGTGTTATTTTAGAAATTTTGGAGTAAAATATATCATTTCATCGTATAATTTTTTATACATATTGGATATAATGTTACCCTATGTAAATAATTTTGGTTTTTTTATGTATAAAGACATGAGGAAAAACTTGTTATATTTTTTTTGTATCTTGTGATATGTTATAAGTTTATTTTAGTGCTTCGGGAATGAAAAAATCATTTTTTATATTCACTTCTCGGAGTAAGAGATCATATAGAGGTGTAAAATTATTAAAACACACAACCAAAGGATAAAATTGCCTTTATGGATATAATGAAAATAATTTAATTATGTTCCATTATATTCTTAGTCTAGATAATAATTTAATTCCACAACTCTGGTAAAAGGATCTTCAAATAAAAAAATATCCTATTACCTTTGTTTTTTATGGATTGATTACCTTTTTTATACCAGATTGGTTTATGGTTTTGGGGTCATTTAATTTCCCATGATCAATATTCTCGATCAATATCCATCATTATTTGGACATTAATTTTTTCCTCTAAGTCCATATTTTCACATCTCTCTAATTTTCTCCAATTTGTAAATCTAGTTATGTGTTACTATATATGAACTTTATATTTCTCATTACCTCTTTTCAAAATGAATTTTTATTAACCCTTTTTACAATGTAGGTTTTCAAAAAAGATGTTTTCAAATATTAAACACTTGATTACCAAGATCAAGATAACATTATGATGAAAAATTTTATTAAATATTTTATAACATAAAACATCAATATTTTAAAAGAACATTATATTCAATAGAATATACAACATGCAAAACCGAGCTTAAAAGAACCATGAAATGTCATTATTTAAATATGATTGTTATAAACTAGTAGTTGAACTAAAATATATTAATAATATTAACCAAAATATGAAATATATATATATATATATATAATTATCATAATTAATACAATTTTATGGATCAATTCTTTTTAAATAAGCATTATATTTTTAGTAAAGTCATTTTATACTTTAAAAATACGTTTTCTTTAAAAATTGTTTTTATTTAATTTATAGGGTGGATATTATATTTAATTTCTTCAATTTTTAAAATTTTATTTTATAAAATTGGTATAATTTTTCAAATTAGTATATCAAAGTTATCTTAGGATGATATTTTAAATTTTTCTGAAAATTTTTCTTTTTCATTGAATAGTGTAAAATACGAATTTTTTGTTAAACTATCATTTATATTCTATTTTTTATTTGATCCTAAAACTAAATAAGTCCCATTTATTTATAAATAATATAATTAATTACTTGGTAATCAAAATTATACCATATTTTGGTATAATTTTATCTTTGGACTTAAAAACGTATTTTTTTTAAATTATTTATCATTGTGTTTTGTGTTTTATATTAACTTAATTACTTCCACTTATAGAAATTTTATATGAAAAAATGATTCCATATTTGGAATCAAAAGGTTCATAATTGGTAACTAGGTCCATTTTATATATGGTTATTATAAATAGTAATTGTACTAAATATTTTTTTCCTAGGTAGAGGTAAAACGGGATTAAAATAATGGGGTAAAGCATTAAAATCTCTCTAACACATGAATTTATCCAATTGTATGTTTTTTTTGACAAAATTTATTTTTAATTATTTAAATAATGTATTTTAAGACATTATTTTCAATTTGGGAACCCAATATTTACTTTTGTGAAGATAAGTAGTATTTTATTTAATTTAAAAACTATTTTGGGTCTTTGAATTTAATGGTATGGTTGGAAGGTTTCATTAGGTTTTTTTGTGATAAAAAATTATAAAAAACTTACTTTTATGATTAAATTACAAAATAAATTCATGTAAACCAATTTTTTCATTATTTCAATGAAAAAATATTTTTACTCATAAATTAGGTATTTTCCAAAACAAATTATTTTTTCTATATATTGTATTCTTATATTAAAATTAATTTCTGAAACTAATAAAAATTCAATATTATTGAATGAAATAAAAAAATTAATAATCATGTAAAAAAATTCCGGTATTCCCCTATTATTTGTGCTCAAATAATTAATTTATCATAGTAAAATGGTATGTTATCATGTATAAGGTTAAAAATGGGTTTAAGTTAATTAACTAAAACATAATGATTAATATGTATCCAAAACCTTTATATACGTGATTGGTTGAGTTTATTTAGACCCTATAAAATATTTTCATAAAATTTGGGTTTCCGTGGTTTCACTTTACCTAATTATGGTAAATATATATTATTTAATCTTTTAAGTAATTCCAAGTGTGTTATTTCCCTCACTAATAAAAGGGAACCTCCTATCCTCTCTTCCTCGTGCATTTTGATCACTATATTTCAGAAAATCCCTTCCCAAGTCTCTCTCAAACATCCCTACCCACGTATTATAGGTACTAGTCTCACAAAAATAACAAACCTTGAAGGATTGAGGTGTAATCTAAAGAGGTTATTTGTGGATAAGGTATAAGTCTTAACCAACCTATTTCAAGTTTGTTTTTTTCCTATACCTATTTCAAATATTAATTAACCATGATTATATAATAACATAATAATATTCTATATATTAAAATTTTATTATGATTATTCCACCACCCTTTTTCATCTCCTTTTCCATACCAAGGGAAATGGAAACATCGCTTATGCAAATGTGTGGATTACCACCTCCATAAAGCAATATGTTTTTTTTTCATCGCGGCCTCAGAAGGATGGTTATTATAATGGATTTGAAAAATATATATAATTTTCATGAAATAATTATCATCTTATAAATATAATATATCATCTATTTTCTTTCCTTTACATCTAATAAAAAATGATAACTTTGTTCGTGTGTACGTATGGAATACCACCTCTACAAAGCGATGTGATTCTCTTTTCATCTACATCTATCATTGATAGATCTAAAATTGTATTTAATTTATAAAAATTATTATCATGGAATCATTAATATTTTTAAGATGAAATAATAATAACCCCTTTGACCATGGTCAACTTACCACTATTTTTTATTATCAATCGAGCATCCTTAAAGCATCTAATCTAAACTTAACTAATTAGGTAACTAAATAAAACATGGTCCTCAATGAAATAAAAGGTATAATGATAATTTAATTTACATGAAAAACATTATCAATCAAGTAAATAAATAATATAAATTTATTATTCACAAATATAAAGAGTGTATGTGACAAGTCGGACTCGAGGTAAGTGACATTTTACCTTAAAACCCTCATTTTAAATGTTTTAAATATTTATTTTCAAAATATTTTTCATACATGTATATATTATTAAATAATTTTATTTATTTATTATAAGTACACAAATGAAAATTGAATTATATTTTATGTCTCTTTATTATTTCTTTCAAATTTTTTCAAAAGGAATCTTTTTAATATATTATGTGGAATGTTTTAACTTTTATTAAAAAGGTAAAAAAGAATGTTTTATTTTAATTTATATAATGTAGATGGATTTTAACACCACTATAATCATTATTTTATGTTTGTATTGATATTTAAATTCTATTTTTTTCATCAATTAAAAACTATCATTCCCTTTGTTCTAGGTATTTTGGTTTTGAAAATTAGGTTTTAAAAGAATGGGATATATAAATATCCAAAAGAATTTTTATTATGGATTGAAATTTATATTTTTATTATTGTAAAGATGAAAATGAAACATTTAATGTGTTATGTACATGTTATGGCTCTTTGAAATTGTTTATGATTACGGGTGATCCTGATATAGCTCTCTAATTAATGGGGTAAAGGGACTGGGTTAACTCATTATAGGTTTCTCCGAAGAGATTATTGGAATTAACCAAGTTGGTCATTCCATATATAATATTGATTGCAAGAGTGATATAAAAATGATTTCCCAAGTTACCTACATGATTTATCAATTCTTTCTATGAATTTTTATATAAATCTTATGATTTTACTAGGTACGCAAATGATATTTTGTTTAAAGAAATCATTATTCCCTTTAAGGCTAAAAATGGTATGTCATTTAAGAAAAAAAAATTCCTATATTTTCATTTTTCTAATAAAATATCATGATTATGGTTTTTAATTTATTTTTTTGTAATAAATATTTTATCAAAATATTTAGTAAATGAAATTTATTTCTGTGGGTAAAAATTTGTTTGTTTTGACATAAAAATTTATTATGAAAAGGAAAATTTTTAGAAAATGTATTTATGGACTAACAGGTTTATTTATTTATTTTTATATGTCCATTATTGATATTTTATGATAATCCCATTTATTCAAAGGTTTTTATAGGGTTTTAAGTATTATTAGGGACAAGTGTGAGGTCTAAATGAAAATTGGAAAGATATTCCATGAAAAGAAAACTTATTTTATCTTAGATATTTTGAATTATGGGTAAAATAGATACTAAGTAGAGGCATCTAATTTTTTATGTAATGTTTTATTATGTAATTTTTATTACCTAATTCCTTAAATTTATAAACCTAAAAGGTCTTCGGAAATTTAAGAAAATGAATTCTTGTGTAAATATTTATTTTTTGGATTGTTTAATATAGTGTTCTTATAACATGGGTTCAAATTCATCAATTGAGGTGGTTTCTTTGGTACCCATAGATATTATGGTAGATCTACTTGTTTATCATTGATTAAATAAAGATGAACACAGAAACTAAAAATTCAAGATATGACCATTTTACCTAGCTTCATTTGGAGGTAGACCTTGTATACCAACTGACTAAAATAGTGGTTTAATTTTTTGATGAATATAGGTTTGATTTGTTTATTAACTATGAAAAGTACTTAAATTATATAAAATATATGACAATATTAGAAAATATTTTTGAAATATTATATAAAATATTAGTTTTTAATGTCTATGGGATGAAGGAAAAAAATCGTTAAATATAGGAGGTATGTAGTCAAGGATACCTCTTTAAATGGTGATCATATAGGGGAATCACACACTTTTAGAGTAATTTAAAAATAAATAATGTTTCCTCTAGGTGTTGGGGAGTATTTCCATAATATGTGAGGTGGGAAAAGACTTTATGCTCACCACTTGATAGAGGAATTGGTTATTTAGGCACATGAGCCTCAAACTAGTTAGTGAGGTATCTATAAGTGCATCCACGAGACTGAGGTTCCAAACTAGGTGGAGGAATATTTTTTGGGGGACTGTAGCATTACTTTAGTAGGCACTATAGCAATACTGTAGTAGGTACTGTGCGGTGATGTCGTAGTTACTGTAGCAGGTGATGTTCGGTACTATATTAGTTGGAACTATTCACCTTTGGACACTAGTTTGGGATTGGAGTCCTTAGGGCCTTCGGGCCACCTAGGCCTTCGGGACACCTCAAGGCCTTCGGGCCACATGTAGTTTCCCCAGATAGACTCTACAAAAAGGAGTATCCCCATAGGAGTATACAGAGCAGGTGCACTCAAGAGAGCAGAACCAATGGATTTGGATGAATGAGAGGGTATGGCTATGCCATCGATACTAGCCTTTACTTGCACGGGAAGCTGATCCAGATGTCCATGTGAAGGTGGAGAGCTACCATCACAATGCAGATGCTGGTGAGGGGCAGTTCGTTGTAGTTATAGTCTAGTTGAATTCTCTAAGGACTTCGGGTAATGTAATGTCTCTTAAGCCTATGGGAAATGTAATCACTAAGCCTACAAGCCTTGTAAGGGTTCCCCCTCATCCCTTGAAATGGGGGTTATCAAAAATCAATAAAAAATTAAGGCCTTTATAGAAGAATTGGTTATTTAGGTGTATGGGGAATGGGACTTACGAGGCTACCAAATTGAATAATTTGAAGAAAATATGACTAAATACAAAAATGAATTGGTCCCTTTCTAATTTGAGGATATTATAATTAATTATAAAAGTTCCCAAAAAGTCATTGATTCTTAAGGTGAACTTGACTTCTCTAATGACTCTTAGGTAGGCAACGTATACCAATACCTTCATTAATCTTTCATAAAATAGTGGAATCCCTTGGAGATAACATCCCTTTCATCTGCTCAAATTAGGAATCCATTATCTAGAAAGCACAAAGGATGTTTCCTGGTAGCCTTCATTATTCTTTATTTTCCACTAGACATTACATACAACTAGACAAAACACATTTCTTTCATCTAATATAATAAATATGGGTTTTTGAATGCTTATAGTTTTTCTTTCCAAATTCATGAATTTTCATATTCTTTAGAGAATTCTATATCCATTGGAGCTACCTGTAAACCTTTTATCATCCATGAGAAATATGGGAATATCTCAATTTGACTGGATAAGAGTATTGAAGTTGTTTTTCATACTATTGGGAATAATCTCAATAGTAAGACCAAAAAAGTAAATGATACATCAAATATGGGAAATCTAAAGGGTCTTTATTTGAGCTCTGAGGTAATAAGGAATAGTAATCTAATTTTGGCTACCTACACACCTCCTACCTCAGGTTTGTAGGAATCCTATTCTCATCTAATGTTAATTTTAGGGATTCCTCAATATTGTAAATTAAATCTGGAAAAAAAAACATCGATGAACCTACCACTACTTGTGATCAATAGGTCATGGAGTTAAATGCCTCGACCTACTATGATTTTCCACTTAAATAATTTCCTAGAAATATTTAGATTATTACACATATAGATCTATATGTTGACTCCCCTTTTCTAACTATAGCTATCAAGGACTTTAATGTTTCTATAGTAGACCGTTATAGTAGATCACTCTTATTGACCAATCTAATTATTCTCTCAATGGAAATTCTTCAAATCATGGGGAAAGTGTTGTGTATCTAAATTTATCTAAAAATAACAATAATATGTTTAATTCTTATTGATAAGGTGGTGTGGACCTAATGAGTAGAAATTATGTTTAATGATCCACCTAAAGCGATCACAGGACTTTCCAATTCTAACTCCTTCACTTATCTTATAGAACCATAATTAGATATGGTGAAGGATGTGAAAGGGTATTTAGTGAGTTATTTCTATTTCTCACTCATTTTATGAATACTTAAAATATTTCAAAAATACACTATAATTATTCATGATAATAAGTGTGTTAGTAATTCCAAGAAATTTTTGAATTTTTTTTGGTGGACAAGCCAAATTTTTAATCATGTTTTGGAATGTAATTTAAAAGATTTTGCTGTATTAAAGTAATTTTTTTATGTAGTTTGATGTCCAAGAGGTTACTTAGGTTCTCAATTGAGTCTCAGAATCTTTGGGTTGTGTTTTGGGAGTTTATGAGGTTTGTGTCCATACTGTATGGTTTGTTGTGCATGATATCGAAGAAACCATACAAGACCCCTGGTGTGATGATTTTCTCAGTTCAATTTTTATATAGAATGGTTTCTATCATGTTTTATGAATTTTTGAGGAAATAATGTGATGTCAAGTGGAAACTATGTAACTTTTATAATGATGAAGGCTTAGCATCTGGTTTTCACATGGTTATTGATAAACTATGTGAACATTTCAAATTGAGAGAGTGCTAATTTTCATAGTTGGAACATGGTTTGTAAAATCATATAGACCAACTTTGTGAGATGGTTGTGGTTAGAAAAATCCTACTCCACAGTTGGTACATGGTTTATAAAACCTCACCACTAAACTGAAAGACTCATTAAAAGTGTATTTTTACCTTTTTTCCAATGTAGGTTTTAATGGGATGCCCCCTCCTCCTCCCTCTCATTTGGCCTCATGAAAAAGGGGTCTCTCCCACTTACCCTACGTAATTATCACTCATTTAGGGTGTTATTGGTTTTGTTTTATAGTGATTCAAGGTGAGGCTTCACCTATAAAAATCTTATTTCTACCCCTCCCTCTTTATGTCTAATTTTTAATTATATTCAGCTAGGGTTTTGATGACCATTCCACTAGATCTTAATGGAATCAAATTAAAAAAATTGGTATTCCACTCTTCCTAGTAAGAGGAAGTCTTGAGACCCTATATAAATGTTGTTACCAGATGCTTTGATGGCTAATGGAATCATGGTGAATTACAATAATGTTTCTCTTTAAAAATTAAATTAATTGAGCATATTGGATTGAAATTCATGTTTGAAATTTTTATGAGAGTGGTTTTAGGAGTCTATTGTAGACCTCTCATAGATAGTTGGATTTATTTATAGCATGATACAATATTCTTTGATATTGTTCCAAATATAATAAGTTTAAATTTAATTAATTAATTAATTATAAAAGATATAATTAATTAATTTTTTATGTTAATCATGAGTTAGAATCTTTACCCATTGATAAAGGATCAATAAAGCATGGATGAGGCATGATGGGATTGGACGGACCTTAGAAGGTGTTGGTACCACTTATAAATAAATGGTAGAATCTTCAGTTTGGGGTAGGTAGTTCTAGTACCAATATTGTGGCTTCATGCTTTCAATTATGCAGTGTTTGTTGTGCATCCTCACCACTTTTGGTGAATTCCTTTTAGATAAATTTTCTATTTAATTTAAATTTAATACTAAAATTAAATTATTTTCTTAAATAATTGGATGCCTTATACTAAATGAATAGGTACCATGTTCACCTTATTCTTAGTCACCAATATGACACCTCATCCACTAATGGTTGAGGCCTTAATCTAAGAGCACCCAGAGACCATTGGTCCCCCACGAGGTGTTTCCTTCAGAAAAATTTCATTATCATAGAACATTTTCCCATTCTTGGAAATCATGTACACCCATGTAGGGGTGAGTTATCACTGATACATCCATGTCCTAAATAATCCATGTGAGGAAACATGATACATGAATAGACTAGGTGGATAGATCATGTCCATGAATTATGGGTTGTATGGGAGAACAGACTAAGTGAGACCTTGATGAGTGAGGTGTTCTATGGTCCATCTCTTGGATATTTTAAATATAGAATACCCCATATATCCAGTGAGGTTGTTCAACCCAATTGATGATGTCTTGTGGGGTAATTTCATTAGAGAATTGGTTGTTTATCCAAGACCCTAACAAAACCGAGGACCCATATTAGGGTTCTTATAGTATACCATATCCTGGGGGACCCTTTGGGTACATCGTTGACTAATTGACCATGAGAAAGGATTTTTTTTCTTGGGTAGGGGCGATAGTTGGTGTCACCTTAGAACCCATACCGGACACATGATCCTGAGGGGAAATGGGCATTGGGGTTGGGTGTAGGTGTTTAGGAAGTCTTTTTTATTTTATTTTATTTATAGTGGTTTATGGAATGTTCCCTGGGGTTGATATGATATGGGTGAACTGCCATGGATTTGTAGATGATATTCATATTAGAGATACCATGGACATGGAACTCGTTATTAGGGTTTTTATTGATTTAGATCTTTGATGTTTAGATTTTCATGGGATGGGACACCACACTCATGAAGATAGGGTTGGAGCTTACATGGATTTAGAGCTTAGTTTTTTTGGAATATCATGGTATTGGTCACTATATTTGTGAGGATACATTTATGGATTCCATGATTTGGAGTTAAAAGTACAGTTTATCTTCTATAAATTTGGAGCTCAGATGATTGTAATCTCTTCTGATGTGCTTTTGGAATCATGAATATACGCTTGGGGCTGCCATGGATTTGGAGGTGTATGTTAATGGGTTTTCAATGTAATTGAGATGTTTTAAAGACACCCTAGTACTTAACTAAGAAAATATTATTGATCAGGGTTGATGGACCCATAGATTGAGTGTAGATTATTTTATTTATTTTTTAGTAGTTTTTCATTTATTTTGGGAATGTCACATTCCAACATCACTGCATATTCTAGTTAATATAGGACCAAGTTAGTGTTTCCCTACTAATTTATGTACTCACACCCTGCTCGGCCCACTACTACACATGGGTACCTGAGAAAATGATCACTTGTTTATAGGTATAGGTTAGGTTGAGTCTTGTGTCATAGATATTTGATGTTATACTAAATTTCTTGGAATGAATCAAGAGTATGGTATCTGGAATAGCTCAGGTTTTTTTGGATCCATCATCCTTAATTTCTTTATTCTAGTCTGTATATGTAACTTTCCAAGTAGGAGGTTAATTGTATGTATGACATGGATGTTTGGGCCTTTAATTAATGTCATATATTATTAGTCTTGTTTATATCTATTGTTTTCAATTTCAAATCAGTTTTTAATGTATAATACTTGGTTATTTTATCCATTATTGTTTACTATGATATAGAGGGTATACCCTCTCCATGGTAGCACATTACACCCCTGCTGTTAGTCGGTAGCCTCTATTATTTTTGAGGTCACATCTAAGGTCACATGGCCATCAGGTTCGATAATTTTTCATAAAGTGAGTCGATATGGGATGTCACTTAGTGGTATTAGATGTTTTTTTTACTTATTATTTGAGAGTTAGTATACTTGAGATATTGTGAGGAATGTGCCATAGTTTGTGATGAAACTTGGTCTCGTGCACAAACACCTTTCTTGAGGGAAGTACAGGTTACTAGGTATGGGTTATTATTCTTGTATTGTGTTGTTATGTTTATTGTGATTTTCATGTAGTGTGACACATTATAGTTTGAGATTTATAAATTATAAGTTATTGGGATTTGGGCTCTTATCTCATTGAAAATATGCCAGTTATTGGACTTTTGACTCATATCTTGTAGAGGAAAGTGGTGTCTCATGAATCATATCAGGTTTGTAGGATCCACATAATTTGTATTACTTATATTGTATTATTTCACTAATTCCTGAGTCTTATATTTTTAAATTATTTGTAATTTATCATACATAACATTCCCATAAATGAATTTGATAGAATTCTACTTAGTTGGGTCGACTTGTATATATATATTTTATTCTAGTGGTATATCTCAAAGATACTTTGGTGTAAATGGTGATAAATCCCCTTAGGAAAGGGATTCATGAAGACCCTAGGGGACCAGTAGAAGGGTAATACAAAGCCTTAGCGATAAACCTCTTCGAGTGAGTATTTTATACATTCGGTTATTTAAAGTGTCAGTAACAACCTATTTAGTGTTTTACCATATAACTTGTAATATCATTATATATAATTGATCATCATTGATTTTGCACCATGACATGGATCATCTCAGATGATTTCATAGAGGATTATCCAATGATTATGATTCTTGAGGGTGCAGTCCTATGTACGGATGCTCTATGAGAATCTGTGCATTGAAACATGTTGTCATGAGACATTTAAGATGGGTGTGTGGATGAAACCTCTATATTTCTGAATTTTTGAGAATTGGATTTGGATAGGTGGGTGTAAATAGTGAATTTGGATTGAGACTCAGTGTTTATTGAGTCATATAGTTGTGTTATCCATGATGGAAACATATCATTGGGGATAACCTGATGTTGATGGTGCCTTTAATGTGGGAAGCATCAAAAGTTTATTACATTTTAGATTAATAAATTAGAGGTGAAACCAAGTGTATTATTTAGTAATGGTGATACCTTATATTTTTTAGGTGAGGCACCTCAAGTACTAGTGACTTGGGCACACTTCTAAGAATAGTGGGTGTGTGGGTAGATGTTAATGTATTGGAATGGTGTCGGATGGAAGTTAAGTGTGTGATGAATCGTGGATTGAGTAAGGTAAATAATTTTTAGGAGGATTTACAAGGGATTATATATTAAAAATACTAACGTGTAGTGGTTGTATCATGAACCAAGTTCAATGATGTGAACCCATTGGTTTTTAATGATCCCTTAGTGTCAAGGGAGTTCCACAGAAGCATGGTGGATCTAGTGGTATGGGAACATACACTGATTATGTTTAAAGGATACTAGGGTAATCCAAATTATTCAATTGTAGAAACCATGGGAGTTGAAATTGAAAAAAAAAATTGAGAAGTCTGAGGAACAATGAAAATTTTTTATGTTGTTTATGGTCCTAGTGTCTGAATAATCTAGTGAGAGTGGATCAGATTAAGTGACATGCATATGTTGAGGATAAAATTATTATAATGGGTCTGAGGAGTAATTTATGTATATATCTTTAGTGGTAAGTTCACCATTTACCATTGAGTGTATGACCCTCATTATGGCTTGGGACCAAGAATCAATTGAGGTAGTGATGTTTTAGAGGAGATAATGGGACATCCATTCCAATACTTTGAGTTTGGTGATGAATCGGGCTTGGGCCATTATAGATGTGGAGTTATTTGGATAGAGAGATGATGGTTACACTTTTATGGTGGGGAGTGGCATATTGATCATGGACATGTAACCCTTATACTAGAATGGTTATGGTCATATGGATTTGACCATGGAGTGGCCTTGGGGGAAGTTGGTTATTAGCATACAATGAATTAGATTTGTGTATAGATTCTTCAAGGAGTCCCATATGGGAAATTATAGGTTTTGGTGGATTGAGAATTATTGTTTGAATCTGGTTCAAGTTAAAGTGAACTAATCGTGTTTTGATTAGTGGGGGTTTGATGCTTTTAGAGGAGCCCAATTGTAGTTTTTGTTGGTTGAGGACTCAATAGTGAAATTGCGCAATAAATTGGGAATGGACTTTAGTGGGAATATTTTTATGATTAGGGGATGACTATGGGTATGAGGGAATCATGATCTGGTAATTATTGATGTATCGGTGGTGGGATCCGATCATTTTCAAAATGGTTCATCCAAAGGAGGTTTGATCAGTGGTTTTGTGGTTACTTGAATATAGAGAGCCTAAAACCACATCAGTTACATCATTTTGGATATGATGGGTGTATTTTAAGAATTTCTCATGGTGTTATAAGAAAATATGGCATACTCATATTTTCCATGGGTGATGGAGATGCATCTTCTCCAACATGGAATTCAATGGTGGGGATGGATACTGGTGTTTGGTTAGAATTTTCATGTGTGTTCAGGTGTAATAAGTTGGGAACCATGTCGATCATGGAATTTTAATGTGGCTATGGAGTTCTAATAGATAATAATTATGAATAAAGAACCAAAACATTAGAATTGGTAGTTATGGGATGAATCTTATGGTGGGGAGAACCACATGCCTAATGATGAATTGGATGAAGACACTTTCATCTCTCAAGATAGACGGACTCAGGTAAGAAACATCTCTATGTTTTTGTGATAAATTAGAGTTGTGTATTTTATTTTGGTGGGTTAATTTACTTATGTTTGATTTATGATTTAGAGGAATTTGAGAATTCAAGGATAGAATGTGGTTGTATGAACAAGAATTGGAGACCAAGATATGTTGAGAGGTGGAGTTGGATGAACATTGGGAATTCTTGGGGATAACAAGTATTATGGTGGATTTTGGAATGCCTCATGACCATACACAAATTTATAATTCATAGGAATTGTAAATTTTAAATTTTTAGATGATCAATATTTTTTAATTGGATTTAAGAATGGAATTATGAACATATGGAAGACTTAAATTGATGTGGTGTTTTGAGGCATGAGAGGTCCCTCAAGTTCTTGAGTGAGTCAAAAAATATTCTGGATAAGTTATTGAAGTTTTTGAAGTTTTTTTTCAAGTTGAATGGTTTAGAGTTCATGGTTTAGGAGAAAGTATGTGATACCCTAAGTGTGAAGAGGTTTTCAATTAAATTTCTATAGAGAATGGTTTCTAGCATAGTTATTGTATGTTTTTGAGGTAACCGTGTGTACTAGTTTGAGATGTAGTCATGGCGCACAATTTTCATGTGGTTGAAGAAAATATATGTGAAAACTACATGTATAGATAGTACCAAATCTCATAGTTGGTGTGAGGATTGGAAAAATCAGTGGCCCAACTATATGAGAGGTATATCCTTGAAAAGATCCTACAGCATGATTAGTACATGGTTAAGAAAACTGTGTGTAAAAAATATATGGATCATTAGAAGTTTCATTTTACCTTTTTCCCTTATGGGTTTTAAGAGGGAATCTACCTCCTTCTGTATCTCATTTCTCACATGAACTAGGGGATCTCTTCCCCTTTCCCTCCTTAATTCCCTCTCTTTTTAGGGTTCTTGGTGGATTTTTCTGGTGATTCGAACTGAGTATTCACCTCCAGTGATCTCATTTCTTCCCCTACCTATTTATATCTAATTTTGGATTACCTACTTCTAGGTTTTTGATGCTAATTCCACTAGATAATGGTGGAATCGCCATAGCATAAATGGGAATTCACTCTGCCTAAGAAAAGTATTTATCAATTATATGTCTACACATAGTCACTAATACTTTTATGTGGTATGTCGTAGTGGTGAATTATTCAAAGGTTTCACTTTAAAAATTAAATTAATTGGCCAAATGGAATTTATATGTGCATTTTAGATTTTTCCAAGAGTGGTGTCAGGAGTCTGTTATAGACTTCCCATGGGAAGTTGGCTTCTTTTCTAATGTGATACAATGACCTAATGAGTTTTTACAAAATATTTTTAGTTTAAATTAAATTAATTTTTTGATTATAACAATTATAATTAATTGATTATTAATGTTTTACTTGAGTTAGGAGCTTGGGTTATTAAGATGAGCTCAGTCGAGCATGAACAGGACTAGAAGGTCTTGGAAAAGCCAAGGATGGTGTTGTTGGTCCTAGAAAATAAATTTCTACAGGTTAATTTTGAGTTAATTGGTTCTATTAATAACCCTATATCTTTATAATTTCAATTATATGATATGTGTTGTGTAGATTTTCCACTTTAAGTGATTCCCTTTTTGGATTAATATTATATTTAATTTAATTTAAATTATTAAATTAAAATAAATCCTTGAGTAATTTAATTCCTTGAGCTCAATGAATATGCTCATGGTCTATAATGGTCCATGTTGAAGGTATGACTCTTCAGTCGTAGATGGTTAAGGCCTTGGTCTAATACCTCCTCATGAACGTTAGACCCCTATGAGGAGTATCCTTATGAAAACTTTCATGAGCATAGACTAGTGGATCAGGCATGGAAATATTGAACACCCAAGTAGTGTTGAATGATCATTGAGATGCCCATGGCCTAAATATTTCATTTTAGGAACCTTATGACATTATTAGCCTAGTTGTATTAACAATAGTCCATTGATAATTGGATGGGTGGTAGGAATAACTGAAGGTGACCTTGATGAGAAAGGTGAGACATGGGATATCTCTTTTATAGTTTCTTGAATGGCATGTCCCATGTAGTCGGTGAGGTTGTATTATAGTATTGATGATGACATGGGAAAATGAATCCTTAGATAATTGTGTGTTTTCCCAATTACTAGCTGAGATTGAGAACCAACACGAGGTTTCATCTATTATAAAATGACCTAGGGGAACCTCAGGGTTCCCGTTGACTAACCAAACCTAACCGAGTGTGTTTTGACTTGGGTGGAGATAATAGTGGGTGTCACCATAGAACTTGTACCATACATGGAAGCCTAAGGGGATATATAATATGGTATTAGGCATTGGTGTTCATCTAGAGGAGTATTTTTTATGATTATATAAATAAATCATGGATGTGGATTAAAATTGGATGATTTTATTGAATATGACCAATTATTATATGTAGTGATTAAAAATGAAGGATTTTTTTTCAAATGATTGCATCATCCGATGTTTGATACCCAGAAGAAAGAAATAATACCTGATAAAGAATGGTATTTTGATATTTATATTATTTTTGGTTTCATTCGTCACTAGTTTGAAGACAACATGATAAACCATATTTTTAAATTCTCGCATACCAGAAATTTAAGGGAGAATCTTGAAACATCTTATGCTTTAAAAACAAGAAACAATAAATTTTTTCTCCTCAAAATGGTGTCAAAATTGAGGAAAACATAAGATAAATATATTTCTGATTATTTGAGGGAATTTTAGGTCTGTTTTGATCTTTTTTGTGGTATGAGTATTACTTTTGAAGATGATGTTTTAACACTCTGTCTTCTTAATAATTTTACTAATTCCTGATAGAATTTCTGCATTACTCTAACTATATTTATTCCTAATGGATCCATTAAATTTATTTTTTTCACATATAATATTTTTAATGAATAATTCAGGATACATACTTAGAAGTTATCTTCTTTAGAGATTTTTGTTATAGAGAATGGTGGGAGATGTAAGGAAAGGAATTACGTACAGAGTAGCCTAGGTAAGAGAGAAGATGGATGAAAATAAAGGTCAAAATAGAAAGATTTTTGAATTTAATTGTTTTGGTAAGAAAGGAAATGTTAAAAAAATATAATCTAAAAATGGGAAATAGATTGAAGGAAAAAAAATAGAATAAAAATGGTGATGGATATGATCTTGTCACCATCACTACATGGTGTGATCTTTTTATTGTTTATGACTCCATTAATATTTAGCAGATGATTCTTACTAGGTTTTGATAGTGGTGGATGCATTCACTTGACATTAATGATGGAGTTCTTTATATATTATATCCCAAGTAATGTTTTGTATTTTTAAGATAAGTAATCATGGTCGTCCTAATGTTGTACTTATGGGAATATTTTTTGGAGACTAGAAATATTTGTCCACAAATTTTGAATAATTTTTTACATGTTCATGAGGTTCATCTAAATATTATTTCTACTAATTTTTTGGATGATTATGATGTCATCAGTACTTTTGGTGGTATCCGGTGGAATCTTTCTGAGGGTTCCTTGATAATTTTCCAAGGCAGATACAATTAGGTTTTTACTGGACTATAGATTTTATTTCTTATGTTACTGCTTATGTTATTTTATGAAGCATTTCTTCCATGTTATGACATAAATGCTTAACCACATTACTAAGAAGGGGATTTTTTGTTTGTCAAAGATAAATTTTCATCCAGGTTTGATAGGTGTTAAATTGAACATGTGTGATCATTGTATGGATATAAAACTAAGTAGGGTGAGTTTTAGTATTATTCTACTGATAGGAAGTTACAAGTATTTGAATTAGTATATTATAATGTTTTTGACACTTTGAAGTCTAATAAATTTATATTATGTCTTAATTTTTTGAATTTTATTAATTAATACTCAAATAATATTTGGGTTTATTTTTGGAATACCAAAAGTCAGGTGCTCAGTGTTTTTAATAAATTTTTGGTTTCATCTAAGTGGGAATCTTGTAAGAAGATAAAATATATATGAACTAACAATGGGGTGATTATTATAGCCTATTTGATGAGTATTTTATAAATCAAGGTATTCCACATCATAAGACTCCTCCTAAGTCACCTCAATTAAATGGTGTATTTGGGTGGATGAGCATGTCTTTGTTGGAAAGATTTTGATCTTTACTTTCAAAAGAAAATTTTTTTGGACATTTTTATAGTGAGGATTTATTTTTATATATATATTATCAATTTATAAAATTTGGTTACTCTAAGTGTAGACACTCCTAAAAAGTTTTTTTATGGAAAAATGATCAATTGTCATCACTTAAATGTTTTTTTTCAAGGATTTTGTTCATGTGACTAAAAATGAGAGATCTAAGATAGATGGTAAGTCATAATAGTGAATTTTTATTATATATGGACATAATGAGTTTGAATACTAGTTCTATGATCCTTATTTGAATAAAATTATCTAAATACATGATGAAATATTTATGGAGGATCAAACTATTGTAGACATTGATAAGGGAGAAAATTATACTTCCACAACTTTTAATGGATTTTTCAGTCATAAAACAGTTTTTAATTGATGTTTTCCTCATATTATTGATTATGATGATTTTATTGATGATAAGAATGATGTTCTAGGTGAATATGTTGGATATGATGTTTCTGATGCACATTTTGTTTCCAATGATTTAGGTTTATAGGTTATTAGTGAACATGCAGTTCCAATCAGGGGAGAATTGCAAAATCTTAACACATCTACATGGTTTTTACCTGATTAGTATGTTCTCCTCATGGAAGGGGGAGAACCATAATAATTTGATGATGTGATGGAAATTGATCTGAATGATAGTCGGATTGCAGAAATGGATGATGGGATGAAATCATTTCACAACAACTATAATTTTGATTTGGTGAAGTTACCGATAGGTAAGATAGATTTAGAAATATATTTATTTATTGGATTAAAATTAATAATCGAGTCCTATTATATGATGTATGGAAAGGTTATTTGTTAAAGGATTATATCCTAATAAAGGAGTTTATTTTGAATAAAATTTTCCATCTATTTTCAAGATTCCTTCTATTTGAGTTGTTATTGGTTTGGCTAGTATTTTGGATCTTTATATTGAGTAGATGGATATGGAGATGGATTTCACCCATGGGGGTTTAGAGGAGGAGATTTATATAAATCATTGTAAGGGTTTTGTTGAAACACGTAAATAGAATTGTTTTTTTAGTTTAAATAAGATTTTTTTTGTCTGAAGAATGCTTTGAGTCCATGGTTTAAGAAGTTTGAATCTCTCATGTTTCAATAGGGTTTCAGGAAGACAACTTCTAATAATTGTGTTTTTTCATAGATTTTATGATGGTTATTTTCTTATGATTTTGCGTTATATTGATAATATAATCATTGTTGTACATGATGATTCTAGAATTGATAGATTAAAGATGGATATTTTTTAATATTTTGTGATCAAATACTTCATTCTAGTATAATATATTCTTAGAATATTGATCTAACATGATAAGAATTCTAGGAAATTATAGTTATACTATGAGAGATAAATTGGGATGGTTATTCATAACTTTTCTTTGTATTGAGATAAATTGGTTAGTACTCCTATTTATTTACATTTTATGCTTATGTATAGTTAGCCACATTCCATTGATGAAGAGATAGGGGAGTTCTAGCACATACCTTATTCATTTGTTGCTTTTTTATATATGTGATGGTATGTACTAGAAATGATATAGATGATGAATTTGGTTTTGTAAATCATTTTATATCTAATATTGATTGATATAATTGGAAAGTAGTGAAGTATATATTTTGTTATCTTCATGGTACTCATGATATTTGACTGTTTTTTTTCAGTTTTTAACCTATGATTTGTGGATTTATAAATTTAGATATGGTAAAATATATGGATTCAAGGAAGTATTCTCAAGGATATTTGATCACTTATTCAGGGGTATTTGTAACTTGGAATTCAATATTGAAGAGATGTGTTAATTTATTTACCACTTAATCTGGGTTCATTATAGTTTTAGAGGACTAAAAATATTTTTTGTGGTTAACAAATTTTATGTAAGATCTTTATTTTAATCAGGACATGTATATTTTATTTGGTGATAGTTAGGGTGCTATGTTTTGGTAAATAATCCCACAT
Source organism: Viscum album (assembly GCA_963277665.1). Taxonomy (NCBI): domain Eukaryota; kingdom Viridiplantae; phylum Streptophyta; class Magnoliopsida; order Santalales; family Viscaceae; genus Viscum; species Viscum album. The sequence continues at coordinate 1,281,606,216 of OY728156.1, forward strand.
TTCATGGAAAGTTGAAGAATATTGATTTTTGGTATCATTGGATCTACCACATCCTTGATTTGAGATAATTAGAAATTGAGAAAATCCATATTGATGACCATGTGTTAGACATGTTGACTAATTTTTTACACGAAGGTAAATTTGAGAATCGTCTAATGATTTTTAGTGTTGGTAGTGATCCTTAGTTGAGTCATAGGGGGAGTTTGTTGATGAACCTCCTCAATTAACCCCCTCACGTGACTATTTATAAAAAATAAACAAAATTTGATATTAAATGGGGTTACAGACTTTTGGAGAGGATGAATTTTTTTTCAAAGATTTGGTGGGTGTGTCACCCTCCTCTTCCATCTGCATTACAACTAGGGTTTCACAACGGTTTTGAGATCTAAAACCAACCTAAAATTCAACTAGAAAGATTTTATTTCATATATGGTGGTATTTAATCTAGTTTTGGTGTTTTTATAAACATTTATTTGGATTAATAATATCTTATATACATGTTTTAATCTATTTGGATTTATTTTTTATTCTGTGTTCTTTTTTTGGATACTTTTAGATTGCATATGTTTTATTCTTTTTTCTTGAATTTTTTAGAGTATTATTTTTGAGATATCGCTCATTTTTTATATTATCTACCATACACTCATAAATTTTAGTGTATTTTTATTTATGTACTAGATCTCCTTGTTTTTACCTCTTAGTTTTTCCTCTTTAAAAATTTATTATGTCATCATTTATTTTTTATCACATATTTATTTCTTCATTGTGTATCTGTTTTAATTTTTCAAGCTAGTTTGATTGGAAATAAAATGGTATTTCCAATATGAATTCTATTTGTTTTTCATTTGTATGTTCATTGATTTATATATTTAAAAACACCCTTGGGGTTCTCTATTGACTAACCATACCTGAGCGGGTGTGTTTGGGCTTGGGTGGAGATGGTAGTGGGTGTTGCCTTAGAAATCGTACTAGACATGTGAGCTTGAGAGGTTTTGAATAGTAGTGGTGGGAATGAGTGTTTGGCGAGGTTTTGTTATTTTATTTCCTGTATGGATGTATGTGTAATTTTATCTCAGGGAAGATGTGATATTTTTGGGCTTCCATGGAATTGGAGCTGGTATATGGATGGGATCTTCAATGGACTTAGAGCTCGATGTTGGGGATTCCATTGAATTGGATCCCATATGATTGGACTACCATGGGATGAGACCACAAATCCATGAGGACATAGTTAGATCCCCCATGGATTTAGAACATAGATTTTTGGATTTTTTGGGGATGGTTCCCCAAAGTCATAAGGATATGGTTATGGCTTCCATGATTTAGACTCGGACACATGGTTCAGCTACCATGGATATAGATCTCAGACGTTTGGAATGTTGTGGGAAGGGTACCTAGATTCAAGACGATACATTTTTTGTTTCAAGATAAATTATGGGGCATGACTCATTAAATAATTTAAGGGATAATTTATTTTATAGATGGTTTGTGAAAATCTCAAAATTTGAAAAGGTTTCAATGACACTATTATTTAAGACCAAAAACAGAAGAAAAAAATAATCATCCCAATTTAAAAAAAATAAATTTATTTAAATAGAAATAAAAGTAAATTAAATAATGGTAAAACCAAAGAATGAGGTATAAAAATTTTATAATAATTTAATAAGTTCACATTTAGTACACAAGACAGCCTCTAGAATCAACAATATCAAATAACTCAGTATACAATGCTCAAATATAATAAATTCAAACATATTGAAATTATAGTAGCCACAAATTAAAATCATAACATTGAAAATTATTAAAATATATAAAAATTATAGAATTTTTATTCCAAGAATACTAGAATTGAAAATTTGGAAATACAATCAATTTACAAAAAAAAAATCAACAAGGAAGAAGGAAAGGAATAAAGGAAATCAGTAAATGAATATGGTGATGTATGTGCTTTGGTTAGATTTACCTATGTTCATGTGGAAGGGACATCGTAGTTTTCACTATGAAAAAAAAGAGGCAGATAACAAGATATATTTGAGAAGACCAAGGACCTAACTGGTATTCCTATAAAATCTATATAGGAGGAAAATAAATCACAAAAAACTCCACTAAAACTGTCAAGTTATTTTACTAAGAACATGGATATAATTCTCTAAGTAAATGTAAATATTAATACAATATCCTTGAATGTTTAGGTTCATAAGTTTCAAGTCTTACCAGGTCCACAACGCATACTTTCACCACTCTAGCACCATGCTCGGACATGAACCTGCACCGCACCAACCCCAATCGCCTTTCCTCCTCTACATGCAAGATCACCACTGGTTTATTCACCATAATATAGTCATAGAGCCCCCTTTTATCCATTGGAAACCCAAACTAACATTTTTTCTACCTTTCACAACCCCAAAACCCATTTATCTCTCCTCTCAAATGACAAAATCACGTAACCTGCACTAGTATCTCTTTAAAAAATCATCACACAATCGATGATTAATATTTGATATGGAATAACTAGGGTAGAAATACCCAATAGATATAAGGGTTTATTATAATGGCTCAATAAATTATGAGAAACTAATGGATACAAACAAATTATCCCTATAAACCGATAAACCTATGAAAAAAACCATGTAAAGGTAAAATAAAATGTTGTGTAAAGGTTAAAGAAACACCCAAGTAAGGGTAAGCTACATATGGGTAGTCACTCACGCATAAAGGTCGGACTGCCACTATGTAAGGGAAAACTCACCACTATGTAAAGTTAAATTATCCTACTATATAAGGTTCATTTACAATGTGTAAGGGTTCCATACTGATCACAATAGGGTACTATACCCAGTACATGGGCTATGTAAGGGTGAACCCAAACTCACATTACGGTAAACCAGATATAAAAATTACCACAAAAGGGTAAAACAAAATTTATGTAAGGGTTAGGGGACCTCTATGTAAGGGGAATTAAGAGAAGTAATAACTCATGTGAAGTTAGGACAAAGGATATATGATTATGAAAATAAGGAAAACAAGAACAAAAAAATATTAAAACGGTATTTGATTGACATAAAATAAGGGGAAACCAAATCAAAAAATATTCACCTTATAAATCAAATGTAGAAATAATTTAATATGAAATATTATCAAATATATCCACCTAATAAAATAAAAGTATAAAACATAAATTCCAAATGTTCATGCACTATATAAACTATTAATTTAACTAGTAAATCATTATAAAAAACTTAAGGAAGACAAAACAACATCAAACAATTCTAGTCAGACTATACACTGGTCATTCAAAAATTGGTATCAATGTGATACGCACCTGCCATCATCAATTCTATCTAAGAAATTACTAAAAGCTGCTAAAAATTAAAAATTATAAATATAACTGTATAAAACAAACATATCATCACATACTTCAATTTCCTACTTCACATACCCTAACTCCCTAGTGATCACATGCCAACTAGTGGTTCCCGGGGTGAAACCAATTCCTATAAACACAAAAAAAATCGAGAAGTACTCATACTGAAATAAAAAAATAATATTAGTTATGAAAATAAACTCAAATTTAAATAGTTTATATTTGAATAGTATCAATAAATAAAAAAACATATAAAATACAAAGAAACAAGTAAGAATAGCCTAAAATACAATTCTCATAGAAATAAATCCAATCACTCCACCTAAATCTAAAACAAACTTAGAGAAATATTCACCTATGGAGAAGACACTAGCAAGAATCATGTAATATGGGGACCAAATTCTTAACTGCTTCCACTATGAAACCCATACATCATAATTCCTAAAAGGTAAATTGATAACCATAAGATAAAAAACCAACAAGTAAGGGAAGTACTCTATCATCCAAAGGAAAACCCCATTAAATATATCTAACCAACAAAATCAAGAACCTAATTCCTAGGTACCCATACAATATCCTTAAATAGATAGTAGAAGCACTAACATGAAACCTGGTGACCAGAAAATCATATACCACTCAATCTTCTTCTCCATCCTTCCTAGGACATAAACAAGGAAACAAAACCCAGAGTAGAACCCACAACTATACCTCCCATAGAAAACTATATAGACTATAAAACATCATAATCATTGGAACCTAGATCAAATAAATTATATTGATCCCCATTACCCTTTGATCTATTTTTTCTGGGGAAATATTTATTAAAGAGACCCATTTTTCACATTAATAAGACTTCAGAGTATTTGACTGACACATACCCTTTTTTTATCCTTACCATTATTCTTTTATTGATCCCTATTATCTATTATACCAATGAAATTAATCCCCACTAACTTTGATCTCAACCTGTTATTAGTTAATAATAATTTTGAAATAAGAGTTAACCTAACCTCTTCTAATATCAAAGACCTCATTCCATACATCATGGAATCACATAGATTCTAATAAGAAATGTATAATAAATTCAAAGGGATGGTGGATTTATCCTCATCTGTAACCTTAACATCTATATTGGATAGGTTTATAAAATATTTATTAAAATTTTATATGCGATCCTTGATAGAAGATAAAAGTTCTATCAAAAAATTAAAAAATATCACATTTTTATAAATCCTACCAAAAAGATATTTTTATCATATAATGTTTTTAAAGATTAAGAAATATAGAAGTGGTAGTGGTTTCTTATTCCACCTGATGCAGCACACTATCACCTAAAAAAATAAAGAAAACTATGGGATGTAACTAACATATCATAGGAAATATCTTCATAGGTAATAGAGGGTTGTCTGTTAATGGAAATCATGGTCACCTTTCTCTTGAGACTACATAGGGAATCTATAGTATACCAGGCTTAACATACATGGATATTAAATAATTTTAAATGAATATTCAGAACATTACAAAAATACCCAATGACTGTAATAGTTTAGTGTCATTGGAAACTTGTAACAAAATATTCTAACTCAGTGAAAGTTCTTCAATGTATCCCATAAAGATATTACCCTTTAGTACTTCAACTTAAAAACTTTATTCATCAATTGAGGAAAGGAAACATAAGAAAGGTTTGAGCTCAGATGCTTAGTAATGGTAAACAATCGAGATACAAACAAATAACATGAACATAAAGGTATGAGAACATGAGAATAACATTTTAAGATCATACCCTTCATATAAAATATCATATACATGATTCATGGGATAAAGACTGTAAGTTCATAAGACATGAATCATAAGGGAATCTATAGCATAATCCTTGAAATAATAACATATTAATAAGACAAATAATTTGTGGTGGAAACATAAGCATATAAAAATTATTTCCATATTAGTCAAGGAATCACTACCAAGTCCATCTTAGTACTATAGGTTCACTCCTCAAACCATCTTGGTAGTTATGGATCACTTCCATTACCATATTAGCAGACAAATTCCTTCACTAAACTAAGTTCACTCCCCATTATATCCATGTCTATATCATGGGATATAAATTTTTACCCAATTAATTGTATGGTAATATAGGTCTCGCACATCTCATAATGAAATCATACATACATGTGACCCAATATAATAAACAATAATATCATAACCCATTAAATTAAATGGGTATTGTAAATATGTAATCAAATCATAACTTGAGGAAAAAGAGATAGGTTTCATATTCTTTCATCAAATCATAACCTGTGAAATGAAGTGGTTTTCATAAGCATATAACCCATGACATAGAAAACGATTTTCATAAACATGTAACACATTAAAGAGAAATAGGTTTTAAAAACACCATTCCATAAAAACATAAACCATTTAGAGAAAGAATATGAATGGAACCTTTGGATAATTTTTTAATAAAGTCATGAGTAACACCAAGGGATTTTATCTTAGATGTCAAATAATTTGGAAAGACCCTTTAAAAAAAATTCATGAGTAAAATATCCTTTATTATTTAAAAATAATAATCATATAGCCTTTTCAAAACCCTTTTCTTTGAAAACATTTTGAAAAAAAAATCTTTTAAAATAGCTTTGAAAACATATAATGGATTCTTTAATAAAATTTTAAAGCCTTTTTCCTTGAAAACATATAAAATAATCTTGAAAAACTTTTGAAAAACTTTTTACTCTTAAACTTATTAAATAATCTTAAAAAAAATTAAAACCATTTTCCTTGAAAACATATAAAATAAGCCTGAAAACATTTTAGAAACCATTTTACAATAAATCTTATAAAATAAACTTGAAAACATTTTGTAAACCATTTTACTTGAAAACTTATAAAAGAAAATTTAAAACATTTTGAAAACTATTTTACTTGAAAACTTATAAAAGAATCCTGAAAAAAAAAATTGAAAAACTTTTTTCCTATTCTATAAAAAATTTTGAAAACCATTTTCCTTAAAAACTTATAAAATAATATTGAAAACATTTTGAAAAAGAAAATTCCTTGGAAACTTATAAAATAAGATTGAAAACATTTTTAAACCACTTTACTTTAAAAATAATTTGAAAATTATAAAATAATCTTTTATATCATTGAAATACAATTATTTTAAAACAAACTTTTTAAAAAATATAAAGGGAACTTTGAAAATCATTTATGACACTTTTTAAACAAAAAAATTGAAAATACTTTTTCATTGAAACCCATTTTAAAATAAAAAAAATCCATAATATTTTTAAAAATATTTTTTTAAAAAAACTAACCCTGTAAACTAAAAAGGAATCATCAATGAAATTATGGTCATAATAGTGGGAAATTCCGTACATTCCAAACATTCCTCTTTCACCATAATTGTTTACAAATGTTACTAGATCATAAAATGATAAGAAGATTCATTTTAAAAATATTTTTTAAAAAGGTAATACGTAGGTAAAATTTTAATTTAAACATAATATAATAATATTAAAATATTTTTGAAAATATTTTAGAAAACAAAATTTTAAAAGAATATAAATTTTTAACCAAAAGGAGAAATAAAATCAGATTTTCATAAAAACATTTTCTTAAATATCTTAAGTACAAAATAGTGGTAAAATGGTACCATTACTTGGATATAACATGAATAAAAAAGGGTAATAAAACTAATAATATTTATTTAGAAATGGATCTTATGATTTCACCAATGGCATCATAATCATAAACAATCTTGATAAATGATGAGATTATAGCAATAAATCGTTACCACTTTGGTAAATTTGAATCATAATAAAATGGAAATAATAACATTAAATGAAGCTTAAAAATAATTAAAGGAATTATATTCATAATATAACATGGAATTGGAATTATATACACCTCATAGAAAAATATAGGTGCATAACATGGCATGTATCTCAAAGAAGAAGAACTGAGAGAGAATTACTTTACCGATTTAGTAACTTTTGATCCATAACCCCCATGAAATAAATATCATCAAATCGATATGTAAATACCCTAAAATTTAATTATATTAATCATATAATACATTCATTCATATTATATACCAAATATAATAAAATAGGATGTGAATATGGCTTGTGTCTCATGAAAAATAAAAGTGAGATGAGAAAACCCTTACCATAAGTCTTGAATTTCTTTATACATGTTTAAACCTCGTGTATAATAAATATAAGTTTATTAAAAATATACCTCAGAACCATGTTATCATATTTAGTACCATGTATTATTTTTTTATGACTTTATATTACCCGTTTATTATCAAATCCATGTTAATGTTATGTTTTGAGTAATATATGCTTTGTTTTTCATATAAGTTTTGGCATGTTATTATTGATCCACTTACTTAGATCATAATTTAATTATTTTAATAATGTAAATAATTATATAATTATAATATATATTCATTATATATGTATTTTTAATGATCTATAAAACATATAAATATAAAATGGAATAAACTATTCATGGAGACGGTAGGTCGTACGTACGCATGAACGTTGTTTCTGTTTAATTATATTTTTCAAAGAAAGTAAATGACATATATGGTTTTATATATATATATATATATATATATATATATATATATTAATTATAGTAGAATTATTATTTCATATATATATCATATAATTTTTCTAAACTCATCCTTAATATTCTCCCTATAAAGTGTGAACGAATCACATCGCTTTGAGGAGGCAGTAGTCCATATGTCCACAAACAAAGTTGTCATATTTACACAAAATGGAAAATATGAAGTTATATTTTATATAATAATTAAATAATAATAAATACATCATAAATATCATATATATCATATAATAACATATCTTCCATCATAATTCCCAACCATGAGAGGTGGTAATGGAAAAAAACAACAGCATTTCATGAGGCAGTAGTTCGTCATATATAATAATGGTAAGTTTGTTACCCATTATATGGAAGTGTTTGTAAGTGTAGATAGAACCCTTGGATTAAAAAAATATCAGAATATTAAGGATACTATGGTTATTATATAATCATGGAATAATAATATTTTATTGGATGGATAATGAAAATAAAACAAAGGAGCTTGAGGAAAGATGTTACCTCTTCTTTGGGTAACACCTTTTGGTTTCCACCAAAGGGATTCCTTGAATAGTTTTATTACCAAATGGAGGATTATAGGATTGTGGGAAAGATTTTTTGATCTTATTTTACTATATTTTGTGTGAGACAAATCTCTTTAGATGTGGGAATAATTGGGAGGGGTAAGTGCCTTTTTATAGTGGAGGAGGAGTGGTATTCTTGTAAATTATGGAAAATGGAATTCCACCCAGAGTTTTCCTATGAAAAGTGTCCCCAATAATGGTAAAAATATAATTAAAGGGATTATAGTGTCTAAATATTTCTATAAAATATATTTTGGAAAAGTTTATAGGTCTTTTTAACTCTTTAGTTTAATGTTTAGTCCTTTGTAAAGCATTTTTTTCTCTTAATCACTGTAATTAATTTTAATCACTTTCCCTAATATTTTTGGTAAAAAAATAAGATTTCCATGTTATAGATTAAAAATTATTATGATTATGAATAATTAATTCATTTTTTCAAATTACATTCATATAAGTGGATAAAATTAATTTAAAATCAATCCCACTAACGAGATGACAATGTGGGTTTTTAAAGTTAAAACGTTCAAAAGTTTTCTAAGTTTGTATATCCAATTTCAAATTGAAATTGATTAAAAAGAAATAAATTATATTAATATATGTAAAATTTATCTAATTATTATTTAAACCCAGTCAAAAATTTACCTTTACATTATAAATATAAAATATGAAAAAGAAGATTTGAATTAAAATTCAGTATTTTTCATTATTCATCAAAAAATAAAACTTCACGGAAAAATAAAAAAAATTACCCTACCCTAATTTTGATATTCCACTTCAAAAAATGAAGTTCATTTTTTCATATTAAATTTATATAAGTTACAAAATATAGATTTAAAATAGGTTCTCCATCAAAAGGAGGTAAAACTACTTTTATAAAAATATTGGTTTTTATGTATAAAATTGGGTATGTTCTTATCTGTTTACTATAAAATATATTGGATGATTATAAAAAATGATTGAATATATAATATATAAATTTTATTTAAAACAATAACAAAAACAATTGTTAAATTTATGGAGATAAATTTTTATTAGTACATAGAAAAATATTTTTCTTAGAAAAGTAATTTATTTATCTTCAAATAGTTCTTACATTCACTTCTACTAATTGATTACCAAATGATTCATTTTATATACATTTGTAAATAATATTTTCAAAATTTAGTTAATCTTATTCATAACTTTCATTCCAACGGCTAGGTGGTAGCTATAATAATATTTTAAAAATATTATTAATAGTATCTTTTAGTACTATAAAAATTCACCTTTCGTGTAACACAAGCTATCAAAGGGACTTGGTATCATGTGAAATAAAATCAAAAAATAATGTTGTGTGTACCATAAGCTAATATAATTGTTGTTTGTACTGAAATATTGACTTAATGTTGTGTATAACACAAGCCACACTTAGTGATTTCGTATAAAAAAATCTATATTCAGTGTTGTGTGAAATTAAAAATATAAAAAAGATTAAATTAATTTAGAAGAATCATAATTCAAAAAATATTGGGGTGTTACAACATCAATTCAACCATGATGTACTAACAAATCATTCATTTTAATTTTCCATAAACTATAATCTTGTTCACTATCAAGTTTATCAATTTAATATTTTGACGATGAAATCACCAATATCCACCCAAATCTCATTCCAAAGATTATGAGTTGCATTATGGGGCTGTCTATTTTCAAAATCCAAAGGGTTTATTGGATTTACAGTCATTTCATGAAAAAACTCAAAAATCCAAAAGGTTTAAATGGAACTGTTATTTAAAACCAATAATAAAACAAAAATTGATAACCTGCCAAATTATAGGAACACAAAAATGACTTAAATAGTAATATCATTAGCTCTAAAAATGATAATGTTCAATAATGAGGTACAGAAATTGAACAAAAATTTAGCAGGTTCCATATCTATACATGAGATAGCCTCGATAATCAAAAGTAGCAATATAAAGGTTCTGGGTGCAGCAAAAGCACCAGATGGCACATGCCCAACCCAACTTTATTTCATAATTAATGATTAATCTGATATGTACATTGACCATAAAAATCATGACCAATAGAATTGAATAAAATATTAATTATATGAGATATATTTTATCTAGACACCAGATGATCACATATTTTTATATTTAATTTAAAAAATTAAAAATTACCTTGGGATGAATTCTTTATTCGTTGGTAAATATAGAAACATATCTATATCAAACTATAGTTGTATAACAGTAATAATGTATAGATTCCCACTAGTGGTGATCCACATCTACTCTATGAATCTTCAAATGTCATCGTGGGAATATAAAGGTTCTAGCATGGAAGATCCTGACACTTATATCAGTCATATTTGATCGTTCTGGGAATCACTTCAAAAATTATTCTCTTTGATCTCTCAAGACTTGAGAATTCTGGTGGAGGAGGATCTCTCTATGTTCTTAATAGAATTATTGGAGAGGGATATCTCAATATATTCAATATAATTCTCTCCATATTTCATTGTGCAGAAAAAATAAAAAGGCGTCCTATAACAAAATAATATAAATGAGTTTATATACTGCTAGGGTTTGAAAATAAAAATTACACATGTGCCCATATTATTTTCATAATTCCAATTGAACCCCATGTCTATAATAATAATATTCTTATTATTTCTTGACATGAAAAAAACACATGAAATAAATTAAATATTATTTTATTAAAATAATATTTGATATATATTATTTATTTCTGGACCATTAAACTCAATCCACCATTCTTCCACAACATTTATCAGGCATTAAATAATGACTGTTTAATTATTAAATAAATTTTACTGCATTATTCATCAATAGATAAATAAATATTATATTCACTAAATAGAAAATAAATATTTATCAAATATTCTTCTCACAAAATATTCTCTCGAATAACTTATGACATAATATATTCAATCAAGAAAATGTGAATAATTATCCAACCACATGGGTGAATAAAATTTATTCAACATGTTAAATACTAAAGAATAATATTACCAAATTTAGGTTCTATATTCACTTAGAGTGTGACCCTCTAAGCCTATTTCTCAGTGGAAATAGGTGAATCATCTCAATGTACAAGGTTAGCATCTAGAAACACACCAAGACACCTAGAGAGACATAAGTTAATTTTTCAATGATATAAAACCTTATATGGATTCCTACTGTGTAATATAATCTCTTTATGATGATATCTATAATTAATCGGGTTGCATGTTGGTGTCATCAACCTATGTGCTCGATGTATCCTTCTTTGACTATTTAAAAATTGAGCATTCCTTCAAAACACCATGGGAATGGATTTATTTTTTCTGTATCATTTTCATCAAAGTTTTTGAGATATTAACATATGTTAATGAATATAGAGGATAAGTCCTCTCTCATGTTATTCATTAATGAAATATTACTCATGATGCACCCAATATATCCTACTTCACCGAGAATATATGTCATCACGGTTTTCATCAATACATCATAGTATGTGACTCATAATATATATTAATAATAATCTTAAATTATATATACCAATACATATTTTTTCAGATAGGAACATCTAATTATGCATATAACTGCAGATTTCCTACAAGTGGGTCTCATTCTCATAATCTCCTGGACTGAAAAGTATTAAGGGCCTATAACATGAGAAGGTTTATCAAAGTCCTATGAGTCTCCACCAATGATACCCATTATCTTTTATTATCCAATGAAATAGGCTAATATTAATTTTTATGAAATATAATTTAAATGTTCTTCATTATTTATGAAAACCTGTTTTGGTGGATTTTACAATTTTAACATTATTTCATGTTATGATTTTAATTCTTGATTAAAGTTAACTATTACTTTGTACATTTTGAGACACATTGTAAATAAACCATTGGTATTTATTTGAATTTTATTTTTTATTATTAGTTTTCTTGTTCCATTTGGGATAATTCATCGTTTAGGATCACTTGGATATTTTCTTTGTAAGAACACCATTTTATACATTCAACCTAAAAAATTATAAGTGAAGTGAACTCAATATTAGACCAATATTATGACTTTTTAAGCCATTATTCAAGTAAAATTGAGCTAAATTTTTAACTAGAGATAGATAATAACTTAGGGAACATTTAATTCAACTGTGGATAGATCTATTTTGGAGTTTTTAAGTGAGTGACAGGTGTTCCAAAAAGAAGATAAAATTATGGTCTAGATTCTATGGCCTAGAATTATATCCCACCATTTCAATAATAAATACTCTTATATTGATACAAATGGGATAAAAAATTTAATAGTGTAAGAGAAAATCCAAGGATTCAATTTCTTTTTCTATGGACTACCCAAATTCATCCATCTAGAAGCTCTTTTCATCATGTCTGGTGGGTGGATGCAAGTTGGATATGATTTTTTTTCAATTGTGGAAAATTCCAATCTCAATTAATTTTCCACCAACCTATGTCTATCGTGATTAATTTGGGTGACTTGAACTATTTTTATATCAACCCAAGACTTCCCAAATTTCTATTTAGGGAATTTATTTTTGAGGATTTTGAAGGAAGTTTTGTATGTTTTCATTGTAATGATATACTTCCTATTCAATATTGTAATTGAATTTCCTCAATTGTCAGTTTCATTAATCCCATTAAATTATTAATAAAAATATATTATATTCCAATTTTATATTATTTTTGTTAACACGTTAATATTGTTTCATTAAGTTTTGAATTTATTCACATAGAGAATAGATAAATCCTTCACAGTGTGGTCGAGTCTTCATTATTTTATTATTTTTCACTTCTTCAATTCTGCCCTCATGATAATACTAATATCTTCCACTGAAATATTTGAATCAGTGGAGGTATAAATCTCTTATGATTTGATCCATTTAAGTTTCAAGTGGATTTATTATATGTTATTTTTCATTCTAATAATTATTAAACAATTCTTTTAATTAATATTTTTTTCAATGATTTACATTCTCCTTTGACCTCAATAATTTTTAGGTTACACGTTATGAGTGATATAATGATCCTCTACCTCAGATGTCTCATGAAAATGATCCTCCATGTGTACAGGTGATTATAATTTGGATAAAAATCACTAAATAAGTGACTGATTTTAGAATTTCTCATTTTTTTGAAGAAACACTTCCAAATTTAAGACATTGAAGCCATTTGAATAAATCCATCCCATCAACCACTAGAAAAAAAACCTTGGATCGACTAATTATACCAAATTTAATCAAATTAGGTCTCTTATTTTTAATTCAATCCATATGAAATCATACTAAATTTATCAACATCTTATCCAAAACAATCCATATAATGAATGTATGTAGGTTCTTCTTGGGTCTCTAAGGATACAACAATCCCTTTTTTGCTACAAGTGACCACTTAAACCTATGTTGAAATTTGGGAAATACCAAATTTTGTATCTATTTTTAGGGATTTATGTAATACGCCTTATAATATCATTTTTTTCTCCTTTTTTCTCTATTCTAATTGTATTTATCTTATATTTTTTCATTTATTTTTCCCCTTTTCTTGGCACATAGTCCACTTATACCCATGACAGTCAAACCATCTAATTAGGGTGGATAGTATTGGGGTTGGGGATTCAATCACACCCAGGGGTCTCTTCCCATTAGATCCTAATTATTTTAATAATAAGAATTAAAAAAATGAACCCATTCAAATGATTTTATTTCAACAAAACCAACTTATAAACCCGGGTGGGAACCAAAATAGAAATCCAAATTAGGTAGCCCCCAACTTGGGGGGTTCAATTGGTCAAACCATGAATGACTACCTCACACCATCATCAATCAATGTACCATCATGCCTTAGAAATTATTCCCTATGATAATATCACTATGTCTAAAAACCTCATTTCCTAAACCACATTCTAACCTTTTGTGGGATGGATTTGGAAATTCCATATCTTCATGTCAAGGAATTTGATGGCATTATTGAAACCATGATCCAACCACATCAACATTAATCATCTAAGATGAGGATCTTTCCTTTTCCACTATAGGATCACTTAAATAATTGGTTTAAAAATATGATACCATCATTAATCTATTAATGGGACCAATTATAATGATATTTCTACAAAAAAAATAATTCCTCCATCATAAAACAATTGCACTTAAAAATACCATCAAAAAAAATTTTAAAAATAAGGGGAGTAATTTTATGAAATGTTGAAAAGGTTCAATGACACACTTAACATGGTACCTCACCATGGATTTTAAATCCCATAATAAGTTCAAATATTTTATGAGGGATTGGTTCTAGGAAACAAAAAAATCATCGATATGATATGTAATGGAACCTTCAAAAACAAATCCCTGAATTATACTTAGGAGTATCTAGAAAATAAGGATAAAAATCATACATAGGGAACATCACTTTACTATGAGAGGATACCAAAATATGGTGGAATGCACACCCTTGGGGAATAAAAATAATTATGGAAAAACTTATTTCACTCACTAGGAAGGTCAATTAGGTCATTCATAGGAAGGTCTAAGAAATTTAAATTGTTGAGCATGTTTAAACAATTTGTGAAAAATATGAAAACTAGATAGAAAAATACCCAAACATCCATTCTTTAAAAGATATTATTTTAGGAGGACCACCAGTGATGGTTAATTATTTGAAAATTAAAAAGTTATAGTACCAAAATACTTTCAATACAATGTACAATGACCATCTAGTATTCTATTAGAAAGATAACCAACAACCATTCCAACTACCTAGTCAGCCACTAAGACCAAACCCATAACATCCATATAATTTTATAACTCATAATCAATTATAACCACAAATAATCCAACAAAAACATCCCTTGATCCAATTCTAGTAACCCATTCAACAATAAATCTAACAACCCAAGTATCCTCGTGGGATAAACCAACCAGAATAAGTCCCTACCCAATCTGTCCCTCTCCCAATACTTGAATAATTGTGTAAAAAATAGAGAAAATAAACTCAGAAATAACATCAGTTAAACATGAATTATAAACCATAAAATCATGAAAAGAACCCATGAAAACACAGGCTATCTCATCCACATACTTAATGGAAAAATCTATTTACACACAAACCTATCATAAACAATTAAAATATATTATAGTGTTAAGAAGTGGTAAATCAATTGATATAATAAAAAAATAATTCTAGAACCATTAAAATATTTAACATCACATGAAAATGATGAAGAAACACCCATATATTATAGAAAACCCAATGAGAATGTGACATAACCAAAACCCCTCTAAAATATCAAATAATTTTCTCCCTTCCCTAAACACATGAGAGGAAAATCTAAAATTGAACTGAATGAAACATTGATGGAGATATTATCACAAGTTAAGTTGAAAATACCCCTTCTCGATGAAATACAAACTATACCTACATAATCCATGTACCTAAATATTTTATGTACATTAAAAATAAATTTCTCACCCAAAAACTAAGTCCATTTGGATGATAATGTGAGTACCACCATTTAGGTAAACATTCCTCCGAAGTTGAAAGTCCTAAGTTTTCTATACGTTAATTTTTAACTAGGAGAAAACAAAATTTTCAAATCCCTTTATGATCTAGGAGCTTTTTTTTCCTGTTCCATATATATTGTATTTTTAATTAGGGATTGAAGTTATCCAGCCAAATTTTTTCAAACTCTAACATTTTAATCATAGTGTAAAGGTTCCTAAGGGAATCTTAAGGTATGTTATTGTAAAATTTTAAAACTAAATCTACCCTAATGAATTAATTTTCCTTCAAAATCATTCTGATCAAGGCACTATGGAACAAAATCCAATCATCCATGGTCATCCCTTCCTCTTAAAAATAAAATCAGTTATCTGAGTATGGAATGGGAAAATGACCATAACCTATGGAAACATGAGAATAAACCTAAAAATATACAATGAAAACTCTCAAATTAGGGATGATGATGAAGTTAATGAGGTTAATTGGATGGGTAATGTTGAAATTGAATCATAGGAACATTTATGAATTGTTGAAGGATGTTTAAATCAATATGAGATTTATTTTTTTTATTCACAATGATCAAATTCATCTCTTGGGATAGAATTTCTTTTAGAAAAATCCTTTGATGATTTTTTAGGATCATCAATCAATAAAAACACTTATATAAATTAAAAACATTGAGCTCATACCCATTCCTAAAACTGATCTGTCCAATGTGGGGGTATAAATATCTATTCAAAAGGAACCAATTCTCTTTAGAAATTTTGAAAAAAAAGCTCAGTTCGATGCAAAGTCTCGTTCTTCCTTTGAAAGTACTAACAAAACTATGATTGAATTCAAGGAAATTCCTTCATCACTCAAGTATTAATTATTAGGGTAAAATCAAACCTCTCTTATTGTCATTTCTTCTTCCCGTAAATCTAATAAATATAGGATTCTTCTAGATGTCCTAGGAAAGCATAAGAATGTGATTGGATAGATCCTATATGATATTTCTAGGATTATCCCACTTATTAGATCCCATATGATTGTTCAAGAATATCATTCCAAAACATGTTTCAAACCTAAGTGGAGACTCAATCCCAATATCATGGATTATTTAAGTAAATAACTTTTATAGTTATTGAAAGCATGTATCATCAACCCTGTTACTGAGAGAGAGTGGGTAATCCAAATTCATGTGGTTCTAAAGAAGGTTGGAATCACTATGATTACCAATGAAGATGGTAATATTCTCCCCATAAGGTTTAGTAGTATATGGAGAGTGTGCATTTAATATAGTAGTTTATACTCATGTACCAAGAAATACCATTTCCCCTTTCCCTTTATTGATCAATTCCATGAGCTAGTAGTAGGTCTTCAATTCTATTATTTCCTAGATGAATTCTTAGGGTATAATCAAATTGATATCTTCTTAGAAGATCAAGGAAAAAACACCCTTTAAATTTCCATTTAGAAATTTTTCCATCAATCTCATGTTCTTTGGGTTATGTAATTCCCCTGGTACCTTCCAATGGTTCATATTTGGAATATTCTCTTACATGGTGGGGTATTTTTTAGATGCATTTAAGAATAAATTATCCATATTTGGGGACATATTTAAGGGATTATATAGAAATTTTGAAAGGTTATTTTCAAGATCTGAGGATAAGAATCTCATCTTGAACTGGGAAAATTTCCATTTCATGGTAAAGGAATGACTTGTTCTAGACCATATGGTCTCTGGTCAAGGGATTGAAGTTGATAAAGCCAATATTGATATCATGCATCACCTTAACTATACAAAAATAATCAAAAAAGTGAGTTCATCGTTAATACAAACTGGTTTCTATAGAAGCTTCGTTATGAACATCATCTCCATTTCCTAACTTCTTTGTGCTCTGCTGGTAAAAGATACACCATTTATATGGATAGAAATATGGGAGGAAACTTTCTCAACACTCAAGTAATCTCTTATCTCTACACTTATAATGAAATCTCCCAATTGGAAACTTTCATTTGAACTCATTTGATACGTGAGTGACATATTTAGAGAAGAAGTATTAGGACAACCTTCTGATAAAATGTCATGTTCCATTTATTATGCAAGTAAAATATTGAATAATTCTCAAATAAACTAAAACACCATTGAGAAATAGTTTTTAACTATTTTATTTTCTTTAGAAAAGTTTAGGACCTTTCTCTTAGGATCCCACATCATTGTCTTTACATATCATTCATCTTTGAAATACATTTTCCAAAAACATCATTCAAAGGATATACTGATTTTGTGATTCCTTCTTATAAAATAATTTTAAATAACCATTAAGGAATAAAGAACATTGAAAATTTTTTATTCGATCACCTCTCTAGGTTATAATTCCATGATAAACCATCTCATCCTTCTATGTTTGATTCATTACCTAATGAGAACTTGTATTATTTGAATGATATCCCATGGTATGTTGACATAGAAAACTATTTCGTTATAACAACTATTCAAAAAAATTTAGGAACTCAAGCTAAGAGGAGATTCCTTTCGGATATCAAACACTATGTGTTTTATTATCCATACATATTAAAGTTTTTACCCAATCAAATTGATTAGGATATGTGTTCCTAAGCTTGAGAAAAGTTTCTATTCTTCAATTATATCATAGAGTGGCATGTGGTGACCACTTTTACATAAATAAAACCACTAAAACAGTCCTCCAGCGTGGTTTCTTCTGGATACCCTCACTAAAGTTTCATTCACATTCTACCAAATTTTTCCTCAATTTAAAAAATTAGGATCCATAACCAAAATTAATCAAATGCGCCTTACTCCCATTCTGGTCATAGAAATCTTTGATTGTTGGGGAATTGATTTAGTGGTACCTTTCCCATTCTCCAGGGGATATCTATAAATCCTCTTATCTATTGATTATGTCTCAAAATGGGTTTAGGCCATTCCCACTAAGTCCAATGACCATCAAGTTGTGATATGATTCCTAAAATAGAACATAGTTTCTAGATTTGGAATTCCTAATCCTATGATCAATGATTTTGGAACCCATTTATATAACCATCCCTTCTCCATTCATTTATAGGCATGGTATTTCTCAAAAAATTCCACTTCCTACCATCCTCAAACCGATGGTCAAGATGAGTTTAAGAATAGGTCGATTATGGAAATTATTGATAATACCATCAATTCATTTAGGAATGATTGGTGGGATAAACTATTGTATTCCCTTGTTGAATATCATACTACATTCAAAACCACTATAGGCATGACACCATATAGGTTGATTTATGGAAACTATTTCCATTTACCTATTAAAATTGAACATAAGGCCTTTTGGAAAATCTAAAAAATTAAATTTGACATTTTTTGGCTAAGACAAAGAGGAAATTTGACCTTAATAAAATTTAGGAACTTATGATAGAGGCTTATGAAAATTCAAATATCAATAAATATAGAGTTCAAGCATACTAATATTGGAATCTTAAAGTCAAACACTTTGAAAATGGAAAATATATGCTCATGTATAGTTCCAAACATCACCTACACCTTAGAAAGTTAAGGTCTAGATGGCTAGGGCCTTACACAGTGCATCATGTGTGCCCCTATGGGGTAGTAGAGGATCAAGATCCCACTAGTTCTCATGTATTAAAATTTAATGGTCATAGGTTAAAACCATTCATTGATTCATTCAATAAACAAGAAACAGAGGAGGATTTAACTTATCCAAACTATGAACTAGAAAAAAGTTAATAGATTTAGGGTCTATGTTGAGATGAAGACACTAAAAAATTGATTTCTGGGAATAAACCCAAATTTTACTTGTAAATTGAATTAGTGTTTTGAGTTACAAAATAAATAGGTTTTTTTTATTTCTATTTTCATTATTTTTTAGTTAAGGGAACCTAAAGGGATTTCCATTTTGTTCTAATTATGTTCATGTATAAGATTCATGAGATGACGAGGTTGATGTATTTTCAGGAAAACAAAATTTCTTCAAAGAGTTCAAACACAATATTTTATCATCGATGAAGAAACTATGAGTGAAATGTAAATCAAAGTATCAATTATTTTTAACATGGTCTTCTTCTTCGAGATATCATGATACATTGTTCTATATTTTCATTTCAAATTTAAATTTTGTAACTCCTCTCAAACACTTCATTATCCTTCTATATATTCTTTTCTTGAAACATTGGGCATAGTGTTATTCTATATTGGGGATAAAAATAAAGATAAAAAAAAGTGTGTTAACAAAATTTTGTGTCCATGAATGGAAGTAAAAAATTTATTTAACCTTAAACATGACAATACACATTTAAAACATGGAAACTGAATATCCAATAATTTTTTATACCTTGATTCTAATTTTAATCCAAGTTTAATTTAAAAAGAATATATTTTCAAAAGTGTGGCTATCTAATTTTATTTTTCTCCATTTACATTGTTATCCATTTAGTAATAAAAATCACAATGCACGTCCTTTGGATTATAGGGTAGTAGTTCGAGTTATTGGGGTCCCATAATAAATAGCATAGGTTTGGGGATCATTTTAATTTTAACATGAGTATTTAATAAAAAATAAACAAAATAAAAATAATAATTTTGCACATATAGCTATGGATTCATCGAATGTGTGTATTTTAGCACTTGGGGATTGTGAATCCATAGTTTTCTGGACCAAAGTTTGTTATTTTATCACTATTTGTAGTTTTTTTATTGATTTAACTTTAGATGATTCCTGAATATGTGAGAAACACTTGGTTCCCTAATGCCATTAATCCTATGAGTAATCGTCAAGGTATCTCTATAGGTGTTTACTTGATTGAGTAAAATTTCAATTAGAATGGAAAAATATAAAAAAATGAAAAAATAAACACAAAATCATGAATACCCGTCTAGATGTTAAAATTTGATTCCACATAGCACATATATCTTTTCCCCTGTTGAATAAAAATGAACCCCCATGTCTATTATAATGCACAACACATCATCATACTTAATTGAAATTTGATGAAATATAGTGGTAAATTTGAATAAAGGAATGGACTCAGGCTTAGGATATTATTTTGATCCTATATTGTGTAAAAAGGTTTTTATGGGTTTTATAATTGTTTGGTATGAGGTCTTCTTGTGAGAATTGTATGTTAAAATTTTTTTGGGAAAAGGTAATTCAAATTTCATTTGTTTGTTTTTTTGAGATAATTTTTACTCGGTACTAGAAAAACAAAAGTCTAGGGGTGTTATTATCCACTAAAATATTATAATATTCATTATTATAATATATAATTTTCATTTTCTTCATTATACATAAACACCAGTTTTAGTGAATTTTACACTAAAATCATTATTTCATATTATGATTGTAATTCTTGGTTAAAGTGTACTATTACATGGTTAATTTTGAGAAACATTGTTAATTTCCCTTTGTTTTGATTTCAATTTTATATTTAATTAGGAGGCTTCTCATTCTATTTTAAACAATTATTTATTTTTGAGAACTTATAGATTCACATTGGAAGACCACAATTTTGGACATTCAACCCAGAAAAATATGGGTGATATGAATTCAACAATAGACCAATAATATAACTGTGGTATCCCTGATTCAGGCCCAATGAAGATCAAATTTTAACTAGAGATGGAAAAAAACTTGGGAAAATTTTAATTAAACTATGTAAAGATCTAATTCAAAGGTTTTAAGGGATTTTCAAGTATACTAAGTTAAAGATGAAATCATGGTTTAGATTCTAAGGCCCATAATGATATCTCGCCATTTAGATTATAAATCCTTTGATATAACCATAAATGGAATGAAATGTTTACACATGTTAGTGGATATCCAAATATTTAGTTTCTTTTTCTATGGACCCAAAAATCATCCATCTAGAAGTTACTTTTTTCATGTATATTGATTTGATGATTTATGTTGGCTCTGATTATTTGTTATGTGTTGAAAATATCACTCTCAATTAATTTTTCACCGAATTATGCCTACCAAAATTAATTTATGTGACTTTCACTATTAGTTTATTAAGACACGGCTTCCCTAATACCTATTTAAGGTATCAGTTTTGGATGATTTTGGATAAATTTGTGTATGTTTTCACTGTAATGTTATGCTAACATTTTGATTTTGTAATCATATTTCATAAATTATATATTGTTACCATTTCATTAAGGTGTGAATTTATTCACACATATATTTGATAAATCCTTCACAC
Source organism: Viscum album (assembly GCA_963277665.1). Taxonomy (NCBI): domain Eukaryota; kingdom Viridiplantae; phylum Streptophyta; class Magnoliopsida; order Santalales; family Viscaceae; genus Viscum; species Viscum album. Next base: position 1,281,628,489 of record OY728156.1, read on the forward strand.
AATGGTGGAGTGTTTTTTATTTCATTGTTTTTTACTTCTTCAATTCCACCATTATGAGTCTACTTACATCTCTCATTTAAATGTTTTCATAAATATAGGGATAAATATCTTATTGTTTGATCCATGAAAGTTTCAATGTGTTTTATTGGATGTTATTTCTCATTCTAGTAATTCATAAAATATACTTTAAATTAATATTTTTATTAAATGAGTTTCCTTCTCCTTTGACCACCCTAATTTTTAGGTTATACATTTTGAGTGCTAGAAAGATCCTCCACCTATGAGTGATCATGAAAATTATCCTCCAAGTGTATGGGTGATTAGACTTGGGATAGTTAAATCATTAAATCAGTGAGTGATTTGGTAATTTCTAATTTCTTTGAAAGAAACACTCAAATTTAATACATTGAAACCATTTTAAGATATTCATCTAATCAACCCTTAGAAACAACCTAGGATCAACTCATTCTACCAAATTTAATTCAATTAGGCAACTTAGTGTTAATTTAACTAATATTAAATCAAACTAAATTTGGCCACTTCATAGCTAAAAAAATACATAAAATGAGTGTCTTTATGTTCTTCTTAGGTCTTTGAGGATTTGGAAACCCCTTCTGTATTCCAAGTGACTGCTTCTAACTTAGGGTAAATTTTCATGAGACCAATAATTTATGTTCCTCAATTTATTTTATCTAAATATAGAACATATATTTAAGAAAACTATCATGGAACTTTAGGGTTTTCATTATAGTGGGTAACTGATATGACCTTTCAATATGAAAACTATATTGGGACATTATCCATACTATGTAACAAATTAGAACAATAATGAATTTATAAAAATCTAATTAATATTCAAAAACTATGAATACAAGTTATCATAAAGGACATATAATTTGGTTCTAAGACACAAACTATAACTAACTCACAATTTCCCTAAATCCAACTTCTAATAACCTTCAATTCACTAGATCTCACATGATACTGATGCTTCTACTGATATAATGATTTATTTAAGTGGTGTTACATTTTTTCTTCCATGGAATATCTGTTTATTTTAACTTCACCCCTCTAAGAAAAATCCTTCAAGATGTGACTCTTCCAAAGTATTCTCTTTGTCTATTAGTGTGACTTTGTCTCTTTTTCAAGAGCCACCTCTATAGTACTATCATAATATAATGTGATTGTATATTTACTTTATATTACCAAATCAAGATCCTAGAATAGTATCCTTATCCAAATGTATTCTTTGGATGCATCAAAAACTATTATATACTCCAAATACATAGTAAAATTGGCGAAAAATTGTTTTTTTTAACTCTTCTAGCTCACAAATCCTCTATTGAGATAGAAAACCCATCTTGAATATGATTTTAGATCATTTTGAAATATTTAAAAACTATAATATGTATAACCCTTGATGACTATCTTATCATATCCCCCAAATAATAGGAACTTATCCTTAGTTATTCTCAGATACTTAAGTATATCCTTAATATAAGACCAATATTGTTCACTGAGATCATCATTATATCTTCTTTCTATGACAAATATATAGGTAACATCAAGTCTAGTACATAACATGGAATAAATGATTGATCGTATCATCTAAGCATATTGATTCTTACTCAATTTCACATTCTCTTATTGTGTATGAGGACACATTTTATTGGAAATATGTATATCATGTGACACAAGAACTAATCCTTATTGGATTGTACCATACTAAATCTCTTTAGTATCTGGTCAATATGTATACCCTAACTTGGTCTAAGAATCATCTTCGATTTATCATGAATTATCTTGATCCCTAGAATGTAGGATGTTTAACCTAAGTCTATCATAGAGAAACACTTGTTTAACTATTATTTAATATATTGTAAAACTAATATGTTGTTTCTAATAAGTAATATTTCATTAATATATACTACTAGGACAATTACAGCATTTCCAATAAAACTATTGTAAACACATTGATCATATTCATTCTTAATGAAACCAAATTATTTAATAGCTTTATTGAACTGAATGTTCCATGACCAAGATGCTTAATTCAATCCATATATGTATTTATGTAACTTTCATACCCTTTTAGCATCACTTATAGTCACAAACTCTTCTGGTTGTTTCATATATACATATTCCTGAAGTTTCCTATTAAGGAAATATTTTTTGACATCCATTTCCCAAACTTTATAGTCACGGGATGTTATAATTTCAAGTAAAATTTGAATGGATTTAAACATGGAAACTAGATATAATCTTTCATCATGGTGAATGTATTATAATTATTTAAACCCTTTATCCATTATCCTTAATTTATAGGTACTTAATTTACCATCCATGTCCATTTTCTCTTGAATAATCATTTTCACCCAATAGGATTTACATAAATTGGTGGATTGACCAAAATAAAAACTTGGTTCTGATACATGGAATACATTTAACAATTATTAGATTCTTTTCATCTTATAGATTCTAAGATCTCTACTTACTTTTTTAGGATAATGGTTTATTATTTTCAACCAATAATGATTCATAATCTTCATTTACTAGAAAATCATATCTCTCTAGTTCTATTACCTATCTGGTGCTCCTACCTGGTACTTGTGTTTCAAGAACTACATATTCCATGGGTACCTGTTGAATATGTTCCTATACCAACTCTTGTGTATCTTGATCATAAAATTCATCAAAGTTAGTCATTCTCCCACTATCCTTATTGAGGATGTTCTCCCTCTCAAGATTGATGGATTTTATAGTGATAGTAACTTTCTTCTCTAAGGGGTTGTATAGGTGGTATCCATTTGTTTCCTTAGGATACCATATAATGGTACACTTTGTTCCTCAAGGTGAAGTTTTTTTCTAATAATCCTTTAACAAATTCCTCACAATCCCATACCTATGTATGTGAAAAAATAGATTTCGTTACACTATATAAATTGAATGGAATTTTTTCCAATTTACTTAGTACTCGATTTAGTGTATACGTCTTAGTTTTCAATGCATGTCCCTAAAAGGATAATATAATATCTTCATGAATCATCATCAACCTTACCATGTCTAGAAATTTATGATTCAACATTTAACTAACACTATTCCATTGTGGTCTATAATGTGGAATGAGTTGAGATAGAAACCCAAAATCTAATTAAAATTCAATAAAATCTTGGTTAAGATATTCAGAACCTCGATCCAATTGAATATTCTTTACCTTCTATACATGTTTATTCTCTAATCCAATCTTTAATTATTTGAATTTTTCAAAGGACTCAGACTTATACCTCATCAAGTACACATATCTATATCTACTCAAGTCATCGGTAAAATTTATGAAGTAGTAATAATCACCTATAGCTTCTATAAGAAGTATTCCACACACATAAATGTGTAGCAATCCTATAATCACTATGTACCTTTCACCCAATCTATATAATAGTGGTTTAGTCATTTTTTCTTGTAAACATGCATGGAGTTTTTCAAGTGGTTTTATCCCAAAAGAGTATAAATAAACATCTTGATAGATCTTTGTCAAATGATTCTCAATTACATGACCAAGACATTAATGTCATAGATGGATGTTATTTGAGTTTTGTGAACATGATTCATCATCAATTTTAAATAATTGGTTTTCATAATTCAATACACAAAGACTGTTATTTAAATGTGTCGTACCATAATATATTTTTTCATTATAAAAGAAACAAATTTTATTTCAAAATTTGACAATAAAACAATATCTATCTAGGAAGTTTAAAAATTATGTTCTTGGTAATATTTAGTGCATAATAACAATCTCTTAAAACCAATATCATTCATTTTGGAAAAAAATTGTCACCTCTAATATCTAAAGCAGTTAGCCTCACACCATTAGCAATCCACAAATCCACATATCCTCTAGAAATATTTTAGAATCTACTTAGATCATACATTTGGATACATATGTGAGAACTACAAGTTTTATCTAATACCCAATGTGTAGGTATTGGAATATTACACTCAATAATAAATGCACCTTTATCTTGCCCATGATTTTGGGTGTGGTTCTTCTTTCAGTGGCCTGGTTTTTTACATAGAAAACATACTACTTCCTTTTCCTTTGTCTGCCTTTGGATCTTCTTCTACTTTGATGAATAGTGCTCAGGAGCTTTAGACTTTTTATGATTCATGGGGCCCTAATCCATTTTATTCATTTTTTTATTCACTAAAAGGACAACCATTTTCTCACACCCCATGTCCTTATCAACCTGGAAAATCATAATAAGAAGATTTAAAAGTCTCTTCTCATTATTTCTCATTTTATAGTTAACAATAATAATAAATAAGGAATTGGGTAGTGATTAAAGTGTGAGATCTATGTGAAACTTATCTAAGAATTTAATCTCTAAGATGTATAATCATTCAATGTATCCAATAATATTGACTCCATGAGGACCATATGGCACCGAATATCCAATATTGGTTGTAAACAAATCATTGGAGATTTTATATCTCTCTTATCCCCCCTTATCTTGATAGAGATCTTGAAGTGACACACCATGTAGTACACATACATTTCCACATGTTTCTTTATAAGATCATTTGAAATTGATGATAGTACGAATCACTAAACATCTATAGAATCATTCCAATGTTTCTAATAGAGATACAACTCTTCCACACTATCCCCTTTACCATTCCTATAAATTTTTTCCTATTAAAATTTTATCCTTATCATGTATGGATCATAATTATATGTTTTAATTCATATTTATTTTCATTTTTATAAATATGAAAAAAAAATATTACTTTATCAAATAAATGTAAATAAATAAATATTCTATTATATTTATTAATATTTATAAATTTTATTGAAACTTAATTTACCTCGCAATTGGATTTATTATATCCACTTACCTAGAAATTTGAGTTTAAAGGATCCATATTTCCCTTTGTGTCACCCTGAATTTGGCCAGTCGAGCAATTTGAAGGGTTTTAGGAATGCGTTCAAAATACCAACTGAATTAACTCATGGTTCATTAATATATTTACTGGACTACCCAATCCTAAAATCATAAAAATAGATTTATTATACCTTTTCCTCTAATTTATACCAAGACATTCTTTGTAAATCAACCCTTGATGTAAAATAAGTAAAGTTAAACCAAAAAATTCAAGTTAGAATTACATAATAATCGAAAGTGTCCCAACTTTTGTCAATCAATAACTTTTAAGTATGGTTTGATTTTAACTTAAGTAGTGGAAGGATATACTGACTTAATATATATATATATATATATATATATAATTTATGAATTTTTTCTTTATGAGTTAATTTCCCATTTTATATTTTTTACATTCTTGTTAATATTAAATGGGTTTACTTAATTGATTAATCATGTATTAGATAAAATTTATTCCTAATCCAATTTATTTTAGTTCTATTTTTCATGAATTATAATTCATTAATGTATGTGATTAAAATAAAACATCCATAATTAAACTGACAATGCACTTGAAAAAAATAAAATAATAAAGTATTATGATCATGAGATTTTACTAATTGTTAGCTTATCTAGTATATGATAAACTAACCTTCAAACTAGGGGAAAATAACACATTGAAGCATGAAATGGTTTATGCTGCAACTTTCCAACTATCCACATATGTACCTCTTCAATTGGTTTCTCCTCATCTCCAAACCTGGACCCCCTCTTCTAGTTTGGGAGCTCCACCCCTTACATAAGTTTTTACTCACATGTAGATGAGTGGAACTAAATGATTGATTAAAGGTTTTACATAAAATAATTCATGGTCTTGTATACCCTTAAATAATTATAGTAGTGATGACATGTAGGACATCAATTTAATTCAATAATAAATTAAAATAAACCAATCACATACAAAGGTTTGGTCTCTATTCATGATCATCCACATTCATGCAATGAATTGCACATTTAATATAATAGAATTCAATTCTAATTTTTTTTTTTTAGAAAAATGTGGTGTTTACCAAATTAAAATCTTCCTAAAATATATAAAAAAAATGTTTAATCATTCTAAAAGATGTTATTTTACATTTATCCTTTGAGAAAAAACTGCAACAATTCCCCAGGAAGCGTGTTTAAAAATGATCAATCATCACAATTCACCCCTTTGTTTACCTGGAATTTGGAAAGAAAGTAAGCTTATGGGTAAACATGAGTGATGATGTAATTGAGATAGGAGATCATTTTCAGGAATTTTATCCATTTTTTAGTCACTCTCCATGAAATATTAATGTTACATGTTCTAACATCATGCAAAATTATAGAATTCAATTATAATTGTCCATATTTAAGATAAATCATGCTTGAATAAATTAAATAAATTCTTTAATTAATCAATTATTTTATCTTAATTATCATCCATAGTAATTTTAAACAAATTAACTAAATTTATTAAATATTAGTTATGTAAAAAATGTATTGTAGAGGAAACATGGTGAGTACTCATCCAAACTACATAATGTGTATTATATTCTTATATTGTTTACTTATCACATAATTTAATTTCATAAAAATTGTCAAATTAATGACACATGTAACACTTGTAATTTATGTTGAGTGTTATGTTTCAATGTGTATAGTTTGATGAATGTATTATGATTTTTTCATGATACATTCTTCTAAAAATTACACAGAAATTAATTAGACATTTAATATATATATATATATATATAACCCATCACATGGAATATAAATATTCAAATAAATGTCACGAAATCACATGTTGATAAGTTCTAAATATTATAATAAATTAATTTTAATTCTATATAATTTGTTAAAATACACAGTGTGTACAATACAGATACACAGCGTGTATTATTCTCACTATCTATCTATTAAAAACAACTTGTGTCTCGGTGTGTAATAATTCCATGGAAATTATTGAATTATATGGCATGTACATGGGATACACTTCATGTAGTCTCCTAATTACATGGTATCCATTCATATAGGCCATGTAAGAAAATACACAACTTGTCTTTGACTAATATACTACGTGTCATGTACGAATGTTACATGTTGTGTAGTTCAGATGATCGTGTGCTAGCCTAGCCCAGTAAACACTTGATGTATTAAATTCAAACTATATGTAATAATTGAATATGTTTTGAATTGATTTTTAATTAATTAATGGTGCATTAAACATTGGTACAAGATCTGTACCAATGGGCTATATGGCGTGTACTCTTGTTCAATTAGGCTAGAATCCTCAACACCTATGGATGAGTTATTCTAATTTATTTAATTCATAAAATTATTTTAATTTTATTATATTTGTGAGAATGAATAGGAAGAAGAAATAATAACATGATTCAGATTAAATAATGATTAAATTTGAATTGAAAACTAATGATAAATTCAAAAATCAATTGATGAACTTTAAATAATTAAAAAAATTATGTGACTACTCTTATGCCACTCTATGGTTATGAGCACAGTGGGAGTTTCGGATGGGGCGTGCCTAATATATATATTTTTCATAATCAATTATTAATCTGAGTTTTACATCATTGATAAACTCCCTAAAAAATGGAATTGAATCAAAGATTAATTATTTGGGAGAACTATGAAACCGGACATGGGATCATTGTATATTATTTATAATTAATTCAAACTATTAAAGAATTACCATGAGATGAATTATTTCTTTATTGATGAATATAACAATGTATCTTCATCGTACCATCATTGTGTTATATGAATAAAGTATAGATTCTCTCCAATGGTGATCCACATGTGCTCCAAAAACCTCTTAACATCATCGTAGGAATCTCTAGGTTCTTGTGCGGTAGATCCTAACCCTTGCAGCGTTCATCATTGATCTCCCCAAGAATCGATTCAAGAAGAATTCAATTAGATATCCTTAGAGTTAAGATAATTGGTGGAGGAGGATTTCTATCTTTTATTAAAAGTGTATTTGGAGAGGTATCTCTCTAGGTCTTTGAGATAATTTTCTCTGGATGTCATTTTTTACAATAAGTAAAAAAAGGAAACCCTGAATAGAATAATATAATTGGGTTTATATACCCCTAGGGTTATAAAATAATAATTTCACATGGGCCCTTATTATTTCTATAAATAACTTTGGAAATAATAGTCTATAATAATAATATTATTATTATTTATTGATATGTAAAAAACTTATGAATTAAATTAAATATTATTTTATGAAAATAATATGCAATATATATTATTTATAACTAAACCATTAAACATGGTCCTCCATTCCTCCATAATATTTATCAGTCCTTTAATAATGAATATCATCCCCTCATTCCCTTACTGGATCAAAATTAACACGGATGGTCCTTATGTTCCCTTAATAGATCAAAATTAACATGGATGGCACCTCCAAAGGAAACCCTGGACCCTAGAGGTGTGGAACCATATTTTGTGATCATAATGAAAATATCAAAGGTTGTTTCTATTTCCCTTTTAGAGTCACTTATTCCTTAGAGCCGTAGATGCTCAGAATAATTCATGTTTCCTATTTTTCAAAGAAGAAGTGATGTAATAACCTTTTGTTAAAGAGTGATTCTTCCACCCTTGTGCAAGCTATCAGAAATAGTGAAGTTCATATTTCATGGTACTTATATCTAAATGGATGCAATGCATGAATCCTCTAATGAGTTTAAACTAAATCATCATGCATGTATTTAGGGAGACTAACATGTTTATGGGTGGCCTTGCTAATAAGGGCATTGGTATGACTCTCACATGGTCAAATTAGCTCCCTAATGACTTGATTTCTCTTTATGAAAATGATTGTAAAAAATATTTCATGCCATCGACTCTTTTAGTTTGTTTTTTAAAATAAATACCACTACCTTTTGGTTGTGGGACTCTTTTAAAAAGGTCTATTTATTTATTAAATAAATATTACTGCATTATTCATCAATAAAAAAATAAATATTTTAATTACTAAATAAAAAATGAATATTTATTAAATTTTATGCGCAAAAAATATTCTCTCGAATAACTAGTGAGATAATATATGCGATCAAGAAACCAGAAATAATTATTAAACCATGTGCAAAATGATATTTATTCCAAATGTTAAATAATATATAATATTATTATTTTACTGAGGTTATAGATACATTTATAATGTGACCATCTAGGCCTATTTCTCAATGGAAATAGGATAATTGGTCCAAAATCCATGGTTAGAATCTAGAAAAAAACTGGGGTTGTTTGATTAGAAAGATAGGAAAAAAATGGTTCGATGTTTTTAAGACCATTTTCTTTTATGGCTGCAGGATTCATATCGATTCCACCATTTTCATTTCATAAAAAAGATTTAATTTCCTAATGGTTTATTATGGGGGTTTGATTTTTGTAAATTCATTTATGTTGGGTTCACTATTTATACCTTTCATAGAAACTCCCAATGGTTCCCACATCCATAACTAAGTGCAGGCCTACTTTCTAAAGGCAGTCAATCAATTAGGGTTTCAGACCCAATGAATCTTAGGAACTCACGTTAGTTTAGAGGATGGGAGGTCTAGGTCATCACACTCTTTTTTGGGTGAAATTTTTTCCTACTTTAGGAATCACTTATAGATTTAAGATATGTTCTTGAATATCTTCCTAATACCGATACAGAACCAACCCTAAAAAATGATCAAGTTTTTAATCCCTATATATGAAAATTGAGGTCTATTAATGATTACACCTATACATATTTTATGTTATTCATTAATTTACACTTAATGAGTTTCAGCTTATATGTTCAAGCCATAAAACAAGATGCTCTAGAGTCTGATGTCATACAATGAGGCTATTAATATTATGTGGATGGGATTGAACCTGTATGAGGCATACTATGTATCCAACTTATAACAAGAATCAAAACCCACATAATTTGTTAAACCTATGAATTTTAACATCATGTGTAAAGGATATATATGGGGGCACTTAGGCTCTACGTATTTGAGATCAAGCCTCAAGGAGGCGTCCAACATATCCTTGTTATTTTAGGAATTAGAGTCACCATAGTTTAGTCACTCCCTTGGGACTTACCCTAATATGGATGCCATTTTGTGGGGGTAGGCATATCATGCCACTGATTGGGGATTACACACTAAGGTTTCCCTAGATGGTGGATAGTCATAATGATAATGACATGATCATTTCAAATATCTAAGACCACGTGATCCATGCTCAGTGTCAGAAATAAAGGATAGCAAGTACTCAGTCTCACTACATATAGATGCAGGCCTTATATTTTTGGGATATCTATTTTGATATCTAATATGGAGCTCAATCCTTAATAAGGCATCCTATATATCCTAGTTATGGAAGGATGAAGAGTTTTCATAGTTTAGTTTACTGCTCGGTCCACTGGTGGATGGGGAAGAGCGATAAACCCATGGGAAAGATTTGGTCCCAATGGTTAGAATATCGAAGACATGGGGGGACTTGCATCAAAGTATATTCCCACTTGAGATTGGGCCTTATAAAGGTTTCCTACGTATCCTCATTATGGTACTAATAAAATTTCTCATAGTCCATTTTGATCGAGGTTTACACGCTGAGGTTTCCCTTTGGATGTTTAATATGGAGATCGGACCTTGAGAAGGCTTCCAATGTATCACGGTTATAATAGGAATCATAGTTATCATTGTTTAGCTTGATTGGGGATCACACACTGAGGTTTCCCTTATATTTCCACATGATAATGTTATCATTTCCTGGTATGCCTTCTTGACACAGCCAGATTGTCTACCTAAAATGTATGATTATATACCTAGCATGTTTTAGGGGGGTTTTACATGTTAAGTTTCATAGAGGACATTTACAAGGATAATTTCATGATTCAGTTGACTTTTCTAAAGGATGTCACATAATCTGAATGGCATGTCTGAAGGCCAATCCATGATCGTGGATGACTTGTACAGATGACATCGCGAGACCTGGCTAACTTGTTCTAGTTTTCTTCCTAACATATCTGAGGATGTTTGAACATGTATGAAGATAACCACATGATCCTAGCTGAAATTTCCATAGGACATTACATAAGATGGATGGCATGTTTAGAGGGTTTCGTAAGACTTGGACGGCATGCTCGGAGGGCATCGTGTAGCTTTCTTAACTTGTACAAAGGACATTACATGATCTAAATGGAATGTAGAGAGGTGTTTTATAGCCTGTATGACTTGTCCTTGTGTGATATTGATTCCTATATGACTTGTCCTAGTGTCCCTGCATAACATGGGTGACATGTTTGGAGGAAATTACAAGATCAAGGCTGGAAAGTCTATATGGCTTCACAAGACTTGTGTGGAATAATTGGATGGAATCGCATGACTTTCTTGAAATTCCCAAGGTATGTAATATGATCCAAATGGCATGTTGAGGGAATGTCATAGGATTTTAGTGACATGTCTCGGTGATTTCGTATGATCTAGGTGAGTCGTACAAAGAGAATGAATATCAGTGAATTATTTTTCTCATAAGTCTCCCTTATTTTAGTATTTATTACATGCATTATTGTATATGTGCCTCATTTTTTCTAGTATTATCTTATTTTAGATTTTTCATGACTCAACCAACATGTAGGACCACCTTCGCATAACCCACCTGACATGACGGAAGTCCTTCACATGATTTATCAAGTGATCTTGTTAAGTGCCTATGCATTCCACATGATCCTTTAGGTCATTCCCCATATTTTTACCTGGTGGAAGATCTTTTTGATCATGTGATAGTCTGATATAAGAATTATTCTCATTCTCTCCAGTGTGTGATCGATACTGGATGTGTAGGTGGGTAGGTAGGTGATTTTTTGTGCCAATGGGGAGGGATTTATAGGCCTCGCCAACCTAATTCTACAACACCTTGTGCATCGTGTATCTCATAGATTTAGGCTGTATTCGGTTGATGTTTTTAGTTTCACATGCTTTCCATAATTCTTTTGTGGGTATTTCATGGAGTTTCACATGATTTTTAGCAACTGCAAAAGTTTCCCACCTTTTCCATTTTTATTTGACTCAGACCGATCAAATGGATTTCTCCTGACCATGTGGCATGTCGAGGGAATTCCATAAGGACAATCTGACATGTCTAAGAGTCTTTATGAGATCAGGATACTTGTTGTAAAGCTTTCACATGATCAAATATGACTTGTCTGAGGACTTATATGAGACAAAGGTGAATTTTCATGGGGTCTTTGCAAGAACAAGATGACATGCCAAGGGGTCTCACTGGATCATTTTGGATTGTCAAGGGGGGCCTCGCATGATAAATAGTGATCATCTAGGGCACATCGCCTCTTTCGCATGATGACATTCATATCCTCACTCTACAAGAATCTTTCTTAATTTCCCCTTTTATTTAATTTTTATTTTAGAAGGCCTAGGTGTCTCATAAAGTTGTGCAAGTATTTTCAAAGACAATCACTCGCCTAATATGTGATGCATCACATGACCAATAAATGGTATTTTGGTGATGCATGATAATTTTCATGGAAAAACCCATTGTTTTTTTCTATAGATGAAGGGGAAACATAGGGTCAAATGGACATGTTCAAGACCCTTCGCATGATGAATGTGACATGCCAGAGGGCTCTTGTACGACAAGGTGGACATGTCTCTATGGCTTCCACAGTTTCTTGTGAACTACATGGGTACATCACATGAATATAAATGACCTCATAATTCCTCAATATTTTATAAATTTTCCTCTATTATTTCAAGATGGTTTTAGATGATTGTTAGGAGTCCATGTCTGACAAGTCGCATGACTCATAGAAACTTTTCTGGAAGCCTCTGCATGATCAGCAAGTGTCTTGGACACCTTTTTAATAATAGAAGGGATTATCAAAGGGGATATTCATGACCTCCAATAGGTCATCATCTATGTATGTACTATTCATATGACCTCTTGAATGTCATGTGAAAGTGTTTCCTTTTGAAATTTTACATGATCCATGTGTTCATGTACAAATTATCTTCCTTTGTTTTGTAGAGAAAGTAATACCCATGTTTCAGGTATTTATTCTCTTGTAGATTTTTCAATGCTCATTTGGAAACATCCACATATCCCCCCCCAGGAGTGACATCTATGGGTATAGGGTCTCAGTTCTAAGGAAAGTAAATGTCTAAATGAGTCTTTGGGTTGTCACCAATCAGTATCATGGGTGATGTTTGGTTTTCCAAGAGACCGTTAGAATTCAGTGGAGTTCCCTAAAAATATAGGATTAGAGGGGATATCATTCAAAAACTACTTAAACTATATATATATCTTGTGATTTGATTTTATCATGTGATCCCTTCTTAATACCTTCCCTGAGAATTGATCATGAGACCTATTCAAAAGACTATTTTGTGAGAACTATTCATGAGACCATCTTTGTCCCAGTACTTTTTTGAACCAATCATGAATCAAATCTTGGTAATTTATTAAGACTCTATCTAATTCATTAGTATCATGGGTGCCTTGTAGGTTTCATATGATCCACTAGTTCAATCACATGACCACTCAGATATTATGTGGATCATGTGACCATGTTATGGTCAAGCGATTGTGAGTCTCACGATAGGTCATGTGATCATGATATGCCATGAATATTAGGTGGTACATGAGATCTACATGGTTTATATAGTGTGTGAGACCTATATCGAGTCATGAAATTGTAAATAACTTCAAGTTCCATGTGATTCACATGATACTACTAGATTTATGTATTTCTTTTGATAGGGTTTCTTGCTCATCTGACTCATACATATTGCTTTGGTACAGATGGATTCCATATCCCATGAATCTTACATTATGGATAGCTAGAGGGCCATGATCTCTAAGAACTATAACATCTACCCTTGATATCATGTTCATTATAACAATAAGTTTTTGAGTAGGCTTCTCTTGTTTGAACTCCAAAGATATCCATTTTCACAACATCTTACCATGTATGGATTTGACATGTTGGATGATGTTTCCATCCCTTCTCCTAAGTATAATTTTCCATCTTACTGGGTTTTAAATTCCCTCAATTTTATATAGAGTATGGTTTATACGGATGACCAACTAGTTGTAGCACAGTCCCAGGGGTTGTCCTTTGTGCTGTAAAACTCCCTGATGGGTCCAAGCAGCTATGATTTCACCCACAATCCCATCACTCAAATATATTCAAGAATATTTGTCTTTAATTTGAACAAATTTTGTGGTGGTTGGATCTTGAAATGGGGCATGTATCCTAAGGTAAATTTTTATGATGAATGGGCATGGTCATTTTGGGTTATAGTGAGTTGTTCAAAATTTCATGACCAAATACATGCTATCCATATTTACAATGTCATGTGGGTTTCCCAATTTATCAATTATCATTAGAATGATATTCTCATAAAAATAATTATCCATTGGTTACCTATTACCAATTTATTCCATCTATCCCACAATGAAGCAGAAATCAACCCTTGGAATATCTACTAACTAGTAGGGATCCCCCCTTAGATATATGTACAATAAGTCCCTTCATACTGTGGAAATCTGGGATAACCCCACACAAACTTCCATTTTGGTAAGTGATATACTCAACATTGTAAAAGAAAAGATAAGTACTGAGATGAATATGTTCTTGCTTACCACTTTTAAATATTTCATCAAAAAATTTCTCTATCACAGTATAGTTTATCCAGCCATTATACACCCTAACCAGAGTCCTTTCCGATAGGTCCACGATAGTGTTGACCCATAATGGGAAATATTGGAAGCGGGATAATATACCTTATGGGGATATTAGGTGAGGCTATAGATATCCCTAAGCATTATATTGGAAGGTTTCATGACCATGTTCTTGAATAGTTAGATTTTCCCTATTGGGGATGCATGTTCAGGAATCTGGGTTATCACACTGGTGATGGTTGTTCTGTTAGTAGAAGAAAAACCTCTCTTTCTAGTTGTAATGACTCTTTCAAGAAGTTAGTAGATTATTGGTTCTATTGAATAGGAAAAGTCCCTTATATAATTGGTGTCCCTTTCTAGTTTTATTTGGCTAGATAGGGGATAATTTCTGCTGCTCTCGATATCACAACACCACCAGGATCCCTAGTTCCTTATTACACCCCAAGATACTGGACATTTTTGGGGTTAATGAAATGATTTTAGGTCCTGATGAGGTTATATACATGTTGATCTAGTTTGATTACTTAAATTTCATTCCTTATCTTGTATTAATTGGCCCAATTACTGATAATGGTGATGACTCTCTTGATAAACAATCATATAAGATCCCCTTCAGGATGGATTTCTTATAGATATGATGGATGATCTGATTATTTTTTACCCATATACCCATTACCGTTTCACTCTCAAGTTTTTTTCATCCAAAGGGTTACTAGTATCCCCTCAAATGGTATATGGGGATAATGAAATCTTGGAATTATCCGCTAGTTTAGGATGATATTAGCATGTGAGGATACCAATGATGAGATCATATTTCTGCATATCAGTTCCCCTATATTGAAATATTATTATTATGCCTAAGATTGGTTGGAGGCCTAATTGGGTGGTGTGCTAAACAGACTGGTTTGTCAAGTGGATAGACCATGTACCTCATTATCCCCCTTTTTCATAGTAATAATGGAGCTGATTCAATATTTGAGTGAGTCTTCGAAGATGTGTCCCCATCCTAGGAATAACCATACCATTAGTGGGGTAGAATTTTTTTAGGAATATAGTCCTTTAGATGATACATATTTTTAGATAAGAGTATATGGAGCTTCATCTATCTCTTCTTTATCAGCTCATCCAGTTGTTCCCTCTTTTTTTATAACTACTCTAGCAGTTGTAGAGTATCAGACATGGCATAGGATATTCTTCCAATATATTCACTCTTTGATCACCGAGACTCCCCTTGAAACATTTTGAGATCAATAACAACATATTCACTTTCCATTTAATTATTTGGGGGTAGGTGTAATTGAACACCATCCATTATATGAAATCATGTGTCAAATCATCCTAATGTGGTAGGAATCTGCTACTAGCAATAGGGGCTTGCGCGATTTTGATGGGACTCCCCTATTTGAACTAATGAAGTAAGATTCATAGGATTTGGAATATATCCATAAAATTATATCTAAGATGCATTCCCAAATGGATTTATTGAATTAATAAATAGAGAAACATGATGAGATCATAGCTCTCTCAAGTTCTAACCTTTCAGTGTCATCATCCTCATTAGAAACTACTCAGAAAATATTTCAAGAGTTGTATGCTCTTATCAAGACTCTTTACCCTCATACTACATTAGAAGAAGTGGAGAGGGTGGCACTTTTCCTCTCCATTAATGCTTCTTATCAAACTATTTCTGATTTTTCTATCTTGACCGATCAAATTTTATAGTAGTTTGATCATCGATGTGTTTTTATTGAACCCCTAGAGAGGCTATGAATTATAGAGATCCCTCATTTTTATTTCTATCAATTAATATATCTTCCAAACATTATATTTATTTTTTAAAATTTATTTCATTCATTATATTCACAACATTTCATTGATCTTATGTTTCATGAATCATCAATGATTCCCATCCTTCACATAATATCATGTAAACCTGAATTCTTGGATTTTAATGTTTAAACCATAACATATTTTTCTCGATAATTTCTCATGAATTCCCACTAACCTTAGATTCCTTGTTGATATATTTTCTATAGTTATCTTGACATTACCTGATTTAAAAAAGGATAATTTGGGTAGAATATATGTCTTAGAGGGATAATTCTCTATCTTTTACTAAATTCAATGGACTTAGCAATCATGGCTTGATTTTTTCTATAGCCATATGATAGGCCTCACAATATTTATATCTCTTTATTAATATTTACCTAATTTTTTCTTAATATTTATATTGGGGAAGGATTAGTGGGCATGTACTTGGATTTTTCTTGGGTCACCCTCTTACAGGTTTTAAAAAAGAAAATTTTTACACATTTTCCATTTTATTAATGCTCAATATTTCCTAGATCATGAAAATCACATGCCTAGAAAGTAGAGACTTGACTTTTTCTTGGGATTACCTTTATTGGGTTTTCATCATGGAAAGAATTATGTCTCATTTAGTCTTTCAAACTAGACCATTGTTGTTCTTTATTTTTGGGTATTTTGTCAAGGACCTTTTATTAGTATAATTTTGGGATTTTTATATTAGACCTTCTATTGTTGTAGTTTAAGTTCTTTTAGCTCAAACCTTATATTGTTATATTTTAGGGTCTTTTAGCTCAGACCTTCTACTATTGTAGTTTAGGGTATTTTAGCACATACCTTCTATTTATGTAGTTTAGGGTCTTTTATCTAGGACCTTGAGATGTAATGTAGTTTAAAATATTTCTGAAAGGACTTGATTTACGAGTATGGAATATGGGTCAGAAATTAGAGGGATAACCCAAAACACTCTAAGGATCTGAGTTATTCTATAGTGTTTCTATAGCTCGTGAGGATTGGAGTTCCATTCCTACAAGGAAGAGATACCTATAGTTGGTATGTCAAAGCCCTTATGAATCAGTATCATTGTCAAACATAATTGTATCTACTCTTTTCCAATGGCCATTCAATATTTATGTTGGTAATATTGTTTGAGGTAGAAATAATATGGAAGTCGAGTCCACCTTGATAGTTGGAATATGGGTTGTGAAAATCATGTTCCCAAGAGATTAAATTGATGAATCATGGAATGGGGTATACATACTGGGGTTGAACTAAAACACCCTAAGATTTTGAGTTCTTCCATGGTGGCATCAGGGCTCATGAGGATTGGAGTTCCTTATAAGTAGAATATTCCTCTAATTGGTAGTTCAAATCCTTTATTCATGATTCAATAGGTATTACATGCATGGTAAAGTAGATTTGATCCCCACTATTTTCCAAGGTCCATAAAATATTTTTGAATAATTCAACATCTATTTAATGAAGTTGAACATAGAGAAAAAATATGTATATGAATGGTTTAGAACCTTAGGTATGTTTAGATTTTAGGTTGGGAAGCTCGGTCCCTACCCTTCATGGATTTGAGACACAGGGTGTGGACCATCAATAGGTTCAGTAATGGAATGTCACATTCCTACTTTGAGAAAGGGTACAACACAAATGGACATAACATCAAGTATGTTGAATCCTCTTGAATAGTTTGGTTATAGGGATAGTAAATCATGGTCCAAGGTGCTTGGGTCATGAGGATGGTATGGGATAATCATGTCGAGGATGGCCCAGAACACCCTCAGGTGATGAGTCCTACCACAGTGACATCTAGATCACAAGAATAAGAAATCCCTTCATATATGGCCATGATGTCTCTGGTTGGTAGGTCTGAGCCCTTATAAATCTATAGTAGGGTCAAACAGAGATATATATTTTTCTTTCCACGGGCCATGAAAGTATTTTAGTGACCCAAGGTGCTCAAATCATGAAGTTTTATTTAGAGAAAACATAATATTCAAGAGGGGTTTAAGCACCCTAAAATTTGTTTTTTCACTTATTGGAAATTTTATCATAGAGAGGAGATGTGAAAAACCATTACTCTAACTTTTTCCTAGATCAGGGGTCCCATCAAGAATGTCTCGAATTTTACTAATTCCACAAAGTGGGACTTATATGCTTTATTAATTATTTATTTTCACACTAATTTTTTACTAAACTCTAGAGATGAAGAGTTTATCAAGTGCATACTTGAATTTTTCTCAAGACTCCCTTTGTGGGTTTTCATCCTAACAAGTTTTGTGTTTATTTCACTAGCATTTTAAGGTATTGATATTAGGCCTATCAATAGATAAATTTTAAAGTCACACATCTTTGACCAAAGTTCCATCAGTTTAAGGTTGTGATACACATAGACCTAGTAAGAGGGGAATTTTATACAATAGCCTAATTGGCATACCTAGGGTCAAGAGTACTCTAACATCCTTCTGGGGGGGATATGAAAATGTTTTAAATCATGGATCAGGATTATCAGTTCATGAGTAATGATATGGTACAATCATGTTGGGGATGGCCTAGAACACCCTCAGGTGATGAGTCATGCCATGGTGATGTCAACATCACAATAATTATAAACCCGTTAATATAGAGCCAAGATTTATCTAGTTGGTAGGTATAAGAAATTATACATCAATAGTAAGGTCAAAAAGAGAGGTCTATGTTCACTTTCAATGGATATTAAAGGTTTGCATAAACCTGAGGTGTTCAAGACATGAAGTGTGATTTATGGTATGAGGGGCTTAAAATAGGATGGAATCACCCCATAATCTGGTTTACTGGGGTAAATATTTTGTGATCCTTTGATTAGGAATGATAATGGGTGATGGTATGCACATTTGTATTTCATGTAATAGGGACTTATTTTTGTGTAGTTTTAATGTCATTCGACTAGGATGTTTGTCTTTTATTTTAATTTTATATGGTAAGGACATTTTCCTTTCCTTTAATTTTAATGTCATGTAGTAAGAACATTCACTACATAGGTCTAGATCATATGTAGTTTGGGGTGAATTTTTATCCTTTAATATGTTTTGGATAAATTGAAGATCAGGGATCTGGGAATTGAAACATATCCTATGATGAAAGGAAGCATTATATATTTATTTCTTGTATATAAGTTCTTTGCATAGTTCTGACCTATACATATGGATGGGGGAACATTTTTGTTTTATTGTAGCTAGAACTAAGAATCAAGGATCTAGGAATCACTATGTATCTTATGAGGGTAGGAATCAAGCCACATGTAGTTATTGAATGGGAAATTATCTATATGGTTCTGACCCATACAAAAAGGGGAGAATTTTCACCATTTATTGTTGTAGCTACTCCTAGGATTGGAGATCCAGGAATCACTACGTATCATGTGATAATAGGAATCAAGCCACACATAGTTCTTGAGAAACAATTTAGTTTAACATCATGTAGAAAGGATGTAGGCTCCCCAACATGAAAATAGAATAGTGTGATTAGGACCAATAATAATGTCTGGGCATCACTACATATCCTATGATGACAGGAATAAAGCCACACATAGTTCATGAATGGGAAACTCTCTACGTAGGTCTGACCCATGCATAGAGGGGGGTATTTTTTATGTTGATTGTTGTAGATATACCTTGGATTGGAGATTCATGCATCCCTACATATCTTGTGATGGCTATAATTAATCCACACATATTTGTTGAGTAAAGGGGTGGTGGGAGACCAACACCAATGATATTGGTCCTCTTTGGTGAGGTCTATAGTAGTGTACAGTTTTATGTCATCAAAGAGACATCAACTATGCAGTTTAACATCATGTGGCTAGGACTCATGATGTTCATTTTATAGTATTTCATCTAGGACCATGATAACCCTATCATGAACTAATATGTATCATCCATCCAGGGAATCCATCTCAAAAAATCCTAATACCACAATGGTGGTGTTGTGACACATTCCCCAACCATTATTTCTAGTGAGTAGGCTCCATTATGATAGGTGTTATGTGTGATATAAGGCTATTCCCATTTGGGATCTAGTTTCAAAGATTTCTTGCCTAGTATAATTAGGGTTTTGATAACCAATAATAGTTCTCCTTAAAGGAAAAAATAGAGGTGTTCCTTTTTATTGAAGGCCCATGTGATCCTGTTCTGATGAACTTTGAGGTTGTACAATGTAGGAAACTTGTTCTCATCAAGATAATCCAACCCATCCACCCACTTTTTTGATTGTTTATCATCTAATATTTTTCCACAAATGGATATTCAAAGTGAGGTTAACTATAATTCCATATGAAATACTACCATAGTTCTATACACTAATTAATATAGATTTTATTGTGTAGTGGTATGCATAGAGGTATGGTAGGCCCATAAGACATGGAGGAGCTCATCTGGCTAGGAATTATTTTCCTTACTCACCATATTCTAAAGTATATTTAATAGGGCATTATTGAAGGAATCTATTTGTATATTTTTCGTTGCATGATAGTGGGATGAGTTATTTAACTCTATGTTTTACTCATAATGAAATTTCCTTAACTCTATAGAATAGAAATTGGTTTTGTTTTCCTTCAATACCATGTGAGGGACTATGAATATGGTGATGATATTGGACTTATTGAATTTTATGATATTATTCGTCATGAATTTTTTAATTGGTGTTTCCTTAAACCATTTGGAAAGTAATTTGATAACTGTAAGGATATACTTAAACTACTTAGTAGTGGTAGGGTGATATGGCCCTATTATATCCATTGACCATACAAAAAATAGCCAAGAATATTTAGTTGAATGTAGAAATTGATGGGGTTGATGGATGATGTTTTCATGAATTTGGAATGCATTACATTTCTTGGTGAATTTCACATAGTCTTGTATCATGATTTTCTATTAGTAACATAGCCTATTGATTTTGTGGGAGAACCTGGTCCTGAACTGATGAGTGTCATAGAAGCCTATGTGGACTTCTCTCATGATTGTAGGAATCTCTCTTTATACTATGCATTTGAGGAGGATTCTATCAAAATCACACTTGTAGAGGTATTTTTTCTCATTTGGACCATACCATAGGTAAATTTTACTGCTCGACATTGGATATGTTCCCTTATGGTTTGGTTTAATGGGAGGATCTAGTTTTAGAGATAATAAATTATGGGCTCCATCCATCTAGGGGTTTATATCATTTCATCACGCTCTGGGGAGGTGTTTAACTAATTGATTTCTTCTATTTTGCATATGGTGTTTGATGAGACCATCCTTTAGTGCGTGATGAAGAATATCACTTCCTCTTAATCAGTGTCATACAAGATTGTGGTGTTATTATCCAATGTGTTGGAAAAAGAATTTTGTGATTGGGGGACATGATGCAATGTGGGATCAAAAGGGAATTCCTCCAATAGTACTGTAATGACCCAGACCTAAACAGCCACCCGAACAATTATAAACGGGTCTGGTGTTACTACCTTAGGCGCACCTACCTGAATGCCAAAGGCTGCCGACTAGTAGTGAGGGTCTTTTTAGGTATAGTGGGGAGGCTATACCCTCTCAGAGGATAATAATGGTACTAGTCCGAGTATAATAATAAAGATGCAGCGGAATAAACAACTCAGCAGACTCGAACCAGACGAAACACATTCAATATCGATAAACAGTGGAAATAATAAATATAAACAACAACAGCGAAAAGTAAACATAACAGCATGTTAATCACTTGAAACTACCACTGAACAACAAACATGCATCCAAAGTATATCACACATATCCATATGTAAAGGTGCCAATGGCTAACCAACTATATCTAAAAAACAAGTAAGCATGATGATACAGGAAAGTAAGCAAAACAAAGTAACTCTAGCTAAGAAAGACCTCAAGGTCCATACCATCTCCATGCAATAGCTAATGCGTACCAGCTTCTGAAGGTGGCCACTTTCCTGCATGTAAATCCATAAAGTCTGCACGCGTCCCGAAGGGCCCGTGCAGGGTGTGAGATAAATCTCAGTAGGATACCACCCAATGGTGCGTACCTAATATAAGTGTTTAAACAGGCATGCATTTATAAGGAAAACAGTAAATATTGTGATGCACAAATAAAAACAAACTCCACTACTACTCAGCATCTACCATGGAGTGTCACCTGCTTCGTCCAATACCAGAATCTCTATCATGTAACCTGAAACCATGTGCCCCCTGACACCACGTTTCTCAAGTACCGACGTCTCGAAGGCATGCCCAAGAAATAGTAACTCGAAGGAACAGTGATATATTTCCTAAAATAAGTAACCAGAGAGATAGCGATGTTTGCCCTCAAATAAAGTAACTAGAGAGACAACGATGTCTATCCTCAAAATAATGTAACCAGAGGGACAGTGATGTCTACCCTCAAAACAAAGTAACCGAAGGAACAGTGATTTCTACCCTCAAAATAATGGTGAGCCTATGCCCCCAACCTGATAGCCTCAATGTTATCCCCTGAAGGCTCCTCACCTCCCATGTGGCTTCCTATGGCAAGCACCCCCAAACCAAAAGTACCTAAACCGCAACTAACAGTGGCCTCTACTCACACGAGTGGTCAAAACCACCTCATCACGGAGTCTCTCTGTGTGCACACTACTCATAGTTCCGGGTGAGCTGTAATCACCAAAATAGTACCCAATCCATGACACCTATAACACCTTGTGTCCCTACGACCATACCGCTTAAGTCTGATGGCCTTTCCATCCCAGTAACCCGGGCCATGCCCAACATGACAGTCATCCTGCCTCAAACTGACGCCCATGATGCCCAATCCCATGGTCAGAACCACCCAACGTAACCGAGCCCAAGCCCAACTTGTGATCAGCATCACTCAAGAATATATGGGTCATGCCCAACACAACCAAAAGGGTTCCAGCATATGAAATTTAGAAATTACATATATACACATTTAAACAAAATACAATAACAGGAAAAACAATCTAAACAGTTGAATTGCACTAGCCCAGTAGTTATCTAACAACAGTAATGAGGTCTTTAAAGCCTCTAACAATTCATATCAAGGTTTAATAAACTAAACTCAACATTTTAGAACAATACAACTCAATTAATACCATTTTCACTACTGGAAATGCTGTTTTCCCAACGAGTGTTTACCAACAGTTTGCTAAAACCGTTGGTCTTGAAGGATTAAGAAAGCCTTTCCCAACGGTTCACTGAAACCGTTGGGAAAAGCCACCCCTTTGCCAATGGTTTCTTCAAACCGTTGGTAAAGGGGTGTGTTAATCACCCTTTTTCCAACGGTTCTGTTGAACCGTTGGTAAAGGGTCACCCCTTTGCCAACGGTTTCCTTAAACTGTTGGTAAAGGGGTCCTTAGCATCTCTTTCCCAACGGTTCTTAAAAACCGTTGGGAATTATTTCCCCAAATCCAGCCGCGGGGCTGCTCTCCCCCATTCGCACAGAAACCTAATTTCATCCGCTCCACCGCTCTCCTCTCGCGAAATCCCCTATCTGAAGAGGTGAAAACCATATGAAATCAGGTATCTTTTCATTTATACACATATACTTCCTTATTTTTATTGTTATTGCTTTAGTATTTTAGTTTTAAGTTATTAATCCACCTCCAGCTCTCTGCTACTCTCCAAATCCCCCATCCGAATAGGTGAAAACCCATTTGAATCATCTCAAATCAATTAATTTTTTGTTTATACACATATGGTCCCTTGTCTTTATTATTTTTATTGTTATTGCTCTAGTATTTTAGTTTTAAGTTATCAATCCAGCTGCATCTCTCTGCTACTCTCGAACTCCCCCATAGGAATAGGTGAAAACCCATCTGAATAGTCTCAAATCAGGTAATTTTTTCTTTATACACATATGGTACCTTGTTTTTATTGTTATTGATCTAATATTTTAGTTTTAAGTTTGGATTTTGATGTGATTTCACCGTGTAAAATAAGGAAATGAATAAATATTTTGTTAATTAATTAGTTTCCCCTGGAATATCAGTTGTGTTATAATGTCCATGCTAAATAAAGGGGTAATGTAATAAAAGACCTTGAATAAATAAATTGTGGAAGTTGGGGTATGTTTCCTCTATGAGAGGTTTTTTGTTGTGTTTCATTGTATGTTGTAGGCTGTTTTATGGGGATTGAGGTGACCAGTTGGGCTTTGTGATATGTGGGGTTGTAATGTGATGGTTAGTGGGCATGGATGTGTCATGTGAAGTTGTATGACAGTGATGATGTGTGGTGGTGTTGTGTCGTGTGGAGGTGTTGTGTGATGAAGTTGTGGTGTATAATTTGGTGAGGTGGTTTTGGTTGTGCGGTGGTTTGTGATGTGCAATATTTTTATTGTGATATGTGGTTGTTTTGGTGAGATGGTTGGTCGATGTAACATGGTGTCGATGGTTATTGTGAGATGGTGAGTTGTTGTGTGGTGGTTTTATTAGTTTCCTGGTTATCTATGGAATAAATTATGCTGTTAAAACAAAAAAACAATATATTAAATAAATGAGATGGAATAGAAATGGATGTGTGGTAAATGGATTTAATTAATTTAACATTAAATGAATGGACAATGTAAGTGTGAATGAAGTGGCTTATAAATGAATGTGAGAAATGCTATGCGTCTTGTGTGGTGGTGGTGTGGTTTATGTGTTTTATGGTAGTAGTGAAGTGTGTGATTATGTAGTTAATGTGAACCCATAGGTTGAGTGTTTTTTGCTATCTATATATCATGTATTTTTATGTTATTTCTACACATTCCAGGGGGGTGGTATGTCTAGGTGGTGGTGGTGGGGTTGCAGGGGAGGGGGTGTGGGCTGTTTGGGAGGGTGGGCGGGGCTATCCAGGGGGGGTACGGGGTGTCCAGGGGGTACGGGGGTGGGAGGGTTGTCCACAAGGGTGGACGGGCTGTCCACGGGGGTGGTCGGGCTGTCAAGGAGGGGTGGGCGGGCTGTCCAGGGGGGTGGGTGGGCTGGCCACGGGGGGTAGGGGTGTCCAGGGGGGTGGGTGGGCTATCCAAGGGGGTGGGGGCTGTCCATAGGGAGAAGGGGTGTCGAGGGGGGTGGGTAGACTATCCACGGGGGTGGTTGGGCTGTTTAGGGGGTATGGGGTGTCCACAGGGGTGGGTGGGTTGTCCACGGGGGTGGGCGGGGCTGTCCACGGGGGTGAGAAAGGCTGTCCACGGGGGTGGGCGGGGCTGTCCAGGGGGTGTGGGCTGTCCTGGGGGTCTGGGTGGGGTGTCCTGGTGGGGGAGGGGTGTGTGGGGTGTCCAGGGGGTGGTATGTCTAGGTGGTGGTGGTGGGGTTGCAGGGGAGGGGGGTGTAGGCTGTTTAGGAGGGTGGGCGGGGCTATCCTGGGGGGGTACGGGGTGTCCAGGGGGGTACGGTGGATTGTCTGATGTTTCTCTAATGATCAAGGACGGAATGTTTGGAGGACATCACAAGTCCTGACTGGTTGATCCTAGAAGCAATTTCATGATCATGGATGTAATGCCTATAGGGAATCTCTTGATTTTGGTGATCTTCTCCATTTTCATCAAAAGACATGTTTGACACACTGGGAGGGAAACTCTAGAGTCAGTGTGACATGTCTTGAAGGGTGATTTATGTCCATAGTGACATGATTTGAGGGACATCACATGACCTAGTTGGTGTGCCTGGAGGGTGTTAAGGGAGCCATCTAACATTCCTGACATTTAATATGAGACTGAGATAATATGTATTGATTCCCCTATATAGAAGGAGATACATATCTATTGGAAAACATGTAGTCTATATGGTGAGAATTAAAGGCTTTTCATTACAAGGGTTTGCATTATCGAATTTTATTTAGGAATCATCTGTAAAAAATAAAAAAAACATTGATGCAAAAAAATACCTCCATACACTAGGACGCACGACGATGCCGGATCATGAGAGGCAGCAGGTATGACAATTGTTTATAAGTTTTCTTTACGACTTACATTTTCTTTTGTTTCCTCAATTATTTAATCATTTGATAAAGTTTTTTATATAACTTTTGTTTTCAATGTCATTGTAGAGGCAAGTACAAAATATTGAAGGACGTGTGCCTCGAGCAAAACTGTTTTTCTCGAGTAGACGAAAAAAGGATGGAAGTGTTGTCAACGAAGTGACTCAGCAGCAGATTGTAAGTTTTAATCTGTTGATTTTATATTTTAATATCTATTTTGTAACTTAATAATATATTTATATTTGTAACAGGATGCTTTAGAGGCCCTCGATGTCCAAGAAGTAGACAATTTTGGGCCATCTGATCACTTACATCAGGTGTTGGGAGAGGATCATTCTGGCAGAGTACGCTGCCGACCTAGGATAGCCCCGACGAGGTATTGGCCTGCCTCAGGTACGAGTTGTAGTGACACCGAGCTGTAGCAAGTTAGGGCACAGGCAGAACAGGTTGAGAAAAGGTCCACAAAGACGGCAGAACAGTCTGCTAGGGAAAATAGTGCATTTATGAAATTTATTGAAGTTCTACGTCCAACACTTCCAGCAGAGGCCAGCCCAGCGATTGATGAATACATGTCATTGATACATTCTATATATGGTGCACAAGGTGGCAGTTCCAGTGGTGGTCAGGCCGATGTCCATCTTGAAGATGATGATGGCGAGGAGTCTGATGCGGAAAAGGAGGGAGATGAGGAGGGCGAGGAGGAGGGCGAAGGCGAGGAGGAAGGCGCTGTGGAGGGTGGGGACGATGAGGAGGACGATGACGAGGGTGATGATAATGATGATGATGATGGTGATGCTGATGCTGATGTGGGACATATTAATCCATTACATTTTTGACTTATATTACTGAGATTTGATGTTTAATCTATTCTAGTTGTTGGTTTTATCTAGACTCGTAGTATATTATTGGAGTTGAGTTATTTTTATATATTGTCTGTTTTTATGGATGTTGTTGTCTTTTAGTGGTTGTGTGTTTGAGAACTCCCTGGACAACCCCCCTCATTCTTGGACCCTGGACAACCCCCCCTCCCCCTTGGACCCCGAACACCCCCCAAACACCCCCCGGACAGCCCCGCGGACAGCCCCCTGGACAGCCCCCCGTACAGCCCCCAACCCTCCACCCTGGACCCCGGATAGCCCCCCGGACAACCCCCCGGACAACCCCCCCACCCTCCCCCTTGGACCCCGGACAACCCCCAAAACACCCCCCAGACAGCCCCCTGAATAACCCCGGACAACCCCCTGAACAACCCCTGAACAACCCCTGAACAACCCCCTGAACAACCCCCGGACAGCCCCCTGAACAACCCCATACAACCCCCTGAAAAACCCCCAAACACCCCCCGGACAGACCCCGCACAGCCCCCCCACCCTCCTCCTTGGTCCCCGAACATCCCCCCGGACACCCACCGGACAGCCCCCCCCGGACAGCCCCCGCGGACAGCCCCATGGACAGCCCCCAACCCTCCACCCTGGACCCCGGATAGCCCCCTGGACAGCCCCCCGGACAACCCCCCCACCCTCCCCCTTGGACCCCAGACAACACCCCAAACACCCCCCGGACAGCCCCCTGAACAACCTCGGACAACCCCCTGAACAACCCCTGAACAACCCCTGAACAACCTCCTGAACAACCCTCGGACAGCCCCCTGAACAACCCCAGATAACCCCCTGAACAACCCCCAAACACCCCCCGGACAGACCCCGCACAGCCGCCCCCCCCCCCCCCCCCCACCCTCCTCCTTGGTCCCCGGACAGCCCCCTGGACACCCACAAGACAGCCCCCCCCCCCCCGGACAGCCCCCGCGGACAGCCCCCTGGACAGCCCCCCGTACAGCCCCCAACCCTCCACCCTGGACCCCGGATAGCCCCCCGGACAGCCCCCCGGACAACCCCCCCACCCTCCCCCTTGGACCCCAGACAACCCCCCAAACACCCCCCGGACAGCCCCCTGAACAACCCCGGACAACCCCCTGAACAACCCCTGAAAAACCCCTGAACAACCCCCTAAACAACCCCCGGACAGCCCCCTGAACAACCCCAGACAACCCCCTGAACAACCCCCAAACACCCCCCGGACAGACCCCGCACAGCCCCCCCACCCTCCTCCTTGGTCCCCGGACAGCCCCCCGGACACCCACCGGACAGCCCCCCCGGACAGCCCCCCGGACAGCCCCTCCACCTTCCTTAATTTCATTAGCTCAGAAATGTTTCATAGCACGATCAACTAAAATCTAATCCATACTAAATATGATATAAAAATATTCTATATGAATTTCCATAAGATTTTAAGTGAAAACAAAAAGTGACATACGAAAAACTGACCAAATGCATTCGAAATGTGTTGATGCTTTAGGAAAACGATCCATGGGTCATATGTGATGTGTACAAATCAACCCCGCCTCAATCTGAGACGTGGTGTGGTCGGAACAACTCAAAGTGTATGTCTTTTGTTTCAAAAGGACATCATTTTAAGTGAAAAACATCAACTGGCATACGGAAAACCGGCCAAACGCATTAGGATTGTGTAGATACTTTAAGGCAACGATCCATGGGTCATTTGAGACGTGTACGAGTCAACCCCGCCTAAATCCGAGATGTGGTGTGGTCGGGACCACTCTAAGTGACTTTCTTTTGTTTAAAATGGACAGTATTTTAAGTACATACGGAAAACCGACCAAACGCATTCGGTTTCTGTTGAAACTTTAGGAAAACGATCCATGGGCCATATGTGACGTGTACGAGTCAACGCCACCTCAATCCGAGGTGCGGTGTGGCCGACACCACTCAAAGTGTCTCTATTTGGTTTAAAATGGACTTCATTTTTAGTGAAAACAAAAAATGACATACAGAAAACCGACCAAATGCATTCGGTTTCTATTGAAACTTTAGGAGAACGATCCATGGGTCATATGCGACGTGTACAAGTCAACGCCACCTCAATCCGAGGCACGGTGTGGCCGACACCACTCAAAGTGTCTCTATTTTGTTTAAAATGGACAGTATTTTGGCCGTTTATGACACCAGAACTGCGTTGTCGGTCACCGCGGGCACATGGCACGTCCGATTGACGTGTCGTCTACGCGTACACATCATGAATAATAATTAGAATGTTTCACGGTGGTTTCAGGTCAATTCGAGGTTGTCCGCTATGAATTTGACCGTTTGACGCCCGTTTTGGCCGTTTATGATACCAGAACTGCGTTGTCGGTCACCGCGGGCACACGGCACGTCCGATTGACGTGTCGTCTGCTCTACCACTTCATAAATCACTCAACCGTATTTGTCGTCTGATTTCATGTCATTCCGACTTCGTTCGGCTCGTTTGGACCCCCCCCCCCCCCCCCCTCACGCGCGTTTACGAAGCACGTGCATCACTTAAAATATGAATATTGAGCCGTACCGCGCAAACCGCACGTCCGATTGACGTACCGTCTGCGCGTACACATCACGAATAATAATTAGAATGTTTCACGGTGGTTTCAGCTCAATTTGAGGTCGTCCGCTATGAATTTGACCGTTGGACGCCCGTTTTGGCCGTTTATGACACCAGAACTGCGTTGTCGGTCACCGCGGGCACAGGGCACGTCCAATTGACGTGCCGTCTGCTCGACCACTTCAGAAATCACTCACCCGTATTTTTCGTCTGATTTCAGGTCATTCTGACTTCGTTCAGCCCGTTTGGACCCCCCTCACGCGCGTTTACGAAGCGCGTGCATCACCTAAAATATGAATATTGAGCCGTACCGCGCAAACCGCACGTCTGATTAATGTTCCGTCTGCGCATACATATCACGAATAATAATTAGAATGTTGCACGGTGGTTTCAGCTCAATCTGAGGTTGTTCGCTATGAATTTGACCGTTGGACGCCCGTTTTGGCCGTTTATGACACCAGAACTGCGTTGTCGGTCACCGCGGGCACATGGCACGTCGAACTGATGTGTCGTCTGCTCGACCACTTCATAAATCACTCACCCGTATTTGTCGTCTGATTTTAGATCATTCTGAATTCATTCGGCCCGTTTGGACCCCCCTCACGCGCGTTTACGAAGCGCGTGCATCACTTAAAATACGAATATTGAGCCGTACCGCGCAAACCGCATGTCCGATTGACGTGCCGTCTATGCGTACACATCAAGAATAATAATTAGAATGTTTCATAGTGGTTTCAGCTCAATCTGAGGTTGTCCTCTATGAATTTGACCATTGGACGCCCGTTTTGGCCGTTTGTGACACCAGAACTGCGTTGTCGGTCACCGCGGGCACACGGCACGTCCGATTGACGTGTTGTCTGCTCGACCACTTCAGAAATCACTGTCCCATATTTTTAGTCTGATTTCAGGCCATTCCGACTTCGTTCAGCCCGTTTGGACCCCCCTCACGCGCGTTTACGAAGCGCGCGCATCACTTAAAACATGAATATTGAGCCGTACCGCGCAAACCGCACGTCCGATTGGCATTCTGTCTGCGCGTACACGTCACGAATAATAATTAGAATGTTGCACGGTGGTTTCAGGTCAATCCGAGGTCGTCCGCTATGAATTTGACCGTCTGACGCCCGTTTTGGCCGTTTATGACACCAGAACTGCGTTGTCAGTCACCGCGGGCACACGGCACGTCTGATTGATGTGCCTTCTGCTCGACCACTTCATAAATCACTCACCCGTATTTGTCGTCTGATTTCAGGTCATTCCGACTTCGTTCGGCCCATTTGGACCCCCCTCACGCACGTTTACGAAGCGCGTGCATCACTTAAAATACGAATATTGAGCCGTACCGCACAAACCGCACGTCCGATTGACGTTCCGTCTGCGCGTACATGTCACGAATAATAATTATAATGTTTCACGGTGGTTTCAGCTCAATCTGAGGTCATCCGATATGAATTTGACCGTTGGACGCCCGTTTTGGCCGTTTATGACACCAGAACTGCGTTGTCGGTCACCGCGGGCACATGGCACGTCCAATTGACGTGTCGTCTGCTCGACCACTTCAGAAATCACTCACCCGTATTTGTCATCTGATTTCAGGTCATTCCGACTTCGTTCGGCCCATTTGGACCCCCCTCACGCGCGTTTACGAAGCGCGTGCATCACTTAAAATACGAATATTGAGTCGTACCGCGCAAACCGCATGTACGATTGATGTTTCATCTGCGCGTACACGTCACTAATAATAATTAGAATGTTGCACGGTGGTTTCAGCTCAATCTGAGGTTGTCCTCTATGAATTTGACCCTTGGACGCCCGTTTTGGCCGTTTATGACACCAGAACTGCGTTGTCGGTCACCGCGGGCACACGGCACGTCCGATTGACGTGTCGTATGCTCGAACACTTCATAAATCACTGTCCCGTATTTTTTGTCTGATTTCAGGCCATTCCGACTTCGTTCGGCCCGTTTGGACCCCCCTCACGCGCGTTTACGAAGCGCGCGCATCACTTAAAACACGAATATTGAGCCGTACCGCGTAAACTGCACGTCCGATTGGCGTTCCGTCTGCGCGTACACGTCACGAATAATAATTAGAATGTTTCACGGTGGTTTCAGGTCAATACGAGGTCGTCCGCTATGAATTTGACCGTTTGACGCCCGTTTTGGCCGTTTATGACACCAGAACTACGTTGTCGGTCACCGCAGGCACACGGCATGTCCGATTGACATGTCGTCTCCTCGACCACTTCATAAATCACTCACCCGTATTTTTCGTCTGATTTCAGGCCATTCCGAAATCGTTCGGCCCGTTTGGACCACCCTCACGCGCGTTTACGAAGCGCGCGCATCACTTAAAACACGAATATTGACCCGTACCGCGCAAACCGCACGTCCGATTGACATGACGTCTGTGCGTACACATCACGAATAATAATTAGAATGTTTCACGGTGGTTTCAGGTCAATCCGAGGTCGTCCGCTATGAATTTGACCGTTTGACGCCCGTTTTGGCCGTTTATGACACCAGAACTGCGTTGTCGGTCACCGCGGGCACACGGCACGTCCGATTGACGTGTCGTCTGCTCGACCACTTCATAAATCACTCACCCGTATTTGTCGTCTGATTTTAGGCCATTCAGAAATCGTTCGGCCCGTTTGGACCACCCTCACGCGCGTTTACGAAGCGCGCGCATCACTTAAAATACGAATATTGAGCCGTACCGCGCAAACCGTACGTCCGATTGACGTGCCGTCTACGCGTACACGTCAAGAATAATAATTAGAATGTTTCACGGTGGTTTCAGGTCAATCTGAGGTCGTCCTCTATGAATTTGACCGTTGGACGCCCGTTTTGGCCGTTTATGACACCAGAACTGCATTGTCGGTCACCGCGGGCACACGGCACGTCCGATTGACGTGCCGTCTGCTCGACCACTTCATAAATCACTCATCCGTATTTTTCGTCTGATTTCAGGCCATTCTGAAATCGTTCGGCCCATTTGGACCACCCTCACGCGCGTTTACGAAGCGCGCACATCACTTAAAACACGAATATTGAGCCGTACCGCGCAAACCGCATGTCCGATTGACGTGCCGTCTGCGCGTACATGTCAAAAATAATAATTAGAATGTTGCACGGTGGTTTCAGTTCAATATGAGGTCGTCCTCTATGAATTTGACAGTTGGACGCCCGTTTTGGCCGTTTATGACACCAGAACTGCGTTGTCGGTCACCGCGGGCACACGGCACGTCCGATTGACGTGACGTCTGCTCGACCACTTCATAAATCACTCACCCGTATTTGTCGTCTGATTTCAGGCCATTCTGAAATCGTTCGGCCCGTTTGGACCACCCTCACGCGCGTTTACGAAGCGCGCGCATCACTTAAAACATGAATATTGAGCCGTACCGCGCAAACCGCACGTCCGATTGACGTGCCGTCTACGCGTACACATCACGAATAATAATTATAATGTTTCACGGTGGTTTCAGCTCAATCCGAGGTCGTCCTCTATGAATTTGACCGTTTGACGCCCGTTTTGGCCGTTTATGACACCAGAACTGCGTTGTCGGTCACCGCGGGCACATGGCACGTCCAATTGAAATGCCGTCTGCTCGACCACTTCATAAATCACTCACCCGTATTTTTCGTATGATTTTAGGTCATTCCGACTTTGTTCGTCCCGTTTGGACCCCCCTCACGTGCATTTACGAAGCGCTCACATCACTTAAAATACGAATATTGAGCCGTACCGTGAAAACCGCACGTCCGATTGACGTGTCGTCTACGCGTACACGTCATGAATAATAATTAGAATGTTTCACGGTGGTTTCAGGTCAATCCGAGGTTGTCCGCTATGAATTTGACCGTTTGACGCCCGTTTTGGCCGTTTATGACACCAGAACTGCGTTGTCGGTCATCGCGGGCACATGGCACGTCCAATTGACGTTCCGTCTGCTCGAACACTTCATAAATCACTCACCCATATTTTTCGTCTGATTTCAGGCCATTCCGACTTCGTTCGGCCCGTTTGGACCCCCCTCACGCGCGTTTACGAAGCGCGCGCATCACTTAAAATACGAATATTGAGTCGTACTGCGCAAACCGCACGTCCAATTGACGTGCCGTCTACGCGTACACGTCACGAATAATAATTAGAATGTTTCAAGGTGGTTTCAGCTCAATCTGAGGTCGTCCTCTATGAATTTGACCGTTGGATGCCCGTTTTGGCCGTTTATGACACCAGAACTGCGTTGTCGGTCACCGCGGACACACGGCACGTCCGATTGACGTTCCGTCTGCTCGAACACTTCATAAATCACTCTCCTGTATTTTTCGTCTGATTTCAGGCCATTCCGACTTCGTTCGGCCCGTTTGGACCCCCCTCACGCGCGTTTACGAAGCGCGCGCATCACTTAAAACACGAATATTGAGTCGTACCGCGCAAACCGCACGTCCGATTGACGTTCCGTCTACGCGTAAATGTCACGAATAATAATTAGAATGTTGCACGGTGGTTTCAACTCAATCCGGAGATGTGGTGTGGCTGGCACCACTCAAAGTGTCCGTCTTTTGTTTCAAAAGGACGTCATTTTAAGTGAAAAGCATCAACTGACATACGGAAAACCGACCAAACGCATTCCGAATCTGTTGATAATTTATCCCAACAATCCATGGGTCATATGTGACGTGTACGAGCCAACCCAGGATGAATCTGAGTCGCGGTGTGGCCAGGATAAGTCTAAGTGACTCTCTTTTGTTTAAAATGGACACCATTTTAAGTACATACGGAAAAACGACCAAACGGATTCGGTTTCCATTGAAACTTTAGGATAACGGTCCATGGGTCATATGTGACGTGTACGAATCATCCCCGCCTCAATTCGACATGTGGTGCGGATGACACCACTCAAAGTGTCCATCTTTTGTTTCAAAAGGACGTCATTTTAAGTGAAAGGCATCAACTGACATACAGAAGAATGACCAAACGCATTCGGATTCTATCGATACTTTAGCACAACGATCCATGAGTCATATGTGACGTGTACAAGTCAACCCCATATTAATCCGAGATGTGGTGTGGTCGACACCGCTCTAACTCTGTCTCTTTTGTTTAAAATGGACATGATTATAAATGAAAAGAACAACTGGCATACGCAAAACCGACCAAACGCATTCGTAATCTTTTGATAATTTATCACAATGATCCATGGGTCATATGTGACATGTACGAGCCAACCCGGGATGAATCTGAGTCGCGGTGTGGTCAGGATTAGTCTAAGTGTCACTCTTTTGTTTAAAATGGACAACATTTTAAGTACATACGGAAAACCGACCAAACGCATTCGGTTTCCATTTAAACTTTAGGAGAACGATCCATGGGTCATATGTGACGTGTACGAATCAACCCCACCTCAATTGGAGACGCGGTGTGGTCGGCACCACTCATAGTGTCCGTCTTTTGTTTCAAAAGGACGTCATTTTAAGTGAAAAACATCAACTGGCATACGGAAAACCGACCAAACGCATTCGGATTGTGTCGATACTTTAGCACAACGATCCATGGGTCAAATGTGACGTGTACGAGTCAACCCCGCCTCAATATGAGGTGCGGTGTGGCCAGTATCACTTCAGGTGTATGTATTTTGTTTAAAATGGACATCATTTGAGGTAAAAATATATGGTATAGAAAAAACCGATCAAATTATGAATTGAATTTCGGATTCCACATATAATTTTCATCTAAATTTTAAATTGAATTCTATATGAATTATGTACATTTATAATTACATTATGAATTATAATTTAATTTTCATCTAAGTGTGGTCGGGACCACTCTAAGTGACTTTCTATTGTTTAAAATGGACAACATTTTATGTACATACGGAAAACTGACCAAACGCATTCGGTTTCCATTGAAACTTTTGGAGAACGATCCATGGGTTATATTTGATGTGTACGAGTCAACGCCACCTCAATCTGAGGTGTGTTGTGGCCGTCACAACTCAAAGTGTATGTCTTTTGTTTCAAAAGGACATCATTTTAGGTGAAAAACATCAACTGACATACGGAAAACCAGCCAAACGCATTCGGATTGTGTTGATACTTTAGGAAAATGATCCATGGGTCATTTGAGACGTGTAAGAGTCAACCCCATCTAAATCCGAGATGCGGTGTGGCTGGTACCACTCTGATTGTGTCTCTTTTGTTTAAAATGGACAAGATTATTAGTGAAATAAACAACTGACATATGAAAAACTGACCAAACGCATTCAGAATATATTGAAAATTTAGGAAAACGATTCATGGGTCATATGTTACGTGTACGAGTCAACCATGCCTCAATCCGAGTCGCGGTTTGGCCGAGACCACTCTAAGTGTATCTCTTTTCTTTAAAATGGACTACATTTTAAATTCATACGGAAAACCAACCAAACGCATTCGGATTGTGTTTATATTTTAGCACAACAATCCATGGGTCATTTGTGATGTGTACGAGTTAACTCTGCCTCAATACGAGGCACGGTGTGGCCGACACCATTCAAAGTGTCTCTCTTTTATTTAAAAAACACTTCATTTTAAGTGAAAACAACAACTGACATACGGAAAACCGACCAAACGAGTTTCGAATATGTTGATACTTTAGGACAACGATCAATGAGTCATTTGTGACGTGTACGAGTTAACCTCGCCTCAATCCGAGGCACGGTGTGACCGGTATCATTCCATATGTATGTATTTTGTTTAAAATGGATATCATTTCTATTAAAAGTATATGGTATATGAAAAACCAATCAAATTATGAATTGAATTCCGGATTCCACATATGATTGTCATATAAATTTTAAAATGAATTCTAAATGAATTATGTATGTTTATAATTATGTTATGAATTCTACTTTAATTATGGATGTGTATATTTTCAGGATGCATTATATGTGTTGTTTGGTTGGTTTGTATTATTTGTATGTGTTGGTTTGTTCTCTATATGTATGCATTATATGTGTTACAGGTACAATAATTGGATTGAAAAATGAATTGAAAACGAGGGCATAATTGGATTGAAAATTGAATTGAAACCAAGGGTGAATGCCCAAAAACCAGACCTGCTGTGCAAATTACAGGCTGCTGTGCAATTTGCACAGCAAAGCCTATGCCAACGATTTGAAAACCGTTGGCATAGGCTCTATGTAGCTATTTTTACCAACGGTTCAAGGAACCATTGGTAAAAACACCATATCCCAACGGTTTGAAACTGTTGGGATATCCTGTTGAATGATTGTTTTTACCAACGGTTTGTAAACTGTTGGGAAAGAAAATTCTCTGTTGATTTACCAACGGGCCAAACCGTTGGGAAAGGCCTTTCCCAACGGTTTGGCAGAACTGTTGGGATAGGTTGATTTTTTCTAACCTACCCCAACGGTTCTCTGTAAACCGTTGGGAAAAGCCTTTCCCAACGGCTTACTTTCCCACGGTTTGCAGAACCGTTGGTATAACATATACCAACGGTTCTACAGCCTTTCCCAACGGTTCTAAACCATTGGGAAATGCTGGATTTCCAGTAGTGTTTGGTTCCCCCGGCCAAAATGACCCGATGAGAAACAGCCACTCACCCGTCCCCGCTCAAGCAACACAGGTAACAGGGCATTCCCAAAGGTATCCCATAGGTCAATGAAAAATTAAACAGGAAATATCATGTAAATTAGGGTATTGCTCAAAATACCCAAATACACGCATCAAGTCTTACCACCCAAAGGTATTTGAAAACCCAAAAGGATGTATGAACCACCTAACTGAGACTCATAGACGTAGGAACATCCGATATCAAGTTCCAATTCGAAGCCGATATTTGTAGATCTACGTTTCCATCAAATCCTGGCAATTCCACTAGGGTGGAAATTGAAACGCGTGAGGCAAAGAATCCATAATGGAATAGGGTGCGTGGGGTTAGCCTCGCTGTTTCGATCCTGCATCCATCGATGGATTGAAGAATGGATGACGGATAAAGATTCTAGAGCTAGATATGTTCTTCGGGTTTTTGGAATGGAGAGGTCCCAAAGTTGGGGAAGAAGAAGAAGTTTTATGAAATAAGATGTGATGTCCTTTCACTTAAGTGAATAAAAAAAGTACATGGCTTTTATTTAAGAACTACATGTCGTGTAGTGGCTTTTCCATACTCCGACTTAAGCGGGGTAGCCACATGGCTTGGATGCTCCACACGGGTTGACACATGGCTTGAACCCAGCTGATATGCAGAAGAGAAGATACACGGCGTGTCGAGTAACACTACACGCTGTGTAGTAGTAAATTTATACACAGTCATCACACATCATGTACTCAGCGAGCACACAGCTGTTACTCGCCTATCCCATACATGGTGTTTACTTTAGGCTACACTGCGTGTAGTTTGGAAATTTTTAGAACATCCCAGAATTTTCTAGTTTCTTCAGGAACAAGTCAAAAATTCAAATAGGGTCGGGATTTTGACCCACTCTAAAAACCTAGTTTAATACAATCTCCCCACCTTAACATAGATCGTCCCCAAGCTATCAAACAAAACCCAGAGATGGCACAAAACAAACCACCCCGATTAAAATAACCCGAACTTCCCTGGTAGGTGATTTCGTGGGTAACCATTTAATGATGAGTTAGTTTGCTTGATTAAATAATTTTGAATGTTCCTTATGTTCTGTACATTATGTGAAAACCATTTTTGGTTGCAATAGTAAAGCATTTGTTTTTAGAGTTACATTTTTTCTTGAAGTGTTTATTTTTCAAATGTATTTCATGTGTTATATCTTGTGGTAGTTTTGTAAAATGTGGAAGTGATTTATTAGTTGTTGAAAGAGGCTGACAATTATGGTTAGGTAATGATATAGTTCCATGTGGGCCTAAAAATGGGGTGTATTTGAATGGTTTTATTTGTATAACCTTGTTATACTCCTTGAAAGTGTTTTATGGATTTGTGTGTTCTCATGGGTATCTTTTGTGATATTATTCAACGTGATTATATAACATTTGAATGTGGATTATTTCATGTTTATTGGGCTGCCAATTCTGTTTTGGTTGGGTCTTGGTGTGATTTTGGTTTAAAAAGAGATTTTTGAAATGGATTTTATGTGCAAATTTTGGATATACTCTTTATAATTGTTTTATGAAAGTTTTGAATGCTTTACTGGGTTGTGTAATAGGTGAAACTATATCAGAAAACTATTTTGGTAGGAGTATATTTTTAAAAGGTCCATTTAATTTGTGAAAAGGCTTCTATGTGATATGTATCATCTTGGAAATATTTTATTAAATTGTTTGAAGGAGATATTTTGGAGTGAAGGTGATGTGAAAGTGATGTGGAGTGTTTTGTGTGAGTGTGATGTGAAAAATTGAATTTTTGAATATGAAAGAAGTGTTATATTCCATGTGTGTGGGCTGTTATATGAGTTTAAATATCATATAATTGTTTTATAAAATTTTTTAATGGTTTTGTGGAAGTTTTGAAGAAATGTGAAATGTGTTGTGGGCTATTTTGGTGTGATTCGGATTTCAAAATCATTTTGAATGAAAAATGGATTTTTTGTGACTTGTGCGGTATACATATGGGCTGTTTGGTGAATTTGTGATGTGGAAATGATATTTTCATGTTCAATGTACATTTTTTGATGTGTTGAACATGTTTGAGCACAAGGGGAAAACCTGGGTATCTAGGTGGGTGGACGTGTACTAGTATGCTAGTGAATCCGTGGGGTTTGGCCTCAGTTTCACTTACCAAGATTGACGCTTACAACTCTAACTAAACTATGATGATGATGATTGGGGACCACTAGGTTATGGGTATGTTACCTACTAGTGTCTCGTGCACGAGAATGGATATTTGTGATGGTTACTCTCACCGAGATACGAGGTACCTGGGACCCACAGCTAGCTAGTGCCTAGGTGTTACTTCCTATTTCTTGTGCTCATTGTTTACTTTGTACTTACCGTCGGCATACGGTATAGTTGGCTGGAAAATTCAGTAGTGTTGACATTTTTTTAAAAGTGTTGATTCTTAATGATAGCCCACTTGAAAACTGTTTTTATTCAAAGTAGCATCTTTTAGAAATTGTAACTAGCTTTTCATGTTTTTGAAAACTTGCATGCTTTTCGTCTTTAAATGTTTATCACATGGAATATCTTAGTGGTGGTATCCTACTGGGCATTGTCTCACACCCTACTTACACCCTTGGGTGTAAGTAGACATGGTTTTTTTTTTGTCGCAGTTTGGGTACAGTTTTTTTTTTGTTCCAGCGGTTCGGGTTTCTAGCAGGTCCTTGGTGGTGAAGTCTTGTGGAGGTGGCTTGTGGGAGGTGCCCCTTGCCATGAGGGTTCTTGGGCTGTCCTTATTTGGATTTTTAACTTTGGTATAGACCTTTTGAGTTGTTTTAAGCCATGTAATTCAGTTCTGAATTTTTGTAAAAGATTGTTTGGTTTGAAAAATCCAGATTTGTTTCATTGGATTCTTTTGTTGTTTTATGTTTATAAACTCGGGTAAATCATTCCCAATTTTCATTTTATGATACCCGGGAACTTGTGCCAGCCCGTGGGGATCGGGAACGCCCTTCGGGTCTTGCCATGGACCGGGTCGGGTGCCGAGTTTGAAGGCGACCAGATTCGGTTCGTGACAAAATGGTATCAGAGGAGGTTCAGGTTAACTCTTTGGGTCATGTTATTTGGGGAAGAGTCAGGATAGTATGGAGTTAGGATTGTTGGGACATGGAATTATGGTTATGGGTAGTGTTCTTGATCACCACACCTCATTTCAGGATTCAAGTCGCCAGGGGAAGTTGGGATTTGTCTATGTCTTTTGGTTTTCTTGGTTTGATGATGATTAGGGGAAATGAAAAGAGAGTTGGGTTAATGGTCTCAATGAGCTCGCAGGGTCTGGCAAGCCATGTGGAGCTGGGGATATTCCCTAGAACACTCTCTGTGATAGTGAAGTGATTGGAATATGGCCGCCAACCATATGTCCAAGTCACCCACTGAAACTAGTTTCCTCTTGCACTATTTTGTGCTTAGGTTTTGAAACCTTAGCACTTTGGTTTTAAGAAGTGTAAAGTTTTTGTGAAATGATTTTCAAATAAAGAGGGAATGGTTTGGTTTATGAAATGGCGGAACTTAATTTTCAGAATTATTTTGAAATAGAAAATGGTGTGATTACACCTCTTTTGAAGGCAGAAACTGTATTGAAGGTGGTTTTGAAAAGTGTTTCCAATAGAGTTTTCTAAACAATCAGAGTGTGTTTTAATGGGATGAGATGTTTTTAAATTGATGTGAATATCTTGAATGTGAGTTATTTTCTAAATGGTTGTGACTTTCTGAAAATTTTTGTAAGATGTGAGTTGGGATTTTGATCTCGTGGTTAGCGGTTATGAAAAAAAAGGGATGCGTTGGTTG
Source organism: Viscum album (assembly GCA_963277665.1). Lineage (NCBI taxonomy): Eukaryota > Viridiplantae > Streptophyta > Magnoliopsida > Santalales > Viscaceae > Viscum > Viscum album. The sequence goes on from OY728156.1 coordinate 1,281,669,784, forward strand.
ACCGTGTTGGTTTTGAAAAGTGGAAAGAATTTTTGTTTTAACCTTTGGTATTTCCCTTAGTGACCACATGCATGGGGTTGTATGGGATGATGGATGGTTGATGGCATGAATGGATGAGTTTCGGGACGGATATGAGGAGGGTGTCTGGTGTGGCACAAAAACATGCATGTGTGAGGCCCATGGGGTACCATTGGTCGATACTCTTACCGCTGAGCCGCTTGATTTCAAAGAAATGGTTTTAAAGAAAAAAAAACATGATGTCTTGATGAATAGTTTTGGGATGGTTTGTATTATGGGTCTTTGAAGATGTTGTTTTTGTGGGATGTTTTTTTTAGTCCAATAACCTCTCCTGTTTGAACTGTGTTTTGGGTTTGTGTTTGGTCGGTAAGCTGTGTTGTAGGGACGGTTAGTGGTCTCCTTTGAAAAATGTTTTGGGATGCCTTTACGATAGTTCCCTTCATGTGTTTGGATCTGGTTTATGGCTTGTTTTGACCAATGGACCACGTTGGTTGGGTCCTTGGGTTCTCCCATTGGATAAGGTACACCCCCATTAAAGGTTAATGCATAACTGAAGCGCAACCCAGATTTTTTCTCCATTGGAAAATCCTCCAGTTGATCAATATAAGGAATCCATTTCTTGAGATTTTTAGATTGAGTATACACCCTTTCCTTTATTGGTTTTGTGTATCCTCTTGTAGTGGGAGATTGATTATGGATGGTTGAAAGTGACTTTAGCCTCTTAAGTTTCCTAATTTTTCTAAGGTGGAAGTGTTCTGGGTTTGTTAGCATGGATGAGTATTTGGATGGTGTCTAAGAGGGTCTCTGGGTTCTTCATAGTTTCCTTGAAGCAAGAGTTATTATTAAACCACCAATTTTGAGATTTTGGTCCTGATAGGATATTGTGTCCACTTTTTGGAATTGTCTGTTGTTTAGGGACTTGGTATATGGTCATGTTCCATGTATTGTTTCTATCAATCACAAAGGTCCTGTTTGGTGACGCATTGTGATGCTGTGTGCTCTTTTGACTGTAAAGGTCAAGGTCACACAATCCTCTTAGGTTCTCTATTATGTTGGGAGTATGTATCCCTTGGGAAAAACATCAAATCCTCTATCTTAGTGGATGGTGTTTATACGTGTCCTACCCTTCTGTTGTTTCTCACCCAAAGAAACAAGGTGCGATGTGTGTGCTTATTCTGATCCCTTGTTTCAGTGAAATGTATGGTTTTGGTAAAGTGAGTTATGGAGTGTGTTATGTCTTGATGAACCCATCAGGGTATGTGGTGTAGTTGTTTGTGGCACCGAAAGAAGAAGTTCCACATAGGGGTTTCAACAGCCAAACTGCGTGGCCGAAGATGCTTCAATATTTTGAGCTCCAGCCATAGGTCCCGGAGAGAAGCTGGCGCGTAGTCAGGGGAAACCCCAGTGTCGTTTAAACCCTTGTACAAAGTCCTATCCTCAGTATGAAAGATAGGAAGATTTTAAACCTATGGTGTCATCATATTTCTTCTGTTGTTCCTGTTCGGTGGAAATAGGTGGAGGGTTTTGTACCCATGTCATCACACAATGTTATTCCCTCCCCCTTTGGTTTCCATTGAGTCTTTGGAGAATGGTTGGAAATTTGGCTAGACAAGTTGAGCACACGGTTTTCACATGGTTAGTTATAACCGTGAACAAAAAAAATAACCATGTAGATATAAGGATCCACATAGTTATCGCACAGTTTCTCAAACTGTGTAGACTAACTGTGTGACCGTCCTAACTCCTTAATTTTGGGGTCTTTTCATGTCGGCCCACGCCGGTCAGTTAAGATGGTTGGTTCTTGTGGTGGGAAGACCCACCATGGGTATCGTGCATATTATTTTGTAAATTTCTAATGGATGTATACCCCTTGTACTAGGGAGTCTGTTTGGGCCTTCCCCTATTACTGTCTTGATTCTGTCTCGGGAAAAAAAAAATTAAGTTGTCTCTTATGGTGGGGAGCTCATTTGTGTCTCTTCATACAAGTAACTCATGTTTTTCCTTGGTATTGTATGGGAAGTAGGTAATATCATTTGGATATATCTAACTACTTACATCTTCCTTGGGTAAACTTTGGGACTGGAGAGTGCCCAATGTATTAGTTAAAGTAAGGTAAGTGTAACCTTGTTCGATGTTGTTGTTCGTTTGAGTGAATTGCTTGAGTCTTGTTCTGATAGTGTTTGAGGTGTTATCCTTTGGGATAAAGCCTGAATGTGATTGATTGTTTCAGGAAAGTGGTGTATGATTTTGTTGTGAATTATTCCTTCCTTAATTGATCAATGGAGGTGTTTTGGCCTTTGGGGGGGCGAAACCTGGAAAGGGAGTACATCTTGGTTTATCAGTTCGGTTTGGCTTTCGTATCTGGCCTTTCTGTAGCTTTCCGGGGACGGAAAGTTTTCATGGTGGGGATAATTGTCACATACATGAATTATTTTGAAGTTAAATTTCATTTTTTTTCCTTTCATTTTTTGTTTTGGATGGTTTCCAAAGGTTTTATGGAGAAATAGATGAGTTTTCATGAATTGGGCCAAACCGCGAGCCCAATTCCAGATTTAAAAATAAAATTTGTTTCCTTTATACCTTTTTCATTTTTTAATATTTTTCCTTCATTCCAACTCCTAAATGTCCTTCCCTGATATATTAACACCACAATTAAAATTTGGAGCCTTTGGAAATCCATAACCAAGGTTTATGTTGGTTTTTATTTAAGGTATTGGGCCTGCCCGAAAGCCCAATTCCAGTTTTAAAAATAATATTTGATTAATTAATAAATTATTCATTTTTAAGTCTTTTTCGGTGATTCAAAGACTCATATGCGCCCCTTGAACCCAGTCACGCGCCCAAGATCTCTCTCCCCTCTTTGGAGCTCTTCTTCATCGCAGTTTAGTACTGAACTTATTAGGGTTTCAAAAATCGGGCAGATTTGGAGAGGTAAATTGATCCTTTCATAACTCCTTCATTTTTCATCCTTTTTCCCCCATTTCAGTCCCCACATGACCTAATATGAATCCTTCGAACCTCCATACCAGTTTTGGGTACTTGAGGATTCATTATTTTGTGGATTGGGGCCGATTCCTTCAAGATATTTCAAGTAAGGGAATTCCTTCTTGGTTCCTTCCATCCTCTTTTAGTTTTATTTCCTTTTTCTTGAAGTTCCTCATGTCCAGAAGTTGGGGTTCGATCCTAATGTATGATTTGGTGTCTTTTGGGTAAATTTTTGTGGTTTAGGTCTGGATTTGTATTCCTTTTGGTGCAACGGTGGTGCGCTTAAGGTTTCGCACCAAGTTTTGAGGGTTTCGACACATTCGGTAGGTGATTCCGTGGGTAACCATTTAATGATGAGTTAGTTTGCTTGATTAAATAATTTTGAATGTTCCTTATGTTCTGTGCATTATGTGAAAACCATTTTTGGTTGCAATAGTAAAGCATTTGTTTTTAGAGTTACATTTTTTCTTGAAGTGTTTATTTTTCAAATGGATTTCATGTGTTATATCTTGTGGTAGTTTTGTAAAATGTGGAAGTGATTTATTAGTTGTTGAAAGGGGCTGACAATTATGGTTAGGTAATGATATAGTTCCATGTGGGCCTAAAAATGGGGTGTATTTGAATGGTTTTATTTGTATAACCTTTTTATACTCCTTGAAAGTGTTTTATGGATTTGTGTGTTCTCATGGGTATCTTTTGTGATATTATTCAACGTGATTATATAACATTTGAATGTGGATTATTTCATGTTTATTGGGCTGCCAATTCTGTTTTGGTTGGGTCTTGGTGTGATTTTGGTTTAAAAAGAGATTTTTGAAATGGATTTTATGTGCAAAGTTTGGGTATACTCTTTATAATTGTTTTATGAAAGTTTTGAATGCTTTACTGGGTTGTGTAATAGGTGAAACTATATCAGCAAACTGTTTTGGTAGGAGTATATTTTTAAAAGGTCCATTTAATTTGTGAAAAGGCTTCTATGTGATATGTATCATCTTGGAAATATTTTATTAAATTGTTTGAAGGAGATATTTTGGAGTGAAAGTGATGTGAAAGTGATGTGGAGTGTTTTGTGTGAGTGTGATGTGAAAAATTGAATTTTTGAATATGAAAGAAGTGTTATATTCCATGTGTGTGGGCTGTTATATGAGTTTAAATATCATATAATTGTTTTATAAAATTGTTTAATGGTTTTGTGGAAGTTTTGAAGAAATGTGAAATGTGTTGTGGGCTATTTTGGTGTGATTCGGATTTCAAAATCATTTTGAATGAAAAATGGATTTTTTGTGACTTGTGTGGTATACATATGGGCTGTTTGGTGAATTTTTGATGTGGAAATGATATTTTCATGTTCAATGTACATTTCTTGATGTGTTGAACATGTTTGAGCACAAGGGGAAAACCTGGGTATCTAGGTGGGTGGACGTGTACTAGTATGCTAGTGAATCCGTGGGGTTTGGCCTCAGTTTCACTTAGCAAGATTGACGCTTACAACTCTAACTAAACTATGATGATGATGATTGGGGACCACTAGGTTATGGGTATGTTCCCTACTAGTGGCTCGTGCATGAGAATGGATATTTGTGGTGGTTACTCTCACCGAGATACGAGGTACTTGGGACCCACAGCTAGCTAGTGCCTAGGTGTTACTTCCTATTTCTTGTGCTCATTGTTTACTTTGTACTTACCGTCGGCATACGGTATAGTTGGCTGGAAAATTCAGTAGTGTTGACATTTTTTTAAAAGTGTTGATTCTTAATGATAGCCCACTTGAAAACTGTTTTTATTCAAAGTAGCATCTTTTAGAAATTGTAACTAGCTTTTCATGTTTTTGAAAACTTGCATGCTTTTCGTCTTTAAATGTTTATCACATGGAATCTCTTAGTGGTGGTATCCTACTGGGCATTGGCTCACACCCTACTTACACCCTTGGGTGTAATTATACATGGTTTTTTTTTGTCGCAGGTTGGGTACAGTTTTTTTTTGTTCCAGTGGTTCGGGTTTCTAGCAGGTCCTTGGTGGTGAAGTCTTGTGGAGGTGGCTTGTGGGAGGTGCCCCTTGCCATGAGGGTTCTTGGGCTGTCCTTATTTAGATTTTTAACTTTGGTATAGACCTTTTGAGTTGTTTTAAGCCATGTAATTCAGTTCTGAATTTTTGTAAAAGATTGTTTGGTTTGAAAAATCCAGATTTGTTTCATTGGATTCTTTTGTTGTTTTATGTTTATAAACTCGGGTAAATCGTTCCCAATTTTCATTTTATGATACCCGGGCACTTGTTCCAGCCCGTGGGGATCGGGAACGCCCTTCGGGTCTTCCCATGGACCGGGTCGGGTGCCGAGTTTGAAGGCGACCAGATTCGGTTCGTGACAAAATGGTATCAGAGGAGGTTCAGGTTAACTCTTTGGGTCATGTTATTTGGGGAAGAGTCAGGATAGTATGGAGTTAGGATTGTTGGGACATGGAATTCTGGTTATGGGTAGTGTTCTTGATCACCACACCTCATTTCAGGATTCAAGTCGCCAGGGGAAGTTGGGATTTGTCTATGTCTTTTGGTTTTCTTGGTTTGATGATGATTAGGGGAAATGAAAAGAGAGTTGGGTTAATGGTCTCAATGAGCTCGCAGGGTCTGGAAAGCCATGTGGAGCTGGGGATATTCCCTAGAACACTCTCTGTGATAGTGAAGTGATTGGAATATGGCCGCCAACCATATGTCCAAGTCACCCACTGAAACTAGTTTCCTCTTGCACTGTTTTGTGCTTAGGTTTTGAAACCTTAGCACTTTGGTTTTAAGAAGTGTAAAGTTTTTGTGAAATGATTTTCAAATAAAGAGGGAATGGTTTGGTTTATGAAATGGCGGAACTTAATTTTCAGAATTATTTTGAAATAAAAAATGGTGTGATTACACCTCTTTTGAAGGCAGAAACTGTATTGAAGGTGGTTTTGAAAAGTGTTTCCAATAGAGTTTTCTAAACAATCAGAGTGTGTTTTAATGGGATGAGATGTTTTTAAATTGATGTGAATATCTTGAATGTGAGTTATTTTCTAAATGGTTGTGACTTTCTGAAAATTTTTGTAAGATGTGAGTTGGGATTTTGATCTCGTGGTTAGCGGTTATGAAAAAAAAGGGATGCGTTGGTTGACCGTGTTGGTTTTGAAAAGTGGAAAGAATTTTTGTTTTAACCTTTGGTATTTCCCTTAGTGACCACATGCATGGGGTTATATGGGATGATGGATGGTTGATGGCATGAATGGATGAGTGTCGGGACGGATATGAGGAGGGTGTCTGGTGTGGCACAAAAACATGCATGTGTGAGGCCCATGGGGTACCATTGGTCGATACTCTTACCGCTGAGCCGCTTGATTTCAAAGAAATGGTTTTAAAGAAAAAAAACATGATGTCTTGATGAATAGTTTTGGGATGGTTTGTATTATGGGTCTTTGAAGATGTTGTTTTTGTGGGATGTTTTTTTTAGTCCAATAACCTCTCCTGTTTGAACTGTGTTTTGGGTTTGTGTTTGGTCGGTAAGCTGTGTTGTAGGGACGGTTAGTGGTCTCCTTTGAAAAATGTTTTGGGATGCCTTTACGATAGTTCCCTTCATGTGTTTGGATCTGGTTTATGGCTTGTTTTGACCAATGGACCAGGTTGGTTGGGTCCTTGGGTTCTCACATTGGATAAGGTACACCCCCATTAAAGGTTAATGCATAACTGAAGCGCAACCCAGATTGTTTCTCCATTGGAAAATCCTCCAGTTGATCAATATAAGGAATCCATTTCTTGAGATTTTTAGATTGAGTATACACCCTTTCCTTTATTGGTTTTGTGTATCCTCTTGTAGTGGGAGATTGATTATGGATGGTTGAAAGTGACTTTAGCCTCTTAAGTTTCCTAATTTTTCGAAGGTGGAAGTGTTCTGGGTTTGTTAGCATGGATGAGTATTTGGATGGTGTCTAAGTGGGTCTCTGGGTTCTTCATAGTTTCCTTGAAGCAAGAGTTATTATTAAACCACCAATTTTGAGATTTTGGTCCTGATAGGATATTGTGTCCACTTTTTGGACTTGTCTGTTGTTTAGGGACTTGGTATATGGTCATGTTCCATGTATTGTTTCTATCAATCACAAAGGTCCTGTTTGGTGACGCATTGTGATGTTGTGTGCTCTTTTGACTGTAAAGGTCAAGGTCACACAATCCTCTTAGGTTCTCTATTATGTTGGGAGTATGTATCCCTTGGGAAAAACATCAAATCCTCTATCTTAGTGGATGGTGTTTATACGTGTCCTACCCTTCTGTTGTTTCTCACCCAAAGAAACAAGGTGCGATGTGTGTGCTTATTCTGATCCTTTATTTCAGTGAAATGTATGGTTTTGGTAAAGTGAGTTATGGAGTGTGTTATGTCTTGATGAACCCATCAGGGTATGTGGTGTAGTTGTTTGTGGCACCGAAAGAAGAAGTTCCACATAGGGGTTTCAACAGCCAAACTGCGTGGCCGAAGATGCTTCAATATTTTGAGCTCCAGCCATAGGTCCCGGAGAGAAGCTGGCGCGTAGTCAGGGGAAACCCCAGTGTCGTTTAAACCCTTGTACAAAGTCCTATCCTCAGTATGAAAGATAGGAAGATTTTAAACCTATGGTGTCATCATATTTCTTCTGTTGTTCCTGTTCGGTGGAAATAGGTGGAGGGTTTTGTACCCATGTCATCACACAATGTTATTCCCTCCCCCTTTGGTTTCCATTGAGTCTTTGGAGAATGGTTGGAAATTTGGCTAGACAAGTTGAGCACACGGTTTTCACATGGTTAGTTCTAACCGTGAACAAAAAAAATAACCATGCAGATATAAGGATCCACATAGTTATCGCACAGTTTCTCAAACTGTGTAGACTAACTGTGTGACCGTCCTAACTCCTTAATTTTGGGGTCTTTTCATGTCGGCCCACGCCGGTCAGTTAAGATGGTTGGTTCTTGTGGTGGGAAGACCCACCATGGGTATCGTGCATATTATTTTGTAAATTTCTAATGGATGTATACCCCTTGTACTAGGGAGTCTGTTTGGGCCTTCCCCTATTACTGTCTTGATTCTGTCTCGGGAAAAAAAAAATTAAGTTGTCTCTTATGGTGGGGAGCTCATTTGTGTCTCTTCATACAAGTAACTCATGTTTTTCCTTGGTATTGTATGGGAAGTAGGTAATATCATTTGGATATATCTAACTACTTACATCTTCCTTGGGTAAACTTTGGGACTGGAGAGTGCCCAATGTATTAGTTAAAGTAAGGTAATTGTAACCTTGTTCGATGTTGTTGTTCGTTTGAGTAAATTGCTTGAGTCTTGTTCTGATAGTGTTTGAGGTGTTATCCTTTGGGATAAAGCCTGAATGTGATTGATTGTTTCAGGAAAGTGGTGTATGATTTTGTTGTGAATTATTCCTTCCTTAATTGATCAATGGAGGTGTTTTGGCCTTTGGGGGGGCGAAACCTAGAAAGGGAGTACATCTTGGTTTATCAGTTCGGTTTGGCTTTCGTATCTGGCCTTTCTGTAGCTTTCCGGGGACGGAAAGTTTTCATGGTGGGGAGAATTGTCACATACATGAATTATTTTGAAGTTAAATTTCATTTTTTTTCCTTTCATTTTTTGTTTTGGATGGTTTCCAAAGGTTTTATGGAGAAATAGATGAGTTTTCATGAATTGGGCCAAACCGCGAGCCCAATTCCAGATTTAAAAATAAAATTTGTTTCCTTTATAACTTTTTCATTTTTTAATATTTTTCCTTCATTCGAACTCCTAAATGTCCTCCCCTGATATATTAACACCACAATTAATATTTGGAGCCTTTGAAAATCCATAACCAAGGTTTATGTTGGTTTTTATTTAAGGTATTGGGCCTGCCCGAAAGCCCAATTCCAGTTTTAAAAATAATATTTGATTAATTAATAAATTATTCATTTTTAAGTCTTTTTCGGTGATTCAAAGACTCATATGCGCCACTTGAACCCAGTCACGCTCCCAAGCTCTCTCTCCCCTCTTTGGAGCTCTTCTTCATCTCAATTTAGTACTGAACTTATTAGGGTTTCAAAAATCGGGCAGATTTGGAGAGGTAAATTGATCCTTTCATAACTCCTTCATTTTTCATCCTTTTTCCCCCATTTCAGTCCCCACATGACCTAATATGAATCCTTCGAACCTCCATACCAGTTTTGGGTACTTGAGGATTCATTATTTTGTGGATTGGGGCCGATTCCTTCAATATATTTCAAGTAAGGGAATTCCTTCTTGGTTCCTTCCATCCTCTTTTAGTTTTATTTCCTTTTTCTTGAAGTTACTCATGTCCAGAAGTTGGGGTTCGATCCTAATGTATGATTTGGTGTCTTTTGGGTTAATTTTTTTGGTTTAGGTCTGGATTTGTATTCCTTTTGGTGCAACGGTGGTGCGCTTAAGGTTTCGCACCAAGTTTTGAGGGTTTCGACACATTCGGTAGGTGATTCCGTGGGTAACCATTTAATGATGAGTTAGTTTGCTTGATTAAATAATTTTTAATGTTCCTTATGTTCTGTGCATTATGTGAAAACCATTTTTGGTTGCAATAGTAAAGCATTTGTTTTTAGAGTTACATTTTTTCTTGAAGTGTTTATTTTTCAAATGTATTTCATGTGTTATATCTTGTGGTAGTTTTGTAAAATGTGGAAGTGATTTATTAGTTGTTGAAAGGGGCTGACAATTATGGTTAGGTAATGATATAGTTCCATGTGGGCCTAAAAATGGGGTGTATTTGAATGGTTTTATTTGTATAACCTTGTTATACTCCTTGAAAGTGTTTTATGGATTTGTGTGTTCTCATGGGTATCTTTTGTGATATTATTCAACGTGATTATATAACATTTGAATGTGGATTATTTCATGTTTATTGGGCTGCCAATTCTGTTTTGGTTGGGTCTTGGTGTGATTTTGGTTTAAAAAGAGATTTTTGAAATGGATTTTATGTGCAAAGTTTGGGTATACTCTTTATAATTGTTTTATGAAAGTTTTGAATGCTTTACTGGGTTGTGTAATAGGTGAAACTATATCAGAAAACTATTTTGGTAGGAGTATATTTTTAAAAGGTCCATTTAATTTGTGAAAAGGCTTCTATGTGATATGTATCATCTTGGAAATATTTTATTAAATTGTTTGAAGGAGATATTTTGGAGTGAAAGTGATGTGAAAGTGATGTGGAGTGTTTTGTGTGAGTGTGATGTGAAAAATTGAATTTTTGAATATGAAAGAAGTGTTATATTCCATGTGTGTGGGCTGTTATATGAGTTTAAATATCATATAATTGTTTTATAAAATTGTTTAATGGTTTTGTGGAAGTTTTGAAGAAATGTGAAATGTGTTGTGGGCTATTTTGGTGTGATTCGGATTTCAAAATCATTTTGAATGAAAAATGGATTTTTTGTGACTTGTGTGGTATACATATGGGATTTTTGGTGAATTTGTGATGTGGAAATGATATTTTCATGTTCAATGTACATTTTTTGATGTGTTGAACATGTTTGAGCACAAGGGGAAAACCTGGGTATCTAGGTGGGTGGACGTGTACTAGTATTCTAGTGAATCCGTGGGATTTGGCCTCAGTTTCACTTAGCAAGATTGACGCTTACAACTCTAACTAAACTATGATGATGATGATTGGGGACCACTAGGTTATGGGTATGTTCCCTACTAGTGGCTCGTGCACGAGAATGGATATTTGTGATGGTTACTCTCACCGAGATACGAGGTACCTGGGACCCACAGCTAGCTAGTGCCTATGTGTTACTTCCTATTTCTTGTGCACATTGTTTACTTTGTACTTACCGTCGGCATACGGTATAGTTGGCTGGAAAATTCAGTAGTGTTGACATTTTTTTAAAAGTGTTGATTCCTAATGATAGCCCACTTGAAAACTGTTTTTATTCAAAGTAGCATCTTTTAGAAATTGTAACTAGCTTTTCATGTTTTTGAAAACTTGCATGCTTTTCGTCTTTAAATGTTTATCACATGGAATCTCTTAGTGGTGGTATCCTACTGGGCATTGGCTCACACCTTACTTACACCCTTGGGTGTAAGTAGACATGGTTTTTTTTTTGTCGTAGTTTGGGTACAGTTTTTTTTTGTTCCAGTGGTTCGGGTTTCTAGCAGGTCCTTGGTGGTGAAGTCTTGTGGAGGTGGCTTGTGGGAGGTGCCCCTTGCCATGAGGGTTCTTGGGCTGTCCTTATTTGGATTTTTTACTTTGGTATAGACCTTTTGAGTTGTTTTAAGCCATATAATTCAGTTCTGAATTTTTGTAAAAGATTGTTTGGTTTGAAAAATCCAGATTTGTTTCATTGGATTCTTTTGTTGTTTTATGTTTATAAACTCGGGTAAATCGTTCCCAATTTTCATTTTATGATACCCGGGCACTTGTGCCAGCCCGTGGGGATCGGGAACGCCCTTCGGGTCTTGCCATGGACCGGGTCGGGTGCCGAGTTTGAAGGCGACCAGATTCGGTTCGTGACAAAATGGTATCAGAGGAGGTTCAGGTTAACTCTTTGGGTCATGTTATTTGGGGAAGAGTCAGGATAGTATGGAGTTAGGATTGTTGGGACATGGAATTCTGGTTATGGGCAGTGTTCTTGATCACCACACCTCATTTCAGGATTCAAGTCGCCAGGGGAAGTTGGGATTTGTCTATGTCTTTTGGTTTTCTTGGTTTGATGATGATTAGGGGAAATGAAAAGAGAGTTGGGTTAATGGTCTCAATGAGCTCGCAGGGTCTGGCAAGCCATGTGGAGCTGGGGATATTCCCTAGAACACTCTCTGTGATAGTGAAGTGGTTGGAATATGGCCGCCAACCATATGTCCAAGTCACCCACTGAAACTAGTTTCCTCTTGCACTGTTTTGTGCTTAGGTTTTGAAACCTTAGCACTTTGGTTTTAAGAAGTGTAAAGTTTTTGTGAAATGATTTTCAAATAAAGAGGGAATGGTTTGGTTTATGAAATGGCGGAACTTAATTTTCAGAATTATTTTGAAATAGAAAATGGTGTGATTACACCTCTTTTGAAGGCAGAAACTGTATTGAAGGTGGTTTTGAAAAGTGTTTCCAATAGAGTTTTCTAAACAATCAGAGTGTGTTTTAATGGGATGAGATGTTTTTAAATTGATGTGAATATCTTGAATGTGAGTTATTTTCTAAATGGTTGTGACTTTCTGAAAATTTTTGTAAGATGTGAGTTGGGATTTTGATCTTGTGGTTAGCAGTTATGAAAAAAAAGGGATGCGTTGGTTGACCGTGTTGGTTTTGAAAAGTGGAAAGAATTTTTGTTTTAACCTTTGGTATTTCCCTTAGTGACCACATGCATGGGGTTATATGGGATGATGGATGGTTGATGGCATGAATGGATGAGTGTCGGGACAGATATGAGGAGGGTGTCTGGTGTGGCACAAAAACATGCATGTGTGAGGCCCATGGGGTACCATTGGTCGATACTCTTACCGCTGAGCCGCTTGATTTCAAAGAAATGGTTTTAAAGAAAAAAAACATGATGTCTTGATGAATAGTTTTGGGATGGTTTGTATTATGGGTCTTTGAAGATGTTGTTTTTGTGGGATGTTTTTTTTAGTCCAATAACCTCTCCTGTTTGAACTGTGTTTTCGGTTTGTGTTTGGTCGGTAAGCTGTGTTGTAGGGACGGTTAGTGGTCTCCTTTGAAAAATGTTTTGGGATGCCTTTACGATAGTTCCCTTCATGTGTTTGGATCTGGTTTATGGCTTGTTTTGACCAATGGACCAGGTTGGTTGGGTCCTTGGGTTCTCCCATTGGATAAGGTACACCCCCATTAAAGGTTAATGCATAACTGAAGCGCAACCCAGATTGTTTCTCCATTGGAAAATCCTCCAGTTGATCAATATAAGGAATCCATTTCTTGAGATTTTTAGATTGAGTATACACCCTTTCCTTTATTGGTTTTGTGTATCCTCTTGTAGTGGGAGATTGATTATGGATGGTTGAAAGTGACTTTAGCCTCTTAAGTTTCCTAATTTTTCGAAGGTGGAAGTGTTCTGGGTTTGTTAGCATGGATGAGTATTTGTATGGTGTCTAAGAGGGTCTCTGGGTTCTTCATAGTTTCCTTGAAGCAAGAGTTATTATTAAACCACCAATTTTGAGATTTTGGTCCTGATAGGATATTGTGTCCACTTTTTGGACTTGTCTGTTGTTTAGGGACTTGGTATATGGTCATGTTCCATGTATTGTTTATATCAATCACAAAGGTCCTGTTTGGTGACGCATTGTGATGCTGTGTGCTCTTTTGACTGTAAAGGTCAAGGTCACACAATCCTCTTAGGTTCTCTATTATGTTGGGAGTATGTATCCCTTGGGAAAAACATCAAATCCTATATCTTAGTGGATGGTGTTTATACGTGTCCTACCCTTCTGTTGTTTCTCACCCAAAGAAACAAGGTGCGATGTGTGTGCTTATTCTGATCCCTTGTTTCAGTGAAATGTATGGTTTTGGTAAAGTGAGTTATGGAGTGTGTTATGTCTTGATGAACCCATCAGGGTATGTGGTGTAGTTGTTTGTGGCACCGAAAGAAGAAGTTCCACATAGGGGTTTCAACAGCCAAACTGCGTGGCCGAAGATGCTTCAATATTTTGAGCTCCAGCCATAGGTCCCGGAGAGAAGCTGGCGCGTAGTCAGGGGAAACCCCAGTGTCGTTTAAACCCTTGTACAAAGTCCTATCCTCAGTATGAAAGATAGGAAGATTTTAAACCTATGGTGTCATCATATTTCTTCTGTTGTTCCTGTTCGGTGGAAATAGGTGGAGGGTTTTGTACCCATGTCATCACACAATGTTATTCCCTCCCCCTTTGGTTTCCATTGAGTCTTTGGAGAATGGTTGGAAATTTGGCTAGACAAGTTGAGCACACGGTTTTCACATGGTTAGTTATAACCGTGAACAAAAAAAATAACCATGTAGATATAAGGATCCACATAGTTATCGCACAGTTTCTCAAACTGTGTAGACTAACTGTGTGACCGTCCTAACTCCTTAATTTTGGGGTCTTTTCATGTCGGCCCACGCCGGTCAGTTAAGATGGTTGGTTCTTGTGGTGGGAAGACCCACCATGGGTATGGTGCATATTATTTTGTAAATTTCTAATGGATGTATACCCCTTGTACTAGGGAGTCTGTTTGGGCCTTCCCCTATTACTGTCTTGATTCTGTCTCGGGAAAAAAAAATTAAGTTGTCTCTTATGGTGGGGAGCTCATTTGTGTCTCTTCATACAAGTAACTCATGTTTTTCCTTGGTATTGTATGGGAAGTAGGTAATATCATTTGGATATATCTAACTACTTACATCTTCCTTGGGTAAACTTTGGGACTGGAGAGTGCCCAATGTATTAGTTAAAGTAAGGTAAGTGTAACCTTGTTCGATGTTGTTGTTCGTTTGAGTGAATTGCTTGAGTCTTGTTCTGATAGTGTTTGAGGTGTTATCCTTTGGGATAAAGCCTGAATGTGATTGATTGTTTCAGGAAAGTGGTGTATGATTTTTTTGTGAATTATTCCTTCCTTAATTGATCAATGGAGGTGTTTTGGCCTTTGGGGGGGCGAAACCTGGAAAGGGAGTACATCTTGGTTTATCAGTTCGGTTTGGCTTTCGTATCTGGCCTTTCTGTAGCTTTTCGGGGACGGAAAGTTTTCATGGTGGGGAGAATTGTCACATACATGAATTATTTTGAAGTTAAATTTCATTTTTTTTCCTTTCATTTTTTGTTTTGGATGGTTTCCAAAGGTTTTATGGAGAAATAGATGAGTTTTCATGAATTGGGCCAAACCGCGAGCCCAATTCCATATTTAAAAATAAAATTTGTTTCCTTTATAACTTTTTCATTTTTTAATATTTTTCCTTCATTCCAACTCCTAAATGTCCTCCCCTGATATATTAACACCACAATTAAAATTTGGAGCCTTTGGAAATCCATAACCAAGGTTTATGTTGGTTTTTATTTAAGGTATTGGGCCTGCCCGAAAGCCCAATTCCAGTTTTAAAAATAATATTTGATTAATTAATAAATTATTCATTTTTAAGTCTTTTTCGGTGATTCAAAGACTCATATGCGCCCCTTGAACCCAGTCACGCGCCCAAGCTCTCTCTCCCCTCTTTGGAGCTCTTCTTCATTGCAATTTAGTACTGAACTTATTAGGGTTTCAAAAATCGGGCAGATTTGGAGAGGTAAATTGATCCTTTCATAACTCCTTCATTTTTCATCCTTTTTCCCCCATTTCAGTCCCCACATGACCTAATATGAATCCTTCGAACCTCCATACCAGTTTTGGGTACTTGAGGATTCATTATTTTGTGGATTGGGGCCGATTCCTTCAAGATATTTCAAGTAAGGGAATTCCTTCTTGGTTCCTTCCATCCTCTTTTAGTTTTATTTCCTTTTTCTTGAAGTTCCTCATGTCCAGAAGTTGGGGTTCGATCCTAATGTATGATTTGGTGTCTTTTGGGTAAATTTTTGTGGTTTAGGTCTGGATTTGTATTCCTTTTGGTGCAACGGTGGTGCGCTTAAGGTTTCGCACCAAGTTTTGAGGGTTTCGACACATTCGGTAGGTGATTCCGTGGGTAACCATTTAATGATGAGTTAGTTTGCTTGATTAAATAATTTTGAATGTTCCTTATGTTCTGTACATTATGTGAAAACCATTTTTGGTTGCAATAGTAAAGCATTTGTTTTTAGAGTTACATTGTTTCTTGAAGTGTTTATTTTTCAAATGTATTTCATGTGTTATATCTTGTGGTAGTTTTGTAAAATGTGGAAGTGATTTATTAGTTGTTGAAAGGGGCTGACAATTATGGTTAGGTAATGATATAGTTCCATGTGGGCCTAAAAATGGGGTGTATTTGAATGGTTTTATTTGTATAACCTTTTTATACTCCTTGAAAGTGTTTTATGGATTTGTGTGTTCTCATGGGTATCTTTTGTGATATTATTCAACGTGATTATATAACATTTGAATGTGGATTATTTCATGTTTATTGGGCTGCCAATTCTGTTTTGGTTGGGTCTTGGTGTGATTTTGGTTTAAAAAGAGATTTTTGAAATGGATTTTATGTGCAAAGTTTGGGTATACTCTTTATAATTGTTTTATGAAAGTTTTGAATGCTTTACTGGGTTGTGTAATAGGTGAAACTATATCAGCAAACTGTTTTGGTAGGAGTATATTTTTAAAAGGTCCATTTAATTTGTGAAAAGGCTTCTATGTGATATGTATCATCTTGGAAATATTTTATTAAATTGTTTGAAGGAGATATTTTGGAGTGAAAGTGATGTGAAAGTGATGTGGAGTGTTTTGTGTGAGTGTGATGTGAAAAATTGAATTTTTGAATATGAAAGAAGTGTTATATTCCATGTGTGTGGGCTGTTATATGAGTTTAAATATCATATAATTGTTTTATAAAATTGTTTAATGGTTTTGTGGAAGTTTTGAAGAAATGTGAAATGTGTTGTGGGCTATTTTGGTGTGATTCGAATTTCAAAATCATTTTGAATGAAAAATGGATTTTTTGTGACTTGTGTGGTATACATATGGGCTGTTTGGTGAATTTGTGATGTGGAAATGATATTTTCATGTTAAATGTACATTTCTTGATGTGTTGAACATGTTTGAGCACAAGGGGAAAACCTGGGTATCTAGGTGGGTGGACGTGTACTAGTATGCTAGTGAATCCGTGGGGTTTGGCCTCAGTTTCACTTAGCAATATTGACGCTTACAACTCTAACTAAACTATGATGATGATGATTGGGGACCACTAGGTTATGGGTATGTTCCCTACTAGTGGCTCGTGCACGAGAATGGATATTTGTGATGGTTACTCTCACCGAGATACGAGGTACCTGGGACCCACAGCTAGCTAGTGCCTAGGTGTTACTTCCTATTTCTTGTGCTCATTGTTTACTTTGTACTTACTGTCGGCATGCGGTATAGTTGGCTGGAAAATTCAGTAGTGTTGACATTTTTTTAAAAGTGTTGATTCTTAATGATAGCCCACTTGAAAACTGTTTTTATTCAAAGTAGCATCTTTTAGAAATTGTAACTAGCTTTTCATGTTTTTGAAAACTTGCATGCTTTTCGTCTTTAAATGTTTGTCACATGGAATCTCTTAGTGGTGGTATCCTACTGGGCATTGGCTCACACCCTACTTACACCCTTGGGTGTAAGTAGACATGGTTTTTTTTTTGTCGCAGGTTGGGTACAGTTTTTTTTTGTTCCAGTGGTTCGGGTTTCTAGCAGGTCCTTGGTGGTGAAGTCTTGTGGAGGTGGCTTGTGGGAGGTGCCCCTTGCCATGAGGGTTCTTGGGCTGTCCTTATTTGGATTTTTAACTTTGGTATAGACCTTTTGAGTTGTTTTAAGCCATGTAATTCAGTTCTGAATTTTTGTAAAAGATTGTTTGGTTTGAAAAATCCAGATTTGTTTCAATGGATTCTTTTGTTGTTTTATGTTTATAAACTCGGGTAAATCGTTCCCAATTTTCATTTTATGATACCCGGGCACTTGTGCCAGCCCGTGGGGATCGGGAACGCCCTTCGGGTCTTGCCATGGACCGGGTTGGGTGCCGAGTTTGAAGGCGACCAGATTCGGTTCGTGACAAAATGGTATCAGAGGAGGTTCAGGTTAACTCTTTGGGTCATGTTATTTGGGGAAGAGTCAGGATAGTATGGAGTTAGGATTGTTGGGACATGGAATTCTGGTTATGGGAAGTGTGCTTGATCACCACACCTCATTTCAGGATTCAAGTCGCCAGGGGAAGTTGGGATTTGTCTATGTCTTTTGGTTTTCTTGGTTTGATGATGATTAGGGGAAATGAAAAGAGAGTTGGGTTAATGGTCTCAATGAGCTCGCAGGGTCTGGCAAGCCATGTGGAGCTGGGGATATTCCCTAGAACACTCTCTGTGATAGTGAAGTGATTGGAATATGGCCGCCAACCATATGTCCAAGTCACCCACTGAAACTAGTTTCCTCTTGCACTGTTTTGTGCTTAGGTTTTGAAACCTTAGCACTTTGGTTTTAAGAAGTGTAAAGTTTTTGTGAAATGATTTTCAAATAAAGAGGGAATGGTTTGGTTTATGAAATGGCGGAAATTAATTTTCAGAATTATTTTGAAATAGAAAATGGTGTGATTACACCTCTTTTGAAGGCAGAAACTGTATTGAAGGTGGTTTTGAAAAGTGTTTCCAATAGAGTTTTCTAAACAATCAGAGTGTGTTTTAATGGGATGAGATGTTTTTAAATTGATGTGAATATCTTGAATGTGAGTTATTTTCTAAATGGTTGTGACTTTCTGAAAATTTTTGTAAGATGTGAGTTGGAATTTTGATCTCGTGGTTAGCGGTTATGAAAAAAAAGGGATGCGTTGGTTGACCGTGTTGGTTTTGAAAAGTGGAAAGAATTTTTGTTTTAACCTTTGGTATTTCCCTTAGTGACCACATGCATGGGGTTATATGGGCTGATGGATTGTTGATGGCATGAATGTATGAGTGTCGGGACGGATATGAGGAGGGTGTCTGGTGTGGCACAAAAACATGCATGTGTGAGGCCCATGGGGTACCATTGGTCGATACTCTTACCGCTGAGCCGCTTAATTTCAAAGAAATGGTTTTAAAGAAAAAAAACATGATGTCTTGATGAATAGTTTTGGGATGGTTTGTATTATGGGTCTTTGAAGATGTTGTTTTTGTGGGATGTTTTTTTTAGTTCAATAACCTCTCCTGTTTGAACTGTGTTTTGGGTTTGTGTTTGGTCGGTAAGCTGTGTTGTAGGGACGGTTAGTGGTCTCCTTTGAAAAATGTTTTGGGATGCCTTTACGATAGTTCCCTTCATGTGTTTGGATCTGGTTTATGGATTGTTTTGACCAATGGACCAGGTTGGTTGGGTCCTTGGGTTCTCAAATTGGATAAGGTACACCCCCATTAAAGGTTAATGCATAACTGAAGCGCAGCCCAGATTGTTTCTCCATTGGAAAATCCTCCAGTTGATCAATATAAGGAATCCATTTCTTGAGATTTTTAGATTGAGTATACACCCTTTCCTTTATTGGTTTTGTGTATCCTCTTGTAGTGGGAGATTGATTATGGATGGTTGAAAGTGACTTTAGCCTCTTAAGTTTCCTAATTTTTCGAAGGTGGAAGTGTTCTGGGTTTGTTAGCATGGATGAGTATTTGGATGGTGTCTAAGAGGGTCTCTGGGTTCTTCATAGTTTCCTTGAAGCAAGAGTTATTATTAAACCACCAATTTTGAGATTTTGGTCCTGATAGGATATTGTGTCCACTTTTTGGACTTGTCTGTTGTTTAGGGACTTGGTATATGGTCATGTTCCATGTATTGTTTCTATCAATCACAAAGGTCCTGTTTGGTGACGCATTGTGATGTTGTGTGCTCTTTTGACTGTAAAGGTCAAGGTCACACAATCCTCTTAGGTTCTATATTATGTTGGGAGTATGTATCCCTTGGGAAAAACATCAAATCCTATATCTTAGTGGATGGTGTTTATACGTGTCCTACCCTTCTGTTGTTTCTCACCCAAAGAAACAAGGTGCGATGTGTGTGCTTATTCTGATCCCTTGTTTCAGTGAAATGTATGGTTTTGGTAAAGTGAGTTATGGAGTGTGTTATGTCTTGATGAACCCATCAGGGTATGTGGTGTAGTTGTTTGTGGCACCGAAAGAAGAAGTTCCACATAGGGGTTTCAACAGCCAAACTGCGTGGCCGAAGATGCTTCAATATTTTGAGCTCCAGCCATAGGTCCCGGAGAGAAGCTGGCGCGTAGTCAGGGGAAACCCCAGTGTCGTTTAAACCCTTGTACAAAGTCCTATCCTCAGTATGAAAGATAGGAAGATTTTAAATCTATGGTGTCATCATATTTCTTCTGTTGTTCCTGTTCGGTGGAAATAGGTGGAGGGTTTTGTACCCATGTCATCACACAATGTTATTCCCTCCCCCTTTGGTTTCCATTGAGTCTTTGGAGAATGGTTGGAAATTTGGCTAGACAAGTTGAGCACACGGTTTTCACATGGTTAGTTATAACTGTGAACAAAAAAAATAACCATGTAGATATAAGGATCCACATAGTTATCGCACAGTTTCTCAAACTGTGTAGACTAACTGTGTGACCGTCCTAACTCCTTAATTTTGGGGTCTTTTCATGTCGGCCCACGCCGGTCAGTTAAGATGGTTGGTTCTTGTGGTGGGAAGACCCACCATGGGTATCGTGCATATTATTTTGTAAATTTCTAATGGATGTATACCCCTTGTACTAGGGAGTCTGTTTGGGCCTTCCCCTATTACTGTCTTGATTCTGTCTCGGGAAAAAAAAAATTAAGTTGTCTCTTATGGTGGGGAGCTCATTTGTGTCTCTTCATACAAGTAACTCATGTTTTTCCTTGGTATTGTATGGGAAGTAGGTAATATCATTTGGATATATCTAACTACTTACATCTTCCTTGGGTAAACTTTGGGACTGGAGAGTGCCCAATGTATTAGTTAAAGTAAGGTAAGTGTAACCTTGTTCGATGTTGTTGTTCGTTTGAGTGAATTGCTTGAGTCTTGTTCTGATGGTGTTTGAGGTGTTATCCTTTGGGATAAAGCCTGAATGTGATTGATTGTTTCAGGAAAGTGGTGTATGATTTTGTTGTGAATTATTCCTTCCTTAATTGATCAATGGAGGTGTTTTGGCCTTTGGGGGGGCGAAACCTGGAAAGGGAGTACATCTTGGTTTATCAGTTCAGTTTGGCTTTCGTATCTGGCCTTTCTGTAGCTTTCCGGGGACGGAAAGTTTTCATGGTGGGGAGAATTGTCACATACATGAATTATTTTGAAGTTAAATTTCATTTTTTTTCCTTTCATTTTTTGTTTTGGATGGTTTCCAAAGGTTTTATGGAGAAATAGATGAGTTTTCATGAATTGGGCCAAACCGCGAGCCCAATTCCAGATTTAAATATAAAATTTGTTTCCTTTATAACTTTTTCATTTTTTAATATTTTTCCTTCATTCTAACTCCTAAATGTCCTCACCTGATATATTAACACCAAAATTAAAATTTGGAGCCTTTTGAAATCCATAACCAAGGTTTATGTTGGTTTTTATTTAAGGTATTGGGCCTGCCCGAAAGCCCAATTCCAGTTTTAAAAATAATATTTGATTAATTAATAAATTATTCATTTTTAAGTATTTTTCGGTGATTCAAAGACTCATATGCGCCCCTTGAACCCAGTCACGCGCCCAAGCTCTCTCTCCCCTATTTGGATCTCTTCTTCATCGCAATTTAGTACTGAACTTATTAGGGTTTCAAAAATCGGGCAGATTTGGAGAGGTAAATTGATCCTTTCATAACTCCTTCATTTTTCATCCTTTTTCCCCCATTTCAATCCCCACATGACCTAATATGAATCCTTCGAACCTCCATACCAGTTTTGGGTACTTGAGGATTCATTATTTTGTGGATTGGGGCCGATTCCTTCAAGATATTTCAAGTAAAGGAATTCCTTCTTGGTTCCTTCCATCCTCTTTTAGTTTTATTTCCTTTTTCTTGAAGTTCCTCATGTCCAGAAGTTGGGGTTCGATCCTAATGTATGATTTGGTGTCTTTTGGGTAAATTTTTGTGGTTTAGGTCTGGATTTGTATTCCTTTTGGTGCAACGGTGGTGCGCTTAAGGTTTCGCACCAAGTTTTGATGGTTTCGACACATTCAGTAGGTGATTCTGTGGGTAACCATTTAATGATGAGTTAGTTTGCTTGATTAAATAATTTTGAATGTTCCTTATGTGCTGTGAATTATGTGAAAACCATTTTTGGTTGCAATAGTAAAGCATTTGTTTTTAGAGATACATTTTTTCTTGAAGTGTGTATTTTTCAAATGTATTTCATGTGTTATATCTTGTGGTAGTTTTGTAAAATGTGGAAGTGATTTATTAGTTGTTTAAAGGGGCTGAAAATTATGGTTAGGTAATGATATAGTTCCATTTGGGCCTAAAAATGGGGTGTATTTGAATGGTTTTATTTGTATAACCTTGTTATACTCCTTGAAAGTGTTTTCTGGATTTGTGTGTTCTCATGGGTATCTTTTGTGATATTATTCAACGTGATTATATAACATTTGAATGTGGATTATTTCATGTTTATTGGGCTGCCAATTCTGTTTTGGTTGGGTCTTGGTGTGCTTTTGGTTTAAAAAGAGATTTTTGAAATGGATTTTATGTGCAAAGTTTGGGTATACTCTTTATAATTGTTTTTTGAAAGTTTTGAATGCTTTACTGGGTTGTGTAATAGGTGAAACTATATCAGCAAACTGTTTTGGTAGGAGTATATTTTTAAAAGGTCCATTTAATTTGTGAAAAGTCTACTATGTGATATGTATCATCTTGGAAATATTTTATTAAATTGTTTGAAGGAGATATTTTGGAGTGAAAGTGATGTGAAAGTGATGTGGAGTGTTTTGTGTGAGTGTGATGTGAAAAATTAAATTTTTGAATATGAAAGAAGTGTTATATTCCATGTGTGTGGGCTGTTATATGAGTTTAAATATCATATAATTGTTTTATAAAATTGTTTAATGGTTTTGTGGAAGTGTTGAAGAAATGTGAAATGTGTTGTGGGCTATTTTGGTGTGATTCGGATTTCAAAATCATTTTGAATGAAAAATGGATTTTTTGTGACTTGTGTGGTATACATATGGTCTGTTTGGTGAATTTGTGATGTGGAAATGATATTTTCATGTTCAATGTACATTTCTTGATGTGTTGAACATGTTTTAGCACAAGGGGAAAACCTGGGTATCTAGGTGGGTGGACGTGTACTAGTATGCTAGTGAATCCGTGGGGTTTGGCCTCAGTTTCACTTAGCAAGATTGACGCTTACAACTCTAACTAAACTATGATGATGATGATTGGGGACCAATAGGTTATGGGTATGTTCCCTACTAGTGGCTCGTGCACGAGAATGGATATTTGTGATGGTTACTCTCACCGAGATACGAGGTACCTGGGACCCACAGCTAGCTAGTGCCTAGGTGTTACTTCCTATTTCTTGTGCTCATTGTTTACTTTGTACTTACCATCGGCATACGGTATAGTTGGCTGGAAAATTCAGTAGTGTTGACATTTTTTTTAAAAGTGTTGATTCTTAATGATAGCCCACTTGAAAACTGTTTTTATTCAAAGTAGCATCTTTTAGAAATTGTAACTAGCTTTTCATGTTTTTGAAAACTTGCATGCTTTTCGTCTTTAAATGTTTATCACATGGAATATCTTAGTGGTGGTATCCTACTGGGCATTGGATCACACCCTACTTACACCCTTGGGTGTAAGTAGACATGGTTTTTTTTTGTCGCAGGTTGGGTACAATTTTTTTTTGTTCCAGTGGTTCGGGTTTCTAGCAGGTCCTTGGTGGTGAAGTCTTGTGGAGGTGGCTTGTGGGAGGTGCCCCTTGCCATGAGGGTTCTTGGGCTGTCCTTATTTGGATTTTTAACTTTGGTATAGACCTTTTGAGTTGTTTTAAGCCATGTAATTCAGTTCTGAATTTTTGTAAAAGATTGTTTGGTTTGAAAATCCAGATTTGTTTCATTGGATTCTTTTGTTGTTTTATGTTTATAAACTCGGGTAAATCGTTCCCAATTTTCATTTTATGATACCCGGGCACTTGTGCCAGCCCGTGGGGATCGGGAACGCCCTTCGGGTCCTGCCATGGACCGGGTCGGGTGCCGAGTTTGAAGGCGACCAGATTCGGTTCGTGACATTAGAAGTTTCCTAGATCGTCTCAACCTAACAAAACTCAAAACAAGCAAAGGTTTACTAACCTTTTTTTTGGACGCATGGTCCTCTCATGATGCATTTTCACCCCTGCACCTCATTGGTGCTCCCGTTTCATTTCCGACACCCAACGTATCCTGCACCGCATTGGTGTTTGTCTCCATGAGGTCCTGCATCCTATGGACGCTCAAAATAAAACCTGATGCCATGCACCTCAAGTAACATGCATCCTTGATTCCCTGATGCCCATGGAACCACAAGTAACCCGCATCCTCGATGCCCCTGATTCTATGCATCTCATACATATATATAAATATATCACGCACCCGATATGGAGCCAATCCTAATGATTAGCATCTAGTCAGTCCACATAGATCTTGTGCATCACGTGCACTCAAAATGGACATGCCTCTACAGGTCATGCCAAAAAGAAAACATGGAAATCATGGCCACACCCATGGTGTACCTCTAACCATCATAGGCTCACCAGCCTACTCATCCTCTGGAAACTCCATGGCGTGCACCTGGCCTAATGTATGGATACCTGATGCCTGACCTCCCTGCGGTGCTGCTCCAGTCACCAACCACTGACCCCTCAACTGGATCTCGTTGTCTTTTTCACCTCCTCCGTGTGCGGCTGAACCACAGCTACCCTCTCCTGAAGTCGAACCTAAACCAACTATAGATTCCACCATCTATCTTGGTCCCTACCAGCCGGTTGTCTGAGAAGGCTACCTTCAGAACCTCTCAAGATGCTCAACCTGTCCACATGCTCGGCACTCCTTTGGAGGCCTATTGCACTGAGTCTGAACATTTCCTAGTTGTCCACACTGAAAGAAAACCACTGTTGAACTACTATGAGGTGGTCTATCTGAGTCCTTGGTCGGATTTCCCTGCTGGACCACATCTTTTCCTCGCTTCCTATTGTCTGAACAGTCGCCTGAAACTATTCCCCGACCAACTTGGGGCCAATCCCTCTAGTTTCCCTCTGCTATGAGTGCTTGATTCACCACCTCTGAGAATGAACCCAGCCTGAAGATATTCACCTGGATCCTAATGGCATGTCGCAATCCATCATCGAAGTGCCTCACCCTTGCCACGTCATAGCTTACCATACTAGTTGAAAATCAAGACAACTCGGTAAAAGTAGTTGCATAGTCCATGATGGACATGTCTCCCTACTAAAGGCTCAAGAACTCATGAGCTCTCTCGTCCCTCAGTGTATCTAGGTAAAAGTTCTCAAAGAACCTGTCATTGAAGTACTTCCATGCCATTCCATCATTCCTGCGAGCCTAAACCTACACATCCCACCAATGCTTTCCCGGCCCTCACAGCATATACGTCGCCAGCTTGACCCTCCACCATGGAGGCATCTCGATCTATTCTAAGATCATATTCATGATCTCTATCTAGTTCTTAGCCGCCTATGGACCAACCTCACCCTTTAAAAGCATTGGGTGCTGCGACTGGAACTCCCATGTCAGATATTCCATAGATGGATCTGTACCCTATGCGCCTCTGTCGATTCCCTGCAAGACACATACCAGGCTAGCTCAGAACTTCTCATCGAGCCATGGTCCGAACGCTACCAAACCCGGCTGCTACCCTACTTGCACTGGATACTGAACTTGATCATGTCCCTAAGCCTGTACCTGCGGCTCCTGATCTGCCTGCACTGGATCCTGAACCCGATCCTGCACCTACGACACTGTATCATCACCCGCCTGATGCTCCATCGAGACGTATAAGAGGAACCCACTGAATACCATAAATGGTCAGACAACCCACATATTCCCACAACATCCCATACTCATGGCCTCTTTACCCACCCTCATCAGAGCCAAGTATCAAAAGTACCTCGGGCCATGCCCGTCCCAACAACCAACGTTGCCTCAAATAGACAACCCAGTCACCCACTCCCGGTGATCAAAATCACCTCAACCATAGTACCTTCATGTCACATGCAATTCTGCTATAATATAATCCTGGCATACCACATTGCAATAAACAAGCAATTCTATCATGAATTTCACCTATGCACATTTCATGAGAATACGAATCATGGCAATTGACATTTTCTTCACATGGTATCATCACATCACAAAGAATACGTGCAGTTATAAAATTGAAATAACCTAAAATATTCCTATCAAAATCCAAAAAACCAATCCTTTCCATACAAGGTCAAGGTCCAATTCTCCCTTACCGCATTGGGTCAAGGTTCACATATCACAATCAAGAACATTACACACCAAGTGAGCCACCAAGGTGGAAATCATATAAACTGTAATCTGAGTAAAATCAAACATCAATTCCCACCCATGGAAAGTTGTCCCATACCTCATCCCGGGGGACTCTGGCACCCAAACACTGGCTAGAAACACAGTTCCAATAAAAACCTATCTCCAGTCTACCATATCCCAAATAATAAAACTAGCAGAAATAAAAAGAGAAGTCTCAGTCTCATTAGTAGCCAGTATGACACTACTACTAAATCCCTATCATGAACTCCTTTGATACCACTTTGTAACAACCTGGACCTGAATAGCCACCCGAACAGTGCTAAACGGGTCGGGTTTTACTACCTTAGGCACACCTCCCCAAACACCAAAGGCTGCCAACTAGCAGCGAGGGTATTTTTAGGTATAGTTGGGAGGTTATACCCTCTTGGAGGATAATAATGGTATTGGTATGAGTATAATAATAAATTTGCAGCGGAATAAATGACTCATCAGACTCAAACCAGACCCGTTGAGTGGAAACACATTCAATATCGATAAATAGAAAAAATAATAAATATAAACAACAGTAGCGGAAAATAAACACAACAGCATGCTGCTCACTTGTAACTACCAATGAACAACAAACATGCATCCAAAGCAGGTTATACAAATCCATATGTAAATGTGCCAATGGCTAACCAATTGTAGCTGCAAAATAAGTAAGCATGCTGATGCAGGAAAGTAAGTAAAACAAAGTAACTCCAGTTAGGAAAGACCTCAAGGTCCATACTATCTCCATGCAACAGCTAATGCAGCCCAACTCCTGAAGTTGGCCTCTTTCCTTCACGTAAATCCATAAAGTCTACACGCGTCCCGAAGGGCCCGTGCAAGGTGTGATACGAATATCAGTAGGATACCACCCAATGGTGCGTACCTAATATAAGTGTTTAAGTAGACATACGTT
Organism: Viscum album; assembly: GCA_963277665.1. Lineage (NCBI taxonomy): Eukaryota > Viridiplantae > Streptophyta > Magnoliopsida > Santalales > Viscaceae > Viscum > Viscum album. The sequence goes on from OY728156.1 coordinate 1,281,696,764, forward strand.
TATATGGAAAACAGTAAACAGTACGATGCACAAATAAACACAAACTCCACTGGTGATTAGCACCTACCATGGAGTGTCATCTGCTTCGGCCAACACTGGAATCTCTGTCATGTAACCTAGCACCATGTGCCCCCTAACACTGTGTGTCTCAAGTACCGACATCTTGAAGGCATGCCCAAGAAATAGTAACCCAGAGGAACAACGATGTCTTCCCTAAAATAAAGTAACTGAAGGGACAATGATGTCTACCCTCAAAACAAAGTAACTGTAGGGACAACGATGTCTTCCCTCAAAACAAAGTAACCAGAGGAACAGCGATGTCTGGCCTCAAAATAACAGTGATCCTCTGCTGCCAACTCGATAGCCTCAACGCTATCCCTTGAAGGCTCTTCACCTCCCACGTGGCTTCCTACAGCAAGCACCCCCAAACCAAAAGTACCTAAACCACAACTAATGGTGGCCTCTACCCACACGAGTGGTCAAAACCACCTCATCACGGAGTCTCTCTATGTGCACACTACTCATAGTTCCGGGTGAGTGGTAATCACCAAAATAGTACCCAAGCCACAATACCTCTGACACCTCATGTCCCTGCGACCATGTCGCTCAAGTCTGATGGTCTTTCCATCCCAGTAACCCAGGCCATGCCCAACCTGACAGTCATCCGGCCTCAAACCGACACCCATGACGCCCAATCACATGGTCAGAACCACCCAACGTAACCTAGGCCAAGCCCAACCTGTGATCAGCATCACTCAAGAATATCTGGGCCATGACCAACACACCCAAAAGGGTTCCAGTATATGCAATTCAGAAATTACATATATACACATTTAAACAAAACACAATAACAGGAAAAACAATATAAACAGTTGAATTGCACTAACCCAGCAGTTATCTAACAACATACTGAGGTCTTTAAAGCCTCTAACAAGTCATATCAAGGTTCAATAAACTAAAATCAATAGTTTAAAATAATACAATTCAATTAATACCATTTGGGCGCCCCCGGCAAAAATACCCCGATGAGCAACGGACACTCACCCAGCCCCGCTCAAGAAACACAAGTAACAGGGCATCCCCAAAGGTATCCCATAGGTCAATGAACAATTAAACAGGCAATACTAGGTAAATTAGGGTCTCACTCAAAATACCCAAATACGCGCATTAATCCTCTCCACCCAAAGGTCTGCAAAAACATAAAAAGAGGTATGCACCACCTACCTGAGACTCGTAGACGTAGGCATGTCTGATATCAAGATCTAATTCGAATCTAATCTTCGTAGATCTACATTTCTGTCAAATCCCAACAATTACACTCGGGTGTAAACTGCGACGCATGAGGCAAAGAATCGAGAACGGAATAGGGTGTGTGGGGTTAGCCTTGCTGTTTTGATCCCGCTTCCACTAACGGATTGAAGAATGGATGACAGATGAAGAATCTAGAGCTAGATATGTTCTTTAGGTTTTTGAAATGGAGAGTTCCTGACGTTGGGGAAGAAGAAGACGTTTTATGAAATAAGATGTGACGACCTTTCACTTAAGAGAATAAAAAAAGTACATGGCATGTATTTAAGAACTACACAGCGTGTAGTGGACTTTTCTGTACTCTAACCTAAGTGGGGTAGCCACACAGCTTGGACTCTCCACACGGGTTGACACACGGCTTGAACCCAGCCGATACACAGAAGAGAAGATACACGGCGTGTCGAGTAACACTACACGCCATGTAGTAGGAAATTTCTACATGGTCATCACACAACATGTACTCGGTGAGCACACGACTGGTACTCACCTAACCCATACATGGTGTGTACTTTAGGGTACTCGGCGTGTAGTGTGGAAATTTCCAGAACATCCCATATTTTCCTAGTTTCTTCAGAAACAATTCAAAAATTCAAACGGGGTCGGGATTTTGACCTGTTCTAAAAACCCAGGTTCTTACAAGTACTTTGATGTCGATAGCGAGAGGATCCAATTCTTAATTTTTGATTTCATATTCACCACTGATCTTATTTATCACTAGCTCCAAATTCCCTTTGATATTCAGGTAGGTTATCTACAGCTACAGTACTAGTTCCAAGCTAGTGATAAGGGCTTGTAATTCTACTTCATTATTCATGTATCCTTCAAATAGTGAGAAGAGTAGAGAAAATTTTCTTTTCCTATAGATAAAAATATAATCCCTAATACAACCTAATTTTGATTTGTATTTTTCTATCATTTTTCTAATAGGACGTTAGGAGGAACTATAAAAATACATATCCCATGTCCAGGGATTTTCATGGGCATAGAAAAACTTCTCATCAGGAAGCTCAGTGTCCACTAGTGTACTTTCCAGGGTGGTATATTCCATGAGGAAATCATCGGCAGACTTCCCCTTTAATAGATTCCATGAAATGAACTAGATGTTATACAATTTTTGGATGACTTATTTTCAAGCCAAACACCTGATAATAATGGGATGGACATAGATGTACTTGAGTGGATCAATACGAGATACCAAGTGGAATTCATGGTGCTACAAGTAATGCCTCAACTTTTTCACTACAAATATGAGTGCGAGGAATTTTTTCTCGATATCCAAGTATTAGGTATCAGTTACTAGCATCATTCGGCTAAGGTAGTTAAGAATTTTCTCATTTCCCACATTATTTTTCTCTATGATTATAGCACAAAGAGGTCATTCCATGATGTCCACATATAAGAAAAGTGACTTTCCTTACACTAGTGGCATCAGGACTGGTATGTGAAGTAGGTACTACTTGAGACTGTAGTAGGCTTGTTGGAATTCATAATCCCATTGATAATAGATTCCATTCTTCAATAGATTGGTGAAGGGGAGAGATTTTATAACCAGGGTGGCTATGAAATATTGAATTTGGGTGACGTTCCCGTAGATCCTCTATAGTTATTTGATATTCCTGAAGTTGAAATTTATAGAATAGCACTAGTATTTTTTGGGTCTACATCAATTCCACGATGGTATACCAAAAATCCATGAAACTTACCTGATGTTACCCCAAAAGAACATTTTGTCATATTCATCACTATACTGTTTCGCCACATCTCTTTGAAGACTTTTGGAATATCCTTGAAGTGATCACATCACTGCCAGGATTTGACCACCAAGTCATCATCATAAAATTCCTCTATTCATATCAAGGAGGGATTAAAGATATGATGCATGTCACATTGATACGAATCACCTATTTTTTTTAATCCAAATTTCATGATTTATAGAAAAAGATTCCCTAGGGTGCTCTGAAGGTAGTGGCTTCCTCATATTTAGGGGACATATTTATCTGATTGTACCCTAAGTACCCATCTATAAAGGAAAGGGTATGGAAGCCAGTAGTTGTATTGATCAAGAGTTATGTGATCGAAAATGGGATGTTGTACTTGATATAAATTTTGATTAATATATTTGAAATCGATGAAGACCCTAATCTTTCCATTCTTTTTATTTATAGGGATGATGTTGGCGAGCCATATTTGGTATTTCAATTCTCATACAAAATTGGATTTGATAAATATTTCAATTCCACCTATAAATTAGTACCATGAAAGGGTGCATCCTCCTGGATACCTAATTGAAAACTAGATGTTCATTGGGTAAGACAAGATGGTTTGCGGTCATATATGGATTCAGTCCAAGAATTTATATATAATTCCAAGTAAACACATATCTATGTTGCTTTAGAAATAAAATGTACATCTATTTATCTTTGAGAGGCATGGAGGCACTAATCAATATAGGTCATGGGACTTATTTTATTCCCATATTTACCTACCTGATCTCATCAATGGTGGTGGAGACTCCCTCCTCAAATGTGGGAGGGCAGTTCCTGAGGCCATCCTATTCTTATTACACCTCTGAGTCTATTGAGGAATTTTTTGTTGAGGTTGAAAATTTGATGGAATATCTATCACTATTAGGGTGAGTGGGGATATGATAAAAGTCATTATCATCCCCTACTACCATAGTCATTTCATATATATTCAAGAGATTATTTTTTTTACACTATCACTATGGACTAGAAGAGCTTGGATATCTAGGATTGAGTCTACTGGCTCAACTAGATTTATGGGTAGCACATAATTGATGTTGATCATACTCTAGGGAATTAAAATGGCAGCCTCTAAGTCATTGGGGGTTGCAACCTGTATATTTTCATCCACCATTGGTTATTTTAATTCCCTTTTATAGAACCCTACATTTGTATATGTGGTTTCACAATACTCGAAGGGGGCATTGTCACCATATTGTATGTTGACCCTTCCATTGATGGGGTATTTCAAGAACTGATTAAATGTTGATGGTATCACGATGTGGTTGTGAATCCAAGTCTTTTTGAGTCATTGTATGTTATGTCCTACTAGATAACCATTAACTCAGTGCTAGACGTGAGATCCCTAAACTAATCATTGAGTTTGATCTTCCTAATAGGTCTTTACTCACTATTATTATATCCTTGAATAGTTAGCTTTGTGGGAGACAAGTCCCTTTGCTATATCTCAAACATCGGAGGGTCCTAATTGGGATGGGGTTAATCCCAGAACCATTTTTAATCAGATCCCTCTGGATACTGAGATTATTGAGTATTCTTGAAACATATAGGGGTCTGATGTGTCCCTGGATGACCTCTTCCTAATCATACTCTATAAAAAATATGGTGAAATGGAATTATGATGGAATGATATCCACTCTATAAACCTTGGTTGTATTGATTTGTGTCTCAAACTTCTATGGGATCTAAAGGGATTTAATTACTGCATCTCTAAGTTCTTTTGAAATATGGAGCACATCCGAGATTGAGAGATTTCAATGGATAACCACTAGATATTTTAGAATTTCATAATTTTGTTTGAGAGGTTAGTTCATCCCTAGATGGGTATTCTCCTTATTATGTGGCTCAGGAGTTGGGGAATTTGAGTTAAATAGGCCGGGTTCTTGTGAATAGGATTAAGGAGCATCTTCCAGTGCCATAGATCAGTCTAGCCTTCCCAGTTGTTTGGGATGATCAAATAATCACTCCCCTTGTCCAGAAGTTGTATAATATAACTAGGCATGAATTACCATTGTGGGTATTGTGTCACCTCCATGTCCCAATTGGGATCATTAGAGTTCTTGACCAAGGTTCTCAATCACATATATATCCTTTGTAGGGATGTGACTGAGATACTGGGTCTGACCATGACTAAATTGTCCCATGAATCTTTGGATCCTTCTCCTTCAGCCTCCATATCCCTAATGGGGTATGGGGAACTCATACTCAAAGGTATATTATTCATTGAAGAATGGTTATACTAATTGTATTGTGTTAACATAACCAAATATTAGGTATTTGTACGATGAGGGATCTATTAGGGGAAGTGGTTCCCGTGATTCTAATATTGCAGAGAAGAAGTATGAAAGAGTTAGAGCTTGCGTCGAAGTTGAATATGAATCTTTCTATTCTGTCTCTTCCTGTATATAATGGTTGTGTACACCTCCAATAGGAATATTTTATTCCCCCTCCCTAAGTGATGGGACCATTATAGGTCTATAAAGATGTTCTCTTAGTATGGCATAAGCTCAGTAAACTATCTTTCAATTCATCCAGTTTTTGAACTTCTTCTTGTGCTTAGCCTGAACTGTTTTCCAATAATTCTCTTCTTCTTATGGGAAATAGTTTTATAGGTCACCTATACTGGGGATTCCTCCAACATCACATTCTATGAATCTACCATTATTTTAAGGGTGTGTTTTAAGAAGAAGTAATCTTGAATGTTATGACCCATCCTTCTATAGAAATGGAAGTGGTCCAGAAAGTCCATGGGGTGACCTCATTGGGATTCCTAGGTTGTGGTAGCTTGAGTAGGTTTTTTTTGATGGATTCATGGAGATAACCAGGTACTTTCCCATTTCAGAAGGATTATGTTTTATTCATCTCTTTCTCAAATCTTGGGTGACCCTGGTCTCCTTTTTTATTCTGTGCATGGGTGATTTTGTTGTTGATGTCACTCAATATGAGGCACTATGTGGTTTGGGACCTTCCTATGTGCTTGAATGGGTACTGCTACTGGTTTAAAATTAATAATGACAACCTCTACCTTGTCACACCTTTTACCTTGTGATGAGGGTATGATTCAAGACTTATCCCAGATCTACTGAATGGAGTCTTCCAAACATTGTGCCTTTTCTAAAAACTCATGGAATCTACCTAGATATTTCATCAGGGTCAGAGGTGTCTGCAAATCATCCTAGAGATTTCAGTACAAAGTTCTAAAAATTTCTCCTACGAGAGAGGAATGTTGAGTGAGTAGGTTAAACCTTTCCATAAAATTATGAATTTGGACACCCTATCATTTTTATGTTACTTGTATTTTTTTAGGTCCAATATTTTTATTTTCCTCAGCATATAGCTAAAATAGTAAAGGAATTGGTGATAAAGGTCTTTCCATCCTATAATAGATCATATTGGTAGACTGTTGTACCAAACTAAGGTTGGACCTATCAGAGATTGTAAAAAATACCTCAACTTAGTCTCCTCCTATTGATATCAAAGACCCATTATCGGACCATGTTGAGGCATGGAGTGTGTAAGATTATTTTCAAGGTATCCCGCACCTTCAAAGGTGGATAAGGTAGGATTTCTGAAATTGGGTGGGGAAAAGTTTCATCCAACCATTCGGGATATGGCTTCCACTCAAGCTGCACAGGTGTGTATCACCCTTCCATGGATTCCATTAATGTATATAGGGACGCGATTGTGTTGAGTAATTCTAGAGGTAATGGTTTCTAATCCCCCTCCCATTTGCAAGGAGATTATGGTGTTTGATGAGGTGGCCCTGTTTTCATCTCTTGTTAATTCTCAATTCATAATAAGACTGAATGATCTCCCTAGTGAGGGTTAGGCTATTGTCATAATGGAGGTAAGTCACAATAATTTTCAACTTCCTTATTTATGTAGACCATTTGACTAGATCTAAATCCAGTATGACACTCATATGTTTTTCCTGAGGGTAGATCGTCTCTTTACAGACATATGGGAGGATGGATATTCATATTAGCCTAAAGATAATACCCAGTCAGAATATTTCTCTTCAGTAGCTACTTGTTGAGTTGTCTGAGATTTTTTATCTCATTCTCATATTATTACAAATCCTCCACTATAGAAATAATTTTGGATCTTCTAGGTGATGAGTTAGATATTACAACTTATTTCCATTTATCTTTGGTATTTCTCCACCATAGAGGTGGCAACTCAATATTCGAAGGTTCTAAGTTTTGGATCCTCCTTTGGTTTTGGGTACGTGTAACCTTAGTGAGTGAATCAAGATCCTCCTCTCAAGGTATATTTTTCATATTTATTCTATTTTTATATGTATCTTGATCAACATTATATGTTGTGTTGATGGTGATGACATTTACATAGGTATATCGGAAAATTGTATTTGTCCCATTACTCTCAATGCAACATGATGATTCCATACTACACTACAACAAATGCCGGTCCTAGCGGCGGTTTTTTTCCGGTTTAGCGGCGGTTTAAACCGCCGCTATATTGTGTGGCGGCGGTTTACAAAAACCGCCGCTAAGTTTGGCGTCGACAATCTATTAGCGGCGGTTTTTTCGATTCCGCGGCGGTTTTAGAAATGTGTCGTAGGTCCGTCATTTAGTGGCGGTTTCTCTTCATTTAGCGGCGGTTATATGGGTATCTTATTCGCGGTGGTTTTAACCGCCGCAAAATTCAGGCGTTTGATGCGCCTATTCTGCGGCGGTGAATACCGCCGCTAAATATCAACATAATATATTTAGCGGCGGTTTTAACCGCTGCTAAATTCTGCCCAGTTCATCATTTAGCGGCGGTTTTAACTGCCGCTAAATGATTCCCGGTTATTTAGCGGCGGTTAAAACCGCCGCTAAATGCTCACAGGTATGGAATTAGCAGCGGTTTTAACCGCCGCTAAATGTTGAACTGGAAAAAAAATATGTTGGATCTGCTCCACCACTGCCCTAAATTTTCCAAAACCACAGCCACATCTCACCCATCAGCCCCACATAATATCACATCCACACATATTTGTAATGTACAACAGCTTACAACATTATTACATCATTACCATTTCATATTCCATCACTAAAAGAATACTACCACAAACCACTACACACAAAAACCAACATCCTCATAATAGTGACCATAACATCTCTTACCATAATAAAAACCAACATTAAAAATTTACACAGGTCACACATGAGTGGTAGAGGTCACACCGTGCCTCGGATTGAGGCGGGGTTGACTCGTACATGTCACCAAGGACCCGTGGATCCTTCTCCTAAAGGATGAAGGCAATCCGGATGCGTCTGGTCAGATTTACGTAGGTCAGTTGTTGTTTCCAATTAAAGTGGTGTCCATTTTAAACAAGAGAGCGACTATTTGGGTGATAGCGGTCACACCGTGCCTCATATTGAGGCAGGGTTGACTCGTACACGTCACCAAGGACCTGTGGATCATTCTCCTAAAGAATGAAGGCAATCCGGATGCGTCCGGTCGGATTTCCGTAGGTCAGTTGTTGTTTCCAATTAAAGTGGTGTCCATTTTAAACAAGAGAGCGACCCTTTGGGTGGTAGCGGTCACACCGTGCCTCGGATTGAGGCAGAGTTGACTCGTACATGTCACCAACATCCTCATAATAGTGACCATAACATCTCGTATGTCAGTTGTTGATTTCACTTAAAATTAAGTCCATTTTTAACAAAACAGTGACACTGTGAGTGGTGTCGGCCACACCGGGCCTCAGATTGATGCGGTGTTGAATCGTACACGTCACACATGAGTCATTGATTGTTGTGAAAAAGTATCAACGCAATCAGAAGCCGTTAGATCGGTTTGGCGTATGTACGTAAAATATTGTCCATTTTAAACTAAATACATACACTTGGAGTGACACCAGTCACACCGCGCCTCTGATTGAGGCGGGGTTGAATCTTACACGTCACATTTGACCCATGGATAGTTGTCCTTAAGTTTCAATAGAATCCCAATGTGTTTGGTCGGTTTGCCGTATGTCAGTTGTTGATTTCACTTAAAATTAAGTCCATTTTTAACAAAACAGTGACACTGTGAGTGGTGTCGGCCACACCGGGCCTCAGATTGATGCGGTGTTGAATCGTACACGTCACACATGAGTCATTGATCATTGTGAAAAAGTATCAATGCAATCAGAAGCCGTTAGATCAGTTTGGCGTATGTACGTAAAATATTGTCCATTTTAAACTAAATACATACACTTGAAGTGATACCGGTCACACCGCATCTCGGATTGAGGCGGGGTTGATTCGTACACGTCACATATAACCCATGAATCGTTGTCCTAAAGTGTCAACACAATCCGAAGGCGTTTGGTCGGTTTCCCGTATGTCAGTTGTTGATTTCTCACTTAAAAATAAGTCCATTTTGAACAAAACAGAGGCACTTGGAGTTGTGTCAGCCACAACAGGCCTCAGATTGAGGCGGGGTTGACTCATACACGTCACATTTGAAGGTGAGTATGCATACACGATATGTAGAAGGGTGATTTTGTGTGTGAATATGTTGGAGAAATGTTAACTCCCGCAGTTCTGAAAAGAGTCACTATTTAAAAGAAAGTCACAAGTTTAGATACATCTCAAGATGGTCAGTTTAAAGACATTTTGAGGGACACTACTAAAGACATGCTTAGATATGCACACATCCCCCACTTTTAGATCGTTGTCTACTACAATGATCTTCCAAACAAGATATGCATTAGAACGCTCATGATACATAGAGAAATTCACTGGCCACCTTCGAGAATGATCTGAAGCACAAACCATGACAGCATTATGTTTTTAACTTCAGCACCTCAATTGAGAATGTGACACCTTTCAGGACTTGGCGCCATTTTATGTCGTTTCGTCCACTGAATGGGTCTATCCTTTTATTTAATTTTTTTAACTTCAGTCAAATATTCTAGAAAGATGTTGCGGCAGATCCTTCACCATTTTGTTTTGCTGAACATCTCATTACATTGTTAAAAAAAAGCAGGGTGTCTTGCATGGGCAATACGTTCCTGTATTGAAGATGATGCACTCCCATTTATTCGAACCCACAAAACCACCCCGCATGAGAAAACAGGGACTCATATTTTTCTGGAAGGCGGGGAGGAACCCAGGCACCTGCCGATGACCGCCGCGCCGTGGGGTGGTTTTGTGGGTTCGAATAAATGGGAGTGCATCATCTTCAATACAGGAACGTATTGCCCATGCAAGACACCCTGCTTTTTTTTTAACAATGTAATGAGATGTTCAGCAAAACAAAATGGTGAAGGATCTTCCGCGACATCTTTCTAGAATATTTGACTGAAGTTAAAAAAATTAAATAAAAGGATAGACCCATTCAGTGGACGAAACGACATACAATGGCGCCAAGTCCTGAAAGGTGTCACATTCTCAATTGAGGTGCTGAAGTTAAAAACATAATGCTGTCATGGTTTTTGCTTCAGATCATTCTCGAAGGTGGCCAGTGAATTGATCTATGTATCATGAGCGTTCTAATGCATATATTGTTTGGAAGATCATTGTAGTAGACAACGATCTAAAAGTGGGGGATGTGTGCATATCTGAGAATGTCTTTAGTAGTGTCCCTCAAAATGTCTTTAAACTGACCATCTCGAGATGTATCTAAATTTGTGACTTTCTTTTAAATAGTGACTCTTTTCAGAACTGCGTGATATGAAGGTATTTTGGAGATTTTACTGGTTCATGCATGATATGAAGGTATTTTGGAGATTTTACTGGTTTTTTGTCCAAAGGCCAAAGAAATGTGGTCCATCATTCTTTCATGTTACTCGTACACGTCACCAAGGACCCGTGGATCCTTCTCCTAAAGGATGAAGGCAATCCAGATGCGTCTGGTCAGATTTACGTAGGTCAGTTGTTGTTTCCAATTAAAGTGGTGTCCATTTTAAACAAGAGAGCGACCCTTTGGGTGGTAGCGGTCACACCGTGCCTCGGATTGAGGCGGGGTTGACTCGTACACGTCACCAAGGACCCGTGGATCCTTCTCCTAAAGGATGAAGGCAATCCGGATGCGTCTGGTCAGATTTACGTAGGTCAGTTGTTGTTTCCAATTAAAGTGGTGTCCATTTTAAACAAGAGAGCGACTCTTTGGGTGGTAGCGGTCACACCGTGCCTCGGATTGAGGCAGGGTTGACTCGTACACGTCACCAAGGACCTGTGGATCGTTCTCCTAAAGAATGAAGGCAATCCGGATGCGTTCGGTCGGATTTCCGTAGGTCAGTTGTTGTTTCCAATTAAAGTGGTGTCCATTTTAAACAAGAGAGCGACCCTTTGGGTGGTAGCGGTCACACCATGCCTCGGATTGAGGCGGAGTTGACTCGTACATGTCACCAAGGACCTGTGGATCGTTCTCCTAAAGGATGAAGGCAATCCGGATGCGTCTGGTTGGAATCTATGTATCCCTTCAGCGACAATGAGTTTGTGTCACCATTATAATTTTGGTAACTAGGTGAGGTGGTGCTAAGAATTTTGGGCCATGAGTTGTGGAGAGGATTGGAACAAAGGTGTTCCGATTGGCTCTCCACAGGGTAGTGTAGTTCCTTATCGATATCCTCTTGTGCGGTGGTATAGTAACATTACCTAAACCTTTAATTTTCATTTGATGTTGATAATAAATAGTTGAGAGATGAACTTTAGTCATTTTTATTAAAAATACACACTATAAACCTATCAATTATCCTTGAGAGATGAACTAGGGTATTAACTAGACCATAAACCAACTTTAAAGATATAATCAATTTGACGTGTCATGACAATGTGGTCTGTTCCTATTGGTGAAACCAAGGGGATCGACACTACAATGTAGATTAGGAAACCCTAAGAGTGGGAGAATCCACAATGGGAGATTTCGGAACCATCCTCACAATAAAATACACAAATCAATCACTATTTTCCATGATTAAAATTTCATTTATTCACTTAAAATAGGGAGTTAAATTACCTATATGTTGTTGTCGGTGCTTCCCATCATTAAATATCTTAATCACTATTCGATGATAGAAAGTTGACTCAATTTATTTACTTTATTCTATTTTTAGATTAATTATTTGGGAAATACACCTCACCCTATTCATTTGAATGGTCATGGAATAAAATCCCAACCATGAAAACTATAAAAAATACCCCATTAAATCATCATATAATCATTCTATAATCACTGATTAATCATAACACCACTTGTTCACACCAGGCTTCCCCACACTACTGAAATTCTATCACATAAATGTATGTACTTGTACCCACAAAAATGAAGTGTGAGCTGATCACTAGATGAATTTACCCCCACCCTCTTACATGTTTCTCCATAATTTCTAGATCTCCCACAATATCTCACCCTAGTAGATTTTTATAGACCACTTTACATGGTCAAGATGAAATTTCCCTTGATTTCAACCCCATATGAACACTCTTACCACATTGATATTTTATTATTATCCCATTATATTATGATATACATATGAATTAAGATCCAAATCAACCAACCTTATCACCTATTTACAAAATCACCACCTTAAATCATTAGTACGAGTGTATCCATTTCCTAGAATTCTTTCCTTACACCCCATCTGTGAATCACCTTGAAAAGGTTTCCTTTTCCCAAAACCCCATTAATATTGAATGTATTTATATTTTTTACTCATATCTTAGTGTATAATTTAGTTATCAAGACTTCCATTCATTCCAACCATGCTTCTAAAAACTTACAATCATCCTAATTTCCTTATGAGTAAAATAATTATGCTAACATGAAATCCCTATCTCAAATGAATGATAAGTATCTTATCAAAGGTCACTTTTTCCTAGATTAACTAACCTTTATAAGGATTATTATTGATAACTATCCAATTATTATTTCACCTGGATGAATCATTTTTCCACATTATCCAAATCATCCCAAGACTAGGCTGAATATGATATTACCTTGCAACCCCAAATCAATATCCCTATTTTTCAACATCTGAGAATAAATACATATTGAATCAAACCCAAGTCAAGTACCAAATCCCTTAAAAATCCTGTAAAAATAAAAAACACAAATCATCCTAGACATATCATAAGTCCTCACCCCTATCATAGAACTAACCTTCAGTGATAATAACACCCTCACTATAGGTTTCACCAGATGGCCGGGTCTATGGGTACGATTCATGGATCATAAACTTGGTCATTATATCTAGTAAAACCCATAATACAACTTGAAATACATTTAACTTTTATATAAAAATCACAATCAGTCACCCCCATCAATATAAAATAATACCACAAGGATAGTCACACTTATATACATCGCATATCTAGTATATTATGAAGTAAAACTCTTAGATCTTGGCCAACTAAGATATCAATGATCAACCTCTTAATTCATTATCAAGTGATCATTGGTGATGTTTAATCCAACTAACATAACCCTAATCTATAATTTACCCTAGTCTATTAATTAACTTTACACCAATTAATCATTTAATTCCAAATTAATTACTAACCAATAACTTTTAATTAATCCAAGACTGTTCTCATTTTCATTTAAAAACACTATCGTATCATCATAAAAAATAATGCATCAACATTGTATCCACACAAATAATTTTCTCATTATGAAATTTTATATGGTTCATGAATAATCACGATTATGTCAAGCAGTAGACATAGAGAAAACTCACTTTGGGGCCGAGGTCGAAGCGAGAAAGGTCGTCGGGAGAAGGGGGTCACGGGTTGCCGGTCGCAGGCACCGCCGGAGGAGGTCGCGGGGTCGCCGGAGGAGGTCGCGGGGTCGCCGGAGGAGGTTGCGGGATCGCCGGGGGGTCACGGGGGGCTGCGGGTGAGGGTTGCAAGGAAGGGTCGTGGGGGGCTGCGGGCGAGGGTTGTAGGGAAAGGGGTCGGGGTAGGGAAGGGTCGGGGTTTTTTAAAAAAAACAAAGGTTTAGCGGTGGTTTATTAAAAACCGCCGCGAAACGTATTTCGGAAAACGTTTAGCGGCGGTTTTGTGAACCGCCGCCACAAAACCGCCGCTAAACACTGTTTATTTTGTAGTGATACTTGCATTAGAGTCATTTTTTTGATACGTTTTCCATATTGGAACATTTTGTCTTGTGGCCCCGATGAGGTTTTATTTCTTTCATTTTAGGTTCCTCCCTTTTTGGTCTTTGAATAGTGACTTTGAGGTGTTTTTTGTCGTTTTTTCTGAATTGACCCCAAATAGAAGAGGTTCATCTTATAGTTGGTGAAAAGGATGGGATGCCAACCATTGATATTTACCTCCCGACCTGGAGAATAATAATTCCCTCTATGGTGATGATAATGACTAAAATTCTCCATGCCCTATGGGATAGGGACTATTTAGGGCCACAATTGGCATTTTTTTATCCTATTGTTGAGGATTTGATTCTTTCAGTCAATAATTTGAGGAATACTATAATGTTCATTGAGATATAAATAAACTCATCCTAAAAGGATGGGTTTGTTTGGAACTACCATTTATTTCCCTGGGATCCTCTCAGGGGATGTTCAACCTATTAATGGAGATTGAGATAAAAATACACCCAATCCAGTGGGTTGGTGTTTGTTTACAGCTGCTACAAATATATCTTAGATCCTCTCAGGGATTGATTATCTGAGGGGTAGAGGAAATGGTAGATATTCCCTTGGCTTGATGGGTAGGGTTCTCACCTAGATGGAAACTATGACGCTACTATTATGACCTGTTTGATTTGGTTCAATTGTGCTCGTGTATGATCCAGGTGTAATGGAAGCCCATGATGGGAGTCATTATTTATGGGAAGTTTTTTGGTTGATTGAAACTTTGGATTCTATGTTTGAAATTCATTTTGGTTTCTTTAAGGGTCCTAGTTTAAATATCTTTTAGCTATCATATCCCTTCATTCGTGATTTCTTTGCATCGTTGAAGTAGGGGGTTCTATTTTAGTGACCAACTGGATCACATGCTACCTGGTCCCCTGATTTTTCTGAAGGCTATGACATTACAGGATGTCGTATCTAGGGGGTTATACTATTACAGGGGTGTAGTAAAGTGTAGCACTCCATACTTTCCCCATTCTCAAATATGGTTATGTGACTTGGTTTCGGTGATTAGTTGTCAAAGAGTTTTGAGGAAATAGTAGTAAGAATATTGTAGATTTGTGTTGTCCTTTTCTGATTTTTGGTTCAGGGCCATAAATATAATGACCCATGATTAATGTACATGGACATTACATCATATTTTGTGAAATACTCAATACATTACAAAAATAGACGTCCAAAGACCATGTTAGTTTAGTGACTTTGGAAACATGGAACAAAAAACCTCTAACCCAGTGAAAGATCTCCAATGTGTCTAATGTGGCTTAATTTTAACTCTCTTTGCCACATCCTTTTTTTATTTT
This sequence comes from Viscum album, assembly GCA_963277665.1. Taxonomy (NCBI): domain Eukaryota; kingdom Viridiplantae; phylum Streptophyta; class Magnoliopsida; order Santalales; family Viscaceae; genus Viscum; species Viscum album. The sequence continues at coordinate 1,281,712,228 of OY728156.1, forward strand.
TTTTGGCTTTTTAATTTTAAAATGTTTATTTGTTAAATAATTAACAATTGTTGTGTTTTTGTATATTGTTGTGTAAAATAGCCAATCAGAGTGTAACTCATGTATCTTAGTGTTCATTTTTTGTCATTTTAAATAGTTCATAAATTAAATTATTCTTGTTAATTTGACTTTCATTTTTTATTTCACTCTTTCAATTTTTCATTCCTTTTAATTTTAAAAACAATTAGTTTATCAATTAATTATTTTAATTAATTATTATTTTTAATGCAAATAAGTAACTCACTTTAGTTTTTAGTCTTAAATAATTAAATTAGTTTTAACAATCTAATTTTATTCAATTAATATTTTTATTCTTTAATTTAATTAATTATTTATTTAATTCTTTAATTAATTAATTGGTTATTTAATTTAAGCAAGTGACTGTAAATATTTTAATTTGTTTATAATTTTTAAGCCAAATAAATTATTTCTTTTGAATAATGAATAATTAATTTTATTCTATTTTATCTTTTTTTTATTTAGTTTTTAATTCTATTTGTTAATTTAATTGATTAATTTATTCATCTATTTTAAGTTTTATTAAATTACCGCAAATTAGAACTAGATCTGACACACTATTGAAGAACACCACTTGGTCTCCCTCACCTCTCCCATTGTTCCTCTAAGCCATTCAGCATCGCCGCTCCTTCCTCCTACCTTGCCGTTGTTGAGTATCGCCACCATACTCTGCTAGCCACCACGCATCCTGGACCCTACAACATCACGAACCCACCCCATTTTCTTTATCCGCGTAGCACCCGAATCTTTTTCCCCTTGTGCCGCACTTGCTTCATCTTCCCGAGCCACACCAAATCACCTGCCTCATCCTCCTATCTGGCTGTCTCGCTGCACCCGCATCCATTCACCCCCTTCACCATCTCACCAGACCCAACCCCCATAACCCTCAATCCCCTTCTTCTTTTAATTTAATTTAATTTATTTTTATAATATAATATCTATTATATATAATAATACACAACATATTATATATATATGTATATATATTGTAATATATATATAATAATAATAATAACACTAAGAACTAATAAAATTATTTACATAATAAATATAATTATTTTATTTTTAATAAATTTTTAAGTTTAATAACATTTTTTTCTATATTATTTTGTTTCATTGTACATAATTAATAATTTATATAATAAATATATATAATAGTATCATATATTTATATTTTCATACAACATATATAATAATAATAATAGTATATTAATAGTTTATAAATGGTATTAAGTTTATTTATATTTAACATAAAAAAATTTAATAATAATTTTTTATTCTTATTTACTTTTAAATATTACTTTTATTATTTCATTTATATAACATTAATCTTTTTATAATTTATGTACATATAGTAATAAATATAATACTTACATAAAATATTTGTATTTTTTATACTTTTTATAAATTAATTTTTCATTTGTTTTCTCTTTTTATTCATTCTAAATTTTTATATTACAATACACTATATAGTAATAATGCATAGTTTACATTAATTTATTTTAATTATAACTCTTTTTGAATTCTTTTGTTTTCTGTTTCAAGAGGGGGTTCGTTGCGTGCATTTCTTCCGTTATGGAGCAATTTCCCTAGTGACGGTTAGGGAGAGAGGAGCAGGGTGAAAGAATTATGTGGAGGCCAAGGAAGACTAGAAGGAGATTCCAAATACTTTGATTCATGGAGTGATGGTGACAAGAAGGGCATTGCACGTGGGGGTGTCCATTCAGAGTAGGGACTAGATCCATTGAAAATTATATATTCTCAAGTAGGAGGTCACTTCCACATCATCCACCCTATATCCATAACTTCATCCAAGACCACTTCGTGAGCAGGCTATAATCACTTTCGGGGAACAGATTAGAGCATCGGAATCTGATCACCATTCCAAACTCCCAGGGCAGGAGCTCTGGAGAAACTCATCACCTCTTCACCACCATCGGGTAGAGAGTTGGAGATTTCTTGGATATCAAGCAGGGAGATGAATTACTTTTCTCATTTCTCTATTTAGTGAATTTTTCTTCAATATGAACTTCTTAGAGTTACACTTTAATATGTTAAAGTATATCACTATGCTTGGATAATTTTCTTTCGGGGAATACGCTGAGTTGGTTAGATTTTTTTTCTTTTTTTCATTCATGCATTCTTGCTAGTTATATTTTCAAAACATCAAGATTAAGTGAAAACGAATATTGCTTGAATCCTAATGCAAAATATTTTCAACCTGAGGATTTCATTAAAAAATAATTCATGCTCAAATGAGAGAGAGATTCACTGAGTTCAATCAACAAGTTGAACTTAGTGATTTCTGATTTGTTCTCAATTATTGACTATGAGATTACTGCAGTTGATAAACTGTAGTATTCAAACAATCACAGACTGATCAGACGACAAGTCTGGTTAGCCACTTTGAATCAGATCCATTTTTTCCATTAAGTTCATGAAAAGGGAATTTGGATTGAAGCTAGCCAGTGGACTTCCCCCTGCTTATCCATTGATAGTTTTGGTTGTTGTCTAACTGATCTATCTTCTCGCTTTCTCACTCTCACATTTACACATAACATCATCACCTCCATAGTTTGTACCATTGTCTATTTTAGTTTGAGTTTTTGTTCTTTTTTTGTTTTTACTTGATCACTAAGCACAACAATAGACCATCATGTGGTTCGACCCTGTCTTACCATTGTACTAAGTAGTAAGTATGAAATATAAATTTTAATTTTTTCTCGCCTGCTCAACAATTCACAGTGGTAAAATTTTAGCACCATTTTCTGGGAGGCCATGTGCGATCTTAAAAAACAAAAAAAAATCACGTAAAAAAACAAAACAAAAATTAAAACAAAAAAAATAAACTCAAATAAAAAAATGTAAATAAAAAATTCCAAAAAAAATTGTGAAACTCTTATTGCATGCTCACAAGGTAAAAGTCATATACCTTGGAACCTGTCAATCCTATAATTTAGAGACACTAAGAAAAAAAAGATAAAATCAAGATGGAAGAAGATAGGGGAGCAGAAAACCAAAACATTAACCAACATGAAAATCTGAATCAACCTATAAATGAGATATCTAATAGGCACAACATGAGATAATTCCTTTTACTTTCTCTGTCTAGAAACCCTTCATGCATTAGGCTCTCACCTAGGTCTAGGAATTATGAAATCAATAAATCCATGCTTAGTCACCTACCAATAGTCACTAAAATACCTAGTGAAGACTCTTTGGACTTCATCAGGGCCTTCTATTATAGTGTTCAATAGTTTGCACTTAGGGGTCTTACTGAGGAAGAGCTTAAACTAAGAGTTTTCCCATTCTTCCTAAAAGGAAATGTTAGGACCTGGTTCCAAAATTTATAAGAGGATATCTTTGTCACCTAGTATCAATTGTATAATTCTTTCACAATGAAATTCTATCCTAGGAGGTTGACATCAAAGATTAAACATAATATCACTAGATTTTTAAAAGATGAGGGTGAGTTGTTCCATGAATCCTGGGACAGGTTTAAAGGACTACTTAGGTAGTGTCCTAACTACCATTGCACTCCACAATTCATCATGGACACCTTCTACAATATTCTCACTCCCTAACACCAATCTTTGGTGGACCAGTCTGCTGGAGGGTACTTTAGTGGAAGGGCTACTGAGGCACTCAAACAAATATTCAATACCATAGCTCAAAACTCCCAGCACAAATGATCTAAGATGAGAACCATCATGAGAAAGGAACCCACTCCTTCCCCTCAATTTGAAACCCAAGCTATGGAGTTATTCAATGGGAGCACCCATAACACACTTAGGGAGCAGTGTCACCATTTTGGCATGTATGGCCATTCTCAAAACTATTTTCCAAACTTTGGCATGCATGTTTTGCCTCATGAGAGTTCCAGTTTTTCTGGCTATGGTCCTAGGATAAGTCTTAGGGAAGATACTTTCTCTAAAACCTATAACCAGTGTTATAAGAACCACCTAAACCTATCTTGGAGGGAGAAGGGAGTCCTTCGACCTACTTCCCCTCCTGGATTTCAGCAGCCTCCTTGGAAGCAATTCCAACCTCAACCCCAACCCAAGGCTGAGCCATCCAATTCCAAAGATATGGTGAGAGACATATTCCATCAATCGATAGGGATATTTGATGAACAAAATACTGAAAATTATTGTGATAAAGTTCAAATGGATGCAAGAATAAATAATCTAGAAATTCAAATGGGTCAGTTGGCTAGGGATGCTAATAATAGAGAGAAGGGTAGGCTACCCAACACCACTGAAGTTAATCCTAGGGAAAATTACATGGTTTTGCCTACCAAAAGTGGTCTAAAAACCCACCAAGATCCTAACAAAGAACCATAAACTATTGAAAATGAAAAAACATATGAAGATGAAAACTTGAATCTGAAAAAACATGAATCTGGAAACTATACATCAGCAATGGAAATTCCTTAGTTCCTACTATTTAAGCTCAAAAACCCAAAGAAAATGGATTTAAAAACAAATAAAATAAAGGGAAGAACAAGATTGAAGAAGAAGCTATAGAGATTCCCCTAATTGTTATAAATTTTTCCCTATTATTCCTTTTCTTAAAAGAATTAAAAAACTATCTCATGATTCTAAACTACTGAAATTTTATAAGGTGGTTAAAAAGATGAATAATGATATACCATTCCTAGAAGCCTTGATTCAAATCCCATTATATCTTAATTCAATCAAGAAAATATTTTCAAACAAAAAGGCATTGGAATAATTTTCCACTTATAGCCTGACTGAGGAATGTAGTGCTGTTTTGTAGAATAGGTTAACTCCTAAGCTTCAGGACCAAGGAAGATTTTTCATCCCCTACACCTTTGGGGATAGAGGTGGTAAGTTTAATTGTTTTTGTGACCTAGGTGCTAGTATCAATCAGATCCCTCTTTCACTTTTCCATAACCTAAGACTAGGAGTTCCCCAACCACCACTGTTGTGTTACATCTTGCTGATAGGTCCATTACTCATCCAGTGGGTAGGGTTGATGATCTGTTAGTGGGAGTAGGTAAACTCTTTTTTCATGTTTACTTTCTCATCCTTGATAGGGAGTGTGACCAAGAGGTACCTATCATCATTGGTAGGCCCTTCTTAGCCATATGAGGATCTTTCATAGATGTGTCTAAGGGGAAGTTTATTTTTAACTTGGGTGAAAAAAATAGGAATTCAATGTTTTTAAGAAAATCAAAGAACCCACCCACCATAATATTTCCCAAAGATAAGCTTCTAGTTATTGTGGGTAGTGTTGATGAAGAGTAAGAGGAGTTTATTCAGATGATAGAGGGGGTCAATTGTGAACATGTGATTCCTCCAGCCACTTGCACGGGGATTAGCTCAAGTATGGAGAGAGAGCCTATATATTAGTTTGAGGGAGAGTTTTTGGATCACCTTTATGAGTTTTCTATAGAACAAATTCTATTCCCAAGAGATAGGTCTAAGTGCAAGGAAGGTTTTTGTATTAGCTCTAGTAATGAGGATGAATCCTTCTTTACTATCTTATTCAAGAGGTAGCATGAAGACCTTGGGCCACCCAGGCCCAAGTGTCTTCCCTGAAGTGAGTCACCACCCATTATTGAACTCAAACCCCTCCATGTCCATCTCAAATATTAATTTTTAGGAGATAGTTTCACCCTTCCTGTTATTATCTCATCTAAGCTGGAAGAAATTAAATAGAAGAATTTGCTAAGTGTTTTGAATAAGTACAATTCTTTCATAGGATGGTAGATTGCTGATATCAGGGGGATAATTCCAGCCTTCTGCATGCACAAAATTCCCATGGAACCTAAGTGTAAGCATAGAGTGGAAGCCTTAAATAAGAATAAATCCAAACATGAAGGAAGTTGTTAGAGAAGATTCTATTAGGATGCTTGATATTGGGTTAATTTTTTTCATTTTTGATAGTCCCTAGGTAATTCATGTCCAAGTGGTCCCCCAAAAAAGTGGATTGACAGTGGTCACTAAAGAAAAGAATTAACAAATCCAAACAAGGGTAGTGAATAAATGGAGAGTCTGTATAGACTATAGGAAATTGATTGCTGCCACAAGAAAGGACCACTTTCCCATGCCATTCTTAGACCAAATGTTGGAGAGGTTGGTAGGAAATGAATTTTTCTTCTTTCTTGATGGTTATTCTAGTTACAAACATATTTTCATTTCACCTAAGGTCTAAGAGAAAACCACTTTCACTTTCCCATTTGGGACATTTGCCTACTGGCGGATGCCCCTTGGCCTCTGTGGCACTCCTGCCACTTTTCAAAGATGCATGATAGCCATATTTTCAGACATGATTGAAAAAATAATTGAAGTGTTGATTGATGATTTTTTAGTTGTAGGAAGTGACTTTGAGAGTTGTCTATAAAATCTAGAACTTGTGTTGGAGAGGTGCCAAGAGACCAATCGGGTATTAAACTTGGAAAAGTGCCAATTCATGACCACTAGGGGCATAATTTTGGGTCATAAAGTATATAAGAGGGGATAGAAGCTGATAATGCTAAAGTTTAGGTTATCCAAAAGCAGCCCTCACCTAAGAATTTAAAAAGAATTAGGAGTTTTTTTTGTCATCTTGGGTTCTATAGAAGGTTCATTAAGGACTTATCAAAGATTACTAGACCCATGTGTTCTTTACTAGTTAAGGACACACCTTTTTTGTTTGATGAAAAATGTTTAGAGTCCTTTAACTTGGTTAAGGAGAAGCTGACCACCTCACATGTGATCACTACCCCTAACTGGCAGCTTCCCTTTGAGTTTAGGTGTGATGCAAGTGATTTTATGGTAGGATCTATTTTGGGGTAGAGGAAGGATACAAAACTGCATGTTATTTACTATTCCAACAAGTTTCTAGATGATACCCAAAATAATTACTCCACCAATGAGAAGGAGATGGATGGTGTGATGTTTGCTTTGGAGAAGATCATGCAGTACTTGATAGGCTCTAGAGTTATCATTTTCACATACCATAGTTCCCTTAAGTACTTTCTTGCTAAGAAGGATTCAAATACCCGATTGATGAGGTAGACCTTGCAACTGCAGAAGTCTTGTTTTCTCATTAAGGATAAGAAAGGGGATGAGAATGTAGTATTAAAGGTGTTTTCATGGGTGCCCTCAAATGATTAGTGATTTTTTAGGTACTTAGGTGCAGTAGAGTGGCTGACCATGGTCGTCTCTCAAAGGAGGAAGTAAATTTGACAACTTATTAAAGGTATTTTAAAAATAACATAAAAGGGAATAATAAAACTAATTTAAAGGATGCGGGGGCATTTACCATTCATAAAACTATAAGAAGTCTTCTAGAATAAGATTGTATAATATTTTTGTTTTTTTATTTTTGAAATGAAGTTTGATTAAAAATACACAACAATAAGATGTTTTTTAGACAATATTTAAAAGACGTAATCGATCTAAATCTACCTATTCATTTAATTATTAATCATTATAATTTAAATTAATATCCACTTAATTATGATCCCCTAATTTGTTAACCCCTAAACTCTATGAGAATTAACTTTATCACAAATATGAAGAGAATTAAACCCTAGGCTATCTTTAGAACATACAATCTTAGCACCCTGCTTTGATTGATGTTATAAGAATAGATTATGGTCAGTGGTAAATTAATCCACATTTCCATTATAGAAAATGAGGATTAATTAATCTTAGTTATTATATTTTAACTCTACAAATTTATCTTGTGTGGTCTTGTTTTACAGATTAAGTTTGCTCTCTCACAATTTACACAATACTCGACCTCGCGTGTTTTTGTGTTAATTGTTCAATTGATTGATTGGTTTATTATAATTTAAAAACTCAATTCATGGATCATATTAAGTGAATTATAGTATCTTAATGATTCAAAATAATTAAATGAATATGGTAGAAGATATATTGATCACTAAGAGTACTACTCTTCCATGGGCGGTGTGGTCATCATGGAGACGTTTTTCATGAGCAAAATATTGAAAGGGTATAACCCAATCTCGTATCCACTCTTGGATTCCAAACCGAATAGAAAGATTAATATAAGAATAAAATTGAAAATAACATAAGAAAATAGAAGAAACAAAAGAAGAACAAATATATTTATTATGAAAACACAAACATTACAACATGATGAAGAAGAAGAGGGCTTCAACGAAGGGATCCTTACTTCAAGAGATACCCTTATTTAATTTCTTTTAGAATTTGAGTGGAACCTCTTATCATATTCCCTCAACTTCCTAATTCATGTCCCAACCCCTCTAAATGATAAAAACACTAATTTATATAGTGGAGGGGAGGCTAGGTTTAAAAAGGTTTCAAGTGTGAATGAGAAATCTCGACCAAATATTTTAATACAACTTGCACCACCCATTTGACCACCAAAATGCATGAACCAGCTGTTCTTTCAGAATAATTATTTGTGAAAAAAAAATTAGCGATATCCTCTCAAAATTTGGGCCCAATCTAAGCTCATATGAAGAATTTATATCCCAAATACAGAACCAATGTCCAGCCTGTTGGGTCCAGCCCACCTTTGACTTCGTGGTCCATTTAGTCCAACCAAATGCACGATTTAGATCCAATGTTCTAAAAAAAGTTTGTATCCCATTAAGTCATGAACACATTTAAAAAATTTAAAGTTTAAATAATAAATATTAAAAAAATTATTTTTGAAATACTACAGTGCACTATAAAGGGTAAAACTGGAATTTCCATCAAATTTTCAAATAAATGATCTAATACCCAATATTTTATAAATAAACATATTTAACACAATGTGAGGAATTGTATAATTTATTATCAATAAAATATTCAATAAAAATGTGTTTATTAACTCCCCCACACTTACCCTTTTGCACTCCTGGGAAAAACCTCATATCATGTATTCGAAAAAATTGTGACAAGATATGCATATTCAAATTTCTCAATTCACAGTGAAAATATAGGCAAAGTAAGAATAAAATAAAGAGTTAATATCAATAAATTTTAAATTCATTGTCTCATAAATTATGTCAAAACAAAATCCAATGAGATTCATAACACCAATCATAGAAAAACAAGTCATGGGTCTACCATGCCACTAATTCTCCATGTGTGTGTGTGCCAACTTTTCCAAGCTTGTCTCTCCACCCTTTATCTAGTATATTCAGGTCAATAAAAACTTTTCTTCTTACATGATTCTATTACACAGAACCTATTTAACATCCTTTGCAATAAAATTCAAAAACCCACTCATTTAAGCATTCCCAAAAGTCAAATCATGAGCTCCCGACCTAAATATCCTCACATGTTGTACATTTCTTAACTCCCTAACTTTTTTTTGATTTTTTTTATTTTTTGATTTTTTTTTTTGAATTTTTTAGAGGGAATACAATAGTCAGATATTAGATGCACACGCATAGGTCAATCTGGTACAGTGATGGAAACGATCTAAAGAGAAACGAACGTATGGAAATATCATGTTATAAGATGAAAAGGATTACTTACCATGAATATACATTCAATTGGGCAAGAGAAACTCACAAGTCGTGATTGTGTGAAAAAATTGTGTGAAGAAATCAATGACAATAATTTACCATGAACAAATATAAAAAATAATTATGTCAAAATCTAAAAGGTTTTATAATGGCACAACCATTCATATCATCGACCACTTCAATTTTTATAAAAGTCAACCCTTGATGGTAAAATATTACTCATGCTTATCATTCTAACAATGAATTTTGAAAACATTCATTTTTCATATGTTACACATGATAATGTTATATGATATATATATATATATATATATATTTGATTTTTTTTGAAAATTTTAATGAAAAACTTAATTGAAAATACACACAAAACACACAATGAAAATACTAAATATCTACCCCAAAATGTTGTCCCCTCCCCCACACTTAAAATATTGCATTTTCCTCAATGTGAACCTATGAGATTATATGTTCACATGAAAAGCATAATTTTAAATAGGACAAATAATATAAAAGTGAAAGGGTTAGGAACAGTCTGATATGCTTAAGTGATGATGGGGTCACGCAGTGTGATGAAATTCACTACATCAGTAGAAATTCCATCAATGTATTTCTTCAAATGTTACCCACTGAATGTAAATCTCCTTCTTGTGGCCTCTTGTTTGATCTCCACTGAACTATAAGAAAAAACATTAGTCACAACATAAGGACCTAACCATCTGGAATGCAACTTACCAGACATCAGCTTCAGTCGTGAACTATAGAGAAAGAATTTCCCTCCAACATGAAACTCCCTTTGTTGGATCATTCTATCATGAGTTGATTTTGATCGTTCCCTGTAGAGCCTTGAGTTCTCATATGAAGACAATCAAATCTCCTCAAGATCTTGAATTTTTAGATTCCTTTTAATTCAAACTTGGGCCAAATCCATATTTCATTTCTTTATAGCCCAATAAGCCTGATGCTCAACTTCCACGGGGAGATGACATGCTTTCCCAAAAAAAACCAAAATGGGGATATACCGATGGGTGTCTTGTATGATGTCCTATAATCCCACAATTCATCATCCAAGTGCTTGCTCTAATCCTTCCTATTTGGCTGCATGATTTTCTCCAAAATTTGTTTCAACTCCCTATTTGAAACCTCATCCTGACCATTTGTTTGGAGGTGGTATGGTGTTGATGTTTTGTGTGTCACCCCATAATTTCAAAGCAGGGAAGCCAAATTAGAATTACAGAAGTGTGTCTCTTGGTCACTGATGATGGCCTTCGGTACTCTAAACCTGCAAAAAATCTTCTCTTTGACAAATTACACAATAACATGAGAATCATTAGTCCTGGTGGCCTTAGCCTCCACCCATTTTCTCACATAATCAACGACAACCAAAATATATAGGAAACCAAATGAAATAGTAAAAGGACCCATAAAATCAATGCCCCATACATAAAAAATCTCACAGAATAATATGGGTTTTTGTGGCATCTCGTGTCTCCTAGAAATATTACCAGTGTGTTGGTAACATGAGCATGAATTACAAAACACATGAGCATCATGGAATAAACTAGGCCAATACAATCAAGAGTCCAAAACTTTCCTAACTATCTATTGGGGTCTAAAGTGTCCACCACAAGCAAGTGTTTGACAGAATAGCAGAACAGACTCAAACTAATGATCAGGAACACACCTCCTAATAACTTGGTCACTACACATGCACCATAAGTAGGGATCATCCCACACATAAAATATAGACCCACTCTTTAATTTTTGGACTTGATGTTTCTTTAAATTTGTAGGAATTTCAAAGGCCACAAGGTAGTTCACTAAATCAGCATACCAAGGATGCATACCTGAGATGAAATAAAGATGCTCATTGGGGAAAGTGTCCCGAAGTGGTACATGGTCAAAGGTTTCATCCTCTAGTGTGTGAGTGAGCCTACTCATGTGGTCCGCCACTAGGTTTTATGACCCCTTATTGTCCTTTATCTCAATATCAAATTCCTAAAGAAGGAGCATCCATCGGATAAGTCAGGGCTTTGCGTCTGGCTTCTTCAATAGGTACCTCAGAGCTGCATGGTCATAAAAAACAACTATTTTAGAGCCCAATAAATATGAATAGAATTCATCTAAAGAGAATATGAAAGCATGAAACTCCTTTTCCATGGTTGTGTAGTTTTATTGGGATTAATCCAGTGTCCTCGATGCATAGGCAATCACATGTGAATGTCTCTCCACCCTTTGAGATAAGACAGCTCCAACCGCGAAGTTAGAGGTGTCACACATAAGCTCAAAAGGAATGTCCCATTGTGGGGGTTGTATGATTGGTGGAGTGGTCAGACACTTCTTCATCTCATCAAATGCTACCATGCATGAATCATCAAACACAAAATCATAATCCTTTTGAAGTAATCGTGATATAGGAAGAGCAATCTTACTAAATTTTTTGATAAAGAGCCAATAAAATCTTGCATACCCTAGGAAAGATCTAACATCACGCACACATGAAGGATATGGTAAGGATGAAATAATATATACCTTAGATCTATCAACCTTTATCCCATGTTTTTACACTACATTCACTAAGACAATGTCATGCTCTACCATGAAATGGCACTTTTCAAAGTTCAAGACCAGATTCTTCTCAATACAATGATTCAACACCTTTCCCAAACTACTTATACACTCATAAAATGAGGATCCATACACTGTAAAATCATCCATAAATACCTCCATGCAGGTCTCAATAAAATCAGAAAAAATACTCACCATGCATATCTGGAAGGTACATGGGGCATTGAAAAGTCCAAATGGCATCCTTCGGTAGGAAAACGTGCCAAATGGACAAGTGAATGTTGTCTTCTCTTGATCCTATGGAATAATAAGAACCTGAAAATATCCAGAAAATCCATCCAAGAAACAATAATGTGTCTTCCCAGCTAGTCACTCAATCATTTGATCAATAAATGGGAGGGGGAAATGATCCTTGCGAGTGGACTGATTTAGTTTCCTATAATCAACACACACACACCAACTGTTTTCCACCCTCATTGGAACTAACTCATCTTTCTCATTTTTAACAATAGTAACCCCACTTTTATTAGGCACAACCTGAATAGGACTCACCCACTAAGAATCTGAAATGGGATAGATTATACATGCCTCGAGAAATTTTTCAACATCTTTTTTAACAACCTCCAAAAGTGTTGGGTTGAGTCTCCTTTGTGGCTTACTTACTAGTTTATCCCCATCCTCCAAAATAATCCTATACATTCAAATAGAGGGGATAATACCTGATATTTCATCTAAGGTCCACCTGATTGCCTTAATGTTCTCCCTCAAAATATTAAAAAGTTTTTCTTCATTTTTAAAAGGTAAATTGTTAGCGATGATAACAGATAATTTCTCACCACTCAACAAGTATGAGTATTTGAGATTTGGTGGCAATGGATTGAGTTCCAATGTTGGGGGTGATGTATGGATGGATAAATTGAAGGAACTAAAATATGTGCACAATGAATATTAGTATCAAAATATAAATCATCAAAATCATAGAATAAATTATCAAATCCATCGGCATACTCAATAGCCATGTCATAATCAGAGTTCACATGATCAAAATCAAAATATGAATCCATTTCAAAATCAAATCTAAGAGAGTCTTGTGCATTAAAAATAGGTGTGGAAGTACTCTTAGACATTAAACTAGAACCAATACTCATAATCTCTCTAAGAATAGGACAATAAAATTCCATGATTTTTTTATTTGGTGGTTCAAAATGGGAGATAACAAATGCAGAATGGTCCTCTAAGGGGTACTTCATGGAGTCTATAACATTAAATATCAAAAATTCATATCCAAATTCCATGAAAAGTATACCCTCGTTGACATTTATGATATTTTTTTGTAGTTTTGAGGAAGGGTCTACCTAATATAATGGGAGCATGAAAACTTACCTGGTCATCCTCCATGTTAAGCATGTAGAAATATACTGGAAAGATCATGTCTCTTACCTAAACAAGTACATCATCAAGGACTCCCATTGGATATGCTATAGATCTATTTGACAACTACACCACTATTCTCATTGGTTTCAACTCACCAAAGTAAGAAACCAAAAGAGATTAATACTTCATTCCCTAATGAAAAATTGCATGCTTCTTCTGTGCAGCAGTCTGCTTAGTTTGCAGACTATGAAAACTTCCTAGTAGTGGGTGTCATTCCCAAGGACCTCTCACACAACCCAAGTAATAGGTTTTTATCTGAGATGAAATATTATTTTTGGTATAACCCTCTTCTCTTTAGGAGGTTTTATCATGGGATTTTGAGAATATGTGTTTCTAAGGAAGAGATGATGCCCATACTTGAGAGTTTCCACTCATCACCTTGGAGTGGCTACCATGGAGGAGAGATGACTGCTCAGAAGGTCCTACAGGATGGTTTTTATTGGCCAACTTTGTTCAAAGATTCTAGGAGTTTGGTAATTGGCTGTGAGAAATGTCAAATGTTGTGAAATGTAGGAAGAAGGTAGGAGTTGGCTCAAAAAGGAATTCTAGAGGTTGAAATATTTGATGGATGGGGTTTGGAATTCATGGGACCATTATCATCCTCTTATGAGAATGAGTACATTTTGGTATCCATGGACTACCTGTCCAAGTGGGTTGAGGCAGTTGCTCTGCCCAACAATTCTACTGCAAGTGTAGTTAAATTCATCCAGAAATGCATTTTTTTCAAGTTTGGTGTGCCTAGATAATTCATAACTGATAATGGTACTCACTTCAATAATTATATGTTCAAAAGTTTTATGAAGAAGTATGGGTGCTCACATATGATAGGAACCACCTACCACCCACAATCTTGTGGGAAGGAAGAAGTTTCTAATAGAGAGCTTAAGAATATTTTGGAGAAAATAGTTTTTAGGTCAAGGAAGGACTGGTCAGTGAAGCTAGATGAGGACCTTTGGGCCTACAGAACTTCTTATAAGACTCCTATAGGGATGTCACTATACAGGCTTCTCTTTAAGAAAACATGTCATCAGCCTATTGAGTTACAACAGAAATCTTATTGGGCAGTGAGGGCATTGAACTTCAATTTCAATTCTGTTGGTGAGATAATATTGTTGGAGCTGAGTGAGCTGGAGGAGATAAGAAGAGAATCTTATGAGAATGATGATATTTACAAAGAAATAAAAAAGGATTTTCATGACTCAATTATTCAAAATATAAATTTCAAGGTTGGTGAAAAGGGGTTCTTCTATTCAATTCTAGATTGAAGTTGTTTCCTGGAATGTTTAAAATCAAGTGGTCTGGACCGTTTATCAATGTGTGAGTATTGGTTAATGGAGTTGTATAGCTGGTTGGTGAAGAGAATGGGCCTTTCTTTGTCAATGGTCATAGGATTAAGTACTTCTTTAAAGGGCAGCCAAAGGGATTGGCTTCCATCTCTATCCCAAAATAATGAACTTTTTCAAGTCTAACTAAGGACTAAAAACTCAGTGTTTCATGGGAACTAACCCATGGTTGCTTAGTTGTTTTCATTTTATTTATGTTTGTTCAATAAAGTTAACCTTTATTGCCTATTCTCTGGTTTTTCCTCTTGACTTCTTGATGGTGTCTCATTACCTGTTTCTACTTGAGAGAGTTGTTGTTGCCAGAAACTCGACAAAGGGATACACTACTGGAAATCTGACCTTTCCCAACGCTTCTGTACCCCCTTTCCCAACGGTTTGGCCAAACGTTGGGAAAGCCCACTTTGTGGCCACTTTTCCCAACAGTTTGGAAAACCCATTGGGAAAGGGTAGGCTTTCCCAATGGTTTGCCCAAACTGTTGGGAAAGGTCCCCAATATATCAACATCAGTTCCAGAATCCAGGGACCTATACCAATGGTTGTCAAAACCGTTGGTATAGGTCTATACCAACAGTTTTGACAACCGTTGGTATATGTCCTTTGATTTTTTATCGAATATTCTTAACGAGAACATTCTATAAATCAAAATTTAAAATAATTATGATAATACATATATATATTTATGAAATTATGTTCACAAAAGTCATGTTAGGTTAGTGGTTAGGTCGTTCAATGATAAACTGGAGGTCTTGGGATCAAATCCCATCGAATTTTTTTTTTCGAAATACATATACCAACGGTTTTATGGAACCGTTGGTATAGATTTTCATATTACTTATACCAACAGTTTTCAAAACCGTTGGTATAGGTCTATACCAACGGTTTTCCAAAAACCATTGGTATAGACCTATCTCCATGCCTTACTTGCCAACGATCCTCCAAACCGTTGGTATAGGCTATACCAACGGTTTGGAGGCTTATACCAACGGTTCCAAACCGTTGGTATAGGTTAGTTTTCCAGTAGTGGATACCAATTGAGCATTCTACTGCATCATATGGATAACATCTCTTTCACTCATCCCTTGGTTTACTTTTATTAAGCTTAAAATTCTGCATTCTTATTTTATTTCTCTAAACTTGCAGGTTAATGCAAAGGAGCATTCCACTTGAGCTGGAGAAGAAGATATTTTCAATGAACATTAATGGTTAATGCTCCATTTTTTAGGTAAGGGTTTTTTTGTTTTTTACCAGTTTTAATTTTCTGCTCAATTTTTACCAGTTTGTTGCATGATCTTAAGTGTGGGGGAGACCCCTTGATTTCATTTCAATTTTTGAGAATTGAAATTCTTCTTAGGTTTTTACTGTTTTAATCTAGTGAGTTGAATATTTTGATGAACTGAATTGTTAAAAAAGCATGCACCCACTGCACTCATTGTGATTCATCTATTGCTATGTATTCACACTTGATAATCTGGGGCTATTTAAATCAAGGGTTATGTTGCTGCTGTGAAAAAAAAATCATATATATATATATATATTCACTCTTTTGTCACTTTGTGTACATATGATTTTTCTTCTTTTCTTTTCCTTTTGATATGGCAAACATTCTTTTGAACATTCATGCTACCCCTCAATATTATTTTAAGTGTTGAATTGTCAATTTACTTTGAGTATTGTCTCCCAATTTAGGATTCAACGTTGGGGACAATGTTGGGTTTTAAGTGTAGGGGGGAGGGCTCATTTTTAGGGTCATTTCAAATTCCCCCTTCTTGAACCAGAAGCTTGTTTACACAAGAAAATGGTCAACAAATTCAAAAATTGTTCAAAATCTTTCAATTCTTTCAAATTCTTTCATCACATGAGGGTAATTGGAGGTTCAGTGGTACTTCAATTCTGTCATGTTTAGTGGATGATTATTTTCTGAATGTTCAGAGTTACATTTATTTTGAAACTGTTAAGCATGAGTGATTGCTGAGTGAAAGTTTTCATTGTTTTGTGGATCTTTCTATTTAGGAACTAAGGATGAGAGTGTGACATGATAGGTTTTATGGAATGTGGATTATGACTTAGGGTAACTAGAAGTTTTTATTGGAACTTAGGGGACTCACACTTTTTGAAAAAAAAAATATTCAATCACTTTAGGAAGTCAAATCGAATGATTATTAATTACGTCCTTTGTAACTGGAGTAAAATGGGAAAAATGGATCCCATGGTGAGTATCTGAGACAAGGTACACAGGGTGATGAAATTAATGGACTTTAATTTTTGGAACCTAGGAGAATGTGATAATGAAAGATGTATTTGGTTAAGTTTTTAGTTCCACTTGATCTAACTTATCATCAACCCTTGAATCAAAACATGAATTGAAAATTGAAGGACGGTTAATGAGTACATATAGGAGGCATGACAAACTTGACAGTGTATGAGTTTGTGATACTTTTGGGTTCTAATGAGATTTTGAAGCCAAACAGGACCTCATTTTTTTAAAACACCTTTAAAATCTTGACCCACTTCCAATGAGACATAAATCACAACTTCAGCACAAATTCAAAGGAAATCACAATTCCAAAAGCAGATTCGGCGCTACCAGATTCCGAACAAGATTCAACGGATCCAAAAAAAAATACACCATTTGAAGAAGTAAATCTATTCGAATCAAAAGGATTACCCCAATTGGGAACCAGATCTGAACCACTGTTGAAGAACACCACCCGGTCTCCCTCACCTCTCCCATTGTTCCTCTAATCCATTCAGCGCCGCCACTATACTCCGCTAGCCACCGCGCACCCTGGACCCTGCAATGTCACGAACTCGCCCCCTCTTCTCTGTCTGCGCAGCACCCGGATCTTATTCCCCTTGCGCCTTACTTGCTTCATCTTCCCGAGCCGTGCCGAATCACCCGCCTCATCCTCCTGTCCGGCCGTCTCACCGCACCCGCATCCATTCACCCCCTGCACCGTCCCGCCGGACCCGACCCCCATAACCCTCAATCCCCTTCTCCTTCTTTTCTTTTCTTTTATTTTATTTTTATAATATTATATCTATTATATATAATGATACACAATGTATAATATATATATTGTAATATATATATATATATATATATAAAATAACAATAACACTTAGAACTAATAAAATTATTTACATAATAAATATATTTCTTTTCTTTTTAATAAAATTTTAACTTTAATAACATTTTTTTCTATATTCCTTTGTTTTATTGTACATAATTAATAATTTATAATATATATATATAATAGTAGCATAAATTTATATTTTCATACAATATATATAATAATAGTAGTATATTAATAGTTTATAAATGGTATTAAGTTTATTTATATTTAACATAACAATTTTTAATAATATATTTTTATTCTTCTTTACTTTTAAATATAACTTTTATTATTTCATTTATATAACTTTAATCTTTTTAGTATTTATGTACATATAGTAGTAAATATAATACTTATAATAAATATTTGTATTTTTTTCTAATTTTTATAAATTAATTTTTCATTTGTTTTCTATTTTTATTCATTCTAAATTTTTATATTATAAAATAATATATAGTAATAACACGTAGTTTACATTTCTTTATTTTAATTCTAACTCTTTTTGAATTCTTTTGTTTTCTGTTTCAAGAGGGGGTTCGTGGCACACATTTCTTCGGTTATGGAGCAATTGCTCTATTGACGGTTGGGGAGAGAGGAACAGGGTGAAAGCATTATGTGGAGGCTGGAGAAGACTTGAATGAGATTCCGAAGACTTTGATTCATGGAGTGAGAGTGACAAGCAGAGCATTGCCGGGGGGCTCCATTCGGAGCTGAGACTGGATCCATTGATAATTCTAGATTCCCAAGGAGGAGGGCACTTCCACATCATCCATCCTCCATCCATAACTCCATCTGAGACCACTTGACAAGCAGGCTACAATCACTCCTGAGGAACAGATCAGATAAGCAGAATACAATCACCATTCCAGACTCTCAGGGCGGGAGATCTGGAGACACTCATCACCTCTTCACCACCATCAGGCAGAGAGTTGGAGATTTTTTGGAGATTAAGCAGGGAGACGAATTAATTTTCTCATTTCTCTATACTTTAATATGTTAAAGTATATCACTATGCTCGGCTAATTTCCTTTCGGGGAATACGTTGAGCCGGTTAGATTTGTTTTCTTTGGTTCACGCATGAATTCTTGTTGGATAGTCTCATTCTCACTTTTTACTGGATAGTTGTATTTTCAAAACATCAAGATTAAGTGAAAATGAATCTTGCTTTAATCTGAATGAAAACTATTTTCAACCTGAGGATTTTATTAAAAAATGAGTCATGCTCAAATGAGAGAGATATTCACTGAGTTTAATCGACAAGTTGAACTCAGTGATTTCTGATTTCTTCTCAAATGTTGATTGTGAGATTACTGTAATTGATAAAATGTAGTAGTCAAACAATCATAGACTGATCAGATGACAAATCTGGTCAGCCACTTTGAATCACATCCTTTTTTTTCATTAAGTGCATGAACAAGGGAATTCAGATTGAAGTTGGCCAGTGGACTTCCCCCTTCTTATCCATTGATAGTTTTTGTTGTTGTCTGACTGCCCTATCTGCTCACTTGCTCACTATCACATTTATACATATCATCATCACCTCTATTGTTTGTACTATTGTTTGTTTTAGTGTCAGTTTTTGTTACTATTTTGTTTTTACTTGATCACTAATCACAACAATAGACCTTCCTGTGGTTCGACCCTTTCTTACCACTATACTAATTAGTAAGTAGTAAATATAAATTTTAATTTGTTTGCTCGTTCTCAATGACATGTGGCAGTCAGTGTCCTACAAAGATCTTACCCCTTAGTAATTATACCTAAAAACCTTTCTTCATAACCTAGGGAAAGGAAAAATAAAAAAGGGGTGAGTTTTAATGCTTGGTAAGGGTAAATAAAGTAAATACATAAGAATAACATGGACATAACGGTATGAGAACATGATCATATTGTTAAAAGATCTTACCCTGCATATCTAAGATTGTAAACATGAATCATGGCATAAAGATTAGCAGTTCATAAGACATGAATCATAAGATAATCAGGAACATAAGCCATTAAATCATAACATATGAATAAGACATGGAATTTTTGCATACACATCAATGTATAACATTGTGAACATGTATAAGTAGAAATAGGTTCACTCATTAAGGTAAGGACATGAAATCAGAACCTCACATATATTTATGGACATACAACTAGGTCCATGTATAATGTTTTGAACATGCAATCAGGTTGATACATAACATTGTGAATATGTATGTAACATCTCGAGTTTTAAGAAAGAAACACTATGTTCAATACCATACACGATACGCTACATCGAGCTTAAATAAACTAAATATTATTATTTAAATGTTATTATTATAACTGATCCATTGGAATGGAGGGAATGAATAGTATCAACTAAATTATGATAATATGGTTTACACATGTTTAAATAATGATTCATTGGTTACCAAATTTAATAGAAATAGAAATAAAAACCAATTGAATATAAAGGGCGTGTTTTTATAAAAACCTATTTAAAAAGAGAATAATTGTGTTTATAAAATCATATCACTCTCCATGGATTTTTATTTAATGAAAAATATACGTTATATATTCAATTTAATTTTTTAAATTCATTATATATGTTTTCTAGAAATGATATAAGAACAAATTCAATTTTTTGGATAAAAGAAGTTTTTTCTAAAAATACAGTTTTCCCACCTTTTGATGACGAACCTTTTTAAATTTAGTTTTTGACACCTTTATATGTTCTATTTGAAAAAATAAACTTTTTCTTTAGAATCGGTAAATCAAAATTTACTTTAGAAGAATTTCTTATACTTTTCTAATAGCTATCATGTTTTGATGAATTGTAAAAAAATGATAAATTTTAATTGAAAATAACATTTTCCATCGAGATAATTTTTATGGTTCAATAATATTATTTAATGGTTTTAAAGTATAAATATAAAATATTTTTATCATTTAATCCAATTACAGTAATTGGAAGAAATTTCATATTGAAATTCGATATAAATGCACGTCAATCTTTTAATGGTTATGACTTTTTAAAAACTAGTTTTATCACTTTGAAAACGGTAATTAATTTTAAATTAATTACTTCAAATTATGTGTTTTGAATTTGGAAAAATGTACTCCATATTTTGAATCATAAGTTCCATATTTTTTAAATATGTACCTTTTATTTTTTGGATATTATGAATAGTAACTTCAGTAATTATTCTTATTTACCATAGTTAAAGGGTAAATCATGTAAATAAGGGTAAAAAAATAATATTATAATTATATAAAACTACCCTAAAACGTGTCCTAATCCTATTGGGTGAAATATGGACGACCATGGTCCTCCTTGGGTCTATTTTAGGACCCCATGGACCCACTTGGGTGTGATAGTCACCATTTATAATTTTTAATTTAAAGTAAAAGGAAATATAACATAAACATGTATCTCCTAACTAAAACAATTTGAATTTGGTTTATATAAATGATTTCTTCAACTATAAATTTTCATTAGAAAGATAAAAAGATTTCCTACATCATGGTATTTTATTTATAACTTTTAGACACTAAATAAATAAATTTATTTATGACACAATGATGATGCAGTGATTACCTTATTAATGAAATATTCAAATAAATGATGTTATAACTATTAAAGTAAATATAATTTGAAAATATTTTTGTCATACACAAATTTTATGGATTATTATGACATATTATATTATATTTAATTCCTTTGGTTTGAAGGAATCAAGTTTATATGACTTTAACAAAAATCAATTACTAAATAGTGTCAAAATTGACATAATTGTGTTTTTAAAACAAATACAATTTTATTAAATGAAATAATAGTCTTGAAAATATAATATTTATCTAAATGACTTATATAATGTTAAAATTTTCATTAATTATCCACTTGGGGTTTTCTTGGTATTTTATAGTAAATATAGTAACCATATATTATGAAAATACAAGAAGACATAGTAAGAGTTACGGTTTTTAACTAAGGGTTAAAGCTAAAAGATAAGGTTAATTTTATGACATAAACATGTATAATTTTAATTGGATGATGTATATATGACCCAAAATTATCTTATCTTTGAAATAAATTATTTTGGTAACATTATAAACCGAAAATAAATTTATAATAAAATAATATTTCCATACTTTTCTAAAGTGCCCCTCCTCCCTCTTATAAAAGGTCACCACCTCTACCCACTTACTCACGCCTATCAAGCCCCTTATCTTGTCCAAATTCTACTCAAATAATCTCAAAAAATCTCTTACTTCCTCCTATAATCCTTAACTTTGGAATAAGGAAATCCAAGAAATCCTTTTGGCTCAAATCAAAAGGAGTTACCCGATTTAGAGGTAATGTCTCCTCTCAAGCTCCTTTCCTTTATTTTCCTTCTCCGACCCCCTAATCTCTATTTTTTGAGTTATTTTATAACAAATAAAGTATAATAAATATACTAGTATGTTTTTATGCTAATATTTCTACCTACACTTTCACACACCTTCATCTAATGGATATAGAACATATTGTGTCTGTGTACGGTGAACTACTGCCTCGTGAAATGATGATTGTTCAATTTTATCCTACCACCTCTCATGGTAAACATTATGGTGCCAATGTATTTATATATTATATATATTATATTTTAATTATCTCTAATATTATGTAATTTTTATTTACAACTTATGTTTATGATTTCCATAATGTGTAAATACGATAATTTCATTTGAGGAAGTGTGGACTACCACCCCCTCAAAGTGATACTCGTTCATGCCATACATGGAATGTATAAAGGATGATGTTAATGAAATTATGTAAAATATATAACATAGATATTATAAGGTAATTATAATATACCTATGTATCATTTAGTTTTCATTCCATTAATATTACAAATAAATGAAAGTAGTGTTCATGCGTACGTACGACCTACCGTATCCATGAACAGTGCATTCCATTTCTTATATCCAAATGTTATGGAATGTTATAATAAAATATATATTGGATATATATGATATTTAAATCATTAATATCATTATATATATGATTGAATTTTGACTACATGGACAATTTACATCAGAACAAGTTCATTTTCGACTCAAGTACCGAATATCAACAAAATGACAGATATGAACTTAAATAATTGTGTAATTTTTATACCATTGTAATAAGTGATTTAAAAGGGAATAATAAACTTGAAAAATGTTCTCAAAAAATTATAAATTAAATTAAGTTTATTATTCAGGAAAACAAGAAACATACGTGATGATTTATACTCAAGGTAAGGGACTTCGTCTCAATCTCCTTTCATTGAGGCATATTTTGATTTATACATGACTTTCTTTTATATGGTATATTATCAACCCCTTTGAATTTTAATTTCATTAAATTTTTTTCAAAAGGAATATTTTTCTATGAATAATTTTACTAAAAAATAAAAGGAATTTTTCTTTTTAACGTACGTGGTGACAACGACCTTTCCGTCGCCGTGATCATTATTTGTTTTTTATATTCCTCTACAAGATTTATTGTTTTTAAAAAGAAAAGTAAATACCATATTACTTTTTAGGGTATTTTGGTATTGAAAATGATTTTGAGAATGTATTTATTATGTAAATATCTTGAACTGATATCTTGTGATTACAATGTGGAAATATTACCTTTACTTTATGCGTGTTTTATGTGTTATGATTATGTTATGGTTCTTGGGAATTGTTTATATATACGGGTGGTTCTGTGATAAATTGAGGGAGATTGAGCCTAAGATAGCTCTCCAATTTATTGGGTAACATGATGAAAGTAAACATTAAGTTTTCTCCTAATAGATTTAGGGAATATATTGTGATGGGTATTCCAAATGTAACCATGAATGTACTCCCTATGTAGTTGTGAAAGCTACCAAGTAAGTATGTTATGAATGCCACAAGCTACCTTTATGATTTATGATTTCTATGATTTATTCATAAATATTATTATTTCATGAGGTATGTTAAATATCTTATGTTTTATGAGTAAAATGTATGATTTCATTGATTTTCATGTATTCATAGAAAAATGTTTTCTTTCCTTATTTTATTCCCCTTACTGAGCTTTTTATGCCTATACCAAGTTTTTGAAATGTTTTTCACAGGGTATAAGGAAGGGTCTGAGAAAGGAAGAATTCAAGAATATTTTTATCAAGAAAATAATTATTGTTTTATTTAAAGAGTTTTCTTTTTTGAAAAAACTTTCTAGTGAGTGGAATAGTCAACTTGGTAAATTTTGAGTTCCTATGTAATAGTTATGGAATAATTATCTAAAACTCTAAACTTGAAAAGATCCTCGATGTGAATTAAAGTAAAATTATTGAATTAACTCAAGATTAATTAATGTTTAAGTCCAAGGCCTTATAATTGGTGTCAAAAAATGGTTTAAACAACTTTGGATATTAGGATGTTTTCTTAATGGTTAGGGATATCATCATAGGTTTATAATTTTAAGGTAGATCATAAGTTCAATGTCATAGAAACCCCTTTTGAGGATATATGATCTGAAATATTAAGGTGACTAATGGTATTTTTGGATACATTCACCTATGAGGAAATTATGGGTTATTAATTTTTGGGATGAAAAATGAGAGGTTTGAGATAACCTTTGAGGTTAAAACATGTTAGGGTTATTTTTGAGAATTTTGTCTCATTTTGTTAATGTTATAAGAATTATACAGTTTTTGAAAAATTAAAATACATAGAATGTGTGACAACCCATCACATTGGACAAGGCTGCGGGAATCAAACCCACAATCAGAGTACGATGGGCCTTTATCGCCTAACACTAGCCTACATTAAGTCTTAGTTAGTATAACTTATTCTTTTTGGTTATATTATTTTATGTATTATGAATAATTTTATTTTGGAGACATATATTTTATCAAATGGATATCCATAGTATTGGAAAATGATTTGGGTATTACATGATAAATGATATTTTGGAAGAAGTTCACTATTTTAGGAAGTTTATATGATTAATGTAAATAAAATAATATGGGATTTAATTTGAGAGGTAATTTTTGAATTTTATTTTGGAAGAATCTTTGTTTTTTATTGTGGAAATATAGATATTTGGTTTATTTATGGAAATGATTAACCTATCATGGAGAATATGTGATTAGGTTAATTACTTTTCAGTATAAGACTTTAAGAGTAGTCAATGTTATCTAGAGATAAATGTTACGATTTATATTGGAAGACTATGTGATCAATTCCTTATGAATTTTGGGTTTTAATCTTAGTTTTTGTTATTTTTTAGGAATTTTAAGGACATCTTTTTGTTAAATGGTCTATGTAGAACATGGGTATAATTGTTGAATTTTGGAGATTAAAAGTAATCCTTATCCTTATAAGGGATTATTCTTTTTGGGGGATTATATGATATTTTACTAACCATTTTGGTTTTGGTTAATGTTTCAATATTGGATGAATAAATAATTAATCTTTTATGGTTTATGTGATTCCATATAAGTTTATTTTAGTGCTTCAAGTGTAACCAAGTCATCTTGAATACTCATTATTTAGAGAAAATATGAGTTTGTGTTAGATAATTATTAATGAATGAAACTATACTTGATAAGTAAGTATGTATCCTTATGTTCTTAATCAAGCTCATAAATAAATTCCTCAACTTTATGAAAAGGATATTAAAAAAACATTTTCTGTTTATTGTTCCTATTACGAAATCAAAGACCATTTAACCCATCCCAATCTTGTGGTTTTCTAATTGTTAACATTCTCCTGATCATGTTTTATATTACTCTCCATCAGAACAAGATGGTTAGTTTTTCTTCCATATCCATTTTTCCTACATGGAATCCTAGTATATGTTATCTCGGGTGACCTTTGTACTTCTCTTTCTTTATTCTAAAGTGATAATTTTATTGACTCTTTTTCCAATGTGGTATTTTCAATGAAGTTTCCTAGAATTTTTTTAAAAATTGATAGGATTAAATTTCCAAAATGGGAGAACGATGTAACGGCCTGAGTTTTATGAAAGAAATATTATGTTCAATACCAAACATGATAGGATACATCGATCTTAAACAGACAACTAAATATTATTATTTAAATGTTCACATTATAATCTAGTTGTTGGAATGGTAGGAATGAATAGTATCAACTGAATTATGATGATATGGTTTACACATGTTTAAATAATGATTCATTGGTTACCAAATTTAATATAAATGGAAATAAAAACCAATTGAATATAAAGGATGTGTTTTTAGGAAAACTAATTTAAAAAGAGAATAATTGTATTTATAAAATCATATCACTATTTATGGATTTTTATTTAATGAAAAATAAATTTTATATATTCAATGTAGTATTTTAAATTCATCTTATATTTTTTCTAGATATTATATAATAATAATTTCAATTTTTTAGATAAAAGAAGTATTTTTATAAAAATGAAATTTTACTGCCTTTTGATGGAAACCCTTTTTAAATTTAGTTTTTGACAACTTTATATGTTATATTTGAAAACATAAACTTATTATTTAGATTAAAGACATCAAAATTTACTTTGGAATATTTTTTGATATTTTTCTGATAACTATAATGTTTTTATGAATAGTAAAAATACGGTAAATTTTAATTAAAAACAACTTTTTCCATCAAGATAATTTATATGGTTAAATAATATTATTTAATCGATTTAAAGTATAAATATAATATATTTTTATCATTTAATATAATTTTGGTAATTAGAAGAAATTTCACATTGAAATTAGATATAAACGCATGTCAATCTTTTAATGTTTATTAATTTTTAAACACTCATTTTATCATTTTGACAATGGGAATTAATTTTAAATTAATTACTACAATTTCTGTGTTTTGAATTTGGAAGGATGGATTCCATATTTGGAATCATAAGGTCCAAATTGTGTAAATAGTTACCTTTTATTTTTGGAAATTATTAATAGTAACTTTAATAATTATTTTTATTTACCATGATTAAAGGGTAAATTAGGTAAATAATGGTAAAAAATAATATTATAATAATATAAAACTACCATAACACATGTCCTAATCCTATAGTATTACATATGGCCGACTATGGTCATCCTTGGGTTGATTTTAGGACCCCATGGATTCACTTGGGTGTGATAGTTACCTTTTATAATTTTTAATTTAAAGAAAAATAAAATATAACATAAACATGTATCTTCTAACTAAAAACATTTATTTTGGTTTATATAATTGTTATCTTCAACTATAAATAGTTATTAGAAATATAAATAGATTTAATACACCATGGTATTTTATTTATATTTTTTAGAAACTAAATAAATAAATTTATTTATGACACAATGATGATGCAACAATTACCTTATCAATGAACTATTCAAATAAATGATATTATAAATATTAAAATAAATGTAATTTGAAAATTTTTATGCCATACATGAATTTTCTGGATTATTGTGACATATTATATTTTAGTTAATGCATTTGGTTTGAATTAATCAAGTTTTTATGACTTTAACAAAAATAAATTACAAAATAGTGTCAAAATTGACATAAATGAGTTTAAAAAAATATTTTATTAAATGATATAAAAGTCCTAAAAATCTATGATTATTCCAAATAACTTATATAATGTTACTAATGTCCTTAATGATCCTATTTTGTTTCTCTTGTCATTTTATAGTAACTATAGTAAGCATATATTATGAAAATACAAGAAGACATGGTAAGAGTTAATGTTTTTAACTAAGGGTTAAAGATAAAAGATAAGGTTAATTTTGTGATATAAACTTGTCTAATTTTAATTTTATGACAGTAATATGACCTAAAATAATCTTAAGTTTGAAATAAATGAGTTTGGGACCATTAGAAACTAAAAAACAATTTATAATAAAATAATATTTCAAGACTTTCTTAAATTGCCCCTCCTCCCTCTTATAAAAGGACACCACCTAAACCCACTTACTCACACATATCAAGACCCTTGGCTCATCCAACTTCTAATCAAATAATCTCTCAAAGTCCCTTCCTTCCACTTATAATCTCTAACTTTGGTAGAAGTCAATTCAAGAAATCCTTTTGCCTCAAATCAAAAGGAGTTACCCAATTTAGTGGTAACATCTCCTCTCAGATCCTTTCCTTTATTTTCCTTTTCCAATCCCATAAACTCACTTTTTTCCATTATTTTATAATAACACAAGTATCCTCAATATATTATAATGTTATTATACTAAGGTTTATACCTACACTTACACACACCTCCATTTAATGGATATAGAACATACTATTTCTGTGTACGGTGAACTACTGCCTCACGAAATGACGATTGTTCAATTTTATCCTACCACCTATCATGGTTTCCATTATGATGGAACTGTATTTATATATTATATATATTATATTTTTATTGTCTCTATCCTTCTATAATTTTTATTTATAATATACCTTTATGATTATATAATCTTTATTGTCTCTCTCTAAGTGCATCTACGAGACCCAGGTTCAAATCCAGGCGGAGGCATAATTTCAGGGGTACTATAGCAGCACTGTAGCAGGTATTGTAGCAGGCACTGTAGCAGTTACTGTTTGGTATTGTAGCAGCCATAACTATTCACCTTGGGCCACCGTTTTGGGATTGGAGTCCTTAAGGCCTTCAGGACACCCAAGGCCTTTGGGTCAGTAAGGATTTCAGGCCACCTCATGGCCCTTAGGGCCACCTGATTTGTAGTTGCACAGACAGATTCTACAAGGAACCACTCTAGAGAAGGAAAGAGAAGGGAACATCCACCAGAGCAGGGCTAAACTGACTTTGGAAGAATGAGAGGGTATGTAATTTTCCATCAGTAACACGCCTATGCACCCCTGCACATGGAAATGCTAGCCGAACAATCATGCAAAGGTGGAGAGCTGATCACGATACAGATGCTGGGGAGGAGCAGTTTCAAGTAGTCATAGTCTGTATGATTTCCTTAAGACCTACGGGTCATGTAATGTCTCCAAGCCTATGGTAAATGTAATTACTAAGCCTACAAGCCTTGTAAGGGTTACCCCTCATCCCTTGAAAGGGGGGTTATTAGAAAATCAATAAAAAAAGAAGGCATTCGGGCCATTCAGTCATTTGAGGAAGTGTGGACTACCGGCCCCTCAAAGTGATATGACTCGTTCATTCCATACATGGAACATATAAAAGATGGAGTTAATGAAATTATGTAACATATATAACATATATATTATACTAGAATTATAATATACCTATGTATCATTTAGTTTTCATTCCTTTAATATTACAAGGAAATGAAAGTAGCGTTCATGAGTACATACGACCTACCATCTCCATGAACAGTGCATTTCATTTCTTATCTCAAAATGTTATGGACTATTATAAATACATATATACTGGATATATATTATATTTAAATAATTAATATCATTATGGGTATGATGGGATTTTGATTACATGGACAATTTACATTAAAACAAGTTCATTTTCGACTCAAGTACTGAATATCGACAAAATGACCAATATGAACTTAAATAGTTATGTAATTGTTTTAACATTGTAATAATTGATATAAAAGGGAATAATAAATGTGAAATTTTTTCTCAAAAAAGTATAAATTAACTTATGTTTATTATTTAATAATAATAAGGAACATACATGATGATTTGGACTCAAGGTGAGGGACTTCATCCCAATCTCCCTTAAGTGAGGCATATTTTGATTTGTACATTACTTTATTTTATACTGTATACAATCAAACCCTTTTACTTTTAATTCCATTTAACAGTTTTCAAATGTAATATTTTTCTTTGAAGAATTTTACTAAGCAACAAAAGGAATGTTTCTTTTTAACGTATGTGGTGATAATGACCTTTTCGCCACCGTGATCATTATTTGATATTTGGCATTTTCTATACGTTGTAATATTTTTAAAAAGAAAATTAAATACCATATTCCTTTTTAGGGTATTTTGGTATTGAAAATGGTTTTGAGAATGGATTTATTATGTTATTATCTTAAACTGATATCTTGTGATTACAATGTGGAAATGTTATCTTTCCTTTATTATTGTTTTATGTGTCATGATTATGTTATAATTCTTGAGAATTATTTACATATACAGGTGGTTCCATGATAAATTGAGGGTAGGTGAGCCCAAGATAACTCTCCAATGAATTAGTTAACATGTCAGAGGTAAACATTAAGGTTTATCATAAGAGATTTAGGGAATATACTATGATGGGTATTCCAAACATAACCATGAAGGTTACTCCCTATGCGGCTATGAAAGATACAAAGTATGTATGTTATAAATGCCAAAAGTTACTTTTATGATATATGATTTCTATGATTTATTCATAAATATTATGATTTCATGAGTTATATTAAATATATTATGATTTAAGAGTAAAAATCATGATTTCATTTATTTGTATGTATTCATAGACTAATGTTTTCTTTCGTTATTTTATATCCCTTACTAAGATATTTACGCCCATCCCAAGTTTTTGAATTTTTTTCATATGGTATAAGGAAGGGTAATAGAAAGGAATAATTCAAGAAATTTTTTATCAAAAAAATAATTATTGTTTTATTTAAGGAGTTTTATTTTGTGGAAAAAAAATTGATAGTTATTGGAAGAGTCAACTTTGTAAATTTTGTGTTGTTATGTAATATTTATGGCCCAATTCTCTAAAACTCTAAACCTAAAAAGATCCTAGATGTGAATTAAAGTTGAATTATTGACTTAACTCGTGATTAAGTAATGTTTAAGGTTGGGGCCTTATAGTGTAACCAGGCTCATGCATAACCTTTAGAGATTAAACCAGGTCCATACATAACATTGTGAACATGTAATCAGGTTCACACATAACATTATGAAAACATAATAAGGTTCACTCATAAAACTGTGAACATGTAGTTAGGTAATTCATAAACTTATGGACATGTAACTAGGTCAATGTATAACATTATGAACATGTAATCAGGTTCATGAATAATATTTGTACACATGATTCATCCATCATTACCCAATGCATTGGAGAGCGATATAGGTCCCACCCATTACATAATATATGTGGCATAAGATTATAAAAAATTGTCATATCATAAATTATGAAATGAAATGGGTATAAAAACATTTAATCATATCATTACCTATGTAAAATAGATAGATCTCATAATCATTTCATCAAATCATAACCCGTAAAAAAGTAGGTTTTCAAAATCATATAACCCGTGGAAGAGAAACGGGTTCCATAAGAATCATTCCATCAAAACATAAACCATTCAATAAATAATATGAATGTAACATTTGGATCGTTTCCTAAAAGTTAATGATTAACATCAATGGATTTCATTTTATATGGAAATAATTTTGAAATATCCTTTAAAAACATTTCTTTATAAAAATATACTTTCTTATTTTAAAAGGCTTTTTAAAACATAAAACCTTTATAAAAAATATTTTATTTGAAAATTCATTGAAAAATTACAAAGATGGATTGAAACCACTTTGAAAAACTTTTTACATGAAAAATTATAAAAGAATATTGAAAATAGTTTGAAAACCTTTTTCCCTAAAAAAAATAAAAGAAGTTTGTAATCATTTTTGAAACCTATTTTCCTTAAAAATTATAAAATAAGCATGAAAACCTTTTGAAGTCATTTTTCATTGAAAATGTATAAAATAAGATTCAAAAAAATTTTAAAACATTTTTCTTTGAATACACTATGAAAAATTATAAATAAATCTTGAAAGTGTTTTTAAAACCATTTTTTGAAAATACTTTTGAAAACTTATAAATAAATCTTCAAAACGTTTTGAAAACCACTTCTTTGAAAAAAATTGAAAACTTATAAAGAAAGATTTAAAAAAAATTTAAAACCATTTCTTTGAAAATAATTTGAAAAATTATAAAGAAATAATAAATATGTTTTGATACCTATTTCTTTAAAAACACTTTTAAATATTATAAATAAATCTTCAAAACATTTTGAAAATAATATTTTGAAAATACTTTGATAACATATAAAGAAAGGTTGAAAAACTTTTGAAAACCATTTATTTGAAAACACTGTGAAAACATATAAATAAATCTTGAATATATTTTGAAAAATATTTCTTTGAAAATAAATTGAAAATTTATAAATAAATCTTGAAAATGTTTTGAAAACCCTTTCTTTAAAACCTCTTTGAAAATTTATAAATAATTATTGAAAAAATTATGAAAAACATTTTGTTGAAAATAATCTAAGAATTTATAAAGAATTATTGAAAATGTTTTGAAAACTATTTATTTTCAAACACTATGAAAAATTATAAATAATTCTTGAAATATGTTGAAAACCTTATTAGAAAACAAGGTTTTTAAAGAACATAGATTTCTAGCCGAAGAGATAGGTAAAGTCAGACTTTCCTAGTCATATTATGTACCAAAGAGTGTAAAAATGATACCAATACATTAATATATCATGAATATACATAGGATAATAAAATTAAAAATTCATCTTGAGAGATATATCATAATATTTCATTGATAGAATTATAATCATAAACAATCTTGATAAATAATGAGATTTTTTCATTATACTCTTACCACTTGGTAACTTTGAATTGTACTAACCATATAAGAAAATGAAATTACATGAAGCTTAAAATATCATTAAAATAATAATATTCAGTATTTAACATGTAAAAGTTAGTATATACACCTCATAAAAAAATATTGGGGTATAACATGACATGCGTCTCAAAGAAGGGAAATTGAGACCAAATTACTTTACCAATCTGGTAACTTTTGAAACATAAAATCCATGAAAGAAAGATCATAAAATGGATATTTAAATTGATGTAAATTTATTTATAATAATTATATAATACATATATGGGTATTATACACTCCACATATAAGAATTATGAGGGTAATATGGCTTGTGTCTCCCAGAAAAATAAAAGTGAGATGAGAAAACCCTTACTACTTGAGTAAATTTAGAATCATGATCCCCATGAAATAATAACATCAATTTAAATATTTTTATATAATTAAATAAAGTAAATTAATGATATAATATTTCATAGTGTATTTTATACACCACATAGAATAACCGAGTGGTTAATATGGTATGTATCTCATGGAAATAAAAAGTGAAATGGAATTTCCTTACCTTAAGTCTTGAATTTCATTATACGTGTTCAGAAATCTAGTATAATAAATATAAGTTTATTATAAATATTACATAGAATCATATTATTATATCTAATACCATATATTATTCACTTATGAATTTATATTACCTGTTTATTAATAATTCTATGTTAAAGTAATGTTTTAGGTAATAGTCGCTTTGTTTATCATAAGTGTTTTGAATTGTTATTCATGATCCTCATACATATATCATAATTTTCATATTTACAGAATGTAAAACATGATATATATCATATATATTCAGTATATAAATATTTATAGTAATCTATAAAACACATAAAAAATAAGTGAAATACATCATTTATGGAGACGGTAGGTCGTATGTATGCATAAACGTTGCTTCCGTTTTATTGTCGTATTGAAAGAAAGTAAGTAAATGAAATATATGTATATATATATAATATCATTATAGTATAATTATTATTTCATATATATCTTATGTTTTTACTAAATCCATCCTTAATACATTCCATGTAAAGTGTGAACGAATCGCATCACATTGAGGATGTTGTAGTCTACACATCCGCAAACAAAGTTATCATATTTACAAAAAATGGAAAGTATGAAGGTATGTGTTGTATAATAATTATATAAGAATAAATGAATTATAAATATCATATATATAAAATAATTTTACTAAATCTATCCTTAATACATTTCATTCAATGTGTGAATGAATCACATCGCTTTGAGGATGCGGTATCTAAACGTCCACAAACGAAGTTATCATATTTATACAAAAATGGAAAGCATGAAGTTAGGGTTTGTATAATAAATAAAAAATTATAAATACATCATAAATATAATATATATTATATAAAAATATATTATCCATCATAATTCCTAATCATTACAGGTGGTAAATGTAAAACAAACAATATTGTTTCATGTGGCGGTAGTTCATTGTACACAAGAATTGAAAGTTCATTGCCCATTAGATGGAAGTGTGTGAAAGTGCAGGTAAAAACATTAGAATAAAAAAATATTAGTATATTTAGGATACTGGTGTTATTATATTATCATTTAATAATAATGATTAAGGTGTTGGAGAAAGAAAATAAAGGAAAGGAGATTGAGGAATGATGTTACCTCTTCTTTGGGTAAATCCCTTTGGTTTACACCAAAGGGCTTCCTTGGTTGGATTTCTTAAAAAGGTATGATTAATGGAGGAAGGTAGTGATTTTGGGAATTTAATTTAGTAGATATTATATTAACTTATGCGGCTTCATATCTATGAATAAGGGGAGATATGGTGGCCTTTTATAAGGGAGGGATGGAACACACTTGGCATTTTTTAAAACAAGTTATGTGTACCCTCATTTTTATCAAAAAAGGTAATAAAAAACAAACCAAACTCATGAATGGAAGTTTTATGGCCAAAATATAGCCATAAAATGGGTTTTAGACAATTGTATAGCTCATTTTTTCCCTTATGCATAAGGTTTAGTCCCTTATTAAACTTAATTTTACCTTAATCGCTGTAATTAATTTTAATCACTTTCAATAATATTTTTGTTAAAAAATTAAGTTGATCTTATTACCATATAAATAATATAATGATTAAAATCATTTATATTCATTTTTTTAAATTCAATTCACAGAATCATGAAAATTGAGTTTAATGTTAGTCACGTAGATGTGGGGACAAAGTGGGGTTTTAAAGTGAGAATGTTCAAAAGTTCATAAAGCTTCTATATATAAATTCAATATAAAAATAATTTCAATGAACTAAATTGTAATAGTAGCATTATAATTGATCTATTGTGACTTTAAAATCAACTTGAAATAAAATTTAACTATATAATTAAATATGAAAAAGTATTTTGGAATTAAAATTTTGTATTTTTTTTACTATTCACCCAAAAAATGATGTTTCCCATAAAAATCCAAAAATTTTCCCCAAAGATAATTTGTACATTATGAATTAAAAAATGAAGTTTATTTTATCAAATTTAATCTATAATAGTGTCTAAAATTAATTTTATTATCATCCACATAAGGACATAAAAATCAGTTCATTTGTGATGATAGTATTTTCAAACATATAAAGACTTTCCAATGTTAAATGTTTTATTATAAACATTTTTTATTTATATAAAAACATTATAAATAATATTTCAAAAATAGTTATTTCTATTAATATTACTATGTTTAAGGTATAGGTTATAACTATCTCATTTAAATAATTATAACAATAAAATGATGTTTTTTAGAAAGTCGATATTACATGTAATGCAAACCAAGTCGGTGTTGTGTGTAGCGAAAGATAATATAAGTCTTGTGTGTAGTGTAAGGAAACCAAACAAAGTGATTTAATATAAATAAAAATATATTTAGTATTGTGTAAAATGAAAAATAAAAATATTAAATTAATTTGAAAAAAATAATTCACAAAATATCGGGGTGTTACATTCTAGCCCCCTTAAAATTAATTTTGCCCTCGAAATTTGTCTATGTTATCAATGGTTTAGTACTTGAAAGTTCCATTCATATAATCCCACATAATAAAATTTAATAATAAAACTTCCTTTAAAAATAAATTTGGAACTATAATGGTTACACAAAGTAACTCATAATTTGTTTTCCTCCTAGGAGAACATAGGTTGGGAGTGAAGATTGAATAGGGAAGAAAAACGTAATTAACTATAGAGAGTGATAACAGTCATTGATAATCATAAAGTGAATTATAAATGGAATTTTAAACACCTAAAAACCATTGATCTATAAATATTTTTAATACCATTAGTTTAATAGAAATGAAGGTATTAACATAGATCTTTTCCAATATCCTTTTCATAGAGGAATTCTTTTACTGTCTAAGCACATAAAGAAATATACTTACATAATTTTATTCTTTTTTAAATGAAAAATGTCACCTTTTCATTTTGCCTTTTATTTATTTCTATTTTATCTCTTACTTAAACAAATAGAGTTGAATTTTTCATTCCTAAATTTTTAGTGGACTATTATATCCATAAATCAAATGACACGTCATTCCACCTCTCTTTATAAAAAAAAGGGTTAACATAAGTTATCTAATATGAATAAATAATCATATATTGAGATAATAAATTAATTTATTATTACTTACCCAAATATTTCCAAATAAAATTCCACAAATAGTTAACCTTATAACCCTTACAAAATATAATTCTCCCTTTCTTCTTTAAATTTTCTTTTATCTTACACCAAAAACATTTTTTTATACTTGGGTTCATCCTTGCACAGATAGAATATTAAATGTGATTTTATTATTCCAAAATCTATGTATAAGTATCTAATCACATGAAACATAACTAAAGGATAAACAATAATATTATCATAGGGATTATTCATACAAAATCAAACAAGGACTTCCCAACTAGGGGGAAGGATAATTTTTTCCTTAATAATAAAAATTCATTTAATCCATTGTGATTGTATAAGATTCCCATTTTTCCTTTTTCCTCATAGGTTTTTGTGTCTTATCATCTATATTATCCCTTAAATTGGGTAATTGATTATCATAATGCCCAAAATCCATGCACTTGAAACACTGAAGTGTGGGTGGTTCATTGTGCTGAGATTTCTCTCCATTCATTTCATTGAATTTACCCTTCACATCACTTATACATTATTTTTCTCGGTGGTCAGGCTTCCCAAACTTGAAACAACTTCTTGTTCCTTTCATAAAATCTCCTAATTTCTCTTTCCCACAGTTTTTGTATGTATGAGTTTGAATCTTTTTATTCTATCCATGGTTTTTAGTTTTTCTTTTGAACTTAATCTTTCTTATCTTGTTAAAATCATGAGATTGATAAGTAAATCCAACCTACATTTCAACTTCGATTGTAAAATGCACAATATATTCATATCTACTGAATTATTTTATGTAAACCCCCTTATGATACTTAGATTTAATCCAATGAAGAACCTATCAACTTTACTTTCAGGTTTGATGATAATACCAGAAGCATGCCTTGCAAGTCTTGTAAAATTATCCTCATAGGTACCAATGGATTTATCATTATTTTTCTTCAAATCAAGGAAATAATTTTCCATATTCATATAAAGAACATTAATAATGTACTTATTGAATAATAATTTCTTGAACTCATCCCAATCCATGGATTAAATTTCATTTTGCTTTCTCGTATTCTTGATTAGATTCCACTACTGGTTTACTACACATACTAACTAGTAGACAGCTAGAATGACTTTCTCATGATCTGAACATTGAATAATAGATAATATATTTTCAGTAGTATTTATATATTGTTTAGTAACAAGTGTATTAGAAGATCCATGAAAATAAATTGGGTGTTTTCTCATGAAGGACTCAACAGAACATTGTTCCCTCTTTTGCTCATTTGGAAGATCATCATGATTCATAGCTTAAGAAAGTGTGTGAGCATAGAATGAGGTTTTTTATTCCATCTCCCATAGAATTCATATTCTTAGGAAAAAAATTATTTCATTGTTTATCGAAATAACCATTAACATGGTTCCTTTAGGTTACATCCATTAACTAAAATCAAAAATCATAGAGTGAGAAATAGTTGTCATAGTGAGGAACCACATAATCATGACAAACCACTTACAGGATGTCTAAATTATGAAACCTTAATTAATATATGACACCCTAGGTTTATCCAAGGTTATTCTTATAAAATTTATTTTTAAATCCTTCGTGATTGTATGTGATTATTTCGTGAATTCCCAAACCATATCCCTCAGGAGTGTTAAACCAAATGTACAACAAGGCCCGTTGTCGTGTATAAAGTTATGCTCGAGTTAGGCCTTATACAAATTGCCAGAGTTATTACCCCTAGGTACATATTTTCTAGATCCACATACACTTGTATTATCGATATTGGGATGTAATACTAGGAAACCAATGTAACGTCTCGGTTCTAGGTACCACCCAGAGGTGCCCCATACCCGATTGGTCACATGGCCTCAAGCGCATTTCCCCAAACGTTAGAGGCTTCCGAATAGCAGTGAGGGACTTGGGTGTGATAGTGGATAAAATATTCCCTCATTGGAAGAGTAATGTAGGGAAATAAAAATAATATACAATAGTAGAAACAGTAATAACACGGAATAAGTAAACAACAGAAGACTGGAAGTAATAAACAACTGGAGCACATATATATAATGATGCATGATACATATGTCTAGGAAAGCAGACAAACAAGTTAAAATTAAGGAATACTGTACTAAACAAAAATAAAAATAAAACTAATAAACTTCATCAGCATCACTCACCTCAACTTCGTCCCATGCTCTCCAGCTCCACAGTAATCAAGTACCTGAAGTAGAAGGGCGCTTTCCCTTATCTATACATGCAACAATATAATCTGTTTGGGACTAAAATCATGACCCAAAAAGAGTGTGAGAAGAATACTAGTAGAAAACCACCCAAATATCTATTCCTAACATTCAGTGAATATATATGGAAGGCAATAAGCAAAATGAAGTAGTAAACAAGGAAGTACTCAAAAGTAAACAATCCTATAATTTCAATTACATTCATTTTTATATATCAAGAAGCTAATAAAAAACAAGTAAACCTCTTGGAATTTCTCACAGCCTATCCTCTCTGGTTCAACCAAACAAACATAAGAAAACCTCTAGAAAGTACTCATAGTCTAACCCCTCTGGTTCACCTTTAACAAAGACTCTATGAAGAAGCACTCACTAATAATTCACCGTATGGTATCGCAACGGTAAACTACATACACTCTGGGGAAGCACTCAGTGTCCAATTACTCCTATGGTCTCACAATGTGGAAATAAAGACACTATGAGGGAGCACTCACATCCACCCCCCTATAGTCTCGCAATGTAAAAGTAAATAGACACTTTGGGGAAGCCCTCAGCATCCATCCCCCCTATGGTCTACTACACCAGGTTCCCACAACCCTTTGTAATTCATTCATGCAAAATGATGTTCAACATCCAAAGTAAACCTTAATAACTACTTGGATAACATATTTCAATAAATACTTGTCTAAACATCTACAATCACATAAAAACATTAGATAATATCACTCCATCCTAACAACACTAGGCATAGAAAACAAGCAGCCTAACCGAAAAAGCTAGACCAAACAATTAATATAAAAAAACATTGAAAACACATCTATAGCATGACAAATAACCCTATTTTCAATCAAAAAACCTATAATCAGTCACACAAGGCATAACATGTATCAACAGGGTTAAAATCTCTAAACATGAAATACCCCATTCTAGGGTATTGGGCACTTTTGCACATAATATTCAAAGACTAACTATGGAAAGAAAAAAACCACCCATATCTATGTTGTATGATCGATATACTCCAGTGTTGGACCTTTAATTGACCTATAACGCGGTAGATCTAAAAAAACATAAAAAACGTTCAATCACAGATATCTCACTAAAGAAGATAAATCAAGGAATAAGGCTCAAGAAGAAGAAATAAATAACTGTGGTGATTCCAACTCAATTGACAGAGTTTGATTCAGAGAAAGGATGGTGCATCCGAGGCTCGAAGAAGAACTCTCGGCTTCGGTCGGTCCTGGACAAGATGGGATGAGAAGAAGGATGTTCTTAGAATTAGACATGACCCTAGTCTGATATAACAAATAAAAATAAAAGTACATGGTGTGTTCATTTAATGTACATATCATGTACTTACCTTAACTGGAATCTTCTTTAGGTGGTCTCCTAGTCACCTCACACGACCATGTACTCAGCCGTTACACGACCAGTACACAGTCACCCGCAGAAACCGGGTACACGACGTGTACTCAAAAGTACATAGCGTATACTCCATAAATTTCTAGATTCTCCTATTTTCCTCAAAAACACTAGAAAAGGAAAACTTATACCTGAAAAGAAGGTTTGGGTTCTTACAAACTTCCCCCTTAAAGAAATATTTCACTGAATTTCCCTAGCAAGGCAGCGTAGAAGAAAAATCCTCGAACAGCTCTGGCCACTATGATCGTACATCGGCCTCCCTCTCCCAAGTCTCGTTCTATACTCGCTCGTGCTTATATAGCCCTCATACCAGAGGAATAGACTGGTCATGGAGAACCCTTGCACCGTGATCAACAATACAGATAGGATGCTCCTCAAACGATGCGTCCACCTCTATCTCAACCTCCTCAGGTTGAAAAAAAAGAGATGGGTCTAAGAAGTAACATTGTAGATGAGAAATGTGGAAGACATCGTGCATAACCTAGTACCTCTGAGGTAACTACAACCGATAGGCAATTGCCCCAACTCTAACCAAAACCTCAAACGGGATGACGTATCTTGGTGAAATCATGCCCTATCTTCTAATCCTCCTATGTCCCAATCTCGATGTGACATACATAAAAACCTGATATTTGACCTCGAACTCCAAAGGTCATCTCCGTCAATCAGCATAAGACTTCTGTCAGGACTGTGCAGTAGCCATCCTCTTCCAAATCAACTCCACCTACTCTGTGGTCTCCTGGACAAGATGAAGTCCCAACATAGCTACCTCTCCTGCCTCTAGACAACATATGGGTGATCGGAATGGCCTAACATACAAAGCCTCAAAAGGTTCCATCTGAATAGTTGCTTGAAAACTATTATTGTAGGAAAACTTCACAAGAGGAATGTTCTTCTTCCAAAAACCTCCAAAATCTAGGACATATACTCAAAGCATGTCCTCTAGAACCTGTATTGTACGCTCAGACTATCCATCTATCTAGGGATGGTAAGATGTACTTAGAAGTACCTGTGTACCCAAGTCCCTCTATAGTCCATGCAAGACCTAAGAAGTAAAACATGCATCCCTATCTGAAACAATGGAGTGTGGGACTCCATGTAAACATACAATCTCTTGGATGTAAATCCTTTCTATATCATCAACACTGAAGGTCTCCTTGATCGGCAAGAAGTGAGAAACCTTCGTGAGTCTATCAATGAAAACCCAAACTGCATCATTACCTTGAGGATACCTCGGTAATCCTATCAGGAAGTCCATCACAACATCATTCCACTTCCACTCGAGAATGGGTAACTGCTGAAAAATTCCTGTTGGTCGCTGATACTCTGCCTTAACCTATTGATAGGTGGAACACCTCATCACAAAACTAGAAACATCCCTCTTCATACCTGGTCACCAATACTGATGGTGTAGATCTCGATACATCTTGGTGATGCCAGGATGAACTGCCCAAACTGAGGAATGAAAGTCCCGCATCAGCTCCTCTCATATTTCTGTTGGCACCCACACACACCCATGAAATCACAAGATCTCATTCCTGCCTATGGTCCATACAGGAATAAGGTATTCTCCTAAAAAAATCTCCCATAGAACTAGGCCTTCATAATCTGATATATGCCTCATTCAAACTTGATCAAGTAGAGTAGAGGTAACAGACACAGAAGAAAGAAATGTCTTCCCTTGTCTGTTGTGTACCTCCAAATACAACTCAGAGAACAAAGCCATAAGCTACCACTCACTGCTGGCCTTCTGAACTACATGTATCTGAGTCCTCATACTCAACGCATCAGCCACTAAGTTTCATTTTCCAAGCATATAAGCAAGCTCAACTTCAAATGACTGAAGGTATTCAACCAACCTTTACTGTCTCAAATTCAGATCACACTGAGTGAAGATTTACTTGATACTTTTTGCGGTCGATGAAAAACACAAAATTCTCTCTCAATAGATAATGTCTATAATAGCGTAAAGAATGTACAACTATAGCCAACTCGAGATTGTGCGTCAGGTAATTCCTCTCATGTGGCCTCAACTGCTGAGACTCATACACAACGACTCCTTCCCCCTATATAAGCACTGCTCCTAGACCGATACACGATGCATCAAAGTAAATAGTATAGCTCTTTTACTACTCTAAAAAAACTAGTATCGGTGTTGAAGTCAACCTCCCTTTCAGCTTCTGAAAGGATGGATCATAAAAAATCTATCCACAGGTACTTCGCACCATTCTTAGTCAGGCCTATCAGTGGCACTGCTAAGCATGAAAAGTCTTGTATGAAATGTCTATAGTAACCAGCCGTCCCTAGAAAACTCCGTACCTCAAAGATGTTCTTCAGATGCTCCCAGGAAACTATTTCTCTCAATTTCTATGGGTCTACAGATACTACTGTCTCTGAGATAACATGACCCAAGAATTGAATTAGGTCCATCCAAAAGTGGTAGTTTGAGAGATTAGCATATAACTGGTGCTCCCTCAATGTACTCAAAACGATCTCAAGATGGGTAGCATGGTCATGTTGAGTATGAGAGTACACCAAGATATCATCCACAAAGACTATCACGAAGGAATCCAAGTATGGATGGAACACTTGGTTCATCAGTTCCATGAAAACTGAAAGCACGTTTGTGATACCGAATGGCATAACCACATACTCGTATAGACCATACCTACTTGGAAGGCTGTAAGAGGTATATCTGATGGTCTAACATGCAACTGATGATAACTGGATCTCAATTAAATCTTTGAGAACACCTAGGATCCTCTAAATTGATCATATAGATCATCAATACGTGTAAAAGGATATATGTTCTTGACTATAAATTGGTTCACCTTTCGATAATCCTTGCAAATATAGAGAGTACTGTCTACCTTATTTGCAAATAGGATAGGAGAACCCCAAGGAGAAGTATTGGGTTAGATGAAACCCTTATCCTGTAACTCCTCTAACTGCTTCTTGAGCTCCTATAACTCTTATATAGCTATTCTATAGGGAGGAATGGACACTGATTCTACTCCTGGTATAATCTCAATAGAAAATTCCACCTCTCGCTCTGGAGGAAAACCTGAAAGTCCTCTGGAAAGACATCCCTGAAACAATCGAACACTAGAGGAAAGTCCAAATGTGAAGTCCCCTGGTCATCCAAATATAGACTACCAATTTGTGCTGTAACTTCTCTCAACCTATAATGCTTGGGTCCTGCTTTACTCACCCGAACATCCCATTTCCCCTCATGTAGAAATGATCTGCCCTCTGGTGATGTGAAACTCACCCTACAACGATAGAAATTGACAACATCCTAGAAGGGAACTAACCTGTCCATTCCAAGAATGATGTCATATCCTATCATCTCTAGGACATAGAGGTCCCATAAGAAGTTACACCCACCAACCTCAAGAGGGAACTCCTTGAACTTATGTACACTAGATGTTTTAGTCCCCAATGGAGTGTCTAGCATCAAGATATTAGTATAGGTAAAGATACATAATACCAGGCTCTCCATAACAACAACTGATATAAAACTATGGGAAACCCCTGTATCGAAAAGTGAAGAAGCTAAAACTGAGGCAACTAGGATCGTACCTTGAACTTTAGAGGGTTTGGGATCCTGCTCTTGCTGGGTCTACTCCACTGTAAAAGTTTGGCCTGTACCACGGCCCTACGACCCTGCCTGACCACCCTAAGCCGATCTACACTACTGTTCATGAAAACCTGGAGACTAGCTACCATGAACATGAACTATAACTCCACCTAACCAGCCAGAAAAACTCCAGTTCCTAGACAGATGAGAAACTAGTGGTCCTGCTCTTGAATGAAGTTTCATAGAAGAACCTCTTTCTCCAGCTTATAGTGAGAAGAAATGACAGAAATGCTGAAGATAACCCATCTTTCCACATGACCGGAACTCCACTAGGTCTCTTAGGAAATGCGGCCTTGTATGTCTACTTTTCCCATACTGGAAGCATTCCACCTG
Organism: Viscum album; assembly: GCA_963277665.1. Taxonomy (NCBI): domain Eukaryota; kingdom Viridiplantae; phylum Streptophyta; class Magnoliopsida; order Santalales; family Viscaceae; genus Viscum; species Viscum album. The sequence goes on from OY728156.1 coordinate 1,281,756,088, forward strand.
GCTACCTGAAGGTGTCTCTCGCCTACACGGATCACCATGCATAGACTCCCTGCGATGCTTGCTACTATCAGCTAGAGAAGCACCAACTCTAGATGTTGAACCACCTTGGCCCACAGCTCTATAATCCCTCAATTTTTGCTCTGTGATCAGCGCCTGGTTGACAATACAAGCGACATAAGTCAACTTGAGGATTTTCACCTGAGATCAGATGTCATGCGTGAAACCATCCTCAAACTTCCTCACAATGAAAATATCACAACCCCCTACAATGGGTGTAAAGCACTACAGGTCTATGAATCAAGAAGAAAACTCCATAACTAAGAGAGTACCCTATTCCAAACTCATGAACTATCGGGCTCGATCGGCCCTCAAAGTATCTGGGTAAAAGTAATTATAAAAGGTACACTGGAATTCATCCCACACCATAACCTGCTAGCATCCTAACTATGAGATGACATCCCACCATCTCTTGGAAGAATCCCGAAGCATATACATAGAGAGATTCACCATCCTCTCTGGAGGCATCTCTAGATGCTTGAAGATAGAAAGCATGACTTCTAACCATGACTCTGTAGCCTGAGGTCCTCTATCCCCTGAGAAAGTGGGAGGATGTTACTACTGAAAGACCTGTGTCAACTATGCCATTGACGGGGCAGGATGCAGTGTTCCCTTTAAGGTCTGCGTAAACTTCATGAAGCCTTCTTGGAACTATGCATCAGCACCTATATCCAGAATAACAGTTTGTGCCAAGATAGGAATGACAGGAGGATCTTCTGGTAGTCCCTGACCAGCCATGCCTAGTGTCTGGTCACTGCCCTATAACTGGCGTACAATCATAGGACGTCTTAGTGGCATGAATCTGCAAGGTCAAACTCACACCTTAGAACAATATTAACAAGGACTGAAACTTAGAAGTGAAATAAGGGAACGGGTGAAAGAAAGCATTAAACATTTCTAAAAGGTGGATACACGGCGTGTACAACTCCTACATGGAGTGTTCCCTCATGATTTCATATAGATGTGTACTTTTGAAAACTAGGTCATGTAACACCACATACACACAACATGGTGTCCTAACACACGGTGTGTACTTGAATCCACTTCCCTTTCTTGAGTTCTTCTTCATGACTTAACCCACACGGTTTTCCTGGAGCAAGACTACACAGCATGTTTGTGCCAGACTCGATGTGTACAAGAAAGAAATTCACTAACCGGTGTTGTTAGTCACACATCCAATTACATGGATGAATCTACACGGCGTGTTTTTTCTAGACACGATGTGTAATAACTACCCATAATCCACTTGTGTCATTAGTCACATGGTCGGACACATGGTCTATACAATAGGGCGTGCACGTCAGGTACACGGTGTGTTCCACCAATTATTTCCCAACCCCGTGTCTCTACCCACACAGATAGTAAAATGGTTAAAGACTATATGGTGTGTTCATATAGTACATGGTGTGTAATCATGGAAAAAAATAGTTCCTTCCTGAATAGAAGGATACATGGTGTGTATTCAGCAATACACACCGTGTATTCTGGGATTTTATGGACAGTAAACCTCAAAAACTACTCCAGATCCCATAAAAATATTGAAAAAAACATTAAAGTGCCAAATTCCAATCCTTGGGGTCCCATAGTCCCCGCGAATCAAAGTTTTGCATCTTATTCATGACACATAAAAGTATAACAGTTCAATTATTTACCAATTTTTGATCCATGAGGGCCCATAACACCTCAAGAACCAAAGATTGGTGTTCATTCAAACAAAGACTTACACAATCCAATACCCTATAAACAACATGTATTCTATCAAGGCATCTATTATAAGAACATGCATATATAGAACCACATTTATCACAACAACATTCAATTAGTAATGCACCTTAAATGGTATGGCAAGAATGCATGACATGTGATCTCTAGAAAGTGCCTATATGATGCATGAGATGACATACCCTCATCTCATTGGGTTTCAACAGAAATAAAACCTCAATAATATCAACAATAACAATATAAAATATGTGAATCACCCAATGGTGAAATAAAATCAATAGTAATAATTGAAAAACCAGAAAAATTGCAATATACGAGGTAAATTGGTTTTTCCCTATACACGGGTTAGCTACTCCTGAGAAAAGCTTATTACCAAGTACCTATTCCTTCCTATACCTAGATATAGGCTCCAAATAGTAAGTCTTGAAGAAAATAACCACCTCTGATACCACTTTGTAATTTCCCAGTTCTGGGTGCCACCCAGAGGTGCCCCATTCCTGGTTGGTCACATGGCCTCAAGCACATTTCCCCAAACGCCAGAGGCTGTAGACTAGTAGAGAGGGCCCTTGGTGGGATAGTGGAGAAACTATTCCCTCATTGAAAGAGTAACGTGGGGAAATAAAAATAATATACAACAGCAAAAATAGTAATAACATGCAATAAGTAAACAGTGGAAGACTGGACGTAATAAACAACTAGAGAACATATATATAATGATGCATGTTATATATGTCTAGGAAAGAAGCCAAAAAATTCACAATGATGGAATATATTACTAAACAAAAATATAAAGAAAACCAACAATCTCCAGCAGCATCGCAAGCCTCATCTTGGTCTCATGCTCTCCATCTCCACAACAATCAAGTACCCGAAGTAGAAGGGCAATTTCCCTTATATATACCTCTAGTAATATAATATTTTTGGGCCCAAAATCATGACCCAAAAAGGGTGTGAGATGAATCCCAGTAGGCAACCACACAAAGATCTATGCCTAATAGTCAGTAAATATTATATGGTAGGCAATAAGCAAAATGAAGCAGTAAACAAGGAAGTACTCAAAAGTAAACAATCCTACAGTTTCAATTGCATTCATTTTTATATATCAAGTAAGAAGATAATAAAAAAAATAACCCTCTAGGAAGTAATCATAGCCTATCCCCTTTGGTTCAACCAAACAAAAACAAGAAACCCTCTGGGAAGTACTCACAGTCTAACCCCTCTGGTTCAGCTTTAGCAAAGACTCTCTGAGGAAGCACTCACTACTAATTCCCCTTGTGGTCTCACAACAGTAAACTAAATAAAACTATGGAGAAGTGATAAACATCCAATTCCCCCTATGGCATCACAACATGAAACTATAGTCACTTGGAGGGATCACTCACATCCATCCCCCCTATGGTCTTGCAACATAAAAGTAAACAGACACTCTGGGAAATCCCTTTACATCCATTCCCCTTATGGTCTACTAAACTATGTTGCCACATCCCTATGTAATTCATTCGTGCACAACGATGTTCATTAGAAAAATTAAACCTTAAGAACTAATTGGATAACACCTTTCAATTACTACTTGGCTAAATAGCTACAAGCATATAATAGAATCATATAATATCACTCCATCCTAACAACACTAGGCATGGAAAACAAGCAGCCTAACCAGCAAAGATAGAACAAATGGTTAATATCCAAACAAACATGTGAAACACATCCATAGCATGACAAAAAACCCTATTCACAATCAAACAACCTAAACTGAAGAACACAAGGCATAACATGTATCAATAGGGCTAAAATCCCTAAATACTCAATACCCCGTTCTAGGGTATTGGGCACTTTTGCACATAATATTCAAAGACTAACTATGGAAAGGCACAAACCACCTACCTCAATGTGGTATGATAGATATACTCTAGTGTTGTCCCTTGAATAAACCTAGAATGCGGTAGATCTACAAAAACATCAAAAACTCTCAAGTACAGATATCTCACAAAAGAAGAGAAATCAAGGAACGAGGCTCAAGAAAAAGGAATAACTCATTGTGGAAATTGCAACGCAACTGAAAGAGATTGATTTGGAGAATAGATGGTCGGTCAGAGGCTCAGAGAAGAACCATTGGCTTCAATCGGTCCTGGATGATACAAGCAAAGAAGAGGGGTGTTCTACCAATTAGACGTGACCCTGGTCTGATATAACAAAAAAAAAATTGAGTAAAAGTTTGCATTTTTGCTGTTGGATGCTTTTTAAGGGTAAAATGGTCATTTTCCCCTAATAGTTATTCTTGGATAATTTTTATGAACACTTCGTTGGTCCCAAAATAGGGTTTTTACCTTAGGATATGATCTTGGTGGAAATCTGAGCTGTTTGAATTTTAGCGGAATATTTAATATTTAATCTTATCAAATTAAATATTAAATTATTCGTGCAAGTTTGTTTGGAAATAACATTTAAACAGAGTTTTTAATTGAGATTCTGTCTGCATAGTTGATTCCAAAATAGGTATTTTAGCCTAGGGAAGGCATAAACTCATGTTGGGCATCGGGGCCGGCCCGGGCCCCTTTTTCTTTCTTTTATTTTCCTGGTTCCTTTTATTTATTTTCTCTTCCTTCCTCCTCCTTCTTGCGCATTATCCATGTATGATCCTCCTTGGACATGTGTTTTGGGAGGATTTGGATATTGATAAAGATAGAGAGTTGGGAGGAAAGAGGGGTACCGATTTGAAGCTCTCGACGCGCTGATTCAGTGAAGGGAAACCGTGAGCCGTGAAATAAACCGAAGCTTCGACGGTTTCCGGCCGAAGGTAGGACAATTTATGTTTTCTAAATATATACCATTTAAACATGTTTTTTAAAGTCTTTAAAGCCTTATATTTATTTCTTGTGGCCTCTTAAGGCTGGATCTATTGTTTCGGGGGCGAAAACGGGCGTTTCGGGCATTTTGAGGGATTTCCTGTTAGAAAAACAGAATACCCAGCGTGTGTTCCAAGGGAACACTCCGTGTGTTATTACCATTTGAGTAAGGAAAAGTTTTCAAAAGTACATTCTATGTAGTGGTGGCCGTGTGTCTGGTCATGTGCAAAAAGAACAAGGAATAGTGGTTTTTAAGGAGTACACATCGTGTACTATAAGTACACACCGTGTAGTGGCACATGGGCATGTGTTCGGGTGAAAACACACATAGGATAACATTTTTTAAAAATTACACACCATTTATATTAAATTAAATTTCATTTAATTTTACATAGGCAGACCCCATGTGTCCGTCCATGTGTTCTGTCCATGTATTACTTCAGCTTAGTAGTTTTGGGATATCACGTGCCTTGGAAATTAGAATTGGGCATGTGAGTAGTCCATTTTGAGTATTTTTCTGCATAGATCGCAATGGTGGAATCATTTTTTTAAATTTAGAGGTCATTTAAATGATATTTTTGGGGTTTATATCTAAATGGTGAGGTTCTTCCTCCAGTTATTGAGTTCAGTTGTCACCTCAGAGTGAGACTTGGTGTGGTTGATAGGTTGGGTGTTTAGACCAACTTAGTTGAGAACTTTAGTATGAGATGAGCTATGAGATATCTCCTGTAACATATTATTTATAGGACATCCTCCTTATGATATGTGCCCTTATGGACTATGAGGTCGTGAGACTGGATACTTCCAAGGATCCACTGAGGGATTCCTTTACTTATGTGCTGACCTAGGGAGTCCCTTATAGGAGCTCTATTATGTTTTCCTTTTAGTGGATCCATGTTTTAGGTGTTCTGTGTCTTTTCGTAGATTGTATTTGGGTTATATGTGAAAAAGTTCCCAATATCCTAGATTAGGGTATTGCGTGTTTAGGAAATTTAACCCTATTAATGTCTGACATGAATTGTTTGCTTGAGTATCGGTTTTTTATTGTAAACAGGGTTGTTTAATTTTCTATGAATTTGTTTTCCACATTTTATTTTGATATTGGTCGTTGGGTCTAGAATTTCCAGTTAGGTAGTTATGATTTCCATTACTAGTACTATTAGGATAGAGTTGACATTACATGACATGCTTATGATAGGCATTGTAGTTTCTTAGTCAAGTATTATTTTTGTTTTACTTTGGCTGCTAATTATCGTTTGTGCACAATTTCTTTACACAGGGCTTTGGGAACTTGGTGCAGTGAGACCATAGGAGGAATTGATGTTGAGGTCTTCCCCAGAGTATCTGTTATACATTTCATGCTACGAGACCATAGGGTGTATTGATGTTGATTTCTCCCTCAGAGTGTCTATAGTTATCATTAAGAGACCAGAGGTGGAATTGATGTTGAGTGTTTCCTCAGAGAATCTGTAGTTTATCATTAAAAGACTATAGGGGGGATTAACGGTGAGTGCTTCCTCGAGAGTCTTTATTTTTTCATGAGACCAAAGGGGTTAGACTGAGTTATCTATCCCAGGGAGTCACATATCATTAATGTTAATGATAAGTTTAACTAGAGGGGTTAGGATATGAGAACTTTCCTAGAGGGTGACAAGTATCGGGGATGATTACACACTCCTCAAACTATGTTTAGACTTATTACACTCTTCTAGATCAGTTTGGATTGATCGTCGGTATACGGTATCCTTCCTTACAGGATTGACCATCGGTATACAGAAATATAGGGGTGATTAGAGGTGAGTACGATTGAGCCCAGGTGTAGGATTAGCTTCCCCCTGTGGTGACGTAGCTTACTAAGAGATATGATTTCGGTGTTGGCTGAAGTAGGTTTTGTGTCTATCAGGATTACAGACCCAAGGATCGACTGCTGTTGTGGTTTCATGTTGTTTGATACACATACCAATGAATATTCATATTTATGCATATGTGTATATGTATGGGACTATACATGTATGTGTATATAGATATGGACATCCATGGTGGAACTTACCCAGTTGATAGGGATTATAAACCCTAAGTTCGACTTTGGTTTCACATTCGGTTTACTTATCTTATGTCGTGTTCCAGCTAGGCTAACCACGTTGCTATTGTATACACTTAGTATCATAGTTATAGGTTTCTAGTCAGGGTGCACTACTGAGATTATTTCTCACCCCTGCATGTGCACCTCAGTGTGCATGTAGACCTATTTTCATGGTGGGTAGGGATGAGGCCCAGCGTTGCATGATCGAGCGAAGCTGCTCGAGTGGTTCTACTAATCAGGCTGGTGCAGTTTGATAATGTCGGGAGATTGGGTACGTGGGTTGGCTCGGAGTTAGTATTTGAGCCCTGTACTTTTACTTTTTGTCTATTTTGTAGTTGTATCTATATGGTTGACCTAGTGGGTGGCCAGTGTTGTATTGTATTGCATAGCTATTCGGGATTTTACATCATTTTACTGTTACGACTTGTTCTATTTTAGTTGTTTACTGCTTCTGCACTCTGTTTACTTTCTGCTATGTATGATACTTAGTTATTTCCATTGTTTCTTACTCTGGTATGAGGTCATAGTCTCCCCACTATCACACCCTATGCCCTCGCTGCTATTCGGCAGCCTATGGAATACGGGGAGGCATGCTTGAGGCCTTATGGAAAACCGGCGCAAAGCACTAGTTTAGTGGATTCCAGGTCGAGACGTTACAAATTGGTATCAGAGGAGTTTTGTTTTACTAGTATTTACTATTTAGGATGTGGTAGACATGAGTATTAGGAATTTGTCAGAACCTATGATGGATATTGGACTGGTGCATCGAGAACACTTGTTTCGGTAGGAAGTCCTAGTTTCTAGGGTATGTGATTGTTGTTATGATTTGTGATGTTATGGTTGTATATGATTTTTACCTTGAGAGATGCACATGTTTTGTGGGTGTTTTTATTTATTGTGGATCTCTGGATCTTGGCCATTGGTAAGAGTCCAGAGATGGATTTTGACTCTTGGATGAAAAAGGAAAGAGGCGTCTCATGTATCATACTAGGCACATAGGATTAACAACATATAGACCTACTAGTGTGTGTTTTTACTAACGAGTGATACCTTTGGGTCTTCTGACACATACTTTTTACTCTAATGGTAGGTTATGTGGATCTACGTTGAGTATTTGGTGTAAGGATGATGACTCAGTCCTCATGCATAGGTGGTGTAGTAACCCTAGTTGGTCGATGTAGCACATGATGCCTTTCTGTTTAACCCCTTATTGGGTGTTGTTTCTCAGGTCTATGGTTATCTAGTCAAATCACTAAGTATGATTTCGATAGATACTAAGGATTTTCTTACGAACTGGACCTCCTTGGGGTATTTCTATATACGGATACCCGAGGAGTGTCTGTTCAGTTTCTCTTCTGCTTGGGTTGTGACCTCCAGGGAGTAATTCCTTTTGAGGATGCTTGGAGAGGATCAGGGCCCTTTTAGGTTGTGTTTCAATTTTGAATTTCATTGGTCATTGTGACATTTACCATTTTCTGAGAGGTTTTGGATATTTTGGGCTAGGTGATTAGGCCTTGTGACTCGGTTTGGAGGCTTTTTATGTAAGTATAGGTGGGAGACCTAGAGACCCTTGGTTTTGACTCGGACCCTTGTAGGTCAACATCTGTTTTGTTCTAGGGCAGCCTACTTGAAATGTTGGCCTTGTTTTCTAATTCCTTTTTCTTCAGTGAGTTTGATTTTACGCTCGTTTTGTGATCGAGGCATTATAGGTTCTTGGGTTTTTGTTAAAGGCATGTTATTGTATTTAGTTTTTGATTTATGCACCTCAAGTTCTTATATTTTGAGACTGGTTTTGACGTGCATGACTATTCAGGTGCCTGGACTAGTTGACCAGTGTTTCTGATATTGCGCTTGGTATTGATTGAATCTAAATTGGTGAGTGGTTGGGTACGAGCCAAGGAACGATGTTTTCAGACTTGTCATTGGTTTTAACCCCATAATTTGGGTTGAAATGTACCTTTGTGGTAGAGGTGACATTGTGAAATGTTGGGTTACCATGAGACGGTTGACCCATGGATGGATCCTATCCAAGTTGATAGGATGTGAGTGTGGCTCAGTTGGAGTTGTACATGCCTTCAGCGAAATCTTAGTGTACTCCTTTGAGAGATGATCATGCACTATCTTGATTCATCTTGAGTATGCTGAGAGAGTTTCGACCCTATGCATAGATCCTTTTTCTTTCTTAATGTTCTTCTCTGTGAGGATGAAACCTGTTGTGGTTGTGCTCTGGGAGTGGTGTAAGTAAATCCATATGGTGGGGAGTGCACCATTGGTCATTGGAGGGTGTTTTTCCTCATTCTGGTTAAACTTTGGTGTTTTCTGTGAGCTTCTAAGCTCAGGGTTTTCTTTTAAGATGACTATAGGGGTATTCCTATGGTGGAGAGTACCAAATAGGTCATAGTTAAACATATTCCATGTAGGAGGTAGTTTTTAATTCTATATGAGGCTAGTCGTTGGACAATCTAGATAGATTTTTTGTGTAGATGCTCAGGTTGTGAGCATGGCTGCTGGTCCTTTGACAAGGCTTCTTAGGGACGAGAAGGTTTATGGTGAGGAGTTTGTAAGAACCCATGTTTCTCTGAACTGCAGTTTTGAGCATAAATTTGAATTTTTGTTGTTGGATGCTTTTGAGGGGTAAAATGGTCATTTTACCCTAATATTTGATCTTTTATAATTATTTTTACCACTCCATTGGTCCCAAAATAGAGTGTTTACCCTAGGATATAAGTTTGGTGGAAATCTGAGCTGTTCGAATTTTAGCAGAATATTTAATATTTAATCTTATTAAATTAAATATTAAATTATTCATGCTGGTTCATTTGGAAATTTTTTTTAAACACAGTGTATGATTGATATTTCTTATATGACGTTGATTCCAAAATGGGGATTTTAGCCTAGGGAAGGCATAAACTCATGTTGGGCACCGGGGCCGGCCTGGACCCCTTTTTCTTTCTTTTCTTTTCTTCTTTACCTTTCTTTCTTTTCTATTCCTTCCTCATTTTCTTATAAACATTCCATGTGTGATAATCCTTATATGTGTATTTTGAGAAGATTTTTATATTGATAAATAGAGAGAGAGAGTTGGGAGGCAAGAGGGGTATATATTCAAAGCTCTTGACGCACTGATTCAGCGAAGGGAAACCGTGAGCCGTGAAATCAACTGAAGCTTCAGTGATTTCCACTCAAAGTTAGGTCCATTTATGTTTTATCCATTGATACAACATTTTTTTATGTCTTTAAAGGCTTATATTTATTTTGTGTGTCCTCTTATGGTCAGATCTATTGTTTCGGGGGTGAAAACGGGCGTTTCGGGCTTTTTGATGGATTTCCCGTCGAAAAACCTAGAATACATGGCATGTGTTCCAGGGGAACACATTGTGTGTTATTACCATTCGGGGAAGAATAATTCTTCCAAAGTACATTTTGTGTACTTGTATTACACACCGTGTAGTGGTGGTTGTGTGTCCGGTCGTGTGCAAAAAGGACACAAAATAGAGGTTTTTATGGAGTACACGCCGTGTAGTGGCACATCGGCATGTGTTCGGGTGAAAATGCACATGGGATGACATTTTGTGAATAATAAACACCATTTACAATAAATTACATGTTGTGTACTATTACAAAGGTAGACCCCATGTGTCGGGCCATGTGTTCTGGCCATGTACTACTTCAGCTTAGTAGTTTTGGGATATCATATGCCCTGGAAATCAGAATTGGACGTGTGAGTAGTCCATTCTAAGAATTTTTCCATGTACATCACAATGGTGGAATACTTTTTACATTTAGAGGTAATCTAAATGATATTTTGGGGTTTTTGTCTAAATGGATAGGTTCTCCCTCCAGTTATCGAGTTCAGTTTTCACCTGAGAGTGAGACTTGGCGTGGATGATAGGTTGGGTGTTCTAACTAACATAGTTGAGAAATTTAATATGATATGAGCTGTGATATATCTGTCATAACCTATTATTTAGAGGAAGTCCCCCTTGTGAGATGTACCCTTATGGCCTATGAGGCCGTGAGACCGGATACTTCCAAGGATCCCCTAAGGGATGCCTTTACTTGTGTGCTAACCTAGTGAGTCCCTTGTAGGATCACTCTCCTATTTTCCTTTGAGTGGATCTATGTTGTAGGTGGTTTGTACCTTTCCATAGATTTTCTTTGGGTAATATGGGCAAAATTTCCCAATACCCTAGCTTAGGGTATTGTGTGTTTAGGAAATTTAACCAGGTTAATGTCTACCAAGACTTGTTTGCTTGAGTATGGGGTTTTGATTGTAAATAGGGTTGTTTACCTTACTATGGATGTGTTTTCTATGTTTGATTTTGATATTGGCCATTGGGTTTAGAATTTCCTATTAGGCTGTTATGCCTTTTAGGCCTAGTATTGTTAGGATGGAGTTGATATTATATGACATGCTTGTGATATGAATTGTAGTTTCTTTGCCAAGTAGTATTTGTGTTTTACTTTGGTTGATGATTATCATTTGCACACGATTTCATTACACAGGGCCGTGGGAACTTGGTGTAGTCAAACCATAGAGAAAATTGATGTTGAGGGCTTCCCGAGAGTGTCTATTATACTTTTCATGCTGCGATACCATAGGGGGGATTGATGTTGAGTGCTCCCTCAGAGTGTCTATAGTTATCATTACGAGACCATAGGAGGAATTGACGTTGAGTGATTCCTTATAGAGTCTATAGTTTATCGATAAAAGACTATAGGGGGAATTGACGGTGAGTGTTTCCTCAGAGAGTCTTTATTTTTTCATGATGCAAAAGGGGTTAGACTGTATGAGCTATCCCCAGGGTTCGAATATATTTAATATTAATGATAAGTTGAACTAGAGGGGTTAGGCTGTGAGAACTTTCCCAGATGGTGACGAGTGGTAGGGATGATTACGCACTCCTCAGACTATTTTTGGAATGATTAATCTCTTTCTGACCAGTTAGGATTGACCGTAGGTATATGGTATTCTTCTTTACAAGATTGATCATCGGTATATGGAAATCTAATGGTGATTAGAGATGAGTACAGGTGAACCCAGGTGTAGGATCAGCTTCCCTCTATGGTGACATAGCTTGCTCAGAGATATGATTCCAGCACTGGCAGAAGTAGGTTTTGTGTCGATCGGGATTACAGACCCAAGGATCAGTTGCTGTTGTGGTTTCATGTTGTTTGATACACATAAAAATTAATATTCATATTTATGTATATATGTATGTGAATGGGACTATACATGTATGCGTATATAGATATGAACATCCATGGTGGAACTTACCTAGTTGGAAGGGATTCCAGACGATGAGTTAGTGTGTGGTTTCATGTTTGGTTTAATTCTCTTCTATTGTGTTCCAGCAAGGCTGAGCACGTTGTTGTTGCATACACTTAGTAGCGTAGTATAGGTTTTTTCTTGGGGTACCCTGCTGAGATTATTTCTCACCCCTTCACATGCACCTCGGTGTGCATGTAGACCTTATGTCTTCTTTTCAGGTTGAGAATGAGTTGCATGGTGGATAGGGCTGAGGCAAAGCATTTCATGATTGAGCGAAGCTGATCAAGTGGTTCTTCTGATGAGGATGGTGCAGTTCAATAGTGTATGGAGATCAGGTACATGGGTTGGCTCGGAGTTAGTAGTCAATACCTATACTTTTACTTTCAGTTTCTTTTGTACTTTTATCTGTATGGTCGGCCCAGTTGGTGAATAGTGTTGTATTGTGTTGCATAGCTGTTAGGGATTTTACAACATTTTACTATTACAACTTGTTCTATTTCAGTTGTTTACTGCTTTCAAACTATGTTTACTTTCCGCCGTGTATGATACTTAGTTATTTCCACTATTTCTTACTCTAGTATAAGGGAATAGTCTCCCCACTATCAAACCCTAGGCCCTCGCTGCCAGTCAGCAGCCTCTGGCGTACAGGGAGGTGCACTTGAGGCCTTGTGGTGAACTAGCTCAGAGCACCAGTTTAATGGATTCTGATTCAAGACATTACAAATTAGTGAAAACATTAAAGTGCCATATTCTGATCCCATAAAAACACTGAAACAAACATTAAAGTTCCAAATTCCAATCCGTGAGGGCCCATACTCCCTACGAATCAAAGTTTATATTCTTATTCATGACACATACAAGTATAATAGTGAAATGATCCACCAAATTCCGATCCATGAGGGCCCATAACACCTTAAGAACCAAAGTTTGGAATTAATTAAAATGAATCCTTACACAATAAAATACTCTATCAAGTAGCATATATTCTATCAAGGCATCTATAACAACATCACGCATATCTAGCACCACATCTATCACAACAACATGCAATCAGCAATACACCCTAAATGGAATGGAAAAAATTTATGACCTGTGATCTCTAGAAAGTTCCTATATGATGCATGGGATGGAATACCCTCATATCATAAGGTTGGAATAGAAATAAAACCTCAATAATATCAAAAATAACAACATAAAACATGTGATTCACCCAAGGATGAAATCAAATCAACTGTAATAATTGAAAAACCAGAAAAATTGCAATATACAAGGTAAATTGAATTTTCCCTATACATGGGTTAGATACTCCCAGACACAGCTTATTACCAAGTACCTATTCCTTCCTATCCCTAGATATAGGCTCTAAAAAGTAATTCAAGAAGAAAAGAACCTCTTTTGGTACCACTTCATAACATCCCGGTTCTAGGTGCAACCAAGAGGTGCCCCGTACCCGGTTGGTCACATGGACTCAAGCGCATTTCCCTAAATTCCAGAGGATGCTGACTAGTAGAGAGGGCCTTAGGTGTGATAGTGGGGAAAATATGACCTCATTGGCATAGTAAATTAGTGAAATAAAAATAATATTCAATAGCAGAAACTATAATAACATGAAATAAGTAAATAGTGGAAGACTGGAAGTAATAAACAACTAGAGAACATATATATAATGATGCATGATACATATGCATAGGAAAGTATCCAAACAAGTCACAATTCTGGAATACAGTACTAAACCAAAATACAAAGAAAATAAATAAACTCCAGCATCATCGTAAGCCTCAGCTTGGTCCCATGCTCTCGAGCTCCACAATAATCAAGTACCTGAAGTAGAAGAGTGCTTTCCCTTATCTATACCTGCAGCAATATAATCTGTTTGGGCCAAAAAGCATGACACAAATAGGGTGTGAGACGAATTTCAGTAGGAAAACACCCAAATATATGTTCCTAATATTCAATGAATATATGTGGCAGTCAATAAGAAAAATGAAGTAGTAAACAAGGAAGTACTCAAACATAAGCAATCCTACAGTTTCAATTGCATTCATTTTTATATATCATGTAAGAAACTAACCAAAAACAAGTAACCATCTGGGAAGTACTCACAACCTATCCCTTCTGGTCCAACCAAACAAACACAAGCAACCCTATGGGAAGTAATCATAGTCTAACCCCTCTGGTTCAACCTTAACAAAGACTCTCTGAGGAAGCACTCACCGTCAATTCCCCATGTGGTCTCACAAAGGAAAACTACATAAACTCTAGGTAAGAACTCATGGTACAATTCCACCTATGGTCTCAGAATGTGGAACTAAAGACACTTTGAGGGAGCACTCATGTCCATCCCCCCTATGGTCTCACAATGTAAAAGTAAACAGACACTATGGGGAATCCCTCAGCATCCATTCCCCCTATGGTCTACTACACCAGGTTCCCACATCCCTATGTAAGTCATTCATGCACAACGATGTTCAAAATCCAAATTTAACATTAAGAACTACTTCGATAATATCTTTTAAGAATTACTTGGATAAACAACTACAAGCATATAAAAACATCAGATAATATCACTCCATCTTAACAACACTAGGCATGAAAAACAAGCAGCCTAACCGGCAAAGCTATACCAAATGATTAATATCAAAACAAACATGGAAAACACATCCATAGTATGAAAAATAAACCTATTCACAATAAAAAACCTTTACTCAGGAACACAATGCATAACAGGTATCAACAGGGCTAAAATCCCTAAACACACAATACCCCGTTCTAGGGTATTGGTCACTTTTGCACATAATATTCAAAGACTAACTACGAAAAGGAACAAAACACCAACCTCGAGATTTTATGATCGATATAATATAGTTTCAACCATTGAATTTACCTTAAGCATGGCAGATCTACAAAAATTACAAAAATTCTCAAGCACATATATCTCACTAAAGAAGATAAATTGAGGAATGAGGCTCAAGAAGAAGGAAGAACTCACTGTGGTGATTTTAACACAACTGACGAAGTTCGATTCAAAGAACAAATGGTGGGTCGGAGGCTTGAAGAAGAACCATCTTATTTGGTCAGTTTTGGATGAGATGATCCAAGAAGAAGGGTGTTCTTCCAATTAGACACCACCCTGATCCGATATAACAAATAAAAAAGCAAAGTACATGGTGTGTTCATTTATTGTACATGTTGTGTACTTTCCTTAACTAGACCCCACATTAGGAGGTCTTCAGGTCACCTCACATGGCCATGTACTAAACTATTACACGGCCAGTACATGGTCACCTATGGCAACCAGGTACACGGCGTGTACTCCAAAGTACATGGCGTGTACTCCTTAAATTTACAGATTCTCCTATTTTTCTCAAAATCACCAGAAAAGGAAAACTCATACCTGAAAAGAAGGTCTGGGTTCTTACAAACACTCACCCTATCCATTACCAAAATTCCAAGATAGTTTTCTAAACATTAACACATCCTTATAATTATCCTTAGAGACACCCCTAAACATATACTTAGGAATATCCCTAGGTATCTCACTAAATTGTTGTCAACCTAGTTTCCAAAGGTTCACCAAACCTTTTGTCTAATACCAACTATAATGACCTAGACTTAAGGTACATGTACGTTACATCATTTTTAAAAAATAATTAATAAATTACACAAATAGACACCCAAATACCATATTATTTTAGTACCTTTGGAAACATAGAACAAAAATCCTTTAACCCATTGAAGGATATTCAATGTGTACCACAAATATATTCCCCCTTATTAATTATACTTCAAAACCTTTATTTATAACTTGGGGAAAGGAAACATAATAAATGGGTGAGCTCTAATGCTCAATAAGGGTAAATAAAAGAAAGAAATAATAATAACATGAACATAAGGATAATAGAATATGATTGTATCTTTATAAGATTATACCATGTATATACAAAATCATAAACATGAATCATGGAAGAAATATTAACAGTTCATAAGACATGAATCATAAGATAATTATAAACATAATCTATGAAAATATAACTTATGAATAAGACATGGAATTTTGGAATACACATAAATGTATAATATCATGAACATATATAAGTAGAAACAAGTTCACTCATTATGTTAAGTACATGAAATCAGACCCTTGCATAGACTTATGTATATGCAACCAAGTACATGCATAATGTTGTGAACACGTAATCAGGTTCATGTATAACATTGTGAATGAGTAATCAGGTTTATGTATAACTTATGGACATAAAACTAGGTATATACATAACATTATGAACATGTAATCAGGTTCACATATAACATTATGAACACATAATAAGTTTCAATCATAACATTTCGAACATATAATTAGGTTCATGTATAAACTTATTGACATGAAACCAAGTCCACACATAACATTATGAACATGTAATCAGGTTCATGCATAATATTTAAACCCATGATTCATCCATAATTACCCAATGTATTGGAGGTATACATAGGTCCCACCCATCACATAATATGTGTTCCACAAGATTATAAACAATAATCATATCATAACCCATGAAATTAAATGGTTATCATATAATTTTCATCATATAATTACCTATGGAAAATAGATAAGTCTCATAATCATTTCATAAAATAATATCCTATAAAAAATAGGATTTTCAAAAACATATAACATGTGGAAGAGAAACGGGTGTCATAAGAATCATTCAATCAAAAAATTAACCATTCAAGAAAGATTATGAATTGAACCATTGGATCATTTCCAAAAATGGATTCAGTAACATCAACGAATGTCATCTTAGATGAAAATAATTTTGAAATATATTTTAAAAAAATTTCTTAAGGAAAATATCATTTCTTCTTTGAAAGTAGTTTTTAAAACATAAAACATTTATAAAACCCATTTTCTTTGTAAATTCATTGAAAACATAGAAATAAGGCTTGAAATAATTTTGAAAACCTTTTTCCTTGAAAACATGTAAAATAATCTTGAAAATATTTTCAAAACCATTTTCATTGTAAGAATATAAAAGTATCTTGGAAACATTTTTGAAAACCATTTTCCTTGAAAACTTATAAAATAAGCTTGAAAACATTTTGAAATCATTTCTCCTTGAAAATTTATAAAATAATCTTCAAAACTTTTTAAAAAACGTTTTCTTTTAAAAAAATTGAAAAATTATAAATAAATATTGAAAACATTTGGAAAACCATTTCTTTGAAAATATTTTGAAAACATATAAAGAAATATTGAAAACACTTTTAAAACCATTTATTTGAAATAAAATTGAAAAGTTATAAATAAATATTTATTTTTTTGAAAACTATTTCTTTGAAAATAATTTGAAAACTTATAAATAAATCTTTACAAAAAATTTAAAAAAAACTTCTTTGAAAACACTTTGAATACTTATAAATAAGTCTTGAAAACATTTGGAAAACCATTTCTTTGAAAATATTTTGAAAATTTATAAAGAAATATTGAAAATTTTGAAAACCATTTCATTAAAAATACTTTGAAAACTTATAAAGATGGTAGAAAATATTTTGAAAAAAATTTATTTTAGAAGACTTTGAAAACTTATAAAGAAATCATGAAAATGTTTGGAAAACCATTTATTTGAAAATACATTGAAAACATATAAATAATTATTAAAAAAATTGAAAACAATTTATTTTAATTTTTTTTAAAAAATTATAAATAATTCTTGAAAACATTTTGAGAACCTTTTTAGAAAATAAGGTTTTGAAAGAACACATATTTATGACTTAAGAGAGAGGTGAAGTAGAAATTTATTAAAAACACATTCTTAATCATCATATATACCAAAGAGTGGAAAAATGATACTAATAAATGACTATATATTGAATATACTGAGTAAAATAAAATTCATGAGATCTATTGAGAGATAGATCATAATATTTGATTGATGGAAGCATAATCATAAATAATCCTGATAAATGATGAGATTGTTTCAATGAACTCTTACCACCTGGTAACTTTGAGTTATAATACCCATGTAAGAAAATGAAATTACATATAGGTTAAAATATAATGAAAATAATTATATTCCTGATTTAACATGTAATAATTACTATATATACCAAATATAAAAATATAGGTGCATAAAATGGCATGTGTCTCAAAGAAGGAAAGTTGATACAAAATTACTTTACCAATTTAGTAACTTTTGAAACATAAAATCCATAAAATAAAGATCATAAAATGGATGTTTATATACCCATAAATTTAATTATAAGAATAATATAAGAAATTTATGGGTATTATACACACCACATATAATAATTATGAGGTGAACATGGCTTGTGTCTCACGGAAAAATAAAAGTGAGGTGAGAAAACACTTACTACTTGAGTAACTTTAGAATCATGATACATTTAAAATAATAACATCAATTTTAATATTTTAATATAATTAAATAAATTAAATAAATTAAATTAATGATATAACATTTTATATGTAAGTATATATACCACAGAAAAGAATCGAGTGGTGAATATGGTATGTATCTCACTGAAATAAAAAGTGAGATGAAATTCTCTTACCTTAAGTCTTGAATTTGTTTGTACACATTGAAACCTACCATATAATAAATATAATTTTATTATAAATATTCCAAATAACCATATTATAATATCTAATACCATATATTATTCACTTATAACTTTATATTACTTATTTATTAACAATTACATGTTAAATTAGTGTTTTGGTTAATAATTGTTTTGTTTATCATACGTGTTTTGACTTGTTATTCTTGATCCTCTTACATAGATCATGATCTACTTATTTAAAGAATGTAAAACATGATTTATATATCATATATATTTATTATATAAATTTTTATATCAATCTATAAAACATATAAATAATTAACAAAATACACCATTTATGGAGACGGTAGGCCGTATATACACATAAACACTGCTTCCGTTTTATTTTTTTATTGAAAGAAAGAAAGTAAATTAAATATATGTATATATATAATATAATTATAATATAATTATTATGTAATATATATCATATAAATTTACTAAACTCATCTTTAATACATTCCATGTAAAGTTTGAATGAATCACATCACTTTGAGGAGATGGTAGTCCACACGTCCACAAACTAAGTTATCATATTTACACAAAATGGAAAATATAAAGGTATGTGTTATATAATAATTACAGAAGTATAAAGGAATTATAAATATACTATATATCATATAATTTTTCTAAATACATCCTCATCACATTCCATTCAAAGTTTGAACGATTACATTGCTTTTAGGAGGCGGTAGTCCACCGGTCTACAAATGAAGTTATCTTATTTTTAGAAAATGGGAAGCATGAAGGTAGGATTTATATAATAACTAAATAGGTATTAATAAATCATAAATATAATATATATAATATAAAATTGAGTTTACATAATAATTCCAAACCATGATTGGTGGTAAAGGCAAAACATACAATATAAAGAATGTTACCTCTTTTTTAGGTAAATCCTTTTGGTTTGCACCAAAGGTCTTCTTTAGTTGGATTTATGCCAAAAGAGTAGCTTCAAGGAGGAAGGTATGGGTGTTGGGAAGTTAATTTGGTATGGATTTTTTAAACTTAATTTTCATGATATGTGTTAAAAAGGTGGAGATTTGGTGGCCTTTTATAAGGGACGGAGAAGGCACACATTCCATTTCTGAAAACAAGTTAGGTGTACCCACATTTTTAACTAAAGAAATACATTAAAAAATTAAATAATATAAGTTTTATGTATTAAATATTTCCATAAAATGGGTTTCTAACAAGTGGATAGGTCATTTAGGACCTTAAGTTTAAGGTTTAGTCCCGTATTAAGCTTAATTTTACCTTAACCACTATAATTAATTTTAATCACTATCACTAATATTTTTGGTCAAAAATTAATCTGATCTTATTAGATTATAAATATTATACTTATTACAACCATGTATTTCCATTTTTTTTTAAATTCAATTCAAAGAAGTGGAAAAATTAATTTTAATGCTAATCCTGCAAACGTGGTGAAAAAGAGGGGTTTTAAAGTGAGAACGTTCAAAAGTTCATTAATATTTTATGTCTAAATTCAATATAAAAATGATTCCCATGGAATAAATTAGAATAATAGATGTATAATTTATATATTGTGAATTTAAAATCCACTTAAAATATAATTTAAATATATAAATAAATTAGACTAAAAAGCATATTTGAATTAAAATTCATTATTTTTTTACTATTCACCCAAAAATAAAGTTTCTTAGAAAAAACCCAAAAATTCCCCCAAATATAATTTGGATATTATTAATTCAAAAATAAATTTTATTTTATCAAATTAAATCTCTAAGAGTGTCTAGAATTTATTTTATTATTAATCACATAAGGACATAAAAAGTAGTTCATTTGAGAAAATAGCATTTTCAAACATATAAATACTTTACCAATATTAAATATTTTATTATAAATATTTTTTATTTATCTAAAAAAATTAAAAATATTATTTAAAAATTATTTATTTATATTCATATTACTATGTTTAATGGATATTTTATAACTATCTCTTTTTAATAATTAGAGTAATAAAATGATGTTTCTTAGAAACTTGATGTTGTGTGTAATGCAAGCCAAGTCGGTGTTTCATGTAGAGAATGATAATATAAGTATTTAATATAGTGTATGGAAATTACAAATAGTTATTTAATATAAAAAACTATATTCATTGTTTCATGAAATAAAAAATAAAAAAATAAATTAATTCGAGAAATAATAATTCAAAAAATATTGGGGGTGTTACAATGGAGATAGTAGCATGGTCTAGTTGACCAAAAGAGTATCTTGATGGTCTGAAGGTAACCCTAAAATACTAGATAATGGAGGTGTCTAGCCTTAAACTTCTCATGAGTTTCCCACATATTTTGGCATTGGTAAGGCATTAACTCCTTGTCTAGCTCATATGGGATCTCATAGTTAGAAGTAACAAGGGGCTAGAACATGGTGGGGAGGTAGTTTCCAACTAACTTTATCCACATATCAATGTCATATTACTATTAATTATATTTACATGCCTCCATCTAGTCATACCATAGAAGGTTCTTCATAGGATTGTCTGCTGATCGGAGTAGAGTGTTGTTGGTAGTTGATGGGAAACTATATATGGTTGACCCTGATGTTTCCAGCACCTATATATATGAATGTGTCTTATTTTTTAACACCTATCTATATGGAGGTATTTGGTAAAGGTAAGGACTTACTTGTTTGTGAGATATATCACCATGGGGTTGACCATGATGGATTTCAAGATTAGTGTCCCTATGATCCATCTCCATATTACCATGAGGAGAACTATCATAGTGATGATTACCTTCTACTTTACTTGAAGAGTCGACAGACCCTTGGGGTGTTGAGAATGTCTCTCGAACAACCTCAAGGAAACTATCATTGAGTATATTAGGGACAGGTTCATTTTTTTCATCATGGCCTAAATATGCCAACCTTTCTTTTGGGATAGTGAAGGGATATGATCTGATTATATAACAACTATCAGAATATTTTAATAAGCATCTAGTTTTATAAGAATATGATCTCTCTACTAAGTAGTTGCTGGAATATTCGAATGAGATTATCTGATAGTAATATTAACTTGTCTTGAAGCATGTTCCTCTCTCAAACGGTGATCCTCGATTAGAACATGGTTATTATCTTGATCCTGGGCCTTTGGAATATGAAGCTAGACTTTATGATAAGAAAATGATAATTTCTTAAGAAATGTGTCATTATCACTTGGTGAGACCCAGTTGGAATGAGAATGTGATCCTAGTCCAAATATGTATTTCCCATAAAAATATATCTGTGGACCTTTGGAATGGGAGAAGGGATATGAGCCTCCTCCTGTATGGACTCTAAAGGATGTCGGTGTTGTCGTTCATCAGTGGAAGTAGGGATGTGATCCTAGCTTCTATAAGGTGATGGAATATGACAAGTATCTTTTTTGATAGGTATATGAGCATGTCCCAAGGCATGTGTCAATCTCACTTGGTGAGACCTAATCGGAACGGGGATATGATCCCGGTCCTGAGCCTTTAGAGTATGTCGCTATAATTTTTAGACAGGAATATGATCCTATCCCAAGGAAGGTTTTTCTATTACTTGGTGATACCCAGTCTAAATGGGGATATGATCCCAATACAAAGCCTTTAAAATATGTCTCTAGTATTTTATAATAGGGATATTCACCTTTCCTGAGGCATATTACACTCTCACTTGGTGAGCCCCAGTTGGAATGGGAATGTGACCTCACTCAAGTGACTCTTCCTATACCGAAATATGCCAATAATCATCCTAGATGGGAGAAATAATGTGCAATTTCTCTAGATCAAACACTTGTTCATATAGATTAGATTATTGTTCTTCCCTGGCTATAGGGATAAGAATATGTGTATTTCCTTAGAACTATACCAGTGCCCGAATATGTCGGTAGAGTTCTTCAGTTGTCACTAATATGCAGTGAGAAATGTGTGCAAAGGAATGTAATCCTACACATTTTCTATCTCCACTATATACTGGAAGATATCTTCAATTTAATTGGGTATATTATCCCACTTCTATCATCCTTTTTCCATTAGAATTTTTCGATGGGATTCATGCACGTGGGTAGGGATATGCACCAGCCCCATGCTTGCTGCAAGAATATGCCCGCAGACTTGTTCTAAGTGAGCAAGGATATGAGCCTGCTCACTAGCTACCAATAGAATATTATGAAGGGATTTTTCAATGAATTTTTAGATATTATACCACTCATTTATATCCATATATTTCCCCTCTCAATGTGTCTTCCTTCTTTACCATGCATGGGTGTCAGAGGTGGAAATGTGTTGGGTGGTACCCTTAGTAGGTGACTGAAGGGAACCTATGGGATGTCACCAGTGATGGAATTTGACAATATCCCTCCTTGGTGGACCCAAAACTGTAAGGGGGTCATAGATGACCCCTTGGTCCACCTTCATTTGATACTTAATGTGGTGATTGTCGCGTTACAGGGATAATCTTCTGAAGTGGTTGGCTGTGAAAATGGGCACCACTAGCTTTAATGAAACTTTCATTGGGTGATTTGGTTTCATAATTTGGAGACCCTAGCATGTAGCTTCAAGGTATGGGATTATACCATGTCAGGGGTATTCTTGTACTAGTTCATTCACCTTCTGATTTTGAAGATGTTGGGAAGGTGAGGCTATTATGTGACCTGCATGGGTTGCATCCATAACTTATTTTCTAGAATATTCATTGAATGAAGACATATTCTCAAGTCTAAGTGTTTTTTGTGAGAGTATTATTAGTAGTCAATAAGACAACGAGGAACACGTTCACAAATCAGTGCATCATATTAGGCATGATACATGCTCAATCATATATTTATGGATAACACAATTGACCTTTCTTATTCTCATCCAGATACTCTAATTGCATTGACTTGCCACAACAAAGATGGTCTTATTTCATGAGAAACCCAACTCCATCTTTTGAGAGATTCATGTTGGGTTCACCATTTTTGTTTGTGTATGATATGAAAAATATATATCCTCACACATGGTAAACTGATCATTCTATTATTTGATATGTCCATGTTGGGTTCAGTATTTTTTTTATTTAGAAATATGGCAACAAAATGTTTTGACGTGCTTAAAACCATTTTATTTTATGGTTACAAGGTTCACATCGGGTTCACCATTTTTTTCATCAGAAATATTTTGTTTCTCGATGGTTGATTATAGGTTTTATGATGTATGTACAATCATTTATGTCAGGTTTACCATTTCAAACTTCCATAGAAACCCCCAATAGTTACCACATCCATAAATGAGTATGAATCTACTTTCAAAAGGCAAGTGGTCAATTGCGGTTTTATACCCAATGACAATTAGGAAAACACATTGTTCTAGAGGTAGGGAGGTTTGGCTCATCAAACCCATTTTGGGGGTAAAATTGTTTCCTACTCTGGTACTCTCTTATAGATTTAAGATATGCTTGTGAATATCTTCATAATCTTGATAGGGAAATAGTTACCCTAAAAATGATCAGGTTTTGAATCACTCTATGTGTAAAGGGTGGTCTATTAATGAGTATATATATATATATTTGTGTGTGTGTGTGTGGTTATTCATTAATTTCCCATTAATGGGTAGCGTTTTATATGTTTAATCCATATAGCTAGGTTCTCTAGAGTTTTTTTGTCATCCATGGAGGTGATTAATATTTTGATAATTGGATTGAACCTCTATGATGCGTCCTATATACCCTTCTTATAGCAAGAATAAAAATGAATGTAATTCATTATACTTGTGAAGTTTAATGTCATGTGGAAAGGACATATATGGTGGTACTTAAGCATAAGGTATTTGAGCTCGATACTTGGGGATGTGTCCTATGTATATTGGTTATAGAAGGAATCAGAGTCACCATAGTTTAGTCACACCCTTGGGACACAACTCAAGATGGATTCCCTTATGTGGAGGTAGTAATATCATGCCACTTATCAGGGATTACACATTGATGTTTCCCTTGATAATGGAGATTCATGATGCGAATGATATGAAAATTATAAGTTTCTAATCCCTCGTGATTTATGCTAGGTATAAGAAACAAGGTACATCAAGTAATTAGCCTCACTATATATGGTTGCGGGACTTATGTGCTGGAACAACCCTATGGAAGTCTTATATAGAGATTGATCCTTAGAATGGAATCTTACATATCTTGACTATAGAAGGAATTAGATTCATTATTGTTCAATTTTCTGATAATTCCATTGGTGGACGAGGAAGATCAATAAACCCATAATAAATATTAGGTCTTGATGGTTGAAATTTTGGATACATGGGGGGACTTTCACCAAAGTGGATGCCAATTTTATATTGGTCCTTAGGAAGGAATCCTACATATTATGGTTATGGTAGGAATAAAAGTCCCATAGTTTAGTTTTATTGGGGCTTACACACTAATATTTCCATTTCTATGTTTAATGTGAAGCTCGGGCCTTGCATAGGCTTCCTACATATCCGTGTTATAACAAGAATCATAATTTTCATAGTTCAGTTTAATCAGGGCTTACACATTGAGGTTTCCCTTATATATCCACTGGAAAAGGTTATCATGTCCTGGTATGCCTACTTGACATGGCTTGATTGTCAACCTAACATGTATGATTGTCTTCCTGACATGTTTTATTGTTTTTTTACATGTCTGGTTGTGTAGAAAACATGTCCAGAGACAATTTCATGATTTAGTTGACTTGTCTAAAGGATGTCGCATAATCTGAATGGTGTGTATACAGGCCATTTCATGATTATGGATGAATTGTCTATAGGACACTAAGAGAATTTGATGACTTGTCCCAGTTGTCTACCTGACATATCTGAGGATGTCTAGACATTTTTGAAGTCAACCATATGATCTGGGGTGACATGTATGGAGGACATTTCATAAGCTGGATGGAATTTCTGGAGAGTATTGTAATACTTGGATTTCATGCCTGAAGGGAATCACGAGTCTTTCTTGAGATGATAAAAGGACATTGCATGATCCAAATGTCATGTCTCAAGGGTTCCATATAGCCTGGTTGACTTGTCCTTTTGTCATCATGAGATATAGATGACATGTCTCGATGTCGCCACACAACTTGGCAGACATGTCTAGAGTACATCACAAGATCATGATTGGGAAGCCCATAGGTCTTCACAAGACTTGGGTGGTATGCTCGGATGGAATCAAATGACTATCTTAACATGCCCAAGGGATATCACATGATCCAAATGGCTTGTTGAGGGAACACTATAGGACTTAAGTGAAAAGTATTGGTGTTGTCGCATGATCAGGGTGAGTCATTAAAAGAGAATGAAGATTAGTGAATATATATTTGCATAAGTCTCCCATATTTAAGTCTTTATTCCACCCTTTATTACATATGTACCTCAATCTTGTCTATTATTAGCTTATTTTCAGTTTTGTGTGACCCAATCAACATGTGGTACATCCTTATCATAATCCGAATGACATGCCAAAAGTCTTTTGCATGATATATCAAGAAATCATGTGAATTTTCTATTAATATTGCAGGATCCTTTAGGTTGTTCCCTAGATTTTTACCTAGAGGAAGACCTTTGCGATCACGTGACTCGATTCTCTGAGAAGTCAGATCTTACACTTCTGTATGCGATCGATCGTTGATGTGTAGGTAGGTAGGTAGGTGATTTTTTTTTGTGATGAGGGGGTGGTATTTATAAGACTTGCCATCCCCATTTACATGATTCCTTGTGTGGTTTGTATCTCATGGATTTGAGCATTATTAGGTGGAGGGTTTTGGTGTCACAAACTTTGCATGATCCCGTCATGGGTCATTCGGGGGGTGTCACATGATTTTCAATGACTGTGAGAGTGTTTTGTCTTTTCCATTTTTATTGGACCCAGGCTGGTCAAATGAATTTATCATGAGCATGTGGGAATTTTAAGTGTATTCTATAAGTACATGCTGACATTTCTAGGAGTCTTATGAGATCAGGATACCTGTTGGAAGGATTTCGTGTCATCAAAGACAACTTGTCTAGGGCCTTCCGCATGACAAAGGTGGCTTGTCATGGGGACTTCATGAGTTCAAGTTGACATGAAAAGCAGTCTCATGGGATAATGATGTCTTTTCAAGGGGTGCATCACATGATCAAAGATGATCATCTGGGGAACATGAATTCTTTCACATGATGATCAATGGATCCTCTCTTTTTAATAATCTTCCATCATTTCTACTTTTATTTCCTTTTTTATTTTACAAAGGTTGGGGATCTCACAAATTTGTGTAAGAGTTATTGAATAAAATCACTCCCCTCATCTATGATGCACCATGTAAAGAATAAATGTCTTTTGGTGATGTGTGATAATTATCCTAGACAAACCCTTCCACTTTTCTTTGGAGCTAGAGGGGAAACACAGAGTCGAATGGACATGTCCAAGAGACTTCAGATGGTGAAGGTGACGTTCCAGTGAGCTCTTGTGCAACAAGGTGGACATGTCGCCAGGGATTCCGCAGTGTCTTGTGAACCACATGGGCACATCACATGAATATCAACAACCACATAAGGCCTCTATATCTTAATTATTTTCCTCCTTTATTTTATTAGGGTTTTAAATTATTGTCAGATGTTAACTGGCTGACAAGTCACGTGACTTGGAGGAACTTGTTTAGCATCATGTGCATGATTAGTGAGTGTCTTGGATGACTTTTTAAGAACATAAGGGCTTGTCAAAGGGGATATGTGGGATCTTCAATAGGTCATGTGATGTTCATGTCATGTTTTCATGACCTTTTTAAGGTCATGCAATCACATTTCCTTTTGTAATTTTACATGATCCTTGTTATCTTGGACCCCTTATATTCCTTTTTTTACTGAGAAAATAATACCCATGTTTTGAGTATTTCTTGTCTTGTAGATTTTATGATCCTAATTTTTTGGGTGTTAACATAGGAATCCATGGAGAAAGAACTGAATGTCATAGTGACAAAAAACCTCATATATACTCCTACAATGTAATATAATCACTTTATTATGATATATCTAATCAAGAAAGTTGCATGTTGGTGCCATGAACCTATGTGATCAATGTATCTTTCATTGAATTTTTAGAAAATGAACTTGCCTATAGAACACCATGGCCATGAATTTATTTAGGATGTATCATTTCCATAAAATGTCCTAAGATATAAACTTCCATGAATGAAAATAAGGGAAAAATCCTTTCCTGGATTATTCATTAATGAAATATTACTCATGATGCACCCAACATATCATACTTCGCCGAGAACATATGTCATAATGGTTATCATAAATATATCAAACTACACAACTCATAATATCCATTAATAATAATCTTAAATTATAAATACCAATACACACATCCGTAGATTGGAACATCTAATGACACATATAAATGTGGATTTCCTACTGGTAGGACTCGTTATCAAAATCTCCTACAATAGAAATTACTAAGGGTGTACACCATGAGAATGTGACTCAAAGTCCTATGAGTCTCTACACTTGATAATATATATAATTTGTGTCCCTAAAATTTTTTCATTCAATTATAGAACATATATTTAAGAAAAATATCATGGAACTTATGGGTTCTCATCATAGAGGGGAACTATTGTGACCTTTCATTATGACAAATACTCTTAGAACATTATCACATATTGTGTTATACTGAAGAAAAATCATGATGTGATAAGAAGTTTATTAATATTCAAAATCTATGTATACAAGTTATCATAATGTACATAGAATTTGATTCTAGTGCACCAATTCTAACACAACTAACTTGGCATACAATTCTAAAATATAAAAAAACTAGATATGTTGCAATTATAGCAGCCACAAATGAAAGTGAAACATTGTAAACAATAAAAATTTATAATAATTCCATTGTTTTTATTCCAATAATACCATAATTTAATATCCTAAAATAAAATCAATATGCAATAAAAATTCAAAAATGATGAAGAAAAGAAGAACATGAAAGCAGTAAATGAACACTGAGATTTTGGTACTTTGTTCAAATTGACACCCGTGCATAAGGCAGGCGCATCAAGGTTTTCACTATGAAAAAAAAAGAGGTAGATTACAGTAAATATTCTAATAGACTAAGGACCAAACTGGTATCCCTAAAAAATTTATATAGGAGGAAATGAAATCACAAAAAAAAGGAATACACTAACAGCATCGAGTTATTTTACCAAGAACTCATATTCAAGCCTCCAAGACCATGTGATGATGAAGAAAATTTCCTTAAATGTCCATGTTTTAAATCCAAAATCCTTAAAAATTACAAAACACATGATTTCACCACTCTAAGAGAAATCTCAAACACAAACTAGCACCGTACCATCCCTAATAACCTCGCCTCCTCCGTGTGCAAGATCATCAATGGTTTTTTAACCATCGAATGGTCACAAGTCCCATTTTCTGTACTAGAAACCTGAACCAACATCCTATCTCCCATGAAAAAACCTATAAACCCTTGATATTTCCAACTGAATCTCTGAATCACAGAACCAACATCTCTCTCTCTAAAACATCATCACATGACCGATGATTTATATTTGATCTAAAATAACTAATGTATAAATACCAACAAGTGTCAAGGGGTTGTTACAATGAATCAAAAAATGTGATAAATGAATAGATGAAAACAAAATAGCCCTAAAAACCTGAATAACCAATGAAAAAAACACATAAATATAAAAGAAAATTCAATGTAAAGGTTAACACTACACTCATTTAAGGATAAGTTTCATACAAGTATTCACTTGATGTGTAAAGGTAGTCACCCACTATATAAAGGTAGATGATCATTACATAAGGGTATAAACCCATGTGTATGGTCCAGAACACAACTACATAAGGGTTATCCCACTGCTATATAAGGGTAAACTAGCCTATTATATAAGGGTCATTACCACTGCGTATGGGTGGAATGCTGCTCATGTAAGGGTACTATGCCCCGTACATGTGCTATTTAAGGGTGAACCTGAAATCAAAAAAGGTTAAAATGTCGATAAAAAAGTATTGGAAACATGTGTTTCATTTTTTAATGGTTTTCAATGGGTTAATATGTTAAGTGGTGATGTTTTCATAACCCCTCCCACCAAAGATACTACAGTGAAGGGAGAGAGTTAATGACCCACAATTCCTGCCTCTAATAGGCCCCGAGTTGGAGACTAGAACGTAGGGTATAAAAATGTCATCAAATGATAGACATTACCTCTATAATATTATAGGATCAGAGATTAGATGAATCATCCACAAGAAAATCCATGACATGATATAACATAAAACAAAAAAACATCCCATAATGCATGTATAAATGAATGAATATAGATAAAAGTCTCCAAATTGAATACCCAAAAGAAAATAAAATGTTGTGACATAGAAAAAATCTAAGGTTATGAGCTAGAAATGTCCAAAAAACCAAATAATTCTCCTAGAAACCTAAAAATCTATTTATATAGGTTGGGTGAGCAGATAATATATTGAGTAGAAAATCCAAAGTCTCTCATGCGCATGTAAAAGAATAATACAAATGCATCTATGAGAAAACTGCAGAACCAAAAACACAAAAACAAGTCAACTAACCAACTAAAACCTCACCAAGGCATGATCACCAAATAAATCAAGCCAAGTATAATAACATAATAATAAGTATATCGATAAATGGTACCTCTCACAACTTTCCCACAAATTTTCCACTATCACACCCTAATGTCGTATTTCCTGGAACTCCCATATCTTATGTATAATATATACCAAAAATCCACATCATGATTACATCACATCACACCCAAAGACACCTAGGCCACCACCCTATAAAACAGTCACATATCATCTCACCCAAATACACCTGATCAATCACATCATAACCAAAACCATATTAGTAGGGTATCATGAACATGAGGGGAATCAACCTCATTACCACCACCTACCATGAATAAACCCTACCATAAGACATCCCATAGTATAGTCACATCATATCTCTCCCAAATACACCTAGGTTATCACATAGTGCACTATAGGACCTCCAGTCATCACAGCCTGTGCATATCTACTTTCCTGGAAGAGAGAGGGGAAGAGCGGGTATCCATCCAGTCATCCTCACGATAAATTTATTGGAAAAAACACCCCCAATAAATATATATGAGTGTCAGCACATGGTTCTCAACATGTGTGAGGTGTGTATAGAAATCACAAGGAATATACAATGTACACACACACACACACATATAATCCACACATAAGCTCATCCTATGGGTTTATAATAAGAACTAACCAACTCATAACATGCGCATATTCATTGTCACCTCTAAATGCAGAAAAATTACACAATAATCCATGTACCAAATTTCACATTACCATATAATTTCATTTAAATGTTACATTCCTTTCATTGTTTACCAACAACAACAATTAACAACAAAACCCATTACTAATTCATTAATTAACCATTTCTATCCCATTAACCAAACCGAACCAATCCATTTAAAACATTATTAACATGTTATTCCATCACTACCCCGGAATCTAGCACAATGCAACCATGATCATCTCATTTTCCACATAACACTACCACACATTACCGCCCCATGACATGGAATCATACCAACCACACATCACTTCATGTCGCATTGAAACCACACATCACCACCCACAACATATCCTCTTACCAAACCCACATCACCCAACATCAAAACTACACATCGTCTCCCCATAGCACGGAAACACCACAATACATCAACAAACATAAACTTTTTCGTATTTTATAAAAATAGAATATTTTATAACATTCCACCTTTTTATTTTAGGGGTACTATCACATAAGCCATAAATCTCAAGGAAACTATTTTATTAGCCAAATATAAGCGTTAAGACAATTTCAATTTTGGTTGATATCACAAAACGAAAAAATATTTCTATGTCATAATAACTATAGTGCAAGAAAATGCTCCCAATAGCTTTGATTTTCTATAGGTTGTTAAGAACATCAGTTCATGATATCAACATAATAATATCAAAGCTGTAAAAACATGTGATTGGTTTTCCATATCCTTAAATTTAAATTTAACTGATTAATTTATCTTGATTATGCTAGTAAAAACCATACCCCATATATAAACAGGATTAAACCCTTCCAGAACGATACACAATAAAGGTAAATGAGGGATTCCCTACCTTAAAGAAGATTTTCCACCTCGCTGTACACCATTGGAAAAAGAAGAAATACCTGAAAACCACAACTGTATTCATAACCCACAGATCAACCTAAAACACATCAAGGGTTGTAAAAAATTCATTTCACACACCCCCTAACCAAAAATACACCACTATAGTTGATCTATAAGATAAAAGAAGATGAACTTGCCACTGATTTCTGATGAGAATCTATTGGAACCAACAGATCAAGGCGAGATATGGATGGTTGGAAGATCCTCCCAAGATACATAGGGGTCAGCAAAAAATGATTGGAAGGTAGGGAGGATGAATAAATAAATATATTCTAATCAATAATTTTTAGAACCTAGATCCCATAGGTTTCACATCATGTTTTCCTTTCACAATGTTAATTCCATGGGTTTCATTTTTTGATGAAAATCTAGTCCCCTCAACTTGATTTTATTACACATCATGGATTCTATTTTCACAATTTTAATCTATCTCATAGACACACCCCTTAACCCATATACAATATGTGAAATTAGTTATCTACACAATCTATAAACCACAAATTCATTATGTGAATCTGGTTCACATCGGGAACCACCACATGTAATACTTTTGTATCTCCGACTCCTCCAAAGCCCCTAGATCTTCTATGAATTCTTACAACTATAAAAATAAAAAAATTAATGGGTCAAGAAGGCATAGTACATTAAATTATATTCCTCTCAAATTATTATCATCCTCAAGAATCAAAACCAAACCTAGGGAAAGAAAAGAAAGCGTCCAAACAACCACCCCATGAGATAACTCTCAACGGTCGCATCATAGATCAAACACTACATCTATCCAAACATTATAATTGAAAAAACTACAAAAATATCATAAAACTGGATCACAAACAACCACATCACCACCTTTCTTCAAAAAAAAAAGCCCAAAAATTTGGTACCAACCATAAACCTTCACATTCCTATAAAACCACTTCATAACCACCACTCACCACACATTATCACCACATCAATTTATTGTTCTCAAAACCATCTTCATAACTATCCCAACATCCACACAACCCAAGACAAAAACTATCACAATCAATAAACAACACTACCTCAATCACCCAAATCATTGAATTCCATTCTCCATGTTAAGATACTATCTACTTTGGGCTGAACTAACTCACCTGCATGGTTTTGATCAAATCAAAGTATAATTAAGGTCCTTTAATTTTCATAGTTCATAAAATTTATCACACATAAATAAAACAACACAAAAAAATAACAACATGTCTCATAGAACTCTAACATCCAAACACCACATTGTTAAAACAAAACAGAGTAAAAAAACATAAAACAAATTCAGGTTCTAGGAACACATTTGTGTCTCACGTTCCAAAGTAATCTCCTCAAATATACCATGCCTCCACAAAATGTGAACCAAGGGAATTTTTTCCCCTTTGAACCTTCTCTTAATGATCTTGGATCTCTATCGGCTAGTCGAAGAATTTCATGTTGTCTTGGATATCCAAATCTCCCCATTCAATGAAAAGGGATTCATCATGAAGACATTGATGTATCTGAGAGACATGGAAGAAATATTGGATATTCTCTAGACATAGTGGAAATTCCAATCAATAATCCACCTCATCAACATGTCCCATCACCTAAAAGGGCCCAAAAAACCTGGGATAAGTCTTATTCTCCCTAACAAACCACTACTACCCATGTCGAGGGGATACTATCAAGAACATGTGGTCTCTAAACTCGAACTCCAATGGCCTACTTCTATGATTGGAATAAGACTTATATTCTTCCTATGCTAATTTCATATTCTCATAAACAAGATGAATCTTTTCTATCACGCTCTTTGACACATCAGGAAAAAGAATTGATGTCTCCCAAATCTCTATACAATATAACGGATAATGAAATGGCCACCCATGCAATGCCTCAAATGGGTCCATGATAATAGATGAGTGATAGTTGTTGTACACAAACTTAACCAAGGGTTGGTTCATTACCCACGATCCACTAAAGTTTAAGATGCATGATTTAAACATATCCTCTAGTGTTTGGATAGTCCGCTACATCTTCCCTTTTATATGGTTAGAAAGTAGTGTTGATTTATAACTCAATGTCAAAAGAATGTTACAATCTCCTCTATAATCTTGAGGTAAAACCTGCATCCAGATTTTAGATAATAGAACTCAGAATGCCATGAAACCAAACCACCCCATCAATGTACCTACTCTCCAAAACATCCATGACACCCAACTCCTTGATCACTAAGAAGTGGACCAACTTCATCAACTGATCCATGATTACCCATATAACATCACAAAATACCTAAGATTCGGGGTAACTCTATGGTGAAATCCATTGATATGTCATCCAATTTCTACTCAAGAACATTCAAAGTCTACAAAAAACCACCAAGAATGTGGTGCTTATCATTTACCTATTGGAAAAACTGAAATTAATCCACAAACACTGATGCTTCCTATTCTATCATGGGATACTAAAAATTAATCCTTAAGACATACTACATCTTGGATACTCCTGAGTGTATCGGAAAAGGTGATCTATGAAACTCATGAAGGACTACCTCATATATAATTTCTGAAACAAAAAACCTCCCCTAAAATAATATCTAGTTCCAACCATCATATGAACATCCCTTTAGAGCATTACTTTGGCTAACAAGATCATGCATCACCTCTATCTATGAGTCTCCCCATTAAAAAACATCCACCTTCTACATTATAGGAGAATGCACCATCATCTAAAAAAATAGTATCAACCATCAACCACTCTCGCATACAAGTGTAGGGCTTCCAACTCCTCCATTCCTTTCCAAACTTCCTCAGACTCTTGAACAAAATCCTTCTATGGAATCATGCTCAGATCATCTTCAATGAAATTCCCCTTCATTGAGGTTTAAGAGATCTAAAAGTAATAATACAAAATAAAATTCATCCACCTATGTTGTTTCAGGTTCATATAGTGCTAAGAAAAGATGTACCTCATGATACTATGATCTGTGGAGATCATAAAGTACTCCCCGATCAGTTAATGATACCACAAATTTAGGGTAATTACAACCGCTAAAAGCTCCAGATCATGGGTGGCATAGTTATTCTCATGGGTATGTAACTACCTAGACCCATAATAGACCACTTTCCTCTATAAAATCAACATGCATCCCAAGCCCATATATGAATCATCATGAAACACCTCAAACATCCCCCTCTTATGGCAATCAAATCACTAGATCATTGACCAACTTCCTCTTTAGGTGGTTGAACACTACTTAAAACTGATCAATCCACCCAAAATACTGGTCTTTCTTGGTGAACACTACCAACAGGCCTGCAACTCGGGAGAAATCGGGTACAAACCACCAATAATAGCCTATAAGACAATGGAAACTAGATACCTCTTCCAAATTACTGGGTTATTCCAAATAAATAACGATCTAAACCATCAATGGGTCTATTTACATACCCAGTTGGGATGCCAAATACCCAAGGAAATGAACCTATCATGTCCAAAAAATTACACTTGGATAACTTTCCATAGAGCTGGTGGCATCGAATAAATTACAAGACATATCTGATATGATTTGAATTCTCCTGCTCTGACTTTGATTATACCAATATTTTATTGATGAATGTGACTATAAACTGGTCTAGTAATTCAAGGAACACGAAGTTCATGAGAATTGTGAACACATCTGGTTCATTCATGACACTAAAATGCATGACCATGAACTCAAAGTTCCCTTACCTACATCTGAAGGTAGCCTTTGGGATATGTCCCACCTTAACCCCCAATTAGTGACATCCAGACTATAGATTGATCTTATAAAACCAACTACCCCCTCTCAACTAGTCAAAAATATCATCTATCTATGTAAGAGGGCAATAGTTTTTGACTGTTACCTGATTCAACCTCTGGTAGTCTATGCACAACCTCATACTATCATCCACCTTCTTGGTGAACAACACTAGAGCTCACCCCAATGACACATTGGGTTAGATGAAATATTTCTTTAATTATATCATCTATGTAAATTATTAGCTCCCGTAACTCATAAGGTTCCATTTAATCAGGAGTTATCGAAATCAGAGAAGCATCGAGCTATAATTCTATCCTGAACTCAATATCATGTCAAGGGGGTAACACCACAACCTCCTTGGAAAAAACATCTAGAAACTCTCCATGAACTATAAGAACCTCTACCATACAAACATATATTAATTCCATAGAAATATTGACCATCAATGAAGATGGGGATCCATATGTCTACTACCCACCTGACAACCCCTCAAGTGAATGAAAACCAATCGTTTTCCATCCACATCTGAGAACATAACCCCCTCCCCTCTGAAATTAGTCAATAACAACATGTATAGAATACAAACATTTGATGTTGATGATGAAATCGTACGACTATATCTAAAGTAATAAAATATCTATACTAGACTCATGCATCCCCATAATCAGTTGACACCCTCGATGCACATCAAACAAGTTGTTCTGGCCTCCGACTAGTGTTTTTAACACTAGGGGCATGGGAAGCCTATTTATGTATAGTCCAAGAGCATGGAATAAAGTGGTTGAAACAAAGGAGTGATAATCTCCTAAATTAAATGAGGCATAAATAAGGATACATGACAAACTAAGCGTACCTCGACCAATATCTAACCCATATGGTGTTACTACCTCCACTGCATGAAACTAACCACACCCAGCTCCTATAAATCTCTATTGGATGCCACCTCTATGGAAATGCTATGGTCGAGGTCCCTAAACATAAGGAAAATTATAAGGTCTTCCTTTACCTTCTCTATCTCCCCTCGATGGAGCATATGACTATTTCCCTTTTTGCTGAAATAGCCTCACTGGAAACTAATACTAAGGGTGACGCTAAACCTATCTGACTCCACAAAAATGAGCACAGATAGCCACTGGGAACTAGTTTTGGTTATGGCTACAAAACCTATACACAAAACCTGATGAACCCAATACCCTAGGAAAATCACAAAAACCACTTTCCCTAGAAGACTAGAAAGGATACAGGTCAGGCGAACTCCCAACTAGTCAAAACATCAAAGGCCCAAGCACCTGATACCTAACACTAGAAACTATACTTCTTGAGGAAACATTTTTATTCCCCTCTTAGGGTAAACATTCACACAAGTGTAGCCACTCGATCACCTCATCCTTATTTTAAACCTTCATATACATTTCCCACATAAAATGAGTAACTATACACGGGATCAAAGGATTTAGTGCATCCTCAAGACACCTCACACAAGTCTCCTCGTCTAGAAAAAGATCAGGGGAAAATAATATAAGGTCCTTGAACCTTATCCCTAGATCTTATACTGACAAACTTCTTTATTGAAGAGAAAAATGATCAAACCTCTTCACTACCTTCATGATCGATGAAAGTAACTATTCCCAGAAATCTTTCTAAAAGTCAAACCATGACACATTTACCTCCTTCCAATCACCCAGATACAATATCCACCACTAACGTGCATCCCATCTCATATGACTAACTGCCAAAGGGACCTGGTATACCACCATATCCCAGATCAAGCTGAATTCAAAATCAAGATACTCCAACCATCTCTCTTTCTCTATATCATAAATGATCCATCATAATTCCCCAAATCCTACCACTAAAAATAACATAACATCATCTTCCACTGATCATCCTCCTTAGCAACATTAACCCTTTGACAATCAATTGAGTTATCCCTTGAACCTATACTACCTGAACCACAAGATGATGATGACCAGGAGCCATAGCTAAAAGGGAAAATAAGGATTTACTAATCTTGGTAGTATGAAATTTTATTAAGGTTCATTTTATTCATTTTAATTTATATTTTAACTTCCCATAACTATAAACACCTAGTTCAAACAAGAACCCAACTCAATCTTGATGCATGTACCTCTCATAGGTCTCTAACCTTAAAGTAGGTCCACCTCACTTGGTTATTCAATAATCTCAGAGCCCGCGCACTAGATCATGAGGGACCCCAAAATCTGGTTTCATAGTTGGTCTCCCTGGCCTATGTCAAACACCAAGGACAATTGACACCATTTCTATACCAACTCATGAAATCATCATTGTGTCTAACACTAAACTCCATCTTATCTCTCAACCATGACTTTTGATACCACACTCTTATGAACACTTCCTATTATTGATATATGATATAAGAACAAGATAAAACCACCAATTAATGGAGAATAATTTACCACTAATCATCAATGAGAATCCACCGGAACCAATAGATCTTAGAGAGGGATGGAGGGATGGAAGATCCTCTTAATATTCCTAAAGCTATACCAAAAATGATAGGAAGAGAAGGATTTTGAATGAATAAAAATTGAATGATCAACCCTTTTTAAAACATGTATCTAGTTTTATGTCATGTATTTCTTTCATAGTGTGAATTAAATGAGTTTCAGTTTCTACCAAAAAATTAGTCACCTAGGCCTGATTTAATTATATGTGATCATTATATTTTCATGACATGAATCCATCTCATGGACTACCCCCTTAACCCACATACAATTCATGAAAACAATCAGCTACACAAGCCATGAACCATCAATTCATGATGTGGATTTGGTTCACATTATGAACCACCACATGTAGTACTTTTATAGCTCTTACTCAACCAAGACCCCTTAGACCTCCTCAAAATGCCTCAAAATAACCAAATTATAAAGTAATAGGGTAGGAAGGCATGATATATTACAGATGCTAAGATATTTTTTATGGATTCATATTATGGAATTAGATTTAATTATTGGAAAATTATCTATGTTAAATGTGAAAATTGTTAAACTGATTTTTCATGCTTAAAAACATGTTATAAGAAGTTTTCAAATTGTTTTCTTCTAGTGAAGACCATGAAAATATTTATTTTCATGAGAAGAGGAATTGAAAATTCCCTAAAAATTTGATGAAGGACATGGAATATTATTTAAGGAAAATATATTGATACTATTTTATGAAGACTCTTGAATAATGTGTTTTAGGTGGGTTTGAAATTTGGTACTTAGTAATTTATTAAGTATTAGAGTTAGATTAATCTAAAAAAATGTCCAACCAAGACAACCATCCATCATACTCAACCAAGGTTTTTCAGAAGCTGGTCTTAACCACACACAAGGGATTCAACTATCCATCCTACATATTAGATAAGTACATGGGATAGTGTATAAGCCTACTGGTTCACACAGAGGTGCATGGGTGTTGTCTGGTGGCTTCACCATGCAAGGAATTACAACAATGGAGGTGTCGATACAGGTCAATGTAAGCAGGAATCAAGAGAAGAACTTGGTACTTGATTCTATCAGGGTTATCTAGCTATTTTTAATAAATTGATGCACCTGAATGAGTGAATATCTGATGTAAGACAATGACATATGCACAAAAACTGTAGCTAGTCGTATGATACGACTGATTTTAGTCATCTGGTCTTTTCCAGAATTTTTCATCTTTATCTCTGGATTGATGGATCTATTGTATGTGGGTTATCCACCATTGATGAGCCACAGTGTTCATTCATATATCATGGATGAACATAAGAGTTGAGTTGTGATTATTGACTAATGAAGTGGAGTCCTCAAACGAAGTCAATGCATAATAAATGCATGAGGTATGTAAAAAATGAATATTCATATATGTAGTTACACTTTCATTCATGTAAACCAAATTGAAGATGAAAGATATCATATATAGAATAAAATAAATCCAATCATTTGGGTTTATTCGTTTACAGTATAAAGGATGAGTGATGCCTGAGTCTTCAAACATTTGAAATGTTATGTACATAATGATACATGCATGTAGAGTGATCCATGGGTGATAATGATCCATGTGAAGGAATAATATACACCTGAATCCTTATAGTATTTAAAGATGGAATCCACACACTATCTGTATGATAAAAATACATGTGAAAAAACAAGGGTAACCGAACCCATGGGTATTCCTTATGAGTTACATGAAAAAGAATACCCACACAAATTATAGGGAATTCAATATGAGGAAAACATAATACCTTTGAGTCTTTAATTATTCATATTTGAAGGAGGAAAATAAATGTTTTTATTCATAAACACATTTAAATGAGGATTTAAATGAGCTATTTAAATCATGTACCTAATCAGTTATTATCACATGCAAAATTATTATTTTATTGTGGAAAAATTGTGCATGTGGGTGATGAAAAAAATGTTGGTCTGAATTAAAAGATTATTTTGTAGAACTTGATACATTATTATAATGAAGGGAGAAGGTGACTTTTGAGATCAGTGGACTTAATCCTTATTATTGGATACTGAAGATCTTGAAGGTGTAACAAGACCAGGATTGTTGAAGTTCTTGAGGAAGTATACAAGAAAGTGTGATCCAATAATCTTGTGGGGTATGATCAATAAATCATCCTACACTGTATCATCATGAAGAAGAATGAGCTTATGGTTAGGGGTATAACCAATTACAGAAGATTCTTGAGGAGAATAATATTGTTAGGGGGTATAACCTACCGAGGTAGAAGAGTTGGATCACTAGGGGAGTAATCAAGCTCAACTAGAGGATTGACTAATGGGGTGTATAACTAGTTTCTACTAGGACCACAATAAGTGGTGATAGTATTATATTGGATAATCATTGTTGGGTAAAACAACCAATATGGAAATGGGTGGGCCTTTCATACGAACCCTATAAATATTTTTCTTCTCCTCTCTTTTATATTATTACTGCACATATGGTGAGATTAAGAGTTTATATTTAGTGGATTGAGAATCTGAACAATGTTCAAGAGATTTAATCTAAAAGGTAAAAAATTGATAAAAATATTGTTTCACTAAATCACCCCCACCCCCTCAGAGGTACCTAACCAGTCCTTGTATTCTGTAATTTCTATCAGATCGAATGTCATGTTTCAAGATCCAATAAGTTTTAAATATGAAATCAGATAAGGATTTTAATTAGTTTATTAACCTTATTACAAGAATGTACAAAAAGGTTAATGTGAATAAGGAAGGAAAATATTTCCCCAAGAAGAAACAAATGAGTGGAGATGAAATCAATCTTCTTTCCTTTCATGAGAATAAGAAGAAGAAAAATTCATCCCATAAGTTGTTCTATCTAGTCAAGGTAAAATATGAATCTAATTGTATATCTAATTCTAATCCTTGTTTAGAGAAAGAATGTGAACTTTCATACACTCTCTTATAGATAAAAAAGAAATGTGACTCTCATGATGAATATTAAATAACATCAGGTTGTTATTCCAATTAATTCTCATGCAATGATAAAGAATAGAAATGGAGAATTGTAATGCCCTGAACCCGTAAGCCTAGAGTCGGTGCATTATTACATAACATTGGAATGATCACAAGAGATAATGTATCTAAAGAACGACCAATTTAGTATCCTTGGGAGTACTAGATACATATATAAGTTTTACATTACATTATGAAATAAAAAACAACAACATTGTGTCTCCTTTAAACAAACTCATATCCCTTAGCCTATCCCTGCAGGTCAGTCATAATATAATTCTTCATATCCTAGGAAAAATAAAACATAATAAAGGGGTGATATAAAATGATCATTAAGGATAAAAATATAGAAGAAACTATCATAAATAATCATAAACATTTAAGGAAATATATAAGACTAAAACACAAGGCTTTTAAACTTAAACTTAATCATAATATGGCAAAGATAAATTAAATAATTTCATTTACTTATTCACATGGATATTCTACTAGTCAAACTATCACATGTAACATCAATAACTAATCTCATAATGATGGAATGCATAATTCCATACATATTAACCATAAATTCAAGGCCTCATTCCAAGACCCTAAAAATAAATTTTGTCAAGTCCTTGTGTCAAGACACTAGTTTGTCTCATGAGACCAATCGATGCATCAAGGGGCTATAGCGGGCCCTACCCATCAGTTGCTAAGTCCAATTCATTCCTCATATGAAAAGGTTGAAACATAATCTAAACATTCGTATTAAAACTAGCATATGAAATGTCAATAATTTAACAACAAAGCATGAATGGTATAAAAATAGCACATCCACAGTCAAACATAACACATTCAATATAATATGGAAGATTATATAATAATAAATCAACCTCAATCATGAATAAAATACAATGAAATATATTTCCATAGGTGAAAATAATCATAAAAACTATTTGATAGAAATGTCCCCTTTTTCTTGAAAACATTTAAAAGTCACACTATTTATCAAATAAGTCATTTAAAATAGATTTTTGAATCAAAGTTTCCCATACCAATTTGAAACTTTTAAAAGAAATTTTAAATTTAAAACATTCATGTCCATATAAATAAATCTTTAAAACCATTTTTAAAACATGTACATTAATGAGAAATATTTAGAAGAAAAAATCTTTAAAACATTTAAAACAATATTTTAATTAAAGAGTTCCTAACCAAATGAAAGACGCTTGAATACAAATAATTGAGGAATAACATTAATAAACACTTTATCATAACATGGGAATAAAGTTATTCATGATATAATATATCAAAAGATAGTATATACACTATATAAAAGTGAATTGGCATGTAACAACAAAGAAGTCCCAATGGAATGTAAATTGAGAGGAAATACCTTATAAAGACTGTATCCTTAGATTAAGGATAAATAAATGAAATAATTATGTGTGAAAAATATAAATACACTTAATATGTTTGTATATTCAGTGTAAATCAATCAGAGGACATTCACACATATTCTTGTAAAAACAAAACCAATGACTTGGATGTTTAACTCAATGAATGGAAATTGAGTTAAGATTACCATGATCAAGTTTATATCAATGACTTTAGAATTTATCAATGGAGTGATTATGTGTATCAAAAGTATATCCACACAAAGGGGGGTGTAAATTAAGAAATAAATAAACAAATAGTGATTTCACACATAATCTTGGAGTAAAATAATCTATAAAGTGTGCGTAAAACCCAATGAGTGGAAATTGAAATTAGAAATTCTCTTATCAGTTTGGTAACTTAAGAAACATACACCCCAAGAAAGAAATATCATAAAATAAATATTTAAATACCCATAAATTAAATTTTATTACACAAATAATACCATTATGGGAAGTATATACACCACACAAAAGGAAATAGTGGAAAATATAGCATGAATCTCACGGGAATTAAAGTGAGATGAAAACCCCTTACCTTGTAATTTTTCCTTAGTTAATGGTATATTAAACTCATGTATAATGGTTAAATAATAGTTATTAAATTATATAATAACCACATACAAAAATATGATATCATATATGATTCTCTAATATTTCTTTGTTAATAATATTTCAGTATTATCCTTGTTTTGGGTGTTAACTGATTCATTTTCCTTTATATG
Organism: Viscum album; assembly: GCA_963277665.1. Lineage (NCBI taxonomy): Eukaryota > Viridiplantae > Streptophyta > Magnoliopsida > Santalales > Viscaceae > Viscum > Viscum album. Next base: position 1,281,799,300 of record OY728156.1, read on the forward strand.
TTTTGTTACGTAGGTCATGTTTGTTAGGGATAGGATATATTTGATTCATATCCAGAATGATATTAAGTTCTTAAAAATTATTTTTTAATCATTAAATTAATGTTATTATTTAATGGTTATGATGGGGAATGAAATCTTATTGCGTTGTGGAGATGGAAAGTCATACGTACGCACGAGCAAAAATATCATTCTATTAATGGTGAAATAATATGTAATTGGATGGTATATTATATATACAGAATCATTAACATGTTATATTTATTATTTACATCAATTATACTCATTATTATACCCATCCAAATAATGAAGTGTTGAATAACAAACTACACCACGACGTGGAGACAGTAAGCCCTACATACGCACGTATGGTGACTATCATTCATATGATGGATAGAATAATGAATATGGTTGTACCATATTTATAATAACATCACAGTATGTATAAGGTACTATATTTATTATTTTAGTATGGAAACAAAAATGAAAGAGGAAGTGGAAGAATAAAAAAACTTTGAAAGATGAGATGAAATAATTACCTCTTCTTCGAGTGCTTCCTTTTGATTTGATCAAAAGGGATTCTTAGATTGTATTTCTGATCAAAGTAATTACTATAGGTTGAATTTAGGGTAGTTGGGAGGATATTTGAGAAGGGGTTGTGTGATCCAAAAGGCTTTTGAGATGTGAATTTAAGATAAGGGGAAGTACCCTTTTATAATAGAGGTGAGTGACACTTTAGAAAAAACTTGAAATATTATTTTATTGTAAAATTATTTTCAGTTTCTAAAAGATAAAAATGGATTTATTTATAAAATAAGGTGGGGATGAATCTAAATACTCTAAAACAATAGGTTTTAGACAAGTTTAGGTCACCATATTAACTTTATCTTTTAGATTTAACTCTTACTTAAATTGTTTAACTTTTACGATGTCTTCTTGTATTTTTACACCAAATGGTTAATAAACTTACAATAAAATGTCAATAGAATCTAAAGTGGTTCATAAATGACATATATAACATTATATAAGTCCTTTTTCTGAAACTTAGATTTTTTGGAATATTATATCATTTAATAATATAGTATTTGTTTAAAAAACTCATTTATGTCAATTTTGACACTATTTATTATTTGGTTTCTGTGAAAGTCATAACAAGTTGATTACTTCTAAAAAATAAATTAAATAAACCCTAAAATTTCATATTAACCTATAAAATTTGTTTATGTCATCAAAAGTCTCAATTTACATTTATTTTGATATTTATAATATCAATTATTTTAATCTTTCATTAATATGGTAATTACTGCATCATCATTGTGTCATAAATAAATTTAGTTATTTAATGTATAAAAATTATAAATAAAATACCATGATGTATTAAATTTTTTTATATTTCCAATAAATATTTATAGTAGAATTTATCTTATGTATAACTCTATATTAAAAATGGTTTAGTTAATAGAATTTGAATTTAACACTTTTAACACTTCTTTAAATAAAATATAATAAATGTCATAATCTAATCCAAGTGGATAAAAAAAGATCATATTTTTGTCCTAAGGTTGATTTTTTTGAAATACACTTATCCAATAGAATTAGGACATGTGTTAGGATAATTTGATATTATTATAATATTATTTTTACCTTTAATTACCCTATTTACTGTTAACCGTGGTAAATAAAATTCAAATGTTAATATGCACCAAATATTATTTTCATCCTATTAAACCACATTTTAATTACTGATGAAAATCATTCCTGTCATATTTTTGAAAATTAATACGCAGAAGCGGTAAAATTATGTTTTATGCAAATTTGAAAATGTGCATAGAAGGTGGGTAAAAGATGTTAAAAAGTTCAATAAAATTATATATATATATATATATATTATTATAAAATAACTTCAATGAATTAAATTTTAATAATATAGGTATTATGTTTCTCTTTTTACTTTAAAATAAATTTAAATTAAAAAATAATTATTTAAATAAAAAGTCGGTTTAGACAATAACACGGTGTTTTTTACTATTCATCAAAAATTGAAAGTTTTCAAAAAAATACCAAAATTTCATCCTAATATAATTTTGATATTTTGAATTTAAAAACTATGTATATTTTACCAAATTAAATATATGTAAGATTCATTAATTAATTTAAAATTAATTCCCATTGTGAGAAGAGAAAGCTGGGTTTTAAGAAGTAAAAACTATCAAAAGATTGACCTGTGTTTATATCTAATTTAAATTTTAAATTACTTCCAATGACCAAAATTATATAAAATGATAAAAATATAATCTATATATACTCTAAAACCAATTAAAAGGATAATGAATCATTATAAATATATTGGGTGAAAAGGCAGTTTTGAATTAAAACACTGTGTTTTTCACTCTTCATTAAAAAATGAAACTTCTCATAAAATTACCAAACTTTCACCCTATTCTAATATTGATATTATGAATTCAAAAATCAAGTCAATTTCACAAAATTAAATTTATAATAGTGTCTAAAATTAATTTTATTATTGTTCACAAAAGGACATAAGAATTAGTTCCTTTATCAAAATAGTACTTATATTTTAATGAAACTTATGCATTTCCTTATAAATATTGTTTATTTATGTGATAGAATTATAAATTGCATTTAAAATTTATTTGTTACTATTTGTATTACTATATTTAATTGTTATGTTATAAATATATCATTTGAATAATAATACTAAAGTGTTGTTTCTCAAAAACTCAATCTTACATATAATGTAAGCCAAGTCAATGTTGCGTGAAATATAAGATATTTAATTACTTTAATGATATAACTTACTATGAAATATTGGGGTGTTACATTCTCCCCTCTTTCAAATAATTTTTTCCTCAAAATTTAAACTCAGAAACAAAAACTAGGGGTTTGACATTTCAAAACATCTTTGTTGAAATCCCACATTGGAAAAAGAGTCAACAAAACAATCACATTAAAATAAATAAAGAGAAGTACAAAGTTCACCCAAGATAACACATACAAGGGTTCCATATAGGAAAACATGGATATGGAAGAGAAAAAAACCATCAAGTTTTGATCGAGAGTGATAGAAAACATGATCAGGAGAAAGTTAACTACCAGAACACCGTAAACTTGTGATGGGTTAAAGGGTCTTTGATTTCCTATTAGGAAGAGTAAATGGTCAAATTTTTTGTTTTAAGTTCCTTTTCATAACTTTGAGGAATTTATTTAAGATATTGATAAATAACACAAGGATATACTTACTTTTCAATTAGAGTTTCATCCTTTAATAAATTTCTACCACAAACTCATATTTTCTCCAAATGATGAGTATTGAAGATGACTTGGTCACACCTCAAGTGATAGAATCAACTTCTAGAGAATCACATAATACATAAATGATTAAATATATATTTCCATTATCTTTATAGATTAACCAAAACCAAAATGGTTAGTAGAAGATCAGATGATCCCCAAAATGGATAATCCTTTAGAGAAAGAAATACTACTCTTAATTTCCAAAATTAAACAAACAATACCCAAAGTTCAACAAAGACCATTCAATAAATAACTGTCCTTAAAATTCATCAAAATAATCCAAAAGTACATTTGAAATGCAAAATTTAGAAATATTTTATCACATAGTATTCCACATTAAATCTTAACATTTATCTCCAAATAACATCATCTACTCTTAAAGTCACATTCTTAAAAGTAATTAACCAAATCACATATTATCTATGATAGGTTTATCATTTACATAAATAACCTAAATCACTATAAGTCCACAATAAAAAAACAAATTATTCCAAAATAAAAATTCACCATTATTCCTTAAATTAAATCCCATAGTATTCTATTTTCCTTAGACATATAGTGTTCCCAAAAGAGCAAACATCTTCGAAAATAAAATTTATCACTTAATCACCAAATCATTTTCCTATACTAATGATATCCATTTAATAAATCATAATTTCCAAAAATCAACATATTCTTGATCCATAAAATCATTTAACTATAAAAAATTAGTCATACTAACCAGGGACTTCACGTAGTTCAGTGGAAGGCGATAAATGTCAGTCGCACTTTGGTTGTGGGTTCGATTCCTACAGCTTTGTATGTAGTGATGGGTTATCACATCGTCTGTGTGTTATCCTTTTTCAAAAACTATATAATTTTATAAAATTCCAAAAAATGAGATAAATTCCTTAAAATTAACTATAACATATTTTAACCACAAATGTTATCTCATACCTTGCATTTTCATCCAAAAAGTAATAACCTATAATTGCCTCAAATTCAAGTATCATAAAAACCCAAATGGTCATTTATAACTATATCCAAAAAAGAAAGTATAATTATTCCTCAAATAACATTTTCACATTACAAACTTCAAGGTTAAATATACAAGAGAAAATTCTTCCAAAGTAACCCCATCAATAAATAACATTAATACTTTTAAACATGTTCACATCCATTTATTTCCAGATAGGTTCTTCCTTGACATAGAGGTTATCCTATGGAATAGGTAATTGACTCGGGTAATGCCCAGGTCCCCTATATTTATGGAAAATGACAATAAGTGGATTCTTTGGATCATTTTTATTTGTTTCCATTGTACTCTTCATTTTTACATGGTAATTATTTACTTTATGTCCTTCTTTCCCACACATAAATCATTTATTTGTTCCATTGAGACACTTTCTTGGGTGTCTCCTTCCACATTTCATGCATGATGGAAATTGAGCTTTCTTTTCTCCACGGTCTCCATTGCTCGAGCTCTTATCATTCCCCACCTTTATATTATTTGTTGAGTTTGGGAGATGGTTAATGTATATTTTGTTGATAATATTTTTTGTAAAACTGATTCGGCATGAACATGATATCTTTTACGCCTATCAACATTCAATTTCATTACTCATTTACACCACTGTTCCCACCTTGTACATCATATTAAATATTACTATGAACTCCTTGGAATCCAGCCATTAACTAAAACCAGAAATCATAGTGTGAGTAACAATAGTCATTAAATCATTTAGAGAATATCATGACACCTTATTTTCAATCTAAAACACCTTAGGATTAACCAAGGTTATTTATTCTCATATTATATTAAAATCATTCAAATAGTTTTGTAAATAAAATGTGAATTATCCTAAGCATATCCCCCAGGAGTGTCAAACCAAGTGCATATTAAGTCCCGTTTTCATGTACCAGGATACCTTGGGTCAAGCCCGATACCCCTTGCTAGATTTTTCACTCCTAGGTACATTTGTGATAGAACCACGTCCACTTGTAGTATCTAGACAAGGATGTTTTTCTTGGAAAACCCAAAAAATCTCTATATTACCAAAATTTTAGGAAGTTCATCTATAATAATCCTAAAATTCTATCTTAGGTTAATGTTATCTAATCATATTTTTTCTAAGTCTACTTCTTAAGGGTTGTACTAAACTTCTTCTGATACCAACTATAATGCCCCGACCCCAGAAGCTCAGAGTCGGTGCATTATTACATAACATTGGCATGATCATAAGAGATCATGTCTCTAAAGACCGGTTAGTTTAGTAGCCTTGGGAGTAATAGATACATACATAAGTTTTACATTTCATTATGAAATAAAAACAACAACAACATTGTATCTATTTTAAACACAATCATATCTGTTAGCCTATCCCTGTAGGTCAGTCATAATATACTTCTTCGCATCCTAGGAAAAATAAAACATAATAAAGGGGTGATCTCAAATGATTATTAAGGATAACAATATAGCATAAACTATCATAAATAAGTATAAACATTTAAGGCAATGTATAAGACTAAAATAAAAGCATTTTAAAATTAAACTTCAGAATAATATTTAAAAAATAAATTAAATAATGTCGTTTACTTATTCACATGGATATTATACTAGTCTAATAAACACTTGTAACATCAATAACTAATCTCATAATGATGTAATGCATAATGTCAGACATCTTAACCATAAATTCAAGGCCTCGTGCCAAGACCCTAAAAATAAATTTTGTCAAGGCCTTGTGCCAAGACACTAGTTTGTCTCATGTGACCTACCGATGTATTGAGGGGCTATAGCAGGCCCCACCCATTAGTTACTATGTCCAATTCATTCCTCATATGAAAAGGGTGAAACATAATTTAAATATTCATATTAAAACTAGCATATAAAATGTCAATACTTTAATAACAAACTATGAATTGTATAAAAATAGTACATCCACATTCAAACATAACTCATTCAATATATTATGGTAGATTATATTATAATAAATCAAACTCAATAAAGAATAAAATATAATTAAGGGTATTTAAATAGATTAAAATAATCATTAAAATTATTTGATAGAAATATCCCCTTTTTCTTAAAAACATTTAAAAGTCGCACTATTTATCAAAGAAGTCATTTAAAAGTGATTTTTGAATCAAAGTGTCCCATACCACTTTGAAAATTTTGAAAGGAATTTTAATTTTAAAACATTCATGTCTATATAAATAAATCCTAAAACCATTTATTAAAACTTGGACGTTAATGAAAAATATTTAGAGGAATAAATCTTTAAAACATTTAAAATGATATTTTAATTAAAGAGTTTCTAACCAAATGAAAGAATATTGAAAAAAAATAATTGAGGAATAACATTAATAAAAACTTTATAATATCATGGGAAGAAAGGTATCCATGGTATAATATGTTAAAGGATAGTATATACACCATATAAAAGTGAATTGTCACATAACAACAAAAAAGTTTCAATAGAATATAAATTGAGATAAAATCCCTTATAAAGACTATATACTTAGATTAAGGATAAATAAATGAAATAATTATGTGTGAAAAATATAAATACACTAAATATTATTGGATATTCAGTGTAAATCAATCAGAAGACATTCAAATATATTCTTTTAAAAACAAAACCAATGACTTTGATGTTTAACTCAATGAATAGAAATTGAGTTAATATTACCCTTATCAAGTTTATATCAATGACTTGAGAATTTATAAATGGAGTGATTAGGTGTATAAAAAGTATATCCACACAAAGGGGAGTGTAAATTACTACATAAATAAATAAATGGTGATTTCACACATAATATTGGAGTAAAATAATCAATGAAGTGTTCATAAAACCCAAAGAGTGGAAATTGAAATTTGAAATTCCCTTACCAATTTGGTAACTTATGAAACATACACCCCATGAAATAAATATCATAAAATGAAGATTTAAATACCCATAAATTAAATTATATTATATAAAGAATACAATTATGGGTAGTATATATACCACAAAAAAGGAAATAGTGGTAAATATAACATGAATCTCACAGGAATAAAAGTCAGATGAAAACCCCTTACCTTGTACTTTTCCTTAGTCGAGGGTATGTTAACCTCTTTTATAATGGTTAAATAATAGTTATTAAATTATAAAATAATCACATACATAAATATGATATCATATATTATTCTCTAATATAGATTTGTTAATAATATTTTAGTAGTATCATTATTTTGGGTGTTAACTGATTCGTTTTCCTTTATATGTTTAATTAAGTAAGTCATGTTTGTTATGGATAGGATGTATTTGATTCATATCTGTAATTATATTAAGTTCTTAAACATTATTTTTTAATCATCAAATGAAAATTATTCTGGAATGGTTATGATGGGGAATGAAATTTTATCACGTTGTAGAGACGATAAGTCATACGTACACATGAGCGACAATATCATTCTATTGATGGTAAAATAATATGAAATTTTATGATATATTATATATAATGAATCATTAACATGTTATATTTATTATTTACATCAATTATACTCATTATTATACCCATCCAAATAATGAAGTGTTGAATAACAAAGTACACCATGACGTGAAGACAATAAGCCCTACGTACCCCATTTCTGCACAAGACTAGGGACCACATTCTGTTGTCCTCAAGAAGCAGACCTCGGCTGTGTCTCACACTGCACAACCAGTTTCCAATCCTTCTAAACTCCCAGGGCCTACTAACTCTGTCTTGTCACAGGTCCAGGATTCTTCTACTACTGCCTATATGGATTATGTCAACAAGAAGACCAATTCTATCCCCACTCTTCATTCTGATACCGATGTTGAGCACACCACACAATTGATTCACATGTCTTCTGGAGATGCAGAGCCTACTGTCCCCAATTCTACTTCTGTACATGACCAGGAACTCCAACCTGCTGCCCTCATGGAACCTGAGAGCAAGCATCATCTCCCCACTCTTCCCATACAACCTGTTCCTAACAAACCGGGTAGAGATACAATGAATGTTACTTTGACCATGCAACTAACATTCCAGGTTAATCATGAAAACGCTATGAAAGATCAATCATCTAGAATTTCCACTAGATCTAAGACTGCAATTTCTAAAAAAATGGGGACAACCCCACCAAGAAAAGGTCAGAATGAATATTCTGTTTTGGAATTGTCAAGGAATTTCTAACCTTGACACCTTCAACGTCCTTAAAAGATTCACCAATACCCACACTCCAAAACTTATTGCTATTGCTGAAACTAAAATTAAATTTTCCTCATGCTCACACCAAGCCCCTCCTGGATACCATTTCCTGGGGGCTTGTAACAATGGATCCCCAACTGAATCTTTATGTCTCTTTGCTCACTCCTCATTGAAAAATGTTAACACATATAGCTGTTCAAGTCAAGCCATTACTTGTGACTACATCTTTGAGAATACACACATATTCTCTAATTTTATTTATTCTTATAACATGTATCAATATAGGAGAGAACTTTGGAATGATCTCTCCAATCTTAATGCTTCTATTTGACACCCTTGGTTTATTATTGGTGACTTCAATGCCATCCTTGCTTCGAGTGAGAAAATTGTTCCCCCTCCTGATCCTATTTCCACTAGGGAATTTAAAGCCTGTATTGAAATGAACAACCTCACAGAGGTTAATCTCTTGGTTGCAAAATTTACTTGGTATAGGAAGCACTATAATAGAAATATTTCCAGTAAATTAGATAGGGCCTTTACTAATTCTCATGCACTTGATAGTTGGGACAATATCTCCAGCATTACCCTTGCATGAATCGTCTCTGACCATCACCCCATCCTTCTTTCCTTCTCCTACAAAAAAATTAAAGTGAGGGATCCTTTTAGATATAATAATTCTTTGTCTGCTGACCCCGAATGTACAAACATCATAAAGGACACATGGAAAAATATGCATGGTCAGTTTGACCAGTTTGCTTGCCCGATGAAGTTAAAAATGTTAAAGAAAACTCTTAAAAATTGGTGCAAAGGCAAGGTTTATGAAATGTATAATAAAATCAACCTTCTTGAAACAAAACTTAACCAACTTCAGAATATCAAATCTTCTTTAAACTATAACCAGGACCCTCAACAGGAAATCACCATTTCCTCTAAGCTAATTTCCTTACTCAACCTAAAGGAAATTATCAAAAAACAAATCTTACAAGCCAAGTGGCTTAATGATGGGGATAGGAATACTAAATTCTATAATTCCCTTCATAGGGTTAGGAAAGCCTATAGGCCCCTATCCTTTCTCAGAAATGGGGACCAAATTATTGACACTGATGAAGGAATTGCTAATCACTTAGTCTCTTATTTTGAAAATATTTTCAATGGTGATAATATTGATAAAGACCTCAAACCTGAAATCATTCCTGCTCTGGTTTCTGAGGAAGATAACACTCTTCTAAACAGCATCCCCTTTGATCAAGAAATCAGAGACATTTTCTTTATCCTTAATCCTGACAGTGCTCCTGGACCATATGGTTTTAATAATGGCTTCTATCAAATCCATTGGTATACTCTACAAGAAGATGTTTGTCATCTGGTTAAATCATTCTTCTCCAAAGGTATTATTCCTCATGGCCTTAACTACCAATTTCTGGTTCTTATCCCCAAAATTGAGAACGCTGATATGATTCAGAACTTCAGAGCCATTTCCCTTATCAATTCTCTTTTCAAAATCATCACGAAATTAATTTCCAATAGAATGAACTCCATTTGTTGCAAAATAGTTTCTTGGAACCAATTTGGTTTCATAAAAGGTAGATCTATTCAAGATTGCATCTGTCTGGCCTCTGAATCCACTTATCTTTTAAACAAAAAGATCAAAGGGGGGAGTGTTTCTATCAAACTTGATATTTAGAAGGCCTTTGATACCATTGATTAGAGCTTTATGTATGAAGTTCTTTCACAATTCAGCTTCAATGAAATTTTCATTAATAGAATCAAATCTTTATTCAACTCTGCTTACATCTCCATCCTCATTAATGGCACTCCTAGAGGCTATTTTAATTGCACTAAAGGTGTGAGGTAGGGTGACCCTCTCTTTGCTATTTTATTTTCCATTGCAGAAGACTAACTGAGTAGGTTGATTACCCAGGAGATTGATAAAGGATCCATAAAACCTATCTATGCCTCCAAAAATATACACGTTCTTTCACATCTTCTTTATGTTGATGAAATTATTCTTTTTACCCAAGAAGATAAAAGGAACATTCTCAAACTTAAAGATATTCTGCTCCATTACCAGGAAATATCTGGTCAACACATCAACTGAAACAAATCTTCCCTAACTTTCAGAAAAGACTTTCCTCTGGGATGAAAACTTTCCATATATAACATCTTGGGCGTCAAAGAAGGCTCTCTCCCCTTTACCTATCTAGGTGTGCTGATTTTTTGGGGAAGACCTAAAGAGGATTACTTCTCTCACATTACAGATCATACGCTTAAGCACCTTTCCTCCTGGAAGGGTAAGTCCCTTTCGATGGCAGGTAGAATTTGTTTGGTGAAATCTACAATTGTTTCAAAACTTGTTTATTCAATGATGATATATAAATGGCCAAAAAGTCTTTTAAAATGCCTTAACACTTCTATTAAAAATTTTGTTTGGACTAGTAGCACTATGGAGAGGAAGCTTGTGTCTATCCCCTAGACCTCCTACTACAAACCTGTTGATAAAGGGGGGATTGGCATAAAAAATCTCTCTAAATTCAATGAGGCTTTGCAAGCTAGACTTACGTGGAACATTATTCACTACACCTAGCCCTCCATGAATTTCCTCAGAACTCTCTTTTTTGACTTACTTAGATACAATCATCTCTATCCTCCTAAGTCCTCCATTTGGACCTCCATCAAAAGCACATCATGTCTATTATGTCTAACTCTATATGGATAGCCTCTAAGGACTCTAAATTAAAATTCTGGTTTGATAATTGGACTGGTGTTCTCCTGATCTCATTGACAGATACCAACCAACCCCCTCCATATCTTTAGGACTCAATTGACTCGATCATTCATATGAATAATCTTGATCTCCCTGAGAATATTACCCAAATTGTTGATAATTATCACTTCTCTAATACTAATGATTTACTTATTTGGGAACCGGCGCACAATGGTATCCTTAACTCCAAAAGATATTATAAGTTCCTTTTCAAAAATGATGACAATATACACCCCTGGCTAGAAAATTTTAACAAAACCTGGATAAAACCCTCAATATTTACTTTAGTCTGGCAGATTTCTCATCAAAGAATTCCCACAGATAACTGCTTAAAAACTTTCAGAATAACTCTTTGTTAAAAATGTCGTATGTGAAATCAACATAGAGAGGATATTAATCGTCTCTTTCTCTCCTGTGATACAGCTACCGCTCTCTGGCATTATATTCTTGACATTTTTGTGTGCAGATGGATTTTATTTGACACCATCAACATGCAGATTCAAAATTGCTTGAAGTTGTCTACGTCTCAGCAAATCAAAAAACTTTTGGTTGCAGCGGCTACAGAACTTATTCACATTATCTGATATGGAAGAAATGAATTAATTTTCTGCAATAACTATTTTAAAATTAGTGCAGGGAAAACGAGAATCCTCATGGCTATCCATGAAGCATCTTCTATCCAAAAATCTCACTGCAACAATTCGTTCTGTGAACTTGGGATCCTTAGACGTGTTGGGGTGGAGGGGATTTACCCTCTTCCCCACTCTACTATTGAAGTTTTTTGGATCCCCCCCTCCGGGATGGATTAAAATCAATGTGGATGGAGCCTCCAAAGGAAACCTGGGACCAGCGGGCTGTGGTGCCGTCTTTAGAAATCACATGGACCAGATCCTTGGATGATTTTATAGATCTTGTGGTTCCGCTACTGCTTTGGAAGCTGAGATGATGGGTGTCATCCACACCATCACCTTTGCCAGACTACATAGATGGGACAATATCTGGATTGAGGGCGACTTTACTACAATCATTCAGGCCATCTGAAATGGTACAATTCACCTTTTTTGGCCTCTTACTACCCGCTGGATAGACTGTTTGAATTCGCTCGTTGGGCTTAACTTCATCGCCACTCATGCCTTCCACGAATCCAACATGATCGCTGACGGGCTTTCCAACCTTGGAGTTACTCACGAATTATATTGGATGGATGATCTCCCTTATGAATTAATACCTTATTATGCCCGGGATGTCTTCAAAATACCTTCCTTCAGACTTGTGTAACCCCCTTCTTCCTTTTTATCAATAAAATTTTCTACCTTTTAAAAAAAGTAATCCCTACGTACGCACTTATGGTGACTTTGTCATTAATATGATGGATAGAATAATTAATATGATTGTAAAATATTTATAATAATATCACAGTATGTATAAGGTACTAGATTTATTATTTTAGTATGGAAACAAAAAAGAAAGAGGAAGTGGAAGAATAAAAGAACTATGAAAGATGTGATGAAATAATTACCTCTTCTTTGAGTGCTTCCTTTTGATTTGATCAAAAGAGATTCTTAGGTTGGCTTTCTAATCAAAGTAATTCCTCAAGGTTTAATTCAGGGTAGTTGGGAGGATATTTGAGCTGGGTATGTTCGAGCCAAAAGGATTTTGAGATGTGAAATTAAGAGAAGGGTAAGTCCTCTTTTATAATAGAGGTGAGGGGCACTTTAGAAAAAACATGAAATATTATTTTATTGTAAAATTATTTTCATTTTCTAAAAGATAAAAATGGATTTATTTCTAAAAAAGGTGGGGATGAGTCTAAATCCTCTCAAACAATAAGTTTTAGGCAAGTTTAGGTCACCATATTAACCTTATCTTTTAGATTTAACTCTTAGTTAAATAATTTAATTTTTACGATGTATTCTTTTATTTTTACACCAAATGGTAAATAGACTCACAATAAAATGTCAAGAGAACCTCAAGTGGTTCATAAATGACTTATATTACATTATATAATCACTTTGGATGACACTTAGATTTTTCAGAATATTATATCATTTAATAATATAGTATTTGTTTTAAAAACTCATTTATGTCAATTTTGACACTATTTAGTATTTGGTTTTTTTGAAAGTCATAACAAGTTGATTATTTCAAAAAAAATAAATTAAATCAACCCTAACATGTCATATTAACCTATAAAATTTGTTTATGGAATCAAAAGACTCAATTTAAATTTATTTTTATATTTATAATATCAATTATTTTAATCTTTCATTAATAAGGTAATTACTGCATCATCATTGGGTCATAAATAAATTTAATTATTAAATGTCTAAAAATTATAAATAAAATACCATGATGTAGGAAATTTTTTTATATTTCCAATTAATATTTATAGTCGAATTTATATTATGTATAACTCTATAGTAAAAATGGTTTAGTTAATAAAATTTGAATTTAATACTTTTAACAATTCATTAAATAAAATATATTAAATTCTCTAATCTAATCCAAGTGGATAAAAAAGGATCATAGTTTTTTTCTAAGGTTAATTTTGTTCGAAATACACTTATCCAATAGAATTTGGACATGTTTTGGGGTAATTTTATATTATTATAATATTATTTTTACCTTTAATTACCCTATTTACTTTTAATCGTGGTAAATATAATTCAAATGTTACTATCCAACAAAAATTATTTTTATCCTATTGAACCACATTTTATTTATTGATGAAAACCGTGTCTGGCTTATTTTTGAAATTAAATTCACAGAAGCTGTAAAATTATGTTTTATGCAAATTTGAAAATGTGTCTAGAAGGTGGGTAAAAGACGTTAAGAAGTCCAATAAAATTTTATATATTTAATATTATTATAAAATGACTCCAATGAATTAAATTTGGATAATATATGTTTTATTTATCTCTTTTGACTTTAAAATAAATTTAAATAAAAAATAATTATTTAAATAAAAAGTCGGTTTTAGATAATAATGGAGTATTTTTCACTTTTAGTCAAAAATCGAAAGTTTTCAGAAAAATACAAAAAATTCATCCTAATATAATTTTAATATTTTTAATTTAAAAATGATTTCTATTTTAACAAATTCAAGAAATGTAAGTTTCATTAATTAATTTAAAATTAATTCCCGTTGTGAAAACCATAAAGCGGGTTTCTAAGAAGTAAAAACTATCAAAAGATTGACATGTGCTTATATCCAATTTAAATGTGAAATTACTTCCAATTCCCAAAATTATATAAAATAATAAAAATATAATCTATATATACTGTAAAAATAATTAAAATGATAATCTAACAACATAAATAAATTGGGTGAAAATGCACTTTTGATTTAAAATGTAGTATTTTTCACTCTACATTAAATAATGAAACTTATCATAAAATTACCAAACTTTACCCTAATTTAATATTGATAATATGAATTCAAAAATAAATTCTGTTTCACCAAATTAAATTTATAATAGTGTCTAAAATTAATTTTATTATTATTCACAAAAGTACATAAGATGTAGTTCCTTTATCAAAATAGTACTTACATATTAATAAAACCTATACATTTACTTTGAAATATGATTTATTTATGTGATATAATTATAAATTACATTTAAAATTTATTTTTTACTATTCGTATTACTATATTTAATTGTTATGTTATAAATATGTCATTTGAATAATAATACTAAAGTGTAGTTTCACAGAAACTCTATCTTACATATAATGTACTCTAAGTCAGTGTTGTGTGAAATATAAGCTATTGAATTACTTTAATGATATAACTTACTATGAAATATTGGGGTGTTATAAGAATCAAGAATAAATTTTCTATTCAGTGGTGGAAGATTTTTCTTTTGAAATTAAAGGATTGAGAATAGAATAAGTGTCCTTGCATCTCACCATAAAGAAAATGGGAACCAAGATGAAGGAGAAAATTGATATTATTGAAGTGTGTTCCTAAGAAATTATAAATAAAATTTCCATGAAAAATAGAGATTAAGGTTAGAAACGTATCTCTCAAAACCCAACCATAAGAAAAGAGACAATTAGGTATGGATTCTACTTAAAATATGAAAGTAATAGTTTCTCAATTAAAATAGTAACAAATGAAATTGAGGGACCTTGAAGAGAAGTTGCACACCTTTAAATAAAATACAATGATCCCTCCAAAATATGTCTAAATTTTTGTATCAATAAAGAGGATCCTGGATATGAAATATAGAAGTAATTTTTCCCCCATAAAAAATCTGAAAATATGGTTATAAAAAAATAAAGCAATAAAATGTTTCTACTGTGGAAAATAAGGGTACAACATGAGTTTATGTTTTGAATATAATAATCCCAAATATGTTACAAGAACTCCAGTAGTTCCAATATCTCAAATAAGTAGATACCATACGAGGTATGAATTTTTTGGTAAATTTTTCATTTGTTATAACCTCAATCATATGGAAAGGTATTTCACTCTGAGGAAAACATGAAAGGGTAAAGAATCCATATAGGGATTCTTCACTCCCATGACTTACAAAGAAGTTTCTTATCCTTTAAAAAAAACCTATTAATCTAGAAAATAGGTTCAATTTTTTGGAAGATAAAAAAGATTCTAAACAAAGGGTGTTTCAAGCACCAAAATCTGATCACTCACAACAACACTCTTGGAAGAAAAGAAGAAAAATTTGGAATAAAAAACAAGAGGTTGTACTAGATTTGAAGGAGAAGTAAAATGATATTCCACATAAAGAGTAAATTCATAGGAAGGAAATATGTACACAATACATGAAGAATTTTTTAAAAAAAAGAAATCATATTCCATACTAAGCCTATAAATAAGAAGAAAGAAAAGATGATAGAAAACTACCACCTTGAATGTTTCCTCTCAAGAAAATAATAGGTTCCTCATTATTCTCTATTATTTTATTTTTTATGATCTAACATGATTAAAATTGAAGGATAAGTGTTATTCATTATGGAATTCATAATTTTCCATGATGAAGAATATGAGTATATCCCTTGAGGGGGAGCTTACATGATAATTGAGGTATGTCAACTGAATTTTTTACCCCTACATTAATTTTATCATTCTAATAATTTTTGGGATATTGTTGGTTGATGACAAGATGAGACAATGGGGTATTTATTATTGTTCACTTGAACTTTTTGATGTGTTTTTTAAAGTGTGTGTAGGATTTTCATTGATAAATTTGACTCCTCTATCGAGGATTGAAAATTCATAAGCTTGGAATCACATGTGAATATTTTTTATGGACATCTTATTAAACCTTGATAATATCTATCTTTTTTTCTACACTAGGTTATCCCATGAATACTTAGAGTTGATTAATTAAAGGCCCTTTTCTATTCTAATCATGTGATATCATCCATTTCTTTAAAAAAATATGTTATTGAGAAGAAAGATGAGAAGAGAAAACTCCCTAATTATCATTTAAAATTGATTTTCAATAAGGAGGGAGAATTGTAGAACCATGTATTTCCATTTTATGATATTTAGGGATATTGAAAACAAAAGACAAATAGGGGGTTTGTGGAAACCATGTGTTGTATTTTTTTTCAATGGTTATAAATGGGTGAATATGTGAAGTGGTGATACTGGGAGAATTATTATATATTTAGATTATAGTATTGGATGTCATACTTGGAAAATTATCCTTGTTAAATGTGTAGATTATTGAACTGATCTTCAATGATTAAATACATTTTCTATAGAGTTTGTATATTTGTTTCTTCAAGTGAAGACCATGGAAATATTTATTTTTATGATGAAGAGGAATAGAAGATTCCATCAAAAATTGATGAAGGCTATGAATTATTATTTGAGGAAAATAAATTGATATTATTTCATAAATATTATTGAAGAAGATGTTTGAGGTGGGTTTTCAATTTGTTACTTAGTAATTTACTAAGTATTGGAGTGTGATTCATCTAAAAATATAGCTTACCAAGAGAGCCTTCCAGCCAACTCAACCAAGGCATTACAGGAGGTGGGATCAACCGTGTTCAAGGGAGTCAACCAATAAGACCACGTAGTGATTGAGTATGTGGGTCAGTGTATATTCCCAAAAATTCACATATAGGCACACAGCTGTAGTATGGTGGTTCCGCCATGTGGGGCGACATAGCGGTGGAGGTGCCGACATGGGTCGGTGCTAGTGGGAATCAAGAGCGGACCCTGGTACTCACTTATGATGGGTTCATGGTGAACATTATAATAAATAGAATCACCTGAACAAGCACAAATCAAATGTGGGACAATGGAATATTCACTAAAACTATATCTCCATTAAAATGTTACACATAAAAGGATGGTGGTTTGATACAACTGATTCTAGACATTCGATCTCTTCCAACGTTTATCATCTTTATCCCTTACTCGAGGGATATACTATTCATGGGTTATCCTCCATTGATGATCAATAGTGACCATTCCCATGTTCATCGGATTAGACTGATAGTCTCATCCACATTAAATAAGGTCATTTTGATCATTTTATATCCAAGTGAGTTTGAGATATCTATTACAAATGGTTTTCATGCATCTACCATGCATAAAAATAATTATCCAAGTCATAATGATTTCCTGAAGAAGTAGATCCTTAGGATAAATTTAATCAGTGATAAATACATGAGGTACGTTGGAAATGAAATGACATTCATGTAGTTACACTTGAATGCATGTAGACAGAATTGAAAATGAAAGATATCACATAGAGAATAAAGGAAACTCAATCCTTTGGGTTTATTCTCGAAATGTCATGGGTATAATGCTACATCCATGTAGGGTGAGACACAGGTGATAATGATCAGTATAAAGTAATTATGATCACCTAAATCCTTAGGATATTTAAAGATAGAAACCACACACGGCATACATGATATTAGTCATCATGAATAAATAAGGATACTTGAACCCATAGGTATTCTTTATGAGTTTCATGAAAAATAATACCCAAAAAAAATATGGGGTATTCAATATAAGGAAAAAATAATACCTTATATTAATTGAGTATTCATATTTTGGGGAGTAAAATAAATATATTTATTCATAAACACATTTAAATGAGGATTTAATTGGGGAATTTAAATCATAAAATTAATGAGTTATTATCACATGCATAATTATTATCTTTTTGGGGATAAATTATGCATGTAGGTGATGAAAAATGGTGAGTTGAATTGCAATATTATTTTAGAGAACTTGATACATTTTTGTATCGAAAATATAAGGTGAGTTTCAAGACTTTTGGAGTTCATCCTTATTGGTGGATACTTAAGATATTGAAGGAGTATCCAGACAAGAATTTTTGAAGTTCTTAAGAAATCACATAGGAAAGTGTGATCCAGAAATATTGTGGAGGAAGATCAAGAGATCATCCTACATTTTATCATTGATAAGAAGAAGGAGATTGTGATTGTGGGTATAACCAGTTACTGAAGAGTCTTAAGGAGAAGAAGACGTTTGGGGGGTTTAACCAGCCAAGGAAGAAGAGTTGAATTGTTAGGGTGTATAACAATGTTCAATATGAGGATCAACTACTAGGGTGTAAAACAACTTTTTGTCTGAACCACTATTATTGATGATAATATTATAGTGGATAATCCATGTTGGGGGTTCCCACATGACAAGGAGTATAACTTTCCACCGAACTAGTAATTATTTTGTGCTACTATCTTATATATTACTTTTTCACATGAGGTGAGATTGAGAATTTATATTTAGTGGATTGAGAACCTGAACAAAGTTCAATAGGTTGAATCTAAAAGGGAAATAATTCGTAAAAATAGCGAGTCACTAATTTAGCAACTACAAAAATCCCACGTAAGGGTACACCAATATTTATGTAAGGGTTTGAGGATCTTGGCGTAAGAGTAAAGAATAGAAGTTGGAACTCACATAAGGGTAGGAAAAAAGCCATGAGATAATGAAAAGAAGAAAAATAAGTATATAAATGTATTAAGTATTCATTTAATTAACAACACAAAATAAGGGGAAACCAGATCAATGGTTGGGGGACCATGTATTTGGATCCCGCTTGTTACAAGGTCAGAATGACCATTGTGGCATACTCAAAGAGACCCTGCCACTAACCAAATCAATTATGTTCGATCAGGGTCGATGGACCCATAGATTGAGGGTGGTTTATTTTTTCAGTAGTTTTTTATTTATTTAGGGCATGTCACATGAAAGTATCACTGCATAGTACGGGTCCACATTGATGGTTCCTTACTAAGTTATTTACTAACCATGCTCAGGCCACTAATACACTTGGGTACCTGGGTAGACGATCACTTGGTTGTAAGTATAGGTTGGGTTGATGCTTATGGCATAGACGTTGGACGTTCAACTACATATCTTAGATGCCATAAGGAGCATGGAATGTGGCATGGCTCAGGGTTGTCATGGATCTAGAACCATTATTTTATTATCAGTATTTTTTATATTTATTGCTTCTACTTTAATATTTATTTATAATGTATAATACTTTGTTATTTTATTTTTCATCTTTCAATCTGAAACATGGGGTATATCCTCCCCAAAGTACCTACTTAGACCCTTGCAACTAGTCTTCAACATTTGGAGTTTAGGGAGACGCGATTGAGTTCATATGGTCGTCTAGTTTGACCATTGTTCATAAATTGAGTTGGGTTAGGATTTCACATCCTCATTTAAGGAATGTGTGGAAGCTAGGGTCAAAAATTACTACTTCCCATCGGATAAGTTCATTCAAGAGAGGTTACCTCATTGTCTTAGGGATGTTAGTGAAGACTAGTTTGACTCAAAAGTGGAATTTTTCTTTGCAAAAATGGTTTATGTCCATTTCTGCTATAAAGAATCTGGGAGTTTATTTCCTCCATTAGTGAAGGAAATGTATGATCCAACCCAGAGTTGGACATTTGATACTTATCATGGAAATTTATCTCCCATAAATCTCATGACTTCAATTGTTAAGATGTTAAGGTATAGAATAAAGCTTATGAGAACAAGGAACCAAATTCTTTTAACATTGATAACCTGACCGACCATTGGTATAAGCCTATAAATTGGAAGAGATGTCAAACTTTGAGTTGGATCACAAAATTTGGGTAAAAGGTAAATTATTTTAGCTAGTTACTCAAGACTTGATGTCTCTTAGCGAGTTTTCTCACTCTATTTTGATTGTTTTTGTTGGCCTTTTTAACACTAGACTTTGTGATCAATTTGGAGAATGAGAGTTGTATGTTTTTTCTGACCTCATCCTCTTATATTCCTACTTTATATGAGGATTGAAATAAAGGTATTAACCCATTTGGTGTCTCATACTTGTAAATTTTTTGGACCTAAAACCCTTAACAAATTAATAGAAAAACTCATAAAAAACACCAATTTTGAAGTGAAAGAATGAAAAATAAAGAGAAAGTGGCCATTTTATTCAGTTTCAAATTACAAATGGAAAGGAAAATTAAAAATACCTAGAATCATAAAACCCTATAATTTCATTATATCTACAACAAACTCGACCGTTAAAACATCTATAACTTCGCTCTCATCACCCCAGCCTGGTTCTTCTCATCGACGACGGTCTTGGATCCCTCCTCCTCCTCCAACACCAACCACTGTGCTATCTCATCTTCATCCACCACATCCTCCACATCCTCCACTGGAATATCCATAACTTGGGACATCCCTTCAACTCTATCCTAGTTCTTCTCATTAGTGGTGACCTTTGACCCCTCCTCCTCCAACACCAACCACTTTGCCATCTCATATTCATCCAACACCTCCTCCAATGAAACATAATATTCTCTTGAATATTCCTCCAACTCCTTCTCCACCACTTTTGCTACCGCATAAGGGCTCACCGATGCCACCTCCCCTCTACTGCCTATTGTTTCTGTCGAAAATTGAGGATCAGCGGTGCCGCCTCTGCTGGCCTTCTGCCTATCGATCTGTTGCTTGACCTGATGGAGCTTGAATCCCAAAACCCTCCAGAGTGAGCCCGGTTGGTTGGGATTCAGGCTTCAGATTTCATCACCATAATACGAGTCCCACTGGCCCGAAAACTTCATGACTGTCCAGCGAACCTCTGTGGGGTCTTGAGGACAGATCTCAGGGGGTGGTTCGTGGTAGCCTTTTCGTGAGGTTAGATGGCCATGTAAGCCCAGATTCCACACAACGTCTAAATCTCTTTGAACTTCTTGATAAAACCCACCTTCTAGCCACTGAAGTTGTAGTTGAGCTTGGAATCCACGGGGTCATGTTTCCGGGCTCGACCCATCGGTGATCGATTAAATCTAGTGAGGGTTTTGAGAGAGAGAAAGAGAGGGT
Organism: Viscum album; assembly: GCA_963277665.1. NCBI lineage: Eukaryota > Viridiplantae > Streptophyta > Magnoliopsida > Santalales > Viscaceae > Viscum > Viscum album. The sequence continues at coordinate 1,281,820,902 of OY728156.1, forward strand.
TTAGTCTGGTGAAAGAGAGAAAATTGTTAAAGGGGTGCGTATACATATATGCATACACATATCTATAACTATATATTGATAATATATATATATATATATATATATAAGTATTGTAGTTTAAAAACATTACACCATTTGGACCAATTCACTACTATAGAAATCAATTTTAACACTGGTCACAAATGTCATCAACACTGCTAAAAAACGTTGTTGATATAAGTGTGGTTAAAAGGAGTCCCTTTTATGATCGCTAAAGAAAGCACTGATAAATGGTCATTTTATAAAAGTTAAAAAATTGGTGATAAAAGGTATCTTTAACCAACATTTTTTATGCTCATAAAATACCTATTTTATCATGGATAAAATAAAAAACTTGATAAAAGTCACAAATAATTTTTTTTAAATAAAAAAATCTGCAAATGAAAAAAAAATCGCAGGTGGACAGCCCTTTTTTATCAGTGCTCGAAGCCCCCTTTAATAGTGCTAGGTGTGCATGCACCACCAATCCAACCCTTTAATGATGCTACCTAGGCTCGCATGCCACATTTAACACCACTAGGCAACCCCTTCACCCATTGACGCATGTCTCCGTCCCCTTGGATTCAAACCTGAGACCAGTCCCCTGTGCGCCTGGACCCTTACCACTCCTCTAGGTTGATTTATTCTCTATATTATGATATATATATATATATATATATCTTGTTATATTTTTTATCTGTGTATTTATTCATATATTAATATATATTTATATCATTATTTTTAAATACATTTATTAAATAAGTTTTGTTTGTGCATGTGTTTATAAATAAATAAATAAATACATATATATATATATACAAAATATACACAATATATATATATGTGTGTGTGTGTATCAATAAATATAATTATACATATTTTTTTATTTACTTATATTATATATTAATATTTATATACATATATTAGAATATATAGATAATATATATTAGTTAGTTAATACAGACACAACACACACACACACATGCACAAACAAAACACATACATACATACATACATACATACATACATACATACATACATACATATATATATCACTACCACAAAATGAATTTATGAAGCGCCACCCTTTAACATCACTAAAAAAAGCGATGATAAAGAGTGCTTTTACAGCGCTAAAAAACATCATTAAAAGTACCTATTTATTAGCATTATTTTAGCTTTGATAAAGGTATTCTTTTATTAGAGCTTTTTTTAGTGTTGTTAAAGGAACTCCCTTTATCAACATTTTTTATAAGTGCTAATAAAGACCCCCTTTATTAGATCTTTTTTACTAGCACTGATAAAGAGTATATTTCAAAAAATATACATATATTAATATATAAATATATTTATATTGATAAAAATATAATATATGTTTTTTAAATATGTTTTAGAAATAGCTAAATAGGCATTTACACTTAATATAAAAGATAATTCCTAAAAATGACTTATAAAATAATTAGAAATAATTTTTTAATTAATAATTTTCTAATTATTATCAATTTATAGTCATTTAATAATAATATGTATATTAAAAAATCAAACTAATAATAAAAGATCAAAAATAAGTTGAAAATGTAACTCGAACTTCAAACGACTATAACTTTTGATTGGGACGTCTGTTTAGACTCTACCACATATCAAATAAAAACCTACGAAGACCTCTACACCCTTATTATATGGGAGAACCTCCTTGTCACATTTTTCAATGTCAAAAGGCTCATAAAACCTCCAAAATTGATTTTTTAGTCGAGGTACATTAATTTTTTAACATTCAATGGAATTTCACCCTCGTTTAAGGGGTATTTTTACCAATTTTCAATGGGGAATGAATTTATTATCAGGGATTACGTTCGTATTGATATCATGGTTTTGAATATTTAACGTTTTTCATATTTTATTGTTATTTATAATCAAATATATAAAACTATATTCATATTTTATATATATTCAGACATAAAAAATTTAATTTTATAAATATACATGTAAACATATTTACATATAAAATATACTTCTAAATATATAAACCTTATCTAAATAAAATATAATATCCATTTTATTTAAAATAAAAATGTATGAATATTTATATACATATACAATTAATGTATATATAATGTTTATATATATATATATAAATATATTTGTGTGTGTGTATTGACGAACATATATATATTTATAAATATATTCTAATATATATATATATATATTAACATATAATAAATGTAAATAAATATTAATATGTATAATTATATTTATAGATGCACACACATAAATAAATATATATTTGTATGCATGTATGTTTTTATAAACATACACACAAAAACACAAAAACATATTTTATATATGTATTTAAATATATATATATATATATGGATAAAAAATGTAATGAAATATATATAAATATATAGATATCTCATAAAATACAGAATAAAACAATATATTGGAGTGGAAAAGTCAATGGAGTATGAGGGGGAGGTCTGAGGTTCGAAACCCAATAAAGGCAGGTGCATAGAGCTGTTAAAGGGGGGAGGGCCTATGTAACACTGTTAAAAGGGGGTGATGCGCTAATAAAAGGGGATGGTCCACCCTCAGATTTTTAGAATATTTTTTAAAAAAATATATTATTTTGACTTTTATCATTATTTTCTAGTGGGGATAAATGTCTCTTTTATCAGTGTTTTTTTAGCACTGATAAAAGACCACTTTTATCAACATTTTTTTAATGCTGATAAAAGGAGAATTTATCAGCACCTTTTTGGTGTTGATAAAAGAGACCACCCCTTTTAATAGTGTTGAGGATAACAACACTTTTTTAGCACTATTAAATCCCTTTTTGAGCGCTATTAAATGACCAATCTACAGTAGTGTATGTGTATAAACATAATTATAAATAATGGTACATTCTAAAAAATGAAAAAAAAATTGAACGTCATAATTTCCTTATGAGTATAAACCTTGAAAATAAATTGGGTTTACACCGAAAAAAGGTAATAAATCCCTCTTAAATGAGGTTGAAAATCCATCAAATGTTAATAAAATTTGTGGTACCCCGACTAAAAACTCAATTTTTGAGGAATTTTGGGCCTTTTTTGGCCTAAAAAAATGCGACCAAGTTCCCCCAACCTCCAAGGTGTAGAAATCATTGCAAGATTCGATTTGATATGTGGTAGAGCTCAAATGGAAACCCGAATCAAAAGTTATGACCGTTTGAAGTTCGATTTAAGTTTTCAACTTATTTTATAAGTTTTATTAATTTTTTGATTTTTTCTATCTTAAAATTTTTATTCAATAACTATTACTCGATAATAATTAGAAAATTATTAATTAAAAATACCTTTTAAATTATTTTATAAGGAATTTCAATAAATATCTTAAATATTACATGTAAAAACCTATTTGGCCTTATCTAAAACATATTTAAAAAATATATGTTATATTTATATCAATATAAATATATTTATATATTATTTTTAATAAAATATAATTTTTCTCAAAATATACCCTTTTATCAGCGCTAGTAAAATAGCGCTAATAGGGGGTCATTATTAGCGCTTCTAAAAAACATTGATATTGGGGGTACTTTTATTAGTGTTAAAAAAGTATAGATAAAGGTAACCCCTTTTTCGTCACTTTTTTAGTGTTGTTAAAGGGAGGCACTGCGTAAACACATTTATGTGGCAGTGGTTAGTCCAAACACAATCTTAGAAACTTGTTTTAAGGGGTATTTTAATTTAATTTTCAATCATTTTACATGTTTTTAAATTACACACTTCATAAATTTCACAATAACCTTCAATGTCACATACCTATTATAATTATAATTACAATATTTTATTTAATTTAATAAAAATCCAAAAAATAGAACAATTTAGAAAATAATTACAGATCAAATAATTTATTTGAAAATGTTTGATTAAAAGAACAAATTTACCGCAACCCTCTTGTCTAAATAAACATCAATTAATGTAATAAATAGAATTTATAAAAATTATAAATCATAAAATAGACATAAAACAATTAATTTTAGATTATTTTAAATAATTAATTGAATGTCAATTAATTAAAAAAATTAATTTGACATTTAACCATTTTTTCTAAAAAAATTAATATGGAATGAGAGGGGTTCCGTAGGGCATGCACTGAAGTTTGGTGGAGTGGAGGTGTCTTGTTTTTATTAAAAGATGGATGGATGGATGGATGGATGGATATATATATATATATATATATATATATATAGAAACAGACACACACGCACATATACATATGTATATGGGTATACATATATATATTTGTATATGTATATTATATATATATATATAAAGGGGTTTGAGTCTCACTAAAAATAGTTTCCAAATTATTTTTTAGAGCGAACATGCTTTTCGGGTCAGGCTTCATCCAGCCCATGGAGGCCCACGGCCAATGAACCATAGGCCCAATTGGGATTTCAGGCCACTAGGTCAAAAATACATGCCTATTTAAATCACCCTTACCTATTTATTAAACATAACCGAGTAGACACTGATCACCGAGAAAACAGTGGGAGCGACAAAAAAAATTCACATAATAATTTCTTTGATGAAAAGGCGATGAAACCATGTTTAAATAATATAAAATTAATAATTAAATGATTTTATTATTTATTTCAGTTTATTTTCAGTGGTAACATTTTGATATTAATTAATCTTAAGGGTATATATTTTATTCATTATTTATTCTCTTGAAATTTCATTTTAAATACTTCCACAACGGGAAAAATGGGTATTTGCGACAGGATTTATTACCATCGCAAATAGCCCCGTTAAAAACTTATTTACGACGGGGGTATTTGCCCGTCGCAAATAAGTAGCCTTTTGCGACGGGATAGCTTTCCCCGTCGCAAAAGAACTGGCGCGCTTTGCGCGCCAAATCGCGGGAAACATATTTGCGACGGGCGGTTATTGCCCGTCGCAAATAACCAACGGCGGTAAAAGGTATTTGCGACGAGAATATTCCCCCGTCGCAAATAGTATGTCGGCAGGTGGTTATTTGCGACGGGTCCCGTCGCAAATAACTATTTAACCGTTGACCGTAATAAATGATGGCTAAGGTATTTGCGACGGGTACCGTCACAAATAATCTAACCTATAAATACCCCCATCCGTTTTTTTCAAATCATTCTCAAACTCCATCTTCATCTTCTCTCAAAATTCTATTTCTAAAGTTCAGTTTTTCTCAAGTTTAATTTTTTTCTCCGGAGTTGATATTGAAGTTTTGAAGAACGATCAGAGATCAACCTCAGATCAATTTTCAAGGTATTTATGTTCATTTTAATTTAATGTTTATTTTAAATTTTTTATTAGTTTCAATTATTCTTAATTAGTTGTAATTTAATTATGTTTACATTGTTTTGTAACTTAATAAATTTAAATTATTAGTATTGTTCATAGTTAATGGTAATTAGGAATAATTAGTCTTAATTTTTAATAATTAAGAATAAATATTAATAATTAGTAATAAATACCAATAATTAGGAATAATAACATTATTACATTATTAGTATATTTTATTATTAATATTAAAATAACATAATTTTTTATATTATATACAATTCTCCTTTCATCTGTGTGTTTTCTGTCTCCACATGTATTATTTGTATGTGGAGACAGAAAACACACAGATGAAAGGAGAATTGTATATAATATAGAAAATTATATTATTTTAATATTAATAATAAAATATACTAATAATGTTATTATTCCTAATTATTGGTAATTATTCCTAATTATTGGTAATTATTCATATAATTACTAATAATTAGGAATAATTACCAATAATTATCAATAATTAGGAATAATTAGTAATAATTAGTAATAATTACCAATAATTAGTAATAATTACCAATAATCAGTAATAATTACCAATAATTAGTAATAATTACCAATAATTAGTAATACTTACCAATAATTAGTAATTCTTACCAATAATTAGTAATAATTACCAATAATTAGTAATAATTAGTAATAATTATCAATAATTATCAATAATTAGTAATAATTAGTAATAATTACTAATAATTACCACTAATTAGTAATAATTAGGAATAATTACCAATAATTAGTAATAATTAGTAATAATTAGTAATAATTAGTAATAATTAGTAATAATTAGTAATAATTAGGAATAATTAGTAATAATTACCAATAATTAGTAATAATTAAAAATAATTAGTAATAATTGCCAATAATTATCAATAATTACCGATAATTACCAATAATTAGGAATAATTATCAATAATTAGGAATAATTACCAATAATTAGGAATAATTACCAATAATTAGGAATAATTACCCATAATTACCAATAATTAGTAATAATTACCAATAATTAGTAATAATTACCAATAATTAGTAATAATTACCAATAATTAGTAATAATTACCAATAATTAGGAATAATTAAAATAATTACCAATAATTACCGATAATTAGGAATAATTACCGATAATTAGTAATAATTAGTAATAATTAGGAATAATTAGGAATAATTACCGATAATTAGTAATAATTAGTAATAATTATCAATAATTAGTAATAATTAGTAATAATTAGTAATAATTACCAATAATTAGTAATAATTACTAATAATTAGTAATAATTTCCGATAATTACCAATAATTACCGATAATTAGTAATAATTATCGATAATTAGTAATAATTAGTAATAATTAACAATAATAAGTAATAATTACCAATAATTAGTAATAATTACCAATAATTACCCATAATTACCGATAATTACCAATAATTAGGAATAATTACCAATAATTAGGAATAATTACCAATAATTAGTAATATTTACCAATAATTACCAATAATTACCAATAATTAGTAATAATTACCAATAATTACCAATAATTAGTAATAATTACCAATAATTACCCATAATTACCGATAATTACTAATAATTAGGAATAATTACCAATAATTAGGAATAATTACCAATAATTAGTAATAATTACCAATAATTAGTAATAATTACCAATAATTACCAATAATTACCGATAATTACCGATAATTAGTAATAATTAGTAATAATTAGTAATAATTAGGAATAATTTGTAATAATTACCAATAATTTGTAATAATTACCGATAATTACCCATAATTACCGATAATTACCAATAATTAGGAATAATTACCAATAATTAGTAATAATTAGTAATAATTAGTAATAATTAGTAATAATTACCAATAATTAGTAATAATTAGTAATAATTAGTAATAATTAGTAATAATTACCAATAATTAGTAATACTTAACAATAATTAGTAATAATTACCAATAATTAGGAATAATTACCAATAATTACCAATAATTACCGGTAAATAGTAATAATTAGTAATAATTAGGAATAATTACCAATAATTAGTAATAATTAGTAATAATCACTAATAATTAGTAATAATTAGTAATAATTAGTAATAATTACCAATAATTAGTAATAATTAGTAATAATTAGTAATAATTAGTAATAATTAGTAATAATTAGTAATAATTACCAATAATTAGTAATAATTACCAATAATTAGTAATAATTAGTAATAATTAATAATAATTACCAATAATTAGTATTAATTACCAATAATTAGTAATAATTACCAATAATTACCAATAATTAGTATTAATTAGTAATAATTAGTAATAATTACCAATAATTACCAATAATTAGTAATAATTAGTAATAATTAGTAATAATTACCAATAATTAGTAATAATTAGTAATAATTAGTAATAATTAGTAATAATTACCAATAATTAGTAATAATTAACAATAATTATTAATAATTACCAATAATTAGTAATAATTACCAATAATTAGTAATAATTACCAATAATTAGTAATAATTTCTGATAATTACCAATAATTACTAATAATTACCAATAATTTGTAATAATTACCAATAATTAGTAATAATTACCAATAATTAGTATTAATTAGTAATAATTACCAATAATTAGTAATAATTAGTAATAATTACCAATAATTAGTAATAATTATTAATAATTAGTAATAATTAACAATAATTAGTAATAATTACCAATAATTAGTAATAATTAGTAATAATTAGTAATAATCAGTAATAATTAGTAATAATTAGTAATAATTAGTAATAATTAGTAATAATTAGTAATAATTACCAATAATTAGGAATAATTAAAAATAATTAGGAATAATTACTGGTAAATTGTAATAATTAGTAATAATTAGTAATAATTAGTAATAATTACCAATAATTAGTAATAATTACCAATAATTAGTAATAATTACCAATAATTAGTAATAATTACTAATAATTAGTAATAATTAGTAATAATTATTAATAATTACCAATATTAGGAATAATTACCAATAATTAGTAATAATTAGTAATAATTACCTATAATTAGTAATAATTACCAATAATTAGTAATAATTAGTAATAATTAGTAATAATTACCAATAATTAGTAATAATTACCAATAATTAGTAATAATTACCAATAATTAGTAATAATTACCAATAATTAGTAATAATTACCAATAATTAGTAATAATTACCAATAATATTAGTACTATGAAAATAATAAAAAATTTATATAATATTAAAATTATCAATATTTGTAACATGTTTTGCTTTATTCTCAACATATTTAATTATTAACGGGTCAATTGTTAGGTCTATCTCAATAAAAAGTTTGCGTCAGTCGTGTATGATGTAAACTCTATAATTATCCTAGCTTGAGTGTTTTTTCTAACAAATTATTCAAAACTAATAATGCTTTTATATTTTATAGAAAAATATAGAACAACGAGGTCATCAACAATCATTATTAGGTGACCGCATATGGATAAATCAACGTAGAAATCCAAACGGTTCTGGTTTAAATCCAGTATATGTAGAGGGTGTGGAGACTTTTTTATCATTTGCGGCATCAAATCCAGAATTTGTTTCAGAAGGAAAAATAAAATTCCCTTGCAGAAAATGTGCATTGAGAACGTTTAACACGTTTGACAAAGTGGGGGAACATCTCTTGCGTTTTGGTTTTCAACCAGATTCTGTTTTTTGGTATCAATACGGTGTACGCAGTTCCAGAGAAGGTGATACCAACTTGATTCCGGATCCATCCTGGTTTCAAGATTTATTACATGATGTTGCAGGTTCATCTGTTCAACATACAGAAACTCTGGCTGATATAGCTTTAAATCTTGAGTTGGCACCGTCTGAATTTTATGAGTTGTTGAAGTCTGCTGAGGCTGCATTATATCCTAGCTGCAAGATGAGCAAATTAGAAGCAGTTGCAAAATTTATGGCTATCAAATCCGATAACGGAATGTCAAACACCTGTTTTGACCAGATATTTTCTTTGCTTAAAACACTGTTACCCGAAGGAAATGTTTTAAATGCAAATTACTATGAGAGTAAGAGGCTGGTTCGAAATTTGGGACTTGTTAGAATATTCATGCATGTTCAAATGACTGCATTTTATATTCTGGGGAAAATGAGTCATTGATAGTTGTCCCACATGTGGGAAACTGAGATATAAAGAAGGACAACATGGGAAGTCTGGTTTGATTCCTGTAAAACAGTTGAGATATTTTCCGCTTACATCCAGACTTCAGCGTTTATTCATGTCTAAGAATACAGTGACAATGATTTCATGGAATAAAGAGAATATTTCAACCGATAAAAGCTAGAATCATCCAGCCGGTGGTGATTCATGGAAACAGTTTGATAGAGTGCATCCATCCTTTGCTTTAGAAGCTAGAAATGTTCGACGGGGCCTTTCCACTGATGGTTTCTGTCCGTTTGGATCTTACGGTAGTCAATATTCATGTTGGCCTGTTTTTTTAACTCCGTAAAATTTACCTCCAGGGATGTTGATGAAGGAGCCATATATCTTTTTGAATTTACTAATTCCAGGACATCTGAGGAAAAATATTGATGTTTATTTGAAACCATTGATTGATGAATTAAATTTATTTTGGAGTACTGGTGTCAGTACATATGATGTTGCAACGAAACAGAATTTCATACTGAGAGCAGCATTGATGTGGACAATTAGTGACTTCTTGGCTTATGGGATGTTATCTGGCTGGAGTACACATGGTCAGAAATCATGTCCTTACTGTATGGGAGAGAAAAAAGCATTTATGCTCATTCATGGAAAGAAACCTTGTTATTTTGACTGTCATCGCAGATTTCTTCCAATTGATCATCCTTTTCGCAGAAATGGATCTCATTTCAGAAAAGGAACAGTTGAAAGGGATGGAACTCCAAAAATGCTATCAGGTTCAGAGTTAAAATCAGTTGTATTTTCATTACCTCCCATCACTTTTAGTCCCACAATAAACCAACAGAAAAATTCTGGTTTTGGGAAAGAACACAATTGGATTAAACGTAGCATATTTTGGGATTTTCCATATTGGTCTGATTTGTTGGCCCGACACATGTTAGATGTCATGCATATTGAGAATAAATGTTTTGATAATTTGTTTCATACAGTTTTGGATATGCCAGGAAAGAGAAAAGACAATGTAAATGCACGTTTAGATCTTGCCCAAATTTTCAGGCGTCCAGAATTGGAACGGTTTGAGAATGTCAGAACAGAAAGGTTACTGAAACCAAAAGCAGCTTATACATTGTCTAAAGAAAACCGTTTATTATTTTGTCAGTGGATGGCAGATTTGAGACTTCCAGATGGTTGTGCTTCCAATTTGGGTAGATGTGTAAAGAATGGTCATATTACTAGATTAAAAAGTCATGATTGTCATGTTATAATGGAAAGACTTCTACCCATTGGATTAAGAGGTCTGTTGAATTCTGTGATTTGGGATTCCATAACAGACATGTCTCATTTTTTTCGGGAAATTTGTGCGGCTACAGCAGATTATGATGCTCTAGGAAAACTTGAAAAAGATGTTGTTGTAAAAATATGTAAACTGGAAAAAATATTTCCGCCGTCTTTATTCGACTCAATGGAACATTTGATGTTACATTTGCCATATAAAGCCAAATGTGGAGGTCCATTACAGTTTCGATGGATGTACCCATTTGAAAGATGCATGAAAAAATTGAAAAGAAAAGTACGTAACAAAGCATCTGTTGAAGGATCTATTGCAGAAGCTTATTTGCAAGAGGAAATATCTTTTTTCTGCTCCCATTATTTTGAATCTGAGTATCCTTCAAAACAAAACTGAATGGGACGGAACGAGAGGAATATTGATGAAATCGACAATCAATTATCTATTTTCAACCAGCCAGAGCTTGGTTTTGGTGGATTTTATGAACGCTGGCTTTTAGATGATGAACATCATAGAGCTCATACGTATGTTCTGCTCAACTGTGAAGAGATGACATCAGTTGTACTGTAAGTGTTTATATCACTTATTCTATCATTTATGTTACAGTAAATAACTTTGGTTTTTATAGGTTGTATGATAATCATATCAAGAAACAAATTCCACAAATTACAGCAGCTGCTCTCGAAGAACGTCGACTGAAAAATTTCTCTCAGTGGTTTCAAAAACTGGTAACATAAATTCTTTATCTTTTAGCAACTCATTCAATTTATAGTTTACTATATTGATAATTATTTCACAAATTTTCAGGTGTCTCGACATGCTGATAAAATTGACAAACGACTGTGTGTATTGAGTAACCCACCTTCAAAACTTGTTAAAACTTATAATGCATATGTGGTGAATGGATTTCGATTTCACACACATGCATATGGGGAATTGAAAAAAACAATGAACAGTGGAGTTAGCTTGAGAGGATCTCATAATCGAGAAAATGAAGTTGACTTTTTGGCATACTTGATGAAATCATTGAACTCTGTTATCTTTGACAACATTACATAACCATGTTCAAATGTCAGTGGTTGGATACAGAGAGAGGCGTGTGTGTTCATTCGACTCATGGAATCATTGATATTAAATGTAAAAGTGTTCTCGCAGTAAATGAACCATTCTTATTGGCTCAACAGGCACATCAAGTTTATTACGCAAAGTACTGTGCTACATCAAGAGACTTGACTGATTGGTGGAGTGTAATAAAATTCAAAATTCGAGACAATCAGTTTATCAAAGTGAATGTGCTTTCACTGATGTGCAAAGAATTGAAGTTTTTCAAGAGAGTACTCAAAATCAATATTTTTTACAAAGAGACATGAGTATCGATGACGACACCCCACATTTAAGAGTCGGTGATGACGATGATGTTAATGATGTCACATATGAATTTGAAATGGTAAGAGATGAAGCAACTGTAACTCGAATGGATATCGATGATGTTGAGGAGGAATATGAAGATGACATTGACATATATGAAGATGATGATGAAGATGAACACTGATAGAATTCCATGGTATTTATATACAATCATAATATGTATATATGTATATATAATAGTAATTATCAATTATTTTCTAACAACATTAACATTTTCTGTTTTAGATGGATGACGCCACATTTCATGAGTTGGCGGATGCTGACCTGCCTTTCGATGCAGATGAGTTGCTGGCAGATGACCCTCATCCTGCAGGCGCTCCAGGGAGTACGCGGAGGGGGCACGGTCTTTCATGATTGATGATTCCTGACCCCGTCCCCGAGCGACGTCCACGTCTTGGGTTTGATCCACGCACACGGAGGTGTGATAACCTGTGTGATAACCTGTGGATTTGACTAAGATTTCATTAATCTATTCACATAATAAATGTTTATTATTTTTACAGTTTTCCGCATATAGCAGTCGGACAGGGCAGCGCTATTTTGCGCAACTATTTCTCTCAGCTGTGGACCACATGGGAGAATATTCCCATTGATGTGCAGCAGGCCATGTTAGGCCATTGGTTGGTACGTACGTAAATAAATAATTTTTATTTTGAAAATTATTTCATTTCTAACTTGATATTTTGATTTATTTGTAGGGTTTATGGTATCCGATCGAGGATACCATGCGTCACGCCATCCACGAGGCATGGGAGGTGGCCATGCGTGATCGCCTTCGTCAGTTTTTGCACAATTTAAGAAAAGCTGCGATGAAGAAAGCAGGAGTGTCAGATTTTGACGAGTCATGTAGAGCACACCGACCAGAGTACATTTCATCCCATGTATGGGATGGATTATGTGCGCACTGGTTGAGTGGTGCCTTTTAGAGGAGATCATCGGTGGGGAGGCAGAATCGGGGGAGACAAGAGGTGACTCATCGAGCTGGGAGTCGTTCTTTCAGTACTCATAGAAAGCATCTAGTATGTACATTATTTATAAATATTTTATATAACTATAAATATTAACAGTTTATTTTTTATTCTTATAGGCTGTCGAGCACCCCGATATTACGGAGTACGACGTATATCGGAGGATATATAGTGATCCTGCTACTGGGGAGCTCAGAGGTGATCATCAGCATCACATCGTGGTTAGTATTATTTGTTTTCAAGTTTAAAAATTAACTGCATATAATATATTCACAATTTTAATTTTAAATTGCAACTACATGAGTCATATGAGGCCACAACGTCATAGGCCCGGCCTGAGAGTCAGGCTGAGTCATCAGATCAGACCACTGGCCGTCAGTTTGATGAGGCGGCATGGATGCAGGCCACCCAGTATGCCTTCGAGAAGGGTCGGGTAGTTGGTATCAGCTCTCGACTGACTCTCGGAGATTATTATGGTAGTGCTGCGATGTCAGCGTCCAGCTCGAGAGGAGCTCGTGCATCTTCTTCTGCTACACAGTATGAGGATCAGTTGCGATCTCAGACTGCACTGATAGAGAGTATTCGACAGGAGTAGGAGCAGATGCGTCAGCAGCATGAGGAGGAGCGTCGACGCCAGCAGCAGCTGTACGAGGAGCAGACGAGTCGGTGGAAGCAGCAGCATCAGGAGCAGATGGAGTACATGCGCCGACTCACTCATGCTTTAGGGATGAAGTTTCCTCCACCACCATCTGCAGATCCCCCCTCCCCCCTCCTTCAGATTAGGGTTTGTTTTTATGTTATAAAATTTGTGAAATCAAAATATGATTTTTTTTCTATTCATAGTTTTTGTCTCATTATAAAATATTAATAATATTATATTTTTAAATAACAATATTAATATGAATAATAATATTATTTATATTTTATAATATTAAATTTTATATATATATTAAAATTTTATAATATTATAATTTAATTATATTTTTTTGTAATACTTGAATTATTTTAATATTTGAATGTAAAATAATTCTATTATTTTTATATTAATTAAAATAACTTATTAATATTTTTTTATTTATGAATTATAATTCTAATATTATTATATTAATTAAATCATTTATTAATATTCTATTATTTTTTATTTTTGAATTATAATTCTATTATTATTATATTAATTAAAATAATTTATTATTTTTATCTGTGAATTATAATTCTATTATTATATTAATTAAAATCATTTATTAATATTTTATTATTTTTTATTTTTGAATTATAATTGGATTATTATTATATTAATTAAAATAATTTATTGATAATTTATTTTTTTTATAGTATTTGCGACGGGATACTATGCCCGTCGCAAATAGTATTATTATTATATGCATTAAAATTATTTATTAATAGTTTTTTATTTTTTTTTAAATAGTTTTTGCGACGGGACCCGTCGCAATTACTATTTGAAAAGTTTTTTACAAATATACGGAGTACTATTTGCGACGGGGATTCTCCCCGTCGTGGAAAAAGGCTTTAGCGACGGGCTCATCGCAAATAATTGTTGTTGCGACACCGTTTTCAGCAACATGCCATTTGCAACGGGCCCCCGTCACAAAAAGCCATTTGCGACGGGATCCCATCACAAATACCTTTTTTTCTAGTAGTGTTGTTCTCTTATTTATTTTTTCTAATAATGATCTCATTTTGATATTTTAATTGTTTTTTGTTATTTTAATTTATTTATTACCCGTGTAAACTTGTGAAATTTTTTTAAGAGGTTTTAATTGGCATATGTTTATTTAAGACTCTTCCGATGAAACTTTATTATTTTTTAAACACAAAACATACAGTCAGTGTCTTAATTTTCATTTTATTAATGATTTTTTGAATTAACTTTTGAGAAATCGATTGATATATCTATTATTGATGAAATATTTACCAATATCACTGGTGCATGGGAGTTTTTGTATATCTATCACTACTGAAGTTAATATCTTTAGTGAATTGGTCACTAAATACCTCTAGTGACCGAAAAATGGCGGTCGCTTTTGACTCAGGGTTTTCGGGTCAGGCTGCCCAGTTGGACTTTTGGAGCACCAGGAAAAAATTACATGCCAATTTAAATCACCCTTATCTATTCATTAAGCATCAACCTATGGACACTGATCACTGATAAATTGGTGGGAGCGATGACAAAAATGCACATAATAATTTCTTTGATGAAGAGGCGGTGACCCCTATGTTTAAAGGATATCAAAAAATATTTCAATAATTTTATAATTGATTTCAGTTATTTTTTAGTGATAAAATATTGACTTTAATTAATATGAAGAGAATATATTTTATTTATTATTTATTCTCTTAAAATTTCCTTTTAAATACCTATTCTCTTCTTTATATTTTTTAATGACAATCTCCTTTTACTCATGTACACTTGCGAAAAAATTAAGAAGTTTCAAATGGTATATGTTTATTTAATATTCTTCCATCAGAATTTTAGAAATTTTTAAGTGAAAAATATACAGTTTGTGCCTTAATTTTCAATTTTATTAATGATGTTTTAAATGAAAATTTGAGAAATCTATTCATATATCTATTATTGATGAAATATTTACCAATATCATTCGTGTATAATAGTTTTTCTATATCTACCACTACTAAAGTTAATATCTTTAGTGAAGTGGTCATTAAAGACATGTAGTTTCTACCAAATGGTGGTCGATTTTGACTTGGCAGTCGAGCTTCCAGGCCACCGGGCCAAAATTACATGCCTATTGAAATCACCCTTATATATTCATTTGGTATCAATTAGTGGACACTGATCTCCAAGAAAATAGTGGGAGTGTAACGACCCAATTTTTTTCAATGGAAAAATTCCCTTCTTATAAAATAACATGAAAACACAAAATAATGAACTACTAAGTGATAAGTGACCTTTAAACATAAGTTTTTCACTCCTATGTTTGGAATTTTGAAAATATGACATACACGGTTGTGTTCAAGATGATTTTTGGAGTCTAATGAAACAAAAATAATTTTTGGTGAATAGTAACGTACCCTTAGGAATAGTAACATACCCTTATGAATAGTAATATGACCCTTATGAATAGTAAATAATCCAACATAAGAGTAAAATTACCTATGAATAATATAATAAAATTTAGACATCTTATAAAGTGACAATTTGACCTTAGTAAATGTTTTGGTATTTTGTAAGTCATAAATAATTAATTATAATTAATTAATTAATTTAAAAGAATTTTTATTTCCCTAAAATGTATTCATAAATTATTGAATCAATGTCTTATAGTTTTTAGATAATTTTATAAGACCCTACGTAATTTTTGAAAGCACTGTGAAATTAGTTTTAATCTTAAAAACTGTTTTTTAATTAAATTATGATTTTAATTTAATATTAAATTAATAATATTTAAAAAATTATTTTTTTAAAATGGAATTTATTTTTGGATTCTACACGTCGAAAAATGGTTGGGGTAAATTTTTGGGATTTTTCTGAGATACTTGAATTTTTGATGAATAGTGAAATACCGTAATTTACAAAATAAGCTAAATAAGCTAATTATAGGGCCATGTGTGATGTTCTACTGATGTAAGCCCACTTGGGTTGGGATTAAATTATAAAATTACTATTATTGGTCATCCAAGACTCACTATTCCTTGTCTTCTGGGGAAATAATAAACTAATGAATTTTATATTAAGGAAACCCGTCTCCCCTCCACTATAAATACCAGCCTTCACTCCCTCATTTCCTCACACCTCTCAATCTCCAAGACTTCTCTAAATTCTTCCCAAACATCTTCCCTAGACCCTCCCCCACGTCCAAGAGTTTCTGGTCTCATCAAAAGACCAAGACTAGCTTCCTTAAGGAGGATCTCAAGAGGAAGATTTAAGAGGTAATTTCTCTCCCTCTCTTCTCCTTTAATTTCCTTTCAAGTTCAAGTTCATTTCTTGATCTCTTCCAACCTATCTTCATCTAAATTATATTATAACTATAGTATTATACATATAATTTAATTTTATGATTATAATTGGATATTATATCATCCAACCCCCTTTCCCTCTTCCTTTTATTTTATTAAAGAGAACGTTGCTCGTGAGGTGTTAATTTTTCACCTTCAAGAACTACATGCTTTCTTCTTCCATTTATACCTTCAGATATGGTAATGAAACCATTTTTATGGTAGAACCAGAATATTTTATATTTATTGTCTCCAATTTCATGTTCTGTAACTAACTTATGACCATATTTCTAGTGATAAAATAAAACAAGTTCATTATGATCGAAAAATCACTCAAATTAACCCAAATAATCATCATTTAATTATTATCTAATGATTCACCAACATGGATCTAATATAATTCATTATAAAATAATTCAATCTCTTGTAATATCACTAATAACATGTAATATAATTTCTGTATGTTTACCCATGTTCGACCCAAACTTTAATTTAAGAATAAAAGTCAACCACCCAAGAAAAACCATAAAAACAAACATCCCCGAACAATGTTTTTAAACTCTATAAGTCATCCAAAAGAACATAATATGACATAAAGATACCAGAATGAACTCTATTAATGTACACATGGTTCTATATTTCTAATTAATGAATATAATTTCATTATATAGGACATTAAAGAGAAGGAAGCATTCTGGTACAAGGTAAGGGGAAATCTCGAACCCAATTTTCTTCCTTTGGGTTCTCCCTCTTTCACTCCATTTTTGTTATGGTTACTCCTCAAAGATCATTTTTTCATAATTTCCTTTACTTTTCTAGGATATAAATGTTTTTCACTGGTTTTTATGTCCAAAAATTTTTTTTCCAAAAGAACTCTTCTTTTAAGAACACCCCTTTTACTTCTCACTCAAATTGGACGGTTCTTGTAATATGTATGTTATTACCCATTTCTTTTGGGAACCCAAAGCTTATGAATGTGTTATTATGAGATGAAACCCATTCCTCTCCATGGGTTAGTTATGTACATTTTTTATATGTGTTCTATGTGGCAAGCATGATGATGATAATGTTATGATGTGACGGGTGCGCCCGGAATTATATAGCGCTTAAATGAATTGGGTAAATTGATGAATCTCATGAGTAAATGTGAAATGATGTGTGAAAAAGATGATATCTTGGTTCACAAGTATGTGTGGTATTTAACCACTAAGACATGATGTTTCATTTTTATGCATTGACACATTTCAAGTCTTTTATTTATGCTCCTCTCATGTTCGTGATCTTTTGCCTATGTTATGACTATGCTCACCCCATGCTATATTGTTCTTATCTATCATCTTACTGGGCTTCTAGATCACCCCTTTTGATGTATATCCTCATGTGGCTATATGTACTAAGGAGAGGACAAGTGCTAATAAGAACCTAGAGAATAAGAAATTAAATAAATGTTTATGATTGATGTTGTATTTGATATGTATGGTCCTAGTTTTCCCAAGATAATAAACCTTTGGATCCTCTATGTGTAATACTATTATGTTGTTTATATTTAAAATGATGTAATAGTAATGTAAGAGAGGTCCGGGTTACTAAATTTGGTATCAGAGGGTAATCAGCGTCAGCAGCCACCAAAGATCATGAACATAAGGAGCTAGGGAACTATGCAAACTAGTACATAAACCTCGAGTTCTTGAGGGTAATCAGTGTCAGTAGCCACCAATGCCAAAGGAACAAGGGAAGGCTTATGTCATCACTACTGTGGAGGTTGATCATGATAATGAAGTCGTACAAGGTACACTTCCTATTCACTCAAGAATGGAAAAAGTCTTATTTGATTCTGGTTCTACGCATTCCTTTATATCCTGTAAGTTTACTAGAACTATAGAATTGAAGCCCCAAAACCTTGAAGTAGAGATATCTGTAAAAAACCAAGTGGTTCAATCATTTCAACCCAAGTTTTTGACTCTTCTCCTGTTGGATTATGTGGGAAGATTCTTCCGGAAAATCTCGTAATACTTCCCTTGGTGGAATTTGATGCTATAATGGGAATGGATTGGATCTCGTTATATAGAGCGCATATCAAATGTCAGGAGAAGGAAATATATTTTCATATTCCAAACCATCCCATGCTCCTCTACAAATGTAGGAAAGATCATGAATCTACTTTGAAAAATCCTTCAATGGTGTGGGTGTTGATTCCCTATGAAGAAGCATACCTCTCCCAAATGGTTGAGTCGAAGGAAAGTTCCAACCTTGATGAAATGCCCATCATGAGGGAATACAGTGATGTATTTCCCAAAGAGTTACCCGGAATTCCCCCAGATTGTGAGGTAGAGTTCTCAATTGAACTCATACCCGGAGCTACTCCTATCTCAAAGTGCCCCTATAGGATGGATCCTATTAAACTGGAGGAGTTATAGAAGCAGCTGCAAGAGCATCTGGACAAAGGGTTCATATGCCCTAGTGCATCACCTTGGGGTGCGCCAGTTCTCTTTGTGAAGAAGAAGGATGGATCCATGCGACTATGTATCTATTATCGGGAACTCAACAAGATCACCATAAAGAACAAGTATCCTCTCCTAAGGATTGATGACTTCTTCGACCAGTTAAGAGGAGCTCAATACTTGGATCTTCATTCTGGATATCATCAGGTAAAGGTGAAAAAGGAAGTTATTCAGAAGACTGTCTTCCGTACAAGGTATGGGCACTATGAGTTTTTTGTGATTCCCTTTGGACTTAATAATGCCCCTAAAATCTTCATGGATTTTATGAATAGAGTCTTTATACATTTCCTCGAAAAATTTGTGGTAGTGTTTATCGACGATATTCTCATCTACTCTAAGAGAAAGAAGGAACATGAAGAACATCTACGACTTGTGTTGGTGACATTGAGAAAGGAGAAGTTGTATGACAAGTTTAGAAAGTGTGACTTTTGGATGAAGAAAGTGACATTCTAAGGACATGTGATCACAAGTGAGGGAATTTCTGTGGATCCTTCAAAGACAAATTTGATTTAGGAATGGCCTAGGCCCTCAAGTGTCACAGAAATCTGTAGTTTCCTTGGATTAGCTGGGTACTACCGACGTTTTTTGAGAAACTTCTCACAATTGTCAAGACCGCTAACTAAGTTAACAAGGAAAGGGGTAAAGTATGTCTGGATGGAAGAATGTGAGGGAAGATTCAAGGAGCTAAAGAGAAGGCTGTTCACTTCACCTATACTCACACTACCGAAAAGTGGAGAAAGTTTTGTTATATACAGTGATGCTTCAAATAAAGGATTGGGTTGTGTACTCATGTAAAATGATAATGTGATAGCCTACGCCTCACGACAGTTGAATATCCATGAGCAGAACTACCCAACGCATGATCTAGAGCT
Organism: Viscum album; assembly: GCA_963277665.1. Taxonomy (NCBI): domain Eukaryota; kingdom Viridiplantae; phylum Streptophyta; class Magnoliopsida; order Santalales; family Viscaceae; genus Viscum; species Viscum album. The sequence continues at coordinate 1,281,841,483 of OY728156.1, forward strand.
GGCAGCCGTGATTTTTGCCTTGAAAATCTAGCAACACTACCTTTATGGCAAGAAGTGTGACATATACACCGACCACAAGAGCCTAAAGTATATATTCACACAAAAGGAGCTCAACATGCATAAAAGGAGATGGTTAGAGCTAATTAAGGATTACAATTTCCCTATTCACTATCATCCTAGAAAGGCGAACAAGGTAGCTGATGCTTTAAGCAGAAAAGAACTTGCTACTCTATCCATGCTGCAGATTAAGAAAGACCCTATCTTCTTAGATATGCGAAGTATGGATTTAAAAATCATAAGTGCAGGGGATACATCCTACCTTGCCCAAATGATTGCGCAACCATCCATCTAGGACAAGATTAAGGAAGCACAAAGGGATGATGTGGAGATACAAAAGAGGGTGAATTCAGTAAAGGAAGGGAAGCTGCAAGAGTTCCATATCGACGATGATGGTGTGATTCGGTTTGGAATACGGCTTTGTGTGCCTTCATCACCAAGGATAAAGAATGAGATATTGGAAAATGCACATAGATCAACTTTCTCTATCCATCCTGGGAGTACCAAGATGTACCGTGATCTTTGGGAACACTTCTAGTGGGATAACTTGAAGAAGGATATTGTGGAATATATATCAAGGTGCTTGGTATGTCAATAAGTTAAAGTTGAGCGATAAAAGTCCAAGGGTATGATGCAGCCATTTCCTATACCCATGTGGAAATGAAAAAACGTTACTATGGACTTTGTCACGGGTCTCCCGAAGACGTTAAAGGGAAATAAAGCGATATGGGTTGTGGTTGACCGACTCACCAAGACTACCCATTTTATCACTATTCGGGAAGACCTCTCACTTGAAAAACTTACAAATATATATGTGAAGGAAGTGGTGAGATTGCACGGTGTTCCACGCTCAATTGTCTTTGACCGTGATCCAAGGTTCACATCTAAGTTCTGGAGAAGCCTTCAACATGCTTTGAGTACTGAATTAAATTTCAGCATGACCTATTACCCCCAAACTAATGGACAGTCTGAAAGGATTATTCAGACACTTGAAGATATGCAAAGATCCTGCTCTCTTGAATTAAAAGGTGGTTGGGATCAGCATCTCCCATTGGTGGAGTTCTCATACAACAATAGCTTCCACTCGAGTATTCAGATGGCTCCGTATGAAGCTATTTATGGGAAGCGATGTAGAACTCCAACCTGTTAGGATAAAGTTGGAGAAAGAAATCTACTTGGGCCCGATCTAGTTCAAGAGATAACAGAGAAGGTTCAAGTCATCCAGAAACACATCAAAGCTGTTCAAAGTTGGAAAAAGAGATATGCTGACAACCGTCGAAGGGACTTGGAGTTCGACGTTGGAGATAAATTCTTCCTTCGAATATCTCCATGGAAGAGAGTCATGCGATTCGGGAAGAAAGGGAAGCTAAGCCCAAGGTATATTGGCCCCTTTGAGATCCTTGACCGCAGAGGAGTCGTGGCCTATCATATTGCACTTCCACCAAATATGGATCAAGTCCATGATGTGTTTCATGTATCACTACTGAGGAAGTACATACCGGACCCCTCACATGTACTAAACTCAGAGGTGGTGCAGCTGGAAGATGATTTCTCCTATGAGGAGAAGCCAGTAAAGATTCTGGATCAGAGAGATAAGGTTCTACGCAACAAGATAACCCATCTTGTCAAAGTGTTGTGGAGGAACCATAAGTTTGAGGAAGCAACTTGGGAACTAGAAGAGGCAATGAAGGAGAAGTACCCTCACCTGTTTGTATAAAGTGGGATTTTGAGGGCGAAATTACTTAAGGGGGGAAGAATGTAACGACCTAATCTTTTTCAATGGAAAAATTCCCTTCTTATAAAATAACATGAAAACACAAAATAATGAACTACTATGTGATAAGTGACCTTTAAAAATAATTTTTTCACTCCTATGTTTGGAATTTTGAAAATCTGACACACACGGTTGTGTTCAAGATGATTTTTGGAGTCTAATGAAACAAAAATAATTTTTGGTGAATAGTAACGTACCCTTAGGAATAGTAACATACCCTTATGAATAGTAATATGACCCTAATGAATAGTAAATCATCCAACATAAGAGTAAAATTACCTATGAATAATATAATAAAATTTAGACATCTTAGCAAGTGACAATTTGACCTTAGTAAACGTTTTGGTATTTTGTAAGTCATAAATAATTAATTATAATTAATTAATTAATTTAAAAGAATATTTCGTTACCTAAAATGTATTCATAAATTATGGAATCAATGTCTTATAGATTTTAGATAATTTTATAAGACCCTACGTAATTTTTGAAAGCACTTTGAAATCAATTTTAATCTTAAAAACAGTTTTTTAAATAAATTATGATTTTAATTAAATATTAAATTAATAATATTTAAAAAATTATTTTTTAAAAATGGAATTCATTTTTGGATTCTACATGTATAAAAATGGTTGGAGTAAATTTTTGGGATTTTTCTGAGATACTTGAATTTTTTATGAATAGTGAAATACTGTAATTTACAAAATAAGCTAAATAAGCTAATTATAGGGTCATGTGTGATGTTCTGCTAATGTAATCCCACTCGGTTCGGGATTAAATTATAAAATTACTATTCTTGGTCATCCAAGACTCACTATTCCTCGTCTTGTGGGGAAATAATAAACTAATGAATTTTATATTAAGGAAACCCCTCTCCCCTCCACTATAAATACCACCCTTCACTCCCTCATTTCCTCACACCTCTCAAGCTTTAAGCCTTCTCTAAAATCTGCCCAAAAATCTTCCATATCTCCTCCCCCACGTCCAAGAGTTTCTGATCTCATAAAAAGACCAAGACCAGCTTCCTTAAGGAGGATCTCAAGAGGAAGATTTAAGAGGTAATTTCTCTCCCTCTTCTCCTTTAATTTCTTTTCAAGTCCAAGTTCATTTTTTGATCTCTCCCCACCTATCTTCATCAAAATTATATTTTAACTCCATTAGTATACATATAATGTAATTTTATGATTCTAATGGGATATTATATCATCCAACCCCCTTTCCCTCTTCCTTTTATTTTATTAAAGAGAACATTGCTCGTGAGGTGTTAATTTTTCACCTTCAAGAACGACATGATTTCTTCTTCCATTTATACCTTCAGATCTGGTCATGAAACCATTTTTATGGTAGAAAAAAAATATGTTATATGTATTATCTACTATTTCATATTCTGGAACTAACTTATTACCATATTTCTAGTGATAAAACAAAACAAGTTCATTATGATCGAAAAATCACTCAAATTAACCCAATTAATCATCATTTAGTTCTTATCTAATGAATAACCCACATGGATCTAATATAATTAATCATAAAATCATTCAAGATCCTGTAATATCACTAATAAAATCTAATATTATTTTTGGATGTTTACCCATGTTCTACTCGAACTTCAATTTAAGAATACAAGTCAACTACCCAAGAAAAACCATAAAAACAAACATCCCCGAACAATGTTTCTAAACTCTATAAGTCATCCAAAAGAACATAACATGACATAATGAAACTAAAATGAACCCTATTAATGTAAAAATGGTTCTGGATTTCTAATTAATGAATATAATTTCATTATACAGGACATTAAAGAGAAGGAAACATTCGTGTACAAGGTAAGGGGAAATCTTGAACCCAATTTTCTTCCTTTGGGTTCTCCCTCTTTCATTGGTTTTTATGTCCAACAAAATGTTTCCCAAAAGAACTATTCTTTTAATAACACCCCTTTTACTTCTCACTCAAAGTGGATGGTTCTTGTAACATGTATGTTATTCCCCCTTTCTTTTGGGAACCCAAAGCTTATGAATGTGTTATTATGAGATGAAACCCATTAATTTCCATGGATTAGTTATGTATATTTTTATATATTTTCTATGTGGCTAGCATGATGATGATAATGTTATGATGTGACGGGTGCGCTCGGAATTATATAGCGCAATATGAATGTTTCAAAGTGACGGGTGCACCCAGAATTATATAGAGCTACAATGAATTGGTTAAAGTGATTAATCTCATGAGTAAATGTGAAATGATGTGTGAACAAGATGATAGATTGGTTCACAAGTATGTGTGGTAGTTAACCACTAAGACATGATGTTTCATTTTTATGCACTGCCACATTTCAAGTCTTTTATTTATGCTCCTCTCATGTTCATGATCTTTTGCATATGTTATGACTATGCTCACCCCATGCTATATTGTTATTATCTATCCTCTTAATGGGATTCTAGATCACCCCTTTTGATGTATATCCTTAGATGGATACATGTACAAAAAAGAGGACAAGTGCCAATAAGAAGCTAGAGAAGAAGAAATTAAATAAACGTTTATGCTTGATGTTGTATTTGATATATATGGTCCTAGTTTTCCCAAGACAATAAACCTTTGGATTCTCTATGTGTAATACTATTATGTTTTTTATATTTAAAATGATGTAATAGTAATGTAAGAAAAGGTCGGGTCACTATAGGGAGCGTTCAAAAAAATGCCCGTAATAATTTCTTAATAAAAAGGTGGTGACCCCCACATTTAAAGAATATCAAAAAAAAATAATTTAATGATTTTATAATTTTTTTATGTTGATTATTAGTGATAAAATATTAATTTTAATTAATCATAAGGGGATATATTTTATTTATTATTTATTCTCTTAAAATTTCATTTTAGATACTTGTTCTCTTTATTTTTTCTAATGATGATCTCATTTTGATATTTTATTTATTTTGTGTCATTTTCATGAATTTATTACTCATGTACAATTGTGAAAAAAATAAGAGGTTTTAATTGGCATATGTTTATTTAATATTATTACATTGGAATTTTAGTACTTTTTAAACACAAAACATACAGTCTATGTATTAATTTTCATTTTGTCAATGATTTTTTGAATGAAGCTTTGATAAATATATTGATATATCTATTATTAATGAAGTATTTACCAATATCATTAGTGCATGATAGTTTTTGTATATCTACCACGACTAAGGTTAAGATCTTTAGAAAAATCATCGTTAAAGTCCTCTAGTGACCTCCAAACGGTGGTTGCTTTTGACTCGGACTTTCAGACGAGGCCGCCCAGTCAGGGTTTTGGGCCTCTAGACAAAAATTACATGTTTATTTAAATCACCCTTATCTATTAATTAAGAATCAATGAGTGGACAGTAATCACTAATAAAATAGTGGGAATGACGAAAAAAATTCCAGTAAAAATTTCATTGATGAAAAGGCAGCGACCCCCATATTTAAATAATATCTAAAAAACAATTAAATGAATTTATAATTGATTTCAGTTGATTTTCATTGAAAAAATTTTAATTTTAATTAATTTGATGGGAATATATTTTATTTATTATTTATTCTCTTACGATTTCCTTTTAGATACATATTCTCTTCTTTATTTCTTCTAATGATGATCTCGTTTTGATATGTTAATTGTTTATTTTTATTTTCATGAATTTATTTCCCATGTAAACTTGAGAAAAAAAATAAGATCTTTGAATGGGAATATGTTTGTTTAATTTTCTTCCATCGGAATTTTATTATTTTTTAAACACAAAAAATACATTTTGTGTCTTAATTTTCATTTTATTTATGATTTTTTGAATGAAATTTTGAGAAATCTATTGATATATATATATATATAATTTAGGAAATATTTAAAAATATTATAACATCTCTCCCCAACTCATTGGCTTGAGAAGGCGGTAGAACATTACTTGGACTTAAGTGACATCCCTAATATGCCAAAAACTAGCAATAAATACCAAGGGATTCAATATAGTTGGGGGATGATTTTCCATTTGAAAATAAAACAAACAAAACCAAGCATACCATAACCAAAGGACCACTATATAATGTATGATAACATTGTAATACAACTAGGAGAAATAACAAAAGACAATAATAACAAAACTACACCATGACCAAAATCAGAGTACTAAAGTGGAAGACTAAATCAACAAAACTCAAAGGCTCCAAAGACACAACTCTATAGCTCCCAACATGCTCCATGACCCAACTATACAATCCATGCCTAAGTATCATGAAGCACCACTAAAGAAGTGTGATACTTTACCTTTACCTATATCTCAATAAAAAATATCTTAAAAAGCACCAAAGTGCCAAAGAAGGGAAGAGTAGTGAAACTTAGTAGGTTTTCTCTAAATGACATCCCTACTCATGACATAAGGATAAAACATATTAGCACATTTATATAAGACAATTTATGTAAAACAATTTGAATTAGTTTATATCATAATATAGAACAATTTCCATACCAAAATAGTTTCCAAGTAAAGAAACCAAACAACTCATTCAACCATTTCATATCTCCTTTTTGGAATACTCATTCCATGATTTACTCCCACACACCCACACATGCATGCTTTGTTGATAGTTACATACCCATGATCATTCAATCTCCATGTGTCCCAATGAAACACACCCCATATCCAGGGTCACTTCCCTTTGTACCCCAATGGTACACTCCCCTTATATAGGGTCACATCGAAAGAATGAACTCACGTGTCGAAAGAATGAACTCACACAAACCCACGTATTCCAAAACCATTCCAAAACAACCATTTCAATAAAACATAAATTTTATTAAAAAAAAATTCCAAAAAGTATTTTTCAATGAATCAAACAAATATAAATTTTAAAATCATTATTTTAAAATTCATTAACAAGACACTTTGCAGAACAACCAATTTCCAAAAAACCAAAAACCATCACTAAATAGGGATTCTACCATGAGTTGTAAATCAATTTCACAACCAATTTCATGAAATTAAATCAATTTTAAACTCATCATTTAATTTCTAATAATATGAGTTGATAGTGAAGCCACCTACCTTAGGAATTATGGTGAAAACAAAGAACGCCGCTAATTCTTCAACAAAACTAGGTTGAATCTACAAAAACCAACCTTAGATCTATTTACCTAACATCAACACAACCATATATCATCATGATTGACATAAAAAATCATAGATATATTCTCAACAGACTAGATCAAGGATTTCAAGAGAGATTAGGAAATGAGATCTAAGAAAAACTACCACAAACAAAGACTTACCAAGGAAATTGGGCTTCAACGCACCAAGAATTGTCTTTGGATTGATTTCGGTTTGAATAGGAGAGACTACACAACATTTGGGAAGAATAAGAATTTAATTAGGGTCAAAAAGAGTGAAAAATGAGAGGCTTAGAGGTGAAAACAAGTGAGAAGCATTTTTTTAAGATCTCACTTTTAAACTGTGCATAGTTAGTTGCACGGCTAGGAAAACCATGCGCTAACTGTGTGTCAGCCTCTTACTCAAGGAGAACCTCACATGGTTGTCCCACATGGATAAAAAATCTATGCGCTAATCATGTAGAATCCCACTATCTCACTTCACATGGTTACTCCTAGGTGGCTTCATGGTTTGGAAAAATTGTGCACCTAACAGTGCGCTTTCCCAGAAGCCATTATATCATTATTCACAGTTTCCTATGGGAGTTTCATAGTTTTCACTAACTGTTCTCAAAATGTGAACCTTTAGAAAAATCCAAACAACATTCCAAAAGTCCTTACAACTCTCCCAAGAATCACCCAAACACATTACACAATTAAAAAGTTTAAATAAAGGGTTACTTACTAAAAACTAGAGGTGCTATAGATATCATTGGTTGAAGAATTTTTTTATATCTAGCACTAACAAAGTTAAGATATTTTGTGATTTTGTTGTTAAAGACCTCTAGTGAATGCCAAATGGTGGTATCAGTGACTCAAGCTTTTGGGTCAAGCCACCCAGTCAGGCTTTCAGGCTACCGAACCAAAATTACATGCCTATTTAAATAACCCTTACCTATTCATTAAGAATCAATGAGTAGGCACTAATAACTGAGAAAACGGTGGTATCAGTGACAAAAATATCTATAATAATTTATTTTATGAAAACTTATTGAACCCCACATTTAATCCATATCAAAAAATAATTAAATTATTTTATAATTTATTTTAGTTGATTTTCAATGGTAAAATTTTGATTTTAATTAATCTGAATGGGATATATTTTATTTATTATTTATTCTCATAAAATTTCATTTTAGATAATTTTTATCTTCTTTATTTTTTATAATAATGATCACATTTTAATTTTTTAATTTTTTTTATTTTTATGAATTTATTGATCATGTAAACTTGTGAAAAAAATAGGTTTTATTTGGCACATATTTATTTAATATTCTTCCATCGGAATCTTAGTATTTTTTAAACATAAAATTTATAGTTTGTGTCTTAATTTTTATTTTATTAATGATTTTTTGAATGAAATTTTGAGAAATATATTGATATATCAATTATTGATGAAATATTTACCAATGTCATCATTGTATGGGAGTTTTTGTATATCTAGCACTAATAAGGCTAATATATTTAGCGAAGTTGTCTCTAAGGACCTCTAGTGACCACTAAATGGAGGTGGCTTTAAATTCGAGCTTCTAGGTCAAGATGCCTAGTTGGGATTTCGAGCTATTTGGAAAAAATTACATGCCTATTTAAATCATGATTACCTATCAATTAAGCATCAACTAGTGGATATTGATCACCCAGAAAAAATGGGATAAGTAAAAAAAAAATTCCTCCAATAATTTCTTTGATGAAAAAACGGTGACCCCCACATTTAAAAAAATAAAAAAATAATTAAATGATTTTATAACTGATTTTTGTTAATTTTAATTAATAAAATTTTGATTTAAATTAATATTATTGGAATATATTTTATTTATTATTTATTATCTTAGAATTTCGTTTTAGGTACTTGTTATCTTCTTTAATTTTTCTAATGATGATCTCATTTTGATATTTTAATTGTTTGTTTTTATTTTCATGAATATATTGCCTATGTACACCTGTGGAAAGTGGTTTGAATTAAAATATGTTTACTTAATATTGTTCCATCATAATTTTAGTATTTTCTAAACTCAAAACATAAAGTATGTGTCTTAATTTTCGTTTTTTAAATGATTTTTGAATAAAAATTTGAGAAATTTATTCATATATCTATTATTGATGAAGTATTTACCAATATCACTGGTTCATGGGAGTTTTTTATATTTAGAACTACTAAATTTAAAATGTTTAGAGAAGTGGTTGCTAAAGACATCTAGTGATTGCCTATTGGATTGAAAGAGTTTACTGTGGAATGAAAGACGTGGGTGAATTGTAGTTTAAAAACTTTAAACTAAAACAAATCACAATACCTCTTTAAGTAAAAATGATCGGACACAAATTTTATTTGATGATTAGAGTAACAAAATTAGAATCAGAAATTGTTTGATTATATAATAGTACTTTTAATCAGTATCACAGACAAACAAATAAAATAATATGTTTAGAAATATAAGTAAACTAACGAAATTTATAAAACATGTACAATGGAATATTAAATCTTATAAAACAAGATGCTCAAAAAAGTAAGAATAAATTATAATATTTAATAAAATAAATTACTCTTTAACCTTAATAGTTAAGTTATTCAGAAAGTTTAACTAAAAGTATCTATAGTTTTACACCTACTATAAGGTTTGTCTTTCCGTACTAGGAAATCCCTCGATACAATGATTAGTAGCTCTATCTTCCAATCCCATGGAATCCATTTATACAGTGATTGAACTCTGTCTTTCTATCCCCAAAATCTCTTGATCTGATGTATTAGATTCACCACTATCTTATTATCCCTGTAATCCCTTTATTAATACCATGACTAGAAAAATATTTACAAAATCAATTTTGTTCTAAGAAACTTACAATCCTTACAACGATTCCTTAGAACTTCAACTCTCTAAAGTATTACAAAGACTAGGAATAAGATGTTCACATAGAGTAAACTATATATGACTTGAGTAGAAAATTGAAACTTATTCCAAATCTTCAAATGACCTTTTATATATAGGTGAAGATCCAACAGTCATATTTCAGAGTTAATTGAAATATCCTGGGACATGTTGCACTTGACAACTCACAATGATTTGGAATAACCAAATGGCCAACATCGTTTTGTTTAGAACTGTTACAATGCTATTTTATATTCCATTTGATAGAAATAAATATATGTATTCAAATTATAAAATTTGGATATTCAGATGGAATTCATTATTGATTACCGGTCTAATAAACTAGATGAGTGGCAGTCTAATGTATTGGTACCAATGTCAGTCTGATGGTCATGGAATTTTTTAGTATGATAGAAAAGATATAAGTCTAACCACTGGTCAAAAAAATGGTCAGTCTGATGGATCAAACACACCTTCAGTCTAATGAATCAGATTGAATAATAATAAAAACTTGTATTCATAATACATTTGAACTATTTCTATATACACTAAAAAAGTAATGTTTTCTAAAAAAACATACTAAAACACTTGGGGGTGTAAAAAGTTAGTAAATATAGTTTTGAGAAGGTGTTTGTGATTTCCAAAGCTAAAAAAATGGAAAATTAAGAAGTAAGTCTTTTGACTAAATATCCCCCCCTTTGGAAAGCACAAAACACAATACTTAAATGAAAATAATAACTTTGAAATACTCACAACCCTTTTTCTTTTAAGAAATTTGTTGATAAACTTCATATAAAAACACCCCTTGAGTTTATAACTACTTCCTGATCCGATAGAAAGTAGTATATCATTGAGTTTCCACTTAATAAAAGTCTTTAATAAGGATTTCCCCCCTTAGATAACCCCCTAAACAAATCTCCTAAAATTTCTCTAATACTTACTCCGCATAAAAGAACTACCCCCCTTTTTATAAATCTCTCAAAACCCTACAAAAAAATGACTTATTGTGATGGGAATAATGACCCATCGAAAATAATCCATAAAAAATAGGTGTTTGCAACAGTCCATTGCAAATACCTTCGGTGCATCGTGCACACGTTAGTGCGTGAAGAGTATTTGCGACGAGGACTAAACCCCCATTACAAATACACTTCTTGGGTTTTTGTTATTTGTGACAAGGGAGGATCCCCTTCACAAAAAATATGTCAGTAGGATATTATTTGCGACGAGTCATCATAAATAATTTTTCGTCAAGATAGTATTTGTGATGTGACCTGTCACAAATACTATCTTTTAATACCAGCTCAATTAATAACCGATAAACTGTTTGCGACGACTGGTCACAAATAATGTGTAGGTAGGATAGTATTTGTGATGTGACCTATCGCAAATACTATTTTTTACCATCGTCTCAATTAATAAATGCATAACTATTTGTGATGGGACCCTTCGTGAATATTACTATTTGTGATGGGAATCTCGTCGCAAATACCCCCATCGCGGATGATTTAAACTATATATACCCACATACGATTTTTTCCATTTCACAATTCTCTCAACTCCTATCTCCTTCTCTGCTCTCATAATTCTCTTTATAGTTTTTTCAAACTTTCAAATTTTACTGCGGACCGATTTCCAAGACATGCATCCAACGAAAGATTCAGTTTTAAGGTATTTATTTGTTGCTTTCATTTTTTAGTTAATTCATTTTAATTTATATTAGTAATAATTATTATTAATTAGTTGTACTCGAATTAAATTATAATTAGATAGTTTTATTTTGCATTATTTATTTGTAAAAATACATTGTTTCATTAAGATTTAATATTTTTATTTAAAATTAAATAGTATTAATTTGTACGAATTTGGTTCAATTATCATTAACTAATAATAATTACGTGTAATTAGTATTAATTTATATTAATTAGTAGTAATTAGTATTAATTAGTATTAATTAGTATAAATTGGTATAAATTAGTATAAATTATTATTATTTAGTATTATTTGGTATTAATTAGTAATAATTATTAAAAAATAGTAAGAAATAGTAATAGATAGTAATAAATTGTAACAATTAGCAGTAATTGCCGCTAATTAGTAATAATTAGTAATAAATAGTAATAAATAGTTTATATAGTAATAATTAGGAATAAATAGTGGTAATTAGTAATAAATAGTAATAATTAGTAACAATTAGTAATAAATAGTAATAAATAATAATAATTAGTAGTAATTAGTTGTAAATAGAATTAAATAGTGGTAAATAGTGGTAAATAGCGGTAAATAGTGGTAAATAGTAATAATTAGTAATAATTAGTAATAATTAGTAACATTTAGTAATAATTTGCAATAAATAATAATAATTAGTAATAATTAGTAATAATTAGTTATAATTAGAAATAATTAGTAATAATTAGTAATAATTAGTGGTAATTATTAATAATTAGTAATAAATAGTGGTAATTAGTAATAAATAGCAGTAATTAGTATTAAATAGCAGCAATTAGTAATAAATAATGGTAATTAGTAATAATTAGTAATTATTAGGAGTTATTAGTAATAATTTTTACTAATTAGTAAAAAATAGTAATAATTAGTAATAAAGAGAATTAATTAGTAATAAATATGAATAAATAGCAGTAATTAGTAATAAATAGGAATAAATAGAAATAATTAGTAATAAATAGTAATAGATAGTGGTAATTAGTAATAAATAGTAGTAATTAGTAATAAATAGTGGTAATTAGTAATAAATAGTTGTAATAAGTAATAAATAGTAGTAATTAGTAATAATTAGAAATAATTTGGAATAATTAGTAGTAATTATTAACAATTAGTAATAGTTAGTAATAATTAGGAATAATTGGTAATAATTAGTAATTAATAATGGTAATTAGTAATAAATAGAAATAAATAGCTTTAATTAGTAATAAATAGGAATAAATATCAGTAATTAGTAATAAATAGTAATAAATAGTGGTAATTAGTAATAAATAGTAATAAATAATAGTAATTAGTAGTAAATAGTAATAAATAGCGGTATTTAAAATTATTTAGGGGTGGAGTTCCCTCCAGAAGCTCCTCCAACTCCTCCAGATGACCCTCCCCCTTAGTGAATTAATTACTTTTTTATGATAAACATTAAAATGAAAAATAAATTTGTAATTTTTTTATTATTCCATATATTTATATTTTTATATAGTGTGTTTTTTATATTATTACTAATATTGTGTTTTTTATTATTTTATTATTTTTATTATTATATTATTTATTTATTATTATTTATTTATTTATTATTTTAATTATTATATTATTATTATATTATTATTATTATTTTCTATTATTGTGAATATTTTGTTTTTAAAAAATTTATTATTTTAATTATATTTTTACTAATTTCACTAATTTTTATTATTTTATTATTATTATTATTATTATTATATTATTATTATTCCATATATTATTATTTTTTATTTTTTATTTTATTATTATTATTCCATAAATTATTATTTTATTATTTTATTAATATTAATATTATTAATATTATTATTTTATTAAATTTTATTAATATTTATTTATTTTTTTGCGATGGACCCCTCACAAATTCTTATTTGTGACTGGTCCATCGCAAAAGGTTATTTGCAACGGGCCCATCATGAATGTGGTTTTTAAAAAACACAGATAAACTATTTGTGACGGGACGGTTTCCCAACGCAAATAGCTTTATTTGTGATAGGCTGTCACAAAAAAAATATTTTGGATACCATTTTCAGCGACGGGGAAATTACGATGAGACCCCGTCGCAAATGACCATTTGCAATGGGCTCCTGTAGCAATTACCCTATCACAAATGATTCAATTTCCAATTATAAAACCCTCTCTAAATTTTTCAAATACTTCTCCCCCTTTGTAATTTTCAAAAAGAATAGGGAAAGTATATACCTTGAAATAATAGTAATAGATAACATAAAAAATGATTTTATGGGAAATAACTAATCATCCAAGATATAAATGAAAGAACATACATCTAATAATAATTGGAAAACATTCAAATATAAATTATTGGATGAAAATCCATTCAAATTTAACAATAATTTAAATGTTTGAAAAATATTACATCGAAGGTTCAAAAGTAAAAGTGTTCACTCTTTATTCATTAATTTCTTCACAATGGAATTCATGTTTTTTAAATCATTATGGTGCATCTCAGATTCTTCTACTAATGATTTGAGCTTCATGATTTGATCTTCCATCACAGCCTACTTCTGGAATTATATCTTGAGTCTATTAACTTCCTCAGAAATCTTCTTATTTTCCTCCTTGACAAGAAACAATTCGTCTTCACAAGTTTTGAGATAGATATTTTCCAACTAAAAACTGTGAACTTTTTATTTTAAAACATTCACTTCTTCAGTCCGTCCATCTATTGTGTCTATGAGCTCTTCAACGAACATGACACGATTTGATACATTACTGGATAAATTTTTAAAGGAATATTACATTTCTATTGAAATTTTATTTACTTCAACAAGTTGGTCATCATGATCCCTGAGATCACTGTCAACTTGATTCAACCACTTGACCATTTGATTGTATGATCTTTTATGATTCTTATAATTTTCTTGGAATTTTTTCAACTCTGCCTCAATCTGAACAACTGATTCTATTCAAACACTCAAAGAACCTAATTTCTCATTAAGATTGGTCTGACCGAGTTTAAAACTCAAATCAATATTTGGAAAATATAGAATGATGTCACTAAATATTCTCAAAGTCTAGAAAATAAATTCAAAACCTTTCTGAGCAATAGTTGACTCTAAGTTTGATGATCCTGATGATGATTTTGGAGGTTTTGGTTTAGAGGACCCAACATCTGTTTTTTATTCCTCCTCTACCTTTTATTTTCCTTTATTAGAAATATTCTTATCTTCTCACACTCCTTTAAAACCAATATTCTTATCTGATTAAAGATTTCTAGAAACTTTCATATTGGATTGTTGATCTTCCTCTTCAGGTTTAGAATATGAATTTCCTTTCTTATTTGAAGATGAATTTTCTTTCTATAATGATGAAGATTATTCTTGAGATCCTTCTAAGTACGCATCCTTATAAGATTGAGTATATAAGGGATATGAAGACAAAGATGATTCTAATGATTTCTTTTCCTTTATCTATTTATCAGACTCTTTTTCTTCATTTCCAGCTTCTTCTTCAACTTCTTCTTCTTCTTTATCTACTCCTTTTTTCTTCTTATTTTCCTCTCCTCCTTCTCTTTATTTCTCTTCTCTAACTTCCGTATGTTCTTTATATAGCTATCTAGTTATTATGAGAACTCCTTTTCCAAAGTTTTATAAACTAATTCTTTTTCATGAATTGATTCTTCAAAAATTTATTTTTCATTTCCATTATCAATAATTAAGGGAACTATTGCAGGAGCAATATAAGTTTCAACAATTCAAGTCCAACATTTGGAATATTTTGATTGGTATCAGGAATAGAAAGAATTGAATTTTTGAAATCCCTTTTAACACCTTTTAAAAAACTTTCACAAATTTTAGCCTCATTTAATATCTTATTTTATTTTCTCCTCTTCTATTCTTATTTCAATTAAACTTTAGAATGAGTCTTTAAGGCTAATACCTCTACTTTATCAAGCCCAAATTTTACATCTCTAGGTTTCTTCTGTACCTTATGTTCCATCAACTTTTATATTTTATCATAAAATTTTTTCTCTTATTTCTTATGTTTCTTTAGTGGGGAAGAACCAACCTTGGTTTTCTTCATAAAAATCTCAGCCTTTTTTAAAGGTTATGCTTTAGGTGCAACTCCCTCAAGTTTGTCAACAAAATTATTTGACTTAGGATAAAAAACCAACTTCATTATTGATATTTTATATTAACCAATCAATGAAATATTTTCTCTCATTGGGTAAGTTTTATTCTGAAATTTGAGAAGTTTCATAAACTTCACACAAAAATTATTAATGAAAGAAGGAAACATAATGATCTTTAACTTTATTGAATCATTCTTGATACCTTAAATTATAATGAAAACAATTTTAACTTGGTTAAATTGCCTCATATTTATCAAGAAATACCAAACAAATATTTTTGATACCTTTAGGGTGTACCTATAACCATTTCATAGTATTAGATACCCCTTCATCCATAACACTACTACTCTAGCATATAGTGATAAGTGAGACACTTTTCTTACTTTCTCATAACTTGGAAAAAAAGAAGTTTTGGATCTAGATTTTTCTAAAGATCCAAGGTTATCTAGTAACTTATGTGATGGTAAATATAATTCAACTTCTAAAGGAACTCCTACTAAATAAGTAACTTATTTTTATGAAAGTTTTTATTTCATATAAAACATAGTGAAAGAGACTTGATCCTTACTATTTTTTGAAATAAACTCAACAGAGGCATAAAATTCTCTGACGATATCATGGTAGTACAAATAAAAATCATTATCAGGTTTTGATACACAGAAATTATCCCAAACTTTTAAGTAAATAATCATTTTAATAATATAATTGTTCTTATCATAAAAACATCTCTCTATAGGCTGTTCTTGAAAAACATGTCTTTTTATGTAATCTTCCTCAGTTTCCATTGTACTATAACTTGTTTCGGTGATCAGATGAATGGAAAAATAGTCAAAATTATATCTTTTAGGGGTTATGAGAGTCATTATAAAACAAGATGAGAACGAATGTGGGACTCAGGATGTAACACCTTTATATAGGCATCAAATAGGCGATGGTTCAAATTCCAAAACTTACAATAGTTTAGATTAAAATATTTATATGATCCAATGACCGTGATTTAATTGAAGAATGTTTTAAATGTATATTTTAACTCTCAAAATTTTAGGAAAAATTATTATCATAATATATAATAGTCTAATTAGTAAACTTTTAAGTTTAGAAACATAAAAAAGTATTAAAACTAAAATAATAAGTAATCAACAAAATGTATAAACTAAACTAAAGGATAAGTGGAAAATCTAAAAGAAGAATTTCTTTTAGAGAAGGAATTTTCATCGATATGAGTAACTTATTCTTCTTATTTTTTGTAATTAAAACTAATTAAAATATATTGTAACAAAAATATTGTCTAGAAAATATTAAAAAATTTTGGTCCAATTTTTTTTTAGATTAGAAATCATTTATAAAATAAAATAATTTTCTGAAATATTTTCTATGTAATTTTGTGTCCATAATTTTTTATAAAATATTTTGAGTATGGATATTTTATTAGAATATTTGACTCTAAAAAATTTTATAAATTTTTTTTGATTGAAAAATAATCATGAAAAATAAAACTTTTGAGAAAACATAAAATTTTTAGAAAACAAAAGATTTTAGAAAACTGAAAATTTTAAGAAAACTATTTTTTAAAGAAAAAACATATGTACTAACCCAATAAAAAAAGAGTATATTAGTGTACGGAGATTGCTAAAAAATAAGTGGATATTAATAATCAATTGATATTGATCATTCCTAACTTTTATTTAATGTATTCAAATCTATCATAACTAAGGGGTTTTGTAAAAATATAAGCAAGTTGTTCTTGAGTTCTGATGAATTTTAAAATTATTTCTTCTTTAAGTGTGTGACATCGAAGTAAATGGTTTCTTATATCTATATTATTAGAATTTTATTGATGTTCGGGGTTTTTAACTAGATAAATGGAACTTGTGTTATAACAAAATATTTGAGTTTTAGTAAAACTCATGCCATCATTAGTGAGTGTGTGTTGCATCCACAACACTTGATCACAACAACATCCAAATGCCACATATTCAACATCAGCATTGAAATGTACTACTGAGTGTTTCTTGTTAAATGAATAAGAAACTAAATCTTCTCCTAAGAAATGAAATGTTCTAGATATACTTTTTCTATCCATTCTACATCCACTAAATTCATATTCTAAAAAAATTAGTTTAAAATAATTTCTAGAAGAATATAATAAGCCTAAATTCATAGTTTACTTAAGGTAACGAAAGATTAATTTAACAACCATAAGATTGTATTATTTTGGATTGTCTTCATATATAGAACATAAGCATACTAAAAGCATTAAAATCAAATGACTTTCTGTTAAGTAAAGTAGACTCCCAATCATACCTCTATATGTTTTTTGATTCTCTGGTTTCCCAGCTTCATCAAGATCTAATGTATTAGAGGTTCCGATAGTAGTATTAATATTTTTAGTTTTTTCATACCCAAATTTATTAAGATAAAAATTTATATACTTATATTGAGATATAAAAGTTCATTATTATTTTTATGAAATTTTAAAACCTGTAAAGTATGTTAACTCAGCCATCATACACATTTCAAACTTAGACTTAATAAGAATTGAAAAGGAATCTGTTAAAAATTGTCCAGTTACACAAAATATAATTTCATAAAAATATATTTGTATAGTCGTACTATTTTTATTAACTTATTTTATAAAAAGGAGTTAGACCCACAGCTCCCTTAACAATTTTTTTTGTAACAAAAATATAGTTAACCTATCCGGCGAAGCTCTAGGGGATTATTTAAGTCCATAAAGTTCATTGATAAGTTTATAAAAATGTTTTGGATGTTTTTTATTTTCAAAACCAGGTGGATTTTCTACATAAAATTTCTCCTAAACATATACAGTAAGGAAATAATGCTTCTCATCCATTTGAAATAGTTTAAAATCTAGGAATGGTGTAAAAGATAAAAGTATATGAATAGATTCAAGCCTTTACACTAGAGAATTGGTTTATTCATAATCTATTCCATCTTTTTGATTATATACCTTAATAATAATTCTAGATGTATTTATAACTTTTATCCCATTTTTATCACATTTATTCCAAAAAAACCCATTTTACTCCAATTATTGGAGTATCTTTTGGACGTTCAACTAAAGTCCATACTTTTTTTCTTTCAAACACACTGAGTTAATCTTGTATGGTTTTTATATAATCCTCATTAGGATTCTTAGGTTTGAATTGAGATAAAAATACTAGATGCTAAATTTAATTTCTCAAATAAATTATAGTCCTAATTGATTGATCAACATCACCAATGATATTATCACTAGTATATAATTCCTAAGAAACAACTAAATTCTTGGGTTTTCAAAAGTCTATTCTTAACCAATAGGTTTAAAATATTCTTTAGGAATAACTTTAGAAACATATTCTAGGTTTATTTCTTTATGACAAGAACATTATACTATAGACTTTAAATTAGTTTTAGAAATAACATTTGTGGATGTAGGTTGGGGTTGTTTGAAAACAAAGGGATCAATTAAATTATACTTAACTTGTACTATTTCCTTAACCATAATTTTATTTTTATTAAAAACTATATAATCCTTACTAGTTATGGAATAACCAAAAAATATCCCTTAATTGAATTTTGGAGAAAATTTATGTAAATTATCTTTAGTATTAAAGATGAATACTTTTCATCCAAATACATTAAAGTAAGAAACTTTTGGTTTTATTCATGTTAACAACTCATAATATGTTTTATTAATAAAGGGTCTAATTAAAACTTGATTTATAGTATAATAACCAAAACTAACCAATTCAACCCAAAAATGTTTACCAACTAAGTATCTACTTAACATGGTTCTAGTAATATCTTAAAGAATACCATTTCTTCTTTAGAATACACCATTTTTTTGGGGGTTCTAGGTGTTGAAAGGTTATGTATAATACCTTTCTTATTACAAAAAAGTTTCAAAATGAAAATTTACAAATTCTCCACAATGATCACTATTAATAGTTATCAAGGATAGGTTTTTCTCATTTTTCACTCTGCATGAAAAAGTTTTAAAATTACTAAAGGATTCATTTTTTTTTAAGAAAATAGACTCATGTGTATCTACTATAAATCAACTAATACATATACATAGTATTTTCAACCAATACTTCCAGTTTTGTGTAGTACTAAATAAGTACATGTGTAATAAATGTAAATAAATAGAAGTTGTGACTTATTTAATAAATATAAAACTTGACTTATGTTTCATACCATATTGAAAAGGATCACAAAATTTTGAAGAATCAAACCTAAGTTCTGATATATCCATAACAAGTCCTTTCTTAGTAAACTTAGATAAAGATATAAAGTTATTGTGTCATAACCTTATATTCCATAACCAATAGTGATCTTCCATTGTACTAACCGAAGGTTAGTCTTGGATCTTACGGTAGTATATATTTATAGTGTAAACATTATCAAGATGATTGAAGAAAAGAATAAATTCATCTTTTTAACTTTGTTTAGTACCTTTATCATTCTTAATGTTCACAATATAACCTTCATAATATAATTGAATTATTCTTATAAGGTTGTGATTAATTCCTAAAACAAATAAAACATTTGAAATTAATGGTTTTCTAAGAACAACAATGTTACCTATACCAATGATTTCCCCTTAATCATTATATCCAATAGTTAATTTTCCACCTTTTATCTTGATAATATTCTTACAGGAATATTTATTTCCTATCATATGTCAAGAGAAACCACTCTTCATATACCAGATTTTTTTGTTGTTACTTTCACAATTTTTATAAAAAGAAAGAAATTATTTTTTCAAAACCCAAACCTTCATTGGTCCGGTATTATCAGAAAATAAGATTTTAGGTAACCACATTTTTTCAACTTTATTTTTTTTGAGTAAATGTCATTTACTTAGAAAAATAAGCTTTATGAAAACATAGACATTGAACATTATTAAGAGAACACTTATTTTTCCATTGTTCACCACTTTGAAACTTTGTGAAAAATGGAGAACTTTTAAGAATAAAATAGTTATTACTAAAAAAATGTTTTTGGTTAGTAAACCCCATTCCAGTTTCATCACTATGAGGTATTATTTTATTATAAATTTTATTGAATTTTTCCTTACCTAATGCAAACTTAGATAAAATATTCTTTATGCTAGAAATATTAGACTTTATTTTTACAACTAAATTCTTATACTCATTAGAAATATAATTATAACTAAGTTTTACAAAATCATTTTCTAAAATATTTTTCTCAAAAATAAATTTCTCATGATCTATGTAAATATTTTCCTTTTCAAATTTATTTTTATCAAGATCTTGAGAAAGATCTTATATTTTAGTAGTTAAGATAGTTATTACTGAATATTCCTTTACAATTTTTTCTTGGGAATTATCATATTTTTTATAATATTTAAAATTTTCCTTTTCTAGAAGTTTAGAAAATCTAAATACCACTTTATAACTCGGTAAAGTATTATCTTATTTTATTGAGAAATATTCTTTATCAGAAGATGTAGAGTTTTTCTCATTATTACTTTCAGGGTAATTTTCATTTAACGATAAATTGGTGGGATTTATCAATGTGTACCTTATCTATAAAAAATTTATTTACCAATGGTATTTATATAAATAATCTAATGTTTCTCTATCCAGAACATTCATTATCTAAAGAATTTTCTAGAGAACTATCTCCACCACTGGCCCTCCAAGTGTCAAAAGTATTAATAACTTTCTTATTTTTAGACTTATAATATTTCTTAGAATCTCTATCTAAGTTTATTTCATTCTTATATTTTCTTTTAATATTTGGAAAATTTGATCAACTGTTTTCCATCTTCTTGGATTCAAACAAATAACTTCAGTAGAGTCTTTCTTGTCATTTTTATCCTTATAACTCTTTTTTTATCTATTTTGAAAATCCTTCTGGACCACTATATTATTAATCCTTTTGGATAGATTTTAAAATTATTTATCAAAATGTTCTGATAGACTACAATCGGACTGAACAACAACTTTATTCTTTTACGAAGATTTAAAAAATTTCTCAGTTGACTGAACTTTTGTAGAAACATTAGATGTTGCTGCAAAGGAAACACCTCCATTATTATTTTCCATCTTCTCAGCATCACTTTTAAGTAAACCTTCATATTTCATTAGGTTTTCAATAATATCATTGTAACATCCTAGTCCGAATCACCACTAAGACGGTGGTCGGACCAGTGGTTCACATGGCCTCAAGCATGACTCCCCATACACCAGAGGCTACCAACTAGCAGTGACGATCTATTGATGGTATGGTGGGGAGACTATATCCTCAAGATCTGAGTTGCACAATTTTATAATAATATTAAAACAACCAATAGTAGAAGAACCGATAATAATAAAGAAATTAAAATATCATAATAATAATATAATATCTAAATAAAAATGGCCAACACCAATTTATAAGAATTCATGTATGACATATAATGATACAAGTGAAAGTAGTATGAATTAAAATATTAGTACAATGTTATAAAAGAAAACTTCCTAATGACTAGCTCTATGAATACCTTGAGCTCCAACTCGGTCCTATGTTTCTAACTCCCAGATACAAGCTAAATAGCCCAAAAAATCTACTATGGTCCTATAAATATAAGGTTTACTTGGGTACCATAGTACACTAGAAGCCTGAGCAGGGCATTAGATAATAATCTCAGTAGGTCGGCACCCATGGTGTCTAGCCCAATCCATTCCTTGAGATGTAATGTAAAGTAGTGAGCAGTTATATGCAAAAAACAAACAAATAATAAGTGATAAATAAATAATCAACAACCACCTAGGTTTCTAAGGGACACCTGGTGGCTATACCTACTTTGGAGCCCTAATAAGTATCTATGTCTATGGGTAGATCCACCTACATTAGGATGGATCACCCAAATCAGTGGAAGATTCTCCCACTGAGGATGAATCACTCAGAAAATACCATAAATGTATGAAATCTTCCCTCAGGATAAAAGAATATCACCCTCAGGAATAAATAGAGTCGCTCCCTTAAGAATCATGTGATTGTGCATCTAGCCCTCAGGAAACTGATATAAACTTATAATTTACCCTTAGGCAATCAGTACCAGTGCACCTATCCCTTGAGTGGTACAAAAACATGCACCAATCCCTCATGAATTGTGTGACTGTGCATATAGACCTCATGAATCCAATATAAACATATACTCTACCCTCATACATTCATTACCAAAGTTCCTAGCCATTAGGAAATATGAAAACATGAACTAAGCCCCCAACCATTGTGTGACTGTGCATCTATCCCTCAAACATCCAATAAAATCATATACTCTACCATCATGCATTTAGTACTAGTGCTTCTATCCCTCAGGCCGTACAAAAACACGCACCAAGACCTTAGGTGTCAACACTAATAATGACTCATATCCATACAAACTCAAAATTCCATTAGTATCAAAATCTCTGGTATCAATCACATTTATATCACATAAGCTCAAAATCTAAGAAAGAAACATCACAATTCTAGTATCAAACATACCAAATTTATCATTATAAGACAAAATAATAAATTTATAAAAATCACCATCTTCCAAACCAATTCATTTCATTAATCCAGGTTCCTAGTTATCATCATAATTATATCAAACCTATTTAATTAATCATTTGATCCCAAGGTTGCTAATATATCAATTAACCAAAATTTTATAAGGTGATTATTCCAAAATAAATCACAAAAATTTATTATTATGTCAATTAAAATATCTAATATAGTAATTAAATTAATTATCCAATTTATTTTAGGAATCAAGAGTAAAACAGACTAAGTCTTAATGAGGTCTAAGGTTGACACACCAATCAGATGGTCACAGGTGTGAGTCTCTACACCTATAAACCCAAGGGATGCAAGGGATGGATTAAAATGAACAATTATAATTTAATAGGGATTATACAATTTATATTTTCATTACTACGACATGCCTACATTATAGTGACCCTAGCCTTATACATATAAAATTACACGATTTTAAGCATAATTATTCATCAGAGTACAAGAGAATTATTGTAAAGTCCAGTGTCTTGGAAGACTAGGTACATAATCAAAAATTATAAAAACAACTTTTTATTTAAAATCCATAATGAGATCCTAACTTTTATTGTGATCATACATCTGTATAGGATAACCTAGGGATAATATGCACAAAGTGGTGAGCTAAAATCACAATAAGGGAGTGACCATAAGAACAAACCATTAGCACATGGGATATAAGGCATGACACGATGTTATAAAAAAAGGCATGTAACATATATAATCATAACATATAAACATGGAATCATATAAACATGGAGTCATATTAATGTGGAAGAAACATAAAACAAGTATTTATTATGAGCTAAGGCTAATCGCCAAGACCATTTCCCATAGTAGCACAAGTCAAGGCTAACCGCCAAGACCACTGCACATAGTAGCACAAGCCAAGACTAATGACCAAGACCATCGCACATAACGTTTCATGAGACTCAAATTTACCCAATGAATTAGAGTGATATATGGTAACACCCATCTTAACATTTCATTATTATATTTTCCACATAAATAATTATACATAATAAATCTTATATAAACATAAAGGTTACCCATGGAATGAATTGGGTACCACAATCATGTCATAAAACATAACCAATGGGCGTATCATAAAAGTGTCGATGAAAGAAATAAATTAGAATATATAATGAAATTAATAAGGTTAAATATGCATATATCATGGTAATTTATATCAAATATAAGTGACAACATGTAATAAATGTATTTGAGAAATTTTATCATTAAAACATTTTTGTGCGGTTTTAAGGAAAATACTATATAAATTTTAAAATAAAAAAAGGAAAAATATTTTATATAAAACCAAAATTTAAACAATAAGGTTTTAATAATAAAAAGCAAAATTTTATAAAGACAACGGTGTCTTGAAAAATAGGATAGAGAGCACTTGAAACTTGGTAATAATTCAAGATGTTCTCTTAAAACAAGTTTGTTTATTGAGAAGTATTGAGGAATAAATCACTTTAAAACATGAATATCCCAAAAAGATAACGATGGAAGGATCTTGATAAATTAATTTTTTACATGTAAACAACAATTCTAGTATGAACATAGATAGATAGTATAACTTTATTTTGGTAGAAATAAAGATAAGGCAACCCGAAGGTATAAAGGAGATTCGAGTAGAATTCTTTATGGATTATCGGCATGATATCAAGTGTACTTAAGAGAGATTAATGAGAGATAAAGGGGTTTTATAATAACTTATACATCATGAGGAAATTATGAGTGAGGTTCTAAATCATACCCCATCATTAGGTATTATGCATAAAATGGAATAGCATAGAGGACATTCTTGAATAAAAGTGAAATGGATAGGATTCCTTACCTTAAATTTGATGGTGATCTTTTCTTGAACTTAATGAATTGAATAATAAAATTAGGTTGATTAATTAATAATTTAAGAACCTATTATATATGTAAAATATTTATTATAACCTTTTTAAGTTCATTTATAACCATTTTTATTGGTTATGAAGTTCAATTTCATTATTCGGGTCCATTTGCTTGCTTGGTTTTAATGATCGGTTCATGTTTGAATAAACATGTATGATGAAGGTGGTTGTCAATAATTGAAGTTATATTTTATTATTAAAACATACATAAGGTTACATAGTTGAAAATTTAATTTTTTTACTTGGAGTGAAGTTGAATGATTATATAAAACTTTAGTGACAACCTTTTGGGTTAATTGGCGGTTTTTGACCACAAAGAACATGTTTTGTATTATAAACCAAAAACTTGAGTAAAAAAGGATTCCATAACCATATATGAGACATAATACATATATTATGGTCTGTTTCAACCATTAAAATGGTTTCATGACTAGAATTGAATATGGTAATGGAAATTGAAAACCCATCATCCTTGAATGTGGTAAATTAACACTTCTCGAATGGTGTCTTTACTACTAAAATAAAAGAAGAGTAAATGAGAGATGATAATAACTTATTCCATTATCATAAAAAAATCCAGTACATGTAAGGTAATAGATTTTTCATAAAATTTGGATGAGGACAGGTAAGGATAGAAAAGAAAACAAATTAACTTGAAAAGAAAAAGAAAGAAAAGAAAAGAGGAATTTACATCTTGATTCAATCTTCCTCGAGAGCCTCTTGAGGGGAGAGGATTTGGTCTTTTGAAGAGAAAAAGGGCTTCAATATTTTTGGGAGGATCTTGAGGATAGGTTTGGGTAGAATATAGGCAATGAAAAATGATTGAGAGGAGTGAAGAGAAGAGGTAAGGATGGGTGGCATTTATAGTGGAGGAGAAGAGGGTTTTCATAATATTATAATCCTTAGTTTATTATTTTTCCATAAAACAAGAAATAGTGATGATTCCATGACTAATAATAGTAATAAGTGCATGTGATTTCGAACCAATTGGGATTACATCATTATATCATCATCAATGACTCAATAAATCCATTATTTATCATTTATCGTAAATTATCGAATTTTACTATTCATAAAAAGTTCAAGTATTTTTGAAAAATACAAAAAATTTACCCTAACCATTTTTCAACATGTAGAATAAAAAAATTAAATCCATTTTCAAAAATAATTTTCTGAATATTATTAATTAAATATTTTATTAAAATCATAATTTATTCTAAATAAAGCAGTTTTAAAAAATTTATTTACTTATTCCAAAATATAGGTACATCATACTTTCATTTAAATCTTATTTATATACTATCATAGGTAAGGTTACTATTCATTAGGGTATATCACTATTCATAAGTGTAACATTACTATTCATAAGGTTATGTTACTATTTATCAAAAATCAAGTTAGTCATATTAGACTCCAAATAACTTATTGATTGTAACCGTGTATGTCATATTTTCAAAATTCCAAACAAAGAAGTGTCAAAATTATGTTTAAAGGTCACATAGTATATAGTATTTCATTATGTTGTGATTTCATGTGATTATATGACATAATCATAAGAAGTACATTTCCATTGAAAAACATTAGGTCGTTACGTTCTTCCCCCCTTAAGAAATTTCACCCTCAAAATTTTGTTTTACATTCTAGGCCATAAACCGGTGCAAGTACTTTTACTTCATTGCCTCCTCCAGTTACCATGTTTCCTCTTTGTACTTATGATTCCACAATAGTACCTTGACCAGGTGAGTAGTCTTGTTACATTTAACTTTATCTCTATAATCTAAGATCTTCATTGGCTGCTCCTCATAAGAAAGATCATCCTCCAACTGTACCACCTCTAAAGAGAGTACATGTTAAGGGTCTGGTATGTAATTCTTTAAGAGGGATACATGAAAGACATAATGTACTTTGGAAATGGTAGGTGGAAGTGTCAATAGATAGGCCACAACCCCAATGTGATCAAGTATCTCAAAGGTGATGATGTACCTGGGACTTAAATTTCCTTTCTTCCCAAACCTCATGACCTTCTTCCATAGAGATATGCATAGAAATACCATGTCTCCAACTTTGATCACAAGGTCTCATTGACGATTGTCTGCATAAATCTTCTGTCAACTTTGGGATGCCTTGATATACTGTTGAATGGATTTCACCTTCTCCATCATTTCATTGACCATTTAAGTTCTTGGAAGCTTATTCTCACCGACTTCGTCCTAACACGTCAGTGTTCTACACATTTTCCCAGAAAGGGTTTTATATGGTTTCATTCAAATGTTTGAGTGGAAACTATTGTTGTAGGAGAATTCAACTAGTGGAAGATGTTGTTCACATCCTCCTTTGAAGTACATAGAACATTCTCTCAACACATCTTCTAGTGTTTGAATATTTTTCTCAGATTGGCCATTAGTTTGAGGATGATAGGTTGTACTGAAGTTCAGTTCAGTGCTTAGAGCATGTTGGATACTTTTCAAGAAATTCGAGGTGAATCTCAGATCATGATCATATACAATAGATAGTGGTACTCCATGCAACCATACCACTTATTTTATGTAAATCTATGCAAGTTTATCTAATGAGAAGTCCTCCCAAATTGTGATAATGTGTGATATCTTCATAAGAAAATCCACAACAACCCATATAAAATTATTTCCTCTAGATGTCCTTGGAAGTCCAGTGAAAAAGTCCATGGAAATGTTCTCCCACTTTCAGGTTGGTATGAGTAGTGGTTTCATCACCCCCTTATAATTCTTTCTTTCATCCTTCACTTCTTGAAAAACCAAGCACTTTGATGTATACTCAGTAATATCCTTCTTTATATTATCCCACTAAAAGTTCTCTCAGAGATATCATTACATCTTTGTGCTCCCTAGGTGAACAGAGAAGGTTGATCTATGTGCATCATTAAAAATCTCCTTCTTTATCTCTAGATTGGATGGTACATATAATCGTGACCCAAATCATACAACATTATCATTTTCAATTTTGAAATAAGAGGATTTCCCATTTATGATAGCTTCCACCATTTTTTGAATTTCCACATCTTTTCTTTGAGCATACTTTATTTTCTCCATGAGGGATGGTTGAGTAATCATTTGAGAAAGGATTGATGATGTTACTCCATTAATAATTCCCATGCCCATCCTCTGTAAATTTAAGAATATTAGATCTTTTTCAATTCTCATCATTGATAAAGATGCATGATCATTTCTACTTAGAGCATCTTCCACCTTATTTTCCTTACTAGGATGGTAGTGGATTGAGCAGTCATAATCCTTGATGAGATCTATCTATATTCTTTGGAACATATTAGGCTCTTTTTGTGTGAATATATATTTTAGTCTCTTGTGTTTGGTATATATCTCACACTTTTCTCCATAAATATAGTGCCTCCAGATTTTTAATGCAAAGATCACAATCGCCGACTCCAAATTATGTGAAGGATAGTTTTGCACATGGATTTTCAGATGCCTTGAGGCGTAGGCTATAAATTTATCATTTTACATAATCACACAACCTAATACATTCTTTGAAGCATCATTGTACACCACAAAGAGTTATACACTTGTTGGGATTTTCAGTACTGGTGTAGTGATAAGACTATTTTTCAACTCCTTAAAACAATCTTCACATTCTTGAGTGTAGAAAAACATTAATCCTTTCCATGTCAGCTTGGTCAATGGGTTTGAAAATCATAAAAAATTATTCACAAATCATTGGTAATACTCAACTAGACCCAGAATGTTGTGGATCTCCATTACAGACGTTGTCTTAAGCCGCTCTTCAATCGCTTTTGTCTTGGAAGGGTCCACAGATATCCCTTTACTGGTGTTAACATTCCCTAAGAATGATACTTTCTATATCCAGAACTCACATTTACTGTACTTTGTATACAACATCTCCCTTCGCAAAGTTTTTAACACAGTATTCATATTCTCCTCATGTTCCTCCTTACTCTTGGAGTATATCATAATATCATCAATAAAGACCACCACAAATTTGTCAAGGTAATCTCTAAATACTTTATTCATTAAATCCATGAAAATTGATGGATCATTAGTGATTATGAAGGGAATCACTATGAAATCATAGTGTTCATACCTTATTCTAAATGCAGTCATGGGAATATCTTCCTTTCTCACCTTTAATTGGTGATATCCCGACCGGAGGTCCACCTTAGAGAAATAAATAACCCCATGAAGCTGATCAAACAAGTCATCTGTCTATGGAAGGGGATACTTGTTCTTTATCGCAATTTTATTGATCTCATGATAATCAATGAAGAGACACATTGATTCATCCTTCTTCTTGATTAATAGGACTGGCGCACCCCACAGTGAAGCACTCGGGTGTATAAAACCCTTCTCCAGATTATCTTGTAAATGCTACATTAGCTCCTACAACTCTGTGGTGTCCATTCTATAAGGTTTCTTTGATATATTAAAAAATGCAATAATAAGTTTAATTGAGAACTCAACCTCTCAGTCAAGAGGAAGACTAGGAAACTCTTTAGGTAATACATTAGTGTAATCCCTCATGATGGGCATGTCTTCACGCATGATTATCTCCTTTGTCTCATTCATTTGAGCTAGAAATGTTTTCTCATAATGAATTAATATCCAAACTTGAGACACTTATTCTAAAGGAGATTTATATTCCTCTTTACACTTATAAAGAATTGTAGGATTATTTGGGATGTGAATAGTGATTTACCATTCCCAACAATTGATGTTGGCTTTATATAAAGATAGCCAATCCATGCCCATGATAGATTCTAACTTCACTAAATTAAGTATTGTAATATTTTCTAGGAGGTTCAATTCATAATCATTAATTAGGAAAGAGTTATAAACAATGGATGAAATAATTGTCCCATTCGATGCTCTCATGGATAACTTATTCTCCAAATTTTGAGGTGGTCTTTGAATAGTTATACTAAACTTGAAATATATGAAAGAATGCATATAAATAGAATCAAATAGTATGTTCACAATTCTTGAATGAATAACCATCATACCTGTCACCACATAATTTTCTAGCTCCACCTCTATAGTAGTGATAGCATAAGCCCTTCCTTGTTTCCTTGGAGGTTGTTGTTACTTGCCTCTGAAAACCATTGGCTTAGGGAAATTGTTTTTATAATACCCTTTCTCCTTGTAGTTGTAACACTGCACTACAGGCTAGGTGTTGATCTGAACTTTCCTTTCTTTTTCTACATCAAAAGGATTCTTCATATCCCATTGGCAGTTTTTAGCAAGATGTCCATGATTTACACATTTAAAGCAATTCTTGGTTCCCTTTAGATAGTTCCCAGGATGCTTCTTCCCACAAATTTTACAAGTGGGATATTAGGTCTTATTTCCATCATGGGATTTGTTTGTTGAACCACCCATGTTGTTATCCATTTTTAATTTATTATCACTAGGCCCATGAGACCACTGGGATTCTCTAATCCCCATTTAATCCTTGAGGGCACAATGAACAATATCCTCTTAACTATTAGAGTCTTGAATTTCCAACACCTTCCATAGACTCAGCTTTAGCCCGCTAAAGAAGTGATCCACCTTTCTTTCAGTTTTCATGACAAAGTCAGAGGTGTATCTTGCAAGACTTGTAAATTTTTCTTCATACGTCCCAATGGACTCATCTTCCTTTTACTTGAGATGGAGGAACTATCTTTTCATCTTGAGATGGAGGGTTTGAGGAAAATATTTATTGAAAAACATCCTCTTGAATTCCTTCCAATCCATGGAATCAATTTCCTCTTGGGACATTGTATTCTTGATTAGTTTCCACCGCTGATCAACTTCTCCATCAAAACGATAAACCGCCAATATGACTTTCCCTTATTTTGAGCACTATAGGATGGAGAATATCTTTTCAATGGAATTAATACACTATTCCATGAGGAGGGGATTAGAAGATCCACAAAACTTGGGGGGACTTTTCTACATGAAGGATTCTATGATAACTTTCTATTTCCTTAGAGGAGGAGGGAATTTTACACGATTCAAGTTATTATTCATAACTTGATCCAACTAAGAAAGTACTATCATGAAGTTTTGAGAACCCATACCCATCATATCGGTCATATCATTAGGTAAATCATCACATTCCCTATCACATTGATAGTTGGTATGTTTTTTTTCTATTTCTCACTATTAACTAAGAAATATAACATACAATTAGAGATCTTAAATACTTATCTATTTAGCATAAAAAGAAAAATTTGAACATAAAAAGATAAACTTATAAAGGAGAAGTATATCCTAAATTGTGATTCCTTAGGTTTAAATCTAGGTTATCCTTGATCTATTTATTAACTTATATTCTTATGGGATTTTTTTATTCCCTTAATAATGGTTTGTACTAAACTCATGAATTTACCAAATCATACCCCCTAGGAGTGTCAAACCAAGAGTCCAGAAAGGCCGGTTATCGTGTTCCAGGATACCCCAGGTCCAGCCCAAAACTTCTTTTCAGAGTTTTCACTCATAGGTACATCTATGATAGCGCCACCTCTACCTGTTTGTATCTAGATAATTATGTATTTTCTTTATAAACCACTTACTCTATACTTACCAAAATTTAGGGATGTTTTCTTATACTTAGTCTCATCCTTAAGGTTCTAACAAAGGTTATCTATTCCTAATCTCCAAAAAAAGTTAGACCATCCTCTAATACCAACTATAGTGACCCTAGCCTTTTACATAAAACAATACATGATTTTAAGCAAAATTATACATCAGAGTAAAATCCAAGGATTGTAAATTCTAGTGTCTTTGAAGACTAGTTACATAATCAAACATTATAAAAACAACTTTTTATTTAGACTCCATAATGAGATCCTAACTTCCATTATGCTAATACATCTACATAGGATAACCTGGGGATAACATGAACAAAAGGATGAGATATAATCCAAGTAAGAGAATAACCATAAGAAAAAATCATTAGCACATGGGATAGAAGGCATGCCATGATAATATAAAAAAAGGCATGTAACATATAGAATCGTAACATATAAAAAAGGATTCATATAAAAATGGAGTCATAGTAATGTGGAAGAAACATAAAACATGTATTTTTTACGAATCAAGGCTAACCTCCAAGACCATTTCCCACAATAGCATATTCCAAGGATAACCACCAAGACCGTTACACATAGTAGCATAAGCCAAGGCTAATCGCCAAGACCATCGCACATAATGTCTCATTAGACTCAAATTTACCCAATTAATTAGAGTTCTATCTGGGAGAACCCATCATAACGTTTCATGAATATCTTTTCCACATAAATAATCATACATAATCAATCTTTCATAAACATATGGGTTACCCATAGAAAGAATTGGGTACCACAATCATGTCATAAAGAATAACCAATGAGTGTATTATAAAAGTATCCATGAAAGAAAGAAATTAGAACATACATAGACGTTCATAAGGTTAAATAGGCATATATCATGGTAAGTTATGTCAAACTGAAGTGACAACATTTAAGAAATTTATTTGAGAAATTTTATCATTAAAACATTTTTGTGTTGTTTTAAGGAAAATATTATAGAGATTTTAAAATAGAAAAGAGAAAAATATTTTATATAAAATCAGAAGTGAACCAATAATGTTTTCATAATAAAAATAATAATTTTATAAAGAAAATGGTGGATTAAAATAGGGGATAGAGTTCACTTTAAATTGGGTAAGAATTTGGAAAGTTCCCTTAAAACAGGTTTGCTTATCGGGAAGCATTGAGGAGGGAATCACTTAAAACATGTATATCCCAAAAAGAGAATGATGGAAGGGTATTGATAAATGGATTTTTTACATGTAAAAAGAATTTATAATATTCACATATATAGATAAGATAACTTCATTTTGGTAGAAAGAAAGATAAGGCAACCCGACGGAATAAAGAAGATTCAGGTAGAATTCCTTATGGATTATCGGTATGGTATCAGGCGTACTTAAGAGGGATTCATGAGAGAGAAAGGGTGTTTCTAATCACTTATAAACCATGAGTTAATTATGAGGTAATTTATAAATAATACCCCTATAATTAGGGATTACACATAAAATGGCATAGTATAGAGGACATTCTTGAATAAAAGTGAAATAAAGAGGATCCCTTACCTTAAATCCGATGGTGATCTTAGATTGAAATTAATGACCTGAATAATAAAATTAGGTTAATTAATTAATAATTAAAGATCATATTCTATATGTAAAATATTTATTATAACCTTTTAAAGTTCATTTATAAACATTTTTATTGGTTATGAGGTTCAATTTCATTGTTCGAGTATGTTTTCTTTCTTGGTTTTAATAATCAGTTCATGTCTCGATAAACATGTATGATGAAGGTGGTTGTCCAAAATTGAAGTTATATTTTATTATTGAACATCTAGAAGGTAAATTTTTTGAAAATTTAATTTTTTTTACATGGATTGAAGTTGAATCATTATATAAAACTTTAGTGACAACCTTTTGGGTTAATTGGTGGGTTTTGACCACAAAGAAAACGTTTTGTTTTATAAGCCAAAACCACATGTAAAAAAGGATTACAGAACCATAGATGTATAATAATACATATATTGTGGTCTGGTTCAACCATTAAAATGGTTTAATTACCATAATTGAAGACAGTAATGGAAGTTGAAAACCCATCATCCTTGAATGTTGTAAATTAACACATCTCATATGGTGTCTTTACTACTAAAATAAAAGAAGAGTAAAGGATAGATAATAATAAATTATTCCAATATCATAATAAAATTTCAGTACATGTATGGTATTAGAGTTTTCATAACATTTGTATGAGGATAGGTAAGTATATAAAATAAAACAAATGAACTTGAAAAGAAAAAGAAAGAAAAGAAAAGAGGAATTTACCTCTTGATTCAATCTTCCTGGAGAGCCTCTTAAGGGGATAGGATTTGGTCTTCTGAAGAGACTAAGGGCTATCATAAATGGGGTAAAAGATTTAGGAGAGGTTTGGGAAGAATATATGAAAGGCACAAGACTTGAGAAGAGTGAGGAGAATAGGTAAGGATGGGTGGTATTTATAGTGGATGAGAGGAGGGTTTTCATAATATTATAATCATTAGTTTATTATTTTTTCCATAAGACAAGAAATAGTGGTAATTCCATGACTAAGAATAGTAATAAGTGCATGTGAGTTCAAACCAATTAGTCTTACTTCATAAATCATCATCAATGACTCTATAAATCCATTATTCAGCATTTATCATAAATTATCGTATTTTACTATTAGTAAAAAATTTAAATATTTTAGAAAAATCCCAAAAATTAATCCTAACCATTTTTCGACATATAGAATAATAAAATGAAATCCATTTTTCAAAAATAATTTTTTAAATACGATTAATTAAATATTTAATTAAAATCATAATTTAATCTAAAAAACCAGTTTTAAAACATTTATTACTTATTCCAAAATATAGGTACATCATACTTTCACTTGAATATTATTTATATAATATAATAGGTAAGGTTACTAATCATTAGGTTATATCACTATTCATAAGGTTAAAATTAATATTCATAAGGGTATGTTACTATTCACTAAAAATTAAGTTGGTCATATTAGACTCCAAATAACATACTAATCACAACAGTGTATGTGAGATTTTTGAAATTCCCAATACAAAAGTGTCAAAATTATGTTTAAAGGTCACATAGTACTTATTAGATCATTTTTTTGATTTCATGTGATTATATGACATAATAATAAGAAGGAAATTTCAATTGAAAAACATTGGGTTGTTACATACATGATCCCATATATCACAATTACTATAAATAATTGTATCAGATAAAAAAAGATTTAGTTTAGGCCACCCAAAAACAATTCCATTTAATTTAATTAATTTAAAACATTTAAGGAAGTAAATCCATCATGTCAATCCATTCCATTCCATTCCATTTAATTAAATAAGTCAAGGAAATTCACTAATCTTGGTTCAAGTGGTACTTAGAAGGTACCATGGGAAAATAGGGCAAATACCTACAAGGGCATTCCCTTTTTATAAAGCATGCCAAGTCATTCAAGAGGGGGGTTCTTTGGTTTAATAAAAATTTATCAATTTCCTACATGGGAAATGTCATTTAAGAATTCAATCCAAGCCCTTAGAAGAAGCTTGGTTCATTAAGATTTTATATTAAGGAGGGGCTAACCATTTAAGAGTATCAAGAAGGTCAAGTCCCAAACATGCCATTTAAACTAATCAAGCATGAAACATCAATTCATATTATTCAAAAGGGAGAAATTACTAACTTTTCACAAAACAAGAACAAAAAAGAAGTCATATGGAAAACTCAAACCATAAATATGAATGATATAAATAACAATTACTACTTTTTGGTTTAGAAGACAACACACCTCCATTAGAGGAGTTTTATTAAAAAATCATGACATTTTTCTTGAAACAATTCATTTATCATATTTGAAAAAATATTATAGAATATTAATTTAGAACTAATTAAATACAAAATAAGTGCATAAGTCATTCAATAAAAATAATATTTAATTTAAAATAACAAGGAAAGATATTCTTCCTTGGGAAGAAGACCAAGACAAACACTCAACACTAGACAATTTTGACTTGAAGTTGCTCCACCCTTGCGCACAAATAAATTACTATATATATACACCCCTTAATCCAATGTAAATATTCACCTCACCATGAGGGAATATTTACAATGAATATACTCTCTCTCTCTCTAACACACACACACACACCTATATATATGAGTGCAAGCCTTCAAGGAGTCACCAAACGCTCTCAGACGGTGGAAAAAAACTATTCAAACCAATCTTATTATCCTTTGACGTTGGATGTTGAAACATGAAAAAATATGACCTGATATACCCTTCACATAACCGCTAAGAATCAAAGAGAAATTGTGAAGAATCATCATGAAAATGTTGGACGGAGCGGGAGCTGGAGGGAGGCATCGTGCATGCCTGGAGAGGAAAGGGGAGAGGGGTGTCATGCGATGGGGGGGGGGGGTAAGGAAGAAAGGGGGAGACCAATTTGGTATATTAAAAAATAAAACTAACCTAATAATAATAATAATAATAATAATTGTCATCATCATCATAAATAATAATAATAATAATAATAATAATAATAATAATAACAATAATAATAATATTATTATTATCAAAAAAATTCTTCATTTTTATTTCCCCATGTATATTTATTTAATTTTTTTAAAATTTTAATTTAATTAATTAATATCCTAAAAATAAACACACCAAAAGGTTTGCTGTTGAGGTCCTCATGGTTTTAGACTAACTGTACGCCCCTACCAACTCCTCTTGACTTGAGTTTTTGGAGGAAAATGCTCCCGAAACATGACAGAACACCTGGGGCACCCACCAGGCCTTGAACCAAATCCAAAAATAGCACATTGAAGTGTTTAAACTCTCATAATTAAGTTCCAAATGTTGGTTTTAAAATTTTCTCATCCAGTAAACGCAAAAAAAAATCAAATTCCCGTGGATTTTTGTCTGGTACAAAACATGGGATGTTATAATCATCAAGAGTTATATTTTTAAATTTCCTTGTATCATCCAAGGATATCCTTTTGGATTCCTATTCATTCTGCATGATCTCAATAATATTTTCAACCAAAACATAATCTTTAAGACCTTATTCTCCAAGAGACTATAAATTTTTTATAATATTCATAAACAATTATTGCATCTTAGTAACTGTCTCTCCTGGTAGAAAATCAAAGGGTTGATAATTATCTTGAATCATAACTCTTCTTGTTTCTATAACATTATAAGTTCCGAAATGTGTTACTTATAAATTTTTCAAAATAATATTGGTATCTTTACACTAAGAAATATGACTACATATGTTTTTGAGTCATAGAACATAAAAGAGTGTTTCTTACTCTATAATTTAGTTGATACTCCAATTTTTCTTGATTTGTAAATTTTATAACATCCTTATCATGAACCTTGTGATTTATTATAAGCATCATAAAATTTTCAACTTCATCATTGGTAAAGAAAATTTTCATCCTATCTCTCTAGTACTCATAGTTATTATATAAAAAATTGGAGGTCAACTAGGATTGAGATATTCAAGGGTTCCAAAATTTATCCCTGACATCTTATAAAAATAGAAACTATTTTTCTATAAAAAGGTTATTGTAAATAGTTTATAAATAATAAATTTGTAACAAAACCAAATAAAACTTATATTTGATAGAATAAGTAAAAAATTATCAAGTATATGCAGTAGAACCTTATCTAATAACAATTTTTTGATTGAAAGATTTTACTATGAAATACAAGAGGATGTGGGAGAATTTTAGTTTAAAAAATTAAACTAAAACAAAACACAATACCTCTTTAAGTAAAAATGATCAAACATAAAGATCGTTCAATGATCAGGGTAACAAAATTGGAATAAAAAATCTTTTATTATATTAGATTACTTTTAATCAGTATCATAGACACACTGATAAAATAATATGTTTAGAAATATAAGTAAGTAAACAAAATATCTAAAACATGCACATCAAAATATTAAATCTTGCATAAACAATAAATACTGAGATCATAAATGTAATAATTACTTACAAGCTTTAATAAAAGAAATTACTCTTTAACCTTAAGATTTAAGGTAGTCATAAACCCTAAATAAAAGTATAAATATTTTTCTACCTGCTATAAGGTCTGCCTTTCCTTTCTAGGAAATCCCTTGATACGATGATCAATATCTCTTTCTTCTAATCCCTTATAAGTCCTTGATACAATGATCATACTCTGTATTCCTAGCCTCAGATTTCATCGATATGATGGATTAGATTCACCTATATCTTCCAATCCCTGGATTCCCTTGGTCAATACCTTGATAAAAAAGCTATCAATGAAAAAAATTTATATGGAATTTAATATCCTTACAAGTATTCCTTATAACTTCAACTCTCTAAAGTATTAAAAGGACTAAAAACAATAAGTTCACATAGATTAAGCTTTAGAAGACTTAATTTGTGAACTGTAATTTCTTCCAACTCTTCAAATGACCTTTTGTTTATTGGTGAATCTATAGTGGTCATATTTTAGAGTTAGTTGCAATGGCCACATACAACTTTCAATTTATAGCTTATATTGATATGGAATAACTGAATGCCTGATGTCATTTTATATAGAACCATTGTAATGCAATTTTGTATTCTGTCTAATAGAAACAGATCTATATATTCTGATTATAAACTTTGGATAGTCTGATGGAGTTTATTATTGATTGTTAGTCTAATAAACTGAATGAGGGTCAGTCTGATGTATCAGTACTAGTGTCATTCTTATGGTTATGACTATTGTTGGTATGAAAAAAAAGATACAAGTCTAGCCACTATTTAGAACAATGGTCAGTTCAATGGATCAGATGCATCTTTAGTATTATGAATCAGATTGAATAATATTAAAATTTTATATTAATAATACATTTGAACTATTTCTATGTATGGTAAAATGTAATGTTTTCTACAAAAACATACTAGAACACTTGAGGTATAAATGGTTTTTAAACATAATTTTAAGAAGGTGTTTGTGATTTCAAAAACTAAAAGAATGGAAAAGTAATAATCAATACTTCTGAATCAACACTACAAAATGGAATTCACTTTTGACTTAGGTTTTTGGGATGGGCTGCTTGTAGGTTCCGGGTGCAGCGGAAGCGCAGTTGGGTCGACACCCAACTTTAATTTTTACCATGATCAATGATTATTCCAAGATCAATATGATGATGAATTCCAGTCTCCATGGAATAGAATCAAAGATTTAGATAAAGAAGGAAGCGGCCCAAAATTCTTAGAGAGGTTCTTTCACATCAAGTTTATAAATAATTTAATTAATTTCACAAAGAAAATAATACCTGGATCTTCAACATTTTCTTTATTGATGATGTTGATCATCTAAAATGACCCTTTCGGTTTATCTTGTTGCGCTTGTAAGGATCCAAACTATAATCCCTCTAGCGGTGATCCACACGTTCTATGATGGCCTATGATCAACACCACTCATTCTCTAGGTGTTAGAGCGATGAAGAGAGTGTCTTGTGTTGGTTGTTCTTCATCACTTGTTCTTCGGACTTGAAGAACGTCTCTCATTCTTAAGAGGGGTGGGAAAAGGATTCGAGAGATAAATTGTTTATCTCAACAATTCTCAATTCACCAAGTGTGTGGTTCGGTACATGGTACAATAGACATATGTGTCTATTTATTGAAATGGGGCTTTAGTTACAATATTTAATTGCATAACAACAATTAAATATATTCATAACCATAGAGAAAACCCATGCTATTAGTAATAATACAACCTCATTATTTATGATGTGCCAACTTGAGAAAAACAGAATTATAAACAAAATTCCATGTCACAAAATAATAGTAGTGCTATTTTAATTTGTGCTAGATAGTTAAATAATTATTTATCATCTTACAAATAATTATTTTACTATCAGATTGGCCTTGGTCTACTCGAACTCCACTTCCATTTATTGAACATCCGAATAAATAAATAAATAATTTATTCTCTTAAATAAATATTTTATTTAAAAACTAGTAAATATTTATTAAATGTTCAATAAAATAAATATATATATTTTACCCACAATCCATTGAATAAATATTTATTTTATGAAATCATTTTAACTTGAATAAAATTATTCCACTATCTTGAGAATAATAGTTATTAATTAAATTCAAATAGAATTTAACCAAGACCACCAAAAACACTTAATATGTGACCACATAGGATTATTTCTCATTGGAATTAGGTGGGCTTTCCTAAATTCCAAGAGTAATGTCTAGAAATAGGTCAATTAACCCAAGAGAAATAACTTAGAGTCACAAAAACGATATCCACATACAAACACTCACTGTGTAATATAATCTCTTTATCGCAATATCTCACCAAGCAGGTTTCATGATAGTGTCATCAACCTTTGTGCTTGATATGTCATTCTTTGACTACCTAAAATAATCCCATTGTTACACCATGACTAAGAAATTTCATGTGAAAGTTGTATTTCAATCAAATGGTCAAGATATCAACTTCCATAAATGGAAGGGACAAATTCTTCCTTGACTTATCCATTAATAACATGCCACTCATGATGCACCCAACATACCCTACTTCCCACCAACTGTCTCTATGATGGTTTTCATCAGTAAATCAAAGTGCACGAGTTGTGACACATATTAACAATATTTTTTAAGTCTAAATATTGTTACACACGCTCACAGATAGAAATATCTGATGACACCAAAACATACAGAATTTCTACTGGAAGGTCTGTTCTCATAATCACTTGTCTTAGAGATTACTAAGTGAAAACTTCATGAGAGGAAGTCTCATCTTCTTACGAGTACTCACACATGACGATATGTATGATATGTGTCCCATCATAGTATGTCATACAACTACAGAACTATATTTAAGAATATTGTTATAGAATTTCAAGGTTATTATCATAGAGGGGAACTACCATGACCTTATCAATGCAACAAATACTCTAGGAAATTATTACATCATAGTAATATAGAATAATGAACAATATATAATGCATTAAATATACATTTAATCAAAGTAAAAATAGTTGGTTCTAGTACACCAACTCTAAAATACTCCCACTTGGAGTAGATCCAACTGCCTACGACTTTCAGTCTGCTAGACCTCATATGATGATCATGTTTCTGTTGAGTCAAAGATTTAGTCAAGGGGTCTACCACGTTGTCTTCTGTGGAAATAATTCCAACTGTAACTTCACTTCTCTGAGAAAAATCCCTCAATAGATGATACTGCTGATGTATGTGCTTCGTCTGCTGATGTGACCTTGGCTCTTTTACGAGATCCACCACTGCAATATTATCACAGTATAGTGTGATGAGATCTTTACTGATAGGTATCACATCTAGCTCTTGGATGAAGCTTCACATCCAAATTGATTCTTTATCTACCACATAAGTTGTGATATACTCAGACTCTTCTATATAATCTAAGACCACACTCTAATTTGAGATATTCTAGCTCACTACACCTTTATTCAAAGTGAAGATGTATCCCATTTGTGACTTCATGTCATCTTGATCAGTCTCGAAACTAGCATCTTCATATCCTCTGATGAATAGTTCCCCATATCCTCCATAAACTAGGAACATATCCTTAGTATTCCTCAGATACATTAGAATAGTCTTGACTTCCATCCAATGGCAGTCACCTGGATCATCTTGATATCTACCTACTGCACTCAATGCGTAGGCAACATCCAGCCTAGTTCATAGCATGGCATACATGACTGACCCAATCATTGATGTGTATAAAGTCCTTTCCATTATATTTCTTACCTCATGTGTTTGAGGAAACATTTTCTTGGAAAGATTAATTCCATGTGATGCTAGAAATAATATTGTCTTGGCTTTTTACATACCGAATCTCATTAGTATCTTATTAATGTATGTACTTTGACTTAGGCCCAAAAATCTCAAGGATCTATCATGATGGATCTTGATACAAAAAATATATGCTGCTTCACCCAAGTCCTTGATGGAGAAGCATTGATTCATCCATGCCTTAATAGGCTGTAAGACTGGTATATCATTTCCAATAAGTAATATGACATCAACATATACTATTAGGAAAACTATTTCACTCCCACTAAACCATTTTTAGACACAAGGCTCACATTAATTACTGATAAAACCAAATTATGTTATGGATTCATAAAAATTAATGTTCCATGACATGGATGCTTAATTTAATCCATAAATGGATTTATAAAACATTCATACCTTGTTGGCATCCTTTTGAGTCACAAGCCCTTTAGGTTGTGTCATGTATACATCTTCCTAAAGATTCCTGTTAAGGAAGTCTGTTTTGACTTCCATTTTTCAAATCTCATAGTAAAGGTAAGCTGTAATGGAAAGTATAATTTTGACGGATTTCATCATTGCAACTGGTGAAAAGGTTTCATCGTAGTCAATTACTTGATGCTATTTAAACTCTTTTGCAACCAGTTGTGCATTATAGGTACTGACGTGTACTTCCATGTTCAGTTTCTTCTTGAATACCCATTTTCAACCAATAAGATTTACATCAACTAGAGGATCTACCAAAATCTAGACTTTGTCTTGTTACATGGAATCCATTTCAGAATTCATGGATTCTCACCGCTTGGCAACATCTGTGCCACTTACAGATTCCTTGTAGGTTAAAGGATCATTATTATTAACTAATAATGAGTCACCATCCTTGATAAATAAAAAATAATTCTGTTTTAGTTCTCTAACCTATCTTGTACTCCTACACAGTACTTGTGTCACTAGAACATATTCTTCTTCAACAGGACTTTGTGGAATATGTTTCTGTACAAAAGCTTGTATACCTTGAGCCTCGACTTCATCGAAGTCTATCTCACTCCCACTATCTCTTTTAAAGATGTTCTCCCTCTCAAGGAATATGGCATGTATTTCTACTATTACCTTTTTTTCTGAGGGGTTGTATAGGTAATATCCCCTTGTTTCCTTAGGGTATCCTATAAAGGTACACTTTGTGCCTCGAGGTGTGAGTTTGTTACCTGAAGAAGCCTTAAAAAATGCTTTTCTACCACACACACGTAAATTCAATAACATGGATTTTCTTCCACTCCAAAACTCGTATAGAATAACATTTATCGATTTAGTTGGTACTTGGTTTAGTATATGTGCCGCTGTTTGTAATTCATACCCCCAAAAGGATAATGGAAGAGTTGTATGACTCATAATTGATCTCACCATGTCCAACAAGGTGTGGTTCCTCCTTTCTATTACACCATTACATTGATGTGTGTAAAGATAAGTGATTTGAGATAGGATCCTAAACTCCCATAAGTAATTAATGAATTCCTGATTAAGATATTCCCCACCTTGGTCTGAGTAGAGTTTCTTAATCTTCTTACCAAGCTGGTTATCAACTTCAATATTGTATTCCTTGAACTTATCAAATGAATCCTACTTATACCTCATTAAGTAGATATATCCATATCTACTAAAATCATCAGTAAAAGTTATGAAGTATGAGTACCCACCCCTTTATTCAACTCTAAATGTTCCACGCACATCGGTATGAACCAATTCAAGAATGTATTTAGCCATTTCACCTTTTCCACTAAATGGGGATTTGGTCATTTTGCATTGTAAACATGCATGAAATTCACCAAGTGTTTTTAGTTTAAAAGAATCTAAATATCAATCTTGATGTAACTTTGTCAATAGTTTCTCATTTACATGACCTAGCTGGTGATGCCCAATTTGGGTGTGGTATGAGTCATGTGAAGTATCTTTGTTATCGATTACCATTAGTTGGTTTGTGTAATCCAACTCATAAAGACCATTGTATAAATGTTTCCTACCAAAACAAAGGTTATCTTTATAAAATAAGAAACATTCATTTCAAAACTTTAAAACAAATCAATATTTATCTAGTATGGATACATAAATTATGTTTTTTGTTATATAATTCAAATAAAAACAACCCTTTAACACCAAGAAAATCCCAATTAGTAACATGAGGTAGTAGTCCCAAACAGTTCAACAACAAGTCTAGATCT
The DNA here is from genome assembly GCA_963277665.1 of Viscum album. Taxonomy (NCBI): domain Eukaryota; kingdom Viridiplantae; phylum Streptophyta; class Magnoliopsida; order Santalales; family Viscaceae; genus Viscum; species Viscum album. Next base: position 1,281,885,259 of record OY728156.1, read on the forward strand.
GTTGGCTGCTTGTAGATCTACCTCCCCTCGATAAATCTTCCTGAATCTATTTGGTTTCTGTATTTGGATACATATGTGTGCACCAGAATCTATATCTAATTCCCAATTTGTCGAAAGAGATAGATTAAATTTGATAACAAATGCACCTAAAGCTTCCCCCTATTTCTTAGGCTGGGTGTAGTTCTTCTTCCAGTGTCCTTTCTTGCCACATGTGAAACAAACAACCTATTATTCCCTTGCCTCCACTTTGATCTTCCTTTTATCAGAAGGTTGTGAAGAAGCTTTGGGCTTAAATCTCTTTATCTTCCTTTTCCTCTTATTCACCATAAGGAAAAAAGGATTTTTGTGCTTCATATCTTTGTCCACTTGAATAATGAGGATAAAGAAGATTAGATATAGACTTCTCAATGTTTTTCATGTTTAAATTGATAGCAAATTTGGAGAATATCTGAGGGATTGATGTGGGAATGAGACCAGTGCCTAGTTCTTCGGGGATTTTAAACCCTTGAACCTCCAGGCACTCAATGTAGCCAATGATCTTGACTACATGAGGCCCAACTGAGGCACCCTCTCCAAGATTACTCTGAAATAGTTCCTTGGAGATCTAAAACATTTTCTATCTTACTCTATCCTAGTAAATACCACAGAGGTGCTTGAGCATGCTATAAGAATCCATGTTTTCATGAGACTTAATGAGCTCACTAGACATTGATGATAGAATCAAACATTGAAAATCAATTGCGTCATTCATATGTTTCTCATATACCAAGAAATCCTCATCACTCACCACTTTGGAAGGCAGATCAGGTAATTCTAACTCCAACACGTATGACTTCCGTTCATGTCATAGGATAACCCGAAGGCATCTAAACCATTCTTAGAAGTTACTACAGGTGAGGATGTTGTATTTATCCATAATTGATCGTAGGGATAGTGTTGGTTGAGGATCTTGTCATTTCAATTCTATAATTAAAAGATCAAATCATTGGTACTTTATTGATTACATTTTTAGGATTAATAATAAATTAATTTTATTAAGTATCCCTCTATTTTATCAAATCCCAATGGCCCTCACCATTGAAATTGGAATGTCTAGTTTTTATGAAATTATAGTTCTAAGGATCCATATTCCCCTTCACATAACCCCAAAAAGGGTTGGTCAAGCAATTTAAAGGTTTTTAGGTTGGAAGGTCTTTGCCAACTGCGGGCTTGAAACTCCATGATCTGTTGAGTGGACTCCCTAATCTTGAAATCCTAACTTTAGATTTCCTCAATTCTTGCCTCCAATATTACACCAAGTTTAACTAGGGTTACTTCTCTTGATGTAATATGGTTAAGTCAGCCTAAAACCTTTCATAAGGGCTTCTGGTATAAAAGTAAGTGTCCCAGAAAGGGTTGGTCAAATACATAGTTTTATTGAGTTTTACATTTAATCAAGTAACGGAAGTCTTGGTCTAACTTAATATTTTATTTAAGGGGTTTTTTATCTCTTATGCATAAATTGATTATTATCTTTATCACTTGATTGTTAATATTAAGTGGAGATTACTTAAGTGATTAACCATATCTTGATAATATTTATGCACAAGCCTGTTTTATTTTAGTTCTATCTTGAATAATTGTTAATTCATTAATTATGTGATCACAACAACACATCCATAATCATAAACCATGAAAATGTTAGAAATAAAATAAAGTAAAGGGAATGATCATGATATTTCTTAATGGTTAGTTTATCTAGTAGTTGATAAACTAACCCTGACCTAGGGGAGAAACAATGTGAACCCTTTGGGTTTGTGTTTACAGCTTTCCACTTTTCCATCTTTGTATCTCCTGGGATTGGTTTCTTCTCAGATCCGTCTTGAACCACCTCCACCAGCTTTGGAGTTTCATCCATTTCATATGACTCTTTAACTCACATGTAAGTGATGGGTAAAAAGGAGTTTTACATAAAAGAAACCTTGGGAATGCATGACCTATATATTAATGGGGAGAAGGCTCGTAGGCCAACAAATTTAATTTAAATAAATAAATTAAAAGAAACAATCCACACATAATGGTCTTGGTCTAGCTCATGATCATCCATACATGAAATGATATTTACACATAAATAAAACTAGCATTCAATTCTTTAATCGTTCTTGTTTAAGATAAATCACACTCAAATCAATTAATTATCATCTTTAATTAATCAATCCTTTTATCTTAAACCATTTTATGAATTTCCTTGATATTCCCATCCATCATAATTTTAAACAAATAAATTCATTTAAAATTATCTTTGTACATAACTTGTACCTTGGAGGCAACATGGTGAATGCCTATTTATAACTACCCAATGAGTAGAAAAGAACATTACACAGATGTTAAATTAAACACATATCACGTGTTATGCCTTAGTTTTACGCTCGCATGATGGTACACATATCAAGGGATTGTATAATATAATAATAAATTTTAATAAATCTGTGTAATTTGGATGAGTACATGACATTTAGTTCCCACTACATGGTGTGTACTATTGTTCACCATCCATCCGAAGTACACACTTGGGGAAACGGCGTGTGAGTGTACTTCATAAATTTTTGGAGTACACGACGTGTCCAGTGGGCCACACGCTGTGTAGTTACTCATTACACGGTCTCCTACCAGGCAAGCCGTGTACGGGGTACACATTCCAACCCTAACCTGAACAAATTACATGTCGTGTCCAGTGGGCTACATAGCGTGTAATCTAGAAACCACGTGCCACATTTTTCTAGTCCACACACATAATCATTAAGACTTAGACAAACTCCAATGACATGGCTTGGTTTGGTGGACCAGAACCAGTGCATTGAACCTTGACAACATGGTGTGTACTGTTGAATACACACCATGTGTTCTGGTGTTGTATGACCATAAACCTTTGGAACCTATGGATGAAATCCTCTATTTTATTTTAATCAAAATTAAAAGAAAATATCATTTATGTAAGGTAAACAAGAAACGAAATAGGAGGAACAAATCTTGATATTCATATTTTTAAAATTATTAACTTGAATTGAAACAACTAAATTATTAAATGTGTAAATCATTAATGAAATATTTAAATAATTATTAACTATGATGTAACTGCTCTAATACCACTTATAGGTTCTAGGCATAGTGGAAGTGCGGTTGGGCCGACACCAAACTTTAATTTTTACCATGATCAATGATTATTCCGAGATCAATATGACGATGAACTCCAGTCTCCACAAAATAGAATCAAAGATTTAGATAAAGAGTGAAGAGGCCTAGAACCTTTAGAGAGGATCTTGAACATCATGTTTATAATTAATTTAATTAACTTCATAAAGAAAATAATACTTGGATATTTAGTATTTTCTTTTTTGACAATGTTGATCATCTGAAATCACCCTTCTGGATATCTTGTTTCACTTACAAGGATCTAAACTAGAATCCCTCTAGTGGTGATCCACACATGCTCTGATGGCCATCGATCGAAAACACGCATTATCTGTGTGCTAGCATGACAAAGTGAGTGTCTTATGTCAGTCATTCTTGATCACTTGTTCTTTGGCATTGAAGAATGTCTCTAGTTCTTGAGATGGGTTGGAAAAGGATTTGAGAGAGAAATTGTTTATCTCAACAATTCTCAATTCACCGAGCATGTAGTTTGGTATATGGAACAATAGACGTATGTGTCTATTTATTGACATGGGGATTCAATTATAATATTTAATTGAATAACTACAATTAAATACATTCATATCCTTAGATAAAATCCATGATATTAATAATAATATTGCGTCATTATTTATGGTGCGCTAACTTGCGCAAAACAGAATGATAAATAAAATTCCATGTCACAAAATAATAGCAGCGTTATTTTAATTTCTGCCAACTAGTTAAATAATTATTTATCATTTTTAGATAATTATTTTACTACCAAACCAAACATGGTCTGCTCGAACTCCACTTCCATTTATTGAAAACCTGAATAAATAAATAAATAAATTATTCTCTTAAATAAATATTTTATTTAAATACTAGTAAATATTTATTAAATGTTCAATAAAATAAATAAATATATTTTACCCAAAATCCGGTGAATAAATATTTATTTAATTTATGAAATCATTTTAACTTGAATAAAATTATTCCACTATCTTGAGAATAATAGTTATTAATTAAATTCAAATAAAATTTAACCGAGACCACCAAAAACACTTAATGTGTGGCCCTCTAGGATTATTTCTCGTTAGAATTAGGCTGGCTTGACTACAGTCCAAGAGTACTATCTAGAAATGGTTCAAGGCACCCAAGAGAAAGAACTTAGACTCCCAACAATAACATACACATACAAAAATTCACTATTTAATATAATCCCTTTTTCACAATATCTCATCAAGAAGGTTTCATGATAGTTTCATCAACCTTTGTGCTTGATACATCATTCTATGACTACCTAAAATAAACTCGTCATTACACCATGGCCGTGGAATTTTGTGTGATGGTTCTATTTCAATCAAAGGGTCGATATATCAACTTCCATAATTGGAAGGGACAAATTCTTCCTCAACTTATCCATTGATAAAATGACACTCAAGACACACCCAACATACCCTACTTCCCGCCAACTGTCTCCATGAAGGTTTTCGTCAGTAAATCAAAGTGTGCGATTCATGACATGTATTAATGATAATATTAAAGTCTAAGGATCATTAAACATGCTCATAAATAGGAATATCTTATGACACCAAAACATGAAGAATTCCTACTGGAGGGTCTGTTCTCATAATCTTATGTCTTGGAGATTACCAAGTGCGAACTTCATGAGAGGAAGTATCATCTTTTTACGTGTACTTGCACCTAATGGTCTGTATGCTATGTGTCCCATCATTATATTTCATCCAACCGCATAACTATATTTAAGAATATTATTATACTATTTCTAGATTCTCATCATAATGGGGAACTGTTATAACCTTATCAATGAAACAAATACTTTAAGAAATTATTACATCATAGTCATGAAAAAAATGAAAAATATATAATACATTAAATATCCATGTAATCAAAGTACAAATATTTTGTTATAGGAAACCAACTCTAAAACTTTCCAATCAGGATTTCAGGCTGTCGGGCCAAAATTATATGCCTATTTTAATCCCACTTATCTATTCATTAAGCATCAACGAGTGGACACTGGTCACTAAGAAAAAGATGGGAGTAGTGAAAAAAATCCAGTAATAATTTCATTGAGGAAAATTAGGTAACCCTGTGTTTAAAGAATATGAAAATAATAATTAAATGATATTATAGTTAATTTTAGTTAATTTTCAGTGATAATATTTTTATTTTAATTAATCTTAAGGGAATATATTTTAGTTTATTTTTAGTGACAAATTTTTGATTTTATAATTGATTTCTAGTGATTTTTTATTCCTAAAGGCTTATTTGGGATGAGAAGTTCTATGTTGGGTAGGTTATAATGACCAGTGTTTTGTGCCATGGTATAATTCCAAGGGAATTTGAATTTTGGTACTTAGTGGATGGATCATTATTTGAATTGAGATTTGAAACATAATTTCAAGAGTTGGAATGCTTCAAAGTGTTTTTTAGACTTGGGTAAAGGTCTAAGGGGTCTATTGAGTGTCTCATTGAGTTTCAGGAGTGTCAAGCCCCGAAAATCACAAGTTTAGGTAATCTGAATAGGGTGAATGATTTCTCTAAAATTGTGTGGCACCCATCAGCAAACCATAAAACCCAAATTAGAGGTGCAATGGGTGTTTCACGGGCTGTGAATGGTTTACCCAAACCATGCACCTATCCCTCACAGTTAGTTCCACCTAGATAGTACATATTCGCAATTCATCACATATTTAGCACACAATTAAGGAAAACCATTCTTCACAATCGTGAGAGGTGGGTTTCTTAGTTAAGGGGAGCCACACGGTTGGCACATGGTTTGGCCAAACCATGTGGCCAAACTATGTGACCCAGTTTGGAGGGTGAATTTAACTTTTTTCCCTTAATAAAACTTTTAAACTCTTTTATTTTTCTTTCTTCTTCCTCTAATGGGTGTCTCCGCCTCCTTAGGCACTATGGGTTTCTCCAAATCATATCCTAGGATTCAATAGATCTCCTACGTTCGATGTTTGAATTGAATGTAGTCAGTATCTATAGATAAAAATTAGTAATCTCTCAATTCCTTTTGAATCTTTCTTAATTTAATCTCCTCTTGATTGAGTTATCATACTGAAATCTCATTTACCCTATTTTTAGGGTTCAAATGTATATTTCTTCGATTTATTCCAAACTAGACCAAATTAGACATTGATATTAAATGATTAAAGTGTCCTAAGAATAAGTAGGTGGTCTATAAATTTTTCTTAAAGTTTCCATTATTTTATAAATATCGACATTGTTCCGTACGTTGGCCTTTGCCACTTTTTTCTTAGAAATGTTTTCTTTAATCTAAATTTTTATACACACCTTGTATTGATCCTGTTGAGATTTTTTATGTATATAGAGGATTTCAACCTTGAACACAGACACCCCTTGGGTGTGTCAGCTTGAATTTTATCTTATTAATTAAATGAATAAAAGCCCATATTTCCTTCTAAGTGTTTGCATTGGATTAATAATGAAATTTCCCCTTGTAGGGACTTGTCTGATTGAAAATGGAACCCTCTAAGGGCCTTGTTGAACCATGTATTTGTTTCCACATATAGTAGCTTCCTAAAATGATCCTTTAATTTGAATTGAGTTATGACTCCTAGGTTTGATGTTTAATTATGTTAAATGATTTATTTGATGACCAATGTCATGTTTTTATAATTAAACCCCATGGATGAGGTGTGTTGTCTTCAAAATTACCAAATAATGATTATTAATTCATAATGTGATTGGTTGTATTGGTTTGGCCCTCATTTTATATAAATGTTTGTTTGAACTAATGAACCTTCTAAGTGCATGGATTGGACCACTCCTATCTAAGTGACCAATGACCCAAAACTCCTCCTAGGTATTAGTTTACTTTATAAATGGGATTTCCCATGTAGGTAATTTCCCAATTGACCATTGTATCTTTTATGTGACCTTTGAGACTTGTAAAATGAATCTCCATGTTTTGATAGATTCAATGGGATGTTTTAAGTTGAATAGATTATTTTTGATGGTTTTTTTATTTAAATTAGTTGATTGATATAAATGGAATGATGTATAAAACGGGTGGTAAGACCATGCCTTCTATTATAATTTGACAAGAATAGTGTGTGTGAATTGAATTAAATGATTTGAATGAAATGAATTATAACTGGTGGCATGTCCATACTGATCATATCATGATTAGCACATGTTATAATTATAATGTGATTCCCTTAGTGATAATTTGGGTTAATAAATGTAGTACATGAGAGTTAATGCCTCATGGATTCTATAATTATTGTTATATGATTATGACTTATATATAGGTTATGGACTATAGTAAGGGTTCTGTTGAGAAAGGTGGTATCATGCCCCCTTAAATTATGTGTTGAGCATCGAATCCCACACTAATGATACTATGTGGTAGTGGGAATGATGTATCACATCCCCTATGAGTGTTGAAATGATGGTGCACACACTACTATTTGAGTGTTGACATGATATCACACTTACCATATCGAGTGATTAGCATGATGTCTCCCGTTAATTATGAGATGTAGGGAATGTTCCCTTTATCTTGAGATTATAGGCTATATCATACTGGTTATGGATGACCGAGTTATTCCCCGATCTAGTCATCACCTAGTATTCCAGGTATATGGCCACTTACATCCTCACATAATTGGTCCATATAGGTGGATTCAATATAGAACTATACTATATATATTATTACTATATATATAGTTACTGACTAGACACTCATTCTGTCCATGGGACAAAATAGGTAGAGTCAACCAGGTGTCCTATTAGAACTTAACCTGACCAGTACTAATTTATTATTTCATCATTTTTTATTAGTTCATTTATACCTAAACACTACTTTACTTTATATTCACATAATGGTTTTTGTTATATAATCCATGGGTGGTAACCTATTGGGATTTATATCTCACGCTATGCTTGGTCCGCCATTACACTGGGGTAATTGAGTAGATTTCGTGTTCACAAGACCATAGATTATTTCTTGTGTTGATTGGATTGTACTTGGGATTTAGGAGCACATGATTGAGCAAGAGATCAGGATGCACATGGACATCACCCTTGGGCCTTTTCTTTCCTTATCATTATTCATGTCATTTACTATACTGATTCCTACTATGTGTTTATTATTCTAGATATGTATGAACATTTAGATATATATGAATTATATACATTGAAACTGACTATCTCTTATTCAGTTTATATTATTCTTTTACTGCTCTGTATTTCATTTATTACTACTTTCAATGTTTTTTGTTTTTTAATTTTTGATATACCATTTTGCTACTCTAATCATGAGGGTATAGTCTCCCAATTATCACCTCTATAAACCCTCACCGCTAGTCAGCAGCCTCTGGTGTACGGGGAGGTGCACTTGAATCCACATTATCCAATGGTCTAACTATCGTCTTAGTGGTTAGTTGGTTCGGGATGTTATATAAGTAAGGGAATCACTACCTAAAATAATCCTTTACAACTCACTTTGCACCGTAGGATGAAGAAGAAACACCTACAAACCAAAAATTCCTGAAAACCCATGGATAAACCTACACCACATCCAGGGTTATCAAAAACACAACCCACAAACACCCCAAACAAAAACTTCACCACTATAGTGGATCTCTGAGGGAATATCAAGATAAAACCCCCAAAAAAATGTGAGGAATTTACCATGGATCTTCAATGGGAATCCACCAGAACCAATGTATCAAGGCAAGAGAAGGAGGGCTGGAAGATCCTCCCAAGATTATTAGGGATATACTAAAAAATGAGAGGAGGTTAGGGTGGATGAATGAATAAATATCTTCCAATCAACCCTTTTTAGAACATGGTTTCTATGGGTTTCATGTCGTGTATTCCTTTCATGATGTGAAATCCACGAGATCCAGTTTCCACCAAAAATTCAGTCTCCTCATCTTGATTTTATTACGCATCATGAATTATATTTTCATGATGTGAATCTATCTCATAGACACCCCCTTAACCTACATACAATCTATGAACCCAACAAACTACCCAAGTTGTGAACCACTAGTTCACGATGCGAAACTGGTGCACATCATGAACCACCACCTATAGTACTTCTACAACTCTGGCACTACCAATCCCCCTAGACCTCCTTTGAATGACTCCAACGACCCAAATAGAAAACAAACATTCCATAAAGGCTTGGGCTATTACATTATATTCCTCTCAAATTATTCTCATCCTTGAGAATCAAAACCAATCCAAGGGAAAGAAAAGAAGGGGTCTAAACAACCACACTACAAGATACCTCTCAAAGTTCCATCATATCTCAAATGATACAACCATCCAAATTAGCCAACTAAAACACCCAAAAATATATCACGTAACCACATCACCACACAACCACATCACCACCTCTAATTGGGTACAACACCGAATATTTTGTACCAAAAAAACCCACCACATTTTATACAACCACTGCATAACCACCTGTCACCACACATCATCACCACATCCATTTATTGTTACCACAACCACATGCACAAATATCCCAACCTCCACAAAACCCAAGACAAAAACCACCACAACCAAAAAAATAACACCACCTCAAGCACACAAATCAGGAAATTCCATCATTCAAGTGAAGATACTATCCACTTTGAGAAACACTGACTCACCTGAATAGTTTAAATCATGTCAAAGTATAACTTGTCTCAATTATGATTTATTAATTCCCCCTTTTAATATTATATAATACTTATCACACTTCATAAAATAACACAAAAAAATAACAACACATATCATAGAACTCTGAGATCCAAACATAACATCTTCAAAAAAAAAATAAAGTAAAAAAACACTTAAAACAACTCTGGATACTAGGCATGCATATGTATATCATGCTCCCAAGTTTTCTCCTAAAGGACACCATGCCTCCACAAAATGGGAACTAGGGGAATGGTTCATCCATGAATCAACTTCTCATAATGATCTTGTATCACTACTAGATTCTTCATGAATTTCATGCCATCCCCAATATCTAACTCTTCCTAGTCAATGACATGAGATTCATAATGATGATACTGATTGTGATGAGAGTTGTGAAACATGTTATGGATCCTCTCCATCCATGTTGGCAAATCCAACTGATAATCTACCTCTTCAACATGTCCCAACACCTCAAAGGTCCCAACATACCTAGTAGAAAGATTACTCCCCTTGATAAACCTACATTTACCACATCTAGGGGAGACTCTCAAGAACATGTGGTCTCTAAACTAGAACTCCAGGGGCCTCCTCCTATGATTGGCATAAAATTTCTATTGGTCATTTGCTGCTTTAAGCTTCTCATGAACAAGCTGGAACTTTTCTGTCATGCACTACACAATATCAAGACCAAGACCTACTATCACCCCAATATCCATACAACACAACATAAAATGACATGGACACTCATATAAAGACTCAAATTGGGCCATTTTGATTTTTTATTTATAGTTTTTTTTGTTAAAATTCAATAAAAGGAAGGTTCCTTACCCATGATCTACCAAAGTCTAAGATGCATGCTCACAACATATCCTCCAACATCTAGATAGTCAGCTCTATCATCCTATCTAATAGTGGGTGGAAAGATTTTTTGAGACATAAATGATTTTTAAAATCATATTTCAATCCCCTCCAGTATAATAAGGTAAAAAATGTATCCTAATTTGAGAAAATAGACCTATGAACCCCATTCAATCGAACTACCTCATTGACATACCTCTTCAACAAAACATCTTTATACCCAACTCCTTGATCACTAATAAGTAGAATGATTTCATCAATTGATCCATGATTACCTTGATAGCATCACAAAATCCCTGAGCTTGAGGTAACCCTATGATGAAATCAATCAAAATTTCAAATCATTTCCACTCAGTAACATCTAAAGGATACAACAAACCATTGTAAAGATGGTTCTCAGCATTTACCTACTAGAGAACTAGACATCAATCCAAAAACTCCAACACTACATGTTTCATCTAGAGCCACCAAAAAATACATCTTTAAGACATAATACATCTTGGATACTCCCAGTTGCACCTCCAAAGGTGGTCTATTAAACTCATGAAGGACTCCCTCGTGCATCGATACCAGAAAATACAACCTCTCCTAAAAAAATTTGGTTCTAACCACCCATATGGTGAATCATCATGGCCAAAAAGTTCATATATCACTTCTTCCTCTAAGTATACCCATTTAGAATCCTTCACATGCTGCACCAAAAAAGACTACACCATAATCTAAAATAAACAGTCTCTACTATCAACCACTCATGCATCTATGTTTAGGGATACCAACTCATCCATTCCTTTATAAAAATCACTATAATCCTAAACAAAATTCTCCCATGACTTATTTTTTAGAGTTCCATAAACAAAATTCCCATTTATTGAGGTGTAGGTGATCTCAAGATCATAATCTTGAAAAACTCCATCCACATCTATTATCATAGATTTAGATCATGCTGAGAAAATATGTATCTCAATATATTATTATATGTAATTATAATAAATCACCCCCCAATGATGTAATTTCTCCACAACTTTAGTGAAAACATAGACAATACTAGATCTAGATCATGGGTGGCATAGGTACACTCATGGGGATATAACTTCATATACCCATAATAGATCACTTTACTCTAATTCATCAACATGTATCCCAATCTGAGATGGGAAGCATCACAAAATGTCTCAAACATCAACCCCTACTCTAGTAACTAAAGCACTAAAGCAATAACCAAATTCCCTTTTATGTAGTTGAACACTACTTTACACTAATCAGTCTATAAAAAATCAAGGTCCTTCTTGTTCAACATTGTCAACAGGGTTTCAAATTAATGTAAAATGGGTAAAAACCTCTGATAATATCCTAAAAGAGAAAGGAAACTATGAACCTTACCAACATTCTTTGGTTCCACCTAATAAAACACTAACTAAACCATTGATGGGTCCACCACCACACTATTCCAAGGAACCACATTCCTAATGAAATAAACATCTCATGTATAAAAATTATACATGGAAAAATTTCCATGGAGCTTGTGGAATCAAAGAACCTATAAGAAAACTCATAGATGATCAGCACACTCCTCCTCTGACTTCAATTTGATCAATATGTCATTAATTAAAACAATTAAAAACTAGTCTAGGAATTCATATAACATTGAGTTTATGATCCCTATGAACACATTTCATGTGTTCATGACACCAAATAACATGACTATAAAATCAAAGTTCCCATACCTTCATCTGAAGGCTATCTTTGGGATATCTCCCTCCTTCAACCTTAACTGGTGATACCTAGACTATAAACCGATCTTATAAAACCAGTTGGACCCTCTCAAGTAGTAAAAAATACATCATATCCTTAGAAGAGGGTAAGGATTCTTGGCCGATACATGATTCAACCTCTGGTAGTCTATACACAACCTCAGACTACCATCTTCCTACTTGGTGAAAAATATTGGAGCTCTCCATAATGACACACTTTTTCAGATGAATCCTTTTTTATTAGATCATCTATCTGAATTCACAACTCTCGTAACTCATAAAGTTTCATTCGATAAGGATCTAATGAAATTAGAGAAGCATTGGGCTGTAAGTTTGTCCAAAACTCAACATCACATCGAGGGGGTAACACCAAATCCTCCTTGGAAAAAACATCCAAAAACTCTTAAAAAACCTGGAAAACCTCCACCATCCCAACATCCACTAATTCCATATAAAACTTAACAATTAAAGAAATAATGGACTATATATGTCTATTTTACACCTGACAACCTCGCTCTCTAATGAAAACTAGACACTAGACATCCACATTTGAGAACACAACTCTCCTCCAAAAGTAGTAAATAAAACAAATGCATAGAATACAACCAATAAATGTTGAGGATGTCATCATATGACTATATATAAATAAAAAAAGTCTCCATGGGACTAATGTGACCCCATAATTAGTGGACACCCCTGACACACATCAAACAATCTGGTCTGGCCTCTGATTGGTGTAGTCAACACTAGGGGAATGAGAATCCTCTCTATGTCAAGAACCAAAGCATGGACTAGAGTGGGTGAAACAAAGGAGTGTGATTATCTAGAATCAAAAAAGGTGAAAATAAATGTACATGATAAACTGAGTGTACATCAAATGATCTTTGGCCCATCCAGTGCTACTGACTCCACTTCCAGTAACTAACCACTCCCAGATCCTCTACCTATCAATTATTGGCTACCTTCATATCCATGCTCACGTCAGGGTACCTAAAAATAAAGAAAATACTAAGTTCAGCCTTTAACTATTCCATCTCCCCTCAGTGTAGCATATTACTACTTCCCTAAATGTTGAAATGGCCTCATTGTTAAAAGATATTGAAGTTGAAAATTAACATGTATTCCTCCACCAAAATGAGCTCAAAGAGCCACTAGGAAATGGTTTTGGTGATTTCCATGAACCCCATAGACAAAACACACTATCCTTAATCCCAAAATAAAAGCACCAAAACCACTAGCCCCAGAATACTAGAAAGGAGACTACTGAGGCCAACTCTCCTCTAGTTGAAACATCAAAGGCTTGAGTTCCTTAGACCTACCTATAATAACTTTTCTACTTGTGGAAACTTATTGGTTCTCCTCTTACAGTAATCCTTATCATGAGTGAATCCTATTGATCACATTTTCCTTATTTTTAACCTCTAGATATGTTGACACGTAAAAGGAGTAACTACATACTAGATCAAAGTATGGAGTGCCTCCTTAAGACATATCACACAAGAATCCTCATCTAGAAAAAGATCTCAGGAAAAGTGGAGAATTTCCTTGAACCTAATCCCTTGAATCCATATAGAATAACTCCCTTACCAAAGAGAAAGAATATCATACCTCTATAGTGCCTTTATAGTCAATGAAAGGAACTCAACCCAGAACTCTTTCTTAAAGTCAACCCATGAAACATCTTCCTCCTTCTTCTCACCTATATATAGTTTCCCCCACTATTGTATAGCCCATCAGATCGAACTAACTACCAAAGGGACCCTATACTCCACCAGGTCCCGGATTAAATATAAGGCTATATCAAGCTCCTCTAACCATCTCTCTATCTTTACATCAGAAATGTTTCCCTCAAACATCCCCAAATCCTACCACTGAAAAAATTATAACATACTCTACCATTGGTCATCCTCCTCAGCTAGATCAACTCTTTGGTGATCAATCAGAACAACCTGCTGAAACTCTATTACCTAAACCACACACGAATAATGATCAAGATCTATAGATGAAAGGTAAAACAAGGATTTACTAATCCTACTAGTATGGAATTTTATTTTTATTCATTTTATTCATTTTAATTTATATTTTAACTTCCCATAACCAAAACCACCCATTTCGTAAAAGAACTCAATCCAATCATGATACATGTATTTCTTCAAGGTCTATATCCTGCAAGAAGGTCTACCTTGCTTGGTCATTCAATAAGATCATAGCTCATGCAGTGGATCATGGGAGGACCCAAAATACCATATCATATCTGGTATCCCTATCCTATGTCACACACCAAGGTCAAATGGAACAATTACCATATAAACCTATGCAATCCTCACTTCATCTAACTCTAAAATTTTACTTATCTCTCAACCATCACATCTGATACCACTCTGTTACAACCCCCTCCCACCAAAGATACTATAATTAAGGGAGAGAGATAATGACCTCCAAGTCCCACCTCCTATAGGCCTTGGGTTGAAGACTATCACCAATGGTAAAAAAATCATATAAAATGGGAGGTATTACCCTCTATAATAATATAGGTTCTAGAGATTGGATGAATCAACCATAAGAAACTCAATGGCATGATATAAAAGAAAACAAAAAAATCCCACAATGCATGTATGAATAAACAGATAAAAATAAAAGTATGTAAAGTGAATACCCAAAATAAAATCAAATGAAGTGACACAAAAATAGTCCAAGGGTCTGATAAAGAAATGTCAATCACGGTTGACTTAATCCTTTTAAAAACCTGAAATAAATTTATATATGTAGGGTGAGCATACAAGTATACTCAGTAGGAAAATAAATGTCTCTAATGCAGATTTGAATGAAGAATACTAATACACCTATGAGAAAATATTATAACCAATATCACCTAAAAAGGTAAACTAACCAACCCAAACCTCCCCAAGGCGCACTCACCAAATAACGCAAGCCATTATAATAACATAATAAAAAGCATATTCATAAAGTGTACCCTTCATCACTTTCCCACTAATATGAAACTCCCACAACTCAATGGAATACATACCGGTTCTCTCATCTCTTCTATATAACATATAACACTTCCCCACAACACAGTAAAGTCACATCTCCCCCGAAGAAACCTAGGCCACCGCCCCATAGTACGGTCACATCTCATATCACCTGAAGAAACCTGGGGAATCACATAAAAACCAAAACTAGTGTAGTAGGGTATCCTAAACATGTATTAAATAAAACTCATTCCCACCCTTTATCTTGCATGACCCCCACCATAATACTTCCCACAACATGGTCACATCACATCTATCCTGAAGAAACTTTTTTTATCACCTAGTTCACTATCAGACCTACAGTCATCATAACCTATGCATATCTGCTCAACTTAAAGACAAAGAAGAGAAGAGTAGGTATCCATCCATCCATACTCACCATTAGGATAATGGAAAAAACAACCCTAAATATATATGAGTTTTGGAACATGGTTTTAGAAGCTGGTGGGTGCGTATACAAATCTCAATGAATATAAAAAGTATATATATATATAATCCACACACAATCCCATCTTATAGGATTACAATAAGCACTGAACAACTCACAAAATTTCTCCTTTCACTTACACCTATAAATGCAGAAAAACCATACAACAACCCATAAGTCAAATTTCACATTACTATCCAATTTCATTTAAACATCCCATTCCTTTCATTATTTATAAATAACCATATTTAATAACATAGCCTATTATTAATTTTACCATTAACCATTCCCATCCAATTCACCAAACTATCCTGATCCATTTAAAACATTACTAACTAGTTATTTCATCACTTCTCATGTATCTAGCACAACATTACCATTCTTGTATCATATTCCACATAACACAACCACACATCATCTCCCCACATCACAGACTCATACCAATAACACATCAATCCAAACCTCATTGAAAAAATAAATTACATCCCCATAGTATGGCCTCATACCAACAACACATTTCCACACATCACAACTACACATATCCACCCTACATAATGACTACACCACAATACATCACAAAAACATAAAATTTTTCATATTTAAGAAAATAGTGTCTTTCATCACATTCCAATTAATTATTTTATGTGTATTATCACACAATCCATAAATATCATGGAATCCATTTTATTAGATAAATATAAGTGTTTATCCAGTTTCCATTTCAAGTGATATCATAACAATCAATATGATTTCCATATCAAAATAACTACTGCACAAGAAAGGTCGCCCAAAGTCCATGATTTTTAGTGGGGCGTCAAGCCCATCAATTAATAATATCAAGAAAATAATATCAAGGATATAAAAACATGCGATTCATTTATCATCCCCTTTAATTTTAATTTAAACAATTAATTTTTCTTGATTATTTTCTAGCGCAAGCCATCCCCTATAGATAAACAAGAGTAAACCCCAACCACATGATACACAATAATGAGAAATGAGGGATTCCCTATCTAAAAGAAGCTTTTATAACTCATTGCACACCATAAGTAAAAGAAGAAATACCCACAAACCAAAAAAACATGAAAACCACCTAGATAAACCTAAAAAACATCAAGGGTTATCAAAAACATAGCCCACACATATTCCAAATTAAAACCTCACCATCGAAGTATATTTATGAGAGAATAAAAATAGAAACCGATAATTAAAGGACAAGAAATTACCCCCAATATCCAATGAGAATCGAATAGATTCAATGAGTCAAGGTGAGGGAATGAGAGTTAGAATATCCTCCCAAGATTCCTAGGGATCTACCCAAGAAGAGAAGAAGGGATGGTATAAAAATAGAAAAATATCTAATAATAAACCATTTTTCTAACATTTATTCATCATGTATTTCTTTCATGACATGAATTACAAGGGTTTAAGTTTCCACAAAAAACTCACTCACCATAAACTGATTAAATTAATTGCTTTGAATAATGTTTTCATGATGTTTATCCATCTCTTGGAATTCCCCACTTAATCCATATACAAGACGCAAAACCAGATGGCCACACAAGCCATGAACCTTCAATTAGTGATGTGAATTCAGTTCACACTGTGTACTACCACATTTAGTACTTATAGAGATTTGGATCATCTAATCCCCCTACACCTCCTCTAAATTCCTCTAATTTCAA
Source organism: Viscum album (assembly GCA_963277665.1). Classification (NCBI taxonomy): domain Eukaryota; kingdom Viridiplantae; phylum Streptophyta; class Magnoliopsida; order Santalales; family Viscaceae; genus Viscum; species Viscum album. Next base: position 1,281,902,864 of record OY728156.1, read on the forward strand.
AAATAGAAAATTAATAGGAAATTAAGTCATGGGTCATTACAGATGTTGGGAGATTTTTTCTAGATTCACATTATAATAATATATTTCATTTTTAGAAAATTATCAATGTTAAATGTGGAGATTGTTTAATTGATATTTAATTCTTAAATACATGTGCTAAGGATTTTTCACATTGTTTTCCACAAGTGAATACCATGAAAATATTTATTTTCATGATGGATATGAATTGAAGATTACAAGAAAATTTGATGAAGGGCATGAAATATTATTTGAGGAAAATATATTTATATTATCGCATGAATATTATTGAAGAAGGAATTTTAAGTTGGTTGAAAATTTGGTACTTATTAATTTACAATGTATTGTAATGGGATTCATCTAAAAATACAGATAACTAAGAGGTCCATCCATCCAACTTAGCAAAGAAATTATGGGATCTGGGATCAACTGCATGTAAGGTATTTAACTAGAAAAATTGAATTCCAACTAAGTATATGTGGCTATTTATAGGAATAAAGGTGCACACTAGGGAACATGGGTGTATTATAGTGGCTCTACCATGTGAGGTGTCATAGCGGCGAAGGTGTTGACACTAGTCGGTGCCATCGGGAATTGGGATTGGACCTTGGTACTCACTTATTTCAGGGTCTAGAGTTCTTTGTAACAAATATAAGTGCCCGAAAAAGTGGAAATTAGGTGTGGGATAGTGGAATATATGTGGTCATTGTATCTCCATTAAAATGTTATAAATAAAAGGTTTTCTATCCAATATGACTAATTTTAGCCATCTGATCTCTTCCAACATTTCTCATCTTCATCCCTCACTCTAGGTATCTATTGTACATGGGTTATCCACCATTGATGAGAAACCGTGATCATTCCCATGTTCACTGAATCAAACTAACATTCAGGTCCACATTAAAGAAGGTCTCGATGACCTTATGATATCCCGAAAAATCTGAGATATATGTTGCACATGGTTTTCATGCCTATGAAATGCATGAATATAATTAGTCAATATGTGATGATATCCTAATGTAGTTGTGCTTTTAGATAAAGTTAATGAGTGATAAATACATGATGTACATCTGAGATTAATGGGAATGCATGCAATTACACTTTCATGCATGTAGACCAAATTGGAAATGAAAGACACCACATAAAGAATAAAGGAAAACCAATCCTTCTGGTTTATCCCTTTACAACATGAAGGATGAGTGATTACTAAGTCGTCAAGCATTTGAAATGTCATGAGTGTAATGATACATGCATGAAGAGTGAGCTGTTGTGATAATGAACCACATGAATGAATGATGAGTACCATAATCCTTTGGTCATTCAAAGATGTAATCCACACACTAGCTTCATGATGGATGCCTCCATGAAGAAATAAGGATACCCTAACCCATGGGTATTCTTTATAAGTTTTATGAAAAATAATACCCATGAAAATTATGTGGTATTCAATAAGAGGAAAATATAATACATTAGAGTATTGGGGTATTCATATTTAATGGTGGAGAATAATTTTTTTTTATTCATAAACACATTTAAATGAGTTTTTAAATGATGAATTTAAATCATGTAATTAATTATTAATTATCACATGCATAATTATTGTTTTATTGTGGTTAAATTGTGCATGTAGTTGATGAAAAAATAGTGTACTAAATTGCATGTTTTTTTGGAGAACTCGATACATCCTTGTATCAAAGAGATAATTTGAGTTTTGAGATCATTTGATTTTATCCTTATTGGTGGATACTAAAGATCTTGAAGGATTCTCAAGACCATAATTATTAAATATTATGAGGAAGTACACGAGCAAGTGTGATACAGTAAGCTTGTACATGAATACCAAGAGAGAATCCTATGGTGGATCGTTGAGAAGAATAAGGATCTTGTGATTGGGAGTATATCTAGTTATAGAAGAGGCTTTAAGAGAAAAATATGTTTAGGGGGTATAACATACCGATACATAGGATTTGGATCTCTAGGGGTATAACCAAGATCAATTGGAGAATCAATTACTAGGGTGCATAACCAGTCTCTACCTAAACTGCTATAATTGATGATATGATTATAGTAGAGAATCCATGCTAGGGAGAATAACCAATATGATAAAGAGTAGTCCATTCATCCAAAACTTGTAAATATTATGTGCTTATCTCTCATAAATTACTATAGAACATGATTTGAGATTGAGAGTTTATATTTAGTGGGTCGAGAACCTGAAAAAAGTTAAGAGATGTTGAATCTAAAAGGGAAATAATTCCTAAAAATAGTGTACCACTGATTCACCATCCTCTCAGTGGTCCCAAACCCAGTCTTGGATTCTACAATTAGTCTCAGATCGAATTTCAACTATAAAGATCCAAGAGTTTTTCAATATAGAATCAGATAATGATTATAAATAGTTCATTACCCTTATTTTAAGAATGTACAAAAAGGGTAAAGTGAAGAAAAATGAAAATATTTCCCCAAGAATAATTTGATGAGTGGGGATGAAATAAATCTCCTTGTATTCCATAAGAAAAAGAAGAAGAAGAAGAAGAAGAACTCATCCCAGATTTTGTGCTCTCTAGTCAAGTTAAAATATGAATCTAATGTTATCTATAACTTTAATACTTTTTTGGAGAAAAATTGTGAATGTTAAGACTGTATCCTATATATGAAAATGAAATGTGAATCTGGTGATGAAAAGTAAACAACATCAATTTTCTATTCCAAGGAATTCTCATGAAATGATAAATAAGATCAATGGATAATCATGCATGAAATTTACTATTCAATGGTGAAATATTTTTCCTTATAAAATAAAATATTTAGAATAGAAGAACTGTTTATGCATCTCACCACAAATAAAATGGGAACCAATATGAATGATAAAAGTGATATGAGAGATGATATTTACCAAGAAATTCTATATAATATATCCATATAAAAGGAGATGAAGGTCAGCATCAAATCTCTCAAAACCCAACTTGAAGAAAATATACAATCATGTATGGGTGCTACTTGAAATATTAAAGTAATAGTTTCTCAATTAAATAGAAAGATATGAAAATGTTATACCTTGAGGAGGAGAAGAAACCCTTTAAATATATGATAAATATCCTACAAAAATATTTCTCAATTTTTTTTACAATAAATAGAAACCTATATATGAAATTTATAAGTGAATATTTGTTCCATAAAAAATCTAGAAATATGGTTCCATAAAAAATAAAAGCACCAAAATGTTTCTATTGTGGATAGTATGGTCACATAATGATTATATGTTTTGAATATAACAATCCAAAAGATTTTAGAAGAACTCCATTAGTTTAAAAATCTTAAATTAGGATAGACCAAATGAGGTATGAATTTTTTAGTAAATGTTTCATATTTTCTAACTACAGTCATATGGTATGGTATTTCACTTGGAGGAAAACATGGAAGGGTAAAGAATCCAAATGGATAAAGTCCACTCCTATGACTTATAATTAAATTTATTATCTATAAGAAAGACCTATTAAGATAGAAAAACTGGTTTAACAATTTTTCGGATAAAAATTATTCTCAACAAAGGGTGTTTCAAGAACCAAAATCCAAGAAATCACATCAACACTCTTGGAAGAAATAGATAAAAATTTGGATGTAAAAAATAAGAGGTTTTACCAACTATGAAGGAGTTAAAAAAAGTTACTACACATAAAGAGGAAATATATGGGAATTAAATATGTGAACACTCAATAAATCATGTCAATATTAAAGAAAGAACATTCCATACTGAGCTTGTAAAGAAAAAGAAAACAAGGGTGATAGAAAACTATCCCCTTTAATGTTTCCTCTAGAAAAAACAATTGGATCCTCCTTATTCCCTATTATATTATATTTTATGACCTAAAATTTAATAAATTAAAGGATAATTGTTGTTCATCATATAATTCATCAATTTCTATGACAAAGAAGATGAGTGCATCCCTTGATGGGGAGGTTACATGAGAATTGAGGTAGGTCAATCACATTATCTAACCCTACTTTAATTTTATCATTCTGATAAATTTTGGGAGAGTGTTGGTTGATGAAAAGATAATATAAATGGGGATTTATTATTATTCACTTGATCTTTTTTGATGTGTTTTTTAAAGTGTGTGCATGATTTTTAATTTCAATTATAAATATTCACCCTATATTGAGAATCAAGAATTCATAATCTTGGTATCACATGTGAGTTTTTTATGGATAGCTTATACAACCTAGATTATATCTCTCTTGTTTTCTAAATTATGTTAATTAGACTTATATTTTATTAATTAAAGGCTATTTTCTAAGAGAATCATGTGATATCATCCCATTATTTTAAAAAATAATGATGTTTTTTTGAAGAAAGATTATATGAGAAAACAACCAAATTATCCTTTTCACTTGATTGTTAATCAAGGGGAGAAGAAATATAGAACCACACATTGTACTTTTATGATGTGAATGGATATTGACATCAAAATAAAAATGGAGATATTATTGGAACCATGTGTTTCATTTGTTTTCAATGGGTTTAAATGTGTCAATATGTGAAGTGGTTATGTTGAGAGAATTTTTATGGATTCACATTATAGAATTAGACGTAATGCTTGGTAAATTATCCTTGTTTAATTTAACTAATTTTTAACTAATATTTAATTATTAAATAGATGTTCTATGTAGTTTTTAAATTGTTTTCCTCAAGTGAAGACCATGAAAATATTTATTTTCATGATGAAGAGTAAATGAATATTCCATGAAAAATTGATGAAGGTCATGTAATAATATTTGAGGAAAATATATTTATATTATAGTATGAATAATCTTAAATAAGGTTTTTGAGGTGGGATTTAAATTTGCTACATAGTAATTTACTAAGTATTGGAGTGGACTTTATCAAAAAATATGGCCAACCAAGAGAGCTTGCCATCCAACTCAACCAATACATTATATGAGATGGCCTCAAACACATGAAAGGGAGTCAACTATCAAACCCACATGGTGGCTGAGTATGTGGGACTGTGTATTGGCCCCCAAGTGCACGCGGAGGTGCATAGGTGTATTATAGTGGTGACACCATGTGGGGTGGCACGTTAGTGGAGGTTATGACAAAAGTTAGTGAAAGTGAGAATTAGAAGGTAACCCTAGTACTCGCTTCTTATAGGGCCATGAAGTGAATTTTAATAAATGGAATCAACCGAATGAGCACAAATCCACTGTGGTATAGTGGAATATGCACAGTAGCTATAAATACATTAAAATGTTACAAATAAAAGGCCGGTGGTCTGATACAACTGATTCTATCTATCTGATCTCTTCTTGACTTTGTCATCTTCATTCCTCACTCAATGGATCTAATTTTTGTGGGTTAACTGCCATTGATGATCCATAGTGGTCATGAACACATTCACCAAATTAGGATGACATACTCTTCCACATTAACAAATTCCCCAATGGCCTTCTTATATTCAAGCAAGTCTAAGATATATGTTGCACATGGTTTTCATGCATCTACCATGAATGAGAAAAAGTACTTGATCTGTGATGATCGCTTGATTAAGTAGATCCATCATACAAATTTAACACATGATAAATAAATGAGGCATGTAAAAAATAAATACATTCATGTAGGTAAACTTTTATGCATGTAGTCTAAATTGAAAATGAATGATGTCACACATAGAGTAAATGTAACCCAATCCTTTAGGTTTATGATTTTACAGCATGAAGGATGAGTGATGCTTGAGTATTCAGTAATTTGAAATGTTGCTTATATAATGATACATGCATGGAGGGTGAGACGTAGATGATAACTATATGATTTAAAGAATGATGATCACCCAAATCCTTCAAGAGTTTAAATATGGAAGCCACACATTGGCTGCATGATGGTAGTCTGTGTAAAGAAATAAGGATACTCTAACCCAAAGATATTCCTTATGAGTTTCAAGAAAAGTAATACCCACAATAATTAAAAGGTATTCTATAGAAGGAGAATATAATACCTTAGAGTCTTTGGGTATTCATATTTGAAGGATTAGAATAAATGTGTTTATTTATAAACACATTTAAATGATTATTTAAATGGGGAGTTTAAATCATGTAATTAAGGAGTTATTATCACATATATAATTATTGTTTTTTGTGGATAAATTATTCTTGTAGGTGATGAAAAAAGTGTGAGCTAAGTTTCAAGATTATTTTTGATAACTTGACACACTATTGTATCAAAGACAGAAGTCAAATTTCAAGACCTATGGAGTTGATCCTTATTAGTGTCTAATGGATATCTTAAAAAAGTATCAAGACCAACATTGATGAAGTTTTTTAGGAAGTACATGATAAAGTGTGTTCTACCAAGATTGTAGAGGAAGATGAAGATATTATTCTACAACGGATCATCGAGAAGAAGAAGGATCTTGTGACTAGGGGTATAACCAGTTAATGAGGAGGCTCAATAAGAATAAGATGTTTGGGGGGTATGACTAACCAAGGTAGAAGAGTTAGATCACATAAGGGTATAACCAGGATCAGCTAGAGGATCGACTCTTGGAGTGTATAACCAGTTATTTCCTAAACCATTGTAATTGATGATAAGATTATAATGGAGAATCCATGTTGGTGGGAAAACCAACATGACAAGGAGTATCTATTTCATATAAAATTTTAAATGTTGTGTTCTTATCTCTCTTATATTACTACTGCACACGAGGTGCGATTGAGAGTTTATATTGAGTGGATTGAGCACTTGAACAAAGTTCCAAAGTTTGAAACTAAAAGGGAAAGAAATCAAAAAAATAGTGTCTCACTAATTCAGCCCCCCCAATGGTACATTACTAATCCTAAGATTATACAAAAACCTAAATAAGGGTACACCAAAATTCATGCAAGGATTTGTTCACCTCTACGTTAGGGTAAGAAAAAGAAGCATGAACTCCCATAAGGGTAGGATAAATGCCATGCAATAATGAAAAGAAGGAAAATATTAATAGAAACATATTAAATCTACATTTAATTAACAACACAAAATATGGGGAAACCAAATCAATAGTTGGGGGTTACATGGATTTGGAGCTCGCATTTTACTTGGTTGGAATGACCATCACGACAAACTCAATGACTGACACTAATCGAAGAGAGTGTGGTCGATCAATGTTGATAGACCTAGAGATTGACAGTGGTTTATTTAATTTATTTTTTAGTAGTTCTTTATTTATTTCGTACATGTCACATGCACATATCACTGCATATGCTAGTTAGTACAGGTCAGAGTTGGTGGTTCCCTACTGAGTTATATACTCACACCATGCATGGGTATCCATTGCACATGGGTACCAAGGTAGACAATCACTTGGTTGTAGGTATATGTTGGGCTGAGTCCTATGGCAATGACGTTGGATGTTTGGTTAGATAGCTTATATTCCATCGGGAACAAGGAATGTGGCATGGCTCAAGGTTGTTGTGGAGCTAACACCCTTATTTTATTCTCAGTGCAGTTTCTATTTATAGCTCTTGCTTTATGTTTTGTTTATAATGTATAATACTTTCTTATTTTATTTGTTATTGTGCACTCTGAAACATGGGGTATATTCTCCCCATAGTACCTCCTTAGACCCCATATCGCTAGTTGGTTGTCTCTGGTGTTTACTGATGCACTCTTGAGGTCGCATGGCAGTCTGGTTCAACCACTGTTTTAAGTTGAGTTGGGTCAGGTGGTCACAACCACATCTAAGGGATGTGAAGAAGCTAAGGTAAAAAACTCCTATTTTCCACTGGAGAAGTTCATTCAAGAGTGGTTGTCTCGGGGTCTCAATGGTGTTAGTGAAAACTATCTTGACTCACAAATTGAATTTTTATATGAAAAAATGGTTTATGACTATTTCAACTATAAGGAATACCTCGCAGTCTTGGAGTTTATTTCCTCTATTAGTGAAGGTAATGTCTGATCCAATCCAGAGGTGGACACTCAAGACTTATCATGGAAATTTTTCTCCCACAACACTTAAGACTTATATGGTGAAGACATCAAGGTAGAGAATAAATATTATGACGACCAGGAACCAAATTCTTTTGACATCGATGACCCGACCGACCATTGGTAGAAACCTAGAAATTGGAAGAGATGTTGGCATCCACATAGGGTTGGGCTATAGAATATGGGTAAAAGGTAAATTATTTTTGTTGGTTACTCAATCCTTGATGTCTCTTAGTTTTTTTCTCACTTTATTTTGATGGTTTTTGTTGGTCTTTTTGACACTGGACTTTGTGCTCACTTTTGAAAATGAGGGCACTATGCTTTGTGTGACCTCATCCTCTTCTCTTCCTACTTTTGTTTTTTTATAAAGGGGCCTTGAACCATGATGTTTTGAATTATTATAACTTAAAATTATTATTAATTATTGTATTAATAAATCATAATAACATTATTAAAATATATAATAGACCCATGTGTATATACATAGAAAGGATTGTTTTTTTATTAGTAAAGAGGAAATGTGCAAGGTCATTAACACATTTTAATTTCATTTTAAATGAAATGGGTTATTGATTTTCATTGTTTTGATGAAAATTTCAATAAAGGTATTAACCTATTTGGTGTCTCATACTTGTAAAATGTTTTGGCCAAAACTCTTTAAAAAAATTAAAATAAAAACCCATAAAAAACTCAGTGTTTGAAGTGAAGGAAGGAAAAATAAATAGAAGTGGTCATTTTATTTCGTTTCAAATTACAAATGGTCGAAAGGAAGAATTACAAAGCTACAAATAAAACATACAACCCACATGCAGAAAAGAAGAATAAAACCCTATCATTTCATTGGATATCCAACGGACTCAACAGCTGAACCATCCATAACTTGGCTCCCGTCAGCCCCAACCTGAGTCTTCTCATCAGCGACGGTCTTGGACCCCTCCTCCTCCTCCTCCGCCAACACCAACCATTGTGCCATCTCATCTTCATCCAACACCTCCTCCATTGAAACATAATATTCTCTTGCATCATCTTCTACCTCCTTCTTCACCGCTTTTAGTGCCACATAAGTGTTGACTACCGCCACCTCCCCTCCACCGACTATTGTTACCATTGAAAATTAAGGACCAGCAGCGCCACCATCTCATCTTCATCCAACACCTCCTCAATTATAATAAATGTATATTTATAATAAATATATAGTTTTAAATATAATAATAATCATAAATATAAAATTATAATCAATATATAATTATAAATATAATAATAATAAATATAATAAATATATAATTATAACAATTATATAATTATAAAAAATATATAATTGTATAATTATAATAAATATACAATTAAAATAAATATATAACTATAATAATTACATAATTATAATTATAATAAATATATAATTATAATAAATATACAATTATAAGAAATATATAATTATAATAATTGTAAAATTATAATAATTATATAATTATAAATATAATAAATATATTTATAATAAATATATTTATTATAATAAATATAACTACTAAAATAAATATAATAAATTTATATTTATATTTAATATATAATAATAATAATTATATAATTATAAATATAATAAATATATAATTATAGTAATGGTATATTTATAAAAAAATATATAATTATAAAAAAACTAATAATAATAATCAATACATAATTATACTCAATATATAATTGTAAATATAATAATTATATAATTATAATAAATATAAAATTATAATTACAATAATTATATTATTATAAATATAATAAATATATAATTATAACAATTATATAATTATAATAAATATATAATTATAATAAATATACAATTACAATAAATATATAACTATAATAATTATATAATTATAATTATAACAAATATATAATTATAACAAATATAATAAATTTATAATTATATCTATCATATGATAATAATAAATATATAATTACAATATTTATATAATTATAAATATAAAAAACATATAATTATAATAATTGTATATTTATAATAAATATATAATTATAAATATAATAATAATTATAAATATATAATTATAATCAATATATAATTATAAATGCAATAATTATATAATTATAATAAATATACAATTATATTTCTAATAATTATATAATTATAAATTATAATAAATATATAATTATAACAATTATATAATTATAATAAATATATAATTATAAATATAATAATTATATAATTATAATAAATATACAATTACAACAAATATATAAATATAATAATTATATAATTATAATCATAATAAATATATAATAATTGCTTCTTTTCTATTCTCTTTATAATAAGGGGCTTGACCTCGAACTTTTTCGAATAATTATAATAAATATAAAATTATAATAAATATATAATTATAATAATTAAATAATTACAATAATAATAAATATATAATTATAAATATAATTATTTAATAATTATAATAAATATAAAATTATAAATATAATAAATATACAATTATAATAAATATATAATTATAATAATTAAATAATTATAGTTATAATAAATATATCATTATAATAAATATATAATTATAAATATAATAATTATATTGTTATAATAAATATAAAATTATAAATATAATAAATATATAATTATAATAATTATATAATTATATAATTATTGTAATTATTGTAATTGTATAATTACATATTTATTATAATTATAATAATTAAATAATTATATATTTATTATATTTGTATTTATAATTATATTTATTATAATTACTATAAATATGTAATTATATAATTATTATAATTATAATAATTCTATAGTTATAGATTTATAATAAAAATATAATTATAAATATAATAAATATATAATTATAAAAAATATGCAATTATAATAAATATATTATTATAATAATTATATTTATAACTACAAATATAATAAATATATAAATATATAAATAAATAAATATATAATATATAATTATTATAATTATAATAAATATATAATTATATAATTATTATAATTATATATTTATCCCTAAACACCTATAATATATTATTAATAATTATATATTTATTATATTTGTAATTGTATATTTATTATAATTATAATAAATAAAATTATTATAATTATAATAAATAAAATTATTATAATTATAATAAATAAAATTATTATAATTATAATAAATAAAATTATTATAATTATAATAAATACAATTATTATAATTATTATGAATATAATATATATAATTATAATAATTATACAATTATAATAATTATTTAATTATAATAGATATATAATAATAAATATAATAAATATATAATTATAAATATAATAAATATATAATTATTAATATAATAAATATAAAATTATAATAATTAAATAATTTTAATAAATATATAATTTTAATAAATATATAATTTTAATAATTATATAATTATATATTTATAATATTTATAATTATATATTTATTATAATTATATATTTATTATATTTATAATTAAAATTATAAATTTATTATAATTATTTAATTATAGTAATTATATAATTATAAATATAATAATTATATAATTATAAATATAATAAATATATAATTATAATAAATATAAAAATATAATAAATATATAATATAATAAATATAAAAATATAATAAATATATAATTATAATAAAGATAAAAATATAAAAATATAATTATTATAATTATAAGAAATATATTATTATATATTATTATAATTGTATATTTATTATAATTATATATTTATTTTAATTATAATTATATAATTATTATAGTTATATTTTTTTGTAATTGTATATTTATTATAATTATATAACGATTATATTTATAATTATATAATTATTATAATTATTATAATTGTTTTAATTATATATTTATTATATTTATAATTATATAATTAATGTAATTATAATTTTATATTTATTATAATTATATATTTATTATATTTATAATTATCTATTCATTATAATTATATATTTATTACTATTATTATATTTATAATTATATATTTATTATAATTATATAATTTTTATAATTATATATTTATTATATTTATAATTATATAAATATTCTAATTATATAATTATTATAATTATATAATTATTATAAATATAATTGTAAAATTATTATATTTTTTAGTGATTATATTTATTATAAATATATTTATTATAATTGTAATTGTAAATATATATATATATATATATATATATATATATATATATATATATATATAAGGTGGGTTGGGGATGGGTGGTGTGGGGATTTTGGAAAAAAAAACTTGAGCGTTAATCCAATTGGCGTTGTAGGTTGTTTCTCAAAGCACCAATTGAATTGGTGCTCAACAAACCCATTTCCCTAAATAAAAAAAAATCTAAACCCCTTAAATTTTAAAAAAATAAAAAAAACCCTTTTAACCAATTTTTTGGTTGCACGACCTGACGGAGCTTGAATCCCAGAACCCTCCAGAGCACACCCAGTTGGTTGGGATTGAGGCTTCGAATTGCATCAGATACCTCTCAAATGACTCTCATCGTCAAGAATCAAAACCAAACCTGGGGAAAGAAAAAAAGGGGTCCAAACGACCACCCCATGAGATAACTCTCAAGGGTCTCATCATACCTCAAACAGTACTCTTAGCCTAACATTCTAATTGAAACACTCACAAAAATATCATAAAATTAGATCACCAAACAACCACATCACCACCTCTCATCGGGGAAAAACCCAAAAAATTAGTACCAACCCTAAACCCCCACATTCCTATCAAACCATAACATAACCACCTCTCACCATAAATCATCACCATATCACTTTACTATTCACACAATCATCTGCACAACTATCCCAACATCCACACAGCCCAAGATAACAACTATCACAATCAATAAACAAACTATCTACTTTGGGCAGAACTAACTCACCCACATGGTTTCAATCACTTTAAAGTATAACATGTCTTGATTATGATTCAGGTCCTTCATTTTCATATTTTAGAAAATTTATCACACATCAATAAAACAACACAACAAAAGAACAACACATCTCATAAAAATCTAAGATCCAAACACCACATCTTTAAAACAAAACAGAGTGAAAAAAACTTAAAAGAAATTCGGGTTCTAGGCACACATCTGTGTCTCACGTTCCAAAGTACTCTCCTCCAGGCTACCATGCCTTCACAAAATGTGAACCAAGTGAATGTTTTGTCCACTTGGAACCTTCTCTTAATGATCCTGGATCTCTACCGGCTAGTCGAATAATGTCATGTTGTCTTTGATATCCAACTCTCCCCATTCAATGAGAATGGATTCATCATGAAAATATTGACGTAGCTGAGAGACATGGAAGACATCTTGGATATTCTCTAACCATAGTGGGATAATCCACCTCACCAATATGTCCCATCACCTCAAAGGTCCCAACAAACTAGAGATAAGTCTTATTCTCCTTACCAAACCTCCACTATCCACGTCAAGGGAAGACTCTCAAGAACATGTGGTCTCTAAACTCGAACTCCAATGGCCTCCTCCTATGATTGGAATAAGACTTATATTGGTCTTATGTTGCTTTCATCTTCCCATAAACAAGATGAATCTTTTATATCATGCTCTTTAACACACCAAGACTAAGAAATGATGCATCCCCAATCTCCATACAAAATAACAGATAATGAAATTTCCACCCATAAAAACCCTTAAATGGGGCCATGCTAATAGATGAGTGATAGTTGTTATTATACACAAACTTAACCAAAGGTTGGTTCATTACCTGTGATCCACTGAAGTCTAAGATGAATGATTGAAACATATCCTCTAGAGTCTGGATAGTCTTCTCCAACATCCCTTTTTTATATGGTTGGAAAGCAGTGTTGATACATAACTAAGTGTCAAAATAATGTTACAATCCCCTCTAGAATTGTGAGGTAAAACATGCATCTTGATTTGAGATAATGGAACTCAGAATTCCTTGCAACCACACCACCTCATCAATGTACCTCCTCTCTAAAACATCCACAACACCCAACTCCTTGATCACTAAGAAGTAAATTGAGTTCATCAACCAATCCATGATTACCCAGATAACATAAACACATACATGAGCTTTGTGGTAACCCTATGATGGAAATCCATTGATATGTCATCTAATTTCCACTCATGAACATTCAAAGGCTACAAAAAATCACCGATAACATGGTTCTTCGCATTTACTTGTTTTAAAATCATAAATTAAGCCACAAAAATTGATGCTTCTTGTTCTATCATGGGCCACTATAAATTCATCCTTAAGCCATGCTACATCTTGGATAAACCCGAGTGTACCGAAAAAGGTGATCTATGAAACTCATGAAGGACTCCCTCATGCATCATTTCAGAAATAAAATAACTCCCATAAAATAATATATGGTTCCAACCATCCTCTGACCATCCCTATAGAGCATTACTATGGCTAACAAGATCATGCATCACCTCTTTATCTAAGTCTTCCCACTAAAACTCCTCCACCTGCTATATCAGAGGAGAATGAACCATCATCTAAAACAAATAGTATCCACCATCAACCACTCCCTCATATAAGTGTAAGGATTCCAACTCCTCCATTATTTTCCAAACTTCCTCAGACTCCTGAACAAAATCCTTATATGATATCATGCTCAGAGAATATTCCACAAAATTCCCCTTTCCTGAGGTTTAAGATATCTAAAAGTCATAATATGAAATAAACTCCATCCACCTATATTGTTGCAAATTCATATAGTGATGAGAAAATATGTACCTCAAGATATTGTGATATGTGGATATCATAAAGCATTCCCCAATGAGGTAATGCTGCCATAAATTTAGTGTAATCACAAACACTACTAGATCCAGATCATGGGTGGCATAGTTATGCTCATGGGGTTGTAACAACCTAGACCCATAATATATCACTTTAATATACTACATCAACACACATACCAAGCACATACGAGAAGCATCATGAAGCACCTCAAATATCCCCCTCCTCTTGTAATCAGATCACTGGAGCATTGACCAACTTCCACTTTAGGTGGTTGAAAACTAATTGAAATTGATCAATCCACAAAAAATCCTGGTCTTTCTTGGTCAACACTACCAACAGGCTTGAAAATCAAGAGAAATCAGGTACAAACCACTGATAATAGCCTATAATACAAATGAAACTACTGACATCTTCCAATTTATTGTATTCTTACAAAGAAATAACTATCTCAACCTTCAATGGGAATATTTACACACCCTATTGAGATGTAAAATTCCATAAGAAATGAACCTATCATGTCCAAAAATTATACTTGGAAAACTTCCATTGATCTAGTGGCATCTAATAAACTACAAGTCATATTTGGTATGATTGGAATGCTCCTCCTATGAATTTGAGTAGACCAATATGTTTTTTATGAATACGCCTACAAATTGGTCCAGGAATTCAAGGAACATGAATTTCATGAGCATTGTGAACACATCTTGTTCATTCATGACACTTAAAGGCATGAATATGAACTCAAAGTGCCCATATCTACATCTGAATGTAGCCTTTGGGATATCTCCCACCTTCACCCTCAACTGGTGATACCCAGACTGTAGATAAATCTTATAAAACCAACTACCCCCTCTCAACTAGTCATAAATATCATCTATATTTGGAAGAGGGTAATAATTCTTCACTGTTACCTGATTCAACCTCTGGTATTCTATGCACAACCTCATATTACCATCCACATTATTGGTGAACAAAACTAGAGCTCACCACAATGACACATTGGGTTAGATGAAATCTTTTTTTAATTAGATCATCTATCTGAATTCTCATATCCCGTAATTCATAAGGTTCAATTTGATTAGGAGTCATTGATATTATAGTAGCATCAGACTACAAGTCTATCTCAGACTCAATATCATGTCAAGGGGGTAGCACCACAACCTCCTTGGAAAAAAAATCTAGAAACTCTAAATAAACCATAAGAACGTCCACCATCACAACATCCATTAATTCCATATAAATCTTGAACATCAAAGAATATGGGGATCCACATGTATACTGCCCAATTAACAACCCCACCAGTGAATGAAAACTAAACATTTCCCATCCACATCTAAGAACATGACCCCCCTCCAGAATTAGTCAATAACAACATAAAAAGAATAAAACCATTTTATGTTGATAATAATCATAAATTAATTTTATTAAATGGGAGGGGGAGAACAAAATGAAAGCCAAATAGGGGAAACAAAACCCCAATAAATAACCTAAGGGGGTCTAAAATAGTGAATCTCAAGCACGTCCCCTTTAATAAAATCAACCCCATTGGGTTTAATGATACCAGACATGTACAAAAACACCACCATCATGAAAGGGAACTCCACTAAGGCCAAGTAGTCCGCAACCTTATTCCCCTCCCTCCATGTATGGAGCACTGTAATATTATTGTTGAGAATAATTTTACATTTTCTTATAGCATAAAAGATCATCCAGGGAGAAACACCACATCCTTTCAAGGCATCATGTACAATTAAAGAGTTTGTTTTAACATCAGAGATCTCCAGCCCCTTTTGACTGCAAACTCTGAGGCCTGTGAGCATATCCATGGCCTCCACTTGGAAGGAATTTCCCTGGACCAGCCTGGCTGAAAAAGCTTTGTACACTAAACCATTGGTATCACAGAGCACTCCTCCTCCGTGCATGTTCCTCTGTACACAAGATCTGTTCGTGTTAAGTTTCAAGACACCCGAAGGAGGTTGCTATCTGACCCAATTTCCTATCCTGTTGTTGGAAGGAAACTCCAACCTGGATCCTATATGAAAATAATGGAAATAGGGGGCCTCCTTTAAAGATATCACTGCCTTGCTCAAGTCGAGTAACATGTTTTTTTTTCAGACGGTAATGACATGAGCCGTCATAGCCCGACCCTCATGATTTGACTTGTTCCACACCTACCAAAGACTCCAGCATCCTGTATGCAGTACCACTGATTAGACCACCCTCTCTGGTCCTCTCCCCTTAGAGCCATGGAACCATTTTTTTAGAAAGGAGAGGATATCCTCATTCAGATAAAGACCCACAGAGAATTTATTTAGGTATTTCCACACCTCCCTCGCTCATTCTCTACCGAAGAACAAGTGAGTTGTGCTCTCCTCCTTATGCACACTGCATCACATGCACCTAGATGAAATAGGAATACCACATCTATGGATATTATCATCAGTAGGGAGGCATCTATTTTGAATCATCAAACTGAGAAAGTTGAACGTAGTAGGGATGTTTTTCACCCAAACGATCTCATCCCAACCCCCAAACTACGCCTGATCATGAAAAAGACTATGGAATACCCTCAAAGAGAATAGGATCAAGGAGGAATTAGTGAAAACACATTTATCCTCTTCTTCATTAAGCTCGATGAGTTGAAAGACTCAAGATAATTCCTATCCAAAACTGCATTGATGAACTCAGGGTAAAGGCTAGCATCCTTGAATGAGATGTCAGTGATCAGAAAACCCATAAACCCCAGCACACCACCACCCCAATCCTAGTGCCCGAAGGAAAAATACCCTTTACCAACCATCCATCGAGAGAAGGTACGACGAACATTGACAATGGGACCAACATAGACCAGAGGGAAGAGTGACACCCCTCCACAGATCCACTAAGACATAATGAGGCCTCATGAATGGTGTTTCCCCAGAGATTACGTCGTTCCAGCATGCCCCATGCAAGCCTTGCATGCATGTTGTAGAGGGTATCCTTTAGGTTTCTAACATTGATACCTCCTTCACCCACTGACATTACTATTTTTTCCCAATCCACCCAATGTTTCTTCCCTTACAAATAAGGATACCAAATGAAGTTGTCTAGAATCCTATCAATAGATTTGACAACTCTATTTGGTACCTTGATAGAGGAGATTCCATGGATTGGAGAAGACCCCAAAATGTTATTCACCAGAGAGATCCTTCCTCTGAAAGATAAGAAAATATTTTTCCAGTTCATCACTCTGTCAGTAATCCTAGTGAGGAGAGCGTCAATGTCCCAGATATGATGTATTCCTGATGATATGGGCGCACCGAGATAAACCATAGAGAACTGCCCACTTTGGATTCCCAAAAGCCTGCTGACAGACTCCACCCTATCGGCAAAACACCAGTTGGAAATAAAGAATTCACTCTTAACTTTGTTAAAAATCTGACCACTCCATCGACAATACACTTCAAGTGCTCTGTTTAAGTTGCACAGTGATCTACTCTTAGCATTCATAAACAGAATGGTATCATCTGTGAACATGAGGTGAGATATCGCTGGAGCCTTCAACCAACAATGATAGGGGAGGATTCCCCCATTGTTAATGCTTCTTTGGATGAGACAACTTAAACCATCATTAATGAGAATAAAAAGATCCAGATAAATTGGGTCCCCTTGCCTAAGCCCATGGGTAGACTTGAAGAAACCATAAGATTTTCCCATAAAAGACACTGATATCCATGATGAACTGAAGCAACGAAAAATAATGTCGATGTTTCAGGAGTTAAAACCCATACCTAATAGAACTTGGTTAATTAAGATCCATTCAATCCAATCATAAGTTTTGTTTATATCGAGTTTAATGACCATGTTATACCCATGAGATTTTAAGTTGATGTCATTGAGTATCTCTTGAGCGAGAGTAATGGATTTCTGTATCGAGCACCCCTTGATGAATCCATGTTGTTACAAGGATATCCACTAGGTTAAATGAGTTTCCAGTTTGGAGTTAATGATGTAAGCCAAGATCTTATATAGAATGTTACACATACTCCCTCAGAGATAATGAGAGATCGAAGAAGGGATCTTGATCTTTGGAAAAAGAACCAAGGTGATGGCACTGGAAACTCGGGGAAAAGTACCCCCCCACAAAATAAATCCTGAATAACATTGATCAAATTACTCTTCACCATATCCCAAGAGTACCTATAAAAATAATCTGGGAAGCCATCACAACCCACAGTGCTATCTGGGTTTAAGTTCATGAGTGCATCCTTGATCTTCACCTCGTCAGGAACCACTCCTAGTCTATCATTAAACCGATCATATGTGAGGATGGGAATCACTTAAAAAAAGTTTGTGGTCTTTGATGGATACCCATTAGAAAGGATTTAATTTAGACCGTCCAGGAGATCCTGGAAAAAGGAGTTTTCCATGCCTCCCAGAACTTCCCTATCATCAGTGAAGGATACATCCTCCATCATGATATTCGGATTAACTAGTCGTCTCCTCTCCTTGATGCATTCTTGAAAGAAGGCAGAGTTCCTATCTCTTTACTTAAGCCATTTAATTTGATCTCTCTCCCTGACCATGTGATCCTTCTTGAGGAACAATTCCTCCATGATCCCCTTCTTCCTTGATAGCTCCTCATAGACCCTTTCATCCCACTCCTCCTCCAGACTACTCTCAAGATGGTCGACCTCCTTCATTACATCATTTAAATATTCCTTAGGGGGAACAAGGTCACTCGACCATGGAAGCATCTTAAGTTTCATCCTATTTATCTTACCATGAAAGATGTACCACTTGTTACCCTGAGAAGGAACAACCCAGACCAAGATAACCAGGTCATGGTAACCCATGCTATCCACCCAGAACTGGGAAAACTTGAACGCCTCATGCGACCTCTATGAAGAACACTAAGAAACAAGAAGAAGGGAATGGTTTGAGATTCCCCTGACCAGATGGGTCACCTTCACATTAGAGAAGATATAAATAGCTTGCATGTTAGCCAGGAAATGATCTAAATGGCCCCATGAGCGACAGTGCCCCCACTGGTTGTTACACCACATAAATTGGTCACCCATAAATCACAAGTCTGAGAGACCCTTAACTGCCATGAAATGAGTAAAATCCATGTTATCCCTCATAGGAAATGGGCCTCTACCCTTCCTTTAATCTGGGTCGGCCCCCACGTTGAAGTCCCCCCCCCCACGATCCACAGTTTAGATCCAGGTTCAAACTTTCCTAACTCCCACAAAGACTCTCAAATGTGTATATCGAAGCTCCCATACACACAAGAGGTAAAGAAGGAAACCAGGCCATGGGTTATCTTAAAAGTGAGAAACTGGTTCTCCACTTGGACTAAATCCATAGAAAACCTCTTATGCCAAAAGTCCAAAATATTCTTATTAACTGAGTAGGCTTGCATGATGCCATGCTACCTCATCTTTCTAAAAAACTCTCTAATTTCTGGAAGATTGTTGTTTTTGTTCAAGAATGGCCACCATGGCCACCTTTTGACTGGAGATGTTAGATGCAAGGAAGTCAGACTTAATCTGAGTTCCAATCCCATGAGCACTCCAAATTAACAAAGGAATCATTCAAAGGAGAGCTCCCTGGGACTGGCTCTAGAGACCTTATCCATCATGAAGTGGGAAGAGAATTACCCTTGAATCAACTTAACTTTGGATCTTGTATACATCCTTGATTCTTTAGAAAATTCCCCCACGGGAGACATATGACTACTTATCATGCACATACTGTGTTTTCTTCTAGAATGAGCTACGGATCGAGACCACTCCCACTAGATCTTGTTGGGTAGGGGGAATAGCCCTCAGAGGGAACTGGTAAGAGATTGGGTGAAGTCACCAAAGAAAGAGGTGGAGAACCCCCAGAGAATTCACCTAATACATGAGATAAAACCATTAAGTCCCTATAGTTAACTTCTAATCCTCCACCCGAAGGGTCTACACTGAGAGGGGCTGGGGACAGATGTTCCATGAGATTAGAACTAGATTGGAAAAAAACTATAGAGACCTTCAGAAGATTGTTCAGACCTAACAGAGAGGGTGAGACCCAGAAGGAAGAAACACTCCCCAAGATATAATAAATGAGTTCCAAGGAATCCTCCAAAAATTATCGTGCCATAGATTTCAAAGATACCACATGGGCGTCCTTAGAGAGAGGCAGGGGCCCTGAAAGTTCCTAATCCACCACAGAGACCTTCTCATACGAACTCAATGGATGAGACTGATCATTACCACCACCCCTAGTCACCACCCCATGATCTTGATATCCCTTATTCCTATGACGATGATAGGTTTGGAGAGAGTGTCCTTGCAGGAGGCAATGCGAGTATAACTTGGGACACACCTGGTACACGAGATCTTGACCCCAAGATAAAGAATCCTCAACCTGAAGGTCGATCTTCTACGGCGGGGTACGAGAGATGTTGATCTCAACAAAAATGTGGGCCTCCGAGGCCAAGAGGCCTCTCCTTGTGATTTCATAGGAGAACAAGAAGGTCCCAATAGAGTCACCAATCATCTTCAATAAACCTTCATTCTTGAATGACAGTGGCAACCCTAGAAGGAAAATCCATACAGCCACCAATGAGCATTTCTTACCTCTGTGGGAATCTAGGGACCATATTGTCAGGATAAACCTCTAGAAACCCACACTCCTCAGAAACACACACCATACATGAAGAAAGTCCACATCAGAGGAAAGGACGATACAAAAAGAGCATATATGAAGGGCTGAGACCTACACTGGCAGTTGAAGACCCCAGGACGAGACCCAATATCGAAAGACAATGAGTGATAGCTTGGCCGCCCTAAAGTGAGCCACTAGGGCCCATTTGAGGCAGGAATTATCATCCTAAAAGGAGGATGTCAGAACATGAAACATCACCTGATTACTGTCACACGACGACTGCACCGATGGAACAGAGATCACTATGAAACAAAGAGGTTCCCGAGCCAGGACACTGAGGATGTCCCTAAAAGAAGGCATGACGCCTGTTGAATGGGAAGATATAGGAAAGGGAAAGAATAAGTTTGTATTTGAGCATGGATAGGGGGTTATCAGGGATCCACCTAGGGGAACCAAGGAAAAACTAGGATCAAAAACCTCCAGATGGAGCGGTGGAGGCCAGACCGAACCGGCCGCAACAGTCGAAAAATTTGAAAGTGAAGGAGGCGCGTGAGGCATGTTCTTCCCTTTATCCATTTCACCCTCATTTTATGTTGATGATGAAATTGTATGACTGTATCTAAAGTAATAAAATATATCCACTAGAATCATGCATTCCCATCATCAGTTGACACCCTCGATGCACATCAAACAAGTTGGTCTGGCATTCGACTAGCATAGTCAACACCAGGGGCATGAGAAGCCTCTCTATGTCTATTCCCAGAGCCTGAACTGAAGTGGGTGAAAAAAAGGAGTGAGAATCTTTTGAATCAAACAATTCATAAATAAGGATACATGACAAACTAAGCGTACCTAGACCAATCTCTGGCCCATCCGGTGCTACTTCCTCCACGGCATGCAACTGACGACACCCATATCCTATAAATATATATTAGAGGAAACCTCCATGACCATGCTATGGTCGAGGTTCCTTAACACAAGGAAGATCCTGAGGTAATCTGTTACCTTCTCTATCTCCCCTTGATAAATCATATGCTTGTTTCCCTTTCTGCTGAAATAGCCTCACTGGAAACTAATACTAAGTGTGATGCTAAACCTATCTGCCTCCACCAAAATGAGCATAGATATCCACTGGGAACTAGTTTGGGTGACGACCACAAAACCTATACACAAAACATGATGGGACCAATACCCTAGGAAAATCACAAAAACCACTAGCCCCAAAAGTCCAAAAAGGATACAGCTTAGGCCAACTCCATGCTGGTCAAAACCTCAAAGTCCCTAGAACCTAATACCTAACACTAAAAACTATGATTCTTGAGGAAATATTTTGGTTCTCCTCTCAGGTTAAACATTCACACATGTGCATCCACTCGATCACCTCCACCTTATTTTGAACCTATAGAAATGTTGGCCATGTAAAAGGAGTAACTATACATGTGATTGATGGATAGAGTGCCTCCTCAAGACAACTCACATAAGTCACCTCATCATGGGAAGAGAATAGAAGTTCCTTGAACCTTATCCCTAGATATTGTACTGAAAAACTTCTTTACTGAAGAGAAAGAATCTCATACCTCTTCACTGCCTTCATGATCAATGAAAGTAACTCTTCCTGGAACTCTTTCTAAAAGTAAACCCATGACATATCTACTTACTTCAACTCACCCAGATACAATATCCACCACTGACGTGCATCCCCTCTCATATGACTAACTACCAAAGGGACCCAATACTCCACTAGATCCCAGATAAAGCTGAATTCAAAATCAAGATAATCTAACCATCTCTCTTTCTCTATATCATAAATGCGCCCTCATACTTCCCCAAATCATGCTGCTGAAAATAACACAATTTCATCTTTCACTGATTATCCTTCTTAGCAATATATCTCTGGTGACCAATCAAGTTATCCTTATGAACCTATATTACCTGAACCACAAGATGATGATGACCGAGAGACATAACTGAAATAAAAAAATAATAATTTCCTAATCTTGGTAGTATAGAATTTTAGTAATATTCATTTTATTCATTTTAATTTATATTTTAACTTCCCATAACCATAAACCCCTAGTTCAAACAAGAACCCAATTCAATCATGACGCATGTACCTCTCATAGTTCTCTACTCTGCAAGTAGGTCCACCTCACTTGGTTGATCAATAAGCTCAGATCCCCCGCACTGGATCATGGGGGGCCCCAAAATCTAGTTTCCTAGCTGGTCTCCTTGGCCTATGTCACACACCAAGGTCAATTGGCACCATTTATATACCAAATCATGAAATACTCATTGTTCCTAACACTAAAATCCATCTTATCTCTCAACCATAACCTCTGATACCACACTATTATGACCACTTCCTACAATGGATCTTTGAGATAAGAACAAGAGAAAACCACCAAGTAATGGAGAAGAATTTACCACTAATCACCAATGAGCATCCACTGGAACCAATATATTAAGGAGAGGGATGGAGTGCTGGAATATCCTCTTAATATTCCTAAGGATATACCAAAAATGAGAGGAAGGGGGGGATTTTGAATGAATAAATATTGAATGATCAACCCTTTTTACAACATGTATCTGGTTTTATATACTTTATTCCTTTCATGGTGTGAATTACATGATTTTTAGTTTCTACCATAAATTTAGTCACCTAGGCCTGATTTAATTATATGTCATCATTATATTTTCAAGACATGAATCCATATCATGGACTACCCCCTTAACCCACATACAAGTCATGAAAACAATTGGCTACACAATCCATGAACCATGAATTCATGATGTGGATTTAGTTCACATCATGAACCACCACCTGCAATACTTTTATATCTCTGGCTCCACCGAGCTCCCTAAACCTCCTCTAAATGGCTCAAAATACCCAAAATATAATGTAATAGGATAGAAAGGCATAGGACATTATATATGCTGAGATATTTGTTATGGATTCACATTATGACATTGGATTTCATTATAGGAATATTATCTATGTTAAATGTGATAATTATTAAACTGATTTTAATGGTTAAATACATGTGCTAAGAAGTTTTCAAATTGTTTTCGTCAAGTGAATACCCTGAAAATATTTATTTTCATAATGAAGAGGAATTGAAAATTCCATAAAAATTTGATGAAGGGAATGCAAAATTATTTAAGAAAAATATATTGATACTATTTCATGAAGAATCTTGAATAATAAGTTTTTGGTGGGTTGGAAATTTGGTACTTAGTAATTTATTAATTATTAGAGTTAGATTCATCTAAAAATATGACCAACCAAGAGAACCATCCATCCAAATCAACCAATGATTTATAGGAGTTGGGCATAACCATGAACAAGGGATTCAACTATACATACCACATATCAGCTGAGTACATGGGATAGTGTATAAGCCTTCTGGTGCACATAGAGGCGCACATGTGTAGTATGGTGGCTCCACCATGTAGGGCAGTATGGTAGTAGAGGTGTTGATATTGGTCGATGCCAGTAGGAATCAGGAGCAGAACTTGGTACTTTATTCTGTCAGGGTTATAGAAATATTTGTAATAAATGGATGCACCTAAATAAGTGAAAATCTAATGTGAGACAATAAAATATGCACATACATTGTATATTTGTTAAAATTTTACAGGTAAAATTTTGGTCATATGATACGACTGATTCCAGTCATCTGGTATTTTCCATCATTTTTCATATTTATCCCTTGATCAATAGATCTATTGTATGTGGGTTATCCACCATTAATGATCCATGGTGATCATGCCTACATTCACTGAATCAAACTGACAGCCATGTCCACATTAAATAAGGTCTCGATGACCTTATGATATCCAAAAGAGTCCAAGATATAGGTTTTAAATGGTTTTCATTCATATATCATGCATGAACATAAGAGTTGAGTCTTGATTATTGAATAATGAAGTGGAGGCTTCATATGAAGTTAATTCATAATAAATACATGAGGTGCGTACAAAATGAATATGCATATATGTAGTTGCACTTTCATGAATGTAAACCAAATTGAAGATGAAATATATCACATAGAGAATAAAATAAATCCAATCCTTTGGGTTTATTCTTTTACAACATAAATGATGAGTGATGCCTAAGTTTTCAGACATTTAAAATGTCATGTGCATAATGATACATTCATGCAGAGTGAGCCATGGGTGATAATGATCCGTGTGAAGGAATAATATGAACTTGAATCCTTCTAGTATTTAAATATGTAAGCCACAAACTATCTTCATAATGAAAATCCATGTGAAAAAATAAGGATAACCGAACCCACGAGTATTCCATATGAGTTTCATGAGAAAGAATACCCACACAATTTATAGGGTATTCAATGTGTGGAAAATATAATACCTTCGAGTATTTGGGTATTCATATTTGAAGGTGGAAAATAAATGTGTTTATTTATAAACACATTTAAATGAAGATGTAAATGATCTATTTAAATCATGTAACTAATCAGATATTATCACTTGCACAATTATTGTTTTATTGTAGAAAAATTGTGCATGTGGGTGATGAAAAAATGGTGAACTGAATTTCATGATTATTTGGGAGAACTCGATACATTCTTATTATAAAGGGAGAAGGTGATTTTTGAGATCAGTGGAGAAAATCCTTATTAATGGCTACTGAAAATCTTAAAGGCATATCAAGACTAAAATTATTGAAGTTCTTGAGGAATTATACATGAAAGTGTGATATAGTAAGCTTGGGGGTAAGATAAATAGATCATCCTATAGTGGATCATCATGAAGAAGAATGAGCATGTGGTTGGGGGGTGTAACCCGTTACAGAAGATTCTTGTGGAGAAAAAATATTGTTAGGGGGTATAACATACTGAGTTAGAAGAGTTGGATTGCTAGGGGAATAACCATGATCAACTAGAGGATTGACTACTAGGTTGTATAACTATTTGCTACCAGAACAACTATAATTGATGACAGGATTAAAGTGGATAATCATTGTTGGGTAAAAAGGCCAACATGGGAATGGGTAGGCATTTCATATGAACCCTATAAATATTTTCTCTATCTCTCTTATATTAATACTGCGCATGATGTGAGATTGAAAGTTTATATTTAGTGGATTGAGAACCTGAACAAAGTTCAAGAGATTGAATCTAAAAGGGAAAAAACTGATAAAAATAATATGCCACTGAATCACCCCCACCCCCTTAGAGGTACCTAACCAGTCCTTGGATTCTACAATTACCATCAGAGTGACGGTAACATCTAAATATCCAAGAAGTTTTAAATATGGAATCAGATAAGGATTTTAATTAGTTCATTAACCATATTACAAGAATGTACAAGTTAAAGTGAATAAGGAAGGAAAATATTTCCCCAATAAGAAACTAATGAGTGGAGATAAAATCATTCCCCTTTCCTTTCATGAGAGTAAGAAGAAAACTAAGTCATCTAAGAAGTTATTCTCTATAGTCAAGGTAAAAAATGAATCTAATTTTATCTCTAATTCTAATCCTTGTTTAGAGAAATAATGTGAAATTTCATACACTCTCTGGGAGATGAAAAAGAAATTTTACTCCCATGATGAATAGGCAATAACATCAGGTTTTTGTTCCAAGTAATTCTCATACAATTATAAAGAAGATAAATGGATAATCATGAATAAAGTTTACTATTCAATGGTATAAGATTTTTCCTTCAAAATTAAATGATTGATAATAGAATAATTGTCCATGCATCTCACCATAAATAAAATGGGAATCAATATGAAGGAGAAAAGTTATATGATTGAAATGAATTCCCAAGAAATTTTAAAGAAAATGGACATAGAGAAGGAGATGAACGTTAAAACGTTTCTCTCGAAACCCAACCTGAAGAAAATAGACAATCAGGTATGGATGCTACTTAATATATGAAAGTAATGGTTTCTCAATTAAAATATAAACATATGAAATTGAGGGACCTTGAGGAGAATATGTAAAAATTTAAATAAAAGATAATGATCTCTCCAAAATATGACTCGATTGTTGTATCAATAAAGAAGAACCTATATATGAAATCTATAAGTAAAGTTTTACCCCATGAAAAATCTATAAATATGGTTATAAAAAAAATAATTCAATAAAATGTTTCTATTGTGGACAATCTGGGTACATCATGAGTTGATATTTTGAAGATAATAATCCCAGATATGTTACATGAACTCCAACAATTCCAACATCTCAAATAAGGAGATACCAATTGAGGTATGACTTTTTTGGTAAATGCTTTATTTTTTATAACCTCAATCACATGGAAAGGTATTTCAATCTGAGGAATACATGAAAGGGTAAAGAATCCATATGGGGAGACTTCACTCCTTCGACTTAAAAGGAATTTTATTATCCTATAAAAGACCTATTAAGATGGAAAATAGGTTCAAATTTTTGGAAGATAAAAAATATTCTCAACAAATGGTGTTTCAAGAACCAAAATCCAAGCACTCACAATAACACTCTTGGAAGAAAAGATGAAAAATTTGGAAGAAAAAACAAGAGGTTGTACTAGCTGTGAATGAGATGGAAAATGATATTCCACATAAATAGGAAATTCATAGGAAGGAAATATGTACACAATCCATGAATAATTTCAACAAAAAAGAAATCATATTTTATATTGAACCTGTAAATAAGAAGAAAGAGAAGATGATGGAAAACACTCACCTTGAATGTTTCCTCTCAAGAAAAAATAGGTTCTTAATTATTCTCTATTATTTTATGTGTTATGATCTAACTAGAATAAAATTGAAGGATAAGTGTTATTCATTTTGGAATTCATAATTTTCCATGATGGAGAATATGAGTGGATCCCTTGAGGGGGAGCTTACATGATAATTGAGGTATGTCAACTGCATTTTCTACCCCTACTTTAATTTTATCATTCTGATAATTTTTTGGATATTGTTGGTTGATGAAAATATGAGACAAGGGAGGATTTATTCTTGTTCACTAGAACTTTCTGATGTGTTTTTTAAAGTGTGTGTTGTATTATTCATTTCATTGATAATTTTGGCACCTATATTGAGGATTAAGAATTCATAAGCTTGGAATCACATGTGAATATTTTTCAGGGACATCTTATAAAACATTGGTTATATCTCTCTTTTTTCTACACTAAGTTATCCCATAAAGACATAGAGTTGATTAACTGAAGGCCCGTTTTTAAGCTAATCATGTGATATCATCCATTTCATTAAAAAATAAAAGAATGTGTTTTCAAGAAGAAAGAAAAGATGATAAAACACCATAATTACCCTTTAAATTTTATTTTCAATAAGTGGGGGAGAATTGGAGAACCACATATTTCCATTTTATGATATGAAGGGATATTGACAACAAAAGAAAAATGGGGGGTTTGTGGAAACCATGTGTTATATTTTTTTGAATGGTTTTCAATGGGTCAATATGTGAAGTGGTGATACTAGGATAATTGTTATGTATTCACATTATAGCATTGGATGTCATGCTTGGAAATTTATCCTAGTTAAATGTATCGATTTTTGAGCTGATCTTTAATGTTTAAAGACATGTGCTAAGGAGTTTTTAATTTTTTTTCTTCAAGTGAAGACCAAAGAAATATTTATTTTCATGATAAAGAGGAACTGAAGATGCCATGAAAAATTGATGAAGTCCATGAAATAATATTTGAGGAAAAGAAATTGATATTATTGCATGAATATTCTTGAAGAGGATGTTTGAGGTTGGCTTCCAATTTGGTACTTAGTAATTTACTAAGTATTGGAGTGGGATTCATCTAAAATTATTGCTAACCGAGAGAGCCAACCAATCAACCCAATCAAGGCATTGTAGGTGATCAGCTCAACCACATGCAAGAGAGTCAACCAGTAAGACCACATAGTGATTGAGTATGTGGGTCGGTGTATATGCCTATAGATGAATGTAGAGGCACACAAGTGTAGTATGGTGTTGCAACCATGTGGGACGACATAGCGTTGGAGGTGCCGACATGAGTCGGTGCCAGTGGGAATCGGGAGCAGACCTCGGTACTCACTTATGATGGGTTCAAGGTGCACATTGTAATAAATAAAAGCACCCGAAAAAGAAAAAAACCAATGTGGGACAATGGAATATTCACTAAAACTATATCTTTATTAAAATGTTACACATATAGGGCTAGTGGTTTGATACGACTGATTCTAGCCATCATATCTCTTCCAACATCAATCATCTTCATCCCTCGCTCAAGGGATCTACTATTTGTGGGTTATTCTCCATTGATTATCAATGGTGATCATGCCCATGTTCATCAGATTAGACTGATAGTTGCATCCACATTAAAGAAGTCTACGTTGACTATTTGATATCCAAGTGAGTTTGAGATATCTATTACACATGGTTTTCATGCATCTACCATGCATGAAAATAATTTTCCGAGTCTTGATGATTTCCTGAAGAAGTAGATCCTTAGGATGAAGTTAATTAGTGCTAAATACATGAGTTACGTTAGAAATGAATTTATATTCTTGTATTTAC
Organism: Viscum album; assembly: GCA_963277665.1. NCBI lineage: Eukaryota > Viridiplantae > Streptophyta > Magnoliopsida > Santalales > Viscaceae > Viscum > Viscum album. Next base: position 1,281,932,774 of record OY728156.1, read on the forward strand.
ACTTGCATGCATTTAGACAGAATTGAGAATGCAAGATATCGCATGGAGAAAAAAAGGAAACTCTGCCCTTTGGGTTTATTCTATAAATGTAATGTGTATAATGCTACATGCATGTAGGGTGAGATGCAGGTGATAATGATCAGTGTAAAGAAATGATGAGCACCTAAATCTTTGGGACATTTAATGATGGAAACCACACCCTGCATACATGATATTAGTCATCATGAAGAAATAAGGATACATGAACCCATATGTATTCTTTATGAGTTTCATGAAAAATAATACCCAAAAAAATATGGGGTATTCAATATAAGGAAAATATAATACCTTATATAACTTGAGTATTCATATTTTAAGGATGATAATAAATGTATTTATTCATAAACAAATTTAAATGTGGTTTTAATTGGGGAATTTAAATCATAAAATTAATGAGTTATTATCACATGCATAATTATTATCTTTTTGTGGATAAATTATGCATGTAGGTGATGAAAATGGTGAGTTTAATTGAAATATTATTTTAGAGAACTTGATAAATTCTTGTATCGAAAAGAGAAGGTGAGTTTCAAGACTTGTGGAGTTAATCCTTATTGGTGGATACTTAAGATCTTGAAGGAGTATCAAGACATGAGTTGTTGAAGTTTTTGAGAAAGTACATAAGAAAGTGTGATCCAGCAAGCTCGTGGAGGAAGATCAATAGATCATCCTACATTGGATCATCGAGAAGAAGAAAAATATTATGACTGTGGGTATAACTAGTTACTAAAGAGGCTTGAGGAGAAGAAGACGTTTGGGGGGTATAACCAACCAAGGAAGAAGAGTTGGATCGTTGGGGGGGGGGTATAACCAGGTTCAACTAGAGGACTGACTATTAGGATGTATAACTAGTTGTTGTTTGAACCACTATAATTGATGATAATATTATAGTAGAGAATCCATGTTGGGGGTGCCAACATGACAAGGAGTAGACCTTTCAACCAAACTAGTAATTATTTTGTGCTGCTCTCTCTTATATTACTATTGCACATGAGGTGAGATTGATAATTTTTATTGAGTGGATCGAGAACCTGAACAATGTTTAATAGGTTGAATCTAAAAGGGAAATAATTCATAAAAATAGCGAGTCACTAATTTAGCAACCACACAAAACCCGGGTACACCAAAATTTATGTAAGGGCTTGGGGATCTTTGCGTAAGAGTAAGGAAGAGAAGTAGGAACTCACATAAGGGTAGGAAAAAGGCCATGTGATAATGAAAAGAAGGAAAATAAGTATAGAAACATATTAAGTCTTCATTTAATTAACAACACAAAATAAGGGGAAACCAGATCAATGGTTTGGACGACCATGGATTTGGAGACCGCATGTTACTAGGTCAGAATGACCATTATTGCATTCTCAAAGAGACCTTGCAACTAACTGAAGCAAGTATGTTTGATCAGGGTCGATGGACCTAGAGATTGAGGGTGGTTTATTTTTTTCAGTGGTTCTTGGTTTCTTTAGGACATGTCACATGAAAATATCACTGCATAGTATGGTTCTGCATTTATGGTTCCTTACTAAGCTATATACTAACCATGCTCAGGCCACCACTGCACTTGGGTGCCTAGGTAGACAATCACTTAGTTGCAAGTATAGGTTGGGTTGAGGCTTATGGCATAGATGTTGGATGTTCGACTACATATCTTAGATTCCATTAGGAGCATGGAATGTGGCACAGCTCGGGGTTGTCGTGGAGTTAGCATCATTATTTTATTATCAGTATTTTTTATATTTATTGCTTCTACTTTAACCATTATTTATAATGTATAATACTTGGTTATTTTATTTTTCATTGTGCACTCTGAAACATGGGGTATAGCCTTTCCACAGTACCTCCTTAGACCCTCGCAACTAGTTGTCATCATCTGGTGTTTAGGGAGGCGCGATTGAGTTCATATAGTCGTCTAGTTTGACCATTGTTCATAAACTGAGTTGGGTTAGGATTTCACATCCTCGTTTAAGGAATGTGTGGAAGCTAAGGTCAAAAAGTCCTACTTCCCATTAGAGAAGTTCATTCAAGAGAGGTTACCTCATGGTCTTAGGGATTTTAGTGAAGACTAGTTTGATTCAAAAGTTGAATTCTTCTTTGCAAAAATGGTTTGTGGCCATTTCTGCTATAAGGAGTCTTGGAGGTTATTTCCTCCATTAGTGAAGGAAATGTATGATCCAACCAGAGTTGGACATTTGAGACTTATCATGGAAATTTGGCTCCCATAAAGTTCATGACTTCAACGGTGAAGACATCAAGGTAGAGAATAAAGCTTATGAGAAGAAGGAACCAAATTCTGTTGACATTGATGACATGGACGACCATTGGTAGAAGCCTTGAAATTGGAAGAGATGTCAGCTTTTGTGTTGGGCCACAGAACATGGGTAAAAGGTAAATTGTTTTAGCTAGTTACTCAAGCCTTGATGTCTCTTAGCGAGTTTTCTCACTCTTTTTTGATTGTTTTTGTTGGTCTTCTTGACACTCGACATTGTGCTTGCTTTGGAGAATGAGAGCGGTATGCTTTGTTTGACCTCATCCTCTTCTGTTCCTGCTTTTGTTTTTTTTAAAGGGGCCTTGAACTAGACTTTTTTGAGTTATTAAAACTTATAATTTTTTTTAATTGTAGTATTAATAAATCATAATAACATTATTACAATTATTATTATGAAATAAATAAAATTTCTATTTATTTATACATGTATAATATACACGTGTCTGTGTATAGAAATGTTTGTGTTTTTTATTAGTAAAGGGGAAATGTGTTGAGTTCATTAACACATTTCAATTTCATTTTAAATGAAAGGGGTTAATGATGTGCATGAGGATTTCAATAAAGGTATTATCCCATTTGGCGTCTCATACCTGTAAAATGTTTTGACCTAAACCCCTTAAAAAATTAAAAGAAAAGCCCATAAAAAACTTCGAGTTTGAAGTGAAAGAATGAAAAATAAAGAGAACCGGCCATTTTATTCCGTTTCAAATTACAAACGGAAAGGAAAATTACAAAGCCCTAGCATCATAAAACCCTAGCATTTCATTGGATCTCCAACGGACTGGACCGGTGAAACATCCATAACTTGGCCCCCGTCAGCCCCAGCCGGGTTCTTCTCATCGGCGGCGGCCTTCGACCCCTCCTCCTCCTCCTCCGACACCAACTACTGCGCTATCTCATCTTCATCCACCACCTCCTCCACCGGAACATAATACTCTCCGGCATCATCCCCCGCCTCCTTCTCCGCCGCATAAGGGCTCACCGCCGCCGCCTCCCCTCCGCCGGCCACCGTTACCATCGGAAATTGAGGATCAGCGCCGCCGCCTCCGCCGGCCTTCAGCCTCTCGATCTGTTGCAGGACCTGACGGAGCTTGAATCCGAGAACCCTCCAGAGCGCGCCCAGTTGGTCGGGATTCAGGCTTCGGATTTCACCCTCATAACACGAGTCCTGCAGGCCCGTAAACTTCATGACTGTCCGGCGAACCTCGGCGGGGTCCTGAGGCCAGATCTCGGGCGGAAGGTTCCTAGCAGCCTCGGCGTGAGGGTAGATAGCCATGCAAGCCCGGACGCCGCACAGCGTCTGAAGCTCGTTGAACTTCTTGATCAAACCCTGCTTCCGCCCGCTGAAGGCGTGGTTCAGCTTGGAACCCGTGGGGTCATGTTTCCCCGGTCGACCCATCGCTGATCGATCAAAGCTAGCGAGGGTTTTGAGAGGGAGAGGGTTGAGTCGGGTGAAAGAGAGCACAGTGTTGAGGGGGGTGACTATACATATATACATAGATATATCTCTAACTGTATATAGATAATAATATATATAACCCTAGGGTGCACCTCAGTTGGTAGCGGCTCTGCGGGGTCTCGGCGAGGTCTCAGGTTCGAGTCTCGCCGAGTTCTTCCCTGTCAGTAGTGTAAGGATTTTCTTGTATTTTCCCTCCTCTCCTGACCGTTCTAATAATAAATATTTATTAATATTTAATATATATTAAGGATTGTAGTTTAAAAACATGGCACCGTTTGGACCAATTCACTACTTCAAAAACCCTTTTTAACCCCGATACCAAAAGTCGTCAACAGTGCTAAAAAAACGTTGTTGATATAAGCGTGGTTAAAAGGAGTTTCTTTTATGATCGCTAAAAAGATGTTGATAAATGTCCATTTTATGACCGGTGATAAAAGAGTGTTTTTTAGCGCTCATAAAATACTTCTTTTATCATCGATCAAATGAAAGAGGTGATAAAAGTCAAAAATAATTTTTCTTAAAAAAAGTCTACAAATAAAAAAAATTAGAGGTGGAGAAACTTTTTTTATCACCACTCAAAGCCCCCTTTAACAATGCTAGGCACGCACACCCCCCACCCCCAACCTCTTAATGGCGCTAGCTAGGCTCGCGTGCCATCTTTAACAACACTAGGCAACCCCTTCACCCACCGACTCACGTCTGCCTCCCCTTGGATTCGAACCCGAGAGCAGTCCCCTATGCTCCTAGACGCTTTCCACTCCTCCAGGTTGCTTTGTTTTTCATTTTATGATATATATATATATATATATATATATATATATATATATATATATATCTAGTTATATTTTTTTATCCATATATTTATTCAAACATTAATATATATTTATATGATTATTGATTGGTTTCAATTTGATGTTATGAGAATTTAGAGTATTAGAGAGAACATAATGCAAAAGAATCAAAAGATCTAACCAGTTTCCTTCAGAAAATTACAGAACAAGCTTCCAGAATCTCTCCTGTTCGTCTCTCTCTAGGAGCAGGTCGAGACCACTGCTAGACTAACTTTCCAACTGACCAAGTCCCCCTTTAACAACACAGCTCCCTCCTATTTATAATGCACTGGACTACATCACCTATTTACCAATATACACTCCACTTAAAAGAAACAATTATAACAAAAAAAATAAACCCAACAGACTCAACCACTAAACCGCCTCTCTCCACCTCCTACGATATACATGCAGCAAAGGAGGATGAGGCTGATCAACAATAGCATATTCATCTCTATCAATACCCTCCCCTTGTTTTACCACCTTATTCTCAAGGTGAGAAAAAGAAAATTGATGTCGAATAACCTGTACATTTTCCCAAGTTGCTTCTTCAGCTGAACGGTCTTGCCACTTAATAAGCCACTGGTAATTAGTGCCCTGATATTATTCTTCCATGATTGTTTCCAGAAACCCCCCTTGACCAATAAATTCCTTAGGTAACATTTATTCTTCTCGTTCAGAACCCACAGTTGCTCGCAGCTGGGAAACATGAAAAATCGTGTGGACTTTACTATTTTTGGATATGTTGAACTTATTGGCAATAACCCCTATCTTCTATACGATTTGAAATGTCCCATAATACCAGGCAGCCAACTTCCTATTAATCCATGTTACCACCCCTAGACGATTTGGACGTAATTTTACCCAAACAAAGTCTATTGGTTTGAAGATAACCTCTCGTCAATGTTTGTTGGCTGACTTTGTCATAATCTGCTATGCTCAGTGTATGTTCTCCTGAAGTAGTTTTAATGCTTCATCTCGATCCATCAATGTTGTAGCCATAACTCCCACCACTGCTTCACCCTTCACATATTGAATATGTTGTGGAGGCTTCCAGCCATATACTATTTCAAAAGGAGTTTTTCGAGTTGAAGTATGATAAGAAGTATTGTAGCTATACTCTTCCCAAGGTAACCAAGTCACCCACTATTTAGGATGATCAGTAGAAAAACAGCTCAAGTAAGCCTCTAAACACCGATTTACGACTTCAGTTTGGCCGTCAGTTTGGGGATGGTAGGAGAAAATCATCTTTAACGTTATTCCATGCAGCTTAAAAAGCTCCTAAAAAAAGCCAGGTAAATAAGGGATCCTGGTCGCTAACAATTGTTCTGGGAATGCCATGCAGTTTGACAATTTCATTCAAGAAAACTTCTGCCACAATTCTAGCTGTATATGGATGTTTGATGGGATGAAAATTGGCGTGATTTCTCAACCTATCAACCACAACTAATACCACATCATACCCTTGAGATTTTAGGAACCCAGATTCAAAATCCATTGAAACTGCCTCCTACACCAAAGCTAGAATTGGTAACAGATGAAGTAATCTGGATGGACTAAGTGTCTCGTATTTAATTTTCTGACATGTTTCACATTCATGCACACACTTCATCACACTTTGTGACATTCCTTTACAAATCACCCCATTAGCCAAGAACTTATAAGTTTTCAAATAGCCCAAATGACCCCCCGTGGGTGATGAATGACAGTAATGTAACAACTTCGGGGTCAAAATTGATTGCTTGGTTAACGCCAATTTATTCTTATAATACAACAATCTATTACAGATAGAATATCTAGGTATACTTACCAGGCCTTGCTATAAGTTTTCAACTAACATTTCCAACCGATCATCTTGCTGAACTTCTCTTCGTTCTTCCTTAAACTACTCCAAAGTTGGGTGATAAACGACCATAATTTGACAGCGTCCTTCCTCAGCCATATGATATAATGCATCGATAACTTTGTTTATCTTTCCCGGTTTATATACTACTTAAAAATTGTACCCTATTAGCTTTGCATGCCAGCACTGCTGATCCATAGAGACTACCTACTGACTAAGCATGTGTTTCAAACTATGATGATTTGTAAATACCACAAACCATCCCCCAAAAATACATTGTTTCCAATGTTGAATTGACAACAGAAGTTCCATTAATTCCTTCTCATAAAATGAATTTTCTAATGTAGTATCAGACAATGCTTTACTGAAATATGCTAGTGGTCTACCCTCTTGTTGCAAAATTGCCCCAATTTCATACCCAGATGCATCACATTATTTTGAAAATAATTTTGTAAAATCGGGCATTGCCAATACTGGACTTATTTTCATGCATTCCTTAAGCTTTTTTAAGGCTTCTAGAGCTTCCTTTGACCACATGTATTAACACTTTTTAGTCAATGTAGTGAGTGTTCATGCTATTTTTCCATAATTTCATACACATTTCTAATAGTATCTAGTTAACCCAAGAAATCCCCTTACTTCTTTCACGTTTCTAGGATCCCTCCACTGCTTAACAACTAAGAGTTTCCTTAGGTCCCTCAAAACTCCTTCTCTGGAAATTACATGTCTTAAATATTCAACTGCCTTTCTTCCAAATGAACATTTCTTTTCATTTGCATACAGTACATTTTAAACCTTAATTTGTAACACCTTCTACTACCATTCCAGGTGTTCCAACCAGTCTTTACTATATATCAGAATTTCATCAAAAAGAACTAGCACTCTCTTTCTTAACATTGCTCTAAAAATTGATTTCATTGTTTTTTGGAAGGTTTCTGAAGCATTCATCAACCAAAATTACATAAATCTATATTCATAATGTCCCTTATGGGTTCTAAAAGCTATTTTGTCTACATCCTCATCCTTCATTTGGACTCGATGGAACCTGGATCTCAATACCATCTTAATAAAGTATGCAACCCCATTTAATTTGTCCATATGCTATTATATAACTGATATAGGAAATCGACCAGGGACTGTTCTTTTTTTCAAGTCCCGGTAATCTATGCACATCCTCCATCATCTGTCTATCTTTTTAACCATGATAATAGGACTTGAATATAGACTATGACTGTGTTTTATATACCCTTGTGCTAAGATTTTCTGTATCTATTTTCCACCTTGTTTCTCATATGATGTGCCAACTTATATGGTTGTATATTAACTAGATCTGATCCTTCCTTTAGCTTAATCATATGATCTGTTTCCCTTAGTGGAGGTAGTTCCTTTGGCACCTCAAAAATCCAATTATACTACTATATCAAATAGCTTAACTGCTCTCTCTACCTTGGATATAATTCTTCCCCCTCTTTCCTATTATCTTCAATGATTTCTCATTGTATTCCCTGTATAAGTACAATTACCCTACTCAAATAGCCCTATAAAGCTCCTAGTAGCCCTTGTTGTACATTAATTCCGTGAAGCATCACTGTCCTCCCTTTCCAATTGAATTCCATTTTTATCTATTTTCAATGTGTAGTCACATATCCCAAAGTTTCTAGCCATGAAATTTCTAATACTAAATCAGGTCCTGTGGTGTTAAATATATAAGCATCAATGTCAAATTCTTCTACTGCTAAATTCAACTTTATAGTATTATAAATTCCTTTGGACTCTACCCAAGCTCTATCTCCCATACGAATATATAAGGGCATTGTTTCTTTAATATGTACATCAAGAAACTTAAGAACCTACTTTGAAATAAAATTGTGGCTTGCCCCATAGTCAACTAAAAAAATCACCGGTACTTCATCTATTTCTCTTTCCAACAACATTTTTTTGTTTTTCTGTATTTTCAGTTGTCCTGGTAGTCCAACAGTGGTTCCCTACATATCTAACTCCTTATATTCTCTAGTAATTTCTTTTTTTTCTTTATTGTTTTAACTGTCCTCCTCACGTGGTTCAATGCACTCCCATATCATAACCTTGTGTCCCTTTTCTAGACACTTATGTCCAGGTGAGAACTTATGTCCGCAATTATAACATATTACTTTATACCTTCTTTATTCATATTCTTCTTGTGATAAATTTTATACCCCTTTCCAATGAGGTGCGGGACCATTTTTTCCCCTCATTTCTCTTATCCCTCACCAAGAGGTAAAGTTATAACAATGTTCATATTCTATTGCCTCCCTACTCCTCCCACTAAAACAGATCGAGTTTGTGGTAGTGGTTGTTTGAGAATTTCTTTTACTCTAAGCTCTATATAATAATTACCATTTAGTAATTCAACATCAACCTTTGATCTATTCGGTGTCTCAACGTCTTTCATAATTCCTTCTCCTTCTCCTTCTACAACAAAATTTTCTTTCTCCTATTCCCGTTCAGTACTTACTATTGTATTTTGAACCAATTTACTTAGTTTCCAATCAAAAACATAAGTTCCTAAAGCTGGAATTTGAATTCCATCTTCATTTCCAAAACCATTGCCTCATTATTTTCCTATTGTTGAGATCCATATTTCATCTCAGAAATAAACACCTCTAAAGTCATTAATCTTCTCTCCATTCATGTGTTTAGAGAAATTTATAACTGTTGGATAAGTTATCTCTCTTTGGATAGTGCCTCACTCACCTGGGTACTCCCGATCTCTCAGCCTGTCTGCGAGGGTTTCAACTTTCCCCGGTGGTGATGGTTCCTCCTCGCTGCTCCTCTCGTGCTCTTCTTATCTCCTACTCGCACTGGGAAGTGATCTCTTTCAACTTTTCTTTATCTAACACTTGACTCTCATGGCTCCATGATGGCGCTCTATTTTTCTCCTCATCCATCTCTTTGTGCTACGTTCTTGTAGTCCTTAGCTCCTCTCTAGGTCAGATTTGGAGCATGGGATACACTGAGGATTTGGGAAAGTGATTTGGAAGATAACAGATTTCCATAAATTTTAGGAGTTGGTTCTTCTTCCAAGGGTTTCAATCCCATGCTCTGTTTTGGGTTTTGTCCCACTTTTATTTTTTCTAGATCAGGTTTTTTGCTGGTTATGGATCTTCCTCTATGTTCATACTTGGGTTTCAATCCCATTTTCTTCTTCCTTGTTCCATGGTGGCTATGGGATGTGATTTAGTTTCCATTGAGTGGATGGTGATGTTAGTATCTTTAGTGTTTTGTGAAAGTTATGTGTTTGGGTGGTTTTTGGTGGCGTGGAAGATGTTTAATTGCTGCGGAATGTTTTGTGTTTGTTATGGTTTAATTATTGTTCAAGGTGAATGGTTTGAATATCTGTGGGGGCATAAGCTACCCAAATCCTCCCTGGCCTCGAGTCCCATTTCTCCTTCCCTGGTCTTCTAGGTGTGATGGTTCTTTGGGAATTTGGAAAGTGATGTTCGGGTGGCCAATAACTTTCCAAGAGATGAGTTCTTTGCTTAGAAGTCAGGTGCAATGGATGATGGCGGTAATGATGATGTATTACATGTTTCTTTTCTGATGGTTGGCGATGGCGTGTTCGTGGAATGATTTCTGCAAGGGAAATGGGGTTGGCAATGATGACACTTTGATCCCTGACGACGAGGCTGTGTTCAGCTCCGAAAATGATGGGTTTGGCTTCGGGGAAGATACTGACAGGGTTAGCAGTGACACGACTGATTGTGAAGGCATGACGCTGGTGGCCATTGTTCGAGATTTTTGGTGATAAAATCCTTTTGAATTTTTATTTTCAACTATTTGTGACCATGTGTGGGTCTTTGAATTTGTTGGTGTTGTGGGCAGGATTCTTGGTTGGAGTGCCCGGGTGAAGTGCAAGGCATAGTGAGTTGGTGCTAAATGAATTTTTTGAATTTTGAATTCTGTAAGGTGAACTGCATTTTTAGAGGGTCCATATCTTGCAGTGAATCTGTATGGTACCCAATTTTCCTTAAAGTGGATTTTTATAAAATTAAAAATAAAATTCGAGGGATAAGTTATCTCTCTCTAAAATTTTCCCCACAAAATTCTCTCAATGAAAGTACCAAATTGATAGGTTTCAATTTGATGTTATGAGAATTTAGAGAATCAGAGAGAACAAAATACAAAAGAATCAAAAGATATAGCTAGTTTCCTTCAAGGAATTACAAAAAAAGCTTCTAGAATCTCTCATGTCCATCTCTCTCTCTCGGAGAAGGCCAAGACCACTTCCATACTAACTTCCCAACCGGCCAAGTCCCCCTTTAACAATTACCTTACCTCTAATTTATAATCCCTTGGACTAAACCTATTTACAAATATACCCTCTACTTAAAAGAAAAAATTATAAAAAACAAAACAAACCCAACAGACTCAACCACTAAACTACCTCTCTCCCCCTCCTATGACATACATGCAGCAAAGGAGGACGAGGCTAATGAGAAACAAAAGATTCATCTCTATCAATCATTTTTAAATACATTTATAAAATATTTTTTTTATGTGTTCATGTGTTTTAAATAAATAAATAAATAAATAAATAAATACATACATACATATATACATACATACATATATATATTATATGTGTATCTATAAATATAATTATACATATTTTTATTTATTTACATATATTATATATTAATATTTATATACATATATTTGACTATATATATAATATATATCAATTAGTTAATACACACACACACATATTATATAGGTATAAAAATATTAATATATTTTTATTTTAAATAAAATGGATTTTATTTTTAATTTAGATATGGCTTATTTATTTATAAAGATATTTTATATGTATAAATATATACAAATATGTATATATCACTACAAAAAAATAGCTTTACACAGTGTCACCATTTAACAACGCTAAAAACAACACTGATAAAGGTACCCCTTTATGAGTGCTTTTTTAGCTTTGTTAAAGGAACCTCTTTTTCAATGTTTTTTTAAAAGTGCTGATAAAGATCCCCAATTTATTAGTGCTTATTTACTTGTGTTAATAAAGGATATATTTAAAAAAAATTAATATATATATATATTGATATAAATAATATATATATATATATTTAAATATGTTTTAGATATGGCTAAATTGGTATTTACACTTAATATATAAGATAATTAGTGAAAATCAATTGTAAAATAATTAATTTTTTTGAATTAATAATTTTCTAATAATTATTGAGAAACAATTATTTAATAAGAATTTGAATTTAAAAAAATCAAAAAATCAATAAAATATTGAAAATAAGTTGAAAACGTAACTCGAACTTGAAACGGTCATAACTTTTGATCCAAGTGTCTGTTTAGGCTCTACCACATATCATATCGAAGCTTGCATCCATCTATATGCCTTAATGATTTGGGGAAACCCCATGTCTCATTTTAGAGGTCAAAAAAATGTTTATAAGGCCTACAAAACTAATTTATTAATCAGGGTACCCCAATTTTTTAAAATTTTATGGAATTTCAGCCTCATTTAAGTGGGTATTTTTTCCCATTTTTAGTGGGGATTGAATTTATTATCAGGGATTATGTTCATATTGATATTATGGTTTTGAAAATTTATCATTTTTCAAACTGTATTGTTATTTATAATCAAATATATAAAAATTTATACATATTTTGTATATATTCACATATAAAAATTTAATTTTATAAATATATATATGTAAACACACACACACACATATAATATATTTCTAAATATATAAAAATTATCTAAATAAAAAATGTTGTGACCTCCTTATGTGGAGTATGTTTGACACTCTTATTTTAATGATCACAACCCATGATTCTTTTAGTACAACAGATCTACATGTTGTATGATAACATTTTATATGGTAAGACTATTTTTATGATAAATTGGATAAGTGTTATGGTGATTCACTATTAGCTGGGAGTCATCGCCAGAACTTGCTACCATCAGTCAGGAGTTACTACTATGGTAAGTCACTACCAGCCTTGTCACCACCAAAATTATTACTGCTAGAGGAGCTACTGCTAGAATCTGAGTCACTGCTAGACTCCGAGTCACCGCCAGTCTGAGATTCTACTAGATGTTGAGTCATCTCCAGCTTCATGCTACCATTGTTTTCTGAATGATTTGGCATAAATTCCTCAATGACTATTTTTGATTCAAGGATAATTTGACCAAGTATTCGTGACATACTCAAAGCTGATCCAAGGAATGTGGATATTCTCTAACTAATATTTCTATATATAAGCAAAGTATATCTCTCTCTTCACAATCGATACGTACGACATATAAAATGATTACTAAATGAAAAACATACAGAAAATTGTGCAATCAAAACGACGAATCTGTATAATCTCACTAATTCATTTACTTTGAAGATCAATGACACAAAAGCACAGAATCCATTATAGAGATTTATTGAGATACTAACAGACACCAACTGGAACATTCTTGTAAATTCCTAATATCCTTTGTTCTGCTACAATTTTCTTGAACGAACCTCAAACTCCTTACTAACACTAATCTGATGACTTCAAACATTCTGAGCATGTCAGATTGACCATTACCATATTCTTTATTTCTCTTATAGTTTATTGTTTTTATGTTGAGAAGTGTGTTGTTACTCAGTTATCAAACACACACTATCTCCCACACATAACTGGAGAATACTTGATATTCTCTCCTTCCTTAACATCTATTTTACCATGGTGTTTGTGGAAGAGGTATTTGTGTGGTTTGTGTTATCTTTACTTCCCACGTATAACTGTGGACAAGGATCTTCATCCTGCATAGCTTGTAGTTGTTGTTTGTTTACCTGATCAAGGTTATGTATTTGTTTTATTATTATTATAATCTATTTGGAAGTAGGTTATTTCCAAGTGGAGGCGATTAATTCTCATCTTGAGACCGAACCTCTTGTTTATTCCACTATTTTATTGTGTTTTGTTTCTTTATATTATCCTAGATTGTTTTTAATCTACAAACAAAAATATTACTTTGATAATTAATATTTACTAGTTTTTATATTTTTTTCTGTATAAGTAAATTTATTTCAAAAGATCAGGCAATTCAGAACAATATTTCAACTGATACATAATCACCCTTTGATAAATATTTTAAAAGGACAAATGTTATATTGATATGTTATTTTGATTAATTGTCCAGTTTGATTTATTAAGCGTATTTTATTTTAACTTAATATTTTAACATAAAATCTTATTGGGTACTCAATTAACCCCCCTATTGAGTTACTCACTCTGACCAACATTTGGTATCATAGGTTTTTTTAAATTAATTTTTCAACTTTGATTTTAGTTGTATTCTAAAGATCTCAAATTTCTGTCAATTCTAAATTTTAGTTCATTATGGATAATAGAAAAGAAGGATATACTACCAACAAACCGCCATATTTTAATGGTAAAAATTATTCTAAATGGAAAATCAAAATGAAAATGCATTTAGAATGTATAGATTTTGACATTTTTACTGTAATAGAAGGTCAATATGAAATACCAAAAACTGTTTGAATTACTTGGAGTGATTCTTCAAAATCTACTTACAATAATAATTATAAAGGTATAAATGATTTGTTTTGTGCCTTGGTTGATGATTAATTTAACCGAATATCTACTTGAAAATATGATTTTGAAATATGGGATACATTATCTATTTCACATGAAGAAACATAAAATGTGAAATAAATGAGACTAAATACATATATAATTAAGTATGATACCCTTAAAATAAAATATGATGAACATATTTTTGATATGTATCCCATTTTCAAGGAAATTGTGAATACCATGCACTCCCTTAGAAAACAAGTGATAGAAAAAGATCAAGTGATGAGATTGCCCAGATTCTTACCAGACAGATGGAGAGGAACATCAGCGTCAATTGGAGAATCTTGTGATGTGAGAAAATTACCTATCAAGGAATTGATAGGATAGATAATGATGTATAAATAAGAGATTAAAGTCAATAAAGTGATTGATTAAGGTGAACCAAAAATAAAATTAGTAGCCTTTAAGACTGTTACCTCCAAAAAAAATAGAAAAGGTACAAGTTGAAAATACCAATGAAGAAGAATTTCCTGATGGCAGTGATGAATAGATCACCCATATGGCCAGAAAATTTAAGAAATTCTACAAGAAAAAGAGGTTCTTAAAGAAATATAATTTTAGAGGAAATTATGACAACAAAGGAAAGTGAAAAAAATATTGAAAAAATGATGACACTCAAAATGAAATCACCAACTATAAATGTAAGAGTAAAGGACACATTAAATATGACTGTCCAAAATTGAAATATAAAAAGAAGTATAAGGATAAGAACAAAATATTCAAGAGATTCAAGAAGGAAACATTAAGTTCCTCCAAAGGTATCTTGAGAGATTCTGAAACTAATCAAGAGGATATGTATGACAGTGAAAATATGTGCTTTATGGAAAGCACATCTGATGTACAAAATAATATTCCTACTTCTCCTATTAAGATTTTAAACATTTCTGAAAATAATGAAAATGATGATATTGAAGAAATCATGACCAATTAAGATCTGTACTATTATTTTAATATGTTGGAATATACCTTTCATGAGATAAAAGATAAATATAAGTTACTTAAGAAACAACATACTTTAATGGTAAATATTAAAACCAACCTTACCACTGAAAAATATAAAAATAATCAATTATTAAAAGAGAAAAATGAATTAAAATTTTCAAATGAACAACTAATTTAAGAAATAAACATGTTTACTAATGGTAAGAGAGATTTAACTGAAATACTAGGAAAGAAAGTTTCTCCCATGTATATAACTAGCATAGGTTATCAACCAGGATAGAGAAAAATTGAAAAAACTACATTTATATCCAGTACAAGTTCTGAAAACTCATATACTGCTAATAACTACTCAACTAGACCTACTAAAGTATTTATTTATTGAAACTTACAATTATAAGAAACACATTAGTAAATTATTGGGGCTAAAATCTCTCATTACTAACATAACTAGACCCAATAGGATTTGGGAACCAAAATAAATTTTGGAATAAACATTGTTTTATAGGAAACCTGTTTGAAAACCTCCAGAAAAATCCTTTGGTATCTGGATTATGGATGTTCCATACATATGTATGGTGAGTGTTCAAAATTCAATAATTTTATCAAATTTTATAATGGTCATGTCACTTTTGGTGAAAATACTAAAGGAAAAATAATCAAACTTGGCCAAATTGGTCATTATAATTCAGCATTAATTTCTAAAGTTTTATTAGTAGATGGATTAAAATATAATCTGCTCTGCATTTCTCAATTATATAATGATGGATTTAATGTAAAATTTGAAAACAATGTCTGTCATGTTTTTTTAATAAAAATGTTTTAATTTCTATTAATTTAAGAAATGATAATATTTATTCTATTGATTTTAAATTCTGTATCATTTAAAAATATTTCTTGGCTAAGTTTAGTTCACAAAGAATCTTGGATTTGGAATAGGATACTAGGCCATTAAAATATTCATTGATAGGGAAATCTAATAAGGAAAGGGTTATTTGGAGATCTACCATATCTTGAATTCTTAAATGATAGAGTTTGTGATCCCTTCCAAATAAGGAAACTTCATAATATTTATTTTAAATCTATGAAAGAAGTTTAAAACTCTTAGCCTCTATAGTTAGTTCATATGGAACTCTTTGGACCTTTTGGAGTTTCTAGTTTTAAATGGAAAAATTATGCCTATGTCCTTGTAGATGACTTCTCTAGATAAACTTTAGTATTCTTTCTAGCTCAAAAAAGTGAATCTTGTTCTTACTTTATCAATTATTCTATATCTATAGAAATTCTTAGTGGACTTAGTATTAAGACCTTAAGAAGTGATCATGGTCAAGAATTTGAAAATCAAGACTTTGAATCATTTTGTTCTCAACATGTTTATAATCACAAAATTTCTACTCTTAAGACACCACTACAAAATGGCATGGAAGAAAGAAGAAATATAACTCTTCAATTGATATCATAGACTATGAAAAATGAGTATGAAATTCATGTCTACTTTTAGGAAGAGGCTATTAACACAGCCTGCTATACTACAAATAAAGTAGTAATTATAACTCTATTAAAAAGAACACCTTATGAGTTGTGTAATAATATAAATCCAAAGGTAAATCACTTTAATGTTTTTGGTGAAAAGTCTTAATTCTAAATAAAAAGGATAATCTAGAAAAAATTTCTTCCAAGAGTTATGAAGGAATTTTCCTTGGATATTCAAATTCCAACAAATATTATAGAGTGTTTAATAAGAGAACCAAAATAATGGAAGAGTCTGTTCATATTAAATTTTATGAAACTGTCCCCAATGAACCTATAACTATATTAGAGAACCTTGAGGATGATCTTTAAACTCTAAATCTCAATTCTAAATCTTCTATTTTTTTTTGTGAAAAAATCAGGATGTTCACCTAGTGAACTACCAGAACTCAAACCTAAAGAAGATCTTGAGACAACCATCCCTTCCTTTCAAAGATCTATTAGGACTCATAGAAACAACTCTTCATATACTATTATAGTAAATATTGATAGAGGCACACAAACTAGATATTTTACTTAGAAATAAAATTGAATACCAAGCCTTCTTGTCACAACATGATCTTAAGAACATTAATGATTCCATCAAGTATGAATTATGGTTAGTAGCTATGCAAGAGGAAGTTAATCAATTTTAGAGAAACCATGTTTGGTAACTTGTTGATAGAACAAAACACACCTTAACTATTGTCACTTAGTGGGTGTTTAGAAATAAATTTTATGTGTCAAGAATTATAGTAATAAATAAGGCTAGATTAGTTGCACAAGGTTATAATCAAGAAGAAGTTATTGATTATGAAGAAAATTTTTCACCTATAGCAAGAATTAAATCCATTACGACACTGATTTCCAATGCATCACATTTTAATTTCAAACTATACCAAATGGATGTTAAATGTGATTTATTAAATATATTTATAATTATTTATGTTTTTGTTGAACAACCCCCTAGATTTCAAAATCCACATTTTCTAATTTTTTTTAAATAAATTTTTTATATGGTTTAAAAAAAGCTCCAAGAGCTTGGTATGATATGATTACCTCTTTTCTTATTTCAAAATATTTTTCAAAAGGTATAGCTGATCCAAATCTTTTTATAAAAATAATTTTTAAATAATTTATAATAGTATAAATATATGTAGATGATTTTATTTTTGGATATACTAAAGACTCCCTATGTACTGATTTTTGAAAACTAATGAAAAATGAATTTTAAATTAGATTAATGGGTGGAATAAAATTATCTATTGGATTTCATATTTTTCAATATAATTAAGGAATTATCTCAAATCAAAGTAAATTTACTAAAGAAAAATTAATTTTTTTTGGCTTATATAACACTAAAAGTAGTGATACTCCCATGAGTACCACCTATAAACTAGATCTTGATGAAGATGGGAAATTAGTAGATCAAACTAGTTACAGAGGTAAGATTGTATGTCTTTTATACTTTACTACTAGTCATCCTGATATTATGTCTAGTGTGTGTATCTATTCTATCTTTAAAAACAATCCAAAAACTTCATTCTTATTATCGGTCAAAATAATTTTTACAACTAATTTAGGATTTTTCTATACAACAGAACATTATTTTGATTTGGTAAGTTATTTAGATGCTAATTTTGGTGGTTGTAAGTTAGATAGAAAAATTACATCAGGAATATGTCATCTTATAGGTAAATCTCTAGTATCATGGTGTAGTAAGTAACAAAATTTGTTGCAATATCCACTGCTGAAGTTGAATACATAGCTATAGGTAGTTTCTATAGACAAATCTTGTAGATGAAACATACTTTAATAGACTTTGGATACAAATTTAGACATGTGAATATCAATTTTGATAACATAATTGTGATAAATATTTCCAGAAATATAGTATCTTATTCTAGAAGAAATAACATTGATGTAATAAATCACTTTTTTTGAGAGATCAATAGAAAAAAGGTTATATAACTATAAAATTTATTGGAAATAAACATCAAATTACTAATATATTCACAAATCGTTTTAATTCTAAGAGATTAAAATATATAAAACATAAATTAAGAATGATAAGTTTTGGATGGCAGAGTCACCATTGACGAGACACCATTAGAAAGTCATCTTTGATGAGTCACTATTGACGAGTCACTATAGGAAAGTTACCGTTGATGAGTCACCATTGATGATTCACTATTGGAAAGTCACCATTAATGAGTCACCATTGATGAGTCACTGTTGATGAGTCACCGTTGATGAGTCACCGTTGATGAGTCACCACTGATAAGTCACTGTTGAATGAGTCACCATTTCTTTTTTTACCATTGTTTTATTACCTTTGCTATCATTTTTACCGATTAAATTTTTATTATTTTTAATTTATAATTCTTTAGTATTTTTAATCCCTAAATGATAAATTCATCGGGCTAAATCAAATTGATTCACTACCTCTTAAACCCTTGAACTCCAAAACCATTGTCTTCCTCTCAGACCGATCATCTTTCCTTCCTCCCTTAAGCCTTCAACCAATCTGAATGGCCTGTGTGAAGTGAGTAGAAGAGTTGAATCCAAAAGTGATGAGGAAATCTAGGAAATGAAAAGTATCTTCCAGTTATTTGGATATTGTTTAACAGAAACCCGCATTTGGAAAAATGGATTTTCGAAGTAGAAAAGGAAATTGATACACAATGGCTTCCATAGAGAAATATGCTAGTATTGAAAGTTATAGAAGATCATAAATGGATGACTGGTTTACATCAAATCACCATGTTTACTATCTGAGGTTATTATATGATTTTTATCAAAATGTTGTGTTTTTTTCAGAAAGAAAGTGGATATGATAAAAAGTCACATTGATAGAGAAAAGATTTCTTTCTCTTTAAAGGAATAGGAAAAGTTATTAGAAGTACATCATAAAGGGGTATATGAGGATTTTCAAGGAAGTATTCCAAGTGATAGTGAAATGTTCAAATATGAAGAGGCTCTCCTATAGTTGACCGGAGATGGTACCTTAGAACCAACTTCTTTATACTTTATGAAAAACTTGTATTCATTGTTTTGAATATTAATAAACTACTTATGTCATCATGATTTTTCTTCAGCATGACATAGTATGTGATAATGTCCTAAGAGTATTTGTTTCACTAAAAGGTCATAATGGTTCCTCACTTTAATGAGAACCCGGAAGTACTATGACATTATTCTTAAATTTATTTTCTATAGACATATGATATTATTTTAGTAAAAAAATGATATAGGCTATCAGTGGTGGATACTCATAGGACTTTTAGGAATATTCTCATGGTGTACACCCTTGGTAATATCCAATATGGATATTATGAGAACAAGACCCACCAGTGGGAAATCCACATTTTATGTTTCATTGGATGTTTCTATCTATGAATGTGTGTATTGGTCCTTAGACTTTAATATTATTATTAATGAGTATTATGATTCATGAATTTATATGTATTAATGAAAACCATGATGATAGATGTTCACAATAAGGTAGGATACGTTGGGTGCATCATGAGTAATATTGCATTAATGAATAATGTGAGAAAAGATTTATCCCCTTTGTTCTTTAATGAAAGTTAATGTCTTAGGCCCTTTGATGGAAATGATATTTCCTATATAAATCCATCTCCGTGGTGATCTATAGGCTAGTTCTATTTTCATAAAGTCAAAGAAAGAGATAATCGACCACATATATTGATGGCACTGGCATGCAACCTGCTCTATTTGAGATATTGTGATAAAGAGATTATATTACACAGTAAGCATTCATATGTGGTGACATGTTAGTTTCAACATTAACTTCTTTCTCTATGGGTTCCTTGTCTTATTACTAGATACTAACTTTGGACCTTAGGCAGCTTCACCTAATTCCACTGAGAAAGAGGCCTAGAGGGTCACACAATAAGTATATCCATAATCTTAGTTAAATAATATATTATTGTTTATTATTTAACAGTTTGAATAAATATTATTCCCACACGTGGTTTAATAATTATTCATATATAATTGATCACATTTATTCCATCAATAGTTATTCTAGAGAATATATTGTGAACAAAATATTTAATAAATATTTATTTATTGTTTAGTAAATATAATATTTATTTATTTATTGGCGAATAATGCAGTGAAATTAATTTAGTAAATAAATAGACATTATTCAAGGTGCAATAAATATTATGGAGGAATGGTAGATTGATTTTAATGGTCCAGTGAGAAATAATAAATATTGATTATTATTTAATGAAATAATATTTAATTATAATTCATAATTTAAGTTCATATCGAGAAATAATAATAATAGTAATATTTGACATTAAGGTAATTTGTGCAATTATTTTATTTAACCCTAGAAATATAAATACTAAATTATATTATTTTTTCAAGATCCAATTTAGTTGTTTACAAAAAATCCTGGTGGATCCTCTCAAGCTTAGAGAGATCCCTTTTACAAGAACAATCCCAAGAACGGTGAGCAATCCTCCTCCACTGGATCAAGGAGAATGCTTTGGAAGCGATTCTCGAGGCGATCAAGGCGGGTGACACATGAACAAGGATCCTCCATGATAGAACCCTAAGAATCCTTTGTCTATGTCTGGAGATTCCTGGAACATGTGTGGATCACTACTAGAGGAAATCTACACTTGGTTTCTATGACACAACAATGGTGCACTATAGATCTATCGCGAAATTCATCAATGAAGAAAGATTTTCTTAGTGGTAATTCTTTATCTAATTAAATTAATTATAAAAATATGTGTTGATCTTCTCTCTCTAGTTTCAACATGATTAATGTTGTCTATATTTGATTCAATTACATCGATCATGATGATTAAATATCATATAGACCTTGGATTGATCATCAATCATGACAAAATCAATTTTGGGCACCACCCATCACACACTTCCTCTATGCCTGGAACCTAAAAATTGTATCAGAGTGGGAAGATAATTGTTTATAATTATCTAAAAATTGTTGGTGATTTATGCATTTATAATTTAGTTTATCAATTCAAGTTTAATAATTCTTTTAATATGAATTGAAAGATCCATTTCTTCCTCCTTCTTTTATCATATATATAATTGAGACAGTTAATTTTATGATTAAAATAAAATTGAGGAACTCATCCGGAGGTGCCAAGGTTTTTGTATGGACAACACTAGACTACACGCCATGTAACCGGAGTTACACATTTTTTAATATTGTTCAGCGCATCAATATTTTATTTGGAAATTAATTCAATATTATTCATTGAATGTTGCATTAATTACACCATTTAATGCATGACATGCTGACCAAAATTAAATGGCACACGATCAGTCGAATTACATGCCCTATAGCCCACATACATGGTGTGTAGTCCCATTGGGTCCGAGACGAGCCGTGTATTCCATACATGACCTATCTGACTACTGAACATGTAACACAAAGTCAACACAACATGTGGCCCATTGGACACGCCATGTACTCCAAATTTTATGAGGTTCATTTTACACATCGAGTCCCTATGTGTGTATATCGAATAAATAGTGATAGGTGTACACACCATGTAGATCAGATCTACACATCTTCTACTTAAACCAATTTATGAAGATTTAAAATTTATTTATTTTAATATGAAAACCTTATGACATGTACTTTTGTGTGGTCATAATGATAGGACACTCCATGTGATAGGTTTTAATGTACATAAATATTAAATGTTTAATTAATATCTTCATAATGGTTAGATATGCATATCATGTATGAGTTGTATTACAAGTTGTTACTCTATATGAATTTAAGTATAACATGTGACTGAAAAGTCATATAATTCATGTAATCAACTGTGAAGTACACATTGTGAAAGTATGTGATAAGTCATGTATTCCATATGTCACAAGAGTAAAACAGTACACAAAAATAATACATATTGGGAAGAATTAGATGGTTATTCACTGAGTTTACTCCAAGGTAAATTTATGTACAATGTTAATTTTAAATGAATTTATTTAATTTGTTTAAAATTATAATGGATGAGAATCTCAAGTAAATTCAGATAACAATTAAGATAAAAGGATTGATTAATTAAAGATGACAATTAATCGATTCAAGCATGATTTATCATAAATAAGAATGAATAATAATTGAATGATAGTTTTATTAAATATGTAATTTTTTGAATGCATGTGGATGATCATGAGCTAGACCAGACCTTTTTTATTTTATTGGTTTCATTTAATTTATTATTAAATTCAATTACTGGTTTGCATTCCTTCTCTCCTCATTATCATATAGGGCATACGTGCCCATTTATTCTTTTATGTAAACCCCCTTTTCCCCTTAACTACATGTGAGAAAAAGACATATGTAATGGATAAAGCTCCCAGGCTAGTAGAGGTGGTTCAAGTTCAGAGATGAGGTGAAACCAATCCAAGGAGTTATAAAGGTGGAAAAGTGGAAAGATGTAAACACGAACCTTAATTGGTTCAAGGTGTTTCTCCCCTAGGTCAACAGTTAGTTTATCAACTGCTAGATAAAATAACCATGAGTATAAGATCATGATCATACCATTTATTTTAATTTTGTCAATCTGCATGGTTATTTCCTTATGTATTTTTTTTCGTGATCTCATAATTAATAAATTAACAAGCATGCAATATGGAACTAAAATAAAATGGATTATGCGTAAATATTATCTAAGATATGGTTAATCACTTAATTAATCCCACTTAATATTAATAAGCATGTGATAAGGATAATAATTGGAAATTTATGCATAAAATGATAAAATCACTCAATAAAATATTAAGTTGATATAGCCTTCCATTAATTTGGTTAGAATCAAACCAGAGTTAAATGTTCTTGACCAGCCAAATTTGTGGTGGTTTCAATTATCGGGAAATTCTAACTTGATGTTTTGGGTTGACTTGATTTAGTTGACAACAAGGGTTGAATTAAAAATTAGGACTTGGTGTAACTAAGAAGCAAAGGTTGAGTAAATCTAAATTAATGATTTCAGGATTGGTGAGTCCACTCAATAGATCAAGGAAATGTGAGTTAACGTAGTTGGAATTTGGAATTCCTACCTAAAACCATTCAAGTTTCTTGACTAACCAAATTTGGGGTGATGAAAAGGGTAATATGGATCCTTTACACTAGAATATTCAAGAAACACAATATTCCAAATCCAATGTTGAGGGCTATTGTATTTTGATAAAATAGTGGGAGACTAATAAATAAAATATTTATTTATTTGTCTAAATTTTATCAGATAAAGTAATAAAATTATGTTTATCTTATTTTGTAGAAAAAATAATAAAACAACCTAAAACTATCATTGCAATCGATACTTGAGAAGGAAAACTGTAACACCCCGCCCCTACCTCATTGGCTTGAGGAGGCGGTGAGGGTTACTTGGCCTTAAGCAATGTTCCCAAGGTGACAAAGGTTGGAAATAAATGTCGAGGGCTTCAAGGAACAGTGGGGAATGATTTTCCCTTAAAGAGATCACCCAACTCAACCAACCAACAATGAAAGATTCATGCACTATCAAACCCAACCATAAGATACTAACCATGCCATCACATACCCCAAAACTGATCAACTAGACATGTCCACAAAACATCAGAGTACAAAGCAGAAACTAAATAGCAGAACACCATGAGCCATAACACCACCACAGCTCCACACCAAGCTCCAAGCTCCAAGCTCCACTAACACATCTCAAGCATCACCACGAACCACTAGCAATGAGATGCCTTACCTTTACCTGTATCCCGGTACCCGACATCTGCAAAGACACCAAAGTTCCAAATAAGGGGGTGAGTACAAATACTCAGTAGGTTTTCCCCAAATGACTTCCCTACACACGCCACTATGATAAAACCATTAGCACATTTATATAAAGCAGTTTATATAAAATAATCACAAGTGCATCCAATACCATAATCCAAACACACCCTTACCAAGCCATCTTTCCCAAACCAAGTAAACCTAGGGAAATCCAAACAATCATTCCATGAGCCAAACATGCCACACAGGGAAGCCCAATCAACCATGCCACGCAAAGAACCCAATTAAACCATTTCAAATTTCCAAAAAAAATTCCATATATGCAAAGAAAAACACAAAAAAGCAACCATAACGGTGGGACTTTTTACCCAACTCATTCACCCCATCATCAGCTAGCTGGACTTCCCACCCACTACCTGACAACCCAAAACGGTGAGACTTCCCACCTATCCCGTTCACCTTTTTGAATAACCACATACATATCACAATCATGCACCCATTATGTCACACAACCAAAACCATTCACTCAATCATGGTGCTACTTTAACGGTGATATATTTACAGCCAACTTGTTTCCTTCATAGTGTGAGACTTCACGCCCATCACCGATGTGGGGCTTCCCGCCCATCACCCTCCCATCATTGGTGTGGGACTTCACGCCCATCACCAAAATCCCCACAACATTTCAATCCACAATTACCAACAACATACAACCCAACAATTCCCAATACCAATTTAACCATTCGTTTCAAACAACATTCCAATCACAACATGTCAAGTTATCTCAATAAATCACACATTTATTGAATACACCCCCAAAACATTTTCCATGTCAACCCACAATTCAATAAAACAACTCTTTTATTGAAAACCATCTTTCTCAAAACATTTTTTTTATAATCAACAACCAAGGATTTAAAAATCAACATTTTAAAATCACACAACAACCCCTTTTTGCAACAATAACCCGTTTATTTCAAAAACCCCCAAATCATCACCGAATGAGTTTCCAACAAGTTTCACAGATCAATATCACAATTAATTTCAAGCAAAGAAAATTAATTGTAACCAACCCAACTTGTTCTAACCAAGTGGAGTCGAGAGATATGCCACCTACCTTTAGGTTTCCGGAGAAATCGACCCACAAGCAAACACTCTTCAAATTCGGAGAACGCACCAACAAAACCTATCTAGATCCCCTTCCCTAACATTTATAAGCCTTAAAATCAATATCCAAGGCAACCAAAACCCTAGATATACACACAACGGGTGTATATCTAGAAAACCAAGAGAGAGGGAGTTGTAGATCTAGAGGAAACCACAAAGAACCACGAGAGGAGAATTACCTGAGAAGAACCGCCTTCAAATCACCATGAAACCCCTTCAATTTCCTTCAAAAACATGTGGGAGAGCCCCTAAAACCTTTTAGAGGAGAAAATCCTGGGTGAGGCTTGGGTGGGAGGAAGCTTGGAGTGAAATGAGGCAAGCTCGAGTGAACCCGGGTTTTAAAACCCTACTTTTAAGTGGCCGCACGGTTAGCCCGCACGGTTTGGAAAACCATGCGCTAACCATGCGCATGCGACTGACTCAGAAGAAAGGGTTCACATGGTTTCCTCGCATAGTTTAACAAATCGTGCACAGGCCGTACAAAGTCTACTACTTCCCCATGCACGGTTTCTTGAAGAACCCGCACGGTTTCCCCTAACTGTGCTTCTTTAGAAAAGCCTCCAAACTTATCCAAAACCATTCCAATCTCTACCAACCTCTTCTAAACTCATCCCATGTAATTTAAACACATAAAAAGGCATAAAAAATGCTACATACCTCAAATCGGGGGTGCTACATTCTCCCCACCATTGGACTTTCTTTCCTCGGAAAGTAGTGAACCCACGCTTTGCTGAAAGTGCTCGGGTCATTACTCGACCATCTCTTTCTCCCACTCTGAAGTCTCCTCTTGGATCTGGCCATGCTTCCACAAAACCCAAACCAGACTGATGCTTTTACCCCACAAGAATTTCTCTTGACTATCCAAAACCCACACTGGCATGTGCACCAATGAAACATCCGACTCTAGCTCAACATAATCCCATCGAATCACATGGTCATGATCCGACTGATACTTTCTCAACTGCGACACATGAAACACATTGTGCACCGCAATGAAACTAGGTGGAAAAGACAAACGATAAGCCACCTCACCAACCCGCTCAATAATCTCAAAAGGTCTAATATACCTTGGAGATAACTTTCTCTACTTCCCAAACTAACGATGTCCCAACTTAGGAGAGATCATCAAGAAAACATGATCAATCACCTCTAACGACAACGACCGTCGATGATGATCCACATATGATTTCTGAAGACTCTGAACTATCTCCATTATCTTCCTTATTAAACTGATATTCTCTATAGTCTCTTGGACAAGGCTTGGTCCAACCATCGAGGACTCACCCGTTTCCACCCAGCATAGTGGAGAACGACACGACCTCCCATACAACGCTTCAAACAGAGCCATATGTATGGATGCCTGATAACTGTTATTGTACGAGAACTCAACCAACGACAAGTTCTCCTCCCAAGAGCCACCAAAATCTATGAAACAATCCTGAAACATATCCTCCAAAGTTTGTATCGTCCTCTCGGATTAACCATCTGTCTGAGGGTGATATGCCATGCTCATAATCAACTGTGTCCCAAGGTCTTGCTGCAAGGATTTCCAAAAATGAGATGTAAACCTTGGATCTCTATCTGATAAAATCAAAACTGGAACACCATGCCTTTTTACCACCTCACAGATATAGATTTTGGACGGATCGTCCACCTTATGAGATTGATGAATTGGAATGAAATGGGCCGACTTCGTTAGCCGATCAAATATCACCAAAATGACATCGTGCTTCCTGACCGTTCTTGGGAGACATATGAAAAAATACATCGCTAATTGCTACCACTTCCAAACAGGGATTGGTAAAGACTACAACATTCCCGCTGTCCTCTGATGCTCTTCCTTGATATGCTGGCAAGTCAAGAATCTCGAAACAAACTCAGCCACTCTTCTTTTCATACCAGCCCACTAAAACTGCGCTTTCAACGCTTTATATATTTTCTGAATTCCAGGATGAACATCCCATCTAGAATGATGATATTCCCTGAGAAGATACTCCTAACAACCAACTGGTATAACCATCTGATTACAAAAACACAAAACTGAATCTCCATTCAGTTTCCAACCCTCAATGGTCTCCCCACCATTGAGTTTTGACCTCATTGTCACACACTCAGAAGAAAATATATGCGCCTATTTAACCAGGGCCACCAATTCAGGAATCAATAAGACCGGAAAGAAGACCGCTCTATCGCCCTAGTCCTCACATTCCAACTGCATGTCAGCTATAACTGATATCAACTGCCACTGGTCCGATGCCCGTTTCACCACCTGTGCATATGATTTTCTACTTAATTCATCCGCTACCAAATTTCCCTTACCATGTGTGTACATCAAGTCAAAATGAAACATTTGGAGATATTCCATCCATCTCCTTTTCCTCAAGTTCAAATATTTTTGTGAGAAAATGTGCTTCAAGCTCTTATTATCTGTATATAACGTGAATTTCTCACCAAAGAGATAATGAAGCCACACTTTCAAAGCATGGACCACTACTTCCAATTCCAAATCATGAGTTGAGTAGTTCTTCTCATGCACACTCAACTACCATGAGCCATACACAACCACATGATTCCCTTGCTTGAGAACACACCCCAACCCTGATCCTGATGCATCGCAATGCACCACATACCCTTTTCATGGTTCTGGAAAAATCAAGATTGGTGTTGATGTAAGGCGACCCTTTAGCTCTTCAAAACACTGCTAACACTGTTCATTCCACTGGAATGGAACATTCTTTCTTGTCAAAGCTGTCATCGGTGAAGCCAAACATGAAAAATCATGAACAAAATTCTGATAATACCCAACTAGACCAAGGAAATTCCGTACCTCCAATACATTCTTCAGATGTTTCCACAAGATAACAACCTCTATAATTTAAGGATCCACTAAAAAATTCCTTTTAGAAATCACATGGCCCAGAAAAAGGACTTACTGTATCCAAAATTCACACTTTGACAATTCGGCATACAACTGATGTTCCCTCAAGATCCCCAACACTGCCGCCAAATGCTGCTCATGCTCCACCCTTGTCTTAGAATACACCAGAATATCATCTACAAACACCACCACAAATGAATCTAGATATCTCTGAAATATCTGATTCATCAATTCCATGAACACCGCTAGCGCATTCGTTAGACCAAAGGGCATAACCACATATTCATAATGGCCATATCTATTTTTGAAAGTTGTATTAGGAATATCATACTTCCTCACCAGAAATTGATGATATCCCGACCTCAAGTTGATCTTGGAGAACCACTGTGCTCCCCTAAAATGGTCGAAAAAATCATCAATTCATGGAAGTGGATATATGTTCTTTATCATAACTTGGTTAAGTCGATGATAATCAACGCAGAGCCTCAAAGTTACATCCTCCTTCTTCACAAACAATACCAGCGCTACCCACAGAGACGTGCTAGGCCGGATAAAACCTTTTTTTTCTAACTCCTCCAACTGGACTTTCAATTCCTGCAATTCAGTAGGTTCCATCTGGTAAGGCAGAAGTGAGATAACATTGGTCCCAGGAAGGAGATCAATCGTAAACTCCACTTCTCTAACGGGTGGTAACCTAGATAATTTTTTGGAAAAAAAATCCATGAACTGATCCACCACTTCTGGAAGAACACTCTTCTCAACACCCTCTACCGATTCCAACGACAACACTGCCAACTGATACAATAAAGTTCCCACTTCTGGTGGCAACAAACCCGTTGCACCCTGCCTTTCATGCCTCTCTCCTCTAAAGAGATGTCTAACGCCATCGTGTGTCGTAAAATCCACTGTTCGCGCATTACAGTTGATGTGGGTCTTAAACATTACTAGCCAATCCATTCCCAAGATTATATCATACCCATCCATCTCAAGCACTGAGAAATTCCACATTATCTCAACATCGCCCACAACGATACAACATGCTCAACAAAATAAGGCTCGACACTCTCTTTTACCCAGAGGAGTTTGAAGTTTCAAAAATGAAGACATCATCTCCATAGTTAAACCCAGAAAAATAACAACACAAGAATCAAGAAAAGAATGGGAATTATCCATATCAAACAAATATTGCATCAACATGGAATTTAAAAGAACCATACCTCGCACCGTGGATGGTCATGTTTGATCATCCACTACAACTTGCTCATCTCCAAACAAATGTGTGCTTTCCAAGCTCTTCTCTTTATTACCTAGCTGAAACTTACCTTGCTGAGGAGTGCCATTAAAACTCGACCTCGAAGCATTATGGTAATACCGCTGAAGATGACCCATCTGCTTGCAGTTATGACATTCTCGAGGTTGTGCCTTACAATCCCATTTTAGGTGGCATACAAAACCACACTGAAAGCATCCTGGCTTACACTTGGGTCTCAAATTAAGTTTTAACAATCTAGTGGTCCGATTTTGATGTACTCTATGTCATTGAGAAAAGGTTTCTGTATTGTTTTTTATCTCAGTGTTGGGGTTCACACCTCCTCTCATGAGGACAACCGTGCTTCCATTACTTGGTTTTAAGACCATGATAGATACCGTAACAAGTGTATCTACTTGCAGTCCTTACTGAATTGTTTAAAAATACTGAACGATGCTTTGGGCCAACTACTGGTTCACCTGGGGCTTAGGTGGAACCACATTTCCGGTAGCTTCCTCTGGTTGGTCTCGACGATGTCTACCCGGTTCCATTTCTATAAACAGAAAACAAACAACCATGAGTCTCACTTCCGTAGACATCAAGAATTCCCATTTCAAATCGCATTACACAATACTATCACAATGAGGCTTTCCACCTTTCAACATTTTCCATGTTTCACCATTTTTGAAAACTAAACCATTTTCAAAATGCCAAATTTATTCACATTACAATTTCACACATTTGAAAAACCATTTCGAAATTTAGCCCATAAATCATTATGCCCAATGAAATATACATCCTAGAGGGAAGTCATTTCTACCATATATTCCATGCACATCTCATTGGATACACCCATGACAATGAGATATCCAATGCCTATAAGTGTCTCCAACCACTTATGTACCAAACTCCCTGGTAACTTTAAGTTCAGAATAAAAGGGTTAGCTACATCCTTTTATGAAATACATTCCAAGTTCCGACATTCCTATGCCTTGCTACCATCCCGAATCAAGGAATGTACCCTAACGAATGTCAACTCCAAATCTGAGAATCAACTCCAAAGGACCAAACAAGCTGATACCACTTGTAACACCCTGCCCATACCTCATTGGATTGAGGAGGTGGTGAGGGTTACTTGGCATTAAGCGACGTTCCCAAGGTGCCAATGGTTGGAAATAAATGCCGAGGGCTTTAAGGAACAATGTGGAACTATTTTCCCTTAAGGAAATCACCCAACTCAACCAACCAACAATAAAAGATGCATGCACTATCAAAACCAACCATATGATACTAACCATTCCATCACATACCCCAAAACCGTTAAACTAGAAATGTCCACAAAACATTAGAGTACAAAGCAGAAACTAAATTGCAGAACACCACGAGCCATGGAACCACCACAAATCCACACCAAGCTCCAAGATCCAAGCTCTAAGCTCCACCAACACATCTCAAGCATCACCACGAACCAATAGTAATGATATTACTTAATTTTACCTGTATCCCAGTACACGACATCTGCAAAGACACCAAAGTGCCAAAGCAGGGGGTGAGTACAAATACCCATTTGGTTTTCCCTAAATGACTTCCCTACACATGCCACTAGGATAAAACTGTTAGCACATTTATATAAACCAGTTTATATAAAATAATCACAAGTGAATCCAATACCATAATCCAAACACACCCTTACCAAGTATTCTTTCCCAAACCAAGTAAACCCAGGGAAAGCCAAACAATCATGACATGATCCAAACATGACACACAAGGAAACCCAATCAACCATGCCACAAAAAGAAGCCAATTCAACCATTTCACATTTCTACAACAAATTCCATCTATGAAAAGAAACACACAACAAAGCAACCATAATGGTGGGACTTCCCGCCCAACTCATTCACCCCATCTACAGCTAGCAGTACTTCCCTCCCACTACCTGACAACCCAAAAATGGTGGGACTTCCCACCCATCCTGTTCACCATTTTTCCGGACCGCATACATATCACAATCATACACCCATTATGTCACACAACCAATACCATTCACTTGATCATGGTGCTACTTTAACAGTGATTCATTCATAGCCAACTCGTTTCCTTCATAGTGTGGGACATCACGCCCATCACTGGTGTGGGGATTCACGCCCATCACCCTCCCATCACTGGTGTGGGACTTCACACCCATCACCAAAATCCCCACAAAATTTCAATATACAATTACCAACAACATACTACCCATCAATTTCCAATACCAATTTAACCAATCGTTTCGAGCAACATTCCAATGATAACATGTCAAGTTACCTCAATAAATCACACATTTATTGAATACCCCCTTAAAAATTTTTCCATGTCAACCCACACTTCAATAAAACAACTCTTTTATTGAAAACAATCTTTCTCAAAACATTTTTTTATAATCAACCACCAAGAATTTCAAAATCAACATTTTAAAATCACAAAACAACCCCTTTTTGCAAAAATAACCCGTTTATTTCAAAAACCCCCAAATCATCACTGAATGAGTTTCCAACAAGTTTTTAACTTCAATATCACAATTAATTTCAATAAAAGAAAATTAATTGTAACCAAAACCACTAGTTCTAACCAAGTGGAGTGGATATAGAAGCCACCTACCTTTAGGGTTCCGGAAAAATCGACCCACAAGAATCCACTCTTCAAATCTGGCGAATGCACCACCGAAACCTCTCTAGATCCCCTTACCTAACATCTATAATCCTTAAAATCAATATCCAAGGCAACCAAAACCCTAGATCTACACACAAAGGGTGTAGATATAGAAAACCTAGAGACCGAGAGATGTAGATCCAGAGGAAACCACAATGAACCACAAGAGGAGACTTACCTAAGAAGAACTGCCTTCAAATCACCATGAAACCCCTTCAATTTTCATCCAAAACGTGTGGGAGAGACCCTCCAAGCTTTGAAAGGAGAAAATAACAAGTGAGGCTCGAGTGGTAGGATGCTTGGAGATAAATGAGGCAAGTACAAGTTAACCGGGGTTTTAAAACCCTACTTTTAAGTGGTCACACGGTTAGCTCTCACAGTTTGGAAAACCATGCGCTAAGCATGTGCATGCTACTGCCTTGGGATCAAGGGTCCGCATGGTTGCCTTGCACGGTTTAACAAACCATGTGTAGGACATGTGAAGCCAACTGCCTCCCCCTGCACGGTTTCCTGGAGAACCCGCACGGTTTCCCCTAACCTTGCTCAAACCGTGCTTCTTTAGAAAAGCCTCCAAACTTATCCAAAACCATTCCAAAATCTCCCAACCTCTTCTCAACTAATCCCATGCACTTTAAACACATAAAAAGACATAAAAAAAGGATACATACCTCAAACTGGGGGTGCTACAAAAACCTTCTCACCATCACAAATTTTCAAGAGTGGAAAAGGAACCTATGTGTCATCCTTCACCATAAAAGAAAATTTTATGTGTTAGAGGAACCTTTACCAATTGAACCTGAAAATGGGGAAAGTGATGAATAAATATCTCTATATGAGAAACAACTAAATGATTCTATTGATTTTTAGTGATTTATTATATCATCCATGTTCAATGGGATTTTAATGCAATAAGAGAATATGGATGTCTATAACATGATGTCTCACCTTCAGGATCTCTATCAAGAGAAGGTGAGACAAGAGAGGTACAAGATCTCCAATTATTTGTTCAAAAATAAGCTTGAAGAGCATGTTTCGGCTAGGCCTCATGTAGTCAAGCATATCAACTACATTGAATGCCTTGTCATATTAGGGATTAAATTACCAGATAATTTGCATATATATCTCATACATTCATCACTTCCCAAGACCTTCTCTAGATTTATTGTTAATTATAATATGAGCAATAATGAAAAGAGTCTTTCAGAACTTCTGACCTTGATTTTCCAAGTGGATAAAGAAATAGGGAAAGATAAACCCATGATCCTTATGGTGATAAAGAAAAGGAAGAACAAGGAAAAGGGTCCCAAGACTTATAAACAGTCTAAAAATCCTGAGCACCATACTTCCAAGAAGAAGAAGACATGGAGGCAGGTCAAGGAAAAAGAAGCAATATGATTTTCATGTGAAAATCTTGGCCACTAGAAGAGGAACTAAACCCAAAAGAAAAAGGAATATAAAAGTGCATTCGTTATTGAGTGAAATCATTCCAAAACTACACATTGGGTATTGGATACAACTTTTGGTGCTCACATATGTATCCAAATACAAGAAAAAATTAGATTCCAAAATATTTCCATAGGAGAGGTGGATCTGTGAGCTGCTAATGGTGTAATATTGGATGCCCTAGCTATTGGTGAATACCACCTTTCATTCCCCAAGAGAATGAATTTGGTTTTAATATATTGTAATTATTATGTACCTACAGTTACCAAGAACATAATTTCTTTGTCATGTTTAGATATAGATGGGTTTTTTTCAAATTTGGAAATAAAAGTTTTTTATATTATAAGGACAACATATGTTATGGTATGAAATATTTAAATTATGGTATTTATGTATTAAATTTCAAAAAAAAAGCGTTGGAAATTGATAATGAATCATGTTCAAATGACTCATATAACACCCAGATGTGGCATCACCATCTTGGTAATGTAAACAAGAATTGTTTGAAAAAGCTCTATTAAGATGGTTATTTAGGCTCTTGAGAGCTAAAAAAACTTGATAGATGTCATGTTTTTTTGCAAGGAAAAACTACCAAACCACCATTCAATGGATAGGGTGAAAGAGACATATAACGTTTATGATCAGTACACACTGATGTGTGTGGACCAATTAAAGTAGAAGCTAGAGGTGGATATTTTTAATTAATTACTTTTACTGATGACTTGAGTAGATATGGATATATATACTTGATGAGGTATAAGTCCAAGTCCATTTAGAAATTAAAGGAATTCAATAATGATGTATAGAATCAAATTGGTTTGAAGATAAAGAAGATTCTATCAGATAGAGGTGTAAAATATCTTAACCAAGAGTTCATAAGCTTTCTACGGGTGTTTGGGATTCTATCTCAACTCAATACACCTTATACAACACACTGGAATGGTGTTAGTGAAAGGAGGAACTGTACCTTGTTAGACATGGTATGTTAGATGGTGGGTCATGAAGATATTCCATTATCCTTTTGGGGATATTAATTACAAACTTCGACATACATATTAAATCAAGTACCAACTAAAGTGAAAAATGGAATTACCTTTGAGTCATGGAGTGGAAAGAAACCCATTTTATTGCATAAAAAAGTATGGGGTTGCAAGGAATTTGTTAAGGCCTTCTCAGGAAACAAACTAGCACCCAGGGCACGAAGTGTATATTTATAGGGCATCCCAATGAAATAAAGGGATTATACCTATACAACCACTCCGAAAAGAAAGTGAATATCTCTAGACAATCCATCTTTCTTGAGAGGGAGCACACCCTAAAAAAGGATAATGGGAGTAAGATTGACTTCGATTAAGTTGATGCTCAAGATACACAAGATTTGGTATAGGAACAAATTCCATAGGTCCCCATGGAAGAATTAGTTATTAAAACACAATTAATTCAAAGGAGCATAAGAGAGGTAAGAGAACCAGAGATATATAGTTTTCTAGTGACTGAGGATGGTGAATCATTATTGGTTGAGAATGATTAACCTCTATCCTATAAGGAGGAATTATAGAGCTCAAAATCTTCAATCTGGATAGAAGATATGAATTATGAGATGGATTACATGTATTAGAACCATGTTTGGGTTCTAGTCTATGTGCCAATTAATGTAAATCCAATCAGTTGCAAAGGGGTATTCAAGAGGAAACTAGAAATATAAGGTAAAGTAAGTACCTATAAAGCAATGATAGTGTCTAAAGGGTTTAAAAAAAATCAAGGAATTGACTTTGATGAAACATTTTATCTACTTTCCATGGTTAAATCCATCAAAATCATACTTGCTATAACAACTTACCATGACTATGAGATATGGAAGATGGATTTCAAAACTGCATTCCTTAATGGGAACCTTTAGGAAGATGTCTGTATGACACAACTGGAAGGGTTTGTGACTCCAGGTGATTCTAAAAGGACTTTGGAAAAGTATCCTATATTCTAGGAATAAGGATAATTCATGATATATCCAAGAGGATGATTGGATTAATTCAAAGTACATATAGTGACCATATACTAAAGATATTTAGTATGGAACAATCAAAGAGGGGATTGGTTCCAATTTTACATGGATAACATATTTCTAAGAAAATGTGTCCTCAGACATAACAAGATAAATAGAGAATGAGTAAGATACCATACGCTTCAGTGATAGGATCAATCATATATTCTATGTTATGTACTAGAATTGATGTTTCCTATGCATTGAGCATGGTAGGAAGATATCAACCACATCCTAGAGAAAAACACTATAATTTTGTTAAGTCTATCCTTAAGTATATGAGAAGAACTAAGGATACTGTAACATCCCAGATCCGGGTGCCACACAATGGATGCCCTGAACCCGGTTCCTCACATGACCTCAAGAACATTTCCCCAAACGCTAGAGGCTGCCGACTAGAAGTGAGGGACTAAGACTGATAGTGGGGAAACTATGCCCTCATTTATCAAAGTGTAGCACAGTGGAAATACATATAAACATACAAAAGTAGAAGCAATAAACAATATAGACCTGAAATGGTCAACGGAACTAAAGTAAAAGATAACCAATAGTCATGTATATGATGATTCAATATGTATCTAATTCTAAGAAAGTAGCCAAAACAGGATACACTACAATCTGATACAATACAACACAAGGTAAGAAGTACAGCAAAACAAAACCAAAGCAGTGCAACAGGAAAGCAACAACATCGCAAGCCTAAGCTCGATCCCATGCTCTCCTAATTCTTTACAACAATCATTTACCTGTGTAGGGGCCCTTGCCCTTATTGAAACCTGTAAAAATATAATCTATTTGGGCCCAAGACATGACGCAAATAGGGTGTGAGAAATAAATCCCAGTAGGAAACCACCAAAGGCCCATACCCAACTATCAATGAGAATGTGCAACAACAGTGTGCAATAATGAAATGCAGTAAACTAAGAAGTACTCAAAAGTAACAATTCCTACCAGTTACATTGACATTTTAATAATTATTTAATAATTCAATATAATTAAATTATGAGTTTCCTGAGACTCGACCTCAACCGACAATCTTCTATACCAGTGCCACAATATAAACCACAACAGGATATCTAACAAGTAAAATATAATAATAACACCAAGCATGTGCTTTAGCTTGGCAGGTACAACCTAAGAAATCACCACAGTGAATATTAAAAGTAAACATTGTCCTCAGTCATGAAAAAACTTTCCCTCAGGATAAACAAACACTACCCTTAGGCATAGGAAACCTTTCCCTCAAGCTAATCAAAACCTTGACCTCAGGATAAACAAAACACTGCCCTCAGGCATAAGCAACGTTTCCCTCAGGCTAATCAAAACCTTGCCCTCAGGATAAACAAAACACTGACCTCAGGCATAAGAAACGTTGCCCTCAGGCTAAACAAAACTTTTCCCTCAGGCTAAACAAACACTTCCCTCAGGCATAAGAAACATTGCCCTCAGTCTAAACAAAAACTTTCCCTCAGGCTAAACAAACACTACCCTCAGAAATTCCATAGGAAAATCAAGTAACTGGGATAATCCCAATGCATAAGCAAGAAATTTATATATGTTTCCTCTCAATAAAATTCAAAACATGCTATAATCATGGCATACCCACAGGTGTCCTTTCCAAATGGCTAAATAAAAAAAATGCACCCACGGGGTGGCCCTAGATCAAAGAAACAATCTAAAACTCAGTTTATACTTATTCATTAGATTACCTAGTCAACTATAAGTATCTCAATAGTCAAAGTCTCAGCCATACAACACCCCGAACATGGGAGCGTGGCACAACAGTACACAAAATCAACTCGACAGTTGGAATTAAACTCAAGACCACCTACCCCAATATCCTTTGATTGATATACGTGAAACGCGCCTCCTAAAACAACCAAGAAAGATGAATATATGAGATAAAAGATTACCCGTTCAAACCTAAATAAATTCCCTTAGGGAAATAATTGGAAGGAAAGATTCAAGAAGAGGGAAGACCTTACCTGCGTGGCTCAAATGAGATCGATGACAGAAGAATCGGAGTCCTGATGAGCGATCAGGAGCTTGTCCATGTCTCGGCCTCCTCTCCCACTGCTCTTGGTGAGTCCTCTTCCTCCTCTGTCGAAGGAGGAGGCTAATACCTATTTTTAACAAAAAAACATAACTACACGGCATGTACTTGTCAAGTACACAACATGTACTATTCTTTTTAACTATTCCTCTTGCGGCTACTTTCCACCGCCTCACTGCTCATCTGCCGACTGATTACACGACCTGTATTACTATGCACACGGTGTGTACTATCATTCCTCTGGTGGCTACTTACATTGCCTTACTATTCACCTGCCGACTGATCACATGGTGTGTATTACTAAGTACGTGGTGTGTAGTTAGTTTTTACACCCTTAATCACCGACAAGCATACGCGCCCTATATTATCATCCCACACGACCAAAGTACATGGAATGTGTACAAAAGTACATGGAGTGTACCCATAAATTTGGGATTTTTCCAACATTTCCCTTGTTTTCTCAAAAAAACTTAAGGAAAAAAGAAAAGAAGAAACTCGTACCTCAAGAATAAGAACCGAGTTCTTACAAACTTGCCCCTTAAAGCAATTTGTCCCCGAATTTCCCTTCCAAGAGTGGTGAAGATAAAGCTGAGAAAAATTATAA
This sequence comes from Viscum album, assembly GCA_963277665.1. Classification (NCBI taxonomy): domain Eukaryota; kingdom Viridiplantae; phylum Streptophyta; class Magnoliopsida; order Santalales; family Viscaceae; genus Viscum; species Viscum album. The sequence goes on from OY728156.1 coordinate 1,281,971,224, forward strand.
CCACTGAGCACGTACATCCGTCTCCCGATCCCAGGTTTCTTCCTGCACTCGGCCATGCTTCCATAGCACCTGTACGAGAGGAACTGACAGGCCTCAGAGAAACTTTGTGCTCCTATCAATAATACAAATTAGATGCTCTTCAAAGGATGCGTCAAAATAAAGTTCAACCTCCTTGGGCTGAAAAATGTGAGATGAGTCTAAGTGATAATGGCGCGGCTGAGATATGTGGAAGACATCGTGCATGGCCCGATACCTCTGTGGTAACTGCAACCGATAGGCAACCAACCCGAATCTCTCTAGAATATCAAACAACCCTACATACCTCAGTGAAAGTTTACCCTATCTCTTGATCTATCTGTGTCCAAACCTCGGTGAAACATGCAAGAAAACCTGATCCCCGACCATGAACTCCAAGGGTTGTCTGCGGTGATCAACATAATATTTTTGATGAGACTGTGCAGTAGACATCTGCTTCTGAATCAACTGGACCTACTCTGAAGTCTCCTGCATGAGATGTGGTCCTAGTAAATATACCCCACCTACCTCCAACCAGCACAAGGGTGATCGGCATGGCCTACCATATAAATACTCATAAGGTTCCATCTCAATAGTTTCCTGAAAACTATTATTTTAGGAAAACTCAACCATGGGTATGTGCTTCTCCCAAGAGCCCCCAAAGTCCAGGACGCATGCATGAAGCATGTCCTCTAGTACTTGTATTGTATGCTCTAATTGGCCATCGGTCTGAGGGTGGTAACCTGTGCTCAGAAGCACTTGTGTACCCAGTTCCCTCTAAAAACTCTATCAGAAACAAGTTGTAAAACATGCATCCCTATCTGAAATGATAGAATGAGAGACCCCATGAAAATTTAATACCTCTCGGATATAAAAATTCCCAATATCTTCAACACCAATGGTCTCCTTGATCGGAAAAAAGTGACCTTCCTTCGTAAGTCTGTCCACAACAACCCATATGACATCATTGCCTTGAGGTGACCTTGGAAACCCAGTCACGAAGTCCATTGCGACATTATTCCATTTCCACTCTGGAATGGGTAACTGTTGTAACAGTCCGGCTGGCCTCTAATGCTCTGCCTTCACCTGCTGATAGGTAGAACTTCTCGTAATAAAACTATCTACCTCTCTTTTCATACCCGACCACCAATACTGATGTCTTAAGTCACGGTACATTTTTGTAACTCCACGATGCACTAACTAGGCTAAAGCATGAAATTCCCACATCAACTCCTCGTGTATATCCCATGGAACCCACACTCGTACATGGATATGCATTACCTCATCATCGCCTATCGTCCAACCAGGAGGAGGGTCCTTACTTTCCACCGACTCCCGTAGAACTAGGCCTTCCGAAACAGATAGCTGTCTCATCCTCACTCTATCTAGGAGGGTATAAGTCAAAAATAAGGATGAAAGATAGGTTCGCCACTGACTATCGTGTACCTCCAAATGCATCTCAGAGAACAAATTCATAAGCTACTACTCACCACTGGCCTCCTGCACTGCTTGTATCTGAGTCCTCCTACTTAGTGCATCAGCTAATGCGTTACCCTTACCAGGTGTATAGGCAGGCTCAAAGTCGAAGGAGTGAAGGTATTCAAACCACCTTCACTGTCTCAAATTCAAGTCACACTGGGTAAAGATGTATTTAATACTTTTTTGGTACGTAAACACCACAAAATGTTCTCCCAATAGATAATGTCTCCAACAGCGTAACACATGAACACCTGAAGCTATCTCAAGATCATGCGTTAGGTAATTCCTATCATGTGGCCTCAACTACCAGGACCCATATGCAACTACTCAATCACCTACATCAACACTACTCCTAGCCCAATACCAGATGCATCACAATAAACTGTATAGATCTTCCCTTGCTCTGGAAGTATCCGGACTGTTGCGGATGTCAACCTTCCCTTCAGCTCTTAAAAGGTTATCTCACAATCTTCTGACCAAACGAACTTCATACCCTTCTTAGTCAAACCCGTCAACAGCATTGCTAAGAAGGAGAAGTACTATATAAAGTGCCTGTAGTAACCATCTAGCCTCATGAAACTCTGTATTTTAAATACGTTCTTAGGCTTCTCCCAGGAAACTATTACTCTCACTTTCTCTGGGTCTACTACAACTCCCACCTCTGAGATAATATGACCCAGGAATTGAATCTGGTCCATCCAAAAGTGGAACTTTGAGATCTTAGCATATAAATGATGCTCTCTCAGTGTAATCAGTATGATATCAAGATGGGTGGCATGGTCGTGTTGAGTGTGAGAGTACACCAAGATATCGTCTATGAAGACTACCACAAAAGAATCCAGATATGAGTGGAACACATGATTCATCAGAGCCATGAAAGTGGATAGCGCGTTTGTGAGTCCGAACAGCATGACCAAGTAATCATATAGACCATATCTTCCCCGAAAGGCTATAAGCGGTATGTCCGATGGTCTAACACACAATTTATGATATTCAGATCTCAAGTCAATCTTCAAGAACACTCGTGCTCCTAAAAGTTGATCATAAATATCATCAATCCTCAATAAGGGATATTGGTTCTTAACTATAAACTGGTTTAGATTCCGATAATCCTCACAAAGTCTGAGGGTACCATCCACTTTCTTCACAAAAAAGGCAGGCGAACCCCAAGGAGAAGTACTGGGTCGGATGAAACCCTTTTCCTGTAACTCCTATAACTACCTCTTGACCTCCATTAATCCTAGTGTAGCCACCGTATAAGGTGGAATGAATACCAGTGCCACTCCTGGGACAAGATCAATAGAGAAATCAACCTCTCGTTCTGGAGGTAGACCTGAAAAGTTTTCTTGGAAGACATCCCTGAAATGATTAATCACTGGAGGGAAATCCTTCGGACAAGTTCCCTAGTCATCCATAAATAAACTCGAAATCTGGGCTGTCACTCCCCCTTGCCCATGATGCTCAGGTTCAGCTCGGCTCGCCTGGACATCCCATTCACCCTTTTATAGAAACTCTTTTCCCACTGGTGACGTGAAACTCACACTGCAACGATAACAATCTACAAAGGCTCGAAAGGGTACCAACCAGTCAATCTTGAGAATGAAATCATAGTCTATCATCTCTAAGACATAGAGGTCCCATAGGAAGTGACACCCACTAACCTCTAGGGGCACTCCTTTCACTGACACACAACTTCCGTTCTAATTCCCAATAGAGTGTCTCGCATCATGAGATCCAAAGAAGTAGAAACACATAGTCCAAGGCTCTCCAAAATGGGCACATATATAAAGATATGTTTAGAAACAAAATCAAAAAGTATAGAAGATAAAACAGAAGCAACTAGAATAGTACCTATGATAGTGGAAGGTCCGGGATCCAGCTCCTGTTGGGTCTATTACACTGCATATGTCTGCCTAGTGCCGTGGCCCTGCGACACAGCCTGGCTACCCTAAGCTGACCCGCCCTGCTGTCTCTGAGATCTTGGTGTCTGGATACCATGGCCATGACCACCACCTCAGCCCAAACGTCCTAACATATTCCAATTCCCTGACTAGTAAGAAGTTGCTGGTCCTTCTCTTGTATACAGAGTCTGCACAGAACCCCTCTCACTAGTCACTGGTGGAATCTCCCTATAAAAACGCTGAAGATGACCCCTATTTCCACAAGATCAACACTCCACTGGGTAACGTGAACACTGAGGTCTCTTGTGCCCCTCTTTACCACAATGGTAGCACATCACTTGGCCACCTGAAGAATTCTTCTGGCTAGTACTGCCACCATGAGATAAATCCATCCGCCTCTTCCTCTTGCCAGTATAAATAGTACCAGAGACCGGTACCTAACCAACATGGTCCGTACCACTAGATCCCCGCATGTTCCACTCAGTAATCAACACATGGTTCACAATAGCATGCACTGTAGGAAACCTGAAAACATTCACCAATGCTCAGATGTCATATCGAAGACCATCCTCAAAGTGGCTAGCCCTCAATGTCTCATCACCCACCAGAATAGGTGCAAAATGTTGTAGATCGGTGAAGTGGGCAGAATATTCCATCACTGACATAGCGCCCTGCTGCAAATTCATGAACTCTTGAGCTCAATATACCCTTAGAATCTCTGAAAAGAAAAAATCATAGAAGACTTCCAAAAAATCTTCCCACGCCATGTCTCGGTGATGCTCAGTCTGGGTGGTAACATCCCACCATTTCTTGGTGGAATCATACAACATGTAAGTTGTGAGCTTGACCCTCCTCCCAGGAGGCGTCTTCAAATGCTCGAAGATTGTCTGCATAGAACCCAGGCATGACTCCGCAGCCTATGGTCCGCCATCCCCTGAAAATTTAGGCGGATGCTGCTGCTGGAATATATGTGTCAGCTCTGCCATAGATGTGGAAACCGGCAGCACTCCCTGGAAGGTCTGCATGAACTGCACGAAGCCTTCATGGAATTTCGAATCAATGACTATATCCTGTATAACGGCTGGAGCTGAATCTGCCACTTCTGGAGGATCCATCGGTCGCCCATGGTCTACCATCTCTGGAGTATAATTGTCACCACTTTCTTGGAGAACAACTCGATGTCATCTCTGTGGCATGACTCTACAAGGTCAAACACATGAATTAGTTTAATTTACTATCGATGTTTCTTTTTGTCCGGTTAAGAGTGCCAAAAAAAGGGGGAAAGATCCACAAGAACCAGAAGAAAGAGACTACACAGCGTGTATAAGGTCTACACACCTGTGCCCTTAATCCCTTACATAGTCGTGTTCTGATGCTGGCCTGGGCGTGTCTCAACCCTAGGTACATGGCATATTACACCCGCACATGGTGTGTACACCACCTAGTTTCCCCAGCCACACAGCCAACTCTACACGGTCTCTCACTGATCAAGACTACACGGCGTGTCCCATAGGTACATGATGTGTAGTAGACGAGTTTCACCGACCCGTGTTGTTCGTGACACAGCCGAATACACGGCTCACACTACACGGTGTGTTCCAGAAGGACATGGTGTGTACTTGAAAAGATAACACTGAACCATGTGTTTGGATACACAGTCGGATCCCAAGATTACACTACACGACATGTTTAGAATTGACATGGTGTGTATAAGCTATGATTTCTCCATCCATGTAGTTAGTCACAAGGGCGGACACAGGGTCACGACGACACGATGTCTACAACCGGTACACGACGTGTTTTTACAAGAACTTCCCTATCCCGTGTCTCTGCCCACACGACCTATGACACAGTTAGAGACTATAGGGAATGTACATAAGGTACACAATGTGTACTTAGGAAAATAGTTTCTTTTGGAATATAAGAACACATGATGTGTAGTCAAAACTACACGACGTGTATTCTGGGTTTTTCCGAATAGTAAGCCTTAGAAACTACTCTGGAGCCTAGAAAAACACTGAATGAACACCATAATGCCAAATTCTAATCCTTGAGGTCCCATAATCACCGTAAATCAAAGATTTTCATCTTATACATGTTATAAACAAGGTAAAAAAGTCAATGATCCACCAAATTCCGATTAGTGAGGGCCCATAACACCTCAAGAACCAAATTTTGGCATTCATTCAAACAAAACCACATACAAACAATACACTATCAACAGTAGGTGTATCTATTAGGGTACCTATCACAACAGCATGCATTTTATTGCACAACATCTATCACAAAAACATGCAATTTCTAATGCACCTACATGGCATGGAAACTATACATGACATGTGATTCTAACATGTGCCTAAATGATGCATGATATGGAATAACCTCATCTCATTGGGTTGAAACTAAATAGAACCCAAGAATAAAAAATATAAACAACACACCATAAGTGCATCACCCAATGGTGAAAATCACATCAACTATAATAATCATAAACAGAAAATCACAATTTAATTTAAGGAAATCCAGCCTTTACCTGTACACGGGGTAGCTACTCCCAGACATAGTTTATTACTGAATCCCTTAACAATCTATCTCTTTCCATTGTCGCTAAATAATAAAATAAACCAGAGAAAAGAAACCCCCTCTGATACCACTTTGTAACGTCTCAGATTTGGATGGCACAAAATGGGTTCCCTGAACCCGATTGGTCACATGACCTCAAGCACATTTCCCCAAACGCCAGAGGCTGCCGACTAACAACGAGGGCCTAGGACTGATAGTGGGGAAACTATTCCCTCATTTGTCAAAGTGTAGCACAACATAAATAAATTTAAACATACAAAAGCGGAAGCAGTAAATAATATAGACCTAAAATGGACAACATAACTGAAGTAAAAGATAACCAAAAGTCATGTATATGATGATGCAATATGTCTCTAATTCTAATAAAGTATCCAAAACAGGATACACTGCAATATGATACAATACAACACAAGGTACAAAGTATACCAAAAAGAAACCAAAGCAGTGAAACAGGAACACAACAACATTGCAAGCCTAAGCTCGGTCCCATGCTCTCCTACTCCTCTACAACAATCATATACCAGTGTAGGGACCCTTTCCCTTATCGAAACCTATAACAATATATTCTATTTGGGCTCAAGACATGACCCAAACAGGGTGTGAGAAATAAATCCTAGTAGGCAACCACCAAAGGCCTGTGTCCAATTGTTAGTGAGAATGTGCAACAATGGTGTGCAATAATGAAATGCAGTAAACTAAGAAGTACTCAAAAGTAACCATTCCTACCATTTAAATTTCCATTTTAATAATTATTTAACAATTCAATATAATTGAATTATGAGTTTCTTGAGACTCGGCCTTAACCAACAATCTCTTATACCAGTTCCATAGCAGAAACCACAACATGAAATCTAATAAGTAAAAGATAATAATAACACCAAGCCTGTGCTTTAGCTTGGTAGGTACAACATAAGAAATCACAATAGTGAATATTCAAATTAAACATTTTCCTCAGACATGTAAAACATTGTCCTTAGGTTAAAAAAACACTGCCCTCAGGCATAAGAAACATTTCTCTCAGGCTAATCAAAACCTTTCCCTCAGGCTAAACAAAACACTACCCTCAGGCATAAGAAATGTTTCCCTTAGGCTAATCAAAACCTTTCCCTCAGGCTAAACAAAATAATGCCCTCAAGCATAAGAAATGTTGCCCTCAGGCTAAAAAAAACCTTTCCCTCAGGATAAACAAACACTATCCTCAGGCATAAGAAACGTTTCCCTCAGGCTAAAAAACAACTTACCCTTAGGCTAAACAAATATTGCCCTTAAGAATTCCATAGGAAAAGCAAGTAACCGGGCCGAGCCTAATGCATAAGCAAGAAATTTATATATGCTTCCTCTCACGAAAACTCAAAACATGCTATAATCACAACATACCCACGGGTTTCCTAGCCAAACGGCTAAACAAGGGAAACACACCCTCATGGTGGCCCTAGATCAAAGCAATGATCTCAAACATTAGTTTATACTTATTCATTAGATTACCTATAAAATTCTAGGTATCTCAACAGTCAAAGTCTCATCCATAAGACACCTCGAACATGGGTGCATGGAACAATGGTAAAAAAAATCAACTCGATAGTTGGAATTAAACACAAGACCACCTACCTCAATCTCCTCTGATCGATATACGTGAAAGGCGCCTCCCAAAACAACTAGGAACAACGTAGATCCGAGAAAAAAGATTACCCGTTCAAACCTAAATAACTTCCATTAGGGAAATAATTGGAAGGAAAGATTCAAGAAGATGGAAGACCTTTCCCTTGAAATTCAAACGAGATCAACAACGAAAGAATCAGAGTCCTGGTGAGAAATTAGGAGATTCTCCAAGTCTCATCCTCCTCTCCCGCTGCTCCTGGTGTGTCCTCTGACTCCTTTGTCGAATGAGGAGGCTACTACCTATTTTAATGAAAAAACATAACTACACGATGTGTACTTCTCAAGTACATGGTGTGTACTATCTTTTTAACTGTTCCTTTTGCAGCTACTTTCCATATCCTCATTGCTCATCTACCGACAGATTACACGACATGTATTACTAAGTACATGGTGTGTACTATCATTTCTCTAGCGGCTAATTACACCGCCTTACTGTTCACCTACCGACTGATCACAAGGAGTGTAGTTAGTTTTTACACCCTTAATCACTGACAAGCCTACACATCCTGTATTTTCATCCCACACAACCAAAGTACACGACATGTACCCATAAATTTGGGATTTTCCCACATTTCCCTTGTTTTCTCAAAAATTCTTAAGGAAAAAAGAAAACAAGAAAATCGTACCTTAAGAATAAGAAAATGGTTATTACATATACGTTCCTAGTGTATGGAAGATACAAGGAGTTTATCATCAAGGGTTATACTGATGCTGGTTTTTAGATAGACAAGACTGATCTGAAGTCACAATCAAGATATGTTTTCTGTCTCAACAGAGGAGCTTTGAACTAGAAGAGTTCAAAGCAGCCATTTGTCTCTGATTCTATAGTAGAGTATGAGTATATAGTGGATTCTGATGCAACCATGGAATCCATTTGGGTTCAAAACATTGTCTAGTATCTTGATGTGGTACATGTCAGTAAATAACCTATCTCATTGTATTATGATAATACTATAATGGTGGATCTTACAAAAGAGCCATGGTAACACCAACAGACAAAGAATATACTTAGAAAGTATCACCTCTTGAGGTATTTCTATCAGAGGGGTGAAGTAGCAGTGAGAATATTACAAATGGAAGAGAACATAGTGGACCCCTTGACTAAAGGCCAATCTCAGTAGAAGCATGAGTATCATGTGAGTTCTAGTGGACTGAAGGTTGTTAGTAGTTGGCTCTAGTTCAAGTGGGAGTCCATTGGAGTTGGTTCCCTAGAACTAACTTATATTTTCTTTATGGTAAACATGTATTCATTGTTTTTAATATTAATAGACTAATTATCACATAATGATTGTTATTTTGTGTGATATACTATGCGATAATGTTCTAAGAGTAGATGTTGCACTAAAAGGCCATAATAGTTCCCCTCTATAATGAGAATCCGGAAGTGCTACAACACTATTTTTGAATATATGTTATATACCTAGATGATATCATTTTAGATACACAAATGATACATTCTATTAAGGGTAAAGACTCATAGGACTTTGAGGTACCTTCTCATGGTGTATGCCCTTGGTAATGCCTAGTATGGATATTATGATAATGAGACCCACTAGTAGGAAATCCACATTTATTGGTGTCATTGGATGTTCCTATTAGTGGACATATTTATTTTTCCTTAGAATTTAAGATTATTGTTAATTAGTATTATGATTCGCGCACTTAGATGTATTGACAAAAACCATGATGACAGATGTTCACGGTGAGGTAAGATATGTTGGGTGTGTCACGAGTAATATTTCATTAATGAATAATACATGAAAGTATTTATCCCTTCTATTCATTAACAAATGTTAATATCTCAATCCATTTTATTAAAATGATATAACCTAAATAAATCAATTTCTATGGTATTTTATAGGCAAGTTATATTTCTAGAAAGTCAAAGAAAGAGAGAATTGAGCACATAGGTTGATGGCACTAACATGAAACCTATTCGATTTGAAATATTGTGATAAATGGATTATATTACACCTTAAGAGTTCGTATGAGGTGACATTTCATTACAGTAAAAACTTCTTTCTCTATAGGTTACTTAGCATGTTTCTAGATTCTAACCTTGGACTTTAGGATGCTTTGCCTAATGCCACTGAGAAATAGGGATAAAGGGTCACACACTAAGTGTATCCAAAATCTCAATTAAATAATAAATTATTGTTTATTATTTAACAGATTGAATAAATATCATTCCCACATGTGGTTTAATAATTATTCATGTATGCTTGAACTCATTCATTCAATCACTAGTTATTTGAGAGAATATATTGTGAGCAGAATATTTAATAAATATTTGTTTACTGTTTAGTGAATATAATATTTATTTATTTATTGGAAAATAATGTGGTGATATTTATTTAATAAATAAATAGACATTATTCAAGTCAAGATAAATATTGTGGAGTAATGGAAGACCAAGTTTAATGGTCCGATGAAAAATAATAAATATTGAATATTATTTAATTAAATAATATGTAATTATAATTCTCAAGTTATGTACATCTCAAGAAATAATAATATAACTATTATTATTTGACATGAGGTTTTTCTAGGATTAAATAAATAATTAATGGAACTTGTGAAATTATTTTATTTTAACCTTAGTAATATAAATACCCAATTATGTTATTTTCTTAAGAGACAATTCAGTATTTCACAATTAATCATGGAGGATCCTCCCAAGCCTAGAGGTCTACCTTCTCCAATAATGCTCCCAAGAATGGAGAGCAATACTCCTCCATCGGACCAAGTAGAACTCTTTGGAAGAGATTCTCAAGGAGATTAAGGCGGATGATGCAAGCACAAGGATCTTCTATACTAGAACCCAGAGACTCCTTAGACAATGTCTTGAGATTAATAGAACACATGTGGATCACTGCTAGAGGAAATATACACTTGGTTTCTACAACCCAATGATAAAGCACTGTAGATCTGTCTCTAGATTCATCAATGAAAAAAATAATTCCTTAGAGATATTTTTTTATCTAATTAACTTAATAAACAATATGTGTTGATCTCCTCTATCTCTAATTTTGACATGATTAATGTTGTCTATCTTTGATTCAATTCCATTGATCATGATGATTAAACATCATATAGATCTTGGATTGATCATATATCATGATAGAAGCAATGTTTGGAACTTCCTATCACACACTACTATTATCCCAGGAACCTACAACTATATTATTTTTCATGGTAAAAAAGGCCCACAAATCCTCCAAAACTATGTTTTTAGTCAGGGTACCCCATTTTTTTTAAAATTCTATGAATTTATGCCTCTTTTAAGGGGTCATTTTTCCCATTTTCCTTGGGGATTGAATTTATTCTCTATGCTTATATTCATATTGATATTATGGTTTTGAAATTTTATCATTTTTCATATTGAACTAATATTTATAATAATTTTTATAAAAATATATACATATTTTGTATATATTCACACATAAAAATTTAATTTTATAAATATATATGTAAACATATTTACATATAAAATATCTTTCTAAATATATAAACCTTATCTAAATGAAAAATAATATCCATTTTAATTAAAATAAAAATGTATGAACATTTATATACATATACAATTAATGTATATATAATGTTTATATACATATAAATATACATGTGTGTGTGTTTTTCTGAACATATATGTATTTATCTATATATTCTAATATATGTATATACATATTGATATATAATATATATATATAAATATAAATATATATAATTATATTTATATATGCACACATTTATATAAATATATATTTGTTTCTACGTATGTATAAACCCACAAAAACACACACACACAAAACATATTTTATATATGTATTTAAATATATATATATATATATGTATATATATATAAACAAATATATAAATATATGGATAAAAAATGTAACAATATATATATAAATATATAGATATCTCATAAAATGTAGAACAAAACAATATAGGGGAGTGAAAAGGATGCTAGAGTATGAGGGGGAGGTCTCAGGTTTTAAACCCAAAAAAGGCAGGCACAAGTGTAGGTAGGTGGAGAAGGTGCATAATGCTATTAAAGGGGGGATGATCTACCTAGTACTGATAAAGGGGTGGGGAGGCTTGAGGAGTGCTATTAAAAAGTGGAATCGAGCGTTGATAAAAGGGGGTTAGTCCACCCTATGATTTCTAATTTTTTAAATTATTTTTTTTACTTTTATTAGCATTTTTTTAGTGGTGATAAAAGGTTCCTTTATTAGAGCTTTTTTATCATAGATAAAAGAGAACCCCTTTTAGTAATTCTGAGGACAACAATGATTTTTTAGCAATGTTAAATCCCTTTTTTAGCATTGTTAAAGGCTCGATCAGCAATAGTGTATGTGTATATAATTAATTAAAAATAATAGTGAATTATGAAAAATGAAATAATTTGAACATCATAATATGTTTATGAGTATAATCCTTGAAAATAAATTGATTATCCACTAAAAAAAGGAAATACTAAACCTTTAAACGAGGCTGAAAATCCATCGAATGTTAAAAATTTGGGGCATCCTAACTAAAAAATCAGTCTTGGAGTCCTTATGGGGCTTTTTTTCATAAAAATAATGAAACCAGGGTCCCCTTGATCTTCAGGGCATAGAGATCATCTTAATCTTCGATTTGATATGTGGTAAAGCCCAAATAGACACCCTGACCAAAAGTTATGGCTTTTTGAAGTACGAGTTACGTTTTCAAATGATTTTATATATTTTATTAATTTTTTGATTTTTGATTTTTAAATTTCTATTAAATGAATTTTACTTGATAATAAGTAGCAAATTATTAATTAAAAATATTTTTTTTGAAATTATTTTATAATCCATTTTCACTAAATATCTAATATATTAAGTGTAAATGCCTATTTAGATTTTTCTAAAATATAATTATAATATATATATTATATTTATATCAATATAAATACATTTATATGTTAATATATTATTTTTAATAAAATATTATTTTTCTTGAAATATTCCCTTTATCAACACTATTTAAATAACATTGACAGGGGGTCTTTAACAATGCTTTTAAAAAACACTGATACATAGAGTACTTTTATTAGTGATTTTTTAGTGCTGTTAAAGGGTGGTGGTATGTAAACATGTTTCGGTGGTAGTGGTTAGTAGAGACACAACCTTGGAAACTTGTTGTATGAGGGTTTTTAATTTAATTTTCAATCATTTTACATATTTTTAATCTACTCACTTCATACGTTTCACAGGAACCCTTAACCCTCTATTCTAAAAAAATATCAATCATTGTAATTTAAAGAATTTATAATAATAATAAATCATAAAATAAACATAAAATAATTAATTTTAGGTTATTTTAAATAAATAATCAAATAAAAATTAATTAAACAAATTAATATGACATTTGACCATTTTTTTATTAAAAAACATTAATATGGAATTGGGGGGGGGGGTGTTGGGCAAGCACTGAAGCTAGGTGGAGTGGGGGTGTCTTGTTTTTACTAAAATATAGATGGATGGATTAATATATATATATATATACATATACATTTGTATATAAATAAAGAAATATATATATATATCTGTGTATGTATGTACATGTATATTATATATATAAAGGAGTTCAAGTCTCCCTACAAATAGTTTCCTAATTATTTTTTATAGCGGACATGCTTTTACAGGTCAGGCTTCATCTGACCCATAGAGCCCCAGGAATGATGAATCATGGGTCCAGTTGGGATTTTAGTCCATTGGTCCAAAAATACTTTCCTATTTAAAAAACCATTACCTATTCATTAAACATAATCAAGTAGACACTAATCACATAGAAAATAATGGGTGCAATAACAGAAATGTCCATAATTTATTTTATGAAAATATGATGACCCCCATGTTTAAATAATATCAAAAAAATAATTAAATGATTTTATAAATGATTTCAGTTTATTTTCAATGATAAAATTTTGATTTTAATTAATCTAAAGGGGATATATTTTATTCATTATTTATTCACCAAAAATTTCATTTTAAATTCTTGTTCTCTTATTCATTTTTTCTAATGATGATCTCATTTTGATATTTTAATTATTTTTTGTTATTTTCATATATTTATTACTCTTGTACACTTATGAAAAAAATTAATAGTTTTGAATTGGTATATGATTATTTATGATTCTTCCAATGCAACTTTAATATTTTTTTAAACACATAACATACAGTCTATGTATTGATTTTCATTTTATTAATCATTTTTTGAACTATTTTTCATGAAATCTATTGATATATCTATTATTGATGAAATATTTACCAATATCACTAGTTCATGTGAGTTTTTATATATCTAGCACCACTGAAGTTAAGATCTTTAGCGAAGTGTCCGCTAAATACTTATAGTGACTTCCAAATGGAGGTCACTTTTAGCTCGGGTTTCTGGGTCAAGCTTCCTAGGAGAACATTCGGGCCACTGGTCCAAAATTACATGCCTATTTAAATCACCCTTATCTATTAATTAATCAATAATGAGTGGACACTGATCACCAAGAAAATGGTGGGAGTGATAACAAAAATGCACATAATAATTTCTATGATGAAAAGGCAGTGACCCCCATGTTTAAATAATATCAAAAAAATAATTAAATGATTTTATAATTGATTTTAGATGATTTTAAGTGATAAAATATTGAATTTAATTAATATTAAGGGGATATATTTTATTTATTATTTATTCTCTTAATTTTTTTAGATTCTTGTTCTCTTTTTTATATCTTATATTGATGATCTCCTTTTGATATTTTATTTGTTTTTTTCATTTTTATGAATTTATTTCTCATGTACACTTGAGATAAAAATTAAGTGGTTTGAATTTTCATATGTTTATTTAATATTCTTACATCAGAATTTTAGTACTTTTTAAATGAAAAACATATAGTTTGTGTCTTAATTTTCATTTTATTAATGATGTTTTGAATGAACATTTGAGATATCCATTGATATATCTATTATTGATGAAATATTCACCAATATCATTGGTTCAAGAGAGTTTTTGTATATCTACCACTAATAAAGTTAAAATATTTAGTGAAGTGGTCATTAAATGCCTGTAGTTCTTGTAAAATGGTGGTCACTTTTGACTTGTGATTTTGGGCCAGGCTGCCCAGCCAGGCTTTTGGGTCATCGGACCAAAATTACATGCCTATATTAATCACCCTTATATATTCATTAAGAATCAATTAGTGGACACTGATCACCCATAAAACTATGGGAGTAGAAAAAAAAATTCTCGTAAGAATATCTTTGATAAAAAGGAAATGACACCCACATTTAAAGAACATCAATAAAAATAATTAAATGATTTTATGATTGATTTTAGAAAATTTTCAGGGACAAAATATTGATTTTAATTAATCTGAAGGGGATATATTTTATTTATTATTTATTATTTTAAAATTTCATTTTATATACTTGTTATCTTTATTTTTTCTAATAATGATCTCATTTGGAAATTCTAATTTTTTTCATTTTCATGAATTTATTTCTCCTATACACTTTTGAAAAAATTTAAGAGGTTTGTATTTGAATATATTTATTTAATATTATTCAATCGTAATTTTAGTACATTTTAAATAGAAAACAAAGAGTCTGGATCTTAATTTTCATTTTATTAATGCTTTTTTGAATGAAATTTAGAGAATTCTATTTATATATCTGTTATTGATAAAATATTTACCAATATCATTGGTTTATGGGAGTTTTTTTATATCTACCACTACTAATGTTAAGATATTTAGTAAAGTCATCATTAAAGTCCTATAGTGATCACCAAATGGCGGTTGCTTTTGACTTGGGTTTTCGGGACTAGCCACCCAGTGGGGCTATGGGGCCTCTAGGCCAAAATTACATGCTTATTCAAATCACCCTTACCTATTCATTAAGAATAAATGAGTGAACACTGATCACTAAGAAAATGGTGGGAGTGATGACAAAAATGGCAGTAATATTTTTTTTGATGAAAAGGAAGCATCCCCCATGTTTAAAGAATATAAAAAAATAATGATTTTATAATTTATTTCAATTGATTTTAATTTATAAATTTTTTATTTTCTTTAATCTAATAGGCATATATTTTATTTATTATTTATTATCTTACAATTTACTTTTAGATACTTGTTATATTCTTTATTTTTTCTAATGATGATCTCATTTTGATATTTTAATTAATTTTTGTTATTTTCATGAATTTATTACCCATGTAAACTTGATAAAAAAATTAAGAGATTTGAATTATAATATGTTTATTTAATATTATTCCATCAGAATTTTTGTATTTTTTAAACACAAAACATATATTTTGTGTTTAAATTTTTGTTTTATTAATGATTTTTTGAATGAAATTTTGATAAATACACTGATATATATATAATTTATAAATTATTTAATAATATTGTACCATCCTTACCCTCCTCATTGGCTTGAGAAGGTGGTGGAATGTTAATTGTTCTTAATAGACACCCCCAAGATGCGAAAGGCTGTCAATAAATACCAAAATCTTCAATATAATCAATGGATAATTTTCCCTTTGAAAATAAAAAAAATAAAACCAAGCATACCATAATGAAAGTACCACTATATGATGTATTGTAACAATGTAATATAACTTGAATAAATAAAAAAAGACAAAAATACCAAAAACTAAACCATGAACAAAAGCAGAGTACCAAAGAAGAAGACTAAATCAACAAAATTCAAAGGCTCCAAAGACACAAATACATAACTCTCAACATGATCCATGATCCAAAACCATAATAATTTCCAAATTATCATGAAGAACCACTAAATAAGTGTGATATTTTACCTTTACGCATGTTCTGATGAATAATATATGCAAAAGCACCAAAGTTCTAAAGTGGGGTTGAGTAATGGAACTCATTTGGTTTTACCCAAACAACTTCCATAGTCACACTACTATGATAGCACATGTTAGAAAATTTATATAAAAAAATTTATATAAAACAGTTAGAATTAGTTTATATTAGAATATAAATCAATTTCCGTTCTGAATTTTTTTCCAAGGAAATCAACCAAAAAACTCATTAAACCATATCATATATCCTTTTTTGTATACCCATTCCATGGATTACTACCCCAAAACCACACATGCTTAATTCAGTGAGAATTCCATACTCATAAACAATTTCACATCTATCCACTAAGTCATCACTAAGTGTCCAATCTCTTTGTGTCCCAATGACACATACCCCTTATCCAGGGTCACATCCCTTTGTACCCTAATGGTACACACCCCTTATTTAGGGTCACATTAAAAGCATGAACTCACACAAACCCATGTATAACAAAACCATGAAAAAATAACCATTTTAATCCATTTTGATAAAAAACCATTTTTTTGAAAAACTTTTCCACAATACATTTTTCTATGAATTAATAAAATCATCATTTTAAAATTCATAAATAATACACTTTGCACAATAATCAATTTCCACAAAACCACAAACCACCACTAAAGAGGATTTATACCATTATTTTCACAACAATTTCACTTCCAATTTCATGAAATTAAATCAATTTTAAACAAATCCTTCAATTTATAATAATAGGAGTTGAGAGTGAATTCACTTACATCAAGAATTATGGAGAAAACGAAGAACAACACTAATTCTTCAACAAAACTGGGTTGAATCTCCAGAAACCCACCTTAGATATCTCCCCCTAACATAAAAAAGACATATCTCATCAATATTAGCATCAAATATCATATATATATCCCAAATATACTTGATAAAGGATTTATATTGAGAAGAAAAGTATATCTAATAAAAACTATAAAAAACGAAGACTTACCCAGGGAATCGGGATTAAATTCATCAAGAATTTCCTTTAGAATGCTTTAGGTTCAAAGGGAAGAGACTCCAAAACCTTTATAAGGAAGAAAATTTGAATTAAGGTCAAAAATTGAAAAAAATGAGAGGCTTATAGGTGAAAAATATTGATATCCATTTTCAGGATCTAACTTTTAATCTGTGCATGGTTAGTTGCATGATTAGGAAAACCATGCGCTAACTGTGTTCCAACTACTGCCTCAAGGAGAACCTTACATGGTTATCCCACATGGTTATACCAATAGTTCACCAATAGTATAGAATTTATATATCCCACTTCACATGGTTACTCATAGGTGGCTGTACAGTATGAAAAAATTGTGCACCTAACCGTGCACTTTCCCAGAAGCCCCTGTCTCACTATGCATAGTTTCCTGTAGGATTTTTGTGGCTTTCTCTAACAATTTTAAAACTATATTCCTTTATAAAATACATATAAACATTCCAAAATTCCTCCAAAATCTCCCAAAAATTACCCAAACACTTTATATACTTAAAAAGTATAAAGAAAGGGTTATTTACTAGAAACCGGGAGTGCTAAAAATATCATTAGTGCATGTGATGTTTTTATATCAATCAATAATAAAGTTAATATCTTTAGTGAAGTTGTTGCTAAAGACCTCTAGTGACCACCAAATGGCAGTCTCTTTTGACTCGAGCTTTTGGTCCAAGCCACCCAGTTAGGAATTCAGGCTACCGAACCAAAATTACATGCCTATTTAAATCACCCTTACATATTCATTAAGTATAAATTAATGGACACTAATCACTGAGAAAATGGTGGGAGTGACATAATTGTTTTTGTAATAAATTATTTGATGAAAAGGAATCGACCTCCACATTTAAACCATATAAAAAAAATAATTAAATGATTTTATTATTTATTTTAGTTTCTTTTAAATGGATTTTTTTTAATTAATATAAAAGGGAAAATTTTTATGTATTTATTATTTTCTTAATTTTTTTATATACTTGTTATCTTCCTTATTTTTTCTAATGATGATCTCATTTTGATATGTTAATTGTTTTTTGTTATTTTTATGAATTTAATTATCATGTACAATTATTAAAAAAATAATAGGTTTGAATTAGAATATGTATAATGAATATTCTTCCATTAGAATATTAGTATTTTTTAAACACAAAACATACAATTTATGTCTCAATTTTCATTTTATTAATGATTTTTTGAATGAAATTTTGAGAAATACATTGATATATAAATTATTGATGAAATATTTACCAATATCAATGGTGAATGTGAGTTTTTTATATCTAACACTAATAAGGTTAATATCTTTAGCAAAGTTTTCATCAAGGACCTCTAGTGACTGCCAAATAGTGGTCGCTTTTGACTCAGGCTTTCGGGATGGGCTGCCTAGTCTGGATTTTGGGCCACAAGGCCAAAATTAAATACATATATAAATCATTCTTACCTATTCATTAAGCATCAATAAGTGGACACTGATAACCAAGAAAAGAATGGGTGTGGTGAAAAAACCACTATAATAATTTCTTTGATGAAAAGGTTGCGAACCCCACCATTAAACAATATCAAAAAAATAATTAAATGATTTTAAAACCAATTTTAGTTAATTTTTAGTGATAAAATTTTTATTTAAATAAATATGATTGGAATATATTTTTGTTTATTATTTATGATATTAAAATTTTATTTTAGGTACTTTTTATCTTCTTTATTTTTTCTAATGATGATCTAATTTTTATATTTTAATTGTTATTTTTTGTTATTTTCATGAATATATTTCTTTTGAAAACCTGTAAAGAAAATAAGAGTTTTTAATTGGAATATGTTTATTTAATATTCTTCTTCCTAAATTTTAGTATTTTTTAAACACAAAACATATAGTATGTTTCTTAATTTCTGTTTTATAAATGATTTTTTGAATAAACTTTTGAGAAATTTATTGATATATATATTATGGATGAAATATGTACCAATATCACCGGTGCATGGGATTTTTTTGTATATTTAGTATTACTAAAGTTAAAATCTTTAGAAAAGTGGTCACTAAAGACCTATAGTGACTATCTGTTGGATCAAAAGAGTTTATTATAGAATACAATATGGGGGTGAATTGTAGTTCAAAAACACTAAACTGAAACAAAACACAATACCTCTTAAGTAAAAATGATCAGACATAAAGATCATTTGATGATCAGAGTAACAAAATAGAAAATAGAAATTATTTTATTATATTACAATACTTTTAGTTGGTATCACATACAGATAAAATAATATGTTTATAAAGATAAGTAAGCAAACTAACTTTATAAAATATATAAAACAAAATATTAAATATTTCATAACAAGAAGATCATAAAAGTAATAATGACTTACAAGCTTTAATAAAATAAATTACTCTTTAACCTTAAGATTAAGGTAGTTATAAATCCTAACTAATAGTACCCATAGTTTTATACCTACTATAAGGTTTTTCTATTATTACTAAGAAATCCCTCAATACGATGATCGATAACTCTATCTTCTAATGACATGGAATCCCTTGATACGATGACCAGAATCTCTCTTCCTATCCCCAAAATCTTTCAATATGATGGATCATATTCACCTCTATCTTCATATCCCTAGAATCCCTTAGTCAATACCATGACCAAAAAAATAATTACAAAATAAAATTTGTTCTATGGAATTTACAATCCTTACAAGGATTCACTTAATCTCTCAAATGTAATACGAAGACTTAGAATGATATGTTCACACAGAGTAAGCTTTAGATGACTTGAGTTGAAAATTTCAACTTATTCCAACTCTTTAAATGACTTTATATTTATAAGAGAATCTCCAAGGGTCATATTTTAGAGTAATTTTCAATATCCTTGGACATGTTTCACTTGATATATCATAATTATTTTTAATAAATGAATGTCCAATATCATTTTGTTTAGCACCATTACAATTCTATTTTGTATTCTATCCGATAAAAAAATATATATTTCAATAATACAATTTGTATAGTCTGGTGGACTTCCTTATTGATTATCAGTTCGATAAACTGAATTAGGGTCAGTTTGATGTATCGGTACCAGTGTTAGTATAATGGTTACAACTTTTTTCAATTTGATAGAAAAGACCAAAGTCTAACCAATGGTGAGAAAAAAGGTCAGTTTGATGGATCAGACACCCATTTAGTCTGATAGATCATATTGAATAATAATAAAAGTTAATATTTATAATACATTTGAATTATTTATATGTACAATAAAAATTAATGTTTCCTTTAAAAACATTCTAAAACATTTAAGGTATAAAAATATAGTAAACATAGTTTTAAGAAGGTGTTGGTGATTTCTAAAATGAAAGGAATTGAAAATTAAGAAGTAATTATTCTAAATCAACAATATCCCCATTTTTTCAAATTACAAAACAAAATAATTAAATGAAAATAATAACTTTCAAATACTCACAAACATTTTTTTTCATGAAATTTAAAGATAAACTTCATATAACAACTCCCATTGAGTTTATAACTACTTGATGATCTGATAGAAAGTACAATATCTTTGGGTTCTCCCCCTTAAAAAGAGTCTTCAATAAGGATTTCTACCCCTAAATAATTACCCCTAAACATATCTCCTAAAGTTTCTTTAATACTTACTCCCCATAAAATAACTACTCCTATTATTATAAATCTCTCAAAACCACCTAAAATTTTTTCAAATACTTCTCCCCCATTGAAAATTTTAAAAAAGGGAATGTATATAACCTAAGATATTAGTAATAGATAACATAAAAATCAAATTTTATGGGAATTAACTGATCATCCAAGAAATAATTGAAATAACACACATCCAATAATAAATTGAATACATTAAAACACAATGTATTGGATGAAAAGTCATTCAAATTTAACAGAAATTATTTTTTTTGAAAAATATTACATCAAGGGTTCAAATGTGAAAGTTTATTTCTTTTATGATTAATTTATTCACAATGGAATTCATATTTTTGAACACATCATGGTCCATCTAATATTCTACCACCAATGATTTTAGCTTTAGGATTTTATCTTCCATCACAATCTTCTTTCGGAATTATATCTTGAGTCTCTCAACTTCCTCAAAAATTATTATTGTTTTCTTCATTGATAAGAAAAAATTTATCTTAAAAAGTTCTGAGATAGATATTTTACAACTCCAAACTTTGAAATTTTTCTTTATGAACTTTCACTTATTCAATCCGTTCACTTGTTGTGTCTTTGAACTCTTCAACGAACCTGATAGATCTTATACATTAGTATATAACTTTTAAAAGGAATCTCCCATTTCTAATGAAAGTTTATTTACTTCAACATCTTGGTCATAATGATCCCTTATATCACCGGTTCCTTGATTCTACCACTTGAAAATTTGATCATATGATCTTTTCTTATTCTAAGAATTTTCTTAGAATGTTTTAGACTCTTCCTCAATCCAAACAACTGATTCTATTAAATCTTTCAAAGAATCTGATTTCTTATTAAGACTACTCTGAATGAGTTTACATCTCGACATAATATTTGGAAAATTTGGAATGATGTCACTTAAACTTCTAAAATTCTATAAAATAAAGTCAAAACAATTCTGAGCAATATTTAACACTAAGCCTAATGATCCTGATGATTTTTTAGAGGTTTTGGTTTGGAGGATCCAACCTCAGGTTTTGATTCCTCCGATACTTTTTATTTTTATTTATTAGAAACTTTATTATATTATTAAACTTATTTAACTCCCACATTATTATCTGATTCCAAATCTATAGAAACATTCATATTGTATTGTTGATCTTCCTCTTCAGTTTTAGAAGATGAATTCCCTTCATTATTTGAAGATGAATTTTCTTTCTCTGATGATGAAGATTCTTCTTGAGATCCTTCTAAGTCTGCATCCTTATAAGACTTATTAGGTAAGGGAGAGAATGATAAAGATGATTCCAATGATTTATTTTACTTTATCCATTTATCGGACTCCTTTTCTTCATTATCATCTTCTTCTTATATTTACTCTTCTTATTTCTCTACTCTTTTTATTCTTCTTATTTTTATCCTCATTCTCCTTATACTTATATTTATTTCCCAACTTCCTAAATTTATTTCTCTAGATATCTATATATTTTGAGAAAGATTTTTCCTACTTCTTTTAGAAACTAATTCATTTTCTTGAAATTATTCTTCATAAACTTATTTTCCTTTTCCCTTATAAACAACTATGGGAACTATTGTAGGAAATATAAAAGTTTCAATAAATTCAAGTGCATAATATAGAATATTTTGATTAGTATGAGGAATATAAAAAACTAGATTTTCATAACACCTTTTAACACCTTTTAACAAATTTTCACAAATTTTGGCCTCTTATAATCTATTATTATGTTTTCTACACTTCTCTACTTATTTAAATTCATCTTTTGTATGAACATTTAAGGCTAATACCCTTACCTTATTAAGACCAAATTCTATATCTATGGGTTTCGTTTGTGACTTATGTTCTATAAAATTTTTGAATTCATCATCTAGTATTTTCTTTTCTTTCTTATGTTTCCTCGGCGGGGAAGAATCATCCTTTCTTTTCTTCTCAAAAAACTCATCCTTTTTGGAAGGTTATACTTCAGACGTAATTCCCTCAAGTTTTTCAACAAACTACTTTGACTTGGGATCAAAAACCAACTTTATTCTTGAAGTTTTATATTCACCAATCAGTGAAATATTTTCTCTTATTGGGTAAGTTTTATTCTCATCTTTGAGATGTTTCATAACCTTCACAAGAAACATATTAATGAAATAAGGAAACATAATGATCTTTGATATTTTTAAGTAATTCATGATAAATTTCATCAAAATGATTTTTTTAACTGAGTTAACTTGCCTCGTATTTATAAAGAAATCAGAATCAAATATTTTTGATACCTTTGGGGTTTACATTTGACCCTTCATTAGTATTATATACCCTTATATCTATAACTCTACCACTCTAGTGTCTGGTGATAAGTGAGAAAATTTTCTTGCATTCTCATTAATTGGAAATAAAGAAGCTTCAACTCTAGATTTTTCAAAATATTTAAACTTATATAGTAACTTATGTGCAGGTAAATATGATACACCTTTAAAAGGAAATACTATTAAATATGAAACTCATTTGGATGAAATATTATATTTCATTGAAAAAAAAGTAAAAGAGACTTGATCCTTACCAACTTTTGAAATAAAATCAATAGAGGCATAGAAGTCTCTGGTGATTACATGGTAGTACAAATAAAAATCATTATCAGGTTTATATACACAAAATTTATCCTAAACCTATAAATAAATAATCCTTTTAATAAAATAATTATACTTAATATACCAATATATCTTTATAAACCATTCTTGGAAAACCTACATTTTTATGTAATCCGCATTAGTTTCCATCTTATTGGAACTTTTTTCAGTAATCAAATGAATGCCAAAACAATCATAATTTTCTATTTTAGGGGTGATGAGAGTTGGTAGAAAACAAGATAAGAACTGATGTGGGTAATGGGATGTCCCAACTTTATATATGTATAGAGTGGTGATGGTTCAGATTCCCAAACTTTCAATAATTAAGATTAATAAATTTATCTGATATAAAGACCAAGATTTAATTGAAGAACGTTTTAAATGTATATTTGAACTCTAGACATTTTATGAAAACATTTTATTGGAATATATAATAGTCTGATTAAAAAAAAATTAATTTTAAAAACATAAAAAATTGTTGAAACTAAATGAATAAGAAATCAACAACATGTATAAACTAAAGTAAAAGATACGTGAAAAAACTATAAGAATAATACCTTTCAAAGTAGAAATTTTCACCAGTATGAGTAACTTGAACTTCTTGGTTTTTGTAATTAAAATTAATTATGATAGTTTGTAACAAATGTATTGTTTATAAAAGATTATAACAACTTTTGAGTCCTGAAAATATATAGTTTAGAAATCATTTATAAAATAAAAGAATTGTTTGGAATATTTTCTATATAATTTTGAGTTTGTAAATTTTTATAAAATATTTTGAGTCTAGATATTTTATAAGAAAATATTACTATGAAAATTTTTATAATTTTTTTTGAATATAAAAAATTAATATGAAAACTAAAACATTTTATAAAACATAAAATTTTTAGAAAATGGAAGTTTTTGGGAAATTGAAAGTTTTAAGAAAATTAATTGTTTTAAAAAAAACATTTATACTGACCTTATGAAAATGAGTATATTAGTATATGTATATTGGTAAAAAATAATTAGATATGAATAATCAATTAATATTGATTATTACAACCTTATGTTAAATGTATTAAAATCTATCAAAACTAAGGGGTTTTGTAAAAATATCAGTAAGTTGTTCTTGAGTTTTGATGAATTATAAAATTATTTATACTTTAACTGTGTGGTATCAAGGGAAATGGTTTCTTATATATATGTTCTTAGAATGTTATTTATGTTCTAGGTTTTTACTTAGAGCAATAAAACTTGTGTTATCACAAAATATTTGAGTTTTAGTGAAACTTATTCCATTACCAGTGAGTGTGTGTTGCATCCACAACTATTGAGCACAATAACTTCTAGCTACCACATATTCAACATTAGTAGTGGAAAGTGGTACTGAGTGTTGTTTATTACAAAACAAGGAAACTAAAGATTCTCCAAAGAAATAACATGTTCTGGATGTACTTTTTATATCCATTTTACATTCACCAAAGTCAGCAACCAATTTTTTTAGTTTAAAATCATTTCCAAAAGAAAAGAATAATACTAAATTCATAGTTTGATTAGGGCAATGAAATATTAATTTAATAACATTAATATTGAATTATTTATTATTTTCTTGATATATATGACATAATAACACTGCAAAATTAAATTTGGATGACTAGATATTAATTAAATTATACTACTAATCATACCTCTATATGTTTTTTGATCAACAGGTTTCCCAGCTTCATCAAGATCTAAAGTATTGGAGGTTCCAATAGGAGTAATAATACATTTAGTTTTTTATACCCAAATTTGGTTAGAAGATATTTTATATACTTATTTTGAGATATAAAAGTTCCTTCTAGTTTTTATGAAGTTTTGAAACCTAGAAAGTATGTTAACTCACCCATCATACTAACTTCAAACTCAAAATTCATAATATTTTTAAAAGAATCTATTAAGGATTATTGAGTTAAACCAAATATAATTCCATGAACATATATTTATACAATAATACTATTTTTATTAACATATTTTATAAAAAGAGTTAGTTTCGAAGATCCCTTAATAACGTTTTTGTAACAAAAATCCAACTAACCTATCATACCAAGCTCTTGGGGTCTTTTTAAGTCCATAAAGTTCTTTAGTATATTTATAAACTTATTTTGGATATTTTTTATTATCCAAACCTAGTGTATGTTCTACATAAACTTCCTCCTAAAACTATACATTAATAAAAGAACACTTCTCATTCATTTTAAATAGTTAAAAATTTAAGAATGCTCCAAAATATAAAAGTATACAAATAGCTTCAAACCTTGATACTAGAGAATTGGTTTCTTCATAGTATATTCCCTCCAATTGGTTATATCCCTCAATAACAAGTCTATCTCAATTTATAACTTTTATTCCTTTTTCATCACATTTATTCTGAAAAACCCATTTTACTCAAATTATAGAAGTATCTTTAGTACATTAAACTAATGTATAGACTTTGTTACATTCAAGTACATTGAGTTCATCTTGTATGGATTTTATCCAATGCTCATCACCTAAAACCTCATCATGATTCTTAGGTTTGAATTGAGATAAAAATTCTACATGTTTAATTTCATTTATCCAAGAAATTCTAGTCCTAACTAGTTTATCTAAATCACCAATGATACTATGACTAGTATGATACCTAAGAAACAACTAAATTCATGTTTTTTCAAATTATCGTTCTTCAATAATAGGTTGATAATATTCTTGAGTAAAAAATTAAAAAAATATTCTTTTGTTATTTCCTTATGATAAGAACATTCTACTATAGCTTGATAATAAATTTTAGAAATAACATCCGTGGATTTAGGTTGGGGTTGTTTTAAAATAAAGGGATCAATTTAATAAAACTTATCATGTACTGTTTCTTTAGCTTCACTTTTATTTTTATTAAAAACTCTATAAGTCATACTTGCTGTGGAATAACCTAAAAATATCCCTTTATCAAAATTTGGATCAAATTTGTGTAAATTATATTTTGTATTCAAGATGAATACTTTTCATCTAAATACTTTGAAGTCATTTTTTTTTGTTTTCTTCATGTCCATAACTCATAAAAAGTTTAATTAATAAAGGGTGTAATTAAAACATGATTTATTGTATAAAAACCATTACTAACCACTTAAACCTAAAAATGATTAGGAAATGAGTATCCACTCAATAGGGATCTAGTAATCTCTTAAAGAAAACCAATTCTTCTTTAGATTACACTATTTTTTGTGGGGTTCTAAGTGATAAAACGTTATGTACAATACCATTCTTACTACAAAAAGTTTAAAAATCAAAAAATTAAAATTATACACCATGATATCAATGAATAGTTATCAAGGATTAGTTTTTATCATTTTTAACACCAGATACAAAAGTTTTAAAATAACGAAGGCTTAAAATTTTCTTGTTATAAAATAAACTCATGTATATCTACTGTAATCATTAACAAAGACATATACATAGTATTTTCCACCAATAATTCTAGTTTTTGTAGTAACAAATAAGTACATTTGAACTGACTATAAATAATTAAAAGTTGATATATCACTAATATATTTAAAACTTTACTTATATATATTACCACATTAACAAGGATCACAAACTTTTTAAGAATCAAATATAAGTTCTCATTGATCCTTAAAAAGTCATTTATTAGTAAACTTTGCTTAAGTTCTAAGGTTCCAGTGTCTTAAACATCTATACCATAACCAAGAGTGATATTCTATTAAACTAAAACAAGGTAAGTATTGGATCCTAATGTCTTATATATTTATATACTAACCATTATCAAACTGATTGGAAGAAAGAATAAATTTATCTTTTGAACTATGTGTAATACATTTATCATTCCTAATGTTCACAAGATAACCTTCATCACATAATTGAATTATTCTTATAAGGTTATTCTTAAGTCACAAAATATATAAAAAATTTGAAGTTAAAGGTTTTTCAAGAATAATAATGTTACCTATACAAATGATTTCTCCTTGATCATTATCTCCAAAATTTACTTTTCCACCTTTCAACTTGACAATATTCTTAAAGAAATATTTATTTCCAGTAATATTTCTAGAGAAAACAATATCCATATAACAATTTTTTTGGGTACTTTCACTATTTCTATGAAAAAAAATTACTTTTTTGAAATCCAAACTCTATTGGGTTTGGAATCATTAGAAAATAAGATTTTCGGAAACCATATTTTCCACCATTATAGTTTTTAGTAAATGTAATTTCCTTAGAAAAAAAAGTTTATGAAAACCTAGAGATTGAATGTTATTAAGAGAACACATATTTTTCCAATGTCCACCACTTTTAAACTTTTTTAAAAAACAGATTACATTTAGGGAAAAATAGTTAATATTAAAAAAGGGATTTGGTTAGTAAAAATAATTCTAGTATTGTCAGTAAAATGTCTTATTTGATAATAAATTTTATCAAGTTTTTCCTTATAAGAGGTAAACTTAGATAAATGTTTCTTTAATATAGAAATATCATAATTTATTTTTATAACTAAATTCTTATCCTCATTAGAAATAATATTAGAACTATGTTTTACAAAATTGTATTCTAAACTATTTTTTGAAAAAATAATTTTCTCCAGATCCATGGAAAGACTTTACTTTTGAAAATTAGTTTTATTAATATCCTTATAAATATATAAGATTTTAGTAGTTAATATAGTTATTCTTGAATATGAATTCAAAAGTTTTCTTAGGAATTATCTTGTTTTTACAAGATTTATAATTTTACTATTCTAGAAGTTTAGAAAATCTGGATACCTCCTCATAATGAGGAAAAGTATTATCTTCTTCTGCTAAGAAAGATTTAGAAGATGTAGAATTTTTCTCAGTATTATATTTAGGGTATTTTTCATTTAAATATAAATGGGTAAGGGGTTCAAAAGTGTGTACCTTAGTGATAAAACATTTATTTACCAAAGGTATTTCTATAAATAATCCAATGATCTTCCATCTAGAACATTCATTGTCTAAAGAATTATCTGAAGAACTATCTCCACCAATGGTGCTCCAAGTTTCAAAAGCATTAAGACTTTTATTAATTTTAGACTTATAATATTTATTGTCATTTATATCTAAATTTATTTCCTTCTAATGTATACTTTTAATCTAAGGAAAATCTAGTCGAATGTGTCCCAAATTCTTGAATTCATAACAAATAACTTCAGTAGAGTCTTTCTTGTCATTTTTATCATTACACCTATTTTTTCTATATATTGAAAATACTTTTGGACTACTATATTATTCATAATTTTATATTACAATTCATTCTTATAATGTTCCGATAGACTCGAATCATACTGAACAACAACTTTCTTCTTTTATAACGATTTAACCACTTTCTCAGCTGACTGAACTTTAGTAAAAACATTAGATGTTGCTACAAAAGAAACACCTCCATTATTATTTTTCATCTTCTCAGTATATATTTTAAGTATGAATTCATATTACATTTGGGTTACAATAAAATCATCAAGAGTTAGATTTGTAAATTTCCTTGTATCTTCCAAGGATGTCCTTTTGGATTCTAATTCATTCCGCACGATCTCTATAATATTTTCAACCAAAACATTATCTCCTAGAACATTTTCTCTAAGTGACTGTAAAATATTTATAATATTCATAAAATTTTAGTTCATATTGGAAAATATGTATCTAGGTATAAAATTAAAGGCTTGATAATCAGCACGAGGCATCCATCTTCTTGTTTTGATAACATTAAAAGTTCCAAAATGCATTACTTCTAACTTTTTCAATATACCATTGGAAGCTTCACACTATGAAATATGAATATATATACTTCACTTCATAGAACAAAAAATATTGTTCCTTACTCTATAATTTAGTTGATACTCCAATATTTATTGATTTGTAAATTTTATAAAATCATTATCTAGAATATTGTAGTTTCATGTAATCATCACAAAAATATCAACTACAATGCTGATAATGAAATTTTTTATGCCATATATCGAGTACTAATAGTCATTATATATAAATTATTATTTCAAATATGATTTATGTGTTCAAGTGTTCCAAAATTTAAACCTATAATTTTATAAATAATAGAAACTATTTTTCTACAAACATGTTATTGTAAATATTTTATAAACAAGAAGTTTATAACAAAACTTAATAAAACATATAGTATATGAAATAAGTAAAAACATGACAAGTATAAGAAGTAGAACCTTTTATGATACCAATTCTTGGATTGAAAGAGTTTACTATGGAATACAAGAGGGGGGGGGGGTGAATTTTTGTTTTAAAAACATTAAATTAAAACAAAACACAATACCTCTTTAAGTAAAAATGATTGAACATAAATATCATTCAATGATCAGAGTAACAAAATTAGAATAAAAAACTGTCTGATTATATCAGATTAATTTTAACTAGTATCATAGAAACACCGATAAAATAATATGATCATAAATATAAGTAAACTAACCAACTTTATAAAACATGCACAACATAATATTAAATCTTGCACAAACAAGAAATACAAATCTCATAAAAGTAATAATGAATTAAAATATTTAATAAAAGAAATTACACTTTATCCTTAAGAGTTAAGGTAGTTAGAAACCCTAAATAAAAGTATCTATAGTTTTATACCTATTATAAGGTCTACCTTTTCTTACTAGGAAATCCATCGATATGATGATCGGTAGCTATATCTTCTAATCCTCTATAAGACCTCAAAAAATGGATAGAATCTGTCTTCCTAGCCTCATATTCCCTCGATTTGATGGATCAAATTAACCTCAATCTTCCTATCCCTTGAAGCCCTCGAGGAATACCATGATCAGACAAAAAATTTAAAAAATCCAATTTTTTATATGGAATTTACAATACTTACAAGGATTCCTTGGAACTTAAACTCTCTAAAGTATTACAAAGACTAAAAACAAGATTTTTATATAGATTAATCTTTAGACAACATGAATTATGAACTGTAACTTCTTCCAACTGTTCAAAAGGCCTTTTATTTATTGGAGAATCTCCAATGGTCATATTTTAGAGTTAATCGCAATGACCTTAGAGAGCTTGCACTTGAAAAATCACAGTGATATGGAATAACTGAATGTACAACGTTGTTTTTAGCAAAATTAAAATGTGATTATGTATTTATTATGGTAGAAAAAAAATATATATTCTGATCATAAACTTTGGATAGTCTGATGGACTTATTTATTTATTATCGGTCTAATAAACTGAATGAGGGTCTTTCTGATGTATCAGTACCAATGTTAGTCTAATGGTCATGAATTTTTTCAGTCTGATAAACAAGACACAAGTATAACCACTAGTCAGAACAATGGTCAGCCCGATGGATTAGACACACCTTCAGTCTGATGAATTAGACTGAATAATAATAAAAGTTCATATTTATAATACATTTGAACTAAATCTATGTATGATAAAAATTATTTTTTTCTAAAAAAACAAACCAAAAAACCAAAGGAATAAAAATTTAGTAAACATAGTTTTAATAAGGTGTTTGTGATTTCTAAAACTAAAGGAATGGAAAAGTAAGAAGAAATAATTGTGACTCAGCATTAAAAAATGGATATCATTTTGAATTAGGTTTTCTAGATGAGTCGACGAGTTAGGTTTTTGGGTTGTCGGGCCAAAATTACATGCCTAATTAAATCACCCTTACCTATTCATTAATAATCAACAAGCAGACAGAGGTCACTAAGAAAATGATGAGAGCGATGAACAAAATTCCTATAATAATTTTTTGGATGAAAAGGTGGTGACCCCCATGTTTAAATAATATTAAATAATTATTAAATATATTTTAATTGATTATTGTTTATTTTTAGTGGATTTTTTTGATTTTAATTAATTTTAAGGGAATATATTTTATTTATTATTTAATCTATTACATTTTTTAGATACGTATTCCCTAATTTATTATTTCAAATGGTGATCAAATTTTTATATTTTAATTATTTTTGTTATTTTCTAGAATTTATTGACCATGTAAACATGAAAAAAAATTAAGTGGTTTTAATTGGAATATGTTTATTTAATATTCTTCCATCAGAATTTTAGTATTTTTTTGAAACAAAACACATAGTCTCTGTCTTAATTTTTATTTTAGTAATGATTTTTAAGGAAATTTTAAGAAATCTATTTATATATATATTATTTAGGAAATATTTACCAATATCCTCAGTGAATGAGGTATTTTATATCTATCACTACTAAAGTTAATATCTTTAGCAAAGTGGTCATTAAAACCTCTAGTGATCGCCAAATGGTGGCCTCTTTTGACTCGCGCTTTCAAGCCGGGCCACCCAATCAAGATTTCAGGCCACCAAGCCAAAATTACATGCCTATTTAAATCACCCTTACCTATTCATTAAAAATAAAAAATGGACACTAATCTCTGAGAAAATGGTGGGAGAGGAAAAAATGCAAGTTGTAATTTATTTGATAAAAAGGCTTCATCCCCCACTTTTAAATAATATCAAAAAAATAATAAAATGGTTTTCTAATTGATTTCATTTGATTTTTAGTGATAAATTTTTTCATTTAATGAGTCCAAAGGGAATACATTTTATTTAATATTTATTAACTTAAAATTTCTTTTTATATACTCATTCTCTTCCTTATTTTTTTTTTCAAATGATGATCTAATTTTTATATTTTAATCAATTTTTGTTATTTTCATGAATTTATTATTCATGGAAACTTGTTAAAAAAATTAAGATATTTGAATTAGAATATATTTATTTAATATTATTCAATCATAATTTTAGTATTTTTGACAACAAAAAATAATTTGTGACTTAATATTTGTTTTATTAATGATTTTTTGAATCAACATTAGAAAAATCGATTGATACATCAATTATTGATAAAATATATACCAATATAATTGTTTCATAGATGTTTTTTTATATATATAACTACTAAAGATAATATCTTTAGAAAAGTGGTCACTAAAGATCTCTTGTGACCACCAAATGGAAGTTTATTTTGACTTGGGCTTTCGAGACAGGCCTCTCAGTCAGGCTTTCAGGTCATCGGGCCTAAATTTCATGAATATTTAAATCAAATTTACTTATTTATTAAGCATTAATGAGTGGACACTTATCATTGAGAAAATGGTGGGAGCAGTATGAAAAAACCAGTAATAATTTTACTGATAAAAATTTGGCAACCCAACCTTTAAATAATTTCAAAAAAATAATTAAATTATTTTATAATTGATTTTACTTGAATTTTAGTGATAAAATTTTGATTTTGATTAATTTTAAGGGGTTATTTTTTTATTTATTCTCTTAAAATTTCATTTTAGATACTTGTTCTATTCATTATTTTTTCTAATAATGATCTCATTTTGTTATTTTAATTATTTTTTGTTATTTTAATGAAATTATTGCCCGCGTACACTTCTAAAAAAATTTTCGAGGCTTGAATTATCATATGGTTATTTAATATTCTTCCATTAGAATTTTAGTATTTTTTAAGCACAAAATATATAGTTTGTGTCTTAATTTTCAATTTATGAATGAATTTATGAATGAAATTTTGAAAAATCTATTGATATATCTATTATCGATGAAATATTTACCAATATCATTAATGCATGGGATTTTATTATATATATAGAACTAATGAAGATAATATATTCAGTGAATTAGTTGCTAAAGATGTCTAGTGACTACCAATTGGTGTTTGCTTTCGACTCATGATTTCAGGTCGGGTGGCCCAGTTGGTCTTATGGGCCACTGAGCCAAAATTACATGGTTATTTAAATCAACCTTACCTATTCATTAAGAGTCAAAAAGTGGGCACTAATCACCTAGGATATGGTGGGAGAGGAAACAAAATACTCATAATAATTTCTTTGATGAAAAATAGATAGACCCTGAAGTTTAAGCAATATCAAAAAAAATAATTCAATGATTTTATAAATGATTTTAGTTTATTTTAAATGATAAAATTTTGATTCTAATTAATATAAAGGGGATATATTTTATTTATTAATTTTTTATGAAAATTTTCTTTCAGATACTTTTTCTCTTCATTATTTTATCTAATGATGATCCCATTTTGACATTTTAATTATTTTTTTGTAATTTTCATGAATTTATTTCCCATATACACTTGTAAAACAAATAAGAGTTTTTGAATTGGTATATTATTATTTAATACTCTACCATTGTAATTTAAGTATTTTTTAAACACAAAACATACATTATGTGTCTTAATTTTCATTTTTTAATGATTATTTGAATGAACTTTTGAGGAATCCACTGATATATCTATTATTGATGAAATATTTACCAATATCACCAGTGAATGAGAGTTTCTATATATCTAACACTACTAAAGATAATATATTTGGAGAATTAATCACTAAAGACCTCTTACGACCACCAAATGACAATCACTTTTGACTCGGGATTTTGGGCCCCTGGGAAAAAATTACATGCCTATTTAAATCACCCATAACTATTCATTATGCTCAATAAGTAGATACTAATCACTAAGAAAATTATGAGAGGGATGAAAAAAATTCAAGTAATAATTTCATTGATGAAAAGGTGGTGACCCCCATGTTTTAAGAAAAAAATAGATGATTCTATAATTGATTTCAGTTGATTTTTAGTGACAAAATTTTTATTTTATTTGATCCAAATGGAATATATTTTATTTATAATTTATTTCCTTAAAATTTCATTTTAGATAATAATTATTTTCTTTATTTTTTCTAATTATTATCTAATTTTGATATTTTAATTGTGTTTTTTTTATTTTCATGAATTTATTTCCCATGTACACTTGTAAAAAAATTAAGAGCTTTGAACTAGAATATGATTATTCAATATTCTTCCATCTGAATTTTTGTATTTTTAAATAAAAAATATATAGTCTATGTCTTAAGTTTCATTTCATTATTAATTTTTTGAATAAACTTTTGAGAAATCTATTGATATATCTATTTTTGATGAAATATTTTCCAATATCACTTTCGAATGAGAGTTAATGTATATATAGAACTTCTAAAGTTAAGATCTTTATGAATTTTTTAACACCCTGAGAGTTTTTGAATTATTTTTTTCAAATTAATTTAACCTTTTTGATATTTTTTATTTCACATAACATTGAAAATAATTTATTTTACATTAAATCAATATGTTTGGATTTCATTATACACAACACCAAGTTAATTGTGCACTACACACAACATAAATTTTAACTTTCTTTGTATAAAATATCGAGGTTAGCTTATGTTACATGCAACAATAAATTTTCTCGATGGCTTACATAACACGCATGACTGAGTTTTATCAAACAACAATATATTATTTAAATATTATTATTTAATATAATAAGATATAACCTAGTAGTCAAATTAGCCATTATGAACATTATTAAATAATTTATGAAAATATATGGTTTTCAAAAATATAAAATGAATTCATAGGTTATTAATTATTTATAAATGAATATGAAAACTGATTGAATATAAGGGAAAATATTACTAATTTTATGTTCACAAAGCTGTTTTACCATAACAAATTAAATAAATTACAATTAGTGAGTAATATTAATTTAATATATATGTTATATATTCAATAAAATATTTTTTATAATCATAAAATAGATTGTATATACATAAGATAAGAATAAAACTAATTTTATGCATAAAAACCTATATTTTATTATAAAGGTAGTTTTAATGCCTTTTAATGGAGAACCCATTTAAAATAATTTTTTTTGGAACTTTTATAGATTTAATATGTCTAAATAAGATTTATATTTGGAATTATAACATAAAAACTAGGATATTATATATATATATATTTATTTTTTTTGTAAGGTTTCATTTTTAATGAATAGTTAAAAACACTGGATTTTAATACGAAACTGATTTTTCATCTCATTTAATTTTAAGGTAAATTATATTTTAAATTTGTTTCAAAGTTTAATGAAATAATATTTTTTCCATTAAGACAAATTTGGTCATTGGAACTAATTTTAGATTGAAATTTGTTTTAAAAACTTAGCAATCTTTTGATCATTTTTTAATTTAAAAAACCCGCAATGTTGTCCCATTAGAAGAATTAATTATAAATTAATTTTTTACACTCTTGTGATTGAAATTTAAAAAAATGGATTCAATATTTGAAATCAGAATAAATTATAATGTCTAATAAGGTCAACATAGTTTTTTAAAAAAATAGTTTGTGAAAGTAATTGTAATTAATTACATTGGTTATGGTAAAATTAAGCTCAACTAAGGACTAAACCTAAAATTTAAGACTAAAAAAGGAATATAAACTTATCCAAAACCCATTGAATAGCCATTATTTTTCCATTAAACTTCCATTATTGAGTTTTTTCTATGAATTTTTTAGGTAAAAATGTGGGCACACCTAACTTGTTTTAAAAAATGTCAAATGTGTCCTTTCACTTCCCTATAAAAGGCCACCACCTCTCCCTCTTCTTCAAACCTCTAAAATCACATAGGTTTGGAAAATATATTTCCAATACACTTCCAAAAATACCTACCATCCTCATTTATTCTTCTATTTGGGCATAAAGTCTTCCAAGGAAGCCTTTCCGAAAAAACCAAAAGGATTTACTCGATTAAGAGGTAACACCCTCTTTCAAGATCCTTTCTTTTATTTTACTTAAAAATCCCATCTACTATATTTATTCCATGATTTTATAACAACACCAGTATAATAAATATATTGGGATACTTTTATTCTAGGGGTTCTACCAACACTTACACACACCTCCATCTAATAGGTAACGAAAAAACCGTTTATGTGTACGACGAGCTTCTACCCCACAAAATGATGATTATTCAATTTTATTTACTGCCTCTCATGGTGGAAATTATGATGGAAAGTATATATATATATATTATATTCATTATTTATATAATATTTTTTATCCATTTTACAACAAATATCTTTTTTACTTTCTATTTGGCGTGAATATGATAATTTTGTTTGAGGAAGTGTGGACTATCGCCCCTTCAAAGCGATGTGATTCATTCAAACACTACATGAAATGTATTAAGGATAGGTTTAGTGAACATATATGATATATATAACATTATAAAGATAATTTAATGATATTATATACATACATACATATATTCCATTTTATTTCTTTCTTTTAATACCATAATAAAAACAGAAACAACATTCATGCGTACGTATGACTTTCTGTCTCCATGAACGGTGTATTGAATTTCATACTTCTATATTATATATATTATTATAATAAAAATATAATATATATATAAAAATATATTTATGTCATTTTTTACATTATGTAATCATGATATAAGTATAATTACCAATGATTTCACCAATTAAGACACATACAAAGAACAAAGGGAATATAATCCGAAGTGAAACCTTAACATTGGATGGTTAACAAGCAGGTTATATAAGGTCATAATAAAAACATATATGGTATTAGATATAAGAATAAGGTTATGTAAAAGATTTATAATAAATTTATATTTATTATACATGTGGTTTGAATGAGTACTATGAGATTGAAGACATAGGGTAAGGAGATTTCATCTCTCTTTTTATTTCTGTGAGATGCATGCTATTTCGAGGAGTATATACTTCCATTTTACAAGTTATATCATTAATTTAATTATTTTAATGATCATTTATGTTTCATGTAATTTAACTTCCTTACATAGATAGTATTATCCAATGTTACCAAGTTATAAGAGTTCATTGAGACAATTTTATTTCTTTTCAAGATTGTTTAAGTTTATGATTCCTTTGATGAAATATTATGATCCATATCTTAAGAACATTCATGAATTTTCTTTTACTAAGGTTATTAATTATTTATTTTTTATATTTGTATAATTTATTTCACTATTTGATATATAAGATAGTTAAGAATGTATTTTTACGAAAGCCTGACTTTACCCTCTCTTCGGTCGGAAATCTATGTTACTTCAAAACCATGTTTTCTAAAAATGGTTTCCCAGAATATTATACCATTATCCTTTAATATTTAAAATAATTTTTACCCTTTTTTATTTTACTAATATCTTCAAAGGAATCTTATTTTTTCTTTTCGAACAATGCATTTTTCTAAACCTTTTACCATGTAAAAGGAGTGTTCTTTTTACCTTGTATGACATGTACGGAATTACCTGCCATCATTTCTTTGATGCTTCCTTTTCATTTTTAGAAGGTTAATTTTTGTAAAAATGTTATTAAACTTTATTTTCAAGGTAATTTTTTTTCAAAATTTTTTCAACCTTCTTGTATAAGTTTTAAAAAAAAGATATTTTTAAAATGATTATAAGCCTTATTTATAAGTTTTCAAAGAATTTTAAAAGAAATGGTTTTCAAAAAAATTTAAATATCCATTCATATTTTTTCAAGTAAAAAGGATTTCAAAACATTATCAAGCTTTCTTTATATGTTTTAAAAGTTCTTTCAAAGAAAAAGGTTTCTAAAAAATTATGCAGCTTATTTTATATGTTTTTAAGAAAAATGGTTTCCACTATGATTTCAAGTATTCTTTATAAGCATTAAAGGCATTTTTTTCATGAAAATAATTTTCAAATGGTTTTATGTACTATAAATTATTTTTAAAAGAAAAAAGGATATTTTACTGAAGAAATGTTTTTGAAAGATATTTCAAAATCATTTTCCATCTAAGATAATATCTGCTGATGTTACCGATGCCCTTCTAGGAAATAATCTAAATTTTCCATTAACATTATTTCTATTAATGGGTTATACTTAATTTCACAGTCTTTATGAGACCAATTTATCTTTCATGGGTTATATATTTATGAAATATATTTGTCTTTCAAAGGTTATGCATTTGATGAAATGATTATAAAACATGTATTTTTCCATAGGTTATGGTATGATTACATGTTTATAATACCCATTCCATTTAATGGGTTATGATATGATTATTTATGATCTTATGGAACATATATGTATGATTTCATTATGATATGGGTGGTACGTATATCTCCCTACAATGAATTGGGTAAAGATTTATATCTTATGATACATACTAAGATGGTATTGGGAATAAATCTTAACTACTAAGATGTCCAAGGGAGTAAACCATGGCTACCAAGATGGTATGAGGAGTGAAATCCTGACACTAAGATGGCCATGGGAGTGAACCATGAATTCCAAGATGGTATGGGGAGTGAACTCATACTACTAAGATGGTCTTGGTAGAAATGTCTTGGATACTATTGAAATTATATTATTTGCTTATATGTTTTCCACAGTTCCATGTTTTATTCCTATGTTGTGCTTTCATGAATTATGATCTGAATTATATTTTGATCCATGTATTATGAATTTAAAATCTTTATTATGATCTCTAATATGAAATTTATGATCTATAAATGTTATACTTAATTTCTATACCCTTTATTCTTGTAATGCTATCACATTTCCTTTAATTATATGTTTAGGGTTGTCTCTAAGGATAAGTATAAGGAAGAGTTAATGTTTAGAAAAATGTCCTGGAATTTTAGTAAAGGATTGAGTAAGTAGATTCTTATAAATACATCACCATATAGATACTATAAGTGGATGTGACACTATAACAAATGTAACTAGGGGTAAAAAATCTGATAAGATGTTCTGAGCCTGACTCGGGGTAATATGGTATATGACAATGAGCCTTTATGCACACCTGGTTTAATACTCCCAGGGGATATTATTTAAGAATTCACAAACTCTTCATGAACCATTATGAAATATTTAAAGATAATTTGGCTTTGAAAACCCTAGGATAAACCTAGGGTGTCATATATTAAGGAAGTTTTCATAATTTATACATCATATAAGTAGTTCGTTTCATGACTATGTGGTATTATGTTACGATAATTAATGCTCACACTATGCTTCTAGTTTTAGTCAATGGATGTAACTGGAAGGAAATGTATTAAAATTGAATGTGATGGACAATTTTCTAATGAGAATTTAAGTGGGATGATCAGTGGAGTGAGAGACATTGTGATCATACCTAATAAATTTTTAGATAACATGATTAACACCATGTACCTTAACAAACTCCTAGACTCACCAAGGAAGTAAAATAATGAGTTCACTGAGAGTTCAGGTAATGGAGACCATGAAGGAAAGATGATCAGGTTTCCATTATATCACGAATGTGGAAATAATCATCCATGTA
This sequence comes from Viscum album, assembly GCA_963277665.1. Classification (NCBI taxonomy): domain Eukaryota; kingdom Viridiplantae; phylum Streptophyta; class Magnoliopsida; order Santalales; family Viscaceae; genus Viscum; species Viscum album. Next base: position 1,282,011,236 of record OY728156.1, read on the forward strand.
AATGTCTTATAATAATAATAAATTGTTTTGACTGTGGTAAAGAAGGACCCAAAGCAAGTGACTGTAGGGAAAAAAAATGAAGAGTTCACTTAACAGAATGGATTAGAATATTTTCCTCCCTAAGGCATCATCGAAGGTTAAGTGTTTTAAATTTGGAATAAATAGTCATTATGAAACTCAATTTCCCAAGAGGAATTCCCCTAGATAGAATCAACATGGTGGTGAAAGTAATGGTTACATTGATGATGATGAAGAGACTATAGATGAAATGTGAAAGGAAAGAGGTATTATGATGAGGTATCCTTGTCAATGGATTAAGGATGAAGTAATCAATGTTTTTATGTATTTGGATTTAAGAAGTATGTTACATGAAAGGTGAAATATTTAAGTGTTGTTCATTTTATGTTTTTCACTATGGATTTACAAGAACACGTTGAATGGTTCCGATAGAATAGAAAAGTGATATATTGGAAAGTTTATGCCTATGGAAAACACATGATTAGGGGAAAGATAACCCTTAATATGTTCATTATTTCAAGATAATGTTATATATATAAATATATCTGGGATATTAATAGGTAAATTGGATGGTACTTATTAACTAATAACTAATAAAGGTCTTTTTGACAAGTAAATTATGCTTTCATGGATGAAGTTTACAGATTCTTGGATTTATGTAATATATTCCATAATCTATGGAATAAGAAAGAAAGAATGTTTTCTAGAAGTATTTATGGAAATTCAAGTTGTTACCATGTTCCAAAGAATTTACCATGAGGGTATTCACATGTTTGGAATGTGACAAACAAGATCTACTTTATGATATATGGGGGATCAATGTTAATATGATATCATGAATATCTTTCTAAATTTTTGTATTTTCATATTTGAGAAGGGTTATAAGGTTAACCATTCATGAAAATATTAATTTAAACTTTAGAGGAAGTATTTATGCACATTGTTGTATTGAGAACCTTGGATAAAAGGATATTTAGTGATTAACTTTATTTCAAGGATTTCCATCATAATTTTGAAATTATATTAGTGTGGTTTTAGAAATGGACATCATGTATGTAGGGGGGATACCAATAAAGTTCGGAAAGGCCTCAGGTCTTGAAACCATGACCAAAGGATGATAAGGGTTTCACACATACCATTGGCCCACATGATTTTTTGGTTAATGTATAATTATTTTTGATGAATAACTATTTATTATAAAACATTAGTGTTACTTTTATGTTTAGAGATTAATGTATTAACTATATTGATTTTTTAAGAATGTTTACAGTTAAATAGTTATAATTTTTATACTTTTATGGTCCTTAAGATCTTCTAAAATTGTATTTTAGTACTTCAGGCATCAAAGATAATTTCCAGATGTCCATTACATGAAGTAATGGATAAATTTAAAATTGATAAAAGCAAAACTGAAGAATGAAAATTTGTTTACAGGAATATATCAAGAAATTATATTTCTTTATATTCTTGGTCAATAAAATAATTACTCAACTTTAGGATAATGATCAAAAAAATGTGTTTTCCTAATACCTTAATTTTTTTGAACCTATGACCTCTTAAATCTTTAAAGATTTATGACTTTGTGGACCACAAATTTTATTTTATCATTCACTTGTTTGGGATTGATGACCTATATCACTCCCTATAAATATTTTTTTTCTCCATGTCCAATATTCACTACCAAACTATGTTCTCTAAGGTTGAAACCCAGTTATATGTTACTTTGGGTAACCTTTATGGTTCAAACATTACCTTTTAAGGGAATTTTTATTATTCATTTTTACGATGTGGGTTTCTATGAATGAAACTTTAAAGTTTTAAACCTTTGGTAGTCAAAATAAATTTAAAGGGTGAAATTCATTTTAATGGGGGTAGAATGTGACACTATAAGATTTTATGTATTATTTTTTTTTCAAATTAATTTAGCCTTTGTGATATTTTTCATTTCACATAAAACTGAAAATAGTTTATTTTATATTAAATCACTTTTTTGGCTTCATTATATTCAAAACTAAGTTAATCATGCACTACATAGAACATAAAATTTATATTTATCTACATAGAACATCGAGGTTAGATTGTGTTACAGGCAATAATAACATTCCTCAATGGCTTTTATAACACACATGACTGAGTTTTTCCAAATAATAATATATCATTAAAATATTATTATTTAATATAATAAGATATAAACTAGAAATTAAATTATTAATTATAAATATTATTAAATAATTTATAAAAATACATGGTTTAAAAAATTATAATATGAATTTAGAGGTTATCAATTAATTAGAAGTTAATATGGGAACCGACTGAATATAAAGGAAAATATTAATATTTCTATGGTCACAAAGATATTTTACCCAAAAAATTAATTAATTATAATTACTGAGTAATATTAATGTAATATATTTGTTATATATTCAATCATATATTTTTGGTATTGATCCAGTATATTGGATAGACATAAAATAAGAACAAATCTAATTTTATGTATAAAAACCTATATTTTTTTTATAAAGGAGTTTTAACACCTTTTAATGGAGGCCCAATTTTAAATCCAATTTTTGGAACTTTTTTAGATTTAATATATTAAAATAAACTTTAAATTTTTAATAGAAACATAAAAATTAGGTTAGGATATTTTTTTTAAATTTTTCAATAATGTTTCATTTTTAATGAATAATTAAAAATACAGGATTTTATTTCAAAACAATTTTTTCATATAATATATTTAGATAGTTAAATTATATTTTAAATTGGTTTAAAATTTTAATTAGATAATATTTTTATCAATTAATCCAATTTATTTCATTGGAACTAGTTTCACAATGAAATTGGATATAAAAACATTGCAAACTTTTGATCATTATTTTACTTTAAAAACCTACAGTGTCATCCTGTCAGCGGGATTAATTTTAAATTAACTTCTGCCACTCCTATGATTTTAATTTTAAAAAATGGATTCCATATCTGGAATAATAATAATATATAATTTCTAATAAGTTCAAAATTAGTTTTTTACCCAAATTATTAGTGGAATTAATTAAAATTAATTACATTGGTTAAGGTAAAATTAAGTTTAAGAAAGGACTAAATCTTAAATTTGAGACCCCAAATAACCTAGAAACTTGTAAAAAACCATTTTAATGGCCATTATTCTTCCATGAAACTTTAATTATTGTTTTCTTGGTTTTTTATGACTTTTTTATGTAAAAAAATGGGTACACCTAACTTGTTCTAAAAAATTTCCAGTGTGTCTTTTCCCTTCTCTATAAAGGGCCACCACCTCTCCCTCTTTTTAACACCTCTCAAACCACATAGGTTAAGAAAATATATACCAAATTAACATAACCAATTACCTATATTTCTTATTGAATCCTCCATTTGGGAATAATTCCTTCAAAGGAAGCCTTTGGGCACAAACCAAAACGAGTTTCCAAATTAAAAGGTAACACCATCTCTCAAACTCCTTTCTTTTATTTTCATTTTCCTTCTCCTCCATTCTCTTTATTCCATGATTTTATAAAAAAATATCCTAAATATACTAGTATGTTCTTATGAAAATTATTAGACCTACACTTATACATACCTCCATCTAATGGGTCCGAAACATACTATTTATCTATACGATGAAATTTCACCTCACAAAATGACGATTGTTCAAATTTCTATATCGAATAACACGATGGACATTATGATGGAAAATATATTTATATATATTATAAATTATATCTTTTATTTATTTAAGACACTGTATTCCTTTTACAACACATATATTTTTACTTTTCATTTGGTGTAAATATGATAATTTCGTCCGAGGAAGTGCGGACTACCACCCCCTTAAAGCGATGTGATTCGTTCACACACTACATGGAATGTATTATGGATGAGTTTGGTGAACTTATATGATATATATAACAATATAATTCTAATTTAATGATATTATATCTATATATGTACATATATTTAATTTTCTTTCTTTCTTTCAATATGACAATAAAAATGGAAACGATGTTTATGCATACATATGACTTACTGTCTCCATGAACACTGTATTAAATTTCATACTTATATATTCTATAGATTATTATAATAAAAATATACTGGATATACAAGATATTTATATGATGGTTTAAATTATTTAATCATGATATAATTATTAGGTCCAACAATATAACAAATTAAGTCACATGTGAAGAACAGAGCGAATATTATTCGAAGTGAAACCTTAACTTATGATGGTTAACAAGAGGGTAATATAAGGTTGTAATAAAACCATATATGGTATTATATATAATAATATGGTTCTTTAAATTAATTATGATAAATTTATATTTATTATACAGGTAGTTTTAATGAGTACTATGAGATTCAAGACAGAAGGTAAGGGGATTTCATCTTACTTTTTATTTCAGTGAGATACAAGCTATCTTCGTCACTCTTTCATTTTGTGTGGTGTATGTATTGATAAAGATTTTATTCTATATATATTATAATTAAATTTATGTGTATTAACATATCCATTTTATGATATTTATTTCATGGGGATTAGGTTTCAAAAGTTACCAAATTGGTGAAATAGTTTTGTCTCAATTTTCCTTCTTTCAGACTCATGGTTTGTTATAAACCTAAATTCTTCTTAGAGGTGTATATACATAAATTTTACAAGTTATATCATGAATTTTATAATTTTCATGATATTTTATGTTTTATTTAATTTAATTTTCTTACATGGATCATATAATCTCATGTTATTGAGTAATATGAGTTCATTGAGACAATCTCATAGCTTTTCAAGATTGTTTATGTTTATGCTTCCTTTAATGAAATATTATGATATATCTCTCAATAAAATTCATGAGTTTTATTCTCCTATGGTCATTAATGATTTATTAATATATTTTTACCATTTATTATACTCTTTTGTATATAATATAGTTAATAAATTGTTTTTTAAAAAACCCAACATTACCCTCTCTTAGGTCTGAAATCTACGTTCCTTCAAAATAATATTTTATAAAAAGGGTTTCCAATAATATTTTACCATTAAACTTAAATATTTTAATTAAATTTTTACCCTTTTTTTATTTTACCAATATTTTCAAATAAATCTTCTTGTCTCTTTCTGAATAGGGTGTTTTTCTAACCTTTTTACCGTATAAAATGATTGTTCTTTTTACCTCATACTACAAGTATGAATTTTCCTACCGCCATTTTTTTGAATAGTCATTTGAATTTTTAAAAGGTTAATTTTTAAGAAAATGTTTTTAAATGCTAATTTCAAGGTTTTTTTTAAAAAAAATTTTAACCTTATTTTGTAAGTTTTAAATAAAAAATGTTTTCAAAACATTTTAAAGCTATATTTACAAATTTTAATTGTATTTTCAAAGAAACGATTTTAAAAAAAAATTGAAGCTTCTTTCAAAAACTTTTAAGTAAAAATGTTTTCAAAAAATTTTCATGCTATATTTATATGTTTTAAAAGTGTTTTAAAAGAAAAAAGTGTTTAAAACGTTTTGTAGAAAATTTTATAAGTTTTCAAGGAAAAAGGTTTTCAAAATGATTTCAAGTATTATTTATAATTTTTCAAGGTATTTTTTTAAGAAAATGATTTTAAAATGGTTTTATGTATTAAAAAGAATTTTTAAAATAAGAAAGGATATTTTCCTCAAGAAACATTTTTTAAAGATATTTCAAAATTATTTTCCATCTAAAATGATATCTGTTGATATTACCCATGCCATTCTAAGAAATAAACTAAAGGTTCCATTAATATTGTTTGTATGAATGGGTTATTGTTAATGTCATGGTCTTTATGAAATCCTTTTGTATTTAATGGTTTATATGCTTATGAAATTCATTTCTATTTCATGTGTTATGATTTGGATTAAAGGATTATGAAACCCATATTTTTCCATAGGTTATGATATGATTACATGTTTATAATACCCACTTAATTTAATGGGTTATGATATGATTATTTATGATCTTGTGAAACAAGTATGTATGATATCATTATGTGATGGTTGGGACCTATATCTCCCTATAATGAATTGGTTAAAGATTTATATCTCATGAGATAGACTAAAATGGTCCTGTAAATGAATCTTAACTACTAAGATGTCCATATAAGTGAACCATGACTACCTAGATGGTATGAGGAGTGGACTAATAATATTAATATGGCCATGGGAGGGAACCATGAATACCAAGATGTTATGGGGAGTGAACCAATGCTTCCAACATGGTCTTGGCAATGATTCCTTGGCTACTATAGAAATCATATTATATGCCTACGTATCTGCCACAAATTCATGTTTTATTCCTCTATCGTGCTTTCATGACTTATGATATTAATTATATTATGATCCATGTATTATAAATTTCCAATATTTATTATGATCTCTAATATATAGGGCATTATCTTTAAATGTTATACTCATGTTTCATACCCTTTGTTCATGTTATGCTCACACAATTCCTCTATTCACCCTTACCGAGCATTTGAACTCACCCCTTATTATGTTTCTTTTACATAGGTTATGGAGAAAGGTTTTAGGTAGAAGTACAAAAGGTGGTGATATTTATGGGATATGTTGAATATATTTCACCAGGATAAAATATTTTGTTTCCAAGTTTTCAAAGACACTAAACTATTATAGTCCTTAGGAATTTATTATTTTAATATACTTAATATTCATCTAAAATGGTGTAATATCCATGTTTTTAAGCCTGGGTTTTTAAATTAGTGGTTTCTAAATACCTCTAGGGATATCCATATGGTAGTCACTTTTTACTCGAGCATTTGTCCTGAGCTTCCTAGTCGGTATTTTGGGCTATCAGGCCAAAATTACATGCCTATTTAAATCACACTTACCTATTAATTAAGCATTAATGAGAGGAAACTTGATCACTGAGAAAATAGCGGGAGAAGCGACAAAAATTCTTGTACCAATATCTTTTTTGAAAAGGCAACGACCCCCACTTTTAAATAATATCGAAAAAAACAATTAAATGAATTTATAATTGATTTTTGTTGATTTTTAGTGATAAATTTTTTAATTTTTTTAATCTAAAGGGAATATATTTTATTTATTATTAATTATATTAAATTTTTTTTAGATACTTGTTATTTAATTTATTTTTTCTAATGTTGATCTCATTTTTATATTGTAACTTTGTTTTTGTCATTTTCAATAATTTATTACTCATATACACTTGTAAAATAAAATTAAGTGGATTGATTTGAGTTGATCTTTATTGATTAATTTTTTATTTTAATTAATCGGAATGGTCTATATTTTATTTATTATTTATTCTCTTAAAATTTTTAGATAATTTTTCTCTTTTTTTTCCTAATGATGATTGCATTTTTTATTTTAATTTTTTTTTGTTATTTTCAGGAATTTATTTCTCATGTACACTAGTGAAAAAAATTAAGAGGTTTGAATTGGAATATGTTTATTTAATAGTTTTTCATCAGATTTTTTTGTACTTTTTATGAACAAAACATACATCATGTATCATAAAGTTTGTTGTATATAGGATTTTTTGAATGAACTTTTGAGAAATCTGTTGATATATCTATTATTGATGAAATATATACCAATATCATCGGTGTATTTGAATTTTTTTATATAAAACTAATAAAGTGAAGATATTTTGTGAAGTTGTCACTAAAGACCTCTAGAGACAGCCAAATGATGATTGTTTTTGGCTTGGGATTTTGGGTCTGCCACCCAGTCAGCCTTTTTGGCCACCAAGCCAAAATTACATGCCTATTTAAATCAGCCTTTACTATTTATTAAGAATCAAAAGGTGGAAAATTTGTCATTCAGAAAATGGTGGGAGAAATGAAAAAATTCTTATAATAATTTCTTTTATGAAAACCTGGCACTCCCATGTTTAAAGAATATCAAAAAAGCAATTAAATAATTTTATAATTTATTTCTGGTGATTTTAATTGATTTTTTTATTTTAACTAATCTGAATGGAATATATTTTATTTATTATTTATTCTCTTAAAATATTCTTTTATAAACTTTTTATCTTCTTTATTTTTCTAATCATAGTCTCTTTTTGATATTTTAAGTGTTTTTTTATTTTTGTGAAATTATTTAATAAGTAAAATTATGAAAAATATTAACTGGTTTGAATTGGAATATGTTTATTTAATATTCTTTCATTGAAATTTTAGTATTTTTTAAAGACAAACCATATGGTATGTGTCCTATTTTCAATTTTATTAATGATTTTTTGAATGAAATTTTGAGAAATATATTGATATATCTATTATTGATAAAATAATTACAGTTATCATTAGTGCATGGGATTTTTTATATATCTAGCACTACTAATGTCAATATCCTTGGTGAATTAGTCATAAAAAACATCTAGGGACCGCCAAATGATAGTTGCTTTTGACTCGGGATTTCAGGTCGGGCCGCCCGGTTGGGTTTTCGGGACTTAAGGCCAAAATTATATGCCTATTAAAATAATAATTTCTTATTAATTATGCATAAATGAGTGGATAATGATCACTACGAAAATGGTGGGAGTGAAGAAAAAAATTCCTATAATAAATTTATTGATGAAAAGGCAGTGACCCCACATTTAAGGAATATCCAAAAAATAATTAAGTTATTTATAATTGATTTTAGTTGATTTTAATTTATAAAATTTTGATTATAATTAATTGGAAGGACATAAATTTTGTTTTTTTATATATTCTCTTAAAATTTTCATTTAGATACTTATAATCTTCTTTAATTTTTCTAATAATGATCTCATTTTAATATTTTTTTGATATTTTCATGAATTTATTTCTAGTTCTCACTTGTGAAAACAATTAAGACGTTTGAATTGGAATATGTTTATTTAATATTCTTCCATCAAAATTTTTGTATTTTTTAAACCCCAAACATACAGTTTGGGTCTTAATTTTCATTTTATTAATGCTTTTTTGAATGAACTATTGAGAAATATATTGATATATCTTTTATTGATGAAATATTTACCAATATAATTGAGGAATGTGAGATTTTATATATTCATAACTACCAAAGTTAATATCCTTAGTGATGTGGTGGCTAAAGACCTCTAGGGACCTCCAAATAGAGATTGCTTTTGACTTGGGCTCTCAGGTCGGGCCGCCCAGTCGGGCTTTTGGGCCGCTAAACCAAAAAAACTTACCTATTTGAATCACCCTTAACTATTCATTAATAAACAATTTGTTAACATTGATAACCAAAAAAATGGTGGGAGTGATGAAAAAATTCCCATAATAATATCTTTGATGAAAAGGCGGTGACCCCCACATTTATGGAATATCAAATAAATAATTAAATGATTTTATAATTTATTTCAATTGATATTGTTGAATTTTTTTTTGAATTTAATTAACTTGAAGGGAATATATTCTATTTATTATCTATTCTTTTAAAATTCCATTTTAGATACTTGTCATCTTGTCAATTGTTTTTTCTAATGATGATCTCATTTTGATATTTCAATTGTTTTTTGTTATTTTCATGAATTTATTACCTTGATACACTTGTGTAAAACAATTAAGAGGGTTGAATTAGCATATGTTTATTTAATATTCATCCATCTGATTTTTTGTATTTTTTATAAACAAAACATACAGTTAGTGTATTAATTTTTGTTTTGTTAATTATTTTTTGAATAAAATTTTGAGAAATTTGTTGATATATCTATTATTGAGGAAATATTTTCTAATATCATTGGTTCGTGGTATTTTTTATATATCTAGAATTAAAAATTCAATATATTATGTGATGTGGTCAGTAAATACCTATAGGGACCACCAAATGGTGGTTACTTTTGACTTAGGCTTTTGAGTCGGGTCACCCAGTCAGGTGTTTGGGCCGCTGGGTCAAAATTATAGGCCTATTTAAATCAAAATTACCTATTCTTTAAGCATCAATGAGTGGACACTGATCACTAAGAAAATGGTGGGACAATACACAAAAATTCCCACAATAGTTTCTTTGATGAAAAGGTGGTGACCATCACTTTTAAAGTATATCAAAAAAATAATTAAATGATTTTATAATTGTTTTGTGTTGATTTTTAGTGATATAATTTTAATTTTAATTATTATGAAGGAAATGTTTATTCTCTTAAATTTTTTAGTTATGTGTTCACTTATTTTTGTAATGATGATCTCATTTTGATATTTTAATGATTTTTTGTGATTTACATGAATTTATTTTCTATGTACACTTCTAAAAAAATTTAGTGGATTGAATTGGAATATATTTGTTTAATATTCTTTGATCGTATTTTTTGTATTTTTTAAACACAAAACGTACATTCTGTGACTTCATTTTTTTTTATTATTTTTTGAATGAAATATTGATAAATCCATTAATATATCTATAATTGATGAAATATTTAATAATATCATTGGTGCATGAGATTTTTTGAATATCTAGCACAAATAAAGTTAATATATTTAGAAAAGTGGATGTTAAAGACCCTTAAGGACCGCCAAATGGAATTCAATTTTGACTTGCTGCTATTTCCTAAAGATAAATCCATTTGGTAGTTGTTGTAGGCTATTCAGAGAGTGAATATATCAACCATTAATTTATTTAATTCCATAACCTCACATAAAAACTTGTAAAATAATTTTCTATGCTCCACACCCATCATATCATATAACTAAAAATAATATAATTTATAAAAAAATTATTTTAGTAAATAAAAAAATCTGAAAAATATACTAATTAAAATAAATTAGAATATTTCAATTAAGACTTAGTTCCATAAACAATCCATGGTTATTTTATTTTAATTATATTATTAGTTTTGGATTTTTTTAAATTTAAAACTGATTATTCGGTCAGTCTAAGCACACCTTACATCAAATTGACTTATTGTTTACTCGTACACATCACAATTAATACAAAAGAATTTATCATACGATTTCACATTACTGAAAGGTAATTTTTTTATGGTTTTTATTGATACACACGAGTTTTAGTGTTTTAAAACACTAAAATAGTGTTTTCAATTTTTATAAGAAAATACACCTCGAATTGATGTTCTATTAGTTCCAATATTTGAAAAATAGTTCTATGATTGCTGTCATATGATTTCACAGCAATTGAAGCACGGTTTTTGGCCCCCCTGATGTAACTATTTAAATTCTGCATAACTTTTTTTTAATAATGATCTCATTTTTGTATTTTAATTGTTTTTTTATTTTTGGGAATTTATTGTCTCTGTACACTTATAAAAAAATTAAGAGGTTTTAATAGGAATATGGTTATTTAATATTCATCTATTAGAATTATAATATTATTTAAGAATAAAAAACACAATCATTGTCTCAATATTCAATTTATTGATTATTTTTTGGATGAACTATTGAGAAATATTTTGATATATCTTTTATTGATGAAATATTTACCAATATCATTAGTGTATGAGAGTTTTTGTATATCTATAACTACTAAAGTTTATATATTTATCTAAGTTGTTTCTAAATACCTCTAGGGAATGAAAAATGGTGGTTGCTTTTGACTCAGTATTTCGGGTCAAGCAAAACAGTCCGACTATCAGGCTTTCGGGAAAAATTTACAAAAATTTTTAAATCAGCCGTACCAATTCATTAAGAATCAAAGAGTGAACACCAATCACCGATAAGATAGTGGAAGTGGTGAAAATATTTCCATAATAATTTCATTAATGAAAACATGATTCCCCCCCACATTTAAAGAATATCAAAAAAATAATTAAATAACTTTATAATTTATTTTAGTTGATTCTTAGTGGTAAAATTATGATTTTAATTAATATAAAGGTAATATATTTTATTTATTATTTATTCTATTAAAATTTCATTTTAGATAGTTTTTCACATATTTAATTTCATTAATGATGATCTCATTTTGATATTTTAATTGTTTTTTGTTATTTTAATGAATTTAGTGATTGTGTACACTTATAGAAAAAATAAAAGGTTCTAACTGGAAAATTTTTATTTAATACTCATCCATCATAATTTTAGTATTTTTTAAACATATAAATTACCGTATGTGTCTTAATTTTAATTTTATTAATGATTTTTTGAATGAACTTTTTAGAAATCTGTTAATATATCTACTATTGATTTTTTATCAATATCGCTGATGAATGTGAGTTTTTTCTATATCCAGCACTACTAAAGTTAATATATTTAGCAAAGTGATTGCTAAAGGCCTCTAGTGATTTCCAAATGGTGGTCTATTTTGACTCGAGAAATTAGGCTGGGCTGCCAAGTCAGGATTTCAGGCCTCCTGGCCAAAATTATATGCTTATTTAAATCACCCTTACCTATTCACTAAGTGTCAACAAGTGGACATAGATTACCAAGAAAATAGTGGGGTCAGTGGAAAAAATTCTTGTAATAATTTATTTGATAAAAATAAAGCAACCCACATGTTTAAAGAATATAAAAAAATAAAAAATTATTTTTTAATTTATTTTATTTGATTTTCACTGATAAATTTTTTATTTTTTTATTTTTAATAGTGTATATTTTATTTATTATTTACTATCTTAAAATTTTGTTTTAGATACTTGTTCTCTTCTTTATTTTTTCCAAAACGATATCATCTTTTTTTCATAAATTTATTGCCTCTGTATACTTGTGAAAAAAACTAATAGTTTTGAAGTGACATATGTTTATTTAATATTATTTAATTAGAATTTTCATATTTTTGAAACACAAAACATACATTTTGTATCTTAATTTTCAAATTTTAATGATTTTTTGAAAGAAATTTTGAGAAAACTATTGATATATCTATTGTTGATGAAATAGTTTCCAATATCATTGGTGCATGGGAGTTTTTTATATCTAGAACCAATAAAGTTAAGATATTTAGACCATTTGTTGCTAAAGATCTCTAATAAACACTAAATTGAGGCCTCTTTTGACTCAGGAATTTGGGTTGGGTTACGAAGTTGGGAATTCGGGTCGTTGGGCCAAAATTACATGTATATTTAAATCACCCTTTTCTATTAATTAATAATCAACGAGTGGAAACGGATCACTGAGAAAAAGGTGGGAGCAATGATAAAAAAATCATGTAATAATTTCTTTGATGAAAAAGAGGTGATCCCCATATTTAATGAATATAAAAAAATTAAATGATTTTATAATTTATTTCAGTTGTTTTTCATTGATAAAATTTTAATTTTAATTAATCTGAAGGGAATATATCTTATTTATTATTTATTCTATAAAAATTTCATTTTAGATACTTGTTCATTTCTTTAATTTTTGTAATGATGACATGTTTTTGATATTTTAATTTTTTTCTGTTATTTTCATGAATTTATTTCCTATGTACACTTGTGAAAAAAATTATGTTGTTTGAATTGGATTTTTTAATATTCTTCCATCAAAATTTTAGTATTTTTTAAACAAAAAACATACTATCTATGAATTATTTTTTTATTATTGATTTTTTGAATGAAAATTTGAGAAATATATTAATATATCTATTATTGATGAAATGATTACCAGTATCACTAGTGCAAGAGAGTTTTTTATATATAGAACTATTAATGTTAATATATTTAGTGAAGTTGTCACTAAAGACCATGAGTGACCACCAAATGGAGGTCAATTTTGACTTAGGCATTCAGGTTAGGCTTTCTAGTGGAGATATCGGGTCATAGGACCAAAATTATATGCCTATTTAAATCACCCTTACCTATTTGTTAAGCATCAATGTGGGGACACTGATCACTAATAAAAATGGTGGTAGCGGTAAAAAATATGCTTCTAATAATTAATTTGTTGAAAAAGCGGCGACCCCAACGTTTAAAAAATATCAAGAAAATAATTAAATGATTTTATAATTGATTTGAGTTGATTTCCCGTGTTAAATTTTGATTTTAAATAACCCAAAGAGACTATATTTTATTTTTTATTTATTCTCTTAAAATTTCATTTTAGATACGTTTTATCATTTTTTTTGCTAATGATGATCTCATTTTGATAATTTAATTATTTATGTTATTTTTAGTAATTTATTGACGGTGAAAACTTTTGAAAAAAAATTAAGAGGTTGGAATTGACATATGTTTATTTAATATTCTGCCATCATAATTTTAATATTTTTTAAACAAAAAACTATAGTATGAGTATTAATTTTTTTATTAATTATTTTTTGAATGAAATTTTGGAAATCAATTGATATATCTATTATTTGTGAAACATTTACCAATATCATTGGTGCATGGGAGTTTTTGTACATCTAACACAAATAAAATTATGATCTTTAGTGAAGTAGTTACTAAAGACATATAGGGAACATAAAATGGTGGTTGATTTTGACTTGGGATTTTAGTTCAGGTTATCCAATTAGGCTTTCAGGATGTTAGGAAAAAATTACATGCCTATTTGTATCACCCTTACCTATTCATTTAGAATCAACAATTTAACACTAATCACTGATAAAATAATCAGATCATCAAAAAAAAAATTCATGTAAAAATTTATTTTACAAAAAGGTGATGTCCCCCACATTTAAAGAATATAAAACAAATAAATAAATGATTTTATAATTTATTTTAGTTGATTTTCAGCTATACAAGCTTGATTTTAATTAATCTGAAGGGAATATTTTTATTTATTATTTATTCTTTTAAAAGTTCATTTTAGAAACATCTTCTATTCTTTATTTTTTATAATGGTGATCTCATTTTGATATTTTAATTATTTTTTGTTATTTCCATGAACATATTTACCAAGTACACTTGTGAACAAAAATTAAGAGTTTAGAATTGGTGTAGGTTTATTTAATATTCTTCCATTGGAATCATAGTATTTTTTAAACACAAAACATACAGTCCATGTCTTAATTTTTTTTCTATTTTTTAATGAAATTTTGAGACTTCTATTATTATATATATTATTGATGAAATATTACCAATATCATTGGTGTATAGGAGTTTTTTATATTTATCCTGAATAATGTTAGGATATTTAGCAAAGTGGTCGCTAAAGACCTCTAGTGACTACCAAATGACATTTTATTTTGACTTGTTGCTATTATTTAAAAACAAAACCATTTTCAATTTTTTATAGGCCCGTTTGAGAGGGAATATAATAACCGTTAATTAATTAATTTATTTTTAAAAAATTTATAGAACAATTATAAAACATTCATGATTCAAATATTAAATAAATTTCAACATAATATATAATTCCATAACCTCACATAAAAACTTGGAAGATAATTTTCTACTCTCCATACCCATCATCTCATATAAATGAAAATAAAATAAATTATAATAAAAAGTTATTATAGTAGATAAAAAATAAAAACATCTAATAATTAAAATATAATTGAATATTTCAATTAAGACTTAGTACCATAAAAAATATAAGGTTTTTTCCTTTTCAATATATGACTAGTTTCAAATACATTTTTAAATTTAAAACTAATTATTTAGTGAGAAAACACCATACATCGAGTTGATGTGTTGTAAACTTATACATATCAAAATTAATATAAAGGTAGTTATCATATGATTTCATGTCAATCAAAGGTATTTTGATATGTTTTTGATAGATACAAATGTGTTTTAGTGTTTCGAAATAGTAAAAGTGTGTTTGTGGTTGTCGTAAGAAAACACACCTTGAATTGAAGTTTTTTCTATTCTAAAATTTCACAAATCACTCTACAGTTGTTTTCATATGATTTCACGATAATTGGAGAATATTTTTAGACCCTCCTAATGCAATTTTCTAAAGTTCATCAAACCCTTTTTTCTAATGATAATCTCATTTTGACATTTTAATTGTTTTTTGTTATTTTCATAAAATTATTTCCCATGTACACTTGTGAAAAAAATTCAGAGGTCTAAATTGAAATATGTTTATTTAATATTCTTCTATTAGAAATCTAGTATTTTCTAAACAAAAACATACAATATTTATCTTATTTATTTAATGATTATTTTAATGGAATTTTGAGAAATCTATTGATATATCTATTATTGATAAAATATTTACCAATATCATTGGTGCATGGGAGTTTTGTATAGCTAGAAGTACTAAAGTTATGATCTTTAGCGAAGTAGTCTCTAAAGACCTCTAGTGATAGCCAAATGGGGGTATCTTTTCACTCTTCACTATTTTCTAAAGAAAAAACCATTTGACTGTTGTTGTAGGCTAGTTCGAGAGGGAATATAAAAAACTGATAATTAATTTTTATAAAAAAGTTTCTGTAGAATTAAAAAACAACCATGATTCAAATATTACATAAAATTATACATAATATATAATTTAATAACCTCACATATAAACTTGTCAAATAAATTTCCACACTCCACATCCATCTTCTCATATAACTGAAAATCAAATAAGTTATAAAAAATTTAGTATGTTAAATAAAAAACAAAACTAATAATTAAAATAAAATAGAATATTTAAAAAAAAACCTAATACCATAAACAATCCAAGGTTACTTTATTTTCAATATATTACTAGTTTTAAATGATTTTTTTAAATTTAAAATTGATTATTCAGTCAATCTGAACACACCATACATAGAATTAATGTATTGTCTATTCCTACACGTCAAAACTAATACCTTGGAATTTATCATATGATTTCATTCCATTCGATGGTCATTTGATATGGTTTTGACTGCTAAACATGTGTTTTAGTGTTTTAAAACACTAAAAGTGAATTTCTAGTCATCATAAGAAAAAACACCTAGAATTGATATTTTTTTAATTCTAACATTTCAAAAATAACTGAATGGTTGTTTACATATGATTTAATAGAAATTTAAGAATGCTTTTAGAACCTTATAATGTATGTTTTTAAAGGTCGTTAAACCATTAATATATACTTATTTAGTCTGTCCATGAACACCACAAGTTTAATTGACACACATTTTACTTATAAATGTCACAAATAAAACAAATACGGTCTTCCTATGATTTCATATCATTCAAATATTGTTTTTTATGGTTTTTATCATTATATTTGCATTTTAGCGTTTTAGAACACTGAAACGACATTTTCGATCATCCAGAGTAAATGATGCCTCAGATTGGAATTATTTCAATTCTAAAAATTTAAAAATCACTCTAAAACTCTTATCGTATGATCTCATATCATTTAGAGATCATTTTCTTGATTTTGGATTCATGAAACATCTTTTTAATGCTCCTCAAACTTTTGAAAACTTATTCCGTTCGTCCACGCACACCGCATGTCTGATTGATGCTTTATCTACTCATACAAATCAAAAATAATATAAAGAAGGTTTTATCATGAGTTCAAATCATCTAAAGGTCATTTTATATTATTTTGACCATTGTTTGCTTGTTTTAGTGTTTTAAAAAAATAAAGGTGAGTTTTTGGCCATCTAGATCAAACAACAACTCATATTGATATTTCATAAGTTTATAAATTTCAAAAATAACTCTATAGTTGATTTTATATGATTTTATGACAATAAAAAGTATTTTCCTTAGTTTTGATCCCCCACATGTTTTTAAAGTCCTTCAAATCTTTAAAACCAATTATTCAGTCTCTATGTGTACACAATATGTATGATTGACATATTGTCCATGAGTACATGTCACAAATAATAAAAAGATAGTCTTACTATGAATTTAAATAATCTATATGTTGTTTGTTAGGGTCTTGACTATTACATGAACGTTTTAATGTTTTTAATCACTAAAAGTTCATTTTCAGTCTTCCCATTTGAATGAAACCTCAGATTGAACTTTCATCAATTGCAAAATTTCCAAAATCACCCTATAGTTGATTTTGAAAATTTTTGTAGCAATCATAGGCTGTTTTCAAACTTTTTCCCTTTGATGCATGTTTTGAAGGGATATAAAACCATTAAAAACTACTTATTACATAGTTCTAGAAACAACGCACAATATATTCATGTTTCATCTACTCTTACATGTCAAAAATAACACAAATACCAATTTCCTATAATTTCACATCATTCTGAGGTTTTTTTCTATAGTTTCAACCGTTACACACATGTTTTAGTGTTTTGAAATAGTAAAAGTGTGTTTCTGGTTATCTTAAGAAAATGACACTCCAAATTAACATTTTATCAGTTCCATCATTTGAAAAATCACTCTACGCTTATTTATGTATGATTTCACTATATTTGAAGACCATTTACTTGGTTTTAACCCCATGAAACGTGTTTTTAAAGGTTTTTAAACCATTTAAAATGACTTATTTATTCTATACATTCACACCATACATAGGATTAAAGTATTTTAAACTCTTACATGTCAAAAATAATATAATGAGTACAAATGATTTCACATAATTCTGAGGTTTTTTCTATGGTTTTGGAAATTATACACACCTTTTACTATTTAAAATCATTAAAACTATATTTTTGGTCATCCCAAGAAAATAGTAATGTGGATTGATGTTTCACTAATTATAAAAACTAAAATACCACTCTATGATTTTTTATATGATTTGATAACAATTTGAGGTTGTTTTCTTAATTTTGACCCCGTGACGTACATTTTTAATGGCCGTTGAACCTTTAAAAATTGCTTATTTGTCTTGTCCATGCCCAAATCACATTTGATTGATGTGTTGTCTACTCATACTTATAGAAGAAAATAAAAAATACATTATTTTATGTATTTCATGATATTTAAAGTTTGTTTTATATGGTTTTGACCTTCACATGAATGTTTTAGTATTTTAAAACACTAAAAGTGCATTTACAGCTATCTTAACCAAATGAAACATCATATTATTGTTTTATAAGTTCAAACATTTCAGAAATTTATCTATAGTTTTTTGTATGATATCATGTGAATTAGAGGTATTTTTATTAGTTTTTACCCCTCAACACACATTTTTAAAGGCTGTCAAACCTTTAAAAATAGCTTATTCAGTTTAATATCACACAACGCACATCTGATTGATGGTCAACCTAATCATACACATAAAAAATAAGAAAAATATGGTAATACTATTATTTCAAATCATACAGAGGTATTTTTCTATGGTTTTGACTATTACACATAGTCTTTAGTGTTTTAAAACACTAAAATTTTGTTTATGGTCATCTCTATAAAAATATACCTCATATTGATATTCTGGCACTTTCAAAATTTAACAAATCACTCTACGGTTGACATAGTATTATTTCAAATAAATTAGAGGTCATTTTCTTGGGTTTGACCGCCTAAAAAACATTTACAAAGGTCTTAAAAACATTAAAAATTTCTTATTAGGTCATTTTAGACACAACATACAATATATTAGCATTTCATCTACTCTTACATATCACAAATTATAAAAAGAAATTTTACCTAAGATTTCATGTCCTTAAAAGATCATTTTATATGGTTTTTATAGTTACATGCTTGTTTTAGTGTTTTAAAACAATAAAAGTGTGTTTACTATTATCCTGAACAAACAAAACCCTAGACTGATTTTTCTTTAGTTCTAACATTTTAAAAATAAATCTACAGTTTTTCATCTAATTTCATGGTAATAATAGGTATTTTTCTTGGTTTGACCCAAAATCTAGTTTTAAAGGCCCCATAAACCTTTAAAAACTACTTATTTAGTCTTTTTATAAACACTAAACATTAGATACACATGTGTTCTTCTCTTACGCATTAAAAATAATAAAAATAATATTTTATATGATTTCATTTCTTTCTGAGGTTTTTTATGCTTTTGACTATTACATGCATGTTTTAGTATTTTTAAACACTAAAAATTCAGTTTCGATTATGATGAGAAAACAAAACCATAGATTGATATTCAGTTAGTTAAAACATTTAAAAAATTTCAATATGTTTTTTTGTATAATTCCATGATAATAAATGATATTTTTCTTGGTTTTGACCTTTTGATGTATGTTTTTAAAGGCTTCCAAACCTTTAAAAACTACTTATTTGGTCTATCCATGGATAGTTCGCGTCCAAGGGATGTGTAGTCTACTCATACACATAAAAAATAATACAATATCCATTCCATGTTTTCATCCAATTCATAAGTTTTTTTATGATTTTAAACATTATAAACATGTTTTAGAGTTTTAAAACTAAAAAAATGTCCTTCCAGTCATCCTAATAAAAAGACATGTCAGATTGATGTTCTATCAATTCCAACTTTCCAAAAATCACTGTAAAACTTATGTTGTATCATTTCACTATAATAAAAGGCCTTTTCTTGGTTTTTACCCCATAATACACATTTTTAAATGTCATTAAACCTTTTGAAGCTACTTATTAGGTCATTCTGGGAACACCACACATCATATTCATGTATTTCCTACTCTTACATATGAAAAATAATTCAAATACAATTTTTATATGATTTAATATCATTCTAAGGCCATTTATATGGTTTTGATTGTTACATGAACGTTTTATTATTTTAAAATACTAAAAGTGTGTTTTTGGTCATCTCGAGTAAATTCCAACTATTATTGAAATTTACTTAGTTATAATATTTCAAAAATCATACAATGATTGTTTTTTTTATTTCATTCCAATAATATGTATTTTTTTGTGTGGTTTTGACCACCCAAGGAATGTTTTTGAATGCCATCAAACCTTCAAAAACAACGTATTCGGTTCATCCGTGCACTCCACACACCAGATTGACATTCTTTATACGCATAAAAATAAAAAATGATATAGATATGTTTTTCCTATGATTTAATGACTTTTGGATGTCATTTAGTATTGTTTTTACTATTGCAAACCCATTTTAGTGTTTTAAAACATTAAAAGTGTGTTTTCGGTCATCCAGACCATATGACACATCAAATTGACATTATGTTCATTCCAACATTTCAAAAATCTCTCTAATGTTTTTTTTTATAATTTTATGTAAATTAAATTTCATTTTCTTGGTATTGGACCCCTTGATCTATATTCTTGAATACCATCAAACCTTTAATAACTACTTATTTGGTCCATCATCACATACCACATATCGATTAACATGATTTCTTCTAATACATATAAAAAATAATACACATGAAGTCTTTCTATGATTTCATTTCATTCAGAGGTCACTCACTATGATTTAAATTTTTATATGCATGTTTAGTGTTTTAGAAAACTAAAAGTTAGTTTTCAATAATCATAATCAAATAAAAAAATGGATTAATGTTGCATAAGTTAATACATTTTAAAAATAACTCTATGGTTGTTATTCTATGATTTCAGGAAAATCATAGGTATTTTTCTTGGTTTTGACCCTATGATATTCATTTTTAAAGGCTACCAAACCATTAAAAACTATTTTTTAGGTCATTTAAAGAACACCACACATTATATTGACATGTTTTATACTTTAAAAAATAAAAAATAATACAAAGGAAGATTTGGTATTGTTTAATGTTATTTGTAGGTCATTTGATATGGTTTTGACGATTAGATGCATGTTTTAGTATTTTAAAATACTAGAAGTTGGTTTCATGTCATCCTGATGAAAAACACATCATATTGACATTAGAACTATTTTTACGTTTTAAAAGTCACTTTATGATTTTTTTCTTATGATTTTATGAAAATATAAGGTCATTTTATTATTTTGACCCACAAAAACATGTATTTAAAAAGTCAAGAAAACTTTAAAAAACTACTTATTTAGTTTATCCGTGCATACCACATTCCTAATTGATATTTTTACACTTATACACATAAAATATAATACAAATATGATCATCCGATGATTTCATTTCATTTGGTGGCCATTTTATTGGGTTTTGATCATTACATGCATATTTTAGGATTTTAAAACACTAAAAGTGTGCTTCTGGTCATCCCAATTAAATAACACCTTGAATTAACAATCTATCGATTCAAACATTTTTAAAAAGGGTTGGTTATGAGACCTCAAGAACACCTCCCTACATTCTAGAGGCTACCGACTAGCATTGGGGGTGAGATAGGTATATAGGGGAGACTATACCCCCTGGTAAAGAGTACATACAATAAAAATAAACAATATAAATAAATACCAGAGTAACAAAAATAATTGAAATAATGTGATACAACAGAAAGAAAAAATAATAAAATCCCATTAAATAATCGAATAAATAATAGACAAATAATGTAATTATGGGCTAAAATGTAACTAATTGTCATTCTAGAAGTAATATCAAATATAGAACTGCCATAATCAAATGAAGAATCAAAATCCCCCAGTACTGAACCCCATTTTGGTCCTATCTCCATACTCTATCCCATCCAATAAAAAATGAAATCAACAAAAACATCCCTTTCCCTTGTCTAAACTTTCACCCTTGAAATCTACTCAGGCGCCGAACGATGACCTGAATAGGGAGTGTGTAAAACATAGTTGGTCTATATCACTGTGTCTAAATATAAATAGTCTGATGAAAAGTGTACACAATAAGGAGATAAACTAGTGTATTAATTAATCAATTAATATAATATATAAAAAATTAGATTTAGAACCATGCTGAAATTTCTATGAGCATGTAGCACAATCATTCTAGAAACAACCATATAACCATGGAAAAAGCACACAAGTATGGTCCAGACCAACTATATAATAATATCTGTGTGGGACTAAGTAGAGTTGAAATGGCCCGAACCTCTCCGGCCCATTCCTTTATCAACAAGAAGGTGAAGAAGTGTTCTAGAGGGTAAAATGGAATTTTTCCACACTTTCCAGAATTTTGAAACTACACGCCGTGTAGTCTGAGTACACGCTGTGTACCCTCTTGCTGGGTATACCCCATGTGGATGGCCGTGTCTTTGTTTCATGAAGAAAATGGGTACACACTGTGTGTCCAGTACTACACACCGTGTAGTCCCTCCCCGCGTACGCGTTACCGTGTGTTGACCAGTCGTCATCTGTGTGCCGTGTGAAGGCCGTGTCCTTACCGTGTGCAATAAATGAGTAAACGCCGTGTGTCTAAACTACATGTCGTGTAGTCCTTCCCTGCGTATGCATTACCTTCAAACTGTGTGTTGACCAGTCAATGGTCACGGAGCCGCGTTGGAGGCCACGTGGATACCGTGTGAAAACGGCCGAGTACACGCCGTGTACCATAAGTACACGCCGTGTAATTTTGATTTTCACGCCTATAAAAGGAGGGGTCCCCTCCTCCTTTCAACTCACACCTATCCTCCCCTCTCCTCTGAGCAGAGCTCTCTCAAGGGACTCGAAGGCTCTTTCTTCCAAAACTTTTTCGTCTGAGCTACGATTTACGATCCATCAGTGGCCAGGGGATCATAACGATGAGGCGGAACTTCTGAGCTTGGATCCGTTGTCTTTCCTTCGGCTCATCCTTTCCACCCAAAGAGGTTTTTCCGGGACATAGACGAACATCTTCTAAAGTTGATCTGGGGAGCGTTGCAATCAAGAGCCTGTTTAGGTAGGGATCTTACCTTCGTCTCTCTAAATTGTGCATCATGCGGGGTGGGTATCCTCTTGTTTTCATGAGAAACAGTTGAAACATTAAATAAATATAATAACTGGTTAAAGAACGGGGTTGGGAAGTTTGTGTTTTCTGTTACTTTATATCATGTGATATTATGCTGTGAATTGAATAGGATTATGCCTACTGAAAATCACGGTCATTGGGGGCCTTTGCTTGCACAATTAAATGTTGCCCTATCCTTCTAGACCATTTTTGTAAATGGAAACTTCATGGAATGTGGAAATTGGTTAATCACGTAAAGTTGGCTGTTTAAATTCTGGAACCCTTGTGTGATCACCCCGGTTAAACAAAATGGAATAATGAACATGTGGGTGTTGGATTGGTTATGTGGCATGTGATGGGGGTGTTTTGTGGGTTGTTGTGAAATGGGTGAGCAGCGGGGCTTCAGTTGGCTTGGTTGTGGGAAGGTGTGAATGTTTAATGGTGATGGGAAGCGAGGCTGCAATAAATGGTATTTTAAAGGGGTAATGATGTTTGGTGTGGTTGTGGTTATGATGGTTGGAAGCAGGGCTGTAGGGATGGGTTTGAATGTGAACAAACTATGGGTTATGAATAATAAATAAAAGTGGAAGAGTTAATGAATGGTGGGGCTTGGTAATGAAATGGAAATAATAATCAATGGGTTGGTTGGTTAATAAGAAGGGACTTTCCGTGTTTCTGTGTTTTCCTAACTTGCTTTGTGGATGGCAGGGATATGCTTACGAACGATCATTGTGGTTAGTTGTGGATAGTTTCCCAGTAGTTAAGGAACTAAATAAACTAATTCTGCTGAAACGTGAAAACCTTAATGGGGTTGGGGTTGTTTGTTGTATGCATGCTTCGTGGTAGCAGTGCTGAGGAATGTGCTCAGTTTCTCTTTTTAGAAGCCATAGGTTGGGCTAAGTGGTTGATATATATATATATATATATATATATATATCTGTATCTTTTGTGTTTTATCACACCACACCCATGTTGAGCACTTAGTGCCTAACACTCCCATTTCATGGGAGAGGGTGTTTTCCCATAGTTACTAGCTCCTTCCTGCTCCTTCTCCCCTAGGCTGTGATGGATTGAGGCAACCTTACACCCAAGACTCTTCAGGTAGGTTTCAATTGGGGTGATTAGGCCCAAGACTCTTCGGGAAGGCTTATAGGAAATAATGGCTTGAGGCGACCTTACACCTAAGACTCTTCAGGTAGGTTTCGATTTCAGGCCCAGTTGTCTTCAGGTGAGAGTTTTGTTACTATTACTGTTCCCAAGAATCTTCGGGATGAGGCCCATGTGTCTTTGGGTGGGGATGTGGTTGTGGTTGTGAGGCCCAGGTGTGTGCGAGCGGGATACGTGGTAGTGAGGCCCAGGTGTGTGCGGGCTGGATGCGTGGTTGTGAGGCCCAGGTGTGTGCGGGCGAGATATGTGGTTGTGAGGCCCAGGTGTGTGTGGGCGGGGAGAGTGTGACAGCGTCAGGACGTTCAGTTAACTAATGGGAAATGGTGTGGGGTACCCAATGCTCTTGTTCTTATACTACTACTACCTACTGTGATTGTGTTTTGGTGAGTGTGGCTGGCAAGGTTGGGTGGATAGATTTCCTTGTTAGGTTTATTTTGTTGTTCTCATAGGACATTCAGATGTCTTCCCACTTGTGCACGAGATCTTTAGGTTTCCCTAATGAGTATACTTGTATGATCACCCTATGTTTACTTTTAGGTTTCTAGGAGGACTACCAGGGCCGTGCAGGACCCTACTAGTCAGGCAGTTGGAGTTGTTGCAGTTGCTGTTCTCTTGTTTTCTTTTAGTATTGTACTTTTGAGCTTTCTTTTACTTGTACCTTGTTATAAAATTGTTTAAACAGGCATGTGGGCTTGGTTTGGGTTTATTTCTATACAGTTTCTCTTTTCCTTTCTGGTGGTTGACTCATCCTATTTCCCGATCCTAAATAATAAAAACGGTAATGCCTCCCATATTTGTGAAAACTCATACCCTTGGTGCTAGTCGCCAACCCGGGGCCTATTGGAGGCGGGACTCAGGGGTCATTATCTCCCTTTCACCATTTCCAGCTCAGGAGGGGCATCTTTGGTGGGAGGGGTTCATGACAGAATGGTATCAGAGCTGATGGTTGAGAGATAGGATGGAGTCTGGAGTTAGGCACAGTGAGGATTGCATGGGATGGTAGGGCAACAGTGTTAGTTAACCTTGGTGTGTGACATAGGCCAGGGAATACCGGCTAGGACACGGGATTTTAGGGCCCCCCGTGATCCGATGCAAGGACTCTGAGCCTACCGAACGACCAAGTGAGACTAAATTGATTGCAGGGTAGAGACCCTAGGGAATGTACATGCATCATCATGATTGTGTTTTTCTTGATTTGGGTATTCTGGGAAAGAAATTAAAATAAAATGATAATTAAAACTTTTAGGAAATTCCTTACTACTTGGTCTTAGGATATCCTTGTTTACCGTACAGCTATGGCACCTGGACGTCGTCCTCGGGTGGCTCAGATGACCGAGGCCCAACAGATCCAGGCGGTCGATCAGTTGAGGATTTACCGATAGGAGGAAGATAGCCAGTGGAAGAAGACTCTCCATTCCTTCCAGCGACAGATCCTCAAGAAGTACGAGGGTAGTACTTCAGATACAGAGACGAAGGGGTGGCTTGAAGAGCTAGGTATTGATTTTACCTTGAATCGTGCACCGAGGGAGTACTGGGTTCCCCTAGCAGTCAGTCAGCTGAGAGGTGCGGCGCGACAGTGGTGGATGCTCTACCTCGGAGAGAGGATAGAGGCAGAGGTTCCATGGGCTGACTTTGAGAAGGAATTTCGAGAGGAATTCCTTTCTTCCATGATCAAGGTGGAGAAGCGGTAGGAGTTAATCTCCCTTCAGTAGGGGAGTATGTCGGTACGAGAGCTGGGGATCAAGTTCAAGGATCTTCTGTGCTTTGCTCCGGATCTTTTTCCGGATGAGGAGTCTTGGGTGAGATGTTTGGAGGAGGCGCTTCGTCCTTCGCTCCAGTATGTTGTCACCCCCTTCACCCTTCCGACGTACATGGCGGTGCAGAAGAAGGAAGAGGTCGTAGAGAGGATGCACTCACTGGGAGGTTCACCACGTGAGGTGTTCCAGCCAAGTTCGTCGAAGGGGAAGGCAGTCAGCAATAGGTCTCCTGCAACAGGACCTTCCAGGTTCAGGCCAATGGGGAGCAGGCCCCAGCATTTCCAGTTCAGATCTTCGGGTCCTCGTCCCTTTTCCATGAGCCCAGGACCGAGGTGATTTTCTTGTGGAGGTTTCGAGCACATTTAGAGTCGGTGCCCAACCCGAGCTCAGTACGGTGGAGGTGGGCAGGTTCTGCGCCCACCTCAGCAGCACCAATTGCCAGCGAGGCCCTTCCAGCAGTAGTAGGACCATGCTCCTCTGAGGGCAGACTTTTCAGGAGGAGGACGACCTTAGGGTGCTCCTCAGGGACCTCGACCAGGGCGTGGTTGGGGAAGTGGACGACATCAGAGAGGTAGAGGAGCTGGGTGTGGACAGTTGCACGCAGCAGAGTTGGCAGCTCCAGTAGGACCAGTGGTGGTGCGAGGTACGATTTGTTTTTTCAGCACTCTTGTTTCTGCTTTGTTTGATTCGGGAGCTTCACACTCCTTTTTTGCACCTGGTCTAGCCCATGTTTTGGGATTAGACATAGAGAGACTTTCCATACCACTGGTGCTGAGTACACCAGTTGGAGGCCAGACCGGCGTATCTTTTGTTTGCCGGGGATGTGGGCTGATGTTGGGACCACATCGATCTAGTGGGGACCTTCTTCTGTTACAGATGCAGCCATACGATGTCATCCTAGGCATCGACTGGTTGTTTTCTGGTAGTGCCGTTATCGACTACTTCCGAAGAAGAGTCATATTCTCTGACGTGGATGGGCAGCGCGTATCTTTTGTTTGTAAGAGGAGCTATCAGGTGGGAAGCCGGCGTGTGGAGCCTCTCCTTTCCTTGTTGGGCGGGTCATCAGTGGTTCCAGCTGATACAGAAATGATGGATGTTCTAGAGGTTGTTGGGGAATTCCTCGATGTTTTTCCTGAGGAGGTTGTAACTCTACCCCCCCCCCCCCCCCGACGTGACGTTGAGTTCGGGATAGACTTACAGCCTGGTGCCAATCCGATTTCGATGGCCCCTTATCGGATGGCACCTTTGGAGTTGCGGGAGTTGTGGATTTATATTGACGATCTGATGGAGAAGGGTTTTGTTCGACCCAGCGTATCGCCATGGGGTGCTCCAGTTTTGTTCGTGAAGAAGGCAGATGGTGGTATCAGGCTATGCATAGACTACCGAAGGCTGAACCAGGTAACGGTCAAGAACCGTTACCCCCTTCCAAGGATAGATGATCTCTTCGACCAGCTGAGGGGAGCAGGTTGGTTTTCTAATATTGATCTACGATCGAGATATCATCAGCTGAGGGTGAAGGACAGTGACAACTCGAAGACAACTTTCAGGTGCAGGTATGGGCACTTTGAGTTTGTAGTAATGTTGTTTGTAGTTATGAATGCACTGACTGTGTTCATGGGACTTATGAACTTTGTCTTCCGAGAGTTTCTGGACCGGTTCATCGTTGTGTTTATCGATGACATCCTGATCTACTCAAGATCAGAGGAGGAGCAAATTGAGCATCTCAGGGTAGTCTTGGAAGTCCTTCTACACCACCAGCTTTACGGGAAATTGTCTAAGTGTAAGTTCTTGACACAAGAAGTACACTTCCTTGGGCACGTGGTGTCTCAGCATGGAGTGTTAGTGGACCCGTAAAAGCTGAAGGCAGTTGTTTCTTGGGAAGCACCCAAGAGCATGGCAGAAGTTCTTAGTTTCCTGGGATTAGTAGGTTACTATCGGAGGTTCGTTTCAGACTTCTCTCGAGTTTTTGCTCCATTGACAGCTTTGACTAGGAAGAATCAGGTCTTCCTATGGAGAGATTAGTGCCAGAAAGCTTTCGAATACCTAAAGGAGAAGTTGTTTAGTGCTCCCATACTCAGGTTTCCAGAGGAAGGGATGTTGTATGAAGTGTTTTGTGATGCTTCTGTCTTTGGTCTGGGGTGCGTGCTGATGCAGAAGAAGGGCGTTATTTTTTATGGGTCTAGGCAGTTGCGCCCTCACGAGTGTAACTATGCCACCCATGACCTGGAGCTTGCAGCAGTAGTGTTCGCATTGAAGTTATGGTGACATTACCTCTTTGGGGAGTGCTTTGTGGTCTTCTCAGATCATAAGAGCCTGCATTATATCTTCTCCCAGCGTGACCTGAACTTACGGCAGCGGAGATGGGTCGAGTTTCTCCAAGACTATGACTTCAAGATCTCTTACACTGAAGGTAAGGGCAACGTTGTGGCTGATGCCATGAGCAAGAAGTCACATAAGGAAGTGGTTTGGGAATCTGCTGATGCTTGGAAGGCGATGGGAGAATTGGCTGCCCTGCACTTAGATGCAAGGGATGAATGTGTTAGAGGCCGTTTGTTCCAGATGATGGTGCAATCCTCCTTGTCGCAGCAGGTGTAAGAGTCTCAGTGGGGGGACTCCGAGACAGAGGTGATGCGGGATCGTGTCGATCAGTGGAATACTCCATAGGTATGGTCAGAGGACAGTCGACATCGGATGCTTTTCCAGGGAAGGTTGTTTGTTCCAGAGGCAATGCACGAGGGAGTTCTCTGTGAGTTCCATAGCTCAGCCTTAGTGGTAAATCCAGGAGTTTCAAAAATGTATCGATGCCGGAGGGATCAGTTTTGGTGGCCCGGGGTGAAACGGGCAGTGGCAGAGTTTGTGGCTAAGTGCCTTGTGTGTCAGCAAGTGAAGGATGAACACTGTGTTCCCGGTGGTTTGTTGCATCCTTTAGATTTCCCCGAGTAGAAGTGGGATGACATCTCAATGGACTTCGTCACAGGACTACCCAGAGATCAGGGTGGTAATGACGCTATCTGGGTAGTGGTGGATCGTCTGATGAAATCATCTCACTTATTAGTAATCAAGGAGTCGGGCCCGGTGAGTACCTTAGCACAGAGGTACGTAGACGAGGTGGTGCGTTTTCAGAGAGTTCCGAGGACTATCGTCTCAGATCGGGATACTCGGTTTACCTCATGAGTCTGGAGGGGGTTACAACATGATTTCGGCACCTAGCTACGCCTTAGCACTGTTTTCCACCCCCAAACCGACGGACAGACGGAGTGGACTATCCAGACGTTGGAGGACGTGCTGCGAGCATGTATTCTGGATTTTGGAGGATCATGGGTACGAAACTTGCCTTTAGTAGATTTTTCCTACAACAACAGCTTCCACTATACTATTGGCATGGCACCGTTTGAGGATTTGTATGGAAGGCCATGTCGTTCACCCATTTTCTGGGCAGAGTTTGGTGAGAGAGGTGCTCTTGGGCCAGAGGTAGTACAGAGCACCACGGAGAAAGTCCAGCTTGTACGTGAGAGGATGAAGGCGGCTCAGGACCGATAGAAGTCTTATGCTGATCGTCGGAGGAGGCCCTTGGAGTTCTAGGTGGGAGACCATGTGTTCTTGATGGTTTCCCCTCGACGGGGGAAGCGGAGGTTTGGGAAGGGGAGAAATATCTCACCTAGGTTCATCAGACCTTTTGAGGTGCTAAGGCAAGTCGGCGAGGTGGCATATCAGCTGGCCCTGCCACCTCAGTTGGAGAAAGTTTATGATGTCTTCCACGTCTCCCAGCTTCGTCGATACTTACACGATGACTCCCACGTTATCGACTGGGGAGAGTTGGATATGGGAGACGATGCGACCTTCGAGGAATGACCAGTCATAATCGAGGATCGTAAAGAGAAGGTGCTCCGTGGACGAACCATTCCCTTGGTTTGTGTGTTGTGGAGGCATGGAGGCCCCGAGGAGAGAACTTTGGAGTGGGAGACCCAGATGCATGCTCAGTACCTGGAGTTGTTTTGACTTGTGTTTTCCCTTGTTCTTCTGAGCTTTGTGTTGATGTTGTACTCTGCACCTTTTATATATGGAATGCTTGGCTTGTCAGTTGTGAGACCTTTTGTTTCCTTATTCACTGGTAATGTGTAACATGTTCGGATGTGTGGGAAGGGGGAAAACCTAACCCTTAATCGAGACGCATTAATGCGGATGTGATTGAACCCATGCGGGTGAGTCAGTGCCGCCTAAAGCGGATAATATCTCGACATAGGTGAAGGAGTTTTCCCAAACCCAAGTGTTCGGGCAGTGTATTGGTTGTGTGGTGTTGGGGGGCAGTTCGAGTTGGAAATCCTAATGTATGGAAGTGGGAAGACCCAATCCTTAATCGAGAAGCATTAATGAGGATGCGATTAAACCCGTGCAGGCGAGTCAGTGCCGCCTAAAGCGGATAATATCTCGACATAGGAGAAGAAATTCCTAACACATATGATTAGGGTTGTTGGTTGGGTTCCTGTTATAACGAGAACCCTAAGAGGTATCTTGTTGGATTCCTCTGGGATGGCTTTTTAATTCTCGAGGACAAGAATGTTTTAAGAGGTATCTGATGTAATGGCCCGGACCTCTCCGGCCCATTCCTTTGTCAACAAGAAGGTCAAGAAGTGTTCTGGAGGGTAAAATGGACTTTTTCAACACTTTCCAGAATTTTGAAACTACACGCCGTGTAGTCTGAGTACACGCCGTGTACCCTCTTTCCGGGTATATCCCGTGTGGATGGCCGTGTCTTTGCCGCGTGAAGAAAATGGGTACACACCGTGTGTCCAGTACTACACGCTGTGCAGTCCCTCCCCGCGTACGCATTACCGTGTGTTGACTAGTCGTCATCCGTGTGCCGTGTGAAGGCCGTGTCCTTACCGTGTGCAATAAATGAGTACATGCCATGTGTCTAAACTACAAGCCGTGCAGTCCTTCCCCGTGTATGCGTTACCTTCAAACCGTGTGTTGACCAGTCAACGGCCACAGAGCCGCGTTGGAGGCCGTGTGGAGACCGTGTGAAAACAGCCGAGTACACGCCGTGTACCATAAGTACACACTGTGTACTTTTGCTTTTCACGCCTATAAAAGGATGGGTCCCCTCCTCCTTTCAACTCACACCTCTCCTCCCCTCTCCTCTGAGCAAAGCTCTCTCAAGAGACTCGAAGGCTCTTTCTTCCATAACTTTTTCGTCTGAGCTCCGATTTACGATCCGTCAGCGGCCACGGGATCGTAACGACGAGGCAGAACTTCCGAGCTTGGATCCATTGTCTTTCCTTCGGCTCTTCCTTTACACCAAAGGATGTTTTTCCAGGACACAGACGAACGTCTTCTAAAGTTGATTCGGGGAGCGTTGCAATCAAGAACCTGTTTAGGTAGGGATCTTACCTTCGTCTCTCTAAATTGTGCATCATGCGGGGTGGGTATCCTCTTGTTTTCATGAGAAACAGTATAAACATTAAATAAAGATAATAACTAGTTAAATAACAGGGTTTGAAAGTTTGTGTTTTCTGTTACATTATATCCTGTGATATTATGTTGTGAATTGAATAGGCTTATGCCTACTGAAAATCATAGTCGTTGGGGGCCTTTTCTTGTGCAATTAAATGTTTCCCTATCTTTCTAGACTGTTTTTGTAAATGGAAACTTCATGGAATGTGGAAATTGGTTAATCACGTAAAGTTGGCTGTTTAAATTCTGGAACCCTTGTGTGATCACCCCGGTTAAACAAAATGGAATAATGAACATGTGGGTGTTGGCTTGGTTACGTGGCATGTGATGGGGGTGTTTTGTGGGTTGTTGTGAAATGGGTGAGCAGTGGGGCTGCGGTTGGCTTGGTTGTGGGAAGGTGTGAATGTTTAATGGTGATGGCCAGCGGGGCTGCAATAAATGGTATTTTAAAGGGGTAATGATGTTCGGTGTGGTTGTGATTATGATGGTTGGCAGTAGGGCTGCAGGGATGGGTTTGAATGTGAACGAACTATGTGTTATGAATAATAAATAAAAGTGGTAGAGTTAATGAATGGTGGGGCTTTGTAATGAAATGGAAATAATAATCAATGGGTTGGTTGGTTAATAAGAAGGGACTTTCCGTGTTGCTGTGTTTTCTTAACTTGCTTTGGGGATGGCAGGGATATGCTTATGAACGATCGTTGTGGTTAGTTGTGGATAATTGTTTAGTAGTTAAGGAACTAAATAAACTAATTCTGCTGAAACATGAAAATGTTAATGGGGTTGGGGTTGGGGTTGTTTGTTGTATGCATGATTCGTGGTAGCAGTGCTGAGGCACGTGCTCAGTTTCTCTTTTTAGAAGCCATAGGTTGGGCTGAGTGGTTGCTATATATATATATATCTGTATCTTTTGTGTTTTATCGTACCCAACCCATGTTGAGAACTTAGTGTCAAAAACTACCATTTCATGGGATAGGGTGTTTTCCCATAGTTACTAACTCCTTCCTGCTCCTTCTCCCCTAGGCTGTGATGGCTTGAGGTGACCTTACACCCAAGACTCTTCGGGTAGGTTTCAATTGGGGTGATTAGGCCCAAGACTCTTCGGGTATGTAACGCCCCGACCCCAGCTACCCAGAGTCGGTGCATTACTTCGTAACATTGGCATGGTCACAAAGGATCAAGTCTCGAAAGACCGATTAGTTTAGTAGCCTTGGAAACACAAGATACATTCATAAGTCTTACATTACATCATAAAGTGAAAAACTAATAACAAAGTCTTCACAGTCCACACTCATATCCTCTTCTGACTATCCCTATAGGTCATTCATAAAATACTTCTTCTTAAAACATTGAAAGGGTGAGCTCAGATGCTTAGTAAGGATAAAAATATTGCGGAAGCTTTCATAAATAAACATAAACATTTAAGGCAATGTATGACTAAAACAAAAGCCTTTTAAACTTGAACTTCAAAATAATATGGAAAAAGTAAAATGAGATAATGCCATTTACATATTCACATGGATATTCTACTGGTCGAATAATCACATGAAATATCAATAACCACTTTCATAATGATGGAATGCATAATGCCAGACTATCATAACCAAGTAGTCAAGGCCTCGTGCCAAGACCACAAATAAGATTTTGTCAAGGCCTCGTGCCAAGACACTAGTTTGTCTCATGAGACCTGCTGATGCATCGAGGAGCTATAGCGGGATCCACCCGTCACTTATTAAGTCCAATTCATTCCTCATATAAACAGGTTTAAACATATCATAAACCGTAACATAATCATATCACATAAAACATGCATAAAGGAAACATAACATTTCCACATTCCAATCACAAGATATCAATACAACACATTGATATAATAAAAACACTTTCAAAACCATTTTCAATACCAAAATAAAATAAAATTAAAACATGGTATTTATTTTTCTTTTTAAAAAAAGGTATGGCTTGTAGAGGAAGCCGAAACTCAAATAATGGTAACGGCGGCGGAGAAGTCGTTGTCTCCATATATGTACGGAAAGAAAAACATTCCCTTTTTGTCGTTTAGTAAAATGCTTCGTATAAAAAATATTCCTTTTGAATAAACGTAAAATTCAAAGGAGTTTATACACCGTATAAAATAAAGTTGTGTATAAAACCAAATATGCCTCAATGAAAGGAGATTGAGACGAAGTCCTTAAAAAGAGCATTTTTAAAATAAAATAGATCTATTATGTGTATTCATTATAGGTACACATGAAGAAAGTAAAAATACAAAATAGGACATAATAATATCATGACATAATTTGAAAATATGAGATTAACCCAAAGAATGGAAATTGGGTTAATAAGTTCCCTTACCTTGCGTCATGTCCTGACTCGACCGTTCTTTAACCTCCTCAAAATCGGGTAACTCTTTTTGATTTGAGCCAAAGGCTTCCTTGGGAAGAGTTATGCCCAAATTGAGGCT
Organism: Viscum album; assembly: GCA_963277665.1. Lineage (NCBI taxonomy): Eukaryota > Viridiplantae > Streptophyta > Magnoliopsida > Santalales > Viscaceae > Viscum > Viscum album. The sequence continues at coordinate 1,282,045,561 of OY728156.1, forward strand.
TCTAGGAGTAATAGGGGGAAGTTGGGAGAGTATTTTGGCAGAGGTTGGCCGAGCCAAATGGTTTGAAAGTGTGAATGAGGTGGTAGAGGTGGGGGGCCTTTTATAAGAGGAGAGGAGGGGCACTCTTGGAAAGTAAGGAAATTTTACATTATTATACAATTCTTTTCGGATTCTAAAGGTCCCACACTTATATAATTCGTGGATAAGGTGATAAGGGTTAGAATTATACCCATCCAATAGTCTTTGGACAAGTGTAAGCCTTGGATTGTACATTATCTTTTCATTTTATTAAAATCATTAAATAATGAGGTCATCGCTGCATCATAATGATGTCATAAATAATTTAATTTATTTAATGTCTAAAAATTATAAAAAAATACTATGTTGTAGGAAATCTTTTTAGCTTTCCAATGACTATTTATAGTCAAAAATATGACTTCTATAACCCCATGTAAAAATTGTTTTAGTAAAACATTTCATGTTTGTGTCATTTTTTACTTTAACATTAAATAAAAGGTATATATGTCATTTTCTAAATAAAGTGGCTCCATGGGGTCCCCAAGTTGACCCATGGATTTTCTTGGTCGGCCATGGCACATTAAATGAGGGTATGACATTTTTCAAGCTCATCTCATATTATTAAAACATTATTTTTACCTTAAACTACACTAATTACCTCTAATCGCGATTAAGAACTTAAAAGTTACTATTCACCAAAAATTATTTTAATCTCATTGAACCACATTTTACTTCTTAATGACAACCATGTATGTTGGATTTTTGAAAATCAAAACACAGAAGTGGTAATATTTCATTTAAATGAAAAATCAGTTATTTAACTACCACTTAGTGGTTTCACTATTCATCAAAAATTGAAGTTTTTCAGAACAATCCCAAAAATTCACCCTAAGCTATATTTGATATTCCGATTTCAAAAATGATGTCTATTTTAAAAAATTCAAAACATATAAGTTTCATTAATTAATTTTATAATTAATTCCCGCTATCACAACAAATAGCGTGTTTTTAAGAAACAATTTATATCAAAAGATTGGCAATTGTTTATGTCCAATTTCAAAGTGAAATTAATTCTAATGAACACCATTGGATAAAATGGTAAAAATATATTCTAATTATACTTTAAAACCACTCAATATTAGAACTTATCACTATAAATTATTTTGATTAAAAAAGTTGTTTTAAGTATTTTTCACTATTCATAAAAATTTGGAAGTTCTCAGAAAATTACAAAAAATTCAACATAGGCTAATTTCAATATTAGGAATACAAAAATGAATTCCATTTTGAAATATAAAATTTCTATAATTTTAAAAGGTGGTTATTACTATTCATAACGGCTACTTTGATTAGTCGCGGTGTTTTAGAACTCGAAGTTGTGTACAATGCAAGCTATTTCATTATTGAATGAGAAGCATATCATGGAAGCTCGGGGTGTTACAGGGCAGGCTTATAGGCTATAATGAATTGAGGAGACCTTACACCTAAGACTATTCAGGTAGGTTTCAATTTCAGGCCCAAGTGTCCTCGGGCAGAGTTCTGTTACTATTATTGTTCCCAAGAATCTTCAGGATGAGGCCCAGGTGTCTTTGGGTGGGGATGTGGTTGTGGTTGTGAGGCCCAGGTGTGTGCGGGAAAGATATGTGGTAGTGAGGCCCAGGTGTGTGCGGTCAGGATGTGTGGTTGTGAGGCCTAGGTGTGTGCGGGCGGGATCTGTGGTTGTGAGGCCTAGGTGTGTCGGGGCGGGGAGAGTGTGACAGCGTCAGGACGTTCAGTTAACTAATGGGAAATGGTGTGGGGTACCCAATGCTCTTGTTCTTATACTACTACTACCTGTTGTGATTGTGTTTTGGTGAGTGTGGCTGGCGAGGCTGGGTGGATAGATTTCCTTGTTAGGTTTCTTTTGTTGTTCTCACGAGGCATTAGGATGTCTTCCCACTTGTGCACGAGAGCTTTAGGTTTTCCTACTGAGTATACTTGTATGCTCACCCTACATTTACTATCAGGTTTCCATGAGGACTACCAGGGTCGTGCGGGACCCTACTAGTGAGGTAGTTGGAGTTGTTGCAGTTGTTGTTCTCTTGTTTTTTTTGGTATTATACTTTTGAGCTTTCTTGTACTTGTACCTTGTTATAAAATTGTTTAAACATGCATGTGGGCTTGGTTTGGGTTTATTTCTATACACTTTCTCTTTTCCTTTTTGGTGGTTGACTCATCCTATTTCCCGATCCTAAATAATAAAAAGGGTAATGCCTCCCATATTTGTAAAAACTCATACCCTTGGTGCTAGTCGCCAACCCGGGGCCTACTGGAGGCGGGACTCGGGGGTCATTATCTCCCTTTCACCATTGCAATATCAAGAGGGGCATCTTTGGTGGGAGGGGGTCGTGACAAGAGTCCACTAAATATAAGCCTTAAAACATGGGATTAGAAATAAAAAACTCAGTATAAGCATTATGACATGGGACTGAGCCTAGACAGCTCAATATAAGCATTATAACAAGGGACTGAGAATAGTTTTCTTAATATAAGAATTACAACATGAGACTGAGAATAGCCCACTAGATATAATCATTACACCCTGGGATTGGTAATAACCTAATAAATATAAGCATTATAACATGGTACTGGTCATATCCCACTCAATATAAGCATTAAAACATGGGAATAGTAATATCATGCTCGATATAAGAATTACAGCCTGGGACTGGGCACATCCTGCTCAATATAATCATTATGGCATGGGATTGGGCGTAACTCGCTCAATATAAGAATTAAAGCATGGTACTAGGCATAACCCACTCAATATAAGCATTAAAACATGGGATTGGGGATAAAATTCTCAATATAAGCATTAAAAAGTGGGACTGGTATATGCATTACAACATGATAATACAACAAGTGAGAATATCATAGATATCAAAATATCACACCATGAGTCTCAATAGTTAATTATAAAAATTACCATTTATCTTTCAAATTTACTTCATTTATATCCAAAATGATCAACAATCATATCGATAATAAATAATCCATTACCTAGGGATTATATAACATGAAATTACTTAAGGTCTCATGTCAAGATAAACACACATTAAGTCATCAACCAAATCATTTTAATCAACAGTTTTCTCACCCAACATGTAGACAAAACCTAGGTCATAATCATTTGAATAAAATAGGATCCCACCCATATTTTAATCGAAAATTTTCCATTTATCAATTAATAAATTAATTAGAGTTAAAATTACATTGGATCAATCACAATATTCATAAACATCACACCTAAAAAAACTACAGAGTTAAGGTTTAGACCCCCTACATTAAAATGAAGATTAATACATCACTTCCAAAGGGTAACACTAATGAGGTAAAAGGTGTATAATATTATGATATGAAACATAGATAAAATCACATCAATATTAACATCAAATTCTAATGTGGTCCAAATAATCCACCGCCCCAATAGAGAATAAATAAAGTGGAATAGAAAACCAAATACAAATACCTACTAGGGATTGATTGCACAAAAGGGACGTCCAAAACGTAGAAAGGCTCCAAAAATTTCTTGGATAACTATCCTAAGTCAAGATAAGGAGGATTCATTGAAGTAATGATGAAATCAAACACATGATAACTATAAAACTGCTGGTCGTGATAATTACAGGTCTTCTAATTCATTTACATATCATGTAGTTATTATTTAAGAGTTTCACCGAAAAACCCATCTACGAGAATTATATTTTATCTTTCTTGAATTTTACATGATGTGAATGGTTTACATGTTGTGTAAATGCTTCATACCCTATATTGATCACGATATGTATCTGAAAAAAGTTACATGTCATGTAACATGTACACGACGTGTAATCTCCTAACTGATAATTTTCATCCCATTTTATATCAAAGGACACTAACCACCTACAATGAATTCCAAGTAATGGAAAACCCTCATGAACACATTTAACAAGTTTATATTCATATTCTATTAATTTTAAAAAATATACATCCCTAAACTTTAGGTTATCTTTCCCAATAAAGGCTCTATGTTTCCAAACAAGACTCGACCACCACGACTCAAAAGAAAAACTCAATGAGGGAAATAACTAAAAAATATGGGATCTTAGACACATCAATTTAACCTATTATGTGTCTGAAATTATATGAAGAGATTTTTTTGTATGGTAAATCTCTTAAAAAATCCATTCCATGATAATGAGCTCCTCCTATCATGAATAATTAAGGAATGTATCATCTATTAATTTGTGAAATTTCTTAAAAAACACTCATTAATTTAACATTTTTATATATTGATATTTTAAAATAAATACTATGTTCAATAGTGTACAAGATATACAATGCTGAGCTTTAGCGAACCATGAAATATTATTATTTAAATATGTACATTATAAACTTTCCATTGAATTTGTGGGTATGAATAGGAATAACCACATTATGAAATATATATAAAGTTCATACTCAATAAAAATGTATTGATTAATTCTTAGTAAATAAGCACTCATTTTTTAGTAAATTCATTTTATTCTTCAAAAGTATATTTTCTTCAAAAAAAAATTTTATTACTTTTTGAGAGAAAAAATTATAATTAATAGGTGATTTTTTTTGAAAATATAATTCATAAAATGAACTTAATTTTTTAAATCAGTATATTTAAATTATATTAGGATGCATTTTTAATAAATTTGGAAAAATTTATTTTTCAATGAATTGTCAAAAATATTGAATTGTATTGAAAAATATAATTTATTTTAAAGTATTTACAAATTAAAATTATATTTTTGACTAGTTTTAAAATTTTATAAGTTCCTTTTGATTAAATATAATCCAATTACAGTCTTTGGAATAAATTTTATAGTTTAATTTGGTATAAAAACATATTTATACATAAAAATACATTTTCCTGAAAAACTACTTTTCATTTCATATTGTGTTTTAATATTAAATTAAAAATTTCCACTTCTATGAATTTAATATTGAAAAATTGCTTTCATATTTTGAATCATGAGTTCCAAATTTGGTATATATGCCCCTTTTATTTTTGGACATTATGAATATCAACCTTAATAATTTTTATAACCATGGAAATGGGTAAATCAGGTAATCAAGGTTAAAAATAATATGATAAGGACTAAAAAAGGACCATAACACCTTCCTTAATTTTATTATATGAGTATATCTTATACATAATTATATAAAATAAGAATATATGAAAATTTTTCAACATTTACATGATTTTTACCTTTATATTACTTTATTTAATGAAAAGTAAAAAAACGTTATTCTATTTGATTTGTTATCTCTAAAATTTTACATAGGGATAAATAGAGAAAATGATTAGTTATAAGAATAAATTTTAAATATAATTTTTTATTATAGTAATTTATTTATAATTTTTAGTGATGATATAGTTATCTTAAGAGTTTACACAATACTAACAAAGTAATTATTCAATTAATAGAATAATAAAATAAATGATTTAAAAAATATTAATAGTAATATTAATTGAAATAATTATTACATTCCATGAATTTTTTAGATAAATATAACATTATTGTTATGTTTTAAAGTATTAAATTATAATTCATTTTATTTTATGTTGTTTTCAATGTAAAATTAAATGAATAGTTCCAAAATTGACATTAATGATATTTTATAATAAATAATGTTTCATTAAATGATTTAAAATTCCAAAAAAAAATATTATATTAGGACCAATGATTTTAATATGGCTGATAATTTCATTTGTGGCCCATTTATGGGCCATTTTTCCTTTTATAGTAACTATATTGACAACTATGAAGTAAGTTTTTTATTATCGTGGTAATTGTCAAAAGGGTTAAAAAATGATAAGGGTATAACCATCACCGAAACTTATATAAATTTTATTGGATGAAATTATATATAAACATACTAATATAATATTTTTATTATCTCATTTTTAGCCATGTTCTAATGAATATTAATTTATATTAATTTAATACTTTAAGAAATTCCAAAAGTGCACCCCCCTCACTTATAAAAGGGAACATCCTATACTCTTTTATACACACTTAAAAATAATTTTTGTTTATAAAATACCTAAAAAATAACCTAATTACATCCATAATCCAATAATATAGGCCCTTTATTTATAAAAAATACATCATAGGAAGGATTTTGGTGTCAACATTAAGTGGTTGTCTCAAGAAGTGGTATTGTTCTTTACTAAGTGTTTTTGTTTTATTCCTTATTCCACATACTTAAAATGAAATTCAATAATTATGATATAATAAAATAATTATATAAAATATACTAATAAGTTATTATGTTAATGTAATAACACATAGAAATCTCCTCTTCCATCTAAATTTGAAATAAAACTATAGTTCGTGTTTATGGAAGACTACTACCTCACGAACTGATGAAATTCATTTTCCGTCACCACCGCTCCCAAAAATTTATATTGATCGAATTAATATATATATATAATACATAAATAAAATATTTATAATTATAGAAAATTAATATACCATCTATCTTCTTACAATTCAATTTATTGAAAAATGATAACAATGCTCGTGCATTTGTGTGGACATCCACCTCCACAAAGTAATGTGATTCATTTTTCATCACAAAATCACATGTATGATATATATAAGTGTATTAAAAGAAATAATACGGTATTTATGATCATTATTTAAGGATAAAATATTAATTAAATTCTTTCAATAATGATCATTGAAAAATATTAATGTTACTCATGCGTACGAACAACCTACCATCTTCATGGCGGTAACATAGTTAATTTTTCACAATCATCTCTCATGATTGTTTTCAAAAATTATAATTGATATATAAAAATTATAAATATTACATTATTATTATTCATTATATAATGGAACAATGACCTCATTGACCATAGTCAACCTATCGAAGAAATTTTGGACACATGAGTCGAATGTCATCAAAATATCAGCATCGACTTAATTTATTAGGTAATTAAATATAAAATGGTATTAAATAAAATAAATGTAACAATGAACTCAAGAAATTTTATTGACAAATTAAATAATTAATATAATAATATTATTTATGAAGTTAAAGAAAGTACGTGATGATTCAGACTCGAGCTAGGAGACACTTTACTTTAAAAAATTGTTTTAAATATTTATTCTCTAAATATTTATATTCCATTTATATATTCTTAAAAATATTTTTTATATTTGTTTATATATAAATAAAATAATTTTAAAGTAAATTTTATTTATCCCTTTGATTTATTTAAATATTTTTCAAAAGGAATATTATTATGTATTTTATACATAGTGTTTTGACAAAATAAAAAAAGAATGATCCATTTTAATATATATAGAGACAATAACTTTTCCTACTACCATAAACATTATTTTATATTTGTATTTATTTATAATGTTTCATGTTTTATTCAAAGAAAAACCCTAATTTTATTTTTTTTGATTATTTCAAAAAAGGGTTTTAAATTGAATGGATATTTTAATATTCAAAATTGTTTTCTTTATGGGTGTAGATAATATTTTTATGACTGTAATGGTAAAAATGAAAGATTTAATGTTTTATGATTATGTTATGGTAATTGGTAATTATTTATGATTATGAGTGATACCTTTATAAACCAATTATTGGTGGTTAAATTACTAACCAAGGATGGGTTGTTTCGTTATAAACTAAGGACATGTGAGTCCATTATAGCCCTCTAGTGCATTGGGTATGGAATTCGACCATATTGGTTATTGCATTTGTAATAGTGATATAGAAAATGATTTCCAAAAATTCACCTACATGATTTATCAATGATTTATATATTTTTTATATAAATATTATTACTTCACAAGGTAAGATAATGAGATTATATTTAATGGAAACTGTATGCATCATAAGGGTAAAAAGTATAAATTTTTGAAAATGTTTTCTTAAGTTTATATTGATTGAAAAGGAACCTTTATGAGTGTAATTTTTCATTTAAGATTTATTATGAAATTTTACATGGGAATATTTGGAAAAAAAGTTTATTTCTTTGGTAAGAAAATGATTATTTTGATCTCAAAATTTAATTTTGGATAAATTCCATTTTTATATGTATTCATGAACTAACAAATTTATTTCTTTATTTTATGTCCCTCAATATTATTTTTTTCTCATCCCATATATTGAAAATATATTTTATATATTTTAATGATGATTAATAACAAGTAATAAGTCAAGTTCAAAGCTTTAAATATTTTCTATAGAAAAAAACATGTTACTTTTTAAATGTTTTGTATTATGGAAGACATAGATAATTTGAGGAGTTTCAAACATGTATTTTATGAGTTTGTTATGTGAGAGTTATGACCTAATTACCTAAAAATTTATACCTAAAAATATCCATAAAATGTATGAAAGTGAATTATAGTCTAAATACACTAGATTATGTAATGTTTAAGGCTAGGTCCTTATTGTTGGTATCATAAGAAAAGTTTAGATAACCTTTTAGAACAAGATGTTGTTTTAACATAAGTTAAAATTCCTCTGTTAACATAATGGTTAGAATTTTTAGGAAAATTATAATTATTTTTAGAAAAATTGAACGTGTATATGGTAACATGATTAAGGATATTTTAGTGTTTATCCTCTACATAAGATCATTTATAATGATTTTATTGTTATACTCACACTAATATTTCTGGTTTTATTAAATTGGAAGATCCTATAAGAACTAATGTAACAATTGACGTGAAGGAAAATTTGTAGTTTTATGAATGAGAATCCAAATAAAATGGGAGATATAGTGAAAACTAGTGTGATTAATTTTAATCATGTATAAAGAGTTGTGATTAAAAACGTGATCTTAGGTTAGTTTCCCAACACATCATATAAGATATAAATGATGATCCATGTAAGTTCAGGTGATAAAGGTCATAAATTTAAAAATATTCAATGACCTATGTTTCAATAATTTGTACAAAATCACCTAGGAAAATGTATTAAAAGAATATGAAGTTTTTTAATGTAGTAAAGGTGGGAATAAAGCAATAAAATTCCAAGGATAAAGGAAGAATTCAATGATCACTATCATAGGGAATAAAGTTATTTATAAGGTATCAATTGTATGTTTTAATTATGGAGAGTATGGGCATTATGAAAATCAATGTCCTAGGGGGAAAGATTAAGAATGGGATTAGTAAGATGATAGATATTAATGTTTAGTAATGAATAATTCCATTATTGTTGAATATTATGAAACTACAAATGGAATATGAAATATATGAATTATATCTTGGTGCATGTTTTGATATTCTGGAATTGTAGGAATTGATTCATATTTTTATTTTATATAAAGGAAGTATTAAGGAATAAGATACAAAATCATGGTTAAATAATTATGAATAATGTTGAATGATAATGGTGTCAACATATGGGGATTCAAGTGTTATGATGTAGTGGTAGATTTAAGTATGATAATATTTTTAAAATAATAAATACTCTATTAATGATTTATGTGATGTGATTATTTTGGGAGATATTTATTAACAATTCAGTTATATGAAACCCTTATGTTTAACATGTGAAAAAGTTATTTGAGGAATAATTGTATTTTTATTTTATTAAAATAAGTTTAAAGATGTTGATATCTATTAGGGTTTATATGATATTTGATGATTAAGGTTATTATTGAATATTTGATCATATTTATAGAGAATTTATAAGAATTATATTAATATAGTTTTAGAAATAGGGAATCCTGAAGGTTGGGTGACATCCCATTGCATCCAGAAAGTCCACAGGGCTTAAACCCACAACCAAAGGGAAAAAAGGGTTCAACACCTAACCCTGACCTATGTGATGTCCTTATAACCACGATATTGAATAGTGATTTAATGATTAAGGGAATAATGATATTTTGAAAAAAGATCACTATTTTTGGAACCATATATGTTTAAGGAAAATAGAATATTAGGATATTTTATTTGAGGAATAAATATTGAATTATATTTTAGAAGCATACATGATTTTAATGTGACTTTATAGTGATACACATTATTTATGAAAATGATTAGCATACATTGGAGATTATATGATTAGGATATAAGAATTTTTGTGTATATAATTTTATGAGTAATTAATGTTGATTGGATATAAATGTTAAAATAACATCAGAAGAACATGTGATCAAATCCTTATGATTTTGGGTTTTAAACATTGTTGGGAATATTTTGAATAAATTTATGGTTATTTATTTATTCTATGATCAATGTTTAACTTTGGGTGTTATTGTTTAATAATTGGAGATAAAATAATAATTTCTTTATATGAAACATTATTCATTTTTAGAATTATCTTATACAAACCATTTTGGTTTTTCTTAATGTCTAAATATTGGAAGAATATATTGTTATAAATTTTTGGATTATGCATTCTGTTATAATTTGATTTTAGTACTTCTATCATGAAGAATTCATCTTGAATACTCATCATTTAGAGAAAAATATGATATTGTGGTAGAAATTAATTAAAGGATGAAATTATAAATTTCAAGTAAATTTATTTCTTTATGTTCTTAGTATATATTGTAAATGAATTATTTGACTATATTAAAAGGAACCTGAAAAAATATTGTTACCTAAATTTATGATGAATTTATGGTCCTGTTGACATCTCTTTGTTTTATAGTTTTGTGGTCATTAACTTTCTCATGATCATTCTATTTTTTATGATCAGTGATCTTAGTCACTCTACATCATTATTTGTAAATTACATTTCTAATCCTTATATATATTTTCACTTCCCACTAATGTTACCCTATTTGGAAACCAAGTTATGTGTTATTCTATATGACCATTGTTTTTTCCCTTTATTCAAGGGGATGTTTTATTAACCCTTATTACAAAGTGATATTTTAAAAAAGTTATCTTTATATTTCAATCCCTTGATTTTCCGAGATCAATTTAAAATTTTTAGGACAAAATTTAATAGGGGATAATGTAATATCCTGATATTAAAATAATAAATACCATGTTTAGGAGAATATAAGATATGCAACAATAAACTTGTACGAACAACAAAATATTATTATTTAAATATAACCATTATAATCCAGCCATTGAATTCGAGGGTATGAATAATAGTAACATAATTATGAAATTTATATTAAGGTCTTACTCAATAAAAATTTATTGATTAAATTATCGGAAATATACACTTAATTTATAGCAAATCCATTTTATTCTTCAAAAATACATTTTATTCAAAAATGAATTTTATTTATTTTTGAGAAAAAAATTATAATTAATTATTGTTTTTTTTTGAAAATTTATTGGATTAAATTAAATTAATTTTTTAAATTATTATATCAAAATTATCTTAGGGTGAAATATTGATAATTTTCTAAAGAGTTTTAGTTTTCAATGAATAGTTGAAAATAATGATTTTATTGAAAAATGTATTTTATTTTAAATTATTTACAAAGAAAAACTCTATTTTGGATTAGTTTTAAAATTTAATTATTTTATTTTGATTAAACGCAATACAATTATAGTACTTGGAATTAATTTTATACTTGAATTTGTTATTATATTATTTTAATACTTAAAAACCATTTTTCTAAAAAACTTCTTTTCATTGCATTTTGAATTTTAATTATGAATAAAATTACATCACTTTAGTGAATTTAATATTGAAAAATGGATTCCATATTTGAAATTATGAGATCCAAATTTAGTATAGTTCTACATTTTAACTTTCTACATTATGAATAGTTACATTATTAATTTTTGATACTACGATAAAGGGTAAATCATGTTATTAAGGTTCAAAATAATATAATAAGGAGTAAAAAATAAACCTAACACATAAATTAATTTTACTATTTGAGTATATCTCATATATAAACATAAAAAAGAAAATATATTACCTTTTATTCTACTTGGCCACGTTTTTTACATTTATATTATTTTATATGAAGAAAGGTCAAAAAATCAATTCTCTTGGTTTTATTATTTATTAGTTTTTTTACATAGGTAAAAATAGAGGATATGTTAGGTTGTAAATATTAATTTTATATATAATTATTTTCTATTATGGTAATTTATTTTGAATTTTTATTGATGAAATATTTACCTTTAGAGCTTACACAATGCTGACACTGTAATTATTCAATTAATATAAAAATAAAATAAATGTTTTTAAAAATATTAAATCTAATATAAATTGAAATAATTATTATGTTTCATGAATATTTTAGATAAATAAAAGAAATTTAGGGTAGTTTTAATGGTTTATATTATAATTACTTTGCTGACATATTGCTTTCATTATCAAATTAAATGAATAGTTCCAAAATTAACATTAATGACATTTTATAATAAATAATGTTTTATTAAATGATTTATACTAAAAATAATATTTTTAAAAAATTTAATTGGATATGGTTTATAATATAAAAAATGGTCTATTTAGGGGATGTATCCCATTTAGAGTAAATATATTGACCCCTAGAGAGTAAAAAACTTTGTTATCATGGTAATTGTAAAAAATGGTTATTGAGGGGTTGAAACAAAAATATAAAGGTATAAACATCACCTAAACTTATTAAAAATTTATTAAATGAGAGAATTTATACCCATAGTCATACTATATTATAATTATATCAGTTTGGAGGCATTTTATTACGAAAATTAATTTATATTAATTTATTGCTTTAAAAAGTTCCAAAAGTGCCCCTTCCTAGACATGTTAAAGGTCACATACTATCATTGTTTATTCAAATTTAAAAAGACTTTTTTGGATAATACCAACCCAAATAACTTAATTAAATCAATTCTCACATCCTGTAGTCCTTTTGTTGATAAAAAATTAAATGTAGGATGGATCTTGGTGTAAACTTGAAGAGGTTGTCTGAAGAAGAGGCATGGTTATTAACCGAGAATTTTTGTCTTATTTATTCTTCCACATCCTTAAAATATTATTAAAACATGATGATATAATAACATTAGTATTTAAAATATATTATGATGTTATTATGTTAATGGAATAAACCACACCTATCTCCTCTTCCATAAAAATGGTAAATGAAACCATCATTTGTGTGTATGATGAACTACTGCCTTACAAAATGATGAAATTTATTTTCCATCCCCTCCTCTCATGACTATTTATAATGGTAGAACTAATATAAATATAAATATATTATATTAGTGATTTATTTATTATTATCTAAAATCAATATACCATCTATCATCTCACCATTCAATTTATTAAAAAAATGTTAACGTCACTTGTCACGACCCGACCCTACTTGGGATCGAGCCGCAACTACCCCAAGCCCGCCTCCATAGGCCAGGGGCTGGAGACAAGCGCTGAAGGCTAAACAACTCAGGGAGGCCTTTTCCTGAGTACCTGTACACACGCACACACAACACACTCAAAGCAAAAGTGCAGAGTAAAAGAAAAGACAAGTAAATAAAAGGGTGTCTGCTATATATAAACCAAAAAAGTGCATCGACCTCTAATAGTACAAAGAAAGTGTTGAAGGTAAACTGAAAAGAAAAGGAGCAAAACACACGCCTAACCAGAAAAGTGCCACAACCCGGCAACAGGTAAACAAAAGAAAAACAGCTGGAAGGGACCCCACATGGAACCCGACTCCGACCACTACACACGGTCCACGCTCCTGAACTCCTAAGATCCACTGAAGTCATGCAAAACCTGTCCGTCGTCTGCAAGGGAACACCAAGTGCGGGCAAATCCCAAGCAGGGGAGATTAAAAATACTAAGTAGGATACCCCGAAGGCTCGAGGGAGCAACAATGGAGGTACCAAAGGGTGAGTAGTAGATCGAACAGGGAATAGTAAAGGAGTACAACAGAGAGAGTACAAAAGAGTAACATTAGAGAGTCCAGCTCAACACAACAAGAGAAAAGAGGTAGACTCGTCCAGACACAAGGAGTTGGAAACAGTGAGAAGATGAACTTCTTGTCAAATCTTCACTACCTATAGTAGGAGAGTAGACTCATCTAACCATGAGAAGCAAGACACAGAAAGCATGTGGCATACCCCACGCATCTTCACCTCTCCTGGAGGGAGAGTAACCAAGACCCAAGGAGTGGGTACTGGAACAAGGTATATACATATCCATATGCTCAATAAAGAATCCCAAACAAGATCATAAGGGGATCTCCATACCGTAGCCCAGTCCAAGAAAGTGAGTATCCAACAATCTCAGAAGTAAACACCATTGATGCCCAACATCCCGCACGTCTTCCCTGAACTGGAAGTCAAGGGGATCAAATCAACGCACCTTGATACTATTCGCTTTGGGTGGCACTGACTCACCCGCTCGATTTTAGGTCACGTCGCAAGGATTCGTCTTGGTGGGGAAAGATCCCCTCGTACTTGAGAGTTCTGGGAGAACGTCATGCCACACCTCGTCACTGCCCCACAGTCAAGAGGTCCACTCAAAGTTGATAGCCGACCCCCTGCCCAGCCCTGCTAGAGGCTAATCCCTGGAAGTCGATGGGTTCCCACTTGATGGAGACCGGGTAAGAGTCGACAGGTGCCGCATTGCCCAGTCCCGTAAAAGCGTAATAAACTGGAGGGAGACCCAGCTAAAGTCGTCGATGAGTCCTAATGACCAGTCCTGTAAAAGGGTACTCCACTGGAGGGAGGCTCGGAACCATCATCGGGGACCACTTCCCAGCCCAGCTAGAGGTAAACCCAGCAACGAGGACCACTTCCCAACCCTGCTGGAGGTAAACCCAGAACCACTCTAGAAATCCTGGTTGGATGGTACTGCTCAGTGAACAATGCTGTTCTAGCCATCCCTGCTGGATGGTAACCCACTGGCCATCCCTGATGGATGGTACGGCACTGGACATCCCTACTGGATGGTACCCCACTGGCCATCCCTACTGGAAACAACCTCTTGACCATCCCTGCTAGAAACAACCTCCTGGGTGGAGGATCGGTGCCCGCGTAAAGTGGTGGTCACACCAATTCCACAAGAACTCTACCAGGGAACACAAAGGGACAAGAGAAACTCCCCGGCCTCCCAGGGCGATCACGCTCCAATCCACTGAGTCTCTGTCGAAGCATACTAAGACAACTCATCCCAGAAAGTGGGAAAACACCCACACTGTACAAGCACATGTAATAGTAAATGGTGCCGCAATCCGGTGAAAGGGCATGGTACTGAAACCCTCACAGTTGAAGAAACAGAGGAACCAAACCATCTCTTCTGGCCAAATGAGAACAGAACCAGGGGAAAACTCAACCATACTGGTCAATAAAAAAGAACAAAACTAGGGGAAAAATTAACCCTACTAGTCAACAAACAAGAACAAAAGGGACCCTCTACGTCGCGAGAGGTCAAAAGTACGTAGAGCAGAACAAAACATGCAAATGGGGTCCACACGACGTGTGGCCCCAAGTCAACCCCAACCAAGCGCACAAACATTCTCAGGTACAAACATCCACATGTACCTCCCAGCATTCTCGCATACTCCCAGAGTATGCCACATCTCCAGCCCAAAGGCTACCGTGCAAACGACACCTAACGTCAACGCGAAGGTTGTAAACGTAACAACTCCAACTTTCCACCACATCGGCCTAGTCACAACCAACTAAATCTCTTCAAACATATACTTCACTCACACAGGAGTGAACGCGATCACATGCCAAGGTTCCGTTACAAACACGGTAGAAGAACCGCCATCGGGGCACCTTCATATTTCCACATTTAATAAGATCGTGTAAGAGACTCTGCTCACTTGAACATATTACACCATTGTAATCCTTGTGAAAAAACATGCAAGATAGACTACTTACTCTCCTCCAATGGATATCTAATGGAAAAGTCGCCAACACCAGTTTACGCCCAAACGGTGTCCCGTGATCCTGAGCCTCAGCCCCAAAAACAGTCGGGTGCATCGCACCATTGCGATCCCCTCAGGAAAACACGTCAAAAGGACTACTCACTTGAGTGGAAAAAATATCTGAAGAAAAAGATGCATTCCGACATGCCGAACGTGAGCGGTGCTACATGGGTCCCGCACCCCGGTCCCAAAGCACAACAAACAGATCACACCATTGCGATCCTCTCAAGAAAGTACACAAGATGAACTATTCACTTGTCCAAAACAGACACTCGGTGATAAAGCTGGAAATCACCGCCAACTCCCAAAACGGACCTCGTAGGGCCTGCACCAGCATGCAGAATTAAAGTGGGCAGATTTCACCATTGAAATACCCTTAGAAAAACACCCAAAATCGGCTACTCGCACGCCCCGAACGGACATCTGATGAAAAAGTTACAAAAAGATGTGTACAGCTCAAAAGACGGGCCGTGGGGCCCATGTCTCAACTCCAGCTTTGATGCACTAAAACCCTCTGGAAAATTCTGTCTTTACGCCAAGGTCGCAACGCCACTGACGGTGCTCAAAATAGTCGTCGGATGTGTCCGCGCCGTCCAAAACAAGAAACCCCCGGAAAACGTCAATCTGCTTAACACACGTGACGTGCCACCAAAACTTCCGTTTCGGGATTAAAAAACCCCCAAAACCATATCAAAAAACTCTTCTCGATGCCAGGAGGGCACTTCCGCAAACGACACCCAAAACGGATACCCGTAATAAAAATTATGGGCGTCCGAAGTTGAATGGGCAAAGCCACTTGGGCTGGACCGGCCTGGACCGGCCGGTCCGCCCGGCCTGGGCCGGCCCGGCTCGCAGCACCGGCCCATGGCTTAGCCACGTGGGCCGAACGTGGACTCGCGGTTCATGCGCAGACCAGCCATGAGGGCCGGTTGCACCTGCCGCGTGAAGACCTGCGTCTCGCGTGTCTTGTCCCTACGCGGGGGGTCGCGCACCACAACCCCGCGGTCGCCGCACCCCGGCGGCTCGCCGCCGCACCGAAGCCCGCCGCCTGACCCCGGCCGCCTCCTCCGTTGAAGGCCCGATGCACCCCCAGCTCACCCGGCCGCTCCGCCTCAGTCGAAGCCAGCCGCATCGAACGCCCGCGCCGCCCTGTTGAAGCCCGTCAGACCACCACGCGAGCCGCCGGAAAACCCCAAAACCCGCAAACTTCATTAAACCGATGTGGCCTCCTCCGAACTCAGATTTCAATTCTGAAAGATGCGATGAAAATAAAAAAATGTATACTACATGACCATGGGATTTTTTTGAAGATAAAACATCAATTTGATGCAAATAAAGGAGCTAAAAGTAGGTACTGGAAAAGAAAATGGAAACGACAAATCCTACCTTTTGGGCATTGCCTGGAGCTTCACAGAGGGTCCGCCGACGTACCGTTGCCATCCCGGAGGGGAGGAGGAGAATAGGAGATTACTCCTTCATCGTTGGGAGCTATTTGTTCCAGGGAATAAGGGGGATAAGAGAGGGGTGGGTTAAGTGTTTAAATAGAAACACTTAACCACCCGCCCGTCAGCCCGAACCCGAACTTCCGGCGGGGTCGAGATTAAGCCTCCCTTGCAGTAAACACCACGTTCTGAGTGCAACGGTTGTCTTAGAATTTTAATCTGAGGCTCTATTTTAAAGTTATTAAACTCAACGCCCGAGGCCGCCAAATTATGAAAATTCCCCTGGGGCCATTTTTTACAGACGGACCACGCCCTCGAAACTTACACCCCTCCTAGAGTAAACAACACACTCCGAACTCAACGATGCCCTCATTTTTCCAATAAGAGCAACCATTTAGGAGATAATTAGTTTAATCATTAAAAGAATAAATAAATAAATAAATTTATTTGTTTAATGTTCCGAAAGCGAGCGAGGTGTCCAAACGCCCCCACACCGACAAGTTTTATGTCGTTCCTAGAGTAAACACCCCATTCTGGACCCATCTGTGCACTCAGATCTCTGATCCGAAAATCCTTTTAAGAGTTATCCGATTTATTTTTCATGTCCAGTGTGAACGCACTGAAAATTTAATTCCGGCCACACCGGGGCTCAGAATTGCATGCCGTCTGAAGGGGTTGCTATAGAATATCATCAGGATTATTCCAAAGTCTTTCATAGCAAAAACCGGGTTCTTACATCATTACCTCCTTCAAGATTTTTTTCTATAAAAGTAAAACCAGGGAACAACTCATGGTACTAATCCAAGACCTGGCTCTTTTATTCCCAGAAGAACTCTTGCACAGTTCTGCGACACCACGCACAGACCAAAGGATTGATCTGTTTCACGAGCGGTCTGCCCTCGCCGATGACGAGAATATAAGAACACACAATTCTCTTTAGGTAAACCACACGGGAGACGTTTTGAACCCATCCAGACTTTGGTGTTAGGGAAAGGTGGTAGGTAACCTCACCATCCCTCCGCATGGTCTCAAATGGCCCGAAGGCTCTCGAGGGTAGCTGACATCCCCAACCGAATCCTTATGGCGCACGCCGTGACTGGAATCACCACCCACACCTAGAACAAGGCCCGGTGATTACCTCTTTCAGAATATCCATATGGTGAAACAACCAAGGATATCTAGTCACACAATGTTTCATAGTCGATGTCTCTCAACCAAGAATCTCTTACACGCTCAGAGAGCGATGGAGTCGACGCCATCGACTAAAGAGGAAGGTTACACACATTCTACTCTACCAACACAGGGTTACACCCGACGCCCTGCGTCACCCTGGTAACACCTCTCACAAGGAGTAGGGAGAAAATCATCCCACACATAGAGTCTAAAATTTCTACTGAAAAAATTAGAAGAGCTATAGAGCGTACCTCTTACCACCTCAAGCTTTGCAGGATCGTAGACATCCAAAGCTCGCGGCTATCCGTGGTCCCAACTGTGAGCTCTTAGAGCCTGACGTGGACTGCCTAGTGGTGATGGTAAGACCTCGTAATGCCGTCACCCACTACCATCTCCTCTCACTCTTCTGCTAGCACCACCTCTCTGGGCGCTACTCCGATCATAAAACTGCCTCTGTCGTGGTGGTGCACCTGCTACCTTCCCACCATTCTCAGCGTTCTTGGTCGGGCAGTCCCATGCCAGGTGACCATGCCCATCGCAAGCATAGCACCGACTCTCTTCGGGATGCACTGGTGCCCTCTGGCACCACTATGGTGTATGACCATGACCCTGAGTCTAGTTATCAGAAATCCACCTGCGTCGAGGTTCTGTCCGCTGACGCCTGCTAGCTGCAGCAGACATCTCGGCTCTATCGTACCTGCTACCACCACCAACTCTAGAACGTGACAGGAAGCTCTCTGTCACTAGCACCTGCTCTAGCACCCCAGAATATGTGAAAATGACCAAGGGTACTATCACAGTATTAATCTCTCTACGGAGACCCTGCTCTAACTTCTGCGCTCAGAAGTTATCATCGTGGACCAAGTCTGGGTAAAAGCATGCACGGTCTGCGAAACTAGCCGTGTACTCGGCCACCGTCATCCCTCCCTGCTGAAACTGCAAGAGACCCTGAATCCGAACGGAGTGAAAGTAGGAGGTGAAAAACTCCTCACGAAACAACAACTAAAAGTCACCCCACAAAAGCGACGAATCGTCAAGAAGCCGAGTCAATAGACTCCACCAACGCCAAGCTGCTCCGCAGAAAATGTTGGCGGCCAAAGCCACCATAATATCTGCCGGCGTCTGCACAAGCCTGAAAAGGTGATCCACTATCTGTAGCCAAACCTATGCTGTCTAAGGGTCTGGATCACCACTAAACCTCAGCGGTCTCTGTCGCTGGAACTCACGGAGCGTGCTCAACCTGTGCTCAAGCTCAGTCTACTCTGCTAAAGTTGTCTGCTACTCAACAGGTGGGGGCGCTGCTATCGGCCCACCCAGAGAAAGCGACCCGCATGATGGGTCCTGGACTGAGACCTCGTAGCTCATAGGGTTGTCTTCATGAACCAAAGCTAGTATCCTGGATTGCTATCTTCGCGGAGACATCCTGAATGTTATCAAGGAGTTTCGCGGTCTGATGAGCATATATGTATATTACAGTCACAACAATGGGGAGCTGACTCAATAAGGACAGTCAAATACTCAATCCTATGTGATGCACAAACCAATTTTCCCTGCAACAAGTGTCCCAGCATGCCGAGTCAACAGGTAGGTTATCAGGTTCCTGGTGAATGGATACGTCGGCCGCCGCACCATCACTGGACTCCCTGGCCTGAGAGCTGCTCTCGATACATGTTAACATTGTTG
This sequence comes from Viscum album, assembly GCA_963277665.1. NCBI lineage: Eukaryota > Viridiplantae > Streptophyta > Magnoliopsida > Santalales > Viscaceae > Viscum > Viscum album. Next base: position 1,282,065,763 of record OY728156.1, read on the forward strand.
CCCTAAATACAAACCAATTCCTTTTTAGGGATGTCCGAACAATGTCCCAAGGAACGAACCACCTATGATACCACTTTGTCAAGACCCGACCCTACCCGGGCTCGATACGCAACTACCCCAAGCCCGCCTCCATAGGCCAGGGGCTGGCGACAAGCGCCGAAGGCTAAACAACTCAGGGAGGCCTTTTCCTAAGTACCTGTACACACACACACATAGCATTCTCAAAGAAAAAGTGCAGAGTAAAAGAAAAGACAAGTAATGAAAAGGGAAACTGCTATATATAAACCACAAAAGTGCATCGACCTCTAACAGTACAAAGAAAGTGCTGAAGGTAAACTGAAAAGAAAAGGGAAAAAACACGCGCCCAAACAGAAAAGTGCTACAACCCGGCAATAAGTAAAAAAAAAGAAAAACAACTGGAAGGATCCCCCACTTGGAACCCGACTCCGACCACCGCACACGGTCCACGCTCCTGAACTCCTAAGCTCCACTGAAGTCACGACCAACCTGCCCATCGTCTGCAAGGGCACACCAAGTGTGGGAAAAGCCCAAGCATGGGTGAGTAAAAATACTCAGTAGGATACTTCGAAGGCTCGAGTGAGAACTAAAGGAGGTACCGAAGGGTGAGCAATAGATCAAACAAGGAATAGTAAATGAGTACAACAGAGAGAGTACAGAAGAGTAATAGTAGAAAGTCTAGCTCAACCCAACAAGAGAAAGGAGGTAGACTCGTCCAGACACAAGGAGCTGGAAATGGTGAGAAGATGAAATTATCATCGAATATTTACTACATATAGTAGGTGAGTAGACTCATCCAACCACGAGAAGCTAGACACGGAAAGCACGTGGCATACCCCGCACGTCTTCACCTCTCCTGGAGGGAGAGTAACCAAGACCCAAGGAGTGGGTACTGGAATAAGGTATATACATACCCATATGCTCAATCAAGAATCCCAAACAAGATCATAAGGGGATATCCATCCCATAGCCCAGCCCAAGAAAGTGAGTATCCAACAGTCCCAGAAGTAAACACCATTGATGCCCAATATCCCACACGTCTGCCCCGAACTGCAAGTCAAGGGGCTCAAATCACCGCACCGTGATACTATCCTCATTGGGCAGCACTAACTTGCCCGCACAGTTTTAGGTCGTGTCACAAGGACTCGTCTCAGTGGGGAAAGTGCCCCTCTTACTTGAGAGTTCTGGGAGAACGTCAAGCCACACCTCGTCACTGCCCCGCAGTCGAGAGGTCTCCTCAAAGTCGACATGCGACCCCCTGCCCAGCCCCACTGGAGGGTGATCCCTAGAAGTCGATGGGTTCCCACTGAAGGGAGACCCGACAAGAGTCGATAGGTGCCACATTGCCCAGTCCCATAAAAGGGTAATCCACTGGAGGGAGACCCGGCTAAAGTCATCGACGATTCCCAATGCCCAGTCCTGTAAAAGGGTACTCCAATGGAGGGAGGCTCGGAACCATCATCAGGGACTACTTCCCAGCCCATCTAGAGGTAAAACTGACATCGAGGACCACTTCTCAGTCCAGCTGGAGGTAAACCTGGCATTAGGGACCACTTCCCTACCCCACTGGAGGTAAACTCGGAACCACTTTGGCCATCCTGACTGGATGGTACTGCTCGGTGAACACCGTTGTACTGGACATCCCTGCTGGATGGTAACCCACTGGCCATCCCTGCTGGATGGTACTGCTCTGGCCATCCCTGCTGAATGGTAACCCACTGGCCATCCCTGCTGGAAACAGCCTCCTGACCAGCCCTGCTGGAAACAACCTCCTGGGTGGAGGATTGGTGCCCACATAAAGTGTTGGTCACACCGATTCCACAAGAACTCTACCAGGGAACACAATGGGATAGGAGAAAATCCTCGGCCTCTCAGGGAAATCACGCTTCAATCAGCTGAGTCTCTGTCGAAACAGACTGAGACAACTCATCCCAGAAAGTGGGAAAATGCCAATGCTGTATGAGCACACATAGTCGTAAAAGGTTCGGCATTCCGGTGAAATGGAACGGTACTGAAACCCCTCACAGCTGAAGAAATAGAGGAACCAAACCATCTATGTCGGCCAAACGAGAACAAAACCAGGGGAAAACTCAACCCTGTTGGTCAACAAACAAGAACAGAACTAGGGGAAAACTCAACCCTGCTGGTCAACAAATGAGAACAAAAGGGACCCTATACGTCGCGAGAGGTCAAAATTACATAAATCAGAGCACAACATGCACATGGGTTCCACATGACGTGTGGCCCCAAGTCAACCCCAACTAAGTGCAAAAAAATTCTCAGGTACAAACATCCACATGTACCTACCAGCGTTCTCGTATACTCCCAAAGTATGCCATGTCTCCAGCCCAAAGGCTATCGTGAAAACGACACCTAACGTCAACACGAAGGGCGTGAACGTAACAACTCCAAATTTCCACCTCATCAGCCCAGGCACAACCAACTACATATCTTCAAACATATACTTCACTCACACAGGAGTGAACGCGATCACATGCCAAGGGTCCACTACAAACATGGTAGAAGAACCGCCACTGGGGCACCTTCATATTTCCACATTTAATAAGATCGTGTAAGAGGCTCCGCTCACCTGAACAGATTACACCGTTGTAATTCTCACGGAAAAACATGCGAGATCGACTACTTACTCGCCTCCAATGGATATTCGATGGAAAAGTCGCCAACACTGCTTTACGCCCGAACGGCGTACCATGATCCCGAGCCTCGGCCCTGAAAATAGTTGGGAGCATCACACCATTGATATCCCCTCTGGAAAACACGTCAAAATGACTACTCACTTGAGTGGAACAGATATCCAGAGAAAAGGATGCATTCTAACATACCGAACATGAGCGGTGTTGCATTGGACCCGCACCCCAGTCCCGAAGCACAATGAATGGATCGCACCGTTGTGATCCTCTCAAAAAAGTACACAAGATGGACTATTCACTTGTCCAAAACGGACACCCGGTGATAAAGCTGGAAATCACCACCAACTCCCAAAATAGCCCTCATGGGGCCCGCACCAGCATGCGGAATGAAAGCGGGCAGATTGGGCTATTGCAATGCCCTCAGAAAAGCATCCACCATCGGCTACTTGCACGCCCCGAACGGACATCTGATGAAAAAGTTACAAAAAGCTGCGTACAACTCGAAAGATGAGCCATGAGGCCCACGTCTCAACTTTGGCTTCAATGCTCAAAAATCCCTTGTAAAATTCCGCCTCAACGCCAAGGTCGCAACGCCGCTGACGGCGCTCAAAACGGTCATCGGATGTGTCCGCGCAGTCCAAAACAAGAAACCCCCAGAAAACGTCAATCTGCTTAACACACATGAAGTGCCTTCAAACCTTCCGTTTCGGGAGTTAAAAACCCCCGAAACCATCTCAAAAATATCGTATCGACGCCAGGAATGCACTTCCACAGATGACACCCAAAACGGACACCCATAATAAAAATTACGGGCGTCCGAAGTCGAAGGGGCAAAGCCACGTGGGCTGGACCAGCCTAGACCGGCCCGCGGCTTAGCCGTGCGAGCTGGCCGTGGACTCACGGTCCACTAACAGATCATCCATGAGTTCCGGTCATGCATGCCGCATGAAGACCTGCATCTTTCTGGTCTTGTCCCCGCGTCTTGCGGGTCTTGTCCCCACATGGGTGGTCGCGCACAGCGACCCCACGGTCGCCGCACCTCGGCGGCTCACTGCCGCTCCGTGTCCCGCCGCCTGACCCCGGACGCCTCCTCCACTGAAGGCCCGCCATGCCACCGGCTCACCCGGCCGCTCCGACTCAGCCGAAACCAGCCGCGCCGAATGCCTGCGCCACCCTGCTGAAGCCCGCCGGACCACCACGCGAGCCGCCGGAAAACTCCAAAACCCGCAAACTTCGTCGAACCGCTGGGGCCTCCTCTGAACTCGGATTTCAATTCCGAAAGATGCGATCGAAAGAAAAAAATGTATAATACATGACCATGGGATTTTTGAGAAGATAAAACATCAATTTGATGCAAATAATTGTGCTCAAAATAGTTCTGGGAAAAGAAAACAGAAATGAAAAATCCAACCTTTTGGGCATTGCCCGGAGCTTCATGGAGGGTCCGCCACCACACCGCTACCTTGAAAGAGGGGAGGAGGAGAGGAGAAGATTCCTCCTTCATCGTTGGGAGATGTTGGCTCCAGGGAATAAGGGGTAGAGGAGAGGGGTGGGTTAAGTGTTTAAATAGAAAACACTTAACCACCCGCCCATCGGCCCGAACTCGAACATCCGGCGGAGTCGAGATTAAGCCTCCCCTGGAGTAAACGCCATGTTCTGAGAGCAATGGAGGTGTCGGAATTTTAATACTAGGCTCCGTTTGAATGATATTAAACTCAACGCCCGAGGCCGCAAAATTACAAAAATGCCCCTGGGCCATTTTTCAAAGACGGCCCGCGCCCGCGAAACATACAACCCTCCTAGGGTAAACGGCACACTCCAAACTCAACGGTGCCCTCAGTTTTCCAATCTGAGCCACTGTTTAAGAGATACTGAGTTTAACCATTAGACAAATTAATTAATTAATTAATTTATTCGTTTAACGTTCTGAAAGCGAGCGAGGGGTCCAAACGCCCCGTGCCAAAAAAGTTTTATGTCGTTCCTATGGTAGACACCCCATTTAGGACCCATCAGTGCACTCAGATCTCTGATTCGAAACTCTGTTTAGGAGTTATCCCATTTATTTTTTTTGTTCAGTGTGAACACACTGAAAATTTAATTCCGGCCACACCGGGGCTCAGAATTGCATGCCATCTAAAGGCGCTGCTCTAAAATATCATCAGGATTATTCCAAAGTATTTCATAGAAAAAAAAACGGGTTCTTACATCGCTCGTGCGAATGTGTGTACTACCACCTTCATTAAGCGATGTGATTAATTTTTATTCACCGTATCACATGGATGATATATATAAGTGTGTTAAAAGAAATAATATATTATTTATGAAAATTATTGGAGCATAAAATAATACTTACCTTATTACTATAATGACTGTTGAAAAATAAAAACATTACTCATGTATTCATACAACCCACCGTATGCATGATTATAAAAAAGTTCATTTTTCATAATTATCTTTTATGATTGGTTTCAAAAGTATAATTTATGTATAGAAATTATAAATATTTAATGGGTATAATTCTTAATATTAGGGAATAATGAACTCATTGACCATAGTAAACCTACTGAAGTCATTTTGGACACATGAGTCAAATATCATCAAAACATCCAACAAAAATTTAATTGAATAAGTAATTAATTATAACATGGTATTAAATAATAAAAGGAATAATGAACTCTTTAATGGTTTTTAAGAAATTAAATAATTAACATAAGTTCAATATTCAGGAATATAATGAATTTGTGTGAGGTGTCATGAACCAACCTAGATTCCACAGTACCCTAATACCTGTGCCGACACTAACATGGCCTAATGGGTGTTCCCAATCCCCACAGGTTGTTGACTAAAACCTGGAATAATATAGGATCAAAGAGAGAATGAATTATCCATAAAAAGGTGAAATAGATAAATACTGAATTTAGTATTCTCAAAATTCTAAAGGGATAAAGTACTAGAAACAATAATTAAAACAAAACCCAAAGTAGTACTTTATCAAAGTACTTAGTATATAAAAAGATGAAAAATCAAACATCCCATGCATTACAAGGAAGTAATACCCACTAGTTTCTGACTGAGCCGATAATTTAAATTATCTTAATTTTTATTTCAATGTTTTTAATCCCACCAATATGTTTTCTTATGGTAAATTTTCACATATTTTGGTTTTTGAAGTATTTTGAGTTTAATTGCTAAAATAGCCTATTTTGGGTATTAAATGTTTTAATTTATTTCTATATTTTGGCCTTAAACTTTCCTATAATGATATAAATTGAAACATTATTCCTTTTTTGGTTTCTATACATGATTTTATTCATTTTATTCTTCAGGGCCCAAATCTCAATCCATCATATGAATGAAAAAAAATCATCTCATAAATCGGACCTCAAAAATTATGTACATATCAGATGATTTTTTTATGTTGGGACAAAATATCATAAATGGCTTAACCAAAAAAGATGAAATTAGAGAAGGATCTAGATAAAATTTTGTGGTAACAACTTTAATTTTTTTTGCACCTAATTCTAACTACTTAAAGGTTATAAAGGCATGGGAATTCGGTTCATTAGAATACGAATAGTCTGCCTGGGATGAATAATTTTCTAGATTAAATTAGATATATATCTTCCAAATGTAGCCAATAAATCTTATTTTTTGTGTGTATACATAGTAGATATATAATAATAACTTTAAATAATACTAATTTTCCAAATTTTTCTATTTATTGGGTTTATCACATGGAAAATTTCAAAGAGTATTTTTAGAGCCAATTTTCACCCCCTCTCCCTATAAAAGAGAATCATTTATTCATTTCAAAGTGGTAGAACTCTAAGTGTCCATTTTATATAGTTTAGAATTTTTTTATTCTATTTTAATTATGTAATCTCATTTTATTTTTTAATTTAATTGTTCCCCTATCTATCTTATTCTTTCTCAATTTTGTTTTCTTCCCCCATTTTCTTCTTCACTCTAAAATCTTATGCTCATGATCATTAGTATCTAACCCGATGAAGTTTGTGAGGAAGTAATACAATGTTGATACCAATTAATTGAATATAAATGTTTAATTTTTCTTATTTTCTTATAGTTTGGCTAATGGGGATCTTAGTGGTACAGGCACCTTTGTGTCTCGACTTTCCACCTGAGGTTTAGCTTTTGCTTCTGTAATATTTTTCATTGACCAAGGAGGTGGATATGAGGTCTCTCAGTGATCATTGAATGAACTATATATTAAAAAATATATGAAGAATATATTTTTCACACATATTATGAAGTGTTCTCATTAATTAAATTTTAAACTAACAATTAGAAAATGAAGTTTCAATCTAGGTGATTCTCTTAGGAATACCTCATTTCTTACTAACATCATTATATCTGAATTCACTGTGTTTTAATTGAATTTTCATGTTTAATTTTAGTAATTAATTTTCAATTATCAAATCTCCATTTCTGGTCATTTTATTTCATAAATAAAATATTATAAAAAAGTGAATTAGAAGTAGTGACTGGTTGACCGCAATAGATCCTCAAGATAATGACCTAGGTCAGCCCCCATGTTTCACTTATTTTAAAAATATTTTTTATAGGGTAAATGAAAACACTTCATCAAATTGGTCCCGTTTCTAGGGATCCGTGTGGTATGAATTCACTTTTTTTATTCACATTTTCTAAATAATTTTATTTCTTATAAAAAAAACACAAAAAAATAATAAATTTTAGAGTTTTTATAAAAATCTTGTTGTTCATGATGTATTTCAATTCAAATTATTATGTACGAACTGACTTATCTCAGGTGCTATAATAAATTGAAAATGATATTTAAGTACGGTTTGAAAGTATGAGTGATTTAATGTAGAAGTTTTAGATACAAATATAGTGGATAGAGGAATATGTACACACATCCCAAGAGTAATAGTTGGAGTTAGAACCTCAACCAGAATGAGTGGTGGAGGATATTTCACCAATAATTTTTCATTTAAACGAACCTGAGATGGGTGAGAAGAAGCTTCTAAAGGAATTAATAAAATCATATATGACTCAACCACTACTCATGGTGGTCACTGAAGAAAACATTCTAGCTGATATAATTACAGAAGATCAACATTTTCTGGAAGAATCATGGAATTTATTTTATAAAGATAACTTAGAACTTGATCTTCCCATTCTAGATAATGAAGAAAATAAGAACCTCTATAAATCTATACTACATTGGAAGATGATAATTAAGATTAAAATATTGAGATTGAGTTTCAAATGGTCCGTCTAGAAGAGATCAATTTATATTATGACTTACATAAAAGGGAATATTTCTGTATTGATTCATCATGTTTTAAACATATTTAAGCTGAATTGTTTTTGGACATACCCTTTTATGAAATTTTTGATGTAGTGAAAATGGAGTAGATGTTTAATGATAAGGAAGATGCCACACATTTTTTGGTTATATAAGAAGATCTAGACAAGTTGTGAGTGGTGAGATTACCTAGTTTATTACAACTTGCATACTATATGGAGGAGGACACCATCGAAGCCAATAGGGAGAAACACTATTTTATTTTTCCTCCCACTATGGAACTCAAATTCAATAATCACTACTGGAAAATGGGCCTATACCCACGGTTTTTGAAAACTCTGGGTATAGTGATAATATGGGGACCTATACCCACGGTTTTTCCCAAAACCGTGGGTATAGCTTTTTTTAAGAACCAATACCAACGTTTTTTGCACAACCGTGGGCATATGGTTTCTTTTTTCAAGACGTATTCCCCTGGTTTTGGCCAAACCGGGGGCATAGGATTTTTTCAGAAGAGCTATACCCATGGTTCTTCAAAACCATGGGTGTTGCGATTTTTTTTAAAGATTTATACCCAAGGTTTTAGAGAACCGTGGGTATAGCTTTCCCGCCATTAGGCGGGAAAAAAAATTATGCGGGAAAACCAAAACAATTTTTCAGGAACACAGTTTGGATTAATATAATTACAAATATACAAATATAATTACAGATAATAAACGTAGCTTGGTTGGTCAGGGTATATATGTTGTTGAAGGCGGTCTGGTGTTCGAATCTCAGGCAATTATATTTTCTTATAAATGCGTTTAGATAATATAAGTAAATATATGTATGGATATTTAAACAAAATGTTCTCAGCTCAGTTGGTCAGGAGCTGTACTGTTCTTCCACCAGGTTGCGAGTTCGATTATCATGTGTTTCAGTTTTAGATAACAGGTAATATTAATATATTTATATTAATATATATTTATATGTTGAATAACTCGATAGCTCGGTTGGTCAGAGATGGTGTTCCGCCGGTGTAGCATCCCGGGTTCGAGTCCCACCTGCATCTTTTTTTTGAGATATAAATCCCCATGGTTTTCAAACCATGGGGGAAGTCCTATGCAACTTGCAGATGCCACCAGTAAAACGGTGTGGTACATGGTGACCCCTATATACCCACGGTTTGGAAATCCATGGGGATATCCTGAGACCGATATTGCGATGCCACTCAACCCCACAGTTTCCAAAACCTTTGGTATAGCCTATTCCCACGGTTTTGGGGGCTATACCCATGATTTTGGGGGCTATACCCATGGTTTTGGGGGCTATAACCACGGTTTTAAACTGTGGGTATAGGTAGTTTATCCAATAGTGAATTATTCTTTCTTGGGGTATGTGAATTTTATTATCTGTTTTGGGTTTTTCTATTCTTGGTGTCTACTCATGGGCACATGGAAAATTCACATATGGTGGTTCATCTCAAAGAAACCACACCCACCTTATGATTAGGGATAATCTATTATAGCTGCCTTACTAGGGATAATAAAAAACTAGTACCCATTTGGGGGTATAAACCAATAAATATCCATTTTATTTCCAATTTTTATTTCTTTTTTATTTATTTTTATTGTGTTATATTTTTTATGTTTTCTAATACATTTAAAGTGGTAGTTTCTAGAAGCTTAATAGGCTACCATTGAAAAATAAACCAGGTTGTGGATTTCCTTTTAATTATTTTATTTTATTTCCAATTTATATTATACATTTAAAATTTCTTAATATTATTTGAACTAAAAAAGGGTAGTAAATGGAATAAGTTTGGGAGATTTATTTCAAACTATTTTTAAAAATTATTTGTGTTCTTTATTTTTTCAGGTCTTTTTCTTATTTTATTTTATCATTTTTTGGGTGTTTTAAAATTATTTTTAGAAGGTTTTTTTCTTGATTTATGAACTATTTATTTGATGATGTTTGATTGATTGTGAAACTGATTTGCACTATTGATATCAAAACTAAATATCTTTCCCAACCAGAGAGGTTTATAAAAAATTTTGAAATATTATTTACATTTATATTTTTATTGAGAGTCTTGATACATGTTGTGTGATCCAGAACTTTTTTTTCAAAGTTGTTAGAGTTCATGGAATGTGTTAAGTATGATTGAGGAACCACTTTGAAATCCATTTTTTACATTGAAGTATGATTTTGGTCTGCCTTTTAATATGACCTTTATTAATCCCCTAGTATCCATGAAATACCTCTTTAGGTAGACACATTACAATTAATTTATCCCTTTCCAACCTTCTTTAGAAGTTAAATGTGTGATTATTTTTGAAATCAAGTGTGGGGAAGGGAGAATATGAGATGTATTATTATTTCCTAAACAATCTATTTGAGATGAAATAAAAAACGTTTTTCCATATTTATTACTGATTTAGTGGAATAAATTTCATGATATAAATATGTATGGGTGGCCCAAAATACCATTAAAAATATGGTCCAATTGTTGAACAGTTTTTAAGATCAAAATATGTATCTCTTTTCTTAGAAAACATAACACTAAAGAGAAATATATATCTGAATTCAAAATGAAACAATGATAGAAATTGTGGAAAAGGGGGCTGAAATTTATCATTGATGCTGAAAATTACATGTGTGAACTTCCCAAATAAATAAATAGGTTTTTTGAGGTGATTCATTTTTGAGATGATTAAGGAGCACACCATTCTTGAGAAAAACTATTTTCATGCATTTAATTTACATTAGAGCATAACCCTCATCATTCTGCCCCAGATGCTATAACATTTAAAACTTTCTAAACCTCATTTTCAAGAAAACTATGAAACATATATCATGATTGATACATTTATGAACCTATTAAGTGGAGACACTAGGAGGATACAAAGCCTATGTAAATCACTCATGTTCTTGATAATGAGAAAAACTTTTCATTAAATTTCTTTGAATGGGGAGAGAAATGTATTTTAGGGATGTAGCTACAACATGCATGTGAGGATTAACATGAAATTGAATGGTTTTATTTTTTATTTTTGCAGAGTTAGAGAATTTTTATCCAAATATGCGGTATGTTATTTTCCTTGATATGATAATTGAAAATTGTTTTCATTTATATTTTGAAAAGTTTGTTTTGACCTTAGAATATGATGATTGCCCAAGAGTGCAATGATTAAGTGTGGATGAATTAACATATATAATATAATATTTTATTTTAATTTTAATTTTAATTTTTTTAATCCCACCAATATGTTTGTTTAAGGGAAATTGTCACATTTTGTGGTTTTAAGTATTTTGAGCTTAATTTCTAAAATGTAATATTTTGGATTTTATATGTTTTAATTTATTTATGTATTTAGGCCATAAACATTTATAAAATGATACAAATTGAAAAATATTTCTTTTTAGGTTTCAGTACATGTTTTTCTTCGTTCTATTATTTAGGGAACAAAACTCAATTCTTCATTTGAAGGATAGAAACTAGCTCACAATCCGGGCACCAAAAACTATACATAGATATGACTATTTTTTATTTGGGAACCATATCTCATAAAAGTATACCCAAAGAAGATTAAATTATAAAATTACCTCAAGAAACTCTAAGGGAACAAATTATTTAACTATGGATCCAACTGATTAGTCTTTATTAAGTTCATAAATCCATGGGAACTCAGTTTATTGTAATACAAATAGATAACCTGAGAAGAATAAAGTTATGAAGAAAATTGGCTACATCTCTTTCCAAACATTTCCAATTAAGTTAATTCTATTGACATAGGAGAGATATAAAAAAAAGTTTCAAGAATACCAAATCTACAAATTCTATCATTTAATGGGTCTATCATGTGGAAAATTTTGGAGAATATTTTTGGATCCAATTTTTACCCCTCGAAATAAAAGAGTGGTCCTTCTCCATTTCAAAGGGTTGACATTCTAAGTGAACATTTTCTATAGTTTATTATTGTATTTTATTTTCATTATGTAGTCACATTTCAAGTTTAAATTTAAGTGTTATCATTTCTATATTATTCTTTCTATCTTTTTTTTCTTCCCCTATTTTCTTCTTCATTGTGAACTCTTATGGTCATGATTATGAGTAGCTAACCTGAGGAAGTTCCCATGGGATTAATCCAGTGTGGATCCCATGTCATTAAAAATTTGTGACTAATGTTTCTTATTTTCTTAGAGTTAGGCTATAGGGGAGCTTATGGGGTATTGTTCCTTTGTTTCTCCACTTGTCATCCAAGGTTTATATCTCGCATCTGTAATATTTTACCTCAATTAAGGAGGTGGATATGCAGTCTCTCAATGATAATTGAGAGAACTATATGTTAACAACCACAAGAAGAATAGGATTTTCACACAAATGATGGAGTGTGTTCATTAAGTAAATTTGAAACTATTAATAATACAATGAAAGTTCAATCTAAATGATTCTCTCAATAAAGTCTCATTTATTACTAACATCATTTTTTCTGCATTCATTGTGTTATCATTACATTTTCATGTTAAATTTTAGTATTATTTTAAATTCTAAAATTTCCATTTCTTGTCATTTTATTTTATAAATAAAATATAATAAAAAATTGAATTATAAGTAGTGAGTGATTAAATACTACAAATCCTCAAGATAATGACCTAGGTTATCCCATGCGATGCACTTAGTTATAAATATTTTTGAGAGAGCACACAACAACACTTCATCAGTCACCTCTATGAATTTGGCTTTAAGGGTTCAAGAAAAAACACCACCTCTAATTAGAACCTTCTCTTTTATTAGTCCTGACACGAGGAAGTCTATTGACTCTTGAAGGAAAAGTTAGGGCATGAGTATAAATACCTGTAGGGTCTCACCAAATTTTCCTTAATCGATTCCATAAAAATAAACCAAATATTAAATCAATTCAAATAAAAGTAGGCATGGCATTAAAATTTTCATATTTAAAAAAAATGATTTCATAAAATTGATGGTATTTATATAAAAAAAATTCAAATAGGATTAAGTGAACATTTTATATAAAAAATTTATAAAAATCAACAAACATGAATAAAACAGTCCAATAATCAATGAAATTCATAAACATGTCACAAATCATAAAAATAATCATGTATAAAAGCTTCAATGTAAGACAGTTTAGTAGGTAATAGGATCCTCACACATCTTAGTAATAATATTGGCTCTAGTCAGGTGTGCACACACAAATGCAATCCAATAGGAGAACCCATTATGGGAATTCTATACCCTAATAGGGAAAAAATCAGGGTAGTTAGGCCATAGTTATTTTAGTAATAGTTTTCATCATCAATCCACTTATAGGGAGTAATGTTCATAGCATTATTGTCTTAGTTACCACTAACTACCCATACTAATATGTACTTCAACAATCAATCAATAAAATTGACAATTAATCACTTTAAATAATTTTAAAACATAATTTCCCAATTTTGATCTACAAGATTCCTTTTTATTTTAAATGAAAAATAATAAGTTTTCATTGTTTCCTTCCTTTTCAAAAAAAAAATAACTTCAAGAAATTTTCTCAAGATCAACATCAAATCATTTCATCAAAATGATTTCCAAATCAGGCCATCATTTTTCATTAATCCACCCCATAGTTTCAATTCATTGAAATTGGGGTTTTCTAAAAACCCATTCCCATTTCAAATAAAATATAAAATAATCACAATTCTAATTTTTAAAAAAAATTAATTACTCATTTAGATTAAATGAAGAAATTCAAGGTTTCAATCTTAGGGTAAATAATTATGAAACTACATACCTTTAAATCATTGATTTGGAAATCAACACCCATAATGGGACTTTGAAATGAATAATGAAGCCACATATGGTCTAGAAACACATTATAAAGTCAAGATACAATAAAATAGATTTTATGTCCATCCATTATGTGATGATCCATCAAACTCAAAGTAGAAGGGAAAGTGAGATTTAAAGAGAACACATGAGAGTAGATCCACTTACCCGGAGAAATGCAACTTAATATCTAAGAATATAAATCCTTGAACAAAGAAATCCATAAGGAGATATGGTATCAAAAATCACCCTTGAGAACCTCTTGGTCAATATGGGAGAGGTCTATAAATGAATGAAATGAAAATCATATGTGCATCACATTTGACACAACCTGGATTGAGAAGTACATTATGTGTCACCCCGATTCACTTCATATAACCCACGATGGTCACTTACACAAAAAAGGTTTCCCATTTTTTTAAATTATGATTTTACCCTAAATATATTGAATTATAAGTAAAAAATGTGTAACTTTTCCTACCATGAACTTGTTTCTTGACATCTTCCTAGTGAACAATACACAACGTTTAATCCCACGACAAAAAGTGTAATTTCCCAGTAGACAAAAAAAAATCATGGATTCTACCATAAAACAAAAAAAAATGAAAAAGTAAACACAAGAACAAATAAAAATGAATAACTTATGAAAGACAACAAGATGTTACAACCTCCCAATATAAAAACATTTTGTCCCCAAAAAGCCTATCAAGAAGTTTCCAAACCAAAGAGATGAGGCCATTACTCTCTCATCAGTGCATGATGCTCCCATGCCTTGAGTGAATTAGAACCATGATTCCATATCACATGTACTTAAGGTATCTTTATACCACAAATCACCTTTCTCTAAGAATAAAATATCCTAACTATATGCTTATTCATAGATAAATCAGGCTCAACATCAAGATCACTCCAGATCAAATCATGAGATGGGTCAGAATGATACTTCCAATGCTATGATGCATGAAACACATTATGTATTAACATAAACTATGGTGGAATTTCTAAATGCTAATTCACCTTCCCCACCTACTCAAAAAAATCAAAATTACAAAAAAATAAAGATCATGATTCCCTTTCCTCCCAAGTATTTGATGACCCAATGAAACTCTCAAAAACACCTAGTCACCAACTGAAAACTCCAATGGTTTCCTATGATGGTAAGAATAATATTTGTACTAGATCTATGCCATCAAAATTATCAAAAAACCATCATAATATTTACTATCATCTCTTATAACATTATTGGTCCAACATAAGAACATTCACCAATCTATGACCCACACAACATAGATTTACAAGGTTATCCATACAAGGCCTCAAAAAGATCCATCCAAATTTTTGGATGGTAATTTTTGTTATATAAAAACTCAACCAGTCCCAAATGGAAGTCCCAACCACCACAGAAATCAAGGATGTAGGAATGAATCATTTCCTTAATAATATGTATAGCTCTCTCTATCTAACAATCCATTTATAGTTGGTATGCCATACTCAAATGAACTTGAGATCCCACTGAATCCTATAAGCCTCTCAAAAAAGTGATTAGTAAAATGACGATTTCTATTATAGACTATAGCATTTAAAACTCTATGTAAATGAACAAAATATTTCAAATAAAGATTTCCCAACTCCTCAAAATTATTAGTATTTTGAATAGGTAATAAGGGAGATGATTTTTTTAGCCAATCGATCACAGCACATAACACATTATTCTTCTGAGGGGTACATGGAATCCCAACTAAAAAAATACATAGAGATATAGTCCCACTTATAAATTGACACTAGAAGTTGTTGAATAAAACCCAAAGGTATCTAGTGATCAACCTTGACCTATTGGCAAGTATTACAAAGAGAAGAAAAATTAGCGATGCCTCATCTCATACCTGGACACTAGAATCATCACTACATGTCATAAAACAAATTTTTGGTTCTTTGGTGCACAAACCATTTGGAATTATGGAAATCCAACATTATATATTTTCTCATCGATAAGGCACAACCGACCAATTATGAAAACATAGAATACCCTCTATGGAGAATGAACACTCTGGAATAGCATTCCCACCAGAAAGAGAGTCCCTAATGTTACTAAATTCATTATCAAGCTACTACTCCTAAAGAATAATCTTAATAAGGGTGGAGGTCAATTGAACACTTTCTATGAAAACCTTGGGATCTTCCTCTTTGATTCCTAAATTCAACTTTTCAAAAAGATCATTATTGTTTCACTCTTCTGATGATTCTTTCATGGAATGGGTTAGAATTTTCCCACTAAAATCATCAAAACTGGCATTTCACTTCCCCAGTGTATAGGTGATTCCGAAATAAAAATACTACAATGTTTCCACCCAATGCCTCTATTGAAGGTTCAAATATTTTTGAGAGAATATTCAACTCATTCTTTTGTGGTTGGAATAAATTCCGAACTTTTATATGAAATTGAAATGTCACAAAATATTAAGTGCACACATCACAACTATGAGTTTGAGATCATGGGTTGGATAAAAATTATCTTGTATCCTAAGATTCTAAGAACCGTTGGTTACCATGTGATCACCTTATATAAGATTACAGTCCAATCACAAACTAGATGTGTCATAAAAGACCACATAGACCTACCTAGCCTCGGGAAGAGTCAAAACTAGTATATAATTCAAAATAAGTTTCAAATAAACAAAATATCTCTAAAGGTTATCATCCCAAATAAAATTTACTCCCTTTCGAGTGATAGTAGTCACAATTGAATCTAAATTTGAGAAATACTTTAAAAACCAGTGATAATACCCTATGAAAACCAAAAATATCCAAATCTAAAAATAATTTCTTGTTTTTTCTCATGTAATAATATCTTTTACCTTATCATGGTCAATTGAGATTCCATGTTCTGATACTACATGTCCTAGTAACTTCACCTCATGAATCTATAAGTCACATTTTGATAGCTTGACATAGATTTGTGGATTTATGAATATTTCCAAAACTGCACTCAAATGATGCACGTGATCCTCCTTGGACTAGGAGTGAACCATGATTTCATCCAAAAATACCACCACAAACATATTAATATACCCACAGAAGATTATGTTAATTAAATCTATAAATAATGTAGGTTCATTAGTTAAAATGAATAGAATGATAAGATACTTGTAATGTCCATACCTTCTCCAGATGGTAGTTTTATATATGTAATATTATTTTATTCTCAATTGGTGATAACCAAATCAAGGTGAAATCTTAAAAAAAACTTCACCCATTTCAAATGGTAAAAAAATCATCTATCCATGGAAACATATACTTTTCTTCACTGTAACTCTATTGAGTTTCGAGTAATAAACACAAAGGAAAAGTGTTCCATAAACTTTCACACCAAAGTGAAAAGGTTCCCCCTAAGGTCACACAATCAGGTGTATAAATAATTTTTTCTAATAGATTAACCAAATGAGTCCTAAAATCTTTCATTTAATCTAGTTTCATGCAGTAAGGAAGAATATAAACTGGTTTTGTACCAGACACTAAATCAATAGAAAAATCTACCTTTCTTACTAGGGAAAAACCAAATAAATGAGAAGGAAACACATAGGGAAAATTGATGAAAAATATGTGGATATCATCACTCAAATACTCATTCTCCAGATCAAAAGTGAACATTGATATAACTTTCCCTAAATCTAGATATGAAGGTTTGTCTCTACTCGACCTTAGGTCCCATTCTCCCTGAAAGATACAACACACCCCATCAAGCACAATAAAAGAGACCCATTGAATATAACAATAATTCAAGCCTTATTAAAAATTATCCAATACATCCTGATAATGATATCAAGGGGTTTCATATTGAGAACTAGAAAATTTCAAGGAATATCTGTCTTTGATAAATAAAAAACACAAGTAGAACAAGGAAGATATTGCTCTCTCTTCGTTACAAGGAGAATAATAATATCTTTAAAATAAGTAAAATGATCTGTATGAATATTTAAAAAGTTTAAAATATGAGTTTATATAAATTAATGAGATACAATAATATCAAATAATGTAGTCACTATATATAAATCCATAGTGATGATACCCCTCAGAGTCACTAGACATGTATCAACATCCTCTGAAGAAATTTCTACTGTATGAAGATGTTTCATTCTGGATGCCTATGGTTGGTACCCCTTAGATCTCAAAACATCTGATTTCACCACAGGACATTTTTGTTGATGAACATACTACACTATTTATAGAGTAAAAGAAATTGTAAAATTTCTATAGGTTTCTTGAGAAACCAAAATAACTTTTGATCTATGGTGCCTCAGTTAAAACATGTCTCGAATGACCAACCATTTCATAATGAAAGTAAGTAAAAGGGACTCTTCTAGGAACTATAGAATTTATCAAGGACACATACTATTTAAAACCACCATGAGACTCATCACACTTCCTATTTAACTTAAAGGAACTCATAGAACAACCACAGGTAGAAAAAAGAACACCCAAAAACCATGAATTACCAACCTTGTTAACATCATCCATCAGTGCACTATCAGGTACATTACCATATGACGTGATCTTCAGTATTAAAACCTATGAATGAATATTAGGTTAGAAACCCATATCTAACTGGAGAGCCTTCATATTATTATTCAATATAATATCTGGTAAAAACTGTCCAATATCAGGAAAGTAGTTTTCATGCAGCCTCACTGACATGTCATCTTTCTAGATATTGAAAAACTCTATAGCCTTAGTTGGTACCATATATTATGCATAGAATTGATCATTAAAAACTATAAAGTCCTTCCACTCCAAAACCACATATTTTTCTCCATTACCATCAAGTCCCACCATCTCCTACTAGGCCATTCAAGTGTAAATGTTTCAAATTTTACCTTAAAATCCTTAAGCATTTATAGGAAATAAAAGAGGAACTCTATCTTGTTCAACCAATCATCAGCCTCTTGAGGATCATTAGTTTCTTATAAAGTAGGAATTTTATGGTGAAGAAACTCTTGAGCATGATTCCAAGATTTATCCCTTCGAGGTTCCATAGCTAGATCCTAAACTAGAATGGGTGTAGGTGCATGTCCTTGAGCTTAGAAAATATGCACAATAATCTAAACAAGATTCTACTCCATGGGAGGATCCAACTATTGTGGTTCACCACAAGATTCCTACTGGATACTATTCAAATATCTTATTTGAGGTGTGATTATACACAGCATAAACAAAAAAATTTGAATACATTAGAAGATTACTCAGATCAATAACTCAAAAAAGATAAATAGAAATATAAATTCCATCAGATAAGATAACAAGATTTTTATTTTAACACACCCAAATCAAAATTATGGAAAATACTATAGTATGATCAAAACATTCATCAAATAAAATTTTCCCAACACCCACAGTGGCATATATCTCATTATGATGAAAGATTTATAGACACTAACTCATAAATACATCTTAATTATCGATAATACTACCTCCTATTAACCAAGACAACCCAAAATGCATACTAAAATCAAGGAAATATGTTAAACCTAGTCCTTTTATTCTACATTTTAACGAAGTAGCCCAGATACCCTGGTACCCTGACACCCAATCCGAAACTAACCTAGCTTGAAGGGTGTTGTAAATAACCATGGGTTGGAGATTAGAACTTCTCGTCATACATGATCAAATAGAGAATGAATTTTCCTTAAAAAATGGAAGAAGTAAGACTATAAGTCAATATAGTCAACACTACAAAGGGAGAAAGTACTAGAAACATTAGATAAAACAATACCAAAAGTATTATATCATCAATGTACTCAGTGTCTAACAAGATGAAAACTCAAACATCCTATGCAATGATTGAATGAATTCTCCATTAGTTACCTCTAAGACTCCAGCTCCATGGGGCCAAAAACATCCACCACCACCTCCATGTGGCACTTTACCTTTGGTTGGTACTTGCATGAAAAAGTCTATAGATGCTTTAAGGAAAAGGAACAATGTGAGATATAAATGACATTAGGGTCTCACTAAGTTTTCCATAAAAAATGCCATAATAATAAACCAAATATACTATCAATTGAAATAAATATAGGCATGAAATTTCAGTTTTCTTATTTTAAATCAAAACATGATTTTATTCAAATAGATGGATGTTATATGAAAAAAATTTCAAATAGGATTAAATAGACATCTTATATATAAAATTTATATAAATTAATCAGTGTGAATAAAATAGTCCCATAGTAAATCGAATTTATAAAAAATTAAGAAATCATTGAAAATCACCATTTATAAAAGCCCCATGGTAAGTCAATTTAGCAGGTCATAGAATCCTCACACATCTCAGTAATAATCTTGGATATATTTAGGTGCACTCACAGAAATACACCCCATCAGGGGAACCCATCCTGGGTAGTAAGGCTACAACTTTTTTAGTAAAAATTTTCATTATCAATATATTGTTAGGGTGTCATGGTCCTAAATTGATTGTACCAATAACCACTAACTACCCATTCTAACATGTTCTTCAATAATAAATCAATTAAATTGGGAATCAATCATTTTAAATCACTTTAAAACATAATTTCGCAATTTAAATTTCCAATATGAATATTTGTTTTCAAAACTAAATCTTATGTTTTCATAATTTAAGTCTATTTCAAAACACTTTTCATTTAAAATATATTTTCTTAAAATCAACATATAATCATTTCATCAAAAATATTTCCAAATCAAGCCATAATTTTTCATAAATCCACCCCCAATTTGGATTCCATTGAAATTGGGGTTTTTATCAAAACCCATAACCATTTCAAATTAAATATCAAATAATCACAATTCTATTATTTTAAATCTATTAAAAACCCTTTTAAATTAAATAAAGAAATTTAAGGTTTCAATCATAGGGGAAAAAATCATGGAACCACCTACCTTTAAATCAAAGATCCAAAAATCAACACCTACAATAAGACTTTCCAATGATGAATAATGGAAAAAAATGTCAAGGATTAGAAACTAGAATTAAGACCCAATAAAATATATTTAAAATCCAACTATTACATTATGATTCATCAAACTCTAAGGAGGAAATAAAGAGAGACTCAAAGAAAGAAAAAACAATAGGAGATTTAATTACCCAGAGTGATGCAACACAACTTCTACAAAGATAAATTATTGGTCGAAGTGATCTAGAATGAGATAAGGTATCAAAAAACTCCCCTAAAAAACTCTAGGTTTATTAGTTAGAGGGATTCAAAATAATTGAATAAAAATTAGATATAAAGCTAACATAAAATTTCTAGCCTAAAAAAGGACACAATGTATAACCCCAATTGATGTCGTGTAACCCTTGAAGGCCACTTATACTGAAAAATGCAACAAAATTTTATTAAAAATCCAATTTCCCTTACAAATCATGTATTACAAGTAAATTATGTGTAACATATCATGCTATGAACCTATTTCAGGACATCTTCATGTCAATAAACACACGACATGTAATCCCATTACACGGTGTGCACTTTCCCAATAGATAGAAGAAAACCCAGATTCTATTAAAAAACCCAAAACCAAAAAGGAAATCCAAGACCAAAGGAAAAGGCATACCTTACAAAAGGTAAAAATATGTTACATGATGATTTGGACTCATGGTGACAGACACTTTACATTAAAACCATGTTTAAAAATGTTTTAAATATTTATTCTCATTCTTTTCTTATATACCCATATTCCTAAAAATACCTTTTATATTTGTTTATCTGGACTCAAGAAAATTAAAAAAGAAATTTTATGTCTATTTTTTACCCTATTTAAAAGGATTTTAAATGGAATATTTGTACACATTTTTTGCCAAACATTTTTTCAAATGATAAAAGGAATATTCTATTTTAAAATATATGATGATAACGTATTTTCCACCTGAAATATTTATTATTTTATTTTTCGATCTATTTTAAATATTTAATGTTTTATTAATATAAAAAAACTCATTTTCTTTGTTTTGATTGTGTTGGTCGAAGTAGAGTAATCAAGAGGGGGGTGAATTGAGAATCTATAAATTTTTTTGTTAAAACCGAGTCTTTGAAAATTTCCCCCAAATAAAAATATAATCTAAGTCAATTTTTAGTGAATTTATAAGGTTCCAGAATGTTCAATTAATTTCTCAAAAGATTGAATTGTTATCATTTACGCTAATATAAAGATTAATTTAACTTTTGAAACTAATCTACTTGTTCAAAAAAATTATAAACACTTGCTAAACTAACAATCAAAGTTCAATTTAGTTTTATGAAACATGTAATAAACACAGAGTAAAACTAAAAGGTAAAACATAGTAGATATAAACAAGAGGTTTAGTCTCAAGGTGAGACTTAGTCCTCTCCATTTGGTGATCACCTACCTCCACGAAATTTAAATTAATAAAAAGCTTGATCCACACCCTAGATCAAGGTTCACAACAACACACAAGGCTATCAAGGTCACACTTGTCCTATACCACATTTATTCATCAGAAAACCACAAAAAGGTCACACTTGACCTCTTCCATAGTTCTACACGGGATACAAAAGGATAAATAGAGTGAGTTTTATGATATCAATTATCCTCCAATTATGCACAGGAGTCGGTGTGTGTGTAACAGACAAATACACACACTACTCAGAATTGTAAATTAAAGAACAAAAAAAAGAAAAAGATATAGAGAAAGGTTTGGAAGGCTCTCCGTGTTATGTAATGCAGATCTGGACTTAGTTGATATAGTGGAAATGAAGTTTGAGTCCTCTTCTGGAAGTTGACTCTAAAATATAGTATCATAATCTTCTGTTCTCAGGATTTCGAGAGTTTGAAATGTTAGGAACATTTGTTTGAAAGATTTTTAGTGTAGATCAGTAGGTTTATCTTGTCTTGTTGATCTCACTGTATATTCTACCTTTGAGTTCTTGGGATTTTTGAAGTAAGCTCAAGAGTTTCAAGAGTTTTTTGTAACGTCCCAGATCTAGAAGCCACTCAATGGGTTCCCCGAACCCGGTAGGTCACATGACCTCAAGCGCATTTCTCCAAATTCCAGAGGCTACCGAATAGCAGTGAGGACCCAGGTCTAATAGTGGGGAAACTATGCCCTCATTTTTCAAAGTGTAGCACAACGGAAAAGATAAATAACTTACAACAGCAGAAGTAGTAAACAATATAAAACTGAAATGGACAACTGAAGTAAAAGAGAACCAGCCGTCATATATATAAAGATGCAGCGTGACACTAATTCTATGAAAGCATCCAGAATAGGATACACTACATTTCAATACAATAAAACTCAAAGTATAAGGTATAACCAAACAAAAAAAGAAGAGTAAATAGTATGCACCAGCATCGTAAGCCTAAGCTCGGTCCCATGCTCTCCTAATCCTCTATTACAGTCATGTACCTATATAGGGACCCTTTCCCTTGTCGAAACCTACAACAATATAGTCTATTTGGGATGAAGACATGACCCAAATAGGATATGAGAAATAAATCCCAGTAGGCACCCACCAAAGGCCCATGCCCAACTTTCAAGGAAATTATGCAACAAAAATGTGCTAAAGTAAAAGCAGTAAACTAGTAAGTTCTCAAAAGTAACTATCACTACCAGTTTCATTTCTATTTTAATTATTACTTATCACCTCCAATATTTCCCTTCGGATAGGCAGTTACAACATCAAAAATCACCACAGCGTAAATATGAAATAAATAGTGTCCTTATACATGCCAAACCATACCCTTATGTAATCAGAATCACGTACTTAGGAGATTGCCCTCAGAAATAACGAATATTGACCTCAGGCGTACGAAATAATGCCCTCAGGCATGGAAACAACTTCCCTCAGGCATATGAAACATTTCCCTCAGGGTAAATGAAACACTTTCCCTCGGGCTAAAAAAACACTTGCCCTCAGGCTAAACAAGCAACTAGGCCGAGCCCAACACATAAGAAAGCAATTATATACATTTTTTCTCAAGAAAACTCAATCATGATAAATCACGACATACCCTCCAGTATCCTGGCCAAATGGCTAAACAGAGGAATGCACCCTCGGGGTGGACCTGGATCTAAGCAATGATCCCAAACAACAGTTTTAATTTATCAACAGATTGTCTATGAAATTCTAAATATCTTTCTGTAGAGGCCTCATCCATAAGACACCCCAAGCATGGGTTTGTATCACAAAGGTTCACAAATTCATCTCAACAGTTGGAAATAAACACCATACCACTTACCTCGATTGTCTCTGATCGGTATATGTGAACGACGCCTCCCAAATTTTCCAAGAACGACGTAGATCTAGGATAAAAGAATTCCCATTCAAACATAAATAACTTCCCTTAGATGAATAATTGGTAATAACAATGCAAGGAGAGTTGAGGGCTTACCCACACAGTCCCAACGTGATTAACAAAGGCGGAATCGGATTCCCGGTGCGCGATCGGGTGATCCTCCAAGATTCAGCCATCCTTCCGAGCTCCAAACAGCGGTCTAAGATTCCTCTATTCAAAGAGGAGGCTACTGATCGTTTTAAGAGAAATTTCATGAATACACGACATGTACTATCAAGTACATGGTTTGTAATTTTTATTTTTAAACTATTCCCCTGGTGGCTTCTTTCCACCATGGCATTGTTCATCTATCGACATGAGTACACAACTTGTATTCCTAAATACACGGCGTGTACTGTCGCTCAGCTGGCAGATGGCTCTGCCGCCTTACTGTTCACCTACCGACTGATTACACGGTGTGTAATTACCAAGTACACGGTGTGTAGTTAGTTTTTAAACTCTTCATCATCGACAGGCCTACACGCCCTATGTAGTCTTCCCACATGACCAAAGTACATAGTGTGTGTAAAAGTACACAGTGTGTACCCATAAAATTTGGGATTTTCCCCATTTTCCATATTTTCTAAAAAACACTAAGGAAAAAGGAAAAGAAGAAACCTGTACCTCAACAATAAGAACCAGGTTCTTACAAACTTCCCCCCTTAAAGAAATTCATCCCTGAATTTCTCTTCCAAGAGTGGCGAGATAAAGCTGTGAACAACTCCGACCACTGAGCACGTACGTTAGTCTCCCGCTCCCAGGTTTCGTCCAGCACTCGTCTATGCTTCCATAACACCCTCTTGAGAGGAACTAACTATCCTTGAAGAACCTTATTGCTTCTATCAACAATATGAATCGAATGCTCCACAAAGGATGCATCAACCTGAAGCTCAACCTCCTCGGGCTGAAAAATGTGAGATAGGTCTGAATGATAGCAGTGCAATTGAGATACATGGAAGACACCGTGCATGGCCCGGAACCGTTGTGGTAACTGCAACCGATAGTCAACTGACCTGACTCCCTCCATAATCTCAAACGACCTTACATACCTCAGTGAAAGTTTACCATGTCTCATGATCCGCCTGTGTCCCAAACTCGGTGAAACATGCAAGAAAACCTGATCCCCAAACATGAACTCCAAGGGCCGTCTGTAGAGATTAGCATAAGATTTCTGACGAGACTACGCAGTAGCCATCCGCTTCTAAATCAACCGGACCTACTCAGAAGTCTCCTGCGCGAGACGTGGTCCCAGTAAAGTTGCCTCACCTGCCTCCACCCAGCACAAAGGTGATCAGCATGAAATACCATATAAAGCCTCATAAGGTACCATCTCAATATTTTCCTAAAAACTATTATTATAGGAAAACTTGACTAGGGGTATATGCTTCTCCAAAGATCTCCCAAATTCTAGGACGCATGAACGCAACATGTCCTCTAGCACCTGTATCGTACGCTCTGACAGACCATCAGTCTGAGGGTGGTAAGCTATGCTCAGAAGCACCTGTGTACCCAGTGCCCTCTGAAAACTCTGCCAGAAACGAGACATAAAGCATGCATCCCTATCTGAAACGATAGAACGAGGGACCCCATGAAGGCGTACTACCTCTCGGATATACAACATCCTAAGTTCATTGAAACCGTAGGTCTCCTTGATCAGCAAAATGTGAGATAACTTCATTAGTCCATCCACAACAAGCCACACAACATCATTGCCTCAAGGTGACCTCGGCAACCTGGTCACAAAATCCATCGCGACATCATCCCATTTCCACTTTGGAACGGGTAACTATTGTAACAGTCCGGCTGGCCTCTGATGCTCCGCCTTGACCTGCGGATAGGTGGCACATATCGTAACAAAACTAGCTACATCCCTTTTCATACCTATCCACCAATACTAATGTCTCAAGTCACGGTACATTTTGGTAACTCCGGGATGCACTGCCCAAGATGAAGCATGAAACTCCCACATCATCTCCTCGTATATATCCACTGGAACCCACACTCGTCCAGGGAAACGCAGTACCTCATCATCGCCTATCATCCATCCAGGAGGAGGGTCCTCACTTTCCACCAAATCCTATAGGACTAGGCCTTTTGAATACGATAGTTGTCTCATACTCACTGTATCCAGGAGGGTAGGAGTCACAGCTAAGGAAGAAAGATAGGTTTGTCCCAGAATATTGTGCACCTCCAAATGCATCTCAGAGAACAAATCCATAAGCTACCATTCACCACTGTCCTCCTGCACTGCTTGTGTCTGAGTCTTCATGCCCAGTGCATCAACAATTGCGTTACCCTTAACAGGTGTATAGACAAGCTAAAAGTCGAAGGACTGAAGGTATTAGACCTACGTTCGCTGTCTCAAGTTCAAGTCACACTGAGTAAAGATTTATTTGAGACTTTTATGGTTGTTGAAAACCAAAAAATGCTCTCCCAAGAGATAATGTCTCCAACATCGCAACACATGAAAAACTACAGCCAACTTGAGGTCATACGTTGGGTAATTCCACTCATGTGGCCTCAACTGCCGAGACCCGTATGCAACAACTCTATCACCCTGTATCAACACTACACTCAGACCAATACCTAACGCATCAAAGTAAACTGTATATATTTTCCCATGCTCTGGAAGTATCAGGTTTGGTGCTGATGTCAACCTCCCCTTCAGCTCTTGAAAGGATATCTCGCAAGCTTCTGACCAAAAAAACTTCACACCCTTCTTAGTCAAACCCGTCAACGGCGCTGCTAAGCGAGAGAATTCCTATATAAAACACCTGTAGTAACCAGAAAGTCCCAAGAAACTTTGTATCTCAAACACGTTCTTAGTCTATTCCCAATAAATTACTTCCCTAACCTTCTCTGGGTCTACTGTAACTCCTACCTCTGAAATAATGTGACCCAGGAAGTGAATCTGGTCCATCCAAAAGTGGAACTTTTAGAGCTTAGCATATAACTGATGCTCTCTCAGTTTAATCAATACGATATCAATATGGGTAACATGGTCATGTCGAGTGTGAGATTACACCAAGATATCATCCATTAATACTACCACAAAAGAATCAAGATATGGATGGAACACAAGATTCATCAGATCCATGAAAACTGCTGGCGCGTTTGTGAGTCCGAATGGCATGACCAAGTACTCATATAGACCATATCTACTCTGAAAAAGCTGTAAGTGGTATGTAAGATGGTATGACGCATAACTGATGATATCCAGATATCAATTAAATCTCCGAGAACACTCGTGCACCTCGAAGTTGGTCAAAAATATCATAAATACTTGGTAAGGGATATCGGTTCTTGACCGTCAGCTGGTTCAGATTCCGATAATCCACAAAGAGTCTGAGGGTACCTTCCACCTTATTCGAAAAATGGACCGGCGAACCCCAAGGAGAAGTATTGGGTCGGATAAAAATATTTTCCTTCAACTCCTCTAACTGCCTCTTGAGCTCCTGCAACTCAGGTGTGGCCATACTATAAGGAGGAATGGACACCGATGTTACTCCTGGCACAAGCTCAATAGAGAAATCCACCTCACGCTCCGGAGGTAGACCTGAAAAGTCGTCCGGGAAGACATCCCTAAAATGATCAACTATTGGAGGGAAATATTTCTAACAAGTTCCCTAATCATCCAGATATAAACTCGCAATCTGGGCTATCACACCACCTCTCCCATGATGCTCAGTTCCAACTCAGCTCGCCTGGACATCCCATTCACCCTTGTATAGAATCTCTCTACCCCAAGTGACGTGAAACTCACCCTGCAACGATAGTAATCCAAAAAGGCTCGGAAGGGTACCAACCAGTCCATCCTGAGAATGACGTCATAGGTTGTCATATTTAAGATATAGAGGTCCTATAGAAAGTAACACCCACCAACCTCTAGGGGGAACTCCCTGCACTGACGCACACCTGCCGTTCTAGTCCCCAATGGAATGTCTAGAGCCATAACACCAAGAGAAGTAGAAACACAGAGTCCAGTTCTCTCCACAACGGGCATAGATATAAAGCTATGTGTTAGCACCCGTATCAAAAATTACAGAAGACAAAACAGAAGCTACTAGAATAGTACCTCTGAAAGTTGAAGGTCCAGGTTCCTACTCCTGTTGGGTCAGTTGCATACATATGCCTGCCCAGTTCCATGGCCCTATGACCCAGCCTGGCTACCCTGAGTTGACCCGCCCTACTGCCTCTGAGACCCGATGTCTGGCTACCACAGCCATGACCACCATCTCTTCCTGCACGCCCTGATGTATTCCAGTTTACCGACTGGTAAGAAGCTGTTGGTCCTTCTCCTGCATGTGGAGTCTGCATAGAACCCCTCTCACTAGCCACTAGTAGAAACACCCTACAAAAGCACTACATATTACCCATCTTTCTGTAAGCTCGATACACCACTGGGTCTCGGGGACACTAAGGTCATTTGTTCCCCTCTCTACCACACTGGTAGCAAAAGATATAGCCACCTGAAGGATTTTGGTGACTAGTACTATGACTATGGGAGAAACCCATCTGCCTATTCCTCTTACTAGTAGAAATAGTACCAGAAACTGGTGTCAAATCTCCCTAGCCCACACCACTAGCTTCCCACAGTTTCTACTCTGTAATCAGTGCCTGGTTCATAATAGCATGCACGGTAGGCAACCTAAAAATGTTCACCAGTTCTCAGATTTCACTCCGAAGACCATCCTCAAAGCATCTAGCCCTTAACACCTCACCACCCACCAGAATGGGTGAAAAACATTGAATTTCGGTGAAGTGAGCAGAATAATCCATCATTGACATGGTGCCCTGATGCATATTCATGAACTCTCAAGCTCGATCTGCCCGCAACATCTCTGAGAAGAAGATGTTATAGAAGGCTGCCTGAAAATATTCCCATGCCATGTCATTGTGATGCTCATACTGGGTGGTAACATCCCACCACCTCTTGGAGGAATCACGCAACATGTATGTAGTGATCTTGACCCTCCTCCTAGGAGGTGTCTCAAGATGCTTGAATATCGTCTGTATCGAATCCAGCCATGACTCCGCAGCGTGTGGTCCGCCATCCCCTAAAAAAGTAGGTGGATTTTGATGCTAGAAGATACATGTAAGATCTTCCATAGATGTGGCGGCCTATGGTGCTGCCTGGAAGGGCTACATGAACCACATAAATCCTTTACAAAACTGCGCATCCACGCATGTGTCCGGTATAACGGCTGGTGCTGCATCTGGAAAAACTAGAGAATTCATTGGTAGCCCATGGACCACCATCTCATGAGTATAATAATCACCACTCTCCTAGAGAAAAACTGGTGGTCATCTCCGTGGAATGACTCTATAAGGTCAAATGCACACCTTAGATCAAGATTATCAAGGGCCAAAAACGAGGAGGCCAAGAAGGGAACAGGAGAAAGAAAGCAATCAAGATTCAATAAACATGACTACATGGCGTGTATAAATACTACAAAGAATGTTCTCACAGGACATACACATGGGCGTGTACTCCAGCTCAAACTGGTCATGTAACACCTCAAACACACATCGTGCCTTTTGAATACACGAAGTGTATGTGAATCCTCCTTCCCTTATCAAGTCATTCTACACAGCTAGGCTACACGGATCTCCTAAAACAAAACTACACAGCATGTCCCATAGGCACATGTCTTGTACTTGACTAGCTTTCATCGGCCCATGTTTTTCATCACACGGCCTATGTACCCAGGTCTCACAACACGACGTGTTACAAAAAGACACGGCGTGTTCAAAGAAGCCCCAGACTGACCTGTGTTGTTTGCTACATGGCTGGCTACATGGCTGCCACTAGATGAAGTGTTCCAGGTAGACACGGCGTGTACTAAGGAAGATAACACCGAACCGTGTTGTTCATGACACGACCGGGTACCTGGGTTAGACTACACGACATGTTCAAGGTGACACGGTGTGTATGTCTTATTGTTTCCTCCATCCGTGTTGTTAGTTACATGGAGGACACCGGGTCAACACTACACTGCATGTACCACCAATACACGACGTGTTTCTCCAAGCCATTCCCTACCCCCGTGTCACCACCCACACGACCTATGAAACGGGAAGAGACTACACGGCGTGTACTGAGGTTACACGGCGTGTACTGAGGGTACACGGCGTGTACTGAGGGTACACGGTGTGTACTTAAAAAGTTTTCATTTCTTCCCAAACAGAAGAACAGACATCATGTGTCCATAGAACTGCACAGCGTGTATACTAGGGTATCCAGGCAGTAAGCCTTAGAAACTACCCGGAACCCAGAACAAACACAGAACAAACACCTAAGTTCTAAATTTCGATATGTAAGGGCCCATACTCCCCGAGAATCAATGCTTGGCATCTTATACATGTTATAATAAAATAAACTCATCAATGATACACCAAATTCTGGTCATTAAGGTCACATACTCCCCAAAAACCAAAGTTTGGCGCTCATTTTATCAACAACCTCACACAACAATACCCTATCAAATAGTAGGTATTTATCAAATTAGCTATCACAACAGCTTGATTTTCTAGGAAAAAAACTATCACAACAACATGCAATTCCTAATGCACCTACATGGCATGGAAAGAATGCATGACATGTGATCTCTAGAATGTTCCTAAATGATGCATGAGATGATATACCCTCATCTCACTAGGTTGAAACTAAATAGAACCCATGTATAACATATAAACAGAACAATCACAAGTGAGTCACCCAACGGTGAAAATCAAATCAACTGTAAAATTGAAAAACTAGTAATAATTGCAATAACGAGGTAGATTGGATTTTCCCTATAAACGGGTTAGCTACTCCCGGGCACAACTTATTACCAACTACCATGTCTGTCTCATCCCTGAATAAGGCTCCAAATAGTAAGTCAAAGAAAATAACCCCTTTGATACCACTTTGTAACGTCTCGGATCCAGAAGCCACTCAATGGGTGCCCTGAACCCGATTGGTCACATGAACTCAAGTGCATTTTTCCAAATTCCAGAGGCTACTAACTAGAAGTGAGGTCCCGAGTCTAATAGTGGGGAAACTATGCCCTCATTTGTCAAAGTGTATCATAGTGGAAAAGATAAATAACATATAACAGTGGAAGTAGTAAACAATATACAACTAAAATGGGAAACTGAAGTAAAAGAGAACCACCAGTCATATATATAAAGATGCAGCATGACAATAATTCTATAAAAGCAGCCAGAACATGATACATAACATTACAATACAATACAACTCAAAGTACAAGGTACAACAACAAAAACAAGCAAAGTAAACAGTATGCAGCAGCATCACAAGCCTAATCTCGGTCCCATGCTCTCTTACCCCTCTGCTACACTCATGTACCTATATAGGGACTCTTTCCCCTATCGACACCTATAGAAATATAGTCTCTTTGGTCCTAAGACATAACCCAAATAGTGTGTGAGAAATAAATCCCAATAGGCACCCACCAAAGGCTCGTGCCCAACTGTCAATGAAATTATGCAACAGTAGTGTGCTAAAGTAAAAGTAGTAAACTAGTAAGTTTTAAAAAGTAACTATCACTACCATTTTAATTTCCATTTTAATTATTACTTATCACCTCCAAGCTTGTGATTCAGCTTGGTAGGTACAACATCGAAAATCACCATAGCGTAAATATGAAATAAACAGTGTCCTCAGACATGCCAAACCATACCCTTAGGTAATCAGAATCATTCCCTTAGGCAATTTCCCTCAAGCATAAAAAATATTTCCCTCAGGCGTACAAGATAATTCGTTCAGGCATAAAAACTACTACCCTCAGGCATATGAAACATTTCCCTCAGGTTAAATGAAACACTTACCCTTAGGCTAAACAAAACAATTTCCCTCAGGCTAAATAAGAAACCGAGCCAATCCCAACACATAAGCAATCAATTATATACATTTTCTCTCAAAAATACTTAATCATGCTAATTAACGGCATACCCTCGGGTATCCTGGCCAAACGGCTTAATAGAGAAACGCACCCCCAGGGTGGCCCTAGATCCCAGAAATGATCCCAAACAATAGTTTTAATTTATCAATAGATTATCTATGAAATTATAATAATCTTTCAGTAGAGGCCTCATCAATACAAAACCCCAAGAATGGGTTCGTATCACAACAGTACACAAATTCAACTCAACAGTTAGAAATAAACACCAGACCACCTGCCGCAATCATCTCTGATCGGTATACGTGAACGACGCCTCCTGAATCGTCCAAGAATGAAGTAGATCTGGGATAAAATAATTCCCATTCAAACATAAATAACTTCCCTTAGAGTAAGAATTGGTTAGAACAACGCAAGGGAGGGGAGGGCTTACCCATATGGTCCCAACGTGATCAATAGAGGCAGACTCAGATTCCGGATGCGCGATCGAGTGATCCTCCAAGATTCGGTCATCCTCTTGAGATCCAAATGGCGGTCTAAGCTTACTCTTTTCAAAGAGGATGCTACTTCCTGTTTTAAGAAAAATTTCATGACTACACGACATGTACTCTCAAGTACACGACATGTAATTTTTATTTTTTAAACTGTTCCCCTGGTAGCTTCTTTCCACCGCGACACTATTCATCCGTTGACATGAGTACACAACGTGTATTCTTGAATGCACGAAATGTACTGTCGCTCAACTGGTAGCTGACTCCACTACCTTACTGTTCACCTGCTGACTGATTACACAGTGTGTAATTACCTAGTACACGACGTGTAGTCGGTTTTTACAGTCTTCATCATTGACAGGCCTACACGCCCTGTGTACTCATCCCACACGGCCAAAGTACATGGCATGTGGAAAGGTACATGGAGTGTACCCATAAAATTTGGGATTTTTCCCATTTTCCTTATTTTCTCAAAAACACTTAAGGAAAAAGGATAATAAGAATCCCGTACCTCAAGAATAATAAAGGGGTGATTACATTTTTAGTTCTTTTTTATACATTTCACCACTTTTCTCATATCCAATGATCTAGCTTGTAATTATTTTATACTTCAAGGTCTAGTAGACATTAATATCTTCCCACATTCATGTACCTTTTACTCTTTACTGAATTTCCTACAGAAAACATTAAATAACATCAGAAACATTAGTTTGTGTAAATATAACTATTACATATAAATTTTAATTAATAAATTAAAAATAGTTTTTATGACTATTAGTGAGTCATAAGTATTAGTGAGTCATTGGTATCAATCTGTAAGAATTAGTCTGTCAGTATCGATCTATCAGCATCAGTGAATCTCTGCATCGATGAGCCCTTTCCATCGGTATCGATGAATCGGGGCATCAGTGAGTCATTTGTGTTATCAGTCTGTTCGAGCATTGGTGATTCATCATCCGTGACTCATTTAGAACTATCGGCATGTCTCCCACTAGTGACCCATTCATCAGTGTGTCTCCCATCAGTGAGTCGTCCAACAGTGAGTCACTTGAACTATCAGTGTGACCAATCATCAGTGACTTGTCCATCGATGTGACATTTTTTCTATTGGTGAGTCCAGCATCAATGTCTTCTTTGATTGGTGTCTTCCTTAATCAGTGAGTCCTCATCCGGAATTCATCCAATAGTGACTCCTTTGAACTATCTGTGTTAGGGACATTGAAGAAACTTAAAAAGTGTCTGTCTTATATAGAATAATACCAGATCAAGTGAAGTTCCTAATTACATGTAAATATATATTTGCAAATATATTGAAATATAAATATCCATGACAATATATTGACTAATTGAAATGTATTATATAATGTGACTTAATCTATCCAATTATAAATAGAAATTGACATGATTGTCATTACTTAAAACATAATATGTGAATTATCAAGATTTTAAATTAGGCATGAGTTGTGATTATTAAAACAACTATCTCCCAAAGGGTCCAAAAATCTCCCCCTTTTTGAAAATCACAAATCATGGCATTAATGAGTTATAGTTGATATTAAGGAATAAAAAATTACTTGACTTAGCATATCAAACAGTGAATGTGAATGCTCAATTTAACTATAAGGTCATTCCTTTTAAGATCCCCCTCAATTATTGTATGAGAGGAATGATATAAAAGGGTCTTTTTAAGAGAGTTATACCAGATCATTTTCATGCTTCCCCTTAGTAAGTTGGATTAGAGCAGTCTGAGTGATTTGTATCAGTGGTGGGATATATATATATATATTCTATTTATTACATGTCATATTTCCTATACCAGAATTATCCCCCTTAGGTTAAGAATTTATTCCATCCGTATCTTTTCCCCCCTTTTGGGATTAGAAAAAAGGTGAAAATAAATAGAAGTAAAAAATAAAAAATAACATAGAGAAACTTGAAAATATGAAAGTCAATATGATATTCATGAAAGAAAAAAATTACAAATATCAAAATACATTCATAAAAAATTCAAGTACAAAGACCTATTAAATAAAAAATCCACAGCTAAGGCTTTGGATTTGGAGGTACTTTCCCTTTGGCTGAAGGATCAACAAAAGGTTCATGTGGTGGTGTTGTGGCTGTTAGAAGGGGTGGTCAAAATGAAAAAACAGGTAAAGAAACACATGTAGGAACATTTTCTTCAAGGATGGGTCTCCTCTTTGACAGTACATGACTTGAAGGATACTTCTTGATCACTGGCATGATCTAAGATAAGGCCTTAGGTACTATCATCTGGGTAGGAAGCAGAGAACCAGATGCAAGGGAAGTACCTACTGGGACCAATATTGCTTCATCTTGCACATGAAAGTAGGGCTTCAAAATCTTGATGAAATCATTAATTATTTCTCCTCCATATTGAAATGCCTTCTCAAAATCTTCCTTGTTCTCCATTAACTTTTCCAAGGTGGGAGTAAAATCCATCAACTGACTAACTTGTCTTTTGAAGTCCTCAATCAATAAAGGGATTTTGAGATTCCCAACTAAGAACATACAGTTTCCAATCAGATCATGCTTGGTATAAATTTTTTAAAAATACTTTCCCACATTTTCTCTTATCTACATTTGAGCATTAGAGGCTTCATTGGTATACTATCTCACCGTATTATAAACAATTTCATTGTTTCTGTGTACCTTATAAAGGGTATCCTTATTAGAGTCACTCTAAATACCATTGAGCTCTTCCCTCATCACAACCCTGAGGGACTTCATATTGGTTGTAGGTTTGGTAGATCTCGAATTGAATGCACCAGAGATCATTTTTACAATAACATCATTTTACTTATTCAAATATGTACTTAGAAGATGTGTAACCAGGTTTCTAAGAACCTCTATAACACCACCAATAATGTTATTGAAATCAGTGGTTAGAGATTCCAACTCATTACTCACCCTCTTTACTTCTTCTTTCAGTATTGTATTGTTTCTAATGATAGTATCGACTATATTAATTAAGTTAGGCTGAAACTCATGAATATCCATTCTTGCACTCTTAGCAGCACCAGATTCTAAAATACTCATCGAAATAGAAGCTTCATTTATGATTCGAATAGCATATATCACTAACTCACATATATCAGTCTTGAATGGTACAAAATAAGCCTTGGTGACACAATAACTAGGCACTAATGGTACAATAGGATCATCATCAGTTAAGACAGGTGGAGTAGGAGAAATCAGTTCCACTTCACCTTGTGCATGTGAAGCAGGAGGAGGAGCTACCATCTCCTCATCAGAATCATAGTCCATCCCAAAAATAATAATGAATCCTAGATTCTTATTCCACTTGCGAGAATAGGTCCAGTCTCTAGGTTCCATTGTATCAATCCCGACTCTTCTACCCTGAGGCTCAGGTAAAATCTCAGCTTCATCATCATATTCTTCCCATACTCTAAAAAAGACAACATTTTGAGGCATTGGTACTAACTAAACTTCAAGTTCAATTCAAACGCCAGCCACTTCAGCTACTCTAGGCACTCGAGGCTGTTCCTCAATCCGAGGCATAGGTTCAATTTGAGATTCTTCCTCTTCTTCTTCTTGGCCTCCAACCATAATATCATTAATATCTTTAATTATTCCTTTATCTTCATCAGGGTTTTCATTTCCAATCTCATTTCCAGCATCTCTATTATCATCTCTATTAGCATCCTATTCAGCAGGATCAGTATCCCTTTGCCCAACAGCCTCAACATCTCCTCCATGCACAGATTCCTCACTAGAACTAGCTCCATCTTGTCTGGATTTTAGTGAGTCACTCACATGCTCACCATTATTATCATCATCATCATCATCATCATCATCATCATCATCATCATCATCATCTTTGTCATCACCATCAATCTTTCTCACATATCCTTCAACTCCAGAGACCTCAGTCTCTTCCTCATCTTCATCACCTAACAAAGGCTTTCAAGAGGTTAATTCCAATGGTGGACTGGCAGGTCCATAAGACATATCTTTAGGGATCTCATCTATATCTGGGTCACTCCTATCATCATTAGAAGACCCCTCTTCCCTAGGAAGCTCAGGATCTGCTCCCTCTTCATCTGTATAAACAACCTTCTCACTAAGTTTAAGAATTAGATCAGTTGAATCCTTTGGTCTGGTAGGATGGTCAATGGGATTTTAATTCTCATACAATTTCTCCTCATCAACTTACCACATTATCCTCCATGGGTTCCAAAATATCTTTATCCTCTTGCAGAATAACTTGTATAAGTAGAAGCCACTACAAGAAGTGATTACCTCATCACCATCCTCTACACATCCCAGCCTCTTTAACATTATAGAGATAATCTTAGGGTAGTATAAACAGGTTTCTTTCTTGGATGGTTTGATCATATCAGAAATTTGTACCATGAGGTACCTAGATAAATTCAATTTCACCCTATTATTCAGCAGATAAATTAGAAAGATATCATGATACGTCACAACTGAAAAATCTCCCTTGGCCAGATTTGATGTTGAATAAATTTGAAAATCAATCTTGGATCTCCATATAAATCTGTGGAAGTAGCTCTCCTTGAATCCTCATTTATAGTAAAATACTTCAAATAATTTTCATAGGAAAATAAGTCTGATGTTGGAGGAATATTACCCTGATAATCAACATAAATTCTCTCATGAGGCATCTCCAAAAAATTGGCCCACTCTTTTGAAGAAAAAGAAATTTATTTTCCCTTCCCCAAAGACTTCATCTGAGCCTCCTCAGCTCCTTACTGAGACAC
Source organism: Viscum album (assembly GCA_963277665.1). Taxonomy (NCBI): domain Eukaryota; kingdom Viridiplantae; phylum Streptophyta; class Magnoliopsida; order Santalales; family Viscaceae; genus Viscum; species Viscum album. The sequence goes on from OY728156.1 coordinate 1,282,103,018, forward strand.
ATTTAAATTGAGATAAAAATAATATACCAGGTTGGGATAAAATGGTATCACATTATTTGATAACCAGCTGATCCGCCCTTGAGATTCCAACACTTTCAGTAGGAGAGACTTGCTATCCAACATCCACTCGACAGACACTTCCTTCTCAGTATTTACCACGCGACTTCCCAGTACAAGCTTCCAAGAACTTGTGGCACTACTAGATTCAACTTTTTGTCACTTAGAAACTAGTGATTCACTCATTCCTTCTATCAAGTGTTTGGTTCTCACCATTCATAAGGTTTGGGTTCAAAGAGGCAGTCAAAAGTTCAAAGGTAGAGAGGTAGAGTGTCGAAGGGTAGAAGGTTTAAAGGTTGTGAGGGTAGTGAAGAGTCGTGGATCAAATTATATTTATCATTTTGCGATTGTATCTCATAAAATAGAAAATATAATAAACATAAATAGAAAAGAAACAAAACTGTGTCATTTTATTTAAGAAAAAAAGATTTACTAAAAGGTCCTTATAGGCATCAGTTTCATACTAAAGGTATTACACTATCAGCTTCATTTGATCAGTTTCACACGATCGGTTTCACTCGTTCGGTTTGACAGATCATTTTGACAGATCATTTTCATTGATTGGTTTGACAGATCAGTTTAATAGATTGGTTTGACAGATTGGGTTCACAAATCAGTTTGAAAGATCAGTTTTATAGATTGGTTTCACAGATAAACATATTTTTCTAAGGGGATAAGATTGGATAGAATTTATAGATTTATCATTCCTAGTTCATGTATGATGTAGCTCAATATCTAAGGGTTTAAGGTTTTGGAAAATATGTCAGCAAGTTGATTTTCAGTCTGAATAAACTCAAGAGTTATATCACATTTTTGATAGTGATCTCTCAAAAATTGATGTCTTGCATCAATATTTTGTTTTCTAAAATGAGAAATTATATTTTTAGAATTATTAATAGCACTTGTATTGTTCAAATTTATGGGGATATGTATGAATTGGAATCAATAGTCTAATAAAGTGTGTTTTATCCACAAAATTTGTGCACAACAACTACCAGCAGCAATGTACGTTCCTTCAACAGTTAATAATGCCACCAGATTTTAATTTTTACTAAACCATGAAATTAGAGACATTCCCAAAAAGTGACAAGTTCTAGAGGTTCTATTTCTATCTAATTTACACAAACCAAATTCATCATCAGAATAACTAAACAAATCAAATGGTTTTCCTCTCAGGTAGAACAATCCTAAATTAGTTGTATATTTGAGGTATTTCAAAACACTTTTAACAGTATTTAAGTGTGACTCTTTTGGGGTTTCTTGAAATCTTGCACACATACACGCATTGAACATGATGTCTAGCCTACTAGCAGTTAAGTAAAGGAAACTTCCAATCATTCATATGTAAGTAGTTTGATCAACTGATTTCCCATTTTCATCATGATCTAACTTTCATATAGAACTCAAAGGTGTTTCACTACTTTTAATGATATCAAAGCTATGTATTTTAAAAATACATTTATTACACTTTGATTTATAATAATACCTTCTTTTTTCTAAAATATTTGAAATCCAATAAAATATTTAAGTTCACCCATCAAACTCATTTCAAATTCACTTTGTATCATTTTTGAAAAATCATTACATAACGAATTTTTAGATGAACCAAATATAATATCATCTACATATATTTGAGAAATTAAAACATATTTAGAAATTATTTTTATAAAAAAAATTAGGATCTGTAACTCATTTTGTAAAACCTTTAGAAATAAGAAAGTTACTGAACCTTTCATACCAAGATCTTGGATCTTATTTCAAACCATATAAAGAATTAGATAATTTGAAAACCTGATTTGGAAAATTTGTATTTTTAAAACATGGGGGTTGTTCAACAAAAAAAATCCTCAATTATATAACCATTTAAGAATGTACTTTGGACATCCATTTGATAAAGTTTGAAATCCAAGTGTGCTACACATGCAAGTAAGATTCTAATAGCTTCAAGCCTAACTACTAGTGAAAATATTTCCTCATAATTAATTCCTTTTTCTTGACTATAGACTTGTAAAACCATTATACATTTATTTCTAATTATATTTATAGCTTGATCTACTTTATTCTTAAACACCCATTTATCTCATATGGTCAAGATATCTTTAGGTCTATCAAAAATCTTCCAAAATTTATTTCTCTCAAATTGGTTAATCTATTCTTGTATATCCATCACCCAAAATTCATCATTGATTTCATAATTGATATTTTTAGGTTCAAGTTGTGTCAAAAATTCTTGATGTTCAACCTGATTTCTCAAAAAATCTCTAGTTTGTGTTCCTCTATCTAAATCTACCACTACAACATCTAAGGGATATTTTTTAAGGGTCCTAGATGGTCTAGTAAAAGTAGGGATAGTTATTTAAGGTTCATCTCTTAGTTCTGGTTCATTATGGATAGATTCTGGAGAATCTCTAGAACCTGATGTTTTTATATATTTTTTTATAAGATGGTTAAATGGTTTTTCATTGATGTCCAGATTGGACATATCATCTTTAAGATTCGTTAATGAGGTCTTAGGTTCACGCGGATCTGTTTCATCAAATTTGACATGTATAGATTCTTCCACACATTTGGTTCTTTTATTAAAGGCTCTATAATATTTTCTTGATGTTGAATTTCCAAGGAATATTCCCTAATCACTGTTAGAGGCAAATGTATCAAGATTATCTTTAGTGTTAAGAATATAAATTTTACATCCAAACACTCTAAAATAATTTAGCTTGGGTTTCCTATTATTCTATAACTCATAAGAAGTTTTCTTAAGGATAGGTCTGATTAAGAATCGATTTATTATATACCAAGCTATATTAATAGCTTCATCCCAAAAAAAAATTGGCAGGTCATATTCATTAAGAATAGTTTGGGAAATTTCATGTAGGTTTCTATTTCATCATTCTACTAAACCATTGTGTTGAGGTGTCTTAGGTGTATAAAAGTTATGAAAATAGCCATTTTTTGAAAAAAAAAAGATTAAAAGTCCAGATTTTCAAACTCACCGCCATGGTCACTTCTTAAAGATTTAATTTTAAGTCCACTAATATTTTCTAAAGTCCTAGCATACTTGGTAAAATGAGAGCAAGCTTCACTTTTGTGAGCTAAAAAAGGTCCAATAATACATAGAGAAGTCATCTATAAGAACATAAACACAGTGATTCCCATTGAGACTTGATAATCTAGATGGTCCAAACAAGTCCAAGTGAAACAACTTGAGAGGTTCAAAAGTTGTAACTTCTTTCATTTGTTTTGAAAGAGATTTTATGTTGCTTTCCCTTTTTGACATGTATTACACAATTTATTGTCTAGTAACTCTAATATGGGTAGGTCCTTAACTAAACCTTTTCTATTAAATTTCATAAGGGAGTGTACATTAAAATTTCCTAGTATTATATGCCAGAGCCAAGAATCTTTGTGAAAGGTAATTAGAAAAGAATCATACTGTGGTACTAGTATGTCTATGTTTATTGAATATACATTATCATTTCTAAGAGCAATAAATACCAGGTTATTTTTGGAATAAAAAACATGTTATGAATCATTTTTAAATTTTTAATTAAATAAATCATTACACAGTTGAGATATGATAAGAAAGTTATAATTTTATCCATCAACATAGAGTACTATTGAAATAGAAATAGAGTTAGGGTTACCAATATGGCCTAAGACGATGACTTTTCCTTTACCATTATCACCAAATGTGAAATGTATTCCATAAATCTTGATGAGATTCTTGAATATTTAGAAGTATCCTATCATCTATCTTGAAAATCCACTATCTAAGTACCAAAGTTTTCTACATGAACTCTTTAGGAAATTTACCTACAAAACAATTTATCCAAGAAATATTTTTGTACCCATATTTGTCTAGGTCCAGAAATATTAGTAGTAAAAGCTTTAGGAACTCACAATTGTATTATGGGTTAACTATATTTATAATATAAGGTATTTTAAAAATAATATTTGTTTTTTCCGAAAAACTTGAGGTGGTAAAAGATATTTCAAAATTGGAACATGTAGTAAAATTTTGATTTTTGAATAAAGAAGCAGATTTTCCAGATTTTGGTATAAAGTGTGTTTTAGACAAATTACTTCATCATAGATGATATAATATAACATAAATATACTTTGGATCTACCTATTTACCAAGAATTTGTGTAAGAGTATCTTTTCTATTCGTAAACTTCTCTAGATCTTTCTCCAATTGCTCATTAGACATTATTAAATCATTGTTTTCATTGAGCAGTTGGGCATTATTTTGTTTTTCAGTTGTAAATTAATATTTAATAGTTACAGTGAGATAATTTTGTTTATTTAATGATTTATATTTATCTTTTAATTCATTACATGTTTCTTCTAGAATATTGCAATACTCAAACAATTCAGCACTTGTCATATTTTCATATCCTCTTTCATTTTCAGAATAATAATAATTGTTTGTAGGATAGTCTAATGTTACCTCATATGTGTTTTTCATAACACATATTTTCCATATAATCTTTCTCAATATGAGATGATGCGGATTCATAAAATATATCTTCAGATGCACTCCATGTGGCCTTTATAGATTTCTTATTCTTCCTATCCTTATTTTCATACTTCTTTTTATACTTTAACTTTGGATAGTATGCTTTGACATGTCCTCTACTCTTGTATTCATAGAAGACAATATCTTTAATTTTTTCACTTCTTTTCTAGTCCTTTTTCTAGTTTCCTTTGTTTTCATACATCCCTTTATAATTGGTATTTCTAAAAAACTTATTTTTCCTATAAAATTTCATGAATCTTCTGGACAACTGATCCATCTATTCATCACTATCTAATGTTGATTCACTAGTACTGGATATTTCAATAGAGGATATAACCTTTTAGTTATCCTTATTTTTAGAGCCAGTAGTCTTAAAATCGACAGAAATTCCCTTAGGTTAATCCTCCTATTCATTGTCGACTTTAAGCTCTTCTTCATACATCATCAGTTTCCATTGAGTTCTTTGACAGGTAATTTGATGATTTCAACTGATTATCCAATAGAAATAGAAGTTCCTCTCCATCGATCAGGTAAACATCTGATAATTCTCATGATTTATTCTTTGGCAATAACATATCTTTCTAGAGAGATCAGAGTGTTCACTATTTCATTAAACCCGAGACAAATGTTAGAAATAGGCTCATCAAGATTCATCTTAAAATTATCAGACATAATAGTATAATTATTTAATCTGATCTCTATCACATTAAATGTTCCCTCATGGGAAATAGACAAAGTTTCCCAAATCTCATGGTCAATTTTACAAGAAAAAATGCGATTAAACTCTTCATCTCCTAGTGCACACTATAGAGTATTCATTGATTTATAGTTATTGTTATAGGAAGTCTTGGTAGGTTCATCCCAAGTATTTATTGTAGTTTTAGGGATTGCATATTTCCTTTCAATAGTAGTTCAAATTTAAAATACCATGATTTCTAAATGTATTTTCATTTTAAACTTCCATTGAGCATAATTTATTCCATTAAAAAAGGTGGTTTATTAGTATCATCTCCTTCTAGTCTATTATATATAATATAAATTGTGAATAGATTTAAAATAGATAAAAATTTATAAATAACATAAATTTTAAGATCTTTGAAATACAACTACAATCATAGTATAAAAGGTTTGAAAAAGGTTTGATAACTAAAAAATTCCAACCTCTTATGATACCAAATTCTGGTCGGAGTAGATTACTCAAGAGGGGGGGTGGGGTGAATTGAGTATCTATATAAATTTCTATTTGAGTCTTTGAAAATTTCCACCAATTCAAAATATAATCTAAGTCATTTTTTAGTGAATTTATAAGAGTCAATAATGTTCAATTAATTTATCAAAATATTGATTAGTTCTTAGTTACATCAATCTAAAGATTAACATAACTTTTGAAACTGATCTACTAGTTCAAAGAAATTATAAACCCTTGATAAACTAACTATTGAAGTTCAATTTATTTTTATGAAAAATGTAATAAACATAGAGTAAACTAAAAATTAAAACATAGAGGATATAAATAAGAGGTTCAGTCTCAAGGAGAGACATAGTCCTCCCTACTTGGTGATCACCTAAAACCAAGAAATTTAAATTAATAAAAAGTTTTTTCCACACCCTGGGTCGAGGTTCACATAATAACATAAGGCTTTCCATGTCACACTTGACCTCTACAACAATTATTCGTGGGAAAACAACAAAGAGTTCACACATGAACTCTTCCACATTTCTACATGGGATATAAAAGGATAAATAGAGTGTGAGTTTAAGGATATCAAGTATCCTCCAATTATTCACAAGAGTCAGTGCGTATGTAACAGAAAAATACATACACTGATCATAAATTTAAATAAAGGAGAAAAATAGAGATAAAGATGTAGAAAAATCTTTGGAAGGCTCTGTGTGTTATGCAGTGCAACTTTGGACTCGGTTGATGTAGTGGAAATGGAGTTTGAGTCCTATTTTGGAAGTTGACCCTAAAACAAAGTATTATAGTCTTCTATGATATGGATTCCAAGAGTGTAAAATGTTCAGATCCTTTTTTATAAAGATGTTTAGTGTAGCTTAGTAGGTTTATCTTGTCTTGTTGATCTCCCCGTATGTTCTTCCTTTGAGTTTTTGGGATTTTGAAGTAATCTTGAGAGTTTCAGGAGTTTTCAGTTCTTTTTTTAATTTTCTACAATTTCCTCATATCCAATGAGCCATCTTGTAATTATTTTATACTTCAAGGTCCAGTAGAAATGAATATCTACCCATGTTCATGTACCTCATATTGTCTACCGAATGTCCTACAGACAACATTAAATATTTTTAGAAACATTAGTTTGTATAAATATGACTGTTAGATATAATTTTGAATTAATAAATTAAAAAATAGTTTTTTGACTATCGGTGAGTCATAAGTATCAGTGAGTCATTGGAATCTGTCTAGCACCATCAGTCTATCAACATTGATCTATTAGCATCGGTGACTCTCTGTATCGATGATCCCTTTCCTTCGGTATCCGTGACTCGGGGCATCAGTGAGTCCTTTGTGCTATCGTTCTATCTGGACATTGGTGAGTTATCATCAGTGAATCATTTAGAACTATCGGTGTGTTGCCCATCGGTGACTTTTTCATTGGTGTGTTTCCCATCAGTGACTCATTCATCATTGTGTTGCCCATTGGTGAGTCTTCCAACGGTGAGTCACTTGAACTATTGGTGTGACTGATCATCGGTGAATTGTCCATCGGTGTGACGTTTGTTCTATGAAGGAGTCTATCATGGGTATCTTCTTCGATTAGTGTCTACATCGATCAGTGAGTCCTCATTGGTAAGTCATCCAATGACAATACCTTTGAACTATTGGTGTTAGGGATGTGGAAGAAACTTACAAAGTTTCTGTCTTATACAGAACAATACCAGATCAAGTGAAGTTCGTAATTACATATAAATATATGTTTTCAAATATATTGAAACATAAATATCCATAATAATATATTGACTTATTGAAATGTATTATATAATGTGACATAATCTATTTAGTTATAAATATCCATTGACATGATTATCATTGCTTAAACATAATCTGTGAATTATCCGGATTTGTAAATTGGCATGATTTGTGATTATTAAAACAACCATCTCACAAAGGGTCCAATGGATTATTTTTAAAAATTATTTTGAATTGAATAATAAATTCAATATCTTGAATTTTTATTCTTTATGGGTGGAAAGAATATTTTTATGAGTTTAATGATAAAAATGAAATATTTCATGTTTTATGATTATGTTATGGTACTTGGGAATTTTTTATGATGACATGTGGTTTCATTATAAAACAAGGATAGGTGGTCATGTTATTAAACAATGAAATGTGTATCTATTATAAACCAAGGATGGGTGGGATTATTATTGACTTCAAATGCATTGTGTATGAAAGTCATCTATATTGGATATTTCATTTGAAAGAGTGATATGGAAAATTATTTCTTAAAGTTGTATAATTTATTTATATATTATTTTAATGGGGTTTTTATGTAAATATTATGATTTCACAGGGTAATATAATGAGTTTATGATTAAAGGAAAATATATGCTACTTCGTAAGGGTAAAAAGTATAACTTTGGGAAAAATGATTCTTAATATTTTCTTGATTTCAAAGAAACATTTATGAGTTTTATTTTTTTACTCTAATATTTGTTATGAAATGGTTTATGAGAGTATTTGGGAAGAAAATTTGATTTTTTGAGGAAGAAAATGTTAATTATGAGGCCAATGTTTATTTTCATAAAAAGTATTTTTTATAAGTATTCATGAACCAACAATTTTATTTCTTTCTTTTATGCCTCTTATGAGTTTTTTACGATGAAACCACATTTTTAAAAAATTATTTATAGGTTTTAAGGATTTTTAATATCAAATAAAAATTCAATTTGAAAATCATAAATTTTTAACATGAATAAAAAATAGGTTACTTTTTTCAAAGTTTTTTATTATGAAAAAATGGATACTAAGGGGAGTGTCCAACATGTATTTTATGAGTTTGGCCTAATTATCTAAATCTAAAAACCTGAAAAATACCTAAAATGTATGAAAGTTAATTATTATCTAGATACAATATATTATTTAATGATTAATGGTGAGTCCTTATAAACATCCTATAAACTTATAATAACTTATGGTGTATTTTATTGATTACAATCATTTTTTATGTTATAGAAAATAATTAAATGATCAAAACTAAGAAAAAGAGATCAGTCTGTATATTTTTTTTTGAAAATATATGTATAATAGTTTTTCATATATTTATGAATTAACATAACATCAATCTAGTATCGAATGTGCCTACAATGATCCAAAAGTGATTTTTTATAACTATAACACATTCAAATTATAAACATGTTTCAAATGATCAAAACTAATTAAATTATATTGGATTTTCATTAAAATTTATGATAATAGTCATCAGTTAAGTAGTAAACTATATTATCAAAATGAATATCTATCCAAAATTCTAAAATATTATAATTATATAGAGTGAATTTCTCAAATTTTTATTCTTTTTTATTATAAAAACATGTGTCAAATGATCAATAATAAGAAAACATGCTCATGTTGTCATGAAATTTCCCTTTAAATAACTATAAATTAATAATAAAAATGTAGAAAATAATTATTCATAATTTTAATGTGTTATGTGTTTAAAATTATTCAAAACTAATTTTTATAATTATTACACTTTTTAATGTTTTAAATATTTATCAAATTATCAAAAATATGAAACAAGATTAAAATATGGTGGACATTTTGGATGATGACCCTTAAGGTATTTATAACCTTTAAGAAGAAACAACAAATAAAGCCAACATTTTATCAGCCAGTAATGATATAATGTGGTTCTATAACTATTTAATGTTAAATATTTTTTTTGTTAAATGATTAAAATACTCAACATTTCAATAAATTTTAGGTCAGTAGTAGTTGATTACTTTGTGAATAGTAAAAATATGTCGTAAATCATACCAAGAGTGCAAAATAATAAATTTTTTTAATTTTTTCCATTAAATATAAAAAATAAGATTTATTTTCATTTATTTAGGAAAATAGACACATTTCATTATTTCAAAAAATGTCTATTAATAATTGATCTATTAATAAAAATATTTTCAATGCGTTGCAATATTTTTTCTATTATTTATTTACTTTTAATATGTTGAGATATTTTTCGATTGATATTGAAAAAAAAGAATATATTTTCTTATTTATTAATTTTTTTTGAAATAATACTGATCAAATTTAATTATTATAAAATTTTGGAATGTAATTAATTATTTCTAATACTAGAAATTATGTTGGTTTCTTTCTTAATACGATAAATAAATATTGTTTTACAGGATGTTAGGGGGTGAAGTATACTTACCTAGGAATGTTTCACCAGAAAAATATAGTTTTTATCCATTAGATAAATTAGAATTTATAAAGGGGTGTATTTATCAAGGGCTTTAAAATGTCAAAAAAATACCGTCACCCATCTCAGTGTAAGAAAAGATTGTGTTTTTTAAGCATTAATAAATCGGTTTTTTAGCATTGATAAATATCTATTATATAATAATGTTTGGAATATTATGTGGTTTTAATCATTTCACCTTATATTTTATCATAATATATATAAGAAATATGATTTACAATATATTTTTTCATCATATTAATTAAAAAACAACCTTCCATTTGTTTTCTCAAACTCTTAATATCTATTAGTTTTTATTTCTAACCTTTGATTAAAAAAATCATCTAAAAGTGAATTTGATTAAAAAATATAAGATAATTCATTTTAAATCAATAAATATTATAACTTTTATAATTTTTAACAAGTCTCCATGATATATAAAAAAATGAAACCACTAATACCAGATGGTGTTAAAAGGAAGTGTTTGAGAATAGTGAAAATAAAGTCCCTATATCCCAGGAATCCTAAAAAATAAATCAAACATGCAATGATAGGAAAATATTTTTAGAAAAATAAACAATTAGATCATTGATTTTTAATGTATAAAATTATAAAAATGAGTGGTAAAATCCATTGGATCTTGTTCTGATAAAATGATCAACTAAAAATTGATGAGTACATGACAAAAATTTAAATAAAGATAATAATATAAAAAAGAATATATTCCTTAAAACAAAATCAACATTGAGAACAAATTATTTCAGAATTAAAATTGGGAAAGAAGAAAAGAATTATAAATTTAAGGAGAAATAACTAATACATGTTTATTAATTTATTATTTTTTTATGTTTAAGGAAAAAATTTTATCAAATTTAGTTCTAAAAACATGAAATGATTTAAAAATTTTCACATGAGTCGAGGCTTTCAAAACTCATTTATCCATTTCATGATTTTCATGTAATACTTGAAGGAAAATTGTGAAACTCTTTAGTTGTTTTCTAATTGAAGAAAAAATAATTTCTTATAGTCAATTCTTCGGGGATAAATAAAATTAATATAAATTTTGACATATCTAAAATTATTAAACTAAATAAATATATATTTTGTGAAGAATATAAAAATATATAATTATGGTGTAACAAATTAAATATCTAAATATTAATAAATATCCAAATATTATTAAAATGTGTATTCTAATAAATATATATATACTTGTATATTTAATTTGAAAACAAAGAAAAAAATTGAAGGAGATTTGTATTTAGTTCAAAATACACACACATAGATATATATTTTGTTTTTATTTATATCATACATATTTACATTGTTTAATGAAAATATTTATATTAATATTAATATTAATAATAGTTAAATTTTAAGCAATAAATATGAAATATTATTTTTTAAATAATTCTGACTTTTATTAACTGAATATAAAATATTTAATTTTAATCCACCATTTTAAAACCAAAATTATTATAGGTTTAGTTTTCTATAAATATTATCATATTTTGGATAATAATTATTTATTAATTATTCATACTTTAAATCATATAATCAAGAATTAAATAAGTTTAGTAATGTTGGAAATGAAAGTTTATATAGAATGACATATTTATTCATTGTTGAAAAATATAAAATATGTTAAGATTTATTATTTTAGTTATTAATTTCTTAGAAAATTTACTGAGTAGAAAATAATATATAATATTATTGAAGATTTAAAATATGGTATAACTGAAATATCTGTAAAATTAAAGACTAATGTAATAAATATTATTATCATCGTCTTCAATGAGGAAGATATATCCCATATCCATGTATATAAATATCATTCCAATGTCTAATTTATTAGATGTGGTGTGGTGGTGTTATAATTAGAGGAGGTGGTTCTTCTTATTTTACTAATACCACATCAACACATACTATATATGGATATGTTTCCACTATATCCTCATACAACTAAAAAGGAATCTCGTTAACATTATATGTAGATGTATATGTCTGTATTAATAGGTTCTAGATTGGATCACACATAGCTGATGATGAAAATGTAATAATTTTTTTTAATGTATCATCCACTAGAATATTAATTGTGTCTTAATGAAATTTTAGTAGATTGGAAGGATATCACTCCTCCTAAGCTTCAGCGATGTCAAGATGAACATCATATGAAGATGATATATTCATTGAAGGTCATGTATGAGATGATGATGGTATATATAATATTCATGTAAATATTTATGATAATGGAACATTCTATGAAATCAATGTAAAGTATGAAATGATGGTGGTATATTTGTTATTAGTTTAAATTTGAGTGATTTAGGAACATTATTTGAAATCAGTATCCCTATCTTAGTATTGGTGGGGGTTGTGGTGGTGTATTCTACTTGGGGGGAGGGGGGAATATGATCATTTGGAGACTAGTATTTCTATGTATCATCTTTATAAACACTAAAATATATGGAATTCACAAGACATACAAGGGACATGAATTCTCTTTTAAAAAATTCCCAATAGAAATATATCCCCTCATAAGGATTAGAGATGTGTATAATTTGCTCTAATACCAAAGACTGTAAATAAAGTATTGTTGAAGCTAATACACAATATGAAAGAAACTCTTTAATGAAATATACTAAATATACCAAGTTGTGGATGCCACTCTCATTATACATAATTTACTATATATATATATATATATAAATATAAGTAATCACCCAAGTCAGATTGGTTAGTATATTTTGGGATCCCTATTCATGATTAAATTATACAGGGTACACCTATCCCATCAATCTATGTGCAGTTGGGGCTTACTTGAGTGTTAAGTGTAACAACTCGATATTTCAATATGTATTTATTATTTAATTGAATATTTTGTTTTATATATTGTGATACATGAAATACCAAATAGCTGTGATGCTTTTATTATAATGAAAGATAAAAACTAATACGTTATAAGGTTGAAATATGAAAAAATATAAATAAAAGTAGAAGTTGTGTAAATAAAAAAATATATAAAAACAGAAAATATTTATCATCATGGATTTACTTGACGATATTTAACAGAAAAAATATGGAAACAAATAAAATAATTAGGAATATAGTAGACATGATTATAGAGAAGTAAAATAATAAATTTTAGTGAAGCAAGTAAGGCTATATGTTGGAATATATTATGGTAATTAGTTATATGAATGTTGAAAACATATACATTATATATATATATATATATTGAGTATATATATATATATGTTATTTATATTTAATTTTTTTGGAAATGAAGATCAAATTGTTTATAGGTAAAAGAGATATTTTCAATAAAAATATTTTTAGGTGTGTAAATTTATTTATCATAATATATACAATTAATCAATGTTTATAAATGGTTTTAATGGAATAAGTAAATAATATAATCAATTTAATAAATTAACATTAATTTAATTATAGTTATTATGAAAGGAATGAGAATAATGCCATTTTATGCTTTAAAAGTACAATTTTATAAAAAATAGATTTTAATTGAATATTGTGTGAGAATATTACAATTAATTTATTAAAATTTTAGAAATGGAATTTTATAAACAGAATATAATTTTTTATATCATCATATAAAAATTATATCTGGGTGAAATTTTGGGATTTTTCAAAAAAGATTGATTTTTAGTGAATTGAAAAAATACAGATTTTTGTAAAACTGATTTTTATTCTCATTGAAAAATATCCTTATGATTTTAATTTTATATTAAATTAACATAATAATAATTTATTTATTTATAATCTAATTAATTATATAGGATTTAATATTATACCTTCTTCTGGTATAAGTTTATTCTTGGACTTAAAATTCATTTTTTAAAAATAGTTTTCCATTGCATTTTGTATTTTTATCTTAAATTAATTACTATTAATTATAGAAATTGAATATTAATAAATTTATTCCATATTTTGAACTAAAAGGTTTAAAAATTTAAAATATTTCACATTTATTTTTGGTCATTACGAATAGAAACCATAATAAATATTTGTCAGCTCGGTAAGGGAAAACATGGTTAAAACCATGATGTAATTCTTTAAAATATATATATAACATGGAAATATACTATTTTATGAGTTTATTTAGACCAAGTATTTATTTTAGGGGTTAAATAATAATTTTTAAAAATTATTTAGAATATTGTAATCTATGCTTGATTTTTTTGAAGATAATTTATATTTTATTCAATTTAAAAACATTTTTTGTGTTTTTTCATGTAATGGTATGGTTTGAAGGTTCCTTTTAGATTTGGATTGATAAAAAATTATAGAAACACTATTTTTTATAAAATAATAAAAAATATTTGTGAAAACCACAATTTTAGTTTATTTCAATGTAAGATGACATTTATGCTTAAATCAGATATTTTCCCAAAAACCGGTTTTCATGTGTTTTGTGTTCTTATATTAAAATTAATTTATGTCACCCATATAAATTGGATATGATAAAATTAATTATAAATTTATAATAATCATTTCAATTTTTTTATAAAGAACCTTTTAGTTTTTTCATATTATCATGGTAAAATGTTAAGTTATCATATTTATGGTAAAAATGGGTTTAAAGTGGTTTGAAAAGATAAAAAGGATTAATATGCATCCAAAATTTTTATAAATGCGATTTTTTGAGTTTATTTATACCATATCACATATTATATTCAAATTTGGGGTTCCTTGGTTCCACTTTACATGATTATGGTATATATTATTTAATATTTTATGTAATTCCAAGTGTTTCATTTCCCTCAATTATAATAGGGTGCCTCCTATGCTATATTCCACACAACTTTTGACCACTATATTTCCACCAATACCTTATAAAGCCTCTCCAAAACATCCTTAAACACATCATATAGGTACTTTTCTTACCAAAACACCAAACCTATAAGGCTTATAGTGTAAGACAAAGAGGTTATCCAGAGAGAAGATGTAAGTATGAACCGACCTATTTCAAATTTATATATTAGCATACATCCTTCAAATACTTTTTAACTATGACGAAATAATAAAATCATTCTCTTACATATAATTAAATTTTATTATTATTATGTTAAAACCATTTTTATTCTCATTTTTCTATCCCATGAGAAATTAAAACAACGCTCATGCGTACATGTAGATTACCACCTCCATGAAGTAATGTGTTTCGTTTTCATCGACACAAAACAAGGATAGGTATTATGATGGATTTGATAGATATATATGATATTCATGATATATTAATAATTATTTAATCCTAATATATCATTTACCTTCTTACCCTTCACCTGTTAAAAAATGACAACATCGCTCGTGCATACGTGTGGAATAACACCTCCACAAAGCGTTGTGATTCAATTTTCATGTACATATTTCATGGGTAATTATAAAATAATATTTTATGTATAAAAATTATAATTATTTCCTAATTATTATTGTTTATATTATAGAATAATAAACTCATTTACCATGGCTGACACACCAAAACTATTCTGAAATTATGAACTGAGCATCCTCAAAACTCTCAACATGAACTTAAACGATTAAGTAATTAAGTAGAAATTTGAAACAAATGAAATAAATTATTTAATGATAAGTTATTAAACCCAAAAAATGTTCTCAAGGAATTATATAATTTATATAAGTTCATTATAAAGTATTCAAAGAATGTATGTGAAAATTGGTAGATGAGGTAATGGATTTCTAGTCTTAATTTCCATTTTTTGACACTTAAGATATTTTCACCAAGTGTTTTTTGGTCTATAAACTACCATATATATGTAATTTTTCAGACCATTTTAAAATTAATGGGTTTAAAATTCCATTACATGTTCTTTCTTTCATTGTTTCATTGGTTATAAAGTTTTCACGTCATAAGGGATACTCTACCTTAAAACCTCATTTTAAATATTTTAAATATTTATTTTCTTAATATTTTTCTTTTATGTACTTATTATTAATATTATTTATTAATTTGTCTATATAGATATAAATTAATTATAGAGAAAATTTTAGGTTTCTTTTTTATTTTTTCCAAGGTATTCAATAGGATTTTTTTCATTTTTTATACCATATATTCTAACAATATTTGAAAATATCTTAAGTGTCAAAAAATGGAAATTAAGACTAGAAATCCATTACCTCATAGACCAAAAAACACTTGAAGGATTTTCTCACTATTGTAATCATTATTTTATGTTTGTATTACTTTATAAGTTTCTATATTTTCATTATAAAATACCCTCCTTCCCTTAGTTCTAGGAATTTCATCTTTTAGAAGTGGGTTTTAAAGGAAAGGGAGATATCAATATCCAAAAATATTTTAAGTATGGGTTTTAAAGGATATTTTTTATGATTTCAATTATGTAAATTCCTGTTTTTATGTGTTTTATGCATGTTATAGTCCTTAGAAACTATTTATGATGATGGGTGAGTCTAATATAACTATCCAATGTATTGGGTAAGGATTATATTCTATGGAGAATTATGTTGTAATTTACTGTGGAGATTATTCCAATTGTAAGGGTTCTTGTAAGGGTTCTATGAATAAGATGTCCCAAGACACCTACATGACTTTTTTATTCTTCATAATTAGTTTTAATGTAAAGTTTTTTATTTATTAAGGGAATTTAATTATCATTTTTAGTGGAATGATTATATACTTTATGGATAAATGTTACATTTTTATGGAAATGTTTTTTAGGGATTACCATGTTTTCTAAGAAAACCTCTTGATTATGTTTTCCTTGATGTTTTATTATAAAGCATTTTTTGAAAAACCTTTACTAGTAAATATGATTTCATGTGTAAGTAAATAAATATTTTATCTAAATGTTTATTATATTAAAGTAAAACTCTATTATATGATATCTTGGTTTTGAAATGGACTAACAAGTTTTTTATATTTCCCTAACATAGATATATATATATATATATCCAACTAAAATTTTCAAAATGTTTTTCATAGTGTTTTAGAATGAGTTAGAATAACTATGAAAACATTATTTGGAAAAAGAAAATATGGTTATAGTGGAAGAAATTCCCACTTAAAGACATGATTATTGTTAAGTAAGAGTTTTTCCTAACTCTATAAAACTCTTAACTTAAAAAGTCCTTTCATGTATAATTGATCCAATATTTTTGATTTATTTTTTATGTTTTGTATGACTAAAATTGGGTCATTTTATTTACAATAAATGATGAAAATGTAAAAATTATATATTTTTTTACTTGATCTAGGAGTATCGATTTAGGGTCCTTACCGTTGGTATCAAATAAAGGGTTTAGATAAATTTGGGGATTAAGATGTTTTCTTTTGAGTTTAACTTATGTTTCATAGATACTATCATAGTTTTATATGTTTAAGATTGATCATAAGATAAAATTAATAAACAAACCTTTTAAAGTTTTATGTGATGGGATTTTAAGATGTTTAAGAGTATTTTTAAAGATATTTATGATAATTGAAACCTTGGGATTAACATGTGTCTTAGTTAAAAGGTTATTTTAGGAATAATTATTTTATATTTCATATACATAAGATTAATGTTATTGATAACTTTTAGGTTTAAGTAGATATTTTATATTGATGTAATTATAGTTAAATCAAATAAAATTGTTATTATATGTTGGTGACATATTATTTATCATATAGATAACTACGATATCACAAATATATTTAGTGATTATGAGATTAATGATTTATTTGAAGAATTTAAGTGTTTTGGGAACATTATATAATTAAGGTAAATGGATTTTTTTGGATAATATGGATTTTTATCTGAAGAATAATGGATGAATTATCTTTTAGAAGTATATATTATTTTCTTTTGGATTTATACTGATCCTATCTATTTATTGAAAATATTATAATATTTTAAAGATTATATGATTAGAGTATATTTATTTGTTTTTAGGTATATGAATTTAGTAGTGATTTATTTTATTTATAGATAAATATTATTTTTATCTTGGAAGAATGCATGGTAAAATATTTCTAATTTTTTTTGATTTTGAACTTTATGAGGTGTTTTTTGAATAATTTTAATGTTTTTTATTTATTGAATAATATAAGTAGAACATTGGGTGTTAGTGTTGTGAATTTTGAGATTAACATTGTATTTATTCATATAACGTTTTATTAATATTGGATATTATCTTTCCGTATTTTTACCCATTTTTATTTATGTCCAAAGATAGAAGTAATAACAAGTTATCCTTTTTTGGATCATGTTGTCATTAGAATTTTATTTTAGTGCCTCCAGCATGAAAAATTCATCTTGAATATTCATATATTGGAATAAGATATTTGATATAAGTAGAAATTGATTGAAACAAATACAAAGAATGAAATTGTGTTTATGAAAATGAAATAAGTCAAGTAATTATATTTTATTAGGTTATCTATGTTGATAGTAAAAGAATCTAAATAATCTTTTAAAAAATATATTAAATTAAAAATGTTATCCCTATACCTTAATTTTTGATTAATTTATGTTCTTATCTATCCCCTACTGAATTATGGTTTTTTTATTAAATTTCTATAAAAAAATTTCTCAATCACTCTAAATTATTCCTTTGATGTTAAATGTTTCTACCTATCCATATTTTAATGTCTTATTAACGATATCCTTATTTAGGACCCTAATAATGTGTTATTTTAGGTGAACTTTATATTTCCATTCTCATATTTTTAAAAGGTTTTTTATTATCTATTTTTATGATGTGTATTTTCAACAAAGGTGTTTATAAATATTAAAAAGGGCTTCCTTTCATGATGATAAATTTTATCTTCCACTCATTGAAATTGATTCAAAAATTATTTAAACTATTTTTATCAGGAATGTGATAAAATTTTGAGGAATTTGTTTTAGTGGGTACAATGAAACTCCATGAAATTTATATATATATATATATATTAAATTAATATTATGTTTTATATATTTTGAAAATGAAAGATCAATGAACCGTGATACTTTTATTATAATGAACGATATAATCTAATACATTACTAGGTTACAATATGAAACAACTTGAAGAAACATACAAGTGGAGTAAATGAAAATATATATATAACTAAAAAAATGAAATATTTGTTCTTTAATTTCACTAGGATAATTATGACCCCAACTAAAACTATGGAATCAAGTCATAGAATTACGAATACAATAGACATGATGAGAGATAAGTAAATGAATAAACACTAATGAAGCACATAAGGATATATATAGAAATATAATATGACTATTACATATATGTACATTATACACATAACCATTATATATATACATTATATATATAAATTTAGTCATATTTAAATTAATTTTTTTTGAAATGAATATAAAATATTTTATAGGTAAAATAGATATTTTCAATAAAACTGTTTTTAGGTGTGTAGTGTATTTTTAAATTAATAGATTAATTTAATCACTATTGATATATAATTTTAATGAAATAATAATATTATATCATCAATTTAATTAATTAAAATTCATTTAAATATGGTTATTAGGAATTTAATGGGAAAGAGGCCATTTTATGTTTTAACATTACATTTTCTTCAAAAATGATTATTAATAAAATTTTGTGCAAGAATATCATAATTAATTTTTTTAAAATTTTAAATTGTTATATTAAAAATAGAATATAATTTTTTAAATCAACATATCAAAATTATATTTGGGTTAAATTTTGGTATTTTCTTGAAAAGATTGGGTTTTCAGTGAATAGTAGAAAATACCATTTTTTATAAAACTATCATTTCATTTCATTGAAAAATATTATTATGATTCTAATTTTATATTCAATTAATGTAATTTTAAATAATTAATAAATAATATAATTAATTAAATAATAATTATCATTAAACATGATTTTCTATAAGTTCATTTTTGACTTAAATATGCATTTTTCTAAAAAAATCATTTTTTTCATTTTTCATTTTTTTATTGAATTAATTTATTCCAATTATTGATATTTAATCATGAAAAATGTATTATATACCTTTAATCATTAATTTATTTTTTTTAAATAGGTTACTTTTATTTTTGGTCATTTTGAATAGTAACCATAGTAAATATTCATTACCTCTGTAAGGGTAAAAAAGCGAAAACAAGGATAAAACTCTAAGAAAAATCCATAAAATATATATAATGCTTAACTATATAATAATTTTTTTTTGATTTTTTCAAACCATATATATGTTTATTTAGTAATATAATATATTTTTAAACATTTTTTTTAATTTGGGAACCCAATATTTACTTTTTTAAAGATAAGTTATATTTTATTCAAATAAAAAACTATTTTTGGGTGTTTACTTTTAATGGTATAGTCAGAACATCCCATTCCATTTTTCATTGACTAACAATCATAAAAACCTTCCTTATTTTATTAAATATCAAAAAAAAATCATGAAAATTAATTTATTAATTGATTTCAAAGTAAAATGACCTTTACACTTAAATAAGGTAATTTCTTAAAAAACTATTTTCATGTGTTTTATGTTCTGATCTTAAAAGTATTTTTTTTCTAAATAAATAAATTGAATATGATAAAATGAATTAAATTTTTTTGTTATCATATTAATATTTTTTATGATAACCCTTTTAATTTTAGTCATGTAATTATGTTATCATGGTAAAAAGTTACGTTATAATGATTATAGTTAAAATTGGTTTAAAGTGGTTTAACTAAAATAGGAGGCTTAATATGTTTCCAATTTTTTTCTAAATGTGATTATTTGAGTTTATTTATACTATATATCATATTATATTCTAATTTTGGGTGCCTTGGTTTCACTTTACATGATTATGATATATATATAATTTAATCTTTTAAGTAATTTCAAGTGTGTCCTTTCCCTCACTTATAAAAGAGAACATCCAATCCCCAATTAGATAAACATTCTGAATGATCTATTTAATCAAATAAGTACCCAATTTACTCTAAACAATTTCTCCTCATGTCCTAAAGGTATTGGTCTAATCAAAAGACCATGTCTTGAAGGCTTAAGGTGTAAGACAATGAGGTTATCCAAGGAGAATGTAAAAGTCCTAACTGACTTATTTCATGTTTATTTCATATTCTACCTACTTAAAATATTATTTAACCATTATTAAATAATATAATAAAGATATGAAAAATATTTAAATGTTATTATGACTATGGTAAAACCCTTTTTCATCTCATTTTCCATTCTATGGGGAATGAAAATATTGCTCGTGCGTATGTGTGGATTACTACCCCCACAAAGTGATATGTTTTTTTTCATCACCACCTCCCACGAATGATTATTATGATGGATTTAATATATATATATATATATATATTATATTCCTAAAATAATTATTATTCTATATATATAATATACATTATTATCTTTAAACTTGTGAAAAATTATAAGGACATTCTTGCATACGTGTGGAATATAACCCCTATGAAGTGAAGTGATTCATTTTTCCCATATTCCATTCATAGATAATTATAAAATTTTACTTTATGCATAAAAATGATAATTATTTCATGAATATTATTCTGTATATGATGTAATAATGAACTCTTTAATGAATTTCAACACACTGAATTTGTTTTGAAAGTATGAAGCAAACATACCCGAAACACGAAATTTGGACATAACCTATTAAGTAATTAAATATTTATTTGAAATAAATGAAATAATAATATAAAAATAAGGTATTAAACATCTAAAAGGTTCTTAATTAATTGAATATTTAATATATTTTCATTATAAAGGAGTTAAATATTGCACGTTACAAGTTGGGAGATGAGGTAATGTGTTTCTAGTCTCAATTCCTTTTCTTTTAGACTTAAGCTATTTTTACCCGATGTTTTATTTTTATGGTGTATAAACTACATTATATATGTATTTTATAATTTATTTTTAAAATTAAAGTGTTTAAAAATCCATTCCAAGTTCATTCTTTGAATGTTTCATTGGTTCAAATGTTGTCACATTAGAAGGGGAACTTATCCATAAAACCTCATTTTAAATATTTTGAAGATTTATTTTATAAACCATTTTCTCCATGTAAATATTATTAATGTTATATTATGGATGTATTTATATGGAATGAAATGAATTATAAATAAAATTATATATATAATTTTGACTTTATTTTAATGTTTTTTAAAAGCTATATTTTTATCTATATTATACAGCACATTTTGACTTTATTTTCAAAAGGTAAAAGAAATGTTCTTACCTCACATATACAATGTCAAAGGATTTTAATTCCATAATAACCGTTATTTTATGTTTGAATTACGTTATAATCATCCCTATTTTAATTATGAAAAAACCCTAATTTCATGTGTTCTAGGTATTTTATTTTTGAAAATTGAGTTTTAAAGGAAAGGGGTATATTAATATCTAAAAATGTTTTACTTATCTATTCTAAAGGATATTTTTATTAGTTTAATGATGGAAATACAATTTGTTTTTGAATTTAATGAATGTTATAGTACTTAGAAACTATTTATGATAATAGATGAGCCTGATATATCCCTCCATAGTATTGAGTATTGATAATGTACTGTAGATAATTTTATTATAAATAACTATGTAGGTTATTAAATTTGTAAGTATTATTATAAGGGTTTTATAAAGATGATGTCCAATGACACCTACATGAATTTTCAATGATTTCTGTTGAGTTTTCATTGAAATTTTTTTATTTCAAAAGGTAAGTTAATGATTGATTTTTTTAAATGAATGATTATTCCCTTTAGGCATAAATGACATGATTTTTTAATTTTTTTTATGGATTCTTATGTTTACTAAGATACCATCATAATTAATATTTTTTATTAATGTTTTTTATAAAAAGTGTTTTATGAAAAATATGGGCAGTAAAGATTATTTCATGTGTAAGTAAATGATTATTTGTGTTAAAAGTTTAATATGTTAAAGGCACACTCTCTTATATAATATAATGGCTTTAAAATGGACTAAAAAGTTTATTTACTTTTTTATATATATCTCCTATGAAGATTTAAATGCTCATATCCTAATTATTTGGTATTATTTTAAATATATCCATAGTGAAAATTGGTAACATTAGGTAGGATTTTGTTCTTAGAGCATATAAAAAATAATTTCTATATATTTTAGCTTTATCTTTATTACTACCTATAATAAATAATTTTCTATTAGCAGTATATTTCTAAAGAATTTGATTAAGATAGATTTATAACTTTTTAAAGAAACTAGTAACATCATTAAAATGTTGTACCTCATTTTGTAAGCTTTTAATTTTGTCATCATGATTAGTGGAATAGATAACATATTTTTATAGTCTTTCTTTTATATAATAAATATGGTTATTCAAAGAATATTTTTCACTCATGACATAGTCATAATATTTTCTAAGTATATTGTTATTATCTTTCAATATTTCATATTTATATTCTATTAGAGTATGATATTCATTTAATTATTAAAAATATAATTTTTTAGTTTCAAATTTATATTTATGCTAAGAATAATAAAAATAATTTTCCACTAGTTCATGTTCCATAAAGCACGTGTTATATATTTTTTACTTTGAGTGTTCAAATTATGATTTATAAGATGGGTTATCATTATATTATATTGAAACACTATAGTCATAGATTTTATTTTATTCTTATTATATATAACATTCTTGAAGAAATTATCACCAGACATCTTTTTGTCTTGAATTTGATGGAATTCAAGAATCATATATCCAATATTTATGAACTCATTTCATCTGATTTCTCTATTATTTATATAAAACATTTTATACTTGTAAAATGATTTCTTGAATCCTATTATATTATTATATATTTTTAAAAACTATTATAAAATTGAGTAAGTTCACTATCAGAATCAGAACTTTCTGATTCTTCTTCACTAGATGAGTTAGAGAGAGATATTTCATTTAATTTATTTTCATCCTTTATTGTAGAAATCTAAAAGAAGAATTTTAATTATTAACCATATTATGTAGTCTAACACCAACTTCTATTTAATAATAAAACACCATTTTTTTACCAATATGATATTTTTTTTAAATCTTTCATAGTAGTAGATTTTCAAATGTTAGTTGAAATTATACTCTATTTGGGGGATGAACTCTGAGAACATTAAGAGCCTCATCATGTTTAGTAATATGGGTTCCTAATCTTGCTTCATTATTTAAAATTTTATTCATACTTCCATTCATAAAAGTGATTCTCTCACCATAAATCATTCTGAATGTGTCAAACTTTAATTTTCTACTTTTTACTTTAGATATCTTACATTATTAGTACCTTCATAAGATACCAATATAGTATTCTAGATTTCATATACTAGAGAAAATTTAGAACATACTTTTAAAAAATCTATATCAACTCCAAATATGATTTCATTAATAGATTTTGAGTTCAGATCATATTTAGCTCCTGTAGTGGAGTTCCATTTTTTATCTCCTTAAAGAATTTTGTATGGTTTGAAAACTCTCATGTAAAATTTTAGGCCAATGTTTTTCATATAGATAATCATTCGACCCTTCCACCATCTATATTTATTCCTATTGAAATATAGAGATACATTCATAGACATCCTTCTTTTTTATCCGAACTTTTCACAACTAGATCTTTGAAATTTAACTAATGAAATTTGTTTCCTCAAAAGTAACAAACTTTGATACCAATTTGTAGTCAGATATGAATTTTATAATGAATCAAGTGGGGGGGTGATTGAGATCTTGAAACTTTCAACTCATAAAATTACCATCTCTTGTGGTATGAATTATTCCATTTTTCTATTATCATAAAAAAAATAATGAAATGAAAAATTGTAAGATAAATATAGAAAAAAAAGGATTTATAATGGTTTGGGGGACCAGGATTCACCTGTCTACTCCACTAACTCTCTACTCCATGAGTTTGGGGATTTTCACTAGACCATAACTTTTTATGGGGGATTCCCAGCCAGGCTTAAGCTGTCGCATAGTAGACAAGACAAAAATAATTCAATGGAGATATATATTTACAATATATATCAATGGTATTAACATAATTAGTTCAATTAGTGTAAATAATTACAAATATAAAATGTAATATATTGATATATATTTAACACATTATTTCATGAAGTAATTGATAGATAAAGAAGAATCATCCAAGGAGATTAAATGTCTTCAAGGAGTAGCTCTGGAGGTTATTTAATTGAAATAGATATACATCTATGAAATGAAAATGAGATGCTCAGGAAATTATTATGTAGTATAGAAAGTCTATTTTTGTATATCATTTTTCATGTGTTCATATATATATATATCAATATGAATCTACATGTTCTTCTTTTTATACTTCCTATTTTTAAATTTTATCTCCATACACTTGTTTATAAAAATGATCAAGCGAATAATTATATTTTAAATATGAAGTGAAAATATCTTAATTATCATGATTCCATATTCATCAAAAATAGAGTAAACAATGGTAGTAGGTTGTAGGAGATCATGTACTCTGATATTTATATTTTTTGAAATAGATGCATTATTAATATTTAATTTTTCTTATTTACATGAATTATTTTTTGATACACATTGAATCATATGTTTAACTTCTAAAAGATACAACTATGGTAAAGAGTGTTACCAAATGATACTCTAAATCTGAGGATGAAAATCGATCCTTAGTATGATAACTGACCCATGTAAGATAAATGTCCGGGAAGTGATATTCTTATAAGACAATTCCAACACTATAAGATAAAACATACTTTCTAAGAAAAATGAATTTTCATCTTTTTTAAATTATCTATGTGTAACATAATTTACTTATACTATTAATTTTCATTAGACAAATTGAGATCCCTGTATGAGAAATTTCTTATCACAAAATCCATTAGCTTCAGCTTTATAAGCATGAATTATTTAAATAATTTAATTTAATTATTCCATATAATAAAGTACTTACATCATAATATAAATTAATTACAACCAATGATACATCACTTATGCTAGTATTTTGTAATATAAAATCTTTCTGTACAAACTAAATTTTAATGAAAGCGATGGGACGGTCCATAAGATAATTCTTTAGCATGTATGATAAATCTAATAACACAATGGAAAATTCATAGGATTTTTTTAATATATAATTCAAAGAATTAAATCAAGTTAAGAATATAATATATGACATCGAAAAACATAAGATAAACATATTAGTAAAATAAATGATATTTTTTTATCATTAAAATAAAAATATGTTTATGTGATATAGTGTAACAACATAAGTCTGTCCAAAAAAAGATAGTATGAAAAAATGTGTTTTTTCTTCAATCTTGGGAGAGAAGGTCCTGGTTGTCTAAAATATGTTCATAACTTCCCAAAACTGTAGTCCACCCCATGATATTCTTACATAAATACACACTCAAGATCTATAAAAATGGAATCAAAATATATCTTCAAGATCTTACCTAAATCCATAGAAATCATTATAGGTGTGGTTATAAGTCTCCTATTTATTTATTAAAAAGTTATCTCAAATTGTTTTGATAAGATGGGATGAACCCATTTCTTTATTCAGGTAGTAAAAGGATTTTCTATATGAGAAAAGTCCCAAATTAAACCATGGTATTAAGCATCAATTCATTTGAACCTCAAAAAAGTGAAGACATTCTAAGTCACTTACCATGACATTAAAAAATATAATATTAAAATATTAACCAAATTTAAATATTATGACACCACATGACCCAAGAATAAAAATTTATTAATCCACAATGATATTATCTATAGTTTTTCAAAAGGATTATACACCATTAATTTTTCAAAAACTACATGAATATGTATTACATGTTATTACCATGTTCGTGAGAAAATTTTTATTTCATCCCAAAATAATTCAAAGAATTGGTCTAAATATGAAAAATTATATTTATGAGATCCATGAATAATTTGGTAACATCGATCAAGATGAATGGCATAACCAAATATTTTAAATTTCCATATTGACATTAAATTTTTATTTTCATAATATCCTTTGGTCCCACAAAAAGATTATTATGCCAAATCTCAAATCAATAATTGAAAACCATTTAGGCCCTTTCAAATTGGAAAACAAGTCATATATTTGAGTCAAGGGGTATCTATTTTTTATAGTTTCCTGATTCAATTTACGATAATCATTTCACATGAACAGTCTCCCATAGGTTTCTTTGGAAAAGAGAATTAGAAAAACCTATGGAGAAATACAGGGATGAATAAAACCCTTGGACCCCATATACTCAAATTAAAATTTCTAGTCTATAAACTACTCTATAGATATCCTATATAATAGATTTGAAATAAATTAAATTCTACAGACTAGCTCTATCAAGAACTATGTCACATGAGAAATATGAAACCCAAAAAATCCTCTCGAATCACATCAATGAGTAATCCCACCACTTGTGTAAATTATTCACGTTTTGTTGTATCAACTTCTTCAAGAACTACGAAATACATCTAAGTGGTATGAGTTCTAATTTATTTTCTTGATCCTACCTAAGTTTATTTAGCTTATAATCTCACTCTCACATAAGAACATACTGGTTTCTATCAAGACAAGATAATTAGATTCACCTATTTTAAAAATCAATACGGGATTTGAATTGGTATAGACAATATTTTCCCAAAATAAGATAAAATATGTTCATATATACTATTTAAAAGTACTAAAAATGTATAAATTACCCCCCAAAAGAGGATAATATAAACACTTGATTACTTCTAAAAATTTAACAAATTGGATATCAGTATTCCTGATACCTGAAGTTATTTCCAATTTTATCCCATATTAGGATACTAGATATAATAAACCATAACTTAAAGGATATATAATTAAAAGTGTAATAGTAAGTATTATAATTTATCACATTCCAATGATATTTTTGGTTTAGACTTTTAAATAATTATGAAAACTAATAACCAATGAAGTGGACACTTCCTCAGAATGTACATTCTTTCAAGAAAAATTTCTTCATATGTTTACAATCCTATTTAATTTTAACCCACATTATTCTCTAAATAAAAGTATTCATTACTGAATGTTTGGACTTTATATAGTTCAAAAAAATCTATAAAACCTATAAAATCATATCATAATTTTGTATGAGCCGAAAAATATCAGTAAATTATATAAAAATAAAGGAAACCCATTTCCCAATTTAAAAATAATAAAATCCATAAAAATATTTATTTTCATACATATAAAATATGATAATAAATAATAATTTATATACTCATGAAATAAACTTCATTTCCAAAATATTTTCATAAACCATTTTTTAATAAATCAAAATCATAAAAAAATACATGGGAAAACATTGGAACTCGTGAAATCATTTCCTTGAAAAGGAAACATTTCAACTTTCAAAGATTTCATTTATCATATGATCATTTTTTATGTCATGAAATCAAAATATTTCCAAAAAACTCAAATAATGAATAGAAAACCCATATAAGAATCTTAAGACACTATATTAATGTCACTCCTATAAAAACCCTTACAATTTAACAAATTTACTTATTAATTCCAATATAATTTATTCATAGAAAATATTATCACACAATGCATTTTAAGGCTATATCGGACCCACCCATCATCATATATAATTTACAAGGCACATGTAATAAAAAAACAAATCATTACTTTCAATTTATTAATAAAACTCCTATAGAAATTCATTTAAACCCATATACATAAAAACTTATAATTATACCATAAAAATAAAAATAAAAAACCTTATATTTGAAAACACTTTTAAATAATATTCACCAAAAAATGAAATTTCAATTACTTTGTAAAAAGTATGAAAACATAAAAAGGGAGATTTATAGAAAAAAATGGACATGAATCTAGGAAACAAAGGTCATGAAGTATATGTTAAAAAATTCTTTTCATAATAATGTAAAGAGAGTTAAAAGTTACCCTTGTGAAAAATGTTTTTTTAAAATTTATAAATAAAGTAAAAGAAAAATATAGAATGGATATAACAATTATTTTAATTAAAAATATTAAAATTACTTATCAAATTTTAGGAACATGGGTATGGAAGAGAATGATTTGGAAGGTATACATTAACACATTCCAAATATATTTTTAAAGTAAAATCCCTTACCTTAGATTTACACTTAGTCAGAAACTTTATAAATTTGATTTATAATAAATTTAGATGTATTATACACCTATATGAGAACCATTTTTATTTTTATCTTATGATTTACCATTAAATTATAATTTATTATGACCCATTTATTTATAATTATTCTTTAAAAATCATTATTTATGTGTTAATAGTCCTATTTTCCATGCATGTTTCGATTTATCAGTGTCGATCCATTATCCTTGGTCATGGTTTTATCACATAAAAAGTTTTAATAATGTTATAAATATCATATTTATTTTATTAAATAAAATTTTATAACTACCCATGTAAGGTAGAGATGAAAAATTAAATACATTTTTTATATAGGTGGTATCCCACACATACACATGAACGACATTTTCATTTTTATATTGGAAGGAAATTAAAGAAATTAAATAGTGGTTTCTGAATCATATTTATGTCATAAATTCCATATTTTATTATTAAATCCATATTTATAACCATCCATTTGAGATGGTGATGAAAAATGAAATGTTTCGTCTATGGATGTTGTAGTCCGCACATACAAACATGTGACATTTTCATTTTTTAATGGATGTAAATGAGATAGATAATTGGTTTTCAAACAATATAATAAAATTTTTATATAATAATGATACCAATTTCATAATATGTGTATTATTATTATATATTTGAAAGAGGTGAAATATAATAGAAACCTGAAAGAACTTGGTTAGAAAAATTAAACCATACTTGGATAACATCCTTTAAAAAACCATAATTCCTCATAGATTTGTCTTTCTAGAATAAAAAAATCTTTCTCATGGAAAAGAGATCTAGGAATGGATTTCTCTAGGTCTTGGATGAGTTATAGTGATCAATGTTTATGTATAAGTGAGGGGAAAAGGGGATCCTATTATAAATGTGTGGAGTGTCACCCCTATAAATACTATAAACATTAAAATAATATAAAAGTATTTCTCAAGGTCAATGCAACATCCCAGTCTGGGTGCCACTATATCTAATGCCATGAGTTGGTTCACCACATGACCTCAACTATGCCTCCCTATATTCCAGAGGCTTCCGACTATTAGAGAGGGTCTAATAGATATTATCGGGGAGAGTATAACTTATTTACTAGAGTAAAACAATAATGAAAATCCAAAATAAAAAACTACATTCAATAATAATAAATACCAAAAACATCACAAACTACATTATCGAATGGATGATGTACCCAAAAATCAATATAGTAAAACATTCCTTGCCACTAGTGTCAAGTTCCACAAGAAAACAATAATTAATACATGATGAAAAATCCCCAAAGTAAGTACAAACATCAAGTACAATTCCCTTATCAATGCTCTATCCCAAACTCAATACCAACCATCTAGCATTTGAGTGTTTCCCTTATCCTAAAATGCAATCCTGATGTCTTCTCGAGTACCCAATAAAATATCAAGGATGGTGTGAGTACAAATAAATATTCCACCACCAATGGAGTCTACATGAGTATAATAAATAATGAAAACATAAAAAAAATATGATTCCATCATTTAATAGTTTTAAAAATATTCATATTTTGTTTATTTATATATTTTACCTGTATTCATCAAACTTTCTTTGACTCATGTTGGTCATCTAAACCATGTGTCAAAGGGGTCACAGGTTGGAAAATAAGGAGCATAAGTCCAATATCAAACATGGATTCAGAAATCCACGTCCGACCATCCGATCCATGATATGGAATGATATGTTCATTCCCTTAGTGTTAGGAGAATGAGTCCTTTAAATGAAAAATAATATACACAGGGGCACCAAAAGCATCAGTCTACCCTTCCCAAAGGGAGAGGAATATCAATCTAACATCCCCTAACCATTAGTCACATTTTTCATAAGTCAACATTAGTGACCCTTTTCATTAACAAATAAAACATAGGTTCACCTTTTCATTTATCTAATTTCAATGGTTCATTAAACTCAACATGTTCTCAATTTCAATAGTTATCCCATTTCATTATTCAAGAAAACTATCTTCATTTTTCACCAATTTCCTATCATTTAACTAGAAGGACAATACTTTTTAACCATTCATCCCATCTATCCCTTTAAAATCCATAACTCATTTAACTAATTAAAGTTAAACCTAATACCCTTTTATGAATTTTAAATATACTTACATTATTTTAATTGGTTTAATCTCATAATCCATTCAATTAATCATTTAAAAATTCAATTCTCATATTCAAGTGAGTGGTATACCCCATGAGTGACCATAAGTCCAATATAATCATCCTTAATGGATCCAAAAGAGATCATGATGGGTCCATTACATCACATAGAAAATCAATAAAACATTTTTCACCAAAGATAAAAATTCCTATAATAATAACACCAAACTAAAACCATATATACATAAATTATGGAATAAAGTCTGTGGGATATATTTTTAGACCACCTACCTCAAGTCCATTTATGAAAGCTCAAATAACCTTATCCACTGATTCAAACTCAAAAAAACCTTAAAAATCCAAACATATAATATGTTGGAAAACAATGGTTTAGAGTATTTGAAAGAAGAATAACAATTATGAAAATCCTCTTCCAGAAAATAAAATAAAAAGGTGTGATAGACTCACATAGAGCTTCAATTCTCACTAAATGGTGCTTCAAATGACTCAAAATTTTTGGAGGATGATCCTTAGAAGTGGTGAAAGATTTTTGTTCATCACCCATGCTACTGGAGATGGAGAGGGTAAGAATATTGGATAATAACCCTTAAGATTTAAGGGTAAAAATATATATTATTACATTTAATAAGGTGCACTTCTTGCAAAAATGTGTACCAACTTTGCACCACCCTCTATCCAAGTAGAAGCTTGGGTCGCATGGTCTCATGGGGAACTTGTACAGTTTTACAAACCTTGCGGAGTCCATGCATATTGATCTATCCAAAACCATATGATTACCAAGCTATGATTTCATGGGTTTTCAACCATTTACCCTCCCCCTATAGGATTCACAGTTAATGTACATGGTTAGTACTAACCATACGCTAACCACTCCCCCAGCATAGTATAGCCTATTTACTTCATTTTCATATCAAAAACCCAGAGGACACCCCCAAATCCCCTCATATTATTGAGAGGCATTTAATTAACCATTATTAAATTATTTAATCAAAATTTAAACAAGGAAGTACCTCATTGAAATGTTGAGATCTTAAAACCCCACACCTTATAACAACTTGTCTTCAAGCTATACTCCCAAGCCTCTTTAACCCTCTGAGGTAAAAAGGCTGGGTCAATAGGATCACATTTATTCTTCCCTCTCCCATGTTTCCTCATAAACGTTACCATGACGCCATAATGCTCAGATGAAAATCATAGTCCTACACCACAAAACTTTCTCACTATGATACACAATAAGAACGAGATGTTCCTTAAAGGACGCATTAATATCAAGCTCTACATAATCAAAATTGATCACATGAGAAAGTTTGGGGTGATACCGAAGAATCTGAGATACATTAAAAAAATATGAATATAACATTCTTAGATTTTAAAAGGAAACAATATTTTCGATAGTGTACAAGACACGCCACATCCAACTTAAACGAACAACTAAATATTATTATTTAAATGTGACCATTATAAAAAAGTTGTTAAATTGGTCAGTATGAATAGAAATAATTATTTTACAAAATAAATATAAAGTTATGAATTAATATTAATGAATTGGTATATTCTTATAAAATAATCACACAATTTTTAGTAATGATATTTTATTCTTAAAATTACATTTTCTTCAAAAATGGGTTTTTCTTATTTTTATGATTGAATATTATTAATTTATTGAAATTATAGAAACTTTATTTTTCAAAATGAATTTATTTTTTTAATTAATTATGTTAACATAATCTAAGAATTATTTTTTGATAATTTTCTAAAAATATAAATTTTTAATGAATTGTGAAAAATAATGATTTTTATTGAGAATTTTATTTTCTTTTAGTGTTTTTTCCAAAATAAATTATGTTTTTAATTAGTTTTAAATTTATAGTTAGTTAATTTTTATTTAAAATAATCTATTTATCTTTTAAATGGATCATATAGTAGAATTTAGTATAAAAAAAGTTATTTAAAAAGGGAAATTTTTGAAAATCGGCTTTCATTTTGTTTTGTGTGTTTATTTTTAATTTAAATTATTCAATTATGTATTCCGAATTTTAAAAAAAGGGTTAAATATTTTGAATTTTTGGTTTAAAATTTAGTAAATATATCCCTTTTATTTGTGAACAATATGATTAGTAAACTTAGTAATTTTAATTACCACGGTAAATGGTAAATTGAATAATATCGATTTATAAATAAAATGATAAGAACAATAAAATGACCCAAATGATTTCCTAGATATTATTGGATGATTTTATATTGACCATAATAAAAAAATAGTGTAATTTATAACCTTTTGGGGCCAATTAAATTATATTATGACCTTTATTGTATTTTATTTAATGAAATGTCAGACTTGTCACACACCCATTTTTAATAAGTATAATATTCTTAATATGGTTTCATATATAGGATATATTTGACTATAAATATTAATTTTAAAAATAAAATATTTATATTCATAGTGGTAATTTTCTTATGATTTAGTAAATAAATAATTACCTTAAATGGTTGCACAACCTTGATGCCATAAATATTTAATTTATTGATAAATCAAATAAAGTATATTAAAAATATTATAATAAATAGATTTTGTGATTAATAATGTGATAAAATGATATTATATATTAACATGAAATGTTAGGTATAAAATAAAATATTTGGTTCTAATTTTAGATGTTTTCTTGATATTATTAATATCAATGTAATGAATAGTTATAAAAAATTTACATCTGGATAATTTATAGTAAATAATATTTTGTTAAACAATACAAAACACCCAAAATGTTTTAATTCATATAATTGAATATAATAAGTTTTTAAATATCAATAATGGTCTATATATTGGGATTTTATCATATTATTGTAAATATATTAACCCTCATTGGGTTGAAATCCATGTTGTTAGAGTAAGAGTTAAATGGGTGAAATAAGGCTTAAAACCAAATGATAAAGGCCTAAATATAGTCCAAAATTCTATAGTTTTTATTTTATGAGGGTATATTACCCATAATAGTATTATATTTAATATAATTCACTTTTTATCAATTTTTAATTGAAAATAAGTTTATATTAATTTAATATTTTGAGGAATTCCAAGAGTGCACATCCCCTCTCTTATAAGGGGCGCCTCTTGTTATCAATAATTCAAACATAAAAACTCACATGGTTTAGAAAATACCATTTAAATAACATTAATATAATACCTCCCTTAATTATAGAATCATTATTTAGGAATAAGACAAATCTTAGGGGACTTATGGTGTTATGAAAATGATGTTTTCCAAACAAAATGTATAGTTTTTATCTAAAAGTTTTAATTTTGTTTCTTCTTAAACATACCTAAAACCTTATTCAAAAATGATAAAATAATAACTCCAGTATCCTAAATAAAATTATATTTTATTATCTCAGTGTAATTTCTTATATCCATCTACCCTTCCATTAAATTGGAAAATAATTCATCGTTCTTATGTACAATAGACTACCGCATCACAAATCGATGTAATTCTTTTTCTATCATCATCTGTCAAGACTAGTTATAGTGATAGAATTTATTTTTATATATGATATTAATGAAATATTTATTATTATGAATAGATAATATAGAATTTACATTATTACTTTTCCATTCACTTGAAAATGATAACGTTGTTTGGGAGTGTGTGTGAACAACCACCTCTACGAACTGATGTGATTGATTTTTCATCACAACACCCCATTGATGATATATATAAGTTTATTTAAATAAATAGTAATATAGAAATTATATTATTATCATTATGGAAATTTAAAATAATATTCAACTTCTTTCCATAATGATCGTTGGAAAATAGGAATGTTACTCATGCGTACGCATGACCCATCGTCTCCATGATTATAACATTGTTCATTTTTCATAACGATATTTAATGGATGGATTTAAAATTACAATTTATTTATGAAAATGATTCTTATTTCATGATTATTATTATAGATATGGTCTAATAATGACCACTTTGTCCATAGTCCCCAAACCAAGTTTATTACGGGCTTATAAACCGAATATCATCAAAATATCCAAAGTGAACTTAATTAATTGACCAACTGTATATAAGATTTTATTAAATAATATAAAGTAATAATTAATGTGAAATTGTTTCCTATAAAATTATAAATTATCCTAATTTTATTATTCTGGAATATATACAATATAATTGATGAGTCAGACTCAAAGTAAGAGATTGTCTTTTAAAAATCATATATTAAAGTTCCACTTTAATTTTCTTACAAAAGTAAAAAAAAGAATGTATTTTTTTAACTTATAAAACATTAGTGTATTTTTACACCATCATAACACCTTAATGATTTGTATTTTACTTTATATATTTTCATAGTTTTTTTAATGAAGAAAATTTCTCTTTTATTTGTGTATTTTTTTTAATTTTAAAAGCTATTTATTTAAAAAAAGGTATTTTTTTTATCCAAATGGTTTTTACCTGGGTTTAAAAGAGTTTTCAATGGTTTTATTCATGATACGACCCTATTATATTAATACAAAGGGTTGATCCCCATTATATATCATGGGTGACACCATTATAGCTTATATGATGGGAGTGTCCATATAACACTCTAATGCATTGGGCAATGATTTTTTCTCTAGATAATTATATTGGATTTTGTCCATATGGTTATTAAAATTTTGACGATTTAATGTAAGGTTTCTATAAGGGTTATATGATGTTGATGTCCCAAGGAATCTACATGACTTTTCTATACTTTATAATGAGTTTTCATGGAAATCATTTGTTCTCAAAAGTTAATAGAAAAATATTTTAAAGGAAAAATGATTCTCTTTTTAGATGAAAATGAATATTTTTAGAAAAAGGGTTTTAATGGATTTTCATGTTTTTTAATGAACTAACATATTTATTATTTTATGACCCTTACTAATTTTTTTTATCGCATCACATTTTAAAATATTTTTCATAGGTTTTAAGGATGGGTAATAGAAAATAAGATA
Source organism: Viscum album (assembly GCA_963277665.1). Taxonomy (NCBI): domain Eukaryota; kingdom Viridiplantae; phylum Streptophyta; class Magnoliopsida; order Santalales; family Viscaceae; genus Viscum; species Viscum album. The sequence continues at coordinate 1,282,139,337 of OY728156.1, forward strand.
TCAAGTTGAAAGTAGTGAAAATCTGTCATGAAAATATATCATGTTTTATTTTAGAAGTTTTATATTATAAAAAATGGATACTGATTTAGAAGTTTAAAATTAGTATATAGGTTGGTTTTTATGTATGATTTATGACCTAACTCTCTAAAAATATAAACCTATAAGATTATTGGAAATTAAATAATATGAATTCTAGTTTAAAGATACTAGATTATGTGATGTTTAAGGTCAGGTCCTCATAGTTAGTATTAGAGGAAGTGTTAAAAAAAATATGAATTATAAGTATTTATTAATCATAGATTGAGTCCCTCGATATATTATTCTATTAAAATACATTTTTTAAAACTTTTTTAGATCAAGAAAAATTCATTAAAAATTGAAGGAGGATAATCCCAAAAAATATTTCAGTCTCTTCCTGATGAATTTCTTGTAATTATTATTTTTAAGTCATGTACTTATGAATTTAAAACTTTTTTTAACATACATCTCTCCTATGAACATTTGTGTGAAATATTAATCTTCTCTTATATACCTTGATATCTACATGGTTCATGGGTTGTTTTTAATCAAATCATAATTTCCCAATTTTTTCATATTTCCCAAAAAGGTCAATATCATCAAGGAATTTTAAAATATTTTAACCTATCACAGGACTTTGAATCATATTATGATTTTAATATAGATTCCAATGAAGGATACCCTTCATGTATCATATTTATATTTTGTTTTATCTTATAGTATTATGGCGCATACTTATGATATTTTAAAAGGACCTTAGATTTAAAGTTTTAAACAAAACTCAGTCTGAATGTTTTATAAAAATCAATTTTTATCTGATGTTTTAAAATTATATGTCATCAAAAAATATTTCTCAAAAATATTTATCTTTCGGTGTTTACACAACCCACAAAATATAATTTTTATTTGAAACAAATGAATCAATGGAGTTTAAAGAAGCTCTAAATCATTATTGTGATGCATGGACCTTATATCTACATGAAAACATTAAAATGAAATTAAGAGGTCACTATGATCAAGTATGAAGTTATTTTATTTTTTCATAATTTTTTTAAAACAAATAGAGTTAAAATTTAAAATTTCTAGATATTAAGGTCTTTTTGAATTAAGATGATGTGGTAATTATGTGATGATATAAAAAATGAAAGGTATGATATAACCTTTGAGGTTAAAAAATTATATTTAAAGATAAATATATTAAAGTTATTTTTGAGTATGTTCATCATAATTTTAGGAATTTTATTAGAATAATATTGTTTTATAAAAGGATATCCAGTATATTGGGTGAAAACTCATTGTGTGCAGCAAGGTCATAGATTTTTTCCCACAATCGAAGGATGACATGGGCGCAACACCTACCACTATCCTACATGACTTCCATATTAGTATGTAATTTTATTTTTAGTTAAAAAGTTAGATAGATGAAGAATAAATTTATTTTGGGAACACATGTTTTATTAAATAGATAACCATGGGATTGAAAAATGACTCAGTGTTAAGTGATTAATTATATTTCAGAAGACATTCACTATTTTGGGGACCCATTATGATTAATGTAAATTGAATACACAAAGATTTTATTTTAGGAATAGAGTTTGAATAATATTTTCGAAGAATATATGTTATATTGTGTATTTATAGTGATTTAGGTCATTTATGTAAATGATTAACATATCAAGGAGATTATGTGATTAATTAAATTATATTTTGGTATGAAGCTTCAATTGTAATTGATGTTATTTAGAGATAAATATTTTATTCATATTTGAAGAAACTTTGATCAAATCCTTCAAATTTAAGAGTTTCAATCTTAATCTGGAATATTTTTGAAGACTTTTAAGGATTGTTTTTTATTTATTGAAATAAGATGAATTTTGGATATTACTATTTAATTTTGGTAATTAATGTAGTTTTTCTTCATTTAATGGTTTATTCATTTTTGGAGAATTATATTATATTGTATTACCATTTTGGATTTTTATAATTTCTAAATATAGGTGAAATAAATATTTATTATTTAGTGGGTCTTATGATCTACATAAGTTGATTCTAAAATTTTATGCAACAAAAAATTCTTCTTGAATACTCATCATTTGGAGAAAATATGAGATTGTGGTGGGAATTTATTGATGGAAGAAATAATACTTTTCAAGGAAGTATATTTAGTTATGTTATTAGTCTAGGTAGTAAAATAATTCCTAAAATTTAGAAAACATATTTTGAAACAAAAACATAATCCATTTACTTTTCTTATCAAGAAATCATTGTCCTTTTAACCCATAAAAAATTTATGGTTTTGTGATGGTTAACTTTATCATTAAAATATTCTCTATCAATATATACTTGCCCTTGGGAGTTAGTTTTCTATTCTATATCCATGTTTTCACTTCCCACTTAGGTTCTCCCACTTCAAAAACAAGTATCTATTATCTCAAATGACCTTCATACTTTCATTTTTGTCCTTTTAAGAGGATTCATATTTAATATTTTTTTTGATGTGAGATTTCAACAAAAGTATTTTGAAAAGTAAAACCATAGTTATTGACCTAGAATTAAAAATGCAAAGAAAAAATTTCTCAAGGTGAGGGTGGGATGTAACTCTTGGATATTTTAAAACAAACCACTATGTTTGATAGTATAAGGGACACACCACACATAACTTAAACGAACAACTAAATATTATTATTTAAATGTTACTATTATAACCTAGTTGTTAAATTGAAGAGTAAAATAGGAATAACTGATTTATGAAATAATTATGATGGTACAACTTAATATTTATTTATTGGATTGTTATTAGAAAATAATCTAAAAAATTTAGTAAACCATTTTATTCTTTAAAAAATATATTTTCTTAAAAATGAATTTTTCTTCTATTTATGAGTGAATATTATTAATTTCTATAAATTATTGAAAATTATTTTTTCAAAAATTAATTTTATTTTTTAATTATTAATATAAAAATAAATTTAGATATAATTTTTGAGAATGTTTTGAAAATATTTATTTTTCAATGAATAAATAAAAACATAGATTTTTATTGAAAACGTCATTTTCTGTTAGTATATTTACAAGAAAAAATTATGTTATAGATTCATTTTAAAACTTTAAATAGTTAATTTTTGTTTAAGTTAACATAATTTTGTTTTTAAAATAGAATTTATACTTTAATTTAGTATGAAAACATTTTTCATTGTGTTTTGCCTATTTATTTTTAATTTAAATTATTACAAATACGTGTTTTGAATTTTAAAAAATTTATTCCATATATTAAATTAATGGGCCCAAATTTATTAAATAGGTCCCTTTTATTTATGGACAATATGAATAGTAAACTTAGTTATTTTTATTACCAAGATAAAGTGTAAATCCATTAATTTCGGTTAAAAAATAATATTACAAGAACCATAAAATGACCCAAAAACTTATATAAATATTATTTTATGATTATATATAAACCATAATAATCAAGTGGTAAAATTTATGACCTTTTAGGGCCACTATGATAGATTATGACCTTTATTTTATTTTATTTAAATAAATGCCAAACTTGTCACACTCTTCTTTTTAATAAGTATAATTTTTTTTTAAAATGGTGTTTTATAGAGGATATGTTTGAATATAAATAGTATTTTAAAAAATAAATGATTTATATTAAATATGGTAGTTTATTATAATTTTTTAGTAAAGAAATAATTATCTTAAATGATTGAAAAATGTTGATGCAACAATTATTTAATTAATGGAAAAATCAAATAAATGAATTTAAAAATATTCAAACAAATATAATTTGAGATAAATAATGTGATAATTTTTTTGTATTACCATTAAATTCTAGAGATATAATAATTTTTTTATAATTTTAGATGCTTTCTTCATATTATTAAAGTCAATGTAATTAATAGATCTAAAAAATTGCCATTTGGATAATTTTTAGAAAATAATATTCTATTGAATGATATAAAATAAATAAAAATATTATATTTTTCCTAATTATTAGTATAAGGTGGAAAATATAATCTATGGTCCATATATGGGAATTTTTTCATTTTATAGTAACTGTATTAACCCTAAAATAGTAAAAATCAATGTTGTCATTATGAGAGTTAACAAGGATAAATAAGGGTTAAAATCTAAAGATAATGGTATAAATATAGTCAAAACATGTATAATTTTAATTTTATGAGGTTATTTAGATCAATACTCATATTATATTTGAAATAACATTTTTTATCCATTTTTAATTACAAATTAATATATATAAATTTAATATTTTGAGAAATTCAAGAGTGCTCATCCCCTCTCTTATAAAACAAAATATCTTATTCTCAATCCTTTAAACACAAAAACACATTTTTCTAGAAAATTATAGCCAAAATCATTCCCTACAATATCTCCCCTCATTATAGAGGTATTATTTTGGTAGAATACCAATCTTAGAGGCATTTGGGTGTTAAGTAAAGGAAGTATTCCAACGAGAAGGTATAGTTTTTATCTTCATGTTTTAGTTTTGTTTCTTCATAGACTTACCTAAAACCTTATTAAAAATGATAAAATAATAAATATATTATCTTAAATACATTGATATGTTATTATCTTATTGTAATGACATATATCCATTACCAATTCTAGAAAATGGGAAAACAATTCCTCCTTTATGGGTATGGCAGAATACCGCATTACAAACTGATGTAATTCACCTTCCATCACAGTCAAGAATGAATATAATTAGATAATTAATATTAATATTTGATATTAATGATATATTTATCATTATTAAGAGATAATATATCATTTATGTTAATAATTTTCCATGCACTAGAAAGTGATAACATCATTCATGCGTAAATGTGGACTAGCACATCCAAAATGTGATGTGATTCGTTTTTCATCACAAAATCACATTGATGATATATATATTATATTATGATAATTATATAAAGATAAAATAACATTCACCTTCTTTCCATAATTATAATTGGAAAATGGAGACGTTACTCATGCGCATGTACGACCTACCATCTCCATGATTGTAATATAGTTCATTTTCCATAACCATGTTTAATGGTTGGATTTAAAAGTTTAATTTATGTATAAGAATTATAATTATTTCTGATTATTATTATATATATGGTGGAATAATGAAATCTTTTACCATAGTCTACAAACCTATGTCATTTTGGACTTATGAGTTGAATATCATCACAACATCCTAAATGAACTTAATTAATTGAGTAATTTTATATAAAATTTTATTAAATAAAATAAAAGAATAAAGAATTTATAAAAGGTTATTAAACAAGTATAAATTAATCAATGTTTATTATTTATGAATATAAACAATGTATGTGATGAGTTGGACTCAATGTAAGAGACTTTTAAAAATCATATTTTAAATTTTCCCTTTTAATTTTTTACAAATATAAAAAGGAATGTATTTTTTAAACACATATGACATGAGTGGATTTTACTTCCATCACAACTCCTTAATTATTTTAAGTTTACTTTATATGTTTTCATATTTCTTTTCATTGAAAATGGTTTCTTTATTATGTGTAAAATTTTGGGATTTTAAAAGTGATTTTTAAGGAAAATGGTAATTTTTGTATCCAAAAGTATTTTGTACATGTGTTTAACAGAGTTTTCAATGGTTATGTTCATTATATGGTCCTTGTAAATTATTACAAATGGATGATTCCCATTATAAAAATTGGTTAGCTCATTATAACATATACAATGGGTGCACCTAAATAGTCCTCTAAGGCATTGGGTAAAGATATTATTCTCGAGATAATTATATTAGAAGTCAATCGTATGGTTATTTTAATTTGAAAGAGTTCGTATAGGGGTTTGGTAAGGTTTATATGAATATAATGCAGTAATGAACCAATATGATGTTTCTATGCTTACTAATGAGTATTAATGGAAATAGTTCATTCTCAAAATGTATGATAATATTTTTTAAAATAAAAAATTACTCTCTTTTTTTATGAAAAGGTAAGTTTCTAAGAATATTTTTAATGGGTTTTAATTTTTTTCACTTGAATAATGGATTTATTATTTTATGTCCCTAAATTATCTTTTTTGTGCTCACCCTATATTTAAAAAAATCACTAGGTTTAAGGATGGGTAAGGTAAATGAATAAGTCAAGTTGTAAGTTGAGAATATTTTTCATGAAAATAAATCATGTATTATTTTAAATGATTGATATTATAGAAAAAATGGATACTAATTTAGAAGTTTACACTTTATATGCATGTGGGTTTTTATCTATAAGTTATGATTTAACTCTCTAAAACATAAAACCAAAAAGATCCTAGGGGAATGAAAAAAATATGAATTGTATTTTAAAGATACTAAATTATGTGATGTTTAAGGCCATTCCCTTAAACTGCATGCCACTATACCATTGTGTAAGATCCATTAATATGCCAATAGTATAATACTCTATAAAATTTCAAAAGGCCGCACATACCTAGGTGCCAACGTTCCCTATTTCCGAATCTTATGGTGACCCAATATTATATAAAACTTAAGGAACACATGGTCACCCAGCATAAACTCAAGAGTTTGATGATACAGATCATCATATTTATTATATCTTGCATGATCTATATACAAATTCTTTCAAACCAACTGAAATTTATCTTATGTCTCCTACACAAGACCTGGTCCCAAAAAATATTATTCCCATACTTCCATCCAATATAATTGAGATATACATGTCCTACCATAGAGAACCTCATATGGTTCCATGTAAATAAAAACATGATAACTATTGTTATAGGAAAAGTCAATTAGCACTATGTTTTTCTCCCATGATCTTCTAAAGTCCAGAACACATGCCATTAACATGTCCTTTAGCACCTAAATAGTATGTTATACTTGCCCATATGTTTTTGGGTGAAAAGTCATACAAAGAAATATCTGAGTACCCAATTCCTTCTACAACACTTTTCCAGAATCATGATGTATAATTTGGATCATGATATAAAAATGTATTCCATGGTACCCCATGAAAATTAACTACCTCTCGGTTATAATAGTTACCCAGCTTGTCTATAGTAAATGTTTCTCGAATTTACAAGAAATGATATTTCATAGTAAAATTATCCACAATCACCCAAATTGCATCATTAATCTGAGACATACTTGGAAGGCATACTATAAAATCCATCATAACATCATCCCACTTCCATTTCAGAATGGGTAATGAATATAATAAACCACAAGGCCACTAATGCTTAGCCTTTACTTTATGATAGGTGTTTCATTATGTCACAAAACCTAAAATCTCATTTCTCATTCCCAGTTACCAATACTTTCTCCAAATATCTCAATACATCATATTCAAACTAGGGTGCACCTCCAACTTAATGTTATAGAATTCGCATATAAACTCTTACCACATAAAATTTGGCATAAAAACATGGACATAAACATGAATTATCTCATCCTCATCAATAGACCAATCTGATGGTGGCTCCCCACCTTTAAAACTATCTCTCAGAGCTAGTCATTATAAATCCTCATATTACCTCCTCTTAACAGGGTTCAGAAGAGGTCACAAAATAGAAAGGTACATGAGTATCATCATCTCAGGTTCCTCTTAAACACCTAAATACATCTCAAAAAACAAATTCATAATGATCCACTTGGAAGTAGACTCTCAAACTTCTTGATTCCATGCCTTTATACTAAAGGAATCGATAACAATATTTCATTTCCCCAGCAATAAAGCTCACTCAAAGTAAAATAGACAAATGTACTGAACCCATATCCACTACTGATGGTTCAAATCATTCGTGGAAAATATGTACTTAAGGATTTTAGGGACCGTATAAAAAATAAATTTCCCACCCAAAAGATAATTCCATAAAAATTCCAAGGCATAAACCATTTCATCCAATTAAATATCTTGTATAGGATTTTTATTTTCATGTGGCCTCAAATTCCCTGATCCATACCCCACAACATGATCTACTTGCATAAACACTACCCCAAGTCCAATCCGAGATGCATAACAAAAAAAATTATACTCTTTACTTGGATTGGGTAAGATCAAGATCAGTGTAGTGGTCAAAAATTTATTCATCACATGAAAAGAATTATCACATGATTTATACCAATAAATACTTATACCCTTTTTAGTAAAGCCTGAAAGAGGTTCTTATAATCAAGAAAAGTTCTTGATGAACCATCAATAATGACCCTCTAAACTCATAATATTCATATATCAAAAACATTCACATGATACTCCCAAGATTCAACTACTTGAACCTTCTGTAGGATCACTAACACACCTTCCTTCGAGATGATGTGACCTAAGTAATGTATGTTGTCAATCCACAAATAACACTTTTATATCTTCGATTATATATAATTCTCTCATATTGTACTCAAGACGATGTTATGACGTGTGACATGATCATCATGAGTCTTGGAGTACACCATGATGTCATCTATAAAATAACCTTAAAAAGTTATAAGTACATGTGAATTATTCGGTTCATAATTTCCATAAACATTACAAGAGTTTTAATTCACAAAATAAGTAGATATAACAAAATATGAGGCCCATGTATCAAATAATGCAATAGAAATAATGGAATTTACAATAATCATACCTCATACAATCGATGATACAACCTCACCACCATCAGGTGCTGGATGAATTTCAAGAAGTGGACCTGCCCCTCTACCCTAGGATCCATTAAGAGTTCCTAGTGTTGCACTTACATAATGGTATGGATGCTCTTATCTTGAAGTACCAAATCCCTCACCCTAACAATTATGTCTTGTGGAACATTTACTACCTCACTGATATGGGGTAACATACCCCCTATACACTTTGTACTAGACTACATCCTCCACCACTTACCATTTACTATGGGTTCCTTTAGAACCTAGGTATAAGACACTTCCCACCCCATGCTTGGAATTCCGCTGCTGGTCAAGGAAACTAACCTCACATGTTTCCCAATCTTCCACACTAATAGAATATGACTAAAAAACCTATATGATATATAGTTCCTCTTCCCTAGATACTTTTTCTACCACTACACTAGTGGAAATTATCATAATGGTGCTTCCTACTATTGGAAGTCATACCACAAGATTGCATAAGTGAAATAATATTTCCACTAGTAAAATATTCTTTTAGGATCCCTTCATCTATGATATCATAATCCACTACCTCAACAAACCACTTCAAATGAATGATATTTACCTAGTACATGATCTCACATCGAATCCCATCACAAAAATTCATAACCATAGCCACCTCATCTCTTGTAAATATTATATAAAAATGATGCAAGTCATTGAAGTGTCCATCATTTTCCATCACCATCAGACTTCTCTAAGTCTGGTACATAAACTCTTCATCTTTCTTTAACTCCGATGACTTGGGCTAAATGTGCTCTAAGAACTAGTCACATCTAGGAACTTTTCTTTAGGTATTTTCTCTTCTATTCTTGGAATATAATTTCCCCACTAGTTTCCCCTAGGTTCCCCCTAGGTTTTTTATGAAATTTGGAAGAAAATTAGGGTTTTTGGGTGGCTATAATAAACTTCATGGTTTGGTCGCATGATTTACTAAACCATGCAAAAAAATCATGCGCATGTGTCCAGGTCATAAATTTTTGTATGTTATTTAAAATTTTACCTTCCAGAATCAAACCTATCCACCCCTTTCTTCCCCCATTTGAACCTAGTATCCATGGAAGACTCCCAAGCTCTCTAAAAATCTCTTGTAACTCATTTTTTAAAGTGATTTTATTGGGGAAAATTCAAGATTCTTCAAGTAAGTGATTCCTCTGTTTTTTCATCCTTATCTCTAGGGTTTTTCCCTCCTTCTTGAAGTTATAAATGTCTAGAAACCAGGGTTTCATACCTAGGAAATAATTTTGTGTTTCTTGGTTGAATATTGTGGATTTGGGTTCATTTTTATCCCCCTATGGTTTGGTTGATGTTTCACACAAATATTTGGGGGTTTTGACATCTAAGGATGGTGATTCTAGGTGTAGAAATTCTTTTATGAATTTATCTTGCTTTATTTTCAAGTTTTCATGTTTTTATTCCATTATGTTTGGTTCGAAAACTATTTTTGGTAGAAATGATTAAGTGTTTTATTTCAAAGAAGCAGTTTTGAATGAAAATGAGTATTTTTCATGTGTATTACATTTCGTGTCTTTGGGGGTTATTTTATGACTCATGAAATTGGTTTATTAAAATGCTTTTAGGGATGCCAAATTTGGTTGGGTGTGGCGTTGTTGTGAATTTTTCCTTGAAAGAGGGTTTTAATGCATTTTGTGTGCAACGCTTTGTTTTTTTCTTGAAATTCATTTATGAAAATTTTAAATGGTTTATTGAGTTACACAAAAAGGTGACAAGAAATGTTCTGTACTGTTTGTTTTTTGTATGATTTAGAAATGTTATTTTTATGTCAAAATGGTATTTTATAACATGTGGAACTTTTTTGAACACAAATAGGCAATCCCGGGTATCTATGTGGGCATACTAGGACTAGTATGCTAGTAATCTAGTAGCGGTATCATCCCTATTTCACTTATCATGTTTGATGATGGAAACACTAACTAAACTTTGATAATTTTTGTGGACTACTAGGCCATTGTGGTTTCCCTTCCTAGTGGCTCTTTCATGAGAAGGATATTTTTTATGGATACTTTTACATCGAGATACAATGTACCTAGGGCCCCACTGCTAGCTAGTGCCCAGTGGTGTTCCCATGACTAGTTCCCATTGGTTATATTGTATTTATCATTGAAATACAACGTGTTTTACTTAAAAATTCAGTATCATGTGTGTTTTATTTCAAATCACACATTCATCAAAGTTTCTCTGTTGAAAGGTATTTTAATTTAACGTTGCACCTTTTATAAATTTTTCTTGCATTTATTGTTTATAAAAACTTGCAATATTTTTTATAAAAATGATTATCACATGGAATTTTTTTGGAGGCATCCTATTAGGCTTAGTATCATAACCTAGTTACACCATTAGGTGTATGTAGACTTGGTAATGTTTGATACAAGTAAGGGAAAGGTCCTTGGAGAAGGCTGTTCAGGTTGTTAGCTTCTTTTCAGGGTGAAATGTTGTGTAGAAGGCTTGGGGTTGATGTCCCCTTGCCATGTAGTGGTTTATATGTTAGACTTTATACTCCTTTTGAGTTGTGTCCCTCTAGGGGTTTGTTTAAAATATGTAATTTAGTTCTAAATTTTGTTAAAGGCTTGTTTGTATTAAATTTTTAGGTTTAGTTTATTTATTGTTGTTGGTTGTTTAATGCTTCTAAAATTGTGTAAATCATTCATAAACCATTATTTATGATACTTGGGAACTTGTGAGAACTTTTAGGGATAGGTAACACCCTTAGGGCATTTCCACATAATAGGTTGACTTTCTGTGTGGATAGAAATTTGGTCTGGTCTGGGACAAAATGGTATCAGAGCATGGTTAATCTCTTCGGGTCATATTATCTAAGAAGAGTCTGGTTAGACAATAGCTTGGATTATGAGGGCCTAAATTTCTAGTTTCTAGTAGGGTTCTGGGCCTATACCTATCATGATAGACATTTATTTTCCGTGGGATATTGGGATTTTTTTTACTTCATTTCCAGGTGAGACGTACAGGTTGCTGACTGCATGTGGACTTTGGGTGGGGGTGAAGTAGCTATTTATTTCATTGTTGAGATGCATTTGATTTATTTTTATTTGATGTGATTGCTAATTTTGTTCAGAATTTTTGTACTAATGTGTTCTCTTGTGACCGTTTACTTTTTTAGAAACATGTATCCCTAGAAAGATCCCATGCACCCATGGGAGGAAGCCAAAGAGAGTTCTTCCTCACTGCTTGATCAGAGGTTGGTAGAAGCTTTGGTCTATGCTTTCCAAGCTCTAGGACAAGGATCAGATCCAACTCTTTCTCCTTCTCTTCCTAGATAATATGAGTATGTCCATAAGAAGGAAAAATACTAGGATTTTTTTATGAATAATCCTCATACTTTCCAAGGTAGCATGTAACCCCAGAAATCAGATGTCATGACCCCTCCCCCGAGGCTCATGCCATGACTACTCCAATACTGTCTCCCATAGGCCAGGGTATGGTGACTAGAACTGAGTAGGAATATCCCATAAGTGGGAGTTATTCTCCCAAGTACCTATATGCACACACCCATCTTCAAGAAAAATATAAAACTGAAAACACTAAGTAAACATGGATGCAAACCACTAAGAAAACCCACTCAGAGTAATGTAAAAAACTGAAAGAAAAGGGGCTAAAATACAAGACCAACTGAAAATGAAAGTACAATCTCCTAGATTTCATCCATCAATGGACCTACCTGAAGGGTATGTACAGAAACTGTCATCATTTTTCACTGAAGTGCACCTTATATTTCCAGTCTACCTCTAAAAACCATTGAGCCCAATCCACTGATGACTCTGTCAAAGCTATCATTCATCTGTAAAATAAATGACATGTGTGGATGAAGCCTGTGAAAGGTTGAGTAAAATAATACTTAATTGGAACCAAAAAACAAATATTAATTACACAAATTAAACTATAAGGAATCAAACAAATTTTACCAAAAATAAGAACACTAAGAAATACACTAAGTAGACTACCATATATACACACGAAGTATAGCCTCTAAGAGGTACAATCAAGTGAGTATCTATAGTCAACTCACACCAACTATTGGTATATGGTACATAAATAGGATTTTCATAAGAATCCACAATACCCCCAATATTAACACATTGAGAATTGGTAATACACCAAGTGTAGGTAACACATGGAGTGTCGGTAAGAGATGAAGTGTTGGTAACACATGGAGTGTAGCAAACACACAGAGTGTTGGTAACACACAAAGTGTAGGTAACACACGAAGTACGGTCAAAGACTAGAGGACCCACACCCTAGTGGTATAGGGGAGTACCTACTCAGTCTTGGTAAGATACAATGTCTTGATAATACACATAGTCTAGGTAAGACACATAGTCTAGGTAATCACATAGCTTCTAGGTCCTAGCCAGTCATAGGATTCTGTCCTTAGCACACTCATTCAGGGAGAACCTCCTCCTCATGACAATAGACCATATTCCAACTTCCAGATAAACTAACTTAGAGTATCTCAAAAGGATATAATTTTCTCAAGGTTCCCAACACCACAAATAGCTTGTCAAAGGGAAAAATGGTTTGAGATTTATGGGATTTTAAGTAAAAAGGGGCAGGTTGGGTTAGGGTCCAGTCCGACCCGGTCGGACTGACTTGACCCACCTCAACCCGAGTCCCACATGACCTAACCTGCTAGGATCAACCCGAATCACTGGGTCCCACCCACCCTGATGGGTCCGGCCCATGCCTATAGGGCCTAGTACACTGCCAGCCCAGCCCGTTGTGGGTCCAGACCGTTTCCTCTAGCCCGATCCACCCTAGCTGGGCTCGAATCACTACCGTCCTGACACACTATTGGTCTAGCATGTAGGATCTATCCTAGTCCGCTCGAGTGGGGAATTTTGTCTGCCCAGACATGGAATCTGCCTCTTCCACTCCCCATCAACACAGGGTGGACACCATGTTTGACGCGGTGGTCTTCCACGTGACCACCCCACGACTGTTGCTGCGGGGTCCCACTGCCACGGTCTAGTTAGACCAAGACCGCACGGACATGTGACGCAACCTCCCACCGCATCAGCCAAGGCCCACCTCTAGCCGCCTACTGACAGCCCTTGTCTACAACCCCATGGAATCCATGCCACAGGTTCCACCCATCGAGTGGCCAAACCGCTACGCACTACCACCAGCACCGCTGCATGCCACCACTAATGTCGCTGCATGCCTCTGCCAACATATCCCTCTTCTGTGGGCCACCACTGATGCTATGGTGGTCTGTTATTCAAACTAAAATGTGTCACATCATCCTCGGGTCATAAACTCATCTTATATAGGCTTCAAAACATCGTACCATCACTCCTGGGGTCCGTCTACATTCGTAACCTCCTAAAAAATTAACGACTTGACCATGTGGGTCCACCGATAAAGAAATTATGAACGAGTGAAAAAAATAATTACATTAACACCCCTTAGAACATAACTTTTCCTTGTTCATTTCCCTTGGTACATTAGTTTCAGCATAATCACAAAAAAAATAAGAGAAGAATAATCACAAATATATATTCCCTTTAATCTCATAGTTTTAAACATCCCACAAGAATGATCGAACTGTGAATCAAACTATTCAAGGGTTGGTCCATGATCATCATTAAACTTATGAACATTTAATGAATTAACTCAGAAAATAAAACCCCTAAATGGATGTTTCGATCTTCTGTTAGAGAAAAACAAAGTTGCACCACTGTCGTTCATCAATCCTCGATCCTTGGTTTGTGATCTGTGATCTTTCAGTGTTCTTCATTTTCCAACAAGAGAAAATTTTCAAGATCTACTCCAACATCATAGGGAAGGATCAATAATTATAATCCTCAATCTCTACCAATGGTTAGAGATGTGTTTCATCATTACTATTTTTCTTTGAAATAGTGTTGCCACACATTTTCATTTATGAAAGGAAACAACTGCTTTGTATCTACGTCGCAACATTACTGGGTCATCAAAAAATGTTAAAATAAAAATAAACTAATCTTTTTAAGTTAATTTTTATTCTTATTTAAAATATCTGAAAAATATTTTCCATAGTCATCCCAAACTTGTCAAAGTAAGGTCCTACTTAAGCAAAACCCATTGCTCTGAACACAAAGATGTCGTCATATTTCAAATCTGAGAACTCATTGAAAAGTTACTAAAACTGATCACACACACTATTTTTAATAAAATTAAAAATAGTTAAAACAATAATTTTTAGCACCTTGGGCCTATGAATCATGTGACGTCTCAGCGCCTGGTCTCTAAATAATCCCATATAATTTTCAAAAAATTTACATGCATAATCTGGTACATTACATTCCCCCCATCTTAGGGCTTTATGTCCTCGAAAGATAAAACAAGGGATAAACAAAAAATTAGGGATACTTAGCATGAATATGAGCCTCCCACTCCTAGGCGATCATCTGGAGATTAGAATGTTTCCACTGAATGTGCACCATAGGAATCGACCATCTGCAAAGGATCATCTCTTGTCGATCCTCGATCTCTACTGGGTACTCCGTGAAAGTCACCCCTTCGTCAACATCCATATCACCCTGTAAATGATGTGTGAAGGGTCGTGTATGTATTTCCTTAGTTGGGATACAAGAAGGACATCATGAACCCGCTCTAACTACAGAGGTAGAGCCATGCGGTATGCCACCTCACCCACTCTACACAGTATCAAAAAAGTTCTGATGAACCTCGTAGATAACTTGTCGACCCAGCCAAATATATGTATCCCATATTAAGGAGAGACTCAAAGGAACACATGGTCTGCCTACTCAAAATCCAAGGGTCTCCATCACCTATCATCATAGGACTTATGACTACTCTGTGAAGTCTTAATTTACTCTTGGATGACCTGCACCTTCTCCATAGTAGCCTATACCAACTCTGGGCCCATGAGTGATGACTCTTTGGGGTCGGCCCAACAATGTGGGGACCTACAAGTTTGCTCGTACAGGGCCTCGAATAGTTCCATACAAATGGTGGAGTGGTAGCTGTTGTTGTACATTAACTCCACCAGGGGTAGGTGATCCTCCCAATGATAGAAAAAATTGAGGATGAAAGAATGTATCATGTCCTCTAGGACATGAATGGTCTGCTCTATTTGGCTGTCTATCTATGGGTGGAAAGATGTGCTCAAGCGCAGATGAGTCCCAAATGCCTCCAAAAATACCTTCCACAATGGGGATGTAACTTGAGAATCATGATTTGAGACTATTGTAGATGGTTATCCATGGAGCCTAACTATTTCATGTATGTAGAGGCGTCCCAAGCTCTCTACTAAACCTTATTCTCGAATAGCTAGAAAGTGGGATGACATGGTGGGTCAGTCAATGATCACACAGATGGTATCGTTACACATGGAAATACATGGTATAAAAGTCATGAATTCTATCAATATTCCATACCACTTCCACTCTGTCACCTCAAGGGGTTGAGTCAAACCCACTGGAACCTGGTGCTCGACCTTCACTTGCTGAAAAGTAAGGCATCTAGAGACAAACTCTATCACAACCTTCTTCATCCATGGCCACCAAAACTGACGTCAGAGGTCTTGGTACATATTTTCCACACATGGATGTACCTCCAGAGTGAATGTATGTGTAAATAACTGAAATTTATATGTATTTTTTTAATTAAATGGGAATTTTACGAGTCCGCAAAAATTGACGGTGTGTGATTCTAAGGCCCGGTGTGCCCAGAATGAATTTCTGATTTTCTTTTCAGGTACATTCAGTAAATGTGCTAGTGGGTTTTTGTAACTTTTTAACCGGTGCTCAGAAATAAAATATGAGGGAATTGTTGAACTCACAACACTTGTCTTCTCTTAGGAAGTCTTTCACTTCGATGGCAGTAGGTTGAGGGTGGAAGTTAGTTTTTCTCTTATTCGTGAAATAATAAAATAAAATAAAATAAAATGGTGAAACATTTTATTTTAATTTTCTTTTGAAACTCCCATGTGGATGTTTCACAGGTGGGGAACACTAAACTAAAACCTCCCATGAGAGGTTATGGAGGTGGGGACAACCGAGCCTAAAAGTCCCATGAGATGTTATGGTGGTGGGGACCACCCAAGTATAAACCCCCCTTAAACTCCCCTTTAATGGGAGAAACCCTCAAACTTCCTATTAAATGTAGGGGAGCCTCTTAAACTCCTCCAAAATTTATTATGCCAACCTAGTTAATTAATTAAGACTTTTTGAATTTATGCCAATGAACAAAATAGACAACATAATCTATTATGTTGGCTATTTTGGCATTTTTGGTGGATTTGGGAGGAAGGAGCCATGGCAGAAAGCTCTCCAATGATGAATGCCAACGAAGAACACCGACTTCAAATCTGACTTCTTCCATGGAACATTATTTGATGAGGAACATCTTCAACATAAACGAATCGACTATTGAGGAAACACCAACGTCACCAACTTCCGTCTATTCCCAACGACATCATCTCCTTCCCCATGGACAATCTTCAACGAATCAAACGAATGAGGTAGGGAGTGTGTTTGAATTATTTTTCATTTACCTGTTCTTGATATTCTTGTTCTTGTTGATCCGCTTGCTACTAATCTAACAAGGAGGATACAGGCCAAACAAACATGGCCCGACCCCTCCACCATTTTTCTTAAGTGGTGTATCATTCGTGATGAAAGAAGGCGACTTTGGTGACGGCGACTGGTGCCGACGATTGGCACCGGTGGAACTCGAGAACCACCGACGAAGGCACGACACCCCGCGGCACTCACGGCCTCGCCGAGCTGCCCCACGGCACCCACGAACTCTACCCTCTCAGCCGAGCCACCTCGTCACCTCTGCCCTCCCGGTCGAGCTGCCCTGGCCAAGCCGCCCCACAACCACCTCCCTCCCGGCCGAGCTGCCCTGTGGCCTCACGCCCTTACGGCACCCCCCATGGTCGAGCCGCCCAACACCCTCGCGGTACCCCCACAGCCGAGCTGCCCCACGCCCCCACGGCCCCCCTGTCGCCTCGCGACCCTCCTAGCCTGCAGGGTTGGGTCAACCCGAACCGGGTCGGCCCAGGCTTAGTCTGGCTGGGTCGGTCCGACCGAGTCGGACCAAACCCGGACAAGATACGACCCTATACTTTACTTGGACCATAAATTCGGCACCGAACGTCCGTTTGATGAACCGTCTGTGGAACCAGAAGCCTTGGAGAGATATGTTCTCTTTGGTATACCCCCTAGAGTTTTGAATAAAGTTGGGGAACTTTTGGGTTGGATCGAGCATGAATCCAACTGGGCCCTCGGGATAAAAAGGCTAATAACTCACAGACCTGGCGTCCGAATGATGCATCATCTATTGCGTTGAGACCCCTATGACGCGGCGTTCCTTTGAGATACTTCTTTGTGGTACTTCGTGGAAGTTTTAGTGTTGACCAGTAGCTTGTGAAGCGGATCCTCCCAGAGACGAGTGAGCATAGTGTGGTAACCTAGTAGCTAGCTGTGACGTGAATAATGTGGAGCGATCCTGTGTGGGTCAGCACTTAGAACACTCCTATGTGGGTAAGCACCTAGATCAATCCTGTGTGGGTTAGTACTTAGAGCGATCCAATGTGGGTCATCACCAAGCGATCCTATGTGGGTTATAACCTAGAGCGATCATATGTGGGTCAATACTTAGAATGATCCTATGTGGGTTAGCACCTTGTGATTCTGTGTGGGTCAGCTCTTAGTGATCCTGTGTGGGTCAGAAACTTGCTATATTGTGTGGGTCAGCACTCAGCGATCCTGTGTGGGTTATCACCGAGCGATCCTATGTGGGTCTACACCTGACTATCCTATGTGGGTCTACCTCTTAACAGAGTAAGATGATTCGGTAGTTACACTTAATCATATCTACTATTGTACTTAAGATATTCCTAGAATGAGATGAGTTCGTACCTGTGTACTACTTTCCTTCATAGTAATACCTTGGTGGTATTCTTCTATGTGGTGTACCTGTGTGGTACTTGCCTCTGTGGGTTTCATTAATTTTTGGAATAGTTGATCTTCGGGATTTTGGGTTGGACCCTATGATTCCTCACAATTGAGATGGGTATACTTGATAACTTAGGTATATGTATGGGCATATACCTAAGTAGGGTTACCAGTTGACTTCATGATTTGAGATTTATCCTTTGTGGATTTTGTGAGACTTTGAGGGTCTCAGGTCCCTACTAAGTTTCGTTATACTCACCCCTGCATGGGATATGCCTGCACCATATTGTGTTTGGTGTAGATGAATGACAGTGTTGATCAAGGCTGAGGGTACCAGGACTGGACGGTGCCCGGTGGTGGACCATACGATGTGGCAATACGTAGAGGAGACAGACAGATGTGGAGTGCTGAGGAGGTGATCTATACCTACCCTTCAGGTAGGAACCTCGAAAGATGACCTAGTTACTGTTTTCCTTTTTCATTCAGTTTTATTTTAGTTGTACTTCTATCTTTACAGTTCGGCTTTTATTTTCAGCCCCTTTTACTTTTAGCACTCTTTTTGTTATATAGTTTACTTGTGTTCATATCTTGATGTGTGCTTGGTTAAGTTTTTTTACAAGATATAAATTAAATGCCTTCCCAGTTATAGGGAATACGCCTTTTAGTGATAGTCTCCAGCCCCTGGCCTATAGAGGGAGGGCTTGGGGTAGTCACAGCACGATCCCCGAGGGACGGTTCGTGACAAATTGGTATCAGAGGAGTCGGTTCTACTATAGAACATAGGAATTTTATCTTTCTTTTTTACAGAAATAGTGTTAAGTGTAGTGAGTATGGTTATCAGTTTAGAGAATCCAGTGTTGGTGCGGCAGCCAACGTATCCATACACAAGGACCCTGACTTCTGACTTCTGACTTAGTGTACGAAAACACTGATTACATGTGTGTTTTGAATAGTTTTCTTTGTGATCTCTTTGATTCAACTCACCAGTTATAACTTTTTGACCATGGTGCACCTATTTATTTTTTGGATTCCTCTACAAAGACAGCTAGCTAGGGTTTCAAGAGTTGTACGCACTGATAGCCCACCGAGAAATGAGGCCTCAGTGCAAGGCCATCTTCCAGTAGAGGCACCAGTGGAGGCACTAGCGGTACCATTACCTATGGGCCACCGATGCAACCAGCCCCAGCAGCAGAGAGTGCATGCCGCTTGAGTGCGTTGCATGAGTTCCTGTGCTAGAGGCCACCCAGGTTCAGGGGAGAGATGGACCCACATGCGGCTGAGGATTGGTTGGAGGCTGTAGGGAGAGTCTTCCGACTGGTAGGGACACCAGCTGATCTCATGGTGATCCATACCACCAGCCTTCTATAGGATGTAGTAGGTAGATGGTAGAGCTTTATGATCCATGTTCACGAATATGTGACGCTTCTCTGAGTAGACTTTGAGAGCCTATTTTGGGAAGAGTTTCTCCCAGCGACTCTTCACACAGTGCGCATTCATGAGCTACTTCATCTGCAGCAACACAGCATGACTATGGCTCAATAATCAGTGAGGTTCATTGAACTCTCACATTAATCCAAAAATATGGTGTGGGACCCATTATTCAGGGCCCGAACCATTGAGCAGGGACTCAGGTGGGAGGTCAAGGCTTCGATGATCTCACTCAGCATCCCAACGTAGGTGCGGGTGTTAGGGCGTGTCCTTTTAGTGGAGAGTTTCCTTACTGAGTAGTCACCAGCATCGAGACCCACTACTAGTCATCACGCAATGGAGTCTTCTGTAGTTGGTAGCAAACAGATGAAACAGAGGTCCAAGAGGACCAGACCTACAGGTGGATGACTGCATGATTCAGAGTCAGTTGTGTGGGGCACAAGAGGCAGAGCCGGTCATGCCAGGAGTGGGCAATTTTACGCATGTGGCGGGCAGGGTCACATGGCTCGTGACTGTTCGACCCGTTATATGGATGATCAACAGACGATCAAAGGACCACCTAGGCAGTGATAGAGATTCGACCAAGGAGGTCTATAGGGAGTAGGTAGATGTGACATAATATCTTTCCATGTAGCTGGTGGTGGGTGACGATTTGAGATGTTACCGCCACCACCACCAGGTGGTCCACCCCGACCATAGGGATCAAGAGGACATGGGTGAGCTCATCTCTAGGTAGCTGAGGCCTATGATCACGGTGCTCTGGAGATGATTTGAGGTACGATCTGTGTCTACTCCACCTTAGTTTTAGTACTTATAGACACATGTTCTCGTCATTATTTTATTTCCACTACCCTTATTCAGAGCTCGTAGATTCTGATGGAGCTGTTGGATCGATCCTTACAGCTAGAGACTCCTACAGGAGCGGATTTGATGATTACGCACTGGTGCAGGTAGTGTGAGATTACTCAAAGAGGCGAGATCTTCGGCTAGGATCTCCTAGTAGCGACGTCGAGGCCTTACAACATCATCTTGGGTATGGACTGGTTATCTACAGTTTATGATCATATTGACTGTATTAGGTGAAAAGTACAGTGTGTCTGTATGAATGAGACCGGGCTTACCTTCACTAGAAAGAAGGAAGCCTTTTCAGCACAAGATGGACTTACCCAGAGGAGGGTGCAGCCGATTACACATCAGTTGGCTAGACTTACACTTAGAACAGTTGATGTGGAGAGTCTGAGTTATCCTGTAGTGGTGGACTAGTATGCGGATGTTTTCCCTAATGTTGTTTTGGGTCTACCTCCTCATAGAGAGGTGGACTTTTACATTGACTTGTACCCTGGGATGACACTGAAATCTACACCAGAGTATCATATGGCTCCTATGAAGCTTTGTGAGCTGCGGGTATAGCTAGAGGACTTACAGGGGAAGGGATACATTCGGCCTAGTGTTTCTCCTTGGGAAGCCCCAATTTTTTTCTCTAAGAAGGTGGATGGGAGTTTGAGACATTGTGTCAACTATCAGCGCCTGAACCAAGTGACTGTGAAGAACAAGTACCCACTTCCAACGATTGAAGACCTCTTTGATCGACTGAAGGGAGAATGATGGTTCTCGAAGATAGATCTCAGATCAGGCTATCAGCAGATCATAGTACGAGATGAGGATGTGCAGAAGATGACTTTAAGATGTTGGTATAGCCATTACGAGTTCTTGGTTATTCCATTCAGCGTAACCAAAACTCAAGCAGTGTTCCTGGGACTCATGAATAGGATATTTCATCCATACCTTGATCACATTGTAGTAGTCTTCATCGACAAAATTCTGATCTACTAAACTACTGAGGAGGAGAATTCCTATCATTTTCAGGTAGTACTGGACACACTCAGAGAGCACTAGATTTTTGGTAAGCTCTCGAAGTGCCAGTTTTTTATCTAAGAGGTTCAATTTCTGAGACATGTCATATCAGAGGCTGGATTTGCAGTGGATCCAGTGAGGATTGAGGCACTACTTTCTAGGGAGCATCCCAGTAGTGTGATGAAGGTACAAAGTTTCTTGGGTTTGGATGGATACCACTGAAGGTTTGTTCAAGATTTCTCCAGAGTTTCAGCACCACTATCAGCGTTGATGAAGAAGGGGAAACCCTTCGTGTGGTCGGACATATGCCGATAGAGATTTCAGGAGCTGAGGGAGAGGATGACTAGTGCCCCATTGTAAAGCTTCCAGAGGAGGGCATAGGGTACATAGTGTACTGCGACACTTTAGGGACCGGGATCGGATGTGTCCTGATGCAGGAGAATGTAGTGATCACATATGGTTCTCAACAGCTGAGACAAAATGAGAAGAACTACACTACCCATGACCTGGAGTTATCAGTAGTGATATTTTCCTTGAATATGTGGTAGCACTATCTGATGGGAGAACTTTTTATAGTCTACTCAGATCAAGAGAGTCTCAGGTATATCTTCTCTAATAAGGACCAGAACCTGAGAAAACAATGTTGTCTTGAGTTCCTCCAGGAATATGACTTCGAGATACTCTACACTCCTGGAAAGGGGAACGTTGTAGCAGATTCACTCAGCAGAAGGTCAAGTATACAACTAATAGGTGAGGTGATAGAGAAACTGGCCACTTTGCAGATATCCTTCGTGGAATGTGATGGATAAAATTTCCTTCAGTCTATTACAGTCACTTCCCTACTTCTTCAGCGAGTTAGGGAGGCACAGCGTGGGGAAACTGACTGCGAGACATGATGCGCTCAGATATCCACAGGGCAGGCACCTGATGGATTTTCTGAATGTGGGGAGCATGTCATCTTCTTTACAGGATGTACCATGGTACTAGTGTCACTTTGGAAAGAAGTGATGAGGGTGTTCCACACATCCCATCTTGCGGTACATCCAGGAGTGGCGAAGATATACTAGGATCTTCGACGAAAGCACTGGTGGCTGGGAATGAAGAATGCTGTAGCAGATTTTGTCTCCCGGTGCCTCACTTTTCAGCAAGCGAAGGTAAAGCATCAGGTACCAGTAGGTTTGGTTCAGCCTTTAGAGGTCCCAAAGTGGAAGTGGGATGAGATATCCATGGACTTCGTCATAGGACTTCCACATACATCCAGATGTCATGACTTGATTTGGGTGATCATCGACCGACTCACCAAGTCAGCCCACTTCCTACCGATCAGAGATTAGAGTTCAGTAGGGAGCTTGGGATGATTCTATGTGCAGGAGATTGTGCGGTTATAAAGAGTACCCTCAATTATTGTCTCTGATCATGATGCATGTTTTACTTCCCGGCTATGGAAGAGGTTGTAGGAGGCTTTCGGGATGCAGCTCCATTTGAGCATTGCCTTCCATCCTCAGACGGATGGCCAGACTGAGCGGACCATTCAGACCCTCAAGGACATGTCGCGTGATTGCATCCTCGACTTCGGTCACAGTTGGGAGGATAACTTTCCTTGTGTATTTTTCATACAACAATAGATATCAATCCACCATTGGGATGGAACCTTTTGAGGAATTGTACAGACGACCATATAGATCACCTTTGTTCTGGACTGACCTTGGGGAGTCTGCACTAGTGAGACCAGAGATGTTATAGGATACCACAGAGAAGGTGAAGATCATACAAGAGCAGATGAAGACTGAACAGAGTAGGTAGAAGTCTTATGATGATAGGAGATGGAGACCTCTAGAGTTTGAGGATGGTGACCACGTCTTTCTATGGGTCTCACATCAACGAGGTTTGTGGAGATTTGGATGAGGTGGAAAGTTATCTCTGAGGTTAATTTGACCTTTTCAGGTCCTCAGTAGAGTTGGTGAGGTGGCTTACCACTTAGCTCTTCCACCTCAGTTGCACCGGGTGTATGACGTCTTCCACGTATCCCAGCTGAGGAGATACATGCATGACCCTTCTCGCATCATCGACCATGGTGAGCTGGATGTCGAAGATGGGGAAACATTTACGGAGGTTGCAGTAGATATTGAGGATTGACAAGATTGGGTACTTCTTGGACGGTTGATACCTCTGGTGCAAGTTTGATGGTAGCAGAGGAACCTCTAGGAGAGCACATGGGAGCAGGAGACTCAGATGCATGCTTAGTACCCCAACTTGTTCCCTTAGTTTGAGTTGTGGATTATGGGGACGTAAAGCTCTTAGGTGGGGAGAATGTAAAGACCCTGACTTTCCAATTAATTTTTTTTTCATTAAATGGGAATTTTATGAGTCTGCGAAAATTGATGGTGCATGATTCTGAGGCCCGGTGTGCCCGGAATTAATTTCTGAACTTTTTTTCGGGTAGGATTATTAAACGTGCTAGCAGGTTTTTGTAACTTTTGAACAGATGCTCGAAATTGAAATCTGAGGGCACTGTTGAACTCGCAGTACTGATATTCTCTTAAGGAGACTTTCACCTCTATGGTAGTAGGTCGAGGGTGGAAGTTAGTTTTTCACTTATTCAGGAAATAATAAAATAAAATAAAATGGTGTAACATTTTATTTTAATTTTCTTTTAAAACTCCCATGTGGATGTTTCATAGGTTGGGACCACTGAACTAAAACCTCCCATGAGAGGTTATGGAGGTGCAGACCATTGAGCCTAAACCTCCCATGAGAGGTTATGGTGGTGGGGACCACCTAAGTATAAACTCCCCTTGAACTCCCCTTTAATGGGAGAAACCCTCAAACTTCCTATTAAATGTGGGGGAGCCTCTTCAACTCCTCCAACATTTATTATGTCAACCTAGTTATTTAATTAAGCCTTTTTGAATTTATTCCAATGAACTAAATAGACAAAATAATCTATTATGTTGGCTACATGGCATTTTTGGAGGAATTGGGAGGAAGGAGCCTTGGGAGAAAGCACTCCAACAAAGAACACCAACGAAGAATGCCGACTTCGACTCCAACTTCTTCTATGGGATATTCGTTGATGAGGAACATCTTCAATGTCAACGAACCAATGATCAAGGAAATGACGAAGTCACCAAAGTCTGTCTATTCCCAACTACATCGTCTCCTTCTCCACAGACAAGCTTCAACGAATCAAGTGAATGAGGTATGGAGGGTGTTTGAATTATTTTTCCTTTACCCAGTCTTGATATTCTTGTTCTTGTTAAGCCTCTTGCTACTACTCTAATGCAGAGGGTGTGGGCCAAACAAACATGTCCTGAACCCTCCATCATTCTTCTTAAGTGGTGTACCCTTCGCGATGAAAGAAGGCAACTTTGGTGATGGCGACCGGTGCCGGCGATTGGCACCGGTGGAACTTGAGAACCGCTGAAGAAGGCATGACGCCCAGAGGCACCCGCGGCCTCTGCCCTCCTGGCAGAGCCGCCCCAGCCGAGCTGCCCCATGGCACCTGCGACCTTCGCCCTCCTGACTGAGCCGCCCCGGCCGAGCCTCCCTGTGGCCTCCACCCTCCCAGCCGAGCCGCCCCGCGACCTCCGCCCTCCCGGCTGAGCCACTCTGGCTGAGCCACCCTGCGGCGTCGCGCCCTTGCAGCACTCCCTGCGGCCGAGCCACCCCGTTCTCTCATGGAACCCATGTGTCCGAGATGTCTCGCACCCCTACAGAACCCCAGCAGCATCGTGGCCCTCACGGCCTGTCGGGCCAAGCCCAGCGGGCCATGTCTTTCCAACCGAGTTGGACCAGACCTCGACCAGATACAACCCTATACTTTACTTGGGCCATAACTTTAGAACCAGATATCCATTAGAAGAACCCTCAGTGGTGACAAAATTCATGGAGTGAGATGGTACCTTTGATATAACCCACTGGAGTTTTGAATAAAGTTGGGGAACGATCAGGTTGGATCGAGCACGAATCCAACTGGGCCCTCGGGACAAAAAGGCTAATAACTCACAGATCGGGCGTCCGAATGACGAGAAGTCTATTGCGTTGAGACCCATATGACATGGAGGTTCTTTTAGATACTTCTTCATGGGACTTCATAGAAGTTGGAGTATTGACCGGTAGCTTTTGGAACAGAGACTCTTAGAGACGAGCGAGCATAGTGTGAGAACCCAGTAGCTGGCTGTGTTGTGATGAAAGTAGAGTGATCCTGTGTGGGTCATCACGTAGAGAGATCTTGTGTGGGTCAACACCTAGAGCGATCCTGTGTGGGTCATCACTTAGTGCAATCCTGTGTAGGTCAACACTGATCAATCCTATGTGGGTCAGCACCTAGAGTGATCCTGTGTGCGGCATCACTTGTAGGGATCCTGTGTGGGTCAGCACTTGGAGATCCAGTGTCGGTCAGCACTTAGAGACCCTGTGTGGGTCAGCACCTTGCGATCCTGTGTGGGTCAGCACTTAGCAATTCTGTGTGGGTCAGCACCAAGCAATACTGTGTGGGTCAGCACCTGGCGATCCTATGTGGGTCTACCTCTTAATAGATTAATATGATTCAGTTGTTACAACTAATCATCTCTACTACTTTACTTAAGATATACCTGGAATTAGCTGAGTTCATACTTGTGTTGTACTTTCCTTTTTGTAATACCTTGGTGGTATTCTTCTATGTGGTGTACGTGTGTGGTACATTACTTTGTGGTTTTCCTTCCTTTCTGGAATAGTTGAGCTTTGGGCTTTTGGGTTGGACCCTATGTTTCCTCATGACCGAGATGAGTATACTTGATAACTTAGGTATATGTATGGTCATATTTCAAAGTAGGGTTGAAAGTTGACTTAATTCTTTGATATTTATCCTTTACGGATTTTTTGAGACCTTGAGGGTCTCGAGGTCCCTACTGAGTATCCTTATACTCACCCCTGCATGGGCTATGCCTGCACCTTTTTGTGTTCAGTGCAGATGATAGACATCGTTGATCGATGATGATGATACCAGGACTCGATGGAGCCCGGTGGTAGACCATACGACGTGAAAGTACGTAGAAGAGACAAACAGACATGGAGTGCTGATGAGGTGATCTATACCTACCCTTCAGCTAGGATCCTTGGAGGTTGACCCAATAGCTGTTTTCATTTTTCTTTTAGTTGTATTATAGTTGTACTTGTATCTTTCTAGTTGGGATTGTATTTCCGGACCCTTTAACTTTCAGAACTCTTTTTGTTATATAGTTTACGTGTGTTAGTATCTAGATGTGTGCTTGGTTGAGTGTGTTTACAGGATATAAAGGCAATTCCATCCCAGTTATAGGGAATATGCTTTTCGGTGCTCTTCGCCAGCCCCTGGCCAATGGAAGGTGGGATTGGGGTAGTCATGACACAGGCCCCAAGGGATGGGTCATGACAGTATGGAACTCTCTCAAAAAATACTCTCGTAACATCGTTGGTACAGCTGTGGGTCCTCTAAAAAGGATGATGTGCTCACCACCATTCTAATATCCATCAAGGAAATTCCCTATAGACATCTGATCACTTGTAGTCTCATAACTTACATATCTGAGCTTTGCATATTTCACTCGATATAAGAGTAGAGGGGTGAAAACCATATAATAGAGATAAGTTGCTCTATCTCCATCCATGAAGAATAACTTCAACGATACTAACTATTTTTATGCCTCATTAAGTTTCTATGAACTCAATTTCCTACTAAGTTTATCTGCCACCATTTCCTCCTTCCGAGGAGTATAGAATATTTCTAAGTCATATTCCTAGAGGAACTATAGCCATAATCACTATCTCAAGTTCAATTAATTCTGAGAGAAGATATAATTGAGACTCTTGTGGTTAGGGTATATGATAAACCATTCTCCCATAAGGTAGTGTCACCACATTTACAGTGCAAAGACTACTACTACCAACTCAAGGTCATGGGTTGCATAGTTCTACTCATGTGGTCTCAACTACTAAGAACCACAAGATATCACTGATTCCCCCTGAATTAGGACACAAACAAGTCAGGTTCCTGAGGCATCACAGAACACCACATACTTACCACCCACCTCTAAAAATCTCAGGATAGGTGTGCTTGTCAAGCTCTACCTTATCTGTTGAAAACTCTACTACCCCCCTTCTGTCCATACAAAGGGTTTACCTTTATTCATAAAAGATATCATGGGTTCTTCTACTCATGAAAAGTTGGTTACAAACCTCTGATAATACTTTTGAGACCAAAATAAAGGAAAAGACAAAACAAAGGAACAACTTTAGGGGCTGCCTTAAGAAGACCGCTCACGGAGCCCTGTAGCCCACAGCCGGCTCAGAGATCTCCCTTCACGAACCTACCGTAGAGAAAGAAGGTTGGATTCTCTCTGAATCCCTTTTATATTCACAAACCCACCATGGATAAAGGAGGTGGGATGCTCTGCGAACCAATTTTACATTCGCAATCCTGCCGCGGAACAAGGAGGCGGGCTGCTCCACAAACCGATTTGACGTTCGCGAACCCGCCGCAGAGTAAGCTCCGTCTTTGCACCGAGTGAGCTCTACTTTGAGAAACCTCTTTCCTATAAATATCAGGCTCCCCTTGAGACTAAAGGATGGATCCTCTAACAATTCACCTTCTAATCTCCCACTTCACGAAGCAATTCCGGCTCTGTGAACCATGAGCTTTTCAAGGTAGTTTTTCATCTCGAAGTGACTTACCCTTTGCATGAATTCCGCCCCTCTTCAAAGAGGGATTCCCTTCATGAAGCCCATAGAACTTTACAAAGGAAGGAGATCCCCAAGGGGACTCGGGTCATCGCAAAGCATTTATTATTCGCGAAACACCCTTCATACACATGTGACCTGCATGCTAAGGCTTGGTCACTGTGCTTCGTGAAGCACACTACTTCACAATGTTATGCTTCACAAGGCACCCCTGCTTTGAGAGTCATTGCTCCACGAATTCCTTTCCACTTCACGAGTCACCTTCCATATGCACGTATTCCCTTTTCCTAGGCTAGGTGAATTCACTTCGCGAAGCACATCCCTTCACGAAGCCCCTCCACTTCATGGAGCACCAGAGCTTCACAAGGCTTCTACCTATGAACCCTTTTGCTCTGCAACTCCTTTTACCGTGCGGCCCTTCAAGTTTTCATGAAGAAATTTCAATGTCCCTTGGGTGGTGTTACCTATTGCATTGCTTCGCCTCATGCTTCTTCGCATAGGCATGCTAATAAGAATTTCTTCTTCACATAGCCATGCTAACGTGGACCCCCAATGGGATCACCTCACGACAACCCCTACTATGGCATTGCTGATGCCTTCCATCCCTCAAGGGAGGGATGGTATCAGTTATTTATGTCCTAGGGGTGTGGATCAAACCCACCTTGTCTGAGCTGCAGGACGTTAAACTACCAAGCGCCCTCGTCCTCATCACATGACATTAAATTGTGACCTTTCCCCATGCCTTGCACATGGGGTGCCCCATCTCGGACATTATCTACACCAACTGGTCTCCACGAGAGCGCGATCATTCCTCAAATGGAATTAAATCTTCTTTATTGGAGCAACATCTGTGTGTAGGGAAAAGGAAACCACCCTAGTGTAATCCCCTAGATTTTCTTGAAAGAGGTAGCATCCCTGCTCCTCCTCTCTTCCTGGACGCCAAATCCCGCTCCCGCTGACCTTTGTCACCATCTAGGCCTCCACCTTGGAGTAAGTCCCAATCTCCATCTCTTCGGGTTGCTAACCACACGTAATCCCCTATTTCCTCTTTGGGCCGCTAACTGCATGTAAGCCCCATTCCACTTCCCATGGACAAACCTTCTGCGTCATGATCTCTAGGCCTTTGTTGACTCTTGTTTCTCACACCGAGCATTAATCATGTGGCCTTAGAGTAAGCATCGACCATGACATCCTCTCTGGCCATCCTAGAGTGTAAGCCCCCAAAACCCCACCTGAACTATGTAGACTTTTATCCTTTCCAAGGAAAGGTACGTAGGAAGCCTCCCTTAGATTCAAGCCCACCACCCATTGGTCCCGACCATCTTCACGTCGGTTCACCCACCCACATGAACTACGAGGTCTTTGATCCTTTCCAAGGAAAGGTATGTAGGAAGACTACCTGAGGTTAAATCCTAACACCCCATTGGTTCCGACCCCCTTCATTTCAGTTCCCCCCACCTGAACTATGTGGAATTTGATCCTTTCCAAGAAAAGGTACGTTAGAAGCCTCCCTGAGGTTCAAGCCCACCACCCATTGGTTTCAACCCCCTTCATGTCATTTCCCACCCACCTGAACTACAGGGTTATTGATCCTTTCCAATGAAAGGTATGTTAGAAGCCTCCCAGAGGTTCAATCCCAACACCCCATTGGTTTCGACCCCCTTTATATCAGTTCCCACCACCATAACTACGAGGTCTTTGATCCCTTCCAAGGAAAGGTATGTAGAAGCCTCCCTAAGGTTCAATCCCAACACCCCATTGGTTTTGATCCCCTTCATGTCAGTTCCCACCACCTAAACTATGTGGTATTTGATCCTTTCCAAGGCAAGGTACATAGGAAGCCTCCTAGAGGTTCAAGTCTAACACCCCATTAGTTCCGACCCTCTTCATGTCGGTTCCCACCTCCTAAACTAAGTGGACTTTGATCCGTGCCAATGCAAGGTATGTAGGAAGACTCCTGGGGGTTCAATACCAACAACCATTGGTTCAGACGCCCCCCCCCCCCCCCCCCCCGCATCAGACCACTTTTGTCCTGCATGACATTAAACTGTACGCCGCTTTTCATTCTACACGATGTCAAACTGCATCCACCACCCAACAGTAAGCCGTTGTGATCCCATCCAGTGGTAAGACGTTTTGATCACATCCAGCGGTAAGCCGTTGAAATCCCAATCCAGTGGTAAGCCATTGTGACCCCATCCAGCGGTAAGCCATTGAAATCCCCAATCGACAGTAAGCTATCATCACATAAACTATGAGGACTTTGATTCCCTACCACATGGATACGTAGGAGGTCTCTTCGAGACTCAAGGCCAACATCATCGTCATATTTGTGTCGAATCCATATCATTCTTCACCCACTTCACTTAACCATCCACCATCCATTTTGATTCTTATCCAGACTTCCACATCCTGGTAGGATCATGCCACCTCATTCCCCTTTCCCCTTAACAACAATCGGGTAGCTAACCATGCGTTAGCCCCAACATCAGTGTTCCCTCCAAGGGTTTCACCCACCTGAACCAATCTAATCATTGTTCTGATCAGTCTGATATGTCTCTGCTAGACCTTAAACCTGCGGCATACCCTGTGTTAAACATAAGAAGCTAAGGAAAACCTTAAATACATTCCTATGGAATATGATTCCCCGGATTGGACATGGGATGACTCGGGCTTCCGCACCCTCAAGAATCCCTATAATAAGGGGAAGAAACCTAGACGTGCCTGTGTTCCAGTGTCCAGATATTCTAGTGATGTCCAATGTGACTACTCCACCTACTGAAGGTTGCTTCCCTGACCGAACCCCTTGGAATTTCCCGACCGAAGTAGTGTAATTAACTGGTTTCCATGAAGATATGGTACTGGGAAGAGTTTTACGAACAATGTCTTAATCCATAAGGGAGACCCGGATTAGGTGATGAGTTTTGACGAGGAATCCACAAAAGGAAGAACTAACATCCCATCATCCTGTTTTGGTCATAGAGAAAACTTCCCTGAATAAGGAACATATGCTGCCCACCTTTAGAAAGTAGGAATATAGGCCAAAACTGGGCATCCTCAACAGACGGATGCACGTGCCCTGACGAAAAGCGTCAGAAATAGAAATGGTGAACTCGACATGAAGATCTTCTCCTCAATATAGAGATCAGTTGCGTTTGAGACATTAGTGTACTAGCATGTCACCGGATCCATCTATTTAGTGTCGAGCCCCACCAAGAAAATAATGGTTCTGGTGTAAAACTCACCAGAAGTTGGGGTAGTCAAAAAGTTGGACATCCTAGTATGTGACATTGTCATCGTGGATCCATATTACTAGACATGGAAGATGGAATGGCCTTGGGGCACTAGTCGTCGATTCCATTCATTTCAACACTAATGGGTTAATCTCCCTGCTTCTTAGGAACCAAGCTACCATAGGAATTCAATCACTTCCCACCCACCGATGTCGGGGCAGGGGCAATTCCAATGGGGCAGTCTTGTGCAGCTCCACTACTTCGGTGAATATTTCATGCCTGCAAATGTCGGGCACCCACACCCCATTTCCCCATCTGAATTCATTCAGTAGAGAGTGATCAATGACCTCGTAGGCCGGTATGAAGAGGATGGGATTATCCTGACTTTGGATATGGCCCTCTAGGATATGGAGGCATCTTCACCTCACCACCAACACCACTCCCAAGGTCCGTGCAGGGAGACACTGCTCCCCACTCAAACTTACAATTATTTTAGGAACCTATCCCCATAACGCCTCGATGACTCTCTACCCTATGCCGACGAGGTAGGAGATGTGCGGGCTGTTCCAGTCGAGATCCCATTTCAGGGCCCCCCAAGGAGGTCTCCCACTATGTTGTGCCAGCACCACCATCTGGTACCACAAGCCAAGGAGCAAGTAAGCCATGCGCCTGCACCGTTTTCCCTGGTCTGGTTGACCCGACGCCAGCGTCAGGCATAGGCTGTGGAGGATGCCCTCCAAGGGGCATCAACATCAGCTATTATTGTGGCTCAGGCTACCACCAACATATGTCATCAACCCCTTGTCTATGCTAAGCAATAGAACTTCTAAAACCAGCCTAGATCGAGTCCCCAACTGCCCCACGGGCAGGCTAGGTTGACTCTCTCGGCCATCGGTGCAGGTAATGGTCGTCTCCAGTATGGAGGCCCTCCTCATACCGCCAGCACGGAGAACGCAGATCTTCCTCGCTTTGAAGCTCGACATTGAGGTCTGCCTCATGCTACCCCTAGTTCGAATGAGGGACCTCTTCACGATGGTGACACCCAGCATGGAAGCCTCTCCTATGCTCGTTACATCGGGTATGGAGTCATCCCACCTTCCACAAACCGCCGGTGTGGGTACGTTGCGCATCTAGTCAGTCTTCAGTGTGGGGGCCCTCCCCATGTTCTTACAGCAAAATATAAAGGTCCTCCCTACCTTAGAAACCAGAGGGGTGAAGGCCATACTCGCTTCACCAGCACCTAGCACGGAGTCCCTACCCATGTTCGGATTGACCAATATGAGGACCTTCCTCACACTGATGTCGCCATGGTAAACAATCACGAAGGTCCTAACTGTGCTCCTATCGGCTTTAGCGGTGGTCCAACCTACTCTAGCACTACCCACATAGGTCTTCCCAATATCCCCTTTGATGTCTATCCTGGTGCTCCTCGCACCTTGGCTTACTCTGGAGGAATTCCTCCCCACCCCAACACTAGTACAGCTGAAGGTCCTCCTCGTACTGGAAATCTGCCTTGCCCTGAAGAACCATCCCGGGGAAGGGGGTCAGGTCACTGCCACCATAAGAGTAACACTGAGAAGATTCAAATAGAGATCAAACCAGTTTACTTCTCAAATTCTGAAGCCTAATACGACTCAGCGATGGAACCCTCACCCAGATCCTCCGTGTCAAGGGTCGGGGCAGGAACAAGGCACATCAGCCTAGTACTCCCAGAATGTGAGGTCCATCAGATTCCTGCCTTCCTCCACAGGTATATCCAGGAGGAAGAAAATTTGACAACTCCACCAGTTACGGTTGTGAAATTGCCACCATCATCACTAGAATCACTCTCTACCTTGACTTGATATCACATAGAGCTATTCTGAGGACCAATGGTGGACTAGCAGTAGCATGGTCCACCGCCAGCAGTCATAGCCCCCACACTAGAAACTGCAGTCATCGGCCCGTCTTACCGCGATGTGGTGGTTGAGTCGGTACACTCTTTAGAGGACAACTCAAGATGCAGAGGTTTTTCTGATCACTCACTATACTCTCCACCATCCATCATGTCATCCCAGTGGTCTGCTTTTGTACCACTACCCATTCCCCAGCCACCTCTTGTTGAAGAGTGGGGAAATGAAGGGCCAGACCCTTAATCCAAGCCAAGGAGCTTATGGAATATCCTCGCAGTTAACCGCTTCCCTAAGATGTTTTGGCCCGTAGTAGTAATGCATTTTTACATGCCAAAATCTCTCACCCAAAAGGAAGTTGAGTGTTTCTATCAAACCCTCTAGGATATACACTTCCTCCCTTGTCACCAGTGAGTGGCTTATCCAAATAGCCAACAACATTTTGAAGAAATTGATGAGCAATGTCGTCTGGTTGATCTATCTTCACTTTCTGTGGCTCAGCTCCCTGAGTCACCAGGCTTCCGTAAGGCCCTCCAGCAAATATGTATCCATAGTTTCAAGGTACTCTACAAGATTATCAAAGAGGCTTCCCCCCATGTGCAGATCTATGGATGGGGGCAATATGTTTCCCTCCTCTTTAGTCCTATCCAGCGGCAGCCCGACCTGCCAGGTGATATCGAGGAAATGCCCCTAGGTAGAGACGAGACTAACATGGACAGCCTATCAGAAGAGGAGAATGATATAGAGCTCCTTGGTGGGGACCTCCCCCCTGAAGGTGTTCCATAACTATTGGATTCGTTGGGGATGGTTACTCGCCAACAGAGGAGCCTGCTGGGTCTCCCTGTGCCACCGAGGCACTAGTCCTCAGCCGGAATCTCAAAAAGGGAAAGGAACTTTTTGGATCAGTCAAGCCCTATAACCCATTTGGATTTGTTCAGAAGGTGGAGGAAGACCCCGAGAAAGCCGCGTTGCATCGACAACTCGCCGAATAGAAGAAGGTGGTTGACGACCTCCTTGCTGAATGCGTTGTAGAGTGACTGCTGGACTATAATGATCATAGGTCAGGGCAGTAGGGGCAGGCACAACTTCCCCTCGGTGAATTGCCTCCAGTTGACCCTGACCATCTTGCCCACATAGATAGGGTTCAGGCTGAAATGTTTGGTAAGAGGGTGCGGTATGTCTCGCCCAATCCCCATGAACGGCGTGACAACCCTCGGGACCCAGCTTAGGTTCCCCCAGCTATCTCTCAAATCATTCCAATAGTTTCTCCATGAGCCACTAGGCCGCCTTATCATATTGAAGAACCCTCCAACACATTGGTGGTCAGGGATCCTCATCAAGACAGGAACCCCCACCCAGATGATCCTATAGCAGCAATCATTGCCCACCTCGAGGCATTAGAGACGTGACATGTGGTACTTCCACCTGATGGTAAGCCTTATCCGTCATGGTTGGATGACATGTCAGCACCCCTGGGTTTTGTGAATCCCATATTTTCCCCCTTCAATGGGATAGGGGACTCACCACAGCTCCTGGACTACTTTACCTCAAGGTGTGGCCCCATACTGGGAACTCCAGTGTAGCAGGAGGCCACCAATCTTCGATGTTTTGTGTAGACATTGGAAGGGCCTGCGTTTATTTGGTACAATCAGCGTCCCATCAGATTAGTAACTGGCTAGGAAGAACTTCGTAGGAAATTCCTCTACCAGTTTAGTTCTACCATGAAAAATATGAGTATCGCAGACCTCTTCAAGTGCAAGAAGAGGCCTGATGAGTGTGTTGCCAACTTTGTCGCCCGGTGGAAAGGACTCACATATTTCCTTGACATGCCAT
Organism: Viscum album; assembly: GCA_963277665.1. Classification (NCBI taxonomy): domain Eukaryota; kingdom Viridiplantae; phylum Streptophyta; class Magnoliopsida; order Santalales; family Viscaceae; genus Viscum; species Viscum album. Next base: position 1,282,174,900 of record OY728156.1, read on the forward strand.
TGACTCAGGATAAATTTCTAACATTGTGCGTAGGGAATATCAAGATAGATCTGGTCCCCTCTCTGATCACCTAGAACTATCCCAGGGGATTTTGATACTTCTCTGATAAGGCCTAGCACCTAGAGGAAGCCTTACAGCAGGCCAAGCTGGCACGTCTGTTGCCTCCTACGATCCCCACGAGAAAGGTTTCCAAGGCCGAGCCTGCCCCAGTGGCCCAAATAGAGGCCCCCATGTGAATAGAGTTGTTTCTAGTGGAGACACCTCCATAGCCTTGCAGAGGCCCTCTACCTCAGGCGCAAATACAGGCCCAACAACACCCTCTTCAGAATCGGCAGGTGACCTCATGCAATGCGCCACCACCACGCAGGTGAGATAACCAAGCTCCACCTCAGTAGGCTCCTCCAACCCATCGTCAGGGTCAATCTACAAGGGAAACCTTTACAAAAAGGAGATACTAGACCTAATCATTCATTGAGGCACAGGTCCCCGGTTACTTCCGTAGCGCCTTGGAGCCAGGGATTCTATGTTTGCCTGAGTGTAGAAGGCTGGAAGAGGCAATACTCACGGATCACCATAATTACTTCCCCTACCACTGGACCTTGGGGAACACTCTCAAGAAGTTCTATGTGTTCAAAGACTGGATTCAAGACCAGGTAGATAACAACATAGTTTTTATAGGTCCGACTTCAGCACAAGTGGCATGCGTCTTCGTGAGGCCAGATAGCAGCAGCAACAATGAGGGAGAGTTACATCAAGTTTCTAATCGTGGGACCCAGAAGTATGAAAACTGGATGTCTTGAAAAACAGTCGCATGTTCCCATGGTGTCATCTGAGCATGCTTGAATTAGCCAGAGCCTGTAGAAGTTACAGCCACCACCTCTGCATCATTGTCTCTATCATCCCTTTCCCAGAAGAGCAAGCTCCGGTGACGCAATGAAAAGAAAATTCCCCCACTGATGCCATCGTCATCCCATAATCTTAGTGAATTCATTCCCCTGAAGATGGAGATCCCTCCCAGGATCCATCCAGTAGTGGATGACTCTTCAAATGACAGTCTAGGGTACGCCTCAGTTAACACCGAATAGATGTTAAACCCTTACATAATTCCTGATGATGAGGAGTGCCAAGCCAATCTCCCAACATCCCCAACCATCATCAACGTCGATAGAGCCATAGCTATATGGGCCGTCGGAGTGCCTCGATCTGCACTTCCAGCTAGGCTGTGCATTCTACTGAAACCAGGAAATAGGCTCAGCATAGAACTCATCATGCGCAACTTTCTCATCTGGTGGCATCAGGTCTTCCTTCGCTATCGTTCATGTTGCGGGATCAGGCAGTGCCACTCTGACCATGTCGTGACCAGCCACGCCCTGCTACATGCCGATATTAGTCATCTGGCCCTTATCCGATAGCCACTCTACATGCCACGACTAGTGCGTAGTGGGATGTTCCCAGTACCAGTCAGCCACCAGCCCAGTCAGTAGGTCCCACCATACCTCCTGTCATAAAGTGACCTCCTAAAAGCATAAGTTTACTCCTAGCACAGAAGTACGATGTCCTTAAGAATCTTTCTAGTATACCAAAAAGGCTCCCCATCTTTGAGTCCCTTTTCCTGTTTTCAGATATGCGTTAGGCCCTCGCTAAGGCATTAAGAATCCCCCAATAGTTTGAGATATAAGTAGCACCTGCAGAAGCTGTTCAAGTTGAAGCAATCGAGAATGATGAATACCAATCCATTATCTCGTTCTCTAGAGAAGATTAAGTCTCACCCATACATGGGAAAATTCTCCCACTATACCTCACTGGATAGTTCAATGGAATAGAGGTTCATCATTGTCTTATCAACACAGGCTCCAGAATTAACCTAATACCGACTCAAACACTGTGAATTTTGGGATTGTTTGAAGATGATCTAAGTCCCTCTGACCTAAGAATCCATGGTTATGACAGGACGGAATAGACACCGGTTGGTAAGATCCATTTGAAGACCTAGTTTGGTGGCCTAGTTTCCATCACAAAATTTATGGTAGTCTCCTAGGACATGGCCTGAAATGCTTTGATGGGAAGGCCATGACTCCACTTTCATGCAGTGGTTCCCTCATCATATCATGAGTGCATAAAGTACTCCCACAATGGTTGAGTGGGAATGCTTCAAGGTGACATATATCACTTTTCTTCTTGTGAGGCCTGCTATCTAGATGTCCACTACTACAAGATCAAGGACAAAAAAATTCAAACTAATGATGTCGAGCATGTCGTGGCTGCAACCGACCCATGGACATATCTAGATGACGCCTACATCTTTCCAATCCACCAATTGGAGGATATGACCCTGGACATGGGACAATGATTTTTTATTTCTGGGATGATGGGGGAACACATTCCTAGGCCTAAGAAACGCCGGAAGATCACCTCGTTTTCTAATACAAATCAGGCTCAGGTGATCTTATAGCCTCCTACCCTCATAAGGAATCAAGATGTCCACCCCATGGAAACGAAATTATGTCATATGTTCTTGTTCTACTGGGCTGTAATTAACCGTCTCAAGCCGACGCACCACTATTGCTTCGATATCATCAAGCATATCCCCTTGGGTCGAAGGCCGGATGGGATAAGATCAATTACCTTAATCACTATGGTTGTGACAGCAATTGAGGCTTCCGATGTAATGACCACTGCCACTCAGGATGGTACCAGGCTCTCGTCAGGATCTTCCAACTCAGAAGAAATTCCGCCTGCCAAGGATACCTCCTTTATAAATGGATAAGATGATTTGGAGGATTCTCTTCCCACCTTTGAAGAGGGCATCTCTGCCACAATCTAAGAGATGGTACAAGTGAACCTTGGTAGCGAGGCAGACCCGGAACCCACATTTATTAGGGTCTCCATGCCCCACGAGGAGCAACATTAGTACATAGACTTCCTGAAACAACACCGTCATGTATTCGACTAGAGTTATGATGAGATTCCAGGACTAGATTTTTAGGTAGTCATCCACCACCCCAGTCTCCTAGAAAATCATCGTGGGTTCAAGCAACCTCCCAGAAAGATGCACCCTTCTCACAGTTCCATGGTAGTGGCGGAAGTTGATACTCTCATCAGATCCAATTTTATTAAAGAGGTCTAGTACCCCAAATGTCTAACCAACATTGTGCCAATTAGGAAGAAGAATGGGAAGATCAGAGTCTGCATCGACTTCTGGGATCTCAACTATCACTATCCAAAGGATGAGTTTTCCCTTCCTATTATGGAGTTGTTGATTAATGCAACAACTGGATTCTAAGACCTCTCTTTCATGGATGGGTACTCCAAGTACAACCAGATATGAATGGATCCAAAGAATGAGGATTTCACAACCTTCAGGGCACCCCAAGGTACTTTATGTTACCAAGTCATGCCCTTCGGTTTAAAGATTGAAGGTGCCACCTACAAGCGGTCTAGGCATCGTATATTTAAGATGATACTTAGAATGTTAGTATAATTCTATGTGGAAGATCAGGTGGTCAAATCACGCAAGTGTCAGGACCATCTCAAAGACCTTGAGAAAGTGTTCGACTTAATATGTTCCCGTCACCTAAAGATGAACGCATTGAAGTGTGCCTTTTGGGTCACCTTTGGAATGTTTCTTGGCTTCATTGTTAGGTACAAGGTCATTAAAATCGACCCATAGAATATCAAGTCCATTATCCAGATGTCCCTTCTGAGCAACATTTGGGATCTTCAAGGCTTACAAGGCCACTTATCCTACAAACACCGATTCATTGCGAATCTGGCCAATAATTGTAATCCCTTTTCTTAGCTCATGAATAAAGGCATTACCTATGAGTGGGACGAAGAGTGTTAGACTTCCTTTGAAGAGATCAAGAAATATCTTCTCTAGCCACCGATCTTAATGCCACCCATCTCTAGAAATCCAAAAGTCCTTTATGTGAGTGCTCTAGAATGATCTCTCAGAGCCCTTCTCTACCAGAAGAACAATGAGGGGATGGAGAACAACCTTTAATACCTCAGCTACATGCTCCCCAATTCGGTGACCAGATACTCCCCCATCAAAGAGATATTCCTTGTGCTGGTATTTGCAGTATTGAAATTGCGACATTACTTGCAGCACCACAAGGTATAGATGGTGTCCCGGGTAGACCCACTGAAGTACATCCTGAACTGCCCCATGTTGACAGGCCGTCTAGCTCGGTGGATAGTGCTTCTCTAGTAGTTCGATATCAGGTTTGTCCCTCAAAAAGCTATTAACGGACAAGCATTGGAAAATTTCCTTACTCCCAATCCGGCTCCTAATGACCAGTCCTTGGATCTCGATTTCCTTGATGAGGCGATCCTCTTGGTAGAGTAAGCCATGTCGTGTTGGCAGATGCACTTCGATGGTGCTTCCTGGAGCCCCACCAGCCGAAGGCTCAATGACCCCAGGCTCAACAGAGTAGGCATTGGTATCGTCTTCATTACCCTAGCACAATCCATCATGTCATACTCATTCCTATTTTCAGAAGGCTGCACCAACAATGAGGTAGAGTATCAGTCTCATTACTGGCCTCGAGTTGGCTCTCAAGATTGATATGCCTCATCTGCATGTGAAAGGGGACTCTAAACTAGTCATCAAATAGATTAATGGTGACTATATCATCAGAAATCCAGAGCTCGTACAATTTTTGGAGCGCACTCTCCAGCTAATGGCCCATTTCCCATCTCAGCCAGAAGTTACTCATGTTCCTCGATCTCAGAATGGTCGAGCAGACACCTTGGCCGGCCTGGTTGCATCACTCGTGGAGCCCGAGAAGGATGATATGATTATCCACATGGTACATCAGATATTCATTTCTCCTGTCACCCCCGATGATGACAATGGTCTGCAGGTAAGCCATCTTACCGCTGGCACCTCCACATCAAGACCCATGGGTCCCCTGGATGCAGTGACTGAAGTGACCCCCCGACTGCAGAGCCCCCTTTGCTGAGTATCTATAGAATGGTAATCTCCTAGCATATCGGTCCGAGCATGAGCGAATCTGACACTGCATGTTACAGTTTACCCTCCATGATGGTCCAAGTCATGATAAAATCCTCTATAAGCGCGGGTTTTATGGGGTTCTCCTTCATTTCATTCAAGGAATCAAGATTTTTCAAGTCATGCAATAGGTCCACATCAGTTCCTGCTTGTCTCATCAGACCGGGCCGAAGCTATCTCACCAGATCCAGATACTGGGATACTTTTGGCCCTCCATGATCCATGATTGCATTAAGTTTTCCAAGATATGACATGTGTTCCAAATTTATGCTAACATTATGCATCGATTACCAGAGACTCTCCACTCCACCAAGTACTCTTGGCCATTTGCTGTATTGGGACTCGATGTCGGGGGACCATATCCACCAGCGACAACTCACCAGTGCAGATTCATCCTGAAAACTACAGATTTCTTTTCCAAGTGGGCAGAGGTCATTCCACTCAAGGAGGTCAAGGCCTGTTCCATCATTTACATTGTGAGTTCCAACATCATATACTGATTTGGAGTTCCTCATGCCATCCTCACCGATAACAACACAAACTTCCGAGTAGTTGAGCTAAAGAAATTGTATGCTATGAACAACATTCGTTCTAACCATACGTCCTGATATCATGTGAAAAAAATGGACAGATCGAGGCATTCAACAAAAACCTTTCTAACATTTTTCATAAAATGGTTGGTCAGAATAAGAATAGTTGGTCGGACAAGATCCCTAAATCCCTCTGGGCTTATCATCGTAATTACATCCAAGTGACTCGATATTCCCTAGTGTATGGGATATTGGATGTCCTATCCATCAAGATTCAATTTCCCTCATTGCACACTGCTGTCTGTGATCAGTAAGCACTAGATAAAGTAGCCAAAATCTATTTGGATGAGTTTGAAGCACTCAATGATAACATGCTTCATGCCCTGCATAACCTATAAAGGCATCAGAACAAGATATCCAGAGCTTTCAACAAGAATTTTCGCCTCTGTTCCTTCTTGCAAGGTGACTTGGTATTGGCCTTGAGGGACCCAATGATACCTAGTAGGAAACCACCCAAGTTGGAGCCCAAATGGGAAAAACCTTATATCATTTACAAGGTTTACTCCAATGGAGCATACTCGCTGGTTACAAAGGATGGTGAGCGTATAACTCCTCCCACCAATGCCAAGTTCCTCAATAAATACTCTTCTTGAGCCATTCGGTCCCACATGACCATATAATGTATGGTCTAGCATGATCTTAAACCATACAGTCATGTACTACCTCAAATTACTAGTCCTACACAACCCTAAACTACATGATGGTCCAACATGACCTTAAACTATTTAGTCCTATAGGACTTTAAATAGTGCATCGTCCTGCATGACATTAAACTGCATCTTAAGAAATATGTATGGCTTGATTCCCATCCTCAAGGGATATGTAGGAACACTGAGATGCCTCATCTCGAGTCCAGCCTCGACTCCCTCTTTGATTATCTCCTCCTAGGAATAGTTCTTTTTGAGGATCTCACATGGCGTTGTGTAGGATTTTTTCCCCACCCATGTCATGGTTATGATGATTGCACCATGTTCACTACTTTGTTCTTCTAATACTCCCACATCCTTTCCACATGATTCTAAACTGCATGGCCCTTTCGGAACTACGTGTGGATTAATTCCCATCCTCATGGGATACGTTGGACCGCCCAGACATTTCATCTGTAGGCCCATCCCCTAAACCTCGGGGCCTTCCATTGGGAAGAAACACCTGGTGTGGTAGAGTTCGTTTCCCTCATTTGTGTCAAGTTCATCATGATCATACCATGTATCTCTCTCCCCTGAATATCTCTACTTCTTCTCCTATCCAACTTTGTTTAAAATTGCACGGGTGCATTCATGTCCCACACACCCCATCATTTGGGTTCCCATTATCTTTCACACTCGACGGGACCCCCAAATGGCATGGATTCTTAGCCAAAGGGCTCTCCTACCATTATGGGACAATGTCCCTAAGGGTTTCAAACAACAAATCGATACAAGTCCCGCGTTGCGAATATGGTCAATGGTCGACGCTCATTTGTTATTCCCATTTCAGGTTACATGATATAGATGTTGTGTTTTGAATCTGTTCAGTGGCTATATTTTGTCATTTCCAGCACCTCCATAAGTCCCAAACATGGATTGTACTGGTTCATGATTCCCCACCATCTCTCCAAATCTCGGTCTACTTCAAGCGGGAGAGTAATTTTAGCTATCAGACCCTTATGTGATGGGGAGGTCCTAATCCTAATCCTTGTTTCCCACACTGAGAATTTCTCACATGGGCTTAGGAATTGTGAAGGCAATGCCCACATGAGAGGTCATATGGCTAGATTTGGCCGGGACACTTAGCCTCAGGTCCTTCAACCCCTTTAGCCCCCTGGCCCAAGTTCTCATTTAGTATTGTGTGGTGTGGTACAGACTCATGTCTTCATTTATGTCGGGCTATTTCACCACTCCGCATATATCCCCTTGAGACATCCCTCCCTTCATTTATCGTCCGTCTTGGGAGCACGAACCCTTCCATGCTTCGCGAGTCCCATCATCTAGGCTTCCTTGGCTTCTATCACCTTCTATATCTAAAATGGTCCCCGAATGACATGGATGCTCACCCTAAGGGATCTCCTACCATTACGGGATAACGACCCCGAGGATTGTGAGTGAAAAGTTGATACAAGTCTTGTGTTGTGAATATGGTCAACAATTGATGATCAATTATTTTCCCTCTTCTAGTCACACAAGGGTGGATGCTATGTTGTAAACCCAGTCAAAAATTGTCCTCTATCATCATTTCTACTTAGTGGTCTTCCATAAGCATGATGATTCTCCCACTCTATCCCATGTATATGGAATTAAACTAGGCATATATGGTCCGAGATCTATGACCCAAAACTAAGATCACCCTCATCCTCCCTCCAAGATGTTAAACTGCAAGTTGGCCATGACATTTGGTGGATGGCCCTGCCTCGGGGCCCTCGACCTTTTTGGGCCCCTGGCCCAAATTCATACTTAGGGTTGTATGGTGCGGTGTGGGATTATGTTTTCATTCACATATGGTTACTCACTGTGTCATACAAATACTCAGATGAGATACCTTTCCCCTACCTTTTTCCTCACTGCAAGACATTAAACTGTAAGTTTGGCATGACATTCTCTCCATGGCCCATCCTCAGGCCCCTTGGCCTTTTCATGCCCCTGGCCTAAGTTCTCAAATAGGGTTATAGAGTGTGGTGTGGGATTTTGTCCTCATTAATTTCGTGTTACCGACCATGCCATATACACCCCTTGTTGAAGTATCCTTCCCTTATTAGCGTCATCATGATTTAGAACTACGTATGGCTTGATTCGCATCCTCATGGGATATGTAGGATTGCTCGAACGTCTAGTATTTAGGTATTTCCCCATCTCTTAGAAACCCCCTATCAGTTTGGCCTCTTGTCTTGCATTCTTCTAGAATAGGGATATACAGTGTGGTATGGGTGTATGTCCCCATTCACGTCAGGTTTATAACAACCACACCGCATACCTCCCTCTCTTTAGTAGCCTTCGCTCCCTTTCCCTTCTTTCATCTCTTTGAGTCGACTGCCCTAAATTTAGGTCCCTCTTTCCTCTTTAGTGATTCACTAATTGGCCCATGAGTACTCTGGTCTAGAACCTGGAGTGTCAGATTCTACCTGGACATGTTTTCACCCATTATTCAGGCTATGTGTTCCTCTTCATTTGGGCTTCCATTACCTTTCACACCTGAAGAGACCCCCAAATGGCATGGATGTTAAGCCTAAGGGCTATCCTACCATTACAAGCCAACATGCTCGAGGGTTTCCAACAATAAATAGATACAAGTACCATGTTGTGAATATGTTCAGCGGTCGACACTCATTTGTTGTTCCCATTTCAGGTCACACGATACGGATGTTGTGTTTCAAACACGGTCAATAGTTATCCTCCATCATCATGCTAGCCCCTTCGAACCTTGAATTTTGGTTACATTATTAACATTATTTTCCACCCCATCATGTCCAAATGGAATTTCGACACTCCGGGCACTATCCCTCAGTCCTCATTTGCATGTTTGGAGGACAAAAGTCGCGGTAAAGGCATCATTTGGGGCTCCACACCGACTTCCCTTTAGCATGTGTTCCAGGTTTTACAAAAACCTCTTCCTCCCTTATTTCCCACACCAAGTTTGACTAACATGTTCTTAGGAATTAGATTGAGGTCTGCACCTACTTGGAAGGATTCAGCCTCTCTAGTCCGAGCTCTAAGACTTTAAACTAAGATCTCTCTTAGAACTACGTACAGCTTGATTCCCATTCACATGGGATACGTAGGAACACCTAGACGTCTCGTCTTTGGGTTCAGCTCAATGGGGGGATAGCCTCTCTAGTCTCATATCCTTTAACCTTTTCTGTCCCCTCGGCCCGAGGTTTCCTCCTCAGAATCGCACACGGTATGATGTGGACCTCATCCTCATTCATGCCAGGTATGCTTTATCATGCTGTGAACATTCCCTCTGGAACCTCATCTCTCCCATATATGTCTGAGCCATATTAAATTAAACAATGATGCTTATCCCACATGACTTTAAACTATTACTTTTGTACCACATGATATTAAAATGCATGGTTGGTCCCCTCACATGTCCCTAAAACTATGAAATTATCATCTTGGCTGCAAGATGAAAAACAACACTGCACCATGATATCCTCACTCGAGGGTGCCTCATGTTTGGTATCGGTAATACGCTTTACCATTTTTTAATGCCTCATTTGGCTTGATTCCTATGGTGATGCCTAGAATTTCTATCCTAGCTCAATCACATCATAAAAAAAAAGAAACAAACACTCACTCATCCAAAATGAAAAACAAGATCTATTAAATGCCGCTTCTTTTGGTGAAAGGGCCAAAATCGTATGACCTTATTATCTCTAGTAATATTACCTTGTCGTTCCACCCACAGAACTATGTATGGCTTGATTCCCATCTTCATGGTATATGTAGAAATGCCCGTGTACTTTGTATCAGGCCCAGCCTAACTTTAATTTTCCATCCCTCAACCTAAAACCTCCCCAAGAAACACATGGTGATCTGGAATCCAAGTCCTAGTTCTCGTCAGGTTTTATATTTACCTCACCATGTGTCTCCCACGTTCCCTACCATCTTTGGTCCGATCTCTAAGACCTTAAGCTAATATCTCTTTTAGAACAACGTATGTCTTGATCCACATCCTAATGGGGTACGTAGGAATGTCCAGACACCTTGCTTTGGGTCCAGCCTAACTTTCACTTTTTGTCCCTTAACTTAAAGAATTTTTTTCAGGGATACATGGTGTGGTGAGGGATCATTATGTCCTCATTCACATAGGGTTTATAGCTTCCACACCACAAAATCCCTTCCTGGGATCTCCCCTTTCTCCCCTCGTCATATCGTATGGCAATAAACTACATGATCCCACAAGTCATTGACGCATGACACTAAACTGTGATTCAACCTTGAACAAGTTTAGGATGCCCCATGTTAATTATGGGATTCACCAGATCCCTTTCCAATGAGGTCCTTCTCTGAAGTATGCTTGATCGATGATCAGACGAATACGCCCACCTAATGTTCCTTCATCACAATGGCATGATTTCAAGAGCATTGGACTCTGTTCAAACAACCCATCAATCCAACTCCATGCTTTCTGTGACCCTTATTTAGACCCTCATCCTATTTCAAGTCTAAATGAACCCCCTAACAGTTTGGATGCTCAGCCTATGGCTCTCTAACTATCCTGGGATAATGTTCCAGAAGGCTAATAGATGAAATTTCGAGTCAGGCCCCTTTTTGCGAGCATGGTCAGTGGTCGGCCCTCATTTTTTATTCCCATTCCAAGCTAACATAATAAGGATACTATGTTTAGAACATGGTCAACAACCATCCTATATTTTCATGCCACCCTTACAATGTTTCGAACTTTGGGTATCGTGATTCACACTTTCTATTCCCCTATGTTCAGATTAAGTCATATGCCCCTGGCATTACACTACTCGTGCACTAGAGAACATTTGGAAGGATTACATGTCAATTCTCTTGAGGTTATCATCCTCCAATTGGGCCTCTCCCATTTCTTCCGGGAAATCCAGATTGGTTTTCCAAACCCCGGATGCCCGAGGCTTGGTCAACACCCTTATTTTCAGAAAAATGGCATGGAAATCATCCCTTGTTTCTCACATTGGGCTCGACCCATGTGAGCCTATGGATTGATCACTGGGAATTTCACGAATATAACAGATGCATGTCAAACCAATACAAATAACGGAAAATCATGCATTCATCTGGCATAAAACTATCAAAGCATGAAAGTACATTTGAGGCTTTGTAATCCTTATAGTACCCAAGGGTCGATCCCTCCCATGGATAGATTAACCCCGTCAAAATACAATTACAACTCTTCCACCCTTTGGCTTGTTGCATCCAATATTTGTTGTCACTTGTTCAACTCATGCTCCTCCTCAGCAGCGATGGGGCGCAATTCATCAGCCGCAATCTGGGTTCACTCTATGTAAATACAGATGATAGTCTTCTCTTTGGAGGCTGCTTCATGTGCTCCTTGGCCTTTTACATTTGGGCCTTCAATCGCAATATTATCTCCTATTGTGCATTATAAGAGACTGAGTTCTCATCCACCTGAACCTACAGCTGCTGAATCTCATCTTCATCATCCCGGAGCCTCTTGATGTTCACCGCTTTTCTCCTCTACCAACCCACACCAATGCCATGATCATACTCCTAAATCTTCTCTATCATAATATCTCGAATGAGCATGTGGGGATGTCGGGCATCCACTCCCCGAGCACACATTTCACGCAGCTGTGAGCGAAGCCTATCCATCTCATCCAGCCATTGCATTGGGGGGGGGGGTCATCAATGAAGTGCTTGATCATCTTCCATAATGATCAATGGACTATTTTTCTATCCTCTTCATCAGAGTCTGTCTCATCCCAATCGAAATGGTTGGAAGGCTCATATGCAAGGAACTCCCCCAGGAACTCATCAGCAGGGTCCACATCTGGTGTTTGATCGGGTATGGCGGGACCCGGGCTATTTGATCGATCCTCAGCATCAGACCCCACCTCAATAATCTTGGTCTCACCCCTGATGATGGTCCCACCAGTGATTGGGAGAACCGCAGCTTGGTCTGTCTGGATATCCGCCTCCACGATAACCGGAATTCCTCTAGGAAAGATGTCTCCAGAAGCCCCAACCAACCTTGCTAAGGCGGCACACACCATTTGAAGAATTGTGCACACCAAAAAGGGGCTTGGATGTCAATTTACATAGTCAATGGGTGAAAATCATGAATTTGGCAGAGGATACTTACAGAGATCAAATTCCTGGTCTTGTTCTTGGGTTGACGTTGTTGGGACCCCAAGGCATGCCCCTTCATATATTGTCAGAAGGTATGAAAGCTTTGAAGAAGACACTTCAGGTGTCCTAGCCCCACCGGATGTGGTAATCAATGAAACTGTAGGTGTAGATCCTGAAGGTCCCTAATCTGCATCTATTGAGGGGTTAGAACGGGTTCTGTGTAGGACACCCTCCTGCATAGTTCAAGTATTAGAAAGGAGTCCAGAATGACTTGGAAAAAGACCCTAAGAAAGTGTCTTTGGATTTTACCTCAAGGGCCTCTGAAAATTCTTCAAGGTTGGAGTCTTGATCACCAACTTCTCCCTCCTCCAATGGGTTCCCTCTACCTGCCTCCACCCCCCAGGATGACACATCTGATTCCTCCCGCAAAGTAAAGCGCTCTCTCAGTTTGGAAGCTGACAACTGTAGGGGGGGTCTGATTCAATAACACCTTCACCCGGAGGAAGGCATCATTCTCCAACATGTCTATATGGTGTAGTCACTTCCCTGGAGCCTGGGTCGATATTCTAAAGAATCCTCTTGGTGGCATCTCCTCTGGATAACTCTATTCATTTGGGACCACCGGGTCCGCTACCGTTGCTGGATCCACTGCTATTGCCACCCCCTTAGCCGGTATGGGCCTCATCGTCATGGAATCCCCGCCCCCATGGGATTCCCTCACCATCTTATGGCCCCAACCGTGAGGTTGGGGAGGCACACCATCACTGGCTCGAATGGTTGGCTGCTTCAGCATCTCCACCGGGTAGGCCGCCTCCCAGCTTTTGGCATACTCCTTCACCAACCCGAAGAAGGTCATGGGCGGAGGCAATTCATTCTACATCTTTCCTTCTACCCATGTGAACATGAGCCACATCTACCTCTTCACTTATGGATGTTCCTCATGGAGAACCCCAAAATAGACCTGTGGGGTCAGCCGCTGCATACACTAAAACTGCCTAGAGAATCGGTGTGGGGAGTATGGCTCACAGAGGGGCTCACGGTCTATTATTTCCACCAGAACTCCACCTTGAAAGGCTAAGAGATAAGACCAGAACACCTTCATTCCTTGGCCATCATCGGTAAAATCACCCATTGTCAATGGGAATGGATGAAAGTTGAATTTCTCTATCTTCCAGACATGGTTCAGTACTGCTTTCACAGTCAGTTTTTTTAGAAAGCTCCCCAAGGAATTCAGAATGGAAATATGATAGTTTGATCCTGGAGGGGAGATGGGGATTAGATATTCATAGACTCCCCTGACGTGTGATACTACCCACCCATACATGAGGTGGAATGTCCCACATATCCTATGTGTCCTATTCCCCTCACTGATATGCCATATCATTTTATATAGCTTGGCGAGCATCAGGATTCTGAGGTTCACCCACCCTCCTGTCGCCAACATAGAATCCATGATAAATGTGCTTGGTCACACGCCCATGTTTGCATCATTAATTAGAAAGATCCAACCATAGATGAGAGTAGTGATGAATTCTACCAGCCTGAATACTAGTTGCTGCTCAGTGATGACACAAAACCCCCAGGTTTTCCACTGGCTGTCCTCCAGGAGCCACTAGTATGAATGCTCCTTTACCCATTGATCCCACTTCGAGAAAGTATGAGGCCTCAACAGAAACTGTCTATTTTCCAGGAAGTTCAGAAACTGTTTGAACCACCGTCTGAAGTGGACATCTCTCGCAGCCTTTTTGTCCTCTCTTGTCACCAGCTCCATCAGTGACATCAGCAGTGGTAAAATTTTCTTTGGATCCTCCCACACACCCATATCAGGGTGGAATTCATCATACATCGCTCCCAATATCGGGACACTTGATATCTGGTGCACGTCCTACAAACTGATGCCAACCTCCCCATGGTGAAAATGGAAGGTATTGGTCCTTGATGACCACCTGCTCAACAACTCCAGCATCCGCTCCTTTGGTTGGTAGATATGAAATTGGGAGGCCCAAGCCTCCTCGTACAGACCTACTCTCCTCAACTCTACCCTTAACTCTTCACACGAGGCACCTACCCTGTAGGCACAGGTCCAGTCATTTGTAAATTTTATTCCCTAGAATAGATCCCACTCATCAGACCATTCCTTCAATGGGTTCCTTAGGGATACCTTCAAGATTGTTTGTTATAGATGGGGGGGATGTCTCCAGCTACAATCCCTTTCCATCAACATTATTCAGATGATTGAACAAGTAGTCATCAATGATGAGTGTGAAGTCATCCTAGGCATGGCCATCAGCCGGCCTGAACCACTGGTGCTGACACAACGTGATTTGGAACCAGTAAGCTAGCTCGTCCCTACTAGATTTAGGGATGAAGACGTCATCCCTCAGCCCAAAACCGTACAAAGTCAGCATCTTTCACAAAAGATAGTTCCTTTGGATTGCCGACATCAGCTCCACCAATGACCCATGGTTAGAGTGGCTCTGTACAAACTCCCCTAAACCTAATCTATTCACCATCTCCTCCCACCGGGCAGCATCCGCGAGGACCACCTGGCAGCCTCTGGGTGAACAATTCAGTTTTTGAGTTTGGGTGTTCTTTGGGTTCGGTTCGCGAAGCTCTTTCGTGGAGCAAGTTCGCGAAGCTCATTCGTGAAGACTGTCTGCGGAGCTCTGCCCTAAACTTCAAACACAAGTCGCAATGCTCTCTAGAGCGAAGTCAAAGACTCACTGTACACCACGAAGCAGAATTCTTGATTCACAGAGAGCAATCGTAGAGTACACGGAGCTTAACGAATCAAGAGCACTAGAATCCCAAATCGCGGAGAAAAGAAAGGACAAAAGAAAGGTCACCCCTATTTATAGGCGTGAACCTAAGGTGCTTCACGGCGTGTCTGGACACGAAGAGCTTTGCAGCGCGCTCATCCCCACGCCATCGCTCTGTTTCGTGAGACTTCTTCATGAGGCCGCATAGTGATGGTTGAGATATTTTGGTGATTGACCCTTAGACTTCAACCCTCATTTTATTCTTGGATCAAAGTCTGAGGGGGGCATTTGTTGATTCCAAAATCAAGGAAAATCTAGAAAAAAGGAACATCCATAGGGGCTTCCTCACAAAGACCACTCACAGAGCCTTGTATCCCATGACCGACACAAAGATCTTCCATCGTGAACCCACCACAGAGCAAGGAGGAGGTATTCTCTGTGAATCCCTTTGAAATTCACGAACCCACCACGGAGCAAGGAGGCGGGATGCTATGAAAACTGATTTGATGTTCACAAAACTACCGCGAAGAAAGCATGTGGGTTGCTCCGCGAACCGATTTGACGTTCATGAACCCACCGCGGATCAAGCTCCTTCTTGGTGCCAAGAGAGCTCTTCTTCGTGGCACCTCTTGCCTATAAATACCAGGATCCCCTTGAGACCAAAGTACAGATCCTTCGATCGTTCGCCTTCTGAGCTCCCACTTCGCAAAGCAATTCCTGATCTATGAACCATGAGCTTTTCAAGGTACTTTTGCATCGCAAAGTTCCTTCCCCTTTGTACGAACTCTTTCCCTCTTCAAAGAGGGATTCCCTTCACAGAGCCCACGGGCCTCCGTAAAGGAAAGAGATCCCCAAGGTGACTCAGGTTGTTGTGAAGCGTTTATGCTTTACAAAACACCCTTTATAAACATGTGACTCACATTCTAAGGTGTGGTCACTGTGCTTCACCAAGATCATTGCTTCATAATGTTATGCTTCACAAGGGACCCCTGCTTCACGAGGCATTGCTCCGAGAATGCCTTTCCACTTCGCGAAGCACCTTTCATATGCACCTATGCCCTATGATTAGGCTAGAAAACTTCACTTCACTAAGAACATCCCTTCACAAAGCCCCTCCACTTCATGGAGCACCAGAGCTTCATAAGGATTATACCTATGAACCCCTTTTCTCTACAACTGCTTTTCCCATGTGGCCCTTCAGGTTTGCACGAAGAAATTTCAAAGTCCCTTGGGCGGTGTTACCTGTTGCATTGCTTCTCCATATAATTCTTCGCATAGTCATGCTAACGGATATGGATTCTTTACATAGCCACGCTAACGTGGATCCCCAATGGGATCACCTAATGACACCCCCTGCCACGGCATTGTCGATGCCTTCCTTCTTTCAAGGGCGGGTGGGGATCCGTTACGTAAGTCCTAGGGGTGTGGAGCCAACCCACCTTGTCCGAGTTGCAAGAAGTTAAACTACCAAGCACCCTCATCCTCAACACATGACATTAAACTGTGACCTCGCCCCATGCCTTGCATGCGGGGTGCCTCCTCCTGGACATTCTCTATGACCACTAGTCTCCACAAGAGTGATATCATTCCTCACATGGAATGACATCCTCTTTATCGGTACGACATCTGTCTGTGGGGAAAAGAAAACCACCCTGGTGTAAGCCCATAGATTTTATTTTAAGAGGTAGTATTTATGCTCCTGCTCTCTTCCTGGGTGCCAAATCCCTCTCCCGCTAACCTTTGTCACCATCCGGTCCTCCACCCTAGAGTAAGTCCCAACCTTCATCTCTTCAGGATGCTAACCATGGGTAAGCCCTTGTTTCATCTTTGGGATTCTAACTATGTGTAAGTCCCATCCCACTTCCCACAGACGCACCTTCCATGGCGTGATCGTCAGGCCTTTGCTGACTCTTGTTTCTCACACCGAGCATGACTCACATGGCCTTAGTGTAAGCATCGACCACGAAATACTCTCTGGGTAGCCTAGAGTGTAAGCCCCAAAAACCCCACCTGAACTACATAGACTTTGATCCTTGCCAAGGCAAGGTATGTAGGAAGCCTCCCTGAGTTTCAATCCCACCACCCATTGGTCTCGACCATCTTCACGTTGGTTCACCCACCCACCTGAACTATGAGGTCTTTGATCCTTTCCAAGGAAAGGTACGTAGGAAGCCTCCTTGAGGTTCAAGACCAACACCCCATTGGTTCCAAACCCCTTCATGTCGGTTCCCCCCACCTGAACTACTTGGAATTTGATCCTTACCAAGGCAAGGTACGCAGGAAGCCTCCCTGAGGTTCAAGCCCACCACCCATTGGTTCTGACCCCTTCATGTTAGTTCCCAACCACCTGAACTACGAGGTCTTTGATCCTTTCCAAGGCTATGTACATAAGAAGCCTCCCTAAGGTTCAATCCCAACATCCCATTGGTTCTGACCCCCTTCATGTCGGTTCCCACCACTTTAACTATGAGTTCTTTGATCCTTTCCAAGGAAAGGTACATAGGAAGCATCCCTGAGGTTCAAGCCTAACACCCCATTGGTTCCTACCACCTTCATGTCGGTTCCCACCACCTGAACTATTAGGTCTTTGATCCTTGACAAGGCAAGGTACGTAGGAAGCCTCCCTGAGGTTCAAGTCCAACACCCCATTGGTACCTACCCCCTTAATTTCAGTTTCCACCTACTGAACTAATTGGAATTTGATCCTTTCCAAGGCAAGGTACGTAGGAAGCCTCCTTGAGGATCAAGCCCAACAACCATTGGTTTTGACCTCCCCTTTGTGTCGGACCACCTTTGTCCCACATGACATTAAATTGTATACCCCTTTTCATCCTGCATGATTTCAAACTGCATCCACCATCCAGTAGTAAGCCGTTGCGATCCCATCCAGTGGTAAGCCGTTGCGATCCCATCCAACAGTAATCCATTGAAATCCCCATCCAACAGTAAGCTGTTGTGACCCCATCTAGCGGTAAGCCTTTGAAATCCACAATTGGCGGTAAGCCGTCATCAGATGAACTTCGAGGACTTTGATTCCCTGCCACAGGAATACGTAGGAGGTCTCTTATAAACTCAAGCCCAACATCATCGTCATCCTCGAGTCGAATCCATATCATTATCCACCAACCTCACTTAACCATTTCATCATCCATTTTTATTCTTACCCAGGCGGCCACATCCCAGTGGGATCATGCCACCTCATTCCCCTTTCCCCTTAACAACAATTGGGTAGCTAACCATGTGTTAATCCTAACATCAGTGTTCCCTCTAGGGGTTCACCCACCTAATCCACTCTAATCAGTGTCCTGATCAGTCTGATCCATCTCCACTAGACATTAAACATGTGACTTACCCTGTGTCAAACATAGAAAGCTAAGGAAAACCTCAGATACATGCCTATGACATATGATTCCCTACCTTCTATGTGGTATGCCTCAGGCTTCCTCACCCTCTAGAATCCATATAATAAGGGGAAGAAACCCAGATGCACTAGTGTTCTAGCATCCAGACACACCAGTGATTTATAACGTGACTACTCCCCCGACTGAAGGTTGCTACCCTGAACGGACCCCTTGGAATGTCTCGAAAAAAGTAGTTTAATTAGCTAGTGTTCATAAAGATATGGCACTAGGAATTGTTTCATGAACAATGTATTAATCTATAAGGGAGACCTAGATTAAGTGATGAGTTCTGAGGAGGAATCAACAGAAGGAATAACCGACATCCCATCATCTCATTTTGATCAAGTATCAAACGTCCCTAAACAAGGAATGGATGTCACCCACCTTTAGAAAGTGGGAATACAGGGCAATAACTATGCATCTTCCACAGACGGATGTGCGTGCCCCAAAAAAAGCATCAGAAACAAATACCCATACAATCCAAGGAAACTCCACACCTTAGTAATGATCTTGGGTGTATCCCAAAAAATCACCGCCTAAATCTTTGTTGGATCCACCATAACTCCATCATATAAGATTATATGTCCTAGAAAGTGGACCTCTCGAATCTAGAACTAAAAATTCAAGAGCTTCCCATAAATATAGTGCTCTCATAGTAAGTCCACGACCATCTTCACATGTATCAGATGCTGGAAATAACTCTTCCATAAAGAGGCGATCAAAGTCTGTCTAGGATAACATCTCTTCCTCATTCTTCTGATTCATCAGTATCCCCCTTCTCCCCACCAATCCCTAAAGAAGGCTCTTGGCTAGGACTACCATCTGGTTGGGAGGCATCCTCAATAAGTGGAAGACTCACCTAACTGAGTCTAACCAATCCTCGACTATCTGAGGATCTGTCTCACCTCAGAACCTGGGAGGTCGCTACCTCTGGAACTCATGCAATGCACTGATCTTGCGTGCATCCTCTTATAGTAATGAAAGTAGGAATTGCTACTCTCTAGGTGGAGGTATCTCTAGTACACCACCAAGATGTTCTATATATAGAAACAGTTCCCACACTGATACCTCACCAATCAGTAGACTATCCTCATGGCCACACCCCAAAATTCTGGATGGCTGTCTGTGTGGAAGCATCCTGAAATAGAACAAGATGTACCATGGTCAATAGAGTATACCAGGTGATCTGAATTTGACTCAAGAAGGACATGATAACACACTTAATTCCTATATGATACATGAACCATTAATTTTCCATGAAACTAGTGTTTTCATGTACCGATTCAAAAAGAAGAATTCAAGTTCATGGTGTATTGATACATCAGCCTCCGCACGGACACTAGGTTCTCTGGTATGAAAGCTGAACTCAAATCACTTAACACTATTACCACAAAACAAGAGTAAAACCAACCTCCCTCGGATACAACACTATCATGACCTATCCCCTGGGACCCATTCCGTGACTACCCCAAGCTCACCTCCCATAGGATAAGGGCTGGTGACTGTCTCTAAGTAAGAATATCATTCAAATGGGAGGCATTTACCCAAGTACCTAAACACACGCAACTATATCCAAGAAAAATTTAAAACTAAAAAACATAGGTAAATATGGATGGAAACAACTCTGAAAACCCACTTAGAGTAAGGTACAAAACTAAAAGAAAAAGAGACCAGAATAAAAGCCCAACTGAAAAGGAAAGTACAAGCTCCTGGATGTCATCCACCAAAGGCCCCACCTAAAGGGTAGGTATAGAAACAACTGTCAATTTTCACTGAAGTGAACCTCATCTGTCAGGTCTACCTTCAAGAACCACTTAGACCCATCCCATTGAGGACTCTATCAAAGTTTTCGTTTGTCTTTACAAGACACAACACCTGTGGGTGAAGCCCGT
The DNA here is from genome assembly GCA_963277665.1 of Viscum album. Taxonomy (NCBI): domain Eukaryota; kingdom Viridiplantae; phylum Streptophyta; class Magnoliopsida; order Santalales; family Viscaceae; genus Viscum; species Viscum album. The sequence continues at coordinate 1,282,195,326 of OY728156.1, forward strand.
GAAAGGGTGATTAAAAAAATACTTAGTAGGAACACCAAACCACAATGTAATTACACAAAATAAACCACATGGAATCACATGAAGTATACCACAAAGAAGATAACTAATAAACACACCAAGTAGACTACCAAAGTGGCACACAAAGTGTAGCCTCTATGAGATATACTCAAGAGAGTCACCAGAGTCATCTCACACTAAGTATAGCAGTATGGGTTTATGGTACGTAAACAGGAATGTCATAAGAATATATAGTATCCTCATGTAGTAACACACAAAGCATTGGTAACACAAGGAGTGTAGGTAACACATGGAGTTTTGGTAACACATGGTGTATAGGTAACACATGGAGTATAGATAACACACAGAGTGTACGTAACACATGGAGTGTCATCAAATACTAGAGGACCTACACCCTGGTGGGACAGGGGAGTACCACCTCTATCTTGGTAAGAACAAATGTCTAGATAAGACAAATAGTCTAGGTAAGACACATAGTTTAGGTAATTACATAGCTTCTAGGTCACAACCAGTTGCAAGATTCCATCCTTAGCATGCTTATTCAGGGAGCACCTCCTCCTCAAGCAATAGGTCATACACTAACTTCCAGGGAAACTAACTTAGAGTATCTCAAAAGGAAAGACTTACCACAACGGTCCCAATGCCAAAAAATTCTTGTTAGATGGACACACATTTTGAGAGTTTTTGGCTTTTACGTAAAAAGGGGCTAGTTGGGTCTGTGTCCGGTCTGACCCAACCCGACCCAGGTCCCACCTAACCCGACCGGTTGGGTCAACCTGAACCGTCGGGTCGACCAATCCCATGGGTTCCGGCCTACTGCCAGTACAACCTACCATCTCTAGACTGGCCTGCTCGAGTAGGCCGATTCATCCCCCTAGACATGGCGGCTTCCACGCCCGCTCTCTGTCAATGCAGAAACTGACATGTCCGCTCCCTGTCAACATGGGGTGGCTATCGTGTGACCACCCCATGGTCTAGCTGTACCGTGACCTCCTACGTCATCGTCTGAGGCTCACATCCGGCCACCTACCAGAAGCCCCTATTTTCCACCATGTGACAACTGTGCCTCAACAGCCATTCCACGTCAACCATGCCTTGGGTTTCGCCCATTGGGTGGCCAAGCCACCGCGTGCCGCTATAGATGTTTCCTTTGAAATCTACCTCTTATACGGGCCTCCACTAATGATTTGGTGGTCTGTTATTTTAACGTAAAGGTTTCACATGATCCTCGGGTCATAAAATCATCTGATATGGGATTAAAAACATCCTTCCATCTCTCTAGGGGTTTGACTACACTCAGAACCTCCTGAAAAATTAAAAACTAAACCACGAGTGTCCATTGAAGAAGAACATATGAATGGGGGAAAATAAAAAGCACATGAAAAACCCTTAGAATGTACACTAGATTTTTTTATTGGCCTTATGATGTTATTTTCAGCTGAATCACAAAATAACAAGAGAATAATAATCACCAAGATCTATTTCCATTAATCCCATAATTTTAACCATCCTGCAAGAAAGATCGAATCATGGATCAACCTATTTGTGGGATATTTCACGTTCATTGTTAAAATTATGAATAGTGGAAGAATTAAATCATACAATAAACGCCCTACCTAGATGTTTGGATATATCATTGGAGAACAATGGAGTTGCACCACCATCGTTTGTTGATCCTCGATCCTCGATTCGTGATCTGTGATCCTTCGACGTTCATCGACATTAATCGTTTTCCAATAGGATGAAATATCCAAGCTCTCCTCCCACGTTCACAGAGAAGGATCAATAATCTTAATCCAAAATCCCTACCAAATTTTAAATATGTGTTTCTGAGTTACTATTTATATTTGAAACAGCATCGCCATGTTGTTTCATTTATGAAAGGAAAGAAATGCTTTGTCGCTACGTCACAACATTGGTGTGTTATCATGAAACATTAAAATAAAACTAAAATAAACTTTTTTTAGTTTATTTTTATTATTCTTTTAAATTTTTGAAAAATATTTTATGCATTCAACCCACACTGGTCAAAGTTAGGTCCTACCTAAGAAAAATCCACTGCTCTGAACACAAGAGTGCAGTCAAATTTCAAATCCAATTACTTGTTTAAATGTTACTAAAACCAAGAATACATGATATTTTTTATAAACATAAAAATTGTTCAAATATTAATTCCAGACACCCCATGAATTATAATCACATTATGTGTCAGCTCTTGGTCTCAAACTAATCCAATATAATATTCAAATATTTTTCATGGAGAATCTATACATTACAGAAGTGAAGTTTCTTGAGAATATTAAGTGCATGTTAGAGTTTGTTGAAACACCTGAGGTGGCCAGGGTTAAATGTGTCTCATTTATATTACAGGTTCCTAGTTGCAGGTGGTGGGAATCAGTGTTTCAAGCTAAGAAGCATGAGCAGATGAGCTGGACGGAATTCAAGGTTACTTTCAACAACCAAAACTGTCATGATGTCTTAGCTTATTCTAGATCCCAGGAGTTTATGGAAGTTATCCAGGGCGATGATTATGTGATGGAGTATGCTAACCAATTTTCCAAAATAGTCTTTTAAGCACCTAAAATGGTCTCCAATGAGAAGATGAAGGCCCATATGTTCAAGAGGGGTTTGCAACTAGAGATCTATTCTCAGGTATCCTTGTTCAAGCTGAAGATCTATACAGAGGTGGTTGATTAGGATTGTATGGTGGATATTGATCACAAGGGAATGTATGGTTTCTCTTTTATGGTATCAATGATGGGTAGTGGTAGTTTTTCTAAGAAGAAAACGAAGCGATAGGAGTAGGGGAAGAAGGGAGGTGGTAGTTCAGGCCATCCTCATAGGATGTTCTCATCCATGGATTATAATGCGAAGTCCTTCTTATGCCACCAGTGAGGGAGACCAAGGCACACCCAACCAGAAAGTACATCTCCTACGAAACCTTGTTATCAATTGGGCAGTTATGCGGTACTTGAAGCCCTTTTGTAAGGTGACACGTCCGCTATAGAGTGGGGCTGGATTAGTGGCTTCCAGGGGAGTTTCAGTTCAACCAGAGTCATCTAGAACAATGGGATCTCAGTTTGGTGGCCATGGTGGTAGGGGTATATTGTTTTGTAGGAAGATCCAATTCAGGGAAGATCCATAGACAAGCAACCATTCTCAAGTAGAGATGAGACATATCAATGTTGTGGATCATGAACTAGAAGGACTAGATGTAGGTCCTTCAACAGTTCAAGGTACCATTTTTATTGCATCTTATTTAGATACTATTCTCTTGGACACTGGTGCTACTATTTATTTTATCTTTTTCTATATTATAAACCTGATGAATTTTCAAACTGAGTTTCTGTATTTTTCAATGGAGTTGGTGGCGCCATTATCCAAGAAGATAGTGCAATGTCTTAGGTGCCCATCATGTGTACTTTCTATGTCAAGGGTTGAGGTGGAGTGTGACATCCTAATATTGGATATGAAACCTTTTTATGTAATCCTTGGTATAGATGGGTTAGTGCACTTCTAAGAACATATTTATTGCTATAAGCAGTGGGCGAGTTTCATGGAACTTGATGGGAGTCCTCAAATTTATCTTGGGGAATGGGATCCTCAATTGGATTATGAAGGATTACCACTCCCAGAGTTAGGTGATCTTGTCTTCCAGTTATCTTCACTCATGCAAGAGGAAAATAGTCATTCTCTTGAGGGTGGATTTCTTCATGTAGAGGATGCGTTCCTTGAGGTATTTCTAGATGATTTTCAGGCTTTCCCCTGGAATTGGATGTGGATTTCTCGATTTATTTGAAATTTAGAACACATAAGATATCTCTTACCTCATATCATATGACCCCCAATAAGTTGAGGGAATTAAATATACAACTAGATGATTTGGAATCCAAAGGATTCATATGCTCGAGCATCTCTCCTTAGGCTGATGTTGTTCTTTTTGTAGAGAAGGCTGGCGGGTACCCCCGGTTATGGATGGATTACTGGAAGATGAATACGATAACCATCAAAAACAAATATTCTTTTCCACAAATATATGACTTTTTTGATCAATTTAAAGGGGAAAAGTGGTTTTACATGATAGACATTCACTCAGGTTACCACCTAGTCAGGGTGACAAAGGCAGATATCCCAATGAAAACCTTCTGAAGTTGGTATGGGAATTTGTGTACATTGTCATCCCATTCGTATTGAACAGTGCTTCAACAGTCATTATGGAACTCATGAATAGGGTGTTACACAAGTATCTTGACTCCTTATTTGTAGTATTTGTGGATGAAATCCTTGTTTACTTAGGATCCGAGGGAGAGCATGAGAACCATTTGAATAACATGTTGGGAACTCTACATGATAATTTCCATTATGCAAAGTTGTCAATGAGCACCTTCTGGATCAAGAAAGTGAAGTTTCTGGGTCATCAAATCTCAAAACAGGGGGTTTTGGTGGACCCTGATAAGATATTTGTAGTAATTTCATTGGATCATATTAAGAATGTGTTCAAGATCAGAAGTTTCCTCATTCTAGTTGGTTATTATAGGCGGTTTGTTCGGGATTTCTCTTGGCTTGCTTCTCCCTTGATCGTGCTTACCCGAAAAGGGGTTAAGTTTGACTGGGACCAAAAATTTCAATCATCCTTTGAGGATTTTAAGTGTTGGTTTACTACCGCTCCAATGTTGATATTTTTGGAATTAGGAAAGGGATATGTGGTGTATTAAAACACTTCAGGCATGGGTCTTAGGTGCGTACTTATACAGGTTGATCACGTGGTGGCATATGGATCTTTCCATCGATGACCACATGAAAAGAATTAACCAACCCATGACTTGGATATGGTAGTGGTGATCCTTTCTTTGAAGTCTTGGCATCACTACCTCTTTGGGGAGAATTTTGCGTTGTAATATAATCATAAGAGCTTAGCCAACATCTTCTCAAAAACAGATCTTAATCTGAGGTAGCTCCGTTGGATAAGGTATTTGTAGGGGCTTAACTTTGATATCATATATACCATAGGTAAGGTTAATGTGGTAGATGATGCCTTAAGTAGGAATGTCCTAGTGCAGGCTTCGAGGAAGTCCAACGATGAGTAGAATCTGTAGATGTTTTTTGGCTTGATGTATGTAGAGACCAATGAGCACAATGAAGATACTTTTTTGGAAATTTTGTAGTTGACTCCCTCTCTTTTAGAGTTGATTCAACAGGAGAACCCCAGTGATAATATATTTTTATGGTATATACAGTTTCTTTCTGGCAGGGAGATGTATTCCAATTGGTATTCATCTCCCGAGGGAATCATGTGTTTAAGGGCCATTCAGTGGTGTCGTTGTCTCTAAGGAAGGTGGTGATGCATGACAGCCACCAATATTAGTGGGTCGTTCATCCAGGATATAAAAAAATGTATTATGATGTTATTTAGTAGTTCTAGTGGTTAGGCATGAGATGAGACATTAATGACTTTGTGTCGAGGTGCTACACATGTCAGTAGGTAAAAGTAGAGCGTCAAAGGCCCTCTGGTTTGCTTCAACCATTTCCCATTCCTACCTGGAAGTGGGACGAGGTCTCTATGGATTTAATTGATGTATTACCTTTTATTCCTCAAGGTAATAACATTATTTGGGTAGTGATTGATCATTTGACAAATCATCCCACTTCATTCCGATTGGATATTTAACTAAAGTGGCTGAGCTAGGTTGATTGTATATTCAAGAGGTGGTAAAGATAAATGGTGTTCTTTAAGTATTTTCCTCAGATAGAGACCCATGTTTTACCTCTCGGTTTTGGTAAGGACTTTAGAAGGATTTTGGGTCACAAATTATGATGATAATGACATACCATCCTCAAATAGATGGTCATATGGAGTAAGAAAATCGGATTATGGAAGACATACTTTGTGCATGTGTCTTAGACATTAAAGGTTCACAGGACATCCATTTGGGATTGGTCATATTTTCTTATAATAATAGTTACTAATACTAAATTCGAATGTATCATTTTGAGGTGCTTAATGGATGACCATGTCGTCCCCCTTGTGTTGGGATAAGGTAGGTGAGACCTCATAGTTGGGGCCGAGCCAAGTGGAAGAGAAATATGAGAAGGTCATACTGATTAGGAAATGGTTGTTGATACATAGAGTTTCCACCAATATTATGCTGACCCGAGGCATCAAGACCTTGAGTTCATTGTGGGTGATCAGGTATTCATGAAGGTGACCCCTCATTTGGGTCATCGTCATTTGGGAAAGCAGAAAAAGCTAATTCCAAGGTATGTCATACCTTTTGAGATCAACAAGCACATTGGTAAAGTAGAATTAAAGTTATATTTTCCCTCTCATTTGAAATATATTCATGAAATATTCCATATCTCCCAATTTAATAAGTACAATTCATATTTATACCACATGTTAAATTGGGAAGAGTTAGAGATAGAGCTTGTCTATCAGTGTTTGAGAGGCTAGTCAGAATAGGGGATTCCCAAGAGAAGGTGCTTCGGGGGAAGTCTATTTCATTGGTCTAGGTCCTTCGGAAGCATGGAAATGATATACACAAGACATGGGATTAGAAGTCAAGGGTTGATAAAGATTACCCGTTCTTTTTTTCTGATCAAGCTTCGGGTTGACTTTCCGGGGTAGAAAGTTTTCATGGAAGGGAATTGTAAAACCCAAGTCATTTTTAGGTATTTTTATCTTCTATTCTTGGCTTATCTTTCCCCCTTAATTCCCCCTAGTTTAACCATAAAATTTTGAACAATGGGAGGGTTTTTGTGTGTCCAGAACATGACGCACAATTTTCTAAACCTTTCAGAAAAATCATGCACAGGTGTCTAGGTCATAATTTTTTTTATGTTATTCAAATTTTTCCATTCTAAAATTAAACTTATCTCACACATTTCTTCAAAAATTATTCTCTAGTAGCCATTTAAGGCTCCACATCTCCTGGAAACTCTCTTGGAACACATTTTCTAAAGAGTATTTTGGTGGGGAAACTTCAAGATTTTTTAATTAAGTGATTCATCCTTTTTTTTCTTCCTTATATCTAGGGTTTCTTCCATCCTTATTGAAGTTCCAAATGTATAGAAACTAGGGTTTTGTACCTAGGTTATTATTTTGTGTTTCATGGTTGAATATTATGGATTAGTGTTTATTTTCACCCCTTGTGGTGTGGCGGTGGTGCGGTTGATGTTTTGCACATAGATTTGTGGGTTTTGACATCTAAGTAGGTGATTCCATGTGTAGAAATTCTTTGATGAATTTATCTTTATCTATTGACCTATTTTAATTTTCTTATTCCCTTGTGTTTGGTGTGAAAATTGTTTTTGGTAACACTGATTAAGTGGTTGATTTTAAAGAATCATTTTTGTATGAAAAATGATTGTTTTTCATGTGTATTCCATGTTGTGTCTTTGGGGGTTATTTTATGAATCATTGAATTGGTTTATTAAATGTTTTTACATATGAAAATTGGGTTGTTTTTGGTGTTGTTGTGCATTTGGAATTGAATGATAATTTTTAATGGATTTTTTTGTAAAAATATTTGTTTTATTTACTGAAATTGTTTTATGAAAATTTTACATGGTTTATTGAGTTAAAGAAATGGTGAAAAGACATGTGGGGTACTATTTAGTGTGTGTATGATTCAGAAATGGTATTTTTATGTAAAAATTGTATTTTATAACATGTGGAACTTGTTTGATAAAAAAAAGGGAAACCCGAGTATCTAGGTGGGCAGACTAGGACTAGTATTTTAGTTATCCAGTAGTGGTATCATCCCTATTTCAATTATCAAGATTAAAGATTACAACAGTAACTAAACTTTGATGAATTTTTGGGACCACATGGACATTGGGGTTTTCCATCATAATGGAATGTGCAGGAGAAGGATATTGGTTATGGATACTTTTACACTGAGATACAATGTACCTAGGGCCCCACAGCTAGTTAGTGCCTAGGGGTGTTCCCGTGACTTATGCTCATTAGATATATTGTATTTATTGTTGACATACGGTGTGTTTTGTTGGAAAATTCAGTAGAATGTGTTTTTTATTTCAATGTTTACATTCTTCAATGTTTCCTTCTTGAAATCTGTTTTAATTTAAAGATTCACATTTTATAAATTATTCTATAATATCTTGTTTATAAAAACATGAATGATTTTTGACTTAAAATTTTTATCACATAGAATATTTTTGGGTGGAATCCTATTGTGATTAGGCTCACACCATACTTACACCCTTGGGTTTAAGTAGACTTGGTAATGTTTGACACAGGTAAGGTCAATGTTCTTAGAGACTATGGTTCGGGTTGTCAGATCCTTTTCTAAGTGCAGTTTCATGGAGAAAGATTTGGGTTGATTCCCCCTTGCTATGTGGTGGGTTTTATGTTATACTTTCTAGTAATTTTGAGTTTTCACCTTCTTAGGGTTTGTTTAAAACTACGTAATTCAATTCTGATTTTTTTTAAAGGCTTGTTTGGATTAAATTTTCAGGTTTAGTTTATTTATTCTTGTTGGTTGTTTAATGCTTCCAAACTTGGGTAATTAATTCCCAATCTATTATTTATGATACCAAATAAATTGTTCCAGACAATGGGGATAGGGAACGCCCTTCGGGCCTTACCACAGGCAAGGTTGGGTTCTAGTTTGTTGGTGACCAGATCTAGTTCGTGATAAAACTTCACTTGGATGTCCTTTCATTCCATGCCATCCATTTTCTGATCTTGAGTCCATATTTCCCACCACCGCTTCACTGGTCCTAGTAAGATGTAAGTTTATATATTAAATCATTTTTTTGAGAGGGGTGTCTAAGTGATCCATAATCATCTAGATTTATTCAATCCAAAACCCAACTTCCTTAGACATACCCTCTCCATAAAAGATTGGAGGGTTATATAGTTTAAATTCTCTAGTAAGGTCGAACATACTCAGAACAACCCACCCAAGGTCTCTCTCCATACACTATATAAAACAACAAAATTTCCCATGAAATATATCTTTCCAACCATTATTTGGAACCAATAGGGGAACGTGTCCCATTATCTTAAGATCATTCTCAGTGATGACCTCTTATCACCGATCTAGTAAACACTATCTTGGAGGAGTCCCTCTATAATGCCTAACACACATCTCAAAACACATTACATAGTATTCCCACAATTACACAAAATAGGGCTTACATATAGTCAATACAAACTACCCCAATTACTCTATGACAACCAGTACAACACCACACCATTACTACAATCAACCACCCTTATCATGGTCCATGCTAAAGATGGGGTAAATCAAGCTTACATAATCATGAACCATTCATTAGACACCCGTTTAACCATTTAATTTCCAACAACATAAATCTTTATCATTTAAGAACCATTTTCATCATTCCAATTTCATCACTTCGAAATTAAAAAAAAAATTAAAAACTCTTCATTAGGAAATATCATTTATCTATTTTTATTTTAAAACCTTTCAAATTTAATCACTTACTATTTTTATTAGACACCAATTATTTAAAATCCCAATCGAGACCAACTATGTTTCTAAATCACATAACCCAACTGCAATAAAATTCTTGTGGGTGAATAATATGATTTTTTCCATATATATCCCTAAGTTCCTAAATTGATGTATGTGTAAAAAACATCATTACATTTAGGTCCATGAATAAAACATTAGAATATTATAGAATCCCACAACAAGTGAATCAACCTAGGTGAAATAACATCCATTGGAAGCACAAAAAATTAAGAATAATAATCCGTCCCTAGGTACTTGGGCTTTCCCCCACACATGGGTTAGCTACTCCCAAGTGTGAGCTCATTACCTAGTCACAAAACATACTAATCTCTTATCTATATTTTCAAAATAATAATGAAACATTTAAGAAAAACCCTCTGATACCAATTTATAACAACCTGGACCAAGTTCCATTATATCTGATGCCAAGTGCTGGTTCAACACAAAAACTCAAGCGTGCCTCCCCATATGACAGAGGCTGCCAACTAGAAGAAAGGGACTAATGGATATTGTGAGGAGACAGTACCATCTTTACTATAGTATACCAACAGTATAAATATAAAATAAACATCGACATGAAATATTAATAATTACCACAAACATTACATAACACATTCCCAAACTGATGGTGTACCTATAAACCGATATATTAAAACTTGCCAAGTCACTATTTTCAAGTTTCACAATAAAAACCAAAATAATACATGCTAAAAAATCCAAAAATTAGGTCATGATATCAAGTATGTTTCTATCATCAATGCTTTATCCCAAACCCAAAATCAACCATCTAGTATAGGACCTTTGCCCTTATCTTGACCTAAATTCATGATGTAACGCCCTGACCCCAGTTACCCAGAGTTAGTGCATTATTGTAATACATTTGCATGATTATAAGGAATCAAGTCCCGAAAGACTGATCAGTTTAGCAGTTTTGGAAAATATATTATATACATGAACGTTACATTACACATTAGAAAATAAAACACAACATAAATGATCCTTTGAGAACACCATTAATCCCCTAACTTAACCCTGCTTATCGAACATAATACACTTCTTAGAATCCTACAAAAATTAAAACATAGAAAGGGGTGAGCTCAATAATATATTATTTGTTTTAAAAATTATTTTATGCCAATTTTGACATTATTTGGTATTTGTTTTTTTTTTAAATCATAACCGCATGATTACTTTGAAAAAAATTGATTAAATCAACTATAAAATGTCATATTAACCTATGAAATTATTGGAATTCTTTGAAAGTCTCAAATTACATTTATTTGGGTATTTATAATATCAATTATTTTAATCTTTTTTTTATAAGGTAATTACTGCATCATCATTGTGTCATAAATAAATTTAATTATTTAATATCTAAAAATTATAAATAAAATACCATTATATAGGAAATCTTTTTATATTTTTAATTAATTTTTATTAGTGAATTTATCTTATGTATAACCCTATATTAAAAATGTTTTAGTTTTGAAAACTTGAATTTAACACTTTTAACTCTTCTTTAAATTAAATAATAATAAATTTCTTAATCTAATCCAAGTGGACCTAAATTATCATATTTTTTTCCAAATTTTTATCCAGTAGAATTAAGACATGTGTTAGGGTAATTATAATATCATTTTTACCCTTAATTAACCTATTTACTTTTAACCATGGTAAATAAAAGTCAAAAGTTACTATTCACCAAAAATTATTTTCATCTTATTGAACCAAATTTGACCTAATGAGGTTAACCACATGTCTTGTAGTTTTGAAATTAAACTCACATAATCGGTAAAATTGCTCTTAAGCGGTGGGTATAAAACAGTAAAAAGTTCGATAAAATTTCATATATCTAAACTTATAATAAAATGACTCCAATGAATTACATTGAAATTATATAGGTATTATATATCTATTTTGACCAAAAATAAATTAAAATAAAATAACTAATTACTTAAATAAAATGTCGGTTTTAAACAATAATGGAGTGTTTTTCACTATTCATCAAAAATTGAATGTTTTCAGAAAAATACCAAAAATTCACCCAAAGCTAATTTTGATATTAAGAATTAAAAAATGAAGTCTATTTTACCAAATTAAAAATGTAGAAGCTGATTTTATTAATTTAAAATTAATTCCTGTTGTCAAAACCAAAAAATGAGTTTTTAAAAAAGCGAAAACTATCAAAAGATTGACATGTGTTTATATCAAATTTAAATGTGAAATTAATTATAATAACCTAAATTGTGTTAAATGATAAAAATATAATCTAATTATACTTCAAAACCTTTCAAATTCATAATTTATCAATATAAATTATTTTGATTAAAAATTTTGTTTTCAATTAAAACACAGTATTTTTTACTATTCGTCAAAATATGAAAGTTATCAGAAAAGTACCAAAAATTTATCCAAACAAAAATATTATGTCATGATAATAAAGAAGAATTTAATTTCATTAAATTAAATATATAAAAGTGTCAAATATTGGTTTTAAAAAAGGTTCTCCATTAAAAAGTGGTAAAATTACATTTTTTGAAAGATACTTCTTTTATCTGACAAATTAATTTGTTCTTATATTATGTGTAAGAACACATAATATGAATGTAAACATTGTATAGAGTATATAAGATTAAAAATTCAGTTAATACTATTCATAACATCTTTTTGAACGGTTAGTTTAGTAAGTTGTGGTGCGCTCGAACTTGGTGTTGCGTGTAGCCCAAGCTATTGAATTACTTTAATGAGATAATATACTAAGAAATATTAGGGTGTTATATTTTCCTCTAATTTAGTAAATTGAGTCCTCATAATTTGAAATTTTTCTTTGAAAATAAATGGTTACTTATAGAAAAATACCTTTGTGGAAACCCACATGGGAAATTGGGTTAATAAAATTTATTCTTAATAAGAGGGAAAGGGAAATGAAAAGGTCACCACCCAATTATGATCTTGATTAGGAGAACATTAGTGGAAATTAGAGACACATAATTGGGGAAAAACGTATATATTTATAGGCAGTGATTTAGGTCATCCATCACAAACCGGCGTACAATTAAGAGCCTCAAAGCCATCAATATATGATGGTTCAAAATATCATCGGTTCAACAAAACATAAGGTATTAGGATAACACATTTTTTGTTTCAAGATCCCTTTCCTAATGTTTAAGAATTAATTTATTCATAGAATAATAGGATATATATATATATATATACATACTTGACAAGTATAGTTTTATTCTTCAACTAATTCCTACCACAAACACATCTTTCACTCCAAAAGATAATATAATTCAAAAATATTCTATTTATCCTAATCATATAGGGTTCCAAAAAAAGAAATTTATAATTTTTTTGTCAGACCATTAAAAAAAACTACATTATACAATCTAAAACATCACATAGTCCAATGGTAGCTGATGCACCCTTGTCGCTCTTCAGTTGCGGGTTCAAGTCTCGCGGCCTTTCTGGACGCGACGGGTTATCACCCGACCTTCGGGTTGTCCTTTTTATGACAATCAAAAAATAATCTCAAGAAATGATTTAACCATAAAAATAGTATCTAATGTCAAACTTAATCAATTCCAACCTTTATAATTATCCAAAATACATATGTCCAAACTCACAGTCCAAAATTTATAAGGAAGGTAAACACAATGAAGATCCTTTTTACCACGTAATAACATGTGAATACATTCATCATGTATTCTTTTAAAACACAGTATCACCTTGAATTACCATAAAACCTTATTTGATACATTAATTCTCCCTAATTCCTGATAGAATACTAGATATACTCTTTATATCCAAAAATGTTGTAAACTCCAACAATTATGGAATATACAAATCAATAATCAGTTTCAAGGTAGTCAAGAATATAAAATATAATTTATCCAAATCAATCATCTCTTATTCCAAAATTAGTACCTCGGTATCAAGACCATATTAAAGTTTTGTCTTTCCTTCAACCATATATTTTCCAAAAAGTTTAACTTCCCATTGAGTCACTTTTCTTGGTTCCACACAATCTCAAGCCCTCAATGAAATAGTACTAAAATACAATCCTTATATACTTAATAATTCTTATAACATGTAAATCATTAATACAATACTCAAATGACACAATACTTTAATAAAAACATAAGAACTCTTAATAATTCCTCTTCATCTTCGATAGTATCATTATTTGATTATTATCCAATAGAATCATTTAGGGTACACTCTGATGATTTGGACATTGATTCGTGTAGTGTCCCAACTCCTTGCAAATAAAGAATTGTACATTTGAAACCTTTTTCTTACCCTTACAATCACGTATTTGGTTTCCTTTTTCTCCACACTTATAACAAACTCTCATTCCCTTCAAGAATTTACCAAGGTGATTCTTTCCACAGTTATCACATATGGTAAAATCCTTCTTTCCCTTATCCTCTTTATCCATATTTCTTTCTACCACACTTTTCTTCTCTGGCTACCCTTAAAATACATAGGACTCAGATAATTATTTACTTATCTTATTAACACATTATACTATTTCTTCATATGATGATAATACATGGGAGAATATTTCCTTTCTAAATGTTGGCTTAATAAAATGAAATATATGATCCTTATTACTCTTTGGATCATGCGTATTACTGGAGGTCTCATTCCTTATACTAGGCTCCATTTCTAAACAACAGAATACACTAGGATAGTTTATGAATCACAATGCATAATTCCAAACTTGTAAAATACCTAACATAAATTGAAAATATTATGCATATAATCTATAATCATAAAATGTATTCTTTGAAAAAGTATTTACTCCTAAATCCTTTATAATGGCTTGTAATAAAAATGTGAATTATCCCAAGCATATCCCCCAGAAGTCTCATAACCAAGGGTGCAGCAAGGCCCGTTGTCGTGCACCAGTTCCCATTTGAGTCTAGCTCAAAGTGGTGTTTTCAGGTTTTACTCCTAGGTACATCTGTGACAGAGCCGCCTCTTCCTGATCATATCCAGACAGGGATTTATTGCTTGAAAACTCACAAAATCTCTATAGAACCAAAATTCTAGGAAGTTCGTCTATACAAATCCTCAAAGTCTATCTTAGGGTAATGTTCTCTAATCAGAGTTTAACTAAATCTATTTCTAAGGTTGTTTCTAAGCTTCATCTGATACCAACTGTAACACCCCGACCCCAGTTACCCAGAGTTGGTGCATTATTATAATACATTAGCATGATTACAAGGAATCAAGTCCCAAAAGACTGATTAGTTTAGCAGTCTTGGAAAATAGATTACATACATGAATGTTACATTACACATTAAAAAATAAAACACAACATAAATGATCCTTTGATAACACCATTAATCCCCTATCTTAACCATGATTATCAATAATAATACATTTCATGTAATCCTGGGAAAATTAAAACATAGAAATGGGTGAGCTCAGATGCTCAGTAAGGATAACAATATAGCAAAAAAATTAATAAATAAGAATAAAAATTTAAGGCAATGTATAAGAATAAAACAAAATCCTTTTAAAATTAAACTTCAGAATAATATGGAAAAGATACTATAAAATAATTCCATTTACTTATTCACAAGGATATTTTACTAGTCGAATAATCACATGCAATATCAATAGCTACTTTTATAATGATGGAATGCATAATGCCAGAATTCATAACCACATATTTAGGGCTTTGTGCCAAGACTAAAAATAAGATTTTTTTAAGGCCTTGTTCCAAGACACTAGTTTGTCTCATGAGACCTAACGATGCATCAAGAATCTGTAGAGGGCTTCACCTGTCACTTACAAAGTCCAATTCATTCCTCATATGAAAAGGTTTAAACATAACATAAACATTAATATTAGAAATAGTATACGAAATGTCAATAATTTATCCATAAACCATTAATGGTATAAACATAACACATCCAGAGTCAAACATATCACAAAACCTTAAATACAACTGGATGATTTGTATCGTAATAAATAAACTTCAAACAAGTTTAAAATCCATCAAAGGATGTTGACATAGATGAAAATGATTTATAAAAATCTTTGAGAGAAATATATATTCTTCATGAAAACATTTAAAAGTCGCAAAATTTATAAAGGAATACATTTAAAGAAATTTTTGAATCAAAGTGTACCATACCACTTTGAAACTTTTGAAAGGAATTAACATTTTAAAAACATTCATGTATATATAAATAAATCCTTAAAATCATTTTGAAAACAAGGACATTAATGAGAAAGGTTTAGAAGAATAAATCATTAAAACATTTAAAATGATTTTTCAGTTAAAGATTCCCTTAAAACGAATCCTTTTGAAAAATATTTTATGAAACATGGACATGGATAATAAATATGTCCCAGTAAAAACTTACACATAAAAAATCTTCAATAATAATGTGATTGAGGAATTAACCCTTACCTTGGACTTTTCTTTAGTCAAGGGTACGTTTAACCTCCTATATGAAGACCGTAGTATGTTATTAAATTATACTAGAACCATATTAATATTTATGATATCATACATGATTAATTTATTACTTTACACTACCCATTTAATAATAATTTCAATGTTAAATTAACATTTCGGGTAATAATCTCTTTCTTTATCGTACGTGTTTTAACATGTTACTCCTGATTGTATCACTTAGATCATGATTTAAATACTTTAAAAATATAAAACATGATTTTTATATCATATATATTTAGAATATAAATATGTATAATAGGCATATATATGAAATTGAAAACACTGTCTATGGAGACGGTAGTTCGTACGTATGCATAAACGTTGTTTCCGTTTTCATATCGTATTGAACAAAACTAAGTGAATAAGATATATGTAAGTACACACACACACACACAAATATATATATATATATATATATATATATATATATCCAGTATAATTATTATGTCATATATTACATACTTATTAATGATATATATTTTAAAATCATCGTTGAATGGTGAACGTGGAAATGAATCTCATCACGCAGTGGAGACGGTAATCTGTACGTACGCATGAGCGAAAATGTCATTATATTGATGGTGAAATAGTATGTAATTGGATGGTATATCATATATAAAGAATCATTAAAATTTTATATTTATTATTTATATCTGTTATACTCATTATTGTACCCATCCAAATAATAAAGTGTTTTAATAACAAACTACACCACGACGTGGAGACGGTAATCCGTATGTACGCATTTTTGGTGACTTTGTCATTTATAGGATGGATATAATAATGAATATGGTGGTAACATTTCTATAATAACATCACATTATATATAAGATACTAGATTTATTATTTTATAATTGAAACAACGAAGAAAGAGGAATAGGAAGAAGAAAAGAACTTGAAAGATGTGATGAAATATTTACCTCTTTTTCAGGTTCTTACTTTTGATTTGAACAAAAGGTATCCTTAGATTGATTTTATGACCAAAGTAATGCCTCTAGGATCAAGGGAGAAATGTTGGGAGGATATTTTGTTAGGGTTTTCCAGAAAAAAATGGCTTTGGAGGTGTGAAATTAAGAAAAGGGGAAGTTCCCTTTTATAAGAGAGGTGAGGGTCACTTTAAGAAAATTTTGAAATATTCTCTTATAATGAAATAATTTTCCGTTTATAATGGCTATAAATATAATTATTTAAAGTATAAGGTGGTTATGGGTCGAAAAATTCTCAACCAATGGTTTGATACACGTTTAGGTTACCACTTTAGCCATATCTTTTATATTTGACTCTTAGTTAAATAGTTTAACTTTTACCGTGTCTGCTTGTATTCTTACACTATATGGTTAATAAACTTACTATAAACTTCAAAGAGAGCCTAAAGTAGTTCATTAATGACATATATAATATTATTTAAGCCCTTTTTCCAAAGAATATATTTTTATGAATATTATATCAACCAATAATATAGTATTTGTTTTAAACACTATTTTATGTCAATTTTGACATTATTTGGTATTTTTTTGTTAAAATCATAAAAACATGATTAATTTGAGAAAATTGATTGAATAAACCCTAACATGTCATATAAACCTATAAAATTAGTGTAATTCAACAAAAGTCTCAAATTTCATTTATTTGGGTATTTATAATATCAATTTTTTAATCTTTTATTAATAAGGTAATTACTGCATCATCATTGTGTCATAAATAAATTTAACTATTTAATGTCTAAAAATTATAAATAAAATAACATTATGGAGGAAATATTTTTATATTTCTAATTAATATTTATAGTCTAATTTATCTTATGTATAACCCTATATTAAAATGTTTTAGTTATGAAAACTGGAATTTCACACTTTTAACTCTACTTTAAATTAAATAATAATAAATGTCCTAATCTAATAAAAGTGGACCAAAAGGATCATATTTTATTACTAAGGTTGTTTTTTGTCGAATTATACTTATTCAATACAATTAGGACACGTGTTAGGGTAATTATAATATCATTTTTACCTTTAATTAACCTATTTACTTTTAACCGTGGTAAATAAAAATCAAAAGTTATTCACCAAAAATTATTTTCATCTTATTGAACCAAATTTTACTTACCAAGGTTAACTGTGTCTCTTGTATTTTTGAAATTCAACTCACAGAAGAGGTAAAATTAAGTTTCATGCAAATTTTCAAATGCTCCTAGGAGGTGGGTAAAAAACGATAAAAAGTTCGATAAAATTTTATATATCTAAACTTATTATAAAATTACTCTAATTAATTACATTAGAATTTATATAGGTATTATGTAACTATTTTGACATAAAATAAATTAAAATAAAATAACTAATTACTTAAATAAAAAGTCAGTTTTAAACAATAACGCAGTGTTTTTCACTATTTATCAAAAATTGAAAGTTTTCAGAAAAATACGAAAAATTTACCCAAAGATAATTTTGATATTACGAATTCAAAAATAAAGTCTATTTTACCAAATTAAAATCATAGAAGATTCATTTATTAATTTAAAATTAATTCCTGTTGTCAAAACCAAAAAGAAGATTTTTAAAAAGTGAAAACTATCAAAAGATTGACAGGTGTTTTTGTCAAATTTAAATGTGAAATTAATTATAATGACCTAAATTGTATTAAATGATAAAAATATAATATAATTATACTTAATATCCTTTAAAATTCATAATTTAACACAATAAATTATTTTGATTAAAAAAGTTGTTTTCAATTAAAACATAGTTTTTTCACTATTCGTCAAAATATAAAAGTTATCAGATTAGTACCGAAAATTTATCCAAACTAAATTTTTATGTCCTGATTCTAAATAAGAATTTAATTTAATTAAATTTAATATATAAAAGTGTCAAATATTGGTTTTAAAAAAGGTTCTCCATTAAAATGTAGTAAAATTGCATTTTTTTAAAAATACTTCTTTTATCTGAAAAAATAAATTTCTTCTTATATTATATATAAGAAACACATAATATGAATTTTAAAATTTTATATAGTATATAAGATTTAAAATGAAGTTAATACTATTCAGAACCGCTTTTTGAACGGTTAGTTTAGTAAGTTGTGGTACGCTCGAACTCAGTGTTGCATGTAGCGCAAGCTATTGTATTATTTTAATGAGATAATGTACTATGAAATCTTGGGGTGTTACACATGAAGTATTCTTGGGTACCAATGACGACCCGAGGAGGGTGTGAGTGAAACTTAGTAATAAACCACCAACAGAGTATAAAATAATATCCAGTCTAATACTATGTATATAGGAGTATAATAAATAATTATGATAGAAAAACCAATAAAGTTCCATCATTTAATAGTATTTAAAACAATAAATTTTATTCTTAGTTACATATTTTACTTATATTAATCAATCCCATTTCGTCTAATGAAGGCCATTTGAACCAAGTTTCAAATAGGACAACAGTTAGAATACAAGGATCATCAGTCCAAGTATCCAATTGGGATTCTGGATGCTATATATGATTATCCCAATCGTGATATGGAACATAATGTGAATACCCTTGGAGTTAAGATAACAAGTCTTTTCTCTAAAAACTACTATATAGAGGGGAACCTGGATCATTAGTCTTCACTGACCAAGGGTGAGGAGGATTATTCCAACATACCACCAACCATTAGTTAAATTTTCCAGAAGTCAACATCGGTGACCCTTTAAAATTAACCAATATAATATAGGTGCACCTTTTTATTTATCACATTTCCATGGTTTATTACACTCAACATGTTCTCATTTTCTATAGTTACACCATTTCATAATTCAAGCACATTAAAATAATTTCCCACCCCATCCATTTCATTTAACCTCAAGGTTATATCTTTTTGGTCATTCATCACATTTACCCATTGACAATACATAACTAATTTTACTATTTAAATTTAAGACAAATAACCTTTTTATGTCATTTAAATACACAAACATCATTTAAATTGGTTTAATCTCATAAAACCTTCATTTCATCATTTAACAATTGAATTCTCACAATCAAGGGAGTGGCTCACCCCATGGGCGACCACAAGTCCAATCTAATCATCCTTAATGGATCCAATAGGGATCATGGGGGGTCCATGCTATCATTTAGATACCTAATGTAACATTTCATACTAAATATACAATTGTAAGAAATAATAGAACTAAAGAACAAGCACAAACTCATAAATTAAGGCATCATGTATATGGGATATACTTATAGACCACCTAGCTCAAGTTCATATAAAAATGCATACCTAACTTTATCCCTTGATTCAAACTCATCAACTGTTAAAGACCAAACATACAATATACTAGAAAATAAGGATTTATAACCTCTAAAAGGATTAAAAAAATTATAAAAGGACACTTCTATAAAATAAAGGAAATATGGGTGATAGAATCACCCATAGCATTGATTCACACTCAGTGGCACTTAAAAAAACTCATGATTGAGGGAGAATGATCCTTGGAAGAGGGAAAAGATCATAGTTCATCACCGAATCCAATAAAGATCGGGAGAAGAATAAAATCCTATAGGAACCCTTAAATACCAAAGGATATGGGAAATTATGCCTTTTAATGAGGCACACTATTTGGACGCATTGCTAGCCAAACCATGCGCCAATCATGTGAAACCCTCTATCCAAGATGAGGCCTAGGTCGTATGGTCTCTTGGGGAGTCTATAAAATTTTCTAAACCTTATAGAGGTTGTGTATTCAGATCTGTCCAAAACCACACAATTTCCAGGCTTCCATTGCATGGTTTTTCAGCCATGCCCCCTCCCCCTATAGGCTGCATAGTTAAGGTTCACAGTTTATACTAAACACATTCCAACATGTGCCCTACACAATATAGACTCATTTATTCCTTTTTCATGTCCTGAACCTCTAGGGAACCAATTATTCCTCTCATTTTCTTGAGAAACTTTTTATTAACCATTATAAATGGAGTTACTCAAAATTGAAACATGGATACACCTCCTTGAAATGTCGGGATATTAAATTCAAGTTGAACCAAGGTAAAAAAAATAAGATAAGATATGATAAGTTAAAATACATACATACAATCAAATTATAGAAATAATTTTGTGTTATTTGCATCCTAATCTATTAGTTTTAACCCTTTTAAATCCATTTTATCCTTTATCATGGTGACAGACTTATACTACAATAAATTAATTTTCTGACTAAAAATGAAATAAAATTTTTTACATAATTTTATCTATATGATTATTAATATGAAATCCATTTTAAAATATTCAATATCTAGTGGAGGTAAAAATAAATTTTATTATAAAAAAATGTAATGAAAAATATTTTTTATAAAAAATCCATTTTAATCATAAAAACAACATAACACTAAAATATATATAGTAACAGTTACCATAACATTGATATGTTTATAATTAAAAAAAAATTAGATTTAGTGGGATTTAAAACTATGATAAAAATGAATGTAACCATGTAATTACATAACTAAAGAAAAGGATAAAAAAATTGTTATTTTATTATAAAAAGAATCACTTAGGTTCTAAAATTTCAAGCATCAGTTTCTACATTCAAAATAATATTTTTAAGTGCTTATTTTTATAGCTTATATTTATATATATTTTTTAGAAAATATGTTTTAAAATCATTAAAATCATTCTTATATAATGATTATGTCATAAAATTGATAGTATTTTTCACTATTAAACTACATATAATCTATTTATAAAAAATCAAAAAAATTTACCATAAGCTAATTTTGATAATTTTAATTAAAAAATTAAAACATTTTAGTCAAATTAAAATTATAAAATTTATTAATTTAACATTTAAATAAAAGCATACAAATAATTAAATAAATTATGGCTATAATAAAACTATTTATTTTTCAACATCAAAATTATATAAAATTATTATTTTGAGTATAAAGACATTAAATATAATTATTAATATTAAGAAGACCTAAAATTGATTTATTATTAAAATTAAGTAGTTTTAAACATTTTATGAAATTGTTTCAACATAATTTTATTCATTAATAAACTGGTGATGATATTTTTCTCCCATAGAAATTTTAGATTACCATGTTTATTCCTCATTCCACAAAACATTTACAACAAGGGTCACCTTATTCCATTAAACTTTATATATCTAATCAAGATTCTAAACTAGGTTTTCCTTAAATTAAAGATTCTCCCCAAACATAACTACTTAAGGGATTAAAACATGAGTTTCACTAGGTAGATATTTTCTCAAAAATATATGGAACACATAATGTATCTAAAATAAAAGAATATGTAAGGTTACATGGTAAAAAATGATTCAAATTTCACTAGAATTTATTATAGGATAAAAAAATACAAAATAAAATTTTCACTTTTTTCGAAACAAATCACACCTTTCAATAGAGATAGTTGAAGAAAAAAATGGTCCCATAACTCAAACAGAAGATAAATATTTTTATTATCTACATAAATTATTTTCCAACTCTTACATTCCTTTATATGGTGATGAATAATTTTTACCTTTTCAACCATATCTTATTCTTATTGAGGTCCTAATTTTTTTCTCCCTAACTTTATCCAAAAATGATCAAGTTTGACACCACTTTCTATATACTGCCTCAAATGGTATCATTTATGTACTATAATGAAAAGAATTATTATAAGAATATTAATGAAATAAAATATATAGATCCTAACTTCCATACGATACAATCTAATTAAAAATACTAGAGTGCATCCCTTAAATTCTGTTTTTTAGCTTCGATTGTGCATTAAATTATGTGTAAAAATACATACTGAAACCTAATTTAGTACCCAATAACTTTTGATGTCCATTAAAAAATTAGGGTTTTAAATATAGAATCGTGATTAGATAAAAAATATATATAGACTATATATAACCTAACTATTCCATTAAGATAGAGTCAAAGATGCTAATCCAATAACATATTATCTTGAATTCAAGGTAAATGAGCATATTTAGTCAATCAATAAATAAAAACCCAAATCACATTATTATATCATGATATATTTGGTAGTCCCACCATGAAATCCATATATACATTATCCCATTTCCATTCAAGAACTAGAAACATATGAAACTCCCCCTTCAGTAGGTTTTATTCAATGTTAACCTATTAAAAAGGTAAATATTTAACTTCAAAATTAGAAATATCATTATTTATTCCTTCCCAAAAATAATATCCATGAAACATTTTATAATTCTCAGTGCTAACAGGGTGAATTGAATATAATGAGGATTAGAATCACTCTACGATTACTTTTTCAATTAAAAATTACTTAGAAAACATAAACACTTTAAAAATATTATAACACATTTTTATTATTATTATTATTGAACTCATGAAACATTCCTTTCTTAACAAATTTTTTTATTTCATTCAAACCACAATTTTATTTATCCACCTTATTAGTTATTTCTGAATGTAATGATTTTAATGATACTTGATCCAAATGTTGAATGGTTTTTAGATACATAATATCAAATCCCACATTCATCAAATAAATAATTACTAAATCGCATTCTAAACTTATCATGGTTAGTGGTGAATTATCCTTGCGACTCATGGAATCTAAAACCTTATTAGATTTACTTGGATGATATTAAATTGTGTGATAATAATTCTTTATCTGTTTCTACCATATTCATTACCAAATGTACAACTATTTTTTATTAATTATATTAAAGATTTTATGTTTTTTATATTTATCACATTTATCCCCATTAATAAGATACCTATAAATTTTTAAATAAAAAAATACTACTATAAGATCAAGGTCATGCATTTTATAATTTTTCTCAGGGGGGTTCCATTGGTGTGATGCATATGAAATTACCTGATCATCTTACATAAAAATAAAAAAGAAATGAAATTTAAATAAGAATCACTCTAGATAATAAATTCACCATTTCATGATGATAATGCTAATATTAAAGCATTAACCAATATTATTTTAAATTCCTGAAAATATTCATCGTGATCCTTTATCCAAATGAATTTAAGTTCCTTTAATGTTAATTTGTTCAGTGGTTCAACTAAAAAAGTAAATTTTTCAATAAACAATTGGTAATAACAGAATATTATAGAAAAACTATGAATCTCAGTGAACTTTATAAGTCTTTTCCATTCTTTCACCAAATTATTTTTAGTAGGGTAAAATTTTATTCTATATTTAGTTACAATATATCCAAAAAATAAAATCTTATATATCTAAAATTTCTATTTTCTAAATTTTCCATACCACTCATTTTATTTTAAGGTTTGTAGAACAATCCTTAGATATTTCTCATTATCCTCGTATCTCCTAAAATATACCAAAATATCATCAATAAACGATATAAGAACATTTATCTAGAAACTCATGGGAAACTCAATTAATAAGATCCCTAAGTATTACCAGTACATCAACCCAAAAGTAATAACCAAAAAATTATAATTACTACACCTATTATGACACATATTCCTTAAAATGTCTTATTCTATTGTTTCCTACTAATTATATCTATACCTGAGATAATGCTTTAGAAAATAATGAGCTCTTTGGATTTATCACCACTTAATTTGATGATCCAACATATATTTGAGGTAAATGAAAATGATTTTCTGACATCATTATACTTATAGCCTTTAGGGATTCAATCTTTCATTCTTATATTCATATATAAATTTTTATAATGAATCACTTCATTATAAATAAAACACTTCACTACGAACTTATCCTTATTGTTCTATCAAATACAATTTCTATTTTCATTTAATTCATGGGGAAGATGTCTAAAATTACCTCTTTAGTGACCCTTAACTTATCTCATAAGAAATTATCTTGAATTATTCTTACCATAATTATCACAAAACAGAAATTTTATTGTCTTACCTTTATATTTTCCCAATAGATTCCCCCCTTTTCCTTTCCACTTTTACTGCTTCAATAGGGACTGCTGCCTTTAATAAACCATTATTACATGATGTATAACAAGGGATGAAATTTATTAAAATTACATGATATTTTAGTTTTAGAGTTCTGATAATTATGAAAACCATTACATATCATAGTGTACATTTACACATAGTGTACATTTTTACATAAAAACATGTTCCTATGTTTAGACTGTGGTTTCATTAATGAAACTATTTCTTCTTTCAAGACGTGTCACTAATAAATTTTCTATAATATCTACACATAAATACACAGTATGAAAAAAATTTAAAATATGGGATGGGAAAAAATATCATTAAGGGATATAAATAGAAAGGAAACTCATTTTTCATTCTGAAAATTCTTGAAAACAAATAATGAAAATTTCCTTTTTACAAAATAAACATTCAAATCAAAATAATCATTAATTAATAATTTAATAAACTTAATTTACTAATGTTTTCAAAAATATTTCTACAAAATAATATTTGAAAAATAATAATCTTGATTGTTTCTGGGGAAAATATGAGATATCATAAAAACAAACATTTTACCTTTAGAATATCAGAAAATTTCTTCAAATAATGGATTCATTATATTACCTTAGTAAATATAAATATTGCCTTTAAAACTAATTTGATTAATTGAAAAACCATATAAGTATCTTGGGATATTATCCTTAAAATAAATCTTATAAGATCCCTTATCATGTAATAACCATCATTGTTAATTATATCATTTCCCTTAGGAGTAACTGGATTAATTTTAACATCATCACTTTACCCAATGCATTAGAGAGCTATATTGGGATGATCCATTATTAAAGCCAAATCAGGCTCACACATTATCATATAAAACACCGAAGAACTATATCATGATAGAAAAATTAAAATAATTCATTTTTATCTGAAAATTGCATAAAATATTTAGTACAACACAGAAACATAATTACTTTCTAGTTTTATGTAAAAATAAGGATAAAAAATCTTTTTTCCTTTGAAAATACTTCAAAAATATTCCCTAAATGGAATGAAATTATGATATTATTTAAAAAACCATAGAAACTTATATAGTAATATTGATAAGAAATAACAACTATTATGGTGGGAAAACATTCATGTGGTAAAAGATAAAAAACATTCTTTTCCACTATGGTAAAAGAGTTAAAGTGGCATGTTTGGAAAATGCTTAAATATTTACTAATTAAAACCATTATAAAAAGAAATGGTAATTTAAAATAATTTTAAAAAAACAATTAGAGAATAACTAATTGTATTATTGATACATTTTTAATTACATGGATATGAAAGAGAAAATTTTAAAATATTTATAATAATGTTTTTAAATAATAACCCTTTACAAAATTAGTAACAATTAAATCAAAATAACCTAGAGGGAGTGAACTTGAAAAATATTTTTAAACCAATTTAATTTTAGTAAATTAATGAATAAATACATAAATATGAAATTATATATACCATAAAAAGGAAAAAAAATTGTAAAATTGGAATAAGTTTCAAAGAAAGAAAATCAAGATAAGGAATCCTTTATGACTTTAGTATCCTTTGGATTAAAAGAACATTGAAGGAGATAAAATAACAAGGATTCATAAACCACATAAATTCTTGTAAATTATTGACAAAACACACCCATATAAATTATTAGAAATCACCCAATGGAAAACATCTATAAAAATGGAATAAGTCTCAAAGGAAGGAAATTGAGATGAGAAATCCCTTACCTCATCACCCAGAGTCACCTTATACGTCTTCAACAATCCAAAATAATAAATTGTTATTAATTGTATACATGATTAAAAAACTTTTTAATGTTCGTTAACTTATTATTAATCCTTTTATTTTATTAATTACCATGGTCTATTTAGATACTAAATTGGTTAAATTAATGTAAGATGTTTTGGGGATGTTATGTTTATAATTGCAAAATAAATCTGTTCAGTTGACCATGGTCAAAGGGTTCAATGTTCCATCATATTAAGAATATTAATCAAGATATTTTTTTAATATTAAAACATTAATGTAACTTTTAAAACCAACAATTAAAGTCATACGTGAAAAAAAATCAAAAATCTTCATGGAGGTGGTAGTCCACACGTATGAATAAGCAACCTTTTCATTTTCTAACAGATAATAGAGTAAGAAGGTAAGTATTATTTTATCTTTACATAATCATAAATATGTCACAAATATAATATATATTTACTAAATCCATTATAATAATCATCAATGAATGGTGGTGATGAAAAATTAAATACATCATGTTGTGGAAATTAAAGTCTGTACATATGAATGGGCAATGCTTTCATTTCTCATTAGATGAAAAGGATGATGAAAAGGGTTATAAAATAAAAATAATAAAATTTAATTATATTTAAAATATTAATTTTATAATATTATTGTAATAACCCTATATTTTTTGGAATATATTTTTTCGAATTAGTTTAATCATTTTGACATTTTTCATTTTACACAGCACTAAATATAGATTGTATTATATGAAATCACTAAGTTTTACTTTAATTTTCTGAATCACAAAGTTAACATTTCTCTAAAAAAACAATAATATTTTCCAGAAGTAGACACAACACTATGTTTTTATTTTGTTACACACAATCATGAATTTTTTCGATATATTTCATCACACGTAAGGTTGAGTTTTACCAAAATAAAATATACTACTAATATTGTTATTAAGATATTATTATAGTTACCACCAAGTATTCGGGTTGGAATTTACAAGTAATATTAATTAAATTTTGAAATTATTTTTTACACATGTATATAAGAAGAATTATTTGGTGACAAATTAATTGTAAATGAAAGTTAAACCCTTTGGAAAATATAGGAAATATTTTACAGGAAAACTATATTTATGCAATCAAATGGGGTTTACCTTCATAAATTAATTAAAAAAACTTTTGATAAATGATTTTAATGCTATATATATATGTTATACTTATAAAATTATTTAACACTCATATTATGTGTTTTATAGACATGAGATAATAATTAATACAATTTCATAAATAAAAATATGTATTTTTCTAAAAGGTAATTTTACAAAAATTTATAGGAAAATATATTTTAAATATATATTTCAACAATTTTATAATATTTATTTTGAAAAATTAAACTTAATTTTTTAAATATTAATATAAAAATTTCTTATTAGTTATTTTTTGTTATTTTTTAGAAATATTTCATTTTTTGGATGAATAGTGAAAAATACTGAGTTTAAATTCAAAAAACAATTATTTTATCTAATCTATTAATGTTGATAAATTATAATTTATTTTTATTATAAAGTATAATTATACCATTTATAAATAAATTAATCCAATTTAGGTCATTAAAATTAATTTCATATTGAAATTTGATATAAAAACATTTCAATCTTATGGACTTTTCACTTTAAAAACCTGTTGTCTCATCCCATCAGCGAGATTAGTTTTAACTTAATTTATACCAATTATGTTTTTAGAATTTGGGAAAAATGGATTGAATATTTTTAATATTTATAATTTATAATTTCTAATAAGTTCAACTTAGTGTTTTACCAATAATATTAATGAATTTAATTAAAATTAATTTCAGTGATTAAGGTAAAAATGAGCTTAATTAATGACTAAACATAGAATATAAGGTGTAAAAATGACCCTACACTTGTATAAAAATTATTTTATAGAAATATTTATTCCATGAAATCTTAAGGATCTTTAATCATCCATTTTAAACCCTTGGGGGACATTTAAATCATGTGGATCACTCAAATATTGTCAATAATACCCAATATGTCATTTTCCCCACTTATAAAAGGCCTCATCTCCCCCCACTATTTACCCCTTTCAAGCCCTTTTGTCTTGGAAAAATCCTGTCAAAATTTCCTCCCAATGTCCCTACTTTAATCCTAGAAGCATCACTTTGGGAAGAAAGACAACCAAATAATCCCTTTGGTGAAAACAAAATAGAGTTACCTAAAAAAGAGGTAACGTTATTTAAAGTACACTTTTATTTTATTTATTTCTCTACAGATTTAGTTCTAATTATTAGATTATTATATAATTAAATAATTATATTAAATATACTAATATGTTTTTATTCTAAGGGTTCAGTCTATACCTACAAACACTTCTATCAAATGGGTAACGAACTTACCGTTCGTATGTTTGACGAACTACCGCCTCACAAAATAATGTCATTTTTTCTTTACCACCTATCATGGTTGGGAATTATGATGGACATAATATTTTTATATGATATATATGATTTATTTATGCCTTTTAAATTATTATATAATGCATACCTTCATGCTTTCCATTTTTTATAAATACAATTACTTCGTTTGTGGATGTGTGGACTACCAGCTCCTCAAAGCGATGTGATTCGTTCATAGTTTACATGGAATGTATTAAAGATGGGTTTAGTAAATATGTATGATATATATACAATATAAAAATGATACTATAATGATAATATATATATATATATATACATTAATGACATTATATTTATTTCTTTCAATGCTATAAGAAAATAGAAAAATCGTTCATGCGTACGTAGGACCTACTGTCTCCATGAACGGTCTATTCCATTTTATTTTTCTATCATTTACATATTATTATAAATATTTACATACTAAATATATATATGATATTTGTATCATTTTTCACTTTTTTAAAATAAGTAAATCATGTTCTATGTAAGTGGATCGTGAATATAAGATCAAAACATATACAAAAAACAAAATAAATATTACCTGAATTGTAACCTTAAAATGGAATTGTAAATAAATGGATAATATAAAGTCATAATAAAATAAAATATGGTATTATATATAATAATATAGTTATGTGGTGTATTTATAATAATCATATACTTATTATAAGGGATTTTCAAAGTTGTATGAAGAAATTAAAGAATTAAGGTAAGGGTTTTCTCGTATCACTTTTTATATCTGTGAGATACATTCCATGTTCACCACTAGATTCTTTTGTGTTGTATATATAATGACCATGAATTCATTATATGATAATTATACTTAAATTTATGGGTATCTAAAAAACCATTTTATGATCTCTCTTTCATGGGGTTTATTGTTCGAAAGTTACCAAATCAAAAAGGTAATTTTTTCTCATGTTTCCTTTTCTGAGACACATTTTATGTCATGCACCAATATTTATCATGACCCATCCCCCAGGGCCCATTCCGTGATTACCCCAAGCCCACCTTCCATAGGAAAGGGGCTGGAGACTAGCACCGAAAGCATATTCCCTAAAACTGGGAAGAAATTTCCTTTATAACCTGTAAACACACGCAACCAAGCACACAACAAGGTACGAACTCAAGAAAATTGTATAGTAAAAGAGAGAGTATAGTAAAAAAAGGGTGAGAATATAAGCCCAACTGAAAAGTACAAGAAACTGAAATTATGATTAAATTGGAACAACTCTTGTGATCACCCGCCAAGGATCCTACCTGAAGGGTAGGTAAGGATCATGAACGGTCGTCTCTGTGGTACACCTCATCTAAGGTCCACCTCCGAGAAACCTCCAGTCCTAGTACTCTAATCTTCAGTCAGCGTTGTCCGTCGTCTGCACCAAAGACAATGAGGTGCAGGCATTTTCCATGCAGGGGTGGGTATAACGATACTCAGTAGGGACCCCGAGACCCTCAAGTTCTCATAAAGCCAAAAATGATAAACCAAAAAACATTAAAACAAAGAACAACCCTACTTAGGTATATGACCATACATATACCTAAGTTATCAAGTAAACCCATGTCAAACATGAGGAATCACAAGGCCCAACTCATTATCCCAAATCTCAATTGTTCCACAATAGAAGGAATACCATGAAGGTAAGTACCACACAGGTATGATACATAAAAGAATACAACTAAGGTATTACCACGAAGGATAGTACCACATAGGTATAGGCTCAAATCACACTAGGTATAACATAGGTAGAAAATTAAAAATGATTATATGTAACTACTGAATCATCTTACTCTATTAAGAGGCTCTACTACTGACCCACACAGGATCACTCGGTGCTGACCCACACAGGATCGCTCAGTGATGACCCACACAGAATCGCTAGGTGCTGACCCAGACAGGATCACTCAGTGATGACTCACAAATGATCGCTAGGTGATGACCCACTTAGGATCACTCGGTGATGACCCACATAGAATCGTTCGGGGCAGTCCCACACAGTATCGCTCAGTGATAACCCATAGAGGATTTCTTGGTTCAGAACCACACATGATCTATCAGTGCTGACCCATGTAGGATCGCTCGGTGCTGACCCACACATGATCATTATACATTTTTAAAATCACATCTAGCTACTGGGTTCTTCCACTGAGCTTGCTCATATCTAGGATGGTCTGATCTTAAAGCCACTATTCGATACTCCAACTACCACTAAGTCCCACTAAAAAGTAACCCAAAGTATTTCCAAGTATTTGGGGTCTCAACGCAACAGACGGTGCATCAATCGAACGCTCGGTCTGTAAGTTATTAGCCTTTTATTCCCAAGGGCCCAGTTGGAGTCATGCTCGATCCAACCTAACCATATCCCAATTTTATCCAAATATCATGTGGGTTACACCAAAGGTAATGTCTCACTTCGAGGTTTACAATTCCATTGACGATTTTTCAAACTAATGCCTCGTGCCAAAGTTATGGATGATATAGTGAAAAGCTCATAGCTTGTCAAGGTCTGGTCCGACCCATCCCGACCCGGTCGGGGCCGACCCAACCTGTCCCGCTAGGTCCGTCCTAGCCCGCTGGGTCCAGTCCGGACTACACAGGGCGGAACGGGGGCCTCAGAATGGTGTCAGGCCACAAGGGAGGCATAGAGTCCATGAGGGTGGCGCGGTGGTTGTGAGGGTGGAACGGTGGCCACGAGGGCGGCGAGGCCATGGGGGCCATGAAGGGCCGCAGGGCAGCGAGGTCGCGAGGGCCACGAGCCCACAGGATGACAAGGTCATGGAGCCGCAGAGGGATGTGAGGGGCAGTGGGGTCCATGAGGGGCCGTGGAGGGCCGTAAGGTAGTGAGGCTACAGAGCGGCGGGGACCATGGGCGGCGCATGGTCGCAGGCAGCGGAGGCCGCGGGAGGCGCGGTGGCTGCGGGGCAGCGCTGTTGCGCCATCGCCTTCATTGTGGCCAGAAGTGGTGCCAACCTTCATTCTCGTGCCCCACCGAGGTTGGTTTTTGTCCTCCACCATCGCGAAGCACACAACAATTAAACACAAGATTTTAGGAGAGTTCAGGACATGTTTGTTTGGCCCTCACTCTCCGCGTTAGAGCGGTAGCAAGTGGCTATAATCTTTTCCTAATTTTAAGATGAATTATCAAGAACAGATAAGGGGAATAAATTCAAACAACCACACTACCTCGAAGGTTCATAGATGTTGGCGTGAGAAAGAATTTGATGATGTCAACATTCGTCGCGCCCGCCACACACCTCTGATCTCGAGCTTGTTTGTTAGTTCGTCGTAGTTTAAGAAGTTCCTAGTTGGTGAGAGAATTATTAATTGGAGGATGAGTTTCTCCATGATTCTCCAAATCTTCTCCATTTTCCAACAGTTTCCCCAATTCCACCAAAATGAGGAAATATCCAACTTATTAATTTAAATTACGTAGATTAATGTTGTTGGCACAATTAAAAATACTGACACATTTCATTAATTTTTGGTTGGATCTAACAATTAAATGGGGTATTGGAATCTTTAATTGTATCAATTTAATTGGCTCAAATTAATGGAGGAAAAGAATCAATGGGGAGTTGAGTGGTTTCTCCCCCATTAAGAGGGTTCCGGTGGTCCCTGCTATTAATTTCAAATTAGAAGGTTTACAATATTGTGGTCACACCTTTATAACATTCAAGCGGGAGTTTTAGGCTTAGGTGGTCCCCACCACCATAACCCATGTTGAGGGGTTTTAGAAATAAAAATTTTAGACATTTTTATTTTATTTTATTCTTTCACGAATAGCACAAAAATTATATTTCACTCTCGACCCACTATGATCGAGGTGAAGTTCTTCTTAAGCGAATACTGGTGCTGAGAGTTCAATGGTACCCTCAGATTTCAATTCCAAGAACCAGTTCAGAAGTTATAAAATCCTGCTCATATGTTTACTAAACGAACCCGAAAAAAAGTTTCAAAATTCATTCCAGGCACACCGGGCTTCAAAATCACGAGCCGTTAATTTTTGCGGACTCGTAAAATTACCATATATTTAAAAACATTAGATAGAAATTTCAGGTCTTTACATTCTCCCTACCTCAGGTATTTACGTCCCCATAAGCCACAACTAAAAATAAGGGAACAAGTGGGGGTACTAAGCACGCATTTGAGCCTCCTGCTCCCATGTTCTCTCCTAGAGGTTCCCATGCTACTAGCGAATGCGAACCAGAGTTATCGAACGCCCATGAAGGACCTGCTCCTGTCAATCCTCAATCTCAACTAGAACCTCCGTAAAATCACCCTATCGTCGACGTCCAGCTCTCCATGGTCGATGACGTGGGAAATGTCATGCACGTATCTCTTCAACTGGGATACGTGGAAGAATTCGTGCACCTAGTGCAACTGAGGTGGAAGAGCTAAGCGGTAAGCCACCTTTCCAACTCTGCTGAGGACCTGAAAGGGTCCAATGAACCTCAGAGATAACTTGTCGCCTCGGAAAAAGCTTTGCAAACCTCATCAGGGTGAGACCCATAGAAACAAATGGTCACCATCCTCGAACTCTAGAAGTCTCCATCTCATGTAGGAATAAGACTTATGCCTGATCTGTGTAGTCTTCATCTGCTCCTGGATGATCTTCACTTTCTATGTGGTAGCCCGTATCATCCCTGGTCCCACTAATTTTTACTTCCTTAGGTCAGTCCAACACAAAAGTGATCTGTAAGGTCTCCCGTACAATGCCTCAAAAGGTGTCATCCCAATAGTAGAGTGATAGTTGTTGTTGTATGAAAACTCCACCAAAGTCAAGTGATCCTCCCAGCTATGACCAAAGTCAAGGATTCAATCATGTATCATATCCTCGAGGGTCTGAATGGTCCACTCAGTCTAACCATCCGTCTGCGGATGGAAGGCGGTGCTCAAACGAACCTGCATCTCGAAAGCCTCCTGCAACCCCTTCCATAGCCGGGTAGTAAAATGTGCATCATTATCAGATAAAATCATCGAGTTTACTCCATGTAGTCGCACAATCTTCTGCACATAGAGGCATCTCAATCTCTCTACTAAACCATGATCTCTGATCGGTAAGAAGTGGGCTGACTTGGAGAGTCCTTTGATGATCACCCAGATAGAATCATGACATCTAGATGTACATGGAAGTCATGTCACGAAGTCCATGGATATCCCATCCCACTTCCACTATAGAACCTCTTATGGGAGAACCAAGATTGCTTGTACCTGATGCTCTGCCCTTACTTGCTGATAAGTGAGGCATTGAGAGACAAACTCTGCTACTGCTTTCTTCATTCCCGACCACCAGTGCTATCGTTGGAGATCCTGGTACATATTCACCACTCCTGGATGTAAAGCTAGTGGGGATGTTTGGAAGTCCCTCAACACTTCCTCTCAAAGTGACACTGGTACCATGGTACGTCCTCTGAAGAGGACTACATGCTCCCCAACTTCAATAAATCCATCAGGTGCCTCTCCCATGGATATCTGAGCATGTTGAGCCACACAGTCAATATCCCCCTGCTGCACCTCCCTGAATCACTGAAGAATTGGGGGAGTGACTATAAGAAACTGAAGGAAATATTCTCCTTCTCAACCCACCTAGGATATCTGTAAAGCGTCCAGCTACTTCTCTGCATCGCCTAGTAGCTGTATACAAGACCTCATGCTGAGTGCATCTACTACAACGTTCCCCTTCCTTGGAGTATAGACTATCTCGAAGTCGCAGTCCTGGAGGAACTCAAGCCAACTTCATTGTCTCAGGTTCAGGTCCTTCTGAGAGAATATATAACTAAGAATTTTGTGATCCCAGTAGACTGTAAAATTTCTCACCCATAAAGTAATGTTTCCACATCTTCAAGGAGAAGACCATTGCTGCTAAATCCGGTCATGGGTAGCGTAGTTATGCTCATGTTGTCTCAGCTGTCGAGAACCATATGTGATCACTTCTCACTCCTACATCAGGACACATCCAAGCCCGGTCCCTGATGCATCATAGTAAACTATGTACCATACGCCCTCCTCCAGTAACCTCAA
The DNA here is from genome assembly GCA_963277665.1 of Viscum album. NCBI lineage: Eukaryota > Viridiplantae > Streptophyta > Magnoliopsida > Santalales > Viscaceae > Viscum > Viscum album. Next base: position 1,282,230,519 of record OY728156.1, read on the forward strand.
GATGGGGGAAATAGTAATCCTCTACCTCAGCTCTAGAAAACTCTGCTGGCATATCTCTGACCATATGAAGGGTTTCCCCTTCTTCGTCAATGCTGATAGCGGTGCTGCAACACTAGATAAATCTTGCACAAATCTCCGGTATTATCCGGAAAAACCCAGAAAACTCTGTACCTCCATCACACTCTTGGGTGGCTCCCAAGCAAGTGTCGCCACAATCTTCGCTGGATCTACGACAAATACTTCCTCTGATATGACATGTCCAAGAAAGTGAACCTCTCGAATCCAGAACTGGAACTTCGAGAGATTACCATAAAGCTGGTGCTCTCGGAGTGTGTCCAATACTTCCTACAAATGATAGGAATGCTCCTCCTCAATAGTCGAGTATATCAGAATTCTATCGATGAAGAGTACTACAATGTGATCAAGGTATGGCTAAAAGATCCTGTTCATGAGTCCCATGAACACTGCTGGAGTATTGCTCATGACGAATGGCATGACCAAGAACTCATAATGGTCGTACCGACATTTGAAAGTTGTCTTCTACACATCCGCATCTTATACTCTGAGCTGGTGATAGCCTGACCTTAGTTCTATCTTCGATAACCACTGTGCTCCCTTCGTCTGATCAAAGAGGTTTTCAATCCATGGAAGTGGGTACTTGTTCTTCACGTTCACCTGGTTCAAGCGCCAATAGTCAATAAAAAGTCTCAAGCTCCCATTCAACTTCTTGGTGTACAAAATCAAGGTTTTCCAAAGAGAAACACTGGACCAAATGAACCCTTTTCCCTATAAATACTCCAGTTGTACCCACATCTCATAAAGCTCTGCAGGATCCATCTGATACACTAGTGTAGATATTGGTGCCATCCTAGGGTACAAGTCAATGTAAAAGTCCATCTCTCTATGAGGAGGTAGACCTAAATCATCATTAGGGAAAACATCCACATATAGGTCCACCACTACAGGATAGCTTAGACTCTCCACATCAACTACTCTGAGGGTAAGGCTAGCCAACTGATGAGTGATCGACTGCACTCTCCTCCGGGTAAGTCCATCTTGTGCTGTGAAGGCTCTCTTCTTGTCGATGAAGGACAACTTGGTCCCATCCGTGCGGACAGACAACACTTTGTGCCTAATACAGTCAATATGATCATGGACTGTAGATAACTATCCCATACCCAAGATGATGACATAAGGCCTCGACATCGCTACTAGAAGATCTCGGCTGAAGATCTTGCCTCCTAGAGAAAGCTCGCACTACCCGCACCAGTGCGTAATCGTCGAATCTTCTCCCATAGGAGTATCTAGCCATAATGATCGAGCAAACGACTCTGTAAGAATCTCTGAGCTCCAAAAGAGGGTAGTGGTAATAAAATAATGACTAGAACATATGTATATAAGTATTGCAACTAAGGTGGAGTAGACACAGATCATACCTCGTATCATCTCCAGAGCATCATGATCGTAGGCCTCGGCTGGCTGGAGCTGAGCTCACCCATATCCTCATGCTCCTTGTGGTCAGGGTGGACAACATGGTGGTGGTGGAGGTAACATCTCAAATCGCCACCCACCACCAGTTTTACAGCCAGATACTCTGCCACATCCGCCTGCTCCCACCAGACCTCCGCGGTCGAACCTCTATCTCTGCCTGGGCGGTCCTTCAACTGTCTGCTGATCATCCATACGGTGGGTCGGACAGTCACGAGCCATGTGACCCTACCCGCTGCATGCGTAACACTACCCATTACTGCCATGACTGGATCTTCCTCGGGTTCCCTGCACAACCGACCCTGTATCCTGAAGTCATCCACCTGTAGGTCTGGTCCTTTTGGACCTCTGTGACATCTGTCTTCTACTAGCTATAGAAGACTCTTCTACATGACGTCTGGTGGTGGGTCTCACAGCTGGTGCTCAACAAGGAAACTCTACATTAAGTGGGCTCGCTCTAACACCCCCATCTACATCGGGATGCTAATAGAAATCATCAAAGCCCTAATCTCTTTCATGATTCCCTGATCGAAGGTCTAAGACCTGAAGAATGGGTCACAAACTATATCAGTGGAGTTGCGTGAGAGGTTAGTGAACCTTGCTGAGTACTGAGCCCCAGTCATGTTGCCCTGCTACAGATGAAGAAGCTCCTATATGAACACTACACGAAGAGTCACTGGAATAGACTCTTCCCAAACCAGGCTCTCGAAGTCTGCCCAAAGAAGTGTAACCTCGTCGCGAACTTGGAGCAACAAGCTCCACCATCTGCTTGATGCTGACTATAGAAGGATGGCGGAAAGGATCACCATGAGATCAACTAGTGTCCCTACCAATCGGAAAACTCTCACCATGGCCTCCAACCAATCCTCAGCCGGATGTGGGTCCGTCTCTCCCTTGAACCTGGGTGGTCTCTTGCATTGGAACTCATGCAATGAGCTCAAGTGGAATGTACCCTCTGCTACTGGGGCTAGTGGAATCGGTGTCCCAAAGGGTAATTTTACCACTGGTGCCTCTGCTAGGGCCTCTACTGGAAAAGGACCTTGCACTGAGGCCTCGTCGCTTGGTGGGCTGTCAGTGCATACTATATCTAAAACCCTAGCTGGATATCTGTGTGGAGGCATCCTAAAAAGAAACAGGTGCACCACGGTCAAAAATTTATAACTGGGGAGCTAAATCAAAGAGATCAAAAAGAAAACTCTTCAAAACACACACACAATCAGTTTTTTCGTGCACTGAGTCCGAAATCATAAGTTAGGGTCCTCGTGTATGGATACGTCAGCTGCCACACCCACAATGGATTCCCTAAACTAATAACCACACTCACTACAATTAACACAATATCCATTAGAATGAAAGATCAGAGTCCTATGTTCTACTGTAGAACTGACCCCTCTGACACCAATTTATCACGACCCATCCCCCAGGGCCCATGCCGTGAGTACCACAAGCCCACCTTCTGTAGGATAGGTGTTGGCGACTAGCACTGAAGGTGTATTCCTTAAAACTGGGAACGCATTGCCTTTATAACATTTAAACACACATAACCAAGTACACTGCAATATATGAACTTAAGGAAACTGTATAGTAAAAGAGGGAGTACATTAAGAAAAAAGGGCCAGAATATAGGCCAAACTGAAAAGTACAAGAAACTAAAAGTACAAGTAAACTGGAACAACTCCTGTGATCACCTTCAAAGGATCCTACCTGAAGGTTATGTACAGATCTCAAATGGTCTTCTCTATGGTATGCCTCATGTATGGCCCACCTCTGAGCTACCTCCAGTCCTGGTACTCTTGTCCTCAGTTAGCGATGTCCATCGTCTGTACCAAACACAATGAGGTACAGGTATAGCCTGTGTAGGGGTGAGTATAACGATACTCAGTAGGGACCCCGATACCCTCAAGGTCTTACAAATCCACAAAGGATAAACCACAAAGCATGAAAATAACTGACAACCCTACTTAGGTATATTCCCATACATATGCATAAGTTATCAAGTAAACCCATGTCAAACATGAGGAATCACAAGGCCCAACGCATTAGCCCAAAGCAAAATTGTTCCACAAAGGAAGGAATACCATGAAGGTAAGTATCACAAAGGTATTCCAAATTGAATAATACCACCAAGGTATTACCACGAAGGATAGTACCACATAGGTATAGACTCAACTCACATGAGGTGTAACTTAGGTACAAAAGTACAAATGATTATATGTAACTACTGAATCGTCTTACTCTGCTAAGAGGCTCTGATGTTGATCCACATAGGATCGCTCAGTGTTTACCCACATAAGATCACTCACTGCTGACACACACAGGATCACTGGGTGCTGACCCACACAGGATCTCTCGGTGCTGACCCACACATGATCTTAAGGTGCTGACCCACACAGGATCGCTCGGTGCTGACCCACATAGGATTGCTCGGTGCTGACCCATACAAGAGTGCTCAGTGCTCACCCACATAGGATCGCTCAATGTTCACCCATACATGATCACTTGGTGCTGACCCACACATGATTGCTCGGTGCTGACCCACACATGATCGCTATTCATTCTTCACATCACAGCCAGCTACTAGGTTCCTGCACTAAGATTGCTCGTCTCCAGGAGGGTCTGCTCCTCAAGCCATTGGTCGATACTCCAACATCCATGAAGTCCCACTAATAAGTAACCAATATGATTTCCATGTATTAGGGGTCTCAATTCAATAGAAGGTGCATCAATCGGACGCCCAGTATATAAGTAATTAGCCTTTTAGTCATGAGGGCCCAATTGGATTCATGCTCAATCGAATCCGACCATATCCCAACTTTATCCAAATCTAAAGTGAGGCATACCAAAGGGACCTTCTCTCTCCAAGGTTTACAATTCCATTGACAGCTTTTCAAACAAATGCCTGGTGCCAAACTTATGGTCGATAGAGAAAAAAGCTCGTAGTCGGTCCGGGTCCGGGCTGACACGATCCGGTTTGGTTCGACCAGGCCCGCTAGGTCTGGATCGACCAGTGCTGGGTGGCGCGGGGACTGAGGAGTGGAGAGAGGCTGCGAGGGCAGCGCGGTGGCCGCGAGGTAGGCGTGGTGGCCGCAAGGGCGGCGAGGCCGTGTGGGCCGCGAAGGGCCACGGGGTGGCGGGGCAGCGAGGGCTACGAGGATGCGGGACCGAAAGGTTGTGGGGGCCAAGGGGTGGATAACGTCATGGGGGCCATAGAGGGTCGCGATGCGGCAAGGCCACAGGGTGGCGGAGGTCGCGGGCAACGCGAGGCCTGTGGGCGGCGGGGGCTGCGGGGGCTGCGGGTCGTGGGAGGCTGCGGGCCGTGCAAGGCCAGGGGGGCGGCGGAGGCCACGAGTGGCACTGTGGCCACGGGGTGACACCATCGCCTTTGTCACGGATGATAGTGGTGTTTTCTTCCATTCTCGTGCCCCACCGAGGTTGGTTTTCCTCCTCCTCCATCGCGAAGAACACAATAATTAAACACAAGATTTTTAGAGGGGTTAGGTCATGTTTGTTTGGCCCGTACTCTTCATATTAGAGCGGTAGAATGCGGCTATAATATCTTCCTGATTTTATGATAAATTATCAATAATGGGTAAGGGGAAGAAATTCAAAAAACCATGCTACCTCGAAAGGTTGTTGATATTGGAGCGAGAAAGAATTTGATGATGTCGATGTTCGTCATGCCCGCCACACACCTCTGATCCCGGGCTTGTTCATTGGTTCATCGTAGTTGAAGACGTTCCTCATTGGCGAGAACATTATTCATTATAGGATGAGTTTCTCCACGATTCATCAAATCTTCTCCCTTTCCCAACAGTTTCATTAATTCCACCAAAATGAGAAAATAACCAACTTATTAATTTAAATTAAGTAGATTAATATTGTTGGCAAAATTAAAAATACTTACAAATTTCATTAATTGTTGGTTGGATCTAACAATTAAATGCGGTGTTGGAATATTTAATTGTATCAATTTAATTGGCTCAAATTAATGGAGGAAAAGAATTATTGGGGAGTTGAGTGGTTTCTCCCCCATTAAGAGGGTTCCGGTGGTCCCCGCCATTAATTTAAAATTAAGAGGTTTAAAATCTAGTGGTCCCTACCTTTATAACATTAACATGGGATTTTTAGGATCAGGTGGTCCCCACCACCATAACCCATGTCGAGGGGGTTTAGAAATAAAAATGTTATAAATTCTTATTTTATTTTATTCTTTCACGAAAAGCACAAAAATTATATTTCACTCTCGATCCACTGCGATCGAGGTGTAGGTCTCCTTAAGTGAATATCGGCGCTGCAACTTCAACGGTGCCTTAGGATTTAAATTCTGAGAACCAGTTCAAAATTTAAAAACTCCCTCTCATACTTTTATTGAACGTACCTAAAAAAAGATCAGAAATTCATTCCGGGCACACCGGGCCTCGGAATCATGTGCCATCAATTTTCGTGAACTAGTAAATTTCACATATATTTAAAAAAAATTACATGGAAATTATGGGTCTTTACAATATTATTATATGAGTTTTATATAACATCCTTTGATGTGTTATATGATGAATATTATTCTTTTAATTTTATTATAATATTAATTTAATTTTAGTATCACATGGGTATTATGATTTAAGGTTACCAAATTAGTAAGAGTTTATTGCTAAAATCTCATAATTTATCGATATTATTTATGATTATGCTTCCATTGATGTAATATTTTTATCCATATCTCATTATATCTCATGATTTATACACTAATATTATAATTCATGTTATATAAAAGTAATTTTACCACTTTTACACTCTTTGGTACTTAATATTATTTAACAAATATTTTTATAAAAATCTGACTTTATTTCTACTTTCGGTCAGAAATCTCTATTATTTTAAAACTAAGTTTTCTAAAAATGTTTTAATATTATCCTACTAAGTTTAAATGAAAAGTTTACCCATGTATTGCATTAAAAAAAGGTTTTAAAGGAATATTCTCATCATTTTCTTATCAATGCACTTTTCCAAAACATTTAAGGTGCAATAGGAATGTTCAACATTTATAGACTTACCCTTCATCATGACCATCATTTCCTTGAAGCCTACATTGTAAGTGTACAAGGTTATTCTTAAAGAAATTTTTTTCCAAATACTCTAGAAGTTTGTTGGTTTTAAAGGGTTTTTCCTAGAAAAATATTTTAAAAATTGTTTTATGTTTAAAAAGTGTTTTAAATGATTTTCAAAGCTTCCTTTATAAGTTTTCAAAGCTATTTAAATGAAAAAGTTTTTAAAAAATATTTTATATTAAAATATTGTTTAAAATTATTTTAAAATAGTCCTTCATATGGTTTCAAAGCTATTATAAAAGAAAAAAATTTCCAAATGATTTATGTTTTAAAAAGGTGTTTTTCAAAGTGGAAAATATATTTTCCTCAAGAAATGTTTTAAATTAAAATTTAAATCTCTCTTTATAAGAAAAGAATTTTTGAAATGATTTTATGAAAAGTATTTTTAAAGAAATGATATTTTAATTAAGATATGTTCTGTGTTATCTTTCAGGATCATTCTCCATCTAAGATGAAATACTTTGTTATTTTTTATACATTTTTGGGGATACGATCAAATAATACCATTCATTTTATTTTTTGAATGATTTATTCTTTGATGTAATGATGGTTATGAAACCAATTTCTCTTACATGGGTTATATAATTTTGATACCCAGTTCTTTTAAAGGGTTACATTTTGATGAAATGACTAAGAAACCCGGATCTTTTCCAAAGGTTATAATAAGATGGAATATTTATGATACCCATTTCATTTCATGGATTATGATATGATGTTTATGAAACCCTTATATTTTTAAGGTCAACGATATGATGCAATTAATATTATCTTTTGGCCCATGTATGTAATATTTTATTAGATGAAGGGTGGGAATTATATTTCACTCCAATTTATTGGGTAAATATTTATATCTCATGTGATAATGATGGGAAAAAATTTGATGAACATGATCCATAATAGAAAATAGGTGTGTCTTGATCTGAAATGGGAAATAGTTTTTTCCAGATCCACTATAGGAAGATAGGGAAACCCGATCCACTCTCAGAATATGTGGAAAACCAATCCATTATGGGAAGAAATAAGAAAATTGATCCCTTAACCAATGCACCTTCTGTATTCACAGATCTTATGAATATAATTTTTCTTGAGTTCTTGGATACATTTTTGGTTGTGTTTATTGATGATATTTCGGTTTATTCTAAAATTAATGAGTAACACAAAATCCATTTAAGGGTTTTCTTACAAACCTTAAAATAAAATATATTGTATGGGAAATTCAGCAACTGTGGGTTTTGGTTATAAAAAATTTCGTTCCTTGGTCACATTGTTTCAAAAAATGGAACAACTATTGATCCTGCTAAAACAAAAGTTTTTGAATAATGGAAAAGACCTACCAATATTATAGAGATTCATAGTTTTTTTGGTTTATCATATTATTACCATAGGTTTGTTGAAAATTTTCACGATTATCTATACCAATGACTAAGTTAACTCTAAAAAGTTTTATGTTCATTTGGACAAAAGAATGTGATGATTTTTTTTAAGAATTGAAAATAAGATTAGTGAATGCTCCAATTTTGGCACCGCATTCCAAATATGGTGAATTTTTTATTTAAAGTGATGCTTTATTAAATGGACTTGGTTGTGGCCTAATACAGAATGATAAGGTAATTTCTTATGCTTCACGTTAGTTGAATCCTCATGAGTTAAATTACCATACACATGATTTAGAATTAACAGTTGTTGTTTTTGCTTTAAAAATTTGGAGGCATCAAATTTATGGAGTAAAATGTGAAATATATACTAACCACAAAATTTTGAAGTATATATTTACTCAGAAGTAATTAACCATGAGATAGAAGAGATGGTTATAATTAATCAAGGATTATGATTGCTCGATCCATTACCATCCGAGAGATGGAAATAAAGTGGTTGATGCTTTGAGTATAAATAGTAATTCTACCTTAACCATGCTACTTTTGGAACAAGATCATTTGGTTATTGATTTGATGAATTTTGGATTGGAATTTGTTGGTTCAAGAAATTCCTCTGTTCTGTTTCAAGTTTCAGTACAATCATCTCTAGAAAATAGAATAAAGAAAGCGCAGAAAGATGATAGAAAGTTGCAGAAAAAGGTAGAATTGGTTCATATGGGTAAGTTATCTGAGTTTAATATTGATAGAGAATGTGTCTTGAGGTTTTGAAAGAGATTATGTGTGACTTTTGATTCACAGTTGAAGAAAGAGTTGTTATGTGAAGCTCATAGATTTCAGTTTTGAGTTTATCAAGGCATTACTAATATTTATAGAGATCTTTAGGATTATTACTAATGGGATGGAATGAAAAAAGATATTGCTTACATTACTGTGAAGTGTTTGACTTGTGAAAATATTAAAGCAGATCGACAGTTACTAAAAGTAATTCTTCAGACATTACCAATGAAAGAGTGGAAAAGGGAAAATATATCTATGGACTTATTTGTGGGATTACCAAAGACATCTCTAGGTAACTATTCAATCTGGGTTATTATTTATTGATTGACTAAAACTACTAATTTTTTTCTTATTCGAGATACATTGTCTCTAGATGAACTTTCTCAATTGTATGTTAAAGAGATAGTCAGGTTACAATGAGTTCCCCTCTCCATTGTATCTAATAGTGATCTCAGGTTTACTTCTAACTTTTGGAAAGGCCTTGACAAGTCATTGGGTACTGAATTAAAATGTAGTACAACTTTTCATCCATAATCTGATGGGTAGTCAGAATAAACAATTTAGACTTTTGAATATATTCTATGTGCTTCTTCAATGGATTACCAGGAAATTTCGGACCAACATCTTTTTTTGGTTGAATTTTTGTATAATAAATGTTTTTATTCTAGTATACTGATGGATCTATTTGAAAAATTATATGGAAAGTAGTGTTGAACTCCAGCTTTTTGAGATGAAGTAGGTGAAAGGAAGCTGATGGGTCCAGAATTGGTAAAAGAGATGGCAGAGAATGTTCTGTTGATTTAGAAGCACATGAGAATAGATCATAGTATATAGAAAAGTTATGCAGATAATTGGAGGAAGGATCTTTATTTTTGGGTAAGTGATCATGTCTTTCTCAATGTTTCTCCATGGAAAAATGTGATGCATTTTGGAAAGAAGGAAAATTTGAGTCCGGGGTTCATTAGACCCTATGAAATCCTAGAGAAATTTGGATCTGTTTCCTATAGAGTGTCTTTACCTATAAGTTTATCCCAGGTACAAAATGATTTTTAGGTTTCAATATTGAGAAAGTATATGCTGGATCCATCTCATGTTTGGAGTCTAGAGGTAGTTCAGTTGGGAGAAAATCTTTCTTATGAGGAACAACCAGTCTAGATTCTTGACTGAAGAGAGGATGTGTTGTGGAATAAGGTAATTAATTATTTAATGTTTTTATGGAAAAACCATATGCTTTAAGAGGCAACGTGGGAATATAAAAATTCTATGAGAGATAAATACCCCCATTTATTTGATAAGTGAATAAAATTACGAGGACACAATTTCCAAAAGGGGGGAGGATGTAACATCACCGGAAAATAAAGGATCTGATATTTTCATATTTATTAATCTATATGAGTTGAATATTAATTTTACTTTAAAGGTGATTCTATGTTCGATGTCATACCAGATACGCAACAACAAGTTTCTTTGAAATCATACATTGCACACAACATTGAGTTATACCAAAAAATAAAATAATAATATTATTATTTTAAATGGTAGTTAACTTCTATCCATTGTATTAGCAGAGATGAAAAAAATTAACTACAATATGATTACACATGTTTGTTAAATGTTTTTATATTTATCTAATAAAAGTTAGAGGCTTAAAATGCGTATGAATCCAATTTTAAGCATAAATACTCTAATATTCGTTAAAAGGTCGATTTACTGACTTTTGATGGAGAGCCCTTTTTAAATATTGTTTTTCTCACTCTTATATGTTATATATAACAAAATTTAATTCTTCTTTAGAATTGGGACATCAAAATTTACTTTTGAATAAATTTTGGTATTTTTCTGATGATGTTCATTTTTTTAATGAATAGTGAAAATACTTTATTTTAATTCAAAACGGTCTTTTCATATAATTTATTTATATGGTTATATTATCTTTTTAAATGGTTCTATAGTGTAATTATATTATAGTTTTACCATTTAATCCAATTTTTGTCATTGTAAGTAATTTCACTTTGAAATTGGACATAAACAAGTGTCAATCTTTTGATAGTTATTATTTCATAAAAACACACTATTTGTTTTGACAATGAGAATTAATTTTAAATTAATTTCTGCCACTTCTATGTTTTGAATTTGTAAAAAAGGATTACATATTTGAAATAATGAGGTCCAAATTGTGTAAATAGGTAACTTATTTTTTAGACATTAGGAATATTTACTTCAGTAAATATTTTATTTAGCATGGTTAAAGTGTAAATCTGGTAAATAAGGGTAAAAAATAATATTATAATAATATTAAATTACCATTACACTTGTCCTAACCCTATTGGATGATATATTTCTGAAAAATGGCATCCTTGGGTCGATTTTGGGATCCAATGGACCCACATGGGAGTGATAATGACACTTTATATTAATTAATTTAAAGTAAGGACAAAAATAACATAAACATATATCTTATAGTAATAAAATTTTATATGGGGTTATATAATTGATCTCTTCAACTTTAATTTTTCCTTTGAAAGATATAATGAATTACTACATCATGGTATTTTATTTATAATTTATATACATAAAATAAATAAATTTATTTATGACATAATGATGATGTAATGATTACCTCATTAATGAATGTTTTAAATAAATGAGATTATAAATGTTAAAATAAATCTATTTTCAAACTTTTTATGCCATAAAATTTTTTTAGGGATTAGTATGACTTGTTATATTTGAATTATTGTAGGTTTTTTTGAAATAATCAAGTTTTTATAGATGTATTAAAAGTCTTGATATAAATAGTATTTAAATTGACATAAATGAGTTTTTAAATCAATCAATATTTTATTAAATTATATAATAATCCTAAAAAATAAGATTCAGAAAAATAACTTAGATAAGGTTGATATTGTTATTAATGAACCACTTTTGTTTCTATTTTCATTTTATTGTATCTATATTAACCATATAGTATGAATATATAAGAGATCATGGTTAAGTTAAATAAGTTAACAAAGGGTTGAATAAAAACGATAAGGATTAAACATTATCCAAAACTTATCCAATTCATTTAAATGATTATATTTAGACTTATATTCACCTTATACTCTAATTAAATAAGTTTTTAACCTTTTGAAATAGAAAATATGTTTATAATAAAATAATATTTTAAATCTTTCCTAAATAACCCCTCATCGCCCTTATAAAAGGCTATCACATGTAACCCATTACTCACACTTCATGATCCCCTTGAATCATCCAAACTCTTCCCAAATAAGCCTCCAATATCCCAATATTCCACTTATAACCCTTATATTAGGCATAAGTCACTTCAATAATGCCTTTTGGTTCAAACCAAAGGGAGTTATCCGATTTAAAGGTAACGTCTTCCCTCAAGTTCTTTTCTTTTATTTTACTTATTCACTCCCTATGCTCTTTTTATTCTTTGTTTACATAAGAAAAATAGTATACTAAATATACTAGGTTGTTTTTATGAGAATTATTCAAACACCTATTACACACACCTCCATCTAATGGGAATAGATCATAATGTTTCTGTGGATGGTGAACTACTGCCTCATGAAACGAAGATTGTTCAATATTCTCCTAAAACCTCTTATAGTGGCTATTATGATGGAACTGTAATTATATATGATATATATGATATTTATTGTATCCATATTATTATGTAATTATCTTTTATAACATAACTTTATGCTTTTTATGTTGTATATATACGATAATTTCATTTGAGGAAGTGCGGACTACCGCCCCCTTAAAGTGATATGACTCGTTCATACCATAGATGGAACCTATAAGTGACGGTGTTAAGGAACTTACGTAATGTATATAAAATAATATATTATACTTAAATAATAATATAATTATGTATCATTTGGTTTTCATTCCTTTTAAATTGAAAAAAATGAAATGGATGTAGCGTTCATGCGTATGTACGGCTTACCATCTCCATGAATAGTGCATTTAATTTTCATATTTGTAAATGATATGGACTATTATAAATACATATATACTGGATATATATGATCTATATGATATATAAATCATTAATATCATTATAGAGATAATGTAATTTTGACCACATGGAAAATTTATAATTATAACAAGTTCAATTTGGACTCAAGTTTCAAACATTGACAAAATGTATGATATGAACTCAAATAATTAACTAATTTTTATAGCAAGGTACTAAGTGATATAAAAGGAATAATAAAATTGAAAAGGTTCTTAGGAAATTTGAAATTAACTTATGTTTTTTATTCAGGAAATTAAAGAAAGAACATGTCAAGTCGGACACGAGGTAAAGGAATTTGTCTCAATATCTTTTCATTGAGAATGTTTTGATAATATACACCTCCTTATTTTATACAGTATATATTAAACCCATTTGAATTTTAATTTCATTAAAAGGGAATATTTTTTCTATGAAGTGTTTTACTAAACGACAAAAGGAATGTTTTTAACATTTGCAGCGACAATGACCTCTCCACCGCCGTAATCATTATTTGGATTCCTCTATAAGACATAATGTTTTTAAAAGGAAAATACATCCCTTATTATATTTTTGGGTATTTTGGTATTGAAAATGGTTTTTGAAATGAATTGATTATTTCAATATCTTGAAATGATTTCTTGTGATTGAAAATCAAATGTTATTAGTGAAATTTTTATATTTTCAATATTTTATGTGTTATGATTTTATAATGGAACTTGGACATCTGACGGGTGGTTACATGATAAACCAAATAATGGGTGGTGCTATGATAAACCAGGATGGGTGGTCACATTATAACCTCCAATGCATTGGGTATGGAAGTTTGTCGTATGGCTGTTTCATTTAGTGATATATATGGAAGTTTACTATATGGTTATTCCATTTAAGTATGTTTATGTCCCAAGATACCTTTATATGTTATCTGTTTTTTCTATGGGTTTTATGGTAATATTTTGGTTATAAAAGGGTAAGAAATGAAATTTTATTTAGTGGCGAGTATTTACTACTTCATAAATGTAAAAAGTACTACTTATGATAAAATATTCTTGGTTTACTTGACGTTATGAAAAACTAATCGTTTTCTTACTTTGTGTATCCCTTACTAAGATTTTTATGCTCATCCAATGTTTTTTTGAATTTTTTTCATAAGACTTAATGATAAATTGGATCAAGGATGGGATCAAGGAAAATTCATGATTTCTAAAATAAATAACTAGACATGACTCTTTTTATCAAGAGTTTTTATTTTATGAAAAAATAGATACTGAGTAGAAGTGTCTACATTTAATATTTCAAAGTGTTATGTATATGTTATGACCTAATTCTCAAAATCTATAAACCAAAAAATATCATCAATTTTAATTGATAACTTAATTCATGATTATGTAATGTTTATAGCTGGGGATTTATAGTAATTGTAGGTGATTTTCAGTGAACCTATTGAAAATGGATATAGAAAAATGGCCACAACAGTGGTATGAAATTCCATGGCCAACAAGTGGAGTAGAAAAATATATATATAGGTTGAACATAGTTTATGCCATTGACTTAGGTGTGTCAGGTGAAAAACAACATATATCTTGGAACTACGTCATATTGAAGAAGTTATGGTTGAGTGTGTGTTCCATATTGAAGATGTAAAGTTCAAATGACAAAGAAACAAGATAAACCACACTATTGAGGTAGCAATTCTTGTTTGAGATGATCCCTATATGAAATGGGGTAGCCAATAATGGGAGTGGTGGAATTCAAAGGATCTTGTAGTCAATAGGTGGAGATACCAGACAAAATGACCATATCCAAGAGTTTTAGGCAAGGTATTGGAGTCTTGATGAATTGGAACCATTTAATATCATGATAAATATAAGAGGATTGATCAATACTATGAAATGAATGAGGTATTACATAATTTCTCTAGAAAGCGGAGAAGAAGTGATGCATCAACGAGTTGTTCAAATAATGTGAAAGAAAATCCCAAGTGAAAATCAAGAGAGAATCTATCTACATTCAAGGATGAATTCCATGTAATTGATATAGTATAAGGGACCTATATATCTATATACTATGTTGATATGATCCTTTCTATTAGTAATGAGTATCTAGAGGATCGTTTGAGGGATATGCTGTTGGGAATTTGTGAGTTATCCAGTGTTACCCCTTATGTAAATAGGTGATATTTCATAGTGATGTGGTGCTTGACATAATGCTGAAGCATACACCTTGGATATAACCCTGAGAGGTTGAAGCAAATAAATTATCACATTCTGATTTACATTAATCATTCACCCCAAAATAGATCAAAAAACCTAAAATATACTCAGTTAATGAGAATAACATGTGAGCCTCAAGGATGAGAGGTCAATATCCCTGAATAGAAAGTGATATATTAAAGGATTAATAGTTTTTATTACTCAAGAAATTTTCATACCTTGGTTAACCCAACCTATTAGGGTAATCTCACACTAAGACCCTATTGAGTGGAAAATTAGCTGTATCAAAGGGATAGGTTAATTTTTTCTTATATTTTTATTTAACTAACATGTTATAATGTTTTTGAAGAAAATTTACATCCATAATGAGTGCTCATATATTTTAGGGGAATATTTTCAAAACATTAGAAAATGAGTTAATAATTTATTATCTTAGAGTTCCTCAAAAACTATTTGAATATGGAATTTTTTTACTCAACTAACACAAAGTTATGTTTGAGATAGATGAATGTAATATCACAATTTACGATTCAATCAATGAGGCATTAAAGGAGGATATTTATGAATACATAAACAAAAAGATAAACTATTTTATGTTCTAAAAATACATGTGGATGTAGTTGGAATATTTGTTGGGAAAATAATAAAATCTAAATGAGAATTTTCTTATGTCAAAAAATAAAAAGGAGAATGGTGGAAGAAATAATAGAATTTGTTTTCTATAGAGGAGGTAAAATATGAACCTAATATTATTTTTGATTATAAATATTATGTGGAAAAAGGATGTTAAATTTTAAAATATCTCTTATAGATGTTATTATGGTATTAAATAGACAACAACATTTGTTTTCTAATCAATATAATTCTCATGCAATAAAAATGAGGATTGATGGAGTATCCTGCATGAAGTTTACTATTCATTGACTGAATATATTTTCTTATAAAAAAGGAGTTAAAGAATACATAATTTTCCCTAAATTTTATCATTAAAATAATGTTAATTAAGATGAAAGAAAAAAAATTATATGCTAGAAGGGATTTCCTAAGAGGTTAGAAAGAATAGACATACAAATGGAATTAATGGAAAGTTTAATTTCATTAAGAATAAAATATGAATAAATAAAATGGTCTCTAAGTGATTTCATCTCAGAGTTGAAAAATTTGGATGAAAATTTAAAAGAAAATGATGACATGGTAAGATACCTTGAGTATAGAATGAACACCACAAAATAGAAGATGAGTATCCCTTTAAAATCTACATCAACATGGGTGGTAACAAAGGGGATTCTATATCTGAAATCACGAAGAAAAGATTTATTACATTCACAATCAAGAAGTTTGGTTCCATGAAAGAATAAATCACCATATCTACTCTAATTTAGATTATTTGGGAACATAATTAGTATATTTTTGAATAAAAAGAACGAAAAATATGTAATAAGAACTTCAGTAGTGAAAATATCTTAAATAAAGAGAGGCCAAATGAGGTACATGTTTTGGGTAAATTATTTATTTGTTCTTACCTCCTTTATATGGAAAGGTATAAAAATTGTAAGAATTCATGGAAGGTTAAATAATTCATGCTTAGGAATTAAACTCTTATGTGTTACAAGGAGAATGATTATTCTATAAAATCTACATATTAAATGGGAAAATAGGTTAAAACTTTTAGGGGATGAAACTGATCCTCAATAGAGGGTGTATAAAGAAGAAAAATCTGCATAACCCTGAAAAAGTTATTGTAATGAGAAAATAAAATATTGATTTAAAAAAATATCATATTCCAACTTTGAAGAAGGTGGGAGAGAAATTAATATTTACTCTACTAAGGAGGAATTATTCCAAGATGGAACATATATCCATCAATTAAGAGGTTTACCAATGTTTTTCAAATAAACCACTAAAAGGATAATGATGAATATGTAATAGGGATGAAAAATAGGGGTGATATCGACTTATTATGCTATACTAGAATTTAATTATTCCAGTTTGATCAATTCAATCATTATATAAAATCCATTTATAAGGAATAATATGAATTCTTATATCCATTAAGATAAGTGCACAAGTGGTAACATGTATTGAAAATCCATGGGAAATAGGTTTTGTTTTCTGACTACAAGTGATGATGAAGAATTAGAACATATGATTTCATTCCTTTCATGAAACATAAGAAAGGGAAAAGGAATATGTAACATGATGTTTTCATTCACCTTGAATGACCCTATTACTATACTTGTTGAACTCATAGGTATCTCTCTCCCCATATTATTTATTATTTATAACTATCTGAAAAGGTGTAGAATTAAGGGGTAGATAGGTTCCATGGACTGATTGTACAAGAAAATCACATGTGATTGGAGCTGAAAATAACATTTGTTTAATCCATATATTTGAGTGGTTTTATGACACTTAAAGAAGATAAAATGAAAAATAACACTAAATAAGAAAATGAAATTCATATATTTTTTCTACCAAGTGGTTTGATTTTTATTTCATCTGATGGTTTTCAAGATATCCAAAATATACTAAGATGGATCAGTTTTTCACATAAACGGTATCCCTAAATTATGTTATATCAAATGATGTCTTGAAATAAAGGGTCTGGGGGATTTGTGATATACATTATAGGATATCAAGCCTTATCATAAAATTTTGAATCATGTGATAATCATAAAGGAATGGATTTCAAGTGTTATAATTTGTTCAAATTGAACTCCTCTTTCAACAAGTGGTATCAAATTCTTAAAAAGTAGTATCAATTAGATTTATTAGAATTATTATTATTTAAAACAAGAGTTTATTAGTGGAGTTTTGTTAAAACTTGGCTTTATTACTTTATTATTAGAGTTTTTGTCATGGAATCATAATAGTTGTTGTGTTGGAATAATTATCCAAATAAATATAATTGATTATGGTGTCAATATGGAAGTTAAATATGTATTCTTTATTGATCATACTTGTTCAAGATAAGGTACATATAAGTTAAAAATAATAATAGAGAAGGAATAGGAGGACCATTCCTTAGAATAAGGCTGGTTTAATAATTATTCCCATAATTGGAAAGACCACACCTTGGACAATAGTTGTGGTGAATATGTAGAGGAAATATTAGAAAGCCACATGCAAGGTATATGGAACACTGAGAAGAAAATTCCCAATTTGGGAAACTAGAAAATGGATTATTCTATAGTGGTCACTATAGTTGATTTTCTATTCATATTTCAAAAATAGACATAAGGGAATGGCCAGACATGTCGTAAGATAGGATGTGTTTAATTAGTTGAGTCACATGAAAAAATTGATATGCTGAACGTGGGTAATTCCAAAGTGTTAGGAATATAGGTTTCAAAATAGACAATATTCTCACACCACATCATAATGAAGAATTCATGGTTGATCTTGTGTTTTTAAATAAGGATATATAATTCAAAGGAAGGAAATATAGGATAGACCATACTGTTGAGGTAGGCATGGTGGTTCAAGATGATCCTTGTGAAAAATGGAGAATACCAAAAATGGATTAGTGGTATTCAAAGAAGGAAATGGTTGATAAGTAAAGAATTAATCCCAAATGTATAGATTGAGGAGACTAAACCCATCTTGTTTATCATTTTGGAGGAAAACATGCACTTATTGTGCACTAGGACATAGTGAATGTAATTTCCATGGGAGATGTAAAAATATTGAAATAAATCACTTAGGTGATGCATGAGTTGTATTTTTAATGTTTTATACACCATTGTTCTTGGTTTTAGACCATTATTTATGTCAATTTCAATGGTGATGTGCATCATTTATTATAGTGGATTAATTAGAGAATTAATTCATGTTAATAGGTGTCTAGGTTATCGAGCACATAACTTCTCTATTTGAAGAAAGAGATTTTGAATTATAGTAGAACATTTGTAGAGAGACAATAATATTATTTTGAATATATAAATCTCTATAAGGAATATAGAAGAGATCCAAATGATGTGATCTAAGCTTGAAGAATTGGAATAATTAAATATCCTTCCAAAGATAAGAGGAGTAATCACTACAATGAAATAAAGGAGGTATTCCATACATGCTCTAAAAATTGAAGAATAGGTTCTTAATCAAGTATTTGTTCACATATTGTGAATGAGAATACAAAGTGGATATCAATAGAACATTTATCTAAATTTCATACAATATTCCATTCAAGTGATTCTAGATAAGGGACCTACATGTTCATAAACAATGTAATGGTGATCCTTTCCATGTGAAGTGAGAATCAGAGGGAACATTTGAGTGAGTGACCCAAGATAATTAGTGAGTAGTCTCTATACCATTTTAAAGAGGATTGAGACCCTTTTAAAACTAGGGATATTCATATTGATTTTGTGAATGACATAATGATGATGAATTATCCTTGGACATAGGTTAGTGAGGGTAAACCATGTAAATTATCATGTATTGAATTAATTCATGCACGAACACCAAAACTGATTAAAAAACCTCAAGTATACTCAGTTAAATATCACAACAAGTGACCCATAAGTTTTATAGGTCATCATGCTTGAAGATAATGTGGGACATTAAATGATTATGAGTTTTATGTTCTCAAGCACTGTATATACCCTGGTTCTCCCCCCTCTTAGATAAATATCACTATAATACCCTATTTTTAGCCAATAATTTAGTTCACCAGTAGGAATATCAATTTATACTATATTAAATAGCTCACCTTATCCATTACTATTGGTATCATCTGATATCCCTAGCATCTCTTCATCTCTTTGTTCATATTCTGTCATCTGTTGTCAATAATGGTATTGTCCAGAAAACCAACTTTCATAATTGAGATGCCAAAAAACCATATCATCTGCCATTGTATTTTCAATTATTAAATCTTTATTATTAATAAATACAACTCAATCCTTTAATAATGTAAAAAATTTGTTTCAACCATAATTGAAACGTTTTACCTTTACCTTGGTAATTAATTTTATAGTGGTTACTATTCATTATAGAAAAAACAAAACTGAACTCAATAATAACATTGAGACTTATGATTCAAAAAATTGAACCCATTTCTCATGATAAAATACATTTAATAATTAGTTATTATTTTTTATATAAGAACGCAAAATTAAATGAAAATGATTTTTTAAAATAATGCATTTTAAATCCTAGAATTGAATTTATACCATAATCATGTATATTGATGATTCTTATGGAATAAATTATATAATTTTCATCAAAATGATATTATTTTACTTTAAAACCAAGTATAAAATATAATAATACTTAAAATAATTTATTTAATTAAAATAAATTGGATTTTGGTACAAAAAAATCATCATTTTTACTTTTAACTCTATAATATATGTTTTTAGAAAAAACCCAAAATATCACTCTAAGATAAATTAGAAATTATGACTTCAAAAATGATGTCCATTGTTTCAAATATAGTTTCTAAAACTAGAAAAAATTAATCATAACATCTTCCTACAAAATAAAATGAAAACCATTTTTTAAAGAAATTGTATTTTTATAATATAATAAGAATTTATACTCATTACTCATCTTGTAACCACATTTACATTAATGTTAATTTATTTTATTAAATATGTGATTTAATAATTTCTTTAATACAAATCTTCTTATATTGATTAATTTAATTTTCATTTATGAAAATACAGTGCGCACATAATTCTATTTTTTAAAAATATCACCTATAATCATATATGATTTTATTTAAAATTAATTTATTATTTACTAAGAATTAATATTTGAATTTATTATAAAGAAAAATGTTTTGTATATATTTCATAATGAAGTTATTCTTATTCACACTCTCTAAACTAATGGTCAGGTTGTAATGGTCATATAATAATATTTGAGTAATATAACTTAGTTTGTTTTGTGCTCATTATTGAATGTGATAAACAATATCAAAAAAATTATTTATTTAAATGAAATTACATTCTAAAATCTTGGGGAGTTATATATTCATATCCTTGTCATTATAAAAGTTAAAAATCTCTATCTTGATGTTCTCAATATATCAAATAATTTCCTGATAACTTCAAAACTCATGAGTAACCAATACTCTTCATAAAACTAATTTTAATCCTAATTAAAATATTTAAATTTAATATCATGATGAAAAATAAAATTTAGTACATATTGGGTCAATCTGGTAAAATTTTATTCATAAGTGGAAACTATGCCCTTCTACTTTTACTCCAGTTTGAAGAATTAACTTTCTATTCTATATTGAAGAATGTTAGGAAAATATTTATTGAGCAGAAGACCTTTAAATGTTATCCATTACATGGTATAAATATCATCAATTACCTTTTTATTCTTAATTGGAGTCCAAAATTGATTTAATTCAACTTCAAAATGATAAATAGAAAGAGTTACCATATGATTCTTGAAACATTGAAAAACATCAAATATATTTTCCAAAGAATTATTTTATCCATCAAATTCTACTATTACTGGGGCTTCACTAAATTTGGGCGAGTGTTGTTTCATGATATTATAAACAATAAACATGATCATATATAGATAATATATTCACAATAATTCATTGGTACTATCATTAATATTATACATCAATTGAACAAATATAGAAAAAATTGCTTCTTCTAACTACACCCATTCAAACTTACCGGTTTTGAATGATATTATCATCCTTTTGAAAACCTAACTCATTATCCATGTTTATTATTTGAATAATCCTTATAAAATATACCTATATTTGGAGAACCAATAAAGACACCATCAAATTCTATATCATAATAATCAGACCATATATTAGTATCCATAATGTTCTTTTTATTATTTAAATTTTTTCCTCTAAAGTTATCTAAACCTCAATATAATTCAATTAATTTTTTTTCTTAAAAAATAATAACTTTGAGTTTAATAAAAGTTATTATACTTTCTTAAATTCCCACAATATTTTAGGTTTATTTTTTAGTGAATTTTGAAAAACCATTTTTGTAAAAAACTGGATACTTCCAAATAGTGTACATTTTTTATAAAAAAACATATTTTTATTTTTACACTACTGTTTTATTCTTGATAGACGTTTTTCTCAAGATATGTGTGATTTCCAGAACATTTTAAATTTATATAGTCCCTATACATCTTTAAAACCTATAAAATCAGTTGAAAAAATATTACAATTATAAATATATCAGTAAGGGAAATAAGAAGAATTAAAACATGATAGTCCATTGAAAAAAATGAAAATATATAAGAAAATATGACCTTATTACAGTATAAATTTTTTATCCAATAATAATTTACTTACTAATGAAATAAAATTCATTTATTAAACATTATTATAAAATATTTTTTTAGAAAGAATAAAGGGAAAATCATAATAATGAAATTTACTCAGAAAATATGGGAACTCATGAAATCTATTCTTTATAAAGAAAATCTTTCACCCCTAACATATTATAAAAGTTCCTTTATTTATGATCAAATTTTAATCCTAAGAATATATATATATTTATAATAAAAATAATAGAAAGAATAGAAAAATAATATCAGTATGTTGGGACATTATTATTATATCACCCTTACAATTTTCCTTACAAGAATCCCCATAATGGATTAACTTAACCAATTAATTCCAACATAATTTCTCAAGATAACATATCATTATATAAGGGATATATTAGATCCACTATCATCGTATATAATTTACAATAATCATATAATAAATAATACAAAAAATTGATTTTATTTTCATTATAAAACTTATAAAAACATTCATTTGAACCCACAATCATTACCATTTATAGTTATCCCATTAAAAATAAAAGCAACTATAATATAATTTGATAGAAATATAAAATAAATTATTTGTCAAAAATTAACTAAATTTACTTTTAAATATAATGAAATCATGAAAAGTAATATTTATAATAAATAATGGACATGGCGGTGGGAAATGATTGTCTTGGGGTAAATGTTAAAAGAACATTTATCGCACACTTTTCTAAAGTGAGTCAAAAGTGAACCATATGAAAAAATTTATTAATAGTTTTATATAGAAATTAAAGGAAAATAGATAATGGAATTAAAAAATATTTTTATTATAAATATCAAAATTCTAAAAATATTTTTAAAAAATTGTACATAGAAGATAATATTTGTAAGGAATACATTAAAACATTCCAACAAGGTTTTAAATAAAAATCCCTCACTTCAGACTTCAACTAAGTTTCACATGTTGTATATTCCCTATAAAATAATTTTAGATTTATAATAAACCAATATTAAAATCATATTTAAATTTTTTATACTATATATAGTTCACTTATAATTTCTTATGACCCATTTATTGAAAATTATTTGTTAAAAACCAATATTTATGTATTGAATATTCCATTTCCTATGAATGTTTTGATTTAGAAATTTTGATCCTTTAACCTTAATAATGGTTTAATAACCTATTTTTTCATTTTATAAATATTATATGAATTAAAAAAATAACTTTTAAAACCATTTATTTAATGTACTGATGAAAAATGTAATACATCATTCATGGTTATGGTAGTCCACACGTAGACATGAGGGAAATTTTATTTTTTCTAATGGTTTTAAAGGAATAATAGTAGATAATTGTTTATATTTAACTAATCATATTTATATCTTAATTATTTTAATTAATCATTAAATCCATATTTATATCTATCCATGTGGGGTGGAGGGGAAAATTAAATATGTAATCCATGGTGGTGGTAGTCCACTTGTACACATGTGTGGTGTTTTCATTTTTAAATGGATGAAATATAGGTAGATAATGGTTGATACATAAACATAATAACATTTCAGTACACATTTAATAATTATTTAATTATATTAGTGTGGTTATAATATATTTTGAAGAGGTAGAAGAAGAAAGAAACTTGAATGAATTGGTTAGAATAATTACCTCAGAATTGGATAATCTCTATTAAAAACACCTTAAGCTTTTTTATATTTGTATTTTAGGAAGAAAATAAAATCTTGGTTGTGATTCCCTAGATCCACACTATAACATACTTATTAACTCATGTTATATTTCATGTTTAAGAGTCTATTTTTCAGGTTTGAGTGGTGTTAGTGGCAATCCACAGATTCTTCTAAAGGTCTTAGGATGAATGATGACTACATGAGCTCTTTAAAATCATGAAATGTGTATTAAATATATGAATAAATTCTTAGAAGATTCCATGATTTAGGTTCTTGACATAAAAATATTTAACAATGTGATTTTTTTAAATCATGAATGTGGCTTCTAGGATTTTAAGCTGTAGCAACATGTTTTTGGATATATTAGCCATTCCAAAAGTTCTTGTTGTGAATTTGAAGTTCATACCCTAAATTGTTTCTATTATGGATAATTAATGGTTTTTAATTCTTCAATACATTCTTATCAACCTTTATCTAATCTCCCCAAAAACATAGGTTTTCATTAAGTTGTTTTGGTTGAATATAACACTTTCATTATTCTTTAATTGGCTCTTTGATATTTGGGTTATATTGTTACTCCTATTTTGGTAAGTGAGACCATTATATAATCATTTTATCCATTTATATTGGATTTGTAAGTGGTGATAGGATTTATTTGTGGGATATATTTATCATGTTATGATCCTTATTTAATCCCTTCTATATCTTTTGTGTGTTTATCTTTTTTATGGAATCTCTCATGTCAGTTGTGGTGTGGTGCGTGCTATTTCTGAGGTTTTTGTTGATCTATCATTTAAATAGTCCCTTTTGTTTATTAAAAAATGATTATAAGAAACGAAAATATATTCTTGTGTCTTCCTTCATTGTGCTTTCATTCCTTCCCTTTAGGTGTTTGTGTGGATACTATCGTTGTCGGTGTGTGACATGAGTTTGAGGTAGTTGGTTCTATCTCTAGCCTATGTCTTATGAATTGTAAATGATAGTGATTAATTAAATTATATTTAAATTAATTTAAATGATTATTTATTTATTTATTTGTGTTTTTAAAAGAGGTTTTAATAAAAAAAATCATTTCCCCTTCATTTTGGTAAAAGAAATGTGTTTTTCAAAGAACTATGAAATTTATTATGAAATGCTTTTTCAAATAGTTTTTTAAATAAATGGTTATTTGGATCTTTTTGTGAAATATTAAAGAACTTTAAATTTTATTTGATATATTCCATACATGGTATCCTTGGTTACTTAGATGAAATTTGTAGTATTGGGCCTTTTCCTTTGGTAATGTAAGGGGGTTCATGTTATAGGATGCTTCTCTATTTCTAGATCATATATACATTGTCTCTAGTAATATGATTGTACTTGTTGAGGGTTTACTCTCTAGTGTGATCCTCTTTTCCCTGGTCTTTGTTTCATTGGATTTTGATACTTGAGTTCACACAAGTCTTTGATTGAGAATGAGGTATGAGTGACGTAGATAGCTAGACCTTATGTTATCCTTAGGGTGTTTTCCTTTGTGTGTTGGATTTTTATTACTTGGTTTGATATGAGATAAT
Source organism: Viscum album (assembly GCA_963277665.1). NCBI lineage: Eukaryota > Viridiplantae > Streptophyta > Magnoliopsida > Santalales > Viscaceae > Viscum > Viscum album. The sequence continues at coordinate 1,282,255,989 of OY728156.1, forward strand.
ACATGCTTTGATTGATGTAAATGGCTATTAGAATTATTATTTGAAACAATTTTAATTAGTTTTGTAAATTTTTTGGAAATGGGAAGTTGTTTACCTTTATTTTTATATAAAACTATTTAATTTATTACCAATCCTTGTTTTCTATCAATTTCAGCATATTATGATTATTACACAGAGACTTAATATAGAAAACCTGAGTGGGATCCTAAGGATACTATTTATCTCACAAAATTCACACTCTCTTGGGGGTGTGTAGAAATTGTTTTGTCTGATTTAGGAAAGGTAAAGGTTCCATAGTAGGGTGGTGAGGTGTTTAGTTAGCTGGTTATGGCTTGAGATGATGGGATGTTTTCCATTTATCACATGGAGTTACATTTTTTAGATTGAGTTTCCTTTCTATATGTTTTTTAGGATATGTATATTGGTTTTATCTTTCTTACATGTGTTTATAAAATCCATTTTCACTCTTTATTTATGGTATATATAATTTATATTTATATATTCCATGTATTGTATTTTAGGTTGGTAGAATTCATTCTATTTGGTTATTGTTAGATGACCAAGTGCTAGTCGCTAGACTGTGGGGATTAGGATCACCCTTCATGACTTACTATACTCCACTTTTAATCCTATATAATAGGTTTTCTTGGATAATTTTTAAAATTTTGGTATCATAGGATGGTTATACTCATTCTTTGAAAGTTGGTAGATGAGTGATATGATTTTCAGGACTTCTGGGATAGTCTGTGGCAAGTGTCTAGATAAATATTTCCATGAAGATCCTTAATTCACCATGAGATATTTCGATTCATTAATATAATTTTCGTTTTTGACCTTAATATTAATTTTTTATTTCTATATTATGGTTTAAATTGATATTTTTTAGTTGTCAGATAATTTCTTTCTGCTTTTGGGTATGTAGAGACATGCCTCTCAGATATCTTACTCAGGTTTTTTAGGAGGGTGAAATTGTAGAAGCTCCTATTTTGAATCCTAATTTGGATTATAATATCACAATATAGATAAGTTCTTGTATTTCCTCTCCATGAAGAACGGAGATAATCCAGTGTCCAATTACACCAACTATTTTGTAGAGTTGGTTTATTTTTCTCCATAGGTAGTGATGAATGATCAGTAGAATTCTTAGAAATAACTATAGGTCCAATGACTGGATATTCAATCATAGGTATACATGTAAAATCTCACCAAATTTTTATAGATATTTTATTAGGATATGATGTAATAAATTGATATGGTAAGAAATATTGGCATCTCTACCTCTTCTATTCCATAAAGCGTCCTTTTCAATTATGTGTAAGGGAATAAGCGAAAGTGGAATGATAATCACAAGGATGATTGTGGTTTTTATTATCAGCATGCCTCATATTCACTATCAATAATATAAAATAGTGTTTTACTGAAATTCTATCAGTATTTTAAGGTTTGACACACTTAAAAGCCTTGTCTAGCACCAGTGAAAATTTTCAATGCTTATAGCTATTGAGTCCATCTGTAGAGGTTCTTCCAGGTTTTTTCTATGCCCACTAATGTTATGTATCTTCATATACAAAGTCCAATATAGTGTATTAATAAGTTTTAAATTTCATAAGTATCCAACCATATGCCTTAGGATTGAATTGGTGTCTTTCAATGGATAAGTTTCCAGTGGGAGTTGATGCAAACCTGGCTAGAGCGAGAGGTACAATATTTGTTTCATATTCTATAATAAATTCTATGTTTGATACAATTTACTCACACGTGTTTATATATTCACATTTTAATGATATGAAAAAACATATAATGGAGCTAATTTCTAGTTTTATGAGCCAGAGACACCTCTTGGAAATATAATTGTGAAAGGTTTTCATTATTTGATGTGTTCTCTATCTATAGTTAATGTAGAGTTAGTATGGGATTTATTAGTTCACAACCTGGATCCATTTGTTGTCAACATATATATGGAGGGGATAGTTTAACATTTATATAATATTTATTTTTATTATCATCATGTCATTTTCTTTGTACTGATGGGAACTATCAGGTTTTCTAGGCAGAGTGAGACCTATGGTCTGGTCATCCAGGACCTTCTAGTAAATTCTCTAGAGTTTTTTATATGACATTGTAACTAAGCTCGATAATGTTTCATTACTTGTGGATATTATATTGGTTTTTCAAGACTTCCTTGTTTATTTCTTATAATACTTACCCATCCTTCATATAGAGGGGAACATATATTTCTGGTACACAACTAATTTCTATAACCACTTATGGAATGGAAGCCACCGAGCTAAAGGATCTTAAGATCTAGTTGGATTATCCAGGGGAGAAAGGATTTATTCATCCCACTATTTCACTATAGGTGTCTTCCAATCTCTTTTCCAAGAATTATAACAGTTATTTTCATCTCTATATATACTAATAAGTGTTAAAAAAGGTGATTATTAAGGACAAGTACCCTTTTACCCATGAGGATGATGTATATGGAGGGGGTGAAGTGGTTTTTGAAAATTGATCTTTGATTGGGTTATCATCAACTCAGTTTCAAGGAGTTTTATATCATAAATATCTCCATAAAGAGAATATATTACCATTATGATTATCTTTTCATTCTTTTTTCCCAACTAATACTCTAGAAGTGCATATGGATTTGATGAATAAGATATTATATCAATATCCGAACACTTTTTTCATGGTGTTTGCGAATTTTATCTGGGTTTATTTGAGATCTCAGAATGAGTTTGAGAACTATATTAATTTGGTAATGAAAATATTGAGGAGGCATAAAAAATATGGGAATATTTAAAAATTAAATTTCTATATCCATTAAGTGAAGTTCTTTGGGTATTTGATTTTCGAACATGGTCTTTTCGTCGACTCTGAGAAGGTGAATAATGTCTTGTCATGGGAAGAATCGCAAAAACAATATGATATGTAGAGATTCCTAGGACTTGATGGACACTATTAGTGGTTCATCAAGGATTATAAAAATTTATCCTCTCCTTTGAGTATTCTTACCAAGAAATGGGTGAAATATAATTGGGACACTGAGTGTTATACTTATTTTAATGAATTTAAATGTCATCTAACAACATCTTATATTTTTATGTTTTATGACCCAAGTGAGGGGTTTCTAGTATACTATGATTATTTTTATTATAGTCTGGGTTGTGTTCGTATGTTGGATGATAACCTTGTGTCCTATAGTTCTCATCGAAATCGGCCTATTACGATAAATTACCCCACTCATGATTTGAAGTACAATACTATTATGCATGTGTTTATGTATTGGAGACACTATATCTTTAGGGAGAGATTTATGGTATTTTATCATCATAAGAGTATAAGATATATAATTTCTTATAAGGACATGAATATGAGTTATATATGGTTGTTGGAATACCTATAGATTTTTGAATTCGACATTACCTACACCTTGGGAAGGGTAATGTCCTTTCTGATAGTCTTAATAGGATAATTCATTCTCAAGATATATTAGACACAAAGTAGGAGTGGAAATATAGTGGTTTTTTCTTATATTCATTTGGATGAATAAGATGATTATTTAGGAATGGTTTTTTCCATTCCTTAGTTACTATCATCTCTCCTTCAGTCTATTATACATGGCCTGCTAGAGGATGATGAGTTCAAAGGAATTTGTAAAACCTAATATAGTAGGGAGACCATTTCTAGTTGGACTCTCTTTTATGATAGTATTATATGCTTTGGAGATAATTTTTTCATCCCATCACCCTTGAGGAATTCAGTGTTACATGATTTTCATAGTTCCTCATACACCATTCATTTGGAATCTATGAATATGTATTAAAACATGAGAAAATATTTTTGGTGTCAAGTCATGAATCACGACATCGATTATTATGTGTCATGTTATTACACAAGACATAAGATAATGTAAACAAAATTGATGCATTTTGGTCTACTTAAACCTCTTTTATTTCTGGTATGGAAAATGGATGATGTGTCCATAGAAACCATCATTGTAATTCCACAAACTCCCAAAGGAAATAATTCCATCTAGGTGGTGATTGATAGGATAAATAATATGCTTATTTTATTCTGACCAGGGATACCAACTAGTTATAATATTAGGGTAATAAATAAATTCAAGTGATTGTGAGGTTTCCAGGGGGAATCTTTGCTATTTCCTTTAATAGGAATCCCCTATTTACCTTTATATTTTGGAAGATTATCTAATAGGAAATGGGGATTCAGGAAAAATCAAATATAGCTTACCTTAAATAGATGGATGGATAGAAATAGTGTGTTATAAAGATTCAATAGGATATGATCCATTCTTATGTCTTGGATTTTTGGGGACTGTGGAATCACTATTTCATATTTTTTGAGTTCTATTATAGTAATTGTAACCAGTCGTCAATCAGAATGTCACCCTTCAAGGCTTTGTATGGTCACCCGTGCATGTCACCTATTTATTGGTGGAGGTGGTAATGACCTCTATCATAGGGCCAAGTTTAATTTATGATATATTGGTAATGATTCAAGATATACATCATTGCTTGGTCATAGATCAGAGTTTAAAATAAATTTTATGTGGATCATCAATTCCATCATTTGGAGTTTTCTATTAGTGACCAGGTATTTTTGAATGTTTCTTCTTAGATGGGTCCCCATCAGCATAGGAAATATGTGAATATTTTTCTAAGATATGTTGGGACATTATAGATCGCTTAATGAAATTTTCAAAATTATTATCAGTTAGAATTATCATCCTAGTTGATAGGTATACATGATATTTTCAAGATATGCCTGCTCAAGAATTAATACCCTGATCTGTCCCATGTCCCATGTTGGGGGGAGTTTTAAATGTATATAGATTTTTTCATCATGGAGAAACCAGTACAGATAATGTATTCTAAGATTAAAGTCTTCCATTGGATGTTTATTTCCTTAGTCAATGTGTTTTTTTGATGAACATATCATATTCTCATGATACTTGGGAGCATAAGATATTGGTGAGGGATAAGTGGCATGACCTCTTTTTGAAGAATACTTCTTCTACGTGAATTCCTAGGGACACAATGTCCTAGGATAGGGATAATTATAATATATTTGGTAGTATAAATTCTATTTACTGTTTAAGGGTCCACTTTTCATGTTCAATTCATGTTGGAGGTGATATAAAGTTTTTAAAGGATTTGATTTGAATTATGAATACAGAAGCTAGTTCACACCATGAAATATATATTTTTAATTTGAATTAATTATGATAAAAAAGTAAATATTCTTCTTTAGGACCTAAAAAATGTTAATGATGTGAAATTGTTCTGCTATAAATAATCAGCATTTTAGGATTTTAGGTTGACGTGATGTGTTTTCCAGCATGTGATCTATTCTGAAAGTTTACTTCATAAATTTAAAATTGACACCACGAATTATGTATGTTCTAGTGAATTAAAGATTTTGAGTTCCCATATCCTCTCTTATTCACCTTCCTCCTCTATCCACCAAACCCTATGGATTCTCTAAGAAATTTTGGGTGAATTGATTTCTTTTGGGCTTCTCTATTTTGTGCTTTGATATTTATTTTCTACAGTCACTCCTCTTTAAGTAAGTGTGATCATTACATTATCATTTTATTTTTTTCTATTTGGATTTGATGTGGTTTGGAGATATATTTATAGGATCTATTGATCATGTTATGATACTTCTCTAATCCCATCAAGATCTTTTATGCACTTATCTTGAAGAGGCGAGCTCTCTTGTCACTTGTGGTACGATGTGTATTGATGAGGTATGTGTTGATCAACATAATATACCAACTGTTTTTATTGGAAAATGATTTTAATAAGTTATAATATATTATAAGGCCTCTATTAATTGTTTTTATATTAATTTTCTTCTAGTTTGTGTGGATCCATTCTTGGTTGTTGTATGACCTGAGTTTGAGCTAAGTGGTTCTTTATCTAGCATATGTTCTATGAAAAATAAAATATCTTAATTTATTAAATGGATTTATAAATGAATTGGAATGATTATTGATTTTTTTATTTGTGTGTGTAAAATTATTTTTGTGAAAAGGTCGTGTTTCCCCTCATTTTGTAAATGGAATGGTGTTTTCAAAGCATTATGAAATGGATTGTGATTTTTTTTCAAATAATGTTTTTCAATTAAGGTTTATTTGGTTTTTTTTGTGAAATGTGAATGAAATTTCAAATTAATTTGATATATCCCACACATGGAAATATTGTGTACTAAGGTGGACGGGGTATTATTCTACATCATCTATTGCTATTTTAATGGGTTTCACATTCTAGAGTGCTCCTCCATTACTAGATTGTAGATACATTGTCTCTAGGAACTGGATTGACAATGTTGGGGACCAATTTATGGGGTGTTCCTCTATTACGTATACATTGATTCATAGTCTCCAAAGACTTGAGAACATAACATTTTTTTTATTGATATTGAGGTATAAGTGACCTAGATTTCATGAAATTATGTTATCATTGGGGTTTTTTCCTTTATGTGTTGGATTTATACTTATTGTTTTGATATAATATAATATATGATTTAATTGATGTGAAAAGTTATCGAAACTATTATTTGAAACTATTTCAATTTATTTTTAAAAATATTTATAAGAGGAAAAATTTCTACCAATCATTTGATATAAATCTATTTAATAACTTATCATTTCTTATTTTTTTTCAATTTGATAATATTGGTATTATTGTACATAAAATTGATATGGAACACTTGGGTGGAATCCTATTGAAATATTTATCTCACACCCTAAAAAATCTTTTGAAGATATGTATACCATGTTTTATTAAATTAAATAATGTGAAAGGTACTATATTGAGGTGGTGATGTATTTGGTTAGTTGGTTTTAGGTAACCAGTGGTGAGATTATGGGACATTTCCAACAGGTCACTTGGAGTAGAAATTATTAGTTTGGGTGACTTTTCTGTTGATTATTTTTTAGGATATTTATCTTTTCTTTATCTTTCTACCTTGGGTACTATTTCTACCATTTTCTATCTCTTGTTATGAAATATTCATTTTATATTTCTATATATTCCTTGTATTAGGTTTTATATTGGGAGAAATCATTCCATATGGTAATTTTTTTATGCCAGAGTGTTATTAACTAGTCTATGGGGATTGAGAGAACCCTTTCAATCTTTTTGCAGTCTAGTTTAATTCCTATATGTATGGGTTTTCCATGATGGTTTGTGACCCACACACCCATATATAGTTCTATAAACATGTACTTTACATATTCTCTTTGATTATAAATTTAAAAGTCTAGATATAACAACCCATAATTGAAACATCAAAATTATTCTTCTATATCTTACATTCCAAAGGATCTTTTCAAGATTAAAGCTTCATAGAATTAGGAAAAACAATAACTAAAAAAATCCCATGTTCTTTGAATAAAATGTGTTTTTCTTTATATATGTAACTACTTAATCTATAATGAGACTTCAACATCTCGTAAAAATTATTTCATATGTGATATCCTTTTAGACATTTTATATACAATTTGTTTCATAACATAGGGAAATAGAAATATAAAATGTCGTGAGATTCTGTTCTTTATAGGGGAAACATATAACCAAAGCTATTATGATATAAACATGGCATTGATATTATGGAAGGAATAATTAAGCAACATGAATCCATAATCGTCATGAAACTAAGGGAATTTTATATTCATGATACTAAATAAAAATATGGATATCAATAATACTAATTCCATATTGATGTAATGAATAATGATGTCTATTTAAAATACATTTTCAAGTCTTTGTTCCGAGACACATTAGTTATTATTGAGACCACAATCAAGAAATATTTCAGAATTGGGAAGGCATACACCAAATACCCTAGCATGTTTTTCCTCATGAGACTTATGGATAAATCGAGGGGATATATAATTCTAGACCCCAATCATGACTTGATTAAGTTTAATGAATTCATCAAAAGTGTCATCAAGACAATTAATAAAATATTCTGAGGTAACTCTTACTAAATAAAACTTGGCTATCCATATAATGATAAATATAAAAATGAATACATAATAAAATAATTCTATAAATAAATAATCATTAAGAATGTAAATATTTTTCCCCATGTCAATAAAAGGGTTGTCCTGATCATAAACTATCAAGATAAAGAAGGTGGTTGGTCAAACAATACATAATACAATTTGAAAAAACCATTTGTATTGGAATAAAAACATAAGAAATGAAAATAATTCTCCCCATTGGAAAGAATAATTTTTTTAAGTGAACATCAAAAAATATGAATTTTGTTAAATTATGATTTTTTACATTATATAGATAAATATGTATATGGCTATTTATATTTCTGAATCACATGATCATAATCTATCTAGATAAAGAAAAAAGATAGTTTCAAATGAAAATAACCCCATAAGTGTAAAATATTTGTCAAAGAGTTTATGTGTTAGAAATTTATATCCTCAAAAAATAAATATGAAATATGAAATAATATAATCAATAGAAAGAATATAACCAACATAGATGGAATAAGTTTCAGTGAATGATCAAAACTCAATGAATGAAAATTGAGTTACCTAAAACTCTTAAAACATGGGAAATATATGAATAATTTGCTATTTGAATAAGGGAAAACGATTTTCCTAATAAATCCTAGAAAATAAAAATATCTTAATAAAAATATTCCCATTAGGAAAAAGTAAACTATAGGAAGAAAAAAATGGTGAAAAATGTATTATTTCTTATAGAATCTGAATTGAGACAAAAAAATCCCTTATAGAATTAGAAACATTTAAATAAAAAACCCCTTGAAAGAGATGGTTGTAAATAAACTTAAAATACTATGATTAAAATATAATTCATGATATTATATCTCAAATATATAGCATATAAACAATATATATATATATACAATTGTGTTCATTATTCCAAACATGTTTGGAATATAGGAATTGGAGACAAAAACCTCACCTCTAGTGTAACAGGCCAACCTAGGTTAACATGGATTGACACCCGAGACAATATTCCATAATGTTAAGATGAAAACTGAAAAAAATTCTAATGAGTAATTGTAAAAAGATAGACAAATTGAGTACAATGTGGAATGAGAGTGCACATCTGGGAGGCACAAAATGTTAAGATAAAATTATAAATGTGAAAAATAAAAAAGACAAGATAAAATCCACATATCTATGTGACAATCTTCCACCAATATTACAACCCACTATGCAGATGATGTTATCCAAGAGAAGTTAGTGAACTACATGAAACCCTTCCCCTTACATGAGTCCTACAAAAATATATTGAAATATGCCTAAATTCATATTCAGGGTGTTAAAAAAACTCTAAGTAGGACACCACCAAAAATATATACAATGCCAATTACTATGAAACTATTAGTTCCAGATTTAAAACAAATCCATTTTATAATGAAATTCCAAATTAAAAACCATTTTCTAAAAAATATTATGTCCTTTAATTTATTTCATATTCATATAAACTATGATTATAAAAATTACATTAAATATTTTATTAACGTATAAAAAATAATCCATGAAAGTACTAGATGATAAACATGTGAGTAATTATGCCTAAAATAGTATAATAATGTATAAAAACATGTATAAGTGAGATCTAGACCATGAGATCCCATTCTCAGACACATTAAGGTATACTGATCTAGGGATACCATGAATAATACTGAAATCAAGTCATACCATAGTCTACCTATATGACAATAGTAACCCTTAGTAGCACTATGGCTTTCATCTTCCCATGACCCGACATACCCAAGGTTCCCAATTTTCTATGTTTGATAAAACATTTGAAAGCCCATGCTCATAATTTATAAAATATCTTTATATAAATTCATCATTGCTTCCAAGCATGAAAATCCATTTTGGATTCAAAATCAAATTTGAGGTATTTCATTGAACACATAAAGTGCCTAAATTTATTTTTAAACAAACCCCCTTTTCATGACAAACAAAACACATTTTACCAAATAATTTATATTTGATATAATGTAAATCAATTTCACAAACCAAACCAAAGTAATTTATAAGTTCATTATTTAATTTATGGGTTAACACCACTGTATAGAGTTTTTTATCTCAGCAATAGTGGAAAACTAGTCACCTTTAAGAATGAATATTTAAAATGAGGATATTTGGTCATCACAAGTATAGATCCATAAGAAAAATTATTAGTTCCCCATAAAGATCAATATATCAGGAAATCACTTCTTAATTGGGTTCCATGAAATCCATAAGAAAAGATATGGATATGAAATATAGAAATAGGATGAGAAAATTGGAGGAAATCAAGTCATGCCATAAATAGATCCACCGTGAAAGAAATTAAATCACTAAGGATCAAATTAGGGAACTCTGTAGATAACTAGGGAGAGGTTAGATCAAGAATAAGAGATAATAGGATAATATTAGATATAAAAATGATAAATTCCATTGAGTTAAATTCCAACTTTTAATTGGTTCAAATATGGCCAAAAAGTTAGGCCACATTGTTTAACAAACCGTGCTCCAAATGTGCGGTGACCTATACCCTTTGAAAATTGAGTTTCATAGATTATTGGGATGAGAAAAATGGTTTGAAAAAACATTTAGAAGACATGTGATAACCACTAGTCCAAACCATATAAATATATATTGTTTCCCCAAACCATCTACCTAAAAAATTAACTTGGATTTTTTTATCCAAATATCCAAAATTTTAAATGTATTTTTTCCATAGTCCTCATAAACCTATCGAGAGATAGACCAACCAAAAAAATGTAATTGTGGCATAGATGGTGTCACAAGTCTCCCCACCCTAAAATCATGCTTCCCCTAGAAAGGGATCAATATTCTAGGCACACAAAAATAAATGGCCATTGTTTCCTCATCAACATTCCCAATCCAACATCTCGTATGAATTCTTTCCACACTTCTATAGTATATGGAACAAAAGAATTTTTTTACTATGAAATAAAATTTCTTAAAAGTATATAATTTTAATTGATTATTCAATCATAAAGGAATTTATATAAATAAAAACATCTTCCCATTCAATTACCTAAGATAGATATGGTTGATACCTCATAAGCTATGAAACTCGAAACACATCATGAATTGAAATTAATTGAGATGGAATATACAAAACAACAGTCCACCTTTCTAAGACATTAAATGATCATAAAAGGGATAATAAACCATAATTCCTACTTACACTACTTACCTAGTTTATTATTTCATATATGAGGTGTAAGTCTAAGAAAGAAATGATCAATGACCTCAAATTCCATCAGGTGACGATGATGGTCAAAAAAAAATTTATATAAATCTGAGTAGTTACTAACTTATTCTAAATTAATGTAACTTATCTATTGTCTCATGATCACAGTTCTTCCCAACTAAGGTATATTCTCTGATTTCCTCCAAATAAAAAAAGAGATCTACAAGCCCACCCATACAATGATTCAAAATGTGTAGTATTTGTGAAATCTTGATAACTATTATTATAGGGAAATTTGAATAAAGGAATATTTTTTTCTCATGAGCCACAAAAATCCTGAATGCATACCTGAAGCATATCATAAAGAATTTAAATGGGTCACTAAGTATTCCCATTATTCTAAGAGTGATGCAAAATTCTTAATTTCAAATGGGTACCCATGAACTATTACAAACCATTCAAGAAACCATATTTAAATAGAGGGTCCCTTTGAGGAACAACTATAGAAGGAACTTCATGAAGATTCATGGTTTATTAGATGTATGAGTGCCTAATCTCTTCCACCTTCATTATCTATTTATTAGGATTAAAATTAGATTATTTCAAAATTCAATCAATTATCACACAAATCATATCCTTCCCACTATGTGTCTGTGGTAAGATAATGATGAAGTCTGTAGATATCTTCTTCCACTTCCAAATTGGAATGTAAAAAGGATACAACAAACCATTTGGTTTTTGGTTCTTTTCCTTAATATTCTAGAAAGTAAGGCTTTGTGAAAATTTATAATCAACCACCTCATCCCCATCCACTAATATCAACATCTTATATCTTGATACATTTTGGTAGTTCTAGGGTGTATATACCAATAAGACTAGAGTCCACTTTCCATATATCCTACCTCATAGATATAAGAATGAATAAACTATATTGTAAATAAAAATCATACATGCGGAACTAAGACCAATCAACCATGGTCTCAACACCATAAATTATTTTACCAAAAGATTTTAAATTGGTGTCTAATAATTATTCATTATAAATCTATGCACCAAATAGCAATTCGACATTCATAGAAGCTAAGAACACCTTCCTACTAGCCTCTTCCACTAACAATATCATCTCAATGAAAAATTTATTAGATATAATTCCTCTACTAATTCATTAATGGATTGGATCAATAACTTCATTATCAATGTGTTAGTGACCACATTCCCTTTTCTCAGAGTACATGAAATATCAAAATTGAAAGTATAAAGATACTAAACTTATCATATATATCACATGTTAAGACCTATCTGAGTAATATTATACATCAAGATCTTATGATCTAAATAGAACATAAATTATTTTCAATGGTGATAGTGGTACTTGGTATTGTGAGTGTTCATCATGACTACCAGATCAAGGTAATGGGTGGGGTAGTTCATATAATGAGGGAATAATAGGAAATATCCATTAGCCACCACTTAATTTCCCTACATCAAGATAGACCCTAATATAGTACCATAGGCATCCCAAAAAAACATTACCTTTCAATCTTGATTATCGAAGAATAAAAAAATTGATTTAATTTCAACCTAAACATCAGTTTCTCAAAATATCTCTGAAATTTTTCATTCCATTCAAACCTAACACCATAAATAGTCAATTCTATTATTGGAGACTCAATACTAGATAAATTTTGAATAAATCACCTATAATTATAACCTAATCCTAGGAATATATTAATTTTAACTTCATTTCTATATTTCTCCCATATAATTACAATATAAATATTTTTAGGATTCATTGAGATTCCTATATTATATATAAAATGGACCAAAAACATCACTCATTGAATATAAAATTAATATTTATAAAGCATACCATATAGTTGATTTTCCTTTAGGGTTCTGATTATGGTATCAAAATGATTCCAGTGTTCCTACTCTAAATTAGATTATAAAAAATATCATAAAAAGAATGAAAGAGTCTAAGAACTAAGGAAATATTTTTTTCATCAATTCCAAAAATTATATAGGAAGTTAGTTAAAACAAATTGAATACCTAGAAACACTAAATGACCATACCAAATCTTAAATGATTTCATAGATATATTCTCTTGTCATACACTCAAATGATAGTACCCAGATAATAGTTCAATATTTGAAAACCGTTATACTCCTATGAGTTATTTGAACATATCTTCAATTCGACCCATTAGGTATTTTTTATTAATAGTCACATGATTAAACTTTCAATAATCAATAAAAAGTCTAAGGATACCATCTATATTCTTGGAAAAGAGATCTGGTGAATCCCAAGGTGACACACTAGGATGAATAAATCCCATAGTCTCATGATCAACAATCTAAAATTTAAGCTCTTTTAACTCAGTAGGATCCATATGATATGATGACATAGAAATGAGAATCATCCCATGGAGTAGGTAAATAATAAACTTATAGTGACCCCTAATATTTAAATATATATTACATATTTTTATATAAATATTTAACACATTACACAAATAGATGCATAAGAACTATAATAGTTTAGAGTATTTGGAAATTAGGTACACGATCTTCTAATTTGGTTAAGTATCTTCAACATTTCCCATAAAGATCTTATCCTGTATTAGTATTTATAAACACATCATACTTAAAAAATTTATTCATAACCTAGGGAAAGGAAACATAATAAAGGGTGAGCTCATATACTCAGTAAGGGTAAGAAAGTAATATAGCAATGATCATATAAACAAGAGATGATAATAAGGGTATGAAAACATGAGCTTAAAATTTTTATACCATACTATAAAAATAAAAGATCATAATATTGAGACATGGAATAATTCTTGGTATTTCATATGGAATGAATCAAAAATAAGTCAAAAAAATTGATCCATGATAGAAAAAACATTCTCACAACACATGAATTGTGGAATAAAAATAAGCATTGAAAATAATTTCCATAGTATTCAAGGATAACTACCAATTCCATCATAGTGGAATGGGTTTACTCCCCAAACTATTATATTAGTCAAGGTTCACTCCCAATACCATCATAATGGACAATGTCCCTTACATAATCAGGTTCACTCCCCATTCTAGTCATGTCTATCTCATAAGATATAAATACTTACCCAAGAAATTGGATAGAGACATAGGCCACAACCATCATTGGTTATAACTTAACCATTATCCTTGGTTATAATGTTACCACTTTACATGGTTATAATGTAACCACAATCACATAATGAAAATAATACATATGTGTTCCAAAAATTAAAAAAACATCTTATTATAACAGATGAAATAAAATGGTTTTCATAAATTTCATTATATCATAACCTGTGTTAAGGAGACAAGTTTCATAATCATTTTATCATTTCATTATAAAATAACCCATGAAAAAATAAGTGGGTTTCTTAATAATTTTATTGTGGTATAAATTGGGGAAGAAAAAATGGGTTCCATAAACATCTTGTTGACATTAGCCTAAATCATTTAGAGAAATAATAACAATGGTTTCCATGGATCATATCCCCAGTAAATAAAAAGATACGTCATAGGATGTCATCTTAGATGGAAAATGAGTTTTAAAGAAAAATAACTTAAAACATTTATTTTAAAAAATAAATTTTCTTTGAAAATCACATATTAAAACTAAAAATTCATAAAACATATAGAAAATTTGTTTTTATGAAAATAATATTTGGAACTTATAAAGGAATCCTTAGAAATTATTTAAAACATTTCTTGAGGAAATATCATTTCCACTATGAATTTTTTTTAATCATTTTGAAAATCCTTACCTTGTAAAATAACCTGGAAAACATATAAAGTAATCTTCAAAGAAAATAATTTTAATAACGATGGGAAATTACATTCAAGACGTAAACATTAAAAAAATATTCCTTTCACATTTTTGGTAAAATCCAAATGAGATTTTTTTTAGGAAAATAACTTGAATATTCCCTTATTTTTTGTAAATGTAAAGCATGGGTAAAAATTTCTTTAATAAATTATTTTAAGAGTGTTAAAATAATTTTTAAAAACATTTTGATAAAACATGGTTTTCGAAGAAAAAATATTTTTCAACCAAAGAGATAACTAAAGAGATTTTTTCTTAAAAATATTATTTTATACCATTGATTACATATAAATTTGAAAATGAAGGAAAAGCATTTTTTATCAATAAATAACGATATTTTAAGAAAATAAATTTTCTTCTTTATATGTAGGTCATAAAATATCATCATTGGAAGCATAATCATGAGAAACCCTCAGGAACGGTGAGATTGTAACATAAAAACCGTACCACTTTGGTAACTTTGAATTGTAAGAATCATGAAATAATAACATTAAATGAATATTATAATATCATGATAAAAAATAATATCATGATATTACATGTCTAAGGTATTATATATACATCTCATAGTAAAGATAGGCGCATAACATATCATATTTCTCAATGAAGGAAGATTATGACAAAGATCCCTTACCACTTTGGTATGTTTTGAACCATAAATGAAATGAGATATAAATACTAAAATGTAAATTTAAAAACCCATAATTTTCATTAGAATCAATATAAAATAAATTAATGGATAGTATATACACCACAAATAAGATACAAATGGTGAATATGGTATGTATCCCACAAATGTAAAATGTGAGATATAAATCCCTTATAAATTTTGTAATCTTTTGAATCTTAAGTCCCAATAAAGCCTGAAATAAAATGAAACCATGAATATAATTAAAATTATTAGATTTATGATATAACATTTCATATGGGTAGTATATACACCACACAATATAAAAGAGTGGTTAATTTCTATATACCTCCCATAAATAAGAGAGACTATATATCCCTTACCGCTTTCATAAATTTTGAACTATAAACCCTATGAAATAGAGATACTAAAATGGATTTTTAAATTCTTCTTAATTTAAGTATAATAATAATAAAATAAAATCATGGGAAGTATATACACCACATATAATAATCACATGGTGAATATGTCTTGTGTCTCACAGAAAATAAAAAAAAGTGAGAAGGAAATACCTTACCATAAGTATTGAATTCCTTATTACATGTTCAAACCTACTGTATAATAAATATAATTTTTATATAAATATATTATAAAACCAATATTATATATATTATACCATATTCTATTTACTTATTACCATTTATTAACTATTTATTAATAATTAATTGTTAAAATTATGTTTTGGGTAATAACCACTTTGTTTTTTGTATATGTTTTGATGTTTTATTTTTGGTACTTTTACATTGATCATAGTTCCATAATCTAAATGATACTGATAATGAAATAATTATCATATATTTACATCAATTATATATTTAATACCAATCATAAATGATGATTTTGAAAAATTAAGTACGTTACGATCATGGAAATGGTAAGTTGTATATTCGCATAAGTAACATTTCCATTTTTCAACCATCATTATGTAAAGGAGAAAAGTAATATTTTTTATTTAAATAATTTTAATAATATCACAAATAGAATATTATTAATTTAAATATAACTATACATATGATCTATGTAGAGTGGTGATCGAAACAGAGAGTCACATCGCTTCGTGAAGGAAAAAGTCCACAATTGCCTAAACAACATTATTCTCATTAAATGGGTTAAAATATAATAAATAAAATGATATATTATATTTTTAGAATGATAAATATGTCATTAATATATTAATAATTTCAATTATATCACATATATTCATTAAACTTATTCTTATCAGCTTTTATGTAAAGCATTAGTGAAAAATGAATCACATTACTTTACGAGATGGTAATCCTCCATACACACGAGAGATGTTATTGTTGAGTAAATAAGGTTTCCTTATGACTTTTCCATTCCTTCATGTTTTTAAAATCACAAACACTTTATCTTAAGGGAAATTTATTTTCCCCTATGTTTTATCTTAATATGGAATATTTTCCTTACCCAAGGAAAATTTATCCTTCTCATGTTTTCATTGTTCATATTATATTTTCTATAAACCTAACTAATTTTATTTCTAAGTATAAAATTCATTTTCATATCTAAAACCTCAAAATCTTATAAATACATAGATATAGAGCATTCTGTTTTCAGGATCTGAATTCAGGTTCTGAATTCTTTGAATTCGGACATTGAACTTTCTAAGTTTAGACTCCGAATTCATTGAATTCAGACTCCAAACTTTCTGAGTTAAGACCCCGAATTATCTGAATTCAAACTCTAAACTTTATGAGTTCAGAATCCTAATTCTCTAAATTTAGACTCTGAACTTTCTGAGTTCAGACTCCAAATTCTATGAATTCAGACTCCAAATTCTAATGAATTCAGACTCTAAATTTCCTTGAAATTGAGACTCTGAAATTATATAGAATTCTGGTTCTGAATTATTTTGAAGAAACAATCCAAATATTCATGTATTATAGACACCAAATGTTTTTTTGATTAGACTCAAAACTTTTTATTTTTCCTTTAGACACAAAAAAATTAAATTTTTTTGAGCAACCATATTTTTCTTACCATTGTTATAGTTATAAAACATTGCCATGCTTCCTATTTGTAACCAACTGATGTTTGAGTGACATATGTATAGGTCCCTCTCAAATTCAAGGAAAAATATGACTGTTAGAGGAGGAAGATGACCATTGTAGATGTTCCAATAAATAGGATCTCATTTGAATGAGCTCAAAGAGGTTGATCAATCTAGAGATTACATGCTGCTGAAGTGACTTCTAGAGAGATAATTTATTTCTTTGTGCGTATTGAAAATCTTGTTCAGAATTGCATCGTGAAACTCTGAATGTTGTTGAGTACATTTAAGGGCTTCTGTGGATAGGAAGATAGAGGTTCCAACTACAATAAATTTCGAGGGCTTGCAGGGAGAGCAAGATAGACTCCAATATTTGTATCGAGGGCTTACCCTAGTGTGGGTAAGATAGACTTTCTTGAAAGTATAAATCAAGGGACCTTTATCCAAGGTTGTTGGATACCCTATTCTTTGGGTTTAAATATTTACTACTTGTTACTTGTATTGTTTCATGTTTTCTACTGCATTTTGATTGTTAAGGAAATTATAACTATCATATACTTTCTTGTACTTGTATACTATGATTAGTGAGATTATATACGCTTTGAGGTAGAATCTTTGTCCTTGTGAACTTTTCATAAGTTTCATTTCTAGAACCATATTTCCAAAATCAATAAAGTCTGTTGAAACAAAAGTTCTTGTGAATTTACCTTGTTTAACGTTGTTAAACATTACTATATTTAAAAGATCCAAAGTAATTTTTTTTAAAGTATATAATTCACCCCCTCTTGTATAATGATAATATACATCATTATTTCGATCCTATAATTGGTATCATAGTGGGTCCTTGAAATACTTATATTCACATATAAGTTTTCTGGCTCAAGTTTTTCATTATTCTATATTTTCCTTTCTTAGTATATTTTCATTCTTCTTTTCATACTGTTATTACTAACAATTTTGTGTGGAAAGATATTTTCTTTGAGATGGCAGGAATTAATGTTGGTTCAATTGAAAATCTTAATCCTACTAGACCACCTATTTTTTATGGGAATGATTATGAATATTGGAGAGGTTATATAAAGACCTTTTTCATTAATACTGGAGTGGTCAACTTTGTTATGCTTACTGGAGATTACAAGATTCCTGATAAGGAATTCAGAACTATTACAAATCAAGAGAAGTCAGAATATAAACTTTACTACAAGGTACACAATAATTTGTTGTGTTCCATGACCAGGAATATATATAGCCATATTTCATCTTGTGAAGCTGCAAATTGTATTTGGTAGAAACTTGAAGTAACTCATTTTTGAACTTCCAAAGTTATTGAAACTATAAGACCTATGCTTAGATCTGAGTACCATGGTTTTTTCTTTCCTTTTGGAGAACCTATATGTTAGGTAAAACAGATATTTATGACTACTGTCAATATCATACAATTCATGGGTAAAAAAGGTTTGGATGATGATTCACTTGTAGATAAGATTATACACACCATGCCTAATGAGTTGGAATCCAAGAGGACAGCTACATATGAGAATAGTAAAGTCTCAGAGATCACTCTTGATGAGATTTTTGGAACTCTTATTCAACATGAGACTAGAATGAAGAGAGATGCTGAAAATTTTATAAAAAATAATGGAAATGGATGTGTTTCTTTTACAAATACTTCAAATCATATGAAATCCAAGACTCTTGAGAGAGTTACAAGATCTAAGTTTAAGAATGTTATTGTTTTATCTGAATCAACTGAAAGTGAACATTATGAGAATGAACTAGAAAATCTTGCTCGAAGGATGAATAAGATAGTTGGGAAGAAATACTTTTAGTATAGATACAAGAATAAATAAAGAAAGGATAAGAAAGACTCTGAAGTCACTTGTTATAAATGCAAAAGAGCTGGAAATATATGGCCAGATTGTCCTATGATTTAGAGAAACGATAGAAAGGAAAATCATTCTAAGAGAAATATAAAGAAGTAATAAAAACATAAAGCTAAGAATGTTTTCAAAGCTAATGAAACCTGGAGTGCTAGTGGTGGAGACTCTTCTGATGAATCCTCGAATTATGAATCTTTTGGATAGAAGAATCTTGGTTTACTTTCTAAGTTACCTATTGAAAATAATTGTTTAATGGCTAAGGTACACAATGTTGAATCCATTACCAATGTATCATTGAATTCTAATTATAGAGATAGTAAATTTTATGAATCCACGGATGAGGAATATTCTTCTGATGAATATAATACTTTACCTACCTATAAAGAAGTGTCTAGGTTTTCTAAGATCTTTGAGAATAAAAATTCTAAAGTCAAGAAAAAGCTTGATAAGGAAAATTCTAGGATTTCTGTTCTTACTAAGGAAATATCATATCTTTCTAAAGATCTTGATAAGAAAACCATTGATTTTTAAATTATTTCAAAAACCCTTGAGGATGTTAATTTTTTGAAGGATAAACTTTCAAAGGATCTATAAATATTAATTTCTAAGAAAAAGGTTTTTGAGCCTAAATCTAGGGTTAAAACTGATGTTTTTAAGGATAAGAACTTTGTTATTTGACTAAAGTCGGAAATATTTTCCTTGAGTAAGTATTTTTTAAACTTTACCTTAGGGAAGTAAAACTTTGATAAGATATATTCCCAAATTTTACCTTTAGGTAATAATTCGGTTTTTGGTTATACTAGTTCAAAACCAATTTTTAGCAACAATTATTTTGTTCCTCAAAGTGATCCTTTCTGTACTAAATGTCAGTGTGGTGGGAATTGGGAAAAAATTGTTCCTTAAACAAAAATCAGTCTTTAGGTTTTCATAAAGCTTATTTTTTAAAGAAAATTTGGATTCCTAAAATTTTTCTTTCTGATGTTTTCAGATCCAAGAAAGTCTGGGTTTCGAAAGTCTAACACTCTTATTTTCAGGAAAATATGGTTAGTACCAATAGAAATACATGGTACATGGATAGTGGATGTTCCTGACATATGAATGTTAACAAAAACTTATTTGAAAATATTATCAAGATGAAATGAGGAAAAGTAACTTTTTGAGATAATTCTAAGGGAGAAATTATTGGTATAGGTAACATTGTTCTTCTGGTAAAAAATTTTATTTCAAATGTTTTATTTATTAAGGGTCTTAAGAAGAACCTCATTAGCATAAGTCAGTTATGTGAGGATGGTTACCTTGTGAATTTTAGGAATGAAAAGTCCTTAGTACACAATTCCAAGGAAGAGTTTATTCTTTCTACCCATAGGAAAGATAATGTTTACACATTAAACATATATGACCATAGAATCCAAGATCTACCTTGCCTTAGTGCAATGGAAGATCATTCTTGGTTGTGGCATAGATGTTTAGGACACTGTAATATTAGGAACCAATGAAAACTCTATAATAAAAGCCTACTTAAAGATTTAATCGATCTTAGATTTTATTCTTCAAAATTTTGTGATCATTTTCAATATGAAAAGAAAAATAAATCAAGTTTTAAATCCGTCGGTGAAGTCTCAACCACTGATGAATTACAGTTAGTTCATATGGATCTTTTTGGTCCAACACAAACTGGAAGAATTGGAGGAAAATATTATGTATTTTTCTTAGCTGATGATTACACTAGATTTACGTGGGTCTATTTTCTAGCAAAGAAATCTGAAGCTATTTGTTATTTTAAAATTTTTAGAGCCCAAGTTAAAAATGAGAAAAACCTTAATTTGATAACTATTCATAGTGATCATGGAGGTGAATTTAAAAATTCTAATTTTGAAACCTTTTGTAGTATAAAATTCATTACTTATATCTTCTCATCACCTAGAACACCTCAACAAAATGGTGTTATTGAAAGAAGAAATATAATTCTTCAAGAGATAACAAGAACCATGATGAGTGAATATTCTGTATCCAAACATTTTTGGGATAAAGTTGTACGTACTACTTTTTATACTATAAATTGTGTTTTTATTAGACCTTTTCTTTATAAAATTCTTTATGAGTTATGGAATAGTAGAAATCCTTGACTTTCCTACTTCAAGGTTTTTGGTTGTAAGGTATTCATTCTGAATACTAAAGATAATCTATACAAATTTGCACAAAAATCCGATGAAGGGATTTTATTAGGCTACTCCACAACTTCTAAGGCTAATAGAGTTTTCAATAAAAATATATGTACTATTGAAGAAACAGTACATGTCAAATTTGATGAAAATGGTCATTTTTTTTAAATAACCTCAACCTACATCTTCGAATGTTTTTTCAAAAACTGATTATCAACCCTTGTTAGAAGATCCTTCTGATAAGGAAAATGTTCAAGAAGGTATTTCTGAATCATTTACCCCAGAAGATTTACTAACCTATATTGATGAATAGGTTTTACAAAACCCAAATCAGTTGTTTCTTAAGAATCATCCCAGTGATAGTATCATTGGTGATGTAAATCAACCTGTAAGGACTAGAAGTTCCTTAATAAATGAAGTAGAACATCAAGCATTCCTTTCCCAATTAGAACCGAAAAGATAGATTGGTTGATAAAGGCTATAATCAATATCAAGCATTCCTTTCCCAATCAGAAATAAATGTGATGAAAATGGAATCATAGTAAGAAATAAAGATAGATTGGTTGATAAAGGCTATAATAAAAAAGAATGAATATACTATGAAGAAACCAATTCTCCAGTAGCTAGACTTGAATCTATTAGAATTCTATTTTCCTTTGTAGCATTATTCAATTTAATACTTTTTCAAACGGATGTTAAATGTTCTTTCCTTAATGGTTTTTTCAAGAGGAAGTTTTTGTTGAACAACCTCCTAGTTTTGAAGATACAAAACATCCTAAACATGTTTAAAAACTTACCAAAGCATTGTATGGACTTAATCAAGCCCCTCGAGTTTGGTATGATAGACTTACATGATTTTTTCTTCAAAATAATTATATTAAGGGAAATGATTATCCAACCCTTTTTATAAAGAAAGATAAGAAAAATGTTTTGATTGTTCAAATTTATGTTGATGACACTATATTTGGTTTAACTCAGCAATCTTTAACTAATTCCTTTGTATATATAATGAAATCTGAGTTTGAAATGAGTATGATGGGTGAATTAACATTTTTCTTTGGTTTTCAAATTTCTCAAAAACCAGAAGAAATATATATATCCCAATATAAGTAGATTAAATATCTTCTTAAAAAGTATGGATATGAAAACACTAAGAGTATAACTACTCCCATTGGTACCTCAAATTCACTTGATCTTGATGAAGATGGGAAACCATAAGATCAAACATCTTTTAGAGGTATGATAGGAAGTCTACTTTACTTGACAGCTAGTCATCCAGACTTAATGTTTTCAGTATTCTTATGTGAAAGATATAAATACAATCATAAGGAATCTCATTTAAAGATAGTGAAAAGTATTTTTCACTACTTAAAGAGAACTATGGATCTGGGACTCTTTTATAATTCTGGAAATGATTTTGTTTTAAAAAAAAATTGGATGTTGACTTTGGTGGATGTATAATGGATAGGAAAAGTACATCTAGAACTTGTCATTTCTTAGGAGATTCATTAGTTTTGTGGTCATGCAAAAATAAACACTCAGTAGCACTCTCCACTACTGAAGCTAAATATGTAGCAGCTAGAAGTTAATGTGCTCAATTTTTGTGGATGTAACACACACTCACAGATTATGGTATGAGTTTTACCAAAACACAAATATTGTGTGATAATACTAGTTCTATTTCCTTAAGTAAAAATCGGGAACATCACTCTTGTGAAGAACACATAGATATTTGGAAACACTTTCTTAGGGATCACACACAAAAAAGAGATATCATTATTCAATTTATCAGAACACAAGATCAACTTGCTGATATTTTCACAAAATCTTTACCATCTGATAGATTTGAATACATTAAATAGAAGTTAGGAATGATAACCATAAGGTAATCTTCCATGTTTACTTCTTGTTGAAACCAATCTCTTTACAGTAAGGAATTCATTTTCATAGGGGGAGTACATTTGTTTGTTAGTTTTTCAAAATTTTCGTAGTCCAGAAATTTTCATTTTCAAAATTTTTAGTAGTCTAGATTTTTTTTTTCATTTTCAAAATTTTTCATAGTCTAGAAATTTTTTTATTTTCAAAATTTTCGTAGTCTATAAATTTTCATTTTCAAAATTTTCTTAGTCTGTTTTTTTAATAGTTAAAATTTTCGTAATGAAGATTTTCGTATTTAATATTCTCAAAATGAATATTTTCGTACTTAAAATTTTCATAATGAATATTTTTGTACTTAAAATTTTCGTAATGAAGATTTACGTACTAAAAATTATCGTAATTGAGTTTTTCATATTTAAAATTTTGGAATATAAAGTTCTTCAAGAAGAATTTTCCTCATTACGAATAATCTTCTCTATAAATCTAAAAGGTATGTTTCCTTTTCTAAATTTTCATAATCATCTTTTACTTGTTGGTATTTTCTTTTGTTTTTAAATTTTTTGGATTCACTTTTCCTTAAATCTGAATGTTTTCCTTAAAAAACCTCAAAAGAATGGAATCTATCAAAATTCTTCCTCAGTTATCTTTTTAGCTTTAAATCTGGACAGAAGGTTTTTCAACCATTGGATTGAGTTTGGAAGCTGGATCATCACCTCAAATGCCTATATAAAGGACCCCCGATGGTTGTCCCACATTGATCTCAAAGTTATTGCATGTTGAAGCTCTACTTTCCTACATAATCTCATTATGAACTTCTCTGATCTTCCTTACTTCCTAATGTTTGCCAAAGTTTCTTCCCAGAAAGAAATTTTTACTATAAAGCCAATCTCTAAATGGCAGATATATAGAGAAAGTTTAGTTGATCCAAAGTTTTATTCCAAATATGACTCTATCATTTAAAATAATATCAAACTCAATGGCTGGAAGAGTGTATGTGTTTCAAAACCAAAAGCTCAAGATTTGGTATATTAAAAGTTGTTAGTAGAGTTCTATGAGTTAGAAACTTTAATTAAGGAAGAAGGCAGGAGTCAGTTTTCTTTTAAGTGTTATGGAAATACATATTCACTTTCTTACACCAAGGATGCAAGCTTTGTTGGTATTCCTTATGAAGGGGAAGTTGATTTCTGTACTCACAAGCGACCTGATGTTCAAGGAAGTTTTGATAAGGTAAAGGCCATGGATTGCCTTGGTCTTTCAGAAGTAAAGACTCTGAATATTCTTCACCTGTCTACAAACTTTCAGATTCTTGAACTGTGGGTTCAAGGATTCATTATTCTGAGAAATGGTGATAAGGATAATCTAAAGAAGAGTGAAATATATATTTTGGATTTATTTATAATGGCCCAAACCCTCCTGGTCAATTACTTTGCCAAAATCCTAAGTGTTGTGGTGTCATGGACTCCTCGATCTGTCCCACCCATCATCTCCACAGATCAGCTCCACTGATTATGTCACGACCCGTCCCAGTGGGGCCCAAGACACAACTCCCCAAGCCCGCCTCCAATAGGCCAGGGGCTGGTGACTAGCACCGAGTAGGCATTCTATTAACATGGGAGGAATTTCCTATATACATGTACACATGCACATAAATCTCCAAGCCCACAAAGCTGAAAAGTAAAAACTACTAAAAAAATGGAAATTCATGCATACACTAAAAATCCCAACCAACAGAGTACGACAGGAAAGTAAAGTACAGCAAGTGTAAAACCCTGGGCCAAAAGTACAATCCCACTTAAAGAGAGTCCGTAACAAAGTCCAACCTATAAAGAAAGGTGCTAGGACTGCAGTCTGTAGTCGTAGGGACACACCTCGGCCTGCCTGATCTCACTGAGTACTGTCTAGTCCTGGTCTGCCTAGAATCCTGTCAAAGGCTCGCTCGTCTGCACAAGACACGACACGTGCTGGCAAATCCCATGCAGGGGTGAGTATAAAAATACCAAGTAGGACACCTTGAAACCAAAAAGAAAACACAACAAGGGAAAATACCACAATGGAAATATACAGTCAGCTCCACACAGTATATGTCTATAGAATATATAACAAAAATATTTAGATATACACATACATGATTGAATATCGCAAGACCACCACTAAGATCTAGCTTGAATATTCCACTAATCACGTAACAAGGAGAACACACTCCTAGGTATGAAGAGAGAGAGAGAGGAAGTACTTGTTACAGGATAACACACGCCACAAGTACTTTGAGAACATGATGCTCAAATGAGGATCACGGCCAAGTCATGGGGTGATTCCGACAACTCAGTCTGATCTAATCCGCTAAGCAGAGGATCGGTGCCCGGGTAAAGTTGGTCACCCTGATACCAAGAACTCTACCTAGGGTTCTATAAATGAATAGAGGATCTGGCTTTAAGTCTCACAGAGGGGATTTCAATAACTCTATTTAGGAATTCTTGCTGAAGGGATCATACTCTTATATAAAGGAAATGATACCAGAACCTTCAGGGAAAAGACCAAGGGTACGAAACCTAAGAAAACTAGTTCAAGTCATAGAAGACAAGTGGTTCAAGCCTTGAATAATTTATTACATGGTGTGTAGTATGGTTACACGCCATGTTCCTTGACCCAGGGTACTGCCCCTGTAAATGGACCGTGTCGTCTGTCCAGTCTGTGTAAAACTATACTACACGGCGTGTAGAAGAATCACACGTCGTGTTCCTTGACTCCGGGTACTGCTCGCGTAAATGGCCCGTTTCATCCGTTCAAGCTATGGAAAACTCAACTACACGGTGTGTAGAAAAGTACACGCCGTGTTCCGGACTCCGGGTACTACCCATGAAAACGGACCGTGTCACTCGGCTTGTCGGTTAGAAAGTAACTACATGGTGTATAGAAGAATCACACGTAATGTCCGAGCACCTGGGGCTCTCTCCGTGTACACTGTCCATGTGCCCGTACATGGCCTTTGTGCGTGTTTGTGTTGCCTGCCCGTGTACCAGTACACAGGGTATCCCGTGTATCTGGTCGGGTCTGGCCGGGGAAGGGTATACACGCCGTGTCCTTGGCCGTGTACCCAACCTGTGTCTGTGTACTCCCGGAGTACATGCCAGGTGGTCCGCCAATGAACACACACCGGGTATCCCATACTACACGGCGTGTAGTCGATATTTTTCCAGAAATTCCATCCTCTTCCTTGTGCCGCAGCTGAACCTCTGAATCCTTGGTTTCTCGTCCATTCATCCTGATACTCCAGGGATCGGTTAGTTTAGTCATATGAACATCTTAACGGGTGTTTTAATCTCTTGAATTGGATCATAATCCTTGAAAGATCCATCCAAAGAAAAATGCATGAAAACTCGTATCTCTCGATCCACTCCGAATTGCCTGCCAAAACCGTCGTCGCACCTCCGTGAAATCGCTCCAGGGTTGGATCTTCAATCTTAGATTGTTGCGCCAACAAACAAATGTGCAACGATCGATTTCCTCTAGGAACACATAGAAAGAAATGAAGAACTCGAGGGAGAAAAACACAAGAATAAAACAAGAGGGATGAACCTCAATCATTGTTAGTGATGATTCAGGTTCATCGCTGTTAGATCAAAACTGAACAACCTCAAAATCCCCGCGAAACCCGTCCCGCAAGAATGATCGATCCGCGAGATAATTCGTTCATGTATTAGTCTGTGTTCGTTGTGGAAATCAAAAATGGGGAAGGAAATCAAAAACAAACATCATACCTGGATCCACGGTGTTCGTTGGCGAATATCCGGTCATCGCGTCACCGTCGCCGGAAAATCTCGTCAAGAACACCGTCACCGCGTTGGGAGGTTTTTTCCAGAGCTCTCCAGAGCCTTCAGTAGAATTCAGGGTTATGAGAAAAGTAACCCTAATCCACTGGGAAATCTCTTTTTAAAAATGAAAAGAGATATTTCGCTGCAAAAAAGATTTAAATAAAATATTTTAAATAAATATTTTATTACGGTTGCGTCCAAAAACCATATTTCACCACCGACCTACACCGCCCAATGTTAGGTCTCTTCTAGAGTAAACCTGCTACTCTAAACGCAATGGTGCCTTCGGATTTTTGATCTGAGCACCCATTCGGGAGTTATTCCAGTTTTTCAGGAAAACTACATGTGCACGTTATTTAATTGTTAAATTAAATTAAAACATTTGTTCTGGGCTCATCGGGCCTCGGAATTGCACATCGTCTCAGAGCCTGGTCTCAAATTAATTCCCATATAATATTAAAATAATACATGGAAAAATCTGAGACATTACATCACACCCACCTTAGGGCTTTTACGTCCATCAAAAGCTAAAACAAAGGCTACTCAAAAAGATGTGGGTACTGCACACGAATCTGAGCCTCCCGCTCCCACATTCTCTCCTAGAGATTCTCGTGCTACCACTGAACACGCACATAGGGAATAGCTCACCCACGAAGGATCTTCTCCTGCCGATCCTCGATCTCCACTGGTTACTCAGCAAAGGTTGCTCCATCATTGATTTCCAACTCGCCCCAGTTGATAACATGCGATGGATCATGAACGTACCTCTGCAGCTGCGACACATGGAAGACGTTGTGTACCTGGTCCATCTGAGGAGGTAGATCCAAGCGATACGTTACCTCTCCAACTCTACTCAAAATCTGAAAAGGGACAACGATCTTCGGAGATAGCTCGCCACCTCGGCCAAATATCTACAATCCTCATCGAGGTGGGACCCGAAGGAATACATGGTCTCCCTCCTCGAACTCCAAGGGCCTCTGCCTCCTATCGGCATAAGACTTTTTCCGACAATGTGCAGTCTTCATCCACTCCTGGATGACCTGCACCTTATCTGTAGTAGCTCTCACCATCTCTGGGCCAATGAGTGCCGACTCTCCTGGGTCATTCTAGCAAAGCGGTGACCTGTAAGGTTGCCCGTATAGAGCCTTGAATGGTGCCATACCAATAGTGGAATGATAACTATTGTTATAAGAAAATTCTATTAGTGGTAGGTGATCCTACCAGCTATGATCGAAGTCAAGTATGCAATCTCGAAGCATATCCTCCAGGACCTGGATGGTACGCTCTGTCTGACCATCAGTTTGGGGATGAAACGCTGTGCTGAAGCGTAAATGAGTCCCAAAAGATTCCTGCAATCCCTTCCACAACTGGGATGTGAAACGAGCATCACGATCAGAGACGATCGAGGATGGAACTCCATGAAGTCGAACTATCTCCTTCACGTAGAGGCGTCCCAAGCTCTCAACTGAACTCTTCTCTCGTATGGCTAGGAAGTGGGCCGACTTGGTGAGTTGATCAATGATCACCCATATGGCATCATGTCCCTTGGACGTACGTGGTAAACCTGTCACGAACTCCATAGATATCCCGTCCCACTTCTACTCTGGCACCTCAAGGGGCTGAGTCAATCCTACTAGCACCTGGTGCTCGACCTTTACTTGCTGACAAGTAAGGCACCGAGAAACAAACTCTACCACACACTCCTCCATACCTGGCCACAAGAACTGACATCGGAGGTCCTAATAAATTTTTTCCACGTAGAGTCTCACAGCTAGCATCCTCACGTTGTGCTTCCCTGACTTGCTATAAGAGTGGAGTGGTAACAACCGTCTACTGAAGGTAAGATCCCATATCTCTATCCACGAAAGATAACTGTAAAGACGCCAACTGCCTTGTCGCCTCATCCAGTAACTGTGAACTAGATTTTCTACTGAGAGAATCTTCCACAACGTACCCCATCCTAGGTGTGTAAACGATCTCAAAGTTGTAATCCTGGAGGAACTCAAGCCATCGTCTTTGTCTCAAATTCAGATCCTTATGAAAAAAGATATATCTGAGACTCTTGTGATCAGAGTAGATGGTAAACTGCTCACACATCAGGTAGTGCCACCACATCTTCGATGCGAAGACTACCACTGCCAACTCAAGATCATGGGTCGCATAGTTCTGCTCGTGTGGCCTCAACTAACGCGAGCCATAGGCAATCACTGCTTGGCTCTTCATTAGGACACAAACAAGCCCAGTTCTTGATGAATCACAGGACACTACATACTTGACACCCTCATATGGTAATCTCAAGATCGGAGCGCTCGTCAGACTCTTTCTCAACTCCTGGAATGCCTGCTGGCATCTCTCGGTCCACACGAAAGGCTGCCCCTTTCAGGTCAAAGCTGTCAGAGCTCCGCACCACCGTCACACTCTGGGGTGACTCCCATGCTAGTACTACCTCCACCTTGGCTGGGTCCACTTCTACACCATCTGTTGAGATAATGTGTCCCAGAAAGTGGACCTCCTATATCCAGAACTGACACTTCAAGATTTTTCCGTACAACTGGTGCTCTCTGAGTGTGTCCAGAACCATCCTTAGGTGTCTCACATGTTCCTCCTCGGACGTAGAGTACACAAGGATATCATCGATGAAGACCACCATAAACCGATCTAGATAGGGATGAAAGATCTGTTTCATGAGTCCCATGAACACTGCTAGGGCGTTCGTCACTCCTAAGGGCATCACCAAGTACTCATAGTGACCGTAGAGGCATCTGAAAGTCGTCTTCGGTACATCCTCATCCTGTACTCGCAACTGGTGATAGCCTGATCGTAGATCAACCTTAGAGAACCATCATGCCCCTCACAACTGGTCGAAGATGTCATCAATCCTCGATAGTGGATACCGGTTATTCACAGTCACCTGATTAAAGCGCCAGTAATCCACACATAGCCTCAAGCTCTTGTCTGCCTTCTTGGAAAACAGCACTGGGGCCACCCAGGGAGAAACACTGGGTCTCAGAAATCCCTTCTTCTGCAAGTCGTCTAGCTGCACTCTCAGCTCACAAAGCTCTGCAGGAGCCATCCGATATGTTGATGCTGATATCGGTGTCATTCCGGGTTGCAACTCAATGTAGAAATCTATCTCCCGACGGGGAGGTAGTCTGGGGACATCCTCCAGAAATACGTCCTCATACTCAGCCACTACTAATGGAAACTGGAAACTTGTAACATCTGATGTGCCAAGGGCTAGGCTAGCCAACTGATGTGAAATTGTTTGTTCCTTCCTATGCACGAGTCCATCCCGCGCTTCCTGGGTCTCTCTTTCACCGAAAAAAGAGAACCTCGTTCCATCACTGCGGACACACCGCACCCTTCACCTAAAACAGTCGATCTGGTCATGGACTTTGGATAGCCAATTCATACCAAGAATGACATTGTAAGGCCTCAACGCTGCCACCAATAAGTTCTAACCAAAACTCTCACTTCCAAGGGTCAGGTCACACTGTCTACAGAGGTGTGTGATCACTAAATCTTCTCCAGTCGGTGTTTCTAAGCGTAAGGGTCGAGTCAAGGGCTCAACTGGAATCTCAAGGTCTTGAAAACGATAAGAATCCAGAAAGGAATGAGTAGAACCTGTGTCTATCAGTATGGCATCCAAAGTAGAAAAGACACAGATTGTACCTCTAATTATTCTGGGTGTACCTAGGTCATAAGCATCTACCGCTTGCAGCTGTCCCTGCCTCTGTCCACTAGCTCTCTGAGCCTGGGGTGGACCTCCTGGGGTTGGTGCTGTTAAAGGGTCAAAACGCCGACCACCTCCAGCTGCTCTCCCAGCTCCTCTACCATGTCCTCCGCCTCGCGGATCTATCTGCTCCACACATTTCCTCAGCCTCGGTGGTCCATCCACTACTCCCGTGTCAGTAGTACGGCAGGTCGGGCAATCTCGAGCGAGATGTCCCCTACCATCACTTGAGTAGCATCGCCTCTCTCAATGATGGCTTGATCTGCCCTGCGAACCCTGTACGGCAGATCCCCTGTCCTGGGATCTCCTCTGAAAACGTCTCCCATGCCTAGGTCCTTGACGTCGGCTCCCTGTTGCTGAGGTCTCTGCTCCAGCTCGCCCACTTTTGAAAACTACCATCTATCTCTTCACTTCCAAGAATCTATCGACCACAAAAGCCCGCTCGAGTACCCCAACATAAGTAGGAATTCTCATAGGGATGATTCCATCTCAGATATCTCTGCGCAATCCCTGCTCAAAAGTCCGAGCTCTGAAGTACTGATCTCTGACCATATCCATCGAGTACCGCGAGAGGTCAGTAAATCTCGACGAATAGTAGGCCACCGTCATGGTTCCCTACTGGAGATGAATAAGATCCTATATGCATACTTCTCTCAGGGTAACCAGTGAAAACTCCTCTATGAAGAGATTCTCAAACTCTTACCACGCAAGGGTCACCTCATCGTGGATCTGGATAACCAAACTCCACCACCATCCTGCTGAGCCCTGCAGAAGGCTCGTTGCCAGGATCACCATCTAGTCTGCTGGTGTCCTAACCAAACAGAAGACTGTGGTCACCACATCAAGCCGGTCTTCAGCTACCTGAGAGTCAGACTCACCTCAAAACCTGAGGAGTCTCTGTCTCTGAAACTCATGGAGGGAGCTCAGTCTACACTCCTCCTCCACTGGTACAGCAGGCACTAAACACTTCTCCACAGGTGGTAGGATAACTGGAACACCACCTAATGGTAAAACTAGGGGATCTGATCCCTTTATCAAAGCTTCATCACTGAGGGGGTCATCCTCGTGATTGAGCTGTTGGATCCTAGTGGGTGCGCGTCGCGGAGGCATATTGTAAGGAAACAAGATGTATCTTAGTCAGTGAGTATATCTGGAGAGTTGACTCAAGAAGTACATGGAAACCACAACCCATTCCTATATGATCTATGTACAATTTTTTCCCCTAAAACTAGTGTTCTCATCTTCCGAGTTGAAAAGAAAGTTATCAGAGTACTGTTGTATGGATACGTCAATTGCCCGCACCAACACTGGGATCCCTGGCCTGAAATCTGAACTCTAAACACTTAACACTGTTTCCCCAACCAACTCACAGACTCTCGGTCCTAAGGTAGAACTGACCACCTCTGATACCACTCTGTCAAGACCCATCCCAGTGGGGCCCGAGCCGCAACTCCCCAAGCCCGCCTCCAATAGGGTAGGGGTTGGTGACTAGCACCGAGTAGCCATGCTACTACCATGGGAGGCATTGCCTATAAACCTGTACACACGCACACACATCTCCAAGACCACAAAGCTGAAAAGTAAAAACTACTAAAAAAATGGAAACGCCTACATACACTAAAAATCCCAACCAACAAAGTACGATAGGAAAGTAAAGTACAGAAAGTGTAAAACCCTGGTCCAAATGTACAAGCCCACCAAAAGAGAGTCCGTAACAAAGTCCAACCTGTAAAGAAAGGTTTTGGGACTGCAGTCTGTAGCCATAGGGACACACCTCATCCTGTCTGATCTCACTGAGTATCGTCCAGTCCTGGTCCACCTAGAATTTTGTCAAAGTCTCGCTCATCTGCACAAGACATGACATGTGCGGGCAAAGCCCGTGTAGGGGTGAGTATAATAATACCTAGTAGGACACCCCGAAACCAAAAAGGAAAAAAACAAGGGAAAATACCACAAAGGAAAGATACAGTCAGCTCTACATAGTATATATCTATAGAACATATAACAAGAATATCCAGATATACTCATACACAATCGACTATCGTGAAACCACCACTAAGATCCAGCTCGAAGATTCCACTAAGCACATAACAAGTAAAACACACTCCTAGGTCTGAAGAGAGAGATACGAAGTACTTGTTCCAATAGAACACACTCCATAAGTACTTTGAGAACATGATGCTCAAATGAGGATCATGGCCAAGCCATGGGGTGATTCTGACAACTCAGTCGGAGCTAATCCGCTATGAATAGGATTGGTGCCAAGGTAAAGCTGGTCACGTCGATACCAAGAACTCTACCTAGGGCTACAGAAATGAATAGAGGATCCGGCTCTAAGTCTCATAGAGGGGAGTCCAACAACTCTATTCAGGAAGTCTTGCTGAAGGGATCATACTCCTTTATAGAGGAAATGATACCAAAACCTTTAGGGAAAAGACCAAGGGTACGAACCCTAGGAAAACTAGTCCAAGTCACAGAAGACAAGTGGCTCAAGCCTTGAAGAATTTATTGCATGGCGTGTAGTATGGTTACACACCGTGTTCCTTGACCCAGGGTACTGCTCGTGTAAAAGGCCAATATCGTCTGTCCAGTCTGTGTAAAACTATACTACACGGCGTGTAGAAGAATCACACGCTGTGTTCCTTAACTCCGGGTACTGCCGGTGTAAACAGACCATGTCATCCATTCAAGCTGTGTAAAACTCAACTACACGACATGTAGAAAAGTACACATCATGTTCTTGACTCCGGGTACTGCCCATGTAAACATCCCATGTCACTCGTATTTTCGGTTAGAAAGTAACTACATGACGTATAGAAGAATCACACGCCGTGTCCGAGCACCTGGGGCTCGTTCCGTGTATGCTGGCCATGTGCCTGTACACGGCCTCTGTCCGTGTCCATGTCGCCTGCCCGTGTACCAGTACACAGGGTATCCCGTGTATCTGGCCGGGGAAGGGTATACACGCTGTATCCTTGGCCATGTACCCAACCCATGTCCGTGTACTCCCGGAGTACATTCTAGGTTGTCCGTCGACAAACACATGCTGTGTAGCCCATACTAGATGACATGTAGTCGGGATTTTTTCAGAAACACCATCTTCTTCCTCGCGCCGCGACTGAACCTCCAGATCCTCAGTTTCTCGTTTGTTCATCCCGATACTCCGGGGATCAGTTCGTTTCATCATACGAACATCATAACGGGTGTTTTCGGCTCTTGAATCGGATCATAAACCTCAAATGATCCATCCGAAGAAAAACGCACGAAAACTCATATCTCCCGATCCGCTCCGAATCACCTATCGAAACCGTCGTCGCACCTCCGTGACATCGCTCTGATGTTGGATCTTCAATCTCGGATCGTTGCGCCAAAAAATGAATGTGAAACGATCGATTTCCTCCAAGAACACGTAGAACACAATGAAGAACGTGAGGGAGAAAAACACAAGAATCGGACAAGAGGGACGAACCTCGATCGTTGTTCGTGACGATTCGGGTTCGTCGTCGTTAGATCAAAACCGAACAACCTCAAAATCCCCGCAAAACCCGTCCTACAAGAATGATCGATCTGAGGGATAATTTGTTCGTGGATTAGTCCACATTTGTTGAGAAAATCAAAAACGAGGAAGGAAATAAAAAACAAACTTCCTACCTAGATCCACGGTGTTCGTTGGAGAAGATCTGGTCGCCGCGTCGTCATCACCGGTGAAGCTCGTCAAAAACATCGTCGCGGCGTTGGGAGGTTTTCTCCAGAGCTCTCCAAAGCATTCAAGGGAATTCAGGGTTATGAGAAAAGTAACCCTGATCCCCTGCGAAATATATTTTTAAAAAGAAAAATAGATATTTCGCTAAAACAAAGATTTAAATAAAATATTTTAATTAAATATTTTATTACGGTTGCTTCGACAAAACCAGATTTCACCACCGACCTGCGTCGGCCGATGTTAGGTCTCTTCTAGAGTAAACCCGCTTCTCTGAACGCAATGGTGCCATCGGATTTTTGATCCAAGCACCCATTAGGAATTTATTACACTTTTTCTAGAAAACCGCACAAGCGCATTATTTAATTATTAAATTAAATTCAAACATTTGTTTCGGGCTCACCAGGCCTCAAAATTTCATGCCGTCTCAGAGCCTGGTCTCGAATTAATTCCCATATAATATTAAAATAATACATGGAAAAATCTGGGACATTACAGATTAGCTCAATTGATCAACTCCACTGATTAGCTCCACTGATCAGCTATGCTGATCCTCTTCGCTGATCAGCTTCGATGATCGGCTTCACTGATCGGTTTCACCAAATCAGTTTCATAGATCAGTTTCACCAAATCAGTTTCACAGATCGGTTTCACCAAATCAGTTTCATAGATGGGTTTCACCAAATCGGTTTCACAGATCGGTTTCACCAAATCGATTTCACACATTGGTTTCACCAAATCCATTTCACAAATTGGTTTCTCCAAATCAGTTTCATAGGTCGATTTCACCAGATCGATTTCATAGATCGGTTTCCCCAAATCGGTTTAACAGTCTGGTTTCACCAAATTTGTTTCACAGATTAGTTTCACCAAATTGGTTTTACAGATCGGTTTCACTAAATTGGTTTCACAGATCCGTTTCATAAAATTGGATTCACAGATCGGTTTCACCAAATAATTTTCACAGTTCGGTTTCACCGAATTGGTTTCACAGACCGATTTCACCAAATCGGTTTCACAGATCAGTTTCACCAAATCGGTTTCACATAGCAGTTTCACAGACCGATTTCACCAAATCGGTTTCGTAGATCGGTTTCACTAATCATCTTCATAGGATCAGCTTCACAGGATCAACTTCAAAGGATCAGCTTCACAGGATCAGCTTCATAGAATCAGCTTCAATCGATTATCTCCACCGATCGGTTTCAACTATCAGTCTCACCAATCGGCCACAGAGTGGTGTCAGGATTTTCCTTCCCCAGTTTTTCCCGTAACGCTACTTTTAAGTCTTTTAACATTTTTAATGTGGTTCAAATCTGTTTTTAGTGCCATAAACAACTTTTTAAATACCCTAGGAGTGGGGAGACCCTCAATGGACTCGTTTTCCTCTCTTAAATGAAATCCTTTAACGCAAAACTATTTTGGACACCCCTCCGATGA
The DNA here is from genome assembly GCA_963277665.1 of Viscum album. Taxonomy (NCBI): domain Eukaryota; kingdom Viridiplantae; phylum Streptophyta; class Magnoliopsida; order Santalales; family Viscaceae; genus Viscum; species Viscum album. Next base: position 1,282,292,395 of record OY728156.1, read on the forward strand.
TAATTATTAAATAAAAAATTAATTACATCATGTGTAACTATCTAACCATGAGGTGAAACCATGATCCACCTTTAAAGCTGCTCAAAATCCTCATATACCAGAATTCCAGGATCTCTCCTTTTTATCGCACGAGAATTCTTTCTTCCCGGCTGGTCTCCTTTCCTAATTCTCCTTGGTGCGTTTGGAGTCCCCCTTCCTGAGGAGAGTGGTGTGCTTATGTTGGAGCCTTTCCTTCTCATTCTTAGAGTCTTTCGAGTTCCTCCCCTTCTATTCACTCATCCCAAGTTTTTGGCGCCTAGAGATAAATGTTGATCTTTGATCATTCAAGTAGGGATTTTCCTTCGTCTCTCCTTAGTGTGTATCATGCAGGGTGGGTATGTTATAATTTCTATGGGGATGGATTAAACCAAACCTTAATGAAGATAATAAACTGGATTTTAAAGAATTAAGGGGGTGTTATCGATGTTTCTATTGTACTTCTTATCCTTGATTATGTGTTGTGAATTGTAGGGGCTTATGCCCATTGAAAATCATGGTTGTTGGTGGTCTATTCTTATGCACTAATGAAACTCTGGTTTTCTGGATATTTATGTGATTGAATGGGTGTAAAATGGAAACTGGTTAATCACGTAAACTTGGTTGATTAAATGGATTCCCAGTGAATAATAATCATTGTGTAATCACCCCAGTTAACCAAAAGGAAAGACAGAACTGAATGAATGGCATATTCAGATTTTAAAATTCCCTTGCTCTGTTCTGGTGATGTTGACGGTTGATGCTTGGGAAGAGAAGTGGATGGTGATGTGATCCTCTTTTGTGGTGTAGTTGTTGGTTCTTGGATCTGAGGTCATGTGGGGCTATATGGTGGGGATTTTTTTGGTTCCAATACTTCAAGGGATCTCACGGATCCTGTTTGTTATTGTGAATTTACAATAGAACAGGGTGTGAATGCTTAATCTGTTGTTTGGATGTTTTCCTTGGCTTTTGGTTATGCCTATTAGTTTCCCAGTAGTGAAGAATTTACATAAATGGAATTACTTGAATATAAAAACATGAATGGGTTCAATGGGGAATTGTTTTCCGGGAATGAGTTGTGACAGGGTTGTCGTTGTCATGATTCTTATGAATGAATAGTAACAAGGGTGCTTGTATATGGGATGTTTTTGGAAACCATAGGCTGGGATGAGTGCTTGTTACCTATATATATATAATTTTAGTTCTTATGTTTTTTATTCGTGCCACACCCATGTTAAGAAATTCGTTCTGAGCACCCACATTTCATGGGGGAGGGTGTTTTTTCCAACTCTCATATGAGTGGCTGGTTATTAACTCCTTTTCTGATCCCTTTCCTGAGTATCCCAAGATCCTTCAGGCAGGCTGTGACGGCCTGAGGTCCATTATAGACCAATATTTTTCAGGAAGAGTACATGGTGGTGGTTGGCCTACATGTGTGCAGGCAGGTTGTTTCCCAAGTGTCTTCGGGATGAGGCCCAGGTGTCTTTGGGTGTGGCAGTAGTGGTTCAGACCTAGGTGTGTGCAGGATGTGTGTTAGTGATAGCCCAGGTGTTTGTGGGCGGGATGTGTGATTGTGGTAGCCCATCTGTGTGCGGGAGGGGGAATGATATTGGGACTTCAGTGAGGATGGAAAGAGAGGTTTGATGCGTAGTATTTCCTCAATAACTTGTGGGAAAGTGGCTCAGGGTACCAAAATATCGATGTGCTATTACTATTACTTTACTTGACTTGTGTTATTTAGGGAGTGTGCCTTGGTAAGGTTTGGGTGGATAGTTTCCTTGCTAGGTGCTCTAGTTATCTCCTTTTCTCACAGGGCATTAGAATGCCTCCCCACTTATGCACGAGAGACCTTGGTTTTCCCTACTGAGTATACCTGTATACACACCCTATGTATATAAACTTCTTTCAGGTTTCTAGGAGGACATCCGAGATTGTGCGGGACCGTACTAGCTCAGACGTTGGGACAATTGTTATTGCTGTTTTTTTCTTTTTCTGGTACTTTCCTTTAGGGTTTTCTTGTACTTTTGTAGAATCTACTTTTTAGAGCATGCATATGGGGATGGTCTATTTTTGCCTTAATTTTACTTCTAATTTTGGTGTTTATTAGGGATGTACCATATTATCTCACAATTATACTAAATAAAAGGTTAATGCCTTCCATTTTGTGTGTGATTCTATACCCTTGGTGCTAGTCACCACTCAAGGACCTATTGAAGGCGGGTTTCAGGGGGTCATTATCACTCCTTCAACTTGAGGAAGGAAGGGTATGGAATCCCTTTGTACCTTCCCTCATCTTGGTGAAGGTAGGTCATGATAGAATGGTATCAAAGGTTGACGTTGAGGCATATGATGGAGATCGGGGTTAGGCACAAGGAGGATTTCATGGGATTGTAGGGAAACAATACTAGGCAATCATGGTGCGTGAAATAGGCCAGGGAAGACTAGCTAGGACATGAGATTTTATGGCTCGCCATGATCCGATGCAAGGACTCTGGGCCTGCTGAACGACCAAGTGAGGCTACATTGATTATAGGGTAGAGACCCTAGGAAAGGTACATGCATTGTAATGACTTGTTTTATTGTGTGTCTTGGGTATTTTGGGGATTTAAAATGATTAAAAAGTCTAAGAAAAATTTAAAAGAAATCTTCTACACTAATCGGTCTTAGGAATTCCTTGTTTACCTTACAGCAATGGCACCTGGAAGATGACCACAAGTAGTGCAGGAGATCGGGGGCCCAGGAGGTTGACTTGGCTGATCAACAGAGGGCTGACTGTGGGGAGGAGGACAGTTAGTGGTAGAGGATTCTTCATGCCTTTCTGTGGCAGACCCTCGGGAAATACGAGGGCAGTACCTCAGACATGGAGAAAGAGAGCTGGCTAGAGGAGCTGGTGATAGCTTTCGGCTTGATCTGGGCTCCAATGGAGTACTGGGTTCCTCTGGCTATAAGCCAGATGCGGGGAGCAACCCGTCAATGGTGGACTCTATATGTTGGGGAGAAGAGGGAGGCTAATGTTTCATGGACCGACTTCAAGAGGGAATTATGGGAAAAATTCCTCTCTTCCATGATGAAGGTGGAGAAGAGGCAGGATATACTCTCCCTTCAGTAGGGGAGCATGTTAGTGAGGTAGTTGGGGATCAAGTTTAAGGATCTACTTCATTTTTATCTGGACCTTTTTCCGGATGAGGAGTCTTCGGCGAGACGTTTAGAGGAGGCACTCTGACCTTCTCTTCAGTATGTTGTTACTCCCTTCACCCTATCGACGTACTTGGAGATCCAGAAGAAGGATGAAGTGGTAGAAAGGATGCACATGCTGGGAGGTGTGTCGCGAGAGGGGAGCTGGTGGAGTTTTTCAAAGGGGAATACCATCAGCAGTAGGCCTTCAACGTTAGGGCCTTCTAGGTTTTGACCAGTGGAGAGTAGGCCCTAACAATTCCATTTTTGATCTCCCGGTCCTTTCCCTTTCCTCATGAGCCCAGGACCAAGGTGCTTCATATGTGGAAGCCATGGGAACCTTCAATATCAGTGCCCGGACACAGTGTAGTAAAGTGGGGGTGGGCAGGTTTAGCTCCCACCTCAGCAGCAGCAGTATCCAGCCAAACCCTTTTAGCAGTAGCAGCAGGGACAACGAGCTGCCACTCCTCCGAAAGTAGACATGGGAGGAAAAGTCTGACCCCATGTGCTCCTCAAGGAACTCGGCCAGGGCATGGTTGGGGAGGCGGCCGACAACCGAGAGGTAGAAGATCTGGGCATGGGCAGTTGCATGCCACAGAGGTAGTAGTTCCAGTAGGGATGGAAGTCGTTCGAGGTACGATCAGCTTGTTTAGCACTCTTTCTTGTGATTTATTTGATTCAGGAGAATCACACTCCTTTTTTAAACCCATTCTAGCCCATGCCTTGATCCTAGACATAGAGAGACTCTCCATGCCCCTGGTGCTGAGTACACCAGTTAGGGGTCATACCAGTCTTTTTTATGTTTTTTGAGGATGTAGATTGATATTGGGGCCGCATCAGTCTAGTGGGGACCTTCTTATGCTACAAATGAATCCATATGATGTCATCTTAGGAATATACTGGCTATTTTCTATGCATGATGTTATCAACTTCTTCCGTATAAGAGTCATGTTCTCCGATGGGGATAGCCAGCGTGTGGCTTTTTGTTGGAGAGCGGAGTTGTCAGGTGGGAGACGACGTGTGGAGCCTCTTCTTTCTATGTTGGTCGAGCATTCAGTAGAGTCAGTGGATGGTGAGATGATGGATGTTCCAAGAGTTATTAGATAATTCCTAGACGTTTTTCCCAAGTAGGTTGTGACTCTAGCCCCTCGATGTGACATTGAGTTTGGGATAGACTTACAATCTGGTGCCCATTCGATTTCCATGGATCCTTATCAGATGGAACCTTATGAGCTATGGTATTTGTGGATCCATATTGATGGTCTGATAAAGAAGGGTTTTGTCCGACCCAGCGTGTCACCATGGGGTGCTCCGGTCTTGTTTGCAAAGAAGGCAGATGGTGGTCCCAGGCTGTGCATAGACTATCAGAGACTGAATCAAGTAATGGTCAAGAACCGTTACCCTCTTCCGAGGATATATGATCTATTTGACTAGCTAACTGGAGTATGTTGGTTTTCTAAGATCGATCTATGGTCTGGGTATCACCTTGTAAGGGTGAAGGATAGTGATATTCCAAATACTACTTTCAGGTGTAGGTATGGGCACTTTGAGTTCATAGTCATGTCCTTTAGTGATACGAATGCACCCGTTGTGTTCATGGGCCTCATGAACCTTGTTTTCCGTGGGTTTCTGGAACAGTTCATCATTATGTTCATTGATGACATTTGGATCTACCCAATATCAGAGGAGGAACATAATAATCACCTCAGGATGGTCTCGGAAATCCTTCTACATCACCAGCTCTATGGGAAATTATCAAAGTGTAAGTTCATTACATGATAAGTTCATTTCCTTTGGAACGTGGTGTCTCAACAAGGGGTAGAAGTTGATCCGTCAAAGGTGGAAGGAGTTGTTTTGTGGGAAGAACCCATGAATGTTATGGAGGTTTGCAGTTTTCTGGGTCTAGTAGGCTATTATCAAAGGTTTGTACCCGACTTCTCTCGAGTTGCATCTCCCTTGACAGCATTGACCAGAAAGGACCAGGCCTTCGTGTGGAGTGAGAAGTTCAAGGAAGCCTTCAATTATCTAAAAGGGAAGTTGGTTAGTGCCCCAGTGCTGAGGTTACCAGAGGAAGGGCAGTTGTTTGAGGTGTTTTGTGATGCTTCTGGACATGGACTAGGGTGTGTGATGATGCAGCAATGGGGTGTGATATATTATGGGTCTAAGCAATTACGTCTTCATGAGCATACTTATTCCACCCATGACCTAGATCTTGCAGCAGTAGTGTTCGTATTGAAGTTGTGGAAGAATTACCTCATTGGGGATCACTTTTTGGTATTCACAGATCACAAGAGTTTGAGGCATATCTTTACCCAGCGGGACTTGAACTTGTGACAATGAAGGTGGGTGGAGTTTATGTAGGACTACAACTTCAAGTTATCTTACACTAAAGGTAAGGGGAACATTTTGGCTGATGCCTTGACCAGGATTTCACAGAGGGATGCTATTCAGAAATCTGTGGATGTTTGGAAGGAAATGGAGGAGTTGGCTTCCCTACACCTAGATGTATGGGAGGAGAGTGGTAGAGGTTGTCTGTTTCAGAGGAAAGTGCAGTCCTCTCTACTGCGGTAGGTGGAGGAGTCTCAGTGGGGATACATAGAGAGTGAAGTGATGCGTGATCGGGTTAACCAAGGCAATGCTCTATAAGGGTGGTTGAAGGATGGTCAAAATCAGATGATTTTTTTAGGGAAGTTATTTATCCCAGAGAACATGCATGAGGGAGTTCTCTGTGAGTTCCATAACTCACTCGTAGTGGTACACCCTAGAGTTTCCAAGATATACAGAGGCCTGAGGGAACAGTTTTGGTGGCCCGGGTTGAAATGAGAAGTGGCGGAGTTTGTGGCAAGGTGATTGATATATCAGCAAGTGAAGGATGAACACCGTGTCCCAGGAGGTTTTTTGAAGCCTTTAGATGTCCCCGAGGGGAAGTGGGATGACATATCTATGGATTTCATCACAGGACTACCCAAGTTTCAAGGAGGCTACGATTCTATCTGGGTAATGGTAGACCGACTGATGAAATCAGCTCACTTTCAAACGATCAAGGAGTCAAGTGTGGTGGATGACTTAGCACGGAGATACATGGATGAGGTGGTGTGGTTTCATAGAGTTCTGAGATCCATAGTCTTAGATAGGGATGCATGGTTTACCTCACGAATCTGGAGGGGATTACAGCATGCTTTTGGCACCTAGCTACGTCTTAGCACTACTTTCCACCCCAAACAGATGGGCAAATAGAGTGAACCATCCATACATTAGAGGATATTCTATGAGAATGTGTTTTAGACTTTGGGGGATCTTGGGAACAACATTTTCTCTAATTATAGTTTTCCTAAAATAACTGTTATGACTCTACAATTGGCATGGAACCATTTGAAGCCTTGTACGGGAGGGTGTGCCGTTCACACGTGTGATGAACCAAGGTTGGGGAGGTAGGTGTTCTTGGCCGAGAGGTGGTGCAGAGCACAATGTAGAAGGTTTAGATTGTGCGTGAGAGGATGAAGGAAGCCCAAGACCGGCAGAATTCGTATGCCGATTGTAGGATGAGGCCCTTGGAGTTCAAGGTTGGAGACTATGTGTTCTTAAAGGATTTCCCTCGATGTGGGCAGTGAAGGTTCGGAAAGGGGAGTAAGATCTCTCCAAGGTTCATTGGGCACTTTAAAGTGTTGGGGTGAGTCGGTGAGGTGGCATATTAGCTGGCGTTTCCACCTCAGTTGGAAAGGATCAATGATGTTTTCTACGTCTCCCAGGTTCATCGATATCTACACTATGATTCCCATGTCATTGACTAGGGAGAATTGGATATAGGGGATGATGCTGCGTTCATGGACCGACTAGTGAGGATCAATGATCGAAAGGAGAAAGTGCTTCATGGATGAACCATCCCTTTGGTTCGTGTGTTGTAGACGCATGGTGGCCATGAGGAGAGTACTTGGGAGCGAGAAGCTCAAATGAGCTCCCAATACCCAAAGCTGGTTTGAGTTGCTATTCCAAGCCTTCCTTGTTGTTCTTGTTTTTGTGACCTGCTATGATGTAATGCTGACCTTGTTGGTTTATGAGATGTTTTTCTTCCTTACCTTGTGAATGGTTATGAAAAGTCCTGATATGTGGGGAAGGGAGGACCTAATCCCTAATCAAGATGCATTAATGTGGATGCGATTAAACCCGTGCGGGCGAGTCAGTGCCGCCCAAAGTAGATAGTATATTGACATGAAGGAAAGAACTCCCTGATCCATGTATCAGGACAATGCGATCATTGGGATTTGTATAGCTGTTTGGGGTGGTTTTTCCCTGAGGGGTATCTTCTGGAGGGGTTGTTTGGGTTACTCTTGTATTATCGAGGGAGAGAGTAATTTTGAGAGGTATCTAATGTAATGGCCCAGACCCTCCTGGTCAATTAATTTTCCAAAATTCTAAGTATTGGGGTGTCCTAGACTCATTGATCAGTACCACCCATCAGCTCCACTGATCAGCTTAACTGATTAGCTCCACTGATGAGCACCACTAATCAACTCCACTGATCAGCTGCACTGATCATCTTCACAGATCAGATCCACAGATCAACTTCACTGATCAGCTTCACTAATCAGTTTCACAGATCGGTTTCATAGATCGTTTTCACCAAATCGGTTTCACAGATCGGTTCCACCAAATGGGTTTCACAGACCGGTTTCACCAAATCGGTTTCACAGATCAGTTTCACCAAATCGTTTTCACATATCGGTTTCACCAAATCAGTTTCACAGATCAGTTTCACCAAATCGGTTTCATAGATCAGTTTCACCAAATCGGTTTATAGATCAGTTTCACTAAATTGGTTTCACAGATGGGTTTCACCAAATCAGTTTCACAGATCGGTTTCACCAAATCGGTTTCACAAATCCATTTCACCAAATCAGTTTCAAAAATCAGTTTCACCAAATCAGTTTCAGAGATCAGTTGCACCAAATCAGTTTCACAGGTCTGTTTCACCAAATAGGATTCACAAATCAGTTTCACCAAATCGGTTTCATAGATCGGTTTCACCAAATCGATTTCACAGATCGATTTCATCAAATCGGTTTCACAGATTGATTTCATCAAATCGGTTTCACAGATTGGTTTCACCAAATCAGTTTCACAGATCGGTTTCACTAAATCCATTTCACAGATCCGTTTCACCAAATTGGTTTCACAGATCGGTTTCACCAAATCGGTTTCACATATCGGTTTCACCAATTCAGTTTCACTGATCAACTTCATAGGATCAACTTCACAGGATCAGGTTCATAGGATCAGCTTCTCCCAATCAGGTTCATGGGAACAGCTTCACCTGATCAACTCCACTGATCGGTTTCAACTATTAGTCTCACCAATCAGCCACAGAGGGGTGTCAGAAATTCCCTTCCCTAATTTTTCCCGTAACGCTAATTTTATATCTTTTAACCTTTTTAATGTGGTTTAAAGCCGTTTTTAGTTCCATAAACAATGTTTTAAATCACCTAGGAGTGGGGAGACCCTCAATGGACCCGTTTTCTTCTCTTAAATGAAATCCTTTAACACACAACTGTTTTGGCCACCCCTCTGATGATAATTATTAAATAAACAATTAATTCCATCATGTGTAATTGTCAAATCATGATGTGAAACCACGATCCACCTTTAAAGATGATTAAGATCCTCATATCTCATAACTCTAGGATATCACCTTTTTATCATATGAGAATTATTTCTTCATGGATGGTCTCTTTTCCTTCTTCTCCTTGGTGCGTTTGGAGTCCCCCTTCCCGAGGAAAGTGGTGTGCCTGTGCAAGAGCCTTTCCTGCTCATTCTTAGAGTCTTCTGAGTTCCTCCCCTTCTAGTTGTGCATCCTCAATTGTTGGTTCCAGGAGATAAACGTCGATCTTTGATCATTCAAGTAGGGTTTTTCCTTCGTCTCTCCTTAGTGTATATCATGTGGGGTTGGTATGCTATTGTTTCTGTGGGGATGGATGAAATCAAACCTTAATGAAGATAATAAATATAATTTTAAAGAATGAAGGGAGTGTGATCGATGTTTCTATTTTAATCCTTATCCTTGATTATGTGTTATGAATTTTATGGGCTTATGCCCACTAAAAATCATGGTCGTTGGTGGTCTTTTCTTTTGCACTAATGAACCTCTATTTTTTCTGGATATTTATGTGATTGAATGGGTGTAACATGGAAACTGGTTAATCACGTAAACTCGGTTGATTAAATGGATGCCCAGTGAATAAGAATCATCATGTGATCACCCTGGTTAACCAAATGTAAATACAGAACTGAATGAATGACATATTCAAATTTTAAAATTTCCTTTCTCTGTTTTGGTGATGTTGATGGTTGATGATTGGTAAGTGACGTGGATGGGGATGGGATCCTCTATTGTGGTGTAGTTGTTGGATTTTGGACTTAAGGCCATTTGGGATTGTATGGTGGGGCTTGTTTTAGTTCAAATACTTCAAGGGATCTCACAGATCCCTTTTTTTATTCTGAATTTACAATAGAACCGGGTGTGAATGCTTAATTTTCTGTTTGGTTGTTTTCCTTTCCTTGACTTGTGGTTATGAATGTTAGTTTCCCACTAGTGCATAATTTACTTAAATGTAATCACTTGAATATGAAAATATTAATTGGTTCAATGGGAAATTGTTTTCCAGGAATGAGTTGTGATAGGTTTGTGGCTATCATTCTTCTTATGAATGAATAGTAATGAGGGTGCTTGTGTATGGGCTGGTTTTGGAAACCCTAGGCTGGGATGAGTGCTTGTTAGCTATATATATAATTTTAGTTATTATGTTTCTTATTCTCACCCCACCTTTGTTAAGAAATTTCTGTCAAACACCCACATTTCATGGGGGAGGGTGTTTTTCCCCACACTCCTATGAGTGGCTGGTTATTAGATCCTTTTCTACTCCCTTTACCGAGTAGCCCAAGATCTTTCAGGCAGGCTATGACAGCCTGAGGTCTATTATAGCCCTAGATTCTCCAGGCATGGTACGTGGTGGTGGTTGGCCCAGGTGTGTGTGGGTAGTTTACTTCCAAAGTGTCTTCGGGATGAGTCCCAGGTGTCTTCGGGCGTGGCAGTAGTTGTTCGGACCTAGGTATGTGTGGGATGTGTGGTAGTGATATCCTAGGTGTTTGCGGGTGGGATGTGTGATTGTGGTAGCCCAGGTGTGTGCGGGTGGTGGAATGGCAATGGGACTATAGTGAGGAGGGTGGGAGAGGTTCGACGTGTAGGATGTCCTCAATAACTAGTGGGAAAGTGGCATAGGGTACCCAAATATCAATGTGATATTACTATTACATTACATGACTTGCGTTATTTTGGGAGTGTGCCTTGGTAAGGTTTGGGTGGATAGTTTCCTTGCTAGGTTCTCTGGTTATCTCCTTTTCCCATGGGGAATTATAATGCCTCCCCACTTGTGCATGAGAGCCCTTGGTTTTCCCTACTGAGTATACCTGTATACTCACCCTATGTATATAAACTTATTTCAGGTTTCCAGGAGGACATCAGGGATCGTGTAGGGTCGTACTAGCTCAGATGTTGGGACAGTTGTTGTTGCTGTTTTTTTCTTTTTCTAGTACTTTCCTTTGGGGTTTTTTTGTAATTTTGTAGAAACTACCTTTTGGAATATTAATATGGGGATGGTTTGTTTTTTCATTACTTTTACTTCCAGTTTTGGTGTTGATTAGGGATGTACCATCTTATCTCTTAATTCTACTAAATAAAAAGGGCAATGCCTTCCATTTTGTGTGTGATTCTATACCCTTGGTTCTAGTCACCACTCCGGGACCTATTGAAGGCAGGTTTCAGGTGTCATTATCACTCCTTAAACTTGAAGAAGGAAGGGTATGGAAACCCGCTGTCCCTTCCCTCATCTTGGTGAAGGTGGGTCGTGAAATTCATGGTGAATCTAAAGAAGTTAAATTTGGTTAAGTACATTCTGATTACAATTGTGAATATTAAGAATGGGAATTTGAAATCTCAAATTATTATGTATCTAGCCACTCTGTCAGAGTTAATTGTTCAGTGTTTAGAATCCTTTAAATTTCTTATTGTTCTAAGTTGATGAATTGTAAAGTCATGTTTTTGAGTGATGATACTTTGAGAAGAATGAAAATTGGTTTTTCCAAAGAATCTGAAGAATTATTTGATTTTACTAAAGAGGAAGTTGAAACTCTTTCAAAGAAACAGGAGGTGGCTGAATCCTCTAAAAAGGGTGGAAGTAAGAGGAAGGTGAAGGAAGTGGAAGAGAAGGAAAAAACTCCAGTGGCAAAGGAAATTCAGTCACCACCCCTGAAGCCAAAGAAACAAAAATCTTATCCTGATGAGGTAGTATAAAAGTGGAGAGAAGACAAGAAAAATCAGAAATAAGGGGAGCCTATGTTTGGAATGGACCCTAGTGAGGAAAACTATTTGAAGGAAAAGGTAGCTGAAGAGCTTGAGAAGCAAGATAAAGAGAAGAAGTAGAAGAAAAACTTTTCTGAGGCAGAGATAGTCCAGTCACTTCTGAAGGCTGCTGAGAAAGCATCCGAGAATATTTCGTTACCAGAATCCTTTCTGATAGAATCATTACCAGAGACTCTGGGAAAGAAATTTGTGACTCTGGAAAAAGTTCAAAAAAAGAAAGTGGATGAAGAAGAAAAATAAGGGAGTGGTGATACTGAAGATTTGATAAAGCAAGTTGAGGATTTTCATGAGATGGAAATCCATTCTAAAAATTATCATTCCAAACCTCTGAAGCTGAGCCTTCAAAACTTGCTACCCTAGGGAAAGATGATAAAAGTAGAGAATAAGTGAACAAAGTGTCTGAAGAAGAAAGCTCCAAACATGATTTAATTCTTCCATAGGATGCTGCGACAGGAGCTAAGAAGATAGAGGTAGATGAAGATAAAATTTTGCAACTATCTGATAGTGAACACAAATCACCCAATCAAGAAGAAGTCATTCTGAAAGCTAAAAAGGGAAAACAGGTGGTTGTTGATACACATAGCAGAGCAGTGGTGAAGAAAAAATAAGTGGGGTGCTTCATAGAAGAGGAAAGCTACTGATATAGAAAAATAATCCTCACCAAGCAAAATATCTGATTCGGAATCATCCTCTCTTGGACATGATTTCTTAGTCTTGTCTTTAAAAAATCTTGTTGGAACTATCCCTCTATTTCCAATCATAGACTCCAAATGTCATATGATTCAACATTTATTAAATAAAAATTAGGATTTAGTATCCATGACGATGGATAAGTGTGTCAAGCTTGAGGCTGATTTGAAAACCTATTTTATAAACTACAAAGCCCACAAAAGATCTTGCAAAAAAATGAATAGTTGGTCAAAGAAAACTATTGAATACATGATAATTCATGATGAGTTTCAAGATAATTTCAAGGATGCATTTGATACTGAAGATATAGAACTTCTTCTTGCTTAACTAGCTTATCTTCTATCTCAATCCTGAGATACCTTTATCTCTTCCAACTATGAGCAACTGAATATAATTTCCCATTCAGATATTTCACTTCTTGCTTTAGAGTATTTTCTTCAAGAGATATCTTTTCTTCAAAAGAGTTGGTGTAAGGGTCAGGCATAATCTCTTAAGGCTCAGGAAGAAAAAATAAAAGCCTTAGAGAAGAAAACATAAGATCAGGATCAGCTTCTCAAACGTGCAGAGGAGGATCACAAGGAACTCAAGAAGCTCAAAACCATAGTAAATAAGCTGATGTTGAAGGATAATGAAGGATAATATTGTTCAATTCTGATCTTTTTTTGTATTTTTCCTTGTATAAAATTTTTCCAATCATAATGAAATTTTGGGTTGCTCTTTATAAATTTTGTTGTCTAGTACTAATATTTTAGTTACCATATTTTCTTTACCATTCTGTTTATTCCTTTTTAAAAATCACAAAGGGGGAGAAAGGAATGTTAAAAATAATACTAAGTAAATAAGAAACTTCCCTAACTAAGGGTGAGTTCATCTAAGGGGGAGTTCTTATCCAAGAAGATTTTCATATGAAATAAAATTCTATGTCTCAATCTAGAAATCAATAATATGATCCTTAGTGTTTCCAAAGCCTAAGGGGGAGTTAGTCATATTCATCATTTCTCATGTCTTAAGGGAGATAAGTTTTAATTTCAAAGTCTAGAAAAATATTTTCTAAGACCTTATATTCATTTTCGTAAGGATGTTTGTTCTTTACAAAAAGGGGGAGATTATTGATTCAATAAGGTTTCTTTATGACTTTTCCATTCCTTCATGTTTTAAAAATCACAAACACTTTATCTTAAGAAAAATTTATTTTCCCCTATTTTTTATTTTAATAAGTAAAATTTTCCATCTCCAAGTAAAATTTATCCTTACCATGTTTTCATTGTTCATATCATATTTTCTCTAAACCTAACTCATTTTATTTCTATGTATAAAATTCAGTTTCATATCTAAAACCTATGAATCTTATAAATACTTATATATTGAGAAATCTGTTTTTAGGATCCGAATTCAGGTTTTGAATTCTCTGAATTCAGACTTTGAGCTTTCTAAGTTCAGACTCTGAATTCTCTGAATTCAGACTCTGAACTTTCTGAGTTTAGACTCCGAATTCTCTGAATTTAGACTCTGAGCTTTCTGAGTTCAGACTCTGAATTCTATGAATTTTGACTCTGGATTCTTATAAATTCAGACTCTAAATTTCCTTGAAATTCATACTCTGGAATTCTAGAGAATTCAGGTTCTGAATTCTATAAAATTCATGTTCTGAATTATTTTAAAGAAAGAATCTGAATCTTCATGTATTATAGAAACCGAATGGCTTTTTATTAGACTCCAAACTTTGTATTTTTCCCTTAGACTCTGAAAAATTTAATTTTGTTGAGCAACCATATTTTTCTTATAGTTGTTATAGTTATGAAACGATGTCGTGATTTCTATTTTTAACCAATCGTTGTTTGAGTGACATGTGTACAGGTCCCTCTGAAATTCAAGGAAAATATGATTGTTGGAGGAGTGAGCTGATCGTTTAAGATGTTCCTATAAATAGAAGATCATTTGAACAAGCACAAAGAGTTTTATCAATCTAGAGATTACATGATGCTAAAGTTATTTCTAGAGAGAAAGACTTTATTTCTTTCTGCGTACTAAACATCTTGTTCAGAATTGCTTTGTGCGACTCTAAATGTTGCTGAGTACATTAGATGGATTCTGGGGATAGGAATATAGAGCTGCTAACTACCTTGAAGTTTGAGGGGTTGTGGGGATATCAAGATAGACTCCTATATTTGTATCGAGGGCTTACCCTTGTGTGGGTAAGATAGACTTTCTTGAAAATATAAATCAAGGTAACTTTATCCAAGGTTGTTGGATACCCTAATCTTTGGGTTAAAATATTTACTACTTGTTACTTGTATTGTTTCAAGTTTTATGCTGCATTTTTATTGTTAAGGAAAGTATAACTATCATATATTTCTTATACTTTTATACTTTGATTAGTGAGATTATATGTTCTTTGAGGAAGAATCTTTGTCCTTGTAAACTTTTCTTAAGTTTCATTTCTAGAACCATATTTCCGGAATCAAGAATGTTTGTAGAACTAAGAGGTATTGTGAATTTACCATGTTTAACTTTTTTAAACATTACCATCTTTAAAAGTTCCAAAGGAATTTTTTTTTAAAGTATACAATTCACCCCCTCTCTTGTATATTGAGAATCTATATCTTTATTTTGATCCTACAGTTATCACATCCACTATGAAAAAAAGTAAAAAGGTATATATGATATAATGACTAAATATATATAATTATGTTATAAATATAATATATATACATTATATACATCATCATACCCAACCGTGAGAGGTGGTAATGGAAAAACGAATGGCATCAAGGTGTAAGGTGGTAGTCTATTGTACACATGAATGATGATTTCATAACCCATTTGATGAAAGAGGGGATGGTTGTTGGTCCTTAAAATAAAGAAAATATCAGAATATTTAATATAATAATTTTATTATGTCATCATGGTTTAATAATAATTTAAGAAGGTGGAGGAAGAAATAAAATAAAAACGCTCTTTGAAGAACGTTAACTCTTCTTTGGGTTTCATCCTTTGGATTGAACCAAAAGCCTTAATCGGTTGTCTTTATGACCAAAAAAAGATCATAGGATGAAATGAGGGAATTTTGGAAGTTATTTTTGTGGATATTGTCTAAACAAAATGGGTTTTAAGGAGTGGAGAATATATGAGAGGGGGTGGCCTTTTATAAGTGTGGTGAGTGTCACACTTGTAATTGTTTGAAAATGAACAAATATACCCACATTTTTCATGTTAAAAATGGAGTAATACAAATAACTAGACATTATAGGGTCAAAATATGTCCATAAATATATTTTATACAAGTTTTTATATTATTTTTACTTATGTCTTTTTAGTTTAACTCTTGGTAAACCTATTTTTACCTTAACTACGGTAATTAATTTTTAGGGTTTTCACTATTAATTTTGGTAAAAAATCAAGTTTAACTTATTTGGAAATATAAAATATTCGGATTAAAAATATGTAATCCATTTCTCTAAATTAAATTCACGTAAGTGAAAAAATATAATTTAAAACTAATAACACATACAAGATAAGAAATCGGGTTTTTAGAGGGAAAATGTTCTAAAGATTGTAATGTTTATATATAAACATTAAATATAAAAATGATTAAAATGAAAAAAAATCAACTAAAAAATATATAATTTAACTATTTTTACTTTAAATATAATTTAAAATTTAATTTAAATCTATAATTAATTTAAATAAAAATGAGGTTTATAATTAAAATTTTGTATTTTCACTATTCATAAAAATTTAATCATTTAAGAAAATTATAAAAAATTAATCCTAAGATAATTTTGACATGATGATTTTAAAAATTAAATTTATTTTTTCAATTAAATTTTCTTAATGTTTAAAAAATTTATTTTATAAAAAGTGTGTTAAAATGAGACAAAACTTCTTTTTAGAAAAATAAGGGTTTTAATCATAAATATGGATTTGTTCTTATCTCTTATCTAGAAAAAACATAATATTAATGTTAAATAGTTTATTGAATATATAATATATAAATTTAATTAAAATAATTCACAAAAAGTTATTTATTTAATTTATTTACATAAAACTCTTTTCTATGATAAAGATGGTTTTTTAGAAAAAACTTTGTTTGTTTTCAAAGGGATTTTATTTTCATTTATGATTATTTTGTCACCTAATAATACATCATATATTTTAATGATTTCATTAATCCTTTTAATACCCACCATTTAAATGGCTAGTCAATAACTATCATATTAAATAATAATATTCTAATAACATGTCATGTTTTATTTAAACTCGGTGTTGTGTGTAACACTTCCATGTAACACAATCTAAAATCGATGTTGTGTGTAACAAAAAATATCAAAAATATTAAATTTATTTTAAAAAAATATACATTTTCAAAAAAATATAATGGTTACATCCTACCCTCTTAAAATGATTTTCCCACAAAATTCATCTCAGTTATCGAAGTTTTAAAATTTTAAAATTCCTTCATAGAAACCCACATTTCAAAAAGGGTTGATAAAAAATCCTCTTGAAAAATATAAATGGATATGAGAGATTCTTTCATAATAACACATAATAGGTTTCTAAATTTGAGAACATAGTTTGGAAGTGAAGATATGTCCATGTAATAAAAGCATAAATAATTTTCAAGAGTGATATAGATCATTGATCAAAAGAATGTGGGTGATCTAGAGAAGGTTAAAGACTACAAAACCATAAACCAAATTGGTGTGAGTAAGTTTATTGGTATCCTAAAAAATGATGCTAACATGATTTTTTATTTCAATATCATTTTCCTAATATTGGGGAAGTAATTTTACATCTATACTGAGAACATATGGGAATGTAATTAATTGATAAGTTTTTATTTCATTGGTATAATTTCATCCATTAGTTGTGCCTTGATCAATATCAACTTCATCTTTCACTCTAAGAGATGATTGTTTTTCATGTCTGTAGCACTAAATAAAATCAATAAAATAATGATATGTTATTTCTTTCATCTCTAGTTTAAAAAAAGTTAAAACTGGTTATCCAATATGGAAGAATCTTTGTATGGTGAACTAATACATTAATCTATAAGATCCTATCTGAAGTTCAACATAAACCGTTACCTAAATGGTTAACCATATACCCCTTCAAAAACACAAAATTTATAAATAATTTTACTATATTTCTCAAAAAAATCCTATCATTAATCCCCTATATATCCAAACTAGTTCTTGATTGTCCCGTACCAAACATGGGATACCTTCATCATGTATTCTCTTGAAAATGATAATGAATAAAATTACCACAAAAACCTTATTGAAATCATAAATTCATCCTCATTACTTACATAATACACAAATTATTGGATATAATCCTTAAACCCCAAAATTTTATAAACTTTATCAATGATATAATGAACCACATTGTCATAAAATCATTAATCAGTTCCAAGCGCATTAATACTACCCAATTTACTTATTAGTATCTAACATCTCTTTATACCAACATCATTATATCAACATCCGAAACACATTAAGGGTTATCTTACCTTAATCATGTGTATTCT
The DNA here is from genome assembly GCA_963277665.1 of Viscum album. Taxonomy (NCBI): domain Eukaryota; kingdom Viridiplantae; phylum Streptophyta; class Magnoliopsida; order Santalales; family Viscaceae; genus Viscum; species Viscum album. The sequence continues at coordinate 1,282,310,217 of OY728156.1, forward strand.
AAAAAAATTTACCCTTCCATTAAATCAATTTTCTAGGTCATTAGTACCATTCAACATAATATTGAATATACTTAATAAAAAACTTCTATAAAAATCTGATTTATAGATTATGATTTATATAAATTAATTCGAGAATTACAATGCTTAAATATTTCAACTGTTCCACATCATCCTTAATCCATTAACTATGATTCATCAAATTATTACTCAATACCTCATTTATTTCATATTTTATTTGTAGTCTCTTTATGTTCAATAGATTAACCATTACTTATAAAACCTTAATCATTCTCTTCATGATGGTTCCATTTATGACATAAATTTTTATAATTCCAATACTTTACAAATTTTTAACATTCAATAGTAGATGATACCTTCAGGATACCATTATTCTCAACTATTTTTTTAACCAAAAATTTCATTTTTTCTTTATAGTTACTTTGTGTTCTTATTTTCTATACCCAAAACATCTTCTAACCCCTTTAAAAAGTTATCTTGAGTTCTTTCTCCAACATTCTCAATATATAGAAAACATAATTTTCATTCATACATGTCTCCCCTACCCAAAATATTATTAAACTATAATATTATCTTCTTTGGTGATTTTGAGAGATGTTTATAGTTCACATTATTAATAATGTTATATGATAACTAATTATAAATAACCACAATAACCTTAATTCCATTCATTAATCCATTTAGATGTGAAATAAAATATTTCCTATCATATTCAATGTTAACCCTATTCCATCTAGTTATATCCATTGATTAAATAAAAAAATAGTATGATAAATAATAATCATAGTGGAAAACCATGAAATCAGTAAAAAATAACTTGTAGGATGTATAAATCTTGAAATATTTATTTTCAATAAATGAATCCTTAGGTTTATGATAGGTCATTCATAGTCATCATCTATTTAAATAATTCATAATGGTTTATAAATAGTTTATGAACTTCAAAAGCATATAACCTTAGAGTGTTAAACTAGGGGTGAATCAAGGCTTATTTCTTTGCACCATGTGATGATATAGTCTAACTCAATTAACTATTTACAGAGTTATTACCCCTAGGTACCTATTTACTAGAGCCACAACCACATGTAGTATCCAAATAGGTATTTAATTTATTGGAATCCACTTGCTCAATTATTTACCAAAAATTCGGGGACATTTTCATATAATTGGACTCATTCTTAAAATTATCCTTAGAGATAGCCATAGACAGATCCTTAGATATGTCCCTAGGGGTATTGATAAAGTTTTCTCATCCTATTTTACAAATGTTAAATAAAAATTTCATCTAATACCAACTATAGTGACCCCATCTTTTTATACATAGATATTTCATCTTTTTAGATGAATATTTAATTCATTATACAAAGACACACCTAGGGACCATAATAGTTTTGTGTATTTGGAGACTAGGTAAAAATATTCTAATTTTTTAAAATATCTTCTAAATATCCCTTAAATATCTTCTTTCATAGTATTCTTCATAAAAACCTAACTTAAAATATTTCTTCATAACAAGGGGAAAGGAAACATAAGAAAGGGTGATCTCGGATTCCTAGTATGTGTAAGAAAGTGAGATATCAATATTCACATATGAAAGACATGAGTATAAGGGTGTTATAACATGATATTAACATTGGTCAACCATACCCTAGAAATAAAATATCATAATATAGAGAGATTACATAAATAATGGTAGTTCATAAGGCGTGAATCACAATGAAATTAAATAACATGAGTTATGAGTGAATTACAATAGAATAAGACATGTAATTGTGAAATATATATAAGTATAGAAAATCAATTCCATAGCAGTAAAGGATAAATTTAAATGCTATCATAGTGAAATGATTTCACTCCACAAATCCTCATAGTTGTCATGGTTTACTCCCAAGACCATCATAATAGAAAAAGTACCTTACTAAACCAGGTTCACTCCCAATTCAATTCATGTCTATCTCATGAGATATGAATCTTTACCAAGTGCTTTAGATGGAGATAAAGGCCCCAGATGTCTTTATTTATAACATAACCATAATCCATGGTTAAAATCTAACCACCATCACAAAATAAAAATCCTACACATGTGTTCCACAATACCATAAAACATTCATGTCATCATAACCAATGAAATGAAATGTGTTTAATAAAAATTTCATCATATCATAACATGTGTAAAAGTTACTGATTTCATAATTATTTAATTTTTTCATTATAGCATAACCCATGGAAAAATAACCACGTTTATCTCATGGTATAGACCATGGAAGAGAAATAGGTTTCATAAGTATTTTGTCATCATAAACCGAAACCATTCATAGGAATAATAAGAATAGTATTATTTGACTATATACCCTTTAAAAAAAGGTTACATAAAAAGATGTCATATTATACAGAGAATGATTTTTAAAGACAAATCGCATAGAAAATTTCTTGAGGAAAATAATTTTTCTATGAAAATTACTTTATAAAACTAAAAAACAATATTTTTTTAAAATTATTTTATTTTAAAATAAAATTTGAATCTTATAATAGTATATTTAAAAAATGTTTAAAACAATTCATGAGAAAGATATCCTTTCCACATTGAAAATAATTTTTAAAAAATTCTGAAAATAATTTTGTTTTAAAATAACATAAAATAATAATAATGGAATCTTCAAAAAAAAATTAATAGTCATAAAGATGGGGAAATTCCCTCTTGTAAAACATGATAAAAAATGACTCCTTTAACATTTTCAGTAAACTCCAAATAGATTTTTTTTAGAAAATGACGTGAATATTCCTTTCATTTTTTTAAAAAAGTAAAAAATGGGTAAAAAATATCTTTAATAAATCATTTTAAGAGTGTAAAAAACATTTTTTAAAACATTTTTATAAAATATTGTTTTAGAAGACAAATGATTTTTCGACTAAAGAGAGAAATACATGCGATGTTTATTAAAAACACTATTTTAAACTATTGAGTACATAAAGAGTGGAAAATGAATGGAATACATGTATTAACTTTAAATAACCATATTATATAAAAATAAATTATTTTATTGATAAGTAGGTCATAATATTTCATCATTGTAAGCATAATCATGAGCAATATCGATAAACAATGAGATTGTAACATAAAAACCTTATCACTTTGGAAACATTTAATTGTAAGGCCCATGAAATAATAACATTAAATGAATATTATAATATAATTATAATAGATAAATTAATGATATTATTTTTCAAAGGTCCTTAATATAAACCTTATATAATATATTGGTTCATGAAATAAAATATGTATCAAAGAAGGAAAATTATGACAAAGATCCCTTACCACTTGGGTATCTTTTGAATCATAAAACTCATAAAAGAGAGATCCTAAAATGGATATGAAAATACAAATAATTTTTTATGAGAATAATTATAAAATACATTAATAGACAGTATATACACCACATATATGGAAAAAGTAGTGAATATGATAGGTATCTCACAAAGTAAAAAGTGAGATGGAAATCACTTACCATATTAGTAATATTTGGAATCATAAGACACCATAAATCATAACATGAAATGAAGATTTTAAAATCATGAAAATAAATATATTAATTATACAACTTTTAAAAGGGGTAGTATATACACCATATAAAATAAACAAGTTGTGAATTTTCATATGTCTCCCAGAAATAAAAGAGAGACAGGAAATCTCTTACCACTTTTGTAACTTTTGAACCATTAAACCAATGAAAGAGAGAGCCTAAAATGGATATTTATGTTACAAAAATTTAAAGTAAAATAATGATAAAATAAAATCATTTTAATTATATAAACAATATTAAATAAACACATGGTTAATATGGATTGTGTCCCATAGAAAATAAAAGTAATATAAAAGTCCTTTACCTTATGTTTGGACTTCCTTTGTACATGTTCATACCAATTTTATAATGAAAAATGTTTAATATACAAATATTATAGAACCATATTTATATATATTATTTCATATATGATTTAGTTGTGACCATTTATTACCCGATTGTTAATAATTCTTTGTTAAAATTATGTTTCAAGTAATAATCGCTTTGTTTTTCATAAGTGTTTTGATCTGTTATTTTCGGTCCACTTACATTGACCATGGTTACATAATATCAATAATAAAAATAATGAAATAATTATCAAATTAACACATCAATTTTACTTTTAATACCAATCATGGATTATGTTTTTGAGAAATTAAGTGTGTTATGATCATGGAGACAATAAATCGTAGGTACGCATGAGTAACATTTCCTTTTTTCAATGATCATTATGAAAGGAGTTAAGTAATATTTTATCATTAAAAAATGATAATAATATCATAAATAGAATATTATTCCTTTAAATATAATTATACATATCATCCATGTGGTGTGGTGATGAAAATAGAGAGTCACAACGCTTCATGAAAAAGGTAATTCACATATACACGAATGACATTATCATCTTTCAGTGAGTAAAAAGATAATAAAATGATATATTATATTTTAATAATTATAAATATGGAAGTGTTAAAAAAATTATTTCATTTATATAACATATATTCATTAAATTTATCCTTATTAGCATATATGTAAAGCATTAGTGAATAACGAATCAAATCATTTCATGAGGCAATAATCTATTGTACAATCGGGTGATGTTATCGTATCCCCTACAAAATAGAAAGTAAAAATTTATATATGATGTAATTACCCAATTGGTATAATTATGTTTTAAATAAAATATATATACCTTATATACATCATCATACCCAACTGTGAGAGGGAGTAATGGAAAAGCGAATGGCATTGGCTCGTGAGGTGGTAGTCCTCCGTACACATGAACAATGATTTCGTAACCCATTTGATGTATGTGGGGATGTTTGTAGGTAATTAAATTAAAATAAAAATATATAATTATATCCAATATATTTAGGTTATTATTTCAACTTATTTTAATAATAATTGAAGGATGTAGAGGGAGAAATAAAATAAAAATTCCCATTGAAGAATGTTATATCTTCTATGGGTATCCTCCTTAGGTTTGAACCAAAAGCATTATTAAGTTTTATTTATGCACAAAATAAGTCTTATGGTATTACATGATAAAATTTTGTAAGGTATTTTCCAAAAAAAATGGTTTAAAGGGGTGATGTAGGGTGAAGATGGGGTGACCTTTTATTGGGGAGGTGAGTGGCACACTTGTAATTTTCTTAAGGAAAATGATAACTAATTTTTTTCAAATGAAAAGTAGAATAAAATAGATTTTATTTAGACTTAGATATTATATTGTCAAAATATGTCCAACCGATATATTTCAGACAAGTTTTTAGGTCATTTTAACATATATATATTTATTTTAACACCCCTGTAAACCAATTTTTACCTTAAATTTGATAATTAATTATTATTGTTTTCACTATTCATTTTAGTCAAAAATAATTTCAACTTATTAGATAAAAAAATTATGATTCAAAATATTTAATTATTTTTTCTAAATTTAATTCCCAAAAGTGAAATAATTTAATTTAAAATTAATCCCACAGACGTAGTAATAAAGTGGGTTTTCAACGGCAAAATGTTCAAAAGTTTATAAAGTTTTTATATAAAAATTCAATTTCAAAATGATAAAAATTACCCAAATTGGATTAATAGATATATAATTTCAATAAATTTACTATAAAACAAATTAAAAATCTTATTTAACTTTGTAAAAAAATTAAAATAAAATCTATTTTTCAACAAAAATTCTGTGTTTTTTACTATTCATAAAAAAATTAATATTTTCAGAATAATTTAAACAAATTACCCCAAGAAAACTTTGAAATTATTATTGAAAAAATTAAATTTATTTTTGTAAATAAATTTTCTAATATTTACAAAAAAAAATTAAAATAAATTTACAAGAATGCAAAAAACTATTTTTTAGAAAAATATTTTTTTAATCGTAAAATTATATTTATTCTTGTATCTTTTCTAGAAAAAATAATATGAATGTTAAACAGTTTATTGAATATATTATATAATAATTTCATTAAAATCATTCAACATAAGTGATTTATTTAATTTATTCACATAAAATGATTTTGTGTGAATAATAATAGTTTTTATAAAGAAGATTTTCTTTGTTTTCAAAGGATTTTTATTCTCATTTATAATATATTAGTCACCAAATAACTCATCATATATTATCATAATTTATTTAATACTATTGATACCCTCCATTTCTATTTCTAGTTGATAACTATCTTATTAAATGATATTTTAATCATATGTCATGTTTCTTTTAAACTCAGTGTTGCATGTAACACAAAATTAACTTAGTGTTGTGTGTAAAACAAGATAAATTTGGTTTTATGGGTATAAAAATATTTGAAAAAGATTAAATTTATTTTAAATATATTTATATATATATATATATATCACAAAATCTGAGGGTGTTACATGACTTGAGATCTCTCTAAGGTGGTATCCCAAAAAATGTCATCACGAAGGTCCTTAGCATACACACTCACTACTACATGATGAGAAATTGTAAAATACTAATAAATTATTTCATGTAACATATCTAAAAATTAGGATGAGGTCATTTTATAATAGGGAACATAATTACCCACTCTCCATAATCTAGAATCTCACTCACCTTTTAATACATGAGATACTCTATCAGGATATAAAATATGAACATAATATGGTAACTGTTTATATGGTATATATCACTAATCATCTAATTCATTCCATTAATAATGTTGATGATATTTTTACCAATAACTTAGAATACCCACATAACTTTGAAGCAGGTAATCATCACCTTCCACTTAGTATATTTAGAACATTGTTGTTTTCACTTACCCAGGGGTGTGGAAAGATCCAACATAAGTGGCATAACATATGAGTGTTTTACCAACATTACCATCAACATAGATGATATAAAATAAATATTTTCACTTATATCAAACAAAGAAATAACCATATAAGATTAAATGAAGTCCATACCTCTCATAGTTGTTTTCCCCACTTCAGATTCATTTTGTGCATATTCTGGTGCACAAAGATGTTTTTTCTTAGCTCATCCTAGTGCTTTATTCATAACTTGAGTATCCACTTTGGCATGAAAATGAAATCCAAAACCCTTTTCCATATTATAAAAATCCTTGGAGACCTTGGTGAGAGTCAGTCTAGCCCTATTTACTTTGGACAATGTTTCGCAGAAACACTTATGATGAATGGATTGTACTTAACGAGGACATGTATTCAGTGCTTCAACATAATTTGGCTTTGTATAACCATGCCTCTCACACTTAGAAAAACTACATGATGTTATCCCAAATAATATTCAGAAACTTGTCTTGATAAAATATGATAACCTTTTAAACATATTTTATATGTAGATGACACACCCTAACTGCCTCTTATAGTATTAAGATCCACCTAAACATATTATCCTAGATATATCTACCTTAGACATAAATTTTCTATCAACCACCTAAAAAATATCAATTGGAATAATAGAATTAACATCCAATGAATATCGACCCTCAAACCCATCTCTATCCTAAAAAAATTAAGGCATTCATTTATAACAAGATTGGGTGACAAGTTGATCAACTTAGCTAAATGAGATGAATATTCCATAACTAAATGCACCACTTTATCTAAGGCCATAAATTAGTCAGTATTTTCTACCCACAATATTTCAAGATAGAATTATTGTTGGAATAATCCCTATAAAAAAGTATAGGCATGATTCTCATGTATATGAACTTTCATGATGGTGTCCTACTATTTTCTTCCTTGTACATCATAAATATATGTATAAAATCTCACTTTTGAGTCCTCTTGAGTTTTTAGGAAATGAAAGATCCAATAAATAAACCTGAGACACTATTCATCTTCCTAGGTTCCCTTATCACAAGGAATATGGGTGGATTATTTTTTTAAAATTACAAGATATGATCAACAACTTTTCCTTGGTTTCTAACACCTTCTTTACCTAGAGTTTGAATTGTATAGATAAGATCATCCACCAACAAAGGGTGTCTATAAGGGATTTTTTATGGAACATTTCTTATAAATTCCAATCCAACAATTATAATATATCATCAAGGAGGAATTTTCTAATTAACATTAAAGGAAATATCCAATTTGTTTAACAATAAATAATTGAATAAAAATAAGAGTTTAATGAATCAATATTAATTTATTTAAACAAAAATATTTAATATAAACATGGATTCAATGAATGAGAGATACTTTTTTGAAAAGAATAAGTTTAACTAAATAAACAAAATTCCATGTTTATTTAAATTACCTCAAAAATTATGGTCAAACATGATGATAATCCCTAACAAAAAATGGTAATTTGATTTCAGACATAAAAGTGAGCTAGACAGTAACCATTTAAAACTTACTACCCAAAATATTATAGCCTAAAATACTCTATATCATTGGCCCTAATCAAATCCTTGGTAGTGGAATCACATTTCAAGCTTGGTATTAGATCTCATACCATTTTAAAATGAACCGACGTAGGTTTACATGGAATGGAACTTGAGATGACCCACAACAAGGTACAAATCAACACATAAACTAGAACAATTCGCAGGAGTAACTTTAAAGAGATATGTAAACATAGTTTAATATTGAAGGATACTACACATAAATGAGACATATAACATCTTGGAAAAAGGATAAACCTGAAAACAAAATAATACATTATAAAATTCATGTCTCCATCTAACCATCCATCACCACCATCAAAACCCACTATGAAGATGATGTCATCCAAGAGAATCTGTTGATCTGCATAACACCCTTCCCTTTACCCGATTCATGAAAACATCAACCTTAATATTCATAGAATATTAAGGGTGTGAAGAAAATTCACAATAGGACACCATCAAGAATCTATACAATGTCTATCAACAAGGAATTTTTGTTAAATATTTAAAACAAAACCAGCTTATAAATAAATTTGAAATGAAAAACTATTTTGTAAAAAATATTTTGGTTTCCATTAAATGATTTAATATTAATATAAATCATGAATATGAAAATTTAATTAAAGATAATATTAAGTCAAAAAATAATTATACAAAGAAATATAATATGGTAAACATGTTATAAATTATTCATTAGACAATAAAATCACATATAAAACAAAGCACATAAGGGATATAGACTACAGAAACACATACTCTAACATGTGAAGGAACACTAAGCAAGTAATACCATTAATCCTACTAATATCATGCCTTACTATAGTTTTATAATATCACAAGGATAACTTATAGTAGTTATATACTCACTAAAGTATTCATACATCTCTAAGCTGACACAACCAAGGTTCCAAAAGTGATATGTTTGAAAAAATATTTAAAAAATCATGATTAAAATTTATAAAACATTTTTATATAAAATAATTACCACTATAATTCTTGAAAGTACAATTATGAGTAAAAAAACATTTTTTAGGTATTTCCTCGAACACATAAAGTGCATAAATATGTTTTCAAATAAAATCCCTTTAAAATCAACTTTTATTACCAATATAGGTGAATTTCACAATAAAATTCATCTCTGAGATCCAAATATAAATTTTATAAACCAAGAAAATGTAATTTATATTAAAATTTAGTAATTCATGAGTTAAAACCATTTTATAGTGACACCTATATTACTAATAGAGGAAAACTTGTCGCCTTTAAGAACTGAGATTCGAAATGAGAATATATGATCCTAAATATACTATATATATAAGAAACATCATCAAAACTCATTAAACTCACTATATTTATCTATAAAAAACCCAATTGGGATCCATCAAAATATAGGGGATAGTGATCAATAAAATATCTATGAAGAGGAGGAGAAAATAGGTGAATGTTGAGATATACCTGAAGAGTTCCACTAAGAAAGAAATGAAATCACTAATGATACAAGGAGAAAACTTTATAGAATTATAAGGAGAGGTTAGTTATATCTCAATAGAGAGTAGGATGATATTAGATATAAAATTGACCAATGTAATCTAGAAAAATTTCAACTTTTAATTGGTTTAGATCGAGGTGATGGTTTAAGAAACCATGCATCAACAATTCAGTAGATTCTACCATTTTCAAATTGAGTCCCAAATTTTTTTTGGGTGAGTTACATTTTTTAAAAAACAAGATAGTTCCACAATATAATAGTTGTACCACACCCCATACATTCATATGGTTTCTCTTGAAGACTCATGTAGTTTGAAAACTGTGCTCAAACCGTGGAAAATGCCACTAGTGATCATTGTTCCATATCGCACAACTAACACATGGTCAGTAAAAACCATATAAAAAATACATTAACTTTTCAAATTTTCTCTGAATCCTTAAATTCTCAAACTCATGTTTCCCTTAATCCTCTAAAACCTATAAATAGATAAACCAAGTTTTAAACAAAAAGTAAATATGATTCGGATGACATCATATATTGTCTTGAATTCCATGAATGTACTTTGGCCAACTGTATTACAAACACACCAATATTAATAAATAAATTATTAATGTTACTCATATTCATTTTCATTTTTACACATTATAAATATTTATTCTCTATATTAATTATATCAATTTTCACATTGGGTGTTTATAGTTTTGATCATTTTTACTAGTTTATTAATAGTAGTAGCTGCATCCATTATTATTCAAAAGTTATTCATTATTATAACCATAAAATTAAATTTATATAATATTTATAATTATTTATGATGTTTAAAATACATTATATGAGTGTTCTATCTTTTATCCATCAAGATAAAATCACTAATAATCATGTTTCAGTGATTCTTAATGACCGAAGTGTATTTTTATAATTAATGGATTAAATGTTGATAAAACATATCTAGAAGAAAAAAATTATTATTTAAACATTTATTTTTTATTAAACTATTACTTATATTACCTTATTCAATTATGGAAAAACTTCATAGTATTGTTCCCATAGGTTGTTAAACCGAGCCATAAGTGAACATACAATGATTTAATTTTGGAATATGAGGTGGTTTTTATTGTAATATAATTATAACAAAAGAATAATGAGATTATTTAGTTTTTCTTATTTTTATATATTAGTATTGTAAGTTATTATAATAAATATTATATGTGAAAATATATTACAAAATAAGAATAAATTATTATCCTCTTAGTATGCATACTTTAAACGATTAAATTAACTAGGATCATCTGTTAATCATATCACTAATAGGTTCTTGTGTTTTCATACCAAAAACATCATGATATAATATAAATCATATTTATTTAGTAATTACATCCTTATATCAATCCTTGTATAATGGTAAAGGAAAATGAAACATGGTACGTTGTGGAGCATGTAGTCCTCACAACACACAAACAATGGTTTTGTTTTTCTTAATCGATGGGGTATATGAATAAAAATTGAAAGTACACATAATATGTTGAAATTAATGTATATTTCTTAAAATAATATCATTATATAGTGAGGCCAAAAATAAATTTGAAAAAACATAATAAAGAAGAAAAACTGTGTAGTTGACAATACCCACTGTAGAGAGTTGAATTTTCATTAGAGTTATCATTGAAAATGAAGGCCTTATACTAAAAAATAGTGACAAAGAAATATTAAATGTGGGAGAGGATTATAAAACCTGAAAAAATAGAATATATAAAATGGAGAATTAAACATAGGGGTGAGTTTTGAAGTGTTTAAGATGTTATCCTTTTTTTAAGTGAAGGGAAGGTTGATTTTGGGAGAAACACATACTTTTTCAATAATGTATAGTAACTATTCAATTGTAAAAGTATAAAAATGGAAAAAATAGGAGTGGAAAATGATTTTGGGTAAAAAACAAAAAAAAATACTTTTTGAGACGAGTTTGAGTGTTTTAATGAATTTTTTCTTTACTTTTTAACTTTTACCCTAATTTACTTTTACATTGGAAATTACTTTATAACCCTAGTAATTAATTTAAACAACAATGAATAATATTAATATTTTTTTAAAAAAATTATACTTATAATTCCAAATTTATAAATAATTTTATAAAATCATATTACCAAATGAGTGAAAATTTAATTTTTAAATAAATACACTTAATCACATAAAATTTTTTTGAGATAGAAAGAATTTTCAGGATTTAAATGTACATAAATGATAAATTTATTCTGGATAATAATTTAAATGACATAAAAATATTTATAATAAAAAATAAATTAACTATGTCTTCCAATTAAAGACAAAACTAAATATCACATGAAAATAATATATTCAACAAAAAGAAAGTGGATAATATTTTTTTATAAAAGTAACATTTTAATTAGTTATTAAAATGTTAGACATGAGATTTATAAACTCAAAGAATATTTTTAAATGAATAATTTTTGCACATTGATTCATATTTATCAACCTAAAAGTTTTTATTAATAATATAGATCATTTTTATATATGGATAAATTCATAGAAATTATATGTATTGTGAAAACCATATTTTTCAACTAAAATTAAATTTTTTTTAAAAAATATCAACGTTTTTTAATAAGAAAATTTTTATATAATGAATTATAAAATTATGTTACTTTTTATTAATTTATTATTAAAAAATTTTATAATTTTATTTTTTAAATAAAATCATAAAATAAAATGAAATATCATTTTAATTATAAAATGATATTTTTAAATATTAAGTGTTATTATTCTTATTTAATATCATTTACCAATTAGATTAGTGTAAACTAATTATGAATATTAAATATAATTTATCATTAATAATATGATTCATGAAATAGAAATTCATATATAATAAATGATAATTTTTTTAAAAAAATACATTTCTAAATAATAAATGATGTTATTACCCAATTTAGGTCATATAATTGATCATTATTCATATTAAACTAGCATTTATTTTATTTATGCATAAAATTTATAATTTAGTTACTCCTATTCATTCCCACTAAATCAAAAATTTTGTTTTTAATTGACTAAACATATCATGATTTCATTTTAGTTTAGTGTGGCATGTAGGGAAATCTGTCGAGCACATTGACTTATTTAAAGGTAACCATATATTAAAATTTCAAGGATTTATATTCAACCACATTAAATAAGTTGTATCCCCACATTTTGAATCATATGATCCTAGAACTTTATATTGGTAACTCATAATTAACCAAAAACCACTAGATGATTATGAGTTTATTTATGATGTGGAATGAGATTTTTCTATAAGAAAGTTTATTATTAGAGATTTATATAGTGCTTAACTATTACTAATTTCATGTATAATTATTTTAAGGGATGTAGACCTAGATGCATATAGAATAACTTCCCACTAACCCTGATAATGATTTATATGATGATCATACCACTAGGGATTTTTTATTTATAAATCAATATCTTGTACTTGATGAAACCATATATGACATAAGGAAGTATAAAATCTTGAGTGAAAACTATCTGATTCCTTAGTAATAGTTACATCCACTTTTACTTGTTCACATGGTTGTTGTTGACTATCACCCTTGTTGACCCTTGTATTGGGGCATTGAGTCAGATAATTCCCTACTCTCTCATAATATAAGTAAAAAAAATTTAGGTTATCTATTTCCTTTACACTTGTGAGTCCGGTTACATTTATATCCATAATTATAGAATTTAATCCCATAATTCTTCCAAAATTTCTGACATATAGGATGTTGAATATCCTTTCTATTAACATCTTGTTCACCTAAATTTATATAATATTCCATCATTTTCTTCTTTGGTATGTTTTTGATATCTACTATGTTCAAATTGTTAATTAGAATTCTTGTTGGCCAGTTTGGAATAATTGTAAGATTTCTCACTCAAACCCTTTTTCCAATTATGTTGTTCATTGGCACAGTTTCTACATTGTCCATGAATTCCATTTTAAACTTATTTCTTTTGGGATTTAAGAATTTATAAAACCAAAAGAGTTAACATTAGTGATTATCATTAGAAGTGAATTATCATAAATAACAATATGAAAACTTTACATCATGATTTATCACTTTATAACAATATAATGTTTGCTTATAAATTTTACAACCCAATATGAATTAGACTCAATTCAACTAATATATCTCTCAACGTAACATATATTAATCTTGGATCAACCAATGTTATTTTTGAGTTGGGTTCTATCATACATATTAACTTAATCCTCAAAATACTAATCCAAAATTATATTGATCTTCCTTAAAATATTATAAATTAAATAATCACTTAAATTTATACTCTTAAAATTCAATATATACTTTCTCAACCAACATTAGTCAATCCTAAAATCACATACCCATGTATGTATATACCCTAATCATATACATCCATAATACACCTTTCCAAAAACCTATTTGAATATTTATGACCTTAAACCATAATGATATTATATATTCCTCTAAGAATTAACTCTATTTTAACCCTCACATAATATTAACCACTAGTTCATATAGTCATACAATAGTCATTATATATCAAACACTAATAAAAATGAAGAAATTTAAAAAAATGTCATGAATAAATTATCAATCCCAAGGTTACCAGTACCTTCTAACTAACTTCTTCAAAACAAAATCACCCTTTATTATCTCAACATCAAGTGTATAATAAAACTAATAGTTATCCATACTAAAATAATTTTTTCTTCAATAGTTATCCCAAAAAACATAACATTGGTATAAAATCACATTTCATGGTTATTGATACCATTTAATATATTTTTAAACACTATTAAAGTATAACTACTTAATAAAAATCCTTTTATGTTTCACATAATCCTCATAGATTTTAGAATATACCAGAATATCATTGATAAATATAAATAACTAATTATAATATAAAAATTATCAAGAATTAATTTATTTTATTATAACAACCTCACTACCATATGTAAAACTAGGAAAATATCCATTTCTATCATAATATTAATATACTAAAATTCTTAACCATTTACGTCAACTCCATTTTTTAGTTATAATACATAGTGGTTTCAAAATATATACATTTTTATGCTTCATCTTAGTGATTCTATTTCATCTAAATACTAAAACCAAAATGGTTAGGATAATATCAAAAATATGTAAAGGTAAATGTCAATATAAACATTCCTTCCCTTATGACACCTTTTATTCCAATATATGATACCTTTGGGTTAAATTATGACTCTCATTGTTCAATCCTTGGTTAATTATAGTCATTTTTCTATTGGGTTATCTAACTTAATTTGTTAACATCACTATTAAATCCTTTATAATGGTTTATAAAGATAATTTTATTATCCACAGAATATATATTGAGATTATCTCTCTATATGTGTAGTCTTAGGCCCACTCATCATGAATTAGACTGATGATTGAGTAAATACTCAAACAACCCTTTCTAGGGTGTTTATCCATAGGTGCATCTATGCCAAAGTCTCATTAACTTTCTAGTATCAAGGAAGGATGTGTTTGTATGAAAAACCACATAATATGTACATTACTAAAACATATGAATGTTATCAAATACTTAGACTCATTCCTAGGGTTTACCCTGATTTTTTGTTATCTAAATACAAAATATGTTCATTATTTCTTTATCATAAAATTATATACTTATCCAAATTTTTTATCTATTATGATCAATAATAACTTATCAATACTTAAATTATCCTCAACTAATATCATAATCAATATAGTTTTCTGAACCTCCATTTCATGCCAACTATGAACCCCTAAACCCACACTCCCGAATCTGGACCTATAATATTGTACTTTACAAATTGACTGTGATTGAAGATATAAAACATTGGATGAAACTATCCATAATTAAAAAATAAAAAATATTATTTAATATCTTACATTATAAATTATATTTTCAATATTATAGATTTAGAGAATTAGAAAAAATAATAGTTAGAAAATTATATATTCTTTTCATCAAATATGAATTTTTTATTCATTATATATGAAATTATTTAATCTAGAAAGTGTATTAAATATCTACCAAAAATTCTTTCGCAAGTTATATCCTTCTAAAAAATATCTTTTGTACTAATTTTCTTCAAAACCTATAGAAATAGAAATGAAAAAAGTGGTAAGAGTAAATTATTATAAAGGGAAACATATAACTAATGAAACAATGGAATTAAAATTGAATAAATATTATGGTTGGAATAGGTAAAAAAACATAAATTCATAATCAAAATAAAATTTAACGCATAATATATATCATAAAATAAATAAAAACATTGATATAAATAATATTGATATCATAGTGATGGAAATTCATAATAATGGAAATTAAAAACCTATCGTCAAAGCCTTATTCCAAGGCACTTTACGTGTTGTTGAGACTGTATTAAAGGTATATTACTTAATTGGGAAGTCATAAATTGAATACACTAACCTATTTTCCCTCATCATCACTATCATTACATCATTGGGATATATAATTATAGGACCCGCCTATCACTAGTTTAATTCCAATGCATTCACAACTTGATTCATCAAAACCTTTCATAGAATACCTTAAGTAACCACTTACTAAATAATACAGAGAATTATGTACAATGAAGAATGTGTAAATTAATACATAATCAAGCTCTGTTAGTAATCAATAATCATAAATAACTTTAAAACTTTTCCCCATTTCAGTAAAAGTGATAACCTGATCATAACCAATCTATATAAATAAGTTGGATGGTCAAACAAAACATAGTCAACTTTCCAATAATAATTCATATTGGAACCAAATCATAAAAAATGATAATAATTCTTCATATTTCAATGCAATAAAATACTTATAGGTAAAAATTAAACAATCATAATTATATAAAAATATTATGTTGACACTGTATAGTGAAAGGAGTATACGACTAAGTCAATACTTAAATAACATGATCATAAGACATATGGAGAAAGAAGGTGTATGGTTTCAAAAGAACATAACCCAAAAAGTGAAAAATATTTTACAAAGGTATTCTGTTTTAGGAATTTGAATCCCCATAAAAGTAAGATAGAAAAACACATAATATAATAAAAGGGTATAATATTTCCAACAAATATGAAATATGTTGGATGGAATGATAAAAAAATCAATGAACAAGAATTGATTTAGAAAAAACTATTACAACCAGAGAAAAAACAAAATAAATTCCCATTTGAATGAAGAATAATTATTTGGATTTTAAATACCATGAAATAATATGATTCCATGTTCAGTGAATACACCATACAAAGAAAACATGGTGTATGAAATGTATTATGTATCAAAGAATCATAATTGAGACCATGAAAACCCTTACAAATTTAAAAAATTTCAAATAAAAACACATTGAAAGAGAGTAATTTTAAATAAAATTTAACTAACCTGATTAAAATATAATACATGATATTATTTCTATATTATGTAGTATATACCCCATATTAATGAAATTATGTGTATAATAACATACATGCATCAAAGAGATGATTTGAGATGACCAATACCTTTTGTCTTGACTACCACAAACACACATTAACCTCTTATATCACAATATCTATCATAAAAACTTAACTCATAACCTTAATCATATCCATTTTAATTTATACACTTAAAAAATATTCATTCTCAATATGAATTCTACTAATTTTCCACATTAGGTGTTTATAGTTTTGATCATTTATACCAATTAAATAATAGAGGTATACATATTAATTCTCATTACAAAGTTATTAATTTATAGATCCTTAAAAACACTATTAGGAATTATTTTTAATTAATTATTATTTTTTCATTCCTTTCATGAGTTTTTTATTCTGTATATTTAAGATGAAATAAATAACAAATATGTTTCAGTGATTCTTGACAACCGAATTGTGTTTTATTAAGTAATGTATTAAAAATTGATATATCATATATAGAACCAAAAAATCATTATGTTAAAATTTATTTCATATGATACTAGTAATTATATTTCCATATCTATTCATGACATAAATTTATAGCATTGTTCACTTAGGTAGTTAAAATGATCAAAACATGAACATAGCCTAATTCAATGAATGATTATGAGGTGGTATTCTATAATATCATTATAGCATATCCATGTTGATATTATTTAGTGTGTATTACTATGATATATCATAATTTGAAATAAGTATAAGAAATAGTGGATATGAAAATATTGCATAATATGAATAAAATATCACCCTCTTAGTATGATTTTTTTAAACAATTAAATTAAATATGATCATTTACTGACCATATCATTAATTGGTTTATAAATATTTCATACCAAAAAATTAATGATATAAAAAAATAATATTATTCATTTAATTCCATCCTAATATCTAGCCTTATAAGGTAGATAAGGAAAGAAAAAACCATTATGTCATGGAGGTGGAAGTCCACTCAACACATGAATGATGATATTTTGTTTCTTAATGGATGGGGTATATGAATAAAAATGATAATAACCTTAATGTAGTAATATGATAATATATCAATGATAATAATACCATTATATTATCTTGTATTGAATAAATTTAAAAAAATAAATTTAATAGAATATAATTAAGAAGAGAAACTAATTTTTTTAATAATACTCCCCTTGAGGGATTAAATTTTCCTTGGAAGTCTCAAAGGAAATGAAGGCCTTATGATAACTATTATTAACCAGAAGCTTTTGAACATGGGATAAAATTATATTCAGAAAAAAATTAATGATTTTAAAGGAGTAATTATAATGAGAGGTGTGTCTTGAAGTGGTGAAGATTTTAACCGTTTATAAGTGAATGGAAGGTTATTTTTGTGAGTAACCCTTACACTTTCAATAATATAATTTTACTATTTAAGTGTCAAAGGATGAAAAATGGAAAAAAGAAGACCGAACAATGATTTTGTGTAGAAACCAATATGAACCACTCCTTTTTGTGGCAATATTTTCTATTTTAACTTTTTAAAAATTTCCCTAATTTACTTTTACTTTAGTAATTAATTTCTAACTTTAGTGATCAATTTTAATGAAAAATATTAATATTGTTCATTTTATCAAATTTGATACGTATAATTCCAAATTTTAAAATCATTTTATCAAAATAAATTTCTAAATAATTGTATTTTTAATTGTAAAATAGATACACTTAATCGCTAAAAACAGTTTTTAGAAAGCTAAGATTTTAATGATTTAAATTTTTTTAGAAGATAAAATTATCTTGGATACTAAGTTTAATGAAATAAATTGTTTTATTTTAAACAAATAATGGATATGAGGTATCAATGTAAATCTAAAACCAAATGTACCTTGAAATTAATTGATTTAAATAATGATTGAATATTTTTTTTATTAAAGTAACATTTTAATTAGTTCTAAAAATGTAAGACATAATATTTATATTCTCAAAGAATATTTTAAATATTTTAATTTTATTCCATAGAAAAATTTTCGATCGAATAATTTTTTTAATCTCATAGGTCACTATTATATACAAAAAAGTTATCAAAATAACAAGTTTTATAAAAATTGTATTTTTAGACTAAAAAAGAATTTTTTTTAGAAAAATCTAAAAAACTAATACTAAGAAATATTTTATATTGGGAATTAAATAATTGAGTTCATTTTTTTAATTTAAAATTACATAATTTATAAATTAATTTTTTAATAAAATCAAAAAATATAATGAAAAACTTTTTTAATTAGAAAATAAAATTTTCAAATATTTAATATTATAATTGTTATTTAATATCATTTTCCAACTAAATTTCTATTAAAAAAGTATTAATATAATTTTTTTTATCATTAATATTTTTCTATTTAAAAATAAATACATATTATATTAAAGATAATTCTTTAGAAAAATATTTTTTTTAAATAATAAATGATCTTATTATTCATTTTAGGTATACTAATTTCATTTCATTCATATAAAAATTGGCATTTATATTATATATATAATTAATGATTTGGTTTTACCAATTCATTTTTTGTAATTAAATGAATAGTTTTTAATGGTATAAACATATCACTGTTTCGTATTAGTTTGATGTTTCATGTGGGGAAAGCTGTTGAACACATTTACTAATTTAAAAGTAATAATATATTAGAATTCAGATGTGTTTCATAGGTAGTGTGCAATAGATATGATAAGGGATATTTCATGGTCCGAGGTGAGTTAAGGTTCACACATTTTGCATGGAAGTGAGGTGGTGAAGGGCACCTTTTATAAGTGAGAGGATTGGAACCCCTGCAAATGATCTTAACATTAAAATAATAAAATTGTATTTCTCAGGTTCAAGTAGAAACAAGGAAACAAAAATTTGGATACAGGATTGTATATTTGAAAGTACAATCATCTAATAAAATTATAGAATCATTTGTGGGTGATTTAGTACCTTATCCTTTAGTTTTATCTCTTTTTAACCCCTTCTAACCTTCATCACAATGAGAAAATTTTACTATGGTAACATATTTTTTGGAATAAAATTAAAATGGATCATATTAACAAATTTCAATCTTATAATTCCAAATATTAAAACAATTTAATGATATTCAATATCTAATTCTGATAAAACTTATTTTTTTTATAAATATGCAAAACACAATGAAAACAAGTTTTTGAAAAAAATTGTTTTTATGTATAAAAATGAAGGTACACTAAAATGATGTATTATACTGATTCACAAAAAAAATTATTATTTTATTATTAAACAAAGGAGAGTTATGTGACTTTAAAACTAATATTGAAATTAATTTAAAATGGTAATTACATAATTAATGAAAAGGATAAAAATAGATCCTTTATTAGAAGAAAACATCACTTGGTTTTGAAATTGTAAAAAAATGGTTATAAATTAAACATAATATAGTTAAATTAATAATTTTAATAATCATCATATCATGATAATGATGTAAAATTAAAAATATTTGTTAATTTTTTTTAGTATTAAAAAAATATATTATTTAAAAAAAATATCAAACATCTAACTTAAGATAATTGTGAAATAATAAATTCAAAATTTAAGTCCATTTAACAATATATAAAATTATAATATTTTTAAATTTAACTTTAAAATAAAATAATATAATTCATGGAATTTTTTTAGTATAAATTATTTTCTTTTTCAACTGAAAAAATTGTATAATATATTATATATAATATGAATTTAAAAACTATCATTATTAACATCAATAATACATGAAATTGAATAAATTAATGAGAATATATATAGTATCTAAAGAAAATAAAGGTGTATAAGAAACCATTACAATACCTCTCATTATCGATAGACAATCCTCAACATCATCCGTTGAGTACTCTATCACAGAAATATTTCCATCATAATTATGATGATCTTGTGCTTGTGATCCTTTCTATATTGATGGTGTAACTTAATTTTGGCTCTATATTTATTTTCTTTTATCCCATGTAGGCCCACCACCAGGAGGATATGTTCCTACAGTACTTCCTCTAAAATAAATTTGTTATGTTTGGAACTTTTTGGGACACTAACCCACACTCTTGATGTCGTATACATGAATAACATATTTAGAAGACCATTCATACTACATAAGAGGAACTAATTCAGCATAGAAGTAATGTTAGTTTTGGTCTGTCTGGATTGACCACACTAGAAATTTCAATATGATATCATCTATAACTGGGTGTAAGGACACTACCGTACTGATTACCTAGCTAGGATCCACCATGAATTTCCTCTTCTTGGTTCTTATTTCAACCACTAGAATAATAAATCAATCTTATACACAAGTTATAACTTATTTTATAAAACAATACTGTATTCAACACATTTGGAAATGTTGACATAAAAAACAAAACCATGTGAGTATTCAGTGAGTCCCTTAATCACTTATTAATCCATATTTCTTTAAACTCTTCATCCCAACAAATATAATGAGAAAATTTAAGAAAATCTATATATTTAGAAGTGTAATCAAAGATAAAATTTAATATTTACTTAAATTTTTATAAATTTTAAATATTTCACCCAGTAAAGAGTGTCCAGATAGAACTATTTAAAAATAATATCTTGAAAACCCATTTAATAGTGTCCTTGATCATTATTTGGCTCAAAAATTACATCCCACTATAAACATCCATCTATTTATACAATAAATTTGGATAAAAAATCATTATACTAATCTAGATAATTAATACTATCAAAGAAATGGTGGATACAATTAAACCACTCCTATACTCAATGATGGGGTACTTCTCCCTTTAACGATGGAGGATGATGGAATTAGAACTATTTAATGACATTAGTAGATAAGTGTTATTTTCATGAATCTTTGTATCCAGATAAAAGAAGAAATATATATATAAATTTGTGATCATGATGATAAATAATGTCCAAATGGGGAGATCATGTACATCATTTCATTCTTTCAGCTTAACCAGGGTAAGGTGTGGTGTCTAATTTGACATTAAGGATGTGAATCATATTAGGTTCCCTCAAAAAATGAGTAATTTAGTATTAAAATATATACAGTGGTAATAACAATGTAATCACAATCCCCTATAAAAGATCCCACCTTATATAGTGACTTATCTCTTTAGGCTTTGGTAAAATTCCCTTGAGTTTGGTTGTGTTTTGTTTTATCCTTGATAATCAAGTCTTGAGCCCATGGGTATTTTTGGAAATTTGTGTTAAGGGGATATATGAGGAGAGTTGGTTTCAATCTTCAGAACACAAATTGACTATTAATTCCAGTTTTATGATCTAAATTCATTGGTTCAACCCTCTAAAACTAAAATAAGATGTAATTGTTTAGGGGAAGATGTGAATCTATGATTTACTATGTAAAACTAGTTTTTTATTCACCTTTCAATTCTAGGGGATGGATTTTATTTTTGTATACGGGAATCAATGGATTTGAGGTGTGAATTCCATACTTATGTCATGAATGTACCTTGAGAGGTTCTATTTTAAGTTCTCCAGTTATTTAAATTTTATAATTAATTACTCAACTCTCTTGATCTATAATTCTTTCGTAGGTGATCTTTGATGCCCTCTTCAAACCAGAAGTAAGGCTCCTTAGGGATTTGGTATGTCGAACAAGGTGAGTAAAGTCAGCCATTATTGTTTTATTCCTCATTTTAACTTTGATGGTTTATCTCTCATAACAAAACATTGTTGATGGTTTCATTAACTTCATTATGGAATGGAAAGGAGAGTTTGATCGCTACGATGGATATTGATGAATTTTTTATGTTTTCTATGCTTTGATGTAGGTGGTCATGAAAAACTTCCTAAAAGTTTTTCCAAATATTTTAGCATGTTCAATAAATAAAATCATGATATAATTAAATATAAACAACGAATATAATTTAAAAAATCATTGTTGATGACAATATCATTGTTTAGATGTCCAATGTATTCCATCAGATCCATTAGAATTCTGACAAGACTTGTAGCCACCCAAGAGGTAAACCTACCCTTGATTTTGTGATTAATTGGAAGTCTTATTTAATTTTAATTTGCAAAAACAATTTAATTGTGTTAAATAGTAATTTTGAATACATATGTTTACATTCTTAATGTGTGATCATGCATTATATTTATTTGTATTATTTTTTTATTATGACTTCCAAATATACTATAATGATTAGAGGGATTAGTTTAGATATACTGTAAGGATTAATGGGTTATACCTAGATATATTATAATACTTAGAGGAATCTTCCTAGATATTCAATAATTATTATAGGGTTTTTTTCGTATATGCTGTAATAATTAAATGGTACTTCTATGACATGATAAAATTTAAAGAAGGATATTCTAGATTTTGATGTAATGATTTGAGAGTCATACACATGGACAGTCATGGTTATATTGATCATGGTTCCATGACATACTCTTATATATCCAACCTTGTGAAAAATATAGTTAGGGTGGCACTGGTTTTGAACCCAAAGCATGAGGGTCAATGGGTTTATTTAATGTTATGAATTAATTTATTAAATTTATATCCCTATTTATCATTTTATTGTATGAACTATATTATATAACGAAATTCTTTAGATATGGTTATTTAAACCTATTGAGTCTTACTCACACCCTTTTCATGCCTTATGTTGGTACCTGAGTAGATTTCATGGATGTAGGTACGGATAATAGAAAGGGGACCTATTAATGATTATTTCTTACTAGATGGGTTAAAGTTTGAAAATGTTATTGACATGGGGATTATGACAAGGGTATTTGGAGTCTTCTATATTTTTAATTTTTATTTTATTTGTTTGAAATTAAACATTTCATTCATATACTTTCATCCTCTTATAATATTATCAATTTATAATTCAGATTGTTGATTCGTATTTTATTCTTCTTTGGATGTTTTCTTGTTTTTATGTATTTATTCTATTATTTCTACTACTCTGTTATTATATTATGCTATTACTCCCACTCTATATCATAGTGTAAAGTATGAAAACTCTAATTTCAATATTTCATCATTTTAAATATAAACAACATAATAGTTATATATTCAAGGGTTGAAAGGTTTAGTATTAAAGAAAATTTAGTCTTATACAATAATTTTAAATTATAAAAGATAAAAATTATTAAAATAATTATTAGTTATCCATATAAAATCTCTCATATTCTTCTTTTTACATGTATTCACTTGAGGGTAAACATTAAAAAAGGTTTGAGCTAAAATTCCAATAAGGGGAGGGATAAAATAAAAGGAATAAGTGACATGAATCAATTGTACACGAGTAAGAATTATAATCAGAATCACACCATAAGTATGGGATCATCATCAAAAGAATGTGGAAAACATTTAATAAATTAATTGAATGTGTCATTTTAATAATAATTAATTAACATAACAAATAGTTTAAATACCTCACATAGTTGTGAATAAATATGACATCATGTTCATGAAAAACATATGTTCATCAATCATAGCATCAACATTGTGAAAAAAGGTAACATAAAGTTCATGCATAAGATAGATAATCTCATGAGATAAATCACATTATTCAATGCATTTTAAGGATACATAATTCATGGCTTACCCGTCACTTAAAAAATTCTTATAAATCATGTAATTCACAAATAATGAATAACAATTGTAGTCATGAAATAAACCCATGGAAGGGAATAGGTTTCATAAAATAAATCACATATCCTATATCAATGAATAACTATTGGTATTCCCAAATGAAAAATAAAGATCATACATTGTATTAAAAGATCAATTTTAATTGGATAAGAATAAACTCATGAAGAGTCAACGGTTTGTTTACTTAAAAAATAATGTCTTTTTGGAAGATCTTTGAATTTAGATTTGGAAATCTTTTTGGAAAGGTAGGAAACATTTATATCACCAAAATAAAATGGAAATAATATTAAAATAATATTTTTATAATATTATAGGAAGACACATATTGATAATTGTGTGAATGTGAAGGTAACCCAAAAAAGATTATGGTTCAATAATCCCATTACCTTAAATCCAACTTTATTTTGTCTCTTTTCTTCTTCCAGAATAATATGATTATATTTTTAATTTTTTTAAACCTAAGTAAATTATGTTAATTTATATCACTATTTAACAATTATAATCATTGTATTATATTTCTTAATTCCCTTTGTTAAATGGGAAACGTTTTGATATAATGTTTTCTTTAAAAAAAATTCTCTGTTTGATTTCATTTCGATGGTTTTTTCAACGAAACATAAAAATAAGTATAATTTATTCTAGAAGAATAAAATTAAAATATTTAAACATTTATATATCAAAAATAATTTATTATATTTAGAAATATTTTTGGTGTTAAGGAAATAATTGGAAATGTATTTGTTATCGGTTAACCGACTGTTAACAAGACATTGTCCAAAGAGTATGAAAGAGATGTATGATATATAAATACTTCATAATTATAATTTTATAGTAGTTTTACATCATTAATACAATTTTCACGTACTCCATAATTCATCTTAGGATATTTTGTATTGAAATTAATTGGAATAAACTTAGGAGAAGAATAAAATGATAGAAGTATTGATAAAAAATTACTCTTTCCTTGGTGTTTCTTCTCTTGTATGATACTAAAATCCAATTATTATTAGAGTTTACATACTCCATAATGTCACTAAGGATTATAAGAGAATTAAGAGATGGTATTTGGGTAGGTATTTCGATATGGTATGTGTAAGTTAATTGGTTCTCCAAGGGGATGGAGATGGGTTATTTATACTTGTAGATATAGGTATTTTTGATTTAAAATATTGTTTAAAATATTATATCAAAGGTAAAACTTATAATAGTAAAAAAAATTACATAATGGTTCATATATAAATAAAATATAATTTTTAAGAATTAAAACCCATTTATAATTCAAATGAACAAGTTTATTAAAAAGGAAAGGTACAAAAATTGGAAAATATTATATTCATTTAATACTTTAGACTTTAGAATTAAGAAAATTTATTTACATTTAAAAACGAATTTCATTAATTTTGAATGAAATATTTATCAAATTAATTTTTTTTTATCCAACTGTTTTAAAAATAAATTAGTTTATTATTACTGTACGAGTCTTGTGTTTTAAAATACGTCGTTTATGAAAAAATTATATAATTACTACTCACATGAAAATTGAATTTTTTCATACAATTACCAAAAAATAAACCTTGAAAAAATTAAATGTTATTATTTTAAAAATTAAATTAATTTTATGAAAATAATTTTTTAAAATAGTTTATTTTAATTTTTAATATAATAATTATGATTTTTAATAAAATACCCTATAATATAGTTTATTAAAAAAGTGATTTAATATTATTTGAGTTTTTAATCATGATATTTTGTTATGGAAGTATAATATTTTTATTTTTATTTAAATTACTCCTCATAAAAAATTACAACATTTTTTATTATTTTTAGGTCGAATTACTATTCTGATGGTCATTTTACTATTTCGAATGGTCAAGTTACAATTCTGAACAGTTAGGTTACTATTGCAATAGTCATATTACTATTACAACGGTCATATTAACTCCTATAAATACCACTTATTTCTTTTTGTTTCAAAATTCACTACAATTTATCTCAAGGTTCTATATTTCCATTTTCCAATATGTTGATTGGTTTACTTATTTTTTTTCTTTTCCATTATTTATGATTATAACCGATTAGGGTGGTCCAAATTTTCCCATTGATGTTTTTCAATTTTTTCGTTTTTTTCACCTTGTAATATTTTACATTTTAATGTGTTTATTCATTGACTAATGTGATTATTTCTTTAATGAAATAATTTTTTGTTGGTTTCTCTATTTTCTCTATGTGTATAATACTTATATAGTATAATACAGCAACCATTTTTATAGGAAAAATTTATCATTTAAAAATTCAAGGTTATTCTCCTCTTTAGAAAAATTATTATTGAAATTTCAAATCATATTCATGGTTGAGAATAGAGGGTAATTTTATTTAATTATTTCTTCTAGATCCCATATTATGTCTTCATATTTATTGATCTACCACATCAATTTGAAAATATGAGTTCTCATGTTGCATAGAACATTGTCTCTATAACCCAATATCTTCACCAACTACAGCTCATAAAAGAGGTCAATCTCTAGTAGTACCACATATAGATTCAGTACATCTGAGGGTTTAAGAATGTACATTATCAGTATTGATAAGTGGAATGCATCCTGAAGTTGGTCCATGATTCGTGGAAGTTCTAGCTGATAGACAACTTTTCATGTGCGGTCAAGGATATTAAATGGACCAATGTACCAAGGGATAATATTCTCTTTCTTTAAAAACCACCTGAATCTCTTCCATGGTGATTAGAAGGAAAACATTTGTCTCCAACATCAAACTCCAAGTCCCTTCTATCATTGTTACTATAACACTAATGTTGAATCTGAGTATATTTTATATATTTTTGTATGGATTGAACATTCTATGTTATCTCTTATGAAATATTAGATAAAAGAAGATTCTATTCATGAACTTTATCCCAAAAATTAGGATTTATACATCAATTTATATATAGATCTTCATTTTGAGCCATTTAAATACTCATGTGGAAGATGTTGTTACATTAAAACTCAACTAGTTAGAGATTTTGATCCCATCCACCTTTAATTTTTATTGATAAATCTCTCAAAATGAACTCATGTGTCCAAATATTCCTTTCAGATTGGCCATTAGTTTGAGGGTGACAGACCGTAATGAAATTCAATTTTGTATTCAGATCATGTTGAGGACTTCTTCATATTATAGAAGGGAACCTCAGATCATAGTTAGATATGATCGAATATGCTTCCCATATAGCCTCACCACTTACTATAAAAGTATCTTGGAAGGTTACTCATGTGATAAATCTTCCTAAATACTGGTAAAGTGGGTATTCATAGTGATTTTATCAACCATAAATAATCTCACATTGCTTCACTTTGATATCTTCTAGAGACCAGTGAAAAAGACCATGGTGATATTCTCCCATTTCTAGGTGGGTATACGAAATGGGTGTGTCATCCTCTTAGAATTATTTCACTATGATTAAACTTACTAAAAGAACAAGTACCTCGAGATGTACTCATAAATATACTTCATCATATTTTATGATAAGATGTTCTCTCTATGATCACGATACATCTTAGAACTTCTAGGTTGGATAGAGAAAACTAAGCTATATACATTATCAAATATCTCATTCTTTATCTCAGGTGATGAAGGCACAAAAAAGTGTAGTTAAAAATTAAATGAAACCACCTTCATCAATGTGGAACTCATGAATATTCACTTACATTACTTTATTCACCATCTTATGAAGCTCCAAACCATCCCTTTGTACCTCCTTAATCTTCTCTAGGATAGAGGGTTGGGTATTAATTAGATAAATGAAGGATTTATTATCTACCAATATGATTTCCAGATCCATCATTTGTATATCCATGAATATAGAGTCTTTCTCAGTCCACATCATGGATAGAGGAGCATGTTATTTTCTTCTAAGAGCATCATCTACCTTTTTAACCTTTCCCAGATGTTAATGAATAGAGAAATCATAGTCCTTGATTATAAAAATCTTCTTTGATGTCATTGTGATCCTTCTATGTTAATATATACTTTATACTCTTGTGATCTATATATATGACACACTTTTCACCATAGATGTAGTTCCTCAAAATCATCAATGTGAAGATCAAATTTTATCACTGTAGATCATGATCTGAGTAGTTATCATCTTAGATCTTCAACTTTCATGGGGCATAAGCTATTAATTTATCATTATTCATGAGTACACTACTTAATACTTTCATTAAATCGTTACTATATATCACAAAACCTTCCAAAAAATTTGGTAGTTTGAGTATAAGAACAATTATTAGACTCTTTATGAGCTTCTTAAACCTTTCATCACATTCTTACATCCATTCAAATTTACCCTTTTTTTGTTAACTTAGTTCACAAGCTAGTTAATCATGATAAATTTCACACAATGCATTAGTAGTGACCATCAAATCCAAGAATACTATGGATTTATATAACACTAGTGGGTTTGGGCCATTCCTTGAATTTTTTATTTGCAATGTCCATATAAATTCCCTCACTTTTGATCATGTTCCCCAAGAATGTTACTTTCTACATCCACTAGTCACACTTGTTAAACATAGGGTATATTTTAGGCTAACATAATTTTACTAGTTAATCATTAGATTCTTTTCATTTTTCTCCTTGATCTTAGAGTAATTGATAATATAATTGTTAAAGACTACAAAAAAATTATCAAGCTAATATCTAAAGATTATATTCATAAAATCAATGAATATTACATAGGTATTAGTAAGACTGAAGAGAATCTCTATTATATCATAGTGTCTATAACATGTATGGATGTTTTTCTTTTGAACATATTCCTTCTTCACCTTATACTGATGATATTTAAAACTAAGATCCTTAATTGAGAAGTAATAATTTATTTTTTAATGATTGAAAAAGACATCAATCCTATGAAGGGGAAACATTGTATTTATGGTGATCTTGTTGAGATCTTAGTAATCGATACAAAGATACATTGACACATCATTTTTCTTGACAAATAGCATTGACACACCCCGATTTGATGCATTATAGAACATGAACCCTTTGTATAAATTATTTATCAACTACTTATTTAACTCATCCAGTTTGATAGGGTCCATCCTCTAGAGGCATTTGGAGATAGGAGTGGCTCCGACTATAAGCTCTATTGAGAACTCTTCCACATGATCTCGGAGAATATAGGGTAACTTTTCGGTTAATACATTAGTGTGTTTCCCTCACAATGGGAATTTAATCAAGTTTGATAATTTCTTTCAACTCAACCATTTGGGAAAGGTATTATTCTTCAATGAGTCTCAAAACCCAGACCATTGAGAGGTTTTTCAAAGGGAATTCATGATCTTCAGTGCATTTATACAGAAGAATGGGATGGTTTAGAATATATAAATATATTTCATTTTCGTGAAATTTTATGTGAGATCTATATAAATTGACCTAATCCATGCCCATTATAGCACAAAATTCCACCAAGCGAAGTATTATGATATTATATTAAAGAATCTTCTGACATAAACTAACAGGAGAAGATTTAAACACTTGGGTTGAAATGATCACAACACTAAGTGTTTTTATAGATATATATACTTCAAGGTATTGGGGATTTGATTCAATGGTTCAATAAAACCTATAGGATATAAAATAATGCACAAAACCATTATCAAATAAAACATTTTCCATTCATGAGTGAATAGTAAGTGTACCTCATATGACTTCATTTTCATTATCCACTTCAGAATTAGTGATGGAATAAAATTTCCCTTGATCCTTTAGATTTTTTGGTTGCTGATATTGATTACCCTCAAGGACCTGGGTTTTAGTGCACTGGATTACATGGTTACCTTTTTCTTTGTTGTTAAAGCATTGAACCATGGGTGGTGCATTTGGATGTTCCCTTATTTCCTCTATTATATTTTTCATCTTCATCCCATAAAATTGAAATTCATGATCTTGGAGGCCTTCTTTTTGACACTTGAAGAATCTCTATATCTCGTTGATGCAATTCCAATGATGCTTCTTCACATATTTTTTATATGTGTGTTGTTGGATCCTCTTTCCTAATTTTTCATTTGAACTACTAGATTGAAACACCATTCTTATATTATTATCATCATAACCATGATATGATTAGAAAAACAACATCTCTACTTTGAGATCACATCAAACAACTTCTTTACAACTCCTAAAGTCTTGGATAGATAGAGCCTTTTGAAGGTGTTTTTTTAAACCACTAAAGAATCTATCTATTGAGTTATCATTACTAATAACAGTTCTTGAGGACTATATTACAAGGCTTGTTATGTTTACCCAATAATCCCAAAAAGACTCACCTTCCATTGAATTCATCACTAATAATTTTCTTTATATCATTGTTTAAATAGTTTGAGGGAAATACCTATTAAGAAATATTTTCAAAAATTCTTCGTACTCAATCTATTCCATTTCATCCTTCCACTTGGTATTATTAAATAACACCCACCCTTCATCTTCCACTCTATTTAAATAATAGATAACTAGATTCAAATTATTCTTCTTAGAAAATTAAAGAATAGAAAATTTATTCACTATTGAGTTAACCCTATATCCTGTGCCAAGTTGATTAAAAGATCCACTAAATACTAGTAGTTGTTTTGGAATAATGAACTAAAAGGATAATTTCTTATTATTGGGTGAAGGTAGATATTCCACATGGTTTAGGTTATTATTCTTAGCCTGAGTTATTTGGTTAAGCATCTTTATGATGTTTTGAACCCCATCTCCATTCCCATTGGGAATGTTGTTTGGAAATTTTTGTATTGTCACTCTCATAGGGTTTTGGGATAGTTTTTCCGGGTTACCACCATTTTCTAAAATTAAAAATGTTATTAGAAAATATAATTCAAAAAATGATGAATAAATAATTTATTCTAATATGAAATTAAATTCCCAAGTCATATCTTATATGGTCCCTTTATTTAGCCATATTCTAAAACAATGCTTATTGGATGTTTAACTATACTTTAACTTTTCTTAGGGGTTTTCACAAGAATTCTATAATTATAATTCCCAAAAAAAATTAAATTGGGTACAACCGCAAAAGCGGAAAACGACCCAAGGAAGAAAATTACAGTAAATTGCAAGCCCAAATTAATTAAACCTTATCTCTAATACCAACTATAGTGACTCTACTTTGATTATTACATAATTTTAAGGATAAAAACATAATATTTATACATTTAAGGGTCTAAAGGTTTAGTATCTTGATAAAATTAGGCTCATACATAACTTTTACATAATAAAAATAAATAATTATTATAATCCTTCTTCTTTATCCACATAAAATTTATCATTTTATCCTTTTTATATATTTTCACTTGAGGATATGCATAAAAAAGGGGTTAGATAAAATCCCAGTAATGGGAGAGATAATCTAAAAGGAATAAGGGAATGAATCATTAGGACATGGGTAAGAATAATCATCAGTATTATATCATAGGTATGTAATATTCGTCATAATAGTGAGGGAATCATTTGATATTGGAATGAAAAGTGTAATATACATAATAATTAAAAATCATATCCTAGTGTTAAAATACCACACATTGTTGTTTACAAATCTAACACCATGTTCGTGCATAAAAAATATGCATAAATCAGAAAATAATCATTATAAAAATGTTAGGATCATTTTCATTAATAATAAAAAACATCTCATGAGAAAAATAACATTAACTAATGCATTTGATGGCAATATAATTTTGGGGCCACCCATAAATTTATAAATTCTCATAAATCATTTATTCCACATTGAATGTATAAAAATTGTAGTCATGAAATAATCCCATTGAAAAGAATGTGTTTCATAAATTATTTCACATACCATACATCATTGGAAAATATTTAATATTTCCAAATGGAGATGGAGACCATAATTTGGCATAAAAATCATTTTTCATTGTAGAATAATCAACTCACGATGAGTCAAATATTTATTTTTTAAAAAATTTATTTTTGATATATCCTTGAATTTATAATTGGAAATCATTTTGGAAAGGTAAGAGAAAATTTGTATCCATAAAAGTATTGGGAAGTAATATAAAAATTTTATTTTTAGGATATTATAGGAATACCCATTTTAAAAATATTTTCAAAGTGAAGGAAACCCAAAAAAGTGGTTGGGTTTGGGAATCCCCTAACCATAAATCATGATTTATTTCATCACTTTTACACCACTTGAATAATAATAATATATTTGTTAAAAAAAATTAAATAAAGGTGAATTATACTAATCATGTTACTATTTATCAATTATAATAATTATATTATATTTATTAATACCATTGATATAGGGGAAATGTTTTGATATCATGTTTTCTTTATAAAATTCTTGTTTTGCTTGGATTTTGTGGGTTTTGATTAATGTTATTTATACATAACTATAATTAATTTTAAAAGATTAAAATAAATATATTTTTAAATTTATATATGATAAATAATTTATTATTAATATCCATAAGTTCGGTGATAAGGATAGAAATGACAACGTCCTCATTTGCAGTTAACAGGCCATTCATGAGTGATTATTTGAAGAAGATGAAATGCATGTATAGAATATAAATATTTCATAATTATAAAATTTACCATATGTTGAAATAATTAATATAGTTCTAACATAATTCCTAATTAATCTTATAATATTTGGGATATAAATGAATTGGAAAAAAGGGATGAGATGAAGAAAATTAGGGAAGAGTTGATAAGAACTTACTCTTTCCTTTGTTTTTCATATCTTATACGACACTAAAATCACCTGATAATTAGATTTGGTTTAATATAGAATGACTATAAGGATTATAATAGGCTTAAGAGATGGTATTTGGGTAGTTATTTGTCATCGGTAAGTAGAAGTTAGGTGGTTTTTCAAGGAGAGAGAGAGGGGTTATTTATACTTGAGGAGGGGTTTATTCTTGAGTTAAAGTATTGAATAAAATATCATATCCAAGGAAAACCTTGTAATAATAATATTTTTGACATAATGGATCATATATAAATATAATATAATGGTTTTAGAACTTTATACACATTTCTAATTATAATTCACTAGTTTTTTAAAATGGAAAGGTGAAAAAGGGGGAAAATATTATTTAAATGTAATATTGTTCACTTTAGACTTCCGAAAATGTTTTCAGGTTTTTATTGACTTTTAATGAAAAAATTATCAAATTAAATATTTTTTTGGTTGATCTGAAAACTCTAGAATTTATTAGGTAATTATTTCACCATGAATTATTTAATTTAAAAAACACTACTTATCGAAAAAACTGTATTTTTATTATTCACAGAAAAATTAATATATTTTAAAAAAATACCAAAAAATAACCCCTACAAAATTTTGATGTGTTGATTTAAAGAATTAAATTCATTTTATCAAAATAATTTTATAACATAGGTTATTTTTATTTTTAATATAAAAATTACTATTTTTTATGAAGTACGTTTAAATATAGTTTATTAAAATTTTGTTTATATTTTCCCTAAGTTTTCAGCCTTGCAATTTATATTATGGAATTATAATATTTATAATTTCTAAAATGACTCATGTGAAATATTATTTACATTATAGTTTATTATTTTTGGGTCAAATTACTATTCCAAAGGTTAGGTTACTATTCCCAACAACCAAGTTACTATTCCCAATGGTTAGGTTACTATTACAATAATCACATTACTATTCCAATGTCCATATTACCTCCTATAAATACATATAAATTATTTCATTTCACATTCAATGCAATTTATCCTAAGGTTAAATATTTAGATTTTCTAAAATGTTGATTGGTTTACTAATATATATTTTTTCAATAGTGTTGTTCCTGGTAGACATGATTTTATCCTATCAGGGTGATCCAAGTTTTCCCATTTTCATTTTTCTATTTTCAATTTTTTCTGTTGTAATATTTTTAATTTTAATTGGTATACTTATCGACTAATGTAATGATTTTTAATAATGAAATTTTAACACCCCGACCCCATTTACCCAGAGTCGGTTCATTATTACATAACATTGGAATGATCACAAGAGATCAAATCCCAAAAGACTGATTAGTTTAGTAGCCTTTGAAGTACTAGATACGTTCATAAGTTTTACATTACATCATGAAATAAAAACATCAATAATATTTTGTCCCCATTTACCACACTTATATCCTTATAATATCCCTACAGGTCAACCATAAAATATTTCTTCACATCTTAGGAAAAATAAAACAAATAAAGGGGTGATGTCAGATGCTCAGTAAGGATAACAATATAGTGGAATCTTTCATAAATTAGCATAAAAAATTAAGTAAATGTATAATACTAAAACATAAGACTTTTAAACAAAAACTTATACATTATATGGACAATATAAATCAAATAATTCCATTTACTTATTCACATGGATATTCAACTAGTGAAAGAATCACATGCAATATCAATACCCAATTTCATAATTATGGAATGCATAATTCCAGACTTCATAACCACATAGTCAAGGCCTTATGTTAGGACTAAAAATAATATTTTTTGAAGGCCTTGTTCCAAGAAACTATTTTGTCTCATGAGACCTACCAATAAATCGAGGAGCTTTAGCAGACTTCACCCGTCACTTACTACGTCCAATTCATTCCTCATATGAAAAGGTCTAAACATAACATAAACATTTGTATTAAAACTAGCATATGAAATGTCAATACATTATCCATAAACTATGAATGGTGTAAAATAACACATCAACAGTCAAACATATCATGAATCCTTCAATATAATATTTAAGTTTTCTATCATAATAAATCAACTTCAAACAAAATTAAAATCCATCAAAGGATGTTGACATAGATAAAATCAAAACTTTTTTTAGAGAAATATCTCTTTCTATTTTGAAATCATTTAAAAGTTATATAATTATAAAAGAAAACATTTATTTTTAAAATATTCTTATAAGCTTGTATGGGAAGCTTCAACGATGTTATAACGGTAAAAAATAGCCACACCCGTCGTATAAGTTAAAAAAAGACATTCTTACCTTAATTTTATTGAAAAGGTCATAAAGTACCTTGTAAGGAAAACAACAGAAATATTCCTTTCAAAACATATATGTTCAAATAAGGGTATAAATGAATTTAACCCATAGTCTAGTAAATAGTAAGAATTTTTTGAATTACATTTTTAGAAAAACACGAATGTGGATGATAAAGAGGTCCTAGTAGATACTTACGTATTAACAACCTCGGATAAGTAAAGAGATTGTATAATTATCCCTTACCTTGTACTTTTTCTTAGTAGATGGTGTGTTAAAATCTTGTATAATAGTTAACACATTGTTAATAAATAATACAAGAATCATATACATAAATATGATATCATATATGATCTTATAATATTGCTTTGTTAATAATATTATAGTAGTATCATTGTTTCGGGTGTTAACTTATTTGTTTTCCTTTATATGCTTGGCTACGTAAGAAGGTTTGTTATGTATAGGATGTATTTGATTAATATAAAGAATTATATTATGTTTATAAACATTATTTTTAATAATAAAATGAAAATTATTCTTGAATGATTACGATGGGTAATGAATCTCATTGCGTTCGTGGAGATGGTAATCCATATGTACGCACGAGCGACAATATCATTATATTGATTTTGAAATAATTTGTAATTGGATTGTATATAATATATAAATATTCATTAACATGTTATATTTATTATTTACATCAGTTATACTCATTATTATACCCATCCAAATAATGAAGTGTTTGAATAACAAACTACACCATGACATGGAGACGGTAAGTCGTACATACGCACATATGGTGACTTTGTAATCTATAGGATGGATAGAATAAAGAATATGGTTGTACCATATTTATAATAACATCATAGTATGTATAAGGTAATGGATTTATTATTTTGGTATGGAAAAAATGAAGAAAGTGGAAGTGGAAGAAGAAAAGAACTTGAAAGAGGGTGGTGAAATTATTACCTCTTCTACGGGTGTTTCCTTTTGTGTAGATAAAAAGGGATCCTTAGGATGGATTTATGATCAAATTAATGCCTCTAGGTATAAGGGAGGATATTATAGAGGATATTAGGGTCGGGTTTGGCTAAGCAAAATTGTTTTGGATGTGTGAATTTAATAGAAGGGGAAGTACCCTTTTATAAGAGAGGTGAAGGTCACTTTAGGAAAAGCTTGAAATATTATTTTATAATAAAAACATTTCTGGTTTCTAATGGCTCCAAAATGATTTAATTAGAGTATAAGGTTTGGATGGGTCGAAAAACTCCCAACCAATAGGTTCTATACAGTTTTAAGTCACCATATTAACCTTATCTTTTAGATTTAACTCTTAGTTAAATAGTTTGACATTTACCATGTCTCTTGGTATTTTTATATTATATGGTTAATAAACATACTATAACATTCCAAGAGAACCCCAAGTGGTTAATTATTAATATATATAACCTTATATAAGTTTTTTTTTCTGAACATTATATTTTTAGGAATAGTATATCAATTAAAAATATAGTATTTTTTTTAAACTCAATTATGACAATTTTGACACTATTTAGTATTTTGTTTTTGTGAAAATCATAACAACATGATTAATTCGAAAAAAATTAGTTAATAAACCCTAACATATCATATTAACCTAGAAAATTAGTGGAATTCATCATAATTCTCAATTTACATTTATTAGGATATTTATAATACCAATTATTTTCATATTTTATTAATAAGGTAATTATTGCATCATCATTGTGTCATAAATAAATTAAATTAATTAATGTCTAAAACTTATAAATAAATTACCATTTTGTAGGAAATATTTTTATCTTTCTAATGAATATTTATAGTCGAATTTATATTGTGTGTAACCTTATATTAAAATCATTTTAGTTATTAAACTTTGAATTTAACACTTTTAACTCTTCTTTAACTAAAATAATAATAAATTTTATAATCTAATCCATGTGGACCAAAAGGATATTATTTTAATCATAACTTTGTTTTTGGTCGAATTAAACTTATCCAATAGAATCAGTACATGTGTTAGGGTAATTATAATATAATTTTTACCCTTAATTACCCTATTTACTTTTAACCATGGTAAATAAAAGTCAAAAGTTACCATTCACAAAAAATTATTTTCATGTTATTGAACCAAATTTTACTTAATGATGTCAACTGTATCTCTCATATTTTTGAAATTCAACTCACAGAAGCATTAAAATTAAGTTGTATGCAAATTTGTAAATACTCTTAGAAGGTGGGTAAAAGACGATAAAAAGTTCAATAAAATTTTATATATCTAAACTTATTATAAAATGACTCCAATGAATTACATTGAACATATATCGGTATTATGTATCTATTTTTACATAAAATAAATTAAAATAAAATAACTAATTATTGAAATAAATAGTCAATTTTAAACAATAATGCAATGTTTTTAACTATTCATCAAAAATTGAAAGTTCTCAGAAAAATACCCAAAATTCACCCTAAGCTAATTTTGATATTCCGAATCCAAAAATGAATTCCATTTTGAAAATTAAAATTTTTAAAATTTCAAAAAGTGGGTATTATTATTCATAACGACTAGTTCCATTAATCGTGTAGTGTTAAAACTCCAAGTTGCAAACAGCGCAAGCTAATGCATTGTTCAAAGAGAAACGTATCGTGGAAGCTTGGGGTGGTACATTCTCCCCTCCAAAAAATAATTTCATCTTCAAAAATTTCTAGAATATTACTGCATAAAAAGAATTGGGAGGTTCTTCATCAAAAGTTCCTCAGGTTCCCACGTTGCCTCTTTGATCTTATGGTTTCTCCATAGAAATTTTACCAGACTAGTCGTCCAGTTTCTCAGCACCTGTTCTCTTGTATCAAGAATTTTAACACTCTCTTCATAATAAGATAGATTAGGTTCCATTTCAATTTCCTCATAGGTGAGTACATGCGTTGGGCCAGACATTTATTTTCTCAACAGTGATACATCGAACACATCATGATCTTTGGAGAGACTTGGAGGCATTTCCAAAGGATAATCTATAACTCCGATTCGTTCTAGAATTTCAAAAGGTATGATGTACCTAGGACTCAATTTACACTTCTTACCCAAATGTATAACACCATTCCATGAAGATACCTTCAAGAAAACATGGTCTCCTACTTGAAATTATAAATCCTTTATTCGGTTATCAGTATAGCTCTTTTTCCTACTTTGGTCTGCTTTGATGTGGGTGTGGATAACCTTCCCATTTTCCATTTCTTCCTCAACAAGTTCCGGGCCTATGAGTTTTCTTTCACCAACATCAACCCAAAAAGTTGATCTGTGACATCTATTTCCATATAATGCTTCATATGGTGCCATCTGAATACTTGAATCGAAGATATTGTTATAGGAAAATTCTACCATAGGTAAATATTGATCCCACATACCTTGAAAGTCAAGTGAGAAAGATCTCAACATTTCTTATAAGGTTTTAATAGTCCATTCTGATTTTCCATCAGTTTGAGGGTTGTAGGCGGTGCTCAAACAAAGTTTAGTATCCAAGGACTTCTAAATACTTTTCCAAAATCTTGATGTAAAATGGGGATCACAATCAGGAAAAATCGATAGGGGTACTCCATGATGTCTTACAACTTCATTAATATATATTCTTGACATACGTTCAAGTGGTAAATCTTCTCTTATAGAAAGAAAATTTTCTCACTTGGTAAGATGATCAACCATGATCCATATTTCATCATTACATCTAGGATAATTTGGATCCCCATGTCAAATTCCATCATAATATTATCCCATTTTAACTTAGGTATGGGAAGAGGTTGCATGAATCCTCCAGGCTGTTGCCTTCCATCTTTCACTTGTTGACAAACTATACATCATAACACAATATTAGAAATCTCCATCTTCATGTTGTCCTACTAAAAATGTTCCTTCAAATCTCTATACATCATGGTTCTCTCAGGGCGTATATAGAAATTGGATCTATGAGCATCATCCAAAAATTCCCTTTTTAAATTAGGTAAGTTAGGAACAAAAAGTCCCTTACAAAATTTAAAAATTCCATCTTCATATATGAAGTCACTCAATATCCCATCATTCAAAGATTTAATCTTCTTTGGAAAATCCTCATCACCAGTCTAAGAACTCTTTATCATTTCTTGTAAATATGGTTTGGAAACCATTTTAAAAAGTATTGATGTTTCACCTTCCATGGTTATTCCCATATCGATATTTACTAGATCCATGAAAATAGGATCCCTTTCAACTCTCATCTTGTTCAAAACTCCATGATCCTTTCTACTCAAAGCATATGCCACCTTATTTTCATTCCTTGGGTGGTAGTGTATAGTGAAATCATAATCCTTGAGTAGTTCAATCAGTCATTTTTGCCTCATGTTGAGTTCTTTCTGTGAGAAAATATACTTCAAACCCTTGTGATCAATATAAATCTCACATTTATCACTATAGAGATAGTGTCTCCATATTTTCAGAGAAAATATTGCAGTTTATAACTCAATATCATGAGTAAGATAGTTTTTCTCATGAATTTTTAGCTATCGTGATGCATAGGCAATAACTCTATCATTCTGCATAAGGACACAACCAATTCCTTTCTTTGAAGCATAACTATAAATAACAAACCCAT
The DNA here is from genome assembly GCA_963277665.1 of Viscum album. Classification (NCBI taxonomy): domain Eukaryota; kingdom Viridiplantae; phylum Streptophyta; class Magnoliopsida; order Santalales; family Viscaceae; genus Viscum; species Viscum album. The sequence goes on from OY728156.1 coordinate 1,282,350,999, forward strand.
CATTCCCTGGTGGAAGAGTCAATATAGGAGCATTGACTAATCTTATCTTTAGTTATTCAAAACATTCTTCACACTCTTTTGTACAAACAAATTTAACCCCTTTATGTGTGATCTTGGTTAATGTGTTATAAAACCGGGAAAAATTTTGGATGAAACGTTGATAATAACCTGCTAAACCAATAAAACTTTGTACCTCAGTTATAATCGTCAGTGCTGGAAATTATAGGATTGCCTTGGAATTTGAAGGATAAACAGAGATTCCATCCTTAGAAAAAATATGTCCAAGAAAATAAATCACATGAAGCCAAAATTCACACTTGCTAAACTTCCCATATAATTCATTTCTTCTAAGAGTCTTTAGAATAATGCACAAGTGATTTTCATGATCTTCATAGATTTTGGAGTATACCAAGATATCATTAATAAATACCACTACAAATTCATCAAGATATTCCTTGAAAACTCTATTCATTAGATCCATGAAGATAGAGGGTGCATTAGTCAATCCAAGAGGCATTACTGTAAACTCGTAATGCTCGTACCTAGTTCGAAATGTTGTCTTCAGAATGTCTTACTTCTTCACGCACAACTGATGGTATCCAGATCGAAGGTTAATCTTTGAAAAATATTGAGCTCCATGAATTTGATCAAATAAATCATCAATGCGAGGTAGGGGATACTTTTTCTTTATTTTTATAGCATTGATCTCCCTGTAGTAAATGCACAACCTCATAGATCCATCTTTCTTCTCAAAAAAAGGACAAGGTATCCCCATAGAGAAACACTAGGGTAAATAAATACCTTATTACTCAATTACTCTATTTGTTTCTTTAGTTCCACTAATTCCATAGTGGTCATTCTATTAGGTATCTTCGATATGGGCCTTGAACTAGGAATTAAATCAATAGAAAACACAGTTTCTCATTTTGGAGGATGTCCAAGTAATCCTCTAGAAACACATCAACATATTCTTGCACAATAGGTATGTCCTCTATTCCAACATTATTTTCCTCACCCATAGTTATTTTGTTCTCTTCTTCCCCAATAATTGAATTTAGTAGAGCTACAAGGGGTGGATCTAGATAAGAATCAGGTGGTGACATTTCTGCTCTAAAGATAAGGTACTCCTTATCATCATCGAAAATTGTAACATCCTTCTTCTTATAATAAATTTTACATCATGGACCGAAATCCAATCCATTCTGAGGATTATATCAAATTCAATCATGGGTATCATGATGAGATCAGTAGATAAATAACATTTATATTCCCTAATGGGAATTGATTCACAAAACTTTATTGTGATGATACTTCCCTTAGGTGTTTTGACTGACAACTCCCTTGTTAAGTAAAATTTAAAATATCTAATTTTCTTAGAAATCTAGGAAGATGTGAAACAATACAATGATATAGAATAAAATAAAGCATTAGCTAACCTTGAGGAAACCATTAAATTACATGCCACCATGTCTTTCGGAGCTTCAACCTTAATAGTAGTGATCGTATAAGATTGACCTTTCTCCCTTGGCCTTTTTTGAGGTAAGTTCCCTTAGAGATTAGGAAATTCATTTGCATAATACCCCTTTTCTATATAATTGTATCATTCAACATTGACAACCTCAATCTTCTCCCTACAATCACGATCTTGGTGTCCTTTTTCACCACACTTGTAATAGACTCACATTCCCTTCAGGAAAGTACCGGGATGTTTCTTCCCACATTTACCGCAGGATGTATATTCAACTTTTCCATTCTTTACCTTATTTCTATTTCCATAGTGTTCAACAGATCTCTTTTTCTCTATATTTTCTTTAAAGTTGTAAGACTTAGAGAATTCATTTTCTGGGTTGATAGCGCATGAGACTATATCTTCATACGATGAGAAGGATTGTGAGACTAATTCTCGATGGAGAAATAGTTTTAACCAATCAAAGAATCGATCAATATTACTCATCGGGTTACATATATAATTTGTTACATGCTTTGGTAACCTTGTAAAGTTAGCCTCATACTTTGCGACATTCTCATCCTTCTTTTACCTCAGACTCAGAAATTATCTTTCCATATCTACTTGATGGTTACGAGGAAAGTATTTTTCTAAGAAAATCTCCATAAACTCCCTCCATTCCATGTTTGAGACTTCTTCATCTTATTTTGTGCTTTGTATTAATGATCACCACTGATCAACATCTCCTATGAGGTGATAAACTACCATGAAAACTTTTTCCCTTTCAATACACCCCAAAGCATGAAATATTTTCTCTAAGGAATTTATCCATTGCTTAGCTACTAATGGATTTGTACTCCCATTGAATGTTGGTTGTTGTTTCCTCATAAAGAGATCTAAAATTGATCCTCTACTTTGTGGATCAGGGTTCCCCATACGCGTAAGGTTATTATTCATAACCTAAGTGAGTTGTCCAAGTATGGTGATAAGCTAATCAGAACCAGTTGCATCACCATATCCACTATAATTATCTTGAGTATAAGGGAAATTCCTACATGGATTACGTGCATTGATACAGTTTCCATTCCTTCCATTAGGTTCCATTTCTAAACAATGGCATAAAATAGATTAGTTTATGAATCGCAATACATAATTCCAAACTTGTAAAACACTTAACATAAATTGAACAGTTTATAGATATAATCCATAATCATAAAAATGTTTTCTTTCAGAAGTTATATACTCATAAATCCTTCATAATGGTTTGTAACCAAAATGTAAATTATACTCAACATATCCCCCATGAGTGTCGTAACCAAGAGTGCAGCAAGGCCCGTTGTCGTGCACCGGTTCCCATTTGAGTCCAGATCAAAGTGGTGTTTTCAGGTTTTACCCCTGGGTATATCTGTGCTAGAGCTACCTCTACCTTCTCGTATTCAAACAAGTATGTATTGCTTGGAAAACTCACAAAATATCAACATTACCAAAATTCTAGGAAGTTCTTCTATACTAATCCTCAAAGTCTATCTTAGGGTAATGTTCTCTAATCAGAGTTTTTATAAATCTAGCTTCCAAGGTTTGTAATAATCTTCCTATGATACTAATTGTAATTCCCTAACCCCAGTTACCTAGAGTTGGTGTATTATTACATAACATTGGCATGATCCCAAAGGATCAAATCCTGAAATACAGATCAGTTTAGTAGCCTTGGAAGTACTAGATACATTCATAAGTATTAAATTACATCATGAAATAAAAACATCAACAAAATTTTGTCCACATTGACCACACTTATATCCTTAACCTATCTCTGCAGGTCAACCATAAAATATTTCTTCACATACTAGGAAAAATAAAACATATAAAGGGGTGAGCTCAGATTCTTTGTAAGGATAACAATATAGCAGAAACTTTCATAAATAAGCATAAATAATTAAGGCAATGTATAAGAATAAACATAAGCCTTTTAAACACAAAATTCTATGTAATATGGCCAATATTAATCAAATAATTTCATTTAATTATTCACATGGATATTCTACTAGTCGAATAATCACATGCAATATCAATATCCAATTTCATAATAATGGAATGCATAATGCTAGACTTCATAACCACATAGTCAAGGCCTTGTACCAAGACTACAAATAATATTTTGTCAAGGCCATGTTCCAAGACACTAGTTTTTATCATGAGACCTACTGATGCATCGAGGAGCTATAGAGGGCTTCACCTATCACTTACTAAGTTTAATGCATTCCTCATATGAAAAGGTTTAAACATAACATAAACATTCGCATTAAAACTAGCATAAAAAATGTCAATACTTTAACTATAAACCATGAATGGTGTAAAAATAACACATCCACATTCAAACATATCTCAAAAACTTCAATACAATATAGAACTTTTGTATCAAAATAAATCAACTTCAAACAAGCTTAAAATCTATCAAAGGATGTTGATATAGATGAAATCAAAACGTTTTTTTAGAGAAATATCTCTTTCTATTTTGAAATCATTTAAAAGTTATATAATTATAAAAGAAAAAAATTATTGAGAAAATATTCTTATAATCTTGTATGAGAAGCTTCTATGATGTTATAATGGCAGAAAATAGCCACACCCGCCGTATAAGTTAAAAAAGACATTTTTACCTTAATTTTGTCAGAAAGGTCATAAAGTACCTTGTTTGGAAAACGAAGGAAAGATTTATTTCAAAAAATATATGGTAAAATAATGGTATAAATGAATTTAACCACAATTTTAGTAAATTGTAAGAATTTGTTTAATTAAATTTTCAAGAAAACATGGATGTGGATGATAAAGAGGTCCCAGTAGATACTTACGTATTAACAACCTCAGATAAGTAAAGAGATTGTAGAATTAACCCTTATCTTGTACATTTACTTAGTAAATGGTATGTTAACATCCTATATTATAGTTAAAACATTGTTATTAAATTATAAAATAATCATATACATAAATATGATATCATATATGATCTTATAATATTGCTTTGTTAATAATATTTTAGTAGTATCATCGTTTCAGGTGTTAACTGATTCATTTTCCTTTATATGTTTGGTTATTTAAGACATGTTTGTTATGGATAAGATGTATTTTATTTATATAAAGAATTATATTATGTTCATAAACATTATTTTTCATCATAAAATTAAAATTATTCTTGAATGATTAAGATGGGGAATGAATCTAATCGCGTTCGTGGATACGGTAATCCGTACGTATGCACGAGCGACAATATCAATATATTGATGGTGAAATAATGTGTAATTGGATGGTATATCATATATACAGAATCGTTAAAATGTTATATTATTTATTTACATAAACTATACTCATTTTTATACCCATCCAAATAATGGAGTTTTTGAATAACAAACTACACCACGACGTGGAGACGGTAAGTCGTACGTACACACCTATGGTGACTTTGTCATTTATAGGATGGATAGAATAAAGAATATGTTTGTACAATTTTTATAATAGCATAAAATTATGTATAAGGTACTGGATTTATTATTTTGGTATGGAAACAACAAATAAAGATGAAGTGGAAGAAGAAAATAACTTGAAAGAGGGTGGTGAAATTATTACGTCTTCTTCGTGTGTTTCATTTTGAGTTGACCAAAATGGATCCTTAAGTCGGATTTATGATCAAATTAAGGCCTCTAGGTAAAATGGAGGATATTTGAGAAGATATTTGGGTAGGGGTTGGCCAATACAAAAGGCTTTGGAGGTGTGAATTTAAGAGAAGGGTAAGTTCCCTTTTATAAGAGAGGTGAGGGTCAGTTCAGGAAAAGATTGAAATATTATTTTATAATAAAATAATTTTTGGTTTATAATGTATAAAAAATGATTTATTTATTGGATAATGTGGGTATTGGTTGAAAACCTCTCAAAAAATAGGTTTTAGATAGGTTTAGGTGGCCATATTAACCTTATCTTTTAGATTTAACTCTTAGTTAAATAGTTTGACATTTACCATGTCTCTTTGTATTTTTATATTATATGGTTAATAACCTTACAATAACAAGAAAAGAGAACCCCAAGTGGTTCATTATTAATATATATAACCTTATCTAAGCCCTTTGGCCAAACCTTAGTTTTTTAGAAATATTATATCAATTAATAATATAGTATTTGTTTTAAAACTCAATTATGTCAATTTTGACACTATTTAGTATTTGGTTTTGGTGAAAATCGTAACAGTAGGATTACTTCAAAGAAAATTATTTAATAAACCCTAAAATGTCATATTAACCTATAAAATTAGTTTAATTCATCAGAAGTCTCAATTTACATTCATTTGGTTATTTATATCTCAATTATTTAAATATTTCATTAATAAGGTAATTACTGCATCATCATTGTGTCATAAATAAATTAAATTATTTAATTTATAAAAAATAAAAATAAAATACCATTATGTATTAAATATTTTTATATTTATAATGAATATTTATAGTCGAATTTATATTCTGGTTAACCCTATATTAAAAATGTTTTAGTTATTAAACATTGAATTTAACACTTTTAACTCTTCTTTAAATAAAATAATTATAAATGTCATAATCTAATCCAAGTAGACCAAAAGGATCATATTTTATTCCTAAGGTTATTTTTGGTCGAATTAAACTTATATAATATAATTAGGACATGTTTTAGGATAATTATAATTTCATTTTTACCGTTAATTACATTATTTACTTTTAACCGTGGTAAATAAAAATCAAAAGTTACTATTCAAAATATATCATTTTCATATTATTGAAAAATCTTTTACTTATTAATGTCGACCATGTTTATAGAATTTTTAAATTCAACTCACCGAAGAGGTAAAATTAAGTTTTATGCAAATTTGTAGATGCTCCTAGAAGGTGGGTAAAAGACAGTAAAAAGTTCAATAAAATTTTATATATCTAAACTTATTATAAAATGACTCCAATGAATTACATTGAACATATAAATTTATTATGTATCTATTTTTACCTAAAATAAATTAAAATAAAATAACTAATTATTTAAATAAAATGTTGGTTCTAAACAATAATGCAGTATTTTTCATTATTCATCGAAAATTGAATGTTCTAAGAAAAATACCAAAAATTCACCCTAAGATAATTTTGATATTACAAATCCAAAAATGAAGTCAATTTTGAAAATTAAAATTTAGAAAATTTCAAAAAGTGGTTATTAATATTAAAAATGGCTAGTTTCATTGGTCGTGGTGTGTTAAAACTCCAAGTTGCATACAACGCAAGCTACTACATTATTCAAAAGGAAACATACTATGGAAGCTTGGGATGTTACAGAAATAAACTATTGTTGGTTTCTTTATATGCTCTATGTTTATATTACATATATAATATAATTTAATACACATTTATTCAAGAAAAAATTTCATTTAAAGATTATGGGTCATTACATATAATCTACCCACTATATTTTTTATACCCACACTACTAGCCGACAGCCTATAACATACGAGGAGGCATGCCTGAAGTCATATATATAAGATCATATGTTTTTTTACAAGGTTGTAATTTCTAAAGAAATTTGATCTTTTCATTTTTTAGATGGACAAATCATAAATAGAGTATATAAATATAATTCTAAGAGTTTGAATAAAAAAATTGTGGTTTTTGGATAAGGTTTAAGGCCTGAGAGATGTATCAATTGTTTGGATGAGTCTTAAGAGTTACAGGATCCAAAAGCTTGATTTTTTGGACAAACAGGAAGGGGTGTGCAATTTTTTGAACAATATGGCCCTTAATGGGGGTGTCACATAGTTTTTCTAAATAGTCCAAGGTGGGGTGAATGGATATGAAACATTTCTATAGTAATTTTTTTTAATACCCATAAATGATCTATGTATCATTGAGAGTGGGAGGGGTGAATTAGTGATTCATTTTTATTTTGTGTTTCATTAATTTTGAAACAACCACTACATCCCATTAAATATTTATCAAATTTCTGAAAACAAAACAATCACATATTCATAGGAACATAAGTATTTACAAGGTTCACTACCCAAAAAGAGTAGCTACATCCTTGGTATGATTTACAAAAAATCCAAAACAATATAATCAACTAGAAAACAACTCTTTTTTGTGGTTACAACAAGTTTTTAAAATAATTCTTGTGATTATTCTAGAACTGATTATGTTGAACAAGTTTGTGTAACAAGTTAATAAATTATCACTAGTTTGTTCAAAATGAGTTATTGTACTTCCTTATCAACTTCCCAAAAGTAGGAAAGAATTTCACTCATGGTCTTTTGTACAAAAACTTAGTCTGATAGCTCTATCCAATTCCCCAATCTAGTAAATAGATAAGAAATAATACTCTGGAAACAATTTTGAACCCCTTAAAACATTCCAAAAGAATCTACATCCAACGGCTTATTTTGATCCCATAACCCTCTATTTTTATTATTTTTATAACAAACATCCTCTGTAATACTTAGTTCAAAAATATCTTATCTCTTCCAAGGATTTCATAACTTTTTCTATATCTCTCCACATGTGAACAATACTTCATTATTAGAAAGTAAAATATACTTCCTTCAATTTATTGGAGTGAAAAAAGTTGGTTGGTTGTGAATCTAAAAATATTTTCCCATTCAATTTTTTTTTTCAAAACTTGAATTTAATTTCCACTTAAACTTCACCTTTGACTCATTAATAAATTCAATTCACTTATCAAATCTTATCAAACCTTCTTGAATCTTCTAAAAAAATCACGTATAATTAATATTTTCTAACACTTCTCCAGTCTAATATAATTTCATGTTCTGATTCAACTCTTCATCATCATGAAAACTTATGGTCACTCTGATTTTCTTTACTAACTTGAAAATATTATAATAATTGAAGACTTCCCATTACGATGCTCTGTATCAGAAACTGAGATATATGAAACTTTTAAACCTTTGTTCCTTGAATATTATTCCATCTAATTTAGACTTTTGTTGCTATTATATTCCCATTAATATCATTGTAAGTTCTAAACATACAAGAACCCACATTAACAAAACTTTGTAAAAACCATTCAAAAAATTATCCTTTTCTTATTCTCTATTGGTTGATGATCCTTCATTCGATTACATATCAGTGTATTCCTAAATTTGGTGGACCATTCTCTATATTACTATGATGTATTAGTTCCAATTCCAGTCTCATGAATCATAGCCACTTTCTATCTGATGACTCTTGACACACTAAGAAAACAAATTTATTCTTTTTCACATGACCTCACTTCCTCTATAAAATAATTCTTTTATCATGAATTATTAATTAATTTTAGAACATGAGGATCAATATATCATCATCTTATTTACACTTTAAGGTTTTATGAATTTGTATCCTTTCATCACCTTCTTTCATTCCATCCAAACCTCAATCTGATTGGCACGACTTGGACTAAATCGACCACATTTTCTCCCTTTATTCCACAAATCATTCATAAAATGTTTCTAAACAACTTTTTATATATGATAATTAAAAATAAGAAATTCATCATTAGAATTAGTATGGAGATAATCAAAATCCAATAAATTTTATCATACCAATCGAAAAATTCTTTCTGAACACAATATGAGTCTAGAAACCAACTTCTTTTATAAAAATTACTCAAACCAAAAAATTAAAACAAATAGTCTTTATTATAAAATCCTTGAATGATCTTGTAATTATGATGTCCCCTTTAGTAACTATATTCTGATCATTAAAACTTACAAAGTGAATTTATTTCTCTGTAATGACAAAAAAAATACGAAACAATAAACACAAACTTCTTTCATCAACCAAACAAAACTTCTATGCAACTTGGTCCCAACAATATACCCCCTTTCATTTTATTATTAACCAATGTTCATAAATCACTAAACATTGTAACCTCAAGAAACTGATCAATTATCAACAATTCTAAGCATACATGTGTGAAATCATTATAGAAATCAAGAATCATTGATAGTAAAGGCCATTCTGTCCAAAAGTAATGATTTACAAAATTTTAATGTCTTTAACCTTCCTATAGAAACAAAATTCCTATAACCATCTCAAAAAACTATTAGAATAGTTCACACACTTACATGATGAGTTCACATCATACCCAAAAATCCACCTAAATACATGATTCATTAAAAGGTTTAGCATTATAGATTTATGAAACATTACCCCTTTAGAAAACACTATCAAAATACTATATGAGTTAGGGGACATAAACACATACCTCAACCATAGATATAAAGATGCTAGATAATTATGTTCAACCTAAATTTGAAAAAATTATTCCTCTGATAATGGATTTGTAAAAATGATAGTTACTTGTTATGATTATAGGAACATACTCCATCTTGAGTTCATTCTTTTCCAATTTCTCTTTTATAAAATGATATCTGATATCAATATGTGTTGAACTAGAATATTATACAGGGTTTCTTATAAGTTTAAGGGAACTATGATCATCACAACCCAAGATTTTAGGGGAATTCACTTCAATAAGTATATATTCCAACTGATTCTTCATCTATGTAAGTTTTGTGGAAGATTGAGTGGAAACAACATACTCAACTTTATCCATGCTAAGAGTTAGTTAATATTGTTTCTTAGTAATCCAAATTATATAATTGTTCCCCAAAAAGAAAACTCCGCCAAATGTGTATCTTATACCATTCACACTTCCGGCTAAATCATTATCTCTATAACCAAATGAATTATTTCTTTCTGAGTTATCATACCTAATTCCAAAATCTGTTTTGCCATTAATATATTTGAGAATTATTTTTTCATCCAATATATGTGATTATTTGGTATCACTTTATAATATTTCACATAATGTAACAACATAAAAAATGTGTGGTCTTGTGGAAGTAAGATAAAAAACATCAAATCAACTTCCAAAACTATTCAAAGTCTTACCTATAACATATTTAGTCAACATTATTCCAACTGAAATTGGTTGGGAAAAAGTTTTCAAAATTTACATTATGAAAATATTAAGAATTTATTTAGATTAATTTTCTGGAGAAATAAATATGAATTTCTTCTATTTTAGGATTTGGAACCCAAAAAGGTTTTTCATTTCACTAAGCATGGACATCTTAAAAAACTTTTCTATGTTTTATGAAAATATTTCACAAGTTCATTCAATATTCTCAGCAATGATAATATCATCAACAAAAAACTAACACTGAGGGAAATATCCTGACTATCATTTATGTAAAGATTACTATCAACCCTTTCTTTTTTGAAGTTCAACATCATTAAAAAAATATACAATTTGGAATACCACACACTTAGACCTTTCTTTAGCCCATACAAGGCTTTATTCAGCTTACACACATAACTTTCATCCTACCCAATAAAAAAACCACACAGTTGATCAATATAAACTTCTTCATCAAGTTCCCCATTCAAGAAAGATGACTTCACATCCATCTAAAAAAATTTATAACTTTTTCATGCAAGAGTATCATGAAAGATTATAAATATTTATAACATTTCAACTAGAGAAACACCCTCATCAAAATAAATTCCATTAATTTTTTAGTATCCTTTTCACATTATACTTCCATTTTTTCTAATTAATTCACTATCTTCCTTAAACTTATTTTATAACGCACTCATTGTGCTCATAATTTTTTTTTCATTTGGTTTAGGTATGAGTTCCTAGGTATCATTCTGATCAATATAATCCTACTATTCATTCATAGCTTGAATCCATTCAGAATTCTCAAAATATTCATTAACATATTTCGGATCTACATTTGAATACAAAGAGTAATTTTTAACAATTTTTGATGTTCTTCTTGTTTTAATCCTTTGATATTGGTCACTAATAATGTTTTTAGCTTCCACTTACTTCCTTATCCTAGAATGAGATATATGAAATTCCTCCTCATCAATAGAGGTAATTGAATCATATTATTTCATTTTTATGGTATCAATATTTTTAGAATCATTATATATTTGTGTAATAAAAATTCATCCATCCACTTTATCTTCATCATCTGAATGTTTCTGTGAAACATATTCCTCATATTTTTCATGGAATTTCACATCAAAAAAAAATCATCCAATCTTCCTGTCTCTTTTTTAAAACATCTATATCCTCTTCCATCTAGAGAATAGATAAGAAAGACTCCATATTTAACTCTCTGATAAAAATTCCCATGGTCTCAACATTTTTTAATTATGATGATGGGGCTCTAAAAAACTCTTAAGTGTTTCAAAAATGGAGTTTTTTCCTAGAAATTTTAATAAGAAGTAATATCATAACATTTCTTATAGAGACATCAGTTCTGAATATAAATAGGCATGCTCATAGATTGCCTCCAAAAGTAATGAGAAAGACTATGTTCATGTATCATCGGATTCCCAATTCCATACAAAATTCTATTATTACCCTCAATATCACCATTTGTTGGAGGTGTATATGTTGTAATGAACTGAAACTAAATTCCTTGATTATCAAGATAATGAATAAAATATTCATTATTATTCCCACCAGCATTTTTAGGCCTCAAATTATTCACATTATTCCCACATTCCTTCTCAGATCTTCTCCTAAATCTCTTAAGCATATTTTGAGCTTCCAATTTAGGTTTCAAACACATAACAAAATTAATTTTAGTGAAATAATCAATGATACAAATGATGTATTTATCTTTGAATATTAACTATTTTCTCATCGATTGACAAATATCATAAGGATTACATTCTAGGGGCTATGTTGAATGATTATTAACTGTATAATGCAGTGTGTTTTTTATCTTACCTTTCTAAAAAAATTTGAAACACCAATACATTCTTCTTGACTTTTTAGAAATATCTTGGACACTACCTTGCTTTGATATCTTTCACATGTTTCATTGATACATATATCCCAACCTTTTATTCCACAATTTGTTCTCATCCATCATGATAATGTAACATGATTTTTGAATATCACCAATTTGAAACAAGTTTCCTTTTGTGAGTTGACCTCTTGTAATAAATTTTATATCTTCCCATAATTCCAAAACAAAACCAATTTTTCTAAAAACAATAATATTTTTGTCATCTAAATGTTGGGAAATAGTCAACGGATTGTGTTTCAACCCATCAACAAATAAATATTTCTTGGATTTCCACTTTTCTTCTTCAATAATTGTATATCTAATACCTCTGATTCTGAGGGATTCATCATTGAAAATGTCACCCTTCCTTGTTGGAAATATTTCACAATCTTTAAAAATTTCAAATCTCATGTCATATGAGAAGAACACCCACTATACAAGATATAGGGTCATTCTCATTTCGTATATTGGAGATAATTTTATACAACAAGATCCTTTTATTTACCTTTATATTTCTTCAAATTTGGATTTTGATAATTATTATAAACATTTTTTTGTGCTGATAACAAAACAAAAACCCCTTTTTAAAGATGTTTAGGTTGTTCACATCCTTCACTAATAGTTTCCAAATGTTAGAATATATTCTCAATATTCAACACATCTTTATAAGATTTCTTACTTTGAGTGGATTGAATCCCCCTCAAAATTTATATTCTATATTTTTTGGGATAATTTTAATGTTTTTTATTAAACCAACACATTTTTTCCATATATCCATATCGACCTCAATACCAGAAGTAACCATAGAAGGAATCCATTCCTATATGGGTTTCATACTATGTAAAACCATGAATATGTTTCTGAGAAACTTTATTATCATTCAGATTAGAATATTGTTGAGTCAAAAACATTATATCATCTACCAAAATATTCTTCTTCAATTAATATTTATTCCCAACCTTATTAGAATCAACAGCAGTTGAAAATTTTCAAACTAAATTTTAATTAAGAAATTATGAACTTCAAACTTTTAGTTTTTGGATACATACATGATTTTATCAACCTTATTATTCTTAGAAATGACATAAAATATCTTCTCAACATTTGAAGGTAAATTATGATATTTCTTAGGTTCACATTTTCTAGATATTTCATCATCTAAAGATATAGAGTTATTGAAACTTGTAACTCCTTATTCAATTTTATAAAACATTTATTGAACAAGTTCCCAATAATTCTCATTCTCCTTCAAGTTTAAATTAATAAGTTCATTATAATTATTATCTTTCTCAATATACTTCTTCATAAAATCAATTTCTTCATGTAACTTAGCATTTTATTCATGTAGACATTCATGATTTTTTCTATATGAATTTTATTCTTCAACTTCTTGATTTCTGTTTGACGTATAACAATATTTATCAGACATTATTTTTATTCTCTCTTCCGGTGAAAATTTAACTCTATCTCTTAATATTTATAACTAATGCTATCAAACTCTCCATGATTTACTATTGCAATGTAAGTACATTTTCTAGAAACTACAGTAAACATTCCAGCCTCATCTTCACTTTCTTTTTCTTCATCATCTATAGATAGAAAGCTTATCCTTTTGGATTTTAAGAACAATCTATTTTTTAACTTATAATAATATTTTGAATTATCATCATATTTCATCCCATATCATCATGGTTATCTATTATCTTCCCCACTATCTTCCTTGTTATTTCTTCGATGGAAATTTGCAAAAATGATCCCAAAAAAATATAAGGTACATTTCCCATTATAAATTCTTATAACTCTTTTCACATTTTTAGAAAACAAGTATAGAAACTCATTATGATTGTTATATACCTCATTATTAGATTCAGAGTCACTAAAATCTTCGTCTTCAAGAAGCTTCTTTTAATTTTCATACTTGATATCTTTAATGGAAAGGTCTTTATTCACTTTTTCCCCATTCATAACATTAACCATTATCATTTCACAAGTAAGGAGATTACCATGACATTTATCTCGGGATGGAGTTTCAGGATCGCTATCTTCCTAAGAGGAATGTTTGGCATTAATATTTTCTAGAAAAATTCGGAAGATCTTTTAAACAATAGGCGAGTCTTCTAAATTCTCACAAAGACATATTATGGTGATAATAATATCATAAACCCTTGTAAAGAACTTACCAAAATATTTATACTCACCCATTTTCATATCTTCATACTTAAACCTATAGATTTTTAACTGTTCCTTCCTCACCATTATATCACCTTGATAAAAAATAGTCATCTTTTCCTAGATACCTTTAGCTATAGAAACTCCCTTCATTCTTATAAAATAACTTATAAAAAGTTATGAGGGTAAATAATTATTATATCTTCTATAATTTTCCATATTCTTCTTATTTATAGATGTTAGAGGAAAAAAATTTATAAATATTATAAACTCAATATATACTAGCTTCCAAAAATTAATACCCAAAAGACATAAGATATAAAATCATTATATCTTTTCAGATATGATAGTAATTTCATTCAAATACTAGAATCCCATTACTATTCACATAATTTATATTTCCTATAACAAATTTTCTTCAAAAAAATTAGAAAATAATAAATGAATGGAAACTCGTTCTGATACCACTTGTTAATGTCCTACTAGGATGAATATATCACTAATAGAGGGAGTAGGTAAATCAGTTATATATTTTTCTTTTAGGATTCCATTCTTTTGAAACAACCTTAATCTCATATTAAATATTATCACTTTTTTGAAACAAAATAATCACACATCCACAAGAACACAAGTATTTTCAATATTCACTACTCAAAAAGAGTATATACAACCTTAAAATGGTTTGGAAACAATAAAAAACCATATAATCCATTAGAAAAAAATATTTGGTTTGGATTAAAAATGTAGGAAATGCCCTTATACTTGTGTATCACTATGATGTATACAATAGTGAGTGTGCTTCTTCGAGCATGAATGATGTAAAAAAAAGTTTGTGTAACAAGTTAAGAAACATTCACCAATAGGTACAAAACTAGTTAATGTGATTACTTATAAAATTTAACTTTTTAATACCTTCTAAACATAACTCTTCACTTCCTACCTAGCAGTAGGTAAGAACTTCACTTTTAAACTTCATACAAAAAATCAGTTTGATGTATTAGTCTGATTCCTTAGTAAGATTTCTCAGTCCAATTTCTCAGTCTAGTAAACAGATAAGAAATAATACTCTAGAAAAAAAATTACACCCCTTTAAACACTCCCCAAAAAAATATGTTCAGTTTTTCAGTCTGATATGGTAACCCAGTCTTCTTCTTATTATGTTTTGAAAACATCCTCAGGATTACTTAGTCTATAAATCTCTTCTATCTTCTAATAAATTCAATTTTTTCACTATCTATCTCTTCAAATGTATATAATACATCATTTTAGAAACTAAAATTTACTTTTAACTATTTATGGGAGAGGAAAAATTGGTTTTACAGGAATCAGAAAATGTTTTCCCACTCAACCAAATTTCTAAAACTTGAATTTCATTTCCATTTCAACTTATTCTTTGAATATTTCATCACTTTACTTTACTTATCAATTCTTATCAAACCTTCTCAAATATTCTCACAACTTTATCTCATATTAAAATTTTATAAAACTTTTTTAGTTTGATACCATTTCATGTTCTGATGAAATTCATCATTATGATGAAAAAATATGGTCACTGTAATTTTCTTGACCATCCTGAAAATTTATTAAGAACTGAATAATTCTATTTATGATGTTCCATATTACCAGCTAAGATGCATGAAACTTTGATTTTATTATTCCATCAACATTGTTGAAAAAAATTTAAACTTCTATTTATTTTATTTTTCCATAAACATCATTGCAACTTCTAAATATACCAACACCTTCTTCAATATCACTTTTGAAAAATTATTCCAAAAAATATCATTTTTTTACTTAGAACGATGATCTTGTATCTGATTACTTATTAGTGTCATCTTATGTTTTATGGATTGGTCTCTATATTAGTCCTATGTATTTTTTCCAATGATAGTATGATGAATCAATATAACTTCTTTTACGATGGCTCTTGACCAACTTGGAAATCAAATTAGAGATTACATTTCTATTAATCTTCCTTACTCTACAAAATACTTCTTGAATCATGAATTCTTCATGAATTTGAGAATATAAAGATCAATATAGAATCCAATGAATTAAATTGGAATGTTTTTGACTTTTTGTTATTACATTTCTTTCTTTATTCCCATCCAAACCTCAATCTGATTGGAATCACTCTGAGTGACATGTCCCCCTTTTATCCCTTTATTTCACAAATATTGAATCACAAGTTTCTAACCAACTTAAGATATTTTAGAATAGAAAATTAAAAAATAATCACCAGACTTAACATGGAGACATTATTACATTGATATATTTTCTAATATTGATTGAAACATTCTCTTCTATCACAATGTGAGTCTGAAAAAGAAATTCTTTTAGAAAAAAAATTCACATCCAAAAACCAAAAATTGATATTCTTATCAAATATGTGTCTGATCATCTGAATATTATGTACCCCTATTGTTCCTATCTTTCATTCACAAAAATATACATTATGAATTTAGTTTTCTATAATTACAACAACAAAAAACATTCATCACAAATATCATTCAATAACTAAAAAAATCTATGAAACTTTTTCCCAATAATTTACTGAGGTAGGTACATGGGTTGTGAATGTTTTTCCAGACCATGCACATAGATACTTGTTTTGTGCCACTTTTATATTAGTACTACATGGTTATAGAAAGGTTAGACAAAAATATATAGTCAAATCATGTTGGGTATGGATCATGGATAGTATGTGATTTGTGGTTGGTGTATGGTTAGCCAAACCATGTATCCTAACCATGTGACTAATTAATAATGATGAAATTATCATTTTACACTACAACCTTATTTATTTTCTTCCTTGGATTTCTCTCTCTTTTCCCCCATACAAAGGTCTCAAAAATATTCCCTTGGGCAATCCTCTTGGATTTCATGAATCTCCCCAGCTTGAGCTCAAAATCGCATGATGTTAGCTGCATTGGATCTGTATTGGTAATATCTTAATTACACTTGCATATTATTTTGTTTTCTCTCTCTATATGGAATTATAATTCCATGAGATTTATTTTCCCAATTTTATGGTATTTTTATATTCTTTATATTTCTCTCATTCTGGTTCGAATCAAATCTTGATAACGGATAGGTGGACTTTTCTAAGCATGAGGTAATTGGTCTATAAATTTTTCCTAAATAGGTGGGTGATTTAATGTTTGTGCCATTGGGCCGCATGCTGTAAATTTCTAGAATTGATCCATAAGTTAATATACCATATGATTGGATGTTTAAACCATGATTTAAACATTTTATTACTCACATATGTATGGTTGGAGGTCATGCGCCTCATCCCGAACCATTCTAGGGGTGATTTTGTGATATTGAACACATTTATGAAAACCATATAGTTATTTGAGCTCTTATAAATTAATGAGAGCCAAATATAAATTGAATTATTTTTGTTAAATTTGACTACCTTGATTAGAATCTGGTTGTTTATAAATGAATTGTGAGATGAAATGGAATAAATGGGAGATGTTTAATGAAATTGAAAATACCTTGAATTATTCTAATTATGAAGTTATTTAATGAAGTGACTTAAGCATTAATATAACCCTCCTTCTCATCATTTTTTGAATTAAATTAACGATTGAATGTGAAAATTTAAATTGATTTGGGAATGGACACTAAAATCATTCCATGAAGAATTATATTAATCATATTAAATTGAATTTCATGGTATGGAACCAATGTGAAGTAACATGGTATGAAACCAATAACCCACTTATATATATTTATATTTGAAACCTTAAATTATGACCTTGGATCCCACTTTCTTGGACCACCTCATACACACTTATTTGGGATCCACCCAAGTCATTACTGAGTATTATATGGATGACATCCATGGGCTGGAAGAGGATTACCTAGTCAATGGCCTTGGGTCCTAAACCATATAGATCTACATTTACTGATTTTTCTATGGATGGGATTTATGAACTCAAAAAGGATGGATTATTCAATGGACCTGGGTCCTGAATCTCTTAGGTATAATAATAGATACACTTAATGTATGCCAAAACTAATAATTTACTCTTGTATTTAGTATTCCTTCATTTTTTTACTACTTGATACATCACGTACTTGTATATTGGTTAGTGTAACTTTATCATTTACAACTTTATTATTTTTATATCTGCACACTAATACAACTTATATACATAGAATAGATTTGATATAGACACCATTGGTGGTGGCCTATTGAGTGTATCTCACACATTGTCTAGACCACTGATTAATAGTGGAATATACCTCATGTTTCTTTGTTAAATATCATGGATTTTAATTTCATGGTTTTATACTTTTGGGAGAGGATGGAGTAATGGCGTAGTGGATTGATCATGTTTTCATGATTCTATTCAATATAGATTTTAAATCTTTTATTTTTTATTTTACATTATCATTATGACCCTCTGTATTGTATTGTATGTATACTTCCATGTACACTTCTATGGCATTGTTCAATTATTTTACATTATAGAAAATTCATTTATGATTATTCTTTTATTTCTATTGACTATAAGAAGTTATTGTAGTCCACTATCTTTATTTATTTACCTACATACACTATATTTTTTACTAATTCAGAGGGTATAGTCACCCTATTGTTCCAACTTTACAACCTCACTGTTATTCGGTAATATGTTGAATTTAGGGAGGTGCAGTTGGTCACCAATGGAAATCTGGCTCTGAGTACTTTTCTAATTTTCTCCTCGATTAGAGCATTAAAAGTGGTATAAGTGATTTATTTTATTACATTGTATTACTATTTTAGGATGGTAGACAGAAAAATAGGAGTGTTTCTATATCTGTTAGAGAGCTCGTGTCTATGTACATCCAACCCACACATAGGGGAAGTTCGAGTTTAGAGGAATGTGATTAATTAGGATATTACTATTAAGTTGATTGGTATTAAACCTTGGGTGAATGTTGTACTTATGTAGGTTAATTATTTAAGGATTTATGAGAATTTCCTCATGGACTAGTATGGAAAGAGATGATTTTTGTTCATGGAACATTATATACACAGGGAGATTCACATCCATGAATATTCCATGCCATGTAGATTACATTAGAAATTGATTGATTCATTTTATACAATTCTTGTTGCATTATTCAAAATGATTTATTTTATAATATTCTCATGTTATTTAATTATTACATGCATAAAGTTTTATAAATTGATAGCATGTATTGTTAAACATGTGATATATAATTTTTTATTAAAGTTTCAATATAAATTTAAATGGTGTTTTCTCATATAGAGTTTTGGTGGAACCTTAATTAACCAATTCTGACATGTTTGATCTATGGTATATTGGTCACATGGGCTGAAATAATCATGGTTGTGATTAAATGGGTTCCATTAAAAAAATTTAGAGTGTGTTGGCCCTTATAAATTGGAAACTTGTTATATTCTAACTTCGAAGGTAGTAATATAGTTTCAGTTACATGACTTCCAATTTTAATTTATAAAGTTGAGTACCATTACAACATGAGAATGTTAATTCATATAATGGAACTCTGATATATCCTAAATTGATATTCTTATAGAAAATGGATACCCTTGTCAAGGCTTGTACCTATATAATTTGATCCAGATGACTCGTATGATTAAATTTTTGAATGCACAACTTGACCCATGTAGTTTAGTTAGGGAATATTTATTATGAGATAATCCCATTAAGGTTGTTTTGAAATTTCCATAATATAAACTATTATGGTTTTTATTTAAATGTGTTAAAAAAATAACTATAGATCATTGAATCCATAAATTGGGAATACCTTCCCATATAATCTAACATAGATTAACATGATGGGACCCTTGTAGGATGCATAATTATTTATATTCATTGGTTATTATCCCTATGGGGGAATTATTATGTTAATGGGATGCTTATTTAATGTTTATAAAAACTCTTATATAGTGTTATATATAAATTTATGGTGGCATCTTACTTGACTAGTCCCCTTAATTGATAAAAGAACCACTATTTTCTTTGTAAAGTTTTTATTATGATTCCTTAATTAATTAAAATTACAATTAAAAAAAGGGCGTTTTACTCTATATATTAGAAAGTAACATTTTCTTGAACTAGGACTAGTTGTGAAAACCGTATTGGTAGACTAAATTATGGGTTAAAAAGAAAGTATGAGATATTATCAAAATGTTGTATGGAATTAGTTAAGTAGTGTAATTAGTATAGTTTTTGTTTACATCTGGTATGTGAAATACCTTTTATTGTAGTTTCTTAAAATGTCCTAATGAATGAGAATCAATTTAATGACTTTAAAAGAACTTTTAGAGGGGGTATAGATTGGACCATCATGTAAAGGTCAACTTTATAATATATATTAGCAAGAATAAGGATGTTTACCACAAGTATCAGTTACCTTATAACCTATGTTTGTGTAGGAACTAGAGGTTAGAAGGAGATCCTAGTGACCTTTTTAGATGTGAGGTGTCTTTTGGGTGATTTTTTTCTCGAGTGGGACAATTAGTGATAAAATGAAATCTCATGTAGGAAAGTCTTCATTTGGAATGTTAAACCTTGTTAATGGTGTGAGCATCGAGTAATTCCTTAATGAAGTGGGTTAGACATGACTGAGTCATGGTTGTCGACCTCATTGATCATGTGATCTTTTATCTTTCTGATATATCACTTTGAACATCATCAACCTATTTTGATTCATATGATATAATACAGATCTTTGATTCATAGTTATATTTGGCTTAAAAATTATAATAAATGGAATAACATGTTGCACTGTTCTGATATCACAATAGAACCCTTGTAAGAGAGGATTCACATTTATTTAAGAATGATACGTTAAAAAGAATTCTTTTGGGTGATAAGGTTGCATAATATTTTAAACCTTTTGGTTTCATGATTTCTCTAAAAGAGTCATCAGAATGTAAAGGATAGGTCCATAGGTCATCTCTGGAGTAGAGTGAACTGGGCGATGAAAGATCATTACAAGTGTTATAGTTTCAATTTGATAATCAGATGTAATTTTATCTCAGTGATATTGGATAATATTATATAAAGTATGTGGTGTGATAACCATACAATCCAGTTTATTTTTTTCTATTATGCCTAATGTTTTGGTGTGTGTGGACGTAACCCAAAAGGAGTTTCATGTTTATGTTTAAAGGTGAACATGATCTAGCATGCTTATAAGAAGCAAGTTATATCTCTAATACTTATAGAGCATTTTATTAGTTCATTGGACCTATCTGGGAACCATATTTGATAGTGACAAAGTATTTTCCAATGGATGAGTATCCAATTTATGTTAAATAATGACTAGGAAGCTCCTATAGTGATAAAATTCATATCGGTAATGGGAAGCACATCCTTCCAAGTCGAAAGAATGTGGATGTAAAGGTCTAATTGAAAATTTTAAGATCATAATTTAAATGGAAGTTAGCATACTTGACACTTGAAATATGGAAACAACATAGTGAGGTACGAGGTCATTTGATAGTAAGTGACACATGTAGATGCCCACTTTGAAGATGGGTTACAAGGGAACATGAAGTTTAGTGATATTGACATGACATGCTGCATGGTCAGATCAGCTTCTATTAGGACAAAGTTGGTTGTAGTTCTTTTTATGCTAGATTTTTTATGTTTTCTATAGTTGTTGGATTTCATTGTAATCATGAAAAATGGCCTCATTCTGTAAAAATTGGTGATCAGATTAAGGAGTTAATACATTGATTTTTGGACACATATTTTTTAATAATGTCTATCAATTGAAGTTTTATGTTCTAAAAGATGTTTTTTTGGGTGAACTAGTTTTCAGAACTATATTTTTGAAATGGAGATTTTCAGATAGACCAGGGAGGAGTATTGGGTATAGAATATCAAAAGATATTTTTGATAAAAAAAAATAAGATGATGCTTTTCAGTTCTTAATGTTCTTATCATCATGGAAAACCTCATGATATTTTATTTTATTAAAAGGATGTTAACATTGTTCGGACCCAATATGTATAGATACAAAATTATAGACATAGAAGTCTTAATGTAGGGTTTCAGATAGAGGTCATCTAAAAATATGGAAATGATTTGTGGCTATAAATATTCTTAACATCATGAGATTTCATGAAACTTGTGATCCATGAATTTTGAAATAAAATAGGAGAAGATAGTTCATACATAAAAAAATTTCACCTATAAGTTGTGAAATTTTTTTCCAAACACACTACCAGCTAGAGTGTTGGAATTGGAATGTTTAAAAATTTTAACAAGTCTAAAACGCAAAGAAGTTTTGAACTTGAAAAGGTTCAGAACATTGGTAGAGTTTGGAAGTTCCTAAATAATGAATTTTATAAATTTCAAATCACATAACATCTTTTGATGAATCTTTTGAAGAGAGTATGAGTTTTAGAATATTGTTGGGTTTATCAATTAAGTTACTTTGGTACTGGTTTTCATTTAGGATGTTAGGGGAGATATTTAATTTGATTAAAATTTTAAAAGGGGGATATTCAGAGTTCCAAATAGAGATTTATAGATAGAGTCTTGCTGAAAATATTTTTAGTAGTAGATAGAAAGGTTAATTGTTGGATAACTAATTGAAAGATAGAAGAGTTTAAGTTTGTTATCATAAGAATTTCTCCAAACACACATGGATAGACTCAGTTTTCCAAACAGACAAGATCATAGTCAGTTGAGAAGAAAGTATATTTGGATTAATAAATATTAATATGGTTTAGTGAATATGTGCTTGGATGAAAATATTTTTGAATAATAAAGTTGAGTTAACATTTAATTAATTGTTATAGAAGATCCATGATGATTTGAGAAGTTACAAAAGTTTTATTTTGATTGGGAGTTTTGAATTGTAAATATTTTTTGAGTGGAAAAATTATTATTTTTCTCTCATTTTCTAGTTTTATTGAACCTATATAAATTGGTTAAAATATAATTTACCTAGTATGTTCATGTGAAAAAATAATGAGAGTTCTGGAGTTTTGGTTTCAAACTAGTTTATAAACGGAACATCCAGAGGAAGGGTTCTAGTCTACTGAATCACACAAATATTTTACAAATAGAAGAATTGTTCAAAATCATCAGATAAACATATGTTGACCACAGTTTGGAGTAGTTTATTTACATAAGTGGAATATTTTGGTAAAATAGAAGAATAATTTTTTAGTGTTTGAGAAGTTTTAGATAGGGTTCATTGAAAAAACTTTATCTATGATGTCCTTAGATAGATAGAATTTGATCCAAAAATTTGATAGACATGTCACAAATAAGGAAAGAAGAAGGAAATATCATAGTTCTAGTTTAAATAAAAAAAATAGACTATACTCATTTAAATAATGACATATCAAATAGTTTTAAATAGAAAGATAAACCAGAAAGTAAGAATTAAAAAGTAATAATCAGATAGAGTAATCAGATAGTTTTTTGTACAAAGTCTAGAGAAGATGTCACTACCTACTACTAGGTAAGAAAGTGTAGAATTGTTCTTGAAGAATAGTTGGATGAAGTAGTTTAGTGGAAAAATTATAAAATTGTAGATGATGGTTTCTAAACTTGTTACAAAATATTAATTAAATATTTTTTCTAAAAGAAGTAGATTCACTCTTTTTGTTATCACAATGCTATACAAGTATTAGGGTATTTCCTACTGATTATAACTACAGACAAAATATTTTTTTTAGTTGATTTCATGTCATTGAATTACTTCTAAACCATGATAAGGACTAGCTACTATTTTTGAGAAGTGAAACATGTAAATTTTTCTATTCCTATGGATGTGTGAATGTTGGGTTTTCTAAAAAGTAATAAATAATTAACATGAGGTTAACGTTTTTTCATAAAAAAGAGAACATAAAATAAAAATATATCATTGATTCACCTCATCCCCATCTTAGTGATTACATTGATCCTGTGTGTAATTTTCAATTTATATTAGAGGCAAGGTTCCATTAATTGACCCTTTGTTGGTGTTTGAAGAGAAGATTATGTGGATAGTTTGAATTATGTGAATAGTAATGAGACTTAAGTTTTTTAGGAAATGAATTATTGTATATGGAATTATAGAATGTTTCCATATATTATCTCCCTTTATCAAGAAGTTATAGAAGACGTTACATATATATTTACACTATATGGTGAGAATATTCCTCTTACAATTGTAGATAAAAAAAATTAGATAATGATGGATGGCATAAATTTTTTCACATTGTTCAATATCTGAATGTTAATTTCATAAATTAAATAGAGTTGAAACTTTGAAAGGTATTTGAGAAATATTGGAAAATATATGTGAAGAAAATAAAAATATGAAGAAGAAAATTTTATAAATCTAGAGGATGAAGTATGAACACCTAAAATTGGGTGACTATGAATCTATGTAATATTTTTTCTTCAGGTTTAATGATATTAGAGGAACCATAAGATGTCTTGGTGAAAATATGGTGGATTCAACTATTGTTGAAAATATAATATGAATTCCTTCTAAATATTTTGATACTAAAGATTAATCATTGGAATATAGAGATCCTTAAACTCTATCTTTGGATAGCTTACATAGATCTCTCATTATATATGAAATAATAAGAGTAAAAGTTAAGAAATTAAAAGAAAATTTGATTGATAAATTTCCTTCAATGTGACCATGAATGGAAAATATAAGAAAATTCTGAAAGATGAACATTTTAGTGTCTCTGAAATTGAAGATGATATTAATAATAATCTTCATAACCTATAATTCGTGTTTTATAAAAAAAAATAAAAGAGGAATAGGAAATTATATAATGGAGTTACCACTAAAATTCTATGGATTAGGTGCTATTAAAAAAAATTATAATTTCTTCTCAAAGAATAGATAAAGAAGAAAGTGATGAATATGGAAGAAAGTTAAGAAGATTTTTTTAGAAACATGAAGAAAAATTGAAATATTATTTCAAGGGAAAGGATATAAAGTTATATAAATCCAAAAGGATGTGTTTTTTATAAGGACGATAAAAATAATTACACTGATGTTAAATCTAACAAATTCACAAAATATTCTGGTAGAAAACACATTTATTAAAAAAATTATTAAGCATTGTTTGGTTATAAAAGTATCTGTTTTTAAGAATAATAAACTAAATTATATTATTATTTGAAAAGAGATTTGAAATAATTTATTTGAAAGATTGTAAGACGTGAAAGGGAAATCAATAATTTTAAAAATTAATGTTAAGTAAATAGTCAAGAAATTTTATTAAATACAAATCTACATTTCTAGAAGAGATTAATTGTATAGGGAAATGTATTAAAAAATATAATCTAAATTAATATCTTGATGTAAATAAAAAAGTGGAGGAAAAGTTATTACTTGCTCAAAAAAGGTTCTCTAAAACTTATTGGGGAGAAAAAAGATTCAAAAAATATGTTTCTGAAGATTGAGAACGTTTTGAGAAGTGTTAATTTGAGAAATATAAACCTATGTTATATTCAAAGGATGAAAATAAGAGTGAATATGTTTATAATATTAATAAATTTCAGAAAATTATGAATGCATTCAAAACCAACAAATTTAAAAATTATGAAGTTTTTTAAATTTCAAAGTCTAGATCAAACGTTTCTACTTCTAATGATTATATTAATGATGGGAAGAAATACAAGTTGAAGGAGAAAATTTTGAAATATAGGAAAAAAATTGGGACTCAAAACCTTTCTAATGTGGAGAGGACTAAATTTGTTGAAAAAAAAGTTTTTAAATCTATAAAGTATGGATGTTACAAAAGAAAATTTTCCATCTATGGATACTACTGGAATTATGGTGGATTTGGATATAAAGAAGATATGTTTTGGTTTAATAAAAATAGATAAATTTATCACATGAGTATATGGAAGATGAGTTTGAGGGGGAATATACCCACTCAAATAATAAATCTTGAGAAAGTTGATATGAAGATTGAAAATAAATTCCAACATTTGGAAATTATTTTTTGAATGATGTTAACAACCTGTAAATCTTGCAAAAGGATGTCTTGTTTTGTTCTCGACCCATTTTTTTATAACAATTCTAAAAATCAAGATGTGAAGAAAGATAAAGGTAAAGAAAAATATCTTATTGTATAATCAACTCTAAAATCTACAAAGGGATATTAACCCATGATTTTGGATAGTTGGTGATCTTTACATATGATAGGAGATCTAAATATTTTTAAGAATGTGAAATATCTTGAGAAATGAATAATGATGTCTGGAAATTATGAATCTCTCATAATTAATGTCATTGAATATGATACTATGGGGGAAGAAAAACTAAAATTCAAAAAGGATGATTTTATTTATGGGTTGAAATTAAAAATATTAAGTGTTTCACAACTTTGTGATACAGGTAATAAAGTTTTTTACAAAAATATCTGTTCATTTTGAATATATTAGAAGATGGAAAAGTTATTATGAGAGGAAAATAAATAAATGGAAATAGGTTTCAAGTTTGTGATGTAAAAAATTCATGTTATCTCTGAATAATGGAAGAAAATAAACTATTGAATAAAAATTTTGGACATATGTTTTAGGTGAATATGAGTAAGTTAAAAAATAAATATAGTGTCTGTGATATTTCTAATATGAAAAGAGGAAGACATTAGTGTAGTTCAGTTTCTCAGAAACAAAAAAATTACAAAGTAACTGCATAAGAATGTTGAAATTCATTCAAATAATCCCTCAGAGATGCGTTATTCAGATATTAATGGTCCCATTGTATGAAATAAAATTTTAGAGATAATTACTTAATTTCTATCATTGAATATTTTACTTATATTACATGTATAATATTTTTTGCAGATGAAATCAGATGCTCCAGAAATGTTCAATATTTTTAGGATAAGAGAAAAACAATATTGATATTCTATGAAGATGTTATGAAATTATATTGGTAGTGAATAAAAAATTATTAATTCCAATATTATATTGAAAAACATGGAATTTATCATGCCATGAACCCAACCGGGTTGACCCTGAATTGGTCACCTGATCCATTCCATGACATGGACCGAAGGGAATTCCCAATCCCCATGGGCTGGAAACAAGTGTCGAGCATCATCAAAGTAACTGAGGGAATGATTTCTCCCAATGATAAATAAGTAAGCAGAACAACATAATGATAAATAAATCACTCCAGATATATATATATAAACCCAAACTGAACATATTTTACACAAAATTTAAAGGTACAAAAAACTATACAACAAAATCCAAATTAAAGTCTGACAACATAACACCTCCATGTGACCCCAAGGGTCACTATTTGATACAAAAATCAACTATAACCCATGGTAATCAGAACCAAGAGGAATCTTGCACCACAAACTAAAAACAAGAAGAAACTATAGGCATGAGTATTAAAACTCATTAGGTGTTCCCGAACAAATCTATTCCATATAAACTTTCTTTAAAATAAAATAAACATCAACTTCATGTTTGGAAAAAAAATATAAAATTAATCATTTCCCCACATTTTCCATTTTCAAAACAAAACACAGTCTATTTCACTTTTCCCATATAAAACCAAATTCTCTTTCATGAAGGAAACATATACATTTTAAAAGATAAAGATGAAATTTCATTTATAAAGGAGTGAAAGAGTGAAATACATTCCCAAGAACTTTTTTGTAAACAATAGAAAATAAATTTCATGACCTTTTAATGAATTAAACCATAAAAGTGATCCATAATAATTATCACATAATAATGGAAATATAAATAACACACATAATAGTAACCGACCAACAAGTATATCAACCATTAATTAAAGAAATCAAAGTGCCAATAGACATGGGAGGAACCTAGGATCTCATGAATAATTTAGAACATACTATACATGTTACTCTTCCAAAAATAATTCCTTAACTGATTAAATTTTAACACCCAAGTTCTCGATCTCACCCTACATACCCTGACCAAGGGGCACAATCCCAAAGAAGATAGTACATAGTAAGGGACACTAGCCAGTGAAAAATCAAAACTAGTGTAGTAATTATTCTTAGAAAATTCAATAGTTATGACAGGTTCTCCAGGTAAAATGTATACAAGAGGGGTGAGCCAAACGATTACAACCAAGAACCCAATCACATTGATATATATCACATATAATAATCAACACAACATACATCACCCTGAATCACTCCAAGGATCGATCTCTTACCTTACCCCCATAGATAAAAAAGGAGTCCATACCGAGGATCTCCCATATCCATACTAAGTATTGGGTCATGAGGACTTCAAAACAAGGACTTCCCACCCATTAAACATTAATCATGGTAATATAATTATAAAATGTAGTTTTTTATAATATAAACTTTCATCATTTTCACAAAACTTCCAAATGTGCCTAAAAAACACATCACCTAACCATTTCATTCAAAAGAATCCCAAAATCAACTTTTCAAAGGAGGTGTAAACACACCATTTACTATCTCACAACCATTTTAGAAAATTCCATTTTAAATAACCACACCAAATTCTTTAACCAATCGCATTCATTATAAATTCCTAATTGGCCAATAATTATGGTCACATAACTATCCTTTTTCAAAATCCAAGTACACAATTTTTTAAATCTAGAACCACATTGAAAACCCATTCAAGGAACCCAATTAATAATTTCACAAGTCACAAGTATAATCACAAAGACATCCTATACATTAGATATTAAAAATTAATCAAAAAAGACAAACAAGGAATTTTATTAAACACTCAATATATAATATTTTACAAAAAAATGTCATTCATCACAAAAGAAAGGAAAAATCACCACTTTGAACACTATACAATTTATCCAAAGATCAAAAATCAATATTTAACATATATGGAAGGTGAAAAAAACATGAAACCGTTGATTCTTAAATTAAAATGGAAAGTGAAAAGGTAAACCTACCTGAAACCGCTTTCACTTAAACAATGACAGCCCAAAACGACTCCCAAAAGGTTCTTAGAAGCAAAAAGATCCACAAGGAACCCTAAGAATGAAAACCCTAGAATTCACACCACACTAGGTATCCAAATTATCCAAAAATGGACACTAGGGTAAGATAAGGAAGGTAAAAGTGATGAAGACCAAATTATAAAGAGATAGGAGCCCTAAACTTTCAATCTGGATGAAGAATCACCAAGAAAACACCTTGAATCCCACTTAGAGGGGATTAGAGGATCCAAAAACAACCATGGGAGTCATTCTATCCATAGGGTTTCAATGGGGAGGCCACTGGAATACAACCTACTTAAAATTAAGGATAAACTCTCAATCTACCCTTTCCTTAGTGGATTTTATGGTTATCTCACACAGTTTAACAAACCATGCGCAAACTCTGCGATTTCGGACTGTCTAGCATTGCATGGGATGCACACTTGGGATGTATGGTTAGTTAAACCATGAAACATAACCATGAGACACGTTTCCACTTTGATACATGATTAAACTAACCTGGGCCTTAATCATGTAACCAGAAAAAAGTCCCCAAAAAATTACCCTTTTCACCCCAAAACTCATCTTACTCAAGGGGATAAACTATGCAACAATCATACCCCATAAAGAAGTACCACTAGGGGTGTCTAAAACTCCTTACAATCCACTACATCCTAATACCATTCCAGATAACCATTAAGAGAGATTAAAAAACATCCAAAACCTTGAAAACTTAAAATTTATATTTGTTACACCCAGAACTCGGGAGAAAAAACAAGAGGCAAAAGATAAAATGAAACAAAGGAAGAAAACAAAAATTTGGGTGTGACAATTCTCCCCACCATATTTATTTTCCCCTTGGAATGCCACAAAATTTTCTAGTTGATCGATAAAGACAAATTATTTCCAAAACCTCATGACTCAAACCTCTCAAATCAAGAACACCTCAACTTCCCCAAAAATAAACCCAAACCTATTACTTTAAATAATTCAACGAACTAAAACCACTTCTTGAAAAATGTCATAAAACTCAAAATACAACCCATACAATCCAACTAAAAAATAAACCACTGGGCATGTTCCAAAATTCCAATGTTCCTATAAATAGAGGAAAATCAAAATTAAATAATCTCTAATGAAACTATGTGTTGTCAATTCAATACTGGAAACTAAACCAAATTACCAACACGGGAGCCTGGAATAGAATCCCCTCCATAGGACACCAACTAAAACGGATCAACATAAGAAAAAACCTCAGTGAGACCCAAGGTGGTACTCCCCACCATTTTAAAAGCATAGCATGTTTCCCAAACAACAACACCAACCAAACACCAACAGTTTAGACTATAATGGCCACATAACAATCTAAAAACTCCTCATGCCGACCATAAACCCCACCACAAGGGGGAAGAATTTGATGAAGGAAATGCCAACCCATGTCTTCTTTCATCCCATGATAAACATTCAAACCATGAGGATCAAAACAAGGAACAAGGTCTCTCTTCCTTGTTTAACCAAACAGGACCTTCCAAGGTGAAATAGCCACATAGAAAATCTTAAATTATCTCCCATTCCAACAATGAAGATATAAGATGAATGAAGTTCCCTCAAACCCCTGATTCCAAACTGTGCACTAGCATTACTATGAGGCCTATATATAGAGACCTAATGTTGTAAGCATCTACTATCTCAAAGTTATAAGGTAATAATACTCAATTATAACTCCTCTTTTTGGCGATACTAGGGGCCACACTACATCCCCAGAAAACCCAATAGAACACAAGGCACTATGAGGCGTACTTAACCTAGAATGGAAATATTAGTATTTTTGTGAAGATAAATATGCTTCCATTAGATTAAAAGTTATCAGAAGATCAAAAACTTCTCCTTATGTTATAAACAAAAGGGAACACCACTAGACTAAACTGCCACAACATAAGGAAACACTACAATAGAAATGGAATTTAAATTGAGCCCAAATATAATGGAAGTGAACATAAAAATTAATGACTCGGGAAAATAAAGGAAAATGAAGGTCCTTTCTATTTTTCTAATCCACTCATTCTCTTCAAGAGGATCGACTTGAACGTAAAATAGAGGTAGATTCAACTTCTAAGAGTCAAGATAGAAATCATTAGGTTGATCAACTGGAGGGTCTACTAATGGGTAATCACCCATAGCTACCCCATGATTATCCATTGAATATTTATAGGGGTGAATTATAAGAAACAATAAAACCAAGAGATCAATAAAAACCAACCCATTGACCAAAAATCTACTAAAAAATTCCTACATAAAGGGAAACTGGCTCAAAGATTCCCAAAACTTTTCTAGAATCCTGCTAAACATCGCATTAAAACTGGATCACCACTATTATTTCAAACTCAAAATACAACACAAACAAAACTTACAAATCAAAATAGAACACATAATACAACATTGGTTTTCAAAACCCCACTATTTTCCTCTTGAATTTTATTCGAAGGAAAACAAACATGGTGGATTTTCACACTCAACAATGGTAATCCATTGAGTCTCACTCACATGTACATTCCCATGCCAACTTGTGCAATCATCAACCATAAAAATCTAGGCACAGACCCACCCAAATCACCATCCATCCACATTACACACATATCCATGCATGTGATCACCCATGGAAAATACCAAAGGTTAAAGAAAAACATTCCCATTTTCTAAAACAAACAATCTACCCAAGATTTTCACACATTCAATCCACTTTTCATTTCAAAATTCATAAAAATTATTATAATATCAACAACCATGAATCAAAATATATTTTCAAAGATCACACATAAATCTATT
Source organism: Viscum album (assembly GCA_963277665.1). Lineage (NCBI taxonomy): Eukaryota > Viridiplantae > Streptophyta > Magnoliopsida > Santalales > Viscaceae > Viscum > Viscum album. Next base: position 1,282,383,242 of record OY728156.1, read on the forward strand.
TCACTCCATTAAAAATCCAAATTCATACCATTCAAAACATTTTCAGCATCTCAACAAACCAATTCCATCAAAATCATTTTGTTAAAAACCCATTATTTCTCATTAATTTTTTTTCCAAACTCCCTTCAAGACTAAATTACTGATTTATAATTGAATAGTTTTAATAAACTCTGGGATTTTATTATTAAAATTCAACCATGTCAAACCATTTTTGTTTCACCCAAAAAAGGGTCATTTTACAAAAAATATGTTTTTTTAAATCCTTCCTCTAATTCAATTCTGAAAATCCACTTTCCACATTCCAAGAATCCAAACATTATCACTAAAAAACCTGTTTTCACAATTTAAAAACAATATTTTTTAAAATAAATTTTCAGAATCAAGGAATTCCCAAAAAATTAATAAGAGGGAACTAGTGTCGATGGGTGAATTTATCACATAGTTGGAGGCCATATTCCAAACACACCACCATTATAGAGAGTCTTATAAGACTATGTCCTCAGCTCTACAACGATATCTATGCCCTACGAGCTCACATAGACCTCTAGTCCAACTCCCTTTTGGTATATAAAACACCAAACAACCACAAGAACCAAAGAAACCATCAAAACATGATTTCCCATATAAAATCAAGGCCCTGTATAGAAAGTGTTGGCCAGACACTCTCCTAGAATTTCACCCTAAGTTCCTTCAACCCTACTCAATCTACCTTGACATCCCAAATAATAAAGGGTGCCCTGGAGGTTAGGTCCCTTTAAGTACCATCAAGATCTGATACAATTTTTTCATGAATAAACCTAGATTGACCTTGAACCGGTACCCCGAGCTGATCTGTGACATGCCCCAAAGGTCATTCCTATTCCCCACAGGGTGATAACTAGTGCTAGAAATTATTTGAGTAACCAAGGGAATTATTTAATATAATAAAAATAAATAAAATGAACATAAATAAAGATAGGAAACCTATATTATATATATATATAACCCCAAACTGAACATATTTCTCACAAAATTGAATGATACAACAAAACATACAACAAAAGGCAAACTGAAACCTTACAACACAACACCTACAGGTGCCCCTAAGGGCCACTATCTAATACAAAAAACCAACCATCGCCCATAGTGATTGAAAACAAGCTGAGAACTTCACCAAAAAAACAAGAATGAACTATAAGCATGAGTATTAAAACTCAGTAGGAGTGCCTGAACAAATCAATTCCCAATACACTTCCTTTAAAATAAATGAAACATTAAATTCAAGTTTGAAATAGAATATATAACAGAAACCCTTTCCACCCATTTTCCATTTTCAAAACCAAACTTAGTCTATTTCCCTTTTCCCATTTAAAACCACATTTACTTTCTAGAAGTAAACATATGCTTTTTAAAAGATAAAGATGATGTTTCATTTATAAAGGAGAGAAAGAGTAAAGGACATTACCAAAAACTTTTTCCATAATCCTTATAAAATCATGTTCATTGCCTTTTAAATATGTACACTATATAATTTATCCATAACAATAATCACATAAAAATGTCAACTTAAATAATCACACACAAGAGTAACTGACAAATACATGTATCAACCATTCGTTGCAGACAACTAAGTGCCAGTAGAATTGGGAGGAACCTTGGAACTCATGAATAATATAGAATATACTATACATGTGACTCATTCTGAAGGATTTCCTTACATGATGATATCATAACACCAAAATTCTCTATTTCACCTTAACTAGCCTGAACGAAGGGCACACTCCTAAAGTAGATAGTCTAAACTAAGGTCCACTAGCCACTATGTAATATAAACTAGTGCAACAATCATTATCAGAAAATTCAACAATTATTCTAGGTTCTCCATTTAAAAAAAGATAATAGGGGTGAACTAACCAATTCCAATAAATCATCCAATCACATGCACATATATCATATATAATACTCTACATAACATGCATCACCCAAAATCACTCCGAGGATCAATCTCTTTTCTTACGCTCATTGATAAAAAAGAAGTCCATACTAAGGATCACCTATTTCCATACTAATTAATAGGTCACAAGGAATCCATGGTGGGGGAATCATACCCATTAAACTTAAATCACAAGAAGATAATTATCCAATTAAGTATTTTATAGAAGATACTTTCATCATTTTCACAAAATCACCAAACGGGCCTCAACCACACTTCATATAACAATTTCTTTCAATAGAATCGATAATCATCTTTTCAGAAGAGCTGTATATACTATTGGAGTTGGTGGTCTAGAACCAACTACTTTGTACTTTATTCATTAAATAAAAGCCTTATCACATCTTGATTGTTCTTCTGCATGACATGTCATGTGATAATTTCCTAAGGACAGCTGTTGCATTAAAGGGTCGTAGCGGATCCCTGTTATGATGAGAACCCAGAAGTGTCATAACATTGTTCTTGAATGTATGTTCTATGGCCGGATGATATTATTTGAAGGACACAAATAATAAAGGTCATTAGGGGTGAGGACTCATAAAACTTTGAGGCACCTTCTCATGGTGTGCACCCTTGGTAATATCCAGGAGGATATTATGAGAACGAGACCCGCCAGTAGGAAATCCACATTTCATAGTGTCATTGGATGTTCCTATCTACGGACGTGTGTATTGATCCTTAGACTTTAAGATTATTATTAATGGGTATTACAACTCGCGCACTTAGATGTATTGATGAAAACTGTGACGACACACTGTTCGCAGCGAGGTAGGATACGTTGGGTGCGTCACGAGTAATACCACATTAATAGATAATGCGAGAAAAGATTTTTCCCTTCCGTTCCATAACGGAAGTAGATATATCAGGCCCTTTGATGGAATTGATATAACCTAAATAAATCCATGGCCATGGTAAGGTATGGGCAAGTTCAATTCCGGGAAGTCAAAGAAAGAATAATCAAGCACATGGGTTGATGGCACTAGCACGCAACCCGCTTGATTGGAGATATCAAGACAAAGGGATTATATTACACGGTAAGAGTTCGTAGGAGGTAACACGTCATTGCGGCGTTAACTTCTTTCTATTTGGGTGCCTTGGCGTGTTGCTAGACGCTAACCTTGGACTTTAGGAAAGCTCAGCCTAATGCCACTGAGAAAGAGGCCTAGAGGGTCACACACTAAGTGTGTCCATGTATCTCAGTTAAATATTAATTTAACAAGTTAAATAAATATTATTCCCGACTGTGGTTTAATAATTATTTAAGGATGTCTGATCGCATTTATTTTGACTCTAGTTATTTGAGATAATATATTGTGGATGAAATAATATATTTATTAGCGAGTAATGCAGTTAAATTTATTTAAGAAATAAATAGTCATTACTCAAGGTCTAATAAATGTGGTGGAGAAAAATGGAAAATAAAAGTACACGCTGTGTATATTAAATATACACGCCGTGTAGTTTTATGGAAAACAAGTACATGCCGTGTATTAATTATTACATGCTGTGTAGTTTTTCCAGTTGTGATTTTGAGGATTTAATATTATTTTATTAAATGATATTTATTATAATCAGCGTGGGCTCATGTCAAGGAATTAATAATTCGACATGGGGGGGTTTTCAATAAGAGTTAATGAAATAAATAAAACGCGTAACGCATTTATTTATTGTCATAACTCTATTAAACTCAAACATGATTATAAATATCCTCACAACCCCAACATTTTGAAGATCCATTGTTGTGCATAACAGATTTGGAAATACTCTCAAGCCAAGAGAGAATTCCCTTTCCACAAAGAACGCCCTCAAGTTACGAGAGCAAGATCCTCCACCGGATCAAGGCGGTCGAAGGCGGACATCACAAGCGAAGGTTCTTCTGCGCTAGCACCCAGAGATCTCTTCGGTGATGTCCGGAGATACGTGACACATGTGTGGATCACCACTAGAGTAATCCTACACTTGGATTCTACGACGCAATGACGGATCACCGAATCGTGACCGGACACATCAACAAAGAAAGAATTCCAACAAGGTAATTCTTATGCATTAATTAAATTAATTATAATCAACATATGATGATCCTCCTCAAGGGTTACGGGACTCTTCTTTTCTTTTCGTTCTTCGTTCTATTCCAAAGATTCGGCGTTTTATATCGTGACGGATCTCGGATTGAACGTTGTTTAACGTTAAAATTAAAGTTTGGCAAACCCACCAACGCGCTTCCGCTGCGGCCGGAACCTACAAGTGGTATCAGAGCGGTCATATCGTTTGTTATAATTATTTAGTTTTTCTTTGGTGATTTACACATTTAATAATTTAGTTATTTCAATTCATGTTTAATCGTTCTGGAAATCTGAATCTCGAGATCTGTTCCTCCTCCCTCGTTTCTCATTCACCTCACAGAAATAATTTTTTTCTTTTAATTTTGATTAAAATAAAATAGAGGAACTCATCCGGAGGAGCCAAAAGTTTCTGGCCATATAACACCAGAATACATGGCGTGTATTCGAAAGTACACGCCATGTAGTCTAGGTTCAATGCATTGACTGATCCGCCAAATCAGGCCGTGTATTGGATTCTTTCTAAGAATTTAAGACACCATGTGTTGACCAGAAACAGGTAGCACACAGTTTCTGGAATACACGCCGTGTGGTCCAATGAACATGGCGTGTAGTCCCTTTGGGTTAGGGTTGGGTCGTGTACTCCGTACACGGCCTGCCCGGCTGAAAACCGTGTAACGCGGAAAATACACGGCGTGTGTCCCATTGTACACACCGTGTACTCCGAAAATTTCCGAAGTACATTAACATGCCTTATCCCCGGGTGTGTACTTGGGATGGACGGTGAAGAAAAATTACACGCCATATAGTCGGAACTACACACCGTGTAGTCACCCAAATTACGCATATTTATTAAAATTTATTATTATATTATACAAAACCTTGAGACGTGTACCATGGTGCAGGCATAAAGCTGAGGCACAATACGTGATAGGTGTTTTATATATATATGTTTAATTTAACATCTGCGTAATAAATGGGAATTCACCGGGTTTCCTCCAAGGTACAAGTTACGTACAAGGATAATTTTAAATGGATTTATTTGTTTAAAATTATGATGGATGAGAATCTCAAGGAAATTTAGAAAAAGGGATTTAAGATAAAAGGATTGATTAATTAAAGATAATTAATTGATTCGAGCATGATTTATCTTAAACAAGAACGATTAAATAATTGAATGCTAGTTTTATTTATGTGTAAATATCATTGCATGTATAGATGATCATGAGCTAGACCAAGACCTTTGTATGTGAATGGTTTCTTTTAATTTATTTATTTAAATTAAATTTGTTAGCCTACGATCCATCTCCTCATTAATATGTAGGGCATGCACGCCCAAGGATTATTTTATGTAAAAACCCCCCTTTTTCCCCTCACCTATGTGTGAGATAAATGCATATGTAATTGATGGAGCTCCCAAGCTAGTGGAGGCGGCTCAAGTCAGGAGCCAAGGTGAAACCAATCCAAGGAGATACAAAGGTGGACAGGTGGAAAGCTGTAAACACGAACCCGAAAGGTTCAAGGTGTTTCTCCCCTAGGTCTTGGGTTATTTTATCAACCGCTAGATAAACTAACCAATAGAAAAGCTCATGATCATACCATTTATTTTATTTCTGTCAGTTTCATGGTTTATTTATTGTGGGTGTGTTGTCACGATCACACAATTAATGAATTAAATGAGCATGAAAGATGGAACTAAAATAAAATTGGCTTATACGTAAATATTATCTTAGACATGGTTAATCACTTAAGTATATCCCACTTAATAATAACAAGCATGTAATCAAAGATAATAAAATGGCAATTTATGTATAAGGATAAAATCCCTCAAAATAAATATTAAGTCGGCATAGCCTTCCATAATCTTGGTTAGAATCGAACCGTAGTTCAAAGTGCTTGACCAACCCTATTTGGGGTGCTTTCAATTATCGGGGAATTCTAATTCAAGTTTTTGGGTTGACTTGACTTGGTTCGCATCAAGGGTTGACTGCTACAGTAGGACTTGGTGTGACTAAGAGGCAAAGGTTGAGGAAATCCAAAAAGGATTTCAGGATTGGGGAGTCCACTCAGCGGATCAAGGAACTGTGAGTTAATGCAGTTGGAATTTGGAATTCCTACCTAAAACCCTTCAAGTTGCTTGACCAACCCTATTTGGGGTAATGCGAAGGGCAATATGGATCCTTGCCACTAGAATATTCACGCAATAGAATATTCCGAAGTCAATGGTGAGGGCTATTGGATTTCGATAAAATAGTGGAGACTAATAAGTATTAATTTATTTATTTGTCTCAAATTTTGCAATAAAGTACTAAATCTTTGCTCATCTTAATTTGTAGAAACAGCAATAAAATGACTTCAAACATATCATTGCACACCATACTCGAAAAAGAAAACCTTCTCACTGGCACCAATTTCCAAGAGTGGCAGAGGCATTTACACGTCGTCCTTCGCCACGAAAGGAAATTATATGTGCTGGAAGAGCCTATTCCAGTTACGCCTGGGAAAGAGGCTAGTGATGAGGAATTATCTCTATACATGAAACACATGGATGATGCCACAGATGTCCAGTGTTTCATGCTATCGGCCATGTCTAATGAGATCTTGAAGCAACATGAAAACATGGACGCGTATAGCATGATTTCTCACCTTAAAGATCTCTACCAAGAGAAGGCGAGACAGGAGAGGTATTAGATCTCCAATTCTTTGTTTACCACGAATCTTGGAGAGTCTGCGCCAGCTGGGCCTCATGTATTCAAGCTTATTGGCTACATTGAACACTTGGACATCTTAGGGATTAAATTCCCGGATGAGTTGCGTATAGATCTCATCCTATCATCACTGCCCAAGACCTTCTCTAGCTTCATTGTCAACTATAACATGAGCGGCAATGAGAAGAGTCTATCAGAGCTTCTGAACTTGATTCTCTAGGTAGATAAGGACATGGGGCATGACAAACCCGCGGTCCTTATGGTGAACAAGAAAAGGAAGGACAAGGCAAAGGGGACAAAGACTTATAAACAGTCTGAAGCCCCCGAGAACCGTCCCTCCAAGAAGGGGAAGATCCAGAGGCAGGGCAAGGAACAGGAGGCAGTGTGTTTTTCATGTGGCAAGCAGGGCCACTAGAAGAGGAACTGCACCCAGAAGTGTGGGGATTCTAAAGGTGTGTTTGTTATCGAGTGCAATCTTTCTATTTCTACACATTGGGTATTAGATACAGCTTGTGGGGCTCACATCTGTATTCAAATGTAGGAACCAAGTAGATTTAGAAAGATCTCCAGAGGAGAGGTGGATCTTCGAGCTGCCAATGGCGCAAGGCTGGCTGCGTTGGCTATTGGCGACTATCACCTATCATTGCCAACTGGCATGATTTTGGTTTTACAAAACTATTATTTTGTGCCTAGTATTACCAAGAACATAATTTATGTATCTTGTTTGGATATGGAAGGATTTATTTTCAAGTTTGGAAATAAGGGTTGTCTTCTTTATAAGAACAACGTATGTTATGGTATGGCACAATTGAATAATGGTTTGTATGTATTAAATTACGAAAACCAAGTGTTGGAAATCAATAACGAAACAAACTCACATGACTCATACATCACCCAGTTATGGCATCACCGCCTTGGTCATGTGAACGAGAAGCGCTTGACAAAGCTCTTCCAAGATGGCTATTTAGACTCTACTGAGCTAAAACCACTTGGTAGATGTCACGCTTGTCTACAAGGAAAAAATGACCAAGCTGCCTTTTGGTGGACAAGGTGAAAGGGCCACAGAGCTTCTAGGATTGGTACACACAGATGTGTGTGGACCATTTCCAGTAGAAGCTAGAGGAGGATATTCTTACTTTATTACTTTTACTGATGATTTGAGTAGATATGGCTATGTCTGCTTAATGAGGTATAAGTCAGAGTCCTTAGAGAAATTTAAGGAATTCAAGAATGAAGTAGAGAATCAACTTGGTAAGAAGATAAAGAAGCTTCGATCGGATCGAGGTGGAGAATATCTGAACCAAGAGTTCATCGATCTTCTACGAGAGTCTGGGATTCTATATCAGCTCACTCCTCCTTATACACCACAGTGGAATGGTGTTAGTGAAAGGAGGAACCGCACCTTGTTGGACATGGTGAGGTCGATGATGAGTCATGCGGATCTTCCATTATCCTTTTGGGGATATGCATTAAAAACTGCAGCATACACATTAAACCGAGTACCAACTAAGGCGGAAAATGGAATTCCATCCGAGTTATGGAATGGAAGGAGACCCACTTTGTCGCACACACGTGTATGGGGATGCGAGGCGTTTGTTATGGCATTCTCAGGCAACAAACTAGCACCCCGGGGCACGAAGTGTATCTTTATAGGATATCCCAAGGAAACAAAAGGATATTACCTATATAACCCCCAAGACAAGAAAGTGACTGTTGCCAGACAAGCCGTCTTTCTTGAGAGGGAGCACATCCTCAAGAAGGATAGTGGGAGCAATATTGACTTTGACGAAGTTGATGCTCAAGATACATAGGAGTTGGTACAGGAAAAAGTTCCACAGGTCCCCGTGGAAGAGGTTCCAGAAACATAAGTACTGTGTAGGAGCTCAAGAGAGGTAAGGGAACCAGAGAGATTTGGTTTCCTAGTCACCGAGGATGGTGAATCATTATTGTTGGACAATGATGAACCTCTCTCCTACAAGGAAGCAGTAGAAATCTCAGAAGCTACAATATGGCTAGAAGCTATGAATTCTGAGATGGATTCCATGTATCAGAACCAAGTTTGGGTTCTGGTCGATGAGCCAGTTGATGTAAAACCTGTTGGATGCAAATGGGTATTCAAAAGAAATCTGGACATGGAAGGTCAAGTTAGCACCTATAAAGCAAGGCTAGTGGCTAAAGGATTCAGACAGCGTCAAGGAATTGACTATGATGAAACCTTATCGCCAGTTTCCATGTTTAAATCCATAAGAATCATACTTGCCATAGGAGCTTACCATGACTATGAGATTTGGCAGATAGATGTCAAAACAGCATTCCTTAATGGTAACCTTCAGGAAGATGTCTATATGACACAACCAGAAGGGTTTGTGACACCAGGTGAAGCCAAACAGGTTTGCAAGTTGCATAAATCCATTTATGGATTGAAGCAAGCATCCAGGTCATGGAACATTCGATTTGATGAAGCCATAAAGGAATTTGGTTTCATTAAGAACGAATGTGAGCCATGTGTTTATAAGCGGTTTAATGGGAATGTGGTCGTCATCCTAGTGGTATATGTTGATGACATATTGCTTATTGGAAATGACATACCAGCCTTACAGTCAGTTAAGGACTAGTTGAACAAGTGTTTCTCCATGAAGGACTTAGGAGAAGCAGCCTACATTCTAGGGATCAAGATCATTCGCGATAGATCTAAGAGGATGCCTGGACTAAGTCAGGGTACATACATTGACCAGATACTAAAGATATTTAGTATGGAAAAATCCAAGAGGGGATTGGTTCCAGTGTCACATGGCTTACATCTTTCTAAGAAAATGTGTCCCCAGACACAACAGGAGAAAGATAGGATGAGCAAGATCCCATATTCTTTGGCTATATGATCCATCATGTATGCCATGTTATGTACCAGGCTTGATGTTGCCTATGCACTGAGCATGGTAGGCAGATATCAAGCAGATCCAGGAGAACAACATTGGACTGTTGTTAAGACTATCCTTAAGTATCTGAGAAGAACTAAGGATATGTTCCTGGTATATGGAGGAGACAAGGAGCTTGTCATCAGAGGGTATGCTGATGCTAGATTTCAAACAGATCAGAATGATCTGAAGTCGCAATCTGGATATGTTTTCTGTCTCAATGGAGGAGCTGTGAGCTGGAAGAGTTCAAAGCAGCCAGTTGTCGCCGATTCTACAACGGAGTCGGAGTATATAGCAGCTTCTGATGTAGCCAAAGAAGCCGTTTGGATTTGGATCTTTTTCCAGGAGCTTGATGTGCTGCCTAGCAGTAAAGATCCCATTACATTGTATTGTGATAATACTGCAGCGGTGGCTCTTGAAAAAGAACCAAGGTCACATCAACGGACAAAGCACATACTCCGGAAGTATCACCTCTTGAGGGATTTCTATCAAAGGGGTGAAGTTGCAATGAGCAGAGTATTCATGGAAGAGAACGTGGCAGACCCCATGACTAAAGGCTTATCTTAGCAGAAGCATGAATATCATGTGAGAGCTAGCGGGTTAAAGGTTGTTAGCAGTTGGCTCTAGTCCAAGTGGGAGTCTGTTGGAGTTGGTGGTCTAGAACCAACTACTTTTTACTTTATTCATTAAATAAAAGCCTTATCACATCATGATTGTTCTTCTGCGTGACATGTCATGTGATAATGTCCTAAGGACAGCTGTTGCATTAAAGGGTCATAGCAGATCCCTGCTATGATGAGAACCCGGAAGTGTCATAACACTGTTCTTGAATGTATGTTCTATGGCCGGATGATATTATTTGAAGGACACAAATAATACAGGTCATTAGGGGTGAGGACTCATAAAACTTTTAGGCACCTTCTCATGGTGTGCGCGCTTGGTAATATCCAGGAGGATATTATGAGAACGAGACCCTCCAGTAGGAAATCCACATTTCATAGTGTCATTGGATGTTCCTATCTACGGACGTGTGTATTGATCCTTAGACTTTGAGATTATTATTAATGGGTATTACAACTCGCGCACTTAGATGTATTGACGAAAACTGTGACGACACACTGTTCGCAGCGAGGTAGGATACGTTGGGTGCATCACGAGTAATACCGCATTAATAGATAATGCGAGAAAGGATTTGTCCCTTCCGTTCCATAACGGAAGTAGATATATCAGGCCCTTTTATGGAATTGATATAGCCTAAATAAATCCATGGCCATGGTAAGGTATGGGCAAGTTCAATTCCAGGAAGTCAAAGAAAGAATAATCAATCACATGGGTTTATGGCACTAGCATGAAACCCGCTTGATTGGAGATATCGAGACAAAGGCATTATATTACATGGTAAGCGTTCATAGGAGGTAACACCTCATTGCGGCGTTAACTTCTTTCTCTATGGGTGCCTTGGCGTGTTGCTAGACGCTAACCTTGGACTTTAGGCAGGCTCAGCCTAATGCCACTAAGAAAGAGGCCTAGAGGGTCACACACTAAGTGTGTCCATGTATCTCAGTTAAATATTAATTTAACAAGTTAAATAAATATTATTCCTGACTGTGGTTTAATAATTATTTAAGGATGTCTGATCGCATTTATTTTGACACTAGTTATTCGAGAGAATATATTGTGGATGAAATAATATATTTATTAGCGAGTAATGAAGTTAAATTTATTTAAGAAATAAATAGTCATTACTCAAGGTCTAATAAATGTGGTGGAGAAAAATGGAAAATAAAAGTACACGCCGTGTATATTAAATATACACGCTGTGTAGTTTTATGGAAAACAAGTACACGTCGTGTATTAATTATTACACGCCGTGTAGTTTTTCCAGTTGGGATTTTGAGGATTTAATATTATTTTATTAAATGATATTTATTATAATCAGCATGGGCGCATGTCAAGGAATTAATAATTCGACATGGGGGGGTTTTCAATAAGAGTTAATGAAATAAATAAAACGCGTAACGCGTTTATTTATTGTCATAAATCTATTAACCTCAAACATGATTATAAATATCCTCACAACCCTAACATTTTGAAGAGCCATTGTTGTGCACAACGGATTTGGAAATACTCTCAATCCAAGATAGAATTCCCTTTCCACCAAGAACGCCCTCAAGTTACAAGAGCAAGATCCTCCACCGGAGCAAGGCGGTTGAAGGCGAACATCGCAAGTGAAGGTTCTTCCGCGCTTGCACCCAGAGATCTCTTTGGTGATGTCCGGAGATACGTGACACACGTGTGGATCACCTCTAGAGGAATCCTACACTTGGATTATACGACGCAACGACGGATCACCGAATCGTGACCGGACACATCAACGAAGAAAGAATTCCAACAAGGTAATTCTTATGCATTAATTAAATTAATTATAATCAACATATGATGATCCTTCTCAAGGGTTATGGGACTCTTCTTTTCTTTTCGTTCTTCGTTCTATTCCGAAGATTCGGCGTTTTATATCATGACGGATCTCGGATTGAACGTTGTTTAACGTTAAAATTAAAGTTGGGCAAACCCACCAACGCGCTTCTGTTGCGCCCGGAACCTACATATACATCATTTAATATCTCATAATAACTTTAGATTTTCTATTTTATAAAACCATACCACATTCAAAAAGCAAGACATGTTCCTTAAAAATGCCAAATAGGCCATTAATCACCATAACATGCCCAACCTTTTTCCAAATCCAAGTACACATTTCTTTTAAATATGGAACCTCTTTTAAAAACCAATAAATAAACCCAATTATTCATTTTAGAAGTCACAAGTATATTCACAAACCCAATCCATGATTTAGATATTTTAAATTAATCACAAAATCCAGCCAAGAATTTAATCAAACACATGGTGTACAATATATTACAAAACCCTCCCATTCATCTGAAAAACTAGAGAAATCACCACTTTAAATAGAAAAAAAATTATTCAAAAGTCACACATAAATATTTAGAATATTTTTAAGGTTAAAAAAACATTAAACCAATTAATCTTAAATTTAAAAGGAAAGTGAGAATGTAAACCCACCTCAAACCTCTTATGCTTCAACAAAACCAACCTGAAACGACTCCACAAAGGTCCCAAGAAGTTTTAAGATCCACAAGGAACCATAAGAAAGAAAACCCAAAATTCCCACAACCATTGGTATCCAAATTAGTAAAACATTTCCACTAGTTTTAGATTAGGAAGGTAAAAGAAAAGAAAAAGAAATTAAAAAGAGAGAGGAGCCCTAAACTTTCGATCATGGTGAAGAATTTATAATAAAGCACCTTAAATCTAACTTGGAAGGGATTGGAGGGTCTAAAAAACACCATAGTAGGCATCCTAGTCATGGTTTTTGAATAGGGAATGGCATTGGACGAAACACAAATTAAAAATAAGTATAAAAGACAAAAATATTCTTTATTGAGTGGGTTTCATGGTTGGGTCGTATGTTTTAACAAACCATGTGAAAACCATGTGATTCCCCAATGTTTATCATTTCACAGGTTGCACACTTAGGATGCATTGTTAGTTAAACCGTGAGACTTAACTGTGAAACTAGTTCACACTTTGATGCATGATTAAACTAACTATGCACCTTAATTGTGCAACTTTGAAAAAGTCCCCAAAAATCAGCCTCTTCACCCAAAAACACATATAACTAAAGAGGATAAACCACACAAAAAAATATACCTCACAAATAAGTTCCATTAGGGGTGTCTCAAACCCTCTCTTAATCACCACCTCCTTATAACATTCCCTCTAACCAAGAATGGGTCTTAAAAAACACCTAAAACCTTCAAAACATAAAATTTAAATTTGGAACACCTAGAATTCAAGAGAAAAACCTAGAGCCAAAATATAATCCGGAATAAAGGAAAAAACTAGAATTCAGATGTGACACATAATGAGTTCATTTCACCGTTCACACAATAGTAAATTGGTGTTTTTTAAAAAATTAATAGGTGTTCATTAGATATGGGACATACAATGTTGATTCAATAAGGTATTTCTCACTACATATGGAGGTAGGTGATGAATACATCAATTTATATTCAGAATCAATGTTTATATAGTCTATGATCTAAGATAAATCCTTATAAAATGTTCTATAATGAAATTATATAATTGAAACACCTAATAATTTTTTAGAGTCCCAACATTATAAAAATAAAAATTAGAACTCTTGTAAAAAAAATTCAAGGAGGTGTATATGGAATTTTTCTTGGATATGCTTCTAATGGTAGAGGGTATATATGTTTCCACAATGAAACAATAAATGTTATTGGTTTTTCAAATGTAAAAGTTCTTGAAAAATCTAAAGACGAAATTTCAAAAATAGAAGAATATGAGAAATATGTGGAATATGAGATATATAATGTTGAGAAACATGAAAAAATATCCAAAAATGGCAATACCACACAAATTGATAATTGTTACTCAACTATTTCTAGTGATGAGGAATAAATTCTTACATCTCATCACAGGCTAAAGAAATAGGTGGGGGTTCAAAATATCATTGGTAATAAAAAAAATTAAATAAGACGAACATCAATGTTTGTTACACATACTTCCTTGGATTGAAAATTTGAGCCAAAATATATTAATAATGCTTTTGGTAATCATGAGTGGATCCATGCAATGAATGAAGAGCTACTCCATTTTGATAATAATGATTCTTGTAAAATAATACCCAATCCAAATAATAAAAATGTTATTGGTACAAAGTGGGTATTCTAAAATAATTTGAATTTAGATGGTGAAGTGATAAGACATAGTTCATTGGATAGAAAAGACCATACTCAACATTCTAAATAGATAATACCAGAATTTATTGAATGAATAGGTTATTCAAACAAATAAATTTTATGAAGGTTTTTGGAACATGTTATATGATGGAATTAATTTTGAAGAAGATGGTTGTGATGAAGTTTAATTGAAGGTTATAGAATATCCTTGATGATTTGATATGTTGATTGATGTTTTATTTTGAGTATGATTTTTGAAGTTGGAATGTTTTTTGAGTGTGGAAATTATTTTGTTTTACCACCATTGATGTTTTTGAGAATAGATCTATAAATAGGTGAATGTACAACATAAAATTTCACTATTAAAATAAAAATAGAATGAGAGAACTTGATTTTTTGTTTCAAATAATTTTTTGGGTAGAACTTCCAGCGAAAGGTTTACAGACTGAAGAATCAGATAGACATTTTTGTGATAGAATAATTGGTCAAACTCATCAAAAAACATATTTTGACCAATGTTTTGAGAATTAAATATCTAACCAAGGAATATTTTGGTTGAGGAGAATAATAAGTTTGTACGGATATAGAATTTGTGAATAGGGTTCATCAAAAAACTTTCTATAAGATCTCTTTAGATGAAAAAATTTAGAGTGAATAATTAGATAGGCAGATTCTAGACTATGAAAGAAGAAGGGAAGTGTAGGGTTTTGGTTTACTATAAAAAATAGTTTAGACTCATTTCTAGATATATTTATCACATATTGGGAAATAGATAGACATATCATAAAATAAGAATTAGATAGTGGGAATTATAAAGAGTAATCCAAATGAGTTTTTTACAAAGTCCAAAGAAGATATTCTTACCTACTACTGGTAAGAAAGTGAATAATTGTTCTTGAAGAATAATTTGTTGAATAATCATAGTGGGAATATTCTACACATATTGGTGAAGGATTCTGAACTTTTTACAATATCTTAATTGAATATTTCAATTTAAAAGAAACACATGCACTATTTCTTTGATCACATCTCTAAGAAAGTGTAGTGGAATTTCCAAATTTTTATATCCACATATAATGGATTTCTTTCTTGTGAATTTTATGGTATTGGATTATTTTCAAACCATGCTAAGGAATAGATACTCATGTTAAAAATTGAACCCTATAAATTATTATGATTTTGTTGATGTGTAAATGTTTTGTTTTCATCAAATTTATAAATATTTAACATGAGGAGAATTTTGTTTGATGATAATGATAACATAAAAAGAAAAATATATCACTGATTCACCCATCTCATCTAAGTGATTATGTTGATCCTTAATGGTTCTTTTTATCTTCAATAAGGAACGAATCATGGTAGAGTGAGTTAGATATCAAATCAGGTAGTATGGGATTGTATAACCACTATGCCATGTGATACGTGAATGGTACACACTAGTTACATGAGGTGTTATTTAAATAACTAGTTAGTGAGTGGTCGTGTGTGAGATGAATACATATGATTTTCAACTTGATGATTTTGGGTATGGAAACCCATATTTTTAGGAAAATTCAAGGTAGTGTTGTGAAGAAGGATGACGAGAGTTAAATTGGAAAACATAAGATGGTTGACCCAAAGTTGGATATTACCATGCATGGTTGGGTGACATGGTGTCATGGGTTAGTAATGGAAGGTATAGCCTTGTTTAAAGAAAGCATAAATCAATATAGTAATGCACACCTATTGATGGAATCCCAGTGTACTCCAAGTATAGAGGAGATCATGTAACCTATCTTTCCATCACTCTATGTACAATGAGAGATTATTCTATATACAAATAAATACCAATTTAAATAAATATTATGGTTTGAAGAGGGGACTCATTAGGATCTTCTCTCAATGGGTATTTTAAAGAAATCTATATGGTGCATAGTACACTATTTTCCATTTAATATCGGTGACCATAATTATGAGTTGTGATTTGGTATTGACTATCGAAACCATTATCAAAAAGTGATAATAGGTGGTGGATGAATCTATATATCACTTGGGTGTGAGATGGTCCTTATTCATTCATGTAATTATGTCAGAGATGGAAGAATCATTGGATTTGGTAATTAGTTTTAATTTCTTTTAAGCGATGACCATGACGATCCTAAGGTGTTCAGTGGGACATCGGTTTCTTCAAGGTGGATCTTAGGTGATAAGGGTCCTAGGTTTTTGAGATAGGTCATTGGATGGTCATTTTCACTATCATATTCCATTAGAAGAATGAAATCAATATATGGCTCGAATCCTTGGTGAATATCGGGTGTGAATTCAAATATGGATTTTGGTGAAAACCATATGTTAGTGTTAGTCCTAAGGAACCATATGATAATCCAGGGATTCTCGATCATGGTAATGTCGGTGTTGATGTTGTAGTATGACAATGACTTTTGTTTAAGATATGGTCTGGTCTGAAGATATCATTAGATTCCAAGTATGAAATTCAATGTGAATGATCATAATGATATTGGTATTCCTGAGGATAATGTCATTATAATTTTATTTAGTGACTCATTGACCATGGATGTTGATAATTTTTAGGATGTATTCATGCTAAAGCTATTTTACTTGAGTTTACCTCAAACAATTAAATGCGATCAATGAGGAACTGCAAGTATCATGCCAATGAGATGATATGGGTGAAATTTATAATTTAGATAGGGTATTTCAAGGTAAATCTAGAACTACTAGTATGATCTTGGTCAATTAGTGTTTTTAAAATTTGATCAATCAAGGATCGAGGGTAGTTCTTTCATAGGTGATCTAATAGACTTTCCAAATGTGTTTCTAGGTCACAATATAAATGCTTCTATGGGAAATTCTAATAGTGGGCATACCATAACTAAGAATTTTCCATTTAGAATATATAACCTATGGTGGGAAGCACCATAGGACCTATGAAGAATGAGGCATCGATGTGGTCATGTATCAGGTTAGATGTAATTAGGTAATCAGTGTCTTGATGTTTCAACTTTGTATGTTAGCATTGGCTTGAGTTTTACTGTCTTATATACCATATATTTAATGTAGCCCTTGCTAGTGTGTTTAGTTTGGGAAAAAAACAAAACCCTTTGAGTGGGAAATCAAATCCCAGGTAGGTTAGTTCATGTTTCTTTATTCCCTAATTCCTCTCAAGGATGAAAAGTTTTAAATTGGGGAGACTATAAGATCTCATGTTTTGGGACCAAGATGGAATTTCTAAAAGAATTTGATATTTATTTATAATGGACAAGACAAATATTAAATTGAGTATTGAAACATAGTTAAAGGCGTTTTATTATTTAATGGTTTTGTTATTGGATAATATTTTTTGGATTTATAGGTGTATTGGATGTTTGGATGAGTTTTAGGAGTTTTAGGCACCATAATCTCACTTTTCAGGAGAAACAGAAAGGAGGAAAAAATTTAAACTGTGTGGCCCTCTAGGATTAAACATGAATCCCTTAAGGGGGTATCATATATTCTTCTAAATCATTCATGGTAGGTTGAATGATAATTTAAAATTTCGTTTATAATTTGGAAAGGTCGATGTGTGGTCTACGCATGGGTTTTCAAACCATACTCTAAGATGCATGGCTAGTGCCACATTATAAGTAGCACAAATGGTTGGTGTTTGGTCATCACAAAACCATCAACCAAAGCATGAAAGTTATAGATCTTGGAATGTATGATCTGCAAGGTTGGTGCATATTTATCCAAAATGTTATGCCTTATCATGTTGCTTATTAAAGAGTGTTGAAATTATAGTTTTCCCCAACCTTATTTGTTTTCATCCTATTCTTTGTCCCTCTATTCTCCAATGACCGGGCCACTTGACCCCTCCCTTAAGATATTTTATAGGCATACATGTATCTCCCCCATATAATATCAGAATTTGTTTCCATTATTTATGTTAGATAAATATCGGTATGTGGTTGATTCCTCTTTCTTCTTATTTCATTTTCACTCCCAATATGTAATTTAAATTTGATGCGATCAATTTTTCCATTTTATAGAGTTTTGTATAATATTCTAATATCTCTCATTTAGGATTAAATCGATTCCCAATAATGAATGAGTGGAGCATCCTAAGAATTATGTAGGTCTTGTATACCCTTTTCTTTAAAAATTTAGTTGTTTTATATCTCGTATCGTTGTGCCACATTCCATAATTTCCATGCATTTCTCCCTAAATTATTAGAAATTAAAATTGGATGGGTAAACTATTATTTAAAATTGTCATTGCTCTCATATTTATGGTTGGTGGTCATAAATTCCATCCCAAACCACCATTGAGGTGGTTTTTTGATATTGACCAAGATTAAACCAACCATAATAGTTTTGAGCCACCATATATTAATGGGAGCCAAATATAAATTAAATGAATTGTTTAATATTGATTACCTTATTTAACAAATTTTCATTTATAAATGAAATAAGATATGAAATGGAAAAAATGGGAGATTTTAAATGAAATTTATAATCCCTTGACTAATGCTAAATATGAATTTATTTAATGGAGTGACATAAACATTAACATGTACCTCCTTATCTTCTCATATATGTGAATTAAATTTAGAATTGAATGTGATAAATTAAATTGATATGGTAATGCATACTAACATGGCCACTTTAAGAATTATATGAATCATTTTAAATTATATTACACGATATGGAATTACTGAGATGTAAAACAATGTGACACTAGTGAACCCCTTATATATATTTACATTGGATTCCAAGGATGGTAACCTTTGATTTAGATTATGTGTAATTCCTTTGAAATTATCATTAGGATCCACCCAAGTATTTTTAATTTTGCTATAGATGAGATCCATGGACTCAAAGAGGACACCCTGGTCAATAGACTTAGGTCTTGGCCCATATAAGTATACATATTATCATGTTTTCAATCGATTAACTCCATAGACTTGAATAGGAAAGCATGGTCAATGGACATGGGTCATGAACCATGTTGTTATAATATTTGATACACCTGACGTATTCCATATCTAATAATTTAAACTTTTATTCAGTTTTCCTTCGTCTATAGACTACTAGAAACAACATGAACTTGTATATTGGTTTGTATCACTTTACCATTTCCATCTTTACATCATTTATATATGCACACTTCTATAACATATATGCATGGAGTTGATTTTTTATAGACACCATTGGTGGTGGCTAACTAAGTATATATTACACCATATTTGGGATGATGATTGGTACCCATATAGACCTCATGTCTATTGATTTAGGATCATGAATTATGGTTTCATGTTATTATCTTTTTGGTATATGATGTAGTATGTAAGTATAGGACCAAGGTAGTGCTCGTTATGCTATTAGAGAAAGATATTGATTCATCTTTTTATTTCCCATGTCATTCTAGCCCTATGTATTATATTTTATGTCTTCTTCCATGTGTTTCTTATATGATATTGTTTACTACTTCTATATTACAGAATGTTAATGAATGATTATTTCTCCATTTATTTTTATTTTAAATTGTCATTATATTCTACTGCCTTCATTTATTTTTCTTGTTATGATATATTTGTTACTGATCTAGAGGGTCTAATATCTCAACTATAGAACCTTTAGACCATTGATTCTAGTAATTATCCTCTGGAATATACGTAGGCGCACTTGTGGCCCAATGGAAAACTGTCTTAGAGAAATAATCTAAGTGTCTCCTGGTCCAGGGCATTAAAACATAACCATAGGACTCAGACACATGAGGAATTTTTTAGGCATTGATTTTCCAAAATGGAATTAGAGTAAGTTTCTTTTCTAATGTTTTAAAATTTAGTAAATCTATAAATGAGACTAGGATATTTCAAGACTTGGTAATGATCTCATCTATGGGATTAACAGACACATGTACATGGGAAATTAGAGTGCCTAGGGATGAGGTTGTTGTTCATGTTGTTCACTTGTTTCAGTTGATTTTATTTCACCTTGGGTGATTCACTTGTTGTGTTATGTTACAATTTATTAAAATTTCTACTAGTGGGTCAGTATAGCTTGATGGGACTATTCATGCATCATGATAGGTACATGGAGATATATATTGACCAATATCATTAATTCTAGGGACACAATTATTTCATGTGGCATACCTTCCCATATAAGTTGTGAAACAAAATCCATTAATATATACCTAATAAAAGTAATGAAATAAGATGATATGTTATTATAATTCACTTATTAAACCATGTGTAGAGGAACTTTGAGCATGTTATTCTCTATGGTTTTCACCTTTTGAGGTTGAATTTGTTGTGAAACATATGTTCTAAGAGGTATGATAAACCTCGGTATAAAAAACGCCTTCTTGTTATCTTCAAATTAAGCATCATGGGAGTGTATTTTAGTCTAATCCTAACACAGTCAAACTAGAACATCCTCCACTCTATAGAATCAGATGGATGATTAGCTTCATGATAGCTTGTTGAGGGTCATGCGATCCATTTAAAGGGATATTTTTCACACTGTTCCCATGATATCCTTGATAATGATAGAGTTATAGCTTTAGTATCTTCCAAAATTCACTAGGGAGGGATCCCCCAAGGAAATTTAGTTATTGATTGAATGAGTAAAGAAAATCCTCACCTATCTTAATACACACATAGATAAAAGGTCAAAAATTGATGTTTATATGCTTTAAGGACTGGTCAAGTGTTGGTGGGATATCCTAGATTAGTTTGGGAAATAGGAGGAGTTATAATGGAAGGATTTTTTTGTGATGTTTCTAAGAAACATCTATCCAGAGTTTTGAGGGATGAGAAGTATTACTCGTTCATGCATCTGACATAGGATGGAATGACAGTGATGGACTATGTTGAATGCTTCACTAACTTGCATTGGTTTTCACAGTCTTTGGAAGTTAATGATTTCACCAAGGAGAGAACTTTTTTTGATGGAATTTTCTATAAGATAATGTAGTAGATAAACATCTTTTACCTGAGAAGCTTCATGGATATGATAAACTAGGATCTCATCATAGAATAAAATTTTAGAGACACCTAGAGTGTTGGACAAACAATTTCAGCAGGGTTATCAGAGATCGCTTCTTATGGTAGCAAGAAACCTCACTATGATAGTTACTTCCAAGGCTATAGTGGTAATGGAAGCTAAGGTAGTAAGAATTTATCCCAGAATAGTGACCCATTTCATTACTTTTAGCATGGAATGTTTGTTCATAGGAACTAGCAGTGTCTTTAACCTACTATAAATCATTGTTATTACAGTAGGTTGGGTCACCTCTAAAGGTTTTTTAGGGACTCTCAGCAGTGTAAAAATTGTAGGGGATCATGACAGGAACCTGAATTTGGGAGAGACTCAGCTACCCCTCAAGAGATGGGTAGCTATAGTTTGATATGATGTTTAGGATGAGGTGGGGGATGTGGTATTGTCATGACCCCCTCCCACCGAAGATGCCCCTCCTGAGCTGGCAATGGTGAAATGGAGATAATGACCCCCTGAGTCCCACCTCCAGTAGGCCCCGGGTTGGCGACTAGCACCAAGGGTATGAGTTTTCACAAATATGGGAGGCATTACCCTTTTTATTATTTAAGATCGTGAAATAGGACAAGTCAACCAGCAAAAATGAAAAGAACAAGTGTATAGAAATAAACCCAAACCAAGCCAACATGCATGTTTAAACAATTTTATAATAAGATATAAGTACAAGAAAGCTCAAAGTACAATAACAAAAGAAACAAAGTGTACAGCAACAACAACAACTCCAACTGTCCGACTAGTAGGGTCCCGCACGGCCCTAGTAGTCCTCCTGGAAACCTGAAAGTAAATGTAGGGTGAGCATACAAGTATACTCAGAAGGGAAACCTAAATCTCTCGTGAACAAGTGGGGAGACATCCTAATGTCCCGTGAGAATGACAGAAGAAACCAAAACCTAACAAGGAATTATATCCACCCAACCTCACCATCCACACCCACAAAAACATAGTCACAACAGGTAGTAGTATATAAGAACAAAAGTATTCGGTACCCCGCACCATTTCCCTTTAGTTAGCTGCTCTTCCTACCGGTGAACGTCCTGATGCTGCCACACTATCCCCGCCCACACACACCTGGGCCTCACAACCACGTATCCCACCCACACACACCTGGGCCTCACAACCACGTATCCTTCCCGCACACACTTGGGCCTCACAACCACGAATCCCGCCCGCACACACCTGGGCCTCATCCCGAAGATTCTTGGGAAACAGTAAAACCTGCCCGAAGAGTCTTGGGCTAGAACCACCCCAATCAAAACCTACCGAAGATTCTTAGGTGTAAGGTCGCCTCAAGACATCACATCCTAGGGAAGAAGGAGCTAGTAACTAAGGGAAAAACACCCTCTCCCATGAAATGGGAGTGTTCGGCACTAAGTGCTCAGCATGGGTGGGGTGCGATAAAACACAAAAGATATATATATATATATATATATATGTATATATATATATATAGCAACCACTCAGCCCAACCTATGGATTCTAAACAGAGAAACTGAGCACGTGCCTCAGCACTGCTACCACGAAGCATGCATACAACAAACAACCCCAACCCCATTTAGGATTTTACATTTCAGCAGAGTTATTTTATTAGTTCCTTAACTACTGGGAAACTATCCACAACCAACCCCATCGATCATTCATAAAACATATTCCTGCCATCCAAAAATCAAGTTAGGAAAACACAAGCACAAAAAATCCCTTCTTATCAACCAACCAACCCATTGATTTTTAATCATGTTCCATTACCATGACCCACCATTCATTAACTCTTCCACTTTTTATTTATTATTTGCTACCCATATCCCGTTCACATTCAAACCCATCCCTGTAGCCCTGCTGCCAACTTCCATAACCACAACTGCACCGTACATCATTATCCCTTTAATACCATTTATCGCAGCCCCGCTACCCACCCGATCCACAACAACCCACAAAACAAGGTTTGTGCCACATCAACGCCCCTTTAACATCATTTACCACAGCCCTGCTACCTGTTTTATTCGTAACAACCCAGGATTCACCCCTCCCTTTCACACACTAGTAACTAAGCCAAAACCCACATGTTCATTATTCCATTTTGTTTAACCGGGGTGATCACACAAGGGTTCCAGATTTTAAACAGCCAACTTTACGTGATTAACCAATTTCCACATTCAACAAAGTTTCCATACATAATAAAATCCATAAGGAGAGGGAAACATTTAATTGCATAAGAAAAGGCCCCCAATGACCATGATTTTTAGTAGGCAGAAGCTCATTCAATTCACAACATAATATCATAGGTTATAAAATAAGTAAATTAACAGTAATCACAAACTTCCCATCCCCGTTATATAAGCCAGTTATTATCTTCATTAAACCGGTCTGACTGTGTTTCACGTAAACAAGAGTAAACCCACCCCTCATGATGAAAAATTAGAGATATGAAGGTAAAATCCCTACCTCAACAGGTTCTGATCACAACGCTCCCCGGGATCAACTTTAGAAGACGTTCGTTGGCGTCCGTCACTTTTGGAAAAACTCAGCAAAACCTCCTTGGGTGGAAGTCAGAAATGAAAGGCCAAGGGAAAGACAAAAGATCCAAGCTCAGAAGTTCCGCCTCATCGTTACAATCCCGTGGCCGCTGACAGATTGTAAATCAGAGCTCGGACGAAGAAGTTATAGAAGAAAGAGCCTTCGAGTCTCTTGGGAGAACTCTGCTAAGAGGAAAGGGGAGGAGAGGGGTGAGTTGAAAAGGAGGAGGGGACCCCTACTTTTATAGGTGAGAAAAGAAAAATTACACGGCGTGTACTCATTTATTTAACACGGTCTCCATGTGGCTTCCAACACGGCTCAGCGGCCGTTGACTGTCAACACACGGTTTGAGGGTAACACATACGCAGGGAAAGACTACACGGTGTGTAGTTTGGACACACGGCGTGCACTCATTCACTTCACATGGAAAAGACACGGCCTTCCACACGGGGTATACCCAGTGAGGGGGTACACGGAGTGTAGTTTGGGGTACACGTCATGTACTCATTTCCTTCACATGGCAAGGACACGTCCTTGAACACGGGGTATACTCGGCAAGGTGGTACACGGCGTGTACTCACACTACACGGCATGTACTTACAAAATTCTGGAAAGTGTGGGAAAATTTCATTTACCCTCCAAAACACTTTAATACCCTATTTTTGATAAAGTAATGGGTTGGAGAGGTCTGGTCCATTACATCAGAAACCTCTTAAAACATTCTCGTCCCCGAGAATTCAAAACCAACCCAGAGGAATCCAACAAGATACCTCTTAGGGCTCTTGTTATAACAGGAAACCAACCACCAACCCTAATTATAGGTGTTAGGAATTCCTTCTCTTATGTCGAGATATTATCCACTTTAGGCGGCACTGACTCGCCTGCACGGGTTCAATTGCATCCTCATTAATGCGTCTCGATTAAGGATTGGGTTCCCCTTTTCCCCACATATCCGGACACATTACACACTTCCAGAGAACAAGGAAAGCAAAACGTATCACAACCAACAAGCCAAGAATTCCATATATCAAAGGTAAAAAGTACAAAAACAAGCTCAGAAGAACAAGGAAAAACACAAGTCAAAGCAACTCCGGGTACTAAGCGCGCATCTGGGTCTCCTGCTCCCAAGTTCTCTCTTCGAGGCCATCAGGCCTCCACAACACACGAACCAAGGGAATGGTTCCTCCACGGAGCACCTTCTCTTTACGATCCTTGATTCTAACTGGTCGTTCCTCAAAGGTCGCGTCGTCTCCCATATCTAACTCTCCCCAGTCGATAATGAGAGAGTTGTCATGTAAGTACCGACAAAGCTGGGAGATGTGGAAGACATCATGAACCTTCTCCAACTGAGGTGGCAGGGCCAACTGATATGCCACCTCACCGACTCGCCTCAGCACCACAAAAGGTCCGATGAACCTAGGTGAGAGCTTTCTCCCTTTCCCAAACCTCCGCTGCCCCCGTCGAGGGGAAACCTTCAAGAACACATGATCTCCCACCTCGAACTCCAAGGGCCTCCTTCGACGATCAGCATAAGACTTCTGTCGGTCTTGAGCCGCTTTCATCCTCTCACGTACAGGCTGGACTTCTTCTGTGGTGCTCTGCACTACCTCTGTCCCAAGTACACCTGTCTCACTGACCTCTGCCCAGCAAATGGGTGAACGACATGGTCTTCCATACAAAGCCTCAAACGGTGCCATTCCAATAGTAGAGTGGAAGCTGTTGTTGTAGGAAAACTCTACTAAAGGCAAGTGTCATACCCACGATCCTCTGAAATCCAGAACGCATGTTCGCAACATGTCCTCCAACATCTGGATAGTCCGTTCTATCTTCCCATCGGTCTGGGGGTGGAAAGCAATGCTAAGGCGTAGCTGGGTGCCAAAATCATGTTGTAACCCCCTCCAGACTTGTGAGGTAAACCAAGTATCCCGATCTAAGACGATAGTCTTTGGGACTCCATGAAACCACGCAACCTCGTCTACATACCTCTGTGCTAAGGTACTCACTGGGCCTGACTCCTTAATTACTAAGAAGTGAGCTGATTTCGTCAGTCGATCCACCACTACCCAGATTGCATCATAACCACCCTGAGCTCTGGGTAGTCCTGTGATGAATTCCATTGAGATGTCATCCCACTTCCACTCGGGGACATCTAAAGGATGCAACAAACCACTGGGAACACGGTGTTTGGCCTTCACTTTCTGACACACTAGGCATTTAGCCACAAACTCTGCCACTGCCCGTTTCACCCCGGGCCACCAAAACTATTCCCTCAGGCCTCGGCACATTTTTGAAACTCTTGGATGTACCGCCAAGGCTGAGCTATGGAACTCATGGAGAACTCCCTCATGCATCGCCTCCGAAACAAACAACCTTCCATGGAAAAGTATCTGATGTCGGATGTCCTCTGACCATCCCTCTGGAGAATTTCCCTGATCGACATGATCCCGCATTACTTCCGCCTCATAGTTCCCCCACTGAGATTCTTCCACTTGCTGTAACAAGGAGGACTGCACCGTCATCTGAAACAAACATCCTCTAACACCTTCTACCCTTTCATCCAAGTTCAAGGCGGCCAACTCTCCCATAGTTTTCCAAGCATCAGTGGATTCCCTAACTACTTCCTTATGCGACTTCCTGCTCAGGGAATCAGCCAAAACATTGCCCTTACCTTCAGTGTAAGAGATCTTGAAGTCATAGTCTTGGATAAACTCGACCCATCTCCGCTATCGTAAGTTTAGGTCACACTGGGAGAAGATATAACACAAGCTCTTGTGATCTGAGAAGACCACAAAGTACTCCCCAAAGAGGTAATTTCGCCACAACTTCAGTGCGAACACTACTGCTGCAAGCTCTAGGTCATGGGTGGCATAGTTACGCTCGTGAGGGCGTAACTGCCTAGACCCATAACATATCACTCCCTTCTTCTACATCAGCACGCACCCCAGAACAAGGCCAGAAGAATCACAAAACACCTCATACAACAACCCTTCCTCTGGCAACCTGAGTACAGGAGCACTGATCAACTTCTCCTTCGGGTAGTCGAAAGATTTCTGGCACTTCTCACTCCATAGGAAGACCTGGTTCTTCCTAGTCAAATATTTAAATGGAGCAGAAACTCGAGAGAAGTCCAAAACGAACCTCCGATAGTAACCTACTAACCCCAAGAAACTACAAACTTTTTCCACGTTCTTGGGTGTTGCCCAAGAAACAATTGCTTCCACCTTCGACGGGTCCACTGACACTCCATGCTGAGACACTACATGCCCAAGGAAGTGTACTTCTTGTGTCAAGATATTACACTTCGACAATTTCCCATAAAGATGGTGGTGTCGAAGGACTTCCAAGACTGCCCTGAGATGCTCAACGTGCTCCTCCTCTGATCTTGAGTAGATCAAGATGTCATCGATAAACACAACGAAGAACCGGTCCAGAAACTCTCGGAAGACAAAGTTCATAAGTCCCATGAACACAGATGGTGCATTTTTAACTCCAAACGGCATCACTAAAAACTCAAAGTGCCCATACCTGCACCTGAAATCTGTCTTCGAGATGTCACTTTCCTTCACCCTCAGCTGATGATATCTCGATCGTAGATCAATCTTAGAGAAGCAACCTGCTCCCCTCAGCTGGTCGAAGAGATCATCTATCCTTGGGAGGGGGTAACGGTTCTTGATTGTTACCTGGTTCAACCTTCGGTAGTCTATGCATAGCCTGAGACCACCATCTACCTTCTTCACGAACAAAACTGGAGCACCCCATGGCGACACACTGGGTCGAACAAAACCTTTCTCCATTAGATCGTCAATCTGAATCCTCAACTCCCGCAACTCCAAAGGTGCCATCTAATAAGGGGCCATCGAAAATGGACGGGCACCAGGATGTAAGTCTATCCCGAACTCAACATCACGTTGGGGGGGTAGAGTCACAACCTCCTCGGGAAAAACATCGAGGAACTCCCCAACAACCTCTGGGATATCCATCATCTCTATATCAGCTGGAACCACTGATAACCCGCCTAATAAAGAAAGCAGAGGTTCCACACGTCAGCTTCCCACCTGATATCTCCTCTCACCAACAAAAGCTACACACTGCCTGTCCACGTCGGAGAACACGACTCTTCTCCGAAAGCAGTCGATAACGGCACTAACAGAAAACAACTAGTTGATGCCTAGGATGACATCGTATGGCTTCATCTGTAACAGAAGAAGGTCCCCACTAGATCGATGCAGTCCCAACGTCATCCCACATCCCCGGCAAACACAAGATATGATGGTCTGGCCTCCAACTGGTGTACTCAGCACCAGTGGTATGGAAATTCTCTCTACGTCTAGTCCCAAAACATGGGCTAGACTAGGTGAAACAAAGGAGTGTGAAGCTACTGAATCGAACAAAGCAGAAACGAGAGTGTTGAACAAAAAAATCATACCTCGCACCACCTCTGGTCCTGCTGGAGCTGTCAACTCTGCTGCGTGCAACTATCCATGCCCAGCTCCTCTGCCTCTCTGATGTCGTCCACCTCCCTGACCACGCCCTGTTCGAGGTCCATGAGGAGAACCCTGAGGCCGGCCTCCTCCCGAAAAGTCTACCCTCAGAGGAGTAAGGTCCTGCTCCTGCTGGAAGGGCCTCGCCGGCAACTGGTGATGCTAAGGTGGGCACTGAACCTGCCCACCTCCACCGTAATGAGCTCGGGTTGGGCACCGACTCTGAATGTGCCTGAAACCTCCACAAGAGAAACACTTCGGTCCTGGGCTCGTGGAAAAGGGATGAGGACCTGAAGATCTGAACTGGAACTGCTGGGGCCTGCTCCCCACTGGCTTGAACCTGGAAGGTCCCATCGCAGGAGACCTGCTGCTAACTACCTTCCCCTTCAACGAACCTGGATGAAACCCCTCACGTGGTGCACCTCCCAGCGAGTGCATCCTCCCTACAACCTCTACCTTCTTTTGTACTACCAAGTACGTCAGAAGGGTGAAGGGGGTGACAGCAAACTGGAGCGAAAGACAAAGAACATCCTCCAAACATCTCGCCTGAGACTCCTCATCCGGAAAGAGATCCAGAGCAAAGAACAGGAGATCCTTGAACTTGATCCCCAACTCTCGTACAGACATACTCCCCTACTGGAGGGAGAGTAACTCCTGCCGCTTCTCCGCCCTCATCATGGAAGAAAGGAATTCCTCTCGGAATTCCTTCTCAAAGTCAGCCCATGGAACCTCTTCCTCTATCCTCTCTCCAAGGTACAGTGTCCACCACTGTCGCGCCACTCCTCTCAGCTGACTGACTGTTAGGGGATCCCAGTACTCCCTCTGATCATGGATCAAGGTAAAAACGATCCCTAGATCCTCAATCCACCCCTCTGTCTCTGTATCCGAAGTACTACCTTCGTACTTCTTGAGGTTCTGCTGCTGGAAAGAATGGAGAGTCTTCTACCACTGGCTATCTTCCTCCTCTCGGTCAATCCTCAACTGATCGACCACCTGGATCTACTGGGCCTCGGCCGTCTGATTCACCCGAGGACGACGTCCAGGTGCCATAGATGTATGGTAATCAAGGATCGCCTAAGCCCAAGTAGTAAGGAAATTTCTCAAGGATTTATTTTATCACATTATTTCAATTTCTTTCCCAAAACACCCAAATCAAGTAAAACACAATCATGATGATTCATGTACCTTCCCTAGGGTCTCTACCCTTCAATCAATGTAGTCTTACTTGGTTGTTCAGTAGGATCAGATTCCTTGCATCGGATCATGGGGGGGCCTAAAATCTTGTGTCCTAGCCAGTCTTACCTGGCCTATGTCATGCACCAAGATTAACTAATCACTATTTTCCTACCACCACATGCAATCCCCACTATTCCTAACTCTAGACTCCATCCTATCTCTCAACCATCACCTCTGATACCATTCTATCACGACCCCCTCCCACCAAAGATGCCCCTCCTGAGCTGGCAATGGTTAAAGGGAGATAATGACCCCCAATTCCCACCTCCAGTAGGCCCCGGGTTGGCGACTAGCACCAAGGGTATGAGTTTTTATAAATATGGGAGGCATTACCCTTTTTATTATTTAATATCGGGAAATAGGACAAGTCAACCACCAAAAAGGAAAAGAACAAGTGTATAGAAATAAACCCAAATCAAGCCCACATGCATGTTTAAACAGTTTTATAACAAGGTGCAAGTACAAGAAAGCTCAAAGTACAATACCAAAAGAAACAAAGTGTACAGAAACAGCAACAACTCCAACTGTCTGACTAGTAGGGTCCCACACGGCCCTGGTAGTCCTCCTGGAAACCTAAAAGTAAACATAGGGTGAGCATACAAGTATACTCAGTAGGGAAACCTAAAGCTCTCATGCACAAGTGGGGAGACATCCTAATGTTCCATGAGAATGATAGAAGAAACCAAAACCTAACAAATAATTCTATCCACCCAACCTCACCAGCCACACTCACCAAAACACAGTCACAACAGGTAGTAGTATATAAGAACAAAAGTATTGGGTACCTCGCACCATTTCCCTTTAGTTAGCTTCTCTTCCTAATGGAAAACGTCCTGACGCTACCACACTCTCCCCACCCGCACACACCTGGGCCTCACAACCACGTATCTCGCCCGCACACACCTGGGCCTCACAACCATGTATCTCGCCCGCACACACCTGGGCCTCACAACCACGTATCCCGTCCGCACACACCTGGGCCTCATCCCAAAGATTCTTGGGAAACAGTAAAACCTGCCCAAAGAGTCTTGGGCTAGAACCACCCCAATCGAAACCTACCCGAAGAGTCTTAGGTGTAAGGTCGCCTCAACCCATCACAGCCTAGGGAAGAAGGAGCAGGAAGGACCTAGTAACTAAGGGAAAAACACCCTCCCACATGAAATGGGAGTGTTCGACACTAAGTGCTCAACATGGGTGGGGTGCGATAAAACACAAAAGATACAGATATATATATTTATAGAAACCACTCAGCCCAACCTATGGATTCTAAACATAGAAACTGAGCACGTTCCTCGGCACTTCTACCACGAAGCATGCATACAACAAACAAACCCAACCCCAGTTAGGTTTTTACATTTCAACAGAATTAGTTTATTAGTTCCTTAACTACTGGGAAACTATCTACAACCAACCCCATCGATAGTTCGTAAAACATATTCCTAACATCCACCAATCAAGTTAGTAAAACACAAGCACAACAAATCCCTTCTTATCAACCAATCAACCCATTGATTATTAATCTGGTTCCATTACCATGACCCACCATTCATTAACTCTTCCAATTTTTATTTATTATTCACAACCCATAGCCCGTTCACATTCAAAACCATCCCTATAGCCCCCGCTACTAACTGCTATAACCACAATTGCACCATAAATAATTATCCCTTTAATACCATTTATCGTAGCCCTGATTCCCACCTGATCCACAACAACCCACAAAACAAGGTTCGTGCCACATCATCTCCCCTTTAACATCATTTACTGCAGCCCTGCTGCCTGTTTTATTCGAAACAACCCAGGATTCACCCCTCCCTTTCACACACCAATAACCAATCCAAAAACCACATGTTAATTATTCTATTTTGTTTAACCGGGGTGATCACACAAGGGTTCCAGATTTTAAACAGCCAACTTTACGTGATTAACCAATTTCCACATTCCACAAAGTTTTCATCCATAAGAAAATCTGTAAAGAGAGGGAAACATTTAATTGCGTAAGAAAAGGCCCCCAACGACAATGATTTTCAGTAGGCAGAAGCTCATTCAATTCACAACATAATATCATAGGATATAAAATAAGTAAAGTAACAGTAATCACAAACTTCCCATCCCTGTTATATAAGCTAGTTATTATCTTCATTAAACCAGTTCGACTGTGTTTCATGTAAACAAGAGGAAACCCACCCTGCATGATGCACAAATTAGAGAGATGAAGGTAAAATCCCTGCCTCAACAGGTTCTGATCACAACGCTCCCCCGTATCGACTTTAGAAGATGTCTGTCGGCATCTGTCACTTCTGGAAAAACTCGGCAAAACCTCCTTCGGTGGAAGTCGGAAAGGAAAGGTCGAGGGAAAGAAAATGGATCCAATCTCATAAGTTCCGTCTCTTCATTACTGTAGAGACCCGAAACTTGACGTACATTGACATTACATTACATTTGCGGAATACTTAGTACATACACACAAGGATCGTAATAGTTTAGTGTCTTTGGAAACTCGGAACGTAATCTTCTAATCGTGGTGAAAGATCTTCAACATCTCCAATAAAGATCTTCCCTTTTTTTACCTAAAACCTTTCTTTATATCCTGGGGAAAAGAAAACATAAAAGGGTGAGCTCAAATGCTCAGTAAGGGTAAACAAAAGAAATATCAATCACATCGTATTCATAATAACATAACATTTTGGAAATGTTAACCTGCAAAAGAGAGAATAATTTCATAACATGGGATAAATCATGGCAGTGAAATGTAATCACAATAATCATAACTTAAAACATGAAACTTTGTGGCATTCACACATAATCATAGAGAATCATTTCTTGTTAGTCAAGACTCATTTCCAAGACTATCTTAGTGGACAAAGTCCCTTTCTGAATCGAGTAACCCTCGTTTCAGTCCTGTTTCACTGAACCGGTATAACCTACCGTTCCAGCCCTGTCTATCTCATGAGATATAAAATCTTTACCCAATGCATTGGAGGGAGATATAGGTCCCACCCATCTTATAATGAATCCTTTCTTATGTGTGCCACATAATCATAAATCATACATCATCGCATAACCCATGTAATAAATATGGGATTCTTAAACAACATGACATCATAAAACAATTCATATAAGATAAAGGAATTCATAAAAATGTTTCCATAACAACATAATCAAATCCATGTAATAATAGGGATAAAAACAGAACCCTTTTATTATCTTATATGGAAAATAATTTTGATAAAATACTTGAACTTCATTCTTGAGGAAAATATCCTTTCTACTTCAAAAACACTTTTCCTTTCTTAACATGTCATACAATTTTAAACTAAAAGAGGTTGATTAAAAATAAACTTGAATACTTGTAAAGGAATCTTCTTGGAAATAATTTTTTAGAAATCCATTCATGCCGTATAAGTTAAAAAAACATTCTTCGTACTTTTGTCGGAAAAGTCAAAAAGTACCTCGTACGGAAAACGACAAAAGATTCCTTTCATTTCTTTTACTAAAAACTCACCGAAGGGTAAAATTGGATTTAAACAATTGTAGTTGGATGGAAATAGTATTACATATTTATGAAACATGGATGTGGATGATAAAATACACCCCAGTAAACACTTACGAATAAACAATCTCGGATAAAAATGAGATTGTGATATTTCCCTTACCTTAGGTCTGATTTGCTTTGTACGTGTCCGAACCTCCTATATAATGATTTAAATCATGTTATTGACTTATTCCAGAATCATATTCATTGTTATTATATCATATATGGTCCACTTATGACTTTATATTACCCGTTCTTTTGTAAATTCATGTTAAAGTAGCGTTTTGGGTAAAATCGTCTCATTTGTCGTTCGTGTTTTTAACTTGTAATTATTCATATGATTACTTAGATCATGATTACTTAATTCCAGAATATAAAACATGATTTATATATATATATATATATTCAGAATATACATATATAATAAATCAGTAAATGGAAATAAATACACCGTTCATGGAGACGGTAGTCCGTACGTACGCATGAACGTTGTTTTCGTTTCCTTATTGAATTGAATGGAATTAAGTAGATGACAAACATATAAATATAAATAATTCCAGTATCATTATTAGGTCATATATTTCATTAGTACTTATTATATATACTTTATAATCATTCATGAATGGTTAATCATTAAGAATGAATCTCATCGCGTCGTGGAGACGGTAGTCCGTACGTACGCACGAGCGATGATATCGTTCCCATGGTCGTGGAATTGTGTTGAAGTGTATGTATACTATTTCAGTATCAATATTACTTTATAATAATCATAAATAGTTACTCATTACACCATTATACCCATCCTTGTAAGGTGGTGGTGGAAAATAGATTACACCACGACGTGGAGACGGTATTCCGTACGTACGCACGCGCGGTGATTTAATTTTTCCGTAGGATGGATAGAAGGTGAATTAGGGTTGTTTCATATTTATAATAAAATATCAGTATTTAAGTAATACTGATGTTATTACTTTATCATGAAACAACTAAAGAAGAAGAAGTTGAAGAAGAAAGAAATTGAAAAGATCGGTAATGGATATTACCTCTTCTTTGGAACGCCTCTTTGAATCCTCCACTTAGGGAACTAAGATTGGTCTTTGAAGAAGACCATAACCTCTAGGATTATTATAGGGAAGTGGAGAAGAGATTTTGGCAGGGGTTTTCCGAGCTTGAGTGCTCAAATTGGTGTGAGGAGGAGGGAAAGGAGGTGCCCTTTTATAAGGGAGGAGAGGGGCACCTTTGGAATTCTTAAAAATATTAATTTATAATAAATCTAACCCCACATAAAAACCTCCGAAAATGACTCATATTCGAATATTAGATAAGATAGGGTTGTAATATCATCAACCAATAGAATTGAGACATGTTAGGAATTTATTTTAAACATTATCAACATGATTTATCCTTATTTAATCAATTTAATTTTATTTGTGGTAATAACATTCTAATTTTTAAATTATAACAAATAATTACTTATTTGTTGTGAATTGTCCATAATTGGATTCTTAATAACATTTTAGATCATATAAATTTAAATTTATAATTTTGAAATATTTTGTGATTTTTAATCAATTTTATAATATGTTTTTTTTATAAAATAACAATAGTGTCAATTTTGACACTATTCATTTATTTGAATTTAAATAAAATAAATACAGAAGATATGTTTGAACTAAAAGTTTTAATAGATTCATAAAATGTCATACGTATCTTAAAAATTATTGGAGCACATTAAATAGTTCATATAATATTTATTTTATTATTTTTGAAACCATTTATTTGGTTTATCTCTTAAAAAAATAAATACTACAACATTTTTGTATAATTATTTAATATACTTATTTGTTGCATAAAAATTAAAAATAAAATCCTATGATGAAAATAAATCTATTACATTTCACAATAATACTTTTACTCGAATTTATCATCTTAAAATCACAATATTTAAATTGTTATATTTATTAAATTATGAAGGTGACAACTTTGGCATCATTTAAAATAAAATAATATAAGTGTCATAATCGCTTTTATAAGGATCCAAATGGTCAAATATTTGACCATTGGATGCTTATAGTTTACATTTACATGGCCAATAAGTTTTGGTTAGGTATTTGTGCATTTTATGGTCACTATTAGTTTAATAAAAACAATATTCTTGATTTTTCACTAGATAAACAATTCTTGCATCACTATTGTGTCATAATTAATGATAATTATTTAATCCCTAAAAATTATAAATAAATTTATATGATGTAGATAATTTCATTAGCTTTCTGGAGACTATTCATGTTCGAAGTTTCATGAAGTTTATCACTAAATTAAAATTAATATACTTATAAGATTTAAGAGAGTGACATGTTGTCACTTTCTTTGGTTTTAATAATAATTAAGTTATTTTCATGGACAAATTTTCATTAAATGATTCTAATCCGACCCTTAGGTGATATGGGTCGACTTTTAGTCATCCAATAGGATTTTGACATTTGTTAGGGTAATTTTAAAATATTATATTTACCCTTAATTACCCGATTTACCTTTAACCATGGTAAATAAAATTTACCGTAGTTACTATTCATAATTCCCAAAAATAAAAAGTAGCTTATTAACATAATTTGGACCCACTGATTCCAAATATGGAATCTTTTTTTTCCAAATTCAATACACAAAAGATGCAGAAATTAAATTAAAATTAATCCCGTTGTCGAAAGAAAACGGGTTTTTCTTTAAAACATTGCAAAAGATTGAATTGATTTAACCTACGAATTCAAGGTAAAATCAATGCTAATGACATATATTATATTAAATGGTAAAAATATATTCTATTTATACTTTAAAACCATTAAATATTATAATTTAACCACATAAGATATTACGATGAAAAAAGTTGTTTTTAATTAAAATATAGCGTGTTTTTACTATTCATTAAAATATGAAAGTTATCGGAAAAATATCAAAACTTTATCTAATGTAAATTTTTATATCCTGATTCAAAAGAAGAATATTATTTTGTCAAATTGAACATATAAACATGTCAAAAATTATATTTAAATTGGGTGCGCCATCAAAAGGCGGTAAAACTGCATTTTTTGAAAAATACTTATTTTACCCGAAAATTTTATTTTGTTCTTATACCATGTTCTAGAAATGTGTAAGATGAATAATAATGTTATAAAATTTAAAATTTAGTTAATAATATTCATAATGGATAGTTCATGACAATATTATAATAATATAACATTGTTTATTAAAACCCGGTATTGCGTACAACACACACTATCGAGGAAGGTCGCGATTGCGTGTAATGCAAGCCAAGTCAGGGTTGCGTGTTGTGAAAGAATCCTTCATTGTTTCGTATAACAGAATCCAACCATATTTCATTTATACATTTAATATATATATATATATACTCAATGTTGCGTAGAATAACTATTATCAAAATTGTGTGTAACACGGTCCAAGAATAGTGTTGCGTATACTGCAAGCTAATACGGTGTTGTGTATAGCGCAAGGTAATCTTGGTGTAGAATACAACAAAAGAAATTAATGAAATTAAAATAATATTTTTCATAAAATCTCGGGGTGTTACATTCTACCCCCCTTAAAATGAATTTCGCCCTCGAAATTCGTCGGGGTTATAAATGGTTTACTACTCGAAAGTTTCTTTAATAGAAACCCACATCGTAAAAAAGGAATACCAAAACCAATCTTTAAAAAACAAAAGTATGAAACGTAACGGTTACCCAAATAAACTAATCACTGGGTTTCCACATAGGTGAAAATATGGATATGGAAGAGAAATCTAACCGTCATGTTCTGATGGAGAGTGGTAGAGAACATGGCTATGGAAAAGCTAGAAATCACAAAGCCATAAATTTGTGACGATCTAAGGTACCATATGATTAATCAGATATAAGAGCACTAGGACAACATTTTTGGTTTTCAAGATTATTTCCCTAAAGTTGATGAAATTGGAATTAGAAGAAATACTTTCATGATTTTGGTATAGTCTCACTATTTTTCGTTCTTTGGACAATTTCTACTTCATCTCTTAAAGAAATGAAGTTGAATTTGCCATTAGTGTTGTGTTAACAGATCATGTGATAGAATGATGGGTCATTCCATCTGTCTCAAAAGGTTAGAAAAGTTATCAAAAAAAATACATAAGTCCATCTATAGTGAGATTAATGATATATGGTTCCTAAAATGAACTTATACTTCATATATCATAATGCTTTATATAATAAAACTAGTTTCTACTAAACAGGGACTTCCTGTAGGCCAGTGGTAGGCGATAAAGGCCAGTCGTACTTCAGTTGTGGGTTCGATTCCCACAGCCTTGTCCGACACGATGGGTTGTCGCCCGTCCTGCAGGTTGTCCTTTTTCTAAAGCTATTTTACTATAACATCCCATCAATAATATCGAAAATCTTCTATCCTTAAACAATACTAACTTATGTCCAACATAATCCATTCTAATATTTAGGCTTATCCATAATATTGCAGTCCACTCTCATAATATAGTGAAAATGATTACCAGAGATTTAATACCATCGTTGATCCCCATAAGATATGTCTTGTTGGTCACATTCTAAACATTCAAAGTCCTCAATCATGTATTCTCTTGAATACCTTAGTGAAAACATGAATGCAGTTTAAAGTTAAAACTTTCCACATACCAAAATCCTCAAAATTCTATATACTCAAGCCATGATATCACTTAGTCCTTATATCAATCATGAGCTCATGAATACTATTAAACATTTCATTTTCTCGTTTTCCCTTCATTGTGCGCATATCATCTTATTTCCAAAAAATATCTCAATCACTTTGAATACCACATCAATAAATATTGCAATACTCAATGATACAACATTATTTTGGAATCCCATTACATAAACACTTAATCATTCCACCACATCGTTGTCATATTCAACATTTCCAATAGTGATCGCATGTGACTTCCCTTTGTCCTTTTCCTTAAGTGGTTTCTCATGTTGATCATCACTAACCCTTGGATTAGGGCATTTATTGGCATAATGTCCCATCTCCTTGCACTTGAAACATTGAAGTGTTGGTGGTGCATTCTCTGTAGTGTTTTCTTTGTTCACATAATTAGAAACCCTTTTTCCATTACTTCGACACTCAGCTACTCGATGACCTTCTTTTCCACACTTAAAACATTTTCTAGTCCCTTTAAGACAATCTCCACCATGCTTCTTTCCACACTTTGAGCATAAGGAAACATTCATTTTCTTTTCACCATTATTCTGAGATTTATCCTTGAACTCCATCTTTCGTTTCTTTTCAAAACCATGAGATTGATATGTAACACCAACTTCCATTTCTACCTTCATAGCACAACGCACAATTTCTTCATAGCTACTGAAGTCTCGTATAGCTAATGCCCTTCGAAGACTTGGTTTTAAGCCACTGAAAAATCGATCAACTTTACTTTCAGGTTGGATGATAATGCCAGATGCATACCTTGCAAGTCTTGTAAAATTCGCTTCGTATATACCAACAGATTCATCATCCTTCTGTTTCAGCTCAAGAAACTCCTTTTCCATCTTCGTTCGAAGAATACGAGGGAAGTACTTATTGAAAAATAAGTTCTTGAACTCGTCCCATTCCATGGACTCAATTTCATCTCTTTGCATTGTATTCTTGATAAGATTCCACCATTGATCAGCTTCACCTTCCAAACG
Source organism: Viscum album (assembly GCA_963277665.1). Lineage (NCBI taxonomy): Eukaryota > Viridiplantae > Streptophyta > Magnoliopsida > Santalales > Viscaceae > Viscum > Viscum album. The sequence goes on from OY728156.1 coordinate 1,282,422,190, forward strand.
ATATACTGCTAAGATGACTTTATCATGTTTAGAACATTGAATAACTGAAAATATCTTTTCAGTGGTACTGATCCATTGTTCAGCAACAAGTGGATCAGAAGACCCACTGAAAGAAGGTGGACGTTGCCTCATGAAGGACTCAATAGAATATTGTTCCCTTCTCTGCTCATTTGGAAGTCCATAATGATTCATAGCTTGTGTAAGTATAGCAATAAGATTTTGCACTCCATCTCCCATAACATTTTTTTGTTCAGGAGGACAATCATTGCATTGTCCATTGTATTGATCAACACGGTTCCTTCGGGTTCCAGCCATCGTCTAAAACCCAAAAAGAATAGTGTGAGAGGCAAAAATCATGCTAGGGAAAACAACATAATAAAGGGGAAGTACCTTCAATATCTAACATCTTAGGTTTAATTCTATGATCGTTAGCGTAGTTCTAGTACTATAACCTATACGTATACTTAACCTTAGGGACATCCCTAGACATACCGTAGAAATATCTCTAGGGATCTCACTAACGTTTTCGCATCCTAGTTTCCAAAAGTTGACTAAACCTTTCCTCTGATACCAACTATAGAGACCCGAAACTTGACGTACATTGACATTACATTACATTTGCGGAATACTTAGTACATACACACAAGGATTGTAATAGTTTAGTGTCTTTGGAAACTCGGAACGTAATCTTCTAATCGTGGTGAAAGATCTTCAACATATCCTATAAAGATCTTCCCTTTTTTTACCTAAAACCTTTCTTTATATCCTGGGGAAAAGAAAACATAAAAGGGTGAGATCAAATGCTCAGTAAGGGTAAACAAAATAAATATCAATCACATCGTATTCATAAGAACATAACATTTTGGAAATCTTAACCTGCAAAAGAGAGCATAATTTCATAACATGGGATAAATCATGGCAGTGAAATGTAATCACAATAATCATAACTTAAAACATGAAAATTTGTGGCATTCACACATAATCATAGAGAATCATTTCTTGTTAGTCAAGACTCATTGCCAAGACTATCTTAGTGGACAAAGTCCCTTTCTGAATCGAGTAACCCTCATTTCAGTCCTGTTTCACTGAACCGGTATAACCTACCGTTCCAGCCCTGTCTATCTCATGAGATATAAAATCTTTACCCAATGCATTGGAGGGAGATATAGGTCCCACCCATCTTATAATGAATCCTTTCTTATGTGTGCCACATAATCATAAATCATACATCATCGCATAACCCATGTAATAAATATGGGATTCTTAAACAACATGACATCATAAAACAATTCATATAAGATAAAGGAATCCATAAAAATGTTTCCATCACAACATAATCAAATCCATGTAATAATAGGGATAAAAACAGAACCCTTTTATTATCTTAGATGGAAAATAATTTTGATAAAATACTTGAACTTTATTCTTGAGGAAAATATCCTTTCTACTTCAAAAACACTTTTCCTTTCTTAACATGTCATACAATTTTAAACTAAAAGAGGTTGATTAAAAATAAACTTGAATACTTGTAAAGGAATATTCTTGGAAATAATGTTTTAGAAATCCATTCATGCCGTATAAGTTAAAAAAAAACATTCTTCGTACTTTTGTCGGAAAAGTCAAAAAGTACCTCGTACGGAAAACGACAAAAGATTCCTTTCATTTCTTTTACTAAAAACTCACCGAAGGGTAAAATTGGATTTAAAAAATTGTAGTTGGATGGAAATAGTATTACATATTTATGAAACATGGATGTGGATGATAAAATACACCCTAGTAAATACTTACGAATAAACAATCTCGGATAAAAATGAGATTGTGATATTTCCCTTACCTTAGGTCCGATTTGCTTTGTACGTGTCTGAACCTCCTGTATAATGATTTAAATCATGTTATTGACTTATTCCAGAATCATATTCATTGTTATTATATCATATATGGTCCACTTATGACTTTATATTACCCGTTCTTTTGTAAATTCATGTTAAAGTAGCGTTTTGGGTAAAATCGTCTCATTTGTCGTTCGTGTTTTTAACTTGTAATTATTCATATGATTGCTTAGATCATGATTACTTAATTACAGAATATAAAACATGATTTATATATATATATATATATATTCAGAATATACATATATAATAAATCAGTAAATGGAAAGAAATACACCGTTCATGGAGACGGTAGTCCGTACGTACGCATGAACGATGTTTTCGTTTCCTTATTGAATTGAATGGAATTAAGTAGATGACAAACATATAAATATAAATAATTCTAGTATCATTATTAGGTCATATATTTAATTAGTACTTATTATATATACTTTATAATCATTCATGAATGGTTAATCATTAAGAATGAATCTCATCGCGTCGTGGAGACGGTAGTCCGTACGTACGCACGAGCGATGATATCGTTCCCATGGTCGTGGAATTGTGTTGAAGTGTATGTATACTATTCCAGTATCAATATTACTTTATAATAATCATAAATAGTTACTCATTACACCATTATACCCATCCTTGTAAGGTGGTGGTGGAAAATAGATTACACCACGACGTGGAGACGGTATTCCGTACGTACGCACGCGCGGTGATTTAATTTTTCCGTAGGATGGATAGAAGGTGAATTAGGGTTGTTTCATATTTATAATAACATATCAGTATGTAAGTAATACTGATGTTATTACTTTATCATGAAACAACTAAATAATAAGAAGTTTAAGAAGAAAGAAATTGAAAAGATCGGTAATGGATATTACCTCTTCTTTGGAACGCCTCTTTGAATCCTCCACTTAGGGAACTAAGATTGATCTTTGAAGAAGACCAGAACCTCTAGGATTATTATAGGGAAGTGGAGAAGAGATTTTGGGAGGGGTTGGCCGAGCTTGAGTGCTCAAATTGGTTTGAGGAGGAGGGAAAGGAGGTGCCCTTTTATAAGGGAGGAGAGGGGCACCTTTGGAATTCTTAAAAATATTAATTTATAATAAATCTAACCCCACATAAAAACCTTCAAAAATGACTCATATTCGAATATTAGATAAGATAAGGTTGTAATATCATCAACCAATAGAATTGATACATGTTAGGAATTTATTTTAAACATTATCAACATGATTTATCCTTATTTAATCAATTTAATTTTATTTGTGGTAATAACATTCTAATTTTTAAATTATAACAAATAATTACTTATTTGTTTTGAATTGTCCATAATTGGATTCTTAATAAAATTTTAGATCATATAAATTTAAATTTATAATTTTGAAATATTTTGTGATTTTTAATCAATTTTATAATATGTTTTTTTTATAAAATAACAATAGTGTCAATTTTGACACTATTCATTTATTTGAATTTAAATAAAATAAATACAGAAGATATGTTCGAACTAAAAGTTTTAATAGATTCATAAAATGTCATATTTATCTTAAAAATTATTGGAGAACATTAAATAGTTCATATAATATTTATTTTATTATTTTTGAAACCATTTATTTGGTTTATCTCTTAATAAAATAAATACTAGAACATTTTTGTATAATTATTTAATATACTTATTTGTTGCATAAAAATTAAAAATAAAATCCTATGATGAAAATAAATCTATTACCTTTCACAATAATACTTTTACTCGAATTTATCATCTTAAAATCACAATATTTAAATTGTTATATTTATTAAATAATGAAGGTGACAACTTTGGCATCATTTAAAATAAAATAATATAAGTGTCATAATCACTTTTTTAAGGCTCCAAATGGTAAAATATTCGACCATTGGATTCTTATGGTTTACATTTACATGGCCAATAAGTTTTGGTTAGGTATTTGTGCATTTTATGGTCACTATTAGTTTAATAAAAACAATATTCTTGATTTTTCACTAGATAAACAATTTTTGCATCACTATTGTGTCATAATTAATGATAATTATTTAATCCCTAAAAATTATAAATAAATTTATATGATGTAGATAATTTCATTAGATTTCTGGAGACTATTCATGTTCGAAGTTTCATGAATTTTATCACTAAATTAAAAGTAATATACTTATAAGATTTAAGAGAGTGACATGTTGTCACTTTCTTTGGTTTTAATAATAATTAAGTTATTTTCATGGAAAAATGTCCATTAAATGATTCTAATCCGACCCTTAGGTGATATGGGTCGACTTTTAGTCATCCAATAGGATTTTGACATTTGTTAGGGTAATTTTAAAATATTATATTTACCCTTAATTACCCGATTTACCTTTAACCATGGTAAATAAAATTTACCGTAGTTACTATTCATAATTCCCAAAAATAAAAAGTAGCTTATTAACATAATTTGGACCCACTGATTCCAAATATGGAATATTTTTTTCCAAATTCAATACACAAAAGATTCAGAAATTAAATTAAAATTAATCCCGTTGTCGAAAGAAAATGGGTTTTTCTTTAAAACATTGCAAAAGATTGAATTGATTTAACCTACGAATTCAAGGTAAAATCAATGCTAATGACATACATTATATTAAATGGTAAAAATATATTCTATTTATACTTTAAAACCATTCAATATTATAATTTAACCACATAATATATTACGATGAAAAAAGTTGTTTTTAATTAAAATATAGCGTGTTTTTACTATTCATTAAAATATGAAAGTTATCGGAAAAATATCAAAACTTTATCTAATGTAAATTTTTATATCCTGATTCAAAAGAATAATATTATTTTGTCAAATTGAACCTATAAACATGTCAAAAATTATATTTAAAGTGGGTGCGCCATCAAAAGGCGGTAAAACTGCATTTTTTGAAAAATACTTATTTTACCCGAAAATTTTATTTTGTTCGTATACCATGTTCTAGAAATGTGTAAGATGAATAATAATGTTATAAAATTCAAAATTTAGTTAATACTATTCATAACGGCTAGTTCATGACAATATTATAATAATATAACATTGTTTATTAAAACCCGGTATTGCGTACAACACACACTATCGAGGAAGGTCGCGATTGCGTGTAATGCAAGCCAAGTCAGGGTTGCGTGTTGTGAAAGAATCCTTCGTTGTTTCGTATAACAGAATCCAACCATATTTCATTTATAAATTTAATATATATATATATATATATATATATACACTCAATGTTGCGTAGAATAACTATTATCAAAATTGTGTGTAACACGGTCCAAGAATAGTGTTGCGTATACTGCAAGCTAATACGGTGTTGTGTATAGCGCAAGGTATTCTTGGTGTAGAATACAACAAAAGAAATTAATGAAATTAAAATAATATTTTTCATAAAATCTCGGGGTGTTACAATTACGATCCCATGGCCGCTGACGGATCGTAAATCGGAGCTCAGAAGAAGAAGTTATGGAAGAAAGAGCCTTCGAGTCTCTTGGGAGAACTCTGCTCAGAGGAAAGGGGAGGAGAGGGGTGAGTTGAAAAGGAGGAGGGGACCCCTCCTTTTATAGGTGAGAAAAGAAAAAGTAAACGGCGTGTACTTTATGGTACACGACATGTACTCGGTTATTTCACATGGTCTCCACGCGGCTTCCAACATGGCTCCGCGGCTGTTGACTGGTCAACACATGGTTTAAGGGTAACGAATATGCGGGGAAAGACTACACAGTGTGTATTTTGGACACACGGTGTGCACTCATTCACTTCACATGGCAAAGACACGGCCTTCCACACGGGGTATACCCGGCGAGGGGGTATACGGTGTGTAGTTTTGGGTACATGGCGTCTACTCATTTTTTTCACACAGCAAGGACATGACCTTGAACATGGGGTATACTTGGAAAGGTGGTACACGGTGTGTACTCACACTACACGGCGTGTACTTACAAAATTCTGGAAAGTGTGGGAAAAGTCCATTTTACCCTCCAAAACACTTCAAGACCCTCTTTTTTACAAAGTAATGGGCCGGAGAGGTCCGGTCCATTACAGGTACCCATAAAAGGAGAGGAATTACCACTCATTGGGAGTATCCCATGGGACTTAGTATGGATCCTAGCATGGAGGGGTGAGTCAGATGCATGTAATGTAGTCTACTATGGATAGTTTGGATATAATACCTTCTATCATCAGAGGTACGATTCTTGTATCATCTTCCCCTTGCTTTCATTTTTTTGATATAAGATCATACAATTCCTTTTTTACCTTATCAATATTATGTGTTTTGGGCTTGGTTTTGGATATCTTTGGTGGTTTTTGACCATAAATAGGCTATTGGGAGTGCATACGAAGGGTATCAATCATTTCAAGGAGTGTTCTCTTTAAATTGGATGTTGTCATTTCCTTTGGGAGCTATTTTTACTATAAATTATAGGGTTTGATTTGATTAATTGATTTGATTGGATAATTCAATAACATTTTCATATCAAATGTTATCATATGAGATTTACCTTTATATCTTTAAAACGGGGAAACTATTATCACAAGTGTGAGTGAGATATTTAGGTTGGTCGGGTAGGACCAATTCAGTGCAGATTGGATTGTCTCATGGATTATATAATAATCCTTGTTCTAGATGCTGTGGAAATATAGTAGGATACTTTTACTCCAATTGTGAACCATTTTGATGACATATTTCTATAAGAGTTATCCAGATTACCACCTCAGTGGGAGATTGATTTGGTTCAAAGTGATGATCTATTTTATATTCCACCTTATAGAATAGTACTATTAGATCTTCATGTGTAGAAAGATGTTTTGGATGACCTGGATTCCAAAGGATTCATATGGCCTAGTACTTATCCATATAATTATCTAGTTATTTTATCCAAGAATGATGATGGAATGTTACACTTATGTGTTGATTATCAGAGACTGAACTCGATGAAATTCGAGTACCAGTATCCTCTTTTATGTATCGATGATTGTTTTGGACATCTGAGAGGTTTCATGGTCTTTTTAAATATAGAATTGATGTCATATAACAATAAATTAAGGTTGAGACCATCATAAATACCCTAGAAAACTTTTAGGAGTAGATATGGCATGTATGAGTTCATGGTGATGTCGGTCGGTCTGATGAACTCACCCATGATATTAATGGATTGGATGAATTAGATATTTCATTCATTTATGGATAAGTTTTTGGTAGTTTTTTTTAGTGACATATTAGTGTACTTTCAGTCTACATATGATAATGAAAAACATCTTAAGTTCATCCGAAGTTCACTGAGAGTACATTGGGTTTATTCAAGCTATATAAATATAGCTTCAAGATTGTTAGAGTTCACTTCTTGGGTCATTTTATCTTAGAAGCTGGAGTGTCAATAGATCTAGAGAAGGTTGTACCATGGTATCTTGGTAGTGGCTGATGAATGTCTTCGATATTCATAATTCTCTTGGTTTAAGAGGAAACTACCAGTGTTTCATGTAGTAATTCTATAATTTGGAATCACTGATATCATAGATGAACCAGAAATGGGTGGGGTATGTTTGGTCAAATTCTTATGAGGGAGCATTCTAGGAGCGGATGTGTAGGATAAACTCAACATCAATTCTCACCTTTCTAGTGTTGGGTTATAAGAATACCATGAACTACAATACATTTGTAGTAAAACTATGATAAATTATAATGCAGGAGTATTGAGTAGTTTTTTGTGGATCTAGATAGTTTATAACAAATTAACAAAATTATTCTACTCACTATTTAGTTTTAGCTTTTGTGGTACACTACATGGGATAATAGAGTCACTATCTATTGGGTGAGAGGTTTGTGGTGTAAAAAACCATAAAATACTCAATGAAATCATTTCTTAGTGAGGCTGGATCCTTCAGTAATAAAGGAGGGTTGAGTATCTATAGTATTTGAGCTCTGATCTGGCTTATACACTTAAAGAAAGGCAATATCATTGTTGATGCATTGAGTTGGAATACGTAGATATAGGTAGTATGGTATTCATGCGATGAGTGGTGATTGATGAATCTCTTTATATATATGCATCTAGATGGTTATGATTCTTGTGGATGAGTAGTTTTGACATAAAAATATGTTATACCCATGATCATAGACCAAATCAAGAAAGATAAGACATTTTATTCAAAGGGATTTTCTCTAAGTGACAATATATATTGTGGGGATCCATCTTCTGGATAATCTCATAGTGGAAAAAATATTTTTCTAATCCATTTCTATGTTTGGATATCATTAAGTTTTCATGAGGGGATAATGAGGGTGTTTTATTCTTCTAGATTAGGGTTAAATCCTTGTATAAAAAATATGTATTATAATTTACATATACAGTATTGGTGGTCAGGGATGAATAATGAGATAGTCGGATTCATGGTGAGATGCTTTACATATCTGTAGGTTAATTCTAATGATTAGGGACCTATTAGGATATTACAGCCTATGCCCATTGTAGAATGGAAGTGGGATAATTTCACTATGGATTTCTTAATTGGATTACCTTGGACACCTCATAAGAATGATATACTAGGGGCGATCGTGGATCAATTATTAATGATATCCCATTTGTTACCAATCTAGGAAACTGTCACTATTGAATATCTGGGTAGTATTTAGGCATAATAGATTTTTCAATTTCATAGTGATATGGGGAGAATTATTTCTGATCTAGGTCCTAGTTTCCATCTCTGTTCCGATAGGGTCTTCAGAAGGATCTTGGAATGCAAGTTCATCTGAGTACTTCATAGCATTCTTATACTGACGGACAATCGGAATGGACGATTGAGATTTTGGAGGACATATTATGAGACTATGTTTTGTATTTTGATTATTCTTGTGAGTATCATTTGGTTCTCATGTAGTAATCTTATAAAAATAGTTTCTAATCATCAATCCAAATGGACCATTTTGATGATTTTTATAGGAGTAAATTCCATTTTCTAATTTACTAGTTAAAGGTAGGTGAGATAGTTCTTGTTAGACCTAGTCTAATGCAAGAGATTTATTAGTAGGATTAGTTGATCAAAAAGTTGTTGGTGATTTCATATATGTGTCAAAAACTTTATGCTAACTACAAGATATGACATCTAGAGTTCGAGGATTTTTCATCAATTGTTTCTTTGGGTGTTTCCTAGGCTGGGTAAACATTGTTTCAAGAATAAGGGTAAAATAGTGCTCAGGTTTGTTGGTATGTTAAAGATAGTGGATAGGGTTGGTATATTGGCATAGAATTTGGATCTTCTATAATAATACAATGCAATTCATGAAGTTTTTCCTATGTAAGAACTTTATATATATGACCCTAACCATTATCACATGATAGAAATTGAGGACATTGAGTTGGATGTTGATGTATCCTTTAGGGAGTATCTGATTCAAATTATGGACCAAAGTAAGAATAATAACTTAGGAAATACCTACCTCTAGTGTGAGTGCAGTGGTAGTATGGAAAATTATAAATGGATACCTTAGAATGTTAATTTGATATACAGACACAATGACAAGACTTTTTCACCAATACCCCACAATGTTTCTTTGAGTAGCCCAGGGATGAGCTGTTATATAGAGGGGAGGTTGTAAGATCCAACATTTTACAAGTGCATACCTCTGTAGATTTTATTAAACCTCACTTGAGTTTGGTTATATTTTTTAACCTTTTTAATCAATTATTGATCATGTTGGATTGTTTCTATAAAGTATTATAAAGGTACAGTTGGAGGTGAGGTGGTTTTAGGATGTAGAATGAATTTACACTGTAAATTACTAATCTACAATGTAAATTCCTTGGTCCAACCCCATAAAAAATAATCCACAATTCATTGGGTCAAGTCGTGAACATGAGATTTATGACATAAAATCATTTTTTATTCATTTTTTAATTCTTGGAGAAAATTTTTTTTATGTATATTGGAATTAAAGGATTTATGACATAAAATTCATACATACAACATGAATGTGTCACATGAAGTTCTATTTTAATATCTTTATCACTATGTGTTTTGATAATTCATTATTCATATCTCTTAATCTAAAACCCTTTCATTGGATATCTTAGGTTCTCTCTTCAAACCAAAAGCAAGGCTCCTTAGGGCCTTGGTGTGTCGAATAAGGAGAGTGAAGGTAAACCTTGTGGTATTCTTCATCTTTCTTCCTCTATTGAGTTTTCTCTCTAACAAAGCCTTGTTGAAATTTTTTTCCCTTTAGGAGGGGAAGGAAAGGAGAGTCCAATCACTTCCATAGATGTTGAAGGATTTCCTATGTCTACTCTTCTATGAGATAGGTGGTCTAAAATAACTCCCTAAAAGTATATTACAGTCATTCTAGTATGTGAAATAATTACCATCTTATTGAAATTCCATGTACATGAACTTCATAATTTTTTAAATCACAGTTAATGATAATCTCATTGTTTATACCTCTCATGGATTTCGTCATATCCATTAGTGTTGATACAGGACTTGCAGTCACCTAAGAAGTGATCCTATCCATAAGATTTTGTTTAATTGGCAATCCTTTTTTATATAAATTTAGAATAATAAGTGAATTATGGTAAATAGTAATTTTGATGATATATTTTAACGTGCTTGATGTGTTCTCATGTACTGTTTTGTTTTTTATTATTATCTTGTTATGAATTCCATATATGTTGTAATTCTTATAGGTATCTTCCTAGAAATTATGCAATTCATAGAGGGATCTGTGTAGATATACTTTAATTCTTAGAATCATCTACCCATATATTATATAATTCTTAAAGGGTTCTTCTTGGATTTTATATAATTCTTAGCGGGATATGTTTGGATATACTATAATTCTAAATGAGCTCATCCTAGATATGATGAAATTATGAGATGGATATGATCAGTTTTCATATGATGATTTGAGGTAAATACCCTAGGATAGTCATGGTTATATCGGAAATGGTTCCACAACATTCTTTGAGATATCTTGAATCAACCCTAGGAAAGTCATGTTGGCCCTCAGTGTTAACATATAGCACAAGGTTCATCAGGTTTATTTTATTACCTATATTATTTTATTAAATTAATACCCTTATTTATCTTATTTTCACATGCACTATATTCTCTGACTGGATTGTTTTGAAATTGTTGTGTCAACTAACTGATTTGTACTCAGACCTTGTTTGGGGAACTATTTGGTATGAGAGTAGATTTTATAGATTCTCATATATACATGGGAAAGAGACCCTATATTTTATTATTTCTTGATGAATGAGTTGGTGTTTTGATATGGGACTGATATGGGGCTCGAGACTAAGGCTATTGAAGTATTTGTTTCTTTTCAATTTTGTTTTTTATTTTTATGACATTCAACATGTCACTTAGAAACTTTCATATTGTCATTATATGATTCATTTATTATTTTTATTGTTCATTCATCTTTAATTATTCTTTGTATTCTTGATGGTTTATTCATATTGATCACCCTATTTCCACTACTCTATTATTAAATTATGAAATTTCCACCACTATGTACCATATTTAATTGTCTCTACTATATTCCTTATGCACTCACTACTAGATGGATGTCTTTGGTATATGGAAAGGTGAGCTTGATGTCACGTAAACACCAGACTCAGAAACATGATGGAGCAATTGGATTGTGATGTTATATCCTCTCTCACATATCTTTTTTTAATAAATTATTTTCAAATTTATTAAGAGTTATTCTGAAATCAAGAATATAAGCATTGAAATAAATTTTTATGTTAAGAATTTAAGATATAATAAAATGGTGTTTTAAATATTCAAGATCTGCTTAAATGAGTAATAAAAACCTACACATCACTAATAAATAAATTAGAAAAACCCATTTCATAATTTTTGAGATTTTCATTAAAATAAAATCTAATTGATTCCAATCATGTGGAAATAAATCATATAGTAGTGTATGATTGTACATTTCATAAAATATTTTAATAAATAGACATATCTAATAATGATGAATGAAACTCATTTGTATAGGTGAAACTCAAGTAAAATTTAAAATTAAATTCAAAACTACCTATGGTAACTCAATATTCCAATATAATTATACAATCTAGAAATATTTATATGTTATTTATTATACATTGAACATTCCATATCTTAACTAATATTAATCCCATACCGTGGCCCCTTAGGCTGGTCCGATTCTATTTTATAATAACCCAACATTGATTACCTGAACAAACATATCCTATAAAATAACATTACCTCATACACACCTCCCAATTACTATAGGATGGTATCAATGTCGAGGTATATAAAATTTATTGATTTTATATTATTTACCCTCTTTGATATCAAATTAACCATCAAATAATAGACATAAAGTCAAAATTATATTTTAGGATAATCCTTGTAGTATATAGACTTTAAAAAATAAGTTCTAGTGTCCATCAGTCAACACTCACACAACACCTAAATATTCTAAAAAATATGTAATTACTAGATAAACATGATGAAATAGTATAACAAAAACCAAAACATCGATTAAAAATAGTAAAAGGGAATAAACAAGATGAATAACTATATGATAAATGTTTAAACCAAACAATCCCTAATGAAACAAAATGGGAAAACTCATGGTGAGATAGTACATAATAAAAGATATTAGAAATCTAGATAATCACATTCTATAATCCCACCAAAATCTCAAAAATAATTTATCTAGAATCCACACTCCATGTGCGGTGTACTCACACAGTCCATAATAGAAAGCTCTCACATGAATGAACCATGGAATTACATTTTAAATGAAACACAAGACCTATATAAATCCATAAGGTAATAAATTTAACACTCCAAGATTTGATGAAATATATTTTTTCAAATAAATTTAATTATTTTGATATCTTGTGTTATAAGAAACATAGAGTTGTAAAAAACTATGAGAACCCATTTATATAATTATATAAAGACGAATGTAATTAACAAGATGTTAAACTTGGGGGCATTAATATTAATTTTTTTAAAATACTAAGTATAATGGTTTATATAAAAAAACATATTGAGAAAAATTGCTCAATTTTTTGTAAAGTCTTTATATGTTTTGAAAATAATATTTTCTTAAAACAATGTTTTAACTATTTTTTGTTAAAAAATAATAAAAGTAACATTTTCAACTATTAGTTTATTTATTTCAAAAAAATAACTTCATTTTCTAAATATACATTTCAAAATTATCTTATGGAGATGTTTTGAGATTTTTCTGAAAAGATAAATTATTCAAAGAACAGTGAAAAACACCAATTTTTATTGAAAACATCCTTTTAATTTAAATAATGTATAAGGTTAATTTTGTTTCAAAATATCCATAAAAGTAAAATTAGTAAAATAATTTATTAATTAATTAAATTACGATAATTTTATTGAAATAAACATCAAAATTTTATATGAAAACTTTCTAAACATTTGAACATTTTCTCTTTGAAAAACTGATTTCTTGTCATGTCTACAGATTTAATTTTAAATAAAATTTTGAAACTTAGGTGAATGTAATTTGGAAAAATTGATTTCAAATTTTTAATAATAATAATTTATATTATATAATAATTTCATCTTATTATTTTTTCAAAATTAATTTTAAAAATAGTGCAATATAATTACTGGGGTTAAGGTTAAAATGGGTTTATCGAGTGGTTAAACAAAATATATAAGGGATTAAATAACTTATAAACATGTAAAAAACACATTTTATGGATATATTTAGACCTTATAACCTATAAGGTTCAATAATGATCCATTTTGGATCTTTTTTTTCATGTGAAATACATGGGTACATTTACTCTTTTCAAAAATTTCATGTGTATTCTCTCTCCCAATTATAAAATGCCACCCATTTACTCTTCTATTAAAAATTACGAAACACTTTTATTTAGAAATTACCAAGACAAATTTATTCCTTGAATCCCCACCCACATCATATATTCCTTGTTGAGATCATAATTCCAGTTTAGGATGGATTTCTATTAAACCTAAAGATGATTTTTGAAGAAGAGGTAATGTTTTAGACTATGAATTTTTATTTTACATCTTCTTATGACTACTTAAAAACTACTTAAATTATAGAGTAATAGTAACACATATATATCATAAAAAAATTTATTTTATTATGTTAATTTCATAACTTATATTTGTTTCCTCTTCTATAAAATGGGAAATGAAACCGTTGATTATGAGTATAGAAGACTACCTCCTTGTGAGCCTACATTATTCGGTTTCCAGCACCACCTCTCACAGATGGATATAAAGATATATTTAATACTTATATATGATATTTATGATATTATTATACCTTTTTAATTATAATATTACACTTATATTCTTACCTCCTATCATTTTGGACAATTGTAATGTCGCTCATGTATATGGTGAATTACCGCTTCACGAATCAATGTAATCTATTTTTAATTGATGCTTTAGTTGGATGTTAATAAGAATAGATTAAATTAATATATATATTTTTTCTAAAATATTTACACTTCTTTAATTTTGATATCACATATACCTTCTTAATTTTCATTCTATGGGTGACACGATAACATCCTTCATGTCTACGACGGACTACCACCCCACGAAGGGATGTGATTATTTTTTCACTAAAGCTTTTTAATAGAAGGTAATTATGGAAATTTTAATGAATATATGAGATATATATGAAATAAAAATGATTCTATTAAGTTAATATATTATTTAACTTTCTTTTATTTTATCCGTTGAGAAAATCGAAACAATGTTCACAGGTATATATGACCTGGAATCTCTATGAATGATTTATTTTATTTTATATCTATAAATTTTATGGATTGAAATAAATATATATACAGTGAATATATAAGATATTTATATCATGGTTACAATTTTCTATACAATTTAATAATGATGAAAATACAAGGAAAAAATTCAAATAAAAATATACACAAAAAACAAAACAGTTATTTCCCGAAATGTAATTTTAACATGGCATTGTTTATAATTGTGTAATAAAAGGTCATAAATAAATCATATACGGTATGATATATTTTTATATTTATATAAAAGATATTTAATAAAATTATATTTATTCTATAGGAGGTTTGAATTTGATCTAAGGATGTTATGACCTAAGGTAAGGAATTTATATCTTACTTAGTCTTCTTTGGGACATATGTTATGTTATGAACATATTTTCTTTTATGAGGTGTATATACATCCATTTTACATGTATTATAATAAATTTATTTATTCTCATGATATTTAATGTTTCATTTAATTTTATTATTTCATGTGTATTTTAGTTCAAAGTTAACAAAGCGGTAAGGTTTTTATGATACAATCTCAATGTTTATTGGTAATGCTTATGTTTATATGTCTAATAATGAAATATTGTGAAATTTATTCCAATAAACTCGTGAAGTTTATTCTGTTATATCTATTTACATAGATTATAGGTTCACCTTTATTTTCTTATCTTTATGTACTCATTATTCAAAGAGAATGTTTTTCCAGAAAACTGACTTTCTTTCTCTCTTTAGTTGAAGGAACATTGTTATTACATATACATGTTTTATAAAAATGGTTTCAAATGTTTTTAATGTTAATATCTTTTTTCTAAAGTAAAATTTTACCCTTTTTTAAATTTTTAGAAAAACTTTTATAAGGAATATTCATGTATTTTTTAGAACACAATGAGTTTGGATTTTTCCCAAAAATATGAAATGAATATTTGTTTCAACGTGTACGATATTTACTGTCATCATGACCAAAAATGTTTTATGTCTTAAATTATAAGTTTAAAAATATATTTTTCAAAAATAATTATTTCCACAATGTTTTATGAATTTTTATTTTTATAAAGTGTTTTTCAAATAAATTTTTTTTCCTCAAGAAATGTTCTTAGTGTATTTTTAAAATTATTTTTCATCTAAGATGGAAAACATTGATGTACCTATAATTTTTTTGGGATATGATCCAATGTAAGTATTAATAGTTGTTCTCTAGATGGGTTATTTTTGTGATGAATGATGTTTATTAAACCCATTTATTTATGGGAGGTTATTAAATTATTAAATTTTAATGAAACCCATTTCATTTTATAGGTTTTAATATGGATAATGTTTTATGAAACCCACTCCATTTCATGGTGTTTTATGTGATGAAAGATTTACAATCTTTTGGCACAAGAATTTATAGATTATGTGAGGGGGGGTACCTATATCTCTCTCTAATGAAATAAATAATTATTAATTTTCTTTGAGATCAGATGGTACCCAAGAGGTTACCCAAGCCCAAAAAAGGGTACATAGGAGGTTATCCCAACCCTGAAGTAGGTACATGTGTGGTTATACCAAGTTCAAAATTTTATGAATGTCTTGGAGGGTATCATACACATATGGCTTTTTTATGGTTAAGTTTTTTTCAAATATCTATGTCATATTCCTATGTTATGCTATCATGGACTATGTTATTTAATTAATTTAAATTTCATTTCTTATGAAATTCCATGATTTATTCAATTACTCATGTTTATGATCTATGATATGTAGGGTATGGTTTTTTAGACACTATTATCATGTTATCATACCCTTATGTTCATGTTATGTTGATATATCCCTTGTTTACCCTTAGAGAAAATCTTATCTAACCCTTTATAATGTTTCCTTTTCTAATTTTAATGTGAAATTTTTTATGTAATATATGTATAAGAAGGGTGAAATTATGAAGAACATAGTGGGAGATGATACAGTTCACTTATGAACCGGTTGTTTGTGTATCCATGTTTTCAAAAGAACTAGAACTAAACGATTCTTCTATGGATCATTATGATATGTAATTAATATTTACCTATTAAGATGTAATATTTATGTATAATAAGTTAGGTTCTCTATAATTGGTACTTGAGAAAGGTTTATTTATACCTTTGGAAACTAAGATGAGAAAAAATAATTGAGAACCATAAGGATAATTCTAATAATAGTAAAACATCATAGAATTTTGGGGAAGGATAGACTGAGTTGTTTCCAAGAAATTACATCCCCATATGGATACCACAAGTTTTCATGATTCTTGAACAGATTTAACTTGGGTAATAACTTTAAAAAAAGTGAATCAGGATTGATTTGAGCATTACTCGGTACATGATAACATGCCTTAATACACACCTAGTTTGACACACCTAGGGGAAATGATTTTAAAATTCACTAAATGTTTAAAAAAATATCATGAAGTAGTTTAATAATTATCATGAGAGAACATGTTTAAACCTAAGGTTACATATATTGAAAATAAGGTGTCATGATTTGGATATAATATAAGTGATTTTTATGATTATGTGGTTTCCCATTGTGATTATTGTTTTTGAAACTATTATTTTTGGTTTTAGTCAATGGATTGAGTCCAAAAGAACCTTGTTAATGATGAATGCAATGGATGATGTAATGATTGTCCTCTCAAGGAACCAAATGTTATAGGAGATGGAATAGAATATCATTTTTCTATGCTCACACAACTTTCTTTGTCTATGAATCATGTAGTGCTTCCAAATGATCAATGGAAGGAATAATGCTATGTCGAGTCCATCAAGAGGAAACATCCACCTTATTTTAGTGGTTTTATTGATCTAGTAGTTTTCAAGAAATGGATCAGTACCATTAAGAAGATATTTTCCATTCTATAGTGTTTGGGGATGAAAAATTCATTTCCTCCATCTATCATTTATATTGAAAAGAAGATCAATGGATGAGTCTTATCAAGAATATAAGATAAAAATATACAATTGAATCATTGGAGTGGAATGAGTCTAAGATTTCATTTTTAAATAATTACTTCCATTGTAATATTCATATAAAGATAGAGAAGGGGTTCCTAGAGTTGAATTATAAGGATGGTGAATCCATTGGTAACTATAAGGAATATTTTATAAGTCTTATAAGATTAGCCTATGATATTATCTTCCAATCTAAAAATAAGGCTGATTGATTCTTCAATAGATTAAAACCATTTCTTCATAGGCTGTTATCCATAATTGAATTTGGTAGATATGAAGAAATCATTTTTTGTTATATCAAGGTGGAAATGTAGATTAGAGTGACTCATCAATCAAATGGTTTGAATATGAAAAGAAAAATGGAATTCAATGGAAACTCTAATAAACATATAGATAAAAAGATTATATTTCTTTCATAGAGTAAGTAATAACATGATTATAACTTTATAATTATCATAAAGACCCTAAAGAAGGTTATACTCTATGAAAAATTTATAAAGTGTGAATTTTTTCTGTAAAAGGTTTCATTTTTTAGTCATATAATCTAAGGAAAGGGTATATCGGTGGACCTATAAAAGAAATAAGTTATTAAATGTTATCCTAGACCAACAACTTTGACTAAAATCCCATTTTCCCTAGTTTTTCTAGATATAATCAATTGTTTGTGGAGAATTTTCCATGACTATATAATCCACTCACAAAGTTAACTCTGATGGTATCCAAGTTCCATTGGTCAGATGAATGCGAGGAAAAGTTAAAATAACTAAATAGTATATTAGTTAGAACACCCATGCATACCTTACACTCTATTAGAGAAGGGTTTTTAATCTATAGTGTTACATCAAAGAAGGGATTTGGATGTGTTGTTATGAAAAATTACATGGTTATAGTTTATGGATTATGAAAATTAAAGTTTCATGAGAAATTTAACCAACTCATGATTTTGAGTTAGCTATGGTATTTTTTTCATTTAAGATATAGAGGAATTATTAGTATTAGAAAAAAAGTAAAATATATTATAATCATAAGAATTTAAATTATATATTCACATAGAAAGTGTTAAACATGCACTTAAGAAGATGACTAGTGTTGATTAAAATTATGAATTCTCAATACATTACCACCCTAGGAAAGTGAACCAGGTGGAAAATGTTTTGATTTGAAAGGACAATGAAATATTATCCTTTATGAGGATCAGAAAGGATAAAATATTTATGGATTTGAAAAGGATATATTTTCAAATAATTAAGGGAGGGGAGAAAAATTATCTTTCAAAAATGAGTGTTCAATCCATTCAAGATTTAAAGATGTAGTTGTTAGTGGAAGATCATAATTCTTGATTATTTATTTATCTTAAAAGTATGAAGATGTGTAGAGACATGAAATAATATTTGTAGTGGGATACCATGAAGAGAGATATGATAGATTTTTTATCTTGATGCTTGGTATGTCAGCATGTTAAGGTCGAGAGAAAAAATCCTAAGGGATGTTAAAACCATTACACATACAAGAATGAAAATTAGAAAACAATACCATGGATTTTTTTCATTAGACTATCTAAAAATTATAAAGGGTATAATTCTATAGTGTCAATAATTTATCTCCATACAAATTTTGCACACTTCATTGTAATTAGGGAAGAATTTTCTCTTAAACAAATTTCTGGAGTTTACATTAAGGAAGTGGTAAGGTTACATGAAGTACCATATTTTGTTATATCTAGTTAGGATATGAGGTTTACCAAAACGTTCCGGAAATTTCTTTAGAAATATCTTGATAAAAATTTATGTTTCAGCACTACATATCATCCTCATATAGATAGAAATATAGATAGAGAAATATAAACCCTAGAGGATATGTAAATATCTTATTCTATGGATCTCAAAGTTTGTTGGTATCAACACATTCCTCTAGTTTAATTTTCATAAAACAATAAATTTGTCTCAAGAATTAAGATGGATCCTTATTATTCCCTCCATAGAAATAATTCTATAAAACCACTGTGTTGGAATGAAGTTGGAGAAATAAACCTATTGGGATAAGAACTGGCTAATGGAATGAAAAAGAAGGTTAGAGCCATTTAGCAGTACATAAGGGAAACACAAAGTTGATATCAAATTTATCCAAAATATGCTTTATGTGATCTAGAATTTGAATTTGATGAGAAGTTTTTCCGATGAATTTACCCTTGTATACATTTAATTATATTAAAACATAAGAGAAAAATAATCTCTAGGTATATCTACCCCTTTAAAATTCTTGTTCATATCTGGACCATATCTTATCACTTAGAGCTTACACCGAACCTCTTTTAGGTTCACAAGGAGTTCTATGTATCTCTCCTGAGGAATTATATATACTTAATCCACCATATTCTCAATATTAGAGGTTATACCACTAGAGCATGATATTTATTATATGGAAAAACTAGTGGAGATTCTAGATTGAGCAGATAATGTTCTACTAAACAATACCACTCACCTGGTCAATGTATTATAGTGAAACCACTATCTTGATGAATCAATGTGGTAAACTGAGGATGTAATGGGACAAAAGTATCCTTATTTGTTTGAACTGAAGCGGTGAATTTTGGGTGTGGAACTCATTTTAAGGGAGTTCAAATGTAACTCCCTAATATTTTATGAAATTTATATTTTTATAATAAATTTAATTTCTTTGATAACTTGTGTTACATGTAGCATTGAGTTTTAACAAACCATTATTGATTTTAAATATTATTATTTAAACATGACCATTTCGACATAGCCATTAATCATTATGGAATGAATATGAAAAACTAGATTTTAAATACTATGTTTAATGGGTTTTTAAATAGATCATATTGATAAATATTTACTTACTTTTTGGTAAACTCTTTATATATTTCGAAAATAGTATTTTCTAAAAAAATGTTTTCTTACAGATTTTTGTGAAAAAATAATAAAAATAGTTTTAAATATTTATTTGAAAATATATCTTTATTTTTATAAATATAACTATCAAAATTATCTTAGTGTGATTTTTTGGGGTTTTTTTTGAAAATATTAATTTTTTGATAAATAGTGAAAAATACTAGATTTTATTTAAAGGTTCATTTTAATTTCAAGAATGTATAAAGTTAAGGTTGTTCTAAAATGGTTTTAATTGTAAAATTAGATCAATTATATATTTATTAATCCATTATATTACATTGTAATAAATATAATATTTACATATGATATAAATTTTTTTTAAACATTTGATTATTTTCTCTTTGGGAAACAACTTTCTCATCACGTCTGAAGGTTTAATTTTAAATTAAAATTTTCCACTTATATGAAATGAATATAGGAAAAAATATTCCATATTTTTTAAAATTATAATTTATATTATATAATAATTTCAACATAATTTTTTGGTCAAAATTAATTGTAAACACATTAACAATTAATTATCACGGTTAAGGGTACAACTAGTTTATCGAAGGGTTAAACTAAAAAGATAAGTGGTAAAATAACCTATTAACTTGTAAAAAACCCCATTTTATGTCTATAACTAGAAATTATATCCTATAAGGTTCAATAATATACCATCTTTTATATTTTTTCATGTGAAAATGTGGGAACCCTTTATTCATTTCAAAAATTCAAGTTATGTCCTTTCCCCCCACAAATAAAATGCCACCCCTTATCATATTCTTTTCACACTAAAAAATAACATTGTTTAAGTCATTAAAAAAATTATTTATATCCCTAAACACGCACTAGAGGCATTTTTGAGATCATAAAAATAACCTTGTAAGGATTTAGGTTAGAGCTAAAGAGTTTATTTGAAGAAGAGTTAATGTTTTAAACTATGCGCTTTTTTACTTATTCTTCTAACTCCATAAAATATTCCCTAATTATGATGATATAATAAAACCAGTATATAACTTATAATAATATTTTAATATGTTAATTTCATTACTTATATACGTATCCTCTTCTATAAAATGTGAAACGAAACCGTCAATCATGTGTACTGTGAACAACCACCTCACGAGTCACTGTTATAAATTTTCCATCAACACCTCTCATGAATGGATATAATTATGGATTTAATGTTTAAATATGATATATATGATATTATTTTACATATATAATTATAATACCACTTATATATTATTACCTCTCAACCCTTAAAAAAACAATAACATCGCTCGTGTTTACAACATACTATTATCTTGCGAATCGATGTGATGTGTTTTTTCATTTATATTTTACTTGGATGGTAATAATTATGTATTAAATAAATATATATGATATTTTTAACATAATTATATTTCATGAATTTTGATACCACAAATACCAACTTATTTTCCATTCTATGGGTGATACAATAACATTGTTCGTGTGTACGAATGACTACTACCTTGCGAAGTGATATGATTCATTTTTCAGTAATTCTTTGTATGTAAGGTAATTATGGAAAATTTAATGAATATATGAGATATATATTACATAAAAATTATTATTTAAAGGTAATATATTGTTTATATTTCATCCATTTCATTTTTCAATAAAATGATAACAATGTTCATGTGTACATACAACCTACCGTTTATGTGGGCAATGTATTTCATTTTCTATCTCAAACTTTTATATATTAATATAAATACATATATAATGAATATATATTATATTAATATCATTGTAAAAAAAATTTAATATTATGTAACCATGATAAAATTAATAGGAAATACATAATAAATCAAAATATAACTGGAGAAGAAAGTAGTTATTGCTCAAAACGTAACTTTAACATGGAATTGTTAATAAACAGGTAATAAAATATCATAAGTAAATCATATATGGTATGATATTTATAAGTGTGATTATTTAATTGATTTAAAATAAAGTTATATTTATTTTAATGGAAATTTTAATGTGTTTGAAGTAAGTCGAGACTTAAGGTAAGAGATTCTTGTCTCAAATTTTCTTTTTTTGGGACGTACGTTATGTTATACACCTATCTTATTTTATGCGGTATATATAAAACCATTTTAAATTTGATATAAAGAATTTATTATTTCTTATTATATTTTTAGTTTCATTTAATTTAATTCCATCATGGGTAAAACGATTCAGAGTTACCAAAGTGTTAAGTATTTTATGACATAATCTCATCTTTTATCAAAATTGTTTATGTTTATTATTTAAATGATAAAATATTATGAATTATATCTAAATAAACTCATAAATATTATTATATATTTTTATTTCTTGGTAATACATGTTTTCATGTATTTTAATATCATTATTTACTAATGATTCCAAACAAATGTTTTTAAATAAAAAAAATGTTATTTCTCACTTTAGTCAAAAACCCTTTTTTATTACACATCCATGTTTTGAATAAATGTTTTAAAAAATGTTTTCATTTTACTATATTATTTTAATGTATTTTTTATTCTTAGTTTTCTTTTTTAATTTTCTTTTAAAATTATTCTTCTTGTCTTCTTCAAAACAATGCCTATTTTTATTTTACTAAAAATGTTGAAGGATTCATTCTTTTAACGTTTATGAAATTTACCACCATCATGACCACTAAATGTTATAAATATTACATTATAAGTTTAAAAGTTTATTTTCCAAAAAAATGATTGATTTTTTTTATTAATTATTAGTATTAAAAATTTATTTTCAACGAAAGGTTATTTTCTTCATGAAATGTTTCTACTATATTTTAATAATCATTTTACATCTAAGTTGACATCCTTTGATATTAATTATGATTTCATTAGTATATGATATAATAACAACATCCATAGCCTTTATTTTGGTGGTTTATAATTATGAATACAATATTTTTTTTAAACCCATTTCATTACCATGCATTATGAAATAATGAAATGTTTATGAAACCCATTTCTTTTCATGGGTTCTAATATGTTTAATGTTTTATGAAACCAATTTAATTTCATGGGTTTTGATATAATGAATATTTTAAGATACTGTGGAACATAAATTTGTGGATTATGTGAGGGGTGGGACCTATATCTCTCTCAAATGCATTGGATAATGATTTATGTTTTATGAGTTCATAGGGTACACAAGAGGCCATCGCAAGTCCAGAAAAGGGTACATGAGTGTTAATCCCAAGCTCGAAGAAGATACATGGATGTTCAAACCATCCCTAACATGTTATGAATGTCTTGGTGGGTATCATTTACATAATTTTTTTCTATGATTATGTGTTTTCCAAAAATCTACATCTTATTCCAACGTTACTAACCCATGGTCATTGTTCTTTGACCTATTTATTATTCATGTCACATGAACTAACAAGATTTATTTCATTACTCGTGTTTATCAAATATGATAAGTATGATATTATTTTTCAAATTTTATTATCATGTTCACAAAACCTGATGATCATGTTATGTTGATATATTTCTTCTTTACTCTTATAGAGAATCAAAGATCTCACTTTCTTATATTTCATTTTCCCATGTTATGAAGAAAGTTATTATGTGTGATATGTCTAAAAAGGGTTCTAGTTAAGAATAACTTAGTGGGAGATGATTTAGTTCACTTATGAACCCATTGTTTGTGTATCCATGGTTCTAAAGGCAAGATACCTAAATAATTATGGAATTGATCTTTATGATATCTAATTAAAATTAATCTATTTAGATTTAATATTTATGTATGATTTGTTTGTGGCTCTAAAATATATGTATAGTTTGAGTACATATTACACCATATATGTCCCGACAAAATGATATATAGTCCACCAAAAATTAATGTGTGAAATTTAATAATATAAATTAGTTAGCTAATAAATAAAAATAAGGATCCTATTGAAATTTAATTAGTAATCAAGTATCAATGTTAAAAAAATTGATATGTTGTACTATTTAATAAAATAATTTTTAGTATGCTTTTCAATTCTATAATAATTTTTAGTCAAATCTACTAGAAATTCTTAGAGTTGTTCTTATATTTAAATTATGGTACTTGTAGTCCATAAAAAACCTACCTATTAAAGATGAGCATCTAAATATACCCTATATAAGAGTTAGTGCAAACAAAAAAAGATATATATATGTATATATATACATAAATATACATATATACATACACACACACACACACACACACAGATATATATATATATATATCAATATATAATTGTTTTTTAATCATCCCCCATAGCAGGTCCTACATATATAAAATCTCACCTAGGTCTCCACCTTCTCCTTTAAAGTTCTTTATCATATATAACCATCCACACCTAAGAGGCCCCTCTTCTCATGTAAATGAATATATATATATATATATCATAATCATATATATATATATATGTGTGTGTGTGTGTGTGTGTGTAATCTATATACGAGGGAGTGTACGTAATTATAGGTAGGATCATCATGTGTATCTAGTACACATACCTTGTGTTAGACCCCATAAAACAAGGATCAACAGCTTTGTATACTATAAATGGTATCAAGGCTATAGGTTTGTAATATTTTCCAATTTTTTTTAAAAGTTATATTCATTATAGAATCATACGTGATTATTGATTATATCATTTCCAAATAATTGTGTGTCTATCCTCTTTCAAGGGATTAAATTAAAATAAATACATGTATTTTGTCACAAATAGTTTCATATGGGTACATTACAATTTTCCCCAAAATAAAGAATCCCCAATATTTTATAATATGAATAAATATATACTCATAATTCTATATAAAAGTATACATTATATTAGTTCTACAAATAAAACCTATAAAATATTATTCATGATCAACATGTATATCAATTACTGCACGCCTTAATGTTAATGAGGGGTAACAACATGAGTCATGAGAAAAAAAGTGAGAGTAATATTTTCATAACCTTATTATGTAAATCACATAACTGTGGAATTAAAATAATTTATCTTAGAAGTTTTTATAACATTACATAGAACATATAAAAAAAATCACACCATATCTTACATAGCTCCACATTACAATGGTATAATCAAAGAAACACAATCAAGGAACAATGATTATATAATCATGTAAGGATAGACATATTCAATTGAATTTAATAAAAACAATTTTCATTAAAAATAATATTGGTTGATGTTTTTATTTGAGCTACGCTGAACTATACCTCCATTTCCATGAAGTTACAGTTTTATAACAAAATGAGAGAAGGATAATATGATCACGCTCCCAAGTATATGCATATGAAAAGAAATGATCCTAGAATGAATGATATATAAGAAAAGATATACTTTTTTAGTGGTAAAGGTTAAACCTACATATGTTTAGGTTGATTATTTATTCACGAAACAAAAATTCAATATGTTTAGAAATGGACACATTATAAAAACAATGATTATAGACTCCAGATATCATTGAGAGGAAGATCAATCCAAAGCATAATATAAATAGAGACTATAGAATAAGATTTATGATTCGGGATTCATGGAACCACTATAATTATAACAAGAAAATTTGAGGTAAATGGAGAGCCTACATTAGTTATAATGATGATGTAGTCTTGTGACCACTTGAAAATGGATATGAGTCAAGGACAAAGTCAAGGTTTTAGAGTATAAGAAATCCATGAATGATATCTTAATGTATTGAAAACACTAAACTAATATTTAATTCCACTTGTTTTGGATTAAGGGGTATTAATTTCAGGTGTGAAAAGTTGAAAATTTGTTATTTTAGGGGATTTTTTCAATGAGTATACCAGTTGTCTATTATAGGAACACTAAGAATCCAGTTAACATTATAAAACCACCACACCCATGGGACAACTACCATGTATGTAACAGAAGTCCATCAGGTTCCTAGTGCTTGCACAATATCTGGTCTATTTATCCCCCCATAGTTTCTCTCCAATGTGTTTTAAATCCTATTAAACATTAAATTAACCCAAAAATTGGATTAAAAATATAGAATTTAAAGGTGAAGAAATACTATAAGGCAATTGGTATTCACTTATATCACATAAATTGGTATAATTATATTTTTATAATTGTTTAATTATGATATATGAAACCATATAATTGAGAATATCATATTACCATGTAGATGTGATGGATTTAGTAATGAAATTAAATTAATATTGGTATTTAATATTTTTAAAATTGAGTTGGAATTGGGATATTATGTAAAAATTACCACAATAGGAGTGAGTAGGTAATTTACTTTTTTTAAATGGTATTTTCAAAATTGTTCATGTTAGTTCCACTCACTAAAATTTTTATTGAAAATTTAGTATGATTTTGGGATAAAGTTTCCATGAGTTACTTGTGAGACATGTGACCAAAGAATTTGGCCATTCTATATAGGCAAGATGTTATAATATATATTAAAATGGTGGGAAATTGCTAGTAAGATATATATAGTGGTATAAAAATTACATGGTTTCATATAAATCATGTAGGGGTTTTGTAAAATACTATACGGGGGGCGAGCGATATTTTTATGGGTCTCCATCAGCATCAACGATATGAAATAACTTTACATAGATGATGTTTGGAATATATTTTTAGTGTTATTTAATTACAAATAACTAGATAAGTGTGGTTATCAATGTTTATACTTAATTTATATATTTTGATAAATGAATTGTATCTATTAGGGATGCTAAAATATTTTCTAGTTATCCATTGAGATTTAATAATGGGTCTGTTTTAACCTGATTCATATCATACTAGGGAAAAAATAGACCGACGAATAGTAACAAATTTCCTGTTATTATAGAGGGTTTCACATCGGGTTCAACATTTTTGTTTTAAACCAATTTTCATCAAGACCCTTTAAGGTTGGTGAGATGGTTGCCCCGAGGCTAGGCAGTATATCCTTCTTCTGTGATGAAGTAGGTTACACAGTTGACTTGTATCGGTGGGTGATTGTAGGGGGTTCAATGTTTATGAAATCATTCCACATCGGGTACGATATCCTTGAATGGTATCGAGCAGGTTTATTCGTAGATCCAGAAACACCGAACAACCCATTTATCCATGTTTCATGGACATATATTCCAAATTCAAGATCTCATTGGATGATTTGTCCAATGACACTTAAGAAATCCTTTGGTCAAGAGGGCGGGAGGTTGGGATCATCACACTCTTTTGGGGGGAATTATTGCCCACTCCAAGACTCTCTTATTGATTTAAGTATTGTTGATATGTTTTTGAATCCGTGGTTTTTTTCCAAGCATGTGTCCATAGATTACACTCAGGTTGTAAGATAAATCATAAATACACATGGGTTCCAAATTATTTTTTTCATCTGAGGTTCTCTCTCAATGGAAAAATATGTTTGTATTTAAGGTTCTTCATTAATGTTATCATTTTGTGAATAGATAAGGAATTCATTTGGTCTTTGCTGAGATAATACTAGTTTTAAGCCTTGTGGTATGGTGTTCTATAGTTTATCATTATCCCAGGGAGACAAGAGTTGTATCGGTATTGGGATATAACCCACAATATGGGATTTCTATGTATCTTTATAAGATGATTCTAATTCCACATAGTTCGATGTCTCCTTACTGCACACATCACCTTTTAAGGTCAAGTGATAAGGAACCATACATGCAGTTTAACATCATGTGAAGAGGACATATATGTGGAATATGCCTAGTTAAGATTCGATGTGGGGATTATGTTAAGGTGGCCCAGGATGTTCACATGAGATGTTTTCTCTTGGGTGAATATAACCTTACTAGGGATGTGGCCGGAAGAACATTAGGGTGACTTGGGTGTTATATTTGGACCTCATGGGGGATTTCTACATATCTTAGTTTGTTTTCAATAAAAGTACTTATATTTTGGTTTGAGTTAGAACTTACAACCTTGAGGTGGACCATTTGTGGGGGCATGATTGGGGCTAACCATGGACAAGGATCCCCTTTGAGCTTGTTCCTTAGACATGCATCATACGTATCCTATTTTGGATAGGAATCGGTGTTCTCATAGTTCAAGTCATTTGGGGATTATACCTAGAATGAATCCCATCTGATGAGTTTAATTTCATTTGGGATTAGAAATGGGAGCTTTCCATTTGAGAGAAACAATTCAGGGCTTACTCCAGAAGAGGATTACCTAGCGAGTTTGGGGGAATTTTATTGGGATTGAATGTTAAGGGGAATGTCCCTTGAGCTTGGGCCTTAGATAGACATACTTTGTATCCTGGTTTGAGTAGGAATCATAGTTCTCATAGTTTATTTAATTTTGATTTTGTGGATGTTGTGATCATTACAAACCTCTATGCCCATGTGAGTCATGATCGTTGTGAGAAACAATAGGATGTGAATGATTCAACAAAGGCACAAAACCTTCCATTTCTGTTGATGGAAAAGGAGTAGGACGATAGTAGAATAGGTTGTAGATATGATCCCAAGGGAAGAGAGAGCGGGTATTCTAATTCTGATTCCTCCCCTATTTTGATATATAGGGTAGTGACTTATGGTGATCTATCCATACATGTACTGAGCCAAGCCTAAGAGAATGAGCAACACCTCTCATGAAAAGTCAAGGGACTTACCTAAGGAGGAGTGACCTGAAATGAGTTCTGGGAAAGGGGAGAATCATCACTCCTAATCAAAGGGTAAAATCATGCATGATCCCTTTGACTTGTCAATACCCCTCATTGAATGGAAAATCTAGTGATTACCCATGATCCCCCGAATGGGGAGGTACATGTCATTACCCCAAGGTCAGTCCCCGTGTTACTATGGGAATGTAATTTTTGGTATATTTTGAGGTACCCAACCATTGTGGGGATTTCCCACGCGTCCCTACTTACCATGGGTATGTAAACTCAAAATGGCATGTTGATGTGCCTAGTGGTTTAATCTTACAGGTTAGTGGATTTGGAAGAGGTCGAGACCTTATACCATTGGACTAGTTCACGAAGTGGCTATGGACTAGGCGAAGGAAACGGAATGAGATTATCAGATCTGGAGAGCAGAATATCCACTTGTACCCCATTCGGTGTACTGATTCTCTATGAGTTATGTTGGCCTCCCTACATAGTGTGTTTCTATGGGGGTGGAGGGATGATCCTCGTACCATGATGGTATGAAGACCAGTATGTATTCTACATAGTGTTTTGTTACTAGGACCAGTTTTCGGTTATGTAGAATGATGCTACATGTTGTCATGTTCCACTTGTGTAGTGAGGTTCTATGTAGCACAGGGTTCCACCTATGTAGCCTTGTGCTATGTGAGGCATCAAAGTGAAGAAGGACATTGGTTTTGGAGTTTGTAGGAAGGTCATCTGCGAAGGGTATATGGTTCCTGGTTCACCAATTTAGGATCACAGTTATCTAATAATTATGTTTCCTTATTTACTTTACTATGTGAAAAGTTTATACCGGAGAGAATTTTTCGGAAGAGTTCTATACCTCACTGGTAAATATCTTTAGAAATCCATCTCAAAATCTGTCCATTCCTCTAAAATATATCCTTCATTCAGAGATCCACTCAGGATCCCTTAATAGAGTGTTGTGGAAGCTAGATCTATGGATCTCTCACCACCTTTTATGGAATCCCATGGGTAGATCATCCGGACCATGGATGGATCGGTCAATTGAGGCATGTGGGGTTGTAGTTAGTGGTGGAGAAGATCACCAACTCAATCCCATGAACAACATCATCTTATTCATGAGTCAATGTTGGTTTTGCCACATCGATAAACTGTTGAGTTTGTTGGGATGGTACATGGGGGTGTAATCCCCTGCCTCTATTTCACTAATAACGTGGTTTGCTCGAGGAGCCAAACATAGATCCAAAATTCTTTGCCTCCATTTCACCAATGACGTAGTTCATAATGAATGAAAGCATCATAGTCTTCATTCCACATACTACTCAGTTCATGGGCTATACCTCCAAAAATCTATTCTTTAGGTTCAGTATGTGGACCGTTTTGGGTCCTTTTCAAAATTTATCTTCTTCAACAATTTTCTCTATATCCTTTATCAAATTTATTTTTCTTCCTTTTCCAAAATTATGGGTGTATTTACATTCCCTTTTCAATGTTTTCAGAACCCTATAAATTCCCCTATCAGAAAGGGTTCCGATCAGGATGAAGAGGATGATATTCCGATATAGAGGGTGGTCCTGTATTGAACTGTTTATAGTATAAAGGTGGAACCATAGGGGGACCATGCCTATATATAGGGGGGCTAGGTCATTTGTATTTTCCTAAACATCTCATTGTCAATTTCTCTACAAACTTCTCTCAATTATCCTTGATTCCCCATACGGAAGAAAATTAGCAAAATCCTTCCACCACGAACCGTAATTTGAATTCTAGGAACTGCAAACCGTTCACGGTCATACTCATCTGCGAACTAAATTTTTAAATATTTGAACTAGAATTATATGTTAAAAATATATTTTATGTATTCATATAGTATGCTTCAGATAACCATGTAGAATGGATTGGTATACTGCTTTCCCAATTTGCGAACTATTTAGTTCATTGTCCAACATATCAT
Organism: Viscum album; assembly: GCA_963277665.1. Classification (NCBI taxonomy): domain Eukaryota; kingdom Viridiplantae; phylum Streptophyta; class Magnoliopsida; order Santalales; family Viscaceae; genus Viscum; species Viscum album. The sequence goes on from OY728156.1 coordinate 1,282,453,334, forward strand.
GGGCCAACACCTCGCGGGTTATTTTCTAAACTATCTGTTCACGGGGAATGTCTTCTGTGAACTGTTTCTAGGGGTAGGTACATGGACTGCATTTTTATGAATACTTCTTTTGTCATTTTCCATTTTTTTTCAATTGACCAAATATTTTATTAGACTAAGATTTTGTTTTGGTATTTTTATATAAAGAAGATATGTCTCTTCCACGGGATGTTGTTGATGAAGTTGTAGTTTTTGGTGCTATCTCTTCTCCCTTTTCAGCTACTAATGAAAATCAGAAGAATATAAAAAATATGTTGATTAAAAGATCCATGTTTTCCCATTTCATAAATGCTTAGTGAGTCTATATACTATAGTTCAGATGGACTGCCCAATTTCAGTCAGGATTCCAATTTATAGATTTGGTCTGCTATCTGATACAGTGATTCTAGCACTGTGTTTTTCTGACCAACCTACTGCATGGATATTTTACATCACTATTCCTAAAGACCTTATTTTAGTGAAAGGATGATTCATATAGAAGGATACTTCTACTGGATCCTTATTGAACTGGTCCCCTCAATATCTAGAGGGTTCCTGACAAAGGATAAAGGAAACAACCCATTTCTACCATAACATTGCATGGAGGGCCACAAAAAATGAAAACATGGCTAGTTATCAAAGTGGGACCTTCGTTCTGGCGGTTCGTTGGGTTTGGATTTGGGGTGGCATTTCTAGGTTCATCAGAGATTTGAATAATTACAGGTTTAATTAAAGATGATGGAGTTATTTGAGGATGTCTATGTATCCTATAACTTTTCTCATCGAATTGGATCCCTTATCCCACAACTTCTGCATAGATGGATTCCATATACCAATACCTTTAGTTTAGTTCAGGGGGAAGTTGGAATTATCCTTTGGGATGTTCAACTGATTTCAGGGGTCCCTATTGCTGGGGATATGTATGATGAGTTTCTACCTCCCCTTTCCTCATGGGAAGATAAGTAGAGGACTCCTCATATGGATAAGAGGGTCATTTCCTAACCAAAAAACATTTAAAGGATATAAAACCTTACCTGAAGAAAGAAATTTATTTCTCAGACTAGATTAATGCATTTGACATCCGAAGTGGCCCAGATCCTAGTTCATGCATACCTAGGTCCTTCACAACTAAGGAAAACCAATGGAAAGTAGGTTCCGAATAGAATACCTTGGAGGAGGGATAGTTTCATAAATGGGGATGGGAAATTATCCATGATGTCAATCAATTGTTCTGATTAATGGCCTTGTTAGCTATGTTTTTGAGCGGATGGCTTTTATGAGTACGAGACTCTGGAAGTGTGAGAGTCAAAAACTTTATCATGGTGTCTCCACTAGACACAAACAAATATATTATCTTTTCCATTCTAATATTGTCCAAAATATACTATTTACTTGGATGGGTTAGTTAGGGGAGGCCACCTCATCAGGTGATTGGACCTTTCAATGTCCTCTAGGGTTGGATAAGATCCCACATGGGGGGTATACTTTTATCAATCCCCTATCGATTCCCCATGATATTCTTTGACTGTATCTTCATAGTATTAGTGGGGTTTTACTAGTGGTATGGGCCACACAATATAAGTAATAATACTAGCCTGAATGGAATGAATGAGAATTGTTGACTCAAATCAACTATCATGACCGATTTACTTATCTTCCTTACACTTCTCCCCCTATTACCATTGTGAATGTTGAATCAAAAGACTTTATTAATCGAGGATACCAATTTTCCATAAGATATGGTATCTTGGTTACCTGTATAGATCGAGAACTTATCTTCAATGGATACGCACCTCACAAATTTAGCTGTCAATTTAACTTTGTTCAAATGCTATGTCCACTTGCTCTTAAAAGGGCATGTCATGAAAAAAATCTTTTGATAGATTGACAGTTGTGGTTAATTCGTACCTAAGATGATACTCATTGTAAGATCGGACTTCCAGATTCCAAGGGTACTATACCCTTCCTAAAAAAAGTTATATTGATTCCTAGGTTAAATTGTATCCAGATAGCTAGTTTGCAGACCTAGTTCTCATTTTTATGACCCCCAAGGCATCCGGGGATAAGGTGGAACAAAATGAAACTGGTGAGAATTCTTTCCTAGGAAAATCCCTTCAGATGTATCTTGGTTTTGAAACCTTGAGGAAGGTATTGAGAACTTAGGGTGTGACCTCTCTAGTTGTTGAGGCTTCTGGTGCTGCAACTGAGAATCATACGTTCATTCCTCTTAATATTGTCTTTCAAGAATCTTAGAGGCAATGACACACTTTAAGGAGTTTCCAATCATTTTGAGATCAATCCCCTCATGCTTTATGGAAATTTATCATGGGGACTGATGTTTCCCTTAATTGAATCGGTTATGCGTCAGTTCCCATTGACATCTATTATGATGATGATCCCATAAAAAAGATCCTTACCTGTGGGAGTTTGAGACCCTGATCCATGATCGAAAAGGCCGGTGAAAATCTTCTCATGGAGTGATTTCCATGATAAGTTCATTGTCCTTGTGGATGAAGATAATACCTATGTAGGTGCTCATATTTTTAACATGATGGTTGAGGATGGAGTAAGGGAAAATCATCATCTGTTCCATGAATCTCAACAGCGCCCAACCACTGAGGGTTTAAGTGTTGTAGAGGCACCCAAGAATCAGTGGGAATTGATGGAACCCGATTCAATTTCTCAGACTGAACCCCATCTATAGCCATTCCCATTATGGCTACCTTTCTAGAGGACATGATGGTCTGGGATGGCTTGAGGGAAAATGTTCCTAATGAAAACATTTGGGAGCTACTCCAAGCAAAATGTTTTGAACATATAGGTATTGGAGTTTCCATTATTCCCTTGTGGCTTTCTATTCCTGAATATCACAATGAAGTAGCTTAATATGTGAATGAAATGAAAAGGTCCCTTCATTATTCCAAATACATGCTTCATTGGTCTGATCGAGTAGCATAGATGGTGATATACTCGGACTCAAATGATACAAAAGAAGCGATAATTGTTCTTTTTAACCTCAACTTTTTCTTTTCTTCTTCATAAGGATACTCACTCTATTACTTACACTTGTAGGAGTTATAGGAGAACGCAGAGATGATACCTTCTACAGTGCACACCCCCAGAGGTACTACCATTATAGAACACGTCCCTTCTAACATGTGGATCACTGCTGAAGGTTCTCTAGGTGCTACTGACCACATAGAGGTAGTTATTGTGAATCCTTCTGATGAATTGCCCTCTACGCTCCTCTTGATATTTCCATAAGGGATCTATCCCCATGGAGAACTATGAAATGTTGATAGGAATCTCAACTATCACTACACATCAAAGTGGGGATTACAAGTGACTTCCATATCTATCTATCTATTTTCTATACTAAATCACCTTTCTGATCAAATATCTTGTGTATATTTTAATGAATAACCAATAAGTAATTAAGAAGTAGTTTCCCAGGCATCTACATCACATGTTACCTATGTGTTATAGGAAGTACTATTGACAATTGTGGCTAAATAGGGTAGAGAGGATAGGAATTCTGAGAAAGTTTGGGGTGTCGTTAGCACTTAGAGGGTGTGTATTTTGGATAAGGAGGACTATATTCCTACGGTGGAGGAATATTCAAATATCAAGGCCCCAACTAAGCGTGATGATCCCATTTTCATAGATAAGGATAGGAAATAATATATAACCATAACTGAGTTGGGAAGGGATTCCCAATTATCAGAGGATATCAGAGGGGTTCCAAGTCTTCAGGAGTTGACCACACCAAATCATACGATCCCCACCCTTGCAGAGGGAATATCCTCAGAGGTCGATACCTCAATTGAGCAGGCTGAACATAATCTATTGGGAGTTACAACCATAGGGAAGGTCACTATCCTAGCTCTTAAAAATTTATAATGTCCCATCATGACTTTTTCCACGGGCATATGAGGGTTCATGATCCTTACTTTTAAAAATTTAGAGCTGGCCATTGTGACTTTGTCCAGACTGATTATCCTGATGAGCCTGATTTTTGTAAACAATCTTCTAGAGGTCACTTGTCTAGTCAAGAATGGCCCCAAGTCTCAGGTGCCTTTAGACAACCCTAAAGCTCAATTGTTTAATGAAGGAGTAGTACCCTATTCATCATACGATGATTCCATAATGGAAGTCAAAGATGTTAATTCTTTAGTAGGTGGAGTTCAGTTTTCCTGTATTCCAACCATTTCATGTTTATATATTTTTTGTTTATCTTCAATAGATGAGAGTGTTCACTTATCTCACCCTTGAATTTAGGATCACAACCACATGAACTTTCATTTTCATTTGATACATCAATGAAACCACCTATTTAAACTTCCAGAGATGCGGTTTTCCCAGTGTCAAGTCATGCCGAAGTCATTGAGGTAAGGCCTACCCTAGTGACATTTATTTCTGAATATGTTATGTCCTCTAGGAGTGATTCTGAGACTGATGGAGAGGTCCTATCTAGTCTTCATCCTAACCACCAAATGGAATGGAAAAACATTTGGATATTGATATATCAAGCACCACTAACCGATATGCCAATGAACCTTACCAAATTATGTCACCATTTTATGTTTCTAGGCTTTAGAGGATTTTATTATCATGGTATTTATGAAATAGTGATGCAAGTGGTTAGGGATAGAGAGAAAGATGATATGCCCAAGTCCCATATTTTTTCTACATAATCTAGTGATCATCTTGTTGTGGGTAGACTTATTCTTATGAATGAAGTTGTTGACCAAGTTGGGGAGGTTGCGAGGCTGCAGAGTGAACACGTGAAACAATGGTCCGTAATGGCACAACTCAATTAGGAAGTGTAGTAGCAAAGTAAAGAACTGGGGAGGCTTAAATAGGATTGGGCCTACATCATGACCACAATTGATGAGGGACAATAGATAGTGGAGGAAGTGGAGAAGGCCTGCATTGACCCTACATATGAGACAGAGACATTTCATGTAGGTGCGAAATCCAAGACCAAGACTTTGTTAAAGCTTTACTATGCAATTTAAGCATTGAATCAAGCATTGATACAACTCTGGGAGTCTGCTGAACATATTTTGTAATGGTCATTCCCTGTCCATATAGAGTGGATCCAAGTTGTGGATTCCATCCTTATCTTCATATAATGGATTGAAGATGTATTTCTCTCCAATACTTCTCCTTCATTTTCTACCTACAATGTCAATCAATAATGATGAACTACCCTTAAATAGTAATATCAACAGGATTTCAATTTGAATCAAAATCTAGGATGACTAAAATATTCAAATCATGCCCTAATTTTTTCCTGACCCGAGGGGCTCAATGATCATTGTTTGACTGTTTGTATCATTTCAAAGAAAACCCAACTTACTTTATGTCATTTCCATTATAACCCTAATTATTTCCAATGGCCATTATGATGTGGGATTAGTAGGTATAACTTGACTCTTTCTTAGGCCTCCCTTTGTGGGTTTTCAACCTAAAAATATTTGTGTCTCTTTACTTTTTTCTCAACATTTTTTCCTAAATTGTATGTAGTGTAGGTTTAGTGAGCTAGAACTCAACTTTTATCCTGGGTACCCTTTGCGGGTTTACATCATGGAGAGTGTTGTATCTTTCATGGGAATTCTAATGTCTTACAAACCAAACTATAATTAATGATGTTTTAGAATGAACAACTTTGACCAAGACTTTTGTTTTATTTTGAATAGTTTAAACTGTGATTTTCAGGGTGAGGGCCTTAATTTAGTACTCGTTTACTGAGAATGTACCAATAGATTTTAGACACGAATAAAGGATTTTTCTTTACCCTTAATTATTTCTAATGGATAATTATATATGACAATAATAAAGGAATCCATGGGAAGTACGGAGATATGAAAGGTGAATTAGTCAAAAAAAAGGTGTCTATAGAACACTGACTTCCTATTTATGATGGTCATGAAGTTTTATGGAAATTTAGAATTACCATTACTCAAAAAAGGGTTTGGTTTTTTTGTAAGACCACATTGAGCGGCTTGTTGAGAAAAACGATGTCTAAGAGTAATAGGGGAATTTATATTATCTTTGGTTGAGAAACCACTCCCAAATGAATTTGACTTATGTAAAGGATGTATGGAACCTGATGTAGTTTAATTTTATAAAAATGAGACATTTGAGATTTATGATTTGGATTCATTTTACTCCAACCAGGGGATAAATGATCTAGCTTTCTCATAGTGGTCTGACCTGAAATGTTTTATCATCTTTAGGTATGAGTGGGGAGAGAGTATTTAAACTGTAATCTAGGCGGTTTCTAAAACTAGGGAATGGAGTGATGCCAAAAAAATATAGAGGTTTATATAGTTAAGAAAAGCCTCTCATGATTATTAATTTTCCTTTGGTTGATAGGACATTTTGTGGGAAACATATGCAGATCCATCGGGGAATTATGTGCGTAGTCAAACAAAGGTTTCCACAAGACACTAGTCGTCTTTTCTAATAATCATGGATGGTTATAAGGATTTGGACCTTTCTAGACATAGATTTTTGTGTGTGAAGAGGGGTTCTTGAACATAAAATGGTGTAATTTTATATTGAACTTTATCGAGAACATTGAGTATTAGTGGAGGAATTTTTATACTATTTATATGAGTTGTTTCCTTAGGCAGATCAGACCCTTGCATAGGTAGGGATGAGGCATCTTTTCCTCAGGGATGGACCCAAAATATAATATTCACATTTCACTACATATCCTATGATGAATAGAATCAATCCAAATGTATTTATTTCAAGGATTATCCATATGCAGATCTGGTTCACGCATATGAACGAGGCATATTTTTTATTTTCCTAGGGGGTACCAATGAAGCAGGACCTGCATTAAATATTTCTATGAAGATTCTTTTCATACATTATAACATGAGGGAGGAAATTCTTTGGAGTGTTAAGGCCCAAGAATAGAAATTGATCATCAAGAATTATATAGTTTTAATGTCATATGATTAGAACATTGATGTAGAAGACCTGATTAAATGGAGGAGGGTCAGGCTAAGTTGTTCTTTCATGTTCAAGACATGGATAAGGAGGAAAGTGTAAGTCATGGTTTCAAGGGATAGTTGATCAAGAGAGATACTACAGTGCTTGAAACAAATTGAGTATATGAGAATAGAAAAATCATATCCCTAGGATGGATTTTCCTTTGGTTGATAGGCCATTTTTTATGGGAAACATATACAGATATACCAGGGCATTATAAGCATAGTCAAACAAATGTGTCCACAGGACACTGGCCTCCCATATTTGATGGCCGAAGTCATATATGAGGGTCTAAAATAGCTTTAAGGGTAGAGTTTGATGGATGTAAAAGATGTGTCTGGATATGTAAGAAACGTTTAGTCTGTGATCACCCATAGAGTTGGGAATTATCGTACATAGATATAGCTTGTATGCAGGGTGAGGTATTCTGATTCCCTTTCTAGAGTTGGGCCGGATTTTTATGATCTGGGTGTCCTAAAATTAATCTAATTAAATAGGTTTGGACCATGTGAAGGGATTATGGAATTTTAGAAATATTTGGGGTACCTTGTAGTTTAATTTCATATAGTCAGGACATTAGGTTTCCCAATATAGAGGGGAAAACTCTAATATTCCTTCGGAAGTTTGTGCCAGTATGATGAATAATTGTGGATTGATTTTTCCTTGATCTTTAGGTAATTCTCCACTGAAATTTCTATACCCATTTCAGTTATGCTCTATTTGAGAAAAATTTAGTGGAAAGGGTTTCACTTCACCACTTAGGGGTGGCAGGATCATAGAAGGGAGCATTGTCGGGTCACGCAGCTTAACATCATATGGTGAGGACATGGGTGACTTGACGTGTGCGAGATAGCTGTTGGGGGTCTATGAAATTTTATGTTCTGTGGAAAGGAAGTTGACAACACAGTTTAATACCATGTGGTAGGGATGAAATATCTATGGTATCATGTGTAAATATGGTCTAATCATGATGGGATATAGCTAGTATTCCCCAGATGTGGTTGGGGGAAGAAAATGTTAACCATGATTTTAGGAGCCCCAGAATCAAGAGGGATGATGTGAGGCTTAGGAGATGATGGGTGTACAGAAGTAGGAAAAGGATCCCCTGAGAACAAATTCTCCATTTGTTAACATGACATTTTTGTGGGACATTTATATGCAAAGCCTCTAGGGCATTTTGTGCATAGTCAAAACAAGGTGTCTATAGGACACTATCCTCCCATATTTGAATTCCATGGGTGATTATAGGGATTCAATATTTATCAAGGCATGGGGTTTGATGGATGAAAATATGATATCTAGGTACATGAGAAATATTCAAACCGTGAATAGTTATTAGGGGAAATATCCTCTACATAGATCTGATTCATATGGAAGGGGAAACATGGTATTGTGACACTTTTTGGATATTAGAATTCTGATTTAGAATATCTTACATCTATTTGTATTTCACATGAATGTGATTGAGGGAATTCGTGTTTCATTCCTTGTGGCTGGACCTAGGATTTTTAGTTCGAGTGTCGCTACGTATCTCATCATACTGAGAATAAATGCACCCATGGTCTTGAGAAACCTTACATTTTAATGTCATGTGGTTAGGACTTCTTTGGCCATGTCTTTTAACATCATGTGGTTAGGACTCATGAATTCCCCTCTGTAAGTCTAACCTATACACACAGGGAGGCATTTTTTTCATGGTGGTTGGTGTAGGATATGGGATTTAGCTGTCACTACATATACTATGAGGGGGAGGAATCAAGCCACACATAGATTAAAAAAACATGTTCCTTGTACTGTTTTGACCCTTGTATAGGGGTAAAATTTTAATATTTAGATGGTGGATAGGCTAAGATATATAATCTAGGTGTCACTATGTATCCTATGATGACAGGAATCAATCCACGCAGAGTTATGGTATCCTGGGTATTTTAATGTCATATGGTAAGGATGTAAGTAAACTGACATGAAAAGGAAGAGGTGGGTGAAGTGTCAAGCCTAAACCTTAGGGAGGTTTCTTATGTATCCAAGCTAGTTGAGAATAAAATTCAATGTAGTTTATACAACATGTTCTCTATACTAGTATAACCCGTGTAGAGGGAGGGAATTTTTTTTGAATGGTGGCTGTACTAGGATATGGGATCTTGGAATCTCTACATATCCTAAAAAGGCAGGAATCAAGCCATACATGGTTCTGCATGACTCTCTGTGCAAGTCTGACATGTATATAGAGAGTGGGTCCATTTGAATCAGGTGGTGGCTGGACAAAGACTTAAGGAAAGGTGTCTCTATGTATCCTATGAGGGAAGAAATAAATCCATACATATTTCTTGAGGTACCCTTCAGTTTAACGTTGTATGGTTAGGAATTTTCATGGATTTCCCAGTGCAATTCTGATATATACGTAGGGAAAGGGGCATTGTTGACTTTGGCTAGTGTCTGGACCAGGATGAGAATCTAGGCATCACTGCGTATCTCATTAACAAATGGGAATCAAGTCATATATAGTTATGATGTTCCCTTTACTCATTAGAATCATGCATAGGGAGAAGCATTTTACACCATGATTTCAGGATGATTGTCTTATCATATTCCTATATGCTCTATCCATATGGGGAAACCCTTGTCACCATTCCTAGGCTCACATGAGTTATACTCAATGTGATAAATAAGTAGTGATGAGTATTTTCCTTATAGTGTAAGGGAAACAAAGGATATAACAGAGGTATTTCATGTAATGTGATGGTAGGACCAATACATAGGGTCAAGGAGTCTCTATGTATCCCAAGAGGGCTAGAATAAAGCCACATGTAGTTCTTGAGATACCTTACATTTTAATGTAGTGTGGTGAAGACTTCTTTGTAAATCCAGTTTAACATCGTGTGGTAAGGACTTATGAATTTCTCTGTGCGAGTCTGGACTATATGTCGAGAGGGGTATTTTTTCTTGGTGGATAGACCAAGATATGGGATCTAGGTGTCACTACGTATCCTATTAATGAATGGAAATCAAGCAATATGTAATTCTAAAAAGTCCCCCCTTGACTAGGCATTTTCCATATTCAGGGAGGGGGAATTTTTTGGTGGTGGATGAACCAGGATAGAAAATCAAGGTGTCACTACATATCTTGTGATGATATGAATCAATCCATGAATAGTTCTAATAAACACTCTTTATGTTGGTCAACCCTTACATAATAAGGTGTCATTTTTTCTATTTTTTATCTTTCTATAGAATTAATTTGAGTCATGTGCGATGAATCACTATTTAGAACACAATGACCACCATACACTTTACTGTCATGTGGTTAGGAAAATTTTCCAATGTAGTTTAATGTTGTGCTGTTAGGATGATTATTGTATAATTTAATTTTGTTTATCATGGATATAGGTAGAAAAATTTCATTTAACATCATGCATCTAAGAGGAGCATTGTATAATTACACAAAGTATTTCTTCAGGATCCACACATTGGTGGGATCTATAGTGAGCTATCCATCCATTGAAATTAAGGCATATGCTCCATTGGAGTAGACCATGTGTATTACATATGGTCCTTCCCATTTTGGCTCAAATTTTGGAGGATTATTTCCAAGTATCATTGGTGTTATGAGGACCAATACCACATCTCCTTCAAGGAAAGATTGAATGCGAACCTTTTTATTCAAGGATCATGTGATCAGGTTCTGGTTGAATTCCAAATGACACAGAGTGTAAAATATTTTCTCATCTAGTCACTCTAGCTCAGCAAGACACTTTTGAGACTACTCGTCTGTGGATAGTTGATCGTAGACGGTAACACAGAGTGATGGTAATTAAACTTTGATAGGTAGAACCGCCTCCATCCTGTATACTAATGAGTTCAGGGTTGCTTTAGTGGTGGTGTGGTTCATGGTATGGTAAGCCTAAAAAGAAAGAAGAAGTTTATCTAGCCATGATTTTCTATCCATATCTACCATATTATAGAGTAGATCAGATAGGGTCTTTTTGAAGGCCTCTATTTCCCATTGGTCACCACATAATAGTGGGATGAATGGTTGGCCTTGATGTTATACTCCTGATATAGCTTTTCCAATTCAACAGAGAAGAAATTTGTTCCATTTTCCATCTGTATTGTATGAGGGACACTAAATTTGGTGATAATGTTGGCTTTCATGAAGCTGATAATTCTTTATGACCAGACCTCTTTAAGGGTTACAACCTCTTCCCATTTGGTATAGAAGTTTTTTTTTGTGGGAATAAAATTGAATTATTTTTCCGTAATAGGAGGCTATGGTCCCATGAAATCCATTCACCATATGGAAAATGGTTATGATTACTTGGTTGTGTGATGTAAATATGGGGGTTTGGGGATGAAATCAACATGAACATGATAGGGATGACATTTCTTAGTTAATTCAACATAATTTTGTGTTATATTAGGCCAATAATATTCATGCCTTCAAATTTTATGAGAGGGATTAGATGTCGACCGTTGTGCCCCATAAGTTCTAACAAGTAATTATTACATGATGGAAATGATCCCTTCCCCATTGATGCACCTAAGATGGATCCCATAAAAACACCACCTATAAAAGACCTTTTTCTGGTTTGTGTTGTCATACATCACAGTGTTGATTTCCCATCTCTGGATTTTACATTTTCTAGTCATATCTAGTGAAAGTTCTTCATTTTGGAGGTAGTTTTCAATTAGAGTCATCGAACTAGATTTATGACCATAAGGTTCAGTGACAGGTTAATTTTTTTTGATTTTATCCATCTTGGTCTAAACAAATAGTAGGATCATCTTATGATAGGCAATGTTGATGACCGTTTTATCCTGGCCTGGGTTGAACAAAGCTGTGGCTACATTTTCTAACGCATTAGCTTGTGAATTTGGTGACCGGGGGATACAAGTCAACATTATATTTGATAGGAATTCTTCTATTAGTTCTTAAACATGATTCATCAGAGGGATCATTTCCTCTTTCTTGATAGCATAGTCATGATTTAATTTCTTGATTACCAATTTTGAATTGCGTTTTATCATAGGTGTTCTGCTTGCACTTGATGTGCAAGCTCTAGGATTGTGATAAGGTTTTGGTATTATTCTTCATTTTTTGTGCACCCCTCTGAGAGTATGAATGAATAGGGTAGAACTTCCTTTTCAAGGGATATGAGTATGACTCTCAGCCCTGCCTTGTTGAGTCTGGGGTCTTCTAATCATTTTCCTGTCAAGATTCTGGAGGAATCTTCAAAGTTCATTTCCAATATATTGGAGTTCTCTTGAATAAATAACACTTTATCATCAGGTTACTCAACATCTAATGAGGAAACCTCTGTTTAGGGATTCTCTTCTAAGAAATATTCTAATTCCCAGCCTTTGATGTATTTCTACTGTATGAACCATATATCAAACTGCTGCAGAATTACCACCAATCATGACCAGTGTCCAGTTAACACTGGATGATTGAGAATATACTTGAGCATGTTGTTTCATGAGACAAAATAGTCCTCATGGTGCTTCAAGTAATACCTACATCTTTGGATCGTAAATATCAAGGCCAAGTAGCTCTTCTAGATTTTTGAATACTGAGTATCAGCATTAATCATGGAACAGATGGGGTAATATAGGTTATTCTCGCTACCAACATTATTCATCTATGCAAGGAAAAAACCTAGAAAACACTACAAGGTATTCACATACATAATAAGAGGGTTTTCTTTGAAAAGTGACATTTGAACTGGTGGTATCAAGAGATATTTTTTTAGGTTGTCAAATTATTCTTGAAAATCTTGCATCAATTGATATTCTACAGCTTTTTCATCATCCTGGTGAAAGGAAAGCATTCGGATGTGAGGTTGGCTATGAAGTGATAAATGTAAGCTAGGTGTCCTTGAATTCCTATTAACTCAGTGAGGTTGCGGTTATGTGACATGCCAAGGATAGTATTTTTCTTCTTAGGATTGAATTCTATTCCACTGGGGCGTATGACTAAGATGAGAAATTTTCTTGAGGAAACACTGAAATCACACTTTAGGGGGTTCATTTTCAGACTGTTCTTTCATAGTTTACTAAAAAATATTTCAATATATTCTAGGTGATCTGAGTGCTATCAAAAATTATCCACCAAATCATCCACATATATTTTGAATATATTTCCTAAGAAGGGTTGGAAAATGAGATGCATGACATGATGATATGTGGCACCGACATTTTTTGAGCCTAGAGGAATTAATTTATAGCCAAATAATCCCTTGGGATCCCTGAAATAAGTGGATTATTTATATTCCTAGGCCATTTTTATTTGATTATAATATGAATAACCATCCATGAAAGAGATAACTTCATGTCTGATAGTTACATCAATCAGTAATTCTTTGATCAGGAATGATAAATTGTCTTTTGAGAAATGATTATTAAGGTACGTAAAATTGATGTAAAATATGATCTACCCATTTTTCTTTTTGACTGGGAATATATTTTCTATCCAGATGGATTATTGGACCTCCCAAATGAATTTATCTCTGACGATCTTGTCGACTTCTGCCTCTATTTTGGCAGCATATGTTGGGTGAGTCCTTTAGGTAGCTTTATTATAATTGCATTTGTCTTCTGGATGACCTAGGTTATGACTGGCCTCCTTGGGATCAAGGCCTAGAATTTTTGTATTTTTCTAGGAGAAAAATTCTCAATTCTTATTTAGGAAAGAGGTATATATCTCTTTCTCTTCAGAAGGTAATTCCAAACTAATCAGAGTGGATCATGGTTCTTCTTCCATACCTATGTTGATTTCCTTGAGTTCATAAATGGTGGTAGATATTCCTTCCAAAAATGATGGAGGGGAATCCCCTAGGTCTTCTTATTCCTTATTTACATCCTCACCATATTTCTCTTCCTCTTCTAATAGGGAAACAATTCATGAGATGATCATTCCATAATTGAGGGAAGGGTTGCAATTTTGGTGTTTGGGAGGTGAGGTCGCCTCTTATACCTCGACCATTGGTGGGGGATTATCTAGGGAAGATTCAATGAGGGTATAAGATTTTCCTCATCTTCTTTGAGTGAGGAGACACTCCCTTTTTACTCAGTTGGCACGGAAAAATTTTTATGGAGTTTTGATGATGGTTCAAGGTATTTTTTATCAAAATCCCTGACATTATCTTGGGAGTCATTGAGATTTTCAACATTATCATCCCCATCACCCATGATTGAAATCATGAGGATTTATGAATATGTGTCTGAATTTTGACTTGTGCACTCAATATGATTGATGGGTTGTACATATTATCCCCTGAGCTACTTCAGGATATCAATGTGAACCATTTACAAACCATTTGGGATGGTAATCCAATCAACTCCATATACTATAAGTCATTTCCCCTTGAGATTATAGAACCCTACATCAATATAGTGTGACTCACATAGGTCTAATGGGGCCATATCAGCATGCATTGTCCCACTATATCAATTAATTCTATATTTGAGGCACTGATGGTAAGAGGAGGGGATTACTGCATGTTGTTATAGCTAGGGCATTCCTATATGGGTGTTGAAGGGCATATTATTTCAGACTACCAGAAATTATGGGTGAGCTATGGGGTCACCGAATTGGGTTCGAGATTAATTTGGGGTAATAGATTCTACTCACTTTTATCATATCCCAACAGAGTTATAGTGTAGGGCGTGAGATCATACTCAATGTAGCCTAGCTGATGAAGTTTCCTTAGTGGGAGGATGTTAACTCTAGATCCATTGTCAATAAAGGCTTTTCAGATATTGACACCATTTATCCCACTAGACACATATAAGGTTTTGATGTGTCCTTGCATGATGTAATATTCATCAATATATGTGAAGGAGATAACTGCGTGTAATTTTATAGAATTGGTCTCTGTCCGGTAGACTTCATTGGTTGTTACATCTTCTTCAAACTACTTAGATATTATAAAATATTCAATGAGTGCTTCCCTGAGATCTGATGATATATTTAGTGCATCCAATATTGATAGCTTGGATTATACTGAAGCTAAAAACATTAGAAAATTACACTTCTAATATAAAGGTTAGTTCTTCTCATATCGGTGATTCTATTTTATAGGAACTTTGGGGGCTTGAGCATTTTATGATGATGAGTCAGCCTTTGGGATTAGAGACAAAGGAGATTCCATCATTTTTGGATTAAGTCAGGAAGGTCTTCTCACACACTGAGGAAAATTATTTACCTATTCATCCTCTAATGCATATTATAGAAATATAGGGTAGGGGTTAATTCTTATGGAGGTAAGAGAATTTTTCGTTCCATGTTAGATCTGCTAGAGGGTCCTTCTAAGAGTTTTTACAACACTGACAGTTTGATTGGGGGTGTGACCACAAGCTTTATTTCTTCAATGGTTGCATCTCTATTGATGTCCCTATCTTATAAAACTTATTCCTCCGACCTCCCAATTAGGTGTGAGTAATTTTGGTTGATAACCATATTCATATTCAGATAAGGGATCCATTAATTGGATGACATTGATGGAGTCAAAAATCATCTCATCTTCTAATGATGACTTTTCCTTATCATTCACATCCAATTGTTTCATTTTGTATGGTGGTTTCTTTTGTGCCGTTTAGTGGGGTAGTGATCGTAATCTTATATTCAATGGCATGAAATCTGACAGTGTCAAAGCCATCTTTGGATTTAGTTCATGTTCATATTTCTGCACTTACTTTCCTCCCTTTTGATTGGACTGCTTTTTGGGTGGTTGACCTTAGGAGGATGGTAGGGCCAAGGATGTCAGCTATGTTGCACCAATAATTTTTGAAGGAACAATTGATTACTTTAAATATTCTTGGAGGATAACATGGGATCAGTTGAGTGTTTTCCAAGTCATCCAACTATCAAAATATTTCTCCTTTTTGTTAAAAACATTTTCCACTCCTCTCCTTCATCCTGGTTAGTGGTGGAATCATATGAAACTTGCGTTGGCAGTGGTCCCAACTTGACTTGTTCAGAATCTATCATAGATTTTAGGAGGTCCTTGAAGACAAATAACTCAAGGATTTTGTGCCCTAATATCTAGTTTAAAAGACACTAATCTGGATGATCATCAAGACCCACATCATCTGCTATCTTTGGGTCTAGAATCTAGAGCAAGTTTCAATTCATAGTGGCTAAGAAGTATCCATGAACATGGTTATCCCGGAATGAGTAAACATTATTTTTTTCATTCCTTGAATTTATTTTGATTGATTTTTCTTCTATCATCTTGATGAGGTGGGGGAGGCTACTGATGTATAGTGGGACCCACATGATTTGGTGTGGGCTTAAAAGCTAGAGCCAATATAGGGGGTGGCTTAAGCATGATAGAAGCCACTTTAGATCTTCTTGCTATTTTTACTGGGGATGATGGTGCTACCTAGGACTTAAGATTAGTTCATTATAAGGAATATTCTATCCATTGTGTGATATAAGAGAATTCCAAAAACCATATTGTATTCTTTTTTAAAATAAGTGGTGTTCATAGCTCATCATAGAGGTTGTCTATGCACATGGACAATATCATATCTTGGGGGAGTAACTAGTTCAAGGAGATAGTAAGACCCTTGCATCTGGAAATGAAGTATGAAATGCTCTCATTCTCTCACTGATTATAGTACATAAGGTCACTAATTTTTGTTTTTGGCAACCTGGAACTGAACTAGAATAGAAACTGGCACTGGAGATCCTCCCATACTGTTATTGAGTTAGCTAAAAAACCAGTGTACCATACGAATGTTGAACCTTGCAGAGTTTTCACAAAATCACATGAGATTCACAACTTTTTATTTCTTCAGGGTTCCCATCATGGGATCATAGTAAGATGTGTAGTTCAATAGATGTTGCTCCAGGTCACCTGATCTATTGAAAACTGTGAATATGGGTTTTCTGAAATTTGTAGGTGACATAACGTCGCTTATCTAGTTAGGGTAAGGTTTCCATTATGGCAGTATCAGATCTCACCACCCTTCCATATCTTCTAATTGGTCCTTCAAAGACTTGATGGTATTAATGATACCTTTATGCATGTCCTATTGAACCTGAACATTAACTGGTGCAATAGGGGGGAATATTGGATGTATTGGCATTTCTGTTAATTGAGACAGGTACCCAGCTGGGGAAATCCATTGTAGATTTTATTGAATTGGTTCTTGTTGTTTCCTCAATGGAGGAAAATCTTGGTATCCTTTCGTAGCTACATTCAAATACATTGATGGTCCTGGTGTTGTATTGGATGATCATCTGGACCTTTCTTCATTTTCTAGGTGGAGTCCTCATGGCAGAGGAACCTCTATTGGAAGTGTGTGTTGACTCTTTACATGAGAAACAAATCCTATAGGATGGATTTCTTGAATTATCTCAGCATTGATTTGGCTTATTTCAATAATTTGTTCTTACTGTTGAGTGAATCTATCCTCAATCATGAGGGGAGTATTTTCATTAGGAGGAGTTGTTGGGTTGTATGAAACCTTATTCTTATTATTTTCATTATCAGGGATTTTCAAAGGAGAAAATGAGGGATTAGCTAAGGGAGTTACCAAATTCAAGGTAGACCATTGGTTCTGGGTACACACGTTATCATGCTCGATATAAACCGCCACTAGAAGGGAACCATATTATCTTACCTCATCCTCATTTGGATTATCTTCACTAAGGTCCATGGTATTTACATCCACAAATTTCACTGATGCATAAAACATTGGGGTTGGCGTACTAGATGTTGAATTGTAGGAGGGAGTCTTGCATCCCTTGTCGGAATTTCTCCTTCCATTATGGGACCCTCTATGAGTTTATTAGAAAATAGTGACTCGAAGGGAGACTTGAGGTGACCTGGAAGTATGCCTCCTCCTCAAGGGACATGAGTCAGGTGACATGATTGAATGAGTAACCACTTCATTTATTGTCCGCCCTAGGTGGGAAAAACTTATTATGATGAGAAGGTGGTTGAGAAAAACATTCCCATAGCCCTATGGGATGGGGTTTCTTCTGTTATCCCATTTATGTGTCTCAGCCTAGAGTTGTTGGTCTTGTAGGGGCACTTGGTGTTAAAAAATCCCCCAGCCTAGCGATCTAGGTTTTCTCTCATTTTGTGGTAGTTAATGCTGCTACCACCGGAATCTTGATTCCATGCATCCCAATGTGGGCGTGATCTGGATATGGTACCAGATCTGCACATGAATTATTTTCTTCTAAGGATGTGATCAGTGCTTTTTTGGTTGGATTCTCCTAAGAAATAATCCTATTGAATGTTCTCAGTGTCCTAGTTCATGAGTTATTGATGGCCCGATATCATTGATTATGACGCTTTGAAGACTTACTCATGGTCAGTTCTTGTCGATCATGCCACTTTTCCTGAATAGGTATTTCATTTGGCAACCATCTTGGGATGATGAAAATATAGGATTCCATTTTTAGTAGGTTCTTCTAGATGAGATGTGGTGTGAAGTGTAGAGCTCTATGTTCTCCCCACCCTCAGATGTGATCACCAGACATGGCATCACCAATGATGCAACACAATTTATGCATCATGTTGAGTCAATGGAACTCATGGTTTTTATTTTTCCTTTCATATCGCGACATTCATGAATATGGAAGGGATTCAATGTCAATTTTCTTAAAAATATCCCCCAATATAATAACATGGTTTACATTTCTGTCATAGGGTTGAAATTTCATTTTCAACTGGTGGAGAGTTTTCCAGACATTAAGGCAAATGTTGTGTATCCACTCATCCAAATACTCTTTTGTAATTCTAAACTAAGAAGTGGATATAGACAAGAACATAACTAGTATTTCATCTATGGCATGTTTCCTTCTCATGAAAAACATATTATTTTGTTCTTCTACAAAGGCTTCCTCTACTAGGTGTTCCCAACATAGATGTTTTATGATGATTTCATTCTGATTAGTAGGACTTCTAGGGGTTTCATTGATGTATGAATGATGTGGGGGTATCTTCGAGGATGAGGGTTTCCTTAGACTATCTCCTGGCTGAGAAAGTATGTTACTTTTCATTGATAGAGTTTCTATATTATATGACCTTATCCTTCCATGTGCCTTATAATATGAGGCTTTCTCATATTTGGACCACTGGGGGGAGGACCTTCTCATCGGTGTGAATTTTAACTATGGGGAGGGCCTTCCTAATTGGTTCCATGATGGTGAGGTCTACCATCATGGCTTAGTGTACAACCACAGATAGATTTCCTATGGAGTATACCATAGGGAGTACTTTTAGGGCAGACTGCAGTAAGGGTAGGAACTTATATCTTCCTGACGCCATTGAGGGGAGGGCCTTCACAATGACTGTTGTTATAGCGAGGACTGCCATCATAAATATAGATTTAGGTAGAATATATGCATTATACAATATGGGTCGTACCTTCCGGATGTACTGCAATGAGGGGATGACCTTTTCATTTCTTGGTTTCATTATGGGGATGAACTTCACAACAACTTCCATCATATAGAGTAATATCATGATAACTTGATGTCTGCCTATAAGGAGAATCATATATGTAGTGTATACCCTGGGGATGACCATAAAGATAGACTATAGAAAAGGGAATATCTTCTTGATGTATGATCTTATGGTCAATGGGAGGGATACCCTGACACTCATCAGGAGATAGGCTCTCATGATCAATCATTTCTGGACCATGGAAGAATCCCCCATGGGTTTTCTAAAGAGTACTTTCAGAGCTCCTAGTGGAAACATTGTGGGGATGACCTTCACAACTGCTACTATCTCTTCCAAAAAAAATTTAAGGAATCAACAAGATCTAGAGCCTCTATTTTTAGATCTCTTATGGAATCAAGAACTACAGCTTCCGATAGAAGGGAATCATGAATGTGCATTCATTTTTATAGTTTCCTTTAGTGCCTTTCATTTTGGGGTGCTCCTTTATGGGAAACTAGGGTCTTATATTGTTGGTAACAACCATCATATGTAGGTACTTTTATAAACAGTTCTCGTGATGCTAGTAGGATACATCAGTGGGAAGTTTTGAGTTCTAGAAAGGGATATATGCATGCCCTAGAGTATCCACCACATTAGACAAGTGTCCTCAAGTTTGAATAGGTGTTTGTTCCCAATCTTTTTGTACTTGTATAATAGGATATAGTTGTCAAACCTCCTAGAATGGTGTAGGGATACAGTTCTGCTGCAGAGTAATCATCTTATTTTGTGGATGTATTAGCCCACCATGGATATGGGATCATGGGCCCGACTCATCACTTCTTCCAAAGACACAATGACATCTTCATAGGTTTGGAGTATATGATATGGAATAGTGGTTTGATACTCTATCATTTCTAGTATGTGGTGAGATACATCTTTGGTTAGAATGGTTATAAATGTTAATTCTCATGTCGAAGTAGTAGTTTTTTCCTGTTCTGGTTCTCCATGGGTTTCCAGTGGGTATTGGAAGGTCTCCTGTGTTGGGGTCAAGGAACGAGTCTGCCCCTAACTTGTTGTTGGGATATGCCATCTACTTTCTTTGGTTTCCTCTATATTTAACTAGTGTGATTTATATTTGTAAGAATGAATTTGAATCTAATTTATTTCCACTGTATTTGTTTTGAGGGAAAGATATGAATCTATAGGAATTTTACTATGCTTTTATTTTCTTGTCACCATATTTGACCGGTGGTCTTGATATTGGTATGCAAGAATTTTCATCTTCCTATTGATTGCCAACATATTGGACAAGTGGGATTAATATGTATTGGCAGTGTTGTATGAATTCCCATAGTTTTCCACCCTATTTAGATGTTGGGATTCTTATGCATCAATAGGGATTTGTGTCTTCTTATAATAGGTTTCCACACTATTTGGATGGCGGTCTTATTGCACATTTGTAATGATTTTCTTACTCCTATAATCTTCCACCCAATCTTCATAGAAGGACGGATGATCATTAGAGGGAATTTTCATTGGCTCGTATTGTGGCCACGTATATCCATGGTGGGATTTTGAATAGGAGGTCAAATTTTATATCTTCCCATTGTATTACATGATGTTTTTATGGAAGATCTCCTCCTCAGTAACAAGGGTGATGACTTATTATTGATTGTGAATTCGCTTCCCTCGGTGGCTAGCTCAAGGGGCCCATGTCCGTTGGAGTTCAACAGATTATCTTGGCATGAGATCCTATACAGAGCAAGGATATTGGGTCCCATGACACTGGTTTTGATGTTCTCTAGAAGAGGTCCTCGAGTGGGGATCTTATATAGTATGGATTAAGATGTTGGTGACTTCCTCATTTACTCCTTAAGGTGGGGTAACTCATTATCATTCTCTAAGGATAATATCGTGAATTTATTTGAGACGGTCATTGGGCCCATCCTGCGCTAGATTACCGACCACAGATGAAGAGGCGGCTGTCGAACTTTGACCAATGGGATGGATTGTCTTGCAACCTCCACCATGTGGAGAGTACAATTTTGGTGGTACTCTTTGATCAGTGCATTTTAAACCCAACATTGAAGATGATGGGTAGGTGATGGAGTCCTATTATTTGTTGGGGACCCAACTACCTGTGTGGTCACTAAAATTCATGTCTGATCATGTTTTCAAGATTCCATTGTATTGAAGGTAGATATTCATAATGAATACAATATATATGGAATATATAGACAAAAAACCCCATCAATGTATCATCTCATGATAACATTCATAATTGATGATCTTTCTTGGCCTTGTTCCATTTAAATGTGAAAGGGGGTTGAGGTGGAGTGACCCACAACCATGGTTAATGTTTCACATTGGGTTCAACATTTTTTTTTTGAATCAATTCACATCTTACTAGGTAAAACAAAATGTCTTGATGGATAGTAACCAATTATAGATTATTATAGAGGGATTCACATCGGGTTCCCCATTTTTGTTTCGATCTGATTCCCATTGTGACCTTTTTTGGTGGGAAAGATGGTCACCCAGAGACTAGTCAGTATATCCTTCTTGTGTCATGAAGGAGGCTCCATAGTTGAGTGGTCCTGACAGGTGACTGTAAGGGGTTTAGTGTTTGTGCAATCAGCCCACATCAGGTATTATGTCCTCGGATGGTCTCTACCAGGTTTATTCAAAATAGGTGTATACTCACATGATGAATTGATATGGGAAATGTTTCCATAAATTATGATTGTCCGTGGTTGAGATTAAATACATGTACATGAATTTTAAAAAAGAAATCATTACCTAAAAATGGTTTTAAATGGTTTTAAAAAATACACTACTTAAATAAATGACTAAAAAATATTATTTTAACACTTCAAGTAACTAAATATTTAAAGACAAAAATAATTATAAAATTTTGAATATAACCCCTTCGATGTATATTAGAATTATTTGTTTCTATTTTTTAATTTCTATGATCTATCTAGGGTTTATTTTTTAATAGTTCCTTGTTTGATTTTGATTTACATGGTATTTTTAAAATGATTCAATGAAGTGAACCAATTAATGAGTATAGAGGTGGAAATTGGAAAAAAATTATCAATGAATGAATATTGTTTTTTATATTTATTCAATTTTTTATAAAGAGGATAGATAATTAATGGTTGAAATAAGTAAATAAGGCCTTGGATTTTTAAGGATAGAATCCTTATATATTAAAAGGTTATACTGATCATTAGGAACATATAAATTAGTTGGAAAAAATAAATATAATCTTTTAGTTAAATTGAACTTGTTTTTATAGTATTTTACTCATCACAATGTCAATAGGTGGTAAAAAAATTATTATAAATCCAAGTCAGTTTAGAGTGGACTTTAGATTATCTCTAAGAAAGGGTGAAATTTCATGATTTTGACAAATGTTAATTGTAGAAGGATTGTTTATATTTGAATTTTGTACAATGAATTAAATATTAGATATAGGAATTCAATTAATAAATAGATAATTGATTGAATAGAGTGTATGATTTTCAAGGTAATGCTATCATAGTTTAGAATTATGTTATATCCCTTAACTATTTTTCTATGTGAGACTATGATCTTGAAACTACCACATGTGGTTATAAGAAGCGTGATTTTGAACATTATAGTTAGTGAGAATATATTTAGCTCATTCATATGTGAATTGAATTTTAATGAGAAATGGTCAAGTACCTCTAATATAAGGACCAATTTTAGAGCCTAACAAAAACCCAAATTGGGAGATAGTGATCCAGTGCATCTATGAATGAGTTTCTATAATCTCACTCACATTCTAGGAATTGTCTATCACTTCCCAAATTAGTAACTTCTTTATATATTATATAATAATGATTGATTGGATGGAGCGATTGAGTTTTTAATCTAAGAAATGAATGGATATATAAAATTTCCAATTTATAAGATCTCACACACTAAGTATAACTCTATGTGTAAATCGAGAACATTTAGTAAAAGAAGAGGAACTAAAAGAGTAAATTAAAAGAAAATAATTAAAAGGATTTCCCCAGCTACATTAGTGATTGATGAGGGGTTTAGACCTCCAAGTGAGATATCAAACCATTTAATTTGAAAAAAATTCAAGTATAATATGAAAGTTAGGGAACTTGAGCATAACATGAAAAAATATAGTATCCTTTTATATGATTATTAAGTATAACTCACACTGGAAAAATACCCACAAACATATATGTTTTGTGTATTGGGATAACATAAACATAATAAAAAAAATTTAAACCATTATTAAAACATTCTACTAAATATTTTTCATATTGATTCTCTTATAAAAAAATATTAACCAATACCTATATTCATAACCTGGGGAAGTTGAAACATGAGATAGGGGGAGCTCAAGTTCTTAGTATTGGGTGAACATGAGGGATTTCAATTAAACATCATAACTGAGAATAATATGAACATTTTGGTTTTAGAACATAATCAATGTTCATAAAAATATACTAATTGAATCACGAAAAATAAAACATATATAATAAAACATGATTCATGGAATAAGGATTTTAGAATGACATAAGACATGAGTCACTATAGTGTGGAAACATAAATCAATAATCATGAGGTATGAGAAGGTAACATTAGTATAGTTAATATCATAATTGCATGGAATGAACATAAGAATATAAATTATAATATATTTCATGGTTATCCACCATGTCATTTATCACATACTAGACTTGGATCACTATATTCCCATAACATAGTAGACATAGGAAAACCACTCCTCTGACATAACATATTTGGACTTAGGAGATCCACTAGTGTCCTATTATAATATAAAAGGGATAAAAATTACCCAATTAATTATATTGATATATCAACCCCAATCATAACATAGTGATAAATAATATATTTGTGTGCCACATGAACATAAAAAACCATCATAATCCCATCATAACTTTGTTAAACCTAAGAGAAAAAATTGTTTCATGAATATTTTCACATAGAATGATCATAATCCATACAAATAAAGGTTGTCAAAATTATCATTATAAAATATATACCTTGAAGTATAAGAAACATTAATGAATATTTAAATGGATAAAAACTCTTTTTAATTGAATTAACAATAAATTTGGAAAATAATGATAAATTACCTCTAAAATTTTAATAACATATATTTTAGATGGAAATAATTTATAAACAAACAGGAATAAGGTTGACAATGGAAAAATATGAACTTTAAATTAATATTTTTCTATTTAATTTAATAATATGGAGAGAAAATATGTTAATGTGGAATAGTTGAAGAAAATATTCTTTCCATGCTTTTCTAATGAATGTCATGCTACTAGAAAATAAGCAAGATTTTTTTTTAAAAAACAATATTCCATGAAATATTTTTTAAGAAATAAAATATTAATATAATTTGACCTTAATTAATCATAGATGTATCAAAAAATACATCCATAAACCAATATATGAAATATGGGCATAGAAGAGAGAAATTTCTGATATAATATTAAAGATAAGATGAGTCCCATTTTTTATAATTATTTCTGCTAAATTGTAAAAAAATGGAGGCTAAATGGTATGAAAACATGTAAAACCTATACACAACCCTATGAAATGAAAATAAATGTGGTTTTATATAGAAACCATCACATTCCATTAAACTTACATCTCTTTAAAATTAATTATTTATCATCTAACCATTAAATTTTATCAATCCATCCATATTATAGTCTTTCTTTATGTTTTATAAACTCATCAATTCATTCTTTTAAAAAATTAATAATTATAAAAAAACTAAAACATTTGGTTATATTACTAAAAAGGAAAAATAATAATAATATGTTAAAAAAATGAAATATTAAAATTAAATATCATAAAATCATTTCATTATTAAATTGTTTTTTATTTGTGAAATATATATATTTTAATTTATTACTAACAAATAAAATAATTCAATGTACATATTGGATGCATGTATATATAGCTATTGTATATACAACATCCATTTAGTTCATTCTCAAAATACCAATTTTATGTTTAATGTTTTTTCTTCGGTATATAGTTATAATCAGAGGTATGATCTTTTACAAAAACCACCATCTTTTTTTCCACCATCATAATTTTGTTATTAACTTTATCACCACACGCGTGCCTTTTTTTGAGAATCGCATGTCACACTAGATTATCCCTTGTAACTAACTTCAGGTGAGTTAGTTGAATGCACTTGGTTGCATTTCCATATCTTGAATGAACCTGCGCAAGAAAAACAAACCAAATAGTTAAAACATGAAAGAAATAGATAAATAAATATTTACAATTTAAATAATTAATTTATTAATAAGTCTTTAAAAGTATTAAAAAGTGTTTAAATAATGTTTTTAAAAAGTTATTAATAAAAAATTATTATTGAATTGAATGATTTTAATTATAAATCTATTTATTATTATTTTATTATAAAACTTAAGTATTTATAATAAAATATTAAAGTATAATTTATTTAAATAGGTTAGTTTAATAAATTTTATAAATTTTTATTATTAATTTAATAATTTATTTGATTATTGTAAATTTAAACGTTATTTTTTAATTAAGTTATTTATATTTATTATCAATTTTTATTAATGTTAATTATAAATTTTATTATTATTTTGAAAATTAAATTATTTATTAATTTAAATTAATAATAATATTTATTCTAATTTAATTTATGAATTATTATTAGTATTTATTTTATTGATAAATTTTATTATTATATAAAAAATTTGAAACATAAAAAAACAAGTTATTTAAATTTAATTTAGATGTTATTATTAACAAATTGAGTTTAATTAAAGTTTTATTAATAATTATGTTTTATTAAAATTAATTATTTTCAATTTATTATAAATTTATAATCCTTAACATTTAATATTTTAATTTATTTATTTTTATTTTAGAAATTATTTTAGTTTTATTTTAATTTATTATTATTATTTTTTATAACTCCTTCGTCGCCCATGTCTTCTATTCAGCATGCACAAAGGGTAGGTGAGTTCAAAGCTTCCCAATGGCACCTCCATTCCTCTAGCTCCAGACGATGGCAGTTTCACCTGACTCCAGCACAATGACTTCTCCCAGCAGCAATCTTGATTCTACCTCCTCATGATAAGAAAAGGTGTGACATCCCAGATTTTCTAGCAGCGTGGCCTCCTATGACTTTAGATCTTATTATAGTGGCTTCAACTTCTCCATCCACAGTGCACAGTTGGGTCTCATATTCCTTCAGGGGTGGAAATGGCGAAAGTTCCCACCTGCGACTCTTCTTCCCAAAAACAGCGGCAGTGGGCTTGGGTGATTTCATCTAGCAGTGCAGGTTCATGTAGATCTATGAATAATGCCATAGATCTAGGTTTCAAAATTAGTTATTTGTTTTAATTTGATGTTGAATCTGATTTTGGGTGTTTAAACTTTTTTATATCTGATTTGGTGCATTATGGAAGTGTATTCCGGTGGCACTGGTGGCTGAAGAGTAGTGAGATCATGAGAGAGATCAACTGTGATAAGAAACGACATGAAGAGTGTTGTGGTGCTAAGGGTATGATGTGATGGTAGGTTTCAGTAGAGAACATGGGAGCTGCAGTGCAACTGTGAAAGAGTTACAGTAGCAGGATAGCTAGAGAAGCGTGAGTGAGGGGGTTATAGCATAGTTGTGGTAGTAGGGAAGGTAGTAAGACTGACGGTGTAAGAAATAATGAGGATCAATATCGTTGTGTTGAGTTATGTCACTAATAGTAGAAGAAGGGATCATTGCATCAGTATGAAGTGAGATACCAATGGGGAAAAACAATCTGTGAGACCAATGGTATCAGTGGCTGAAACAGGGGAATCATAGATGGCACCAATAGTGGAAAAATAGATATTATGGCACCGATGGTTAAATAAAAGAAAAGAAAACATAAGTCACTATTTTTTTAAAAAAATGAGTCATTGTTTCACCAATGAAATGTGAGACCGATATTGATACAAAATAAAGACTGATGCCAAGGTTAGACTGATACCGTTAATCATCCACATCTATAGCATACAAAAATAAATCTAATTGTGCTACAAAAATTTAAACTGCTTATGTTAAAATTAAAATTAAAACTTAAGTTAATTAAATACAAAGATTAAAAATAATTAACCGGTTAAAAATATAAAATCAAAAATACAAATATTAAAATTTAAAAATTAAATCTAGGCAATTCATCATAAATAAAAACTAGATTATAATCAAACATTAAACTTTAAGATTACAATTTAAATTATTAATAATTAATATTTAAATTAAAAACTGGATTAAAGTTAAGTTATGTTGATAAATAAAATAAAATAAAAATTATTATATAAATTGATTAAAGGGTCTACAATGAGTGAAAAAGGATCACATCAGTGACTAAATGAGTCACTGATAGATCCTGTCTGTCTTACCGTCAGACTAAAAACAAATTTTAATTACTTAATAGTTTAATTGTAAATTTAGGATTAAATAATTAATGTTTTAAAATTCTGATTCAATTAATTAAATAACAAAGTGAAAAAGTAAAATTGGAAACACATTATTTCATTAAATTATAACTCAAATTATTAACTTAATTAATTAGTAGGATAATTAAGAAGAAAAATTAATAAAGTTAATTTATCTTAATGAATCTAAATTAAAGGGTAAAATATTATATTAGAAACTTAATTAGATAAAAATACATAAAAAGATTAAATGATTATTTGATAAAAGTGTCATTTTATTAAAAAGTTAAGTAGATTAAAGTTAAAAAAAACTAATAAATAGATTATTAAACTAGAAAAAATAAAGCAAGATTAAATTAATTATTTTGAAGTCTAAAAATACACAATTAATTATAAAATTTGATTAATTAACCAATTTAATTACAAAAACAAAAAAATCGTAATTAATTATCAAAGTGTAAAATAAATTAATTAAATCATCAAAAATAAAATAGAAAGATGTTCCAAAATAATTTAAAAACAAGGCCACATCAAATTCCCCAACAAATAATCTATGTTTGTCCTCAAACAATCTATTTCTTTATTATCTCAAAAAACCAGAATTAAGTTTTGATAACTAAGCTCAAAATGTAACAAGTCCAGATATTTGAAAACAGGGGACAAGAACTGTACATAGTCTTTTTGAAAAATATGTTCAAATGATGTCTTGCATAGAACAAATACTCAAATGGTAATCAAGATAACAAAGGTTCATCAATCAAAGAAAGTGCCCTGCCTCATATGTGATACAACTTAATGACTCATTTCAATCCAAGATCAAGTTCTAAGTCCAAGAGTGACAAGAGGTAAATTTTATGTGGAATTAAGAACATAACCCAATAAACTTTATACTTTAACTCATCACCTAGGTTTTAAAAATAATTAATTTTTTGTGAATCACCTTAATGATATAACCTAAATGATTCCCATATAAACAAATTTTACCCTTCTTCATTCGGAGTTCAACATTCCCCTCACCTTAATGAACTCGTTTTTGACCCTAGACACTTTATTTTATTTTTTCCAAGCCATGTATCATGTCCTAATCATTGTTCAATGCACTTATTCAAGGTGTATATATGGATTATAGAAAACAGAAATGCACCCATCATATAGGGTCTCAGAGATTCACCATGGGATCCCAGATGCCCATACTACTCTAGTTCCAAAATATTTATATAAAAATCATTTACATTGTCTCACTAAGGTAATTAATTTAATAATTAAAAGAGAAAAATGAGTCCCCTGGGATTAAGATCAAACTTCCAATTCCAAGGGCTATGATCATAACTCCACTAAGAGGTTAACCATATCACCGTCAGAAGTAGTTTTTAAACCAAATTTCCATTAAATCACTAAGTTAATTCACTCAGTAATCATCCATCCACATTAATTTCTGATTCAATGTAGATTTTAACTACTAATCAAGCATCATCCTTAGGCAAGACCCATTTGAGAAACAGTGAAAAGCCTAAAATTATGAAAGAATTTTGAAAATTTTCAACCATTTCTGAAAAAAAAATTATGTTGCAGTGGGAATTGAAGGGCTTACATTAAAGAGTAGATTAGCTTAGTCAATAATTGACCCCATACCCCACACATAAAACCCAACTTTATCCCCAAATTTGACTACCAATGTGGAGAAGAACAATTAAAAATTGAAGGTTCAAAACATATTTTGTATTTTAGTAGATAGATTACATGTATAAAGGGTCTCTTTGAAGTTCAAAAATATTGTTTTCCATAATGAATAGATTAATATCAGTTTCATTAGCAAGTACATGAATTAATATTTAAGTCCAGTGGCATAGATTTTACATTAAAGTTCAAAAATGGCATGTAAATTGTAGGTGAAAAGTGAATTGGGTGTATGGAAATTCATAAAATATGATTTAATTGGATGTTCAATTAAGCATAAAGCATGCATTCCTAACACCCGTTAGCAAAGAAGATTCAACAAAAACACATGAACTTGCCTACAAGTATCCCCCAATACATAATTTCATACAGTGTATGGTTTAACAAACAATGAAATTTAATCTTTAGCAAGGAGGAACATGAAGAATTATTTTATTCAACTTAGTAAAATCAGAAAACTTTCATTCCAAAACAAGCAGAGTTTTTATGCAAAATATGCAGCAGATTTTCCATTTTAGTATTAGAAGAATCATTAAAGTAACAGTCACTGTCTCATCGACAGTACTATCAATGAGTCACCAATATCATCAAAAATGAGTCACTGACAATAGTGTATCGGTGGACTAGGTGCATCGGTGAGTAAATGACTCACTTATAGTAATAATTGTGACATGAAATAGATTTTATTAAAGTGAAAAAGAAGCAAAAAAATGAATGCAAACTAAATAATATAGTACATAAATGAATCAAATTTTATCATTAAAGCTTAATCAAGGGAATCCCGCTCATTCAATGACACAAAACCAACATCTTTATAACTCTGAAATAGAACCAGGAGGCCAAGAAAAAGCAGTAACAAGAACTTCCCAAAAACAAAGAAAATAAGTAGTACATTATTTAAGGATAAAAATGAAACAAAGTAAAGAAAAAAAGAACCATGGTTTTACTCCCATGAAACACTATGTTTTAAATTATTCAGTGATACTTTATTCAAGATGAGTTCTAAAGTACAGTGAAGGCATCCACGCCCTTAGGTTGTCCCTCAAAATAAATTTTCGCTCTCTACCCATTAACCAACATGGGTTTGTTCTCCTCACTTAAAATTTCAACAGATCCATTCTCCATCACTCTCACAATAGTAAAGGTTCCAACCCATTTGGACTTTAGTTTTCCTGGAAAGAGTTTGAGTCTAGAGTTAAAGAGGAGGACCTTCTATCTAGGTTCGAATTCTTTCCCTTGAATGATAGAATCATGAAAGAATTTAGTATTATATTTTTAAATCATTGAATTAACATAACTACCTCTTCTAATCTCAACTAACTCACTCAAGTCAAGAAATATCCTCTCACCAATACTCATAAAATCAAAATATAGAGCCTTAACGGCCCAATATGACATGTGTTGCAACTCCACAGGCGAATGAAAACACTTTCCAAACAAAATCCTATAAGGATACATACCTATTGGGGTCTTGAAAGCAATTATATATGCCCATAAAACATCATCCAATTTAAGAGAATAGTTGTTCCTATAATTTGACATAGTTTTTTCAAGTTTCTATTTCATTTATCTATTTGATATTTTTACTTGTCCACTAGACTGTGGATGATAAGAAGTTCCAGTTTTATGAAAACAACCATATTTTTCCATAAAATCCTTAAACATAAAATTTACTAAAATGTGTTCCATTCTCAGTAATAAAGGATTTGGGAACTCAAAATATTGAAATTATTTTCTTTTTGAATTTTTTTTATAGAATTGTCTTGATAGTTGGGCAGTGAAACTACCTCAACCAACTTTGAAACATAATCTACAACAACAAGAATATACTCATTCCCATGAGATGATGGAAATGGACCTGTTTGACTCCGCATGTATTAATCGTGTTTTAATGATCACAAATCATATATATTCTATAAATCCTATTAATCCTGTGTAATCTATATCAAATCATATGTACATATGATTAGTATCATTATACTTTAAGTAAATCTATCCAAGATCATAATTGTTATACATTCAAACTAATTACTATACACTATATTTGATTTAATTTATAATGATTTATTTGATGAATGATTAAGTCTAATCCATTCTACGAATATCACTTCTGAAGTATGAATACAGATATTTGGCTAAGTATAAGACATCATGAGTCTACCACCGGTTATGTTTTTCTGGAAAAGGACCCAGACACTATGACCAGACACTACGACCAGATACTGTGACCAGTCACTATGACCAGACATTGCAACCAGACACTGTGACCAGACACCATGACCATCCAGACACCATAACCATCCATACACCATGACCATTCAGACACCGTTTCAAGGAGACACCATTTCATGGAGACACCGTTTACAGAAAAACTGTAACACTATTTCTAAATTTGTTTTGTCATTTTTTATTTAATTTCTAATTGTCATATTTGAATCTTTTAAATGCACTGACGTAATTAATTTTTATTTGTAGACATGTCACCTAAAAGTACGAGGTACGAGGTGTAGAATACATGTAACCTGTCATCTCCAACACATGCACTTGAATAATAAAAGAGAAGTGTGACCTAGAAACAAAAACACACATAGAGAGCGTAACAACGAAGAACATACAATATTTCCTGAGAAAAGAACTGAAACATGCAACTCAACATTCTTAAAGAACACACAAATAATTCTTGATTCAACAAGATGGACACCATATATCATAATCGTTGAGCACATCTTCGCAATTTCAATACCACGAAGAACACGATCCAGATCTAGCTGACTTACGATAATCTATTTTTTACATGAGGACTCTATTTCTGCATCTGTTTCATCTTAGAAGTCCAGAGCTGTATAGACTAACACTCAGAGCACTTCTAACCCTATCTCATCATTTTTGCTATGTTGTGTCTTATTTCTCTTATCTTTCGAGTAGTGTGTGTGTCTGTATTAAACACGCACTATCTCCTACATCAAAATGAATGATACAAGATATCCTTTCTCTGAAATCTTTTTTACAACTATGTATTCCCAAGGATAAGTGTGGAAGAAGTCCATGTGTGACTTGTTAGTGTTTACCCATGAAGAATTGTGGAAGATGTTGTGTGACCTGGATAGTTTTGTGTGTTTTTGTTAACTCCAATCCAGGGTGTGGATCAAGTTTATTTATATAAACTGCTTGGTGTCAGGTGATCACCAAGTGGAGTGGATTAGGTCTCGGCTTGAGACTAAACCACTTATTTTATATCCGCTGCGCTGCTTACTTTAGTTTTCTCTTTTTTACTATTTAATCCAGAAATCACTAAATTTACTTTGATAGTTAATCTTGGAAATAAGTTATAATTGTATTTCCTTATTAGAATAGCTTCAAAAGTAATGTTAATAACCAATATTAATATTACTGGTAATTAATCAATATTATAAGAAGTTATTTAAACATTCAAACTTTCATAATTGTATAACCTTGATTAATTGGGCTATATTTAACTTTATTAGGGAACCCTTTTAAGAATACTTTTTAAACAGAAAAATTTAATAGATACTCAATTCACACCCCTCTTGAGTACTCTACTCTGACCAACATTTGGTATCTGAGGATTATTTATTAAAACTTTGTTTTAAACACTATTTAATTGTAATTTTAGTTGTACTTTAAAGATCTGTAAATTTCTTTCAATTATAAATTTCTATCTATTTTAAGTTATTTATTTATCATGGATAATAGATTGGAAGGTGATGCAACCAATATACAACCATTATTTAATGGAACTAATTACGCTCAATGGAAAATTAAAATGAAAATTCATTTATAAAGTATGAGATTTGAAATCCTGTCATCAATTATAGAGGAATATATGATTCCTACTACTAATAAAATCACTTGGGAATAACCTACCAAAACTTCCTACAATAACAATTGCAAAGGTATGAATTCTTTATAATACTCTTTAGGAGATGAGTAATTAAATAGAATTTCTTCTTGTAAAACTACCCATGAAATTTGTGATACCTTATCTATTTCACATGAAGAAACATCAAGTCTGAATGAAATGAGACTCAATACTTATAATATTAAATATGATAACTTTAAAATGAAACCTGATGAACCTATTTCTGACATGTATCTCAGGTTCAAAAAAAATTCAACCCAATGATTTCTCTTGGAAGAGAAGTCACTGCTAAAGAACATATCATGAGAATTCTTAGATTCCTACCTGATAGATGGAGAGGATCCTCTGTCTCTATTAGAGATTCATGCGACATCATCAATCTGTAAAAGAACTCATTGGGGAACTGATGATGTATGAATTGGAGCTAAAATTCAACAAGGAATATGAGGATGAACCAAAAATAAAATCTATTGCGTTCAAGACCACCACCTCTAAACACAAATACAAAAGAAAATTAGATGTTTCTGTAGAAAGTTCTAGAAGTGAACAATCATCACCTGACAGTGATGAGGATATGGATTAGTTAGCCATAAGGTTCACGATATTCTACAAGAAGAATAAATTTTTCAGAAAGATTGACTTCAAGGGAAAGTATGATAAAAAAGGAAGTTGGAAGAAAGATTAGAAAAGAAGTGACAAGTCTGATGAGATTGTCTGCTATGAATGTAAGTGAAAAGGACATATCAAGGCTGACTGTCCAAAGCTCAAACACAAAAAGAGATTTGAAGACAAAGATAGAAAGTATAAAAAGTCAATGAAATCTACATGGAGTGATTATGAGGACAGTTCAAGTGACTCAGAATCTTCACATGATGAACATGCTTACAAATCCATTATGTGTTTTATGAAAAA
Source organism: Viscum album (assembly GCA_963277665.1). Classification (NCBI taxonomy): domain Eukaryota; kingdom Viridiplantae; phylum Streptophyta; class Magnoliopsida; order Santalales; family Viscaceae; genus Viscum; species Viscum album. Next base: position 1,282,487,720 of record OY728156.1, read on the forward strand.
CACATATGAGGTAAAACTGGAATATCCTGTACAAAATTCTTATTATTCTTGAGATGATAATGAATCTAAAAATATTTATAATGATTAAATGTTTGAGTACTGTAATATGCTTGAAGATACATGAAATTAACTAAATGATAAATACAAATATTTGAAGAAACAACATGTTCTTACCTCAACTGTTAAAACTGAACTCACTATAGAAAGGGAGAAAAATGCTCAATTACTCAAAGAGAACAATGAACTAAAACTATCTAATGAGAAATTTAAAATGGATATTTAAAGGTTTACTAATGGTAAAGATTCCTTGGTACAAATGACAGGTAGAATAATTTCCCCTAAATATACTACTGGTGTTGTCTATCAACCTGGTTAAAGAAATTTTGGAAGACTTAATTTTGTTTCTAAATCTAGGACATACAAATTTACTTTGAGTTCTAGAAAAAAATAAACTAGTTCATGTTATGATACACTTTCTACTATTTCAAGATTTTTTAGACCGAATAGAATTTATTTTTCAAATACTCTACATAATTCTTATAGAAAACCTATGAGGCAGATGAGGGTTTCTAAAGCACTTATCACTAATATTACTGGTCTCAAACAAGTTTGGGTACCAAAATCTATTTTTATTTGACTATTTTATAGGAAATATTCTTAAAGAGTTCATGTAAGAGCATATGGTATTTGGACAGTGGGTGTTCAAGACACATGAAAAGATATTACTCATGCTTCAAGAATTTAATAAAAATTGATGGAGGAAATGTCAACTTTGGTGACAATTCCAATGGAAAGATTATTGGCCTTTTCCAAATCAGTAACTCTAACATAGTTTTGATTTATAAAGTACTGTTTTTTGATGGATTGAAATATAACCTACTTAATTTCTCATAGTTATGTGATGATGGATTTCATGTTAAATTTAAAAATGATGCCTGCAATGTTTTTAATTCTAAAGATGAATTAGTTTTTTCTGCATTAAGAAATGAAAATGTTTATTCTATTAACTTAGATTCTTTATCTTTTCAAAATTATTCATGTTTAAGTGTGTTTCGCAAAGAGGTCAAGATTTGGAATAGGAGACTAGGACACTATAACACTCACTCTGTTAGAAAGTTTTCTAGAAAATGCTTAGTCAAAGACCTCCCCAAGCTTGAGTTTTCAAATGGTAAAGTGTGTAATCCTTGTCAAAAAGGAAATAAAAACAAAAATTCCTTCAATCCAAAGAAAGAAGTGTCAAATTCACAACCTCTTTAATTGGTTCACATGGATTTTTTTGGACCATATAGAGTTTCTAGCTTAAATGGGAAGAACTATGTTTATGTTCTTATAGATGACTTTTCTAGATATACTTGGACTTTCTTTTTGGCTTACAAAAGTGAATTTTTCTCTCATTTTACCAAATATTCAAAAACTATTTAAAATATTAATGGACATAAAATTAAATCCTTAAGTAGTGATCATGGTTGTGAGTTTGAAAATAAAGAGTTTGAATCCTTTTTCTCACAAAATGGCTATAGTCATAATTTCTCTACCTCTAGAACACCTCAATAGAATAGTGTTGTAGAAAGAAGAAATAGAACCCCTCAAGAGATATCTAGAAACATTCTTAGTGAATATGACTTACCTATTTATTTTTTGGTTGAAGCTGTAAATATAGCATGCTACATAATCAATAGAGTGTTGATTAGACCTATTTTTAAAAGGACTACATATGATTTGCGGAACAATAGAAAACCCAATGTTAGCTACTTCAAAGTATTTGTTTTCAAAGTATATATACTTAATACTATGGAAAATCTTAAAAATTTTGAATCCAAGAGTGATGAAGGAATATTCTTAGGATATCCAATTTCTAGTAAATCCTTTAGAGTGTTTGATAAAAGAACTAAATGTGTGGAAGAGTATGTCCATGTCAAATTTGATGAAACATATTCACATGAGCCTAAGACCACTCTACAGAACCTGGAGGATGATGTATCAAATCTGGACATTAATTCAAAATCCTCAAACCATCCTGTGAAAGAATATGTGAAAACTTCTAGTTCTGGAAATTCCTTAGACTCAAGTCACAATGAGCATGAACCTGTTGATGAACCTGAAATCACTAGTCCTTATTTTTCTAGAGCTGTTAGAACTATCAAGAACCACCCCTTAGATGATGTTATAGAAGACTTATACAAAGGAAATCAAACTAGAGAATCTCTTAGAAATCAGGTTGAAAATCAAGTATTCTTGTCACATCTTGAACCTAAAAATATTAATGATACTATCAATGAGGAATTTTGGGTAATGGCTTTGCAAGAAGAACTTAATCAGTTTGAAAGGAACAATGTTTGGAAACTTGTTGAAAGACCCAAATATGCATTCACCATAGGCACTAAGTGGTTGTTTGGAAATAAGGTAGATGAAGCTGGTAATATAGTTATAAATAAGACTAGATTGGTTGCACAAGGCTGTAGTTAAGAAGAAGGAGTTGACTATGATGAGATCTTTGCACTAGTATCTAGACTTGAAGCCATCAGAATTCTTCTTGCTTATGTTGCACATATGAATTTCAAACTATATCAAATGGATGTCAAAAGTGAATTTATAAATGGGTATATAGATGAGTATTTCTTTGTTGAGCAACGCCCTGGTTTTACAAACCCTCATTTTCCAAATCATATTTTTAAATTATCTAAAGCTTTATATGGTTTAAAACATGCTTCATGAGCTTGGTATGATATATTAAGCACTTTTCTTATATCCAGAGGTTTTATAAAAGGAATAACTGATCCTACCCTTTATATAAAATTAATTTACAATGATGTTTTAGTTTTTCAAATCTATATAGATGACATTATCTTTGGATCTTCAAAAAATTATTTATGTGTTGAATTTTCTAAAATGATGCAAAACAAATTTGAAATGAGTTTAATGGATGAACTAAAATTCTTTCTTGGATTTCAAATATTTCAAAATAATGATGGTAATATTTTAAATCAAAGTAAATATACTAGATATCTTATAAAAAGTTTTGGATTGGATAACACTAAAATTAGTGACACTCCAATGAGTAGCACTTGTAAGTTGGATCTTGATGAAGATAGAAAATCTGTTGATCAAACCACATACAGAGGAATTATTGCAATTTTACTCTACTTAACTGCTATCTGACCTAACATTTTGTTTAGTGTGTGTATGTGTGATCGTTTTCAAGCAAATCCTAAGGAATCTCATTTAAATGTTGTTAAGAGAATTTTCAAACACCTCAATCATACACCCAATCTAGGATTATTCTATCACAGGGGACAATAATTTGAATTAGTTAGTTATTATGATGCTAACTACGGTGGTTGTGTGTTAGATAGAAAAAGAACCTATGGAACATGTCACTTTTTAGGCAAGTCACTAGTATCATGGTGCAGTAAGAAACAGAATTATGTTGCATTATATTCTGCAGAAGCTGAATACATAGCAGCTGGCAGTTATTGTGCACAAATTTTGTGGATGAAACACACATTACTAGATTATGGATATCAATTTAGTCATGTACCTATAAATTGTGACAATACAAGTGCTGTTAACATCTCGAAAAATACTATTTCACCCTCTAGGACAAAACATATTGATGTAATACATCACATTTTGAGAGATCATTATAAAAAAGGTGATGTCACTTTTGAATTCATTGGAACTGAATATCATCTTACTGACATATTCACCAAAAAACTAAATTCTGAAAGAATATATTACATCATAAATGAATTGGGTATGATAAATCATAAGTAGTTATCTTACTATTTCATATCTTACTGTTTCACACTTTATAATTTCAAAAATCACTATCTTGAGATTACTTTTTAACTCTAACAGTTATATAGTTTTTCTGTCTTAAAACTTAATGTTTCATGTTTATAGTCTCATAGTTACTATTTCTGAGATACTGTCTAACACTTACTATCTCAAACAAAACAGTCTCATAGTTTAGAAATTACACTGTTATGGTATCACCGTGAATGCTTGTGTACTATCTCACCATGAGATTCAATTACTGTATCACTGTAAAGATACCTTATTGTTTTATTTATACATTGTATCCCATATCTTGGTAATTACTTATTTTACCCTTTCACTTTCCCACACTTTTTTTGCGACTATTGGTATTACTAAATGATAAAATAAAAGAAGTTTCACTCGTTCTTCACTCGAGCTCTCTTCTATTCTCTCAAACCCTAACCCTTATTCAACCATTCTCTCTCTCGAACCTTCATTGAATGCCCAGGATGAAACTCCCTTCGTTGTATACTCCATAGAAACATAGTTCAAAGAAGAAGTGTAAAATTGTGCTGAAGATATCACCTGAGGGCCCTCTCAATCTGACCCTAGTGAAAAGAGTATTGGTATCAAAAAATGAGATTTTCTCCAAGTGGCTCATGTCAAGTATGTATTTGGTGTTGAAATTATTGAAAGACCAAGGATGGTTGGACTGGTTTACAAAGGAGGATCGACCTATTTACCAAAAATTAGTTGCATAATTTTACCAGTATGTTCAGTTTTCTTTTGATAAGGAGATGGCTATGTTGTGAGAAGCTAGATAAATTTCTAGAGATACACTTTTTCTTCGAGGTTATGGGTTGCATGCCTTAGGATACCTCATAAGGGTATTTGTGAGGACTATCAGAGAGGTTGTCCACCCCCATGTGTGATTTTTGTTTTGGAAGATGCTTTGGGAAGCTTAATTGGAAATAAATCTAAGAAGAGAGATATAGCTGTAGAGTTGGATGAAAAAATCATACTTTTATTTAAAAAAAATTAGAATTTGATTAGTCCCAGAAAATTTGATTTCATTGTAATCAAGTATCAGGATGTATTCTTATTGCATATCATGAAAAATGGGAATACGATCAACCTTTTCAAATATATTATACACCATATGTGTGAGTTGATCAAGACCACCTCTAAGTCAAACTCCATGTTCTATTTGAGGCTTATTTCATCCATGCTTCATGCCAAAGAATTGGTTGGACCAAATGAAGAAGTTATCAAGGATTTTGAGTTCTGTCTTTCAAAAGTTATTGTAAAGAGAATGAAAATCAATTGAAATCCATGGAGAAAAGCATGGGTGGAAGACAATGATAGGAGTTATGAAAAGTTAAATATGTTGAAACACCATTCAAGACCTAAATATGTTTCTAATCATTGTTTAGAACCAGATGAATTTGTTGAGTATCCTTTAGAATAATAAGAAGAAGAAGAGGTTGTTTCACCTACAATAGAAACTTTCCTGAATGAGGAGGATAGTGAACCTGTTCTTTAAGACTTAGATGAGAAATAAGTTCATGTTCCTAAAAAGGTTGTTGATTTAGAAGAACAACCTTCCTCAAAAGATGATTATGTTTCTTTTGAAAGAGAAAATGAAGTTGTAGAAAAGCATATAGAAGAAGATATGTCTCTTGCGCAAGAAGCTACTGGTGAGGAACATGTAAAGGGAAAAAACTACTCCTGATGTTATTCTTTCTACTGAAGAGAGAATGGAGATAGCCTTTCAGTTGGTTAGATAGGAAATGTATGAGGAAATTAGGGATGAAATAGTGGAAATAGATCAAGGATCTAAATCTCTCAGTCCTGAGAAGGATGCACCTATTGAGGGGGAGCAGTCCCCCAGTCTGGAAAGTGTTGAAGTACCAAATCTGGTTGATCCAAGCTCAGTGAATACATGGTATAAATTTCCTAGTTATTTCGATGTGAATGATTCATAAGAATTTATAGTCAAAGGTCTTGATCTTTCTACTATGTTTTAGTTGAAAATGGCATCTTCTCCTGATGCCATATCTTCCAAATAACCTAAGCCTATCTCAACTTCTATCTCCAAGCCCTCACAAGAACTTTCACACTTGGTGAATAAGGATGATCTGAAAGAATTTGGAGCTACCCTATTGGCTAGGGTTGAGAAACTTATGAATACCAAACTGGATCCTGTAACAAATCTAAGTGAAAGAGATTCTTCACTGTTGGTTGCACCCAAATTTACCCTACAGGTATAAGCGGTCGATGTAGTACATGTAGGGGTCGAATCCACAGGGACCGAAGAAGTAACCTTTATAAACACACATTTTATGGAGGTTGAGCTGTAAAGTGGCCAACTTGGGTTTGAATTGATTGGATAAATAATTATTTAATTTAAAGAACAATTAAAATACAAATTTACTTGATCTAAAACAATTAATTAATATGGGCTGATCCTAGGTTATTGCTTGGGGTGATTGGATGCATTTGTTTCTTAGAAGGTTTGAGATCACCAATTCAAGATAAATCCACAAAACGAGATAATTACACAACCTCATTCACCAATTTAGTTCTTACAAAATTACAAGGATAATCACAAATTCACTTATAGGATCAATTTAATGATCACTCCAAGGAATTAGATTGTACTAGCACTCAGAATGTGTCATTGTTAAACTTGGAAAAGAAGAAGAAGAACATAACTCATCGAATGAAAATCTTAAAATAAAAAACAGATTAAAAAATTAAAGTTCATGAAATAACATCCAATCCATCTCATGCAACTCTCTATGACCAAACCATAAATTTTTAGCCCTCCATCGATATTATTCTATCAATGGAAGCGAGAATTCGACTTAATGAAGTGGGATTGAAGAAGAAAAACATTGATAAAAATGAACACTCCACCGTTGTGTGAGAAAATTACATGTGTTGGTGTGAATAAATTCACACCTTGATTCAACGGTATCAACATGTAAAAAAAATGAAAAGAAATAGTAAATAAGAAGAAAAACTTTTATTAAGATACTAAACGTGAAAGGAAAACTTACATGGGAAAAATTGATGATACAATTACAAAATGAAAGCAGAAAAATACAATTGAAAGGAAAATATTAGATGATAATTCCCTTAACCACCTACTCCTTATATAGGAATATTAAAAGTCTTAGAGACACCCCACCATAATAAATTCCATCCCCATTAATTTAGAGAGTCAAAAGGAGGGTGAGAAAATTAAGGGATTTTGACGTTTCAAAGTTGACCCGGAAATTTCATCCAGATTCATCCACCATTTTGAAGTGTGAATATTTAATTTATGGAAGACGAATCCGAAGGGGTCGTAGAAGAGAAATATTCTCTTCCATATGTCCTCTATGAGCTTAAAAAATTTCAGGAAATTTTTCACATCCGTTTGGATGTTATGGTCGAAATGGTGGGACAACATTATGTGCATTTATGTCAGGCCCACCATTTAAATCTCAACTTTAGATCCCTTTATCATCAAGAAAAATTCAGAATTATATCCAAATACAGTTGAATAAAATGATCCTAATATTTTTATATTTTTAATGTAAAAATTTTAGCTTCATTGGGATTGTTTTGTGGGCCCCAAATTTGTTTGATGGGCCTTAGGCCCATTATGCTTTTTCCAGCAAATTTCTGCATTCAGGCGCAAAAATATCCATATTCCCTTGGGATTCATCCATCGAACCTAAAAGATAAAATGTTAAAAATAAAGTGATGAATCATATACCAAAATATCAAATTAAAATGATGAAAATGTATTTTTAAAAATCAATTTATTGAGTGGGCCCAAATTTACACTTTAAGCATGAATTGCACATTGATGGGAAATGAAGTTCAATTTCTGAATTGGACTAAAATTAATGTTTATGAACTTTGAAACACATTAATATTAAGATATTAAAAATAAATATTATCCACTTTTAGTGACTAATCAACTGTTTTTGGAAAAATTCATATAGCAGATTCAACCCAAAATGATTCATGAGATTCAAGAAGTCGTAGTTGAGAATAAATTGCTTAGTGATGAAGTAAATACTCTAAGAGGTATGGTTGAAGATATGATGATAGTGATGAACTCAAGACCTAAACCTACTTCTCATCCTGTTGAGAATATTGTTACTCAGACCCCATAGGATGCAGCCTCACTGATTCAACCTCATCTAACCACTTTTAGCTGATACATTAGCTGAAGGAAACAAGTAGATTGTTCAAGAGATGTGTGAGCTTGTTATTGGTCTTAACAAGTTAACTGATGAGTATAAGGGGTGCCATCAGAAAGTGATAAATCAACTGAAATATCTTACCTCAGCTGTCACTACTTCTCGTACTACAGGACAATCTTCTCAACCTTCTTTAGACAGTGATCTTCTTAGAATAGTTGTCAAAGAGGAACTTCAAGCTATGCTTAGTGGTTTTGATAAAGATTATCTATCTGAAGTTATCAAGAACAGTGACAGAGTTATTGATTCAGTAAGAATCTATTCCAAGAATTCCAATGATTCTCAATAAAAAATTTCCAAGAAAGTGGACTTCTACTTCAATCAGATCTTCTCTAAGATTGACATGACCAACCATTTCAAGTACCCTGTAGAGACTTTGAGGATTCCTCCTGTTACTCAATCTTTCAAAACTCAAGTCCAAAATCTCATAGATTTCACTCGTTTGTTGGAAAAGTTTATGAAAAACAAGGATGACTTTGAAAAATCCATGTTGTGTGGTGAAAAGATCATTTCTGATTTTATCAAGCTTTTAAGGCTTTATCTTCATTTTTAGTGTACTGCCACTATGGATCCTACAACTACACCTCTAAGATCTAGTTTTCCTACCTTCACCTCTTCCCTAGCCTCCACATCTATGTCTATCAGTCAGGCCCTGAGTTAGATCAGGCATGTAATCCTTGATCAATAGTTGCCTCAGTCTTCTACTACCCCTACCTTGGACCCTTATATTTTTGAAGGACTCCCTTTACCTTCTCTGTCCAATAGTTCACTCCCTTTCTCCACTTCAACTCATGCTCCTATGGCTTCTTCTTCTCATGCTGCTACTAAGGGAATAGATAAGACAAGCCAGTATTGAAGAATAGTGACTACTATCTTTTGATAGGGATGCCTTTTGTATTCTTATTACCTCCTATTTTTAATGGTGTCTTCTTTATCTAATGCTTTGTGAACTTTTATTATCTATTTCTTATTCACTGTTTTTTATAATCTCAAAAGGGGGAGAAATATGCACATTAAAGAAAGAATACAAAAATATGTATTTTATATGTACACTAGAGACATATGTATTCTCTCACTCACATGATTTGTGATTATCAAAAAGGGGGAGATTGTTGGACTCCTCATGTATTAATCATGTTTTAAGGATCAAAAATCATATATATATTTTAAATTCGGTTAATCATATGTAATCTATCTCAAATAATATGTACAGATGATTAGTATCATTATACTTTAAGTAAATCTATCCAAGATCTTAATTGATATACAATCTGACTGATTACTATACACTATATTTGATTTACTTTATAATCATTTCTTTGATGAATGATTAATTATAATCCATTTTATGAATATCACTGCTTAAGTCTGAATACAGATATTTGGCTAAGTCTAAGACACCGTGAGTCTGCAACCAGTTATGTTTTTCTGGCAAAGGACCCAGACACTATAACCAGACATCGTAACCAAACACTGTGACCAGACATCGTGACCAGACACCATAACCAGACACTGTGACAAGACACCGTGACCATCCAGACACCATGACCATCAAGAAACTGTGACCATTCAGACACCATTTCAAGGAGACACCGTTTACAAACAAACTGTGACACCGTTTCTAAATCTGTTTTGTCGTTTTTTTATTTTAATTTCTAACGGTCATATTTTAAGATTTAAAATGCACTAACATAACTAATGTTTTTTAGACATTTCACCTAGTAGTACGAGGTAAGAGGTGTAGAATACATGAAACTTGTCAGCTCCAACACATGAACTCGAAGAATAAAATAGAAGTGTAGCCCAAAAACAAAAACACACAGAGAGAGCATAACAACAAAGAACACATGAGCTTTCCTGAGAAAAGAACTAACACATGCAACTCAACATTAATGAAGAACACATGAAGCATTCTTGAATCAAAAATCTGGACACCATAGATCATAATCATTGAGAATATCTTTGCATTGTCAATACCATGAAGAACACTTGCCAGATCTAGCAGACTTAAGATACTCTGTTTTCCATGAGAAAACTCAATTTCTACATTTGTTTCATCTCAGAAGTCCAGAGCTACATAGACTAACACGTAGAGAACTTCTAACCCTATCTCATCATTTTTTATCTATTTTTAATTATTTATCTTATCTTTAGAGTGGTGTGTGTGTGTCTGTATTAAACATGCACTGTCTTCTATATCAAACTGAAGGATACAAGATATCCTTTCTCTTACATATTTGTAAACCTATGGATTCCCACATATATGTGTGGAATAAGTCCATGTGTGACTTATTAGTGTTTACCCATGAAGATTTGTGGAAGACATCATGTGACCTAGACAGTCTTGTGTGTTGTTGTTAACCCCGATGCAGGGTGTGGATCATGCTTATTTATATAAACTGCTTGGTGGAAGGTGATCACCAAGTGGAGTAGATTAGGTCTCAAATTGAGACTGAACCACTTGTTTTATATCTGATGTGCTGCTATACTAGTTTTCTCTGTTTTAATGTTTAATCCAGAAATCACTAAATTTACTTTGATAGTTAATCTTGGAAAGAAGTTATAATTGTATTTACTTATTAGAATAGCATCAAAATAATGTTGATTGCCAATATTAAGATTACTGGTAATTAATCAATCTTCTAAGAAGTTATTTAAATAGTCAAACTTTCATAATAGTATAACCTTGATTAATTGGGTGGTATTTAACTTTATTGGGGAACCCTTTTAAGAATACTTTTTAAACAAATTTTTTTAATAGATACTCAATTCACCCCACTCTTTATTACTCTACTCCGACCAACAAGACCCATGAAATCCAAACCCCAGACTTCCAAAATCTATACTTCTAAAATTACTTTTTGGCATAACTGTTGCTTCCTACCAACATTTCATAAACTTTCAAATTTATCACAACCAACCACAAATCTCCAAGAATCCTCAAAATGAGTGTCCTAATAGAAACCAGAATGTAAGACTTTTTAAGAAGTGCTTTCACCACCATGGTGACCTCCCCAAGGTGAGGAGTGACAACTCTCTAAATCAGTAAGCATCTCTTCATCAGGCACACATCTCTTAAGAATATCATCATCAAGTCTCCTAAATAGTAGGGGGTCATCCCATATATAGTATTTAAGCTCATAAATGAATTTATTTATTTGGTTACTGGAAGATTTTTGGGAAAGGAACCTGCTTCTAGGAAGGTGTCAATATCTGCATACCATGAAGAATGCATGATTGACACAATGAGAAGTTTTTCATTAGGAAAGGAATAGATTATCTACCTAGGATCTTCATATTGAGTAAGGGGAAGCCTAGATAGTTGGTAGGAAACTATGTTTTTAGCTCCCTGCTTATCCCTAATCACTAAATAAAATTCTTGTAATAATAGAATCCATCTAATCAACCTGGGTTTTGTTTCTTTCTTAGACAACAAGTACTTCAAAGTAGAATGATCTGTGAAAATGATGAATTTTGTGCCTAAAAAAATATTGTTTAATAATCTCTAGAGCAAAAAAAGCAGTTAAAAACTCTTTTTTAGTGGTGGTATAATTTTTTGGGCCTCATGAAGTAGTCTACTAGCATAATACACCACTTGTAACTTCCTGTCTCTCCTCTGTCCAAGGACAACACCTATAACCATGTCACTTGCATCACACATAAGTTCAAAAGGTAGTTTCAAATCCTATTTAGTGATGATCGGTGATATAGTGATTTTTATTTTAATAGATTAAATGATTTCAAACAGTTTTCATCAAAACGGAAAGGTGTATCCTTAATAAAAAAAGAACACTAGGGATTTGTGATTTTATAAAAATATTTTAGGAATCTCCGGTAGAAACCAAAAATCCCTAGGAGACTTCTAATACTTTTAACATTTTCAGGAGGTGGAATTTTTTGAATGACTTCTATTTTAGCAGTATCAACTTCCAAACCCATTTTTGACAAATTATGACTAAGAACTATACCTTATGTTACCTTGAATTTACACTTCTCCCAATTAAGAACAAGGTTGGTTTCAATGAATATTTCCAAAACTAACTCAAGATTTCCTAGACAATATTTAAAAGTACTGCCCACAATGGAAAATTCATCCATAAAAACTTCAATGATTCTCTCAATCATGTCTGAAAAATTAGGAATCATACACCTTTGAAAGGTGGATGGAGCTCTACACAACCCAAAGGGAATCCACCTATAAGAAAATGTCCCAAAGGGTCATGTGAAAGTGGTCTTTTTTTGATCCTCTAGAGAAACCAGGATCTGGTTGTAACCAGAATACCCATCCAGAAAACAAAAAAACTCATTTTCAGCAATCCTCTAAAGCATTTGATCAAATAATTCCATTAAGAAAATGGTCCTTCCTAGTGGATGCATTCAGCTTCTTATATTCAATATAGACTCTCCATTTAGTGGAATTCCTAACTTATATCTCTTCATTATTTTCATTTTTGACTATAGTGAAACCTCCCTTAACTACTAGAAAATTAGGTTATAGACACGGTTTGGAACCGTGGCTATAATCCCAAAAACCGTGGATGGTATTGGCATGGATATAGGGCCAAACCTATAGCCACGGTTCAAACTGTGGCTATATGTTTGGCCCTATATCCATGCCAATACCATCCACGAGTCAATAAAACGTGGATATAGGGTTTTAGCCACGGTTTGAAACCGTGGCTAAAACCCTTCCCATTTCATAAAAAAATAGCCCCCCCTGCTGGACCCCCCTAGACAGCAGCCCCCCCTGCTGGACCCCCCTGGATAGCATCCCCCCTACTAGACCCCCCAGGACAGAAGCCCCCCCCCCTCTCTACAGGACCCCACCAGGATAGTATCCCCCTGCTGGACCCCTTGGACAACAGCCCCCCTACTAGACCCCACTGGACAGAATCCCCCCTTATTGGACCCCCCTGCACAACAGCCCCTGCTGGACCCCCCTAGATAGCAGTCCCCCTACACATCCCTTGCACACCCCTTCCCCCCTTGCACCCCCTGGACATCACCCCCCCCCCCCCCCCCACACACACACACACATCCCTTACACCCCTTGCACACACACCATTGCACCCCCCTTACACTCCCCCCTTACACACCCCTTTCCCACCACCCCCTGTTGGACCCCCCCTAGACCGCAGCCCCCCACCCCCCTGCTGGACCCCCTGGACAGAAGCCCCCCCCCCCCCCACTGGACCCCCTGGACAGTATCCCCCCCTACTGGACCCCCTGGACAACAGCCCCCCCTACTGGACCCCCTGGACAGCACCCCCCCCCCCCCTACTGAACCTCCCTGGATAGCAGGCCCCTGGACAGCATCCCCCCTACTTGACCCCCTGTACAGAAGCCCCCCTGCTGGACCCCCCTGAATAGCAGCCCCCCCATACACATCCTTTGCACACCCCTTGCCCCCTCCTGTTGGACCCCCTTGCACCAGCCCTACTTGACACCCCCCCCTGCACCACCCCTGCTGGACACCCCCTGCTAGACCCCCCCTTACACCCCTTACCCCCACCCCACCCCCTCCCTCTTGGACAGACCCCCCCCCCCCCCCCTTCCGAAATAGACCCCCCCCCCTCCTTCCTACAGACCCCCCTTGCACCCCCCACCTGCAGACCCACCTTGCACCCCCCTCCCCCCCACCTACAGACCCACCTTGCATCCCCCCTCCAGGACACCGCCTTGGACAGCCCCCCCCCCCCCCCCCACCCTCCTGGACAGCCCCCCTTCTTCCTGGACAGATTTTCAAAGCTATGAGGAGGTTTGGTTTTAGGGAATGGTCTTGTAAATTGTCAGTTGTATGCTACTATATGGTATTATAATATTTTCATTATTGATAAGGTTTCTGCAGGGATGGAGAGTTCAAACATTCATGTATGAATGATCAAAACTGTTATCCTTACCTAGCACAAAAAGACTTTTTTGATACATCGACAACCATATAGTACAACAGAAACATAAATCTGGAAATAAATTAAAGTTATTGTATAAAAAAATAAATTAGAAACCTTTAATGTTGCAAGATAACGTAATATGTGACACACTTTTCTTGATCAATATGCTCTCTTGGAAGTTGTTCCTGCATTGAAAACATGACATCGGGTTATATTTAGTAAAATAAGAATCACAAAAGTGGTTTTTTATTGTTCAGAGTTTACCTAAATGTAGAAGAAAGAAATATCTATTTATAGAGTCTTGAAGAAACGTGGTGTATTTGGATATATCTAATGTAATTTAAAATACCATATTGAATCTAGTTGTGTAATGGTTATTCAACCTTATCTAAGATTAAAGAAACCTATAGAGACTAACTACACCCCCTGCCCCACCCCCCATGCCCCACTGCCCCACTGCCCCACCGCCTCACCCCCCTTGCACCACCTCCCCCCTGCCCTGCAACCCCCCCCCCCCTCGCAGACCACCCCCTTCCCCCTACCCTGCAGACCTCCCTACTTCACCCTTCCCCCTCCACCCACCCCCTCCCCATGCCCTGCAGACCTCTCCCCTGCCCCCTGCTTTACAGACCTCCCCCCCTCCCACTGCCCTACATACATCCCCCTACCCCTGCCCCCTACCCCTTGCCCCCTGCCCTGCAGACCTGCCCCCTGCCCCCCTCCACCCTCCCCCTTCCCCGTACACTACAAACCTCACCCCTACCCCCTGCCCCTGCCCCTGCCCTCTGCCCCCCTCCACCCCCTACACCCTGCCCCCTACCCCCTCCTCCCTTCCCCCTTCCCCCTTCCCCCTGCCACCCTCCACCCACCCCTCCCCCTACCCCCTCCCCCCATCCACCCTCCCCCCTTCCTCTGCCCTACAAACAATGTGTAAGATCCTATATTACCAAAATTTTCAAAGGCAATGGCATGAAAAATCCATGCAACAACTATTTTTGACTTAAGATAACCCTAGATTATGATTTCATTGCATGAATAATGAAATGGTATGAAATCTCATTCTATGCCGACTTTATGACTACCCTAATCATGCTTTATGATTGTGATGGAAATATTATGAAAATCACATTTTCTTACCCCTTTCTATATCCCATAATCATTTGATATGATATATACATTTATCATATATAGGATATGATTTGTGTGCCTTTATGATTCCATCAATAATTAAATATGATCACCCATTTTTATCGAATAAAAATTGGATTTAGGTTATATATATCTTTTAGAAATACATTGTGGGCTAGGGGGTCACACCGTGATGTGTTTAGAAGGAGATTCATGTCATTATCTAGGGGTCACTCCCTGATGTTCTTATGCCCAGTTTTTTTAAATTAACTAAATCATTAAATTAAAAATAAAATTCTATTTTGGCTATTGCGGTTAACACGAATCTATCCCAGCTTCTACCTCAATGAATTTTAGATAAACAACATGGGTTTGTGAATGGCAGGACAATCTAGGGTGTACACCCCCCTCCCCACTGCACACCCCCCTCACCTTGCACACCCCCCCAAACCAGCCCCCTAGCATGCACCAACCCCCCCTACACCCCCCCCCCCCAAACCAGTCCCCTCCCCCACAACCATCCACTAACCCCCCTCCCCCCCTGCACCACCCCCTAGCATGCACCTGCACCCCCCAATACCCCCCTCACACCCAAACCAACCCCTTAGCTTGCACCAGCCCCCCCTGCACCACCCCTCTAGCTTGCACCAGCACCCACCCCCCAAACTAGCCACCTAGCTTGCACCAACCCCCCTACACCCCCCCCCCCCTCCCAGCCTACACCTACACCCCTGCCCCACCCCCTTGCACCCCCTCCCCCCTGCTCTACAGACCCCCCTGCAGACCACCCCCTGCCCCCCTCCACCCTTCCCCTACCCCCTACCCTATAGACCTCCCCCCTGCCCCCTACCCTCTACCCCCTCCACCCTCCCCCTACCCCTGCCCTGCAGACCTCCCCCTGCCCCCTGCCCTCTGCACCCTGCCCCCTACACCCTGCCCCTTACCCCCTTCCCCTGCCCCTACCCCTACCCCCCCACCACCCTCCCCCCTTCCCCCTGCCCCCCTCCACCCTGCCCCTTCCCCATGCACCCTACCCCCTGCCCCCTCCACCCCGCCTCCCTCCACCCTGCCCCCCTCCACCCACCCCCTTCCCCCTTCCCTACGGACCTCCCCCCTGGCCCCTTCACATTTCCCCTTCCACCCTCCCCCCTACCCCCAACCCTACAAACCTCCCCCTACCTCCTACCCCCTTCCCCCAGCCCTACAAACCTCCCCCTACCCCTTGCCCCACTACCCCACTTGCCCCAGCCTGCACCTACACCCCCTTGCCCCAGCCTGCACCTACACCCCCTTCCCCCCCCCACCCCCCTTCCCCACTACCCCACCCCTTGACCCCCCCCCCCCTCCCTGCAAACCCCCCTGCAGACCACCCCCTACCCCCCCCCCCCCCACACCATGCCCCCTGCCCCCTGCCCCCTGCCCCTGCCCTACAGACCTCCCCCCTGCACCTACCCCCTTCCCCCCTCCACGCTCCCCCCTGCCCCTACCATACAGACCTCCCCCTGCCCCCTGCCCCCTGCCCCCCTCCCCTTGCCCCCTTCCCCCCTCCACCCTCCCCCTGCCCCCTGCCCCCCTCCACCCTTCCCCCTGCACCCTACCCCCTGCCCCCCTCCATCATGCCCCCTTCCCACTTCCCCCTGCCCCCTACCCCTCCACCCAACCCCTGCCCCCCTCCACCCACCCCCTACCCCCTACCCCCTGCCCTGTGGACCTCCACCCTACCCCTTTCCCACTACCCCCCTCCACCCTCCCCCCTGCCCCCGGCCCCCTACACCCTTCCCCCAGCCCTGCAGACCTCCCCCCATACCCCTTGCCCCCTGCCCCCTACCCTGCGATGTTTTTTTGCTGGTTCTCTGCATAGCATGCATCCCTATCCACAGACACAACCTATCATGTGAAAACATACACACAAGAAATCCAGTTCTTGTGAATACATTAAGACAAATAAAACCTTATAAATATATATTTTCAATGAGTTATACTAATATAAGGTATGAGAAGAATTCTTGGGGAGGAAGCTGTTTTGAAAGGACCATCAGCGTTTGAGAAATAATATTGGAAAAATGAGGTCGAAGGGTAATGTACTCCGAAAGCCTGTATTAACAAGAATTGAACAGTGGTTATCGACCGAAAGGACCAAAAGTAGTATTGTGTTTAAATTGATTATAATTACCACTCAATGTCATCAAGGATTATGATGCTTAATTGTGACTTATAGGCATCCTCAAATACCTAAAAAGAACAGGTGAAAAAAATGACTAAAAGTATTTAGTATACAAATTTCAAATTCAATAAGCATAAACAAATGGAAACCTAGTTGATTTTAAAACTTGAAATTTTTTGCACATTTACTAGCCTTGCTCACCACAATCATTGATTCAGCTAGAACCTAGCCATTTAGAACCCAGCAAAAGTTTAAAACACAAATAGATGCAAGTGCATTCATGCTAGAATGAATTCTGACATAAGGGAAGGAAAGAATGAGAATTATTAAAATGCACTTACAATCTTAACATATGTGAAATCACTTTCAATACCAAAGGAACTTGCACAGCCCCTGCCCCCTTTCACACCCCCCCCCCCCGGCCCCCACTTCCCCCTTGCACACCCCCTCCCACCCCCTGGACAACACCCCCTCTCCCTCCCCCCTCCCCCCTTGCACACCCCCACCCCTGCCCCCCCCCTACACCCTGCACAGCCCCTTCCCCCTTACACCTTCCCCCCTGGACCCTTACACAACCCCCCCCCCCCCCCCGCCCACTACCCCCTTACACACCCCCCAGCCCCTTGCACATCCCCCCTGCCCCCACTACCCCCTTGCACACCCCCCCCCCTTCCCCCCTGCCCCCTGCCCCCTGCCCCCTTGAAATGGAATTGAGTATTTAGAACCCAAAAAAACAATTTATCACTAGATTTCTATGAAACACCAATAAAAACACAACAAATGGTTACTAATGTCTTGTAAAAAATGGTATAAAATAACTATTACCTCCTGAATTTTATATTCACATCAATCCCGGTTGCAAGTCGTGGGAGAAAATCAATTGCATCGGCAATGTTTTCTTGTTGGTTCTCTGCATATAATGCATCCTTATCCTGCACACCAATACAATTCATAAAACTCACAATATTATCAATGAAACTAACAGAGGTTCTGCCTAAAAAAATGGAAAATTGGACTACATACTGTCGGAGGTGTGCTGGAGGAGATAGAGGGGCTACCTCAGAGAAACGTCATCGAGGAGGTATGATGGTCACATAGGAGGAGGATAAAATTCAATATAATAATAATAAAACTCAACTACTACTTAAACAAAGATATCTCATAATAGCATAATTCAATATATGTAGAAACAGTCAGAAACACCGCAATAAAATTCAGTATTATAATAATCAAACCTCACTGCATAATAAAATTACGGATATTAACAATTCAAAAATATAATTCACATCAATAGTGAGTCTCAATTACAATATCATCATATTCATGATAACACTCATCCAATAATCCTATAGAAACACCATCAGTACCTCTCACGCCACCAGCATCATCATCGATGTCAGCATTGGTACCAGCATCGACACTGGGACCGGCTCCGGCTCCGGCTCCAGCTCCGACTCTGGCTCCGGTAGAAGAATCTACATTAGTAGAACTTATCGACATCAAACATGTGTCAACCGTTGTAGCTACTTCTGGTGAAATTGTAGAAGAAATTGTAGAAGAAATGGTAGACATAACTTTCATCATATTTTCAAATATCACCTTTTTTGCTTTTTGAGTTGCTTCTTTGATTGTGGAATTCATTTGTTCTACTGTGACTAAACCAGAACCGGTACCTGAAAAAACATTGTCAGTAGACCAGTATCGAGATGGTACAATCTTTTTCCTAGGTCAACAACGCACTCTTCTCTGACGCTCATCTCCTAATACCTAATGTTAATGATCGTTCAGGCCCAAATTGTCAAGGTTTTTTCTGCCAATGTCTTCAAATCATTTTGTTGATTGATATAAAACATAAATTGTCAGGTTCTTCTTCCACTAGACACCCCTCCCCCATGGACCCCCACACCCTATTCCCCCCTGCACCCCCACACCACCTACTCTCTCCCCCCCCCACCTCCTAGACAACCCCCTACCCTTACACCCCCTACCCCCCCTCCCTACACACTGCCCCCCCCCCCCACTCTGGACACCCCCCTAGACCCCCACACCCTCTACGCCCATGCACCCCCACACCCCCTACTCCCTGCCCCACCCTCCACCCCACCCCCCTCCTGGATAGCCCCCTCCCCCTGCACCCCCTGCACCCCTCCCTGCACACTACCCCCTAGACACCCCCCCTGCACCCCTGCACCCCCACACCCCCTTCCCCCCTCCCCCTGCACCCCACACTTCCTACCCCCTCCCCCAGCACCCCCACACCCCCTTCCCCCCTCCCCCTACACCCTCAAACCCCCTGCACACTGCTATATTTAAACAAATCCTTATGAGAAGAGTTGAATCAGTTGTCTTTAGACAAACTTCAAATAGAGGAAAAAATCTAGATAAATATATTTCCAAATTAGAATTTCTCTTATTGTATTATATATTATTCGACCAATCAACTAGATGTGATCAGTAGAACCTTAGTTTTTATCTTCAATTTCATCACTTCTTTTATATAAAAACTTTATCTCCACAAATCTAATATTTAATAAAATTATGTTCAATAAATAATAAATCTATTTAATTCAAATATTTAATAAATCCCATGTTGATGATCACATTACTTATTCTTCCTTCATCCTTATTGTAACTCTCTATTCCTTTCCTCTATTTTATCTATACTATCAGGATAATTTCTCCTCTATTTATTGTAGCCTTCTCCCTCTATTTTCAAGTAAGGAGATTTTAATTTCCAATTAAAATTAAAGAAATTAAATATGTTGAACATCCACTTCTTCAATTTTATCTATTGGATTGTCTTTGTATAGATTTTCACCAATGAACTCAATTTAGTTTGGTGAAGTTTAGGTGAAAACTTATAAATAGTTACAAAGTTAAAATTAGTCAATTTTGGGTGAACCAATATTTTTCAAACTTCTATAGTGTAGCCTCTATATAAAATGTCTATTTTGAGATTACATTAAGAATGATCATGGAATAGTAAAAAAATCAATGAAAAAGTACAAAACAGATTTCTCCATACTTATCTACATGTTTATTGTTGAACTCTAAAAAATAAAACACTCAAAATTTCTTATTACATGGTGTGGGGATTCTTTGATTTCCCATTTCAGTCATTCTTACATGCAGTTCATAAAATCCTTTAAAACTCATGTTTTGGGTCACTCCTCTTTGTATATAGATTATGTAATCCTAAAAAATATTCTAATATGACATGTTGCTCATCTTCTCCATGTTTTAATACATATTTCACCCACCATGTGCTTCACAAAACCCAATGAAATAGTTTAATTATTGTATTAAAATCTCTAGGTATTCCATTATTTCATGTAAATATTCATTGAATTCTGACACAATCATCATTCTATTCCTAACACTGTGACATTATTTATACATAGAACTATAGAAACATGGTATTATTTTATATTTCCCCTTTATACAATTTGAATCCCATATTTCTCCTAGAATTATGATTTACTCATACATATATAGTAGAAAAAGAATTTTGATGATTCACATCCTATTGAAATAGTAGTTTAATCACAAAAACAAAATAAATGATTCCAAGACGTGGCTTTTCCTTCTCCAAACATCTTCAAACCTACTTGAACCTATTCTAAATCCAAAAAATTATTGAATAAGTACATTAAACATCCAAAAACATCCTAGGACTCCAATCCCATATATTTTATTTTAAATAATTCTTATATCACCATCACTGTGTATGGTTCCCTTATATGTTCAACATCATCACATCAATATGCCTTTAATTTCTACTCATACTCTACCAATGTCTTCTATAAATACAAGAGGAAGGGAGATCTAAATAACCATCACATGAAATTTAAATTGCAGTACAACCTTAAAATTAGAACATTGATGAAATAAATGGTATAAAATACCTGCATTGATTGGAAGCCAGGAGGAGGGTGTCGCGGTGATAGGTCATCGGAGAGGATGGTGTTGTGGTGAGAGAGGTCTTTGGGGAGGAGGTTGCCACTGTGAGAGAGGTTGTTGGGAGGAGGTCATTGTGGTGAGAGAGTTCTTCAGAGAGGAGGGCGCTGCAGTGAGGAGAAGTCAGGAAGTAGAAGTCATTAGGGAGGAGGACGCTGCGGTCAATAGAAAACGTCAGGGAGAAGAAGTCATCGAGGGAGGAGGGCACCGCGGTCAGGCGAGGTTGGGGGGAGGGCACCACAGTCAGGTGAGGTCGGGGAGGAGGGCACCATGGTCAGGCGAGGTCAGGGATGATAACTCATCGGGAGGATAAAAAGCTTGGAGGAGAAGAAGTCGGGAGGAGCATGAGAGTAGCAAATCAGGGGACCCCGTTACAAAATAGGAAAGCATGTGGTATAGCCACAATTATTAAATTAAACTGTGGTAATTAGAAAGATATAGCCACAGACCAATAAAACTGTGGCTATAGGTCTATGGCTATATATTTAATTTCTAGTAGTGCTTTTTGGGGACAACATGAACAAGGATGACCCAAGAACTATTATAAATGGGTTATATGATACCAATGTCTTGTAGCATGATCACTTCCTCTCTCACAACCTCTTTCATGTTTGGATTTAATCTTCTTTGACACTCTACCCTGGGCTTATGGTCAGGCTCCATAGGAATTTTTTGCATACAGAATGAGGGACTAATACCTTTAATATCAGCTATGATCTAACCTATAGTAGATTTAAACTTCTTCAAAACATTCAAAAATCTTTCCTCTTGATTATCTTTATTCTTAGCAGAAATTATAACACACAAAGTAGAATTCTCACCCAAAAATTGAATATTTCAAATAAGCATGGACTGGTTTAAGTTCAATAGTGTGTGGTTCTATAGTCAAAGGAAGACTCTTAGGCCAAGGAGGTCCCAGATCTTCAATATATCTCTTGTAAGGAGTATTAAATAATGAACAATTTTTAATTTCATGTTCGTTTTCAGACTTAATAGTGCTGCTGTCTAAATTGGACAGCTCACTATCTAGATTTTCCAGATCATAGTTTAACTGATTTATTAAAGTAGAATCATCCAGTTGTCTCAAAATTTCACCCTCAATATCATTAATGTGCTAAAAAATGGTGGTGTTAATAGAAACACCCTAAATTAACTCAAAAATCTATTATGATCAGAAATAGAGGACTCTCCTACAACAGAAACTGGACAGTTGTCCAGTTTTTGAAAATTTTCCTGATTCGGTGTTTGAGAATAATTTTCAATTTGTGAGACAGACACAACCGAATTTTCAGTTTCCAAATAAATTTCTTCAATAGATGATCGTTTTTCAGATTCTTCAATGTGTTAAAGTTGAATTTTATATAAACTTTCAGCTTCAAGGTACTTTATCTTTGGGAAGTTTTCAGAATAAGTTGGTCCCTCAATTTTCTTAAACATGTTAAAAGGATGACTCACTTCCCTCACTAGGAGTTAAGTCATACAGTTTGATCAATCATGGAGTTCGTCACTCCAAGATAAATCAGCTGTGCAAATTTTGATTTGAAAATGATGACAGAACGAACTATTGTTCTTAACTTTCGCGTTGTATGCATGCCTTTTTTCACGAATTGCATGTCACACAAGATTCTCCCTTGTAATTGTCTTCATGTGAGTTAGTTGAATGCACTTGGTCACATTTTTGTCTCTTAAATGAACATGCACAAGAAAAACAAACAAAACCGTTAAAACACGAAGGAAATAAATAAATACTAATTTACAATTTAAATCATTAATTTATTAAGAATCCTTTAAATGAATTGAAAATTCTTTAAATAATTTTTTTAAAAAGTTATTAATAATAAGTTATTATTGAATTAAATTATTTTAATTATAAATCTAATTATTATTATTTTAATATAAAACTTAAGTACTAGTAATTAAATATTAAAGTATCATTTAGTCAAATTGGATAGTTTAATAAATTTTATAGATTGTTGTTATTAATTTAATAATTTATTTGATTATTGTTAATTTCAATGTTATTATTTTATTATGTTATTTTTTTTATAATCAATTTTTATTAATGTTAATTATAATGTGGATTATTATTTTTAAAATTAAATTATTAACTAATTTAAATTAATTACAATAGTTTATTCTAATTTAATTTATGAATTATCAATAGTTTTTATTTTATTGATAAATTATATTATTAAATAAATAATATGCATTGTTAAAAAAAGTTATTTAAATTTAATTTAAAAGTTATTATTAATTAAATTAGTTTAATTAAAGTTTTATTATTAATTTTGTTTTATTAAAATTAATTATTCAATATTTATTATAAATTTATAATTATTCATGTTTAATAATTTAATTTAGTTATTTTTATTTCAGAATTTATTTTAGTTTTTTTTAATTATTATTATTATTTTTTATAACTCATTATTCCCCTCTATCTTCTGTTTAGTAGACACAAAGGGGAGGAGAGTTTGAAGCTTCCCAACAGTGCCTCTGTTCCTCCAGCTCCGGACGATGGTGGTTTCACCCAACTCTAGAGCAACGACTTCTACCTATAGTGGTCTTTGTTTAGCCTCCACCGCAAAAACGAAGGCATGACATCCCAGATTGTCCAGTGGCATGACTTCCTTAGGCTTCAGATATTATTCCAGCAACTTCAACTTCTCCATCTGCAGTGCATAGCTAGGTTCTCAGCTTCCTTCAAGGTTGGCGATGGTGAAAGTTCCCTCCTGCGACTCTTCTTCCAAAAAACACTAGTAGCGGGCTCGAGTGATTTCATCCAGCAGTGTGGGTTCGTTTAGATATACGAAGAACACGCTAGATCTAGGTTTCAAAATGATTTATTTGTTGTTTTTTGATGTTGAATTTGATTTTGGGTGTTAAAATGATTTTTAATCTGATTTGGTGCGTTGTGGAAGTGCCTTTCAGTGGAACCGGCGGATGAAGAGCGGTAAGATTGTGAGAGAGATTGGTTGTGATGAGAAACAACTTGAATAGGGTCTCACTAGAAAGGGGACGAAGTGATGTTGATTGTGGTAGAGAACGAGGGAGACCAATGGGAAAAAACAATCCATGAGACTGATGGTATTACTGGATGAAACAGAGGAAGCATGGATGGCATGGATAGTGGAAAAATAGAAATTATGGCACCGATGGTTAAAAAGAAAAGAAAAGAAAACATAAGTCACTGTTAGTTAAAAAATGATTCATTGTGTCACCGACGAAATGTGAGACTGATGTTTGTACAAAAGAAAGACTGATGCCAAGGTAAGACCGATGACAATAATTATCTGCATTGGTAGCATACAAAAAAAACTAACTGTGATACCGAAATTTAAACTACATAAGTTAAAATTAAAATTAAAACTTAAGTTAATTAAATACAAAGATTAAAAATAATTAACCGGTTAAAAATAAAAAATAAAAAATTCAAAGTATAAAATTTAAAAATTAAAACAAGGCTAATCATCATAAATAAAAACATGATTATAATTAAGAATTAATATTTAGAATTACAATATAAATTGCTAATTGATAACAGTTAAATTAAAAACTGGATTAATGTTGAACTATGTTGATAAAAGACTAAAATAAAAATTATTATATAAATTGATTAAAGGGTCTACAGTGAGTGAAAAAGGATCACATCGGTGACTAAATGAGTCACTAATAGCTCTTTTATGTCTTATCGTTATACTAAAAACAATTGTTAATGACTTAATAGTTTAACTGAAAACATAGGATTAAATATTTAATGTTTTAAAATTCCTAATTAATTAATTAAATAACTATGTGAATACTTAAAATTAGAAACACATCATTTCATTAAATTAGAACTCAAATTCTTAACTTAAATAATTAACAGTATAATTAAACATAAAAATTAATAATGTTAATTTATTTTAATTAATCTAAATTTAACTGAAAAATATTAGATTAAAAAAATAATTAGATAAAAAAAATAAAAAATATTAAATGATTATTTGATGAAATTGTCAATTTATTAAAAAGTTAAGTAGATTAAATTTAACAAAACTAATTAAGATATTATTAAACTATAAAAAATAAAATAAGATTAAATTAATTATTTTAATGACTAAAAATACATAATTAATTATAAAATTTGATTAATTAACCAATTTCCTTACAAAAAGTGTAACTAATTATCAAAAAGTGTAAAATTAATTAATTAAATCATTAAAAATTAAATAAAAAGATGTGGAAAAACGATTAAAAAACAAGGCCACATCAAGGATATCCTAGTTCTACATCCATTTATCTGAACTTCACTAAAGGGGAAAACATTAATAATAATAGAATTCCCTTCCCATATAGAATACAAAATACACAGATCGAATATCATCACAGAGTTATAAAGTATAATTATATATCTATTATGGAAGTAACACTGCAATATTAGAATTTCATGGGTAATTAATGAATTATCCTAGAAAATTCTATAATCTATATATTATTCTCTTTGAATTTCATGAATCTCTTATTTCTGCACCTTCATTTGGTATCATGTTTTTCCCAAGTCTAAAATCATCCTATTGACTACACTTTAGGGATTGCACTCCACTTCCACTGAGATATGATATATTTTTTCATAAACCAATCTTTATAAACTCAATAAAATGGGTGGCTTATAAAATATTAACTAAGCCCATAATGTTTCTTCCCACATTCAAATTTAATTCTCCTAGTTGTTCTTCAAAAAATATTTTTGTTATTTTTTTATGTCACTATTGGTTACCTTTGCAAGCCCATTGGCATTGCATCCTATGATTATAATATATATTTACATTTAAATAAATATTGTTTTGAAGAGAGTGTTCCGCATTTAATAACAAACTTAAATGACCTTCCATATATATTATTAAGATAAAATATTACAATGATTGATAAAAATTAATATATTACATGAATACATTATGAAACACCATTTATAAAACTACAAGGGGAATAAAACAAAATTTAAATAAAAATACCATGGATAATAAATTTTAATCATTTTTATTTTCTAGGAAGATCATACACCTAATATTAACTATAAAAATAATTAAAAGTAGTAGAAATATTATCCTTATTGAGAGATAAGTTAATAATTTGAATGGATTACTTTAGACATCTACGTAAGACTATATATATGAATGAAATATAAACATTATATATATGATCATTAGAAATATAGCCATTATATTTATGGAATTTGATATATTGTCATTGGGTATATCCAATTGGAATAATAATGTTGTTTAATTGAAACTAATATAATGATAAATAATTTTGAAATGGAATAAAAGATAACATTTAATTGAAATATTTTATTTTTTATTATTATTCGTTACAAATTAATATTATTAATATATATATAAATAAGAATGATTTCCTGTTTGTATGAAATCAACATTTAAAAACAAATGGATTGATAAAATTGAATGATTAAAGGGTTAATAACTAATTTTCATGATATGTGATTAAACTCATTTAATTCTAAAAATGATATTTTAATCAATGAAGAGTATTTAATGTGTCATGTATTTTTTTAAATGAAATTGATATAATTTTAATTGATAATTTAGAAAACAATTCAATGTATAATCAAATATAATATCACTTATTTAATCAATAACTAATATGAAATTGGATTAAGAACACTTAATATTGAAAATAAAAATTTTCTATAAAAATGATTTTTGAGATATAGTTAATGTTTTAATTTAAATGTTATATTTTAGATATTTATATATTTATTTATATTAAATTGAGTGAAAATATTTAATATGAATTTCAAAATTATTAACAAATGAAAATTTTATTTTTAAGCATAAAAAGAAGTCGCCAAGGTAAAAATTGACTTACTATGGTATGGGTAAAATGAATAAAATAGGTTGAACTATATGATAATGAAATAAAATATCATGAAGCTTTATCTATAGATTATTTGTCTAATGTGGTAATTACTTATAGTTTTTAGGTACCTTATGCCTTACTATTAGCCTCCTTTAAGTGTTTTTTAGGTATGAATTTCTTGGGCAATGTCTGGGGTGGATCCTAGTCTATTTTGAAGGGTTTTATTTGACTAAATGGGCATGCATGGTTGAATAATGGTTAGGGGAAACCAAATTGTTATGCATAAGAAACTGTGTGGTTTTGTTAAAAATGGATAGTGGGAAAATCATGATCAGCACACAATAGGATCTAATCACGATACTTTTCCAAGAAAAACATGTATCTCTGGTCAGAGGCGAAAGGACGACTAGTGAATAGTTTATAAAAAAAATGAATATAAACAATGTGTGCACACGTAGAAGGGGAATAAAGGATCATATGATTGGTGCATAGTTTTGGAAACAATGGGACCAAATCATGGATAGATAATTAATTAATAGAAAAATTGGATTTTATGCCCTAAACCTCTCTTATACCTATAATTCCTCCTCCTACACCTAGGGTTTTCAACATTGAATACTTTAGAGTCTCTCATACAAAAATCCCATTCCTTTCTAGTCCAATATCAATGTATTTAGTGGAGTTGGATCATGTGATATCAATGTGTGAGATTAATATTCACCCATTTTCGTATTATTTCTAGATTTACACTATTTATGTTGAAATGAGTCATAAATCAAACATGCCTAGGTAAAATCGATGGATTCTTATATGATCTAATGATAAAATCTCATATCATTGATTGGTCGATGATGAATCTAGTATGATAATCGTACCCTTAAACATATTCAGTTTCATAAATATTAACATAATTTTTGTAACAGCTTGATATTTTAAAAGAATAATATTATATTAGATAACGTAAAGGACACATAATAATGTTTTAATATAGAATTACGAGAAATACTTCATTTAGCAGTCTTTATATGAAAACCTTATTTTTTATATTAAATAACATATTCAACAAATAGCACTGAACCTAAATGCTCTATGATATATATTACCATTATCACTTATCCGTTAAATTGAAAGGTATGGATAATATTAACTACTTTATTTAATATATAAATAAATATAAATTCTTCAATCAATATAAATTATATTTAATTTTTTTATTAAAATAATCAATGAGTTTTATTAAAGTGATTTTATTCTTCAAAAATATATTTCCTCAAAAATGATTTTTATTGATTTTCATGGAAAAAAATTTATTACAATTTTTTTGAAAAAAAAAATTAATTTAGAAATTAGAATACCAAAATTATGTTAGGGTGAATTTTTGTTATTTTTATGAAATTTTTTAATTTTTAATGAGTAATGAAAAATACGGAATTTTAAATGAAAACTGTGATTTCAATAAATTTATTAATAAAATTAAATTATATTTTAATTTGGTGTTAATTTATAATTAGTTCAATTAAACCTATATTAATATAATTTATATCATTCTAATCAATTTCATATTGAAAATTTATTTAAAAACATTATAAAATTTGAAACGTTTTTTCCTTGAAAACCCTCTTTCTCATTGCATCTGCATGATTATTATTAAATTATATTTTGCATCTTTTTTTAATTTAATTCAGAAAAATGGAATATATAATTTAAATCTGAAAATTTTATTATTTATTATAATTATAACTTAATTATTTACCATAATAATTATTAAAAATCATTAAAATTAATCACAATGATTAAGGTAAAAATGAGTTTACTGTGGGATTCAATAATAAACATTAGGGTAAAAATAACCTAGAAAAATTTCTAGCACTCATTGGATGGACATATTTCAACAATTTTGGACTTATGCTCTATTTTATGAATTTTTTGGACACTTTTCCATGAAAGTTACATACAAAATATGTTATGTAAAAAAAATCATTAGGACCCTTTTTTTCTTTTAAATTCTTTAAAGCATTGTGATCGGGAAAAAATATAGGTACAATTATAAACAATAGTTTGATAAAAAAATAATTTTTTTCTATAATTTTAATTTATTTTTAATTTTTTAGGAATGAATTAATTACTTTAAAAAAATAATAAACTCAAACATAGTAATTATTTAGTTAATAATTAACTAAAATAAATGATAATACAAATATTAAAAGTGATTAAAATTGAGTGAATTATTATGTTCCATTTTTTAGATGTATATATAATTTTAAAAAGATTTTATCATAATATATTCAATTTCCATCATTGAATTTTTAGTTTTCTAATTTCAATTAATCGAATAATGTCAAAATTGACATTAATGTTATTTTATAACAAACAATATTTTATTAAATGATTTAAAATTACTAAAAACCTTATATTCTATAGAGTGATTTTTAAAAACTTATAATAATAAAATATGGTCCATTAATGTACCAGTAAATATTTTATAATGAACAAATTGAACCCTAAATATTAAAAAATGTGAGCACAATTTGTGTTAAAGTAGCGTTTTTGCACGTTACTTGCGCTTATATTAAAATTAATTTCCAACACACAAAAGATCTTTATTTTAAAAATTATATATAATATTTATAATAATTAGGTAAAAATTTCTAATAATTATCGCTTTAATTTAATCTTAATGGATAAATTACTTAGGTTAGAAAACTAGTTACTGCAATAAACAAACAAAATGACAAAATAAGGAATCTTAGGTGTTAAAGAATAAAATATTTCAAAAATGTGTTTTATTAAATTATGGAGGTGTTTATAGAACATATAATCTATTAAAAATATTAATTATCAATTTTTGAACAACTTTAGATAAGAATGAACACCCGATAATGAATACTTTTGAGTATTTACAAGAATGTCACTCCTCCTCAACTATAAACGGACACTCACTCCCGTCACTTCTTCACACATATCAAGACCTTTAGATCTTCCAAAACCAGCCCAAATAACTTCAAAACACACCTTAACTCATTCTATAAGTAATATTTTAGACTTAAATACATCTAATTAAGTCCTTTGGTGAAACCAAAAGGAGTTAGCGGAAGAACATGTAACATTCATCAACGAGCATTTCTGTTTTATTAATTTCTCCACCCCATAAATTATTATTATAATATGTTTATATAATAAAATAAGTATATTAAGAATACTGAGATTATATTAGGTTATGTTTTATACCAATAACCACACACACTTCCATCAAATGGGATACAAAATAATTATCCGTGTGTACAGGGGACTGCCACCTCATGAAATGATGTCATTCGTTTTTCCATTACCACCTCTATCAATTTGGTATGATGATGGATATAAATTTTATATATATTATATATATATAATTAATATAAAATAGGATTCATTATATCAAATATAACCTTTTATGTTACATACCATAGGTGATACGATAACGTCACTCAAGTGTATGACGGACTACTACCTCGTGAAGCGATGTGATTTGCTTTTCACTAACACATTACATGTAAGGTAATGAGGTTTAATTACTTATGTGATATAAATGAATTATATATGATATTAATTACATATTTATCACTATTAAAATATAATACATCATCCTATTTTTACCTTTTCAGTCACTGGGAAAAATGATAATGTTGTTCGTGGATGGGTGGACTACCACCTACTCAAAGTGATGTGATTATTTTTTCACAACCAAATCACTATGATGATATATATAATTATATAAATTTAATTAATATGGTATTTATTACATTATGATCATTATGTAAAGATAAATTTTACTTACCATATTTCCATAGTGATTAATGAAAATGGAAATGTTACTCATGCGTACGTACAACCTACCGTCTCCCTGAATATAATGTTAGTTCATATTTCATATCCATATTTCAAGATGAATTTATAAATTATAATTAATCTATAAATATGATAATTTTTTCCTGATTATTGTTATGGATATGTTTAAATGAGGTCTTATTTTACCATAGTAAACCCACCTAAGTCATTTTTGACACACAATATGATTATGATCAAAACATCCGAAATAAACTTAATAGATTAAGTAATTGTATATAATATGTTAATAAGTGAAATAAAATAATAATAAACACTAAAATTATTCTCTATCTGGTAAATAGTTAACATAAGTTCATTATTTAGGAATATAACGACACACGTGACATGTCAGACTCAATGGAAGGGTTTTTTCTCATCCCACATTTATTTTTGTGATATATATTCATATTCAACATTTAATGTTGTTTTGTGGTTCAAATAATATCCATGAATTTATTTTAAGATTTTCATACATAAATTTATATGTATTTACATAAAAAATTTATGATATACCCTTCATGGGGTTTATAGTTTCAATGTTACCAAAGCAGTAAGGGATTATTGTCTCAATTTGTTTTCTTTGCGACATTGGTTATGTTATAAAAATATCTTCATTTATGAGGTGTATATATGAAATATGGACATGTTATATCATGAATATAATTATTTTAAAGATATTATAAATTCCATTAAATGTAATAATTTCATGGTGATTATGATTCAAATATACCAATGTGGTTGTAGTTTAATGTTACAATCTTATTGTTTATTTGGATTGTTTGTGATTATTATTCAGATGAAGAAATATTATTATCTAACTTTAAAAAAACTCATGAATCTTCTTATACTCTAGATATTTAATGTGAATAAATTTTACTCTAATGTTTACCCCTTTTATGAAATTAAAAGTCCGAAATAATGTTTTTATCAAAAAATGATATTTTTGGTCGAAAAATATTTTTCATCCAAATCCATGTTTGATAAAAATATGTTTTCAATAATTGTTTTAAAAAGTTTTTTCCATATAATAAGTGAAATTTTTTAAATAAAAATTTTAATTTATTATTTAGAAAATATAATTTATATGTTTCCAAAGTTGTTTTTAAAGAAAGGTAATTTCAAAATGTTTTATGTTTCAAATTTTTTTTATCAAATTGAAAAGTATATTTTCCATAAGAATATTTTTTTAGTCTTATAATGGTCTTTAAATTCATATATGTTAACATCCGTTGTTGTTACTTATCCTCCATGGGGATATTTTGTATTAATACCATTCTCATTGTTTCTCTGGATGGAATAATATTTTTCAATAGATTGTTGTGAAACCCATTTCCCTTTCATGGGTTAATCATTTTTCAATGAAATTTTTATGGAACCCATTTCTTCTACATGGGTTAATCATGTTTCAAAGATATTGATATGAAACAGATTTCTTTTCTTTTGTTTAATAATGTTATAAAAAGAGTAATTATATATTCTATGCATTTTATTCATGTTGATGTTCTTGGACATAATATATGAGGGGGAGGCCCAGATTCCGCTGGGTGAGCCCAGTGCAGCTTTTACGATAGGGTGGTCTAGATGTTGGGATTGATGATTTAAAATTTTGAATAATGAGGAGAGAGAGAATATTAATGGAGGGATTTTCTCAACATTAATGGAGGGTTTTCTCCCAACATTAATGAAGAGTTATTCCCAATATTAATTGATGGAATTATGATGGAATTATGAATGTTGACCGCATTAATGGAGATATGGGTTGGGTGTCTATATAAGAAGATATGGTAGCATGTTTTGGAATGTGGGCTGGCAAAGATGTAGCCACCAAGAGAGAGCAGCGAATGGGTTGTCGTGTTTGCGGTAACCGGTGCGAAGCGAAGATGATGAAAATGAATGAAGCAGAGGTGATGACGCCGACGATGATGGCGAATGAAAGTGTGCACATGAAGATGATGGTGTGCGATGATAGAGAGTGAATTGTCGACGACGACGTGCAAAGAGATTCATGAAGATGCCATGTATCGAAAGTCCTCTTCGTTGTGGAGATTAAGCGGCGTGTCCCGGTTGCGATAATCGGCGGTACATCAAAATGCTATGTTCATGGGTGTTGGTGTTGCATTGTAAAAGACCGTCAGATGTGATGTTAAAAATCCTTCGGGTGATGTGTAAAATTCATTCGGGTGATAAAATGTCTTCGGGTGAAATCTTCTCCTCTTGTGTGTTTTCTGCAAACGACTACTTCCGCTGCGACGCTAGGCTCCGAGCCCCAACACTAGATAACACTGGGTGATACTATTACAACTTATTTGATGGGGTGACCCATTTCTTCTCATTATCATTGATTCTGATGACTCTTTCCTTTTCCAAGTTTTTATATTTTATGATCTATGTATTTATGAGTATGAGTTCTTTTATGATTCACTCATGCACTTTGATTATGTCATCAAACCCATATGATCATTTTATTCTCATTGATGACATTCAATTTCAAATGTTCATGTATACCCTTACTGAGCATTTGAGGCCACCCTTCTTATGTTTCTTGAGGTTATAAAAAACAAGGTTGAACTAATTTGTCTAGAAGGGATTTCAAATGAGTGATGATGATGACATAATTTGAAATAATAAAATATGTGTTAAGTGGGAGAAATTTTCATTTGAAAACATGGGTACTTTTTACATAGGGGTTTTTCCTAATTCTCTGAAACACTAAATTAAAAGTTCCTCAAGAATATAAGCGATCTATTTTTTTCCTTTTGAAGCTGTAAGGCTTAGAAGTGAAAAATTGGTCATGATTATCAGAATCGATGATGGAAATATAAATTTTATGATTTTAATATTGGATATAGGAGTGCAGGTTCAGAGCTATTATAGTTTTCAATAAACACAAGTTGATGGTCTAGGGTCTTGAGTCTTTCAAGGATTTGAAAAATAAATACAATATCTTGAAACATGAAATTATTTTCCTTTCTTAATCTCCTTATAGTGATACTAACTCCCATAAGGCCTCTTTAAATATTAATATGAGAAACTAGGGGAAATAGATATGGAATATGGTAATCTTGAATGCCTGGTAAGGGAATAAAAATGATAATAAATCATAACATGGGAGGCCTAAAATGATATCATAAAGAGAATGATCACAAGCATTGAATCCTGGAATAACTAAATGATAAAATAAGAGTACAAAGTAATCTTTAGAACATCATAAGAAATTTTAATCACAAGAATGTGGAAAAACCAAAAACATGATATCATACGAATATGTTAAGGATCCCTGCCTCATTAATATGACATAGTTGGCTAGGATAACATCCAAAACAACATAGTTGGGTAGGCTCACTGCCCCATGAACCATGATATCTCATGAGATAGAAACACTACCCAATGAATTAGAGGCCTATAAAATTTTCAGGTCACCCTTTATCATATATGTGTGTAAAAGATTAAAATAATAAACCATATATATGTTGTAAACATGTTAAAAACCCATGGTAAAGAATTGGGTTTGGTGATCTTTTCATAAATAATATCTGAATTATATATTATTAGGATTCCATTGAGATGAAGGAATCAAATTTATTTGGGAATTAGTGTCTAAATGGAACATAAATATTGATCATGGTGTCTCGTGGTAGAAAAATCAATGAGATAGTTCGGAGAAGTATGCATAGGAATGAACCACGGTGATGCTTTTAAAAATATATAATGGATCTTTTAGAGAACAGGGATCATAATTTTCCATTAAAATTAGAATTGATTCCCCCGCTGGAAGCTCGTGGACTAGGGTTCTGGCACCAGCACCCATCGACCGGGGCCCCTCTTCTTCTTCCGAGGCACTGCGATCTTCTCTTTTGGCCCCAGGTCCCCCTTCCAGGGGTTGTCGTGCGGCGCCCTCCTTCAAGGTGGTTCTATGAGGCCCTTCTGGGGGGCGAGTGTGTGGTGTCTTCTCGGAGGTTTCCCTGGACACTGCGTCAGCTTCGTGGGATGATTATGGCTTGGTCTTGGCATTTCCAGTGGCGGCTTTCGATGAAGCGGTGGTCTGCCTCCGATGGACCCTTGTTGTTCGGTTTGGGTCAGCAAAGCCGCCTCTCTCGACGTTCAAGCGATTTGTGTCTTCCTGGGCTCTTGAGGCTCTAGAACATGTTTAGGCTATCCATTAAAACGTTTTTTGCTTAATTTTGGATTCTGAGGAAGACTTTGTGCACGCCTGGTGTAAGGCCCCTCGGCTCATGGGGCGATGGAGGTTTAATCTTTCAAGATGGTCATTGGAGGTTCACAGAGGTAAGGAATGTTCTCTAGAGGGTGTGTGGATCTCACTGTCGAGGCTCCTGTTGGCTTTTCAAAATGGCGCCCTGCTCAAAGCTGTCAATGACTCTCTCGGCAGTTTCCTGTGCATGGATGATAGCACTCGGTGCTGTGCGGATGTGTCGGTAGCACATATTTGTCTGGATATTGATCTTGATCTGCCTCTCATGCACAAAATTTCATTGAAGGTGGGCGATTCCTTGGTCTGGAATCAAGATATCATCTACCTTGTGCTCCCTCGATTCTGTTCCCACTACTCTCTCTAGGGGAACTCGGTGGTGGTGTGCAGGAAACTCAAGCAGAGGGGTGTTCACCTGGCTAATTCAGCCCCTAGAGTTCCAGAAGTGCGAGATGTGCCCCAATCCTGGTCTGGTTCTCCATTTCCCCTTAGTCAGACTATATCTTAGCTTGATGATGTCCTCAATGTTTTTGGTCATCCCCCCGGGGTGCCTCCCTGGGTGATTTAGTTCATGATTCACTATTTACGGGCTGCTCTTCTCTAACGGCTTTGCATTCTGAATGTTCTTCCTTGGTGAAGATGGATAATCCTCTTCTTTTGCCTCCTCTACCTACCTTATCTGGGTTTGGCTCGGTTCCCTTTCAGGTTATAAGGTTCCCTTGCACGGGGTTCTCCGAGAGCTTGCTGGATGCGATGTTTGGGTCAAAGGTGGTGCTAACTCCTGGGCTTGGTCTTCTTTCCTCCCCTGGTTTCTTTTTGGTTGATGTCAGGAATGAGGTCCTCCCCTCAAGCTTCCCCAATACCCCCAATGTGCAATTGTTGGATGACAATGGTGGGAGTTCTCCTGGTAAGACTCCCCAGAGGACTTTCCATCAACAAGAGGTTAAAGTTAGGGGCATGCTTGAGGGCCTAGTTTCTCCAGTGTTGAATTCCCCTGATCAGCGCTCCCCTCAAAGTAAGGTGAGAAGACTTCCATAATGGAGCCACTCTCTCTCAGTATCTACATGCAAGCTTTAACCTTCTTTGGCTTCTGGGGTCTGTACAAGGGCTAAACTCAGATTATTTTAGGAGTTTGTATCCTCCTCTCGAAATGAGCCCTCCAATCCTGGGGCTACCACCAGGACTTCACTCTTTCAATGATTAAGATCATCATTTGGAACTCCTGTGGCATAGGAGATCTTGTGAAGTCCGACTTCTTAGCTACAGAGGTGAAAATACACAAGGCCTGTATTGCCGCGGTTCTGGAGCACAAACAATACTCTACAATGTTAGGCGAGTTCACTTCGAAAGTTGGGATGAATGCGGGCTTGCTTGAGGATCCGCCCAATCATCATATATGGATTTTTTTTGGAAGAAAGAGGTGCTGGTTTGTTTTGTCTAGGCTGGTGATCAGTTTATCACTGTAAAAGTGTCTATGGGTACGAAGTTTGTCTTTTTGACCATGATGTATGAGAGCGGTGATGCGCAATAGAGAGAGGTGTTGTGGCAGGATCTCTATGGCTTCGACCTGGGGGATTCCCCTTTGTTTGTGGGTGGAGATTTCAATGTTATCATGGATCCAGAAGAGAAGAAGGGAATAGGTTCTTTCCCTCGTGCGGCCAACTCATGCTTTGTGTAATTTATGGTTGGAAAGAGTCTTCTTGATTTGGGGTATTCAGGAGATATATTCACATGGTGTAATAATCACAAAGGGGGCCGAAGATGATGGTGCTGGTTGGATAGGCGTCTAGCTAACTTACATGCCATCTCCATATTTCCTAATTCTAAGGTGGCCCATCCCACTCTGGGTATCTCAGATCACTCTCCCCTTTTGATATCTCTACCTCCCAGTCATGATGGATGTGAGCTCTTTCACTTTCGGGCTCATTGGGATTGCTCCACTGGTTATCACCAACTGGTTAGTGAGGTTAGGAGGGCTTCGTCTCCCGGCTTCTCCTAGGTGGCCTTCCACAACAAATTGAGATGGCTCAAACAAAGTTTACAAGCTTGGGCGAAGGGTATTCCCCCTCTTGATCAAGACCTTGACAACCTTGGGAAGGAGGTTGAGCACCTAGACCGAAGCCTTGAGGATGACATAGTTTTTGAGGAGCTCTCGAACAAGATGTATGTCCAGGAGGAGCTGGTTCTGAAGCAGGAACGTAGGGCCCGGGAGAGTGTGAGGGTGAAATGGCTCCGGGAAGGGGACAAAAAACTCAGCTTACTTTCACGCCTGCATCATGGAGAGAAGTAGGCCAGTGAAAATCAATATTATTCTTGATGATGGCTCATTCTCGGGTGATAGAGATGTGATTGAGGGCATGGCCTTTTCCTTTTTCAATATCCTCCTTGCAGGTCCTAATCAGGCCATGCCTAATGGGTACCCAGGCGGAAATTTGGAGCTACTAGAGGGGATCCCTAACCCGATGTCCAGTCAATACAATGCGACACTGGAAGCGATCCCTGGTGAGAAGGAGGTTTTTTCTGCATTACTGAGTCTCAACACGGAGAGTGCTCTGGGTCATGATGGTTTCCTAGGCTTGTTCTATAGGGGGTATTGGGACATGATAAAATCTGATATCATCTTGGCCATGCAGGACTTCTGTTGGGGTGACATTATTCCTTGGGTGGTTGGCGCCACTACACTTGT
Organism: Viscum album; assembly: GCA_963277665.1. Taxonomy (NCBI): domain Eukaryota; kingdom Viridiplantae; phylum Streptophyta; class Magnoliopsida; order Santalales; family Viscaceae; genus Viscum; species Viscum album. The sequence continues at coordinate 1,282,525,491 of OY728156.1, forward strand.
TCTTTTGCCCAAGATCAAAGACCTGTCGTCCATCCATAACTACAGGCCAGTTAGTATGTTTAACATTTCCTACAAGATTTTGTCATGCATCGTTAATTCAAGAAAATCCCTTCATGTCCCTCGGTGGATATCCTTAGTCCAACATGGTTTTGTCAATGGCCGGTCAATTCAAGGTGCGATGGCTTTCGCTCAAGAAATGATTCGTAACATCAACATAAAAAATCATGGCTCCAATATGGTCCTTAAACTTGATATGAATAAGGCCTACAACAGGATGGAATGAGGCTTCATCAAAAGGGTGTTGTTAGTTTTGGGCATCTCCCCCTGGGCAATGGATTTCATTTTCAGATGCTTCAGTTCTTCCTGGATGGTCGTTTCATTCCTAGGAAAGACCCATGGTTTTTCAAACCATCACGGGGTCTCAGACAGGGAGATCCTATTTCCCCAACATTTTTTATTATTTTTCAAGATGCTCTTAACCGGCTTATCAACAAAAAGATGTACTTGGGGTACCTTAAGTCGTTTCACAGGCGAAAGAGCCAGCACCCTATCTCCCACCTAATGTTTTCATATGACTATATCATCTTTATGAATTCCAACAGAAGATCGGTGGGTAGGTTGTCCAAAATTCTGGATAAATACTATCGCTGGAGTGGCCAGATCATCAAGAAATCCAAGAACTGTTTTTATCTCTCAGCCAGATGTAGCAATGGACATGCCACTTCCTTGTTCAGTAAGTTGGGTGTACAAAGGGGTTCGTTTCCTTTTTCTTACATTTGGTTCTCCTATCTCTCTGGGATGGATCCGAATTCGTGACTATTATGGGATTGTGAATAATATCACCAGTCGCGTGCTAAATTGGAAGAAACTCTATCTTTCCTTTGGAGGCAACATAGCTCTTGTCAACAGTGTGCTTTTAGCTATTCTAGTCTGTGCTTTTGGCATCCAAAGTGCCCAAGGGAGTTTTCTCATCCGTAGACAAGATTCTGGCCAATTTTATTTGGGATGATTTGGCTAAGCGTAAGAATCATTGGGCCTTATGGAGGAGGCTGGTGAGGCCAATTCATGGAGGGATCAACGTACGGAGCCTGGTTGATTTCGTTCGTTGTATGCATGAAAAGCTTTCATGGGAGGTTGTGGAAGAGAACATGCATTAAGGGAAAATTACTTCCTCCCAGAGTAGAGGGCATGCAGAGGATGGTTGTTAGGCATCTCCTTTCTGGTATACGATTCACAACATTATCCTAACTATTCGCCGACATTCCCAGTGGATCGTGGGGTGGGGAGACCTCTCTTTTTGGTACCACAACTGGGTGGGTTCGAACATAGGATTTTCAGGATGTCTTACTCCAATGATCTCCCTTCAGGAGGCCTACTTATACACCATTTTTACCAGCACATTCTGAATGGAGAGCAGAAAGGGGTGCTAGACCTTATCTTGCTAACCCCTAAGCCTGACTTTTGTGTGTTCACTGCCTCTTCTGCAGGGACTTTTTCCTCGATGGATTTCCACCGGATTTCACCCCCCACGAGCAACGTGATGATTGGAATAGTGTGGTCTTTTGTGAGAGGGCCCCAACTAAGTGCAATTTTCTTTCTTGGAGGATTATGAATCATGTGGTCCCTACGGATTAAAACGTGAGGAAATTAGGGGTCAACATGGACTCTAGGTGCCACTTCTTCAAGGTGCATAAGGAGGAGTCCTCCGATCACATCTTTTTTTGAAGGAGAATGTGATATGGGTGTCTCGAGGTTTTTTGTTGGTTTCACCAGTATTCTTTCCTTTGATTCTTCTGGGTCTTCATTTATGGACAAATGGTATCGTGGGGTGACTAGTCCAGGGCTGGAACATAGGGTGGGATCGTTTATCTTTAGTGCTAGTTGTTGGTGTCTATGGTAAGCCTGCAATAAAGCCAGATTTGATGGTGTCGCTTCCTCTGAAAGGATAGTGATTGCTTGTTACTGATCTCTGGTCATTGATCTGGTTCGTGGTTGTAAGAATTGGTGCAACGCCCCTTCTCTGAGGGCTCTTCAGGGGATGGTTTCCTTGTAGCAGCAGATTAACTCTGGGCTGAGGGGCCACTGGGTGTCGTGGAAACCGCCAGTCATGGGGTTTAAGATGAATTTATATGGGTCGTGTGTTTCGGGTTTCATGCGTGGGGGAGGTGTGGTCCGACACCACATGGGCAGTGTTATAACTTTGTTTTCTGCATACTATGGGGTGGGGAGATCCATTTAGGTGGAGGCCAAGGCGATGTGCAAAGGGCTGGAGCTATGCAGGCAGAAGGGGATATCAATTTTTCAGGTGGAAACAGATTCCAATATTATTCATGATTCCTTACACGGTACGACCTCCACCCCATGGTAGATTGCTTACATTATGAGGATATGCAAATCCATCCTTAGCAACAACAATGTCAAGGTGGTTCACATGTGGCGTTAGGGCAATAAGGCAACTCATCATTTGGCCTCCATGATGGAGGCTTATCACGGTTGCGACAACATTTTCTTTTCAAATTTTCTTCATTTGGGTACATAGGGGGTTAACCTAAAAGAGGGGTTCAGCTAGGGATCCATTACATTAGGCCTCCCTAGGCCCTAGTTTTTATGGCTTTGACATTGGTCATGTCTTGTGTATTTTTCTTGCATAATAAATATATATATGTTGGTGAACCATAAACTGGGTTTCCTTAATGGTGCTTATTTTAAAGGAACATTTAACATGTATAAACCTAGAAATGGAAGGTATATTCAACATGGTAAATATTTAAGGGAAATAAAAAATAGAATAAGTTTATGATAATGATTTTTCATAAATGGGAGAAAATATAGAGAAAGAATAATTGATAATTTACGAGGGTGGTATGGAAGATCCCTTACCTTTTTGTCTGGAGGCGTTCTTCACTTGTACATAAATTACCATAAATTTAAATTAAGTTCCCTAAGAACCTAAATAATATCCTTATTTAAATATCAGTATTTTCCTATGGCATGTATTTTTATCATAACTAGTTAATTTATTAATTCTTTTCCACCTATGTCGGTTAATTGAGGCAGTTCAATTGGTTTTTATGTGAATATTTTGGCATGTGGAAAACAATTAAGTTTGTTTTTAAAATATATTAAAAACATAAAAATATAAATAGTGTTTTAAGTAAATTTTCTATAATTAAAAGTAAATTTTAAAGTCATCCCTGATTAGAAGTAATTTAAAACAATATATGTCGCTATGTGGAGGCGGTAATCCGCACGTACAAAAGATCAAGAATATTATATTCTCTAAAAAGGAGGGAGGTAGAATGTAAAATAGTTTTTATAATATAATAATAATAATGTTATAAATAAAATAAATTTTCATTGAAAAATCAATTTTAACCGTCCATGTAAAAACGTTAAGAAAAATATCACATGTAGTGCATGGAGGTGGTATCCTGCCCATATGCATGATGATAATTTTATTTTTTGAAGGGGTTTGGAGGAAGAAATAGAAGGGAAATTACATTAATATAATAAAGTACCTTAATATCATTAATACTTATGCTATCATAATTTTATGTATATAATAGACTAGATGTGTTGGAATAAATAAATAATAAAAACGAAAGGTTAAGAAATATATGATACCTTCATCAAGACATTAAACATTCTATTGAACATCTTGTAGAAAATGGGGGAGTTATGATATCTTATGGTGACCATAGACATGATTTTTTGTAATGGAATTATAGGAGAGGTATGCATGTTCTAGTTTAAAGAGGAATTATAATGGTAGGTCATTTATTTTTGGGGTGTATGTGGTCTCCATTTATATGTGAATAAAACACCACTTTTTTTGGAAAAGAATGATAAATAACTGGTAAGAATGAAAGTACATAAAAGTTAGGTGGTATGGTTGGTGACTCATGTGGGTAAGAATTTACAACATAATAAAGTGGTTTTAAGAGGTCTAAATGTCGACTAAAAATAAGAAAATTCTTTCCACTGTAGACTAGTCATTTAAAAAATTATTAGTCTTAATTAAATATTAATCATGATAATTAATATTTTACTAAAAAATAGAAGGACCCTCTCTATTAAATTTCAATTTATTGAATTATCCATTATTTAATCTAATTTAATATCTAAATATGATAAAATTGAATTTTAAATTAAAAAATATAATACATGGAAAACAAATTTTATAAAACAAGTAAGGCTTATGTTCAAAAAATTTAATCACAAGTTTATGAACATGATATGTCAAATATAAATATATAACTATAGATTTTTTTTAAAATATTTATTTCATTCTTATATCGTGATAATATAATAATTAATGATAAAATTTGGAAAACTAGGGATTTTTTCACTATCCACCTAAAAATTCACTATTTTAGAAAAACCCAAAAATTCATATGAAACGTGATTGATATTATTAATTGAAAAATAAATATAATTTAATCTAATTATATTCCCAAAAATATATATTTTACTTTTAATATAAAATATTAATTATAAAGATAAAATTCTTTTATTAAAAAATACCTTCTTGAACACTAAGTGATTCCATCACACTAATTTTATAATTTAAAGAATTTTAATATTTTATATCATATAGACCTAATGTAACACAAAATTAATTTCAGCTTGTGTGAATAAATATATTTAACTTAGAATCATTTATTGGAAAATATATATACAAGAATCTCAGGTTTTTACATTCACCCCCTTAAGAAATTCCACCCTTATAATTTCATTATATTTTCTATGGTGAAAACAGATGTGGGAACAAATATTTCATGGTCACTTCTAGTTCCCATTTTTCCTCTTCGAATTTATGGTTTCTCAAAATTACTTAGAAAAGGTGAGTTGTCTTGTTTCTTAGAACTTTTTCTCAATGGTAAAAAATATCCACTAGCTACTCTTTTCCATGGAGATATTTGGACAAACACTTTATCACAAAACTTGAACTCCATGTCTCATAGGTAGTTATTATCACTACTCTTCTATTAACAATGCACAAGTCGAATGTCATGGTGTATGGAATTGAACTTTTCCACAATTTTTTCAACCATCTCGGTTCTTAGAAATAGTATTTCACCTACTTCATCACATCAAAATGATGTTATACAACTTGTCGAATAGAGTTCTGTGTAAGGGTCCATATAGATTCTTTAGTGAAAATTATTGTTGTAAGAGTACTTGACTTGTGATTGATGTTGGTCCCAACCTCATTTTAAGTATATAGAGAAATATCTCAATATATACTCATGTTTTCATATAGTTATTTTAGATTATCCATCAGTTTGGGAATAATATGCCTTACTAAAGTTGAACTTTATGTTTAGATAATGATAAATACACATAAAAACATTGAGGTAAACCTCAAATCTATATTAGATACAATTGATAGCGGTTTCCAATGTTTCCTCCTAATTTTAATAATATATATTTTCATAAGGTGATTGAGTGAGAAGTCCTCTCAAATGGAGATGAAGTGAGATGTATTTATAAGTAGGACCACTATTAAAAATATGTCATTATTAACTTTTGATGTCTTTGGAAGAACTATAAAATAATATACAGTGACATTTTCTCATTTACATATAGGTATGGGAAATGGTTTCCTCTTCCATTTGGACTTTTACTCATATCCTTCACTTGCTGACATACTTAGAACATTGATATATATTCTGCAATCCACTTATTTATATTTTTTCAGAAATTATTCTCAAATATTGCTATACATTTCATGTTTCCTAAGTTGACAGACAACTCTATTATATGAGTATCATTCAAAAACTACTTTAACTCTTGTTTAAAGGGTACACATAGCCATTTCCAAAATCTCCCAACTCCCTCATTATCAACCTTGAACTCAAAGGTTTTTCCCTTCTTTATGATGTCCACCTTCTTATGTATCTTCATATTAGCCTTTTGATATTTCTTCATCTAATTAAGAAAAGATGGGGAAAAATAATTTTATAAATGTAAGAAGATGTTTTTTTATTCACCATTCTCATGTCTATCCTTTGAATTACCATTAAGAACATATCCTTCTCAATTTTCATCATAGATAAGGTTGAAAGATCTTTTCAACTTAAGGTATTTTCCACTTTTTTCATCTTCCCTAGATGGTAGTCAATTGAGAAATCACAATATTTGATCAAAAATACCTATCTTCATTGACACATATTTAGATACTTCAATGTGAATATATATTTCATGCTCTTGTTGTTCATATATATATATATATCACACATTTATTTATATATAGATAATGTCTCCAAATATTCAAAGTGAAAATTAATAATGATAACTCTATATCATGTGTTGGATAGTTTTTCTCATTCATTATTAATTATATTTAGGCATAGGCTACTAATTTTCATTTTGTATTAGTACATAGGCTAAAAACCAATTTTAAGAATCATTTAAATCCAAAATCCTTCCACACATGTGGGTATGGTGAGTACCAATATTGTGGTCAACTTCTTCTTTACCTCCTTGTATCCCACTTCATATTAATTGATCCACACATACATTAATACCTTTAATGTAAACATAGTTATATATTTTTTCAATATTGAGTAGTTTCTAACAAGTCACTAATAATATTCATCTAATCCATGGAAACATTGATTCTCTTTTAAAAATGACGATCTAGGATAATCCGCGGTAAGCATAGTCTTTATGGGATATACATATACCCCTTACTTGTGATAAAATTATACCAAGAATTCTACTTTCTCAATCAAAAACTCACATTTACTATACATTTCATGTATCTTCACCTTTCTTAATTTCTTAATCATTATACTCAAATGTTCCTTGTGTTCCTCATTAATTTTGGAATATATTAGAATAACATCAATAAATACCATCAATTTTTTTGAGATAACATCTAAAAACTATATTAATTATGGTGATGATGATTTTTAGAGAATTTATGATACTTAATGACATGACTATGAACTCATAGTACTCATACCTTGTACAATAAGATGTATTATGTATATGCACATTATTCACATTTGACTGATGACATCCCAATACTACTGGAAATTATGGCATTTGCGACGGGGCATTTGCGTCGGGATCCCGTCGTTAATAGGCTTTTGCGATGGGGGCCGTCGCAAATAGCCCATCACGGAAAACGGCGTCGCAACAACAATTATTTGCAACGGGCCCGTCGCTAAAGGTATTATTTGCGACGGCGATCCTTCCCATCGCAAATATTAGTCCGTATATTTGTGAAAACATTTTAAAAAAGTAATTATGACGGGCCGTCGCAAATACTAATTGCGACGGGCCCGTCGTAATTACTTTTTTAAAAAAAAATTAAAAATAATAATAAATTATTTTAATGAATATAATAATAATACTATTTGCGACGGGCATAATATCCCGTCGCAAATACTTTAAAAAAATAAAAAATAAATAAATTATTAATAAATTATTTTAATTAATATAATAATAATTCAATTATAATTCAAAAATAAAAAATTTTAATAAATGATTTTAATTAATATAATAATAGAATTATAATTCACAAATAAAAATAATAAATTATTAATAAATTATTTTAATTAATATAATAATAATAGAATTATAATTCAAAAATAAAAAATAATAAAATATTAATAAATGATTTTAATTAATATAATAATAGAATTATAATTCACAAATAAAAATAATAAATTATTAATAAATTATTTTAATTAATATAATAATAATAGAATTATAATTCAAAAATAAAAAATAATAGAATATTAATAAATGATTTTAATTAATATAATAATAATAGAATTATAATTCATAAATAAAAAATATTAATAAATTATTTTAATTAATATAAAAATAATAGAATTATTTTACATTCAAATATTAAAATAATTCTAATATTACAAAAAAATAATAATAAAATTATAATATTATGAAATTTTAATATATATATATAATTTAATATTATAAAATATAAATAATATTATTATTCATATTAATATTGTTATTTCAAAATATAATATTATTAATATTTTATAATGAGACAGAAACTACGAATAGAAAAAAAATCATATTTTGATTTAACAAACTTTATAACATAAAAACAAACTCTAATCTGAAGGAGGGAGGGGAGGGAGGGGGGGAGGGGGGGATCTGCAGATGCTGGTGGAGGAAACTTCATCCCTAAAGCATGAGTGAGTCGGCGCATGTACTCCATCTGATCCTGATGTTGCTGCTGCCACTGACTCATCTGCTCCTCGTACAGCTACTGCTGGCGTCGACGCTCCTCCTCATGCTGCTGCTGCTGCTAACGCATCTGCTCCTGCTCCTGTCGGAGACTCTCTATCAGTGCAGTCTGAGATCGCAACTGATCCTCATACTGTGTAGCAGAAGAAGATGCACGAGCTCCTCTCGAGCTGGACGCCGACATCGCAGCACTGCCATAATAATCTCCGGGAGTCAGTCGAGAGCTGATACCAACTACCCGACCCTTCTCGAAGGCATACTGGGTGGCCTGCATCCATGCCGCCTCATCAAACTGATGGCCAGTGGTCTGATCTGATGACTCGGCCTGACTCTCAGGCCGGGTCTGTGACGCTGCGGCCTCATATGACTCCTGTAGTTGCAATTTAAAATTAAAATTGTGAATATATTATATGCAGTTAATTTTTAAACTTGAAAACAAATAATACTGACCACGATGTGACGCTGACGATCACCTCTGAGCTCCCCAGTAGCAGGATCACTATACATCCTCCGATATACGTCGTACTCCGTAATATCGGGGTGCTCGACAGCCTATAAGAATAAAAAATAAACTGTTAATATTTATAGTTATATAAAATATTTATAAATTATGTACGTACCAAATTCTGTTTATGAGTACTGAAAGTACGACTCCCAGCTCGATGAGTCACCTTCTGTCTCCCCCGATTCTGCCTCGCCACCGATGATCTCCTCTGAAAGTCATCACTCAACCAGTGCACACATAATCCATCCCATACATGGGATAAAATGTACTCTGGTCGGTGTGCTCTACATGACTCGTCAAAAACTGACACTCCTGCTTTCTTCATGGTAGCTTTTCTTAAATTGTAAAAAAACTGATGAAAGCGATCACGCATGGCCACCTCCCATGCCTCGTGGATGGCGTCACGCATGGTATCCTCGATCGGATACCATAAACCCTACAAATAAATCAAAATATCAAGTTAGAAATGAAATAATTTTCAAAATAAAAATTATTTATTTATGTACGTACCAACCAATGGCCGAACATGGCCTACTGCACATCAATGGGAAGCTGCACCTATGTGGTCCAAGGCTGAGAGAAATAGTTGCGCAAAATAGCGCTACCCTGTCCGACTACTATATGCAGAAAACTGTAAAAATAATAAACATTTATTATGTGAATAGATTAATGAAATCTTAGTCAAATCCACAGGTTATCACACAGGTTATTACACCTCCGTGTGCGTGGATCAAACCCAAGATGTGGACGTCGCTCGGGGACGGGGTCAGGAATCATCAATCGTGCAAGACCGCACCCCCTCCGCGTACTCCCTGGAGCACCTGCAGGCTGAGGGTCATCTGCCAGCAATTCATCCGCATCGAAAGGCAGGTCAGCATCCGCCAACGCACGAAATGTGTCGTCGTGCATCTGAAACAGAAAATGTTAATGTTGTTAGAAAATAATTGATAATTACTATTATATATACATATATATTATTTATGATTGTATATAACTACCATGGAATTCTATCAGTGTTCATCTTCATCATCATCTTCATATATGTTAATGTCATCTTCATATTCCTCCTCAACATCATCGATATCCATTCGAGTTCCAGTTGCTTCATCTCTTACCATTTCAAATTCATATGTGACATCATTAACATCATCGTCATCACCGACTCTTAAATGTGGGGTGTCGTCATCGATACTCATGTATCTTTGTAAAAAAGATTGATTTTGAGTACTCTCTTGAAAAACTTCAATTCTTTGCACATCAGTGAAAGCACATTCACTTTGACTAAACTGATTGTCTCAAATTTTGATTTTTATTATACTCCACCAATCAGTCAAGTCTCTTGATGTAGCACAGTAATTTGCGTAATAAAATTGATGTGTCTATTGAGCCAATAAGAATGGTTCATTTACTGCGAGAACACTTTTACATTTAATATCGATGATTCCATGAGTCGGATGAACACGCACGCCTCTCTCTGTATCCAACCACCGACATTTGAACATGGTTATGTAATGTTGTCCAAGATAACAGAGTTCAATGATTTCATCAAGTATGCCATAAAAGTCAGCTTCATTTTCTCGATGATGAGATCCTCTCAAGCTAACTCCACTGTTCATTTTTTTTGATTCCCCATATGCATGTGTGTGAAATCGAAATCCATTCACCACATATGCATTATAAGTTTTAACAAGTTTGGAAGGTGTGTTACTCAATATACACAACCGTTTGTCAATTTTATCAGCATGTCGAGACACCTGAATTTTTTTGAAATAATTATCAATATAGTAAACTATACATTGAATGAGTTGCTAAAAGATAAAGAATTTCTGTTACCAGTTTTTGAAACAACTGAGAGAAATTTTTCTGTCGGCGTTCTTCGAGAGCAGCTGCTGTAATTTGTGGAATTTGTTTCTTGATATGATTATCATACAACCTATAAAAAACAAAGTTATTTACTGTAACATAAATTATAGAATAAGTGATATAGACACTTACAATACAACTGATTTCATCTCTTCATAGTTGAGCAGAACATACGTATGAGCTCTGTGATGTTCATCATCTGAAATCCAGCGTTCATAAACTCCACCAAAACCAAACTCTGGCTGGTTGAAAACAGATAATTGATTGTCAATTTCATAAATATTCCTCTCGTTTCATCCCATTCGGTTGTGTTTTGAAGGATACTCAGATTCAAAATAATGGGAGCAGAAAAAAGATATTTCCTCTTGAAAATAAGCTTCTGCAATAGATCCTTCAACAGTTGCTTTGTTATGTTCTTTTCTTTTCAATTTTTTCATGCATCTTTCAAATGGGTACATCCATTGAAACTGTACTGGACCTCCACCTTTGTCTTCATATGGCAAATGTAACATCAAATGTTCTATTGAGTCGAAGAAAGACGGCGGTAATATTTTTTCCAGTTTACATATAATTACAACAACATCTTCTTCAAGTTTGCATAGAGCATCATAATTTGCTGTAGCTGCACAAATTTCCTGAAAAAAATGAGACATGTCTGTTATGGAATCCCAAATCACAAAATTCAACAGACCTCTTAATCCAATGGGTAGAAGTCTTTCCATTATAACATGACAATCATGACTTTTTAATCCAGTAATATGACCATTCTTTACACATCTACCCAAATTGGAAGCACAACCATCTGGAAGTCTCAAATCTGCAATCCACTGACAAAATAATAAATGGTTTTCTTTAGACAGTGTATAAGATGCTTTTGGTTTCAGTAACCTTTCTGTTCTGACATTCTCAAACAGTTCCAGTTCTGGACGCCTACAAATTTGGGCAAGATCTAAACTTGCATTTACATTGTATTTGCTCTTTCCTAGCGTATCCAAAACTGTATGAAACAAATTATCAAAACAGTTATTCTCAATATTCATGACATCCAACATGTGACGGAACAACAAATCAGACCAATATGGCAAATCCCAAAATATGCTACGTTTAATCCAATTGTGTTCTTTCCCAAAACCATAAATTTTCTGTTGGTTTATTTTGGGACCAAAAGTGACGAGAGTTAATGAAAATACAACTGATTTTAACACCGAACCTGATAGCATTTTTGGAGGTCCATCCCTTTCAACTGTTCCTTTTCTGAAATGAGATCTGTTTCTGCGAAAAGGATGATCAGCTGGAAGAAATCTGCGATGACAGTCAAAATAACAAGGTTTCTTTCCATGAATGAGCATAAATGCTTTGTTATCTCCCATACAGTAAGGACATGATTTCTGACCATGTGTACTCCAACCAGATAACATCCCATAAGCCGGGAAGTCACTAATTGTCCACATCAATGCTGCTCTCAGTATGAAATTCTGTTTTGTAGCAACATCATATGTACTGACACCAGTACTCCACAATAAACTTAATTCATCAATCAATGGTTTCAAATAAACATCAATATTCTTCTTCGGATGTCCTGGAATTAGTAAATTCAAAAAGATATATGGCTCCTTCATCAACATCCATGGGGGTAAATTGTACGGAGTTAAAAAAATAGGCCAACATGAATATTGGCTACCATAAGATTCGAACGGACAGAAACCATCAGTGGAAAGGCCGAGTCGAACATTTCTAGCTTCTAAAGCAATGGATGGATGCACTCTATCAAAATTTTTCCATGAATCACCATCGGCTGGATGATTCAAGCTTTTATCAGTTGAAATATTCGCTTTATGCCATGACATCATTGTCACTGTATTCTTAGACATGAATAAACGCTGAAGTCTGGATGTAAGTGGAAAATATCTCAACTGTTTTACAGGAATCAAACCAGACTTCCCATGTTGCCCTTCTTTATATCTCAGTTGCCCACATGTGGGACAACTATCCAACGACTCATTTTCCCTAGAATATAAAATGCAGTCATTTGAACATGCATGAATCTTCTGACAACTAAGTCCCAAATTTTGAACCAGCCTCTTACTCTCATAGTAATTTGCAGGCAAAACATTTCCTTCGGGTAACAGTGTTTTAAGCAAAGAAAATATCTGGTCAAAATAGGTGTTTGACATTCCGTTATCTGATTTAATAGCCATAAATTTTGCAACTACTTCTAATTTGCTCATCTTGCAGCCAGGATATAATGCATCCTCAACAGACCTCAACAACTCATAAAATTCAGACGGTGCCAACTCAGGATTTGAAGCTATATCAGCCAGAGTTTCTGTATGTTGAACAGATGAACCTGCAACATCATGTACTAAATCTTGAAACCGGGATAGATCCAGAATCAAGTTGGTATCACCTGCTCTGGGACTGCGTTCACCGTGTTGATACCAAAAAACATAATTTGGTTGAAAACCAAAATGCAAGAGATGTCCCCCCACTTTGTCAAACGTGTCAAACGTTCTCAATGCACATTTTCTACAAGGGCATTTTATTTTTCCTTCTGAAACAAATTTTGGATTTGATGCCGCAAATGATAAAAAAGTCTCCACACCCTCTACATATACTGGATTTAAACCAGAACCGTTTGGATTTCTACGTTGATTTATCCATATGCGATCATCTAATAATGATTGTTGACGACCTCATTGTTCCATATTTTTCTATAAAATATAAAAGTATTACTGGTTTTGAATAATTTTTTAGAAAAAACACTCAAGGATAATTATAGAGTTTACATCATACACGACTGACGCAAACTTTTTATTGAGATAGACCTAAAAATTAACCCTTTAAGAATTGAATATGTTGAGAATAAAGCAAAACCTATTACAAATATTGATAATTTTAATATTATATAAATTTTTTATTATTTTAATAATACTAATATTATTTTTTCATAAATATTAATTATATAATAATAACATTATTACATTATTAGTATATTTTATTATTAATATTAAAATAATATAATTTTCTATATTATATACAATTCTTCTTTCATCTGTGTGTTTAACATTCTGTCTCCACATGTAATACTTACATTCACTTTCACCTCTTCATTGGTGAGTAGGTTGATAATTTTGAAAAAGAATGCAAATATTACATGTGGAGACAGAAAACACACAGATGAAAGGAGAATTGTATATAATATAGAAAATTATATTATTTTAATATTAACAATAAAATATACTAATAATGTAATAATGTTATTATTCCTAATTATTGGTAATTATTCCTAATTATTGGTAATTATTCCTAATTATTGATAATTATTACTAATTATTACTAATTATTGGTAATTATTGGTAATTATTGGTAATTATTACTAATTATTACAAATTATTGGTAATTATTACTAATTATTATTAATTATTGGTAATTATTACTAATTATTACTAATTATTGGTAATTATTGGTAATTATTTCTAATTATTAATAATTATTGGTAATTATTACTAATTATTGGTAATTAGTGATAATTATTACCAATTATTACTAATTATTACTAATTATTCCTAATTATTGGTAATTATTCCTAATTATTACTATTTATTACTAATTATCGGAAATTATTACTAATTATTACTAATTATTAGAAATTATTACTAATTATTGGTAATTATTGGTAATTATTGGTAATTATTGGTAATTATTGGTAATTATTGGTAATTATTCCTAATTATTGGTAATCATTACAAATCATTACTAATTATTGGTAATTATTACTAATTATTGGTAATTATTACTAATTATTAGTAATTATTACTAATTATTGGTAATTATTCCTAATTATTGGTAATTATTCCTAATTATTGGTAATTATTCCTAATTATTACTAATTATTAATAATTATTGGTAATTATTGGTAATTATTTGTAATTATTAGTAATTATTACTAGTTATTGGTAATTATTGTTAATTATTACCAAATTTTTGGTAATTATTACTAATTATTACAAATTATTACAAATTATTACAAATTATTACAAATTATTAATAATTATTACTAATTATTACTAATTATTACTAATTATTACTAATTATTGGTAATTATGAGTAATTATTGGTAATTATTGGTAATTATTACTAATTATTGGTAATTATCACTAATTATTACTAATTATTACTAATTATTACTAATTATTACTAATTATTACTAATTATTAATAATTATTGGTAATTACTGGTAATTATTAGTAATTATTAGTAATTATTGATAATTATTACTAAATATTGGTAATTATTACTAATTACTGGTAATTATTGGTAATTATTGGTAATTATTACCAATTATTAGTAATTATTGGTAATTATTGGTAATTATTACTAATTAATGGTAATTATTGGTAATTACTGGTAATTATTAGTAATTATTAGTAATTATTGATAATTATTACTAAATATTGGCAATTATTACTAATTACTGGTAATTATTGGTAATTATTGGTAATTATTGGTAATTATTACTAATTAATGGTAATTATTGGTAATTATTTCTAACTAATGGTAATTGTTGGTAATTATTTCTAATTAATGGTAATTATTGGTAATTATTACTAATTATTACTAATTATTGGTAATTATTACTAATTATTACTAATTATTGGTAATTATTACTAATTATTGATAATTATTACTAATTATTACTAATTATTGGTAATTATTGGTAATTATTGGTAATTATTACTAATTATTACTAATTATTGGTAATTATTTCTAATTATTACTAATTATTGGTAATTATTTCTAATTATTACTAATTATTGGTAATTATTGGTAATTATTTCTAACTATTGGTAATTATTGGTAATTATTACTAATTATTACTAATTATTGGTAATTAGTGCTAATTATTACCAATTATTACTAATTATTGGTAATTATTGGTAATTATTACTAATTATGGATAATTATTGGTAATTATTACTAATTATTGGTAATTATTGGTAATTATTACTAATTATTGGTAATTATTACTAATTATTGGTAATTATTACTAATTATTGGTAATTATTACTAATTATTACTAATTATTGGTAATTATTACTAATTATTACTAATTATTGGTAATTATTATTAATTATTACTAGTTATTGGTAATTATTGGTAATTATTTCTGATTATTACGAATTATTGGTAATTATTACTAATTATTACCAATTATTACTAATTATTGGTAATTATTGGTAATTATGGGTAATTATTACTAATTATGGATAATTATTGGTAATTAGTAAATTATTACTAATTATTCCTAATTATTGGTAATTATTACTAATTATTACTATTTATTACTAATTATTGGTAATTATTACTAATTATTCCTAATTATTGGTATTTATTACTAATTATTAGTATTTATTCTTAATTATTGGTAATTATTACTAATTATTCCTAATTACCATTAACTATGAACAATGAATACTAATAATTTAAATTTATTATGTAACAAAACAATCTAAACATAATTAAATTACAACTAATTAAGAATAATTCAAACTAATAAAAAATTTAAAATAAATATTAAATTAAAATGAACATAAATACCTTTAAAATTGATCTGAGGTTGATCTCTGATCGTTGTTGCAGACTTCAATATCAACTCCGTAAATAAAAATTAAACTTAAGAAACTCTGAACTCTAAAAATAGATTTTTGAGAGAAGTAGAAGATAGAGTTTGAGAATGAATGGAAAAAAAACGGATGGGGGTATTTATAGGTTAGCTTATTTGCGACGAGTATCCCGTCGCAAATACCTTAGCCCGCATTTATCACGGTCAACAGTTAAATAGTTATTTGCGACGGGACCCGTCGCAAATAATAACCTGCCGAGAATCTATTTGCGACAGGGGTATATTCCCGTCGCGAATGTTTTTTACCGCCGACGGTTATTTGCGACGGGGGGTTACCCCCCGTCGCAAATAACTTTCCCGCAAATAACCTTTTGCGACAGAGAGCTTTCCCCGTCGCAAATATCTTTTACCGCCGCTGGTTATTTGCGACGGGAGGTAACCCCCCGTCGCAAATAACTTTCCCGCGATTTGGCCCGCATTTCGCGCCAGACCTTTTGCGACGGGTTAGCTTTCCCCGTCACAAATAAGTAGCTATTTGCGACAGGCAAATTCCCCCGTCGCAAATACCCATTTTTCCCATAGTGTAACCAAAGTTACACATTAGAGAAGTATTGATATCCACAAAAATGATTAAAAAAGTTGTAAATTAATGTAAATAAATAAATATTATTTACCATGATCTTGTTGAGTTCACAATAATAGAAATAGACACACATTGATCCATCCTTCTTCTGGACAAATAGAACTGGTGAACCACACAGTGAAGCACTTTAGAGTATTAAACCCATGTCCAGTATTTTTTTGTAATTACTTCTTTACATATTATAGTTTAAATGGGTCCATTATATAGAGAGTCTTCAAAATTTATAGATATACAATATAAGTTCAATTAATAACTCAACCTCTCAATTGGGAGGATGACTTGGAAACTCTTTGAGAAATACATCAACATACTATCATACAGTGGGGATATATTCAGGATAATTATTATCCTTTGATATAATCATTTAGGATAGATAAACATACTCATAAGGTAACAATATCCATGAATATAGAGAATATTCCTATGAATATTTATCCTAATATATACAGTTGTATAGAATTATAGGATAACTTTTGATATTGAACTTTATTTCCTTTTCATGACAGTTGATGTGAGCTCTAAACAATGACATCAAAACCATTCATAGTATATCATAAAATTCTAATAAATGAACAGGATAAGGTCCACTGAGTGATTCATCCCATAGATACAAATTGGGGCTACTTCTATGCTTAATTTGAAATAATACTTCAATTAGTGGTTTTCATAGATAATTTAACCTCTATGTTTTGAAGTGATATTTGAATAGTCCTGTAAAACATGGTTGATATAAAAGAATGTGTAGAACCAGAACCAAATTGAATATTTTATATTCTTTAATTAACAACTAACATATATGCCACCATATTGTCGTCTTTATCAACCTCTATGGTAGTGATAACATAAGATCACACTTTCAATTGGGGCCTCAAGGGTTATTATTATTGGTTTTCTTTGAATATCATTGGATTAGTGCATTGATTTACTTAATGTTTGTGTTACATGCCGCTAAACCACTAGATAATAGGAAATGCCCCGACCCCAGTTACCTAGAGTTGGTGCATTATTACATAACATTTTCATGGTCACAAGGGATCAAATCCTAAAAGACCGATCAGTTTAGTAGCCTTGGAAGTACTAGATACATTCATAAGTTTTACATTACATCATGAAATAAAAACATCAACAACATTTTTTCCCCATTGACCAAACTTATATCCTTAGATTATCCCTGTAGGTCAACTATAAAATATTTCTTCACATCCTAGAAAAAAAACATAGAAAGGGGGAGCTCATATGCTCAGTAAGGATAACTATATAGAGAAAACTTTCATAAATAAGTATAAACAATTAAGGAAATGTATAAGACAAAAACATAATACTTTTAATCAAAAAGTTCTGCATAATATGGCCAATATAAATCAAATAATTCAATTTACTTATTAACATGGATATTCTACTAGTCGAATAATCACATGCAATATCAATAGCCAATTTCATAATGATGGAATGTATAATGCCATATTTCATAACCACATAGTCAAGGCCTAGTGCCAAGAATACAAATAAGATTTTGTAAAGGCCTTGATCCAAGACACTAGTTTGTCTCATGAGTCCTACCGATGCATCGAGGATCTATAGCGGTCTCCACCCATCACTTACTAAGTCCAATGAATTCTTCATATGAAAAGGTTTAAACATAACATAAACAGTCGTATTAAAAATAGCATACGAAATGTCAATACATTATCCATAAACTATGAATGGGGTAAAAATAACACATCCACAGTTAAACATATCACAGAACCTTCAATACAATATGGATGTTTTGTATCATAATAAATCAACTTCAAATAAGATTATAATCTATCAAAGGATGTTGACATAGATGAAATCAAATTTTTTTTAGAGAAATATCTCTTTCTATTTTGAAGTAATTTAAAAGTTATATTATTGTAAAAGAAAAAATTTATTTTGAAAATATTTTTATAAGCTTGTATGGGCAGCTTTGATGATTTTATAATAGTAGAAAATAACTACATTTGCCGTAAAAGTTAACAAAAATACATTCTTACCTTAATTTTGTCGAAAAGGTCATAAAGTACCTTGTTTGGAAAACGACAGAAAAATTACTTTCAAAACATATATAGTCAAATAAGGGTATAAATGAATTTATCCCATAGTATATAAAATATTAAAAATGTTTTGAATTAAATTTTTAAGAAAACACAGATGGGGATGATAAAGAGGTTCCAGTAGATACTTACGTATTAACAACCTCGAATAAGTAAAGAGATTGAAGAATTAACACTTACCTTGTACTTTTCCTTAGTAGATGGTATGTTAACCAAATATATAATAGTTAAAACATTTTAATTAAATTAAACAAGAATCATATACATAAATATTATTTCATATATGATCTTATAATATTTCATTGTTAATAATATTTTAGTAGTATCATCATTTTGGGTGTTAACTGATTCATTTTCCTTTATATGCTTGGTTACGTAAGACATTTTTGTTATGGATAGGATGTATTTAATTCATATAAATAATGATATTATGTTCATAAACATTATTTTTAATCATAAAATGAATATTATTCTTGAATGATTATGATGGGGAATGAATCTCATCACGTTCATGGAGACGATAATTCGTACGTACGCAGGAGCGACAATATCATTATGTTGATAGTGAAATCAGATGTAATTGGATGGTATATCATATATACATAATAATTAACATGTTATCTTTTTTATTTACATCAGTTATACTTGTTATTATACCCATCCAAATAATGAAGTGTTTGAATAACAAACTACACCACGACGTGGAGACGGTAAGTCGTACGTACACACATGTGGTGACTTTGTCATTTAAAGGATAGATAGAATAATGAATATGGTTGTAAAATATTTATAATAACATCATAGTATTTATAAGGTACTGGATTTATTATTTTGGTATGGAAACAACAAAGAAAGGGGAATTGTAAGAAGAAAATAACTTTAAAGAGGGTGGTGAAATTATTACCTCTTCTTGGGGTGTTTCCTTTTGAGTTTTACAAAAGGGATCCATAGGTTGGATTTCTTATCAAATTAAGGCCCCAAGGTAGAAGGGAGGATATTTTAGAGAATATTCGGGTAGGGGTTGGCCGAGCCAAATGGATTTGGAGGTGTTAATTTAAGATAAGGGGAAGTACCCTATTATAAGAGAGGTGAGGGTCACTTTAGGAAAATCTTGAAATATTATTTTATAATAAAATAATTTTTGATTTCTAATGGCTCCAAAATGATTTATTTAGAGGATTAGGTGGGTATGGGTCAAACACCTCTCAACCAATAGGTTTTAGACATGTTTAGGTCACCATATTAACCTTATCTTTTAGATTTAACTCTTAGTTAAATAGTTTGACATTTACCATGTCTCTTTGTATTTTTATATTATATGGTTAATAAACATACTATAACAAGCCAAGACAACCCCAAGTTGTTCATCATTAATATATATAACCTTATCTAAGTCCTTTGGATGAACTTTATATTTTTATGAATATTATATAAATTAATAATATAGTATTTTTTTAAAAACTCAATTATATCAATTTTGACACTATTTAGTATTTGGTTTTTATGAAAATCATAACAGCATGATTAATTTAAAAAAAAGATATTTAATCAACCCTCACATGTCATATTAACCTATAAAATTAGTGTAATTCATTATAAGTCTCAATTTATATTTTTTTGGATATTTATAATATCAATTATTTTAATATTTCTTTAATAAGGTAATTACTACATCACCATTCTGTCATAAATAAATAAAATTATATAATGTCTAAAAATTATAAATAAAATACCATTACATAGGAAATATTTTTATCTTTCTAATGAATATTTATAGTTGAATTTATATTGTGTGTAACTCTATATTAAAAATAGTTTATTTATTAAATTTTTAATTTAACACTTTTAACTCTTCTTTAAATAAAATAATAATAAATGTCCAAATATAATACAAGTGGACCAAAAGGATCATATTTTATTCCTAAGGTTGTTTTTTGTCTAATTAAACTTATTAAATAGAATTAGGACATGTGTTAGGGTAATTATAATATCATTTTACCCTTAATTACCATATTTACTTTTAACCGTGGTAAATAAAAGTCAAAAGTTACTATTCACCAAAAATTATTTTCATCTTATTGAACCACATTTTACTTACTGATTTCAACAATGTCACTCTGATTTTTTAAATTCAACTCATAGAAGCAGTAAAATTGTGTTTTATGCAAATTTGTAAATGCTCCTAGAAGGTGGGTAAAAGGCGGTAAAAAGATCAATAAAATATTATATATCTAAACTTATTATAAAATGACCTCAATAAATTACATTGAATATATATATATATTATGTATCTATTTTTACCTAAAATAAAATAAAATAAAATAACTAATTATTTAAATAAAAAGTCGGTTTTAAACAATAACGCAGTGTTTTCACTATTCATCAAAAATTGAAAGTTCTCAGAAAAATATCAAAAATTCACCCTAAGATAATTTTGATATTCTAAATCAAAAAATGAAGTCAATTTTGAAAATTAAAATTTATAAAATTTGAAAAAGTGGGTATTACTATTTATAAAGGCTAGTTTCATTGGTCGTGGTGTGTTAAAACTCCATGTTGCATACAACACAAGCTACTACATTATTCAAAGGGAAACGTACTGTAGAAGCTTGTGGTGTTACATTCTATCCTCCTTAAAATAATTTTGTCCTTGAAATTTCATGAATATTAGTGCATAAAAAGATTCGGGTGGTTCTTCATCATATGTTCCTCGGGTTCCCACTTTGCATCATCCATCTTATGGTTTCTCCATAGATATTTTACCAAACGAGTCGTCCAGTTTCTCAGCATGTTTCTCTTGTATCAAGAATTTTGACAGGATCTTCACAATAAGACAGATCAGGTTCTAGTTCAATTTCCTCATAGGTGATTACATGTGTTGGTTCAGGCATGTATTTTCTCCACAGTGATACGTGGAACACATCATGAACTTTGGAGATACTTAGAGGAATTTCCAAACGATAAGCTACAATACCAATTCGTTCTAGAATTTTGAAATTTCTGATGTACCTGGGACTCAATTTACCCTTCTTACCGAAACGTATAACACCCTTCCATGGAGGTACCTTCAAGAAAACATGGTCTCCTACTTGAAATTCCAAATCCTTCCTTTGGTTATCGGCATAGCTCTTTTTCCTAGGATTCTTTGATGTGTGTTTGGATAACCTTCACCTTTTCCATTATTTCCTCAACAAGTTCTGGGCCTACAAGTTTTCTTTCACCAACATCAACCCAATAAGTTGGTGTGCGACATCTCTTTCCGTATAACGCTTCATATGGTGCCATCTGAATACTAGAATGGAATCTATTGTTATAGAAAAATTCTACCATAGGTAAATATTGATTTCAGATACATCGAAAGTCAAGTGAGAAAGATCTCAACATGTCTTATAAGGTTTGAATAGTCCATTCTGATTGTCCATCAGTTTGAGGGTGGTAGGTAGCGCTCAAAAAAAGTTCAGTATCCAGGGCCTTCTGAAGACTTTTCTAGAATCTTGATGCAAAATGGGGATCACGATCAGAAACAATCGATAGGGGTACTCCATGAAGTATTAAAAAATCATTAATATATATTCTTTCCATACGTTCAAGTGGAAAATCTTCTCTTATTACAAGAAAATGTGATGACTTGGTAAGGCGATCAATAATAACCCATATTACATCATTCCTTCTATGAGTCTTTGGTAGCCCCATGACAATTTCCATCGTAATATTATCCCATTTCCACTTAGGTATAGGAAGAGGTTGCATGAATACTCTAGGTTGTTTCCTTCTAGATTTCACTTGTTGAAAAACCATACATCTTGACATAAAATCAGCAATCTCCTTCTTCATGTTGTCCCACCAAAAATGTTCCTTTAAATCTCTATACATCTTGGTGCTCCCAGGATGTATAGAGAAATTGGATCTATGAGCATCATCAAATAATTCCCTTTTTAGATCATGTATGTTAGGAACACAAAGTCTCTTCTCAAATTTCAAAATTCCATCTTCATATATGAAGTCACTCAATCTCCCATCGTTCATAGCTCTAATATTCTTTTGAAACTCCTCAACATCAGTCTAAGAACTCTTTATCCATTCTAGTAAAGTTGGTTTGACAACCATTTGAAAAATTATTGATGTTACACCTTCCATGGTTATTTCCATATCGATCATTACTAGATCCATGAAAATAGGATCCCATTCAACTCTCATATTTTTCAAAACTCCATGATCATTTCTACTCAAAGCATCTGCCACCATATTTTCCTTCCCCGGGTGGTAGTGTATAGTGCAATCATAATCCTTGAGTAGTTCAAGACATCGTCTTTGCCTCATGTTAAGTTCTTTCTGTGAGAAAATATACTTCAAACTCTTGTGATCAGTATAAATCTCACATTTTCACCCTAGAGATAGTGTCTCCATATTTTTAGAGAAAAGATTACAACTGCTAACTCAAGATCATGAGTAGGATAGTTTTGCGGCTGAATTTTTAGTTGTCATGATACATAGGCAATAACTCTATCATTCTGCACAAGGACACAACCAAGTCCTTTCTTTGAAGCATCACTATAAATAACAAACCCATTGTTCCCTAATGGTAGAGTCAAGATAGGTTCATTGACTAATATTCTCATCAGTTCTTCAAAACATTCTTCACACACTTTTGTCCAAAAAAATTTAACCCCTTTACGTGTGAGCTTGGTTAATGGGTTATCTAACTGTGAAAAATTCTAGACGAAACATCGATAATAACCTACTAAACCAATAAAACTATGTACCTCAGTTATACTCATTGGTGCTGGCCGTTCTTGGATTGCCTTGGTCTTTGAAGGATCAACTGTGATTCCATCCTTAGAGATAATATAGTGAAAAGAAAGAAATTTCATGATTCCAGAATTCACACTTGCTAAACCTCCCCTATAATTTATTTCTTCTAAGAGTCTTTAGAATAATGTGCAAGTGATTTTCATGATCTTCACTGATTTTGGAGTATATTGAGATATCATTAATAAATACCACTATAAATTCATCAAGATATTCCTTGAAAACTCTATTCATTAGATCCATGAAGAGAGAGGGTGTATTAGTCAATCCAAAAGGCATTACTGTAAACTCGTAATGCCCGTACCTGGTTCGAAATGCTGTCTCTAGAATTTCTTCCTTCTTCACGCACAACTGATGGTATCCAGATCAAAGGTCAATCTTTGAAAATTTTGAGCTCCATGTAGTTGATCAAATAAATCATCAATACGAGGTAGGGGATACTTGTTATTTATTGTTATAGAATTGATCTCCCTATAGTCAATGCACAACCTCATAGATCCATCTTTCTCTCTTCCATATATTTTCCAAAACAATTAACCTTCTATTGAGTCACTTTACTTGGTTCCACACAATCTCAAGTCTTTCATAAAATAGTACTGTAGTACAATCCTTATATACTTTATAATTCTTATAACCTGTACATCATTAATAAAATACTCAAATGACATAATACATTAATAACAACCCAAGAAATCTAATCATTCCTCTTCATCTTTGATAGTATCATAACTAGATTATTTTCTAATAGCAGCATTTCCAGTATACTCTGATGATTTGGACATTGATTCGCGTAGTGTCCCAACTCCTGGAAGATGAAGAATTGTACATTTGAAATCTTTTTCTTACCCATGTAACCACATACTTGGTGTCCTTTTTCTCTACACTTATAATAAACTCCTATTCCCTTCAAGCATTTACCAAGGTGATTCTTTCCACAGTTATCACTTATGGGAAAATCATTTTTTCCCATCTTCCCTTTATCCATTTACAGAGTGTTCAGCAGATCCCCTTTTCTCTTACTTTTCTTTAAAGTTGTAAGACTTAGAAAATTCCTTTTTTGTCTTAATAGTGCATGAGACTATATCTTCGTATGATGATAAGGATTGTGAGACTAATTCTAAATGGATAAATAGTTTTAACCCATCAAATAATCGATCAATTTTACTCCTTGGGTTACGTATATAATCTGTTGCATGCCTTTCTAACCTTATAAAGTTAGCCTCATACTTTGTGACATTCTCATCCTAATTTTTTACCTCCGACTTAAAAATTGTCTTTCCATATCCACTCTATGGTCACGAGGAAAGTATTTTTATAAGAAAATATCTTTAAACACCCTCTATTCCGTGTTTGATACTTCTTCATCTTCCATTGTGTTTTTAATTAATGACCACCATTGATCTGCATCTTCTATAAGGTGATAAACTACCATGAAAACTTTTTCCCTTTCACAACTCCCAAAAGCATGAAATATTTTCTCTAAGGAATTTATATATTGCTCAAATACTAATGGATTTTTACTCACATAGAATGTTGGTGGTTGTTTCCTCATGAAGCAGTCTAACATTGATCCTCTGCGTTGTGGAATAGGGTGTTCCATACAGGTAAGGTTATTATTCATAACCTGAGTGAGTAGTCCTAGTATGGTAATAAGCTAATCAGCACCAGTTGCATCACCATATCCACTATAATTATCTTGATTGGGAGGAAAATCCCTACATGAATTACGTGCATTGATATGATTTCTATTCCTTCCACTAGGTGTCATTTCTAAACAATGGCATACAATAGATTAGTTTATGAATCACAATACATAATTCCCAACTTCTAAAACACTTAACATAAATTGAAAAGTTTATGGATATAATACATAATCATAAAAATGTTTTTTTAAGGAGGTATATACTAATAAATCCTTCATAACAGTTTGTAAACAAAATGTGAGTTATCCTAAGCGTATCCCCCAGGAGTATCATAACCAAGAGTGCCGTAAGGCCCGTTGTCATGTACTAGGATACCCCGGGTCAAGCCCAAAACTCCTTGTCAAAGTTTTCACTCCTAGGTACATCTATGCCAGAGCTACCTCTACCTGTTCGTATCCAGATAGGGATGTATTTCTTGGAAAATACACAAAATCTCTACATTTCCAAAATTCTATGATGTTC
The DNA here is from genome assembly GCA_963277665.1 of Viscum album. Lineage (NCBI taxonomy): Eukaryota > Viridiplantae > Streptophyta > Magnoliopsida > Santalales > Viscaceae > Viscum > Viscum album. The sequence continues at coordinate 1,282,551,403 of OY728156.1, forward strand.
TTATATACTAATTCTGAATGTCTATCTTAGGGTAATGTTATATAATTAGAGTTGTTCTAAATCTAGCTTCCAAGGTTTGTACTAAACTTTCTCTGATACCAACTGTAATTCCTCGACCCTAGAATCCTAGAGTCGATGCATTATTTTAATACATTGGCATGATGACAAGGAATCAAGTCCTGAAATACCGATCAGTTTAGTAGTCTTGGAAAATAAATTACATACATGAGAATTAAATTACATATTAGAAAATAAAACACAACAACAATGATCCTTTGAGAACACCATTAATCCCCTAGATTAACCCTACTTATCAATAATAATACACTTCTTGGAATCCTATGAAAATAAAACATAAGAAAGGGGTGAGCTCAGATGCTTAGTAAGGATAACAATATAGAAGAAACTTTCATAAATAAGCATAAACAATTAAGGAAATGTATAAGACTAAAACATAAGCCTTTTAAACATAAAGCTATATATAATATAGAAAATATAAATAAAATAATTCCATTTACTTATTCACATTGATATTCTACTAGTCGAATAATTACATGCAATATTAATAGCCAATTTCATAATGATGGAATGCATAATGCCATACTTCATAACCACATAGTCAAGGCCTTTTGCTAAGAATACAAATAAAATTTTGTCAAGGCCTTTTGCTTGGACACTAGTTTGTCTCATGAGACCTACTGATTCATCGAGAAGCTATAGCGGGCTCTACTCATCACATACTAAGTACAATGCATTCCTCATCTGAAAAGGTTTAAACATTACATAAATATTTGTATTAAAACTAGTGTAAGAAATGTCAATACATTATCTATAAACCATGAATGGTGTAAATATAACACATCCACAATCAAACATATCACCAAAAATTCAATACAATATGGTAGTTTTGTATCATAATAAATCAACTTCAAACAAGCTTAAAATCAATTAAAGGATGTTGACATAGATAAAATCAAAACTTTTCTTAGAGAAATATCTCCTTCTATTTTTAAATCATTTAAAAGATAAATAATTATAAAATAAAACATGTATTTTGAAAATATTCTTATAATCTAGAATGGGAATCTTTGACGATGTTATAACGGCAGAAAATAACTGCACCAACCGTATAAGTTAAAAAAACATTCTTACCTTAATTTTGTTGAAAAGGTCATAATGTACATTGTTTGGAAAATGACAAAAAGATTCCTTTCAAAACATATATGGTCAAATACAGGTATAAATGAATTTAAACCATAGTATAGTAAATAGTAATAATGTTTTGAATTACATTTTTAAGAAAACACAGATGTGGATGATAAAGAGGTCCCAGTAGATACTTACGTATTAAAAACCTCAGATAAGTAAAGAAATTGTAGAATTAACCCTTACCTTGTACATTTCCTCTGGCCCTTTGAAGTTTCTCTGTTTTCTTCTCCCCACCCCTGCTCTGATGATCTAGCCTGATGCACACAACCCCACCCTGGTTGGATGTGTTGGTTTTCTTGATTGGTTTGGGACTGTGGTGGTGGGTGTGGAATATCAGGAGACTCTTCATTGGTGGATCCCTCTTTAGGCTCTTTTGTTTCTTTTGGGGTTTCACTTTTGGGGTTCATTCCCGTTCTCCTCTTAGGGTTTCAGTCCCGTTGCCATCTCTTTTATTTTTTGGGCTCGATTGTCCTTAGGGTTTCACTCTCTCTCTTCTCGTTTTGGTTTCTTCTCGGATTTTTTCCCTGGTTTTTCTTTTCCTCCTGGTTCCTTTTGGGTTTCTTTCCCCGGTTCGTTTGTTCCTTCGTTGTCCTGTGCTATTTATCTCTTTGGTGTTCATGTCAGTTGATTCCTAGTGGTGTCAGTTGTGTATTGTTGGTTCCTGCGGTGAAGTTCCTTGGGTGACTTTCTATTTTTGCAAGGATTCTCATGCTGTTGGTGGGTTCTGGTGGACGTTGGACATCGCTGGTGTTTTGTTGGCTTGGTGCTGAAGCGTTTGGCGCTTTAGGGTGAGCTACCTGGGGAGGTTCATCGTCCGGGTTTCTGATGTACGTCATCTCAGAGGTACAGTGGCAACATCTCTTCGACGACGACGAGAATGAATCAACGACGACGATTACGGTACCCTTTCTATGTTGACGGTTTCCGGTGAGTCTCACCGGTGAGGTTTGGGGACGTGCGTTGATGGCGGTGACGTAGGTGACGAGATGTTGATGATGGCGGCAATTGTTTCGAGGTGATTAGGTTGGTGATGTGTTGATGGAGCTGGCGAGTGGTTCATTTCAGTTTGGTCCCATGGCGGTATGATGGTTTCCTCTTTTGAATTTCAAATTTTTAATCGGTTTTACTGTGGCGAAAATTTGGAATAGTTGACCCTGTTTGGTTGGTGCAGGTGGCGATGGTCTCATATTTCCTGTGATGTTTGATTTTGGAATGTTTTATTTGAATGTATTTTTGGGGTATGTGATGGTGAAAATGTGAACTTTATGTAAGGTTCCCACTTACCAATAAAGTGGTCTTTAATAATACAAAAAATGGATTGTGGATAAAACTACACCACGACGTGGAGACAGTAAGCCGTACGTACACACGTATGGTGAATTTTTAATTTATAGGATGGTTATAATAAAGAATATGGTTGTAAAAAATTTATAATTACATCACAGTATGTATAAGGTACTAGATTTATTATTTTGGCATGGAAACAACAAAGAAAGAGGATGTGGAAGAAGAAAAGAACTTGAAAGAGGGTGGTGGAATTATTACCTCTTCTTCGGGTGTTTCTTTTTGAGTTGATCAAAAGGGCTCCATAGGTTAGATTTATGATCAAAGTAAGGACTCTAGGTCGAAGGGAGGATAGTTGAAAGGATATTTGGGTAGGGGTTGGATGAGCCAAATGGCTTTGGAGGTGTGAATTTAAGAGAAGGGTAAGTACCCTTTTATAAGAGAGGTGAGGGTCACTTTAGAAAAAACATGAAATGTTATTTTATAATAAATTCATTTTCTGTTTCAAATGGCTCCAAAAATGATTTATTTAGAGGATAAGGTGGGGATGGGTCTAAAACCTCTCAACCAATAGGTTTTAGATAGGTTTAGGTCACCATATTAAACTTATCTTTTATATTTAACTCTTAGTTAAATAGTTTGACATTTACCATATCTCTTTGTATTTTTATATTTTATGGTTAACAAACATACTATAACAAGACAAGAGAACCCCAAGTGGTTCATTATTAATATATATAACCTTATCTAAGCCCTTTTGAATATCCTTATATTTTTAGTAATATTGTATCAATTAATAATATAGTATTTCTTTTAAAAACTCAATTATGTCAATTTTGACACTATTTAGTATTTGGTTTTTGTGAAAATCATAACATCATGATTACTTCAAATTTTTTTAATCAACCATAACATGTCATATTAACCTATAAAATTAGTGTAATTTATTATAATTCTCCATTTATATTTATTTGGATATTTATAATATCAATTATTTTAATATTTCATTAATAAGGTAATTACTGCATCATCACTGTGTCATAAATAAATTAAATTATTTAATGTCTAAAAATTATAAAGAAAATACCATTATGTAGGAAATATTTTTATATTTCTAATGAATATTTATAGTTGAATTTATATTGTGTGTAACCATATATTAAAAATGGTTTAGTTATTAAACATTGAATTTAACACTTTTAACTCTTCTTTAAATAAAATAATAATAAATGTCCTAATCTAATCCAAGTGGAAAAAAAGGATCATATTTTATTCCTAAGGTTGTTTTTGGTTGAATTACACTTATCCAATAGAATGAGAACATGTGTTAGTGTAATTATAATATCATTTTTACCCTTAATTACCCTATTTGCTTTTAGCCGTGGTAAATAAAAGTCAAAAGTTACTATTCAAAAAAAATTAGTTTCATCTTATTGAACCACATTTTACTTAATAATGTCAACCATGCCTCTCAGATATTTTAAATTCAACTCACATAAGTGGTAAAATTAAGTTTATTTAAATTTGTAAATGCTCATAGAAGGTGGGTAAAATACGGTAAAAAGTTCAATAAAATTTTATATATCTAAACTTATTATAAAATTACTCAAATGAATTACATTGAACATATACAGGTATTATGTATCTATTTTGACCTAAAATAAATTAAAATAAAATAAACAATTATTTAAATAAAAAGTCGGTTTTAAACATCAACTTAGTGTTTTTCACTATTCATCAAAAATTGAAAGTTCTTAGAAAAATACCAAAAATTCACCCTAAGCTAATTTTTATATTCTGGATCCAAAAATTAAGTCCATTTGGAAAATTAAAATTTATCAAATTTCAAAAAGTGGGTATTACTATTCATAACGACTAGTTTCATTGGTCGTGGTGTGTTAAAACTCCAAGTTGTGTACAACGCTAGCTACTGCATTATTCAAAAGGAAACATACCGTGGAAGCTTGGGGTGTTACATAATATAATTAGTATTGACCTATAACTTTTTTTATTCAATTTTAACTGTCACTTCGACATGAATTGGCTACATGCCCCTCCTTTCCACACATAAATCACCCTTTTACCTCCTTAAGATAGCTTTCGAGTTATTTATTCCCACACCTCTAATAGGTAGGTTGTTGGGAATTCATAGTATCATGGGTTTTATCTAGTTATTCCCCAGGTTTAGTCTATATTATCCTTTTTTATCTTGAGTTCCCTCATAATCACCCATTTAAATCTCCAATTTGAGGGCACACTACACAATTTATTTATAACTGTCAACGTCCAACATTGAAAAAGCCTATCAAAGTATATGATTCAAACCATGTTCAATATTAATTATAGGGATTATGAAAAGGAAAAAATCATACCAAGGAAATCTTTTTAATTCCACCTTATAAAACACAATAGATTCATCTTCCTTTACTTGTGTGAAAGAAATACCATATCTATTTTAAGATTGAGAATTCAAGGGAAATAATTATTGATAAATATCCTATAAAATTTATCCAAGTCCATTTATTATATATCTATACTGATATTACTATTCTTGTTCCGTTTTCACCAATGATTAGCTTCCCACTCAGAGTAATAAACATCTAGTATAACCCTCTCTTGATCAGATCATAGAAGGATAAAAAATATCTCCTTGACAGAGTTAATCCACTGTTCAGTGATTAGAGATCACTAAATCAACTAAATGTTAGAGGCCTCTTTTGAATAAAGGATTCAATTTTTACTTTATCTCTCTAAAGGTGTTCCATATGATTTTAATTATTATTCATACCATGAATTAGTTTTCCCAGTATAAACATGACATTCTTGGCTCCCATTCTGATCATGTTAGGCATTTAATCAAGGACATCATCACATTACCCTTTGAATATATATTTAACATGATTTATACTATTTTCATCCATTTTCTAACATGAATGAAATATGCGGATGAGAAAAAACTGATTAATAATTTTTTTCAAGGAAAATCATAAACATAGAAGGAGTAACTCATAAATAATGGGGAAATACTAACTTATGAAGCTCTATGTCTTAATCTAGTTCATCCATGGAAATATTATAATAAGGTTTTCTAAAAAAAAATACATAAGAAATTAAATAAAATATGTTTAAATCCTTTATTGTAGTCTATAAATAAAATGTTAATTAAATAAATAATATACCCTGAAAGTGTCTTGGTAGGTGCACTGTAAGGTCCCATTACCTATTCACAAGAATGATGACTGTGATGTTCTCGAGAAACTATTTTTTTGGGTATTACAAGTAGATTCATATTTTCAAAAACATCATCAAATTTATAATATCATGATAGGTATATAATTTAATGGATAACCATGCAATATCTTCTTTACAAAAAAATATTGTTATTCCCCAATAGTTAGCATTATCCCTAGAATATTCACTACATTTATCTTATTCTAATATTCCAAAATAAATAGACCTTCCTCTATAGAAAATACTATGAAAAAAGAATTAAAAACATATTATTTCATTACATTTTACATATTTTACAATAAACACAGTATGAGGATCAAGGATATAGTGACTTTGGAGGATGAAACAAATAAATAATACATCTTAAAACATTACATCGTTGTCTTCATTTAATCTCTTTTGAGTGATCCTAACAACCATAAGTCCTCTTGAATAGTTATAGTATAATCTGGGGTAAATACAAAATGAAAAGGGTGACCTAGAATTTTAGTAATGGAATATATATGACAAAGGATCATAACATGGGAGGAATAACATGATATAATAAAGAGAATGATAATTATAAGGGAATATTGGAATAAAGAAATGATAACATAAAATAAAAATGTAAAAATGATCATATCATAAGGATATGTTGTAACAAGAATATATAAACACCATACACAAGCCATTATAATAACATTTCAAGGCTCCCAGCCTCTTTAACATAACAACATTGGATAGGCTAACTACCCACACAACAAAGTTGTCTAGGATCACTGCCAATTACCCATGATATCTCATGAGAAGGAAAAATTATCTAATGGATTGGAGGGAAATATAATTTTGGGCCAACTGAAAAAAATAAAGATAATAATTTTTTTCCACATGAGAAAAAATAAATCATTCAAAAGTAATAAACATTGTTAAAATCCAAGAGAAGAAACCTAGCTTCAGGATCGCGTCTCAACGTATATATGAAATCTATATCATAAGAATTCTCTAGAAAAAGGATATTTAATTTATTCTTAAATTCATATATAAATGGAAAATAAGTCTTAATTATGGAGTCCCAAGGTAGATAAATCAATGAAAAGGTTCAAATAAGTAAGCATAAAAACCAACAACATTGTTGACACTATTGAAAATAATAAATTCAAAATTTTGAGAAAATAGATCATAAATTTACATTAAAACCATAATTTAACCCAGAGGGTTATTTATAAAATTTAGAGAAATTTTAAAATCTATTCATTATATAATTTTTTTAACTTTTTGATCATTAACGTGAAATAAGAATTAAAAAATACACTAAAATCAAGTTCCTATAAAATTGGGAATTTTGAAGGAACTGATAACATATATAACCTAAAAAATAAATGGGATGTTAAAATATATATTTATTTAAGGGACATATAAAAAAATAACATGGGAACAAGTAGTCATTTAAGGGAAAAAATCAAGATAATGTGTAACCTATAAGTTATGAGGGGAATTCAGAGGATCCCTTACCTTTATGTCCAAAAGTGTTCTGCACTAGTATTTAAATTCATGTATAATTAATTTTAGTTCATCTAAAACCTTAATAAGAACCATTTTCATCTATAATTTGTTTCATAGGATCTAATTTATAACATAATTTTTCCATTTATTAAATGTTTTCCACATGTATCTGTTACTTATGGTGGTTCAGTTGATTTTTACATGAATCTATAGACATATTGACCAAGATTAAGTTTATTTTTAAAAATTATTCATAGCCTCTTAGAAATTAATAGTGTTTTAAATATCATTTAGTTTATCAATTTTTTTATTATCATCTATTGTTGGCAGAAATGGAAAATAGATTGTGTTGTTATGTGAATGCTGTAATCCGCACGTACACATGGTCATCAATTTTTTATTATATAAAATAGGAAAGAGGTATAAAGTAAATTTTTTTATCTTTTAAGAATAATAATTTTTTTTAAATAAAGTATTTATTCATTAGAAACCATTTTAATCAGCAATGAAATATTTTTAAGAAAAATGGGACACACCATTGTTGGAGGCATTAGTCTTCACATACACATGTTGATGTTTTCATTTTTAAAATGGTTTTAGAGGAATAGATAAAAGGGATATTACATTATTCCAATAAAATATAAAAATATAATTAATAATGATGTCATAATAATATTATGTATATAACTAATTATAGGTGATATAGTAAATAATGAATAAGAATGAATGGTTAAGAGAGGAAAAATGCCTTCATCAAGACATTGAACTATAACACGAAAGTCTATTTGAAAATTTAAGAGTTATACAATATTATGGTGAAAAAGGGGTTGATTTCATGTAAGGGGGATTCTTGGAGTGGTAATTAGGGTATATTTTGAATAGTTAATTCAAATTTTAGGTCAAGCATGTAAGGAGTGTAATTGCTCTCCTTTTATAAGTGAAGAAAATGGAACTTTCCATAGAAAAAATGTTTATTAAGGGCTAAGAATGTAAGGACATAAAAGTATGGTGAGTTAGGTGTGTAATTATTGATGACAAATGTGAGGAATATTTTCAAACCTAAGAAATGGTTTATATAAGGCTTAAATCTCAAGTAAACATAGGATAATTTTTGACACTTTATATTAGTCATTTAAACACAAATTAATCTTACCTAAATAATAATCATTGAAATTAATCCATTACTAAATATATTAGAGTAACCATACTAATTTTTTTTATTTTATGAATCCAAATTTATCCAAAATTTAATATTATTCAATTTTAATGTAAGATAAATTTTACTTTTAAAATAAGACATATAATATAAGTATTGTTTTTATAAAAAAGTTGCTTATGTTAAAAAATATTAATGTTGGGGTTGTGAATAGAATATATTAAATATGTATATATAATTTTAGATGAAAAATGTTTCATAAAATTTTAATTCATTTTTATTTTATGATAATATCATAAATTTCTATTAAATTAGCCAGAACCGACATTTTTTTAACTATTTACCTAAAGATTATCTATTTCCCAAATAAACAAAAAAATTCATTCTAAGATTATTTTTGTAATCTAAATTAAAATATAAAGTTAATTTTATCTCATTATATTTACAAAAATAAAATATTTAAATTTTAGTAGAAAATAAGAAATATAAAGATAAACTACTTTTATTAAACAAACCTTCTGAAACATTAATTGATTCTATCAGACCAATATTTTAATTTAAATAAAATTAATATTTATATCATTTATATATAATGTGTGATGAAATTTGTTTTAGATAACATGATGAAAGATACTAAACTTGAGTCATTTTAAGGAAAATTTATATACAGGAATGTTGGGTTCTTACCTCAAATGAACTGAAGACCTTCATTTAATCGATCTATGATCTAGAAACATTGGTGGAACTCATGAGGTATATTGGTATATAACTAATTTAATTTTATTATAACCTTCTTGGATATCATGTTAAATCCACTCACTTTATTGATGAATTATGATCACCTAATGGAGTTCTTTGTCAGTGGGTTAGATCTAGCTGTTGTGTAATGCAATGTGTGTTATTTTTTTAAAGTTCGGGGCCAAAGCCTAATTTTATTATTAAATAAAAGACATATTTTTTTTGTTTTTGGGTATAGGGAGACCTATTACATATCTCAAAGGGCCAAGGCCCAGTGGCCCGAATACAAGGCTTGAAATCCCATTTTTTGGCCCAAAGGGCCCTTCGATGAACAATACTACTACAATACCTAACTACTATAGTACCAGCAAGAGTGCCACCACTGATATAGTGTCTACTATAATTCCTCCTCCTCTATAGTATCACCACTTCTACAGTCGTCTCTACTACAGTGCCCTACTACAGTACCTGGAAATTCGTCCCTTCCCAGATTTGATCTTGGGTCTTTTGGATGCCAATCAAGAGTTTATTAAGAACCATGCATGCTCTACTATGTTGGAATGTGTGGGTAGCCTGTGATACCTTGATTGGTTATAACTTATATGATCCTTATTATGTCATATGTTACTTGTGTGTTATTTAATAGCTTATGGATTTACTATTTGTGATATATTTTTTCTTGATATGTTATACCTTATATATGGTTTGGGCATAGCTGGTAGAATATCTATTTAGAGTTTATGTTTTCAGGTGGCCCCGATAGACTTAGATGACTCCTTAGATGGGAAGTGTTGATAAAATATTTGACCAGTGATGGTTCTGTGAAGGACTATGAGTTCATTAGTTTGATATGATCAATGGAAATTCTATATCTCCATTGCAAGAGTTTCCATGTATATATCAATATGATATATTGATGAGGAGTGTCCTTGTGTATGTGAGAGGGTGTATTGTTAAGGTGTTCCAAGTGTTCATACCATCACATGGGAGAATTTAATAATGAGTTATGATTAGGAATTTACCTTAATGAATTGGGTGGAGTTGTCCCTTAAAGGTTGAATGTGATTCTCCTTAAAGAGGTCACATGCTTCACATCATGAATTAATTCATTCATTTAACCACACATGATGTTCTTTCAACATAGAACTAAACCTAGTACGACCGGGGATTGTGGTATCTTGGTTAGCACACATTCACTCGGTACATTATTGGTTCTTTTATTTTCTATGAAATTAATTGTTTACATCATTTCATATACTAATATATTCTTTTGATATTATGTTACGGACACATTTGTGGTTTCCTACTGGGTTTATACCCCCCTGCATTGGAATCTTTATTTGTGTGTAGATTTCATGATCTGGGATCCATATAGGGGTAAGGGACTTGCAGCAGGTTGCTGAGGAGCCTGAAGATGGGTGATAGAGGTGGTATTGGGATGGTATCTGAATGGTTTCCATAAATATTTTATTTATTAAAATTTTGATTTGTACTATTATACTTGCTTTTATGCCACATTGGGAATTCATTTGATTACTCATGTATGACCTCACATGACATTTGTTTTAGCATTGATTTTCATTATATTCTATTGTGATTTATTTTACTATCATATACTTATGGATATGATTACCAAGGGTATAGTCTCACAATGTTACATTATACCATCTTTTAAAGTTCAAAACCTCATGCACATGGGGAGACACACATGGTATTATGTGGAACTTTGGCTCCAATCAAGTAATTCGGTTCGGGGAGTTATAAATGGTATCATAGGATTGAGGTTCTTCTTTTCTTCTTTTGGAGTAATAATAGAAGGGATATAGGATATGTGAAAAATAAGATGGGGATTTTCCATGTTCTTAGACATATTATGTGTAATGGATCTCCATATTAACAGTGATGATATTATTGTTATATTTTTATGGGATTTGGGTGCATTCATGAATCATGAGTAGGCATGTATGATCACATGATACATATATAACTATTCAGTGCCATATAATAGCTCTTTAATTTTATTCCTCATTTTATACTAATCACTGAATTCATATATATGTATTGTCTATTATTTTGATTTTTTATGCTCACATTAGTTAGTTGGAAATGTTTATGCTACTGTGTTTTGTATATATATGATTTTGTCTGACATGTAGGTATAAAAGACTTATATCATGCCTTGGTTAGAACAAAAAGTTTTATACCTTATCTATGGGTATCTCTTAGGATTGTTTTTAAAAAAGGAAACTTTTATATGTGCCGGATAACATCTATAGTTGTTCTTGTAAGCAATTTTTTAGGCACTCTAAATGTTCATTTATCATTTCGTAAAAAAATTCCACCATGAAGATTCCAGAATGCTTCTACAGGGGATGATGTGCTAGTTCCACCACATTCTATACATGAGGATGCAAAAAATAATGCTACTTCATAGTCCCTTGTGGTTCATTTAGTAATCCATCCCTAGTTTGGAATATTACTGAGGGTGTCTACATAGTGTGGAGGAAACCAAATGAAAATTGTTGATTATGATTGAGACTTTCAACTAAAAAATCCAACTATATTCTTGGGAACTGGTGTCCCTTTGGATGATTATGACTATATTAATTTCGTTGATTGAATATTCAACATAGTGAATAGTCTCGATGATTGACAGGTGAAACTGATGGACTTTATGCCTAAAGGACCTACCAAGATATGATGGGGTGTCATGGGTTAGGAAAGAATGTGTGAGGCTCCTACTTGGGAGGCCATCATGGAGCTATTGTTCATGGAGTTCTTTTCCAACAATATAAATTAGGGAGAATGTTAGGAGTTAAGGGATCTTCGGTATGGGAAAAGTTTTGTTTCTTCTTACTCTTCTTTTTTCATGGAATTTAATTGATTTAATCCTCTATTGGATGGGAAATACTAATAAAATGATATGAATTTCAAGTTTGGAATTATCCTGATTATAAATGTTAGTTTTTGGGATTTTACATAATGACTTATGCAAGGGTGATTCAAAGGGTCATGACCTCTAATAAAGGGATAGAGGAGGACAATATCACATTTTTTCTTCCAGTATAAATTACACTTATGGTCATACTTTATTGTGATGTAGTGAGTTCCTATTTTGATGGTAGGAGGAAGAATGAGGAGGTACAATATGTTAAAGGATAAGCAGAGCAAAGTAGGTATTCTTCTACACCCTTTATAGGAGGAGGTTCAACCAGGTGCTACAATTGTGGATAAAAGATACATATTAGTACATCATGCTTTAATCCACATAATAAATGTCACCCATATGGAATTTTGGGTTATCTAAAGTAATTTTAAACTAGGGATCCACGCCCAAATTCATGTACCATTGGTCAGGGTGCATGTGTGGGTCCTCAATAGCTGATCTAAGCACCACAAATATTAGTTACTCAAGTGACTAATACACTATAGAGGTAGGGTTATGCTCTGGAGATAGACTGAAATTATAAAATAGACAAGGTTCCAACAAATCATAGAGAGGGACCTTCTATAGTCAGGTATGATATTGAATTCTACTATAATATATACTAATTATTTTCATATAGAATCATTCCATTTCATCATATCTACTCACTTCATTATTGCCCTAGATTATGCAATCATGTTATCTTATGAGATTTTACCTCTTGATATGCTACTGGTAAAATAATTTGACCATATCTATCAATTTCATACATTTCCCATAGTTTTTTTCTACTATGAATATATATTTTACTTCATTATCTTAGAGAATATTAGTTTCAGTGGCTTATTCAGAATGGAATGGTTAAAGAGTTATTGAGATCATATCAATTTCTAATAGATATGCATGTCTTTTATCATGCCTAAAAGTGAGCTGTTTTTTTGAATGATGAGTTGGATGTTAGAGTAGGTTAGATGGGGATGGAAATGACCTAGGATGGAGGAATCATGAGGTAGGTTTTTGGATTATCTCATGTAGTAGAATCTATAGTGTCCCCTCTATCTTTCCTCCAATGGTCGATGTTATTGAGATGTATTACCGGATAAATGATCAGGTCTTCCTATGGATATCAGAATACATTTTGAGATTAATATTGTTCCTGGTATATAAAGTATACTAATTATTATATGTAATATTCATCCAACAGAGTTGGGAGAGTTAAAATTATAGATAAAGAAATTTTATATTAAGGGATTTATCTAACTGAACACATCTCCTTGGGGAAATACTATATTCTTTTCCATGAAGGAAGATGATAGACTACAAATCTGTGTGGACTACATGAAGAGAAATCAGATAATGGTGAAGAACATGTACAATTTAACCATGAATAATGATCTATTTTAGTAGATACAAGTATCGTGAGGGCTTTAAAATATTTATCTTCATCCAATCTACCATCAACTACTTTTCAAATAAGAGGATATTCCCAAGGTTGTGTTTAAGAGTACATATGAATTGAATTAGTATATTTCCATGCCTTTTGGTTTAATGAATTATCTATATTTTTTCATAGATCTCATGAAATTTATTTTCTATCCAAATCATGACTCCTTAGTCTTTGTATTAAAGGATGATATCCTGATATATTATGTATTTTCCCTGACCCGATTATCCACCAGAACAGTGCTATTGAGCTGGGCGGCCTTAAGTGCACCTCCCCGTACACCAAAGGATGCCGACTAGCTATGAGGGTGAAATGAGTAATATTGGGGAGGCTATACTCTTTTGTAAATGATATAATAATGGTCCAAGTACATATATATAACATATAAGAGGAAGGAAGGACTCACTAGACCTAGACTAGACTCGACAATGGAGAAAGAAAAAAATAATATATAATAGTGGAAGTATATCTGAACAATGAAAATGAAAATTAATAACCAAATAAAACATACCAATTATAGAAACTAAATCAAAGGATTCATATATTACATGTAATATGGTACAATATCTTGGAATTTTTCCAATGGAATAACACAATATATACATATATCAAAATCATGCTAAAACAAAAATTACTAAAATAGGAAACTCCTGCCAAGGCATGACCTCAAGTTCCCATGATAACATCCCATGCCAAACATCCACTATGATCCAGCTCCCAAGGCCAAACCTTTACCTAAACATAAAATCATAATGTCTACACACATCCTAAAGGAGCCATGTAGGGTGTGAGAATGATTCTCAGTATGATACCACCCAAGTGTGCATACCCAACATAAGTGGTTAAGTAAGTATGAATTATAAAAAAAATAAAATAACCACATTCATAAAATAAAAATGGGCATACTTGATGCTCAAAAACCATCTGGAATCCATCAGCATCCTTGGAAAATTCTAGAATCATGGAAGAATAAAGGGTTTGTGGCCCATGTCCAAGGTCTCCCCTAATATTAAATTGACTAGGTGAACCCACAAGTTCCACCTCAATAGTCACCAGCACCTCATTCCAACATGACACCTCATATCCATGAAAAATCACCGACCTCCCAAAGTCACATCCAAGTTAAAGTAACAGGTCCCTCAGACCCCTACCCAAAAGCACCCATCAACACAAAGCCTGATGTCTAGAGGCATTATTATATTTATCCTAAAATCAAAACCACCATAGCCTTATAGAATGAAATCCCGAGGAACAATGATCAGCTTCTTCTAAAATAGTCCAAACCCAATGGCCTCAATCATGGCATGCCCTAGCCCCCAACTGATAGCCTCAATGATATCACCCTAAGGCTCCTCCCCTTCCATGTGGATTTCTATGACAAGAACCCAAAACAAGATTTCCAAATCTATTCTACCATGGATATCTACCCACATGATTGGCCAAAATCACCTCATCACTGAGTCAACATGTGTGGAAATGACTCCAATTGGTGCTTTGACCATCACAGTTGAGCGACAGTCACCAAATTTGTACCTAGGCCACATTCAACTGGAACCTCTTACCCCAGCGACCATATCACTCAAGTCCGATGACCATGACATCCAATATACTGGACCATGCCCATAACCTGATGGCCTTACCACCTAAAATGACATCCATGATGCCCAAATTATGGTTATCACCACCCAAATTATACAGGCCAAGCCCAACCAGATGACCAACATATCCTCAATATCGAGGGACATGCCACCTCTATTCCTTGGGTGAGGCCCATCATGATCCCATGCATCACATCTCATGTGATACATCATAATAAATCATGTTTATATAATTCACTTCCAATTAAACAAGAAATTTAATTTAATTTAATTTCAGTCCTGGAATTCAATAAACAATTCAATAAAACAATTGGAACAGTTCAATTTTAAGAAAACAATTGAATATAATTGAATTTTTCAATTTCCAATTTAATAAAAAACTAAAATTAAACCAAAAAATAAACTCAAATAAAAAACCACTTCCTAACAAACCAGCTGGTTAAAGGCCCCTATCCTAGCATCACATGCATAATGTTGGATTGGACAAGACCAAGGGAATCTTATAAGGTTATACCATTAATTTAATAACTAATAAATATTATCTCGCTCAATTAACCAAAGACATTCTAAAATATGATCCCACAAAATGAAAATGAAAAAATAAATAAATTCATGAACCACCTACCATGGATTTTTAGACATAGTCATGTCTAATATTATCCTTTAACTACAATATATTTAGAATAAATCAACAATTTGGTTAAAGGACCTAAAAATAGTGAATTATAGCTCACATGGATTTAGATGTCTATGAGTGGGAGAAAAATGAAAAAGATGTATGGTTGAGGAGAGACTTACCAGTACTGTTCCAACTCACCAAACGATGGATGAAATGAAGCTCAAGTGAAGGAGGGGGAGAAATCCCTATTGGAATAAGGAACACGATTATCTCCCTACTATGCATGTGACCAAGGAGGAATAAAGGATGAAATGGAAGGAGAAAAAGAAAAAAGAAAGAGTGGGGAGATATCGAATGTTCACACATATTAAAGACTGCATGGTTATCTCACATGGTCTCCCTTACTGTGCGCCAACTATGGGGGATATAGTATTGATTTATTGCCTATATAGAACTACTCGTGTGGCTTACCACATGATTTTCTCAAACTATATGCAAACAGTATGGAAGCCTCTAAAAAAATAGTAGACAAGACCGCATGGTGAAGTGCCTCCCCTTCATCGTATACCCAAACTGTGTAGCAGTTCAAAAATAGGGTTCACATATATCTAGAAGAGGCCGCACAGTTTACCTTAAACCATGCACCTTGACTTGCAATATCAAGAAATGGTATTTAGACTTCCAACATAGATGAAACCCATCCAAACATCCAAGTAACTCTCTAAGTATCTAAACCCATCCAATAAAATTATATTAGGTTGATGAAATTCTTGAAATTGAGTTCTGATGATCTAAAAAGAATTCAACATACCCACCAATTAAAAAAATTCAAAATGGGAGAGGTTTTTGACCTGATTGAAAAACTCGAGATGTTATAATCTCTCCTCCTTAACATAGATTGTCCTCAAGATATAAAAAACACATATATGGTACAAACCACAAACACACCATTAAAATATACTAGGAATATACCAATCATATGGGTATAGGTCAACTACCAAATTGGGGTTCCCCACCTTAGGACTGACATGCCTCAGTCTCATCCCAACCAAAAGCTCAAACAAGAAACTAGTCCATTGACCATTTCCTAGACTGAAGGTCCTCTAGTGATGCATTGACATTCAGGTACCTCATATGGTGCTCTCGTGTCATACCAAACACCCATCAGCATCCCGCACCACAACTGTTCCTACCTCATGCCTATGTCACACAAGGAATCAATAAGGTCCCACATCTTAACAAATTCTCAAATAAGTCCCAGTGATTTTCACTTCAATCAATTACCACACAAAAATGGTGAATAGTATCATACTCACCTCAAACAACCTACATCTCCTCGATGCCTCAATTCCAATCACCTCAGTAATCACGCACCCAACGGTTCACAAGTATAGAACTTGGTGCCACCCACCTCATATATAAATATAAATATATGTATATTTATATATCAAACACCTGATCTAGTTCCAACATACTAAATAGTTAATGTTTAGACCATACATATAAATTTTTCATGTTGTTCACCCAAAATGGAAAAGCCTACACAGGACATGCCAAAGAATATCAAAAACAATCATGGCCACAACCACGAAGCACCTATAACCGTCATTGGCTCTCCTTCCTGCTCAACACCTGGAATCTCCATGAAATGCCCTTATCTTGAAGCTCAATTTTAGGAATCCTACCCTTTCTATGGTGTTGTAACAGCCAAAAGCCAATGACCCCACTACTGGGTCCATCTGTCTCTACCATGACCTCTATGTCCAGCTGTACCTCATCTACCATCACCTAGTACCAATCTCAATTCAGCCTCATAACCCTAACTCTACCCCCATCCAAGACTACTAGATGGTGAGAAGGCATAATGCAGAACCTCTAGAGATTCCACACATGTCCACATGCTTGAAACTCCATTAGAGGTGACTCAGAATTAGTCTAGGCATGTACCGACTGCCTAAATAGAAAGAAAACTATTAAAGACACACTGTAAAGCGGCATGGATTATCCTTGGAATGATTTCCCTACTGAAACTCATCTCAACCTCTCTTCCTACCAAATGAAGTGTTGCCACCAAAATCAACTAAAGATACTTCTTATCTTGATTATGACATATCCGTCAATTTTTCCTCAGCTATTAGAACCTAATTCACCACCTCTAAGAATGAATACATCATATAGATTTTTACCTTCACCTAAATGACATGCCATAAACTATCCTTGAAGTACCTCACTCTAAAGGTTTCATCGCTCACAATATTAGGTTTGAAGTGAGATAATTATGTGAAAATCATAGTATAGACCTTGAAAAAGATGTCACCCTACTGAAGGCTCAAGAACCCTCAAGCTCTATCCACCACCACCATATTCAAAAAAAATGATCGAAGTACTTAAACTCAAATTCCTTTTAGGATAGTCCCTCATGTATTTCTTACTCCACCTCCATTTCTCACCAGTGTTTAGATAGTTCTTTGATCATATACATTTCCAATTTCACACTCCACCCTGGAGGTGTCTCTAGCTACTTGAAGATCATATGCATGAACTTGATTAAATTCTTATCTGTATATTGACCACCATCACCATGAAATAGTTACATGTGCTTCAATTGGAACTACCAATTAAGGTAAACCATAGAGGGCTATGCTCACTGAGCACCCATATCAACCCAATGGATCACACGTACTGGGCATGCTCGGAGCTATTCGTCAAGCCACATCAAAAATGCTATAAAATCTGATGGCTAGCCTTGCCTAAACTAGAGTCTATTCCTAAGACATTACTTTAGCCTATAGATAAGCCCATTACTTCTCTAACAAACCTCATGGGTCTCAACCTTCACCTGCTCCTACGACATTGAACCACCTCCTAGATGGCAGTCTATCTGAGCTATCTAGAAGGCAACCCACAAAATACCATCAACATGGTCAAACAACTTACACACACACACACAATGCATATAGGGAAAGTAGTAACGAGCATCATCAACTCACTACCCTTACTCTCCCCCATTGGTACCATGACACACGACACCCTGACCTCATTGCCTCCTTACCCACCCATACCAGATCCAAGTATCAAATATGACTCATGCCACACCCCGTCCTAATGAACCACATCACATAAAACTGACAGCCAAGTCTCCCAATCTGGTGATTTACAACAGCCCATATCATCACACATGATTTCTCTTATAAGATCCAGACCCATATATATATATATATTTATGTATGTATGCATATATCACATGAAATTTATATATCACACAACATTCCTATATATATATTTTTATATTAAACCTCTTATCATGTTCACAATCAAAAGCCTAAGAAAAAATACATGAATAACCAACAACCCTTACCATACCAGGACTAGGGTCCCATTCCCATTCGTTGCCGTACAAGGCCTTGGTCAAAGGTTATAACAAATAAAAATTCACATTTCAAGTGTACCGATCATGGTGGAAATCATATAAATCATAAAAAAAGAAAAACCTAACAAGATTTCCCACCCATTGTAACTTGGTTTGTCCCTTATACATGGGGCTGCAGGCACCCAAGCATGAGTTATAAATCTAATTCTGAACACATCCAAATCTCCAGTAGACCATACCAGAAATTGTATGACTAGAAGAATAGAGAAACAAAATAATTCTTAATCTCATTAGTATCCATCCTCACACTGTAGTAATTACCAGTCATGAACTGTTCTAATACCACTTATAGAATCCCTGAAAAAATTAGCCACTCAAACAGTGTTGTCGGGCTGGGTGTCACTGGCGTTAGTCATATCTCCCCTTATTCCAAAGGCTTTATAATTATAGTGATGGAATAATGAGTAAAAGTGACGGGACTATACAATCAGGGGAATAATATAATAATGGTACTATTACACACACACACACACACACACACATATATATAACTAAGTAGTGGAAGGAATGACTTAGTAGTCTCAAACCAGACCCACTAATGGTGGAAGCACAATCAACAATATAAAATAGTGGAAGCATAACTAAACAACAACAATGAAAAAAAACCAAATCAAACACACCACATGTAGTAAATAAAAAAATAACATATAAAATATAGTCCATACAATAAAATATCCAAGAAGTTCACCAATGGAAGACCACTATATATTCATATATCAAAATAATGCTAAAATAGAATGTACTAAAACTAGAAACTCCAACTGAGGAATCACCTCAAGGTACCAAGCCGACATCCCATGCCAACCAGACTCTATGATCAAGCTCCCAAGGAAAAGCCTTTACCTGAATGTAAAATCATAATGTATACATGTGTACCAAGGGGATTGGGTATGGTGTGACAACAGGTCTCAGTAGGATACCACCCATGTGTTCATACCCAACATAAGTGTTTAAGAAGGTGTGAATTATAATAAAAGTAAAGTTAAACATGTTTTAAATAAACATGAGATTACCTGATGCTCATCAGACACCAATATCCCATCAACTTCCTCGGCTAATGTTGGAATCATGGAATGTGATAGGATCTATGGCCCATAGAACAATGTATCCCCTACTATCAAATAGTCTAGGTGAACCCACAAGTTCCACCTCAAAATTCACCGACAAATCATTCCAACCTGACACTTCATGTCCAATAAAAACCACTTACATCCCAAAGGCATGTCCAAGATAAAGTAACTGGTCCCTTATAACCCTTCTCAAATGCACCCATCATCTTGATGCTCGAAGAAAAAATGCATAGTGATATCTTTCCCCAATTTAAACCACTATCATCTCATAGCGTGACTTCTAGAGGAATATAGATCTCCATCCTCTAAAATAGTCCATGTAAGAATCCGGTTTTTTATATATGTAGGGATCCTTTAAATTTTAGTCTAATTCCTTATTTTGGACCTAATATGAAAGCCTAGTGGGTTAGTAAATGTTTAAAGGGTTTTTGGGGATTTTTCGTATCCTAGAACCCACATTTTTTTGGAAAAAATGTCCATGTCATACGATTAGAGTAATCCATGTGGGTAGGGAATGAAGGTATATCAAACCTTGAGGATGGTCTACATCTTTGGGTAGATCCAGGTCATATAGTTGGCACATAGTTTCCCTAACCATTTTGTATTCCCATTTCTCCAGGTACCTATGCATGGGTTGTGCACTGTTTGGAAAACTATGTGAACAAATCGCACACAGGCTAAATTTTGGGCATTTTTTCCAATTTTCCCATAATGTTATAATTTAACCTCATCCACACTCCTATACAATCTTCTAGTGGGATGAAATCCATTTTATATTATTTTAGATGTTTTGGAAGACCTAATCTTGGGATCTGAAATACTCATTCGTCCAGGATTTGTTGGAGCTTTTGTTTATCATGTTGGATGTGCAACAGTAAGTACTTGAGTCTATTTGAGTCGTTATTTATCCATATTTTTCTCAACCTAAATATTATGGTTTGAGTGTTTTAAACTTTTTTTCATAACTACTCAGATCCATGCCAATTCATAGGCCAATACTATAGGAGGATAGTCATACATGCCTAAGGTTGGTGGCCTATAACTCATCCATGAAGTTTGTTGATTTTGGAATTTTCATGTGGGGATCACCGATTTCATCATGTGTCGATTATTGAATTTATATTCTATGATTATAATAATTATAACCATATGAGTATACTCTTTCCAAATATGTGATTATTATTTAGTGGTTACTCCCAAAAATCCATCCATTCTATGTAGGATGTTATGACATAATCGATGTTTTAGTGTTTTGACAAGTTTGAGCCACCATTTAGGTGTGAATTGGATTGACCTTCATAAGGGTAAGATTTTATTCTTTAAATGGATTGATTTTATTGTGAATTACATAATGAAAATTACCATTTATTATCACCACATGACCTGCCTAATGTAAGTGCTTCAATTAATTAACTTTTTTGAAATGGAAATTGACAGGTATACTAAATATATGAATTTACATTTTTAAATGTAATTGAATAATTTTTTTCACATCTGTAAAACCCCTTACCATGTTAGTGGAAGGTAGTGGAGTGAACCTTGTTCACTGAAAATTCCACAAATTGATTAAATTAAGTGTTATAAGATACTTCACATTGTCAAACTAATGAAAGGAAAGGACTAAACCAAATAGACTGAATGATTAATTATGAAATGATTAAATGGTTGCATAGTTTTCACCTGGAACATGTGTTGTAGTTTAGAATCACTTCTTCTGGATGGTTTCCATCATATTTATTTATGGAACTGAAAACACCCAATAGTTCTATATCCAAAGGGACCTGATTTCCAATGGCATGTGTTTGTTAGGTTTATTGACCTATGTTACTTAAGAACTGACATTAGTGGAGAGGATGGGAGGTTGGGCTCATCACACCCTTTTGGGAGGAATTATCTCTTACTCTGGGACTCTCTTATAAATTTAAGACATCATCATGAATCCTTATTAATTTACCAATCATAATGTAGGTTTACCTGGAAATTTGAAATAAATTATTAGTATGTATGGAAATTAGAATCATCTATATGTATTTGTGGTTATTCATAAATGGAGATATATGTATGTATTTGAGGTTCTCCATCAATGGTATCCTCTCATGTACTTCATAAATATTCTTTGGTTGTTAATAAGACAATGGTGGGTTTTTTGAGAGAATCAGTGGGGAACTATAGAATTTATCATCACCTAGGGAGATAGAATATGTTTTTATGTGGGGGTAAAACTCATAAAAGATATTCTTACATATACTTGTGAAAGGAATCAGAACACACGTAGTTTGGTGCTGCTTAGTGGGACACATAATACCTTTTATGGTTGTGTGATAATGACACAACTGTATAGTTTAATGTCATGTGGAATGGACATTTAGGAAGAAGGTACCTAGTTAACGTTTAGTGTGGGACTTATATATGGAATCATATGAAGGAACCTGGAAAGGATATGAGTTTCCAAGTTATATTAGACCCTACTGGGAATGTATCCCAAAAAGAGTAGAGCTAATTTGGAATGTTGGGTTTAAACCTCAGGGAGTCTTCCTACATATCCCACATGGATGGGAATCAATGCCCACATAGTTTGATAAATCTCATAAGGGAGTTTATCCCTTTGAGTGAAATAAGTTGGGGCTTACACCTAAATAGGATTCCATTTTAACAAGGTCCATAAGAGATATCTTAAATCTTGGAGATTAAAGGGGTACTTAATCTGGGGATTGTTCCTAAGTTGGATGCCAGGATTAAGAGAATTAGGGTTGGACTCCAGAGGAGGATGTCCATTAAGCTCAAGCCCTAGGTGAAGTCTTCCTATGTATCCTAATTAAGGTGGGAATAAGAGTTCCTGTATTTCAAGAAATGAGGTTGATCGTATAGATGTTGTGATTATCACAAATCTCAAAGACCATGGGCATCATGCTCAGTGTGAGAAACAAGAGGACATAAATGATTTAACAAACCACACACATTCTATTCTATTGTTGGAATATTTCGGTCCTATAGTGAAAGAATCCAGAGAGAGAGTGGATGAGGGTGCACAATAATGAAACCTTTAGTGTGAAATAAAAGTGATAGTTATTGGGTTCATATAGAAAGGATATGAGATTATTCCAGGAGGGATGCCCTAAAAATGTCCCATAGTGGAAGGAGGATATCACTCCTTGTGGGAGGGAAATTAAGGTGTGATCCCCACTCTTCCTATTTGGGGACCGGAGGCTCTAGGTTTTAGAGATGAGGAGGGAAAATAGAGTCCTATCCATGAAATCCAAGAATGGTAACTCCCCAATGCTTTCCTTAGGGTAAGTGTCTATGTGACCTTGGATATCTAGATCCATAGACTCTTTGAAGATCCCTACCCTCTGGTAAGATGAGTCTGGGAAACCCTTGACCATAGATATCCAAATCCAAATGGTAGACACACTAATGTTCCTTTACTAATGGTTTGATAAATCAGGAGGTCTTGGTAGAGGATACAATATGGACCCTTTTAGACAAAGAATCCATGGAAGGAGAGTCCCTTCCATGGGTTGCATAGTAAGAGGCCTTCAATGATGGATCACATAGGTGGTTTGCGTAAGTGTTCCGTGTAGGTACGCCACATAGGTATGCTACATAGGTCCTAGAGGGAACTTGAAAATGATTAACACTAGAAGGTTAAGCCTTTAAAAGCTTGATATGACTTGGGTAATGAACTATTGGGACAAAAACACTTGGGTGGGGTTTTAACATAAGCACCATGGGTGTCTCTTGATGTCCTTGGAAGAATCTCACACAGTTCATTGTTTAAGTAAATGACCTTACGTAGTTGAATTCTCAATATGGAAAGAGGGTACTTAATAAGATGTTTTGTATAAAAAACTTTTAATGGACCTTGATCTTTATTATCCCATATAATTATCTATTCTCTCAAGTTTTAGAGAACTACCTGATAATATTTGGGGGACCCGGGCAAAGGAGATACACAATGAGAGCTTCAAAAGTTCTTCTAATTTTTTAAGTTCTCAAAATTGATAGGCAAAAATTCTCTTTATAGGTAAGGAGGGGGATGGTTTAAAGGAGGTTGTATGTGTAGGTCTTCGGTGTAGCTCCCCAATGTATATCTTCCGCGTTGGGGTGTGAAAATTATGCTTCTGCATAGGTATGCTACATAGCTATGTTGCGTAGGTCGGCGACGTTGGGGGATGTGCATTGGGCTACATGGGTAAGACCTACACTGGCCTTTTGATGTGTAGGTGTCTTGTGTAGGTGTACTGTGCATGGGGGTTGGTCGAACCATCTTGGAAAACATACTTCTCCATATCGCGGGGGCTACATCCCCCACACCCCTACTCGGGATCATTTTTGGGCTTCGGTCCCAACACTTTGGGATAATTCCTTCACTACCATCACTAACCCCCATGAAAAATTTAGAGTTGCACCATGAAATTTTCAAGCTAGCTTGAGAACATTTTGGCAGGTGGAACATAGAAATCCATTCTGCTCCTTCTTCTAACATAAAGATGTATTTATACTTAAACACAACATTTGATGACTAAGTGGGGTCCACAAATTTAATTATGGAGATGTGCATGAAACAAATTCCATGGTGTCTACAAAATCCCCTTCTTAGAATTGGATTAATTCAAAAATAAAGGAATCATGTTCTAAGGTAAAAGTATGTCACTTCAATAAATTCCAACATCATTTTGTAGTCTTTGGACCTATGTCTAGTATAAAATGATGATATAATTTTTTTCCTAGGCCATGGGTCCTAGTGAGAATATTTTGACTGTTTCTATGGTCATATGAAAAAACTTACAAACTTTGTGTATTTTTAATTTTTATTGCTCAATATTGTCTAAACCCTATATAGTGTTAGTCTAGGAAGATGAGACTCAAATTTTGCGCATAATACCCTTGTGTGGGTTTCCAGCCTTGTGAGTACTATGTCTCTTTTTTTGGTAGTTTAATGTCATAAAAATTGGACTAATAAATCTAGTGATTTTGGTTGAACAGATTTTACCCTGAATTTTGAGATTAAAAATCCAAACAAGCCCGGATATCTAGGATGGTCCTGATATTATTTAGATAGTTCCAAGGGGAATCCCAAGTCATGATTTTTATGGTCACCAAATCTAAAATTGAATTATGAGAATAGTGGAGGCCTCTTGGTTGACCTCTATGGAATAAGGGAGGGATTGGTGATTGATTCTATGGATAAAATCCCATAATGGTCGAAGATGGTGGTTTTTACTATCTTCTTCTGGACCACTAGTCATCGTTAACCAGACGATTGGGGGTTATTATTGATTTGGAGGGCTTTCCAGCCAGCCTTTATGGTCGGGATAATACAGTGTTGACGGGACTCTTAGACCAATGAATTAGAGACCTAGTGTTGAATATCATGAGTTAGTGATTACGTACTTCAAGAGAATGAGGATCCAACTTGGGCAGCATCCCAGGAATTCATGGTTGAAAACACGAAGGAAGCCATTTGGAATGAAGGGATTTCATAGAAATAAAGTTCATGTATATATGAAAAATAAAAACAATGAACTTAAGCAAAGAAAAATCTTTTAGATGAACACATGCATGATTGATTCCCTTATCTTACTCTCTTTTATCAATTGATAGGGTCCTAATAGATGGGTAACACTATCACCTTTATTAAGGATTCACGTCTGGTTCATCATTTTTTGTTTCCCTTAGAATGTGTGTTCTGGTTTAGAATCACTACTTGTGGATGGTTTCTATCAGATTTATTTATAGAACCATAAACACCCAATGGTTCTGTATTAATAGAGACCTACTTTCCAAAGGTAGGTGTGCATTATGTTTATTGACCTATTATACTTAATAACTCACATTGGTCGAGAGGTTGGGATGTCGAGCTCATCACACCCTTTTGGGGGAAATTATTTCCGACTCTGAGACTCTCTTATAGATTTAAGATATGTTCATGAATCCTTATTAATAAACTAAGTGTAATGTATGTTTCGTAAGAAATTTTCAACCAATTATTAGCATGTATAGAAATTAGATTTATCTATATTTATTCAACATTATTAATCAATGGAAATACCTATATGTATTCAAGGTTCTCCATCAATGGTATCTTCTCATATACATCATAATGAATCTTTCTTCATTATTATGAAAATGATGGTTTTCTATGCCACTTTGCAGGGAATTCAAGAATTTATTGTCACCTAGGGAGACAAAAGTTTTTTTTATGATGGGATCGAATCCATAAATGAGCTTCCTACAAGTCCTTGTGAATGGAATTAGAACCCACATAGTTCAGTGCTACTTAATGGGACACATCAAACCTTTTAAGGTCATGTGATAAGGACCCAACCATACTATTTAAAATCATGTTGAAAGGAAATTTAGGTGTCAGGTAACTAGTTAAAGTCTTGTGTGGGACTTATACTAAAGCAACCCAAGGAACTAGTAAAGGATATGAGTTTCCAAGTTGGATTAGACCCTATTGGGAATGTATCTTATAAAGAATATGGTTAATTTTGAATGTTGGGTTTGATCCTTAGAGAGGATTTCTATGCATCCCACTTGGATGAGAACCAAATCCCACATAGTTAATTATGTCTCATAGGGGAGTATATCCATTTGAGAGAAATAGGTTGAGGATTACTCTTAAATAGGATGACTTTGTACCCAGGTCTATGAGAGATATCTTAACTCATGGAGATTAATGGGGGACTTATTTCAAGGTTTACTCCTAAGGAGGATTCCCAGATTAAGGGAATTATAGTTGGAATCCTAAAGAGTATGCCCATTGAGCTCAGACCTTAGATGAAGGCTTTATATGTATCCCAATTTTGGTAGGAATCAGTGTTCTCATATTTCAAGAAATGAGGTTGATTATTTATATGTTTTGATATTTACAAATCTCTAAACCCATGTGATTCATACTCGATGTGAGGAATAAGAGGATATGAAATATTCAACAAACCACACACTTTCTCCTCCACTGATGGAAGATGATGAGACTATGGAGAAATAAGCTAGGGTGATGGTGGATGAGGGTGCGAAGCAGTGAACCCTTTACTGTGAAATGAAAGTGAAGACCATTAGGTCCGAACCAACAGGATAGAGGATTATTATAGAAGGGATTACCTAAAATGGGTCCCATAGTGGAAGGAGAATATCATTCCCTATGAAAGGGAAAAGAATGTGTGATCCAAACTCTTCTTATTTGGGGACCAGAGGCTCCGGGTCATAGAGGTGAGGAGTGGAAGATTGAGTCCTATACATGGAATATGAGACCAGGAACTCTCCAACACAATCCTTAGGGTAAGGGTCTATGTGAACATGAATATCTAGATCCATAGACACATATAATATCCCTACCCACTGGTAATACAAGTGTTCTAAAACCCTGACCATAAATATCCAAATCAAAATGAGAGACAAACTAATGCACTTTTCCCAAAGTTTTGATAAATTAGGAGGTATTGGCAGAGGTTTCTACCTAGACCCTTTCAGATAAGGAATCCAAGGAAAAGTAGACCCTTCCCTTGGTGGATTAGAAGAGGCCTTGAAAGATGTATTGGGTAGGTTTTCCATGTATGTATGCTTCATATGAACCCTATGTAGGTCCTAAGAGGAACTAAAAGATGATTAACATGGGAATGATAATCATTTGAAAGCTTGATATTCCTTGGGAAATGAAATATAGGGATAAAAACACTTGGGTGGAGTTTTAACTTAATCACCCAAGGTGTCTCTTGATATCCTTGGAAGCATCCCACACATGTCTTTTCATAAAGAAAAGACTTTGCGTAAATGACTTATCTTTATGAGAAGAGGGAACTTAAAAAAATGTTTTGTATAAAGAAACTGAAAGGACCTTTATCATTCTTATCCCATATAATTCTCTCTTCTCCTGTGTTTTATAGAACTACTTGAGAAACTTTTGGGGACCTAGGAAAAGTATCTATGCAATGGTTACTTCAGATATTCTTCCAACTTTTTGAGTTCTAAAAGTTGGGAGCCCAAGGGTCCTATTTATAGGAAAATAGGGGGGATGGTCGAAAGGAGGTTGTCCACATAGTTATTCAGTGAAGCTACACAATGTATATCTTCCTCATAGAGGTGAAAAAAATTATGTTGTAGTGTAGGTATGATGTTTAGCTATGTAGCATTGGTCGACAACGTAGGGGGATATGCATTGGGCCGCACAAGTAGGACCTGCAGTGGCCGTTTGATGAGGAGGTGTGCTGCATAGGTGTACTGTGTAAGGGGGGGGGGGAAGGTCTAACCATATTGTAAAATGTAATTCTCTATACCATGGGGGATGCACCCTAACACCCCTTCTTAGGATCAGTTATAGGCTTCAGGCCAGTGACTTCGCTACCATCACTGACCCCCATGAAAAAAATGGAGAGTCGCACCATGAACTTTTTGATACATCTTTAGAACATTTTGGCTTGTGGAACATGGAAATCCAATATACTCCTTATTCCGACATATAGAAATATTTATACTTAAACTCCTCATTTGGTGTCTAAGTGAGGTTCACATCTTCAATTTATGGAGAAGTTCATGGAACACATTTCATGGTGTCTAAACATACCCAATTAGCCTTGTCACACTAATGAAAGAAAATGTATTGAACCATATAGATTATATATGACTTCATTATCAATATAATAATTGATTGACTCAAGCTCACCACAAATTCCTAAGTTAATTACTTGGTCACTTGAGGAACCTATTCAGAATTCAAGGATACTACTTTATTAGGTTGAAAGCCACATAGAACCCAATCCATTTTTAACTTTGGATGCCCAGTATGAAACCATATGATCCATCATGTAGTACTCTAGGATGTCTTGGATTCATACCTTGGGTAAAACATTGAAATGAAGGTTCAATGGTTAAATCACATTGGGATTAGTCATTTCTTAGCCATGTTTTACCTTGTATGAACTCCTTGGACTCAAAAGGCATCTTATTGAGCAATGAATTGGACTATGCACCCTGGATTACATAGTTACCCTTATCCAGGCTATAGTGATTACTGAGTTGGTGACCCTTGAGGGTCTACATTTCCTTGGTTGTTACCTTGGAACTTCATTATTAAATATCATTATTGGTTTCCTCATTTCATATTGGAACCTTCACTATTTCTAACATGTGACTTATTTATAAACAAGTAACAATCAATTAATAGACTAGTTACATCTTAAAATACCATCCAGATGTTAAATAAGGTACTTATGTATTTAGTTACATTGTATTTCTTTACATTATATATGAATTCCTATACACTATTACATTTTAATTTCACATTCCAAATGTTACAGAAACCATTGGTGGTGGCTCACTGAGATTTATCTCGCACCCTCTCTAGGTGTCGTTTTGTTCCCGAATAAGAATACATGAATACAATTCTAGATAAAGGGAAGAATACAACATAGAATACTTAATTGATTAATGTTTAGGATTGAGATTAATAGCAGATGATTGAGCCAGGGCTCAGGATGCTTGGGTTATTCTTTTTATTTTCTTTATACTTTTTTAGAACATGTTATTCCTGATTCCTTGTATCCATGTTTTCTAGTTTTCTAGTGACATGACATTTCATCATCAGTTTTTTCCAGTTGATAAAATTATTGTTATCATTTTTGGTTTATTACTTTTGTCCTCTTCACCTATTTATTTATGTTGTTTCCACTATTTACCATGGCATATATTTATCTATTGTGATACACTCTAGTAATGAGGTATTTTTTCCCCACAGACACACCCTAGGCCCTCACTGTTAGTCAAGAGCCTCTGGAATTTTTGGAGATGTGCTTGAGGCTATGTGGCCCATTATTCTAGAGGGTCCTATTTAGTTGTATCTTGGTCAAATATGTCACAATGTGTTATCATAGGAGGTTCTCTTATTTCTTTACTATTTGGATACAATAGATTGGAGATTAGGAATGCTATGGGACTGGGTCATAATCCATGCATGGGCATCGTAAACCCAAGTTCAGGGTAAAATCCAAGATACCCAAAATATAATTATTATTATGTATTTCCAATTATAGTTGACATTATTTCACCATTGGGTGATGAACATGTTGTGTTTTGGTTATTATTATTACTCTGATTGAGGATTTCTTCCATACTTGGCCCGTTGATATGAGCGTAAGGAGCATAGTTCATGCTTCCTTTTTGGAACCTAGATTTCCCATGTCATGCATATTTCAATGTCATATAGGTGAATTTCACTACTTTCATTTTTGTATATGCTTGTGATTGTTGAGTGATGTTGTGATAGTTGACTTATTCATGTGACATTCCTTGGTTGTGATTGAGTGATTACATGTCTCAATTCATGAGGTGTATGGGCCCTCATAGGATGGGATGAGTAATTTACAAAGTCAAGACATTATGCTATAAAAAAATGGGTGTCATTTTCATTGATAAGGTGTATGGGAACTGATTAAATGGGAATGAATATCCATTATAAAGTGAAACATGAAATTCAAAATGAAATAGTTTCACATCCCTATCTCACCTTGTCTTATTTAAGAAAGGTAATGGTGTGAACCTGGTAATTAAATGTAAAAAGAAATGAAACTTATACTTGAGAACTTACTAGTACATGGCCATCTATGGGGTAGTTTTGGTAGTATACCCTGGGTAGTGAAACCTTATTTGTTTATATTATGTATGTGTTGCTATCAATATTCTTAAATCCTGTTATAAGGAATGTTCTTGGAATTTGTATACCAATGATTCCACAATGTCCTCATATCATATTCTTGGAAGGTGGAGATGATCATGCTCCATATGTGGTGGGACCTGAGCCACCAGTCATACCTATAAGAGTTCCACTTGAGGCACAACTAACCGTACCTAATTTGGGAACTGACACCCATGTTCGTGATAGTTTCATACATTTGATGCAGTCCATGCATGGTGCTCTACAACTTTCACCTACGATGGCTGAATTGACTCGTGAGTTCGAGCAGCAAAATACTCCTATTTCCTCATGGGATAATAGTCTATGGGCTAATGAGTCTTGGCTATAAGAAATCCCGTCTATCTATGAGCATCTAGAAATGCCTCCATAGAAGAGGGAAAACATTTCTATATACATGCTTTGGGATTCAGACAATCATTGGTGGGATGTGGTTACCCAAGATGACCACTATCAAGAAATGATATGGTAAGAATTCAAGAATATTTTCTATGATTAGTTTTATCCTAAAACATAGTGAGATGATAGATCTTGAGACTTTATATATCTCGAGTAGGGTTCTATTTCAATTATGGAATATTTAGCATGTTTCATGGAGTTGATGCACTTTTCTCCCCTTCTAGTTGGTGACAAGATTTAATGTTCTAGATGCTCCGAGGATGGTCTTCAATACACCATCCATATGTAAGTGAATGTCTTTATCCTACTTAATTTTTCTAAAATAATCAATCATGCTCTTATCACTGAGTAAAACCTGAGGGACGAAAATAGAATTGGGAATAGAGAATTAGTGTTGTGGAAGGCCAATAGTTCTCTTGGTGGTAGGAAACGTTCACTAGAGGTTTCTCATTAGGCTAGTGACAACCCAAGTACCTATTTTGATAACTCCATGGTGTGTCATCAGTGTAGACGATGGGGGAACCTGAATCCTCATTATGATAGAGACCCAATGGAGTTCTAATATTGCACTCGTATGGGCAATCATAAGTGTTTTTGCTGGAACATTATATCATATTCAAGTGGAAATAGATATGTACCAGCTCCACCTTTAGGAGTGGGTTCTTTTGTGCCATATCAAGAGGGGAGTTGGAATAACACTAGTTGGTCTAGTCGAGGAGGAGGTTATGACTATGGACGCCAGACACCTGAACACCAACAACACCAATAGAGTAGTTATGACTGTGGTAGTCCAAATATTTCAAAATACCTTGGAAAAGGCCTGTTTAATGCACTACAACCAATACATGAGGATTAGGCTATGGGGCCATCTACAGTACGAGGTACTATACTAGTGGAATCTACTATAGTATCTTCTTTATTTGATACAGGTGATTCAAACTCTTTTATATATATATCTATCATGGAAAATCATGGATTAGAGATACAATTTTACTATGGTTTAATAATTCTAGAAACAAAATTAAGATTGTGTTCAGAGGGAACACGCTAATGTAGGGACTATTCCATGAGGTAGGTAGTTACCCATTATTTTGGAACCACTTTGTTCTCATGATGACATTCTTTGATATCATTCTTAGGATGGATTGGTTGGTTTTGTGTAACACCCTGATATTTTATGAGAAGTATATTTTCTTTATGTCTTATATTATATGCAACATCAAAGGAATCTTTCATGGGACACAACACTAGCTTGTCTTGCGTTACACGCAATCGCGACCTTCCTCGATAGCGTGTGTAGTGCGCAATACCGAGTTCCACTAAACAACAATATATTATTATAATATTATAAACTAGCCATTATGAATAGTATTAAATAAATTTTAAATTTTATAACATTATTATTCATCTTAAATATTTTCTAGAACATGTTATGAGAACAAAATAAATTTTTCGAGTAAAATAAGTATTTTTCAAAAAATGCAGTTTTGCCGCCTTTTGATAGCGCACCCACTTTAAATATAGTTTTGACATGTTTATAAGTTCAATTTGACAAAATAAAATTCTTCTTTAGAATTAGGATATAAAAATTCACTTTGGATAAATTTTTCATATTATTCTGATAACTTTCATATTTTAATGAATAGTAAAAACACGCTATATTTTAATTAAAAACAAATTTTTTCATCGAAATAATTTATATGGTTAAATTATAATATTTAATGGTTTTAAAGTATAAATAGAATATATTTTTACCATTTAATATAATGTATGTCATTAGTATTAATTTTACATTGAATTCATAGGTAAAAACATTTCAATCTTTGGCAATGTTTTAACTTTTAAAAACCTGTTTTCTTAACAATGAGATTAGTATTAAATTAATTACTACAAATTATGTGTTTTGAATTTTAAAAAATTGATTCCATATTTGGATTCAGTGGGTCCAAATTATGTTAATATTTTACTTTTATTTTTTTAGAGATTATGAATAGTAACTACGGTAATTTTTATTTACTGTAGTTAAAGGTAAATCGGGTAATTAAGGGTAAATATAAGATTATAAAATTACCCTAACACTTGAAAAAATACTATTGGATGAATAAAAGTCGGCCCATATCCCCTAAGGGTCAGACTATATTCATTTCATGGACTTTTGACCATGAAATAATATAATTATTATTAAAACCAAAGAAAGTGACAACATGTCACTCTCTTACATCTTATAAGTATAATAATTTTAATTTAGTGATAAAATTTATGAAACTTCAAACATGAATAGTCTCCAGAAATATAATAAAATTATCTACATCATATGAATTTATTTATAATTTTTAGGGATTAAATAATTATCATTAAGTATGACACAATAGTGATGTTGAAATTATTTTATTGATTGAAATATCAAATAAATGATTTTAAAATTATTAAAATAAATATTATATGAACTATTTAATGTTCTCCACTAATTTTCTAGATACAAATGACATGTAATGAATCTATTAAATATTTTAGTTCGAGCATATCTCTTGTATATATTTTATTTAAACTCAAATAAATGAATAGTGTCAAAATTGACACAATTGTTAATTTTTAGAAATTACATATTATAAAATTGTTTAAAAATCACAAAAAATATTTAAAATTTTTAAATTAAAATATATATGGTCGAAAATGTAATAATGTATACAATTATGGACAATTCACAACATATAAGTAATTACTTATAATGATTTAAAATTTAGAATATTATTACCACAAATAAAATTAAATAGATTATATAAGGATAAATCATGTTGATAATGTTTAAAATAAATTCCAAACTTATCTAAATTTTATTGTCTGATGATATTACAACCCTATGTAATCTAATCTTTGGATTTGAGTCATTTTTGGAGGTTTTTATGTGGGGTTGGAATTTATTATAAATTAATATTTCTTATAATTCCAAAGGTGCCCCTCTCCTCCCTTATAAAAGGGCACCTCCTTCCTCTCCTCCTCACACCACTTTGAGCATTCAAGCTCGGCCAAACCCTAGAAATTTCTCTTCTACACTTCCCTAGAAATATCCTAGAGGTCCTTCTCTTCTTCAAAGACCAATCTTAGTGCCCTAAGAGGAGATTTCAAAGAGGCGTGTTGAAGAAGAGGTAATATCCGTTACCAATTCTTTCAAATTTATTTCTTCTTCTATTTCTTCTTCTTTAGTTGTTTCATTATGAAGTAATAACATCAGTATCACTCATATACTGATATGTTATTATAAATATTAAATAACCCTATTTCACCTTCTATCCATCCTATGGAAAATGAAATCACTACGTGTGCGTACATACGGAATACCGTCTCCACGCCGTGGTGTAATATGTTTTCCACCACCACCTTACTTGGATGGGTATAATGGTGAAAAGAATAAATATATATGATTATTTTAAATTGATATTTACTATGAAATATTATAAATACACTTCAATACAATTCCACGATCATGGGAATGATATCATCCGTCGTGCGTACGTACGGCCTACCGTCTCCACGATGTGATGCGACTCGTTCTACATGATCTTCATTGAATAATGATTATATAAATTTAATGAGTAAATATGATATATATTACACTAATAACATTCTGGAAATTAGGTATCTATAACCTAAAAATAATAATAAGAATTTATCGGACAAAACACACATAAGAACATAAAGAAATAAACACCCGAATAACAAGTAGCAATGAAATATAACTAATAAGAAGCTCAGAATATGACCATATATGATATCATAACAATGAGTATGATTCTGGAATAATTCAATGACATTATTTAAATCATTATACAGGAGGTTCGGACACGTATAAAGCATATCAGACCTAAGGTAAGGGAAAATCTCACAATCTCATTTTTATCCGAGATTGTTTATACTTCAGAATTTACTGGGGAATATTTATCATCCACATCCATGTTTCCTCAATATGTAATATTATTTCCATCCTACTACAATTTTTTAAATCTAATTTTACCCATTGGTGAGTTTTTAGTAAAAGATATGAAAGGAATCTTTTGTCGTTTTAGTACGAGGTACTTTTTGACTTTTCCGGCCAAAGTACGAGAAGAATGTTTTTTTAACTTATACGACATGAATGTATTTTTATGATTTCATAGAAAATTATTTCCATGAAGCTTCATTTACAAGTTTTCAAGTTTATTTTTAATTAACTTCATTTAGTTTAAAATTTTATGACATGTTAAGAAAGGAAAAATGTTTTTGAATTAGAAAGGATATTTTCTTCAAGAATGGAGTTCAAGTGTTTTATCAAAATTATTTTCCATATAAGATAATATAGGGTTATGTTTCTATCCTTATTTTTACATTTATTTGATTATGTTATTATGAAATTAATTTTATGATGTCCTTTTATCTTATATGGATTATGTTTTGATGGCATGATGTTTAAGAATCCCATTTTTATTACATGGGTTATGCTATGATGTATAATTTATGATTTTGTGGCACACATAAGAATGGTTTCATTATGAGATGGGTGGGACCTATATCTCCCTCCAATGCATTGGGTAAAGATTTATATCTCATGAGATAGACATGGATGAAATGGAAAGTTAATCCGGTTCAGTGATACAGGACTGGAACGTGGAGTGAACTTGGTTCAGTAATGGACTTTGTCCACTATGATAGTCTTGGAAATGAGTATTGACTTAAATGAAATGATGTTTTATGATTATGTGTGTATGAAACAAAGTTTCATGTTTTAAGTTATGATTATTGGGATTACATTTCACCACTATGATTTATCCCATGTTATGATATTATGATCTCATTTGCAGGTTAAGATATTCAAAATGTTATGTTCTTATGAATATGATATGATTGATATTTTCTTTTGTTTACCCTTACTGAGCATTTGAGCTCACCCTTTTGTATGTTTTCTTTTCCCCAGGCCAAAAAGAAGGGTATTAAGTAGGATATTCCAAAAGGGAGTCTAGATATGATGAAATAAATGTGAGACAACGTAGATGATTTAGGAACTAGTTGTTTATGTTTCCCAATTTCAAAAGACACTATACCTATACGGTACTTTCATGGTTTTGTTATATGTTGTAATAAGTGTGCTTCAATTTTGAAGTAATAACAATGTATGTAAAGTATGGTTCGTTATAGTTGGTATCAGAGAAAAGGTATAGTCAACCTTTAGAAACTTGGATGTGAAAGCCCTAGTAAGAACCCTAAGGATATGTCTAAGCATTGAACACAATATTAGTGTTTTAGAAATGGCCATGAATAACCTATGATAAGACCTTAAGTGTAAAATTTTATTCTTGATTATGTGGTTTTCCTATTATGATTAGTGTTTCTCACACTATGCTTATTGGTTTTAGTCAATGGCTAAAACCCTAAGGAACCGTGTTAATGATGAATGTGACGGACAGTGAAATGATTGTCCCTCTGAGCAACCAAATGTTATGGGAGCTGGAATGAAAAATCTTGAAGCCATGTTTACACAACTTTCTCAAGTTATAAACCATGCAGGACTTCCAAACAAACAAAGGAAGGAGCAACATTCTGTTGAATCCTTAATGAGGCAGCGTCCACCTTCATTCAGCAGGTCTTTTGATCCATTAGTGGCTGAAAAATGGATTAGTACCACTAAAAAGATATTTTCAGTTCTAAAATGTTCTGAACATGAAAAATTCATCTTATCAGTGTATCATTTGGAAGGTGATTCTGATCAATGGTGGAATCTTATCAAGAATACGAGGAAAAGAGATGAAATTGAGTCCATGGAATGGGACGAGTTCAAGAAATTATTTTTCAATAAGTACTTCCATCGTATTCTTCGAACAAAGATGGAGAAGGAGTTTCTTGAACTGAAACAAAAGGATGATGAATCTGTTGGTACCTTCGAAGAAAATTTTACAAAACTTGCAAGGTACGCTTCTGTAATTATTATCCAACTTGAGAGTAAAATCGATCGATTCTTTAGTGGCTTAAAACCAAGTCTTCGAAGGGTGTTATCCATAAGGGACTTCAACAGCTATGAGGAAATTGTTCGATGTGCTCTCAAGGTTGATATGGAGATTGGAGTAACCCATCAGTCATATGGGTTTGATAAGAAGAGGAAAATGGAATTCAAAGGAAAATCTAAAGACCACACTAAAAAGAAGATGAGTTTTCCTTTATGCTCAAATTTTTTAAAGAAACATGGAGGGAATTGACTTAAATGGACAAGCAAATGTTTTAAGTGTGGAAAATAAGGTTATCAGGCAGTTGAATGTCGAAATAATGGGAAGAATATGTCTAATGATGCGAACAAAGAAAGGGATACACAAAATGCACCTCTTACACTTCAATGTTTCAAGTACAAGGAGATGAGGCATTATGCCAATCAATGCCCAAATACAAGGGTTGTTGATGATGATCGACGTTAAAAAAATCTTAAGGCCAAAGACAAAGGAAGGTCACATGCAATTAATATCGGCGATGTGGAGTATGATAACGAAGTAGTGAAAGGTACACTTACCATCCACTATAAAGTAGAAAATGTTTTATTTGATTCTGGATCCACCCACTCTTTTGTTTCTGAAGAATTTTCTAAGGGTATCACCGTATTACCTCAACAATTAGATGTTGATTTAGCTGTGACAACTCCTAATGGCACAACGGTCGCATCAAAAGTTTATAATTCTTCTCCAATTGAAGTTTGTGGGAAAGTGCTTCCTAAAAATCTTGTGATCCTTCCTATAGTGGATTTGGATGTGATTATTGGCATGGATTGGATTTCGTTATACGGAGCTCATATCAATTACCAAATAAGGGAAATCAAATTTAATATTCCCTATCAATCTACTATCATCTATCGATGCATGGATGAATATAACCTTACAGTGTAAATTTCTTCTATCTTATGGGTCTTGATTCCAATAAATGAAGGTTATTTATCTCAAATGGTTGGAGAGAAACTCATGATTAAGAATACACCCATTGTACGGGAGTTTGATGATGTCTTTCTGGAGGAACTGCCAGGTCTTCCACCAAATTGTGAAGTTGAGTTTTCAATAGAACTCATACCGGGTTCTATGGCCATTTCAAAGACACCTTATATAATGGCCCAATTGAGTTGTAGGAATTGAAGAAGCAACTCCAAGATAATCTTTATAAAGGATTCATACGCTCTAGTGCGTCATCTTGGGGAGCACCTATTCTATTTGTTAAGAAGAAAGATGGATCAATGAGACTCTACATTGATTACCGAGAACTTAACAAGATCACTATCAAGAAAAAATATCCTCTCCCACGCATTGATGACTTATTTGACCAACTACGTGGAGCTCAATACTTTTCCAAGATTGATCTTCATTCATGGTATCATAAATTAAGGGTCAAAAAAGAGGATATACCAAAGACAGATTTCCGTACAAGGAATGAACACTATGAATTTATAGTGATGCCATTTAGTCTTACTAATGCCCCTGCTATCTTCATGGATCTAATGAATAGAGTCTTTAGAGACTATCTTGATCAGTTTGTGGTAGTATTTATAGATGATATTCTTGTCTATTCAAAGATCAAGGAAGAACATGAAGATCACTTGAGAATTGTATTGAAGACACTGAAAAGGATAATCTTTATGCCAAATTTACCAAGTGTGAATTTTGGCTTCAAAAAGTTTCATTTTTGGGTCACATAATCTGAAAAGAGGGGATATCTGTGGATCCAGCAAAAACAGAGGTTATCGAAAGATGGTCGAGACCAAAAACAATAACTGAGATCCGAAGTTTTATTGGTTTGGCAGGATATTATCGACGTTTTGTGAAAGATTTTTCATGATTATCTAATCCACTCACCAGGTTGACTCGAAAATGAGTTATGTTCGTGTGGACGGAGGAGTGTGAAGATAATTTCAAGGAGTTGAAAAGAAGGTTATCCAGTGCACCTGTGATCACACTGCCTTGTAGTGGAGAAAGGTTTGTGATCTACAGTGATGCATCCAAGAAGGGATTGGGGTGTGTTTTCATACAAAAGGATATGGTGATAGATTATTCCTCAGGACAATTTAAAATCCATGAGAAAAATTACCCAACTCATGATTTGGAGTTAGCTGCAGTAATCTTTGCATTAAATATTTGGATGCATTATCTTTATGGTGAATGGTGTGATATTTATACAGATCATAAAAGTTTAAAGAATAT
This sequence comes from Viscum album, assembly GCA_963277665.1. Lineage (NCBI taxonomy): Eukaryota > Viridiplantae > Streptophyta > Magnoliopsida > Santalales > Viscaceae > Viscum > Viscum album. The sequence continues at coordinate 1,282,590,877 of OY728156.1, forward strand.
TTTCACACAAAAGGAGCTGAATATGTGCCAAAGAAGATGGTTGGAGCTGATTATAGATTATGACTGTTCAATTCATTATCACCCTGGGAAAGCAAACAAGGTGGCAGATGCATTAAGTCGACAAGACCATGCTAGCTTATCCATGATGAGGATCACAAAAGATCCAATATTTATGGATTTACAAAGGATGGATCTTGGAATTATAATGGAAGGGGAAAAATCTCATCTTTCTCAAATGAATGTTCAACCATCTATGCATGTGAAGATTAAAGAGGCACAAAAAAAAGATGTAGAGTTACAAAAGAAGGTGAGAAATGTTCTTGAATTCAACCTTGATTGTGATGGGATAATAAGGTTCCAGAATCGAGTTTGTGTTCCCCCCATCCTAGAATTAAAGAAAGAGCTGCTGGATGAGGCTCATAGGTCTTCATTCTCTATTCATACTAGAAGCACGAAGATGTATAGGGACTTGAAAGAGTACTTCTGGTGGGATGGCATGAAAAGAGATGTTGCTGAATATGTCTCTCGATGCTTGGTTTGTCAGCAAGTTAAAGATGAGAAACAAAAGTCTAAGGGGATGTTACAACCATTACCCATACCCGAATGGAAATGGGAAAACATCACTATAGACTTTTTCACTAGACTTCCTAAAACATCCAAAGGAAATAATTCAATTTGGGTCATAGTTGATCGTCTTACGAAGTTGGCACACTTCATTTCTATTAGGGAAGATTTCTCTCTGGATCAGCTTGCCAGGATATATGTAAAGGAAGTGGTAAGATTTCATGGAGTACCACTTTCCATTATATCTGATCGGGATCCGAGGTTTACCTCAAAGTTCTGGCGAAGTCTTCAGCATACTCTAGATACAGAGTTGAGTTTCAGCACTAATTATCATCCTCAGAAAGATGGTCAGTCTGAGAGAACAATTTAAAATCTAGAAGATATGTTAAGATATTTCTCTATGGATTTCAAAGGTGGTTGGGATCAACACCTACCTTTGGTGGAATTTTCTTATAATAATAGCTTTCACTCCACTATTCAAATGGATCCTTATGAAGCTCTCTATGGAATGAAATGTCGAACTCCAACTTGCTGGGATGAAGTTGGGGAAAGAAAGCTATTAGGACCTGATCTTGTTGATGAGATAGAAGAAAAGGTCAGATTTATTCAACAACACATAAGAGAATCTCAGATTCGACAAAAAATTTATGACGACAACTGAAGAAAAGACCTAGAGTTTGAAGTCGGTGATAAAGTGTTCTTATGAATATCTCCTTGGAAGAGAGTAATGAGATTTGGAAAGAAGGGAAAGTTGAGCCCTAGGTATATCGGTCCTTTTGAAATACTGGATCGTGTTGGGAAGGTAGCTTACCGATTGGCACTTCCACCAAATCTCTCTCAAGTTCACGAAGTGTTCCATGTATCTCGCTTGAGAAAGTATATACCTGATCATTCACATGTACTCATCTTAGAAGTTGTACCGCTAGAGTAAGATCTTTCTTATGAAGAACAACCGATAGAGATTCTGGATCATAGCGAAAAAGTTCTACGGAACAAGACCACTCGCTTGGTGAAAGTTTTATGGAGGAACCACCAATTAAAATAAGCTACATGGGAGCTTGAGGATATGATGAGGGAGAGGTATCCTCATTTGTTTTCTATGAAGTAACGAATTTCGAGGGTGAAATTCATTTTAAGGGGGATAGAATGTAACACCCTGATATTTTATAAGAAGTATATATATTTTTTATGTCTTATGTTATATGAAACATCAAAGGAATCTTTTACAACACACAACACTAGCTTGGCTTGCATTACACACAATCGTGACCTTCCTCGATAGCGTGTGTAGTACGCAATACCGAGTTCCACTAAACAACGATATATTATTATAATATTATAAACTACCCGTTATGAATAGTATTAACTGAATTTTAATTTTTATAACATTATTATTCATCTTACATATTTTCTAGAACACGTTATGAGAACAAAATAAATTTTTCGGGTAAAATAAGTATTTTTCAAAAAATGCAGTTTTGTCGCCTTTTGATGGCGCACCCACTTTAAATCTATTTTTTGACATGTTAATAAGTTAAATTTGACAAAATAAAATTATTATTTGGAATCATGATATAAAAATTTACTTTGGATAATTTTTTTATATTATTCTGATAACTTTCATATTTTAATGAATAGTAAAAACACGCTATATTTTAATTAAAAACAACTTTTTTCATCGCAATAATTTATATGGTTAAATTATAATATTGAATGGTTTTAAAGAATAAATAGAATATATTTTTACCATTTAATATAATGTATGTCATTAGAATTAATTTTACATTTAATTCATAGATAAAAACATTTCAATCTTTGGCAATGTTTTAACTTTTAAAAACCCATTTGCTTAACAACGTGATTAATTTTAAATTAATTACTGCAACTTCTGTGTTTTGAATTTTAAAAAATGGATTCCATATTTGGATTCAGTGGATACAAATTATGTTAATAGGTTACTTTTATTTTTTTGGAGATTATGAATAGTAACTACGGTAATTTTTATTTACTGTAGTTAAAGGTAAATCGGGTAATTAAGGGTAAATATAAGATTATAAAATTAACCTAACACTTGAATAAATCCTATTGGATGAATAAAAGTCGAACCATATAACCTAAGAGTCGGAATAGATTCATTTTATGGACTTTTGACCATGAAATAATATAATTATTATTAAAACCAAAGAAAGTGACAACATGTCACTCTCTTAAATCTTATAAGTATAATAATTTTAATTTAGTGATAAACTTCATGAAACTTTGAACATGAATAGTCTCCAGAAAGGTAATTAAATTATCTACATCATATGAATTTATTTATAATTTTTAGCTATTAAATAATTATCATTAATTATGACACAATAGTGATGTTGAAATTATTTTATTGATTGAAATATCAAATAAATGATTTTAAAAGTATAAAATAAATATTATATGAACTATTTAATGTGATCCACTAAGTTTATAGATAAAAATGACATGTTATGAATCTATTAAATATTTTAGTTCGAACATATCTTCTGTATATATTTTATTTAAACTCAAATAAATGAATAGTGTCAAAATTGACACTATTGTTAATTTATAGAAATTACATATTATAAAATTGTTTAAAAATCACAAAAATATTTAAAAATTGTAAATTAAAATATATATGGTCTAAAATGTAATAAATTATACAATTATGGAAAATTCAAAACATATAAGTAATTATTTATAATGATTTAAAATTTAGAATATTATTATCACAAATAAAATTAAATAGATTATATAAGGATAAATCATGTTGATAATGTTTAAAATAAATTCCCAACTTGTCTAAATTTTATTGGATGATGATATTAAAACCCTATCTCATATAATATTCATATTTGAGTCATTTTTGGAGGTTTTTAAGTGGGTTTGGAATTTATTATAAATTAATATTTCTTATAATTCCAAAGGTGCCCCTCTCCTCCCTTATAAAAGGGCACCTCTTCCCTCTCCTCCCCACACCCATTTGAGCCTTCATGATCGGCCAAACCCTGCCAATTTCTCTTCTCCACTTCCCTAGAAACATCCTAGAGGTCCTGGTCTTCTTCAAAGACCAATCTTAGTTCCCTAAGAGGAGATTTCAAAGAGGCATGTTGAAGAAGAGGTAATATCCATTACCAATTCTTTCAAATTTATTTCTTCTTCTACTTATTCTTATTTAGTTGTTTCATTATAAAGTAATAACATCAGTATCACTCATATACTGATATGTTATTATAAATATGAAACAACTCTATTTCACCTTCTATCCATCCTACGGAAAATGAAATCACCGCACGTGCGTACGTACGGAATACCGTCTCTACGCCGTGGTGTAATCTATTTTCCACCACCACCTTACATGGATGGGTATAATGGTGAAAAGAATAACTATATATGATTATTGTAAATTGATATTGATTCTAAAATAGTATACATACACTTCAATACAAATCCACGATCATGGGAATGATATCATCGCTCGTGCGTACGTACGACCTACCGTCTCCACGATGTGATGCGACTCGTTCTACATGATCTTAATTGAATAATGATTATATAAATTGAATGAGTAAATATGATATATATTACACTAATACCATTCTGTAAATGTGGTATATATAACCTAAAAAGAAGAATAAGAATTTATTTGACAAAACACACATAAGATCATAAAGCAATAAACACCCGAATAACAGGTAGCAATGAAATATTACTAATAAGAAGCTAAGAATATGACCATATATGATATCATAACAATGAGTATGATTCTGGAATAAGTCAATGACATATTTAAATCATTATACAGGAGGTTCATACACGTACAAAGCATATTGGACCAAAGGTAAGGTAAAATCTCACAATCTCATTTTTATCCGAGATTGTTTATACTTCGGAATTTACTGGGGAATATTTATCATCCACACCAATGTTTACTCAATATGTAATATTATTTCCATACTCCTACAATTGTTTAAATCCAATTTTACCTATTGGTGAGTTTTTAGTAAAAGACATGAAAGGAATATTTTGTCGTTTTAGTATGAGGTAATTTTTGACTTTTCCAGCCAAAGTACGAGAAGAATGTTTTTTTTAACTTATACGACATGAATGGATTTTTATGATTTCATAGAACATTATTTCCATGAAGCTTCCATTACAAGTTTTCAAGTTTATTTTTAATCAAATTCTTTTAGTTTAAAATTTTATGACATGTTATGAAAGGAAAAATGTTTTTGAAGTAGAAAGGATATTTTCCTCAAGAATGGAGTTTAAGTGTTTTATCAAAATTATTTTCCATCTAAGATAATATAGGGTTCTATTTCTATCCCTATTTTTACATTGATTTGATTATGTTATGATGGAATTAATTTTATGATGTCCTTTTATCTTATATGGATTATTTTTTGATGACATGATGTTTAAGAATTCCATTTTTATTACATGGGTTATGCTATGATATATGATTTATGATTTTGTGGCACACATAAGAATGGTTTCATTATGAGATGGGTGGGACCTATATCTCCCTCCAATGCATTGGGTAAAGATTTTATATCTCATGATATAGACATGGCTAGAATGACAAGTTAATCCAGTTCAGTGATACAGGACTGGAATGAGGAGTGAACTCGGTTCAGTAATGGAATTTGTCTGCTATGATAGTCTTGGCAGTGAGTCTTGAATAAAATGAAATAAATTTCTATGATTATGTGTGTATGACACAAAGTTTCATGTTTTAAGTTATGATTGTTGGGATTACATTTCACCACTATGATTTATCCCATGTTATGATATTATGATCTCTTTTGCCGGTTAAGATATTCAAAATGTTATGTTCTTATGAATATGATATGATTGATATTTCTTTTGTTTACCCTTACTGAGCATTTGAGCTCACCCTTTTTTATGTGTTCTTTTCCCCAGGTCAGGAAGAAGGGTATTAAGTAGGATATGCCAAAAGGGAGTCTAGATATGATGAAATAAATGGGAGACAACGTAGATGATTTATGAACCAGTTGTTTATGTTTCCCAGTTTCTAAAGACACTATACCTATATGGTCCTTTCATGGTTTTGTTATATGTTGTAATAAGTGTTCTTCAATTTTGAAGTAATCACAATGTACGAAAAGTATGGGTCGTTATATTTAGTATCACAATTTTGTATACTAGTATCGCCCAAGGTATCTTTTGCAACACGAGAGGGAAGAATTTATCTACATAAGGGTGATTGGGATGTCCAGGTTAGTAGTGTAAGACCAGAGCATCATGAGCTAGGTTGAGTAACCTCCCAGTTTGAAAATCTCTTTATAGAGGATCAAAGATTATATCTAGCTTAATTTACACCAGTAGTAGATCATTTAATGGAATTTTTTTTGATGAATGTTATAGATTACCTCCTCAGAGAGAGGTAGAGTTTACGATTGATGTTGGTTGGGATATAATCTAGTGTTCATTTCTCTATATAGGATGGAACGTACTGGTCTCTAGGAGATTATATTGTAGTTATAGGACTTGGAGTAAAATTTTTTTATATGTAATAACACATCCTCTTAGGGTTCACCCATGATTTTATTCAAGAAGGATGATGGGGACCTTCGTCTCATCATGTATTATAAGTGGTGGAACTATCTTAAAGTCCTGAAATGGTATCCACTACCTCAAATAGATGATCTATTTGACTGGATATAAGAAGGTAGGGTCTTCTCTAAGATCAAATTGAGTCCATGACATCACCAAGTTCGAGTAAGGCCATCATACATACCTTGTATAACCTCCCATAGTAGGTATGGTTTGTATGAGTACCTAGTAGTGATGCTCATCCATTGAAATTAACCCTCCATTTTCATGTCTCTATTTAATAGGGTGTTCCACCCCTATGTGTATTATTTTATCATAGTCCTTGTGGATGACAATTTGGTGTATTCTCACACTCATAGAGGAAATGACAAACACCTTGAGATCATTCTGAGTACACTGAGAGTTTATTAAAGTTACACCAATCTTTCTATGTTCCACTTATGCATCGAATAAGTTCACTTATTGGGTCATATTATCTTAGAATCAAGAATATGTATTGACCTTAAAAAGGTTAGTGATGTAGTATCCTAGGAGTATCACACGAACATGTTTGATATATAGAGTTTCATAGGGAATTTTGAATATTAAAGGCATTTCATACAGGAATCCTCACTCCTTTCTTCACATATCACTGGCCTTAAGATGATGGGTGTTATGTTCTTGTGTTCAGAAACCTGTAAGAAATCCTTTCAGCAGCTAAAAGGGAGGCTTGTCTCAATACCTATTCTAAATATTCCATAGCCATGAATAGGTTATAACATATTCTATGATGCATCTAGAATCTTCCTAGGAGGATTGTTGATATAGGAGGACCTAGTCATTGTGTATGGATCTTAGTAGTTGAGGTCTAATGAGAAAAACTATCCGATGCAGGACCTTGATCTAGAAGCAGTTTTCCATGATTTAAATTTCTAGAGAAATTATCTATTAGGTTAGAATTTTTTGGTTTACATGGATCACAATAACCTCAATTATATCTTTATATAGGGTTAATTGAACCTCAGACAATGGATATGGGTCAAATATCTTTTGTAATGGGTGTTTTGTGAGGGTGTAACTTGATGATGGATGTTTTTGTTGGTTCCAACATACCCTCAAAGTGGATCTTCAATAAAATAAAAAATGGATTGTGTGTGGTGGTCTTGGTCAAAAAAAAAAATTCACGCTGGATTATTGGGAAGGGAGATATTTCTTTCTGGAGTCACAACTGGTCTGGGTCGATTATTGGCTTTCCTGGTTGTCCGGTTCCTATGATCTAATTAAAAGAATCTAGTAGTTACCCATCTTTTATCAATGATGTTTTTGATGAAGATCAATGGAAGGTTTTTGACCTTATTGAGCTGAATAGGGATCTAGACAAATGTGTTTTCACTGCTTCAAGGACTGGTAATTTTCCCTCTAAGGAGTTTTGTGAGATCTCGTCTGTCCAGGTACATAATGATTGGTAGAATGAGATAATTTGGTGTGATATCATACCAACTAAGTTTAATTTTCTTATGTGGAGAATCAGAAATCAGGCTGTTCCTACTGATGAGAATGTGAAAAGGAGGGGCATCTATCTAGCCTTCAAATGTCACTGCTACAGTTATAGTAGGGATGAAAATTCTAACCATCTGTTTTTTGAGAGTGATTGGGGCTTGGCTGTGTGGAGTTTCTTTGGTGAATTCACACATATTTATGGTTCTGCTTATTATGGTTATTCTTTTTTGGATAGATGGTTTCATGGTATGAATGGTGCTAGCCCTGAAAGAATGGCAAGATCTGTGATTCTTAGTGTAGGGTGTTGGTGCATTTGGAAAGCTAGGAATAAATCCAGGTTTGAGGGTTTTAAAACCCATATAAGTTTGGTAATTTCCAGAACTAGAATCCTACTGCTGGATCTGGTTCATTTTTACAAAGTTTCAGGAGATGAGGCCTCTTTGAGGAAAGTGTAGGTGTGCTGTCCTGCTGTGGGTCATCCATCTCACATGAGGAAAGGGAATTAGGTTAGATGGTGTCCTCCTATTATGGGCTTGAAGTTGAACTTTGATGTCTCTTGTATTTGTGGTCTCATCCGGGGGGGTGGTGTTTTCCGTGATGGGAGCGGATATATTTTTCTTGCCTATTCTGCTTTCTATGGGAGTGGCAGTTCCATCCAAGATGAGGCCGAGGCTATGCTTATAGGGATTAGTTTGTGTGCCCAGAGGAATATATCTCTTTCTTATATTGAGACTGATTCAAAGACCATTCATGACTCAATTAATGGCAAGATATATCCTCCCTGGTCGATTGCTTATATTATAAAGAAATGCATGGGATGGATCGACATCAATGGTTTGTGGCTGTCTCATATTTGGAGAGAGGGCAATAGAGTTGTGGATTATTTTGCTTCTCTGAAGGTGGAAGATCAAGGTACAAATGTTGTGTGTTTTCATAGTATTTCTTATTTTGATTCGGAAGGGTTGGGGCTGATTAGGGGGGACCAGTTGGGTCTCCACTATTTAGACCACCTTAGTATGTTATTTTTCCCCTGCCCCAGCCTTGTTTACTGTGGTTTGTGTCTTTAATAAAAAAATACAGTTTGTTTGGTAAAAAAAAATATTGCCTATTTTCCTGGAAAGGGAAACATAGTTTCTAATGTGTCGAGTCAGAAAACTCAAGAACTTGACATACATGATTCTATTGATGAATGGAAATCAATGGCTCTCTTCTATGAGATGCATCTAGAGTTTCATAATATTCTTGAGAAGTCATACCTCTCATCATTGACAGTTACCTCTTCCCTCATTGAGAATGTGAATGGAAGACAATTTTCAGATCCTGAGGGCTTGGTTCTCCCTAAGGGCATATCTAAAGATAAAACACCTATGGATTGGTCCATAGAAAGAGATGACATTCTGTGCATACATGGGTGTTTTGGGATTCTTATAGTTATGAGAGAGGATTTGGTGGAAGGGTCCCATTCTTCTCAATGGGAAGTTCATCTAGGAATCACCAAAATGTATCCAGATATGCAATGCTAGTATTGATGGCCTATGATAAAATTGTTGATAGCATGCCTTACCATCAGGTGTTCCAGTTATCAGTAGGTGTAGGAGGAGAACTAGATACCTAAAATATTATTACAACTAATCCCTGTCCCAAAATGTAAATGGAAAGATGTTTCCATGGACTTTGTAGTCGGGTTGCCTAGGTCATTGCAGGGTATCAGCACTGTATGGATAGCTACTGACCATCTAATGAAAGTCACCCACTTAATTCCTATCGTGGAGACATTCATAGTTGATTAGCTCGGAAGACTATATTTCCATGATATTATATGACTACATGGGAGACATCGTACAATCATTTCAGAGAGGGATTCTTAATTCACATCATAGTTTTGGCAGGGCTTGCAAAAAGCTATGGGAACACAGGTGCATCTATGCATATATTTTTACCCTCATATTGATAGAATATCAGAATAGACAATACATGTTCTAGAGGATATACTCTAAGTAGGTGTCCTAGATTTCAATGGTTCATGAGAGAAGCATATCCCTCTTATTGAGTTAGCCTTTAATAATAGACTCCAAGTGGTGATTTAGATGGATCCTTTTGAGGCCTAGTATGGTAGGTTATGTCGTTCACCACTTTTCTAGCTAGAGGAAGGTGAGGAAACACTAGTAGGTTCTCATCTCATTCAGGAGACTTCGAATCTGTTTCACCTGATCAAAAATCATATGAATATTTCTCTATTAGGACATAGATAATATGTCGATCGCTATTGAAAACCTCTAGAGTTCATGGTTGGGGAAAATGTTTTCCTTTAGGTGTCACCCAAGAAATGGAATATATGGTTATGGAAGGATATTAAGTTTTCTCGTCACTATAGAGGGCCATTTAATATCCAAGAGAGTCAGGTTAGTATCCTATCGGTTGATACTAACTCATAGGTACCGTGCCATGCTCGATGTATTCTATGTTTCACAGCTTCATCGATATCATGCCAATCAGTCTCAAAAATTTGATCCAAATGATGTTGAGTGAGATTCCAATGTTACCTTTGAGGAGTATCCAGTACCCATCATTGAATTGAACACAAAGGCTCTATGATTCTAGTATTTCCCTCTAGTATGAGTGTTATGGAAGCACGACTACATGCAGGATGAAACATGGGAGATGAAGGCAGATGTATATTCTCAATGGCCAGAGTTTTTCTCAGATAGTATTTCACCATCCATGGAAGGTGAACTTGGGGAAGAGTTATTTTAAGGGGTTAAGACTGCAATAACCCTCTTTTTCACTCAAGTATGGATTTTGGTCTAATTCCCCATTTTTGACGTAATATGGATTCCTAGAGGGTTAGTGAAGGTCTTGAGGGTGTTTGGGTATTTTTAGATCTTGAAACCTAGATTTTTGAAAAAAATGTCCCTCACACATGTTTAGAGTAAACCATGCATGTAGGGCGTACAATTAGACATAACCATGTAGATGCTCTAAATTTTAAGGCAGAGCCATCTCACATAGTTGGAACAAGGTTTACTTAACCATGCGTCTTAATAGAGTGGTATGCCCCTTTCTCAAGGTACCCGTTCATGGTTTGTGTATGGTTTGGAAAAGCATGCATATGCTAAATTTTGGTTAATTTTACCATTTTACCCTTAATGATGTAATTTAACACCCTCCTTTATCCTATATGATTTTCTAGCAAGATGAATCCAATTTTATTTTATTTTGGATCTTTTTGAAGGCTTGAGATAGGGATCAAGAGATCTCCTTCATTCAGGATATGTTAGAGCTTCTATTTGTCATGCTGGATGTGAAATAGTAAATACTCTAGTCCGTTTGAGCTGTTCTTCGTCTCCCTTTCCCTTGACCAAGTTATTGAGGTGTGATAGTTTTTACCTTTTTCTTAGATATTCTTTGATTGAAGCTAAATCATATGCCAATACTATAGGGGGAGAGTCCTATGAGCCTAATGTGGGTGGTCTATAAATCATCCATCAGGTTCGTTGATTTTAGAATTATTGTGTGGGGCCTGCCGATTTCATCAGGTGTCATTTATTGAATTTATAATCTATGCTTATAATCACTTGAACCACATGGATATTTTCTTTATAAATATGAGATTATATGTTATTAGTTACATCTAAAACTCCATCTATTCCATGTAGTATGTTATGCCATAATTGTTTTTTTAGTGTTTTGACATATTTGAGCCACCGTTCGGGTGTGGATTGGCTAGACCATCCTAACAGTAAGCTTTTATACATCAAATTTCTTGATTTTATTGTTAATTTCATAATGAAAATTACAATATATGCTCACCACATGACCCACCTAAGGTATGTTCCTCAATTAATAAACTTATGTGAAATGGAAATCAGAATGTATATTAAGCATATGAATTGACCTTTTTAAATGTAATTGCATAATATGATGCCTGTATATTGCACCCCTTACCATGTTAATGGATGGTATAAAAGTAAAAATTGATCATTAAAAATTCTCTAAATGGATTAAATTAAGGGTTTTAAAAAACATGGCCTTGCCACACAAATAAAAGGAAAGGTTTGATCCAAATGATCTTAATGACTAATTATGACTTGATTAAATGGTTTCATGTCCAATTATCCTATTCAAACAAATGAAAGGAAATGGCTTGAACCTTATGAATTATATATTAAATAATTATCAAAATAGGAGTGGCCCGACTCGATCTCACCTTCGATTCTTGAGGGTATTCCTTGAGCACTCCAGGACCCCATTCCGAATTCAAGGATACAACTTTCTTAGGTTGACACCCACCTAGAACCGAATCCTTGTCCAACATTGGATGCCCAATATGACACCATATTATCCCTTATGTAGTAATACCAGATGAATTGATACACTCCTTAGATCTATCATTGAAAAGTAGGTGCCATGGTTAAATCCCCTCAAACCTAGTAATTACCTTGCCTCGTTTTACCTTCGATGAACTCCATGGACTCAGTAGGAGTTTTATTTTGGAATTCCATGGACTATGCTCCCTATATTACAATCTTATCCTTAGCTAAGATACAATAATTATATATTTAGAAACCCTTTAGTTCTATGTTTCCTTGGTTTTCACCTAGGAACTTCATTATTAAATATCATTATAGGTTACCTTGTTACATCTTGGAACATTCAATATTCCTAATATGTGACTTATTTATAAACTAGTAATAATTAATTAATGAACTAGTTACATGTTCAGATAAAAACTGAGGGAAGAAGTAGGTAATGTGGTATTTAGTTACATTGTGTTTCTTTACATTATATATGTATTCTTCCACAACATTACTTTTCTATTACATAGGCCAAATGTTATAGGCACTATCGATGTTTTCCCACTAAGATTTATATCATACCCTCTCAAAATGATGTTTGGTACCTGGGTAAAATTACATTATTATAGGTGTTGATAAAGGGTATCATACGACTTCAAACACTTAGAATCTTTCTATTTAAGATAGATCTTAATAGAGGATGATCGAGCCAGAGATCGAGATGTTTTGGGTAGTATTTTTATTTTCCTTATACTTTTTTGGAACATGTTATGCCTGCTATCTTTTAGCCTTTTTTTATATTTTTCTAGAAATATGACATATCATCATCAGTATTTCTAGTTGATACAGTTACTGTTATTCTTGTTTATTTATTAATTTTTTCTAATTCCACTGTTTACTTATTTTTCTTCACCTATTTACTTCCTTTTATATTTATCAACAATGCTATACTATTGTAATAAGGGAATAATATCCCCATGAACACACCCTAGGCACTTGCTACTAGTTAGTAGGCTCTGACAGTTGGGGAGATATTCTTGAGGTAATGTGGCCCACCAGGCTCAGGGAACCTATTAAGTGGAATTTGGGTCTTGAACATCATAGACCAAACCTAATGGCCTCAATCAATGTGAGCCTCATACCAAAATGGATATACTCAATGTTAGCTTATGAAGGCTCCTCCCCTTTCACATGTCTCTCTTTGGAAAGAAACCCAATAAAATTTCCAAGGCTACTTTAGTGGGGACCTCTACCAACACGAGTAGTATGAAAAACCTAATCACTAAGTCGACCCCTGTTTACAAAACTCTAATCAGCACTTTGGCCATCACGAGTGGGAAGTAGTCACCAAATTAATACCTAAGACACATCCAACTAGAACCTCGTGCCCCTGTGCCCATGTTTCTCAAGTATGATGGCTACACCATCTAATATCTCAGGCCATGCCAACAACACGATGGCCCTTCCACTTCTACCGAATTCCATGATGTCCAATCGATGGTAACCACCACCCAAATAATCTGGGCCAATCCCATCCAAATGACTAATGTCAACTAAATCCCGATGTCCATGCCACCACAATTCCTCAGGCCAAGCCCATCATGATCCAATGGATCACATCTTATGCCAAAATTCAGAAGCAATCACACATATATAATTCAATACCAATTAAATAATAAATTCAATGTAATTGAATTGCATATATATAATTCTATAATAAAACTCAGTACAAAAATCTGAACAATTAAATTTTAAGTAAATAATTCAATATAATTTAATTATTCAATTTCCACTATAATAAACAACTAAAATGAAACAAACAACTCAATTCAAATAAGAAACACCCCAAACTAACAACCTAGGTGGTTTAATACCTCTATACCATAATCATGCACATAAATATGGCTTGTTTATGCCCAATGATATCCCATAAGTTCATACCATTAATTTAAAATTAAACAATAGGGTATATCTCAAATAACAGGTGGTGCACTAAAATATTCACCCCAAAAATGACTTCGAAAATAGAAGGAAAGGAATACACCAACTACTTTGGAGTTGTAGACGTAGAAAAGTTTGGTATTAGACTCTAACTCCAAGTATTTTAGAAGAAATAATATATTCCATCAAACTCCATGAATATAGGGAAAATGGACCCCATAGATTTTGTGGTCCATGAGGTGAGATAAAAAATAAAAAATAAGCAAGGATGAGGATAGACATACCAAAATGGTTTAGACTCACCTAACAGTGGATGAAACAAATCTTAGATGAAGAAGGGGGAGGAATCCCTAGCATAATAAGGAAAAGGAGTAACTCCATTCTGTGTGTGCGACCAAGGAGGAAGAAAGGAGGTGAAGAAGAAAAAGGAAAAATAATATAGGGGGAAAAATAAATTTTCACACATTTTTACGGCCACATGGTAAGCTCTCATGGGTTTCTTAACTGTACAACAATCATACAGTCTATATTGATGAGGTACTGTCTATATGGAACTACCCATGAGTCATACCGAATGAGTTTGTTTAATTATGAAAAAACCATGGAGAAGACTAAAAAAACTATAGAAAAGACCACATTCCCATGAACCTCCCTGATACATTTTACCCAAACTATGCATTACTTCAAAAATACAGAGCACAGTTAGCTGGAAAAGGCTACTGAGTTTACCCAAAACCATGCACCTTGACCTAAAACACTAAAAAATTGTCTTCGTGCCTCCAAATCACCCAAAACCCATCCTAACTCCCAAGTCACTCTAAAATCATCCAAATCCATCCAAAAAATGATATTGGGTTGATTAAACCAACTTAATTGAGTTATAATGATTGAAAAAAATTCGTTATATGCACTAATTCGAAATTTCAAAATGAGAGAGGTTTTTGACCAAATTCAATAACCCTAGATGTTACATATTCCAACACATCAGATATAAATTATAGGATCTTTGAGACTGTATTGAGTACACTTCAATTACTTTATATCTGTACCAAAATTTTAAATTGAATCTTTTTGAATTTGGAGGATTTATTTCATAAATATGTTATTTTCTATGGAGAGAATTTTAGTGGACCTAGGGAAGGTTGGGGTTGTAATGTCTTGGGAATAACCCATGTAAATATTTTAAATCAAGAGTATACTTGGTACTATAAGGTATTATCAACACTTCATCTCAATCATAACTTTTTAGTATTAATGGGGAAATATCTTACCAAAATGATAGTGAATTTATAGTGGTCAAATTAGTGTGAAAATTCCTTCTTAGAGATAAATAGTAGATTGTCAAAAATTGCAATTTTGATTATTCAAGAGGATATGATTGTATATAAAATTTATTATGATGCTTAAAGTGTTGGGTTGTGAGTTTCATTATTGCGTAGAGATATTTTATTCATCTATGTGTCATGTTAGCTATGACCCCATAATAGGAACTACACAATTCATGACTTATAGTTGGTAGTTTTGGACTATGAACTAAAATATTGGCAGAACTATCTCTTTGGTGAGAGGTCTATTTTATAAAAAAACCATTATAGCCTATTATAAATATTAAATCATTGGGAATGTAATATCAAGTAGATGAATTTGGTGTATTTTCTATAGATATTCAACTTGGACATGGCCTATGCTCCTTGGAATGGTATTGTTATGGATAATGACCTTAGTACGAAGACTCTAGAAATGAAGGATCATCAAATCGTATAGAGATGTGTGATTAAAATCATGGGTTTGGAAGATATTATAGAAGACTTTGGGTACCCATTTAATACTGAGTATGACATATCATCTGAAGACAGGTGGAAAGTTAGAGTGGAAATTCTTGATTTTAGAAGATATGATTTGGGAATGTGATCTAAAATTGTTTGGAGGTGGGATGATCACCTAGCCTTGGTTGAGTTCATGTACAATAACAAAATCTAGGATAAACTTTATATGGAAAAATATTTGGATATTTATGGTTTTCCTAGTATCTCATTTATGGTTCTTTATGAGGTGGGTGAAGTAGAAGTTGTTGGGATGGGTATGGTACATGATTCCTCTAAGAGAGCTAAAATAATTTTTATGTGATTAATCACTAATCATAGAAGGAAGTTATCTCCCACGAATAACAAGGGTAAACCATGGAGTTCTCAATGGGTGAATTTTTTTTGTAGTTGAAACCATGAAATGGGAATAAAGGGCTTCATAAGAAAGGGAATCTAGTATTGAGATTCATTAGACCCTTCAAGTTTATGAAGAATATAGGTACAACAACCTACTATTTAGATTTTTCTATATGGTATAATGGTATGCACAATGTATTTATGGTCTCTAAGATTTGGAGGTAACTAGATGATCTTATACATGTGATCGACTAAGAGGATATTGTGTTATAGTTGGATGCATCATTTGTGGAGCACTTGGTGAAGATCATAGACCTATGTATGAATGTATTTTGTCGGTAGACAATTCCACTTTTTAGAGTTCTATGGAAACATGTAACTATCCAATACATGACATAAAAGTGTGAATAAGATGAACAAGTTCAATTTAACGAGTTGTTTGATAAGTAACTAAAGAAACACTTCTTGAGGATGGCATGCCTTTAGAGGGGGATATTGTAATGGTATATTTTTTTCGAGTACACTAGGCCTTAATTTTATCCTTATTTACAAGTTTTTGAGTTTTACACTACTAGGATGAAGTCTTGGGTGGGTCATAGTAGGTGTGTATAGTTTTATAGGCCTAGATGGGAAATCATAATTGGTCCATTGTTATGGGAAACCATGTGGATCTCCCCAAGAATTTATGTGGAGTTCATAAAAATAAAAGTGTGAAAAACATGATCTATACATGATTAGATCTATCTTTTTGAATTCTACTAAAATATTATGTATATTAGGGTAGATTTGAAAACACAGTTAGTACATAGTTTACCAAACTATTTACAAAAACTATGAATGTTACGAGAAGATGCAAAAATTAATGATATTTATCTTCCATAATTATTCATATTTCTTTTAAATCTACCATTTTTACCTATAAATAAATCATATATATTAAAATTCATGGAAATATATATGGATTTAGACATCATCTATGAATATAATCTTGGGTAATTGATATATTGGTGTCAGATTTAGAGTTTTTATGGACTTCCATCAATCAATCTCAGATCGAGAAACATTGGAATATCTCTTGAGGTTTGTTGGTCTGTACCTAGTTACTCTATATTTGAGTCATATTGGATATTAATTTAGAACCTCTATCTTATTGAATTGATATTATCTATAAGAGTTATTAGTGTTTGGGTTAGATATGGTTGGTGTTCATTATGGATCATGTTATGATTCCTTTGAGAATATTGGAATTAGGCATCAATGAGCATGAGGTTGGAAATGATTAATATACTTGTAATGTTTTATATAATTTATGGTATGGTTGGTTTGTGTATGTTTGTAATGTAGACACACTTTCATTTTTTCTATGTTGGCATGTGTGGGTATCCCAATAGAACCCTATTTAGTTATAGAATATATGATCCATTCTATGTCATCAATTACTTATGTGATATCTCATGTCCCAGGGGTTTACATGTTGTGATATATTGTTCACTTCTATGTTATTCCTTCAATGTGGTTTCTTAAAAGATAGTGAAATATTTATTCATTATTCATGTTTATAGGTATCCTTGAAGGACATAGCCAACTCCTTTGAGGGGTATCGTAGATGACATGAATCATTAGTGATAGATCTAAATAGGATAGTTAGAATATTAACATGTAATGAACAATGGGAACACTATATATCCATTTTAAGAGTGTCCTATATTCCGATATGATATACCAATGGGGAACATCCTTATATATGAGAGAGTTTCCACTGATCAAGTGTCCTAGGTGTGTGTACCATCACGAGAGAGCAGGTAACCATGATTCATGGGTAGGAAATTCCCTTGAAGGTGGGTGTGGATATGTTTAATAAAGGCTGTTTATGATTTCTTTGAAAGGTGGATAGAGTTTCATAGGATGAAAGAATTCATGATATTGAATAAATATCACATTCTTCATGTACAACACCAATGCAGGTATGAATGATGTTCATGGAGTATTTTTTAGAAAATTTTCACTTTGTAAATGGTTGTTTATATTTTTTCTGTGAACATTTAATTTTCCATCATGTCATACAATTATATATATAGATTTAAAATCATGTTAAGGACACTTTTTTTGGAATCCTACTAGGTTTATACTCACACCCTGCACCTAAATCTTGATGCACATGCAAATTTCATGATCAGAAATATGGAGAAGGGTAATGGCTCTAGGATAGGCTGTCGAGGAGCCTAGAGCTGTGAGATAGACATAGTATTGTGACTGACTTTATATGGTTTAAAAAAACTTTTATTTATTACTTTTTCCATTAGTATGTTAAACTTGTTGTACTAAAACACTGGGGGTCTATTTTATTACTCATATATAACCTAGAATGAAATTTTTGGTTTCATTGATTTTATTTTATTTTATACTATGATTTATTCTATTATATTCCAGTGATGGATATTATTACTGAGGGTATAGTCTCCCCAAAATACATCATACCCTGGCCGCTAGTTTGCCACCACTTACATATAGCGAGTCCCATACGAGGTTTTGTGGAACCTTAGATTAGGCCAAATAATTCAGCCTAAGTTTTTATAAAGGGGACATGAAAACCATCTCCATTATTTTCAACATTTTATGTATTTTATTTTTAAAATGAAAACCCTAAACATTAAGGAATTTATATTTGTCGAAATGTCACTCAAAACTCAACTAAAAATGATCCCCTGATCTACCCATATTAAGCCTCTAATTTCCAATATATATATATATATATAATGAATACCATCCTATTTTTTTCCTCCATATTCATTTTTATACACTGGGTATCTTTTTAATTCTAGCAGGAATCCAAAATTTATCATTTTGATGGAACCTGTGTCAAGGAATGAATTCATTATGTAAGTATTTATAATATTATCCATAATTTTCAACTGTGTTGTCATGTAATATGTTTCTAAATCATAATATTCACTATAATTATGTTATTTTAACATAATTATCTTCTAATAGTATGATAATACTATTATATTACACTAAAATCTTAATCACTCATTAGTATAACATATTCTTTTTTGGTTCAATTAAAAAACCTAAATGAACAATGTAATACCAACATCATCATTCTGAGCATGAATAAGTATTAAGAAAAAAATAATGATAATATATGATATTAAGGAAAACTTTATTTCATGAATATGGTTCTATAAGTATGATATAAAAATGAATGATCATTATAAGGTAACTAGTGGTTATCGATAAATAACCCGAAAGAAGCTCATCTTGCTTTCCATTATCTTGAACTGTACCCATACCATGCATAAAATGAACAAGGGAGAACATGAATGATTTAAAAACCATTATTTTTCTTCTATTATGAATATAATAATGATGATCATGGTATTAACTAACATGTATTGACATTTCCATTATGAACCATGCTTGAAATAATCAATATTACAAACATTTGATGATGAAAATAAAACAATACCTACCTAGTTTATGCGTAATGAATAATAATAATTAATTTTTACATAAGTTAATAGACATAAATAATTTTTTTAAGAAGTTATTATTATTATGATTACTATACAGGAGGTTAAATCAATTTTTTGGAAGTTTTTAGTAAAGGTAATGGTTTTCTTAACAATCCCAATTAGAAACTGTGATTGTTAATGACTAAATTATAATATGAAGATGTAGTATGAAATTTTAATCTAAATACCCATATATTTTATTCTCTTATAGTTATTAATGGGTTTTATAATTATTATTAAACTTTTATATCCAATTGGTTCACACTTAAACCAAAACAATGCTTGTAGTGAGATTGATGTCATATCTTCTATTCAGTTAATAATCATTATCATATATCTCCATATTCTTAATATTTATTTATAGACCTCCTTGAATATACATATATTATTACTTAAGTTAATTATTTATTTATTTTTTACTTTATTTACATATGTTTTAAATGAAAATTTTTAAATACATACAATAAGGTTACTTTTCCTTTATCTCAACTTTCTTGAGAAAAATGTTATAATAATATACTTTTCAATGAAAATTACCTAAAATAAAATTTCCATGGTGTTATTAAATTTAATTAAAATTATTAATTTCATATTTTTATAGTTTCCTAAATTTAATTTTATTCCTTCTATTTTATAAATTATTTTATTTTAAATTAAATGTTATTAAAAATGTAAAGGGTATTTTTTTATTTCTAAAATTAATTATTAATTCTATAAAAATGAATTTTCTTTATTCATGACACCCCTTATTTATCATTATGTTTCTTTGAAATGTTATCTAATAATAACATCCAATTCCAGTCATTGGATGGCCTATGATCATGATTTTTTAAATCTTATTGGAATCACACTATCTCTCTTGTGTTAAATAAGTTTGATGAGATTTTTCACATCATAATGTCCACGTGGAAAAAATATATTTAGTTTATAATTATTTGATTAATGAGTTATATATATATATATCTAAAATTTATTGGATAATATTTTATACCTAATGGGATCATAATGGGACATGTATTGTTATGTTAACCCAAAAAAGGTTTTGGGTCAGGGGTGGTTAGCCTAAGCCAAAAAAATGTTATGGGACATGGGTGGTTAGACTAAGTATACTATTTTGTTTATGGTGGTTAACCTAGACCGATATGATGTGAATTTAATAGTGCTTGACCTTGAAATATGTTATTTTTTCTATGATAATGTCCATGAAAAATCCTTATGCTATGAAACATACTTATGTTATGCTATCATGACTCATAATTATTGTCTCCTGTTTATGAAATCCTATGAAAAATGTATGATGTTATACCAAAATACAAATTTCATAACTCATGTTTTATGATAAAGTTTTATTAGTAATTATTCTCTTATGTAATATACATTTTACTTGACCAGGTTCTCATACCTATATGCTAATATTATCCTCAACTTTTATCTTCAATTGACATCACATATGTTCATCCCTTTCTAGGAATTTGATCTCACCCTCTCCAATGTTACAATTTACCTAGGTTATAAAGAAGTGTATTATGTGTGATTTATCAATAGTGTCATCAATGTGATGAATATTTTATATATATGTTAAATAATGGCTTTAAAATAAGATTACTATATATCTACTCTCTAAAGGCACTAAACATATAGGTTCTGGGTAGTGTTTTATTATGGATGTAATTAATAATAATTTTAAATGATGTAATAAGTATGAAAGTTATTCTCAGTTCACCAAAGTTGGTATCAAAGAAGGGTTTATTTATTTATTTTGGATTTATTATGAATAATAAGAGGATAGATACAAATATAATCATTAATTATCCATAAGTAATGTAGGATGAACATAATATGCCACTTGTTAAAATGAAGTTGTCATGATTTATGATATATTTGGATTTATTTTCTAAATCATAGATTAATTTCCCATATTATTATTGTTATATACTAAAGATATTAATTTAATTTTTAATAAGGTACCAAATACAAAATCATGATATTTGGGTTGTGATAGGTACTCTTAAAATCAAAAACATCATATTTTAGTGTAGCTTAAGGAATTATTGTTGACTCATTAAGTCACATTACTTCACTTGTTTCAAAAACCAAAAAAGGGTAATAAATAATTTTATCTAACATAAGTTTGATATTTCTAGTATATAAAATTGTTTAAGGAAAATACCAATAATCTACGGTTTTATGAAATTTCAATGGTATGAGGATTTTAAAATATTAGAAGACATTACAAATTTTAAAATATCGATGGATTATTTTTTTATTATGAAAATATATATATTAGTTTTTTTATTTCAAAATAGAAAATCTCTATAGTAGTGATGAGTCTTCTCATCATATGATATAGAGAAATGATGAGTCCATAATAGGATGGAAAATGATATACTACTGATTCTATTTCAATAGACCCTGAGGTATATGAAATCAAACAGCTAAAGTTTGTTACAATTATACATATAAATAGAGATTCACCCTATAGATCTGAATAACAACATGAAGCCTAAAAAAATTGTTTTCAATGTTACTGTTCATTTGAAAAATTCAAAACCTATTGTTTCTTGAGACCTTCCACTCAGTGAAATATTTTTCATTATATGTTTTTATACTATAAGCTAACATTATGTAAAGTATACCTTGTAATGATCTTGATATTTCAGTTGTAATCTTTATAAACCAAACTACCCATTATAGTAGTAGGAAAACCGAGATACCAGTTAATATAGATGGATATAATGAGCTAAAAGTAATTACTGAAAAATTACTGATCCACTATTATAGGTAGTTGGTGAACCAATCTATTGGTTGTTGAAGTTGGGAAATCATAATCAAGTAGATTGAGGTCTCCCAAGGTAAGGAAGATAAATAAAAGATTCAAGATTTAATAAGTGGATAACATTTGATAGATTTACAATTGAGGATACCATATACCAGGTCTACAGATCTACATTAAATTCAGTTTAAAGGTGGAGATTTTAATAATATCCACTGAAGGAGTATGTTGTTTCTGACCAAAAAACTATGATTATTTTTTAATCTTACTCTGTATCATTTATGGAATTACTATTAATATAATTATTATTAGAGTTTATTGAATAAATTTAATTTAAATTTCTATTATACTAAATATTTTATAAAATAATTATTGTGAAATACCTAGAGTTTTTAATATTCCATTGTTCATTTTCTGTTCACTGGTAAATTGAAATAAAAATACTATCATTTTAATTTGATATTGTGGGTTTATAGGATTTTAATAACGTAGATACATTTATCTATTGATGAGGTTGAAAATAATTAGTTTATTTTAAACTATAATTCAACCCCACATATATTATTCCTTCAATACCTTTACAATATTATATTTTATATCAGATAATGTATATATATTTTGAACCAAACCTAGTATTTTCCATTACTTGATCAGATTTTTATATTCCAGTTTACTTACCCCTTACAGTATATATATAATTTTTTTACGTATGGAATAGATAAATATAATATCCATTGAAAACATAAATCCAAATAGACCACCTATGTTTGATGGAAATTATTATTAATATTGGAGAGATATAATTGAAATATTTTTTATTAATACTACAGTTGATAATTGTATTTTGCTTGTTACTCACTAAACAACATCAAAGCAAGTAATTTTAACTTTTTTAAGAAAGAGAAGAACAAATTTTAGTTTAATTTCAAATTTATATATATATTAAAATTTTTTATTTTGAGAAATATATACAATCATGTATCTTCATGTATCACTTATTTAGGTATTAGGATGAAACTTGAAGTTACTCATTTTGAAACTTGAAATGATCTTGAAACCAAAAGATCAATTCTAAGAGCATACAGTCAAACCTATGATTGTATAAATGGTGAATATTTATCTCAAATTCATTAAAGATTCACGAATACTATTAATAACCTAAAATAAATTAGATAAAAGGAATTATCCTATGATCAACTTATTTAAAAAACTATAAAAATTATATTGAAAAAAATGTAATAAAAAAGAATAACCATAGATTATTTAAATAACATCAATATGTTAGGTATTTATGAATTAATTTGAAAAATCATGTATTATGAATTAAAATTTAAAATATATACTAAAAATGAATGAAATAAAGGTGGATTTTATTTTTCAATTACATATCAAAGAGAAATTTCCAAAACAAATTTTATGACATACACAAAATATACTGAAGGAGAACCAGTTGATGGTTAACTTGTTAAACTAAAAATAATAATATTAGAGAATCATATTTTCAAATGAAAATATTAGAAAGGTACAAAAGAAAGAAAATATATATTTTATAAGAAATATTCTTCCAAACCAACATGTTATGGATGTAGAAAACCTAGTCATAATTGACCATATTTTACAAAACATAAATTGAATGATAAAAAGTATTACAAAACTATTCTAAAAATATTTTGATGAATATTATGAAAGATGTGGATAATTCAAGTGTTGGTTATAGTGATCCTACATCAGATAGTTCATCTGATGATACTGAGGATATTAGTAAAATTATAGTATTTTGTATTAGAAATGAAAAATGTTTCCTTAGAAGACTAATAACTAACACCCATATAAATTTATCTCTATATTTATAAATTGTTCTAGGTTTTTTATAATAAATGTGATAGTGAAAATTAATGTTTGTCATATTCTTATTATTATGAAATGTTTAAAAAAATTAATAATAATAAGAACACTTATGTACCTAAATGGGAAGATATATTTCAGAAAAGTTTTATGAAGAATATTGATAAATAGAATTAAAAAATATAAAGAAGAATTGTTTTGAAAAAGATTATGAAAAACAATCTAAAGTGAAAAAATAGAATGTATAACTTATTTCTAATTTTGATAATTCAAAAGAGAAAACAATAAATATAACAAATATGATTAAAGGATATATAAAAATTAAATCATCTGAAGTTTATCCAAAGTAAGATAATTCGAAGAAATAAAATTCAAAAATAATATGAGTAATGTATTATTTGATTTAAATAATTACAATATAACAAAACTAAAATATGAGGTCAAAATCTTAAAATATCTATTGACTAATTTTACCATTGCAAGGAAGGAATTCAAAAAATTATACTCAGATGAGAGAAAATAGAAATATATATGTATTAGGAAGTAATAACAAAAAAATTAATTATACCAGAAAAGTTATTATGTTCCAGGTAAATCAACTTTCTGTACCAAAATCCAATAAGGATAACATTGGGATAAAAATTATTCCATCAACAGATTTCAATCTTTTGGAAAGCATAAATATTTTATATAATCATAACTTTCTGATTATGAGCATATAATTTCAAGCCAAATATGGGTTCCTTATATTTTATTTTCAAATACTTATAGAAAAAAATATGCATGTTTTATGAATAAATAATTTTAATGGTTTACATTTTTGTGCACTAAAAATAAACATAGATCACTAGTTCGACCAGGTATTTCATTTTCAAATTTTTATTAATCCATTACTTTAAGTTCACCTCTTGTAATAGATTTATATAATTTTATTTATGGGGTGTAACTGTTAAATATATTTATCTAACCATTATGAAATTTTTAAATTTTCTAAAGAAATAAAATAGTATGTTAAAACATTTATGAAGCTATATTTGAAAGAAGAATATCAAACCATTCATCAAGGAAGTGTAAATTCCAAAAAAAAAATCATAATTTTTTTAGTGCATTATGTTTTTATAAAATGTTTTTTAGTTTTCATATTTTTAATTTTTATACATATAAATGTATTTTATTTTTATTTAAACATAAAAATATTACTAATTTACCTGATTTTTTTTAATTTCAAAATATTTAATTTTATTTAAATGTATTTTAAAACTCCATTCAAACTCATAAAGTATCAAAATTTTTAAAAAATTAAATAAATAATTTAAAAATAAATATGGTATCATGTGTTTTGGAAGGATGTGACCTAAACTCTTTGATCTAGTAAACTGGTGGTGACTCTTTGTCTTCTCAAATTTTCTTTATAAAGTTTTTGACCCAATGTTGGTTAGATCAATTCATTTATATTAGACGAAAACATATTAGAATTTTTCCAATAGGACTATTCATTTTCCAATATGATAATGTCATCATCCAAAAAAATCTAGAGTAGAGAAATTATAAAAGATAGATTGATTAATTCCAATCTATATGAAAAATTTGAATTTATATTGAATGATATCATCACCATTAAAGGATGGATAATGTTGGTTTCTATAGAATAATATCATGAACTATACCATCCTTTGCTGATATGAAATTTTTATATATCAACTACATTTCTTGAAGAATTTGGTAACAAAAAAGTATTTTTTTAACTCTTTTAAATGTTTTCATTAACTTTGGAAAAAATTTCGATGTTTTTTGATGTTTCATTCTTAGGGGAACATTTTTTGTATCCCAAAACTACCTAAATATCATGGATAGTTTTTCAAAAATTATCTTTAAAATAAACTATTTATATTTAATTTGAATGTTTATAAAACGATAAATCTAATTCTTGAAGTAAAAATTATTTTCCAATGGATTTTACTGATTATATTACCAAATAATGAGGATGAAGATATGGTAAATAAACACGAGGTTTGTTTATTATATTATTAGATGAAGTTTATAATGATAAATCCTGAAATGATTAAC
Source organism: Viscum album (assembly GCA_963277665.1). Classification (NCBI taxonomy): domain Eukaryota; kingdom Viridiplantae; phylum Streptophyta; class Magnoliopsida; order Santalales; family Viscaceae; genus Viscum; species Viscum album. Next base: position 1,282,617,110 of record OY728156.1, read on the forward strand.
ATGTCTTACAATAAAGCAATTAAGATTGGATCACTTAAGATGAAGATATCTATTTGTTGATTAATTTTGAACCAGTTTTTGTAAAATTGTTAAAGTAAGAGAACATTGAGAATAAATAACATTAGAAAATAAAAAATAAAGTTCATATTAATATAGCGACAATCTCAAGAATTATATTGATATATAATGAAAAATATAAAATGTTTTTTGGGAAATCAACCGTAGTTTCATGTAATTATTTTAAAAAATTAGATGAAGAAGATGTTCATAATCATAATGTTTACAATTTAGAAAATTGTAAAACATAAAATGATTTTATTTTAAGTAAGGATCCTTTAAAAATAATTAAAATGTTATGGATGTTGAAACTGTATAAGTAATTATACCTTTTTGAAAAATAGAAAGGAAAATAGTTGAATAAGAAGTTTATTCAATGGATTATTCTGTGAAAAAGAAAATAAATTATTTAAATTATATATCAAAAAATTAATTTATGACTATATTGGGTTTTTAGAAATAGTAATCTTAGATACAAGTTGGTCAAAAAATGGTTGAAAATGATATAAAATAAAGTATACACTAACTCCAAAAGTAATCACAAATTTTTAATGAAATTATTCAGAGAGTAATGATTATATAACATATTTATCCTAAAATTCAATTGAATAGAATGATAGAAGTTGAAGGGATTGATAAAGATCATATATAGAAGTTTTAGAAATATCACCTTCTCTATTTTCAAATCAATAAATTTTTGGATTAATATTTGAGAATTAATCTGAATATCTTGTTATAGTTGTTCAAATAGCTTAATTTTAGTTAGTGGTAGTTCCCATATCACTCAAATATTTTGTCCACATGTCTCTCACAATTACATATTCACCCTCCAAAAAAGATATTTAAAAATCAATTTCATCAAAAGAAATAACATGCTCTATTTTTTCATTATCATGTTCTTTTGAGAGAACTTTTTATGATAAAAATGTAGTAATTTGCGATCTAGTTGATATAAATGATTATTATACTATAAAATTTTATATTACTAAAATTAAATCAATAGTTTTAAAATATAAGAAGAAAAATGAAAGTTCATCTGAATTTAAAACTTTTAAAATAGATAATTCTTTTTATCAAAATATTGATATAGTTTTTATCATAGGGAAAAATGTATAAACAATAACATTATCATAATACATGAACTTAGTGAAATAGTTAGAATCATTCAAAATCAGATGATTTATAGTGTGAATCATGAATCTATAAGTTAGCTAACATATTATATAGATAATGGTAATGAAAATTTGAAAGAATTTAGACTAGAAACATAAATTCATGAATATATATTGATGTAATTTACAAAGTAATTTAAAGGTAAAGTCATTTATATCAATGATATTGGTGAGAACAAAATTACAATTTATAATAACTATGAAATTATTTGAGAAAATCCAATATCCATTTAGTATGTTTTGAGATATCATGAAAGAAAAATGAAAGGAATTTATTTATTAGTTGAATATATGGAAAATCAAGATATAATTCAGAATCAGCTGATTGTGGAGTGAAATCTAGTTTCTTATATGAATAAAGAGAAATTATAAGATTAGACCCAAAAGATCATATCTTTTTAAGAAGAAAATGTAGTCAATCAGGATCAATAATTGAATGCTCAAGAATTTGTAATTTCATATAATGTTGTCAAATTTTTCTAGAATTAAAATGTTCAAGATGAGATACTAGCATAAAAAAGAAAATATATAAAAAACATGAAACATATTGTTAAAAAATAAATTATAAATGATTTTTTTAAATTTAATATTTGATATACCATTGTAACACAAATATAAAAACATTTGAAAAAAATTATTTTCATGATGATGTTTTGATATTTTTAATTGTTTTTGTCACAGATCATTATATGAATGTTCTTTGATGAATGTTTTACCACAATATAATCTTTCAAACAATTTTTATGTATTTTTTTGAATGAAAATAATTCATATTCAAATGTTTTTACAAGGAATAATTTTTTATGAGTCTTTCTTTTTTTATAACAAACTTGGGGAGATATATTTTAAAATTTAATTTTTTTTTATAAAAAAATATTTTAAAAATGGAATATCATTTTTTTACATTGTGATATATATATTTAAAATATTTTTGTATATTTTTAAATAAAAAATCATGTAAAAAATTATTTTAAATAGGGTGATATACTTTACTCTATAAAGGGGGAGAAGTTTATTTACAAATCTATGTGGGAGATATTTTTTAAAAAGGTAACAACATTACAATGAAGTAATTACATTTATTTTCATCTAAAGATATATTGGAAGTAATTCTATTTAGGGAGTATTTTTAGATCATTTTAATATTTCATAAGGGTTAGATTTCTATATCACTGAATCACTTTACATGACTTGTTTTGAAAACAATGAAACACTTCATTTATCATTATATCTAACTGAAGTTTTTATTTTTATTTTAAATGTATTCAGTATATAAAAACATTTAGGAAAAATAAAAATCATCTATGGTTTTATAAAATACCCATGGTCTGAGGATTTGTAAAAATATAATGAACTTAGGAATCTTAAAATATTGATAGTAAATGTCTTATAAAATAAAAATGTATATCATTTTTTTGTTTCAAACTATAAGAGATCTATCATAGTATGATATAAATTTCATACATATATATTCTATCTTAATATATTAATGTTCATTATATTTTATAAATAAACACCTTTGTCTGGTAATGGTATAGTGTCTTTGAAGACTCTATAAAAAATATGTTTATTTCATGATAGATCATCAAAATATTCCATAAAGGTCTTCCCACTAAGGTATCATATTAGATATACCCAATATAAAACATTTATTCAAAACCTATGTTGAGGAAACATAATCAAGGGTAAGATCATATGCTCAGTAAAGGTAAACATGGGAGATATAAATGATCAAACTCTAATGGAAAACTAGTATATACCCCCGGAACTATCAAAAACTAGGTTGGGTTCCCATGAAACTTGACAACTGACCATATATATGGCATGGAAGAAATGGCATTCCTGATCCTCATGGGCTAGAAACAAGTTTTCAGGTATCAATAATATAGCTTGGGAATGATTTCACACGATTACATAAGAATAAAAAACCAACAATTATAAATAAATCAAAAATGAAAATTCATAAATAGACTTGACATAATAGTTTTTATATTCGAGATTACAAAATTTAAACCCAAAAAAAAGGATACAATAAAATAGAAAACAAGGCACAATCCCAAAAACACCACACAATAATAGGAACATCATCCTCTTTTCATCACCGCAACCCTTGCAAGGGGAAACCATTAGCATCCCAAACCACCATCTCCAAACATCCTGGCTTTACATATATGAAACATAACCAAGTATACTTACACCTAAGGGCGTAAGTAGGGTGTGATAGAAAGTTCAGTAGGATGACACCCCCTAAAATATTCCATGCTATAAACATTATAAGATAAATAAAAATTAATGTTTTATAAAATAAATACTAATAGAATTTTCATGGAAATAATTTACAAAAGAAACATGATTTATTTTAAAGTAATGACAAAGTTTACTATATGCCAACTGTTAGTACATATCACCATAGGGCACTATGTCATGGGAAATCCATATAGGCACTAGCTCTAATGGTTATCTAGGAACATCATATCTTAGTGGAACATGGTATAACAACCACACTGAATAATATCCTCATGCATAACCCACTAGAGATGATTATATCCAAAATTATAGTGTTCTTAAATCATCATAGTGTAGTTAGTTTTGTGTGTGTCAATCTAGCACGGTGAAAATAGGACTTTCCACTTCCTAATCAATAGTATGCTAGTCCAATTCCATCCACCTAGTCACTTAGGATAAACATTGTGCTCATTTTTTATTCCACATTTCACCTACCCCCATTAATTTCATATAAAAATATGCCAAATAATTCAATAATTCTTGATAAATCACCATTTTCACAAAAAAAACCACATTTTAATCCCAACACAAACTGAAAACATTGTAAACATGATTTCCCTCACTTGAAAAATTTATTAAACATGTTTCACAATTTATAGAGCACATTAAAAATCCTTAACAATGGTTTACACATTGAAAACACCGTATTTTCTTTAGATAACCCACTTTTTTTCCAAATGCATATAAAAAAACTTCCTAAAACCATTTCACACCACAAAAAATCATATAACACTCTTGAACAATCACAAATTCTTTTCAAATTAATCAAACAATTCTTATGGACAAAACCACATTCAATAAGTGAATAAAATCCCAGAATCGAGTGAAAAACTTTAATTGCACCTCAATCACACCCTAGAGAAGCATGATCAAACCCAAAACATAAAGATTAAACCCTATGAAATAATATTTAACTCTAATAATGACACCCAAACCAATGTATAAGTGAATCCCAAAGAAAGAGGGAAGAAACCCTAGAATAGGGGAGAAAATCAAGAGAGGAGGGAATTACTTGAGGGTTTATTGAAGAATCCAAGCCAAGTCGCCCACCAAAATGAAGAACAAGGGAGGAAGGAGGAATAAAGAGGCCCACATAGGGTTATAAATTCTGAGTGGGTGAGGGAATGAGTGTTTTGGGGTTTATTTCGAAGGGGGAAGTTTAGGAATATCATGTTTTTTAATGACCTGGACACACACATGGTTTTCCCATATGGTTTTCCCAACCATGTGAAAACCATGAGCCCTCCCATTCTGAAGAGACACCTACCACATGGTTGTACCACATTGTCTGAATTACTATGCGAAAGCTATGCATTATCTAATTCCTCAAACCATCCACCTAAAACACGATTACTTGGGTATGAGAACACGATTTCTACTAACTGTGATCCAACCATGCACCACATTCTATCCAACCAAATTTTCTCACTTTTCTCTATAAATCAAAGTTAAACAAGAAGGGAAAATATAAAACTAAAATAAATAGAAAATTACCTCAAAATAAATCACATGTGTGACAATTCTCCCCACTAATAAAAATTTCCACCCTCAAAAAGTTATACCAATGATTTAACAAAGAATAAAAATGGGTACTCTTTCTCAACCCATGACTTTCGCTACCAAGTTTCATGCATATAATCACCATGCTTACAATGAATAAGGACCAATAGAATAGGTTTCCCATGAATAAATTTCTCTTAGGAATCTAATATATGTATTGGCCACTCAAAAATGGAAAAATCGAGATCAATTTTAAATTCATCCCAATTCAACACATGATATGGATCAAGGTTGTACTTATTCTATTGAGAACCATGGAATATTTCATAAACTAAGGTCAACTATGAGGGGAAATATAACTTGTATTCCACCTTATCAACCCACATAGTAAATTCAAAAGGTCCAACATACCTCAGTACTAGATTACGTTGATTACTCAAATAATGATGACCCAAGAAATGCACCACTTTAAGGAACACTTAAACACACATGAAAAACTCATGATATTGGCTTATTGGATCAAAATAATTTATTTGGTGAATCTGACCAATCAAAAATATCTTTCTGGTCATGTTGGTCTTCTATGATGTCTCTTGCACATGGCTCAACCCCAAAATCTAGGTTTAACCAACCTCATACCAATATAAGAAGGACCAAAATGGTTGACCATAAAGTTCCTCAAAAGGATCCATTTAGATCGAGGATGGGTAATAGTTATAATATGAAAACTTGACTAATCCAAATTAGATATCCCAATATCCTCTAAGATCCAAGACACATGCTCAGAGCATGTCTTCCAAAACTTGGTTACCCATTCCATCTAACCATTCAGTTGGGGATTTTTTGTCATGTTTAACTTGATATGCAACCCCATTTCCTTTTGAAGGCCTTCCCAAAACCGCGATGTGAAATAGGGGTCCCTATTAGAAACAATAGCTGATGGCACATCATGAATTCTCACTACCTATTGAATATATAATCAACCCAAATCATCCACCTTTTATAAATAATTGATCATAATTAGATGGGATTATTTGGTCAGATGGTCGATCACTACCTATATGGAATTATTCCCCTTGGGTGTATGAGGAAAGACACAAATAAACTTCATGGTGATATCATCCCACTTTTAGGTATGAATGGGTAGTATATGAAGTAAACAAGTGAGCCTTTTAGGTTCTTCTATAACTAGAAATCATGTATATCACCCTGATACAAAGTCAGCTATATCCCACCTAATACATATCCAATAAAACTATCGATTAACATAATAATACATCTTAGTGGTTCCAGGATGAACTGTCCACTGATATTGGTTGTTATCATGCATCACAACCTTAATCAGAGATAAAGACACCACAAGAAGACCCTTGAAACAAAAAAACCCCCTTGGGAGACATGGACCAATCACATGGTGTCTCCCCACCATGAAAAAAAATTATAGGTCACTAGAATAAATCTTCACCAGGATGATCTTGCTGAATCAACTCCAGAAGAGAGGGATTCAACTAGGAACTGGCCAAGAACACACCTCCACAATGTTCCTTGTTTTCTAAATGAATCTAAACAAAGATCCCCATTAAAGTTCACTCATTACTAGACTCCCTCAAATCTTTCACTGGATGTTTTTTTGTCAAATGGATATACCACAACATTTCCCTTCACTAGTTTATAGACAATATTAATATCAAACACCTGAAGATACTCAACCCAATGGTGTTACCTTAGATTCAGATATTTTTTAGAAAAATTATAGACCAAAATCTTATAATCAGAATAAGATACAAATTTTTCCACAAAGAGGTAGTGGCTCCATGTTTTCAAAGAATGCATCATTGTTTCTAACACCAATTCATGGGTCGAATAGTTCATTTCATGTGGTCAGAGTTGGTGGGAGCCATATTCCACCTCCTGGTCTTTCTACAAAAGCACACATTCAAGACCCATACATTAAGCATCAAAAATAAACTACATATCACTTTCATATTTTGGAAATATCTACACTAGATTGGTAGTCAATTGATGATTTATCTCCTTGAATGATGCATGACACACTAGGCTCCATTAAAACTTCACCCTTTCTGAGTGGATTCTATCATGGGAAAAGAAAGCTAAGTGAAGTTCCAAAAAAATCACTTATAATATCCAGCTAGGACAATAAAGCTTATGATATCAAAAAAATTCTTTAGTTTCTCCAATTAAATAACTGTAGTGATATTCTCATGGTTGAACAAAACCCCTTGTTCTAAGATCAAATGGCCCAAAAACTTTACCTTTTTAATAAAAAATATACACATGTAAAATTGGTTATTAATATAATGGTCCTAAAGGGTTCCCAGTGTGATCTACAAATGGATCTCATGCTCCCTCTATGATTTGAAATAAAATAGGATTTCATCCATGAATAGCACGACATAAGAATCGAGATACTAGTATAACACCCTATTCATAATTTATATGATTAATACTGAAGCATTCTTCAACCCTAAAGGAATGAAAAAATATTCAAAATGCCCATAATTGCTTCAGAAAACTATTTTTGGGACATATTCCTTAGTAAATATAACTTAGTGATAACCAGAATGAAATTAAATCATAGAGCACTACCTTTCCCATTAAGATGATCAAACAAGTCATCTATGAGGGGAAAGATATACTTGTTATTTATGGTTACCTTATTCATCTTCTAATAATCAATACACAACCAAAGTGATCCATTGGACTTTTTCACAAACAAAACTGGGGTATCCCAAGGAAAGATGCTTGGGTGAATGAATCATTTGGATTATAAATTATCCAATTGTATCATTAATTCCCTCAGCTTAGTAGAGGCCATACGATATGAGGTAAGAGATATCAGCTTTCTTCTTAGTGTCAAATCTATAGAGGATTGCATATCATGATCCTGAGGCATGGCTAAAAAATCATTAGGAAATACCTCTAGCAACTCATCCACCCCAGGATATAATCCACCATCAGAATCCCCACTATATTTATCCAATGTGAAAGATGATAACTGAAAAATGAGACTGCCTAAATTTGGATGTGGAGGCCTAGCATAACCTAAATGCTTGCATGGTGAGACCACATGATGAGATGTGTATTGAAATCAACTATTGTAAAACTCAACCACGAACTTATAGAAATCGATATACACCTAAAATCACACCATCCAATTTACGGCAAATATTACATCAAATTAGACCATATCTAAAACTAGGAGAACCCACTCCATCTTGACCCCTAGCATGGTGAGCCCAAAATATGAAAAACTAAGACCCTTGTCTTTCTTCTTACCAAGCAGTGTCACCAAATCCATCACATATGACATCAGATCTATTAGAAGACCCATGGAACTCACAAGTTGGGTGGAGATAAATGAAAAAAAATTACCAGTATCAAACAATACAATAGTTATAGATTATGCAACCAAAATGGTACCTTGAACTGTTGAAGGCCTTGATTTTGGTTCGGCTAGTGATTGGTACAAAATATGAAGATGCATGGTCTCAGCCAGAGTCTGAACATGGACACTATCATGTTGCCCTATTATGAATGGCCTCTGACCAAAATAGGACCTTGCCTTACCACAACAGACAAGAAACCATGATACCACTGTCCCGGATGGCCCTGAATGATCTGATATCTCTCTAAAATCTATAGACCCTAAACCACATTGATAGGAATAAGTGGACCTCTGAAACCTCTGCAAGTTCCCCATACCCCCACACCGTTGGCATGATCTGGGTGGGACTGGACCTACCAGACACAAGTTCCCCAACTTCAAAAAATGATGTCACACAACTGATCCAACATCTGAAACTAATAACGATATCATTTGGGAAGGATGGCCCGTACAACTAACACCCTTCTTTCTTTGTGCATCCTTATTTTTCTTCTTCTCATATGACCTACAACTACCCATCACTAACATTTCCTTAGAGAAACTGATCCAACCATTGTAGTCAATATCCACCATATAATAATGGTCAACCACTTGGTCATAGGTCTTCATCTTAAAAATAAAGTCCTAAGAATAGATCTCTAGATGTGACCCCTTCTCAAACTTCAGATCCTTCATATGATCATTAGAAATTTTTTTTGGGAGCATACTAATCTAGATAATAAAATCAGTGAGAATACTCCATCATTGACCGGTCCCCCAAAACAAGATCCATAAATCCCAAGGATCTAGTGTAGGCTAATACTTGGGAAAAATGATCATTGAAAACAACCATGAAATCCATCCATTTCCTATTCTAGCTCTTTCTAGTTTGCATCATTGATTCCCACCACCTATAACTAGGACCATCTAGAAATAATAATTTGAATTTCACCCAAAATTCCTCAGGGGTGTTAAGAAATTCAAACATCTACTCTATTTTCTCAATCCATTGTTCTTCTTCCCAAGGATCCATGCTACATAGGATAGAATGAGTCTTTTTCTTAAGAAACTCTTGATATTCTTCCTTCTTATGACCTAGTTCATCCTCAATAACCTGATTAGGTCTAGGCCCCTCCCCCTGTAACATCCCAACCTAAAAAGCCACCCAAAAAATTCTAAATGGGTTGGATGTCACTACCTTAGGCACACCTCCTAAATTCTAAAGGCTGCCGACTAGCAGCGAGGGTGTAAAAAGTTATAATGGGGAGGCTATACCCTCTTGGAGGAAAATAAGGTACTGGTATGAGTATAATAATAAAAAATGCATCAGAAATAAAGACTAAGTAGACTCAAACCAGACACCCATTGTGGAAGTACATCCAAATTATAGAAAAAATTGAAGAAATATATAAACAGGTGCAGCGGAAGGTAAACATAACAATATTCTGTACACCACTTGTAACTATTAAAAAAATAGAAAAGTCATGCATCCATAGAAGGTTAAGATATAAAAAGGGTGCCAATGGCTAACCAACAATAGCTACAATAATAAATTAATAATTATGTTACCAAATGAAATCTAAAATAGAAGTAACTCTAGCTAGGCATGAACTTAAGGTCCATATGAGTCTCCATTCAAAATAGCACTACAATGCAGCTCATGAGGCTAATGCCTTACCTATATGTAAAATCATAAAGTCTTCACTTGTCCCAAAGGGCCCATGTATGTTGTGAGATTAATCTCAATAGGATACCACCTAATGGTGCGTACATATTATGAGTGTTTAATCATGAAATAAGTAAATAGTATGATGCACAAATAAACACAAACTCCACTGGTGCTCAACATCCACTAGGGAGTATCACCTTCTTTAGCCAATGCCAGAATATCAGTCACACAGCCCGGTACCATGTGTCTCCCGACACCTCCTGTCTCAAGTATCTACATCCTGAAAGCATCTACAAGAAATAGTAAACTGGCACCATGTGCCTCCTGACACCTCATGTCACAAGTACAGACGCCTCATAGGCATGCCCAAGCAGTAGTAACCTGGAACCATGTGCCTCCTAACACCTCATGTCTCAAGTACTGAAATCCCACAGGCACTCCCAAACAATCTGAAGTCTCATGACCTTCCATGTGGATTCCACAGCAAGCACCCCCAACCATATTCACCTAACTACAACTACGGGGGCCTCTACCCACACTAACGGTCAAAACCACCTCCTCACGGAGTCTACCTGTGTGAACATGACTCAAAACATGGGTGGGAAATAATCACAATATAAGAACCCAATCCACAACCTCTCTAGCACCTAGTTCCACTGTGATAGTGTCCCTCATAATCCAATGGCCTTTCCATCCAAGTAACTCGGGCCATGCCAAACTTGACAGTCACACTACTTCAATCTGATGTCTACGATGCCCAATCCCAGGGTGAAACCACCCATAAAATCTAAGCCAAGCCCAACTTAAGATAAATATCACTCAAGAATATCCATTCCATTCCCAAAACAACCCCAAGTGTTGCAGCATATGCAATATCCATCATATATATATACATATAATCACAATGAATCATTTTAAATAGGAAAAACAATTTAAACAATTGAATTTCACTTTCCATCTGTTGTCCCATACCAATAATGAGGTCTTTAAAGTCTTTGATAAACTTAATCATGATTTAACAATTTAAACCCAACAGTTTAATAAAAAAAAATTCAATTGTAACCATTTTATCACCCCCGACCAAAATGCCACAAATGAGCATCGACCTCTAACTTGGCCTTGCTCAAGTATATCAAGGAAAGAGAAAACCCAACGATATCCCATGGGTCTAACAATAAATTCAATATGAAACTATAGATATAATGGGGTCTCACTAAAAATACTTGAAGATGTGCCAAAGGAAGCACCACCCAAATGTCCACAAAAGCACAAAACTAGGTACGCACCACCTACCTAGATCTATTACGATGATCCTCCTCTGGTATCAGAATCTAATTCAGTCTAAAACATGGTTGATCTACACAATGAGCATAAAAACTCAAATCCCTATAACTCGGTTTAGATTATAAATCAAGATGCAAGGATCAAGAGCAATCAATGGCTTACTGAGGGGATTCAAATAGATATAATGAGGTTCGGATCAGACATCAGATGAAGAACATGGAAGGATTTGATGTCCTGGTTGATTGGTTTGTGAAACCCAGTGACCCCCACTGTCCACTACCTCAAAATGAGGCTACATCCCATTTTATGAGAAAAGAATAAAATACACAGCATGTATATAGGTATACATGTCGTGTATACCATTTAACTGTTCTAATGAAGGCTATATTTCCACTGATATACTCTTCTAACCTACTGACATGACTACATGTTGTGTACTAGGGAATACACGACACGTAGTTGGGTTATACCCCATCCCTTGATGACTTCTAAAGACACCATGTATATCCCTCATACACGGTTAGTAGTACATAGAATGTACATGGTAAAAACTGTCTACCCAGCCAACACGCCTACACGCCATATATGGCCTTCACACATAGCCAAGGCACAAAGCGTGTACTTGGAACTACATGGTATGTAACCCTTAAATTATACCATGTCCCCAGTATTAATCCTAAACAACCTAGTCTCCGTTGTTTTGTCAAAAAATTCTCAAATCACAAAAAAAAACCTATACCCTAAAATAAGAACCGAGTTATTAAAAACTTCCCTTTAAAGAAATTCATCCTTGAATTTCCCTTCCAATGGTGGTGATGGGAACTACAGATAATTCTAGCCTAAAAATCAAAATCAATCATAGGTCCAACGACCTGTTTCCCAGACCCATGGTCCTCCCATGACACATCGTCACCCCTACACCACATCAGGTGCTCCTGTGTGGCTTTTGACACCCATTCATATTCCACACCACATAGCTTCCCACCTCAATGAGGTTCTGCATCCCATGGATGCTCAAAACAAAACCTGGTGGCATGCACCTCAAGTAACCCGCATCATCGATGACCGAATGCCCACAAAACCTCATGTAACCTGCATCATCGATGCCCCCTAAACCTCAAGTAACCCACCTCATCGATGCCCTAATTCCCATGGAACCTCATACATATATATAAATATATCCCACACTCGAAATGATGTCAATACCACTGACCTGCATTTGGCTAGTCTACATAAATCTTGTGCACCACATGAACTCAAAATAGACATGCCTCAACTGGCCATTCCAAAAATAAAATAAGTAAAATAACAGCCACACCCATGACATACCTCTGACTTTCATCGCCTCACCAGCATGCTCAGCCTCTAGTAGCTCCATAGTATGCACCTGGCCTATCACATAACTACCTGAAGCCTATCCTCCCTACGGTGCTACTCCAGTCACTAGCCACTAACCCCACGGTTGGGTCCCACTTTCTCTGCCACGTCCACTACATGCATCTAACCCTCGACTACCCTTACATGGTACCAACTCTGATTCTACTTTAGAGGCCACAATCTGTCCTGGTCCCTATTTTCCAGCTCTATCAGAAGGCTTCCTGCAAAACCTCTCCAGATGCCCAACCTTTCCACATACTCGACACTCCTTTGTAGGCTTATCACACTGATCTAGATATACCATGGCTACCCACACTGATATCAAACCACTCTTGAACTACCACGAGGTTGTCTAGATGATTCCTTGGCCTGGCTGCCCTACTGAAACTCATCTCGAACTCATTTACTGCTCTCTGAACCATCACCTGAAGTCATCACCTAGCTCAAACGAGAACTATCCATCACATTTCCCTTGGATATGAGTGCCTGATTCACCTCCTCTAAGAATGAGGAAAGCTGAAATATGTTTATCTACACCCATGTTGTGTGCCATAAGCTGTAACGTCCCGGATCCAGAAGCCACTCAACGGGTGCCCTGGACCCGGTTAGTCACATGACCTCAAGCGCATTTCCCCAAATGCTAGAGGCTGCCGACTAGCAACAAGGGCCCAGGTCTGATAGTGGGGAAACTATGCCCTCATTTGTCAAAGTGTAGCGCAACGGAAAATATAAATAACATAAAACAACGGAAGAAGTAAACAATATACAACTGAAATGGACAACTGAATTAAATAGAACCAGCAGCCATATATATAATGATGCAGCATGTCACTAGTTCTATGAATGCAGTCAGAATAGGATACACTACAATACAATACAATACAACTCAAAGTATGAGGTAAAAAATTAAAGAACAAGTAGAGTTAATAGAATGAAACGACATCACAAGCCTATGCTCAGTCCCATTCTCTCCTACTCCTCTGCTACAATCATGTACCTGTATAGGGAACCTTTCCCCTATTGACACCTACAACAATATAGTCTGTTTGGGCTGAAGACATGACCCAAACTGGGTGTGAGAAATAAATCCTAGTAGGCACCCACCAATGGCCCGTGCCCAACTGTAAGTGAAAACATGCAACAACAGTGCTCAAAATTATATGCAGTAAACTAGTAAGTAATCAAAAGTAACTAACACTACCAATTTCATTGCCATTTTAATTACTACTTATCACCTCAAAGATTGTGCTTCAGCTTGGTAGGTACCACATAGAAAAACACCACATTGAATATTCTAAAGCTTCATGTCCTCAGACACTCTATCCTTACCCTCAGGTAATAGAATCCAATAACTGTAAGTGATTTCCCTCAGGCATACGATCATTGCCCTCAGGCATATGTGATATTTCCCTCAGGCTCAGAAACTACTACCCACAGGCATAAAAAATGGTTACACTCAGGCTAACCAAACACTTCCCTCAGGCTAAGGAAAACTACCCTCAGGCTAATAGAAAAATGCCCTTAGGCTAAAGGAACCGGGCCGAGCCCAAAGCATAAAAATAATTTATATAACTTTCTCTCAAGAAAATGCATTTTACAATATAATCATGGCATACCCACGGGTATCCTGGCCAAATGGATAAACAGAGGAATGCACCACCAGGGTGGTCCTAGATCCAAGTAGTGATCCCAAACAATAGTTTAAACTTATTATTATATTATCTATGCAATTATAGGTAACTTTCAGCAAAGGCCTCAGCCATACGACACCCCAAACATGGGTTCATATCACAACGACACACAAAATTCAACTCAACAGTTGGAATGAACACTAGACCACCTACCTCGATCTCTACTAACTGATATATGTGAATGAAGCCTCCTAAAATGCACGAGAAAGGCATAGATCTGAGATAAACAACTACACAATCAACCTCAAATAACATCCCCTCGGGAAAGAATTGGTAAGAACAACTCAAGGAGGAGGAAGCTCTTACCTGCACGGTTCCAAAAAGATCAACGGTGGAAGAATCTAATTCCTAAAGTGCAGTCAGAGGGTCTCCCAAGATCTGCCCACCTCTCCTGAGCTCCTCTAGCATTCTAAGCTTCCTCTGTTCAAAGAGGAGGCTAATTCCCATTTTAAGCAAAAAAAAAAACAAACAAACTACACGGTGTGTACTTTTCATTTTTTTAACTATTCCTCTGGTGGCTTCTTTCCACCACGGCACTGTTCATCCGTTGACATGAGTACACGACATGTATTCATGAATACACGGCACGTACCATCGCTTAGCTGGCAGCCACCTTCACCACCTTACTGTTCACCTACCGACTGATTACACGGTGTGTAAATACCCAATACACATCGTGTAGTCGGTTTTTACACCCTTCATCACTGACAGACCTACACACCCTGTGTACCCATCCTACATGGCCAAAGTACACGGTGTGTGAAAAAGTACATGGTGTGTACCCATAAAATTCGGTAATTTTCCCCATTTTCCTTATTTTCTCAAAACTCTAAAGGAAAAAGGAAAAGAAGAAACCCTTACCTCAAGAATAAGAAATGGGTTCTTACGAACTTCCCCCCTTAAAGCAATTCGCCACCAAATTAGCCTTCCAAGGGTGGTGAAGATACAACTATGAATAACTTCGGCCACTAAGCATGTACATTGGTCTCCCGCTCCCAGGTTTTGTCCTACACTCGACCATGCTGCCATAACACCTGTACGAGAGGAACTGGCCGACATCAAAGAACATTCTTGCTCCTATCAACAATATGAATCAGATGCTCCTGAAAGGATGCATCGACCTGAAGCTCAACCTCCTCGGGCTGAAAAACGTGAGATGTTTCTGAGTGATAACAGTGCATCTGAGATACAAGGAAGACGTCGTGCATGTCCCATTACCTCTGTGGTAACTGTAACTGATAGGCAACCGGATTGACTCTCTCCAGAATCTTAAACGACACCACATACCTCGGTGAAGGTTTACCCTGTCTCTTGATCTTCCTGTGTCCCAACCTCGGTGAAACACATAAGAAAACCTAATCCCTGACCATGAACTCTAAGGGTCGTCTGCAGCGATCGACATAAGATTTTTGACGAGACTGTGTAGTATCCATCCGCTTCTGAATCAACTGGACCTACTCAAAAGTCTCCTGTATGAGACATGGTCCTAGTAAACATGCCTCATCTGCCTCCAACTAGTACAAGGGTGATCGGCATGGACTACCATATAAAGCCTCGTAAGGTGTCATCTCAATAGTTACCTGAAAACTATTATTATAGGAAAACTCGACCAGGGATATGTGCTTCTCCCAAGAGCCCCCAAAGTCTAGGACGCATGCACGTATCATGTCCTCTAGAACCTGTATCGTATGCTCTGACTGGACATCGGTTTGAGGGTGGTAAGCTATGCTCAGAAGCACCTATTTACCCAGTTCCCTCTGAAAACATTACCAGAAATGAGAATTAAAACAGGAATCCCTATATGAAATGATAGAATGAGGGACCCCATGAAGATTTATAACCTCTTGGATATAAAGCTTCATGATCTCATCAACACTGAAGGTCTCCTTGATCAGAAAAAATTGAGCTACCTTTGTGAGTCTGTCCACAACAACCCACACAACATCGTTTCCTTGAGGTGACCTTGGCAACCCATTCACAAAGTCCATCGCGACATCATCCCATTTCCACTCCAGAATGGGTAACTGCTGTAACAGTCCAGCTGGCCTCTGATTCTCCGCCTTCACCTATTGACAGGTGGAACACCTCGTAACAAAAGCAGCTACCTCTCTCTTCATACCCAGCCACCAATATTGACGTCTCATGTCATGGTACATCTTGGTAACCCCAGGATGAACTGCCCAAGATAATGTGTGAAACTCCCACATCAACTCCTCACGTATGTCCCCTGGAACCCACACTCGTCCATGGATACGTAGTACCTCATCATCGCCTATCGTCCAACTAGGAGGAGGGTCCTCACTTTCCCCTGACTCCCGTAGAACTAGGCCTTCTGAATCTGATATGTGTCTCATCCTCACTCTATCCAAGAGGGTAGAAGTCACAGCTAAGGATGAAATATAGGTTTTCCCCTAACTATCGTGCACCTCCAAATGTATCTTAGAGAACCAAGCCATAAGCTGTCACTCACTATAGGCCTCCTACAATGCCTGTGTCCGAGTCTTCCTGCTCAGTGCATCTGTAACTGCGTTACCCTTACCAGGTGTATAGGCATGCTCAAAGTCAAAAAACTGAAGGTATTCGACCCACCTTCGTTGTCTCAGGTTTATGTCACGCTGAGTAAAGATGTATTTGGGACTTTTGTGGTCGGTGAAAACCATAAATTGATATCCCAAGAGATAATGTCTCCAACAGTGCAACACATGAACAAATGCAGCCAACTCAAGGTCATGCGTTGGGTAATTCCTCTCATGTGGCCTCAACTGCCAAGACCCGTACACAACAACTCGATCACCCTGCATCAATACTGCTCCCAGCCCAATCCCTGATGCATCACAGTAAACTGTATAGCTCTTCCCCTACTCTGGAAGTATCAGGATTTGTGATGATGTCAGCATACCCTTCATCTCTTGAAAGGCTGTCTCGCAAGCTTCTGACCAAAGGAACTTCACACCCTTCTTAGTCAAACCCATCAACATCGCTATTAAGTGGGAGAAGTCCTGTATAAAGTGCGTGTAGTAACCATCCAGACCCAAGAAACTTCATATCTCAAACACGTTCTTAGACTACTCCCAGGAAACTACTGCTCTCACTTTATCTGGGTCCACCGTAACTCCTACCTTTGAGATGATATGACCCAGGAAGTGAATCTGGTCCATCTAGAAGTGGCACTTTGAGATCTTAACATATAGCTGATGCTCTCTCAGTGTACTCAATATGATCTCAAGATGGGTAGCATGATCGTGTCAAGTGTGAGAGTACACCAATATATTTTCCATGAAGACTTCTACAAAATAATCAAGATAAGTATGGAACACACAATTCATCAGAGCCATGAAAACTGCTGGAACGTTCGTGAGTCCGAACGACATAGCCAAGTATTCTTATAGACCGTATCTGTTCCAAAAAGCTGTAAGCGGTATGTCCAATGGTCTAACGTGTAATTGATGATATCCTGATCTCAATTCAATCTTCTAGAACACTCATGCTCCTCAAAGTTGATCAAAAATATCATCAATCCTTGGTAAGGGATATAGGTTCTTTAATGTCATCTGGTTCAGCTTCCGATGATCCACACAGAGTTTGAGGTTACCGTCTTCCTTCTTTTCAAAAAGGACTAGAAAACTCCAAGGAGAAGTACTGGGTCAGATAAAACCATTTGCCTGTAACTACTATAAATTCCTTTTGATCTCCTGCAACTCAGGTGTGGCCATCCTATAAGGAGGAATGGACACCGGTGCTACTATTGGCACTAGCTCAATAGAGAAATCTACCTCACGCTCTGGAGGTAGATCTGAAAAGTCATCCGGAAATACATCCCTAAAATGATCAACTACTAGAGGGAAATACTTCTAACAAGTCCCCAGATCACCCAGATATAAACTTGTAATTTGGGCTGTCACTCCACCACGCCCACGATGCTTGGGTCCATCTCGGATCACCTGGACATCCCATTCTCCCTTGTAAAGAAACTCTCCAACCTATAGTGATGTGAAACTCACCCTGCGACCATAGAAATCCACAAAGGCTCGAAAGGGTACCAACCAATCCATCCCGAGAATGACATCATAAGCTGTCATCTCTAAGACATAGAGGTCCCATATAAAGTGACACCCACCAACCTCTATGGGCACTCCCTGAACTGATGCACACCAGCTGTTCTATCTCCCAACGGAGTGTCTAGCGTCATGATATCAGAAAAAGAAGAAACAAAGAGCCCAAGGCTCTCTACAATGGGTACATATATAAAGCTATGTGTAGCACCCGTATAAAAAAGTACTGAAGATAAAAAAGAAGCTACAAAAACAGTACCTATGATAGTAGAAGGACCAGGATCCTTCTCTTGTTGGGTCTATTGCACTACATATGCCTGCCCAGTTCTGCGGCCTTGTGACACAGCCTGGCTACCCTGAGCTGACCCACCCTACTGCCTCTAAGGTCCTGGTGTCTGGCTACCACGACACTGACCACTATCTCTGCCTGCATGCCCTAACATACCCCAATTTACCGACTGGTAAGAAGTTGCTGGTCCTGCTCTCACACGCAGAGTCTTCACAGAACCCCTCTCACTAGCCACCGATATAAATGCCCTGCAAAAGTGCTGCAGATGACCCATCTTGATATAAGATCGGCACTCCACTGGGTCTCGGGGACACTGAGGTTTCTTGTGCCCCTCTCTACCACACTGGTAACAAAAGACCTGGCCACCTGAAGTGTTCGTCTGGCTAGTACTAACACCATGAGAGAAATCCATATGCTTCTTCCTCTTACTGGTAAAAATAGTACCCAAAATAGGTGTTGAACCACCTTGTCCCACACCACTAGCTTCTCGCAGGTTCTGCTCAGTGATCAATGCCTGGTTCACAATAACATGCATGGTAGGAAACCTGAAAACATTCACCAGCACTCAGATGTCACTCCGAAGACCATCCTCAAAGCGTCTATCCCTCAACGCCTCATCACTAACCAGAACAGGTGAAAAATTTTTATGCTCAGTGAAGTGAGCAGAATAATCCATCACTGACATGGCGCCCTGCTGCAGATCCATGAACTCTCGAGCTCGATCTTCCCTCAGCGTCTCTGGGAAGAATAAGTCATAGAAGGTTTCATGAAAATCTTCCCAAGCCATGTCACAGTGATGACTAGACTAGGTGGTAACATCCCACCACCTTTTGGTAGAATTATGCAACATGTATGTAGCGAGCTTGACCCTCCTCCTAGGAGTCATCTCAAGATGCTCAAATATCATCTACATCGAATCTAGCCATGAATCCGCATCCTGTGGTCCACAATACCCTAAAAACGTAGGTGGATGCTGCTGCTAGAATATACGAGTCAGATCTTCCATGGATGTGGCAGCCAACAGTGCTCCTTGAAAGGTCTTCATGAACCGCATAAATCCTTCACGAAACTGTGAATCCGTGCCTGTGCCTGGTATAACAGCTGGCGCCACATCTGGAACTACTGTAGGATCCACTGGTAGCCCATGGCCTACCATCTCTGGAGTAAAATCATCACTGCTCTCCTGGAGAACAACTAGTGGTCGTCTCAATAGCATGACCCTACAATGTCAAAGTACACCTTAGATCAAGATTATCCAAGACCGAAAACTCAGAGACCAAGAAGGGAACAGGAGAAAGAAAGCATTCAAGATTTACAAAACTTGACTACACTGTGTGTTCTCATAGGCCAACCACATGGACGTGTACTCCAGTTAAAACTGGTCCTGAAACACTCCAAACACACGGCGTGTCTTCTTCTTACATGGTGTGTACTTGAATCCTCCTTCCCTGCTCGAGTCCTTCTACATGGATAAGCCACACGACTCTACGAAAAAAAAACTACACAGCGTGTCCCATGGGAACATGGCATGTACAGGGAAAACTCTCATCGGCCTGTGTTGTTCCTCACATGGCCTATGTACCCAGGACACACTACATGATGTGTTGCAAAAAGACACAACATGTTCAAAAAATCCCCAAACTGACCCGTGTTGCTCACTACATGGCCGGATACATGGCTGACTCTACACGGTATGTTCTAGGAAGACAAAACGTGTACTAGAAAAGATAACACCGACCCGTGTTGTTCGTGACATAGCTGGGTAACTGGGTTAGACTACACGGCGTGTTCGAGGTGGACACGACGTGTATTTCTTAAGTTTTCCTCCATCTGTGTTGTTAGTTACACGAGCGGACACTGAGTCAACACTACACGGTGTGTACAACTGGTACACGGTGTGTTCCCCCAAGACGTTTCCTACCCCGCATCCTCGCTCACATAGCCTATGACACAGGAAGAGACTACACGGCGTATACTAAGGGTGCACGACATATACTTAAAATGTTTTCATTTCTTCCCAAATAGAAGAACACACGGCGTGTGTCCATAGGGCTACACAGCGTGTATCCTGGGTTTTCTGGACAGTAATCCTTATATACTACTCTAGAACCTAGAAAAACGTTGAAAAAACATCTAAGTGCCAAATTCCGATCTGTGAGGGCCCATACTCCCCACGAATCAAAGCTTGGAATCTTACACATTTTATAACAAAGTAAACTCGTCAATGATCCACCAAATTATGGTTATTGAGGGACCATACCCCCCAACAACCAAATTTTGGCGTTCATTCTATCAATAAACTCAAACAACAATAAACTATTAAATAACAGGCATTTATCAAAGCAGTTATTACAACAACATGCTTTTCTAGCACAACAACTATCACAACAACATGAAATTTCTAATGCACCTACATGGCATGGAAAATATGCATGGCATGTGATTTATAGCATGTTACTAAATGATGCATGAGATGGAATACCCTCATCTCATTGGGTTGCAACTAAATAGAACCCATGTATAACATATAAACAACACAATCACAAGTGCGTCACCCAATGGTGAAAATCAAGTCAAGTGTCAAATATGAAAAATCAGAAAAATTTTGAAATAAATGAGGTAGACTAGATTTTCCCTATACACGAGTTTTCTACTCCCGGGTACAACTTATTACCAACTACTATGTTCGTCCTATCCATGACTAAGGCTCCAAATAGTAAGTCAAAGAAAATAATCCCTCTGATACCACTTTGTAACGTCTCGGATCCAGAAGCCACTCAACGGGTGCCTCGAACCCGGTTGGTCACATGACCTCAAGTGAATTTCCAAAAATTATAGAGGCTTCCGATTAGTAGCGAGGGACCAGGTCTGATAGTGGGGAAACTATGCACTCATTTTTCAAAGTTTAGTGCAACGGAAAAGATAAATAACATACAACAGTGGAAGCAGTAAACAATATACAACTGAAATGGACAACTGAAGTAAAGAGAACCAGCAATCATATATATAATGATGCAACATGTCACTAGTTCTATGAAAGAATTCGTAATAGGATACACTGCAATACAATACAATAAAACTCAAAGTACGAGGTACAACAAAACAGAACAAGAAGAGTAAATAGAATGCAGTGGCATCGCAAACCTAAGCTTGGTCCCATGCTCTCCTACTCCTCTGCTAAAATCATGTAGAAATATAGGGAACCTTTCCCCTGTCGACACCTACAACAATATAGTCTATTTGGGACAAAGATATGACCCAAATAGGGTGTGAGAAATAAATCCCAGCAGGCACCCACCAAAGTCCTGTGCCCAACTGTCAGTGAGAATATGCAACAACAATGCGCAAAAGTAGATGCAGTAAACTAGTAAGTACACAAAAGTAACTAACACTACCAGTTTCATTACCATTTTAATTATTACTTATCACCTCCAATCATGTGCTTCGGCTTGGAAATTACCACATAGAAAAACACCACAGTGAATATTCTAAAGATTCATGTCCTCAGACACTCTATACTTACCCTCAGGTAACAGAATCCAATACCCGCAGGTGATTTCCCTCAGGCATATGATCATTTCCCTCAGGAATACATGATATTGACATTAGGCACAGAAAATACTACCCACATGCATAAAAAAATGTTACCCTCAGGCTAACCAAACACTGCCCTCAGGCTAAGAAACACTGCCCTCAGGCTAATAGAACACTGCCCTCAGGCTAAAGGAACCGGGCCGAGCCCAAAGCATAAAAATAATTTATATAACATTCTCTAAATAAAATTCATTACACAATATAATCATGGTATACCCTCGGGTATCCTGGCCAAATGGCTAAACAGAGGATCACACCCCTAGGGTGGTCTTGGATCCAAGCAGTGATCCCAAACAGCAGTTTAAACTTATCATTAGATTATCTACGCTATTCTAGATAACTTTCAGCAAAGGCCTCAGCCCTACAATAGCCCAAACATGGGTTCGTTGCATAATGGTACACAAAATTCAACTCAACAGTTGGAATGAACACCAGACCACCTACCTCGATCTCCACTGACCGATATGTGTGAACGATGCCTCCCAAAATGCACGAGAAAGGCATAGATCTGAGATAAACAACTACATGCTCAACCTCAAAAAACTTCCCCTCAGGAAAGAATTGGTAAGAAAGGATCAAGGACAAGGAAGCTCTTACCCGTGAAGTTCCAACAAGATCGACATCGAAAGAATCCAATTCCGGAGTGCGGTCAGAGTCTCTCCCAAGATCCAGCCACCTCTCATGAGCTCCTTCGGCGTTCTAAGCTTCCTCTGTTCAAAGAGGAAGCTATTAACCATTTTAAGTGAAAAAAACAAACTACACGACATGTACTCTCAAGTAAATGGTGTGTAATTTTCATTTTTTAAACTGTTCCTTTGGAGGCTTCTTTCCACCATAGCACTATTCATCCATCGACATGAGTACACTACGTGTATTCTTAAATACACGGAGTGTACTATCGCTTAGCTGGTAGCTGCCTTTGCCACCTTACTGTTCACCTGCCGACTAATTACACGACGTGTAAATACCCAGTACACAGCATGTAGTCAGTTTTTACACCCTTCATCACCGACAAGCCTACACGCCTTGTGTACCCATCCTATACGACCCAAGTACACGATGTGTGGAAAAGTACACGGTGTGTACCCATAAAATTTGGGATTTTCCCAATTTTCCATATTTTATCAAAACTATAAAGGAAAAAAGGAAAAGAAGAAACTTGTACCTCAAGAATAAGAACCAGTTATTACATAACCCAACTTCAAAGAGCCTCAATCTTGAGGTTGCATCACTTACCATACCTGGTGAAAAGCAAGACAACTCAGTGAAAGTAGCTGCATACTCCATGATGGACATGTCACCCCACTAAAGGCTCAAGAACACTGAAGCTCTCTCTTCCCTCAATGTCTCTTGGTAAAATTTCTCAAAAAACCTTTCATCAATGTCCTTCTAGGTCTGTCCCTCATTTATGTGAGCCAGATCCTACTCATCCCACCAGTGATTCGAAATTACTCTAATCATATACGTCGCTAGCATAAACCTCTACCCTGGAGGCATCTCGAGCTGCTTAATGATCATCTACATGCTCTTTATCCAATTCTCAGCTGCTTGTCGACCACTCTCACCCTAAAAATGTAGGGGGTTCTATGATTGGAACTCCCACATCATATATTCCATGGAGGGATCTGTTCCCTATTTTCCTCTATCAATCCTCTATAAAACACGCACCAGGATAGATTGAAGCTGATCGTTAAGCCATGGCCAGAACGCTGTCAAAACGGGAAGCTACCCTGCCTACACTGGATCTTGAACATGATCCTATCCATAAGCTTGTTCCTGTGACTCTTGCTCTGCCTGACTCTCAAGGGTCTGAACCTAATCATTCTCTTGTGACACTGTATCATCACCCACCTAACGCTACATCTGATCCATCTAAGAGGAACCTGTTGAATACCATAAATGATAAGACAACCCATATATATATATATATAATAATATATTCACACAGATATGAAAAGTAGTAAAAGGAAGTGCATAAAAAATACCCTTACTGTCTCGCTCTGCAACCCATGCCCATGGCATCCCAGCCTCATTGCCTCCTAAACCAACCTCAACAGAGCCAATTATCAAAAGTACCATGGGCCATGCCCATCCCGAAACCCATCATTGCCTTAAACTGACAACTGAGTCACCCAATATTAACAGTTCCATTACCTCAAACTGATATCCAGGATTCCCAATCCTGGGGATCAACATCACATCTGTCTTAGGACCTATCTGTTCATATACGAGTCAAGATCAAATCTCATGCCACATGAAATTTTACATAATTTAGATCCTGGCATATCACATTACAATAAACAAGTAATTCTATTAGGAATTTCACATTACACATTTCAAAATCATCTATAGTATGGCAGTTGATATTATTTTCACGGTATTATCACTTCACAAAGCATATGCGTAGATATTAAATTTAAATACTCTAACCGTGTACCTATCAAAAGCCTAGAAAACATGCCTTGCCATACCGGGCCAAGGTCCAATTCTTTCTCCCTTACCTCACTAGGTTAAGGGTCACATATCACAACCAATAATCATCACTAACCAAATGTGCCACAAATAAGGAAATCATATAAACTGTAATATGAGCAAAAGAAAAACAACAATTCCCACCCAAGGTAACTTGGTCCATCCCTCATACCCAGGGATATAGGAACCCAAGTACAAGTTAGAAAACATGTTCCAATAACAACCTATATTGAGTCTACCATCTCCCAAATAGTACAACCAGCAGGAATGAAATGGTAGTCTTGATCTCATTAGTAGTTACCCAAAATATGCAACTAAATCATAGTGAAGAACAAATCCTCTAATATCACTTTGTAACACCCCAACCCAAATAGCCACCCAAATTGTGAAAAATAGGTTGGGTTTCACTATCTTAGGCGCACCTCCCCAAATGAAAAAGGCTGTTGACTAGTAGTGAGGGTGTGAAAAGGTATAGTGGGAAGGCTATACCCTCTCAGAGGAAAATAAGTTACTAGTTTGAGTATAATAATAAAACCTATAATGGAAATAAAGACTCAAATAACTCAAACTGGACCCTCATAGTGGAAGCACATACAAATCAAATAAATAGCTGAATCAATATATAAACTAGTGCAGCAGAAGGTAAATAAAATAGCATTCTGAACACCACTTGTAACAATTAATAAAATAGAAAATTCATGCATCCATAGTAGGTAGAGATATAAAAAGGGATCTAATGGCTAACCAATAGTAGCTACAATAATAAATTAAGAATTCTATTACCAAATGAAAGCTAAAAAGAAGAAACTCTAACTAGGAATGACCTCAATTTCCATTACTGTCTCCATGAAAAACAACACTACAATCTATCTCCTAAGGCTTATCCCTTACCTGTACATAAAATAATAAATTCTACACGCGTCCTAAAGGGCCCGCGTAGGGTGTGAGACAAATATCACTACGATACCACCCAATGGGGCTTACCTAGTATGAGTGTTTCAGCAGACAATAAGTAAACTGTATGATGCAAAAATAAACACAAACTCTGCTAGTTCTCAATAGCCACTAGGGAGTATCACTTGCTTTGACCAACACTAGAATCTTAGTCACACAACCCGGAACCATGTGCCTTCTGAAACCTCTTGTCTCAAGTTCTGATGTACCAGAGGCACATCTAAGCAATAGTAACCTATCACCATGTGCCTATGGACACCTCATGTATCAAGTACCAACGTCGCATAGGAATGCCCAAGAAGTAGTAACCTGGAACCATGTGCCTCCTGACACCTCGTGTCTCATGTAACGACATCCCGTAGGCATGCTCAAAAAATATCAAGGCTCCTCTTTTTCCATGTGGCTTCCATGGAAAGCACCCCCAACCATGTTTTCCTAACCCCAACTACAGGTGACTCTACCCACATGAGCAGTCAAAACCACCTCATCACAAAGTCTACCTATCTGCACACGACATAAAATACAGGTTAGTGGTAATAACCAAATAAAAACCCAAGACACAACCTCTCTGGAACCTCGTAACTCTACAACCATGTCGATCAGAATACTATGGCCTTTCCATCCATGTAACTAGGGCCATGCATAACCTGACAGTCACACTACCCCAATCCGACATCTACGACACCCAATCCCTTGGTCAAACCACCCATATAATCTAGGCCAAGCCCAACATGTGATAAAAAACACTCGATATTATCCAGGCCATGCCCAACACAACCCCAAGGGTTCTACCATATGCAGTATCCAACATCACATATATATAATCACAATGAAACAATTTAAACAAGAAAAAAATTTAAACAATTGAATTGCACTAGCCATGTGTTGTCCTATACTGAAAATGAGGTCTGGAAATCCTTTGATAAACTTAATCATGCTTCAATAGTATAAACTCGGTAGTTTAATCAAAACAATTCAATTATAACCATTTTTTCACCCATGACCAAAATTCAACAAATGAGTATCGACCTCTAACCCAACCTCACTCAAGGATAATAAGGTAATAGAATACCCAATGACATCCCATGAGTCTAAAAATCAATTAAATATGAAACAAATATATATATAGGTCTCTCTCAAAATACCTGAAGATGCACCAAAGGCTACGCCACACAAATGTCCATGAAAACTCAAAACAATGTATGCACCACCAACCTCGAACTAGTATGAAGATCATCCTCCAGTATCATCCTATAATTCCATCTAAAAATGGTATATCTACACAACAAGAATAAAATATCAAATACCTATAACTTAGTTTAGAATAGAAATCAAGATGTAAGGCTCAAGAGTAATCAAAATCTTACAGAGCGGATTCCAATGGATCTAATGAGGTTCAGATTGGACTTCGGATGAAGAACATGAAAGGATTTGAAGTCCTGACTGACTGGTTCAAGAAACCTGATGACCCCCAATGTCCACTACCTCAAAATGAGGCAAATTCCCATTTTAAATGAAAAAAAGAAAATTCATAGCATGTATATAGGAATACATGCTATTTATACCATTTAACTATTCCAATGACAACTGCATTTTCACCGACTTACTTTTCCGACCTTCCGACATGACTACACGGTGTGTACTAGGGAATACACGACATGTAGTTGGGTTTTACCCTATTCCTTGATAACTTCTACACATTCCATGTACATCCCTCATACATGGATAGACTACACTACATGTACTATTAGCACATAGAGTGTACATGGTAAAAACTCTCTACCCGGTCAATATGCCTACACGCTATATTTGGCCTTCACACACAACCATGGTACAAGGTATGTACATAGAACTTCATAACGAGTAACCTGTAAATCAAACCATGTGCCCAATTTTAATCCATAAATACCCAGTCTTCTCTATTTTCTCAAAAAATTCTTAAAAAAGAGAAAAAAATAAACTTATACCCTAAAATAAGAACTGGGTTCTTACACTCCCTATCCCAAAGCTTAAACAGCCCAGACCACAACTTCCACTAGTATTTGATCAATTGGTGAGTGAGATCTCTCTATGGACTCTTCTTGCAGTTGTATAGGAAGTCTTTGGGGATGAATTCTTCAAGAAGAAATAACAATCACAAGAAAACCATCAATAATTTTTTTTTACAGTTTTTCTGCAACAATAAAAAATCTCGAACACTTTCATAACTCAAAACATAACTATGTAAAACACAACAAAAATGCCATGAAAAAAACCAATACAACCCCACTTGGTGTACATATATAGTATATATCATGTACATATCACTTGGAGGATGATATGAATAAAAATCAAAACATCCCATGGTGACTCAAGATCTATCCCAAGGTGTGTTGGCGAGACACCCAACTCACAATTAGAACCTCAATCCAAAATAATTCTAGCACCAGTCTCTCTAGAATCATCCCAAATAACTCAGCCTAAAAAATAGAATAACCTACCTCTAATATAATTTTTTTCATGAACATGGTCGGGTTTCCATGAAACTCAACATCTGACCCAATTTGTGGCTTGTCCGGAAGGGGGTTCCCGATCCCCATGAGATAGAATCATGTGACCAGGTATCAGAAATACAACTTGGGAATGATTTCACCAGATTATATAATCATATAAACAAAAAATTATAAAGAAACCATAACTAAATATTCATAACTAGCCTTGACATAACAGTTTTCAGATTCAAGATTATAACATTTATACCAAACAAAAAAGGGATACAATAAAAATAGAAAAAAAGACACTATCCCAAAACCACCATGAAATAAGAGTAACATTATACTCTTGTAATCAATACAATCCTTATATGGGGAAGCCAATGACACCCCAAACCACCATCTCCAAACATCTAGCCTTTACCTGTATCAAACATAACCAAGTCTACTTACACCCAAGGGTGTAAGTAGGGTGTGAGCCATAGCCCTGTAGGATGCCACCCAAAAAAATATTCCATAATATAAACATCATAAGATAAATGAACCTTAATGTATTATAAAATAATGTCTAAAAACATTTTTATGGAAAAAAATCTACAAAAGAAACATTCTTTCATTTAAATTAACAATAAAGTGCACTTTATGTCAACGATAAGTGCGATATCACCATAGAATAGTAAGTCACATGACACCCCTATAGGAAATAGATATAGTGGGTATCTATGAACATCATATATCGATGGAATGTGCTATAAAAACCACACTAAACAATGTCATCATGAATGAGACACTAGAGAGGATACATACAAAATTATAGTGGTCTTCAATCATTATACTTTAGTAAGTGTTGTATATGTCAATCTAGAAAAGTGAACCCAAGATTTTCCACTTCAGAATAACTAGAATACTAGTCCAAGTCTATCCACCTAGTCACCTAGTATTTTCTTTATGCTCTGTTTTTATTACCTAGGTCACATACACAAATAATTCTACATAAACATATGCTAAACAATTCAACCATGCTTGATAAATAACCAATTTTCACAACCAGAACAACTTTTTAAATCCCAAGTCACACAAAAACCAATATAAACCATGATTTCCACCACATTCAAAATTTATTAATCATGTTTAAAAATTTATAAATCACCTAGAAATCCACAACATGGGTTCACATAATAAAAATACTCAATTTCCTTTAGAAAAACCACTTTCAATACAAACACATATCAAAACCCTAAAACCACCCCATTCACACCACAAACATTAATCATAAAACACTATACACTCTTGAAATAATTTAAAATTCATCAAATAATTATTCAGAATGGAGCTACCTACCTTGAGTGAAGAAACTTTTAGAATCTGGTGCAAAACTTCAATCATACCTCAATTTCACCCTATAGAAGAATGATCAAACCCAAAATATCATGATTAAATGCTAAGAAATAAGATCTAACATAAAATGACACCTAAACAGATGTACATGTGATACCCAAACATGGAGGGATGTAACCCCAAAATAGAGGATAAAATCAAGAGAGGAGTGACTTACTAGAGGGTTTCTTGACGAATCAAAGCCAAATCTCCCATGAAAATGGAGCCCATGGTTTGGAGGGGGAAGGGGGAGGCATGAAACTGGTTAGAAATCCTAAGTGGGGGAAAGAATGAGTGTTTTGGATGTTATTTCGAAGGGGATAATTTAGGAATTTTATGATTTTTAATGACACAAACATGTGCACATGTTTCCCACAAGGTTTACCAGACCATGTGGAAACTCTACACCCCTCACTTTCCTAAGAGGCACCTACTGCACAGTTATCCTACACGGTCTGACTTATAGTATACTAGATGTTTGGTAGATACTACCTCAAACCAGGAACCTACCACATGATTACCTAGGTAGGGTGAAGAGTTTCTACTAAATATTCACTAACCATGCACTACATTCTATCCACCCAAAATTTCTAAATTTTCCCCAAAAAATCATAGGAATCCCAAAGGTAAAAAGATAAGAAAAAAATAAATAGAAAAATACCTTAGAATAAACAAGATGTGTGATATAACTACACCAATAGTTTGAAAAAAAAATTGGTATGGGTGATCCTATCCAAATGGATCAACATAACCATTGAGATATGAATCTTATCTCAAGACTACTCCAAAATTTTTGAGAAAACATTGGGATAGATATATTTTTCAAAATGGTTTTTTAAACTATTGGTATAGATTTGGATATACCAAGGGTTTTAAAAAACTATTCTGAAAGTCTTTCCATAAGTATATAAATGGCACAAAATCTCATACTCCCATCACATTAACATTTAAAACCCTAGAAGCATTTGGAATTCTAGTTTCTTCAATACCAATAATGATCTCTCATCATATATTGTTTCAATTCCATTTTCATCAATATTTAATCAGTGATTTCAAAATAATTTAGTTATTATATCAACCATAATTTTTTTATTCTAAATCAAAAACACCTTGGAAGAATATTTTTTCCCACATTTATTTTATTTCGATATGTCTAAATCTTTTTTTGGGTGTTGAAACAAGGGTTTTCCACACTTACATTGAAAGTGAATTTGTTAATTTTTGGGTTGTTTATTGTTTATTTCTTAAATTTTCTATATGGTCTACTGAGACCTATATAATTTTAGTTTTTGGTAGATTATTTTCTTACCTAAATCCCTATATAGGACTTCTTTAGTGATAGTTTACTCACTTTAATTATCAGCCATGCATTTTTGATACAAGGACCCTAATTTATTTCTATTGGAATGTTTTTTCATCTATCGTTTTTATTGTCAGTTTTTCACTGACATGTGTAGTGTGAGAAAATAAATCTTTAAAACAATTTAAATTGTTTTTCTATGAGAAATAAATTGACAAGATGACCAAAAATGAAATAGTGAGTCAAAATATATAAATTTAATGTCAAAATATATAATTTCTTTGGCCTTTTTTAAATAAATTAAATACTTATTACTAGTTTGTTGTGTTTTTTTGGAAATAGTTTAGATAATCAGTTATTGCTTGATGAATATTGATAGAGACCCCTAAAAATTTAGAAGAGTCTCAGTTATCCTATAAAAAAAACTGCTGTATGTAAAAACATTTTAGGAAACCCAAATCAATTATAGCCCCCTTATTATAATTTTATTGACTTCAATCATGTTTTCATTACTTCCTTCACTTGTTTGATATTTTATCTTATAGACCAATTGTTTAAAAATTAACATTAATTCCCACACTTCGTATCATAATTTTTTTTTATTTAGTTTTCCACTATTTTTTTCTTTTCATATATTTTATCACCTCTATCACACTTTTACTCATCATCCCATACACTTCCACCAATATTTTGTGTTACCATAGATATCCTTAATTACACTTCAACTTGATATTTTTCAGTGTATGTTATATAGAAGCATGTGATACCATATAGGAAAACATAATAGATAAATGTAATAATATTCTAACTAAACATTATAAATCCTACTGATTTCAAACTATAATTAAGAATTTTTTTTTAATATTTTTATTCAAACATTGTATTAGTCTCACTGAACTATTACATAATAATATGTATGAAAATTCATTCTTTATATAAATTGGTTTTTAAAAATATTATAGAACAATTAGAAATCCTAAAAAAGTTTCTAATGAATTCAATATAAAGGGGGTCTATACCAAATTCAAAGAAGCCAAAAATATAGTGATTGGGGAAGTTTATTAAATCTCATAAGTATTCACCCTAACATTATTCAATATTAGAGACCAATAATTACATGTTTATCTAACCAAACATCATAATTAATGTGTGATTCAATATTTTCTTGCCTAGAAATATTAATCTTTTATACATGAATTTACATAATAAGTTTAATAAAATTTAAAAGGCTATTAGAATAAGATAAAAAATAAAAAAACAATTGTAATAAATTTTTTTAGTATTATTTATTGTCTTTTCTGATTGATATAAGGGAATTCACTATAATGGTTTTATATTTATAGTATATAATTATATTTATAGTATTTTTTTTGGATTTTATATTATGATTCTCATATTGACAAGTGTGTTAGTTGTGGTTTCATATAAAGTAAGCAATTATAATTTCTTTAAAAATATTTTTGATTTAAATTCAATGTTATTTTTTTTGATTTTACAATATGATAATTAATTATTTATATAGATTGAAAAGAAGTTAGATGTATGAAACTAAATGGATCTCATGTGATTTTAAAAATATTTTAGAGTCATTTTCATATTTTGAAACTAATAATGTTTCAGATAATGGTCATATACACTGAAATTTTTTTAATTGTGTTTTAAGACCCTGGTAAAGTGATAAAAAAGTTATCTACCTTATAACCCAATATGTATTCATACAAAATACTATTCTTGGTATCAATATGGTGATGAAATTAAATATCAAAATGTCCATGATTTTAATGAGAGGACTAGATTGGATAAATTATTAGATGTCTAGTATCCCATTTATTCTTCACCATGAGAAAAAAGGATACCGACCAATGAATAATTTCATATGAGCACACATGATGCATGGAAAGAAAATGATGATGTCGATAGGGTGAAAAAATTTAATGTTGTTGTAATGACTCTAGTATATCGATATTGTGGTAAAATGAAAAATTCGGAATTTTTAATCAGACTATTTCATGGGAATACCATGTATGGGATTTCTAATACTTCCATCAATTATATTCCTACCTTATTGAAGTAATTAATTCTATATGATAATGATGTTCCCTCAAACAATTATATGGCATGGATGTTAGTTGAGAATATTTTATTTTTTAAAAGAAAAAGTATTATTTTCAAGAAATATTACATCTTATTTTAGAAGGAAATAACTAAAAAAATGATTGTATAAAATGTGGCACATCCTGATGGAATCCAAATACGAATGGAACAACATCACATGTGCTATAAAATTTAATGTGGCATTTTTCATTGATTTTCATACTACATAATCTTTTCATGTATCATGAAATATCAAAAAAATAAGGAATTATATAATTCCAGGAGAAAAAGGATAATGATGAGTTATTTCATCTATTAGATAGATTAACATGGATGGAACTTGATACTTGGTATCCTAATTTTGTAGCTAACATTCATAATGTGAGGTTGGTTCTATCATATCAGAGTTTTAAAACATTGGTGTAGTATCTTACTTCCCACAATGCATGGTCAGTTTTCATACAAGTTAATAACATTCCTCAGTGGATGCGTATGAAAAAACCATTCACTTTCATTAGTATAGTCATAAATGGAACCATTTATCCTACTAATGATATATATGTATACGTGAAACCTTTAATAAAATAGTTGAAGAATATTTGGATTGTGGGTGTGATCACATATGCTGCAAATCCGAAAAACATATTTAAGATGAGTGTTGTTCTTATGTGGATGATAATTATTTCTTCTTCTAGTGAAATGATGTCTGGCTGGAGCATGATGAAAAAACTTTTATGTCTTATTTTTATAAAAAATACACGATCCAGAAGTCTGAAATATCAAATTAATTTTATTTTTATGTGACATAAATAATTCTTTGCAATGGGTCATCCATATAGGAATAATCAATGAAGGTTTTACATGCCATCAAGACTTCTAATTCACCTTAGCATACATCCAGAAATGTTGTGATTAGTGAATTGAAAGATGTCATTTTTTAATTTGGGAAGGTAAAGATGAAGTATACAAAGTAAAATAATGTTTCCATTAAAACCAATTACAATTGTAAGAAGAAAATTATTTTCTTTGATTTTTCTTATTGGTAATCTATTTTGTTACAAAATCACTTAGAAGTAATGAAAATGTAAAAAATATATGTGAAATGTTTCTTTAAATTGTTCAGAATATCATGGTTATGATAGTAGATGATTTATGATCCTGGATAGACTTAGAATATTGGGGTATTGGACAAGAATTAAAACATTTTTATATTAGTGAAAATAAATGTAAATTTTCATGTGATTATTATGTGATGACAGCTATAGAAAAGAATTAATTTCTAAAAGTATAAGATATTACTAAATTTTATAGTGGACATTAAAAAAACATATCAAAATGGGATATATGAAGAGAGTTAAAGAAGGAATCTTTGAAGACTCATGATTATCAAATCCTTCTTTACGAGTCAATTCAAATAGAAATCCCTCATCCAATATACTATAATGTAATGGTATATGTTATTCAGTTGTTCAATAATTATATAGATCATTGTGATAAGAATTTTTTTTTCTGTTTATTACAAAAAAAGTTGTAATAGAAACCATTAATTTATTCCAAGATGGAGAAAATATTTAGTCTATAATTTTTCACACACATGATACATCTAATTTTCCATCGTCAAACAGAAATTATTCTATGAAGAATTATTTCTTTTCATTTGATGCATCCAAATGAATTTAATATGCACACATTGAACTCTCAGGTCTAGAATATGAATAAAATTTGATGTTCTATCATGAATGGTTACTTGGATAAAAAATGTATGGATTTTGGTTCTATATATTTGTCTGATGTGACTACGAGACATAAAAGAACAATGAGAAATGAAGAAGAGTAGTACGAGAAAATTTTACCTAGTTTTCCATCACTTCCACAAATAGTTGGAATTCCTTGATCATATACATTAAATACATTAAGACTTCAAGAGTAGGAGATGACACATCAGACATTTTATGTTTAACTATGATTTGTTTGATGAGTATAACAAGTATGTAAATTAAACATATATATATTATCTCATCTCATATAATTGTATATATCTATTAAACTATCTATTTTTTCTTCTATAGGGAACATAAACAAAATATAAATATAAATCATTGTTCCATATCATTGACAAGGAGAGATAATTTTCAAAGAAAATAGTTTTTATCTTGGTTGAGATTTAAGGTATAAGTATTAATGTAATAAATTAATAAAATTAATATTTAATTAAGTTAAAATTTTATTTATATTTAAGGTATTGATCTTTCAAGATGACTCTGTCTAAATGTAAATAAGTTCCTTGTATTTTTTTCCGAATTCTATGGTTTATGAATGAAAATCAAATGTGATCAATGGGTATAAATTTATTATCACAAAATGAGAAGTGAACTTGATAACAAAAGATAAATGTGTTTTGGTAATTGAATCTACAAATTTTTATTCCATTACATTGTATATTAGAACTCAATTTGAAAATTTATCTTATTATGGAGTTATTAAGGAAATACAAATATTTGATTATAACAATCATAGTCAAATCACTATAGTGAAATTCCAGTGTTTTGACTTGATGACGAGGAATAAAATATTTATTAATGATCTTGAATATAATGTTATTTAAATCACACACAATCTTTTTATTAACAATCCATATATATTTATATAAATGAAAAACTATGTTTTTTATGTGAAAAAACATATGTGGCCTAAATTTGGTATTATTATTGATGTAATCCAATGGAATTGTTTTGATGTTGTCATTGATGAAATTGAAACCATAAAAACTCCCATTATCCCTGATCAATTTATTACTTATGATTTCTTCAAT
Organism: Viscum album; assembly: GCA_963277665.1. Taxonomy (NCBI): domain Eukaryota; kingdom Viridiplantae; phylum Streptophyta; class Magnoliopsida; order Santalales; family Viscaceae; genus Viscum; species Viscum album. The sequence continues at coordinate 1,282,652,946 of OY728156.1, forward strand.
AGTTTAATATTTAGAGTTGATTATGAAACTAATGATGTGGTTGGAAATATATAGACTCATCTATCTATGTTTTCAGTTCTTTTGGTTTAGCTCGACTTGGGTTATTCATGTTAGTTTTATTAAAATGTATTTATTATTGATTTCAAATATTTATTATCCAAGTTGACATTCATGTGAATTTTCTATATATACTGGTTGTATTTTTCTTTGAGTTTCATTATTTTATATTTAATTGAATAATATTAGAACCAAGAAAACCAAAAAATCTAAAAAAATTCAATTAGAAAATAAAATAATATGTATTAAATTAAAAAATATTATGATAATTATAATAAAAATCCAGAACAATAAAAATAATAACCTAACCAAAAATGGTAAAATGACCTAACCAAAAATATGAACCTAGTGACCTAACCCAAGATATGAACAAATGAACTAATCAATTAACCAAAATGAATGAAATTTTTTAACCAAAACTGAATTCAATTGAGTTAAAAATAGAGTAAAACTATATCATACTGATGTTAAACCTGATAATTTGAACAAACTGAGTTTTATATGACACATATTTTATGTTTTGGTATTCTGACCATAAAATATAATATGATTTTTATATCACTATGTATCCATTATTTGGGTTGACAATTGGTATTCCTTAATTAAGTAATGTCACATCTTCTTTCTTGTTTAGATTAAAATTTTGTTATGAATTTCCAATTAATTTTATATTTTTCTTTTCAAATATATGAAATGAAAAACATTTAAGAGATATAAAGGAAGAGGATGACAAGAAATAATAGACACAAGAGAGAAAAGGGCGTTCTTCCTCCAATGCATGCTGTGAGTGTTTTATTTCAAATATATATATTTCAATAACATATAATGTACTATGAATATTTTTTTAACCTTTAATTAGGTTCCACCATCAATGAGACATTTATTCTATTATAAACCTAGTTTAAATGGTGGTCATTCAGATGATACAATGGGGGGGGGGGTACTAGATCATTATTCACCACTCGGTGTACCCAATCACACTCATCCCCTTAATCTAATTATAACCTTCCACACTTTATTATACCAAAATGTTGTTAGATAAATAAAAGATCTTTAGACCCCCTATATTCTTTTTACCATTTAAATCTAATCCCCTTAATATTTCATTCCCTTATATGATGATGGATCTTACTTCCCATCCATATTATAAATTTCCACATATGTATATTCCAACTTCTTTTCCTTCTACATCCTTCTCCATGATCTTATATGTTCACGATCCTTTGAATTTCAGTTCGTCACATTCTGATCCCCATGAGAAGACATCAGATCCCACTCCTACTATATAGGTTTATGACCCTTCAGATCTAAGTAATCTAGCAGCACCAATTGATCAAACCGGATCATATATATTTATAGAACCCCAGTAAATTTGTTTACCATAATTTATTATCATTAAAAGTTGTATTGATATAATATTGGTTTTTCTCTTTCACAAATAGATCTGTCACTAGGTAGAATGGGTATACACACATGTGTGAGTTATGAAATTTACACACACAGCTGATGGTTTAGTATATTTAGGATAATTAGATGATTGGGGAAACATGGAGAGAATTTAGGTATTTTATAGAGATTCTCGAAAAATACTCAAACATCATTCTAGTTAGGCCACTCTCATGGAGACATCTTCAAAATGAAGTTAAGGATAATTATTGGGCACAATGATGGGTAGGAAAATTCACTGTATTTTATGTTATATTATTATTGATTTATATAAATTTATATTTTAATTCTAGTTTGGGAAAAAATTTCTCGATACTAAGCCTATGAGGATAGTACATCTCATGGAATTTGGTGAGCCATAGAGTACATATAAGCATGAGTTGCATAGTGACCAGCGTTCAAGAGTTGGTATGGATTTATTGTTTATACCAATCTTGAATTATTATATAGTAGCACATTATTTTTGACTATCTTCTTATTGGAAGAGTATATAGTTTAATGTATTAATCAAATTTGAGTTTTTTGAAAGATAATTACCTTGATTTTCCTTAGTAATTTTTTTATTGAATTATTTAGGAAGTTTTAGAAAGAAATAAAAAAACCAGGACTCCATGAAATACCTCTACACTTTGGGAAAGACTATGATTCCATATCATGAGAGGAAACTCAAGGACCCCGGAACACCCTTAGAGTGGAGGGGTTAATCAGGGTGTCAAAATTTTCTTTTTAATATTGTGGATCTTGTTCTCACATTGGTATGAACCTGTTAAATATAGAAGTCAAATGAAATCAAGTATATGACACAAAAAATTTACTTGGTTTACCACAAAGGGCTATGTCTAAGGAGCATATGCCGACAGTGTGTCATTCATACCTAAATCCACTAATCTTCACCAGTTGTGGAGTACAAGTGTTTGGTCACAATCACTCTATTCCAAGAACAATTCCCTTATAAATGTCCAGGGAGGACTCACTACATCCTTAGGAACACTTCTGTAAACTCCCCCAAGCTCACTGCTATGAGATATTTCTAAATGAGTTTATCAACTTGAAGGTATCTTAAAAAAACTGGAATTAAAGTGTTTGTCTTTGTCTGGCATGAGACACTGCTTTCATCAAAGACCTGATTGGATGGTCATTGAAAGCCACGAACACTCAAAACTGATACTCAAAACAACCCTTCACAAAGACCCTTCACAATGATCAACCATTTGCAGATCTCTCTTCCTCCCAATGCACAACCCTTCACGGAGCTCATTACCTTGCATAGAAACAACCCTTTCATGGAGCCCACAAACTTGTAGAGAAACCTACTTTGAAAAGCTCAATGATCCAATGAAGAACACCCCATGTCCACAAATATCTCATGAATTAGAATCATTGGAAACATTCAAGACATTAAAAGTCAATTCTTGATGCTCAAGCTCACATAGACCAATATTATTTGCGATGTACCCCTTGCTTCGTGAATTCAAAGCGATCCCAGACTTTTTCTATTCAAAATCACATGGAATGAAGAGGGGTGTCCTATTATTTATAGGCATGGTAAAACGAGGAGAAAATCTTCTTTAGGCATGAAATTCGGATCCGCCAAAAACATCTTCGCGACACATCTCTTTCTTCGTAATGCTCTTTGTAACCGCAGAGGTCTCCATCAAAACCCTTCGCACCACCACAAAGCACCACTCGCAAAGAAAGTCTCGTAATCACATAGTACATCATTAAAATATTCATGTATTCATAAAACAAACTTTAGGAAGCCCATATCTGTGAAACTCATGCCTTCACCATATTTTCATGAGACCTTAAAAACTGCTTACGGCATGAACTGTATGATCATTTTCCTTGAAATATCCCTGATAATCCATGAGACTATTGACAAAAAACACAAACCATGATCCTTTTTCATCAATAAAAAATGACTTGGTTTCAAAAGAAACAAGTATGATAGACATTAAAAATTTTCTTATTTAAATAAATTATGAAAATAAAATTTCATCAAAAATAAATTCTTTTGATTAATTATAATTTTTTTCTAAAATAACATTGATGTATATGTGAATTTATTAACACTAAAATATATTTATGTTAAAAATATATTGAAGAGTTTTTTAATGACTTGTCTTAGGAATTTGAATTATTGTTTAGAAAGAGATCCTAGATTTTTCAATATTTTTCATGGATTTTCATCAAAATTATGGTTGCATGACACATTTTTAAATATATGAAATTAAAGTATGTCAATTGAAGCCTGATTTAAAATATAATAACACTATAAATTATATTTGTGTATGGATTCTTTGATAATTTTGAATCTAGTGATGATGGATTTACCTAAACATGCAGTATTCAATTGTAGAAAATTGGTTAATCCCTAAAATTCATAATTTTTCATTATAAATTCACTAATTATATTGTAAATTATTGAATATAACATATATTTTTATTTCATATTCATAATGATGATGATATTTTATGATTATTTAAAAATTAAGGTAAAATTATGATTTTAGCTGTCTAAATGGTTTATACTATTTTCCATGAGGATGTATTGGGGAATATGGTTGAGTCCATCTACCCCACAAAAGAAAAAGAATCAATTTCTCCTTAAATGTTAGAATAAATTCCATTTTCAAAACAAATTTATAAATATAAATGGTGTTGGTGAATGGGTGTTTAAAAAAAGTTAATGCATTGAAATCATTCCCCCATATCACTTAGTTCACATACCTTGTCCCAACCCTAATCCACAACATAAAAAATCAACATTCCCACAATGATTCTCACTTCTAGAACCAAATTAAAAACACACCTGAGATGTCTAGTGGGGTTATCATACCCTTTAATGTGAATAAGAAATATCAAGCAGAACAACACCATCTACAAAGATACCATCCAAGTCTAATTTGTCCAAACCTAGTAATAATTCCTCTTCCAGCACCCACCTCACATGAATCTTACACCTCAGGTGATTCATTTATGAACATACACAACCAATACCTAGGCTAAAATTATTTTCATCATGGAATAAATACTTCCTTTCTCAAGTGTGATGCATGAATTACTAAACTAACTTTCTTGATTTATAATCATAAGATATTCCTTGCCTCTTCCATGTTCCATAAGTCTGATGTAAATTTGTTTGGACTTAATACCAGTACCATGAAAATAATTACATGAAACTTTCTCATTCCCTACCATATCTAAAGACCTTCATACTTATACCAACAGATTTTACCACTAACTATAGTATAATTAGATCATAAAATCCTTGATCACCAATCCAACTACTCATTATATTCTCAATGAAGTTCCAGAGTGAGTGTAATATATCCAACCAACTCCAATATAGAAGATCTAATATCCAATACTCATTGTACTAATTCCTAACCCCTATCACCAGAATTCATTATACTAAATATGAAGTCCTTGTACAACTATTTCCAGTGTTCCTTGAAGTACTAAATCATTTCAACATCCATGTCAAACCTCCAAAACATATTCTGAAGATAATTTCATCATTTGCAGTAATCAAATCAAAAAATTCATTTTTATAATAAAAATGATTTATAGTTACACATTTTCTTTATTTAAAAACAAGGTATTCATGTCAATTCATTATGTAAAGTTTACTCAACCCCACACCTAACAAATATTTAAGTCCAAAAAATTAATCATACTTTATACCCCAATTCAGAAACATACCACCATAGGAATTGATTAATTGATTTTATTAATTAAAAATACAATCATCTACATTAAATGATATAACTAGTACATAAATATTATTAATTTTAATCAAACTCATTTTAATTAAGTCTATAAACTCTCACAAGCACTAACTAACCATCATTGTAACTCAATGGTGGTCCTAAGGAATTTGGATAAGCTTATAGGATGAAAATCCTCACTTTCCAGCATTAAACATTAAATAAATATTCAAATTAAACCCTTATTTAAAAAACATATTATGAATATTTAATAAATAACTATATCCTTTAAAACTCACACATTATTTAGTCACCTATACCATTATTAATTTAATTATTTAATTAAATTATAGTAGTTCACATAAGTCATTCCTCTACACTAAACCCCCAATACCAACTCAAAATATACTCAAAATAAATTAAAAGGCATCAAAATTAAAATAGTGTCATACCTCATTCAAAATCATTCAATTATAGAGTATGATTAATTTATTATCAATATACATAAAGAAAAACCTTACCTTGAAATATCATATAAATCTCAAAACTATTAGCCTATGATTCCAACTCACATTCAAAAAATAAAACTCTTATATGTCTCAAAACTATTTGAATACCTCAAAAAACATGAAACTCACCACTGAGGGTAGCCAAAATAATTTAAATTAAGACAATATAAACCACAAAAACCCAAAACATTTCTCTTGCTAACTACACCTTTCCTCTCAAGAAAAATAATTTCAAAATAATTAACCGTTTGATATAAGACTAAAAACCATTTGAAATCCTTTTTTGTTTTATGAAATTGAAAAAAAATCTAAATACTAATTAATAATTTGAGGAAAGGGATAACTAGTTAATTTTAACACAAGTAAACACAAACAAAAAATTTTAAAAATTATTTTATAATTAACTTAAAAACTTCAATGTATTTTGAATAATTAGTTAGGGTTACCATGTTAGGAAACAACTCACTTCAAAAACTATAGATAACCACTGTTAAAAAACTATAAGACAAAAAAAGGCTCAAAAAATCATAATAATGATTTAATATTTAAAAAAAGGAAAACTATGAAACTAACAAGCCACAAGACACCTCAAATGGATCAAATCTAGGGATCAAAGACACACACTAATTTTAGATGATGTCTAAACACCTTGTCTTCATGGGAAGTGAGATTAACAATTACAGGCATCCAATTAAATCATAATATCTCATTCTTAATCCTATTAATACAGTGAAATAACTATACATATAAAATAGAATCATTCTCAAAAAATATAATAGAACTCAAATAAGTAACCTTATCCATGTGGTAGTGTTGAAGCATCCATCATCACCATATAACATCCAATACATCTAATGATGTTACAACATATATACTGAATTATATTAAAAATTATAGAAACATAAAATAATCCAATGGAATAAATTATTTAGCTGTACATATATTTCAAACACAACACAACAATCACCACCACACAGACATCAATTATAGTTCGACCCCCACCTTTTTTGAAACCCAAATTCGGGTTTCAATTAAAAATATAAACAAGGTCTCCTTATTCATGAATATATGTAAGTAAAATCATAGTAATAGAAACAAAAATATCAATAAATGAACAACATAACATCAACTATTGCATGAAATGTTAAAACAAATAGAGGATAAATAAAGACAAACACTATTGTTAATTCCAAAAACATTAAGAAATTAGAAGACACTAATAATTAATTAAACAATTTATTGCTAGTAAATATTCCATAATTAATTAACCACTACATAATTCTATTCTATTTTGAAGAAAATTATATGTATCTTTTAAATAGTATATTTGATTTAATTACATCATGATTGAATTTCCATAACACACCCTTTTATTAGAAATCTATTACTATTTTATAGTGTGAATAATGTTAAATGAAATAGTTATGTCCAATAATATTATAGACTAAAGGTGAAATTTTTAGTGGGTTGTAAACTAATGTTTCCCTCTAAAAGACATACAATAAAAAATTCTTATATTTAGTGATTAGTTACCTATGATAACAAACAATAAAATTATTATTTTACTAATATAACAGGATATATTTTTTCTTTAAAATTTCTAAAACCCCCTTACCATATGTTTATACCATTACTATAAAAAACATGATTCAATTCTTTAAGTGGATAAAGGTTTCATTTGAGTAAAATTTTAAAAATAGTTTTTATAGATGTTGTTTTGATTTATCATGGAATGTGTGATTTTTTCAATTATACATTTGTGTTTTTTTCTAGAATTTAAATGAAAGTGATTATTTTTTTATATATGGTCAAACACCTCCTAAATCAAAGATCAAACGAGGTGTATAATATTTTTATTAGTTAATTGTTTGGAAATAAAAAAATTAGTTTCCAATGGAAAACAAAACTTAATGTTATGGAAAAAATTAATTAGTGTTCATACCTCATATTTGTCTTATCAAGATCTTTTATGGATTAAAAAAAATATATATATTTTTATCATTAAAATTTCACTTTGATAAATTTTAGTTACCCTCCACTTAAATGGACTGTGGTTGATTCCATTATCCTAGTGGGGAATTTGTTATTGTAAAATATCCTCTATATCTACCAATGCATTAGGGAAATCATGCCATTTATTTTTTATTCACTTTTCAGTGTTTGTGATTATACAATGATATACTGAATATTTTAATACCATCAAACTATGTCTTCACATAATATAAATTTAAAATATTATTTTTTTTTGAAAGATATTTTGAATACTAAGTTAATTGGTATTTTGATTTAATGTTTAAATTTTTTTCATGATTTGTTTTCTGCAAAAATAGTTTGAATTTATATTGTTAATATTCATTTCCACTATGATACTCATGCTTGGATTCATTTTGAATAATGGTTTTCAACATTTAATGTCATTTCAGGGGGTGTTATTGAATATTGAAGGACATATGACTCTGTAAAAAATAATTTCCTCTAGTAAAAGGAAGAAAGGTGGATGTTTGGTAAATGAATAGACACAAAATCATATTGTATATTTTATTTTTTTAATTTCCCATTTTAATGACTATTTTTCAACTAAATATTTCATTTATATTTGGAACATTGTGATTTGGAGGCCCTTTATGAAAAAGAAGCTAAAAAAATTGTGCCAAATGACCATTTTCATCAGGTATTGGGAGATGATTACCATGGGAGAGTACACTGTTAACCATGTGAAATCATTGTTCTATCTATATATCGGACATTGTAGGTACTATTTTTTTAAACCATTGAGTTGGAAATAGCTCATTAAAAGGTATAATAAGCTGTCTCCAAGGAAGAAAAGGCCACAAAAATGGTCATAGAGGAGCTTGAATGGAATCAAAATTCCAATGATTAATTTTTAGAATTCATGGAATCCTTTTTTTATTAACTTCCACCAAATAATATCATGACTTGTGATAAATATAGGTCAAAGATGTGTATGTTATATGGTGCATTGGGTGATGGTCCTAGGGGTGGTCATGATATTGATGTTCCTAGAGATGGTCCATGTGGTGGTTGGGATGATGAGGATCTATGTGATGCAAATTCTAAGGATTAGGATAATGGTGAGGATTATAGTGATCATGATCATAAGAATGATGATGATGAGAAATATTGTGAAGATTATGACGATGGTGATGATATTGGTCACGATGATAGACACCCTCTTCCTTTATATTTTTTTTCTAATATATATAACACAAGATGTTTGATTATTGGATGTGACAAAATATATTTCATGTCTTAAATGTGTTTTGTCAAAATTTTAATGAATTAATTAGTTTGTTGTGTTGTCATTGTTGGTATATTGGTTGGTGATGTTATCATTTGTTTTATTAAAATTGTTTGAATTTTTTATATATGTAATTGGGAAAGCTAGGGGGATTCTCCCTAGGAAGGTATAGCTATTCTATACCAATAGTTTGAAAAATGTCTGTATATACCAATACTAAGGGTTTCATTGAACTGTTGGTTTATCTTGTAGCTAGGGAAGACTACTCCAACAATTTAAATATAATTTGTATAAAAATTCTCCCACATTTTTAAAAACCATGTGTATAAACCTATACCAATAGTTTTATCATCATATTTGAAAGACATAAATTAAATTAGGCATATAAAAAATATTTTCTATAAACTCTTTGTATATTTATATACCTACACAAAATAACCTAATGATTTAGGAAACATTTGTTAATGCATATACCAACAATTCTAGAGGATATACTAGTGGGTTTAAAGAGTTGGTATAGGGTAAAAATTTTGTAGTGACATAGTCTTACCGAGAGAATAATTACATGGTAACATGAACTTAAAATTTTAAAAACTTACCTAGAAAATCATAGATCATAATCTTGAATCATGACATAAATCATGGTAGTTCGTAAGTTAAGAATAATAAAGGAATCAATTAACATGAACCATTATGGAAAAACATTGGTGGAAGACATAAATTTGTGGCGTACACAAAAGCATAGGACATCATTTATTTTTTATATTGGGATAACTTCCATTAATATCATAGAAAAATATGTTTATTCCCCATTACAACATATTTGTCAAGGTTCACTCCCAAGACTATCATTGTGGATAGAGTCCCTCAATGATCTGGGTTCAATCCCTGTTTCAGTCATGTTTATCTCATAAGATATTCATATTTAGCCAATGAATTGAAGGAATATAAAATTTATTGAACACCCAAAAAAAATTGAAATCATAAATATGTGTTCCAAAATATTATAAATCATTTATCTTATCATATAATGGATAAACAAATGGTGTTCATAAACATTTCATCATAGCATGAACATGTGAAAAAGAAACCTATTTTCTAAAAATTATGTAATCATAGCCATAAACCAAACAGAGAAAGAATAAATATAAAATAATTGGATAATATATTATATAAATATTATATAACATTTAAGGATGTCATATTATATGAAAAATTCCTATAAAATAACACTTGGAACATTTTTTTTCATAAATTCCCCTTTCTCACATTGATTTTTTTAAAATCTAAAAATTTCCCAAATATTAAAGAAAAATATTTCCTCAAAATTGAAATTGTAAACATGTAAAGGGATATTAAAATAAATTACTTTTAATGATGGTGGGAAATTTTTTTATTCTGTATATGTTAAAATAAGACATTCCTTTCACGCTTTTGAAAAAAAGTAAAAAAACTACATCATTTAGAAAATGAAAATAATATTCATTTTTTACCATTTTTAAAAAATTAAATCATTTATAAAAATTTATTTAAAAAATCATAGGATAATATTATTATCATTCAGGAAACAAATTAAGAAAACATGGATATGGCAGAAAATATATTTTTGACAAAATAGAGAAATAAAGTCTATTATCATTGAAAATATTCTTTTGGTCTCTTGAGAACCAAAATAGAGAAAAATGAATGGAAAAAATTCAATATCATGAAATGAAAAGATTATAATAAAATTAAAGATTATTTTTAGTTGTAGATCACAATATTTAATCATAAAAAGAATAAATATAAACAATCATGGTAAACAATGAGATTGTATCATAAAACCCTTAGATCGTGGTCAATATTCTCCGAAAGCACCTTATCCTCTTATATAATGAATATAAATTTATTATAATTATATAAAAGATTCAATTATATACATTTAATAACATATTTTATTCACTAATAACATTTGAATACCCATTTATTATTAATTCCTTATTAAAATCACTATTTCATGGTGTTAATAGTTTTATTCACTACTGGAAAAACAGGCTATACCCATGATTAAAAACCGTTAGTATAGCCCCCAAAACCATGGGTAAAGGCTATACCCACGGTTTTGGGAACCGTGGGCTGGAAAGGTGTTGCAATAGAGAGGTTAATATATACCCACAGGTTTATTAAAAAATGGGCACAAAACTGTACAACGTGGCACAACGTGGAAAACTGCTGTACTCATGGATTTCAAACTGTAGGAAATAAATTAAAAAATCACACCTTGGGAGGTTTGAACCTGCGCCTCACATAGCATCGGCGGACGAATCCACTGACCAACTCCGCTGATCATCATATTAGTTTACATATACACGTTTATTTTAATATATTAATATAAATCATGTTATGTAAAAAAAAGGATACGCAGTTTCAAACATGTGACCTACTGCAAAGCCCAACCGCATATTACCAACTACGCTACTAAAACTTTATATATATTTCCATAAGGTTATTTAGTTATATTAATAATACTTGAATTTATGAAAAAAAATTATCGGGATTCGAACACTGGTCTTCCCTGTACGAAACAAAGAACTAAACCAACTATCCCACAGAAATTATTTGACTACAATCTTCTATCAATATAATTATATTAATTTTAAACCATGTTCCCACCAAAAGAATTTCTCTTCCACGGGATATTTTTTCCCCACCATAACACAAAAAAGCTATACCCATGGTTTTGAAAAACCGTGGGTATAGGTCATGTAAAAAAAACCCTATCCCTATAGTTTTTCAAAACCATGGGTATAGGTCTCCGTAACAATCCCTATACCCACGGTTTTACAAAAACCGTGGGTATATGTATTCAAAAAAAAAACCTATACCCATGGTTTTGGTAACCATGGGTATAGGTTCTTATACTATCCTTATACCCACGGTTTTCTGCAGAACCGTGGGCATAGACCCATTTTCCAGTAGTGTTTTTTCATGAGAATTTATGTTTGATAGTTTAGATATTTTAATTTGATTATGCTTCCATCTTCTTTAGGAGTTTAAAATTTTATAGATATCATATATATTAATTATATATATATATATAGATATATATATTTAGTTTCATCTATAAATGTTAGAGATCAGAAATTAAATTATACCTTTCATGGAGATAGTAGGTCGTATATATGATGGAATTCTGTTTTCACATTTTGATGGATGGAATGAAAGAATGGTAAATAATAATTCACCTATACGGAATAATTATTATATCATAATAATAATATATATTAATTAAATATAAAATTAAATTACATCCATGTAAAGGGAAAATAATAATAATCACATTTCCTCGTAGAGGTGGTAGTACATACATAGACATGACCGATGTTATTAATTTTTAATGGATAAGATTGTAAGAATTTATCTGATATTATAATTAAAAAAATTAATATATCATAAATATAAAAATTAAACCAATTATAATAAACATCCATGTAATATGGTTATTTAAAATTAGTGGTATCGTTATGTGGAGGTAGGAGTACACACGTATGCCCGAGAGAAACTTTCACATCCCAATAGATGGAATAGAATATGGATAATGGCCATTCCATGATCATAAAAACATTTATGTATATTTATGATAATAATGAAATTATTTTATTATGAATACCTCAAATTTATATGAGGTCAAAAAAAAAAAATTAAAAGAGTTCATTTAAGATGATTCCCTCTTCTTTGGGTGACGTCATTTAGGTCCTTTCTTATTGACTCTTGAAATGGTATATTAAGATGAAAAGAAACTATAATTTATTTATAGGGAATTTTATAAAATATTATAGGGTGTTTTTGAAGATATATGGCTCATAGTGGTTTAAATAAAATAGTTAAAGGGTTTTCTTTTATATAGAAGGGAAATGACACAGTAGGAAATACTAAAAAGATTAAAATATAATTAAATCATTCTCAAACCAAATAATTCCAAATGACTAGAAATTAAAATAAAAATATGAAAATTTATAAATAAAATAACAAATTAAATTTAGATATGTTTTTGTTTTACAATAAACCTGATATTTTTTGTTAAAGGTTCATTATTCATTTTAAACCCTAACCACTACAACTACAATTTCAATCTTAAATGTTCATAATTTTACTTATAAGGCAGAAACTAAATCATAATTGGTAAAGGGATGAAATTTATGAAACAATTTATATACTACTCTTCATATTTTAGTATTTTTGTGATTTTTAAATAAATTAATAAACTATTATTATAAAAAATACAATGAATTTCATTTTAAAAACTATTCACATAATTTGACATTCAAAACTACATAAAAGTATTGTAGTTTAAATATAAACCTTTAAAAAATATGTAATTATTTATATTAATCTATAAATTTTTTATAAGATAGTTATTAACCCAAATTTTAATAAATTTATTATTTTATATAACATTTATTTTATTAATCATTTAATTGAATAAATACGGTGTTGGCATTGCATATGATTTTATGGTAATTATATAATCACTAAGAAATTAAAAAATAAATATGATAAAAAATGTTTTATATTTAATATAATTTTTTATAATAAAACTTATCCTATTTTTATCATTATGTGAAATTTTGAAATATATGAAAATCAAGAGAGTCACATTTTGTATTTATTATTTTATTAAATTAATATATCAGTCATATTCAGAGAAATATGGAACCAAGTGGATATATTTTTGGGACGTGGATGCAAATTTTGGAAATCACAACATCCAATAGGTTAAAGTAATGTTTTATAGATATTTTAATGTCTTAACCAAAAGTCATAACCCAATTTTACCAGTTTTACCTTTACTGAAATGATAAAAATTTACTATGGTTACTATTAATTTTGATTAAAAGGGGTCTATTCACCAAATTTTATCATCCTGATTCAAAATATGGACTTAATGTTTATGATTAAATTTATATATGTGGTAGGAATTCATTATTAATTAACCACACAAAGTGTGATGAAATCCTATTTTTTGAGAAATAAATATTTAAGCATAAAAGTGGATTTATTCTAATCCCATACCTAGAAAAAAATAGATCAATTTTTAAAAATTTATTTGAATATAGAATATATAAATAACATTAAAATATTTTACTAATAGTGATTAATTTAATTTATTAATATAATAATACATTTCATGTCTAAAAACAGATTATCAGAGAAACATCACTTTCACATTCAAATGTTATTTATTTACATTTCTAATTAGTTTGTTATAGATTAATTTATTTTATTAATGTTTAAAACAAAAAATTTCAAAATTAATTTTATTCTTATTTATACCCTCTAATTTAACTACCAGGTTATAATGATATACTATATTATAGTTCATTTTGTCTTGGGGTCACCTGTTTGATAAATTATCTATAGAAAAATTATTTAAAGAGAAAAAATATCTGAAAATCTTGTGATGTTACATTATTCCTAAATTTAAATGATTTTCCCTCCAAATTCCATCAATATGATAAAAAATGATGATATATTTGTTCCATGATATCCTTAGGTTCCAAAGTAGCTTCTTCAAATTTATGATTCCTCTAGGGAACCTTAAAAACATGAGTAGTCTTCTTTTGTAGCACTTTATCTCTATGATCAAAGATTTCAATAGGCAATTATTGATAGGAATGATCATGATATAGTAGTATGACCTCTATGTTTAGTATATGTTGTTGATCAGGTTTGTACTTCTTCAGGAGAGATACATGGAACAAATCATGAACTTGATAGAGGTTCGATGGAAACGCCATGTGAAAAAATATATTCCCTACTTGATCAAGAATATTGAGGGAAAAAATATACCTAAGACTCAACATTATATTCTATATGAATCTCAAAACCTTATTCCATATAGAAATTCAAAGTAACACTTTATCAGTAAATTCAAGTTATAGATTTCATTAGTGATTGTTTGCATAAATTTTCTATCAAATCAGTGATTCATTAATGTTCTTCTAAATGGATCTGAGTATATATACTATTTTCGTAGCTAAGTTAGGTCCTAATAGAGTTCCTTCTCAAACCTCATCTTAACACATTGGATTTCAGAAATTATTTCCATAGAGTAAGTCATAAGGATCTATCTTATTGCTCGCGTGATTGCTATTATTGTAGGAAAACATGACTAGGGGAAGGTTTTCATCCTAAAAACCTTTGAAATCAGTAGAAAAAGATGACAACATATCATATAGGGATTAAATAGTTATATCATATAATATATCTTTCTAAGGATTATAAGCAATATTGAAACTAAACAATTTATCTTGATCAAGCTGAAGAATTCACCCGAAAATCAAGTAAAACCTTAGATCCCTCTCATATATAATTAAATTTCATACTCCATGAAACTTACCACTTCCATGATACATATTATGGAGCAATGATCAAGATATAATTCTTCTTTAATAGAAATGTTTTGTGATAAATTTTTATAGAGATTGACTAAAACCTAAATATCATTATTGTATTTTGATTTTATATGGAGTTCAATGATAAAATCCATGATGTTTTTCCCATTTCCATTCATTTATGAGTAGAAATTTTAATGGCCCATTATACTTCATTATCTCAGCCTTAAAAATTTAGAATACCTAGAACCAATATAAATAATATAAAATATCTCTTTCCATGTTTTCTAACCATAAACACTATTTCATATTTCTATAGATATTCGTACTTTGAATGAAAATAAATAATACTGAACTATGAGCATCATAAAACATATCTTCCTTAAAATATGGTATTTTTGGGACATATACATGTTTTCTAAACCTTACAATTTCATCATAATAATGGTTTATGCTAGAAACATTTCTCACATTCTCTTACAACTCTACATATTCCTTCACTGCTTAATTAATGTTCACTTGGATAGATTGTTGAACATTAATTTGAGTAAGATATCATTTATCCCCTTTCTATTTTATTTCTAGATACGTGCTATGAAAATATTGACATATTATACCTTTAGTGATCCTAATTAAATATAGATAGAGAGATTCTTTTGAAACAGAGAATATTCCACCTTGTTCGATTTCCCTACGTGGGACTGTATTGAGTATTTATAATCTTTAATTAACTCCAACTTTATTCTCTGGAACATATTCACCTCATTTCATGTGAATAAATAATTTTAAAATTTTATGATAAGTATATATAACATAACATTCATTTAATGTGAATTCCAGCATGTGTCTAATGAAAAACTTATCATACATGAAACATAATCATGTGTTGGGAAATTATTCTCATGAACCTTCAATTTTCATGAGGAAAAATCTATATCCATATCATTCTATATGAGGATACATCACAATCCCATCTTTTATTAATCATTATAGACCATAAAACCCTTTTCCACTATAGTGTAGTTTAATAAAAAGTTTTTTGACTACACTTCTCAATGGTTTCTTGAAATTTTCTTCACATTCATATTTACAAAGGAACATGAACCCCTTCTATGTTTACTTGGTGAGTAGATTAAATAACATTGAAAAATTATCCAAAAAGCATTGATAATATCTAGGCAAACCAATAAAACTATAGATACCAATCATAGTTTTGGGTCTGGTACAATGTTTAATAACCTCATTCATTGATGGATCCAATGATATGCCATATGTTGAGATTATGTGACCAAAAAATGAAACATTTTGTATCTAAAATTCACAGATGTGAAATTTTACATGTAAATTATCCTTCCTCAAGGTCTTTTGAATAATCATAAAATTATATTCATATCCTTCCTTCCCTTTGAATAAATAAGAATATAATCTATAAATTGCATCACCCAGACACTGAGTTTAAATTGTATTACAAGAAACACTGAGTTTATATCTAATTATAAAAAAAATGAGTTTGTATTATGTTATATGTAATATCGAGTTTAGATTGTTTAACATGAAACAGAGAGTTTAAAAGAAATATACCATACTATTAAAATTTTATTATTTTAAATGATAATTATCCAATAATAGTTGGAATAGGGGGGGGGGTATGAATAGGATTAAATAAATTATGAAAATATATGGTATAAAAATTTATATAAACATAATTATTTGGTGGTCAATTAATTAAAAATGAAAATAAAAACTATTTGAAAATAAATAAACCCCTTTTATAAATAAATTTATTTTACCAAAACAAACATGTTTTACCCCATTAAATTAAACAATATAATTTTGATGAATGATATTAATTAATATTATATAGTATATATTATATTAATTTATTGAAATTATTCTATTTTTTTTCCATAAAAATATATGCATAAACCCATTTTTATACTTAAAAATAATATTTTTCTAAAAAGAATGTTTGTCCCTTTTTTTAATATATTTTAAAAATAATTATATAAAATTTTATAATTTTTTTGGGAAAATAAAAATCAACTTTGAAATCATCATAAAATAATTATTCTAGGGTTAATTTTTGAGATTTTTCAGAGAAAGTTAATTTTTGTGATGGATAGTGAAGAATACATAATTTTAATTAAAAAATTCCTTTACATTTAAATTTATTATAAAAACAAATTAAATTTTAAATAGGTTTTAAACTAAATATAGTTTATATATATATATATTAATTCAATTTATCTTATTTTATTAATTTTAATATTTAATTTTTATAGAATAATCTTGTAAACTTTTGAACATTTTCCCTTTGAAAACCTGCTTTCTTGTTGCATCCATGGTATTAATTTTAAATTAAAAATTTCAACTTATTTGAATATAATTTTAAAAAATGGATTTCAAATTTGGAATAACAATAACATTTATTCTTTAAAATTTCCAAAAATATTTTTTTACCAAAATCAATAGTGAAAACAGTAAAAAATAATTACCGCGATTAGGGAAAAAATGGGTTTACCGGAAGATTAAACTAAAATGATAAGTGTTGAAATGACCTAAAAATATGTATAAAATATATGAGATGAAACTATTTAGGCCCTATAATGTATAATTATTTACAATACTCCATTTTGGGGCCCTTTTTATGATAATAACGTGGATTCACATTTTTATTATAAAAAAAACTACAAGTGTGCCTCTCAACTTGAAAATAAAAGGACACCCCACATCCTCTATTAATCATGCCTTCAAAAGATTTTTGTTCGTCAAAAAATAACAAAATCACTTCCCTGATTCCATCATCCCATCCTATGATCCTTATTTTGGAAAAACATTCATCATAAGAAGGTTTTTTGTTAAAACCTAATGAGTTTCCTAAATAATATGCTTTACATATAAGATAATAAAGATACTTTTAATGAATATATTAGATACACATGAAATAATTATCACATTAATTATATATTTATAATTATAAAAAAGTGATATACCATTTAATTGATTACATTTTCACTCACTGAATGATGAGATCAATGTTCTTGTATGTGTGGACTACTGACTTCACGAAGCAATGTGACTCTTTTTCATTACCACACCACATGGATGATACATATAAGTATATTTAAATAAATAATACATTATTTTAGATATTATAATAATTTTGGAAATATAATATATTACTTACCTAATTTCTATAATGATCATGGAAAAATGGAAATGTTACTTATTTATATATACGACCTACCATCTCCATGATCATAAAATACACCATTACTTAAAACCGTAAATCATGATTTGTATTGAAAGTATAATTGATTTATAAATACAAAAATTACCTCAATTTTATTAATCTGGATATTATGGAATTATAAACAATGTAAGATGTCCCAAAATAATAAATCATAACATATCCAAAAAACAATGTGGTTATTACCCAAAACAAGACTTTAACATTAAATTTTTAATAAATGGGTAATAAAAGGACATAAATAAATCATATATGGTATGATACATGTAATTATTACTCTATAATAATTTAATAAAAACATATATTTATTAAAGATAAATATTTAATTATTACGAAGTAAGTCGAGACTTACGGTAAGGGATTTTTGTATCACTTTTTACTTTTGTGAGACATGAGACTTATTAATCACCTATTTCTTTTATGTTTAAATATTTACTTTGTTTATCCTTACTGACCAAACAAACTCACCCTTTCTGATGTTTCATTTCCCTAGGTTGTGAAGAATGGTTTTATATAGAGTATGTTTGTGAAGAGTACTAAATGGGGAGATCTTTACAAAATATGTTGAATATATTTTTCAAAATTAGAAGATTACATAGACAGTATCCTATGAAAGTAAAATATTACGACCCTCAAGCATGGGTTGTGTAATGTATATAGTATTCTTCTAAAATGATGTAATATATATATATATATATATATAAATGATGTGTTTCTATAGTTGTTATTAGATTATATTTTAGTGAACTATTTGAAACTATGATGGGAAAAAATTAGTCATACACCTATGGACATGTGTCAAGAAAAGTATAATGATGAATCAAAGTATAGGAAAATGGAATATATTTTTGGTAAAGGATAGAGTAAGTGGTTTCTAAGAAATTACATCCCTTTGTAGATACTATATTTTTTTTAAAAGGTTGGGGTCGAAGCCTCATTTATTATTAAAGCAAAGAAAAGACTTCTTTAACTCAGTAGAGGGAGACCCCTTACATAGATCGAAGGCCCAGTGGGCATTTAGATCATTACATGGCCCATAAGCCCAATATTTTTTCCCAAGGCCCATTCTATGAATTTTACTTCTATAGTACCCACACTACAACAATACCACACAGTACCAGCCACTACTACAGTACCCCTGCTGCCGCTACAGTGACCTGCCACCGCTATAATTCTTGTTGTTGCTACAGTATGATACAATACTGCAAAAGTACCCTACACCCAATGGATTTTAAACCCCCATTTTTCATGTAGGATTAAGGGTTGCTTACCACTAAGACAAACCCCAACTACAAACATGTTGTTGGGTAACGAGGTATTGGGGTGGCCTCCCCACCTGCGTGATGCACGTCCCCAGCGAGGCCCAAGGTGGCCAACCCTTGGGCTTAGGGTAGTTCCAAATGGGGTGGAGGGGCCCACGAGAGGTTTGTTAGCATATAGTGCACATTTCTTTGTGAGGACCCGAACCCGGAATCTCAGGGTCAGGATGCCACCACCTTTAAACAACTCACCCGTGCCCCGTGGGCCCTTTGTAGATACTATATGTCAATTTGGATCTAGCACAATGAAACCTATGGGAAATAGTAATGAAAATGGATAATTGATATGGAATCGATTGTCACATGGTGTATGAAAATGGGTCTTGATGTAAACTTAGTTTGACACTCTAAAGAGATATTCTTGGGAAAATCATAAAATCATTATGAGACATAATGAATTATTTAAATATATGATTACTATGAACGACTTTGGATAAACTTAAGGTTTTATTTATTAAAATGATGGTTTCATCATTAAGACATCCTATAATTTAATTTTTTGGGAATATATGGTTTTCTACTATGAATAGTGTTTCTCGCACTATGATATTGGGTTTTAGAAAATGGTGGGAACCATAAGGAATTGGGTTACACTGAATGTGATAGAAATTTTTCTAATGATAAGACCAATGGGATTATGACTAGTGTGAAGGATATTATAATTACTCCCAATCAGTTATCATTGAACATGATTAACAACATGCACTTAAACCAAATCTTGGACTTACAAATGAAGAGAAGGATAGAGTTCCTTTAGAGTTTTGGTAGCAGACACCATTAATGAAAGAAGATTTAGTTTCTTATATATAGGGAATACAAGAAGAATCTCTCAAGGGAATGAATCGAAGGGATGATAAGATGTTTTTTGGAAAATAATGACAGAAAGAAATTTTCGGTAAATGAAAATGAAAATTTGGGTTAATGAAATGCATTATAATAATGAAATATGGTATAATTGGATTTTGATTATTTTAAATTTGGAAAGTATGGGAATTATGAAAATTGATGTTCTAAGGGGAAGGATTATAAAGAAATTAGTTAAGGTTGTATGAGTAATGATTATATTTATGATGATGAAGATGTTAAAATTGACATATTAAAGTAATGAAGTTTTAAGGAAAAAGGTGATGAGTAATATTTAATGGTTTGATAAGGGAGGGGGATGATTTATGTGATTATGTATTTTAATTCAATAATTATTCTAATGAATCTTGAAATATATAAGGATTTTTCTTTAAAAAATTTCCATTAAGGATTTACAAAAATATTTTTAATGGTACTAATGGACATGAAATGTGATTTAATGGAAAGATAATATTTTGAATAAGGGATGATAACCCTTAATATGTTTTGGATGTTGAGATAATGATGTTGGAAAAAATAGACGTTTTATATTAATAAGTATATTGTATTGTACTAATTACCATGATATTGATTAATGTTTTTTTGAAAAATTGGATTACGCTATCAATGATGGAGTTTACAACATTTTTTGAAATAAAGAATATATCCAATAATTCATGTTTTATTTAAGTAATGTAGAAGAATGTATGTTTTAAATAAGGTGTTATAATAATTTAGGTTATTAAAAATTTTCAAGAGAATAAATGACGAAGGTGTTCACATGTTTGGTATGTGAAAACCAAGAGATACTTTACGATATTTGGGGGATTAATAATATGTTTATTTTGAAAATTTTAGTGAAATTATTTTCAAATATGATTTTTTTATGTTTATACGATTAGACATTAATATAATGGTTTAATTTTATCATTAGACAAGGTTTTATTGATAAACATATTACATCTCTATTTATGGATTTATCCATATTCAATAACCAGTGTTAACTTATTTTTTACATAGATATATAAGGAATTACTTTTCAATATGTTATGGATCTTATGATCTATTAGTTCTTCTGGAATGAAAAAAAATCCATATTCATTTCTTGTAGTAAGAGATGAAGTAGAAATTTATCAAATCATGAACAAAGGATGAAATTGTGAATATGATACAATGGAATGATAAGCCCAATGTATATAAGACCATTTGAAATTCTTGATCGTATCAAAATGATAACTTATGGATTGTTGCTTCCTAAAAACCTCCATCTGGTTCAAGATGTGTTCCATGTATGTCTCCTAAGAATGTATTTAATTAATCCATAAAATTTACTTAACTAAACTGTTATACTGAAGTAGCATGATATTTCTTAAGAGGAATAACTGGTAGAGATTCTATATCAAATAAATAAAGTTCTACAAAAGAAAACCACATACATAATCGATGTTTTTTAGTGAAACCATTAGACTAAATAAGCTACGTTGGAACCTAGATATGTCATGAGGTAGAATTATCCAATGTTATTGGTACTAATGTGAAGAATTTCTATGGGAAAATTAATTTCAAGGGGGGTATAATGTAACACCTTTACATTTTATAAAATATTATTTTTCAATTAAAATTATTCTTTTTGATATTTTGTTTCACATAAAACACCGAGTTCATCATTAGTTACATGAAAACATTTGTTTAACTATCATTACACACAACACTGAGTTTATCTAGTGTTACACACACCCCTGAGTTTAGATTTATTTAAATGTAACATCGAGCCTACCTTGCATTATATGAAATAATGATATTAAATTAAATGAGTCATACTATTAAAATATTATTATTTAAAATGATATTTATCTTCTAGTCATTGGAACAGTGTGTATGAATAGGATTAAACAAATTATGAAAATAAATGGATAAAAATTTATATACAATAAATTCCTTGGTGAAAAAATAATTTAAAATTAAAATAAAGACTTTATAAAAACAAAGGATAACTTTTTTTTAAAAAAACTTGTTTTTTTAAATCAAATATTTAACCTTAATATATTAAAAAAATGATTTATTTGGAATTATTTTAATGAAACTTATATAATGTATTTTTAGTTTACTATTTATAATTCATCTTATTTTATTTTCTAGAAAAGAGATATGAATTAACCCAATATTATGATTTAAAAATATATTTTTTCTAAAAATTAGTTCTATGTCCATTTTTTTGTGCAATTATTTTAAAAATATTTTTTTACGATTTAAAAAATTTATTTTAAAAAATAAAATTTATTTATGAAATAATCACATCAAAATTATATTAGGATGAATTTTTCAAATTTTTTTGAAACCAATAATAATTTTTTGAATAGCGAAAATTACTGAATTTTAATTGAAAACTACCTCTATGTTTAAATTTATTATAAAGTAAAAGTCAAATTTAAACTAATTTTAAAATAAAATTAGTGATTTTATTTATATAATTATCAAATAATTATCATTTTAATTAGTTTCATGTTAAATTTTGATAGTGAAACACTATAAATGTATGAGTATTTTCTCATTGAAAACCTGCTTTCTTGCAAATCTATTGGATTAATTTGAAATTAAGATTTTACAATTATATGAATGGAATTTTGAAAAAATGTGCTAAAAATTTGTAATAATTATAATTTTTATCATCTAATAATTTGAAATTAA
Source organism: Viscum album (assembly GCA_963277665.1). Classification (NCBI taxonomy): domain Eukaryota; kingdom Viridiplantae; phylum Streptophyta; class Magnoliopsida; order Santalales; family Viscaceae; genus Viscum; species Viscum album. The sequence continues at coordinate 1,282,676,401 of OY728156.1, forward strand.
ATTTTCACCAAAATTAATAGTGATAATATTAAAAATTATTTACCATAGTTAAGGTAAAATTGGGTTTACCAGGGTTTAAAACAAAATAATAAGTATTAAAATGACCTAGAAACATGTATATAATATATTGGATTGAAATATTTACAACCTATCATGTATAATTATATACGATACAACTTTATAGAGCCTTTTTCCATGAGGTAAACGAGATTACACTATTTTGTTTTAAAAAATACAAGTGTACCACTCACTACACTTATAAAATTAAATATCCTATCCTCTCTTATTCATACCTTCAAACCCTTTTCTTTTGAATAATAACTACACCAATAAATTTTTAAATTCAATTCTATCATCATAAAATCCTTTTTTATAAATCCAACCTAGGAAAGATTTTGGTTCCAACCTAGGGAGGTTACTTGAAGAAGAGGTAACACTCTTTGAGGAGATTTTTATATTATTTCCACCTCCATCTCCATTAGTTATTATTAAAACATTATACTTAAATAAAATAAGTATCCTATATATAATGATTTTAAAGTTAATTTTATGACATCAAAAAATATCAACTTCAATTAAATTGGTTACAAAATCATCATTCTTGTGTATGGTAGACTACCACCTCATGAACTATAGAGGATATTGTAACTTTTATCATGTGTATAGTGGCATATCTCCTCATGAAGTGATGTGATTCATTTTCAGAAACATTTTAAATAGAAGATTATATGGATAAATTTTGTGAATATATTTTATATAAAGAAATAAATATGATATTAATAACATATTTATCATTATTAAAAGATAATACATAAATTTTATTCTTACCATTTCACTCACTTAAAGATGATAATGTCGTTCATGTAAATGTGGAAAACCACCATCATGAAGGGATGTAACTCTATTTTCATCACCACACCACATGGATGATATGTATAATTATATTTAATGAAATAATATGGTATTTATAATATTATTATCATTATATAATGTTATTATATTACTTAACTTCTTTCCAAAATGATCTCTAAAAAATGGAAGCGCTGCTCACGTGTTCATACAAACTATTGTCTCCATGGTCATAACATTCTTCATTTATCAAAAAAATATTTCATTATTGGTATTAAAAGTATAATTGAGGTATAAATATTATAATTATTCAATAATTATTATTTTATAGATGATGGAACTATTATCAATATAAGAGGACTGAAGATAAAAAATCAAAACATATACGAAAAACAAAGTTAATATTACCCAAAATATTAATTTTAACATGGAACTGTTAGTAAATAGGTAATAAAAGGACATATGTAAGTCATATATGGTATGATATATGTAAGTGTAGTTATGTAATATATTTATTTTAAACTAACATATTTTATACAAGTGGTTTGAACAAGTATAAATGATGATGAGACTTACGGTAAGAGATTTCTATCTCACCTTTTTTACTTATGTGAGACACATTCCACATTCAAAATATATTTATTTTATGTTGTGTATATACTACCCATGAATTTATTTTAGGATATTTAGCCTAAAAGTTATTTATATTACATATCCATTTGATAATCTCTATCTCATGAAGATTTTTTTCCATGTTTTACAAAAACAGTAATTGTTTTATTTGATAATATTATCATTTATCGAGGTTATTTATGATTAAGTATCCAATGTTGAAATATAATTATAAAATTATCATTAATTATAAAGATTTTTTGTTTAGTTTTTCAAGAGATATTAATGTAATAGAGACATTTTACAACTATTTGGTATTTCAAATAATTGAAAAAATGTTTTAAAAAAATCATCATTATTTATCTCTTTGGTCGAAAACACGTTTTCTTCGAAAACCATGTTTTATATAAAAAATTTAAAAATTGTTTTTAGAATTATTAATATGATTTATTGAATAATATTTTACCCATTTTTTTTTATTTTTTTAAAGAATGTTTTAAAACAAGTCATCATTTTATTCTTCCAAGTAATTCACATTTAGACTTTACAAAAAAACCTGAAAGGAATCTTTGATCTAACATGTATGGAAAATTTTTTATTTTATTTTATCATGACCATAATTATATTTTAATTTTCCTTTAAAAAATTTCAATCATATTTTAAAATGAAATTGTTTTAATTTTTTTATGAAATATTCATTTTAAGAAATGATTTTCAAAGAAAATTTATTTCCCACATGAAATTTTCAAATTGATCCTTCAAAAAATTATCCATCTATGATTACATCCTTTGATGTTAATTATTATTTTATAGAGATAAGAACAATGGATACCGTTATTATTCTTCATAAAAATCATCTATCATGACAATACATTTACGAACCCCATTTCGGTTCCTTGGGTTATACCATGATATTGTTTTAATGAAACCCACTTATTTTACAATGTTTATGAAATGATGAAATTATGAAATATATAAGAAGATTGAATCATTTTACTAGGTTTTGATATGATGAAATTTTTATCAAACCTATTTAATTTCATGGTTTTTGATATTATGAATGTTTTATGTTATTATGGTACACATATGTTTTATTTTTATTATTTAATGGGTGGGACCTATACATCTCTCCAATGCATTGGGTAATTATTAATGTTATTTTATTTTAATGGGTATTCATGAGGTTATACCAATCCCAAAATAGTTTACAAAAGAAGTTATTAGAATCCTAAAAGAGGGTACACACGTGGTCATCATGAGACCAAAGCAGTTACATTAGTGGTTAGACTAATCTTAACTTGTTATGAATCTCTTTGTGGGTTGTATTGAGATATTATTTTATTTGTTTATGTGTAAAATAAAAATTTATGACTTATGATAATGTTATTCTCTTATTTCTTGTGTTAATTTAATTCTATATGATTAATTTCTTATGAACTACAAATATTTATTCCATTACTCAAGATTATACCCTTTGATATGTAGAGTATGATTCTAAAATGTTATGCACATGTTATCATTCCATTATTCTTACATTTTAAATATTTATTTTCCTTTTTACCCTTATTTAGCCACTGATCTCATTCTTTCATATGTTTACATTCCATATATTTAGAGGAATGGATTTAATTATGGTATGTATGTGAAGAGTACTAAATGTGGGGATCATTGTGGGAGAAGCTATATATATTTCACAAAATTATAATATTATGAACCTAGTATCCAAAGACACTAAACTATTATAGACTTTATGAATGTGTTGTGTAATTTAATGAATATTTATATAAAAATATGAAATGTGTATGCATAAAAATCATAGTTCACTATATAAAGACTAGCAAAAGATGAAAATCTAATACCCAAAAACATTATTCATTAACTCCTAGAATATATAGAGGATTGTTTAGACCAAATGGGACCTCTTTAAATTTATAGTGTTAATACCTCTTATACAAGGCTTTCATGGGTATGCATTTTCTTTTGACTCTGAAATGATTTTATCCAAGAAAAATATTAATATTTGAATAATATTTAGATCATCGTAATTGATCAAATAAATCATTAATATATGAAATATGATACATATTCTTGAATATGATCTTGTTTAGTTCTAGATAATCAATGATGAGTCCCCTAGATATATATTTATCTCAAATAAAAATATCAGGTGCACTCCATGGTGATGAACTTGAAAAAATGAATCCCTTATCATTATTATCCTAGAGTTTATTTATTAATTTTCATAAATCAACTAGGGCCATTCTATGTGGAGTCTTTGAAATAGGTGCATCACCAGGTATGAGTTTTTTTTTGAAAATTAAACTTTAGGATTTCAAGGAATACTAGAAAATTATTTTGGGAAAAACCCATCAAACTCTTACATAATAGGAATATTTTTGATATTGAGTATCTCCACAATCATCTTAGATAAAAATCCCTTTTTAAAAAAAATAAATACACACATATTGGGTGTAATTTCCAATGGAATTTCATATTTAACATCACGTCAACCCCTTCCTCAGAAATTGATGTAGTATTTTTGTAAATAAATTTCATCCATGCATAAGATAACATGAAATTTAATATGAAGGAGAATAAAGATATTTTTAGGAAGTATATTCCCACATAAATCAACCAGATAATAATAATAGGCTTTAGATGAAATAATAAAAAATTTAAAATTTTTCACAACTAATTAAACATATAATAGTTGTGGTGGATCTTTGGAACCCTTATCAAAGTGTTTAGATATAAAAGAGTTGGTGGGTCCAAAATAAAATATGACATTAGTAGTTCTAGAGTGGATAATAAGTGTAACTTTCATGACTTCATTATCATACAAAACAACAGTAATATTGATCACATGATATTTACATTTATCTATAGGATTAAGAAGTTTCTAACATTGTTCGTCATCATTAACCATCAAATTTTATCACTGGTAGCGTAATTCCCATACTTCTTACATTTTAATAACTAGAGTGTCAATGGTAAAATACATGGTTTTTTCTATACATCAATATCTAACTTCTTCTTCCCATCAATTTTTCATTCAATTTCCCAAGGATTTAATTTTTGAAACTTAAAAAATATACAATTCCCCTAATATAGATTCATATATGTTTCCTTCCACACATTAAGCTTAAAGTAAGGCTTATCTTCTAATCTCCATTGTTTTAATAATTTCTTTTTAATCTTTTAGTTATTTTATTATGAAAAAAATAATATTAATAGTTAAACATAATATCTATATCTACCTTGATATCATATAAATTGATTTCTTCATAGATATTGATGTAACCTTCAGCTTACACCCTTTGGTAACATAGTTGTATAAAATTTAATAATCAATAATCCATACTTTTTTCAGTCAGATGACAATACGAGAAGAATACATAAAATGTCTTGAAAAATATTCTTCACATGTGTTCTATAAGATCATATAAAATTTTTCATATCATAACTCATAAAAAGTTAATGAGTCTCATAAAAATTTCACGAAATCATAATACATGGAAAGGAAACAGGATTCATAAAAATATTTTCATCACAATAATAAACCACCCTGAGAAAGAATAAGGATGGTATCATTGAATCATAATCCTAGTAAATCATAAGTATCATCAATATATGTTATCTTAGATTAAAAATTAATTTAAAATATCACTTGGAATGTTTCATGAGTAAAGTATCGTTTTCAATTTTAATTTAATTATTTAAAATCTAAAAAAATTACACAATATTATATAAATATTTTTCATTGAAAATAACCCTTGTAACATTTAAATGAAAATTTAAATTAGTGATTGGTCATTATAGTTATAAATTCTATTCATTCTGTATAAGTTAAAAGAAAGAATTCCATTAACAATTTTGTTTAAAACATAAACAATTACCTCATTCAGAAGTCAAAAAGAAGATTCATTTTAATACATTTAAAAAAACATCTCATGGGTAAAAATAAATTTAAAAAATCATATGATAATATTATAAAATTTCATGAATTTTTTTATAATACATGGATATATAAGAAAACGTTTTTTCAACCAAAGAGATAAAATTATTGGTTATTCATAAATCTATTCTTTTATTACTTTGATTACTTATTGAAAGAAAAATAAATGAAAAAAATGTAATCTATAGATATAAATAGAGATGAATAAAATTCACGAGTTTATTTGAGAGATTGATCATAATATTTCTTTATCAGAAACTTAATAAAAATCAATCCCAACAAGCAATGAGATTGTTACATAAAAACCACACCTCAAGTTCTAGTTTCTACAAAATCACTCTAACCACAAATATATTAAATTATTTTTTTATAATTCTATAGAATATTCATTTAAACATAAATAATAACATTTATAATATAATTACAACATTTAAACACACATTTATTAATAATTCCTTATTAAACCCTTCATTTGAAGGTTTTAAATATTTACATTTTCATAAGAATTTATGTTCGATAGATTTAATACATGCACATTAGTCATAGTTCCATGATAAATATAATGGTAAAAATGATATAAATTTCATATATTTTCATTATATATTTATATATTTACAGTCATATTTAATAAGTAAATGTAAAAAAATAAATACACTATTCATAGACTCTATGTGGTAAATATGTTTGAACACTATTTTCACTTTTAAATGGATGGAATAAATAACGGTAAATAATAATTCATAATTATTGAATCGTTATTATATCCTAATTATTCATTAGATATATACATATCACCATCCATGTTAAATTTAAATGGAAAATAAATTATAAAGCTTTGTAGAGGTGGTAGTCTACATGTTCTCATGAGTGACATTATCATTTTCTAATATATTGGATTATAAGAAGGTAGATACGATATTTTAATTACATAAGAATAATTATATTATGAATATAATAATTAAATATCACATAATAACCAACCATGAAATATGGTGATAGAAAATGAATTGTATCACCATGTGGAGGCAGTAGTCCACACATACGCATGGGCACTACTTTCACATCCAATTTGATGGAATTGAGTGTGCATAATGCTTGTTTAATGATAATAATAAAAATTAAGTAGACTAAGGATACTAAAGTATTTATTTTATTATGAATATGAAATATTTAGTAGATTTATAAGAATACAAAATTGAAATAGTTATCGTAATTTAATTACCTCTTCTTCGAGTGACCTCTTTTAGATTCTTTATTAAGGACACTTTGAATGATCCTATATGAAGAAAACTAAATCTAAATTATTGAAAGGGAAGTTTAGAATATAATTTTATAGATTTTGGTCAATCTAGATAAATCAAAGTGGAGTAATGAAAAGTGATAAGGGGTGTCCATTTACAAGGGAAGGGATTAACACACTTAGAACTACACAAATAATAAAATATAATTTAGTCACTCTTAGAATAAATACTTATGAATAAGTAGAGATTAAAAAATAATAATATAAGTTTAAAATAACACCTAAAAATTAAATTTAGATATCTTTTTTGTGTTAATTTAAACCTTAATTTTTTGATTAACAAATTTTTTAAACATTTTTATTATTAATAGAGGTAATTCATAAATCAATATTTAAGGGTTATAACTTTACTTATATGGTAAAAACTAGAAAAAAATGGTAATTTTTGGACAATCTATACCATTTCTCAACATAATTTCCCTCTTAATGTTTTATTATTTTTAAATAAATTAATAAAATACTATTATCATAAAATTCTATTAATTACATTTTAAGAAATACTTACATAATTTGACTTTGATGAGAACATAAAGAAAACGAAATTAGAATATAAATGTTTACAGATCTATAATATGTTATATTAATCTATATGATTTTTGGAACACACTATTCCCACATATTTTATTTCTTTTAATATTTTTAAAATCATTTATTTTATTTTTCTAGTAATTTAATAAATAAATTTTGGAATTGTATAATTTAAGCTTAATATTCAATAACTAAAAATTTAAAATAAATTAATATGATAAAAAATTAATTTGTCATTTAAATAATTTTTTTATAACATAAGAAATAATATTTTTATCCATATATCAAAATTTTATAGATGTTAATGTATTTAGAGTGATATTTTGTATTTATTTTTTTATTTAATTAATATAATTTCCATAATAAAATAAAAATTGAACCAATTAGACATATATTTTAGAATTTTATGTACATGGCCTATCTCCACACATAAAACAGGATAAAGGAAGTTGTAAGAGAAGTTTTATAGCATTATCTCAAATTTGTAACCTTGTTTTTACCATTTTTTTTCTTACCAAGGTGAAAAATATTTATTATAGTCAATATTTATACTAAAAGTGGGAGGTATTTAAAAAACATTTTTTTTATTAATTTTAAATAAGGAACATATTTTTAAAGTTTTAATTTCTATATGTGGAAGAAATAATTTTAATATAAGTTCACAAAACGGGATGAAAACCACTTTTTAGAAAATTACGTTTTTAATATTATATGAATATTTATTCTTATTACATGGCTAGAAAAAGTATTAAATAAATTTTAATTTTTTTATTAAATATATAATAATTTAATTTCACTTTAATAATTTATAAATAGATATTAATTTAATTAATTAACATAAAAATACATTTTGTGAAAAAAATAGTTTTTCATTAAACCACTCTGTTACTATGAAATTATTTTTATTTTCATTTATAGTAAATTTATAAACAATAAAATAATTTTATACCCGTGTAAAACATAAAATTTTCATAACTTTGTTATTTCTTTTCAAATTCATGAATTTAACAGCTAGGTTATAATGATATAATATATTATGGTTTATTAATACTCAATGTTGTTTATATCACATGACATCCAAAACATTTATTCTAAGAGAAATATATAATAAAATATTAGGGTATTAAAACTATATTAGTGATGAATAAACTAATTGAAATATTTTTTGAAATGATTATTCCAACAGAATATGAACATTGCGGTACTACTGATGCCAATACAATTAGTCCCAAGTTATGTAGAATCCAACCATTGACATTTATTAAAGTGATACATATAAATATTATTACACCTCGTTTATTAGAAGAAAAATAAACAATACACATTAGGAATTATTATATTGATTTTCATTTTGATGATTTGTAATATCTTATTTCTTAAGAGATTCAATTTAGTATAATATTTTTCTTTTTGAGCTTTCCATCTAAGAGCTATCATTACGTGAGGTTTAACTTGTAAATATATATGTATTTAATTTATAATAATTTTAAACTAAGATACCTATTATTGTAGTGTTATAACAAAACAACCAGTAAAAATAGTAGGATATACCTAGATATTGGTTATTGTTACAGAAGTACCGATATTTCGGTACACATATAGGGTGAAATAAAATACTTGTTATTTCATAGAGGAAATACTAATTATACAAATTGATAGATTCTATGGTATGGAAGATAGATATAATATTTATTCTATAAGAATCAGATTCCTTCCTATAGGTTTAAAATTGAGGATGCCTCTGATCATATCCATAGATCTATCACTAGAATTGGTTTAAAAGAGTGGTTTTTAATAATATCATTTAAATGATTATTTGGTTTTTTAACCAATTATCCGTAGTTTGTTTTAAAAAATGTGCATTATTCTTTTTTAAATTATCATTTAGATAATTATTTCTATAGTTAAGGCAATATAGTTTTTATAAACATTCAATGTGATAACAATTTTATTAGAATTTAAATTTTAAAATAAATATAGTATCTATAATTTTACGTTAAATGATTGGTTCTTAAATAATTTAAATTACCATTACAAAAATATTTTTATTCTAATTTTTCTTTGATATTGGGGGTTTATCAGTTTTTTATAATACTAAAACATTTATCTATTGAAGAGGAAGAAAATCAGTGGCTTCTTTCAAACTACAATTCACTCTACTCATGTTGTATATTTACCATACCTTAATGCTTAGAAAATTATTTCATATCCTAAACTATATATAATACTACTAATACATATCCAAAATGGCTACATATTTAATAACTACTGAAATCTCATGTGGAAAGAAAACTACATCCTAAATTAAAAACTCATCAATGATAGTATTTTAGGGGAACATACTTCCCAAAAATCATATTATTCATTATTTAGTGATTTTTTAGGATTTGAGAATGAAATTTAACTCTCTATGTATATCTCATATTAATTTATTGGATTGGGAGGCCACATTTCATATCATTAACCATCCTATGATCATTTATCAGTTCAAGGAGGACTATGAACTCCCTATAGAAAATATATCCATTATATGGGTATTAACCCCCAATCATAAATGGTATTCAGGTCAAATTGTTTTCAAAAAGTTCAATATTTAAGATTATACAAATTTTCAAGTATATATTGATGTATTTAAAAAAAAATCACAATTTTACCTAAATATTGATGTTGAGTTTTCAATATAGCATATTCTTTTTGAAATAAGTATAATAATGAAACCTTATGGAATAACCCCAACTGAAATAATGGAATAATATAAGATACTCTAAGACAATTTTAATAAGGATTTTATTCAACCAAGTTATTTACTAGGGGGTTCACTATACCTATTTTTTTTTGAATAAAGATGGATAAATATGTTTCTATATTGATTATCATGAAATTTACAAGAATATTGTAAAGTAAATGTATCCTCAACCCCTTATTGATTACTTGTGTGTTCAAATGTGTGTGGATTAATAATTTTCATTTATTGACCATAAATATACATATACTCAATTAAGGGTTAAATGGTAGTATATTTCTAATTAAACCTTTTGTAAAATATTAGGACACTGTTTATTTATATTGATTTCATTTACACTTAAAAATTCCTATACAATATTCATGGATATGAGGAATAGAATCTTTATAGGTTACCACAATTTTTTTTACAGAATTTATAGATGAAATTATTATATATTCTAAAATAGAGGAATAATATGAGTATAATTTTAGGATTCTGATATAAACCATTAAAAATGAAAAATTGTATACCTCCCAAGTTTATCATGTGTGAAATTTTTATACAAAAAGTATCTTTAATGGGTCATATAATTATAAGCAGAGGTATATCTATGGATCATTCAAAGATATATATGATCGAATAATGGAATATACAAACCAACATATTAGATATTCATAAATTTATTGGTCTTTATGGATATTATTTACACTTTGTGATAAATTATTCATGATTTAAAAATGAACTAGGAATGTTTACTTGCAATGGAATCAAGTTAATCTAAATGGATGAATGTCAAGATAATTTCAAGGAGCTCAAGATTTTATTGGTGACTATAACTAAAATAAAATTTAATCATTATGAAGATGGGTTTGTGATATATAGAAGTGAATTAAATAATGGACCAAGTTTTGGTAAGAAGAAAAATTACATGTTAGTAGCTTATGACAAATTTCAATTATTGATTCCTGAAAAAAATTTCTAGTATAATTGATTAGAGCTAGTTGCTTAATTATTTGAAATTAATATATTATGTAATTATCTTTATGGTTAAAGTGTGAAATATATACAGATAAAAAGTTATTAATTTATATATTTACACTATAAGGAAATAAAAATGTGAAAAAGGAGGGTTGGAGTTAATCAAAGACTATGACTGTTCAATACATTACCACCCTAGGAATGAAAACATGGTGGCTAATGTTTTGAGTATAAATTGTCCTGAAATCATATCCATTATGGAGTTTTAAATAGAAATAATACCTATGGATTTATAGTAGATGTATTTATAAATCATAAGGTAAGGGGATAAATAATATCTTTCCCAAATGACACCTCAATAATTTATCCATGTGAAAATCAATGAGGCATAAATAGTAAATAAGGAGCTATAAATGAAGGTTTTGAATATTTTAGATTTAAAATATTACAATGATGGAATTTAAATATGTTGAAAATAAATAAGTGATCCATAAATACTAAAATTCATGTATTCATTTTATAATTCACATTTCCCTCTATTCTTTATCCATCTTGGAAGCACCATCATGTATAGAGATATCAAGAATAATTTCAAATAATACAAAATAAAGTGAGATATTTTAGATTTTATAATGTGATGCTTGGTTTTCTATTATGTTCAGAATAAAATTATTATTCTTAAGGAGTTTATGTAACCATAATACACAATTAAATGGAAATAAGTGAATATAAGCATGTATTTAGTTTTAATACACATAATAGTCCCAATTTCATTTGATCTGTAGTTGATTATCTTGAAAGGTAAGAGCATTTCATTTATATTCAAGAAGATTTCCCATTCGATCAACTTACCATAATATTAATAAATAAAACTTTAAAAAATAAGGTATTACCACTCTAAATTATATTTGATTGAGATCTTAGGTTTACATGATCAATATGGAGATGTCTTCAATAAAAATTTGAAAAAGGGTTGAGATTTAGCAATGCATATCATTGTTAGACTGATGGTGTATCTAAAAGGAATATTAGAAAATATGATTTTTTATTAAGATCTAATTAAACATGTTTCAATAAATTTTTGGATCAATATTTTCCTCAGATAGAGTTATCATATAGTAAAAATTTCCATTATAGCATTCAAATGGATCCATTTGAGCCTGAACATAGGAAATGGTATTGAACTCCAACAAGTTGGGATGAAATTAGATAGCATAAGCTACTGAGAATGGATTATTCTCAACAAATATTAAATAATATTTATATTATTAATCACAATATTAAATCATCATAAAGTTTATATAAGTTACATAATGATAATTATTATAAATATTTAGAGTCTTATGTTAGAGACAATGTATTATTTCAATTTTCACCATGGAAGAGAGTTCTGATATTAAAAAATATGTAGTTTAATCCTATATATATTTTCCCTTATAAAAACCTTAATCATGTTGGGATGGTATATTATTTCCATGAATATACTGAACCTCTCATAGGTTCCTATTATGTTCAATTTAACACTTTTTAGGATGTACATTCCTAATCAATCTCATGTGAAAAACTCAGAGTCAGTACACATGAAACATGAATTCAGTTATAAAGAGGGACCAATAAAAATATTGATTCATATATATAATGTTTCATGAAACTGGAACACTCACTGGGTTAAATTTCTATGGTGGAATAATAAATTTTAGGAAGATATTTTTATAATATATGGTGTAATGAGGCATAACAACAATAATTTTTTTCAATGGTTTAATAAAATTTGGATAGATATATTCATTGATGGGGGTAGACTATAAAACATTATGATTTATTTATTTATTATTGATTAAATAAATAATCTAATTAATATCTTGTTTTATACTCCAACAAAAAACAAAATTAAATGATATACATTTTAATCAGATAAAATAGTATAATATATGTTAAAAATAAAAAAATTATGAATAAAAATATGAGACATAATTAAGAAAACTAAAATTAGAATAAATCCTCAAGTAAATAAAATTACCATGAACATGAAATCATTATCCCTATGGTTTTTCATAAATATTATGCCACTGAGTATAAATATAGAAAAAAGGAATATTAGTAGAAATAAAGTAGATTTATTGAGAGAGAAAGAAATGAATAGTATGGATTATTTTAGTGATTTATTTAAAATAGTATATAGGAATAAAATACAATTCTTATATATATGTCTATTGGAACTATGGACTATGTAATAATAGTTTTTGGATAAATGATTGTAGGGTTCATCCAATGGGTAAAATTAATTTTTATAATTGAAAGCTATAGAATATAAATATTTTCGAATGAAATAAAAATATAGTATTTAATTAAAATATTTTATGATTTTTATTCAAAATTTTTAAATATATTTTTTGAAATATTTTTATTTGTTTTTAAAACTTACATCGAAAAAAGATGATGATATTGGGTTTTTGGGAATCTCTCATAGCACACAATATCACCAAGGATAGGTGACCCACACACTCCAATTTCCGGGCCCTGATCTATGTGGTATTTCTATTTTCTTTCTTTTTATTTACCTCTTTATTTTTATTGTGGGTAATTTTCATTTATTTTATTTCTTTTTTATCATGGTTGAAGATGTATGTTGATGGAATCTCTATACTATTTTTATGATGGACCACCTTCTATGTTTGGATCCATGCCCCTAACTTTGATACAGTTATTGCATCTTACAATGTTTTTTATGAAATTATTCACTAATATGAGGTTTTATTTCTATTATTAAACTTTGAGGTTTGACCTTCTAATGGTTAGGTCAACCCATATTTTCCATTTAGTTTATTATGAGTTGTGACCTCCAACAGAGAGGCTCTAGGAATTGAGTTTAGAGCCTTTTGATGTGTCACTACCAATATGATGTTAATTGGGTGTAAAATGATGTTAGGAGACCTTGAGTATCTAGATTATAGAAATATGTATATCATGTTCTAGGATTTCTCATATTTGTCATTTAGGATGTTCCTCATCCTTTATACAAGTGGATGTGGGACTATTTATTTAGAGACAGAGTGGTTATCAACCCCACTCAGGGATATGTCCTCAATATTTTCTTATATTCAATAAGTGGGTTAGAGTTACTCATAGAATAAATAGATTATCTCAGTTGAATTAGGGATTTTATTATGCGTTTAGTTATTTATGTTCTTTAGTTTAACTACTGTTATGGGTTATGTTTTCTTTGTCTTAGTGGTTTTTTTCCTGATGGAATATGGTTCCCCAAATTCCACATTACATGTTCATGTGGAGTTGATGTTTTAGGGATTAAGGGTTTTACACTCCCTTATATTTCATATTATATCATGATAGCTAGAATCACATTATGATCTTTTATTGGCCATTTTTTTGTATAGAGGTATATGAATTAGTAGATGAAGGCGATTCCATTAATGTTTTTTGTGTTTTTCAACCCCTTCATTGGATTTTTTTTATCATAGTGTAGTCCAACTACGGTTCTTCATTTATAGTGGTTACATTTTAAAAATAATTTATGGGGAAATCCCCATTTGGTAAGTTAATGTAAACTCCTCTATTTATTCTAGGTAGAGTGATCCTATTAAGTGAACATTGTAGGCCCATTCCCTGTAGCCTAAGTACATGGTTCATAGGACCAAAGTCCCATAAACCCAATATGTTTATGGGAATATACACCCATTATTCTCACCTAGCATACCAAAACACCCACAACCACACCTATTTTGAGTTTATCTTATCCCTCCCCATCATTTGTGTGCCATACTATTCCACACTTTGTGCCAACTAGTCCCTTCCCCTATCATAGTCTACAACGAAGATGCTCATACAAAACTATGTTTTCCCTTTTTCTCTTTTAAACATCCCTTTTATTTCTTCCAAGGTGAGGATATCATCCCACAATTATATTCATTGGTTATCCCTCACCGTGGACAATCCACACCATTGATGAATGATATCTTTATGATGATAAAATTTATTCATTGGGTATAGTATTTTGATGGTGGTCCCATGACCATGATCGTGATATATAATGGTTTTTAGATTTAGTTAGTCTAGAGAACATTATTGTTTTTGTTTTAGGTGGTGATCTCATTTTAAGTGAGCATATTCTCATATTCTCCCATGCTAGAAACATGATTTAAAATTTAATCTTATGCATGATCATGAAGTGATATGGTCCTTAGTTGACCTTGTATTATTATATTTTTATAGTTTATGTGTGATTATGAACTTTTTCATATTTAGAAATAACAGCAATAATAATCCTGATTAAGATCATATTACACACAAATTCATAATTTTTGATTAGTTTGGATTTAGAAGGGGTATGTTAGGAGGTCTGTGAGGTGGGTTGGTGGAATTATTTTTATTGTGTTGTTTTCTCATGGGTCATGTAGTTTCTATTTCTTATGTGGAATTATTGATCTCACCTATTTTGATAATCCCAACTCTGCTTTCACATATTTTGATAATCCCAATTATGCTTTAAAATACTTTTATAATCCCAATTAATGTTTATCTATTTTCAAATTCTCTCAGTCTATGATATACTATTATCAAGATGATAATAATATCAAAATAGTCCTTGAGATATGTTAATCAATGTTTATCCATGTTTGTATGAGTTCTGAAGTAATTCTGACCCAATCAGATATGTTTTTCATAAAACAGATAAGTGTTAGTCACTCATCTGCATATAGCTACTGATATAGAGATACCGATTCTTAGTCTACCGATAGACCTTAGTTTACCGATAGACAGAGTCACCGATACGCAGAGCTACTGATATGTACAGAGCTATCGATATGTACAAATATACCAGTAGGCATAGAACAGGGCCACTGATGTAGATAGCTATCAATAGAATAAGTTTTCCTATAGTATAGAATGGAGCTACCGATGTGCACAAGTTT
Source organism: Viscum album (assembly GCA_963277665.1). Classification (NCBI taxonomy): domain Eukaryota; kingdom Viridiplantae; phylum Streptophyta; class Magnoliopsida; order Santalales; family Viscaceae; genus Viscum; species Viscum album. The sequence goes on from OY728156.1 coordinate 1,282,692,279, forward strand.
ACCGATACATAATCACTGAAACTAAGCGAGAACTACCGATAGACCCGAGCTACCGATAAACCAGAGATACCGATAGACCAAGAGCGACTGATATACAGAGTTACCGATACAAAATGAAGCTACAGATAGAATGAAGTCATCGGTATATAGATCTACTGATACCAAAATCCACCGATACAGAGTAAAGAGTTACCGATGCAAAGAGCTACCGATACAAGTTCAAAGAGCTATCGATGGAAGGCCCTGCTACACAAAGTCCACCGTATACGTCTACCAACAGGAGGCTACTAATGATTGACCAACCAGTAAAACTCTATACTCTCAATACTATTTATTTATCAAGCTAACAATTACATTTGATGTTTTTAATGCAGTTAATGTTATTTAATGATTTCTGTTTCATGTTAGGGAACCATACCTAGTACCCATGAAAAAGGTAATCATTCCCATTTGCCGGAGATGAAAGATATAAAAGGGAAGATAAAGACCTATCTGGATAGTAGTGAACAAGTAGTAAAAAGGAGTGAACACAGGGTGTGCATACAACGAGAATCAAGGAACTAAGAAGGCACACGAAGGGTGGAAAAGAAAAAGGCTCAAACATCATTCAAACGTGGTGCATTCACACAAGGCTACATCCATACTCTAAGAGAACTAGACACACAGGAAGAAATTCTTCTCTAGAGGAGAACACAAGCTGCATATTGAGTGAAGAACTACAACAAACACTTCATGCACTCAGGATGATAAGATGAACCTGGAACCAAGGAAAAAAATGATACTCTGTTTTTTAGAACAAAAACTAGAGAAGGACTCAGAAGCTCTTCTGACCAATCAAACGAGTCCAGACCTGCACTGCCAATCACTAAAGCTCTTCTAAACTCATTCACAATTACTTTAGTGATTCTTTCATATACATTTCGAGCAGTGTGTGTATACTATTTATTTTACACACACTGTCTCTTGAGCTAAGCTGTAGGATTCTTAAATCCACATTAAAACTATATAAATCCCTTGTATCCCACTGTGGATAGTGGTAGAGGTCGAGTAAGACTTGGACAGTTGTGAGATGTTGTTTGTTTTCCCACGTAGAACTGTGGTAGAGGTTTTTGAACCTAGACAGTCTTCCAATTGTTGTTTACCCCAATCCAGGGTGTGGATCAATTTATATAATTTTTTTGAGAGGAATATGTCTCGGCTTGATACTGAACCTATTGGTTACATATATTGTGCATTTTTTATTTAATTCATAGGTATATTATATATTTCATATTCCACTGCTAACTACTTTGAAATATAATTTGTTTTAAAGTTACTTTGATAGTTAAATTATCAAGTTTTTATACTTATAATAAACCAGTAAGTTAGTTTCAAAAGTCAATTTAATCTTAAAATTAAATTAACTGAGACCAAATCAATCTTTGAGAAATTAATTGAACATTTACACTCTGTATAAATTCACTACAGTTTAACTTTGTTTTTAAATAGGGGCATTTTAAGAGAAATATTTTTAACAGAAATTTTAATTGGAACTCAATTCAACCCCCTCTTGAGTATCCACTCCGACCAACATTTCATATCAGAGGTTGTTTTTATTGATAAAAGCTTTCAAAACACTATTTTTTTCAATTGTGATTTTAGTTGCATCTTTTAAGATCTTAAATTTCTATTAGATCTAAATTTTATCTCTTTCATATGTTCTCTAGAATCTAGTTATGGATAATAGACTAGAAGGTTCTGCTACTAATAGCCCACCTTTATTCAATGGTTCTTACTATGCCCAGTGGAAACTTAAGATGAAAATTCATTTAGAAAGTATGGGTTTTGATATCTGGACTGCTATAGAGTCACAAAATAAAATTCCAAAAACTGAAAGAACTACTTGGGATGAAACTACAAAGACAGCTTACAATAATAATTGTAAAGCTATGAATACCCTATATTGTGCTTTAGGATATGAATAGTTCAATAGTATTTCTGCTTGCAAAACTGCCACTACTGGAAATTTAGGCTATAGCCACGGTTTCAAACCATGGCTATAAGTCCCAAAACCGTGGCTATAGCTCTATTGCCACGGTTTCAAACCGTGGCTATAGGGGATTTCCACGGTTTGAAACTGTGGCAGAACATTAAGCCGCACAAATCCTATAGCGACGGTTCAAAACCGTGTCTATATAGCTTTAGCCACAGTTTAAAACCGTGGCTTTTGGTCTACATCCATGATATAAAACTGTGGCTATAGGGCTTGAAATTTCTTAAAAAAAACCACAGCACCCCTGGACAGCCCTTGCACCCCCTGGACAGCCCCCATGCCCCCTCAGACAGCTCCCTTGTACCCCCCCGGACAACCCCCTTGCACCCCCCCCAAACAGCCCCCTTGCACCCCCAGACAGCCCCCATGCCCCCCCAGACAACCCCCATGCCCCCCAGACAGCCCCCATTCCTCCCGGGACAGCCCCCATTCCCCCCTGGACAGCCCCCATTCTCCCCTGGATAGCCCCCATTCCCCCCTGGACAGCCCCCTTACACTCCCCCTGGACAGCCCTTGCACCCCCTGGACAGCCCTTGCACCCCCCTGGACAGCCCTTGCACCCCCTGGACAGCCCCCTGCACCCCCATTCCACCCACTGGACAACCCCCTTGCACCCCTCGGACAACCCCCTTACCCCCCACTCCTAGAGTAGCCCACCACCCCACCCCCTCCCTACAGCCCCCCCGGTCAGACCCCCCTAGACAACCACCTTGCCCCCACCCCCCACTCCTGCAGTAGCCCCCCTCCCTGCAGCCCCCCCTCGTGCAGACCCCCATCACACCCCCACCCCACCTTGAACACCCTCCCTGGATAGCCCCCTTGAACCCCCCTGGACAGCCCTTGCACCCCCCTGGACAGCCCCCCTGCACCCCCATAACCCCTAGATATCCCCTTTTACCCCCCAACTCTTGCAGTAGCCCACAACCTCACCCCCTCCCTGCATCCCCCCCTAGGAGATGAGTGGAGAAGACCCTTGAGAAGCTTCCAGAATTATTTATTCCATGAAAATCCGAAATTTCTAGAAAGTTCTTGAAAAAATCATTGATGAGGTATGCATTTATCTCATATCTGTTAATGACCGAATAAAGTCTGATATTAAGGGGGAGAAATTGAATTAATCAATGACAAGAAGTTGAGGAAATTTGAGATCTCAAGGATGATTTCTAAAACCTGCTACATTTACTTGAATGTTTTCAACATGTGTATTGAGATGAGTGCAAGATCTCAGGTTGTAAATGAGGAAGACATGTTGTTTCATGCCAATATGTAGATGATAAATGGCTTACAAGTTAGTTGGAGTACCCAAGCATATTGATGAGACAATTAGAAGCTAGACAGCTTAGAAGGGAGTTGGAAGTTCCCAAGCTTGTTGAGAAGGGATATGAAGTTCTCAAGAAAAGGTGTTAGTATGCGAATCTTAAAGCCCCCCATGTACCCCCCCTACAGCCCCCCTTCCCACCTTGGACCGACCCCACTCACCCCCTGGACACCCCCTACCTCCTGGAAACCCCCCTGGACAGACCCCCCCTCCTGGACACCCCCTCCCTCCTGGACAGACCCCCTGGACAACCCCACCCGGACAACCCCCCCAGACAGCATCCCCCGCTGGACCCCCCTAGACAACCCCACCCAGACAAAACCCCCCTCCACCCCCTTGAACAGACTCCCCCCTCTCCTGGAAACCCACCTGGACAGACCCCCCAAGGACAACCCCACCGGACAATATGCCCCCCTGCTGGACAACCCTTACACCACCCCTGCTGGACACCCCCTGGAAAACCCCACCCAGACAACCCCCCCGGACAGAAGCCCTTGCTGGACCCCCCCTCATGGACACCCCCCCTTGTGGACACCCCCTCCCTCCTAGACAACCCCCTGGACAACCCCACCCGGACAGCAGCCCCCCCTCCACCCCCCTGAATAGACCCCCCTCTTGTAAACCCACCTGGATAGACCCCCCCCAGGAAAACCCCACCCGGACAACAGCCCCCCCTGCTGGACAACCCTTGCACCACCCCTACTAGAGACCCCCCTATTGGACACCCCCTCTATTCTGGAAACCCCCTCCCTCCTGGAAACCCCCTTGGACCACCCCACCCGGACAGCAACCCCCCCTCCTGGAAACCCTATACTGTTGTGCTGCCTTTGGGCCCATTGTGGGTTTTTGGTGCTGGATTTATCTGTTGGAAAGGTATATGAATTTAGAGTGGATTTTTTTGGCTGGTTCTCAACTTTTGTGGGTCATTCAGGCGATGTTCTTGTGGGAGTTCTTGTTGCTATTATGGTGTTGGGTGGGTGTGGGATGTTTATAGTGCAAGGATCCTGTGCAGAGGATTCCTGATTTTAGTATGTGGGGATGATTCTAGAGGGGCTTCTAGTGTGGTGCGGAGAGAGTCACATGTTATTATTCTAGGTGCAGTTGTAGAGGATAGGGTTCATGGTGTGGGTGATTCAAGCGGGGTTTTCTAGTTTTTGGTTGATTGGTTTCTTTTTGGGTTGTAGTTTTCCTGCTACTTGGCTACATGTATGGGATTTGTTGTGGATGGTTGTGGTTGAGTTTGTGGTTGACTGGTTGGGCGTTCCTTTTGTGGCTGGTCTTTTTCATATGGTGATGTTAGGATATTGTTTTATTGAGTCTTTGAGTGGTCGAATGTGGTGGTATGATGCCATGATATTGTAGAATGTTTTCTTGGCTTCAAGGTTCATGAAGTAGTAGGTGGTTCGAGTTGCGTATGGACTAGTGCTATTGTTCCTAGAGGAAGGTTTTCTTTAATGTATGGGTTCTTTCCAGCATCCATTTGGGTTGCAGTAGCTATTCTGGTGTGAGTGTCTAGGAGGGTTGGGTTTTGTTTGGTGTTGGGTGGGATGACCACAATTATTGGTGTTTAGGGGAGTGGTGTTGTGGTTGGGTGGTAGGTGGATGGTTTGTGGTTTTTTAAGGGTACAAAAAGGTGGGTTTGATTGATGGTGTTTATTGTAGGTGAGTTGAGTGGTCTGTGGTAGGGATTATGTGATTCTGAAACTATTAACTTTTGGTGAACAATGCAAACAAATATTGGGTCATATTTTATAGGAGGGGTGAGGGATTTTAGGATCTTCCAGAAGAAGATAATTCAATGTCCATAATAGATTTCCAAGTTCAAGAAAAGAGAAAAAGAATTAGATTCAACATCTCTAATATAGAACCTGAAATATATTACCTCAATCTATAGAATAAAATTTGGGGTAAACATAGTTTGAGGCCCTTGTAATATGACATAGTGAGAAGAACAAACCTACATTTTAGGGTACTACAGTTCTTGCACAAAACATAGTGGTTTCAGTATCTAGTGAGATTACTCAACTATAGAACAGAGAATAGAAAGAGGCTTTTATTACCAATCATGATGAAAATAAGAATCAAAGGTATTTTTCTGAAGATAAAGTTAAAGACAATGATAAAAGAAATCATCAAGATAAACTAGTAGTCTTTGACACTAAACTGATAGTTTAAATCCAATAAATTTTTATCATAAATGATTACATAGACACATAACTATTTATTCATACTGATATTAAAGTGGTTTTTGAGACTGCATTCTTTGTCTATATTTAGAAAATTGGAGATCAATCCTATCCCATTGTTGATAGAGGCCAATCATCTAAAGAAAAAGATGAACACTATTTTGATTCATTGACTACATAATCAAAGGATTTCTTGATCATTTTAAGAATCTATGAGAATAAAATTCACGTTCTCACAGTGAATTAAAGTCTTTAATAAAATCATTTGAAGATTTAAGAAATTAAACTATTCATGGAGATGAGATTGAATCTGTACAGACTCTTCTTACTAATCTATGAGTCATTTCTAGTTTATCCCATCTTTTCTAGTTTCACCCCTTTGATGTTTCCTTTTATGTTAATTGAGTTAAATGCCATATTTAGAGAGTTTTTGGGTTGTTTCAAATGTTATATATCACATAAAAACCTTAATCTCTTTTGACTCATAATCCATGTCTTCATAGTCATGATCATTCTTTAATGGACTTTGAAAAATTTTGCACCTTACATTAAGGATCCAGCCTTTCTAAAGTCCAAATCCTCTCTTCTATGAACATTTTATTTTTCTCCTGGTGCACCCAAAACCTATCTCCCTTGAGGATTCATTTGGCTATGATGTTGTAGTATGTTTGGTTCCACCGTGGATTCTTTCCTGCTACTTAGAAGACCCCTTATTTTTTACACAAGGAAGAATTTTTTTTCATCGTTTGTTCCATGTAGGGGTTCCCTTGTCTATATTTTATTTTTTATCAGGATGGTTGGTGTGAGGATATATTATCATGGAAATGGATGAAACCATATTTATTTATGTAATACATGAGAGGATATAAAGATGATGATAATGGTTTTATTGTTTTTTGACTATTAAATTTGTTCCACATTTTGAATTGTTCTGGGCATAGGACTTCTGAAAATCCTGGCTATTGGCGGTCTCTCTTTGCACACCGTAATCATGAATTCTTGTTGTTAATATTTTGATGAAGTGTTTTGAACATGGAAAACATGATATATAATGTATACCTGTTAAATTAAATGGATTCCTATGATCAAACATTCTATGTGATAACCCCTAATTTATAAAGTGTAATTAGAGCGTAACTGTTAAATAATCATGGTCCTATTGCTGGGGATGTGTGCTGTGTGTGGTTCTGTTCAGCCATGTGTATCTGTTGTTCATGTGTGAGTGTGTTTGGGACTATGGGGTGGTGAAGATGTTTTAATGGCCACTAATTTTGAGATATTTATTGATTTTGAAATGGATGAACTTTTTATTCAGTTGGACTAAAACTGGGTGGTCTAGTTATAAGATTGGGTTGTGTCTTTTTAATGTTTATGGCTATGCTGAGTTTGGGGTTATTATGTTGTGAGGCTGCTGAGTTGGTATTAATTAGGTGTGTTGGAGGGTTTTATTATTTAGAGGAAGGAAAATACGGAATTAACTTTAAGAATGATGGTGGGAGTGGTTGAACATGTATTCAAAATTGGTTTGTTTGCAGTGGGACTTCAAGTTGGGTAAGTTTTGTTTTGCTGAGTGTGGTGATTTTGGTGTAGTGGGAAAGACGAGGATGTTTTAAGAGAGATGGTTTTGTATAAGTATGGTGTTACCTTGTGTGGGCCTTTATCTTGAAGATTCTAGGGACCATTTTTTATGAATGCTTGTTAGAATGGATTCATTTACCTTGGACCATCTTTTTTGTTCGGATTTGGATGTGGTTGGGATGGTTTCTTTGTCTTAAAACATTTTCAGTGTTTTTTATTTTTTATGGTAGGGATGGAATAAATGAATAAATGAATTTACATTATAGAATAAAAAAGGTTAATTTAATTAGTTGGGGGTGTGTTTTGAGTTGTGGCTTATAGTGAAGCATCCTTCAATTATTGACTTGTGAAAGTGACCACCATTCATGGTGGTACATGAATGTAGGGTTGGAAGTGAGGGTAGTTTTTGTGTCTTATGATTTTTGATTTGAAAATTCAATGCTCAGGATGAGTGTTTTGTATATATATATATATATTTAGGTAGTTCCTTGTGATTTATATACATAGCATACCAGTGTTGAGCACTATGTTCTAAACACCCCATTGTTATGGGAGAGGTTGTGACATCCCAAAATCCTAGTGGGATGATAGATGTATGTTATTGGATCTTCTCTACTCCCCATTTTAGGATTTTGTATCCCCATACTCTTCAGGTAGTTTTTGATTGGTTTTGATACAGAAGTGGTTGTTGGTGATTTGTTCTTCATAGGTGTCTTCATGATGAGATATGATGTACCATCTTAGGTGTCTTCAAGATGAGATTGTGGTTTCATTCACTAGGTTTATGTGGGAAGGATGTGTTGTGGTTGTAACCCTAGTGTTTTTTTGGTGGGATTTAGTATGTGGCCCAGTTGTGCATGAGCAGGTTGTGACAGTGGTTCTAGTAGAATAGCATGGTAGCGTGATAAAATTCACCACTTGGGAGGAGTAGTTAACTAGTGGGGGTGGTTCTTGGTACCCTAATATTGATGTGCTTACTATTTTACCTTACTTGACTTGTATTATTTGGTGAGTTTGTTTGGACGATATTGTGGTGGAAAGTATACCTTGTTAAGTGCTTTTATGATTCTGTTGTTATTGTCATAAGTGAATTATTATTCTTCTCCCACTTCTGCACGAGTGACTTTGGTTTTCCAATTGAGTATACCTATATTCTCACCCTATGTATATAAAATTGGATTCAGGTTTCAAGGGATATTGCGTGGACCATACTGGACCTTACTAGATCAGATGTTGGGGACAGTTGATGTGACACAATTGAGTTTTATTTTGTTACTTATTTTGGATTTTTCCTTGTATTTCTTGCAGTTTTACATTAAACATGCACATGAGATGGATTTTTGATTCTTGTATATGTGTCTTGGAGTTTTTGTAAGTCGATACATCTTATATCATGATCATTATTTCCTTACAAAGGTACATTCCTACCATCTTATGTAATTTTTTACCAACCCTTTGAATGAGTCACTATCGCGGCGTGTTGGCCCGGTCCAACGACATCCGCAGGGAAACATCTTCTGGCCAAGAGCGAAGGGAGTAGGAGGAGGCGGGTAACATTCTGGTCATTTCCCCACCAACAGAAATTGTGATTAGTCAGTCTCAACATTGATCACAAGACTCATGGAATACTATCACTATGAACTATCACGGGTTGTCATCCTGAAGTAGGGCCAAATCAGGGTGTGATTGCGGCTTGACCACAGCGTGACTGCGACGTGACCGCGGTGTGTTGGCCTGGTCCAACGACATCCACGGGGCAGCATCATTCGGCCAGGAACGAAGGGAGCAGGAGGAGGCGGGGTAACATTCTGGTCGTCACCCTGCCGGCAGAAATTGTGATTAGTCAGTCTCAACATTGATCATAAGAATCATGGAATACTATCACTGTGAACTGTCACGGGTTGTCATCCTAGAGCAGGGCCAATTCATGGCGTGACCGCAGCGTGACCATGGAGTGACCGCGGCGTGACCGCGACATGACCATGGCGTGACCGCGGCGTGACCGTGGCGTGACTGCGGGGTGACCGCGGCGTGACCGCGGCGTGACCGCGGCGTGACAGCGACGTGTTGGCCCGGTCCAGCGACATCCGCGGGGTAGAATCATTCGGCCAGGAGAGAAGGGAGCGAGAGGAGGTGGCGAAAAATTATTTCCGTCACCCCACCGGTAGAAATTGTGATTAGTCAGTCTCAACAATGATCACACGACTCATGGAATACTATCACTGCGAACTGTCGCGGGTTGTCGTCTTGGAGCAGGGCCAAATCACGGCATGACCACGGCGTGACCGCGACGTGACCGCGGCGTGACCGCGATGTGACCGCGACGTGACCGCGGCATGCTGGCCAGGTCCAGCGACATCCGCGGGGCAGCATCATTCGGCCAAGAGCGGGAGGAGGCGGGGAAACATTCCGGCCATCGCCTCACTGATAAAAATTGTGATTAGTGAGTCTCAACATTGATCACAAGAGTCTTATAATACTATCATTGTGAACTGCCGCGGGGTGTCGTCATGGAGCAGGGCCAAATCATGGAATTACCGCGGCATGACCGCCCGGTCCAGTGACATCCGTAGGGTAGCATCTTCTGGCCAGGAGCAAAGGGAGCGGGAGGAGCCGGGGCAACATTTTGGTCATCGCCCCGCTGACAGAAATTGTGATTAGTTAGTCTCAACATTGATCACAATACTCATGGAATACTTTCACTGCGAACCACCATGGGGTGTCATCCTGGAGCATGGAAAAATCACGACATTACCGCGGCATGACCGTGGCGTGACCGCGGTGTGACCGTGGTGTGACCGTGGCATGACCGCGGCATGACCGCGGCGTGTTCGCCCGGTCCAGCGACATCCGCAGGGCAGCATCATCTGGCCAGGAGCGAAGGGAGCGGGAAGAGGCATATGAAATACTCAAACCAAATCTAAACATGATACAAATAACTATCACTACTCTTTGGTTTAGAAGATAGCACACCTCCGTTGGAGGGGTTTTATTATGAAAACATGAATTTATCAAATGAAATAATTATATTAAAGAACACTTATTCAAGATATGAAATTCAATATAATTAAGGAGAATAAAGAAAGAAGCTAAATTCAATTTAAATCATTCATGAATTAAAAAGGCTAGAAGAGGGATCCTACCTCAAGGTGGAACCAAACCATCCACTTCGGATTTTGGAGCTTTTTAACGAAAAGTTGTTGCTCCCCCACTGGGTATACGCACCTTCACACATTAAATGTATTTTACCGAAACTTTGAAATTAAATGGGCAATGTCTCACATAAAATTTAAAGTGGAAGCTGGAAAACATAAAAATCATTGAAAACAAAGTAGAAACAAGAACCTAGATGTTTGTTTATTATTCCAACAATAGTATGATTCGATCTTTAAACAGGTTCATGAGGTGCTATTCAGCTTTTTTCATGCCCAGAAAACACAAGAAAAATGATATTAAATAGTAAAATAACTAAAGGAAATAAAAGAAAAGGGAAAAGAATTTTTAGTTTTCAAACCCCGAACAGGGGCTGTTGTTAACCTGCCCACAGCTGGACAGTTCCAACAATTTATGTCCTCTGCCCCTACCCCCTTCCCCCTGCCCCCCTACACCCTCCACCCCACTTGCACCCCTGCACCCTGCCCCCTGCCCCCTGCCCCCCTCCACCCAGACCCTAGCCTGCCCAACCCCCCTGCACCCCCTACCCCCCTGCACCCTCCCCCTGCCCCTTCCCCCATCCCCCTCCACCCAACCCCCCTCCACCCTGCCTCCCTCCACCCAGCCCCCCTCTACCCTTCCCCCCTCCACCCAGCCCCTATCCTGCACAGCCCCCCTCCACCCTGCCCCCTGCACCCCTCCACCCTGCCCCCTACCCCCTGCACCCCTCCACCCATCCCCTAGCCTTCCCAGCCTCCCCTACACCCCCCTGTACCCCCTGCCCCCCTCCACCCAGCCCCTAGCCTACACAGCCCCCCTGTACCCCCCACCCCACCCCTTCATCCCCCTCCATCCATTCCCAGTTGCTAAATAATGTTTTTGTATTATGTACAAGTGTTTTATGAACCTAATTTTCCTATGATAATAAACATTTAGATCCTTGAATGTATTATTATGTTATTTATCTTAAAAATTCTATAATAGACTTATACAAATAGGTTGGTACTCTCTATAATGACATATTAATTTCCCTTTACTTGGTTTTACGTGAATATGATAACAAATACCACTATAAGCAGAATACATTATTTAGTACATATGATTGTATACATTAAAATTCCAACACCCGAGGAATATGGAACTTTCTCCATGTATTGGAACTCTTCTTCCATTGTGAGTTCTTATGCCTTGGCTAAGTTAAAGTGAAAGATGGGTAGTCACTATTTCTTATCTATTCATGCCCAACCTTTTGATAATCCTATTGATATGTTCCTTCTGGGTTATTACTAAACCTATATTCTTATTATCTATTTTTGTACTTATCCACAATATCTTCTCGAATTTCTTGGGATTTTTCATCTCAAAACCTCCAAAAAATTATCCATAGATTTCTAAATCATTCAATCATCTAGTCTAAGTAGAAACATGTAATTGAAATACAATATGAAATTTATGAAGGTACCATTATCCCATTTATTTTAGTAGAAGTAATTATCTCTATTACAACTATCAAAGCCTTCATCAGTAATAAATGATTCAAATTTTTTATTCCACTATCACAGTACTTGCTTTATTCTATACAAGATTTTATACAATATACAAACCAAGTCATGGATCCCAATTTCTGGTACTCATATTGGTTATTTCATGTTTATTTATTCCTTTAACTCACCATGATGAAAAGTTGTCTTGATGTCCACCAAATCTAGAATCATATTTAAAATTCCACCATACTTTGAATTGTTTAGATGATATAGTGCTTATATTTAGTGAGAATATTTCCAAAAAATAAACCCTTTCATTCTACTAATAACACATTATTACCATCAATAATTTTTATCATTTATAAACATCATTCTATTAATTAATTTAGTAAACCCATTTATTCTCAAGTTTCTTTTTACCCACTTAAAGTTCAACCATATCTGATTTTTTTAACTTCAAAGAAGCCATATCTTTATTCATGGAATATTCCACTAATTTGATTAAAAAAATCATAGTTTAATTTGGATTTTCATGTTTCTATTCATTCAATAGAAGTATATAATTCGTTTAAACCCCATATCTTTGAACCAGTCTCCTAATTTTGGTTGATCTCATAAACTGAATCATATTTTCTAAACTACTCGACTTAGTTATTCTTATATGTATACACCACAACATCTACCAAACACTAACATCATTATATGGTAGAATTCAATGTATAAACCAAGAATAAAATTTACATCTAAAATGTACCTCAATATCAGTATTATCAAAACCATCACGACCCTCATCATCTCCTTCAGAAACACCAACATCATCATCTCCTCCTCTCAAACCACCACCATCATCAACATAAGCATTGTCATATGGACCTAAATCAATGGTAGGAGCAGAAGAATCCTTATAAACTGAACACAAATAAATGAGAATACATTTAATTAATGAAAACACATTTAATTAATGAAAACATAAAAAGGTTATCACTAAAATCAAAAAATCAATATAGATTTATTTTACTCACAGAAAATCATACAAAATGATAAAATATAGGAATTCCAAGGATTTTAATGTAATTTGAGGGAATAAAATAATGAATTACATATAAAAATTTATGAAATTTATAATTCGATCACTCCCCCGCACTTAGTTTGTTGAACTCCAAGGCAATGCATTGTCTATTGGACTTACTAAAAATGAGAAAACACCTAATGAATATGAAGCTCACAGCCCTATCAGCTCATCCAACAAACAAATTTTAGATAGTTTAAATTGTATAAACCTACGTCGTCATTTGGCTATAACAATTCCTATTAATATAGTTTCGGAACACTTATATCTCTGTAAGAACTCCTTTATTTCCTAGATATCTTTATCTAAAGGTACAAAACCTTGGAAAATTTCTGATTTAGTTGCTCGTCTTGCTACTATTTGATAATTTCATGACTTCAAATGCATTTCGTTAGGGAGAGTTGTTTTTGACTTGTTGTTTCCCTCCGCTGAATTGAAGGGTAAAGCATGGAGGTTTGGTTCCATAAATTTGAAGCCAGGAACCCTTAGGATCCATGAATGGAAGCTAAATTTTAGTCTTTATGATTTTAAAGACACTTTTTACTAGGTTTGGATAAAGATTTATGGTTTAAATTGGGTTTTGTGGCATTTTGAAATTCTTTATGACATCACCTCTGCGATAGGCATTCCAATCTGGATGGATTTGGGTACTGAAAATGTTAGCTATGGGAATTTTTACAGAATTTTAGTTGAGGTAGATTTATGTTCTACCATGGTTGATATGGTAGTTATATCCACACCATAGGATGAAATTAATCTTTATATTGTGTATGAAAAGTTGCCTTAGTATTGTGAAGTCTGCTGTATGATTGGACACTCAAGGTCCAACTGTTGTTCAAATATTTTTTGTACTAGATGTATGTTGAAGGGGCATGATGAGGCTCATTACCAAAGAACAAAATGTAATAAATTTCCCCAAGGGACTGATGTCCAATCTTCGGAACAAGATGCAAATGATATTTCTCACAGCTCTCCCAATAGACTCCTAATCTCTGAAAATGTTCAGAGAATGTCTTAGACTAAACATCTGATCAATGATCATATTAAAAGCCCCAAGTTGTACTCCACCTATGTCATCCTGAAAGATGAAGAGCCTCCTTCTTTTTAGTTTATTGATAGACCCAATGTCACTTAGGCTGATTTAGTAGAAGAAAGTGACTCACCTGAAGTGGGCCTGTCTTTCAAAGATGTGCTGATTAAAGACATGAACCAAGATCAAAATGGGACAGAATCTATGGACAGTCAAATAGAGATAGAGATTCTAGCACAAACTGAGGCTGATGAAAGAATTAGGCATGAGAAAACTGCTTTTTCTTAAAAATGTAGAAAAGTGAAGCACATGTTAGAGACACCGACCTCAAGTAAGGTTAAGAATAAAAAAACAAACAAGGAATCCAAGGAAGTGACTACTAAAAATGCCAATGCAAAGGTCCCCTGCCCTGCCAAGTCCAAGGAATCTCTGAAAAAGGATTATGTTGCTATCCATTCAATGGATTTACAGCAAACACAAGGCGCGACTTCAAACAAATCTTGTCTCCTGAAACTTGTTCCTACAATGGGAAGTGGAGTTAAAAAATTTCCTGCAACTGATAGGGCACTGCATGTTCCTATAAATCTGTAAGTTTCAAGTTTGAGCATTAACCCTCCTATGGTGGGAAGTGAAGTTAATCACTCTACTGCTGAATTTGGAGCCAAACTGGTGCCCAACGCTCACCCTGATAGTACTCTTGCTGGAACTTCCATAGGAGTTCATGGCATGGATGTTCAACCCACTTGTGTGGAATCTAAGTTTCCCATCGATGAACAATTATTGGAGAAGTTTAAGATACCCAGCACAATGAAATGGGTGATTCCCACCCAAAGTCATAAATATCAGAGTGGAAAGAATCTGAGGATGAGAATTCATCCTGATTCTGATATGATGAAAGAGTTAACTCCTGCTCGAGAGGAAAAAAATTATGCTCTAAAAAAGTGTTCCCTTCTAGACCCCATCTCTATTTTGGGTGTTTCCAAGCCAATTGGACAAACACACAATGTGACGAAGTCAACTACAATGCCTCCTCCAGTAAGAGAGGCACATACACCTATGAAGAATGCTGAACTGTTGAGACCAAAGGTTTCTACATCTCTTACAAGCAGCGCCCCCACCTCAAGCATTGAGGACCCGGACAAACAGAAATGTTGGTACTCATAACACTTTTGAAAAACTTTCCTCGCTTAGCAGTGATGATGATGGGAATAAAAGTGACCGAGTGAATAAAGATGAAACCATAAAGACTGATTTTGTTGTGGAGCACCTTGATGATGCTGATGGTGAAGGTCTATGGATACAAGCCAGGACCGAGAGGAGAGGTCAGTAATCCCGCATTAGGGGTGGAAGACTACCTTTTCATAGTATTAAAACTCGTTCTAAAATGGTTTGATGTCTTTTTAGGTGTTGTGTTCTTGTATTTCCTCTTAACTTTTTTCTTTTTCTTTATAATTTAAATAAAGAGGCCTTTGTTCCCTTAAAAAAATTCCTATTAATATAGAGATTATAGTCAAATACTCTCATAAACCTCAAAAAAATTGAACATTTTCAATACTTGTGTTCCAAGCTACATGTACTTGTTTTAAGCCACAATAATCATTCTTAAAAATGAACAATTTATTATCATCATCATTTATTTGAAATCCAAATATTTGACCAATTTAAAATTCCTTAAAAAAACTCCAATGAGAAAAGAATACTTTTTATTATATACATTAGATATACCTTAATATTCTCTATATAACTATGGTAAGAAAAAATATGATAACCTCAATACAATAAATTGGTGAAAATATTTTATCTATAACCACCCTACCAATCAATGAATATCCCTTTCAAAAAATTATGACTATGAATTTTATAACTTCTCTATTTTCATTAAGCATATTTCTAAATATTTGTTTCATGAATATGATATTTTCATCTATTGTTTGTGGAACAAATTTATATGTGTCCTTATTTTCTATATAATTTAACTCCTCATTCATATATTTAATCCAATTTTAATCATTGGATGATTAATCAAATCTTTTTTACTCAAATAAATATAAGAGGGAATTTATTTTAATTCTATACATCCTCGTAGTTTATACTACAACATATTTGTCTCCCAAAATGTTATCTTCATCAATATGTTTAGTTCTAGCAAATATTTTAGGTGTAACTGAAATCTTAATGTCTTTTTCTTTCTCATATTCATCAAAAAATTCTATGATGGAGTCCTCACTACCCCTAAGAGACTATCTAGGCTCTTGTAAAGATTCACTTTTCTCTACATTATCTTCAATGCTCCTGTCATAGATTCCTTTTTCTTTCCTATCCATTATTACATATTTTATTTCCAAAATTTGAATGAGAATCTTATTAAAAAATATATAAACCTTGCTTCTTAAAGAATATATATGAAATATAACTTAATCATGTTATTTATATACTTTTCTTGATTCTCTTCTATGTTAAGAATATAGAAATTACTACCAAAGACTCATAAATACTTCAGTATTGGTTTCCTTTTATACCTTAGTTCAGAAGGAAACTTTTTTTATACCTTGTAATACCACTAGAGCTCACCATAGTTTGTATTATATTATTTAAGGTTTTACTTTACCTCTCAACCACCCCATTCTATTAGGGTGTCTACATTATAGTAGCTTGTTGAGCATTATCATACTTCTCTAGATACTTCTTAACTAAATAATAAGTGAATTCAATTCTATTATTATAACTTGGCACTTTGATATTCATTCCAAATCATGGTGTGAATCTAAGGTTAAATTTTCAACCATATAAACCTATCATTGTACTCTATTGAAAGCACTGACATTTCCTAACCCAATCATATTGGTTCATCACAAGCCATCCTGATCCTGATGATGATGCATAGACTCTAAAAGTCACCACATTTTCAGAACATTCAATTCCCAATCCCCCTATTTCAGGAGGCACATCATGTTCACCATTATAGAACAATGAATTATACTCTTGAAACATGGTGAAATTATTAGGTCTGGGCCTCCACCAACTAGACTACCATCAAGCCCTATCGCCAGCTTTGATATAACTATGATTTAACACATTTGGATCATCAAAACCTCCCCAAGTCTGAAAACTAGTGTGATTCCCTCATTTGGGTAATTATTCGATCAATCCAATGTCATGATTTTCATAAGAACCAATTAATTTTCAAATCTAAAGAAACCTTGGATCTTTACTATTTCCACTCAACCCAAATGACCATGTTCGGACTCTAATCTCCAAGAAAAACCAACTCAATTTAGGTACACATTGGGTCATTGGAACCTAATTTCCATTTGAATATCTACCTATTAGTCTCCTAAAACCAGAACTCTACCTTCATGGGTTTATATTTCCCATGACTGATGTCACTCTCTCCACTATAGGATAGCCCTTGTCCCAACATCACTTGATCAAAATCCAAGCACCACAACCCACATCCAGTCTATCCCCAAACATGATGACTGGATTCATCCAAAACCTATGCATTCATAAGAGATAACCAAAAAACTACTCAATACCCATTCTCGATGCATGATAATTCCATTCTTGGAATGTGATGAGTTTTCTAGAAAAAAATATTATCACCTACCACACCATCCATCGGTGCACTCACCACCACATTGATTTACTTAAAATTGCTCCACAAGAAACACCTCAAAGATCCAAATCTAAATCTATATACCACTTCTTCCAAGCCATTATCAAATCACCCTAGGAAACACTTTTCCTTAACCAAGATCTGGTATAACCATACCCAATATATTTCCAAAGATCCCTTTTTCATAGGGAACTTCCTCCATTTCATTTTAATCTATGGGATACCTCACCAATGAGAATCTTGCTAAAATTTCCATCGATTCTCTACCATCTATCATCTAACACTGATTAAAAAATACACAACTTCCATGCATGAATTATTTGTGCTTACTCAACTTATGTCAAAGTCAATAGGCGTACACTCCTGTACCACCCAGTTGAAACCCATCTCGTAGCTTCAGAAGTCACTTCACAACTGAACTAGGATCACATGACTAATTAAAAAGATGACCATTCATCTTGGATGTTAGTTCCATGAAAGCCAATATAATAATAAATTGAACCACTAATCTAGAGAAGGGAAAACATGTGACCTAAATACCATGTCGGAGTTGAAAATAAGAAAATACCTGGCGAGGCAAGGAGTGCAGTAGGCAGGGATTTCACATGAGAAATTGAAGAAGGGTGGATTTCACTAGGGTCCCCTGAGTGGGGTCAGTGATAAATCACTGTAGAAGGATGCTAAGGTAGGACTTGGTTCGACTGAGAAATCAGAAAGGTGGGGCCAATGAATCAGAGGAGAAGAATTGGGGGTGAACGCATTGGAGGAGGATCCCGAGAGGTGGAGTGGCCACGTCTGAGCCAATCGTGGCAGCATCACAACCATGTCAGGGCAGTGTCTGAGAAGGAGAATCATGGTGAAGTGGGGTGGCCGCATCGAAGGCACGTCATCAGAGGAGGTGGGGAGTCCGCGTCGGAGAAACGATGGTGGGGAAGTGGAGTGGCCGCACCGGAGGAGGACGATCGTGGGGAGGTTGGGTGGCCCGTCAGAGGAGGAGGATCGCGGAACGTCGGGGAGAAGAGTCACGAGGAGGAGGGGCGTTAGGAGGAGGGGCGCGAGAGGGTTTCGGTAAATTGGGGAGTGGGGGTGGGTTAATTGCCATGAACAACGAAATTGTTATGGTTGTAAATAGGATATAGCCATGATTCCTATTGTCCGTGGGTATAGCTCCGTAGCTATAGCTCTAAATTCTAGTAGTGTGCCTATGAAATATGGGATACTTTGGGTTTTTCTTAGGAAGTAACAACCAATGTTAAATAAATGAGATTAAATACTTATACTATTAAATATAATAATTTTAAAATTAATACTAATGAACCTATTTCTGACATGTATCTCAGGTTCAATGAGATTGTCAATACAATGAGTTCACTTGGAATGGATGTTCCAGTAAAGGAAAAGATCATGAGAATCTTGAGATGTCTACCAGACCGATAGAGGGACACTTCTGTTTCAATCAGAGAATCATGTGACATTGGTGCTCTCCCTGTTAAAGAGCTTATTGGTAAATTAATGATGTATAAGGAAGAACTCAAGGTGAATAAGGAGAAAGATGATGAACCTAAAAGAAAATCCGTAGCTTTCAAGTCTAATGCTTCAAAGAGAAAGGAAAAAGACAATGTTTAAATACAAACTGAAAGTTCAACCAGTGAAGATTTAGATTCTGATAGTGATGCTGAAATGGCTCAAATAGCCAGGATATTCAAGAAGTTCTATAGGAAAAAGAGATTCTTTAGAAAATAAAACTACAAAGGTAAGTATGAAAATAGAGGTAAGTGGAAGAAGAACTGGAAGAAATCTGATAAGGAAGATGATATAGTCTGCTATGAATGCAAAAGTAAAGGACACATCAAGGCTGACTATCCAAAATTAAAATTCAAAAAGAAATATGATTATAAGGACAAGAAGTACAAGAATGCTATGAAATCTACTTGGAGTGCTTCAGAAGACAACTCAAGTGAATCTGAAGTTTTTGATTCTAAAAAGAATCATGCCAACATGTGTTTCCTGACCAACACATCTGAGGTAACATTATATACTCCAATTTTAAATTCTTATTATTCTGGAGATGATGGAGAATCTGATTCTGATTCTAAATATATGTGTAAGGATGAATTGTTTGAATATTGTAACATGATAGAGGAAACATGTAATGAACTTTAGGACAAATATAAGTCATTAATGAAACAACATGCTCTCACTTACAATGTTAAATCTTCCTTTGATATAGAAAATGAAAAGAATACTCAACTTTTAAAGGAAAATACAGACTTAAAATGACTAATGAGAAACTTAGAAAGGACTTAGAAAAATTCAAAAATGGAAAGGATACTCTAACTCAAATGTTAGGAAAGAAAGTTGCACCAAAATACACTACTGGTTTGGGATACCAATCTGGAAAAAGACAGTTCACTAAAACTTGATTTAATCCTAAATATGGACAAAATTCTGCTTGTTACAGTTCTGGAAATTCGTATGATTCAACTAGTTACTCATATGGTTATAGATAAAATAAAGTTTATATTTCAAAATCTATTGATTCTGTAAATTATATGAGACCCATAAGACAAATTTGGGTACCTAAATCTTTGATTGCTAACCTTTATAGACCCAAGAAGATATGGGTACCAAAGTCATTTTCCATCTAAACCTGTTTTGTAGGAAACCTGTTTGAAGAGTTCTCACAAGAAGGTATGGTACATGGACAGTGGATGTTCAAGGAACATGTCTAGAGATTATTCATGCTTCAAGAGTCTAATCAATGTCGATGGAGGCCATGTCACATTTGGTTATAATTATAAATAAAAAATCATCAGCCTAGGCCAGATTGGTAACACTGATTCAGTTTTAATTTCTAAAGTGTTATTTGTTGATGGGATTAAGTATAACCTATTAATTATTTATCAATTATGTGATGATGTATTTAATGTGAAATTTGAAAATGATTCTTGTAATTTTTTTAACACGAATTTTTTTTAGTATTTTCTGATTTGAGAAATGAAAATGTTTATGTTGTTGATCTAAATTCTTTAGCTAAGAAAAATCTTACTTGTTTAATTGATTTTCATAAATAATATTGGCTATGGAATAGAATATTATAACACTGAAACATCAATTCAGTTAGAAAATTGACTAGGAAGAACTTGGTTAGAGACCTACCTAAACTTGAATTCCCAAATGACAAAGTTTGTAATCCCTGTCAAAAGGGAAAGCAATATAATGGTTCTTTTAAATCAGATAAAGAAGTTTCAACTTCTCAACCTCTCGAGTTGGTTCAAATGGAATTGTTTGGACATTCTAGAGTTTCTAGTTTAAATGGGAAACACTATGTCTATGTCATAGTAGATGACTTTTCTAGATATACTTGGGTATACTTCTTAGCTCACAAAAGTGAAGCTTATTCTTACTTTGTTAAATAATCCAAGTCTATAGAAAAAATTAGTGGAATTAAGATTAAAACCCTGAGAAGGGATCATGGCCGTGAGTTTGAAAATAATGAGTTTGAATCTTATTGCTCACATAATGGCTATAGTCCCAACTTTTCTACTCCTAGGACACCTCAGCAGAATGGTGTAGTAGAAAGAAGAAACAACACCCTTCAAGAAATTGCAAGAACCATGCTTAATGAGTATGACCTACCTATTTACTTTTGGGATGAAACTGTGAATACAACTTGTTATATTATTAATAGAGTTTTGATTAGACCTGTTCTCAAGAAGACCCCATACGAACTATGGAATAATAGAAAACCAAAAGTTAGTTACTTTAGATTATTTGGATGCAATGTTTTTATTCTCAATACAAAGGATAATCTGGACAAGTTTTCTTCTAAGAGCGATGAAGGCATATTTATTGGTTACTATTTAACTAGAAAAGCCTATAGAGTCTTTAATAAAAGAACCAAATATGTGGAAGAATATGTTCACATCAAGTTTGAGGAAATTGATCCACATGAGCCTAAAACCTCTCTTGAAAATCTTGAAGAAGATTTTACTGTTCTGGACCTTATTGATAAAACTAAAAAACCTGCTGTAAAAATATCCAGTTTTGGACATATTCTGGAATTTTCTTCTATAGAACGTGAAACTATAGATGAACCAGAAATTTCTAGTCCTACCTTTACTAGATCAACTAGGATTATAAAGAATCATCCTTTAGATGTTGTTGTTGGTAATCTTGATAGAGGGACAAAGACTAGAGATTCTCTAAGAAACCAGGTTGAACGTCAATCTTTTATTTCATAGCTAGAGCCTAAAAATGTCAATGATGTAATCAATGATGAATTTTGGGTAATGGCTATTCTAGAAGAGTTAAATCAATTTGAATGAAACAAAGTCTGGGAGTTAGTTGACAGACCCAAGGACACTTTAACAATAGGCACTAAATGGGTTTTTAGAAACAAGGTTGATGAATCTGGAAATATAGTTAGAAACAAAGCTAGGATAGTTGCACAAGGATATAGTCAAGAAGAAGGTATAGACTATGAGGAAACCTTTTCCCCTGTATATAGATTAGAATCTATTAGGATCTTACTTGCCTATGCTACTCATATGAATTTAAAGTTATATCAAATGGATGTCAAAAGTTCTTTTCTAAATGGTTTTATAATTGAAGATGTTTTTTTGAACAAACACCTAGATTTATTAATCCACATTTTCCAAATCAAGTTTTTAAACTTTCTAAAGCTTTATATGGTTTAAAACAGGCTCCAAGAGCTTGGTATGATAGACTTAGTAATTTTATTATTTCAAAAAGTTTTACTAAAGAGATTGCTGATCCAACTCTTTTTATTAAAATAATTTCTAAAGATGTTTTAATAGTAAAAATCTATGTTGATGATATTATTTTTGGATATTTTAAACATTATTTATGTATTGTTTTTTCAAAGAGTATGAAAAATTAATTTGAAATGAGTTCAATAGGAGAACTTAAATATTTTCTTGGATTTCAAGTTTTTCAAAATGAAAATGGTATTATTTTGAATCAAAGTAAATATAAAAAGGATCTTTTAAAATGTTTTGGTTTGGATAGTATTAAGGAAAGTGATAATCCTATGAGTACAGTCTGTAAATTGGATGCAGATGAAACTAGGAAACTAGTGGATCAAACCAATTACAGAGGTATGATTGGAAGCTTACTTTACCTTACTTCTAGTCGACCAGATATTATGTTTAGTGTATGTATGTGTGCAAGATTTCAAGATAATCCAAAAGAATATCATTTTCTTGCTGTTAAAAGAAAGTATCTTAAACACACTATAAACTTAGGTTTGTTTTACCCAAAAGGAAAATCCTTTGAGTTAATGAGTTATTCAGATGCTGACTTTACTGGTTGCAATTTGGATAGAAAAAGCACATCTAGAACATGTCATTTATTGGAAAAATCCTTAGTATCTTGGTGTAGTAAAAAGCAGAATTCTATAGCTTTTTGCACTGCCGAAGCAGAGTATATAGCTGCTAGTAGTTTCTTTGCACAAATTATATGGATAAAACACACTCTTTTGGACTATGGATATGATTTTAAGCATGTCTCTATCAATTTTGACAACACTAGTGCAATAAACATTTCAAAGAATCCTGTATCTCACTCTAGGACCAAACACATTGATGTAAGGCACCATTTCTTAAGAGATCATTTCCAAAAGGTTGATATTACTCTTGAATTTATAGGTACTGAACGTCAATTAGATGACATTTTCACCAAACCTTTGAGTTTTTATAGGTTAAGTTACATTAGACATGAGTTAGGAATGATTAACCTTGATCAGTAGGTACCTCACCGATGTGAATACCTCACCGATGTGAATACCTCACCGATGTGAATACCTCACCGATGTAACCTCACCGATGGACCTCACTGATAGGAAATCTCACCAATAAACTCTACCGATGAGTGCGCTGTTTTAAACTTCTCTGCCACCAGAATCTGAATCGTTTTTACTTTATTTAATTTTATTTATTTATTTTATGATTCCTAAATGATAAAAACTAAGTCCTGGTTACTTCTCAATCCACCGAGCCTCAAACCCTTACCCTCAAACCTTAGCTCTCGAATCTCTCGAGAACCCTAAATCCCTCGAACTAGAGATGGAAAAAACCAAACTTCCTACCATCAGAGGTGACACTGATGAGTCAAAAGCAGAGAAGTAGAAGTCTGAGCCAGAAGCAAGTGGTAAAGTTGGTAGAACTAGGTCGGGTAGGCGACCAGTGAATCCTCATTTGCAGAATAGAGTTATTGTGATTAAAAAAGAGCTGTGCATGGAATGGTTTCTAGATAGCAAGTTGTTAGTGCTTGAAGTGATGGAAGACCAAAAGTGGGTATATTTATTTTCAAACAATAATGGTCCCTACTATCTTAAGCTAGTGAAACAATTTTATGAGTTTTTAAGCTTTGAGAAATCTGAAAATGAAAACCGACTGACTTATTTTTTGAATGTAAAGGAGATATATTTTTCATACATTGACTGGGATGAATGCTTGAAGGTTACACACGAAGGTGTATCTGGATATGTCTTGAAATATATACCACCTACAAGTTATATATTCGATTATGAGACTGCCTTGGAGGAGCTCACCGGTGATGGAAATCAAAGACAAGTAGTGGATGATGAAATGGATGGAGAGAACAGATTTATGTTCAAATTTGTTCATCATGTCTTAATACTAAGGAGAGGAGACTTTGCAAATTTAAGATATCAGGATATCTATCTCCTGCACCTCTTGAGACACTGTATAAAAGTAAATCTATGTAGATTGTTGATGAT
The DNA here is from genome assembly GCA_963277665.1 of Viscum album. Taxonomy (NCBI): domain Eukaryota; kingdom Viridiplantae; phylum Streptophyta; class Magnoliopsida; order Santalales; family Viscaceae; genus Viscum; species Viscum album. The sequence continues at coordinate 1,282,716,508 of OY728156.1, forward strand.
TCAAATGGAAGACATGACAAGGAAAAAATCAAAGACAAATGACCTATTATTTTCCAAGTTGATCTCTGTGATGATCCAAGTGAAAGGGGTAGCTGAGTCTCAAGATGAGATAGTGGTAGTAAGGAATAATTTTTGTATCACAACTACAGTTTACAAATACATGAAGATAAATTGAAACCCATGGAGAGGAGAGTGGGTTAATGATGAACATAAGGTATATGATAAATTCAATCCAGTGAATCATCCTTCAAGACCTAAGGATGTGAGGGATCCAGATCTAGGACCTGATGAAGAAGAACCCGAGTACAGTGTTGAGACTAAAGAAGAAGAAACTTCTATGGATGATGGAAGATATCCGGACTTACCTCCAAGTCCTGCTGCTGAAATTGTATCTTCTAGAAAGGAAGCCATAGTAGAAGAAGAGACACCTACTGATGAGGAAGACCAACCAGCCCCTGAGCATAAAGAAGAAAAGGAGAATGAATCTGAAGCATCTGATTCTGTCTGTTTAGGTCTGAGTCCATTAATTAGAAGCTCAGTTGTGCCTACTGAGAATGTAGTAGGAGAAATGAAAGAAGATGTACCTAATCCAGAGGACCCTCCTGCTGTTGCAGAGATAAAATTAATAGTAGAAGATTCTCCTGAGAAATAAGGACCCACTGAGAATTCCCTTGCTGTAGAAGAGAATGAACCCATTTAGGGGGATCATCAAACCAATTTTGGTAGTGTTAGGGGCTATTGATATTGAGGACTGGGAAGAAGACCCAGGTTTTGTGGTTTTCGGATTCGGCTATCCTGATTCTGATATTGAGGCATCTCTAAATAGACCAAAAATTATTTATGATGTTGAGTCTGAGTTGCTACCTGAAGATGTGGTCAGAATGCATGACCTAGATATTTTGAAGAAAAAGCTTAAGGACAGTTTTGTGAAAGAGACAAGGAAGATGGAAGCTTCACTGGTGTCATCAATTCAATCGATTATGAATGACTCAGTGGCTATCATAGCTTCCAAAAGAGCACCTGTTGTGATTGCTCCTTCTGATATGATCACCAGAGTGGACCTTGAATCATTAAATTATGAGCTGAAGGAGTCCTTTAGTGCCTCTATTGCTGAGTTGAAGCACTGCTTTGTTGAAGAGATATGTAATTTGGAATTTGTTTTTGAACTTTTTCTCGGCTATAATTTTTCAACCTTTGTACTAGAAATAGTGGAAGAAGTTACAGACTGCCAGACTCAAGTTTCTATACTAGAAGTAGATGTTGAAGCTCTAAATAAATCGGTTATCTCTTTAGACTCCTACATGAGTTCAAAATCCCAAGTAGACAAGGACTTAGCCTATGTCAAAAGTGTTGTAAGCCATATGGTTTCAGTGTTTGAAGGTTTTAAAACCTCAATGAAAGATCATGTTAAAACCTAGGATTCCCAAGTCCAAAATCTTATTAGTGGGTTGACCAAAAACTTCAAGGAAACCGTATCCTTCTCTATTTTTTCTGTTGCTTCAAAACCCTCAGTGGATTTGAATCAGATTTGAGCTGTGATGAAGGAGGATCTTAGTTCAGCTTCAACCAGTGGCTCTGTGGACTCATCCGACCTGAGAAAATTTGTGATTTCTACTAGAGATTTAGCTAGAGAAATAATGAAGATAGTCCAAGACTATATGAGAGAAGCTTCTGACTCTTAGAAAGAATTAAAAGAAAAGGTGGACTCCTATTTCCAAAATATTTACACCAAGAATCAACTCAAAAATCACTTCAAAATTCTATTGGACAACCTGAAGTTACCTCTTGTCAATCAAGCCTTCATAGAGAAAGTCAACAAACTAAAGGAATTGACTCCATCCTTGAAAAAATTCATGGAGAACAAGGATGATTTCATATATTCTATGGAGGGAGGAGGAGGAATAATTGTGGATTTGAGAAATCTTTTGCTACCTTTCCTACATGTCGATGCTAGGATAATGATTGTACCTCCAGCCTTACCTGCCTCTTCCTCTACTGCTTCTCCTATTCATATGACTCCAGCCCAAGCCATTCAAAGCCTCACCCCTATGATCACTCAAAGAACTCCTCAGTATAGGCCATGCACAGTTTCTGTGGCTCAGCCTCCTATGATCATTTCTGGAATTCCTAAGCCTTCACCAGCATCCACACAGTCTGACTCCTCTTCTGATCCAAAGGGCAAATATCACATTGAGGATGTGGATTGAACAAGTGTCTAGGATGTTTGATAGGAATCCCTTGTATTTTTTTTCTTTCTATGTACCTTTCTACAACATATAATACAACTAGATTTCTTTTCTTTCTCATTTTTTTTCTCTTCTCTTTATTGTTTCCCACTTTTTAATTATCAAAAAGGGGGAGAAATATTATCACAGTATCCAAGAAGGAGAAATATTCTCAAAGGAGGAGCAATATTATATAATGAAGAGCTACCATGACTTGCCCCTCTGATATCATTGCATTTAATTATACCTCTAATACATTATGTTATATAATATACTATTTTCTCTAAGACAATTGAATTTAATGATATATCCTCTGATACACCTACTCATTGTTTTAAAACTATAATATCATAGGTTGTGATTATAAAAAGGGGGAGATTATTGACCTCACCTGTTTTGATAATCCCAACTATGCTTTCACATATTTTTATAATCCCAACTATGCTTTCACATATTTTGATAATCCCAATTATGCTTTCACATACTTTGATAATCCCAATTAATGTTTATATATTTTCAAATTCTCTCAATCTATGATATACTATTATCAAGATGATAATAATATTAAAATAGTCCTAGAGATATGTTAATCAATGTTTATCCATGTTTGTATGAGTTCTGAAGTAATTCTGACCCAATTGGATATGTTTTGCATAAAATAGATAAGTGTTAGTCACTGATCTGCATATAGCTACTGATAAGGAGCTACAAGTTCTGAGTCTACCGATAGACCTTAGTTTACTGATAGACAGAGTCACTGATACACAGAGCTACTGATATGTACAGAGCTACCAATATGTACAAATCTACCAGTAAGCATAGAACAAGGTCACCAATGCAGATAACTATCAATAGAAAAAGTTTTCTGATAGTACAGAATGGAGCTATCGATGTGCATAAGTCTACCGATACATAATCATTGGAACTAAGCCAGAGCTACCGATAGACCAGAGCTACCTATAAACCAGAGCTACCGATAGACCAAGAGCGACCGATATACAGAGTTACCAACATAGAATGAAGCTACCGATAGAATGAATTCATCGGTATATAGATCTACCGATACCAAAATCCACTAATATAGAGTAAGGAGTTACCGATTCAAAGAGCTACCGATGCAAAGAGCTACCGATACAAGTTAAAAGAGCTACCGATGCAAAGAGATACCGATACAAGTTCAAAGAACTATCAATAGAAGGTCCTGTTACACAAAGTCCACCATATATGTCTACCAATAAGAGGATACTAATGATCCAATCAAAATATATGCTCTCAATACTATTTATTTATTAAGATAACTGTTACATTTTATGTTTTTAATGCAGTTAATGTTATTTAATGATTTCTGTTGCCATGTTAGGGAACCGTACCTAGTACCCATGCAAAAGGTAATCATTCCCATTTTTCGGAGCTGAAAGCTATAAAAGGGAAGATAAAGACCTAGCTGGACAGTAGTAAACAAGTAGTAAAAAGGAGTGAACATGAGGTGTTCATACAACGAGAATCAAGGAACTAAGAATGCACATGAAGGGTGGAAAAGAAAAAGGCTCAAACATCATTCAAACGTGGTGCATTCACACAAGGCTATATACATACTCCAAGAGAACTGGACATGCATGAAGAAATTTTTTACTAGAGGAGAACACAAGCTTCATCTTGAGTGAAGAACTACAACAAACACTTCATATGCTTAGGCTGATAAGCTGAACCTGGAACCAAGGAAGAAAACGATACTCTATTTTTCAGAACAAAAACCAGAGAAGGACTCAGAAGATTTTCTGACCAATCAAACGAGTCCAGAGCTGCACTGCCAATCACTAAAGATATTCTAAACTCATTCACACTTACTTTAGTGATTCTTTCATCTACATTTTGAGCAGTGTGTGTATCCTGTTTATTTTACACACACTGTCTCTTGAGCTAAGATAGAGGATTCTTAAATCCTCATTCAAACTCTATAACTCCCTTGTATCACACTGTGGATAGTGGTAGAGGTCGAGTAATACCTGGACAGCTGTGAGTTGTTGTTTGTTTTCCCATGTATAACTATGGTAGAGGTCTGTGAACCTGGACATAATTTTCACTGTTGTTTACCCCAATCCAGGGTGTGGATCAATTTATATAAATTGTTTGAGAGGACTAAGTCTCGTCTTGAGACTAAACCTCTTGGTTAAATCTGTTGTGCATTTTTTGTTCAAGTCATAAGTATACTACATATTTCATATTCTGCTGCTAACTACTTTGAAATATAATTTGTTTTAAAGTTACATTGATAGTTAAATTAGAAAGTGTTTATACTTATTGTAAAATAGTAAGTTAGTTTCAAAAGTCAATTTAATCTTCAGATTAAATTAACTGAGACCTAATGAATCTTTGAGAAACTAATTGAACATTTACACTCTTTATAAATTCACTAAAGTTCAACATTGTTTTTAAATAGGGGGATTTGAAGAGAAATATTTTTAATAGAAATTTTAATTGGAACTCAATTCACCCCCCTATTGAGTATCCACTCCGACCAACATGAATAAATTTCATCATGTAGAAAAATTATCATTTTAATTCCAATGTATTGATTAAAATTATTTTATAACTGCTAAATAAATAATTTTAATGGAATGTGATAAAAATAATTTCAAGCTTAAAAGGATATTTCCTATGAAAGGATTTTTAAGATTGGTTATTTTTATATTATGAAATTTATCTAATCACTTTTTAAAGAATATTCTAAAAATATATTTAAATGTATAAAAATTATTATAACATATTTAATTAGTAATTTTTATGAAATAAGATAAATAAAACATAATGTTTTAAAGGTTATTTTCCTATAAAATTAGTCTTTTCATATATTTTATGTTTTCATTATTAAGTTAACAATATCATATTTAGAAGCTGGTATAGATTAAATAAAGACAAAAATTGTTATTATAATTTTGAAATTAATTAATTTGTATAAAATTTTTATCTATAAAACTATGTTAATGGTTTAAAAATTGAGTTATCACATAAAGGTAAAATAAGGTAAAAGTGATAAACTATGTGGTAAGGACTTAAAATATATTAAAAAACTAATCTGTAAGTTTTGTAGATGAGGGTATTAATGAACCATATTAATTATTGTGCACTTTTTATCCACTTTTATTTTAAAATGTCATCCATTAACAGAAATTGTGATGCCCTAAAAATCTAAAGTAAAAACCTTGTATTCGTTAGCATGTATGACACACGACACCAAGTGCATAAGGTAACATAATATCAAGATAGATTATAATAGATTATAATATTTTAAATATATTCTATATATTTCAATGAAAAAAACACTAAGTAAGATTATTTTACATGCATGAACGACCGTCCTTGATAGTTTTTGTTACATGCATGAGTGGCCTTCCTCTATAGCTTTCATTACATGCAAGACCCAATTTCGCCAAATAACAATATATTATTTAAATATGTTTATTTAACATAATATGATATAACCTAACCATTATATTAGCATGTATGAATATTATTAACTAACTTGTGAATTTTTTCGGTTTATATAAATATCAAATGAATTTGGGTGTTACCAATTAATGTGAAATGAAAATAAGAACCAATTGGATATAAAAAGAAATATTATTATATTTATGAATCCAAAGGAGTTTTGTTTTAATAAATATAATTCATTCCAATTAGATAATATATTTAATGAAATATAAATAATATATATTCAATCAAATATTTTCTTTATTCATCCTTTATATTTTATTTGCATAAGATAAGAACAGGGGCTGCAGGGCGTAGGGTGAAGCTCCTCCGACGACTCTCCTCTGCAGGTGACGACGACGACCGCTATGCCGGCCCCTCCACCCTCAGTGGGGGAGGGGGAATTGCCATTCCATATGAGAGCAAGGACCTTTCAACCCTTTTCTAATCCAGAGTTCCCCCCACCTTTCCTGAATGTCGCTTTAAACCCTAAGGTTCCAGATCTGCTCGATGGGGTGCCGAATCTTTAAATTTCTTCTTCAGAGTTTACGGAATCCTCTAGCCTATTGAATCTCACACTGGTGGCCCGGTTCAAGAATAGGAGGCCTTCCGTGGATGACTTCGATCGATTTGTTTTCAGATCGTTGGGTCTCCAGGAACGTACGATGGTTGGTCTGCTGGACAATAGGCAAATTATGATTCGTTTTGAAACAGAGGCTAATCTCATTCATGCATGGTCGATGGCTCCTCACTACTTCCAAGGTACTCGATTTATACTTCTTTGTTGGTAATTTGATCTTCATATGAATTGTGACTCACCTTCAATCACGGTTTGGGTAAGTTTTCCCAAACTTCCATTACCGTTTCAAAATCCGTCGATTATTCGAATGCTGGGCAACATGGTAAAACGATTCTTATGTGCTGATAGTCGTGATGAGGCGGTCTTCCATCCAGTGAACCCCCGGGTATGCATTGAGATAGATGTGTATCACATGACATTTTACTTTTTTTGGATTATTATTGGTGAAGATTATCAGTGTAGACATCGAGTTATTTATGAAGATTAGACCGAGTTCTGTGATTCTTGCAGGAGGTTGGGTCATTCAACTGAGGTATGTCGAAGGGGACATCCACCACGGTTGAGGGAGAACCATCGTAAAGGGAAAGCTATTCTGGTGAGAACGACTATTGATTCCTGATTGGAGGTAGGATTAGATATGGGTATTGAGCTGAGATCGATAGGGACTGTTAAGAGAGGAAGGGGCGCTGGTGGGGCTAGTCTAACATCGAATGGTGAGCCAGCTGGGCCTGATAAGGGGACTCTTGAGAACAACATCCATGACTCTGGAGCTTCAGGAGGTAAGGGGCATAGCCCGAAGGATGCTGGTAATTTTCTCAGGTTAAGGCAGGAGGTTGGAGCCTCCACTGTCTCCTTGGTCAGTGAGTGTGCAGGGAAGGTTGGGGTTGGGGGGACTTTTCTCTCTGCCGATTTGGTTATCTCGGTTGGTGCCAAGGAGTCTAGAGGCTTGGAACCTTTAACTCCACCTTTTATTTCTTTGAGAAATAGATTTGATGGTTTTTTTGATGGTTTGATGGCTGAGGGCCTGGAGGAGGCTGGTATTTCTGGAGGGATTTCTGGTGAGTAGGAGCTTGAGAGGGATCTAGTTATTGCCTTGGAAAATGTTCTCGCTGGAGACTTGGGGCATTTAGAGAGTCATCCGGTTGACGTTTGCAGAGATACTGTAGGGGAGGTGGCTCCAAAGAGTCAGTTAGTGGAGGTTACACTGGCTGCAAACAGGGGGCTTGATTTTGGTGGTTTGACAGCAGAGGACAATCACTCAGTGGACAAGTGCTCCACCTTGGTTGAAATAGATAGGAGTTCAGATATTCAGGATGGTGGTGGTGTGAAGGAGGCTTCTGCAGTGGCTGTGGTTAATGTGATTACAGAGGGTGAACACCTTCCTCTGATGGATAACTTTACTCCAGACCAACAGAGGGAGAAAAATGCTGGGAGACCTGGTCTGGGTTTGGGGGATCATTTTGGTAAAGGAAAGGGGGTCTCTGGGGGATGTAAAAAACATGTGAGTTTCCCTGTTGGTCATTCATTTAGTGAGGTTGTACAAGGTGGGAATCGGCCTCTTGTTTTAGTTGAAGGGCCTATTTCGGCTACTCCATGAAGGTGGCCAATGAGATATTATTCTTGTCTCCCACGACTGATGCGAACTAGGTCTGCCTCTAAAAGGAATAGCAGGGTGACAGTGGATATTAGGAAGGGTTTCTTGATCAAGGGGACATCACCAGATCAACTAGCTTTGGAATAGCTCAGGTGTCGGGTAAAAAGTGCAAGCTTCTGGAGGTCTCCAGAATGTGAATCGGCTACAGCTACCGGTGAGGATGAATCCAGCGTGGGATGCATAGACGACTATGGTTTTTATAATGTGTAAGTCTGTGTTGGATGTGTTTCATGGGTTTGTGGTTCTCTAATTTATGTTTTCTTTGTAAGTTTGGGTACTGGATCCCATAAACCAACTTTTTATAATAAAAAAAATGATTTTCAGTTAGTCATAAGATAAGAACAAACCATACTTTACACATGAAAACCAATATTTTTATAAGGGTGATTTTACCGTCTTTTAATAGAGATACTATTTTAAATTGTAAATTTGACACTTATATTGATCTAATATTTTAAAATAAAATTAATATTTTAAATTGATACACAAAAATTACATTAGGGCGATTTTTTGATATTTTTCAGAAACATATTATCTTGTAAGGAATTGTTAAAGATATAGAATTTTAGTTTAAAACTGTGTTTTCATCTAACTTGTTTATAAGTATAAATTATAATTTTAATTTTTTATAAATTCTAATTAGATAATATTATTATCAATAAATAAAAAATATATCATTGGTATCAATTTCACTTCGAAATTGATCATAAAAAACATAGCAAACATTCAAACATTTTTACTTTAAAAGCACACAATGTCATTCCGCTTACGGGATGAATTTTAAAACAATTTATGCCACTTATTTTATTAAAATTTTAAAAATGGATTAAATATTTACAATTATAGTAATGTATAATTTATAATAATTATTTTTTTCCAAAAATATTAGTGAAATCAATTAAAATTAACTATAATTATTAAGTCAAAATTAAGATTAATAAAGGACTAAACCTTTACCAAAGGGGACCGAATGAACTAGAAGCTTTTGAAACACCAATTGTATGAACATAAATATTAAAATAACATTGAATTGTTATTTTTTTGTTTTTATTACTTTTTTAGGTAATAACATGTTTACACCTAACTTGTTTCAAAAAATTCCATGTGATTCATTTTCTATCCCTATAAAAGGCTACCACCTCTCCCCATTCTACACACCTATAAAACCTACTAGGCTAGGAAAATATCTGACCAAATAGATTCCCAAAATACCTCCCTTATACCTTCAATCTTCAATTTGGTCAGAAAGCCTCCCAATGAAGCCTTTTGGAACAAACCAACAGAAGTTACCCGATTATGAGGTGATGCCTTCTCTCAAGACTTTTAGTTTTATTTGCATTATCCAACCATTCACATTTTTTATTCTATTAAATTATAAAAAATAATCCTTAATATAATTTTATTTTTTTCTTTTAATGGTTCAAACTAATCTTACACGCACCTCAATATAATGGGTAACGAACATAATATTTCTGTGCACGATGAACGACTGCCTCATGAAACAATTATGGTTTATTTTCTCTTAACACCTCTCTTGGTGTCCATTATGATGGAAACTGATTTTATATATGTTATATATATGATATTTATCATATCTTTATATATTATTAATACTTTTAAAAAAACTTTAATACTTTCTGTTTTGTGTTAATACGATAACATTATTCAAGGAAGTGTGGACTACCGCCCCCTCAAAGGGATTCCATTAATTCAAATGAAACACGAAACAAATTAAGGATAATTATATAGAAAATATATGAAAAATATTACATAAATATATTAATGTAATAATAAAATTAATGTATATACATATCATATAGTTTTCATTGTTTTAATTTGACAGTGATATGAAGTTAATGTTCATGTGTACATACGACCAACCATCTCCATGAATGGTAAATTTTCATTTCTTATCAAAAAATATTATAGATAATTTTAAATAAATATAAAATGGAAATATATGATATAAAAATCATGGTTTTAATTCATTATATGTTGAAACTATGATATATTTAATAAGAACAACATGTAACAAGTCAAAACATACTCGACAAACTAAGTATTTAACACTCGAAATAGTTAAAATAATGAATGGTTATTAAGAAATTGGAAATGAAATATTATAATAGAATCATATATAAAATAATAAATATTAATATGTTTATTTAAAAATTTAGTAACATGTTTTATCCTATTATACAAGAGTTTAAAGGATATTCACCCAAAAGGAAACAAAAGTTAAGGGATTCACATCTCACTATTTACATCCATGAGATAAATGCCATTTTCACCACTTAAATATTTTTTTGTGGTGTATCTAATAACCATTTTGATAAATTATATCCAGAATTACTTTTTATTCATGATATTTAAGGAATTAATTTAATATTAGTCTTTCGTGAGCCTTATGATTTAAAATACTTCAAAGTGTAATGGGACATATTGGATTGTTTAATGATAATTTCCATTATCAATAATGTTAATGGTCATTAAATGGAATGTAAATTATGTGATAATATATTAAAATTGTTCAATAAAACATTTAATTCTCCTATCCTCTGGTAAATCATGACATTTTTCAATTATTTGTAAAATTTTCCACCCTTTGGTACTCAATGTGTTTAAAAAAATATTTTTAAGAACACTGAACTTTATTTATCTCTTTAGTCAAAGAACATATTTTCTTATAAATCAATGTTTTGTTAAAATGTTTTTAAAATGATTTGGTAATTAAATATTTAACCATTTTTTCTACCAATGTGTCTAAATGAAACTTCTTCTATCTTTTTAATGAACTGATTTTTTTACTGTTTTTACCTTAAAAAATGGAATGTTTTTTACCTTATACAACAGGTATAGATTTATACATCATCATTAATTTAAAAATTCCATTTCATGATTAAAATGATAACATTTGATGATATTTTTGAAATTGATTTTCAAAATATGGTTTTTAATAGATTAAAAAATGGATATTTTCTCAAAGTGTTTTATTAAGGTATCTTCTTATAATATTTCCATTCATCAAGGATAAAAAACCTTTATTTTACTCCACATGGGGTATGTTGTATTAATAAAATCCTTAGTCGTCCTATATATGGTTTATAATAGAGGCCAAGGATAGTGGTCACACTCACTTCCTTGATTTCTTTTTCCCCTTGAAATATTCAATCTCCTATGATCATTTAAATTTACATAATTATCCATATATTTATCATGGATATTATTCTTTCCTAAATCATATACCATTTTATATATGGTGTCTACTTTGAATGTTAATTAATTATTTGGGGAAATATTGATAATCTTTTATTCTTTATTCAATATGGTTAGATGATAAGGCACTTTTTTAAATAGATTACCAGATATATGAGGAATGTTTTGGATAGGTACAACATGGATTGGGCCGGATTATATATAGCTCCTCAATGCATTGGTAGTCTCATGGGATGAGTCATTTGGCTAGATTCCTTATATGGGTTTCTAACTGATATGTTCTAAACTGTCTTGTGAATAGTATTGATGGTAAATGAACCATGTACATAGGAAACATAGCATCCCATAATCAAGCGTTGGATTCATATTAGTTTCATTAATTATTCATACATGAGGGTTTTTATCTATATATATATGGATAAATTTTATTTTTAGTTATTTAGAAGGAATGTGTTTCAGTTTCACACCTTTCTATATTTATTTTTCCTTATCTATTTATTTGAATTAAATTTTTTATTAGTTATTTACATTTCCTGGTTAATTTATTTTCATTGATTCATTATTGCCTCCACTTTACTTACCCTTACTGAGAATTTGAGTTCACTCTTATTATGTTTCTTTCCCCTGGAATCCAATAATCTTACTAGAAACGATATGCAGGGCTTTACTAGATTGATTAGATTTTTCCTCAAAATTATTTATTTAAAAAGAAGAAAAAATTATGTTTTAATTAGTGAATTATTTGGTAATAAAATTCCCATTTATGTATCTAGTTTACCAAGACTACTAAATTGTTTGGTCCTTCAAGGATTGATTCTTGGTAATCATGCCAACCTAATTAGTAGAAAAAACCGACTCTAGGTTATATGGGGTCGAGTATCTATAGTTGGTATCAAAGGAAATTTAGTAGGGACCTATGGAACTAGATTTAGGAAAACATTAATTAGAGAACATAACCCCATGGTAGAATTTTAGGAAATGTATAGAAGAACGTCCAAAAAGTTTATTAAGGTATAGGTTGTGTGAGTATTCCGATAAATGCATCCATGTCCTAATACTAAAAGTGTATGTGGTTCAATAATACATGTACCAAGGAGTTATAAAACCAACAAGGTGTTCCAAGACTGACTTAGGGTAACCTGATACACAATAACAAGCTTTACATCACACCTCATTTGACACTCCCATGGTATATTCTTAGGATAATTTTTATTTTCTTTATAAACCACTATTAAGGATTTTGAAAAAAAATAACCTATGTTAAACCAATTGTGTTTTATATACAAGATAAGGTGATATGGTTTGTAAATGAGATAAATTATATTACAGATAAACACTAGAACAAAAAAGTACCTATGTTAAAATTAAATGGATGAAATGTTTATGTATTGATTTTTTATTGAAAATATTTTTTAAAATGTTATTTCGTTATTAATCTTATTCAAGGATGTCCATCATAGTTATTTTAGAGATTAGATTGATATAGTTTTAGAAAAGGACACCCAATAAGATGTGTAAAAACCAATAAAATTCGTCAAGGCCAAAGGTCTAGATCTCATGATATAATGATGATAAGGGTTTGAAACTAATCATTGAACTATGCTATTTCCTAGTTAATTTTCCATTATTTTTAGTAAAAAACAATTGATGAAGAAATGTTAATGATGAACCAGTATTATCACTTTTTAGGATTAAAGATTAATATATTTACCATATTGGTTATAGAAGATAGTTAAATGAAAATATATAGAATTTTAAATCTTTTATTAGACTTACGGTCCATTAAAATTTTATTTTAATACTTTAGTCATAAAAAAAATTTCATTATTAGAAATTAATTTCTAGATTAAAGGGATGAATTATAATTTTATCAAATAAAAACTAGAAGTTAGGATTGTTCAGATAAAATTGAAACCAATCTAGTATGCATATTTCCTTATATTCTAGGTCAATAAAAGATTTATCCACCATTAGAAAAATTAATTATAAATAAATTTTGTCCTAATACCTTAATTTCTGTTGAACCGATGGTCTACTAAATCAATAAAGACTTATGAATTTGTGGCTCTCCACTTTCAATTGAACATTCCCTTATTTGGGACTAATGACCTCATTCACTCCCTATGAATATTCAAACTTTTCCTCCAAGTACGTACCTCTAATTTCCACTGATGTTATCCAACTTAGAGGCCTAGTTACATGGTAGTCTATGAGAAATTTGTACTTTCCATTCTCACTTTTATAAATGATGAATTCTTAACCCTTCTCATAAAGTATTATTTTTAATATAGAATGTATATAATAATATATCACCATTATCAAGTTTAAACTATGAGGAAACAATTTACATAAGGGTGGGAGAATGTGACGCCAAAAAAAATCTAAAGTAAGAACCTTGTATTCAATAGCATGTATGACATGTGACATCAAGCGCGTAAGGTAATATAATATCTAGATACATTATAATATATTTACTATTTAAAATATTATATATAAATATATATATATATTTAACTGAAAAAACACCAAGTTATCATTTTTGAAATTCATGAACTAACATCCTCAATAGCCTGTATTACATGTAAGAGAGACCTTCCTTAATATCTTGTGTTACACGCAAGACCAAGTGTCACCAAATAAAAATATATTATTAAAATATAATTATTTAATAAAATATGATATAACCTAAAAATTATATTAGAGATTATGAATATTATTAACTAACTTAGGAAAAAATAGGGTTTATATTAATATAAAATGAATTCATGGGTTACCAATTAATGAGAAATGAAAATAAGAACCAATTAGATCTAAAAACAAATTTTACAATTTTTATGATTCCAAAGGTATTTTTCCTTAATAAATATAACTAATGATAATTAGTTAATGATTTTAATTAAATATATATATTATATATTCAATAAATTATTTTTTATATTCATCAATTAGGTTTGATATGTATAAGATAAGAATAAACCCCACTTTACACATAAAAACAATTATTTTTATAATGGTAATTATACCTAATTTTAATAGAGAAACCATTTTAAATATTAGTTTGGAAACTTTTATGGATTTAATATGTCAAAATAAAATTCATATTTGAAATTTATACATAAAAATTATGTTATGATTAATTTTATGTATTTTTTAGAAACATATCATTTTGTAATGAATTGTGAAAAAAATAAATTTTAGTTTAAAGTTGATTTTTCAATTAATTTATTTATAAAGAAAAAATTATAATTATAATTGTTTTTAAAGTTTAATTATATAATATTTTTATAAACTAATAAAAATTATTTCATTTTAATTAATTTCACTATAAAATTGATCCAAAAAACAAAGGAATCCTTTATACACTTTTACTTTAAATACCTATAATGTCATCCTTCTTGTGGGATGAATCTTAAAATATTCATTTCCACTTCTATGATTAGAATATTGAAAAGTGGATTAAATATTTGTAATAATCATAATTTATAATTTCTAATAATACAAATTTTTTTTGGATAGAAAATATTAGTTAAATTAATTAAAAACAATTATAATTATTAAGTCAAAATTAAGATTAATAAAAGAATAAACCATTAACTTAGGGGCCCAAATGACCTAGAAACATGTAAAACACCAATTTTACATCCATAATTCGTCCATTAACCATACAATATTACGTTTGGTTGGTTTTTTATGATTTTTTAGGTAATAACATGTTTATATTCAACTTGTTTTCAAAAATCCTAAGGGAGTCCTTTTTCTTCCCTATAAAATGACACCATATCTCCCCATTCCTCACAACTCACAAAACTATTAGGTTTGTCCAATATATTCCACAATATCTTCCTATAATCCCTCCCATTGACCTTGAATCCTACCTTTGGGAATATATCCTTCCACAGAAGACTTTTTTACAAACTAATTGAAGTTACCCAATTAAGAGGTAATGTCTTCTCTTAAGACTTTTCATTTTATTTACACTAAATGACCACTCATATATTATTTACAATATTATTTTTTAGAAAAAGTATACTCAATATAATGTATTTTTTATAAAAATTGTTTGAACTACACTTATACACCCCTCCATATAATGGGTAACAAACATACTATTTATGTTTATCATGAATTATTTCCTCACGAAACAATGATTGTTCAATTTTCCCATACCACCTATCATGGGGAAAATTATGATAGAAAATATATTTATATATGTAATATATTATATTTATTATTTATTTATTCTTAATTAATCATTTTATAAAAAAATTAATACTTTCTGATTTTTATTTATACAATAACATCATTTGTGATAGTCTGGACTACTGCCCCTTCAAAGTGATGTGATTCGTTCACACTAAACCTAGATTGTATTAAGGATAATTATATTGAAACTATATGAAACATGTTACATAAATATGGTACTGTAATTATAATATACATGTATATATATATTTATATCATTTAAATTTCATTATTTTAATACGACAATAAAATGAAAGTGGCGTTCTTGCCTATGTACAACATACACTCTCCATGAATGGTAAATTTTCATTTCATATCTAAAAAAAGCACAAATTATTATAAATACATATATAATGGATATGTATGATATTAAATTAAATTTTTACATTATATATATTACTAAATCATGATATATTTAATAAGGAAAACAAATAAAAAGTTAAAACATACTTGACAAACTAGGCAATTAACACCCTAAATAGATAAAATAATGAAAGGTTATTAACAAACGAGTAATGAGATATTATAAGAGGATTGTATATGGTATCATAAATATTAATATGGTTCTTTAATAATTTATTAATATGTATAAACCCCTTATACAAGATATTAATGGAAATTCACCTGAAAGGAAACACTAAGTAAGGCATTCTCATCTTACTTTTTACATACGTGTGATAAATGTCATGTTCTCCACTTATATCTTTTGTGTGGTTTGTATATCAACCATTTTTATATATTATATCCTGAATTACTCTATATTCATGGTTTTTAAGGGTTTCATTTTATATTATTCCTTTTATGAGGTTTATGATATAAAATTTTTCAAAGTGGTATGGGACACTTTGGAATGTTTTAAGATTATTTTCCTCAAAAATAAATATAATGGTATTTAAATGGTATTTACATTTGAGGAAACTATATTAACATTTTTCATTAAACCATTTATATTTCTTATCCTCTATGAATTCATGACATCTTTCAAGTATTAGTAAAATTTCTCTAATCTTTCATACAGAAAGTGTTTAAAAAATGATTTTTATGAAACCCTGAGTTCATTACTCTCTTTAGTCAGGGAACTTATTTTCATCTAAAAAAATGTTTGACTAAAATTTTTTCAAAAAATTTGTCTAAAATTATTTGGTAAATAAAATTTTACCCTTATTGTCTTCTACCAGTTTTTTCAAATGAATCCTCTTGTCGCTTTCTGAACAAGGCATTTTTTCTACCCCTTTTTACCATGCAAAAGGAATGTTTATTTTTCACCTTGTATGAAATGTATCAATTTATCCACCATAATTCATTCAAATATTCGTTTTCTTGTTTGAGAGGATAGTTTTTAATGATTTTTTTAAAAATTTATCCTCAAGGAAATGTTTTTTAAAAGGGTTTTCAAAACAAAAACATATTTTGCTCAATAATGTTTTTAAAATATTTTTTAAAATATTTTCATTCATAAATAAAAACAATATTTTATTTTACTCTAATTGGGATATGGTGTATTGATACAACACTTAATAATCCTGTGGATGTTTTATGACTAATTTGGACAAGGATAGTATTCACATTCAATTCCTTGATTTTTTGTCCCATTGAAATATTCAATATCCTAAAATCATTGAATTTTCCCTAACCATCCATATCATTTTTGATGGATATTAATATTTCCTAAACCATATACCATATTAAAAATGGTGTATAAATTAATTTTTATTTTATTATTTGGAGAAACATTTATAATTCCATATTGTTTATTCACTATGGTTATTTAATACGGCACATTGTCAAATCAATTATTGAATATAGAAGGAATGTTTTTGACTAGTACGAAATTGGTGGGGCCTAGTTATAGATGGACCCTCGATGTAGTGGTAATATCATGGGATGAGTCATTTGGATAGCCACCTTAAATGGTGTTTTTTATGATATGTTTTATACCGTCTTTTGAAAGGTCTTAATGGTAAAGGTACCACATACCATGGAAACCTGACATACAAAAATCTAGAATTTCCTTCATATTAGTTTTAATTATTATTAATCCATGATATTTTGAGTTGAAATATCTATAGATATATTTAATTTTCATTTATTTATATATCATGTGTATCAGTTTCTTACCTTTCCAAATTTATTTTTTCTTTATCTAGTCATTTGAATAGAATGTGTTATCAGTTATTTACCTTGACATGTTAATTTATTTTCATTATTTCAGTATTGCTTCCACTTTACATACCCTTACTCAACATTTGAGCTCACCCTTATTATGTTTATTTCCCATGGAATCCATGAATCATACTATGAAATATATGTATGGCTTTACTGCATAGATTATAGTTATCCTTGATGTTATTTATTTAGAAAGAAGAAAAAATATGTTATAATTATTGTATTATTTTATAATAAAAGTATCATTTATATATCTAGTTTATCAATAATACTAAACTGATATCTCCATTGGGTATTTATTCTTATAATTATGCCAATTTAATTAGTAGAAGACACTAAGAACGAGCTATTTTGGTTCGGGTAGCTACATAAATGAATGATTTTCATGTAAATACCACTCAAAATAATCTTATAAATGGACCCATCCTATACTCCTATACCTATAATTTCATTTAGTTATCTATTAAATACCATATAATTTATTCCTATAATATTTTTTTTATATTACGTAGCTTCTAGTTCCATGAACAGTGTATAAGTTCAGCATTTCGAAGGAATATACACCGAGAAAGAGAAAATTCTTCAAGTAAGTATCTAAGTTCTACTATTACTCTTTTAATTAACTTATCATATCATATCTTTGTAAAATTAATTTTTTTATATGATAATTTTCTATTGAAATCATTATGATTATGTTTAAATGATATTATTATTATATAACTATAATCTCTAAATCATTCTTTAGAATGAAAAGTTATTTTCAAGGTCAGTTTGACCACCTAAATGAAAAATGTTATACCGAAAACATAATTTTCACCTTGAAAATGTATCAATATATTAATAAATATAGTATATAAAATTAATTATTAATATATTCCATAATTATGGTTTATCTAAGATGAAAAAAATAAACAATCATTATGATGTAACTCATGGTTATCGATAAGTTACATAAGACATTTTTGTTAGGGATTAAATTATGGAAAACCATATACATACCATCAATAAAATAAAATTTAGAAAATATAAATAATTAAATCAAAATTATTACATTCCCATATACTGTTAGGGTATGTTGAAATTTTTATTTATGAAAAATGATTGACGTTGAGGGAACTTAAGCATAAATACATGCATAAATTTCCATTTTAAACAATTATTCATTATATATTATAAAAATACACACCTAAGAATGTCGAAGTTCAGTGTTCATGGATAATAAATACATAATAAACATATTTTAGAAAAATATTCAATATCTACCACAAGATCCTCTCATATAATACTCTTCTAAGACTTATCCTACCATAAAGTTTTTTCATAACATATGGAAATGGAAATATATGAAATTGTGGGATAAGATTTTTAATAAGAATGTACATGGGTGATATCAATAAGTGATAATAATTGAGAATAATATTATAATTTAGTTATGAAAACATGATCATAACATTCAAATGACCAGAAAGTCGTATATTATAAACCTAAGACATGGAATAAGTCTCAGTTATAACAAAATACATGATCCATAAGTGGGAAGAATCATAAATAATCACTCATGCCCCATGAGAGAATATCGTAAGAATAATACACAATATAGTGGAATAAAAATAAGTATATAAAATCATTTCTTAGGTCACATATAACTACCAATACAAACATATCATGGTGGTCAGAGCCTGGTGAATTTTTTACACTCCCTGTTCGCATAAACATAGGGGCTAGAGTCCTACAGTTTATTAGGATCCCTCCTCATTCCCATTTATATTATATCATGATATATAATAAATTACCCAATGCATTAGAGGTGTATATAATTTATAGCACACTAGTAACATAATATAAATTAGAGATATGTCTTCTACCAAAATATAAAAACACTTATATTTGACTATAAAATAATTAACCAATGGAAAATAGATGGATTTAAGTAAAACACCCATAGAAAATTTCATAAATTATCTAGATAAAAAAGATGTATGGTTACATATAAACATATCACAAGTGTAACACATATAACATAAATGTATTTTAACCAAGATAGAATCCATGTTAAGATTATTGTATAAATCAATTTGATATAGAAAAAAAATATCACATTTATTTTAATACAAATTAAAAATTCAAATATTTTGTAAGAAACATTTTAAAACATGGAAATAAAGCCTCATAAAGAATAATTCTCATTACAGACAAATAGCGTGTTCAAATGGAAAATGTTAAATAGAAATACCTTTATAAAACAATACTTGTTGAAAATGATAAAAAATTATTTCAAATAAAATTAAATAAATTAATAATAGTAGTAAAAGAAATTAAAAAATTATTGATGCATAAAAAATAAAATAATACATGTTAATATAGATATAAATGTGTAAGTATCTCGACAGAAAAAAGAGTCGGGGTTGGTTTAACATTCAAACATAACAACAGGTAAAATATTTTCCTAGGGAAATGATTTTGTGAGAGAGAATATAAAAAAATAATTACAATATGATAAAAAATGGATGGGTTTATAGATATATTATTCATAAAATTTTCCCCATATAGAAATTCCTTGATAGTAATCTCTGTTTAAAAATGAGATTGGAAATAAATTCTTAAAATATTATAGTATTTGAAATTTGAAATACACTAAAATTAAGACATTTTATGGATTATTTAATCCTATTAAATAGATGATAAATATGTTAAAAATAAATACATGATAAGTATACTAAAATAAAATAAAATAAATAATGAATATGAAGTATAACACAATGAAGTGAAATTGAGATGAGGAAACACTTTTCTTTTTATCATGACTTTCAAAAAATTTATTTATCTTCTAATATAATTAAAGTTACAATCATAATTACTTATCTAATAACCTTATTAATATTTATTACCTCTTATATTATTTAATTATAGTCATTAAATTAATATTTATTAGTTACTTAATGGTTATTTTCACCATTGGATGTTAGTAAATCCAATTATTTCAAGAATTCTTTATAAAAGTGATGTTAAAACCTATTATTTTATAGTAATTAAATATTTTTATATTATAAATTATATTTAAATAATTTTTATAAAATTATTTATTAATATCCATGTTCACTTAGTGGAATATATGAGCAAGATTTGTGCAGATGGGATATATGATGAACTAATTTCAGATAAATTACTAATAGTGATATATTGTTTTTTAGTGATTGATAATTTTATTTTCATAGAATTAAAAAAATATTAAGGAGATATATTACTCCTTAATATTATAAATAATCATAAAAAATGTTATTTGAAAATTTATATAGTGGTGAATGAAAATATAAAACACGTCTACATGGAGGCGGTAATATCCATGAATAAACAAACAATGTTTTCATATTACAATGAATAGAAATAAAGTAGGAATTGGTTTGTATTTTAAAAAAAATTAACAATGATATAAATATTAAATTTATTCAAAAAATAAACTCATTTAACAATCCATGTGAAGTGGTTATAAAAATGATATACATCACTTTATGAAGGTGATAGTCTACACGTGCCCATGAATGATGGTCTCAATTTTTTTGGATGCGGAAAGGGAAGATAATGGTTACACCATTTAAATAAATAAATATTATTATATTAATAAAACTTATTTAATTACATTATAATTTTATGAATATTTTGTATCAATAAGGATATAGAATACAAGTTTTGAGAAGTGATTAGTATACACATTGAGTGTTTGAACCATATTTTCAATTACCTTTTGGAAATAGAGGATTTATATATATTTTGAAGATCAAGGGTCATCAAAACATGTTATAGGGATATAGGGTAATAAAAAGTAAGTGGTTAAATAGGAAATCAAATTAGAGTGTGTTTGTAAAGTGGTGGTGGATGTCCCTTTTTATAAGTAAGGAGAGTGACTTTTTTAATAATAAAAAGAAGAAGAAAATAATTATGGAAAGTGGAAGAAAATAGTAATTTAATGGACAGGGGATGAGTGAGGTTTAAAGATCCACTCAGACACTAATTTTATGATACTATATGAGTGATTTTAGGAATTTTTTATTTATTTTAACTATTTTTGAAAATTTACAT
The DNA here is from genome assembly GCA_963277665.1 of Viscum album. Taxonomy (NCBI): domain Eukaryota; kingdom Viridiplantae; phylum Streptophyta; class Magnoliopsida; order Santalales; family Viscaceae; genus Viscum; species Viscum album. Next base: position 1,282,738,139 of record OY728156.1, read on the forward strand.
TACCCATGTTACTCTTTCTTTAAACAATGTTAACATATTTTTATAAAAAAAGTATAATTAAACTTCATAAATAATTTTAATATTAGGATCAAATATACCATTTTATTGATAATTTTAAATATATAAAATTGATAAAACATTATTCAAAAATAATAAGAGTTTATAACAAAAAAACTTGTTTTCATAAATTATTGACATTATATTATTACTTGTTAAATATGAGATTGTGAATTAAAAAATCAGTTATAAAATATATAACTTTAATTATTTTAAAAATATATTTTTAAAAATAAGGATTCATAAATTTTTTGTTAGGATTATAGCATAACTGTTTCATAAAAGAAAATATATTTATAAAAATGGGTTTTTCACTATTCACATAAAAATAATTTTTTTAAATATATCATATAAATTATTCATAAAATATTATTTTAATATTGAATTCAAAAATTAAGTTCATTTACCACATTCAAATTTTAAATTTTTTCCGTAAAATTTTGATTTTATATATAACATATAATACACTTTAAAAAAAAAAATAATTTGTATTTATCCTTTAATAATTAATGTTATATTTGTTTACATAATTTATTTTACTAATTATATTTAATTTTATTAAGTTGTAATATATATCATTTTTTATTTTAATAAATTATCATTTACTTTTGTTTTGTGTTGTGTACATCATAAGATATCAAATAATTATCAAATTTATTAATGTAATATATATTCCAAATAGCCCAGGTGGTATGTTGTATCCCCTTATAAGAATTTCATCCTTGAAATTAAGTTATTATAATGAAAAAAATTAAGATATATTTTCCTCATTAAATTCTCTAGCTCTTACATAGATTCCCCAAATTAATGAGTTTTCTCCAAAACATTAACCATGTTAGTGGACATGTTCCATGACACTTTATCTATTTAATAAAAAATATCCATTTGTTGTTCCATATATAAGTGGTCACATTGAAAATGTATATCTTATGAGTTTAGAAGATGTGAAATACCATTTATATTCTTCCTCAAAAGAGATAAATTGAACAATTCATAAACATGGGAAGGTTTGGTAGATGCACCATGTTATAAACTACTATATCAATACAATCATGAATCTCAAAGGGACTAATATAACCTGGTATATCTTCCCCTTCTATAAAAATCACAAAAATTTCAACCAAGTAGATATTTTTAGGAATAACTTCTAACCCTCAATGAATTCTAGATCCTGTCAACAGTTCTTACTATAATTTTTTTAACCCTTAGGTTCCTAGATGAGATTCTCAATGGATTTAAATTACTAAACAATTTCTTCAGCTAACTCATGTACAAATATCTTATGTTCTCTAATTTTATTACAACATATTAATGTTTGAAAAATGTTTTAATATTTGGATTTATAAGGAGTCATATTAATGATCAACTGAAATTTATTATTGTTGGAGAAGTTTACTAGAGGAAGGTACTGATCACAACCACTAATGAAATCCATAGAGAATGCTCTAAAAAATATTTAGGTTTTTTTTATTTTTCTCTCAGATGGATGATCTTTTTGAGTATGATATGATATACAAAAGTTTAACAACATATTTAATATTTTCTAAAGACTATTCCAAAGCATCAAGATAAAATACACATATCGACAAGATACAATTTAAATTGGTGGTCAAAAAAATCTTACTAGATTTATAATTAATATAATAGAATGTTGGTCTACTAATAAATATTCTTTTATAGAAATAAAATGAAAGAAATTAATAAGGTGATTGACTAACACACAAATAGTGTTATTTAATTTAGATGTCGTGAGGATTACTATTATAAAATCTAAGATAATTATTCCCTATTAACATACAGATATGGAAAATTATTTTATAGTCCCCTAAGATTCATGAAAATTCCCCTTAACATGTTGAAATATGTCTAATATTTATGTACATATTTCACAATATTCCTCTTCATGTTATCCCACCATAAGTGAAATTCAAGAAAAATATATATCTTTGTATATCGAAGATGGATATAGAATAATGATCTATGTTTTTTATCTAATATATCTTTATTAAATTTTGGTATTATAAGTAAATATCCAGTTATTGAATCATATCACTTCATCATGATAAACATTGATCTATAGTATATTCTTTATATTCATTTATAGTTCAACATCCTCCTTCTATACCATTTTAAAATTAACATGGATTGATATTTGTATAAAAAATTTTTAAATATATGATTTGTATAATTAACCCATTATTTAGTGGTTAATTATTTGAAAATCCTTATGTATGGGATCCCTTTCAAACCTAATCATGGAAAACATAACAATTTTCTTCTAACTCAGAGCACCAACCACCTTGTCTACCTTCTCATGGTGGTAATATATTTAACAGTCATAAAATTTAATATAATTTAACAATATTATTTGGATCATATTCAACTTTTTATATGTGAATATATACAAAATTTTTTTATGATTAGTATATATAACACACCTTCACCATAGAAATCGTTCCTCCATACTTTCAAATAAAAAATTGTCATTTTTTAAATTCAAATCACGAGTCATGTAAAATTGTTCATTAATCATTAATTTGAATTAATTATATGATACTATAATATCATTATGAATGAAAAAAATATTATTCTCTTCTTTGATTCATAACTATATACCAAAACCCTTCTAAAATATTTTTCAGTGTCAGTAATGGTGCACTGACCATCCTATATTTTAGTTCCATAAATTTTCCTCACATTTATATTTCCCATGTAAATTTCATCTCTTATGATTCAACCTGGTTAGTTTATTTAAAATTCTTGATAAATCACTAATAAATCATCTATTTTATCTAGAAAATATAGGAAAATATTTAATAGAGGACATTGTGGTTGGTTTGGTCTATTTCATAATAACTCTTATCATATAGGGATCTATATATAAACCCTCACTATTTATTACATGACCAAATAATGATAATTTCTATATCCATAGTTAAAATTTTCTATATTTGATATATAGTTTCTCTTTTATAATGGTTTTTAACACAGTACTCAACAAATCTTCACACTCTTATTCTATTTTGGAATAAATTATAAAATAATATAAAATGAAAACAACAAGTTAATTAAGGTTATATATAAAGACTTTTATAATGTTATCTATTATGAAATTTAAGGACTTAGTGAGTCTAAATGTAATCACTAAAACTTCATTGTGTCCATACCTTATATAAAATGTTGTCTAAGGAATATCCCCATTCTTGACCCATAATGGGTGATATATATTTTTAAGTTCAATCATTGAAAAGTATTGAACTCCATGTAGTTGATTTAATAAGTCATCAATATGGGGAATAAGATAAATTTTCTACATTGTGAACTTGTTATGTTCTTGAAAATCAGTTTAAAGAGTCATTTCCATATCTTTATTTTTAATAAAACGAAAATGTTCACCCCATGATGACACCCTATGGTGACACCATATAGTGACACCCTATGGTCTATGATTCCATTATCCAAACTCTTCTGGATTTTACTATTCAATTCATGAAAATAAATTTTTTCCATTCTATAAGGAGTCTTTAAAAAAGTTGTAGAACTATGTTTGTGTTCAATTGAAAATTAAACTTCCTGACTAAGGAGAGGACTAGATAATTTTTCATAAAATACATCAGAATATTCCAAAAAAATGTTTATCATTAATGTGGAGTATCCCCTTAAATATTTTTACTTTTATCCCCTCTTTAATGGGAATCAATATCCTTCAAATGGAGGTAATTTTGATGTAAAGTTTATATCCTTACACCCACTAATAGATGATCTTAGATTTTATTCAGATATCAAATATGAAATATATTCAAAAGAAATTTATATGGTCAATATATATATATATATATATATATATATAGTGATATAATATAAGCCAAAAATTAAAAAAATTTGATTATATGGAAAATAATAAAATTTATAGGAATCTGATTCTAAAAAACATCAATTAGATATAACTTATAGTCCTAAGATGTGATTACTGTAACACTAGAAATTTTTAAAAAAAATTAGATATCTAATTTTTTATTTGGTCATGTGATATAATTATAAAATAATCTATATTTAAAAGAGTGGGTATAACCTGAATAAAATAATACATTTTTCGTTTTAGAGTGAATAATATGTGTACTTTTCACCACTTCTCCCATGAAACCCACTTTAGTAGTTATGATCGCATAAGAATTCCATTTATCCATTGGAATAAGAAGTTACTAATGCTGATAATTTTTATTAACCATTGAATTAATGCAATAATTAGAGTAATGTTAACACATTTTTAAATTATAGAGTTGTCGTGTGTTTGGTGAATCTAGTTGATCTTTTTTCTCATCAATCAATATTTTTTCTTGACACATCAACAATAATTATTTTTGATAGCCATATTTTCCACACTTAAATCGAATAAATTTTTGGATAAATAAATTTCCATCACGATCCTTTCTATAATTTCATCATTATGGGAGAATAATTTTTTTTTAATCATGGGTTTTATCAATTAAAATTCCTTCAAAATCTATTTTTCTTTTTATTATCCCCAAAACAATGAGAACAATGATAGTTTCCACTCTTTATTTCTACCACGATAGAATTTACAATGATTTAATCATAGGTATTAATGTCTATTTTAGATAATTAATTTCGAATACATAGTCATAAGATACTAAATAATAATTAAAATTTTATTTATAGGCTGATGAAAAAACTAGAATTGTACATTCAGAATCTGGTGATGATTTGATGCATAAGTACTAGTTGATTAATCTTACTTCTACTAAAATTCATGGAATCCATACTCCATTTAATTTTAAATACTTCATGGGAAATAATTATTAAAAAATATTTACAAAAAATCTTACACACCATTGTGTTATTTCCTTCTTTTGTATCGTATTCACTATAAGAGTCCACCATTGAAAAACTTCACCATTTAAATAAAAAATAGATAAAATAAATTTTTATGGTAAAATAAATAGAGAAAAGAGAATATAATTTCTATAGCATTTATGAATTTCTATTTAATTATTTGATTGAAGGACCCACTAAAGGAAGGAGAACATTTTCCTACGAATGGATCAGAAGAATATTTCTCCTTACTTGGTGCATTCCGGAACTCAAGATGGTTTGCATCATTATTAATATATTGTGAATGTTAGGAATGAATTTTCATGTATTTTTTCACATCAATTACCCATTATATATTATTTTTCATGGGTGAAATAAAAAATCTTTACTTCAAAACTATTGTAAACTCAGTTTGTTTTGGTTTCATATATTTATAAAAATAAATGAATTTCTGGGAGGACAATACTTCTAAAAGTAAAACAATGATATTAAAAGAAAAAAATCATAAATAATACTTATACAAAACAATATAATATTTTAGGTTTCAATATTGGTCATTCATTATCTATTTCAAACTATGATCTCTAGATATACTCTAAATATTTTATCATATCATTTGTAATTGTTCATAATGATCATGTGAATCACTAGAGCATGTCCCCAATAAGAATCAATCTAGTTGTGTTGCTAAGTCTCATTGTTGTGGACCATGTGAGGATTGAATTAATACCCATTAATCTTTTTTTAGTCTTACCACCCCTAGTTATATATGTGTTTGAGCCTATATCAACTTATTATATAATTATTGGGATTCCATTTCAAAAAAACAAACACAGAAATATCTACAATACAATAATTTCATGATGTTATCCTAAAAATATACTTATCCATAGTGTTCTAATTATATATTTATAGTACCGATATAGAATATAACAATAATAATCAAACAAAATAACTAAACCCTACTTTGTTACCAAACGAGGTGACCCATTAATTACATACATACATAAAGCTTCATTTTAGATGAATATTTACTATAACTCAATGAAATTCATACCCTAGAAATTTAATGATATAGTGTCATTGAAAACAAGATAAAAAATCAAATTATTCATGGAAAGGACTAAAAACATCCAAGAATATCTTCTCATAGAGTACACTTCCTATAAATATCATACTAAATGACATTCATCAATACCTTAGGAAATGAAAAATAAAAAAAGGGTGAGATAAGGTGCACAATAAGTTAAAATATGAGAGATGATAGATTATAATAATAGGTAAGTATGAGATAGAAATAAGGGTAGAAAACAAGATCAAAATATAGAATGACTCTACCCGAAATTCATATACCATAAAACATGAGTCACTATATATGTATTTGTCACAAAAAAGACCAAAATCATAATAATGTGGAATAATCAATAATAAATTATGATACATGAAATAATATAATAATCATAAGAAATTACTTATTGGAATTCATAAAACAATATAAAATAATTTCTTTAGACAATGATAACTGCTATGAAAAACATATCATAGTAGATAGAGTCTCATAGTTGACTAGTTTCAATCCCCATTACTATTCATATTATCTATAGAGATATCATACTTCCCCTAATGCGTAATAGTTCTATATAATTCTTGGAATACCCATAAAATAATAAAAAACTAAACATATTTGTGTAATGGGAACATGAAAACATTTACATTTCAACACGTCAATATTTTTCCATGAAAAATAAATGAGTTTCATCCAAATATCTATAAACATTTTTAAATACATTCAGATAAATTAGGTCGATGGTAAAATAGAAACATATTACATGTTTATTAAAAGTGTCATAAAACCCTCCCCTAATGGTACCCTTATATAGAAGAGAATGGGTAATGGTAGATAATGACCCCCAAAGGTCACCTCCAACATTCCACAATTTGGTTACTAGCACTAGGGTTATATCAAAAACCCATATGGGTGGCATTAACCTATACAAATGTTAAAGAGTAATAAATAATATGATATGAACACACAAAAAATAGTATTAGTAAATATAAGAAGAAATTTCAATACATTTATTATAATACATAAATTATGTGATAGAAAGTTAAACTAAAAGTACCAAATGTTAAAATTGGAAGCAACCATGGAATCCATCATTTCTCAATAATTTATCAATAAATACTTTAGTCTTGTATGTCTATCCCAATCACCAGTGTTTTTTTACTGACATAATAATTGTATATATACATCACCTGATCATAACAAGTATTCTATGTTGGATTCTATCTAAAACCAATCATGAAAATGTAATAGAACCATATTAATTTGTAGTGAATCAACAAATGATACAAACCTAGAACCTAAATTGATAATATTATTTCCCAATCCACACCATGGACCACTCACAAAGTAATTCATAGATATTAACCATCCTATATCAAATATACATATATACATACATACATACATACATACATACATATATATAAAGAAGCTGCCCCATATTAACTTTCTGACTACTTTGCTTCTCTCACTCCCCAATGCCACACATCCTGTGCTGACCTCTTCCATAAATAAGTTACCAGTGATGTGAGTTGATACATTTTTCTACAAAATATCGTCCCACATAGGGCCCAACATCTAGTGTTGTAATCAATACACATACCCATCCTATCATCAGTATAATTCAACTCAAAACCAAATATAGGTTTGAAATACACTACATCCTGGGTAAATAAATTATAACTAAATTCATGAAAACCTTTTCATGTATATCTAGGGTAATATAGAGCCACCATTTAAAAATAAAATTATTCTCTATACCTAAATACATTATAGCCAACACTTAAATGTATAGTATAATCGACTACTATGATAACCTAGGTAAGAACGTATCCCACATCATAATATACTATTGTTTGGGATATGCCTATTCATATCTTTATATAATCATTGGGTGGTGGGAGTGTGAATTAAACCATCCATTCCCTCACCATATTTGATCATGGAGAAGATACCCCTAAAAACACGTGGGGGTCATTTTCCCAACAAATAAGGGTGGGATGATGTATGGAATCGGAAGATATAAATGGTATCATGCATAAAATACACTTAGGGAAACTACCAATCCTTACAATTTTTTAGCTGCTATCATCACACAGATCCTCTAGTTTCCACTAAAAAGGTCTTCATATCAAACTAGAATAAAATAATAATATTTATTATTAATATTATTAAATTATTCATTTCCTAGTATTAACCTTTTAATCTCTTTAATCCATATTCCTTCAGAACCACAATTCTTTTTCGTATATTATCATATATATCATCATTATTAAATATGACTCAACTATTATTTTATAGAAAATATTATTTATTAAACCAAAATACATATTCTTGGATTTAAAAACATTCTTCGGGGATAATCTTGTTCCACTATCCCATGGTTTCCATTAATAGGATATAAATAATTTAACATCACTTCCATAAACAACACCTAATCCCATTGATTATTTATTTATTAATTTATCATTTAAGAATTATCTTGTAACACCAAGACACTCGCTAATTTAAAAAATCAATAATTCATTGGCAATGTATAGAGTTCGACTGCATCATATTGTTGTAACCCAACAACAAGGAACATGAAGCTACCCAACCACATAACAAACATCATGAAATAAGTAAACATAAATGAGTAACCCCCAAACTGAACTGGTAAAAAACACACTATTATCCCACACCATTGTGAATAAAATCAAAATAGTTCCTTCCCTTATCGACCTTAAGTGTCTCTATAACCTATAAATCTATCCCATACTCATGTAAGTTTCCCAACCACACATGATTATTAATAAAACGCATTAAGGTTATATGATTTCTAGACCAAACATTCACTTCAAATATATTTTCCACACAGAGAAAAAGAAAATATGTAACTCCTTAACCCCAATTACCCATAAATGGTGCAATATTAAATAAAATTGGACTGATCACAAGATATCATGTCCGAAAAGACCAATCAGTTTAGTATCCTTGGAAGTACTAGATATAAACATAAGTTTTACATTACATTATGAAATAGAATTTTTTTTGTCTACTTGGAACACACTCATATCCATTATCCTATCCCAAAAGTTCAATCATAATACACTTATTTGCAACCTAGAAAAAATAAATCATTATAAAGGGGTGATCTTAGATGCTCAGTATGAATAAAAATATAGACAAAACTATCATAAATAAGCATAAACATTTAAGGCAATGTATAAGACTATAACACAAGCCTTTTAAACTTAAACTTCTAAAAAATATGGAAAAGATAAATAAAATAATTTCATTTACTTATCCACATGGATATTCTACTATTCGAATAATCACATGTAATATCAATAGCTAATTTCATAACGACGGAATGCATGATGATGGACATCACAAACACATAGTCAATGCATCATGGAAAGACTACATATAAAAATATTTTCAAGGCCTTCTCCCAAGACACTAGATTGTCTCATGAGACATACTGATGCATCAAGGGGATATATCAGACCCTGCCCGTGACTTACTATGTCCAATGGATTCTTCATATGAAAAGAGTGAAATATAACATAATCACTAACATTAAACTAGCATACAAAATGTAAATACTTTAACAATAAACCATTAATGACATAAAAATATAACATCCATAGTCAAACATATCATAAAAATATCAAAACAATATGTAATATTGTATCATAATAAATCAAATTCAATTAAACATAAAATCCAATAGTAGATGTTTACACAGACCAAATCAATCCAAAAAATATTTGAGAGAAATATCTCTTTCTACTTTGAAAACATTTAAATGTCACATAATTATAAAAGAAAAAATTTACTTGGAAAATATTCTTTTAAGCTTATAAGGGAATCTTCAAAGGTGTTATAACAGCGGAAAATAGCTCCACCAACCGTATAAGTTAAAAAAACATCCATTATTTATTTTGTCGAAAAGGTCATAAAGTACCTTATTTTGAAAATGATGGAAACATTACTTTCAATGTTTTTTATAAAACATCAACAAGGGTATAAATTACTTTAACCCATGGTCTAGAAAATAGTAAAAATGTTTTGAAATACATTTTAAAGAAACACTAATGTGGATGATAAAGAAGACATAGTAGACACTTATGTATATACAACATTAGATAATAAAGAGATTGTATAATTAACCCTTAGCCAGAAATTTTCATTGGTAGAGGGTAAATTATCCTCCTAAACAATGGTTATTAAATAATACCATAACCACATACCTAAATATGATATCATATAAAATCCTCTAATATTCCTTTTTAATAATATTTTAGTAGTATCATTGTTTCAAGTGTTAACTGATTCATTTACCTTTATATGTGTTGTTATGTAAGTCTTCTTTATTATGGATAGGATGTATTTAATTAATATACAAAATGATAAATATGTTCAAAAATATTATTTTTCTAATCATCAAGAAAAATTATTCTTGAATGGTTTCGATGGGGAATGAAATCTCATCACATCATGGAGACGGTAAGCCATACGTAAACACGAGAAACAATATAATTATATTGATACTGAAATCATATGTAATTAGATGGTATTATATATACAGAATCATTAAAATGTTATATTTATTATTTAAGTCAATTATACTCATTATTACATGCATTCAAATAATGAAGTGTTGAATAACAAACTACACCATGGCATGGATACGGTAAGCCGTACGTATTAAGGTATGATGATTTTTTCATTCATAGGATGGATAAAATAATTAATGTGGTTGTACCATATTTATAATAACATCCTAGTATGTAGAATGTAATGGAGTTATTATATTATTATGAAAAAACATAAAGAGGAAGTGGAAGAATAAAATAACTTTTAAAGAGGAAATAAAATAATTACCTCTTATTCGGGTGCTTCCTTTTGATTTGAAAAAAAGGGCTCCTTAGGTTGTATTTTTGATAAAATTAATGCCTCTAGGTTGAATTTAGGTTAGTTTGGATGAGATTTAATCAGGGTTTGGCTGAGCTAAATGGGTTTGGTGGTGTGAATTTAAGAGAAGGGAAAGTACCCATTTATAAGAGAGGTGAGGGGTACTTTAGGAAAATATTGAAATATTAATTTATTTTAAAATTATTTTACATTTATAATACCTCAAAATGAATTTATTTATAGGATAAGGTGGTTATGGGTCGAAATAATCTCAACCAATAGGTTTTAGACATGTTTTGTTCACCATATTAACCTTATCTTTTAGACTTAACCCTTAGTTAAATTGTTTAACTTTTATGAGGTATTTTGGTATTATTATAATACTTGGTTAATATAGTTACTATAAAATAACAAAAGAACCAAAAGAGGTTCATTAATGACATATATAACCTTATATAAGTCCTTTGGCTGAATCATATATTTTTAATAATATTATATCATTTAATAAAATAGTATTGTTTTTTAAAAACTCATTTATGTAAATTTTGACACTATTTAGTATTTGGTTTTTTTGAAAGTCATAACAACTTTATTAATTAGAAAACAATACATTGAATCAACCCTAAAGTGTCATATTCACCTATAAAATTATTTTATGGCATAAAAAGTTTAAATTTACATTTATTTTAATATTTATAATATCATTTTTTAATATTTCATTAATAATGTAATTATTGCATCATCATTATGTCATAAATAACTTCAATTATTTAATGTATAAAAATTATAAATAAACTAATATGATGTAGGAAATATTTATATCTTTATAATTAATATTTATATTATAATTTATCTTATTAATAACTATATATTAAAAATGGTTTAGTTAATTCAATTTGAATTTAACACTTTTAACACTTCTTTAAATAAAATACAATAAATGTCGTAATCTAATCCATTTGGATAAAAAAGGATTATAGTTTTGTCCTAAGGTTGTTTTTGTTCTAAATAAATTTATACAATTGAATTAATACATGTTTTAGGGTAATTTGATATTATTATAATATTATTTTTACCTTTAATTACTCTATTTACTTTTAACCGTGGTAAATAAAATTCAAAAGATACAATTCACCATAAATAATTTTCATGTTATTGAACAAAATTTTACATAATTATGACTACCATGTATATCGGATATTTTAAATTCAATTCATAAAAGCAGTAAAATTACATTTCATCCAAATTTGAAAGTGTTCTCAAAATGTGGGTAAAAGATGATAAAAAGTTCAATAAAATTTTATATACCTTATATTGTTATAAAATGATTCCAATGAAATACAATTGACTAATATAGGTATTATGTTTCTATTTTGACTTTAAAATAAATTTAAATAAAATAAATAATTATTTAAAAAAGATCGATTTTAAATAATAACACAGTGTTTTTCACTATTCATCAAAAATTGAAAGTTTTTAGAAAATTACCAAAAATTCACCCTAAATTAATTTTTATATTCCAAATCCAAAAATTAATTCCATTTTGAAAAATAAAATTAAAAAAAATTTAAATGTGGGTATTACTATTCATAACTTCTTTTTTAATGGCTAGTTTGATTGGTCATAGTGTGCTAGAACTCGGAGCTGCATACAACAAGAGCTATGGTATTATTTAAAGAAAATTGTTCCATGAAAGATTGGGGTGTAAAATTATTCCCTCATTCAAATTATTTCTTCCTCAAAATTTTTATAATATTACTGCATAAAACGATTCAGGTGGGTTTTCATCATATGTTCCTCAGGTTCCCACATTGCCTCTGGCATTTTATGGTTTCTCCAAAGAACGTTTACCATATGAGTAGTCTAGTTTCTCAACACTTGTTCTCTGGTATCAAGAATTATGATTGGATCTTCAAAATAAGACATATCAGGTTCCAGTTATATTTCTTCATAGGTGAGTACATGCGTTGGTTCCAACACGTATTTTCTCAACAGTGATACATGGAACACAACTTGAAGTATTTAGAGACTTGGTGGGATTTCCCAATAGAAATATACAACACCAATTCATTCTAGAATTTTGAAAGGTATGATGTAACTGGGAAATAATTTAACCTTCTAACAGAATCGTATAACACCCTTCCATAAATATACCTTCAAGAAAACATGATCACCTACTTGAAATTACAAATCCTTCCTTTGATTATCAGGATATATATTTTTCTTACTTTGGCCTGCTTTGATGTGGGTTTGGATAATCTTACCCTTTTCCATTGTTTCCTCAACAAGTTCTGGGCCTACGAGTTTTCTTTCACCAACAACATCACATAAAGTTGTTGTGTGACATCAATTTCCATATAACACTTCAAATGGTGCCATATGAATATTTGAATGAAAGCTATTATTATAGTAAAATTTTACCAGAGGTAAATAATAATCCCACAAACCTTGAAAGTCAAGTGGGAAATATCTCAACATGTCTTCTAAGGTTTGAATAGTATATTATGATTTTCCATCAGTTTGAGGGTGGTAGGCAGTTCTCAAACAAAGTTCAGTACCTATGGATTTCTTAATACTTTTCTAGAATCTTGATGTAAAATAGGGATCATGATCAGAAACAATAGATAGGGGTAAAACATGAAGTCTTTCAACTTCATTAATATATATTCTGTCTAAAATTTCAAGTGGTAAATCTTCTCTTATAGTAAGAAAGTGTGCTGACTTGGTAAGATGATCAATAATGATCCATAATTCATAATTTCTTCTAGGAATTTTTGGTATCCCTATGACAATTTCCATCGTAATATCATCTCATTTCCACTTAGGTATGGTAAGAGGTTGCATGACTCTTCTAGGATGTTGTCTTCCAACCTTCACTTATTGAAAAACCGCACATCTTGACACATAATCAGCAATCTCCCTCTTCATGTTTTCCCACCAAAAATGTTCCTTCAAATCTCTATACATCTTTGAGAAAGCAGGGTGTATAGAGAAATTCGATATGTAAGCATCATCAAAAAATTCCGTTTTCAGATCAGGAATATCAGGAACACATAGCCTCTTCGAAAATTTCAAATTTCCATCTTTATATACGAATTTAATCAATCTACCATCATTCACAACTTTAATTTTCTTTTGAAACACCTCATCATCTATCTGAGAACTTTTTTATCCTTTATAGAAAAGATGGTTGGACAACCATTTGAAAAAGTATTGATGTTTCAACTTTCATGATTATTCCCACATCCCTCTTTACTAGATCCATGAACATAAGATCCATTTCAACTCTCATGTTATTCAGAACTCCATGATCCTTTCTGCTCAAAGAATATGACACCTTATTTTCCTTCCCCGAGTGGTAGTGTATTGTGCAATCATAATCCTTGAGTATTTCAAACCATAGCCTTTTCCTCTTGATGAGCTCTTTCTGTGAGAAAATATACTTCAAACTCTTGTGATCAATATATATCTCACATTTTTCACCATAGAGATCGTTTCTTCATATATTCAGATCAAAGATTACATATGCTAACTCAATATCATGAGTAGGATAGTTCTGTTCATAAATTTTTAGTTGTCGTGATTCATAGGAAATAACTCTATCATTCTTTATAAGGACACAACCAAGTCCTTTCTTTGAAGCATCACTATAAATAACATAACCATCATTCCCCAATGGTAGATTTAATATTGGAGCATTGACTAATATTATCTTCAATTATTCAAAACATTTTTCACACTCTTTTGTCCAAATAAATTTAACCCCTTTACGTGTGAGCTTGGTTAATGGGTTAGACAATCTAGAAAAATTCCTGATGAAACACTAATAGTAACCTGCTAAACCAATAAAACAAAGTACCTCAGTTATACTCATCGGTGCTGGCTATTCTTGGATTGCCCTTTTCTTTGAAGGATGAACAGAGATTCATTCTTTAAAAACAATATGGCCAAGAAAAGAAATATCCTGAGGCCAGAATTTATACTTGCTAAAATTCTCATACAATTCATTTCTTCTAAGAGTCTTTAGAATAGTGCACATATGATTTTTAAGATCTTCATATATTTTGGAGTATACCATGATATCATAAATAAATACAACTAAAAAGTCATCAAGATATTCCTTTTAAACTCTATTCATTAAATCCATGAAAATAGAGGGTGTATTAATCAGTTCAAAAGGCATTACTCTAAACTCGTAATACCCATACCATGTTCGAAATGGTATATTTGGAATTTATTCCATCTTCATGCACAATGGATGAAATGCATATCGAATTTGAATCATTGAAAAATATAGAGCTCCATGATTTTTATCAAATAAATCATCAATGTGAGGTAGGGGATACTTGTTCTTTATTTTTATAGCATTGATCTCCTTATAATCAATGCACAAGCTCATATATCCATCATTCTTATTAACAAAAAATAACATAGGCTCCCCATGGAGAAACACTAGGGTGAATAAATCCTTTATTACTCAATTCCTCTAGTTGTTTCTTTAGTTACACTAATTCCACAGTTTCCATTATACAAGGGGTCTTTGATATGGGATGTGAATGAGGAATTAAGTCAATGGAAAACTCAATTTATTGTTCTAGAGGATTTCCTTGTAAATCCTCTAGAAACACATCGACATATTCTTGCACAATAGATACATCATCTATTTGAACAATCCTTCCCTCACCCATATTTATTTCACTCCCTTCCTCCCCAATAATTGAAGTCTGTAGAGCTACTGGGGATGGATATAGATGAGAATCAGATGGTGACATTTATTATATAAAGATACAGGATTCCTTATCATCATCAAAAATTTTAACCACCTTCTTATTATAATAAATTTTCACATCATGGTCCGAAAGACAATCCATACTGAGGATTATAAGAAATTCAATCATGGGTATGAGAATAAGATTAGTAGATAAAGCACGTTTATATGCCATAATGGCAACTGATTGACAAAACATTGTTTCTATGATACTTCCCTTAGGAGTTCTGACCAACAAATCCTTTATTAATTTAAATTGTAAATATCTAATTTTCTTGAAAAACTAGGAAAATATGAATGAATGCGATGATCCAGAATCGAATAAAGCACTAGATAATTTTGAGTAAATGATTAAAGTACCTAGAAATATGTCATTATGAACTTCAACCTCAGCAGTTGTGATCGCATAAGCTTTACCTTTCTCCCTTGGCCTTTTTTGAGGTATTGTAATGACCCGAATTTTTTTGAATAAATTTTTTTTCCTAACATTGTGTGTTATTTTATTTTATACTCAACAAAAATTTTTCATTTAATAAAATGAGTATAATTAAAATAAGATCATTGGGTTTTGTTTGTTATATGACCGTTGGTCAATAAGACCATTGGAAACTAAATGTTTCGATTATTGTAAATAAATACAAGTGATATTGTTTAATTAATATAGAAAGAAGATTTGAAGGCCCCATCCAGTAGTCTCGGGCCGATCAAATCCCATCTGATAGAACTCGGGAAGGGGGTAGCACCTTTGGGCTTTGCTCTGGACCAAACCCAAGCTAAACTTCATCGTGTGAAGTTGGAGTGGAATCACCTTCGTGATAAGTTCAAGCTGATAGAAATCACTACTCAGGCAATGTTAGCCGAGCCGCCCCAAGATTCTATCACCCTAGAACACCTTACTCTTAGGTCCTATACTGGTGTTATAAGGGGCTATGTAACGAGACCATAACTACCTTGTGTAATCCTTTGATTTAGATATTTTTTTTTGATTTCTTCTTATGGTGAAGTTTGTGAATTTTCAAATGTCCTGATAAATATAGTATGCATATTATTGATGAATTTTAGAAAAAAGAAATTTTAAAAATATTTATGTAAACTTTAAATAATTAATAATGTGTAATGTTTTTTAAAAAATGGTCTTCTACAGTTATGTTCAGTAAGAAATTTAGAGTCTAATAAGATCAACTTAATTTTTGATGAATAGTAATTTATGAATAGTGATTTTACGCTTTGGATTAGTAATGTGACCAAATAGATTTGTAATCTCACTTAAAGAAAGTATTAATATAATTTAGGCACCTTGATTAAATAATTTGATTCAATAAAATATGTAAATAACTGTTTCAGAAATTATAGGTTAAGTATTAGTTTTTTCAGGTGAATAGTGTTTTTTTATTTAAAAATTAAATTAAAAATATTTAGAAAATTATTTTCATAAAATGGAACTTATTTTTGAAATCAGAGCATCGATATTTGGTTAAGGTGAATTTTTGGGATTTTTCTGAGAAATTTGAATTTTCAGTGAATAATGTTTTTATTTAAAAATTAAATAAAAATTATTTATAAAATTATTTTTATAAAATTGAGTTCATTTTATAATTCAAAGCATCGATATTATGATAAGGTGAATTTTTGGGATTTTTCTAAAAAAGTCGAATTTTCGGTGAATAGTGAATTTTCAGTTTAGAGTTTTTGGTGTTTAATGACATCATTAAGGATGTAATAATTATATAATAATTCTGGTCGACTTATGAATAGTAATATAAGGTATGAGGTGTCCCATGTGGCCAATACCATGGGAAAATACCATGGGAAAGCCCATGGTTTTGCAAATACCACCAATGAGGTGTCCCTTGGCCATTAATGCCTTGTCCCCTCACTTCCCCTATAAATACCAAGCCATTCTCTCATCCTTTCCATTCCAAAATCAATATAAACAATGTTCTGATCTCATTACCTCCCAAGGAGTTCTCCCAAGGTTCCCTAAAGACTTCCAAGGTCCCAAACATCAAGATTTCAAAGTTACGCTTCAAGGTAAGGGATCCTACCTCTCTCTTTCTTTTCATGTATTCTCCTTTATGTCATTTATTTTAAGCTCCATGTTCTTATGTTGAGGATGTTATTTTATATTCATAATACTGTCCTTTTCATGTTCATATGATGATATACCCCCTCTTTCTCTCATCAATTCATTTTAATAATGTTTAAGTGGCGCCGTTAGGGTGCCGAATTTTTGTAAGGGATCCTACCTCTCTCTTTCTTTTCATGTATTCTCCTTTATGTCATTTATTTTAAGCTCCATGTTCTTATGTTGGGGATGATCTTTTATATTAATCATACTTTCCTTTTCATGTTCATATTATGAGATACCCCATCTTGCTCTCATCAATTCATTTTAAGAATGTTTAATTGGCGCCATTAGGCTGCCGAATTTTTGTAAGGGATCCTACCCCTCTCTTTCTTTTCAAGTACTCTTTTGTATGTCATTTCATTTAAACCCCATGTTCTTATGTTGGGAATGTTTTTTATATTCATCCTACTATAATTTTAATGTTCATATGATGAGATACCCCCTCTTTCTCTCATCAATTCATTTTAATAATGTTTAAGTGGCGCCGTTAGGCTGCCGAATTTTTGTAAGGGATTTTTTCACCCTTCTCATTTTCAAGTTCTATTTTCATGTCAAGTTTTTTAAGTTCCTTTTTATAATGTTGGGGTATGATCTCTATATAAATCATACTATTATTTTATGTTCATATTATTAGAGACCCTATTTGATCCCATCAATTCATTTTTTGAAGTTCTAAGTGACGTCGTTAGGCTGCCGAATTTTCATAAGAGAAATCTTATTTTTGTCTTCCTTCCATGTTTTTCATTTCATATGGTATGTATTTAAACTTTTATTACCATGTTCTTATATCCTTTATATTCTGTCCCTCTACTGTTTTATGGGTCATTTATGAGTGGGTGAACCATGTCCCCTCTCTTTTCAATATTTTTTAAAACCCTGTAACATAGCCGTTATGGTGCAGGATTTTCATCTCAAAGTGTCTCTCTCATTTTCTCAAATTATTTTATTTTATTAAGTGAATACTCAAAGCTATTTATTCTATAGGGGTATTAAAATATATATAAAAATGTTATATTTTTAATTCTGGGATATACATACGTGAAAACCACTTTCCTTTTCTGTGGGTTTAAAGTGACATAATGATCATGTCTTTAAAGCAGTTTTTAAAAATGTTATGATTATGAAATGAAACCCATTCCTTTTATGCTATATGGGTTATATATGAAATTTTTGATGTTGATATATGTGGATTACATGATAATAATGAAAAATTAAGGGTTCACCCTAATAGAGCTCCAATGCATTGGGTAATGATTTAATCTCTAGGGATTATAATTTTAACGATACCTTGGTGAATAACTTTGGCAATTTTTTTTAATGACACCTTGGGGATAGACCATGGTGAAATGGAAATGATTGTCTAAGTAAAATGTTTTTGCCACATTTTCAAGTTATGAAACTTGTTATTTTTATTATGATATGCCTCATGATCTCTTTCTCATGCCTTAAAGTTATTTATCATGACTTTATTGATGTATCTCAAGTTCACATGTAAAATGTATCTGTTGTTTCCCTTACTGGGCCTTCTGCTCACCCTTTCTTTTGATGTGTACTCCTAGGTTATGAGATGCTGTAATGAACTTAGGATGAACAATGAATAAACCTTACAAGTGGTTTAGAATAATTTTTCATGCTGTTATCATGTTTTATGTTACTGATTTCCAAGACACTATACTTTAAAGATCCTATGTTTGTAAAATGTAATGAAATGTTATGTAATAAAAATGTGGGATTCTATAGTTGATATCAAAGTATAGTTTAGTTATTTATTGAAATTAGGATATGAAGACTTTAGGAATAACCCTATATAAAAGTTTAAATATATGAAATCTTCTTGGTATTTTGGTGAGTATTGAGTAAGTGGTTTATCAAGTAAATACATCCCTGTTCGGATACGATCAGGTAGAGGTGGTTCTAGCACAGATGTACATAGGGGTAAAACCTAAAAACACTGCTTTGAGCTAGACTCAAATGGGAACTGGTACACGACAATGGGCCTTGATGCACTCTTGGTTACGACACTCCCGGGGGATATGTTTAGTTAATCGCAAGCTTATTATGAATCATTATGTTGGAATTATAGAAAAATGTAATTTGTCTAAGCATGAAGTTTTAAGACATAAAATACTTTTTGGTTAAAAGATTCATAAATGAAGTATGTTTCTCATTAAGGATTAATTCTTTTAGAAAATTTCCCCATCATTTAGGAATACGTTGATGTATTTCTTGAGGAGTTACCCAGACCTCCCCCAGAAACAGAGGTGGAGTTCTCTATTGAACTCATACCTGGATATTATCCGATGTCAAAGACCCCCCTATAGGATGGAAAATTTGGAGCTAGAGGAATTAAAGAAACAAATCGGACATCTTTTAGAGAATGGGTTTATCTAACCAAGTGTGTCTCCTTGGAGATCACCAGTTCTCTTTGTAAAGAAAAAGGATGGATCGATGCAACTATGAATTGATTATAGAGAACTGAATGGGATCACAGTGAAGAACAAATACTCTCTTCCAAGAATTGATGAATTATTTGACAAACTTCATAGGACTCAATTCTTCTCTAAGATTGATATTCATTCTGGTTATCATCAATTGAGGGTGAAGAATGATGATATTCCAAAAAATTTCCCTCCAATTAAGATATGGGCATTATGAGTTTGTTGTTATGCCCTTCGGACTGACTACTGCACCTGCTATTTTTATGGATCAAGAATAAGTTGCTTTTGGAAACTTATATCCAATGGATATCCTTTGTATAGGAAAATGATTTTGTGATTAAGTGATAAAGGTTATTTTGGATGATGTTTTCTCTTTTGGAGTACTATATGCCTAAGATACTACATGATTTAAATTGAGGAGGAATAGTTGAATTTGTTTTGTAAGAATTTATGTATTTATTGTGGACATATGGTGATTTGGGTTATTTCTAGAAAATGATGAACCTAGAATAAGAGAATATATGAATAGGTTAATTAGACTTTAGTATGATACTTTAATAGTACCCGATGTTATTTGGAGATAAATGTTAATATTTTTTTGGGGAAGACTATGTGATTAAATCCTTCTGAGTTTTGGGTTCCAATCTTAGTTTGGATTATTCTGAAGAATTTTTAGGGATGGTTGTGTATTGAATGGTCTTTCTGGAACATATGGTACCTTTGTTGAATTTTGGAGATTAATAGTCGTTTTTATTTTCATAAAGGATCATCCTTTTTTGGGGATTATATGATCTCGTACTAACCTTTTTAGTTTTAGTTGATGACTAAAGACAAGGGAAAAATATAGCTATCCTTTTTTAGATTATCTGATTCTATGGAAGATGATTCTTGTGCTTTTGATGAGACCAAGTCTTTTTGAATACTCATTGTTTGGAGAAAATATTAGTCTTGGTGGAAACTTATTATGGGATGAGACTCTACTTGAAGGTAAATATATATCCTTATGTTTTTATTATATGTAGTAAATGAATTCCTCAAAATTATGAAAAGGAATGTAAAACAAAAACGTTTTTGGTTTACGTTTACTACTTGTTAATCATAGTCCGTTTAACAAATCTTAAGTTTTTGATCTTTTTGTGGTTAATTTTATTCTAATCATGTTTTTTATCACTCTCCATCAGAATTTTATCCTTTATTTTCTCTTCCATATCCATGTTTTCCTACATGGAATCCTAGTGTGGGTTAACTCGGGTGACCTTTGTACTTCCCTTTATTTCTTTTAAAGTAATAGTTTTACTGACTCTTTTCTGATGTGGGACTTTCAACAAAATTTCCATTCCCAATTTTAAAATTGTGAGGATGCAATTTCTTAAGGGGGGAAGATTGTAACGACCTGAATTTTTTTGAATAAATTTTGTTTCCTAACTTTTTTTTATATTTTATTTTATACTAACCAAAACTTTTTCATTTAATAAAAAGTGTATAATTAAAATAATACCATTGGGTTTCGATTTTTATATGACCGTTGGTCAATAAGACCGTTGGAGACTAAATTTTTCTATTATTGTATATAAATACAAGTGATCTTGATTAATTAATATAGAAAGAAGATTTGATGGCCCCATCCAGTAGTCTCGGGATGATCGAAGCCCATTTTACAGAACTCAGGAAGGAGGTAGCACCTTTGGGCTTTACTCTGTACCAAACCCAAGCCGAACATCATCGTGTGAAGCTGGAATGGAATCGTCTTCGCGAGAAGTTCAAGCTGATAGAAATCACTACTCAGGTAATGTTGGCCGACCCACCCCAAGATTAGATCACCCTAGAACACCTTACTCTTAGGTCCTATGATGGGGTTATAAGGGGCTATGTAACGAGACCGTAACTACCTTGTGTAATCCTTTGATTTAAATATTTTTTTTTGATTTCTTCTTATTGTGAAGTTTGTGAATTTGAAAATGTCTGGATAAATATAGTATGTATATTTTTGATGAATTTTAGAAAAAGGACATTTTAAAAATATTTATGTAAACCTCCAATAATTAATAATGTGTAACAATTTTCAAAAAATTGTCTTCTACAGTTATGTTCAATTAGAAATTTAGATTCTAATAAGATCAACTTAAATTTTGATGAATGGTAATTTATGAATAGTGATTTTATGCTTAGGATTAGTAATGTGACTAAATGTATTAGTAATATCACTTAAAGAAAGTATTAATATAATTTACGCACCTTGATTAAGTAATGTGACTCAATAAAATAGGTAAATAACTATTTCAGAAATTACTGGTTAAGTATTAGTTTTTTCAGGTGAATAGTGTTTTTTATTTAAAAATTAAATTAAAAATAATTATAAATTTATTTTCATAAAATGGAGCTCATTTTTGAAATCAGAGCATCGATATTTGGTTAAGGTGAGTTTTTGGGATTTTTCTAAGAAAGTTGAATTTTCAGTCAATAGTGTTTTTATTTAAAAATTAAATTAAAAATATTTAGAAAATTATTTTTATAAAATGGTGTTCATTTTTGAATTTAGAGAATTGATATTATGTTAAAGTGAATTTTTGGGATTTTTCTGAAAAAGTTGAATTTTTAGTGAATAGTGAATTTTCAGTTTACAATTTCAGGTATTTAATGACATAGTTAAGGATGTAATAATTATGTAATAATTCTGGTAGACTTATGAATAGTAAGATAATGTATGAGGTGTCCCAGGTGGCCAATACCATGGGAACATACCATGGGAAAGCCCATGGTTTTCCCAATACAACCAATGAGGTGTCCCTTAGCCACTAATGCCTTGTCCCCTCACTTCCCCTATAAATACCAAGACATTATATCATCCTTTCCATTCCAAAATCCTCCTCAACAATGTTATGGTCTCCTTACCTCCCAATGAGTCCTCCCAAGGTGCCTTAAAGCCTCCCAAGGTTCCAAACTTCAAGATTTAGAAGTTACCCTTCAAGGTAAGGGATCCTACCTCTCTCTTTCTTTTCATGTATTCTCCTTTATGTCATTTATTTTAAGCTCCATATTCTTATGTTGGGGATTTTATTTTATATTAATCCTACTATACTTTTCATTTTAATATGATGACATACCCCCTCTTTCTCTCATCAATTCATTTTATGAATGTTTAAGTGGCGCCGTTAGGCTGCTGAATTTTTGTAAGGGATCCTACCTCTCTCTTTCTTTTCATGTATTCTCCTTTATGTCATTTATTTTATGCTCCATGTTCTTATGTTGGGGATGTTCTTTTATATTCATCCTAATTTTCTTTTCATGTTCATATGATGAGATACCCCCAATTTCTCTCATCAATTCATTTTAAGAATGTTTAAGTGGTGCCGTTAGGCTGCCGAATTTGGTAAGGGATCCTACCTCTCTCTTTCTTTTCAAGTATTCTTTTGTATGTCATTTAATTTAAGACCCATGTTATTATATTGGGAATGTTATTCTATATTCATCCTAATTTCCTTTTAATGTTCATATGATTAGAGACCCCCTCTTTCTCTCTTCAATTCATTTTAAGAATGTTTATGTGGCGCCATTAGGCTGCGAAATTTTTGTAAGGGATTCTTTCACCCTTCTAATTTTCAAGTTCTATTTTCATGTCAAGTCTTTAAAGTTCCTTTTTATAATGTTGGGGTATGATATATATATCCATCATACTATTATTTTATTTTCATATGATGATTGACCCTATTTGATCTCATTAATTCATTTTTTGATGTTTTAAGTGACGCCGTTAGGCTGCCGAATTTTCATAAGAGAAATCTTATTTTTGTCTTCCTTCCATGTTTTTCATTTCATATGTTATGTATTTTAAATTTCATTACCATGTTCTTATATCCTTTATATTCTGTCCCTATACTGTTTTATGGATCATTTATGAGTGGGTGACCCATTTCCCCTCTCTTTTCAATATTTTTTAAAACCCTGTAACATAGCCATTATGCTGCTGGATTTTCGTCTCTAAATGTCTCTCTCATTTTCTAAAATTATTTTATTTTATTAAGGGAATACTCAAAGATATTTCTTCTATAGTGTTATTCACATTTATATAAAAATGTTCTATTTTAAATTTTGGGTTTTACATACATGAATCTTGCTTTCCTTTTATGTGGGTTTAAAGTGATATAAAGATCATGTCTTTTAAGTAGTTTTTAAAAACGTTATGATTATGAAATGAAACCCATTACTTTTGTTCTATATGGGTTATTTATAAAATATTTGATGTTGATATATGTGTGTCAAATGATAATAAATAAAAATTTAGGGTCTGACCTGATAGAGCTCGAATGCATTGGGTAATGATGTAATCTCTAGGGATTACAATTTTAACGATACCAAGGTGAATAACCTTTGTAATTTTTTTTAATGACACCTTGGGGATGGACCTTAGTGAAATGAAAATGATTTTCTAAGTTAAATGTTGTAGCCACATTTTCAAGTTATGAAACATGTTATTTTTATTATGATATGCCTCATCATCTCTTTCTCATGCCTTAAAGTTATTTATCATGACTTTATTGATGTATCTCTAGTTCAAATGTAAAATATTTCTCTTTTTTCCCTTACTGGGCCTTCTGCTCACCCTTTCCTTTGATGTATGCTACCAGGTTATGAGATTCTTTAATGAACTTAGGATGAACAATGAATAAGCCTTATAAGTGGTTTAGAAGACTATTTCATGTTGTTATAATGTTTTAGGTTCCTGATTTCCAAGACACTAGAATTTAAAGATCCTCTGTTTGTAAAATGTAATAAAATGTTTTGTAATAAAAAGGCGGGATGATATAGGTATGTTTCCTTGAATATTAGGAAATTCATTTCCATAATTCCCCATTTCTTTACAATTGTAGCATTGAACATTAAAAACTTCTCTCTTATCCTTGCAATAATGAGCTCGATGGCATTTTTCTCCACACTTGTAACAAACTCTCATTCCCTTTAGGTAAGTACTGGGGTGTTTCTTCCAACATTTACTACAGGGTGGAAATTGAACTTTTCCCTTCTTCCACTTATTTTATTTTTTAGAGTTTTCAGAAGATCTCTTCATCTTTTTCTTCACTTTAAAGTTATAAGACATAGATAATTCCTTTTCTATCTTGATATCACATGAGACTATATCTTCATAAAATGAGAAGGATTGTGAGACTAATTCTCAATAGAGAAATGGTTTTAACCCATTGAAGAATCAATCAATATTACTTCATGGGTTACATATATAATCTTCAACATGCCTGTATTTCCTTGTAATGTTAGCCTCATACTTGGAAAAATTCTCATCCTCCTTTTGCCTCAGACTTAGAAATTTTCTTTCCATATCTGCGCGATGTTCATGAGGAAAGTATATTTCTAATAAAATCTCTTTAAATTCCCTCCATTACATATTTGATACTTCTTCACCATCATTTATATTTTGAATTAATGGCCACTATTTATTTTCATCTCTTGAGAGGCGATAAGATACCATGAAAACTTTTTCCCTTTTTCTACTCCCCAAAGCATGAAATATTTTCTCTAAGGAAATTATCCATTGCTCAGCTACAAAGGGGTTTGTAGTCCCATTGAATATTGGTGTCTATTTCTTCCTAAAGAATTATAAAATTTATCCTCAGTATTGTTGATTAGGGTGCTCTATATAGGTAAGGTTATTATTCAATACTTGAGTGAGTTTTCCCAGTATAGATACAAGTTGTTCAGTACCAGTTGCATCACCATCTCCACTGTAATTATCTTGAATATGAGGGAAATCCCTACATGGATTATGTGTGTTGGTATGGTTTCTATTCCTTCCACTAGGCACCATTTCTAAACAATGGCATACACTAGATTAGTTCATGAATCAAAATACATAATTCCAAACTTGTAAAATACTTAACATAAATTGAACAGTTTATGCATATAATACATAATCATAAAAATTTCCTCTTTAAGGAAGTATTTAATCATAAATCCTTCATAATGTTTTGCAGTGAAAATTTAAATTATCCTTTGGATATACCCTAGGAGTATCAAACCAGGTGCGTAATAAGGCTCATTGTTATGTACCTGGATACCCCGAGTCTAACCCGAAACTCCTTGTCAGAGTTTTCACTGCTAGGTACATCTATGCCAGAACCACGTCCACTTTTAGTATCCAGATAGGGATGTATTGCTTGGAAAACCCACATAATATCTATATTACCAAATTTTTTGGATGCACCTCTATACTAATCCTAAAAGTATATCATAGGGTAATGTTCTCCAATCAAAGTTTTTCTAAATCTAGTTTCAAAGGTTTATACTAAACTTCCTTTGATACCAACTGTAATGCCCTGACCCCAATTACCTATAGTCAGTGCATTATTACATAACATTTGAATGATAATAAGAGATCATGTCCTGAAATATTGATCAATTTAGTATCCTTTGAATTACTAGATATAAACATATGTTTTATATTACATTATGAAATAAAAACAATAACATTGTGTCTCCTTTGAACACACTCACATCACTTATCCTATCCTTGCAGGTATGTCATAATATACTTTTTCCCATCCTGGGTAAAATAAAACATAAGAAAAGGGTGAGATCAGATGCACAGTAAGAATTTTAATATAGAAAAAACTATCATAAATAAGTATAAACATTTAAGGAAATATATAAGACTAAAAAACAATCCTTTTAAACTTAAAAATCAGTACAATAAGGCAAAGATAAATCAAATAATTCCATTTATATATTCACATGTATATTCTACTAGTTGAATAATCACATGTAATATTAATAGATAATTTCATAAGGATGAGATGCATAATACTGGACATCATAACCACATAGTCACAACCTCATGCCAAGACTATAAATAAAAATATTGTCAAGGTCTTGTGCTAAGACACTAGATTGTCTCATGAGACCTACTAATGCATCGAGGGGCTATAACAAGCCCTACTCAACACTTACTACATCCAATTCATTCCTTATGTGAAAAGATGGAAATATAACATAATCATTTATATTAAACTAGCATAAAAATGTTAATACTTTAACCATAAACCGTGAATGAAATAAAAATAGAACATACACAGTCAAACATATCATAAAACTATCAATATAATATAGAATATTGTATCATAATAAATCAACTTCAATTAAACATAAGATCCAACAATTGATGTTAACACAGACAAAATCAATCCAAAAAATATTTTAGAGAAATATCTCTTTCTACTTTGAATTCATTTAAAAGTCACATAATTATAAAATAAAACATTTATTTTAAAAATATTCTTATAATCTTTTAAGGTAAGCTTTTAATGTGTTATAACGGTGGAAAATAGTCTCACCCACCGTATATGTTAAAAAAATCTTTCTTTAATTTTTCAAAAAGGTCATAAAGTACTTTGTTTGGAAAATGACGGAAAGATTCCTTTAATTTTTTTTAAAAGTCAAAAAAGGGTATAAATAACTTTAACCCATAGTCTATATGATATAAAAAATGTTTTGAAATACATTTTAAAGAATCACAGATGTAGATAATGAAGAATTCCTAGTAGATACTTACGTATAAACAACCTCAAATAATAAAGAAATTGTAAAATTAACCCATAACATAAACTTTTCCTTAGTAAATGATATGTTAAGATCCTATATAATTGTTAAATAATTGTTATTAAATTATAAAAAAACAAAAAACATAAATATGATATCTTGTATGATCCTTTAATATGGATTTGTTAATAATATTTCAGTAGTATCATTGTTTCAGGTGTTAACTAATTCATTTTCCTTTATATGTGTTATTACATAAGTCATGTTTGTTATTGATAGGATGTATTTGATTAGTATCAATAATGATATTAAGTTCAAAAATATTATTTTTTTAATCACCAAATAAAAATTAATCTGGAATGGTTACGCTGGGGAATGAAATCTCATTGCGTGGTGGAGACGGTAAGCCGTACTTACGCATGAGTGACAATATCATTCTATTGATGGAGAAATCATATGTAATTGGATGGTATTGTATATAAAAAATAATTAACATGTTATATTTATTATTTAAATCAATTATAATAATTATTATACCCATCCCAATAAGGATGTGTGGAATAACAAACTACACAATGACGTAGAGATGGTAAGTCATACGTACAAACGTATAATGAATTTGTCATTCATATGATGGATAGAATAATGAATATGGTGGTACCATATTTATAATAAAATCTCAGTATGTATAAGGTTCTTGAGTTATTATTTTATTATGAAAACAATAAAGAAATTGGAAGTGGAAGAAGAAATTAACATTGAAAGAGGTGATAAAATAATTAACTCTTCTTTTGGTGTTTCCTTTTGTTTTGAACAAAAGGGATCCAAAAGATGGATTTTGATCAATTTAAGGCCTCTAGGTTTATGTTAGGGTAGTTTGGAGGATATTTATGTAGGGTTTTTCCAATCCAAATGGATTTGGAGGTGTAAATTTAAGAGAATGAAAAGAACCCTTTTATAAGAGAGGTGAGGGGCTCTTTAAGAAAAGATTGAAATATTAATTTATTATAAAATTATTTTCGGATTATAATATCTTCAAATGGATTTATTTCTAGGATAAGGTGAGTATGTAACTAAATCCTCTCAACTAATATATTTTATAAATGTTTAGTTCTCCATGATAACCTTATCTTTTAAACTTAACCCTTTGTTAAATAGTTTAGCATTTACGATGTCTTATTGTATTATTACAATACATGGTTTATATAGTTAATAAAAAATGCCAAGAGAACATCACGTGAATAATTAATGACATATATACCATTATATATGTCATTTTACTGAATTTTAGATTTTTAAGAATATTATATAAATCAATAAAATAGTATTTGTTTTAAAAACTTATTTATGTCAATTTTGACACTATTTAGTATTTGGTTTTTATGAAAGTCCTAATAAAATTATTACATAGGAAAAAATACATTTAATAAACCCTAACATGTAGTATTCACCTATAAAATTATTGTATGGCATCAAAAGTATGAATTTACATTTATTTTAATATTTATAATATCAATTATTTTAAACTTTCATTAATATGGTAATCACTGCATCATCCTTGTGTCATAAATAAATTTAATTACTTAATGTATAAAAATTATAAATAAAATACTATGATGTAGGAATTTTTTTTATATTTCTAAATATTATTTATAATATAGTTTATCTTAATAATAACTCTATATTAAAAATTGGTTAGTTAATATAATTTGAATTTAACACTTTTAACACTTCATTAAATGAAATATAATAAATGTACTAATCTAGTCCAAGTGGATAAAAAAGGATCATAATTTTCCTCTATGGTTTATTTTGGTCTAAATACACTTATTCAATAGAATTAGGATATGTGTTTGTGTAATTTTATATTATAATAATATTATTATTACCTTTAATTACCATATTTACTTTTAACTGTGGTAAATAAAATTCAAAAGTTACTATTCCACAAAAATTATTTTCATAAAATCGAACCACATTTTAATTACTTATGAAAATAGTGTCTGTTGGATTTTTGAAATTCAATTCACAGAAGTGGTAAAATTACATTTTATACAAATTTATATGTGTTCCTAGATGGTGGGTAAAAGACGATAAAATTTTCAATAAAATTATATATTTATATAATCTTATTATAAAACTACTCCAATGAATTAAATTAGAGTTATATAGGTACTATGTATCTATTTTGACTTTAAAATAAATTTTAATAAAATAAATAATTATTTAAATAAAAAGTTGATTTTAAGTAATAACGCGGTGTTTTTCACTATTCATCAAAAATTGTATGTTTTCAGAAAAATACCAAAAATTCACCCTAAGGTAATATTGATATTCTGAATCGAAAAATGATTTCCATTTTGAAAAATAAAATTAACAAGACTTCAAAAAGGTTGTATTACTATTCGTAACTACTTTTTAAATGGCTAGTTTGATTGGTCATGGTGTGCTAGAACTCGGAGTTGCGTACAACAAAGGCTACCGTTTTATTCAAAGAGAAGCATACCATGGAATCTTGAGGTGTTACAAAATATGGTAATATTACCAAGTAATACAATCTACCTACAACAATAAAGGGACAATTAATCACTAATGCATTTGTATTTAGAAAACAACCATTTTAATTATAATATTGAATTAACAAATTGATAATGAATATGTTTATACAATTTAGACTATATCATATAATCTATCAATAGTTATGAACTGAAAAAGTCATTCATTTAACATCAATTTCACTTTCAATTAAAATAGTATGAATACTAACAAATTTAAAATCCTCTCTCATTACAAACAACAACATATTTATTCCAATTTTATGTTTTTTATCAAATGCCTTAAAAATTAACCATGATATGAAAAATAAAAGTTAAAACATATATATTGAAGACTATATAGTAAAAAAGGAGGAGACAATTATATTGTGAGATACACATGTGATCACAAAACCTAAGCCATGAAATACAAATTAATTAATTTTTTTTCTTATCATTATTCAGTTAATTCCACCATTAAAGAAAGGACTAAAACATGAATTTCAATTTCAATATAAGAGATACAATATATCCCTTACCCTAACATGATGATATCATAATTTTATGAGTAAGAAGATAACACGAAATGCTGAATTTTGATTACCTATTCTGTGGGGATCCAATTAACCCTAAAATATCTCCCCAAACAAGCACCTAAATCTTTCATTAATAATATCCATAAGAAAAAGGATAGAATAATTCACCATACCATGGGATTAGAAGAATGGAATAGAAAAGAACCATTGATGAAGATAAAACTATCCTCAGACCACTAAGTCATGATCTTTAGAAGCTGGGTGCTAAAGATTAGCAATGCATCTTAAATGGTTTTGAAAATATAACCTTAGGTAAACTATAATTCATATTGAAAAAAAGAAATTATTAAGATTTTAGATTCATTTTTGAATCTATATAAGGATGTTAAAACCAAAGATTGTGGTACAAGATCATTTATTATACTGAAATATTAAGGGGTTCCCTATTAAAATAGTTATAGGATAATGACCACACCCCCAAGAACATCAGTCAAATCATCCCTTTAGGATTGATTGTAAAAATTTCCACATGTCCCTCCCTTCAAAAAACCTAGTCAAACTTGATCTTAAAACCGTGGGGTACAACCCAAGAGTGTCCCCATACTACATGCCATATCCACCCACCAAATCTTAGGCACAATGAAACTATTCCTTAGAGACTCCACAATAAATCCACAACCCATTCATAGCTACCATTTAGGTGGTTGAGACAATAAAAAATGGTCTCCATTCCACTATACTATAGCCCACCATTATGTCACAACTACATATTAGGAGATATAGATATCAAAACCTCCCATCTACAGACCTAACACACTATTTTATCCACTTCTAGGCCATAAGAAATCCCTTATGGTGGATCTTAAGCACTACACCATATAAACACCATATAGTTGAAATGTTATCTCATATGTACTTTAGCTCTTCCATATTCAACTTTTATAACTCTAACCACTAGAAACGTGAAGTAATGGCTCAAAAAAAATTGGTCCATTATATATGTAATGTTAGAGGATTTCAGACGTGATTAGAAAGATACTTTTTTGATTATTAGATAAATAACATTACAAAATTTAAAACGGGATTTCCATTTTATTTTTGAAATGAATAAAAATTAAAATAATTTGAAAAAATAATATAATAAATTTAATGGAATATTCATACAGAATAATTCTTATAATAATGAATGAATCTATTCATATGAAAAACATTAAAAATGTGATAACATTATAAAAGGAATGATTTGGACAAAAATAAATACTTTTTAAAAGGTAAATAAAGAATAAAATGACCTCTTGATCTTTTTAATAAATGGGAAAAATAAATTCTTTAAAGGAATATAGACATAGATGATGTGGGTTCCTAAAAGTAAAAAATTATACGGGGTCAGATTCACTTAAAAGCAATGTAATTGGTAAATTAATTACAAAGTTAAATAAAATTTAGAGGAAATAAAAAAAAATTATAAATTAAATAAAAGAATAAAACGGAACATGTCTTAGAGAGAATTACCACAAAATAATTCCTCCAATGGGAATTCATTCATAAAAATATTGATTTGAAAATAAGATTTGAATGAAACACTTACAACTTTGTGACCTTGAAATAAAAAACCAATTGAAGTTAAAACATAATATAGATTAATCTATAAATTACATTTCATGATAAATATATTAAAAATACATTCATGGGTAGTAAAAATTAAAAAAATAATAATAATAAGTTAATATGATGAATATCTCAACGAAGTGAAATTGCTATAAGGAAACAAAAACCCTATTATCATGACTTTCAGAAAATATATTTAACCTAATATATTATAAACATAATAATATTAATAACATATGAAATTACTTTATTGAAATATATTACCTTTTCTATTCTTCAATTATACTTATTTAATACATAAGTAATAGTTACATAGTGTTTTATCTCAACATCTGATGCTAGAAAATTCGATTGTTTCATGCATGAATTATAATAGAGACATAGAACCTGATTCATTAATTCCAAGTTTATCATTACCAGATTGTAAAATATTTTTAAAATAATTTTTTTTTCAATGATTTATGCATCACAATGATCTGTGTAGGAAAAAATGGTAGGGTTTATGAGAACAAGATACAAGATAACCTTGTTTATGTTAATTTACTGATATTAATGGATTAATTTATAATGAGTTTTATTTTTTATAATTTTTTTAAAAAATATGAATATCTTATATTAATCTGTAATACTAAACATATCCCATATACATTTTAAAACCCTCAAAGAAGGGCAGTGATGGAAATAAGAACATATCACTCTATGGATGTGGTAGTATGCTAGTATTTAGAGATGTGGTTTTCATTTTCCATAAAATAGAAAGAAGGTATAAATTGATTTATTTTTCATATTATTAATAATTTTATGAATATAATATTTATTAATTAAATAAACCCTTTTACCCATCTATGTATTGTCAATATAAAAAATAAAATACGCCACTTCCAAGTGGTGGTAGTATGCACATACACAAAAATGAATTTTTTTCCAGGGATGGAGAAAGGGAGTATAATGGTTATACCATTAACACTATGAAATTTCTGTATTTTAATAATTATGAAATAATAATATTATAAATATAAATAATATATTAGGGTAAATATAGATAATATATTGATTGTGAAGTTATTAGTACTCAAATTGAGAGTTTGAACCTAATCTGGTAATAACTCCAAAAAATAATAGATTTAGATTTTTTACATTGATAAATAGGATAAAAACATAGAAGAGGGATATAGATGAAGTAAAATGGATAGATGATTGGGAGGAATTATTGTTTTCTAGTGTATATAAAGTTGTGGTTGAAGTCCAATTTTATAAGTGAGAAAAGTGTCATTTTTATAATAATATAAAATGAAAATTCATTATTCAAGGAAAGTAGCTTAAAAAAGGGACAATAATTGATTGGATAATAATTTGTGAAATCATTCCTCTCAAATAATTATTATATATATATATATATATTATTTGAGGAATTTTCTACTCTGATTTAACATTTAAAGTTTTTAACTTTTTTCCCTATAAAAATTTCATTTAACTTTGGTAAAAATTTTACCTATAAAAATATAATTATTCTTACTAGATAATTTTGATGATGTGGTTAAAAATATTAAATAAACTTACCAATTATATATTATAATAAGAGATAAAAATAAATTATAAAATAAATAATGTTTATTAAATAAAAATGATTTTTTAAATGTATAACATTAATCATAAAATGTAAAATATGGGTTTTAAAAAAAATTATATTTATAAATATATAATTTTACATATTATTAAAGTATTTAATTTATAAAAAGTTTTTATAAATTATTATATCATAGTTATAAAGTAATTGTGTCATAAACATTGTAGTATTTTAAAAAATGGTATTTTTCAATATACACCTATAGATAAATATTTTTAGAAAACTCTTATAAATTCATTCCAAACTGATATTTTTACACTAAATTAAAAACTAAAGAACACACTTTTTAATTTCAATCTCTAATTTTTTTTTGAAATTTATCATTTAAATGAAATTTATTTTATAAAATAAAAATAGCTTTTTAAATAATTTTTTTTCATTTCACCTCAAAAAATAAAGTAACACTTTATACTTGACTAATTTTACTAATTATGTCTCATTTGAATATAATATAATATATTTAATTTTTTATTATAATAAAAAGTTATTTAATTTTTTTTGTGTTTCATAAATAAAAATATGTCAAATAGATCGAATTTAGTAAAGATATATATATATGAAAAAATATTGGGGTATTACTAGTGTTGTAATTATGATTCTTATTTGGAATAATCTATATTATTAATATTGGATGATAAAAATACATAATACATAACTATTATATGTGAAATTAATGACAATAATTAATTATTATAAATGTAAATTGATATTAAATATTTCTAAAATAAGAAATTAAGACCATTATATTTATAATACTAGAGGTTATAGTGTTTGTTTAGAAAAATAATTAATGGTAAAGGTTTAATTCCCAATATCATTTTGAAATCAATATTGATTATGAATAGATTACCAACTATGGAAATTTTATGTTATTTATCTCTAAAATCTATCTATGTTATTCTCATCATGTTATTTATGATGATTATGTGTATTTCTACCATTTCTCCTTCCTTGGGTCCTTAATTTAGCCAAAGAAATTCTTGTGAAGGGGATCAATATTATCTCTTCTTTTTAGTCTGGAATCATTATCCTCATGTACATATTAAATAAAATGATTTATTGGCATCCTTATGTATAGTTCAACTAATAATTAAGGACAATATTTATTAACATTTACCTTAATTAAAAAAATATTTACACATATTTTTAAATCATTTTTAGAATGGGAAATTTTATATTTTCTTGACATGAATTAGAAAAGTTTGAAAAGAATATTATTTATAAAATATTTCACAAGAAATAATTTTAACACTATCCTATTAACTGGGGATATTTTTCAACGATACTATCCATGACATTTATATGGAAAGATTATGATTATTCTTTGAGGAAAGCTTCATGAAATGTGTTTATATCTCATAGAATAACTATTTTATGATGAGATTATAAATTTTTTCATGATCATGTAGCCCACATATGTATGATTTATCATTTTTTAATTGGTGGGATTTATATATCTCTCTAATATATTGCTTATGCTTTAATACAATGTGAGATTAGGATGAGACAAAAGTTTTTATCCAAATATGAAAATTATTATGACATATAGGTGGTTATTACAAGTCTACCATTTTATGGGAAGTTGGTTATCATTGTCCTTTATATCATGAATGTCATGGTGGTTATCATCGATAAATGTTAAGATTTATATTCTTATCTTATTTTCACTTTCATATGTTATAAAAATACATACGATATATTCTCATGGATCATGATTATTGAGTATAGTTTCCATAATTTTTTCACTCATGTATTATGTAATTCAAAAATTAAGATTCCATGACTCATGTTTTATTATATATGTTCCATTGGTTATGAATATCTTATGGTATGTCCACACACCAGCATAACGTTCACACACATATATAGTTTTCTTATACTCACATATGGTCATTTTTTGACAACTCTTATATTTACTTTTTACTGATTATTTAGGATAATTGAATTATTGTGTTTCCATTTCCCCAGGTTATGATGAATAATATTACATGTGTTATATAGGTATAAGGATCGATGTGAAGAATATTTATGGGTTATGTTGAATATTTATTTGAAAAACATGTTAGTTATATATCTAGTCAGAAAATATAGTAAACTTCTAGGTTCATGGGTATTTATTACTGTAATATATAATGAATAGTCATATAAAATGACATAATATGAATAAATAGTATGTCTGGGTGACCTCAATTAGTTTGGCGGTGAAATATGTTTTCTTCTACAGTTCACTGAATATGTTCTCCTTAAATCAGTCATTATTTTTTATTGATATTAGTACCCTGATCACTAATTATATCCCTTGGTATTCCAAATTTAGATAATATATTAGTTTAATTAAATTCATAAATAATAGAAAAATCATTATTTTTTTGGGGATTTGGACTCTTCCCATTTATAAACACAATCAAATATTTTCAATCAATAATAATACCTATAAGTCATGGTAAAGGGCCCGATAAACTTTATATCCAACATATTAATGATTGAAGAAACATATATGTGCCTTTGAGTGATTTCATTAATTTTTGAAATATGGTCAAATAATTGAAAATTATTTTAGTTTTTCAAAAATATATGGGAATTATTTAAAATTTTAATATAGTATAAACCATATTGTAAAACATTACCATCACTTCTTTGAGTTTCGAAGTGTCATCTACAAGATAGTTTATGACAATAGTTAAGTAAAAACTATACATCTCATTCAGTCAAACACCACCTTATCATTTAGTCAATAATGAATCCCAATTTATATTGATCATAAAACACAAATAATATTTATTGAGAAATATGTATTAGAATTTTGTGTGAAATGAGGTGGTAAGGTATCTGGTTATTAATTAAACTAGTTATCATGTCAATATTCCATGGTACTTATCCTTTAATTAAATGTAGTTTCCAATAAGACATGTTATCATTAATAGGGTTTTGGTTTTAAATTACACCCATTGAAGTGTGGGATAATCTACTTATGTGGTTTACTGTATGGTTTTTTGTTTAACTTTTATCTTTAATTTCAATATCAAATTATTGAATCAATAACATCAATATTAGTAAACATAGATTTCCTTCATTTTTCATCAGTAAAAATATAATTATTGCTTTATTATATAAAAAATTTACTTTAGATCCATGGATATACGATTTTAGTCAATCTAAATAATAAACAATCAAATGAGAATCATTTTCTAGGGTGGTGTAATTTCATTTAAAAGATTCTAATTTCATTAAAGTATAAGAATTAACATTTCAATTCCCTTCAATCATTTATGTTTGGTATAATCCTGTATTATAGTTAAAAGTATCAGATAATAATTTAAAATTGTGTTACCTATTTTATTGTTATATCCTTAGAAGTAATTTCATCCATTTTTAGTTCATTGTATTTTCTTAAAGAATCATAAAAAAATTAACTAATTTATTTTTTTCATGTAAATAATAGAGTGGAAATGAAATCATTCATGAATAATTTATGGATCTCTTGTAAAATTCCACATACCTCAAAAATGATTTATAATTATTAAAATAGGTGGGATATGGAAATATAGAGGGGAATTATATTTTAAATTTATCAGATTCAATTCTATTAGTTGAAATAATATTTCCTCAAAAAAAATTCTTTTTCTACAATGAAATTGAATTTTTCAAACATGATATAAAGGTCATTTTCAATTCATATTTTTTTTAATTTTTGTATATTTAATTTGTAATGAACAAATTAATTCTAAAAAAAGTATAATTATACAAAAATTAATTAAGGAAGTCTTTGATAAAATCTATGAATATTATTAATATAAAAATTTAGAATATACCATGGGAATTAGAAAATCAAAAATGGAATCCATTTTTGTTAAAGGATCCATAAAGATTGGATAATTTGGTTTTCTCTTTATCATTAATAGAAATTATCACATTGAAATATCCTAAAAATCCATCACTGAGGTAGTAATTAGACTTTCGAGATTTGTTTTGACATATGTCCTATTAAGGGTATTCCAAAATAGTTTTTTCTTGCCACTTGATTTAGTTTCTTGATGTTAATGAAAAATCTTCAGGTATTTTATACTCTTAAAGTTATGAGCTCATTATTTTCATTCATAATAGTGGTGAGTCTTTTATTCCTTGTAACAATGTGAAGGATTCATCCCCACATGGATTTATAAAGGTAGTAGATGATACATTCTTCTAAAAATATAAAAAAATGATTTTTCTCTACCTCAATCATAGATTTTTTAGTCTCATTTTATGTTGTCTCATTGGTTTATAATTATTTTAAAATTTATTTTGTGTATAAAAAATTTAGGATAGAGTTTGGGTAACTATTTTAAACTCCATCCAATGGATTACATATATTTTGTTAAAATTTCAATGATTTTGGGCTCTTTGTGCATTTATATATTAAAATTAGTTATTTCTATCAACTTCTAATCATCTATTATGCACACATATTTAAATATTTGTGGAAATGGTTTCAATTCAAGATTTGAAGTTTGTATTCGGGATAATAGTAGCATGAGTACACATACATTATCCATACACAATTCCATTGAAAAAAATGATAAAGCCTTATTTTATTAAAATACATAATAAGATCTATCATGTAATTTAGATTTATCATAATACATTTGTCTTGGTAATGTGATTTTATTATATTCCAATTAATTTTCAAATCTCATCATGTTACCCAATGTCAAAATATCTTTCAAAATATCTTTCCCCATTGGATTAAATGGTTGATTAAAGTTCTTGATTATGAAAAGTGGATTTCTCTATTAGTTACATTTTATCGAATAATTTTTTTAAATGAATTTTGTTTACTCACAATTCAATAGTTAATGTACCTTTATGGACATTGATGATTGTTCTAGATATCATTAAAAATGGACAACCTAAAATGATAGTTAATTTTTTTGGTTCTATATAATTATCCATGTAGAGGACTTATAAGAATATAAGAAAACTCATATTTGGTAATCTCCCAAGGATACCTTCATGAAATATTTCTAGAAATACTATGGCATAATTAGATAATTATTCAACCATTCATGTTGTATTTATCTCACCAATCCATATATATGAGAAAAAGATCCATTTTAATGATAGAAGTTCCAAGATCACATAGAGAGTATGTAAATAATATTTCCCTAATTGTGATAGGAATTGAAATTGACCCTTAACATTTTCCTTTTTTCAGATTGGGTGTGATTAAGGCTGAAAATTCCTCCCTCGGCTATTCTTCTCATTCCATTGAAGTATCCATTTAATTTTACATAGTTTCTCATTTTTCATGAAATATCCTATAATCTATTTAGGGGATAATTTGAAAAAAATGTTAATTTCAATGTTCTTGAACATATCCAGAATTAAATTTTCAATATTCTCTTAATGAATTATATTTTTTAGTTATTCATGATATAAAAAGTAGTGAAATGATTTCCATTTGTTTTAATGGGTTTTCATATTGTGATATTCATTTCTTCCCATCATCTTAAATTTTATCCAACTTTTTCATTGATGTCATTAATGATCCTCATTATTGGTTATATGTATTGATAAAAATCATTAAAAGTATTATTAGTTATCAAATATAAAATAATTTTTTATATATTTTATAATGTTTGAGCTAGTAGTTTCTTAGTATTCTCAGTCATCGTTTCCATTAGACTACCCAACTGTTTTATCAAAATTTCAATTTCAATTTTGAATTCCCTAATTTTTTAGCCTTTTTTTTAATGATAATGTACATTATAACTATAGAAAATTGGATCAATCCTTTTTAAATTTTTGAATTATGGTGGTTGGTATGTTTACCAGTTTAAATGTTTTAAATTTTATTATAATTTTAGAAGTTCATAAAAATATTGTTAAAATTATGTTATGAATTTTTTATATTGATTTTAAAATTAAAATTAGACTTGTATTTACACCCTTGTCTCTATAAAACTCCATAGTTCACAAGATCTAGCCATCATAATGATTCAAATTCGCCTCCATGTATGCTAGAGTTTTTCAACTAGAGGTGATGTCATAAAATGTTAATTTATGAGATAATTATTTCACTATCATTATGATAAATAACTATAAATGAAAAAATATATATATTAAAATAAACATAATAAAAAACAAAGAAAATTCCTTATAAAAAATTATTATTATATAAATACATAAAATTGATTTCCCACATGGATGATCCCATAAAAAAGATAAAAAATGACAAAAATACACACACTGGAACTAATGCCATTACCAGGATTTATTGTAACCTTTGATACCTATTTAGATAGAATATCTTGATCCATTTCATAAAAATTCCATGATATAACAAAGGAAAATATATTTTCACTTGTTAATGAGTTCTCATATAGGGTGTGATCATATAACAATATAGGGTCTCACAATAAACTCCTATTATACACAATCAAAAGACCATGTATGCATGTAGAAGATAAATACCAAAATTTACAAATTCATTAAGTCTGAATGAACTAACTAAGTTTCCATGACACTCTATATGATACATCTGCTTTTCAGGACACCATATACCATCTAAGACACAATTATTCCCTACTATATTTGTATCAGTACCATGCTTTAAACCATTTCTCACTTCAAGTTAGACATAATGTCATGTACCTGAAGACATAATGTAGTGAGTTTCCTATGTCCTGACCAATACTCTCTAATATTAGGGTAACATATCATGAACCCTGACTATCCTTATGACTTGGATGGCCACACAACCAAGGATTGAGCTATATCATCTTTCTTAATGTAGGGTGTGTCCATAACCCACATCACATATTTTATTATGATTTAATCTCATTCATGGTGGTCCATCCTATAATCCTATAACATCACATCAAGAACCCACTCTTACTCATAGAAGTGTGACCACTACCATCACACTCATCGTAAGGCTGAACTATCTCATCTCACTCACGGTGATGCCAAAAGGTCTCATCCCACACTATGTCACTCATAGTCATCATATAATTACTCATATTTTGGACACCATCATACTCATGATGGTCAGGTTGACATTATCGCACTCATAGGGGCTAAGGATTTTGGACACATAACTAGCAAGTGAATCAACATACAACCATAAGAAAATAGAACAAAACATACATGAAATGATATAAAGGGAAAAAATCTCACAACACAAGCTCACCAGTGTAATATGTATCAGAATAACCCTTAATTATTCATCCATGTCATTGTGCATAAAATCTCACATATTATGGATTCCACTTGAGTCCTCCAATTTTTTCGTAGTATATTGTTTCTGATACTATCTAAAGAAAATCACCCCATAAAGACACTAAATCTTATAGGCCCCTCCAAGAGAGACCCGAAGCAAGGATCCAACCCCTAGAAAGTCCCCCAAAACTTCTATAACCTATACCCAAGGATTGTCTAAGCCAACACATTCTTT
Source organism: Viscum album (assembly GCA_963277665.1). Taxonomy (NCBI): domain Eukaryota; kingdom Viridiplantae; phylum Streptophyta; class Magnoliopsida; order Santalales; family Viscaceae; genus Viscum; species Viscum album. Next base: position 1,282,779,613 of record OY728156.1, read on the forward strand.
CCAAACATTATATTAATGGGTGGGATGAAATAAAAAACTCATATTTCCATCCCAATTACATTTCCTAAAAAACTCCCATGACCCTCACATAGGTCTTTTCACACATTTCCTAATAATGATCCCTAAAATCATCTCTATGATGAATACCATCTACATTACTTATGATAAGTCTCATAGGACTTATCCTAATCATATTACACACCAAGATTCTTCTATATCCTTAAGAGGGAGTTCATAACCTCTATTGAGATACAAAACTATTTCTACCATCATCACTTTGAACAAATACCTTCATTTAAATTAATTATCCATAGAGATAAAAAACTATTCTACCCACATCATTACTCAAAACCTGAGTTCTCCCCACAAACTAATATCAACATAGACGACACCCTCAATAGTTGGAGATAGTGTCCCAGATACTCAAAGATACCTAAGATATTAAAGCAACATAAAACAATAATGAGAGGCCTAATTACTTCTCATTTCATTACCTAGGGCACCTGTGATCCATCAAACTAATACCCATACCCCTTAATTTATATAGTAATTCACACTTTTAAATAGACATGCATAAGATTTGGTATCATAAGGACTAACATCCTCGAAAACCGAGTCAAACCCTCCTCATGATCATCTAATCCACATCCAAGACCACAAATACTTATCAATTCCCCCAATAACATATCTTAAAAATGCGTGCCAAATTATTAATTATAATAATTATAGGTAATTATTAAAAATAAATTAATTTTTCATAATTTCTAAAAATACTTACCATGAACTTCCTCTGCAGAAAAAACACCAACGACATCATGTGATCAACCTTCCACAAAATCTTAGGGACTCATCACATGATAGACCCATTATGAACTTATGGTTTCACATTTCTTAAATAAAATAATATCAAACACATATCCTAAATTCTTTTTAAATCATAGGGATATAAAGGAAAAACTGTGAAAATAAAAAAATTAGAAAAATTATAGTAAATTACAATAAACAAATCCAAAATCATTCCCCTATTAGGGGAACAAATTGGGGGATGAAGGGAGGGATAACCAATTGTAAATGGACTATACCAACCCCTATTTACCCTAAAAAACCAATGTATCATATCATATAAAAGGGAGAACTACCCCTAACAAAAAAAGATCCATCCCAAATCCATTCACTGTGCGTAAATGTTTTATTGTGAGAATTACTTATCTATGGATATGTTTAAACAATGAAGGGTTCACAGTGTGAATTACTCAGGTAAGTGGGGTCCTCCCTCATCCAACCCCATTCACAACAAGAACTTCAACTCATGGTGTAAATGGATTCATGTCTTAGGCATTGATAACATATATCTTTTTCATTATTTTTAATCCACCTTTACTAAAAGAATTCATAAGGTGGCCCATGGGTTATAATGTGAATTTACAAAGGTTGCTAAAATTATTATCTTGGGTCACCTGAACCATCATCCAAAACTCGCCTAAGAAATAGAAAAATAAACGAAACTTATTTAGATATCCGAAACCATATCTTACGTATGATCCAACACTGAAATCCCCCATTCAAATCCTAATTCATCAAATAAAAACTTATATAGTTCAAAAAATCCAATTAATAACCAAAATATCATTCTATAAATGATTGGTTCAATTAAAACATCTTTTAATAGGTCTTGTAATCCTTGATAAGTTACTTACAGTCAACTAAAATCAACCCAAACAAACATATATCATCATTTAGTAACTAAACAACTGTGTTACACCCTTTAATGTGAAACACCCTTTTGCTACACAACTTTAACAACCATGAATGGATTGACTAAAATTTGATTTAAATTTATTATTAGACCCCTAGGTCCTTTCAGAAACAACTTTAACAAAACACTTTATGTGGTTCCAATATAAAAGAAATCCAATTATACAGAAAAACTGATGGTCCACACCTATTAAAATTCCACCAAACTATCCTATCATAATTTCCTAACACCATGAGTCATATTATTTCCATTTAACACCCAATATGATGTTTAAACAAAAAAAATGTTTTATTCCTTTGTTTGAAAGCCAAAACTAGTCACAAATGTTATAATCTCACTATGAGAACTGGATCACCACCGATATAACTCACTCTCAAACTACAAAAACATTTTCTTTAGGATGATCCCAATGTGATGACTAAAACTAGAATCACATTTGAATTCCTAATATGTCAATTACCAAGGAACTAGATAAAATCAAATCTTACTGCACATTGGTACAAAAGTTTATCCTCAACTATCCACCCACTTATCTTACTACACCCATTAACATTCTTACAGGAAGGATATTTAGTCATGATTGATATGATATAGCCTACTAGGGGCATCATTGTATTCACTATGAATAACCAAAAAACCTGATTTGTGTGTCACATGCTCAATTGATTATCAATTTAAATTTCATGACATGACTATCCTACTCATAATTCTATTCCAACTAAAACATTGAAATTTCCCATATGATACCTATGAATATTAGAACCCTCCATCATCCAATTGATTTCTTCCTAGCATACTGCTTACCTAAAATCAATCATTGAGCACTAACATGCGCATGTCATGTTATGACACCTCTATAAAAACACCCATATTAATTACCAATACCCTAGGTTTTCATGCCCTAAAGAATCTCTACCCACACTATAATTGTAGAAAAACTCATTTTATCCACAACACAAACAATTTTCAATGAACCCACAAACAATCCAATCAATGATATGTAACTCAATCAGAACAACTTTTACCTAGTTCACATGTGATCTCACATGTTGTGACAATATCCAAAATTAATTCCAACACATATTCACATCATATAGAGGGATCATGATCCATTAATAACCCTCTCGTAGGTTCTCCCTCATGATCATACTAGATATCATCCAAAAGAAATAGTTTCATTCTTATATATAACCAAATTATACACCAATATGGTCTAACCCAGACTAAAAAATTTAACCCATAAACTATGATTTTACTTATATTAGCCTCATAAAACATCCCATGGAATCTCTCTCATTCCAAGGACAACAACATGATCACCCACCACATGGTAATCATCCCCAATACCATGAGTTTCTACCCATAATCCAATCACGAAACACAAAATTAGATCTTGAAAGAATAGTTTCATTCATCTAATCATTTCATCAATCGAAAACATACCCTAATACCAAAATCTATCCAAGTGAAACACATCCCAAATTCCCAATCCATTTACCATTCCTTTCCCAAACCACTTGGTTAAATTAGGTAGAGTTCCTCTAAGAATATAAATGGGAAAAACTCATATTGGTTTTTGTTGAAACATTATGTATCTAAATGTATATCCTTAAGGAAACCCATATATACCCTCAAATAACAAAACATTTATACCATTATCTAATTGACTCACTATGATGGAGTCAATTACCACATTGAATCATGGTGGGTATCAAAAAATCCCTTGATGAAAGGAATATATCAATATAATCAATGTCAGTTACACCATAAGATCCACATGCTATTTCTTGGAAAGGAAGTAAACCATTGTACAACTGAATAGAATTCTACCAACAAGATATATGGGAAAATTGAAAATATTTTTTTTGGTGATAGTGTAAAAAATTAAACCTCTAATTTAAAAAAAACCCATGCAAGTACACACATTTCATGTTAGTCCTACATGCATAATCATGACACCTACAAGATTCCTCTTGCCTCAATGATCTATGATCCAGAACAAAAAAACCATATCAAATACACACATCATAATTGGATCAATATTTATATTATGTCATTTAATAATAATATATCAATACTATCACCATGATAAAGTGGTTATTGTAATGAAAAGGTGTTCATGAAGAACTATTCCGGGGACCATTTCATACATTGACACATCCCTAGATCACTGATCTACCATATCCCCAAATAACAATATAATAGAAATCTCAAATAATAGTTTTTAATTAGTTAGACCTATGCCACATATTATATCCCTAGATAAATTCACCCCATGGCCTCAAGTGTCCCTACCCACCCACCAAATGTTTCCAACCAGTAGTGAGGACCTAAAAAATTAGATGGAGAGAGTATTCCATCAATATCATAACCATAAATAATGATAAATAAAAAACATAAATCCATATCATAGATCTCATAATTAAAAACAAAATGATAGTAAAATATCAAAACATTGATGTTATAAAAAACATACCACCGGTATTATCCTTGGCCAATTCCCATTTGAAAATAATCTAAAAGACCAAAATCAAGAAACTATTTGTTATTCTATCCCCAGGTATCATCATAATCAAGGATACCCATTGAGATTCCCTAGCCCAATCTTGAGAATGACATATGCCCCAATCTAAAATAATTACTAAGGTCTGCACACACTCAAGAGTTACAATATAGGTGTCAACATATAACTTAGTAGGGTATCACAATATACAATTATTTTATATCATCATATATATTTTTTCATTAATGAAGAAAATAAATAAAAAAAAATTATTTCAGAGACATCATTATCTTACAAGGTTGTCACAATACTCGATGATATATACACGACCATAAATATAATACTTATTAACTAAACCAACATGATACCTGACAATACCTACATTGGTTCTATACGAGAAACTAGTAGTTATCCTAGTTCACACATTCTGACATATACCAAAATACTTAGGGTAGAACTTCACGCATGTTTCAAGTTATACTCTCCCAGAGTAGGGTCCCATACCATAAATCATACCAATCCCTCAAGAAGGGAATGTGTCACCCTATAAATTGACATAAAAATTCACATTCATGATTTTGTGTCTCCATAAATCATAGTACAAATCATCCTAGGGATCTATATCACTCATGCAAGTCCTTATTTGAATCGAGTCATGTCACATTCTAGAACACATATAAGTCAAATCTGTAAAACCATTACCATCTCACTCATGGGAGGGATTTTCCATATCACTCCACTCTTGGTGATGAAAACATGTATTATACCACATCATCTTACTCATGGTAAAATAATGCATTGATAAAAATGTATTATTATCCCTCATCACTATCTAGATAATTCTATTTCAAACATTTTGGGAAAATATATGGGGACCCAATATCCACATTATAATGTACCATGTAACATGGGAACACACACTATCACACACATGAAACCAAACACATGGAACAAAGCTCCCCACATAAGATTAATGGCTCAAATGCCCCCATCTTGTCCCTTATATATCCAATCATTTCAATGAACATCAAATATCACCAATATTGGAATCCATTATGGTCCACCAAACCCATAATTATATCAAATCATTGAAAAATTCTCAAGATCATCACCAAATGATGACACCCCAATCTGTAGGCTCCTCTAAACCAAACCCCAATTTCCTAACCAACCTCATTAAATCCCTCAAACACTCATGGTAACACTATATGGAGACCGTCTCAAGACAACATGTTCAACCGAGCCCCATCCTCAATAGAAAATATCCAGTTTCTAATTAAAATAATACTGGAATCCTAATGGGAAGTCATAAAATACTATTATTATCCCCACCCAGACTCACAACACATCCCGCAAGGCATATCGATCAATTAATCTCCTAGAAGAAACTACTCTCCATCAGAAACCACTAGTCCTAGAGGACATGTCACAATATCCTCACATAAAAATACCCTCATCTAGTCCCAGGTCGTAGTTTTTAACCCCTAACAAGAGAAAAATCAATCTCACCCATTATCAATTATCCCCACAAACTTTATGAATGAGCACTATCCTTAGGGAAACTAACCCAACCTACCTAGATAACTACATATAACCTAGGAAATACTTAGTATCTCATGGTAACTCAGTAAAATTCCTCATCCCTTGCTGTTATAGTCTCTATATGATACCAAGATAAAGAAATTTTTTACCAAGAATTTGATGTCAAACTCCATCCTATTAGATTTACACATGAAACCCTCATACCATAATCCTATTACATATACCCATGTAATCATGCTGGAATTTATTCTAATAAATTGACAAGAATTTGATTTCGTATTGTAAGGTTCACCAAACTCAAACAGGGAATTAAAAATTCACTAAGATCTAATGAGCCTCTTACAAGCCCATTAAGCCTTACCCACATCCCTATACAATAATATCAGGTCGATAATGACTAATTATCAATTATAATAAATGTTCTTAATTTTTCAATGTAAATTAAAAATTCATAATCTATTTAAAACATACCACACACTTTCCCTACACCAAAATATCAGCTGACATCAAGAAATTAGACTACAGGGAATCTTATAAAAATCTTGCATGAATTCCACATAATTCCAAAATGATTTTAAAATTCCTGAGTGAAATATTCACCAAACCCAAGTCCAAATCTTTCAATAATTAGATTGAAATTTAGGTGAATAAAAAATGGAAAAAAATTGGTTATCTTGCCTTGAATATTTTTTAAATGAATTTCAAATTATTCCATACAAATGGGAATCAAAGGATAAATGAAAAGAGATAAAATTATATTGAAATGTATTATCTTGACCCAAATTTCCCAAAAAAAATCAAAAGAACCTCAATAAAAAGGAACTTCCCAAATCTAAAAAAGATACACTAAGTAACACCTCTAGGAATTAAGAGATGGTTCATGATGTGAATCAATTAACACTCGTCATATTCATACCATTAAACTCTATTTAATGGTGTGAATTCCTCATGTAAGAGATTAACTCCCTCAACAAACCCCATTCTAGATGTGAAAATGAAATCATGGATCAAATGATTTGGTATGAGAGTTATTTTACTTATAAATCCCATTCATTGAATAATCACATATTCGCTATAATAATTCATTTGGTGAACCTTGGATCATGGAGTGATGTACTATAGGAAAATGAAATTCATCTGTTGGGTCTCCTGAATCTTCCATCAATGATCTCATGAGAAATCCAATAACAAAAATGGACACACTACATATCCAAAAAATATCTTAGATATATTCAAACACATCGATCAATAATTTGAATATAATTCATAAAAATACCACAAATCAAAACCAAAATATGAAATAAAATCTCAAAAAATAAACTTATAAATATATAGTTAGTTATATTGGGTTTATGTTTCTATCCATAATAGTGAAGTATTAATTGGATCTGTTGATAAGCAGTAACAGAACTTTTAACCTCCTTCACTAAAATACAATTTCTAGTGTAATGATTTTGAGAGAAAAGGCCACATAAATTAACAAGTATTGGATCATAATTAGATTACTTAAGATCCATTTTTCCTAGGATTATTTAAATTTATTCAATCATACATTCAAATGAATGAATTTTATAGATACTACTATTTGATGAAATCTAATATATATGCATATTTATAACCTAATTTTAGATTTTTGAAATTGTATTTATTTTTCTATTAACATACAGAAGCGTTTTTTTAATTAGTACCACACTAGATGATGTATAAAGAATGATTCTATCTTGGTTAAGTAATCCTTAGAAAAAATCCAATTGGAAGTGATGTACCCACTTGGGTCAGTTTGGAAAGGTTTTATATTGTGTTTCTAATATATTATAGTAAAAGTATATTATCTCACTAAACATTTTTTTTATATATTTCATTCACCAAGGATGTTTTACTAGAAGTTGGAAAGAATATTTAAAGGAAATTCATGTAAATTTTATACTAGGTTTTAACATATCCAAAAATTTCATTGCATAAACATTATTGGGATTTAATGTCTTTTAAAATAGAAATTTTATTCGCTTTACTTGTTTTTCAGTTAAACCCACCATATTTAATATTGAATAATCATTGTTAAAATTATTGATGTTCACATTTGGATTTTTCCCTATCAGAATATTATACATTTGAAAAAGTTATTTTAGTCCCATTTTCATATCCAAATTATAAATAAGGGTATATAATTTAGTTACCCAGATTAATAATGTGTGATGCATACAAATCTATTATGGATTTTAGAGATTTTTTTGATTATTTTTTAAACATTTTAATTATTTTTTAACTGATTATATGAATACAATTTAATCATTTTTTGTATGTTTTTTATCTACATTTATTTTTTCTATAACACTAGATTGAAGTTTTATTTATGTATTTCTGTAATGTGGGAACAATTAGTTAGTGTGAGAGGTGTTTATAAAATTTATATTTGTTGTTTTGTGTTTGGAAACTAGAACCCATTCCCTAAAAATGGAATTATTTGATATGATAATATTTTACTCAACATCAAATATCTAAGTGGTTTACCAAAATTTTTGAATCCTAAGTAATGAAATATTGTGAACCAAAAATCTTCTCCAATGGATAATGAAATTTTATGTTTTTCATAGTGTTAAATGTTTAAAGGATTTTTTTGTTTAAATTATGTGTAGTGTATGAAATAGTTTAATTTTAGAATATTTCAAGAAATGGATGAACAATTTATATAAGGGTATTAGAGATAAATTAATGCTATCATAATTTAAAATGATGATTTATTTTCCTATTTTTGGATAATTAAAGGAGATGATCATGAATATAGCAATAATAGTTTTATGAAATGATATTTATTTCATTATTATCATTTTTTAAAGTTTAATATCATTCTTATTTAAACGTAATTTTTTTGTGAAATAACCCATTTAATCCAACCGAAGGATCATATATAGTTTCTAAAGAAAATCCCAGTTGGGTAATCATTATATGAAGTAATCATGAATGGGTAATTGTCTTACCACTATAATTTTATCTATCTGTAAACACTTAACTACTCAATCACCCATCATCTTTAATATATTCAGAAAATTGAGTGTAGAAAGAGAATGATATTATAAAAAACCAGCGAAAAACCTAATGTTTATGGTAACACACAATAATAAAAACACTCTTAAAAAATAAATAACAATCAGTAAAATAAAAGTAACCTGAAATATGAATTAAAAAACATGCACTATAAAGATCTCCCCAAATAGATAAATCATTAGTGATTGATTTTTCCTCTATGTGAGGGATCATATACAGACCCATCAAGAAAATTACAATAAAAATTACAAAGTAACAGAAATATAAAATGAACTAAAATACTACATTGGTGATGGAGTATCCCAACATATAAGATCCATACCTTTTAAACTATCCTTTTTTCAATGAGATACTCTAGAATATATCCATGTTAAATGTGAGATCCCTCTTTGAATTCATGAGTGAAGTCCAAACTCCAATGAGATTAATAAAAATTCATATAACTTGGTTTATACTCTACCTAACCAATTCATTGCTTAATTTATTGATTTAGTTAGACAAGGTGAAATAATATATTTCATTAACCCCCTTACTCAATGACTTATTTTATCACCACAATCTCATATATCCATGAATATTTATATTCTATTTTCTTTCATTGAACATGTTTTTTTAAACACATCCTGAGTGTTTTGGAGCTATAAAAACTCAAATATATTGAGCATGGTGTCTCACTTATATAACTAAATGAATTCTTAATTTTGTTCCTTAAGAATAAATTATCACTAACAAAACATTTTAAGTATCTTTAAATCCCATTGGAATAGAAAATTACTCCCAATACAACTCCCTCTAGATTAGATAAGAGTCAAAATGAATCATTCATTTATTATTGCATTTATTTTGGAGTGTGAACAAATCCTTTGGGCCATAGGTGGGTCCTATTGTTTCAATCATATCATCTTCATGTGATATTGGTCATGTTTTCTTATGTACATAAACTTCTTCTATCAGAATATTAGACTCATCCATAGTGTGGAGAGAATTTCATTGATTTATTAATCTGGGATGGATGTATACATTAAAATGTGTGATAAATGCGGTTCACATTGTCATTTTATATATTATTTAAGTTAGTAAATAATCCTTGGTGTTTCAACCCCATTTCATTGAAGCTGGTATAGTGCTAGTAATAATTAATTGAATTTTTATAAATGAAATTCCCATTGTGATTGAATACAAATATCTATTAAGAAATGTGTTTATAGAAAACACATGAACTTATTTGGCTATAACCTATAATATTTAAAATATGATTATACGTCATTGCTATTGATAATATATCAAATTAACAACAATCATATGATTAGTATGTCACTAATAGAAAATAAGTGTTTAACAGTGCTAGGATTTATCTGTGCTAAAATAGTTCTGATAAAGGGAGGTCATTATTAGTGCTAAAAAAGAACTTATAAAGGAGGTCCTTTATGAAAATTAATAAAAAACATTGATAAAGGGGGACCTTTATCAAATATCGTAAAAACGTATTGATAATACAGTTCCCTTTTACATTGTTAAGGAAAAAGAACTAATAAATGGGGATTTTATCAGTGATAGTAAAAAAATCATTAATAAAGGGATGCCTTTATCAATGCAAGTAAACAATCACTGATTAAGGGGGGGGGGATTTATAATCACTCTTTTTACTAGAACTAATAAAGTTTATATTTCATTAAAAAATTCTTTTAATAGAAATAATATATAAATATATAAATATATTTATATTGATATATATATGCTATTTTTTAAAATATATTGTAAAAAGGAAAAATATGCATTTACACATAATATATATGATATTTATTAATAAATAACTTATAAAATAATTAAAAAATTATAATAATTAATAATTTAGTAATTATTAATGAGTAATAGACATTTAATAACAATTGTATGACATAAAAATTAAATGAATTAATGAACGGTCTAAGATAAGTTGAAAACATGAAATGAACTTAAAACGGAAATAACTTTTGATCTAGGTGTTCTTTGGGAATAGACAGAAATAAAATCAAATACTACAAGTAGATATACTCCAGGGGTATAATGGGGAACCATAGTAATCAACATTTTGAGGTAAAAAATGCCAAGATGTCTTCTAAAATTCAGTTTTTATTCTTGATATCCCCATTTTTTAACATTTAATGTAATTTCAACTTCATTTAAGAGGGTCTTTAGTCCCTTTTCAATGGAAATGGAATTTATTCCTAGGTCTTACATTTATATTCATATTATGGTTTACAAATTTTATTGTTTATCATAATATAGAATCATTTATAGCTAAATATATGAATATTTTCTTAAATTTACTTATAATAAATCAATTATATAAACACATATTAACATATAAATGTATTTTTAAATATAAAAACCACATGAAAATAAATATTTATCAGTCAAGTCATTTTAAAAAATACATATCCAATTTTTTTACCATATAAAAATTCATTAATGTTTATAAATACAACTATATAAGAAAATGATTATATATAAACATGTGTGTGTCAATAAACAAATATATATTTATGTGTATATTCTAATATATGTAAATAAATTTGTATATATGAAAATAATTATGTTTGTATGTGAGAAATATAAATTATTACTTGTGTGTGTAAATATGTGGATATGTGTCTATGTCTCAATATTCCGTGTACATCAAATATAAATGAATTTTATATAAATATATAACTATCATTAAATATATTATATAAATTAATTTATTGTAAACCTCTATGAATATATATATATATATATATATATTTTTATATGAAAATATTTTTACACATTAATAAACACACACATATAATTATATTATAATATATGTAAATAAATATTAATATATACTACATTTAAATAATTATATATATATATATATCATACACCCAATCATACTCAAAGAATAAAATATTTTTAAAAATTATTTTAAAATAATTATATATGTATATGAATAATAAATATGTTTGTAAATATTTAAAAATAAATAAAAATAACATAATATATAATAAAATACTGTAGGGAACTGGTAAGAAGATCCAATTTTTTAATAGAGGTCGCATAATAAAATACGAGTACATGTGGGTGGGTGAGAAGCATTCAAGGGATAATTAAGAGGGGTATCAATCACTGAGGAAGGGTAATGCTGTTGGGAAGTCAGTTGGATCATTGAGAAATGGGGTTTCAAGTGCTGAGAAAGGGTATAATAAAACCCATTTTTTCAATTTTTATCAAGGCTAAAAAAGAGTTTTGATAAAGGTTGCCTTTATCAGTACTAAAATAGCACTGATTAAGGGTCCTTTATTATCAAAAAAAGAAATGATAAAGGGTCCCTTTATCATTACTTTTTCTAGCATTGATCACCTTTTTACATTGATTTGGTAGTCAATTATTTTTTAGTGCTGTTAAAATCCTATTATCAGTGCTGTTAAATTTCATATTTAATGTTTTGTGTATTAGGGGTTAATAGAAACTCATATTGACACAGAAAAAATAAGTGATGACCTCAAATTATAGGATGATTCCATATGAAGCCCATTTATTAGAGCTTCCAAGATAGATACCATCTCTAATATTTTACCTCAACCAATACCATGGAAATATTCAACAACTAAAGCATGAAGAAAATTGTTTATGGGAGAAGCTCAATCTCATCAAGCTCACAACTCAATCTGTCTTCGTTGAACAGCCCCAGGAAAATCAGACTATCACACACCTTAACCATATATAATATGCTGATGTAATGAAGGGATATGTATATCAACCCTAACAATATTATTATTCTTATATTATATTCTATAAAATATTGATTATATTTATCCTGTATTGTTTTTATGTTGAATATTATTATATAATGGGTTTGATAGAAATTATATTTCAGTATGACAAAACTGAAATTTTAATATTGGGTAATATTAAATTTCAATTAAGACATGCCTTTGATGAATTATTTAACATTTTAAATTATTGAAAATTTAATAAAATATCATAATTAAATAGTATATATTAAATATATATGATAGTATAATCTTATGAATTGAAAATATAATTTTTATAATGATCAAAAAAATTTATTCTAAAAAAAATTAAATAAAAAATTATTTTTATATAAAATTTTTATTTATTCAATTTATAGAATTATTATGATAAGTTATATATTTTTTTGAATCATCTTTTCCAAAATTATACAACAGTAATTTTTTCTTAATGTTTTGTGATAGTTGAACATTTTTTTCAAAATTAAATACTTTATTAACATAATTTAAGTAATATGACATCATAATGACCCAAAAGTTATGTATTATGTTTCATGAAATATATCCAGGACCAAATATACATTTACCTATTTAAATAGTGAATTTTTCTATATGATTGAAAATTAAACAAACCCTTTCTAAATCGTCCATAACCTATATTATATTTTAAAGTATTAAAATAAATTCCTTGTAAGCACAACCCAATTATCCAACACTAGTGGTATTATTTTAATGTAATTGGTTTATGGAATTATAAAATAATTAAAAAACTACTCTTTTGAAGAAGCCCTGGGAAAAACCATAGGAATTTTTGTGGTTTCAATTACTTTTTTGTATAGATTTCAAAACCTAATTTTGGAAAACAATAAAAAACTTCCCTATTTTTTCCGATATAAACCACCCCAAGATCCCATTAATATTCCTTAAAAACCTTATAGCATGACTATAATCTGTGTTCTCCTCTCTATATCCCTCCCACGGTGCCCTAAAACTCTCAAAAAGCACCCCAAGCTTTTGGAACACCCTCTCATGGTAAGGGATCTATCTCTATTGTTTTCCCTTCAAGAACCATATTTATAATAATACTTTTTTAATTTCAATTGTCTATGTTTTGATGAATTTATAAACACCCCTTTATTGTAAATTTTTTTTAAGAATGAGATATCATTTATCCCATCTTGTTATGAACATTGTAATTTTTTTTCCATTTTGAAATAAATGGATCCCCTCATTGTCATTTTTATTGAAGATCCTTATAAATGAAATGAATCTTTTGATTCAGTTTTTATTTATTGGATATGGTTTTCTACATCCATATTAATATCTTTATGATTTAAATGTAATGATAGACTCCTTTAACTCTCATTAATTTTTACCATGATTCATTATGTATAACCATTATGCTGCTGGAATTATCCTGTGATTATTCCATGCCAAACATTTTTATTACAAATACCATCATCATTTATATTAAAGGGTACTCAATTTCACATAAATATCCTTATTTTATTAAGTAATTAAATATATGTATTAGAAATATCTATGTAATATTATTAAATGTATAGAAATATAATCCTCTACTTAATGATATATATGGTACTCTACATGATATAAAAACGATGGGTGCACCCAAAATTATATTTCCTTCCAATGCATTAGGTAATGATTTAGTCTCATTATAAAATATATATATTATTATGGAGTAAACCTAATCTATTATAGGACCTTTACACCATTTTATGATTTCTTTGTGATTATCCATGACTTATTTTTATGATGACATGTTATATTTTTTATCAATATTCCCATGTTGCCTTTATGATATAACGATGTATCATTCATTATAGTTCAAGATTATCATTCTCAACCCTTTTATGTTCTATTTATGTTCCTATTAAAAAACATGAAATAATTTCAGCATGTTATTATCTATTTAATCCATTTCCAGGATTTATGTCTCAACCCTTTATTATGTATGTACATAGGTTATCAAGTGTAGTTTTAAATGATAAATGAAATTTTATGAGCATGTTAAGTGATTTTTCAATACTGTTGTTGTATCCATGTATCATGTTGATGTTATATGTATCTAATATCTCAAATAATCTGGCGTTCTCAATCATCTAGGTTGTACTTTGAGATTTTATTTAATATTTAATGAAATATAATATATTAAAATAGTGGTTGTTATAATTTGTATCAAATGAATGTTTTTTTATTTTTGGGATTAGGAATAAAAAAATATGTTAATTCATAGGGAAAATAGCATGCATAGGAATACATCACTAAATTTTGTTAAAGTATATATTAATTGGTTTCCAAGAAATTACATCTATGTCTGGATTCTATAAGTGGATGTGGTTCTGGAATAAATGTTAATAGTTTGAACCACCTCAAAAATAGTGTGGTGAAATATACTAGATAATAAACTAGTGAAGACAAAATTCCATAAAAAACACTTGGTTTTACACTCCTAGAGGATATGATTCGATAAATTCACAAGCTCATTATAAACAAATATTAAGGGAAAAAAGCCTATGTTATTTTATATCATGAAATCTATAATCAATAACATATAATGAAGACTAGAAATTCTTGGGTTAAAAAATGTCATTTATGAGTTATCCCTTTAATTTTTATAGTTTCCTTCTTATGTGTTTAATAATTTAAAAATTATAATCCCTAATTTTATCATTGATCTAGTCAATTTCTAGAAATAGGGGGAATTGAGTCAACAACCAATGTGAGGGTAAATGTGAAAACATCCCAAATGAGATATCCAAATTGATGGGATCCAAAATCATTAAATTCATAAAAATACACTCTCAATTAACTCAATTATTGAAATAAAACCTAAATCCACGGGAAATTCAAAATCTCCCTAACAAATATTAAGTTTCAATTGGGACCTTTATAAAAAAGGCCTATGAAATTCAATGGATCAACTCATCAATTTTTTTTGAAATGGATCAACTAAAATGAAAATATTTTCTCTATTCATAAATTATTTGGGCATGATATGGTCATTCTTAATATTTATTAATCTATGGAATGTATTGAATATTTAATAAGAGGTTAATAACTGCACCTGAACTAACATTTCCCTCCACTTAGGAAGGATTTTTGATCTAAAATGATGAATCCAAAGAGGTATTCAGTAGTATACTCATGAAAAAGGTCAAGTGATAGCCTATACCTCATGATAACAAAATATTTATGTGTAGAAATACTAATATCAAGATTTAGAATTGACTATAGTTATCTTTGTATTGATTATTTGGTAACATTACATATATGGGAAGAAGTTTGATATATTTAGACCATAAAATCTTAATCTATTTATTCAAAGAAGAGGAGATTAATATGCTCTAATAGATATGGTTAGAGATAATCAATTAGTATGATTATTTAATCCATTACCATCCTAGGAAACAAAAAAAAGTGTAAAATGCTCTAAGTAGAAAGGATCCTGCAACTCTTTCCATGATGAGAATTTTAAGGGGTCCAATATTAATTGATATATTGAGGATAGATATTATAATAATAATAGGATATTCATTCAATTTTCACAAAATAACTGCTGAAATATCTATCGTTGAGAAAACATGGAGGATCAGAAAGATGATGAGTTTCTATAGAAGAAGGTAGAGAATATTCTAGAGTTCAAAATTTCTAAATATGTAATTATAATGTTTATAACATAGATATGTATACCATAAAAACATGAATTGAAGATATACCTTCTGTATGATGTGAAAATATCATCACTCTCAATTCATCTAGGAATCATTGTGATGTATAGTGATTTGAAGAAATATTTCTAGAGGGATAACATCAAGAGAGGGATTGCATTGTTTTTCTTGATGCTTAGTACACTAGAAAGTTAAATAAGAATGATATAAGTCTAAGGGTATGATGAAACCATTCCTTATATGAGAATGTAAAATGGAATATTTAGTAATGGATTTTATCATAAGAATACCCAATAAATCTAAAGGCAATAAATCCAACTGGGTGGTAGTTGATCAACATATTATGTCATTGCATTTTGCTAATATAGAAGAAGACATATCTCTTAAAAAAATAACTAAGATATACATGATGGATTTGGTAAGTATAAATGAAGTTCCACTAAAAATTTTATTTTATTTAGATCTAAGTTTTAACATTAGGTTTTGGAGAATCCTTCAGCAATCGTTGAATACAATATTGAGCTTTAACAATGCTTTTCATCTTCTAATGGATGGACAGTCAGAAATTACTTCTCAAACACCATAGAATATGCTATGATCACATTAAACTAATTTATATGGATGTTGGGATGAAAAAAATCCCCTAGTGGAGTTCAAATATAGAAATAATTCCATTCTATCATTAAAATGGAACCTTATGAAGCTCTTTATGGGAAGAGGAGTTGTAATTCTGTATACTGGGATTATTTTATAGAGTAGAAGATTACAAGACTTGATATTTTCCAAGAAATTGAAGTGAAGGATCAAACCATTAAACATCACATGATTTCCTTGAATATATTTCAGAAATGATTTGCAGAAAATAACCGATACGATCTAGAGATTTAGATCAGTGATAAAGTTTTACATTATACATCTCTATAGAAGAAATTCATGAGATTTGGGAAGAAGGGAAGGATTTTTCCAAGATATATTGACCCCTTTGAGTTAATTTATTGTATAGGATTAGTGGTAAATCTACCAGAACTCCTACCTAATACATCTCTTGAACATGATGTGTTTCATGTATCGATATTAAAAAACTAAATACAAGACCCATCACATTTATTGAATCTAGATTTGGTACCATTATAGAATATTATTTCATATAAGGATCATCTTGTGAAGATCATAGATCTTAGAAAAAAATTTCTATGAAATTTTACAACTCAGTTGGTCAATGTGTCATGACATAACCATAAGTTTGAAGAAAAAAGATTCGAACTTTTGGAGGTGATGAAACTGATACACCCTCATTTATAGTGTATGAAATGAATATTTTAAGGAAAAAGAAATTTTAAGGGGGAATAATTTGATGACCTGAAATTTTATAAATTAAATTCCTATTGTGATTGAATCAAATACCATATTATGTAATGTTGTAATAGATAAACACACACATATTTATTTATATCCTATCAGATTTAAAATAACATTTAAATATATTAATATTGATTATATATATGTGGAAATGTTATCAAATGATTATAATGTATTAAGGGTTATGAAAGTGTACTATTGACACAGACAGAAGAAGCAATGTACTCAATCTGCAGGAGCATACCCTATAACTCCAATTTATCAGAGCATCATAAGGAGATTGAATTTCTAGTATTTTCCATTGACCCATCCCAATAAAAAATTCAACAAATAAATAATGATTAAAACCATTTATGGGATAAAATCAAGATCATCGAGATCCTAACCCAAACCATGTTCTCCATAACACCTTAAGAAAATCACACCATTTCACACCATACCCATAGGGTGTTTTTAGCTATAATAAAGAGAAATAAATCAGGAAAATAATAGTATGAATATGTATATTTTCTTTATAATAAAATAATTAGTATATTTATTCCATATTTTATTACATTGTAAATGAGTAAGTAATGAGTTTGATAAAAATTATATTTTAATGCAATAAAACTTGAATTGAAATCTGGGTAATAGTAAATTTCAATTAAGACATTATTTTTTAAGAAGTAATGAATAATTGAAATAAATTTTCTTTTAATTAAATAGTACTCTTAAATAGTTTATATGTAATAAAAATTGTAATATAATTTGACAATGTGAAAATGTAAATTTTTATGTGTCAAAAAACTATTATTGTCTAAAATACCATTATTTTTCCATAACTTGTGATTTTGATTTAAAATTGAACTTTATCTTATTTATATAATTAATATGGTAAATTAAATATTATATTTTGATTGAGTATTCTGAAATTATCCAATGGTGAGTTGTTATAATTTTCTAAGATAGTAAAACTTTTGGGACAAAATTAAATAAGTATATGAAATTCATATTGACATTATATTATCCAAAAAGTGATGTAATATCTTTCCTAAAATTTATACACAATCAAAAATATATTTATGCTTAAAAATATATTTTTTTGTGTTTCTTGATTAATTTTATAAACCCTTTGTGAATCCTTCAAAATATATTTTATATTTTATGGTTTTAAAATTAATTCATATTAAACATGACTCATTTCCACATAACCAAGGAAATTATTTTAATTTGATCAGTTCATATACTTATAAAATAATAAAAAACACCGATATTTGGTCAAAGAAATGGGAAAAACCATATGATGTATTATTGTTTTGATTACATTATTTTATATAGTCAAAAACAAATGTTTAGAAAATAATAAAGAACTATACTCTCATTTACAATATAAACCTACCAAATATCTCATTCCAATTAATTAAATATCCTTGGAGAATGAATATACTCATAAATTTACTCTCTAAATCTCTCCCAATGTACCCCAAGGATCTCAAAAATCTTCTCCTAATCTTTTAGAAACACAATCTAAAAGTAGGAGATCTCCCACAATTCCTTTCCTTTCAAGAGACTTCTTTGTAATTTTCCTTTTGAATATAAATTTTTTACATTTTATCACATTTATAAGTATACCCTTATTGTCTAATTTATTTTGTGATTATGAGATATCATTTACCCCTCTCTTTATTCCATTTACCTAAGCCTCTACCAGGCCCAAACTAATGGATCCTCTACTTCCCCTCTTTATTCAAGAACCTTCTTTATGAAATGATTATTATATTTCAATTAATATTGATGGGATATGATTTTAAACATTAATATTTTGTCCATTATCGGTTTCAATTAATGAGTGACTAATTACACTCTCATTACTCCCTCCCATGATTCTTTATGTACCACTGTTATGCTGCAAAAATTATCCTATGAGTTTCCATTCCAAACATTTATATTGAGAATACCATCACCATTTCCATTCAAGGGTCCTCCACTAGAATATATTATCCTTTATTTATTGGGTAATTCTTATTATTGAGTCCAAAATACATAATCATGAGATTAAATTGAAGGAAATATTATCATATTTTGAATAATCTGTGCAAAACACTTATGCATGTACATGATATAAAAATTATGGGTGTGCCCAGAATTATATATCCCTATAATTAATTGGGTAATGTTTTAGTATCATGATATTTCATTTATGTGATTAGAGAGTAATAATAATCCTTTTGGAAAATTTTTTTCACCATGTTATGATGCCTTGGAATCTATCCTTGAAATATGTTTATGATTTCCAGTTTTATATTTTTTCCACATTGTCAGGTGTCCTTTATGGTATCATATTATATCATGCCTCATTGTTCAAGATAATGACTATCACCCCTTTTATGTTCCATTAAAGTTCCTATATAATATCTTGTAATATGTGCATCAAGTTATTCTTTTTTATTACCTAACTGGGATTTAAGGCTCAACGCTTTCTTATATATATCCCCAAGTTATCCTATGAAGTTTTAAATGAGCTATGGAATAATAAAAGAATGTTATGGTTGTTTTTAATAACATTTTTGTATACATTTATTAAGTTGTTTTTATATGTACATAATATCCTAAATACACAAGGCTAATTTATCTTATGGTTTTCTCTAAGTGTGCTTAAATGTAATAAATCATGAAATATAATGTATTAAAAAGTGTTTTCATATTTTATGTTGATGTTTCATCCACTAAGGATAAGATTTAGTCTCACATTATAGAGTTTATAACTATATTGGGGTGACATCATACTATATGTATCTAATGTGGAGATCCATTATCCCATGCGTGTCCTGATTTCGTAATGCAATACAATGACTGCCTTCAGATGTCACATTTGGATCCCACACATTGTTTTCTTGAGTAGTTGGCATAGTCTTATGATATAAAAAATAAGAATATAGTAGTATCCTGATGAAACCTCAATCTATGATGAAAAATAAATATCCTCTAAAAATATATTGCATTGATCGGTTCTGATTGACTATCCTCTAGTAGTCCTACAACTTCTATTAACTTTTAAAACAATGATGTGGGAAATATTATCAAAATCCAATGAAATAATAGGGTATACTGACTAAAAATGAATTATTGTTCCTAGATAATGTGAAGGAATAAAATGAGTGTATTATAAACTATATATGATGAATTATTTTCATTTATAAATACTCCAAAGACATTTATGGTGGAATGATACAGTTACATTCTTGAGGGAGAGACACATAAGTGGTGGAAGATAACTATGAGAAAGAAATTTCATGATTATTTAACATGGTTCATATTATTTAAAATAAAAATTAAATAGTTATATTTATAAATACTTAAGATGAAGAAAGATATTTTAATCATTTATTTAAAATAATAGAACATTGTAGTACTATAGTATATAACCTATCTTGTGTTGTGGGTTCACATTTTATATGATCTAACCACTAATAATAATGTTTTGGTTTAAATTTTTAGTATGGTGTTTCTACCTATAGATAAACCAATGGTAATCTTATTTTTATAATCCCATATAAAATGGGTTTATGAATAAATCATTTATGGAAGTGTGAGACATAATGGATTTCTATAGAAAAAGTAGTTTATTTAAAAAAACTATAAGGAAATATAGTTTTTTATAATATATTTTTAATAAAAATTAAATTTTGGAGTATAAAATGAATACAAAAAATAATAATTTTTTTGACTGGTTTCCTATTTATTAATAATATTTTTGACAAAATCATGATGGAATGATCATGAAATGAAAATTGTATGAGAATATTTTGTAAGTGCTGGAGATTATAATTACTTACCTATAAAATTTATACCTTGATGTTTATATTGATATTATGTTCAATTATTTTGTTAATAGAAATACTTAATCATTTATTAGAGATAGATCATAGTAAATTAAAGGAAGATATAAAGGTTTTATTGTTAGAGGATGGTGAATGGGTATGTTTTTCTATTTTATTATATTCATTATCACATGTTTTTATTTTTTAGTATTGGAAGTTTTAAAACTCACTAGGAGGTTTCACATATGGGAATGTCATATTTTTAAATAATATTTTAATTTTAGATTTATGTTGATTTTATTCAAGGAATCATATTTACATAATTTTTTGGTATCCATAAACACAAGTTTATATCCTTTGGTAATCTTAGAGCATGTTATTGGTTATATGAGAGACTATATTTGGAATTATGTTTTTTATATTGGAATTAAATTATATGAAAAGTAAAAAAATGAATAATTTTATTGTATGTATTAATGAAAGAATCAAAATAATGATATTTATGTATAGATGAAAATATGAAGATATAAAATATCAAATGTGGTAGGGTTGAAAAAACATATCTATAAAGAAACTAATGAAGTCAAAATTTATTAAAATATTATATATTGATGGTATTATTTGTTATAAAAGAAAAAAATAAAAAAAATAAATTTTTAAATGTTATGGTATTACTAAAATATATTTTAATGATAAAAGAAATCACATACTTTCAAGACATAAAATTTCATCAATATAACAAGTAAAAATTTATATATCAAAATATATATTCCAATGAATTATTGAAGATGATTGTAATTTGTGAGAGTAAAACTATTTCATGTCCCCTCATTATTGATACAAATCATTAATGTAAATATATTTGGAATTTCTTTTTAACCAATATGCGACTGCCGGATAATTGGTTTTTTTCTTTAATTGATAAAAACAAGTGCCATCATAGTTTGTGAATCATATTTGCTTTCAAATTTTCATAGTGATCCATATGAAGAACAAATCATAGAAGTCAAAAGGATAATCATACAATTAAATATAACTCTTGATATAAGTTTTTTATATATACAAGGGTAAAATATATTTTAGGGAATTTTGTAATGAATATTTTCATGAAGTTGTAATTAATAGAAAATCTATTAGTGACTTGGAGATTTTATAGTAGATACACTATTGTAGGATTTATAATCAGAAATAGATTGAGTAAACATGTTATTTTAATGGAATTAGAATATATTAAAAATATAAAGTCCTATACAAAAATAATTTGGAAAAATAAACACTTTTTAGATATTTATAAATATGAAAAGATTTAATTGATAGAAATATGTGAAAAAAATATAAAAATTTAATAAAGTGTATGTGATAATAATATTTTAAAAAAATTGGGATTAAATACTTTGTTTCTAATGAATAGTTTGAGAAATTTTTTTAAAATTTTAGGATATTATAAAATCTTATCAAGTAGATGATATTTTAAAAAACCCAACTAGTAATACCAATTTTTGAGTGGAATTAGTTGGATTATAATGTTTAACTGCCTATATCAACATGAAAGGGTTGTATATATTCTATTTGACTATATGTTTTTAATACATATAGAATTTATTTATATATATGGTTTTCCTTATAATATTACCAATTTGGATTAATATTAATGTGGGATAAATTTTGAAAAATATAAAAGGATGAGAAAACATCAAATGTGCTGCATTGAAGTAGGTGGAGATATAATCAATGAGAAATTTTTACCAATTAGATAAAATATGTGTAAATATTTATTTTTGTAGGATTTTAATTTTAATTAATATATTTTTCAAATCCCATGGGTATAATTATATATACTATATTTTTGAATTGATAGTTTTTCAAGTAGTGTTAGTTTAAATAAATGATATTTATTGATCTTTTTAAATGAAATCTAGCCTCCATAAAATTACATACATAATAATTACATCATTTTATATTAATATTCAATACACCCCGAAAGGATATATTCCATATAAATATAATGGTTTGGTTTCTATAAATACTAGATACCAAATTATATTATTTCATGAAATACATTCAACATGTCCAAAAAAATATTATAATATAGTACACTTTTTAATCACACCCTACTTAAAAACATTCATGACAACCTAGGGAAAGGAAATATAACAAAGGGTAAATATTATATTCTCTATAAGTGTAAATTTGGAGATATCAACTAGTTATCATATAAAGGAATAATAAGGGAATAAGGGTATGAGAAATATTATCTTAATATTTTAAATGCATACCCAAAAATTTATAAATGATAATCATAGAATAAGGCCTTGGGAGTTCATAAGAAAAGAATCATTGACGAATCAAAGACAATGATCCATGAGATCATATCATAAGTATAATAACATGTCATAGAGATTCAAATAACAAGTATGGAATTTTCAAACAAATTGAATTTATATGTAAAAGCTACCCACTAAGAGATCTATCACATGTTATTATTTGGATAACCACCAATATATCTACTTTGGGCCTGGGTTAGTCTCTTTTGTACATTCCCTAGGGATTGGGATAACCTCTCATATACCCTTTGAGCTCATTAACATTAATCATTAACCAATTTGGTATAGGGATTAAATAGTCCCACCCATCACCTAATCACAATATATATATATATATATATATATATATATATATATATATTCCACAATATCATGAAAATATTTATCATTTCATCAAGCATAACCCATGGAAAATAAAAAAATTTCATCAAAATTTCATAATCATATTCAATAATCATATAGAAGAATATATAAAACTTATATAATTGGATTACATAACATGTAAATTTTATAAAATATAAAATGATCTTATTATTAATAAAAATACTATGAAAAGATCATTGGAAAATTTCTAGAGGAAAAAACCCTTTCCATTTTGAAATTACTTAATTAAAATCATTAAAATTACAAAATATTAAGAAAAATGGTTTTTTGGATAAGAAAAATTTAAAATTTAAAATATTTATTCAATGAAAATATTTTTAATGATAGAGGGAAAATATATTTCTGTAGTATACATCAAGGAAATGATTTTGTTCATACCATAAGTAAAAAATACAATGTTTCAAAAACTAAAAAAAAGATTCCTTTTAAAATATTTATTATAATGTAAAAAATAGTTAAAAAACACTTTAGTAAATCATTTTAGAATAATAAAAATATATTTGTAAACATTTTTATGAAAATATGGACATGTAATAAAAATAATCCTAGCCGAAGAGAGAAATAATGTCGGTTTTCTTTAAAAGAATTGTTTTAGGATAACAAGAACACAACGAGATAAAAATGGAATGAAAAATTTTAATCTATATAAATAACTATAGGGGATTAAAATAAAACATATTTGTGTGAGTTAGTTAATATAATTTCTTTATAGGAAATTTAATTATAAATTATATTGATAAAAAGTAATACTGTAACATAAAATGATTGCTCTAGTAACTTTTGAATAATAATGACAATGAAAGGAATAAAATAAACTGAAAATTTAAGTTCCATGAATATACAGAGTTTCATGATATAATGTATCAAATGGAAATTATATACACTACTTGAATGAAATAACTTGTTATCATTATAAATGTATAAAAAATGAGATGAGAAATAATTACCTCAAGTCCTTATTGCTTCACATAAACTCTAACATCACATATAATAAATTGAAAATTATTATGAATCAATAAAATAACCATATTAAAACTTATAATATCATAAATGGTATATTTATATCCTCTTTTCATGATATCATTAACAACCTTTCATTATCTCCATTAATTCATGTGTTAACTTCGTCATAATTCATATATGTTGTGATTTGAATGTTATGGTCCGTACATATTGATCATGGTGAATTCATATATTTAATTTTAGTCATGATATTATTATCATATATATTACCTATAAAATTATTTTGAATATTCCATAAAATGTAGAGATATAAAAAATATTACACCATTCATAGAGATAGTAGTCTGTATATATGGATGAAGGATGTTTTCATTTTCTAATAAAAAATACTATAATAATAAGAAATATTTATTATTTAATAATAATTATTATATCATAAATGTTATATATAATTATCAAAATCATCAATTTATTGATCAATTTGTGGTGGTGATAGAAAATGATTCATATCGCTATATGAAGGTGGTAGTCTATATATAGAGATGTGTGATACTTTCATTTCCCATTTGATAAAAAGGAGTATAAAATTGGCTATAAAATATTCATATTTATATCCCAGAATATATAGGATACTATATTCATGATTTAATTATGTATGAAAAAAATATTGAGTAATTATAAAAAATAAACATTTAAATTGGTTGGAAAGATAATTAATTTTTATCACATTAATAATTTTAAGATTTTGTTAGTGTTAGAATATAATATCAAAAAAAGAATAAATATTGGATGGTTTTTTGGTAGGTATATATATTGAGCTAAAGGGATAAAGGTTTTTAAATATGGGAGGATATAAGGTTTCCTTTTATAATAAATGGAAGGGATGAAAGGTTTTAGGGCCCGCAACGGAAGCCAGTGGTTTAGGGATTTTAAATTTTTTTTCGGTGGGACAACAGAACTTGTCATCACTGACGATCTGAGCCTCGAATAGGTCCGAGTATCTCGCTTAAATTATAAGGATCAAAAAATAAAAAATTAAAATGTACCTGTTTAAAATTCGAACATACGGTCGACTATAACTTGTCGATGGAGATCGTTGCTTTAAGGATCCAAATCAGAAACCCTCTAGATCATCCACACATGCTTTAAAAACCCGCAAGAGTGTCGATTGTTGAATTCCAGGTTCTAGTACAGAGATCCGATAGTGCTTTCGATGTCCCGACGGTCATCGTGTCGAGATGCCTTCGATGCTAAAGATAGATCTTGATATGAGCTTCTTAGATCGAGGGATTCTCTCCCTAGAGAGAGGGAGGAGAGAGAGGATATAAATTTTAATTCCATAAAAGTGAATGAATAGTGCTTAGCCACACATGTGAGGGATCCTCCTCTTATATTTATAGTGGAGTTGATAAATACCCGGTTGGGTTCCCCGACCCCTATTTATTTCAACATCCACTAAATAAATAATTTTGACGAGCTAAATTACGTTAATATTATTTATTATTTTATCACATACATGTATTACATATAAAATATATTACTTCATAAAAATCAATCCATTTAACTTGACTGGATGTCCCGCTTTATATTAAAGAAACATTGAATATTAAAATAATATTTGTTTGATTATTATTTTATCATATTTACAAAACATGTAAATATATTAAATAAATTCAATCTGAAATATTCATATCTGGAATATTAAGGAATTTATTTAATTCTTTTGGGGGTTGTTAACTTGGACAATACTTGGACCCCGTGGTGGGGCCCACCATGTCCATATACATATTCGAATAAATAGGGAAGATTCTTGAATACTCTCTTGTGTGTGACCATCTAGGACCTTATCTCAATAGTAGTGAATAAAATACACATACCCATAGTGAATTCTAGAAACCCATCATGGCCTCTAAATAGATAAGGACCGTCATAACAATGACAACCAACCTACGAACAATGAATGTGTACTATAATCGATTTGTCTTAAAATATCTCATAAATAAGAACACGCACTTCTATCATCATCCTTTCTTAATTTATTATTTGTTGATCTATCCTGATGGATTTACCTATGTACTATTTCCGCCAATGACCTATGAAGGAAGCACCATCCTGATCAACCAGTCATGAGATATACAACTTCCTGAACTTGGAAGCGACAAATAATTTCTTGACCATTCAACTAATGTCATACCACCAACGACGCACCCAACACAGGCTACCTCACTATTTTTTCAATAGCATGGTTTTTCCTTGTATCAAAGTACACACTCAAATGATTCACATTGGTAATAGTGCCAAGTCATGAGACCAATACACATATCCATAGACATGAATGACTAATGACATCTAAAACATGTGGTGTTTCTATTGGTGGGTCTGTCCTCATGATCTCACTACTAGAGATCACCAAGTACGGACTTCATTAGAAGAAGTCTCAATGCTTATGAGCCTCCAGCACCTGATAGTCAAACATGTACTATGTCCAGTCAGTAAGATGAATATAGACTATAGAACATATATTTAAAATCAATGTCACAGTATCTCATAGTTCTCATTCCAACATGGGATCATCTATAACCTCTCGACATGAAAATTAACCTTTGAATAATACCATTATAATAGTGGATGCAGAAAAAGTCTACACTATATTGTTAAGATAAAAAATGTATAACTAATTGTACACACAATATGGTAATGAAAATTATTGCATAGTTGAGTCCAAGGAACCCACTATTTCTACACTCCCACTTGAACTAGAGCCAACTTTCTAACTAAAATTTTTAGCTACTCACATGATGAAGATAATGCTTCCACTGAGTTATGAATTTAACTGCTGGGCTACCACATTTTCACTATGTGACATATCTGCTATATGAGACCTCATCTCCTTGTGTAAAACTTCTCAAGATTAGGTATCCCCGAGTATATCACTTTTGTCAATGGTCATAACATGACCAATTGGATAGTAAGAATATCCTAATTTACATTATGATAATACTTTTGTCACTAGGTGTGATTCCAAGAACTAGAACAAATTTTTGCAATTGACAACTGCCTCTTAACCGCCTTAGAAGCTGCAACATACTCGGTATTTGTAGATATAGCTACCAATAGAATTGATGAGTTTGACTCACTAATTGCCTTAACCTAACTACGATACTAGATAAAATTTATCTAATGATTACTAGTTTCTGTCCCAAAAAAAACTAGTATACCTTCTTTCTCTGTATACTAGGTGCATATCATTTGTACTCGCTGAAGTACAATATGATAGTTCTGATTGCATCACATGTAGTGTTCCTGAATATAATCAATATCTTCTTACTATAAAGTATATATTGGCATTATCAATTCTTGTATATAACATGGAATACATGATTGATCCATCACTGAAGTGTATGATACTAAATTCATAAAATTAATCTCTTCCCATGTTCCAAACATGTCAACCTAGAGATATTAAGCCATGTAACATTGACAATAATTTTAAACTTGAATTATTCAAACTAGTATTTTTCAATACAATGTCACTTTATGTACAATTGAATAGGCCTAATAAACTGTTAGTTCTACCTCAGTAGATCCCATTCCCCAGAACATAGTTTTCTACTTTAAGTCAATCATTAGAGAAT
This sequence comes from Viscum album, assembly GCA_963277665.1. Taxonomy (NCBI): domain Eukaryota; kingdom Viridiplantae; phylum Streptophyta; class Magnoliopsida; order Santalales; family Viscaceae; genus Viscum; species Viscum album. The sequence continues at coordinate 1,282,808,368 of OY728156.1, forward strand.
TACTTTTAACCTGGGCATATCTAACTATAAGACCGAGATCTGTTTTCCATATGTTTCCGAACATATTTTTCTTGGAAAACATTGGTGATCTAATTAGAATTTAGTAAACACAATACAAATATTCAATTTAAATGAATGACCTGTTATATTTTTTCTTACTTTAATCTAGAAATGGATTTCAGTAACTTGCAACCTGCATTGACATTCAATGGTGTCATCATCCCGTTCTAGTTGCGTCATATAGACACATTCCATGAAATATGATCATGAATTCCAATAACCAATTTAATGAATATTGTGGTTATCTATGACAAGTAAAATTCTAATGGATTTAGGAATATCGACTTCGTATATCCAATCGAGACTTACAGGTACTAGGCTTGTACCATTCATGTATCATCTCATTTGAATACCCACCATAGTATTCAATTTATAATCCCCTTTTGAATTTGATAGATGGAATCCATTATTAAATTTTTAATTGTATTTTCAATATTTTCTATACCAAGTAATACTTACTTGTTGGATTTATTATTCTTAATGAATAATGTATCACTGGCCGTGGTGAAATCAAAACCATCGCCAAGGTTTTTACTCTTCCTAGGCAGTATGTGTCAATGGAACCTTCCTATTCCAGATGAATTTGGGGAACTTGTTCCTATTCCAACCATTTGGGCTTCTTGATCATTGTCTAAACCCAATTCAATATTGATCCCACTATCTATAATAGAGATGTGAAACCTTATAAAGAAATGTAGTTTATCACTTGACCACAACTTTTCCATCTTAGGGATTTAGGTAATATCTTATGCAACATTATGATATTTAATTAGACATAACATGTGTCTATCTTGATGTGAGTTTTTCATGACTTAACAAACTATTTTCATACTAACACAAGTTATATGACATAATGGACAATAATCATACTATGAATCATATTATAACCATTTATCATTTATTATTTGTCAAATTGGTTTTAGGATTTCACCGTTATTTTCAAATCCCGTCATGAAATATAATGGATGTTTCTGTAACTTGCAAAATTGATAATCCATACATCATAACTCTGATGTATTAAATGTGCCTTTAGGAATTTCTCCACAATAATTTTTGTTATTAAATATTAATATGTAAGACTCATCATTGATCATCCTTAAGAACTTCCATATTATGATGTAGATAAGGAAACATGCGTTCATGAATTACTCCACGCTACCTTATCATGATCGACGATTGTTTGGTCAAGATATTCATCAACATGCCGATCCAAAGAAACTCATATCTTTTGACCATGCATATAATTCCCTCATATATTCCTTAATGACTTAAGGGAATATTATGAATTATATTTATCTCTACCTTTCTTTTGGAATAGTCACACTCTCTTGTTGAACTAACCCCGGAAGTATTGGGGCATACCTTTATTTCTAAAGGTTTCATTGTCTAAACTAAAGATGACAATAATACCAAATGTGTTTATCTATTTTGAGCCAAAATACCAAAGTGGGTATATTATTGACGTCCAATTTTAGTTTCACTTGACAAAGTATCATCTTTCCACAACTAGATAAGTCTTACATTTTTATATTCATCACTTAATACCTATGATTCAACTACCAATGAACAATTTTTTGAATATGTTACAACAAACAACATTCATTAAAAAACATGGAATAATGTTTTGTTATGTCCAAAAGGGCATGCGAGATAAATGTTTTGGTTATACTCAACCACTTGTTCAACTAGAATCATTCACATTGAAAATAGAAGTAATTTATTTCTCTCTAATGACATAAGAATCAACCTTTCTCAACTACATGGAGAAGTCACTTTACTCATAGTAATGTTTTTCTAGATACTTGGTTACTTTATTTAAGTACATATATTTGAAAATCATATTGTATTGAATACCCTAGAAGTATGTGAGAAAACAATACTTTTATTTGATTAATATAAACTAAACGAGAAGCAGGTACTTTCTTCTTGTATTTTAGTTCACTGTGTTTTTAAACATAAATAAATTTATTACAATAAGAAATAAAAACAAAATCTTGTTAAATAGAAAAAATCTTTTCATTGAATTAAATTATTAAGGTGCCTTTGGAGAAACTTATCATAGGCCTTTTTGCTTTTCCTTTCAACATATTCACCTTAAGAACAAAATACGGAGCAATCTTTAATATTCTTATTTCGTGGAGAATGTTTCCTAAAAGGTAAAGAAGTGATTACCATATACAATTCATTTTTATCCATAAATGAAACTAGAGTAATTGGGTTTAAAAGGTATTATAATGGGATGAAATGAAAGATTGTGAAATCCCTTTCACCTTACAAAAAGTGAGTGAAATCATCACATTCATATCTTGCTTCACTTTCTCCTCAGAAACTTCTTGGAGATGAGACTAAATGTAACATCATCCATGTACTAATGTAGTGACAAAAAATAACATCAGATGTTGATGATAGCATTATGATAGAACCATCATAAGCTTGATATAGGAGTCTCCTATAAGCAATTTTACACCCTCACTTCTTGAGGTGGCTTAACAGGTTGGGACACAAGCACCTTGAATTTTTGTTATAGAAGTAATGTACACAAGAGACTATAATATACCTATAATTTCATGCTTGTTTGGACATTAAAATTTTCAATTATTTATCATAGTTTTATTGTGGTATTAATTTTAATTCTTTACAAATAACTTTAGCATATTAGTACTATTATGCTGATTACCGAATGTGACATTACTGATTATATTAATCATTAAATGTCCCCCACTATTTTTATCAAATTATAAGAACCCTAAATACTAGAATCAGAATACTATTGAGTATTCTAGTGGAAAGGATCCCAGAACCTCCCTCATATTCTAAAATCTATGGCTACTCCACTACTCGGAGGGTCCAAGGTAAAATTTTGGCTGGCCATCAGCATTAACTCATGGTTCTTTGACCTTTTGAGTGAATTCCCAGCTTCAAAAATCATTTATTGATTTACTCAGTGTTTTCTATAAAATTACATCAAGATAGATATGGCTATTAATTCGCTGCCATTTTAGTTATGTCAACTGATCACCCTAATAAGAACTCCCCGGTAGTAAGAGGTTCCCTCAGGTATGGCATAACCAACACCCCAAACACCCGGTTTTGTTAAAACATGAATAACGAAAGGCCGTAGTGACTAAATATTAATTTTAGGGCCTTGTGTTTTTATCTTGATGAATGTGATCCTTTTCTATTAAACTTGTTCATCTATGATGTCATACTCACAACTGAATTTTAATATAAAAACATATGCCACTTCTTTTTGCATTTTAATATATATTATTTTATTTATTTTTCCACTCTTCTAAAATGCATAAAATAACAAATAAATGTATCAAGGTAAACCACTACCTGACTGTTCTTGAGCATCTAAATGACTTAAGGGCATCGTACCTGAGTCAAAGCTTGACTCATAATGCAGCTTTCCCCCATCTTATATTTTTTCTTCTCTTCTGAAGTATTACCTCATCTTGGTAAGGTCCACATCACGTCTTGCATCATTTTTTATAGCAAACACTACCTCATCATGGTAGGGTCCATGTCGATCATTGTCTTCATATGAAGTACAAAAATACTTGTACACATGTGAGGGTAACTAGTGTGATAAATGTACATAAAGAAAATTGGGTACACATGCCCTTATACATTTCAACTGAAAATAAAGTTGATGCATAGACTATCTATTTAATTAATTACAATCCTTGCACACAGTTAAATAATTAATTAAATAAATTCAACATATAAGGGTTGGTGTTCAAGACCAATAGATGGGTAAAAAAATGTGAGATAAAATTAAAATGGATTAATTTAAGTATGAAGGTTATATAGTTAAATTAAATTAGTTAAATAATTCAAATAACATAATTAAATATCAGTCCAAAAATTAATTTAATTTTTATGCCAAAAATTAAAATAATTAATAAATTTAATTTAATTGAAAAATCAAATGAATTTATATCCTCGAGTATTAAAATAATTAATGAAACATAATTTTAAATAATTTAATTTAGATACTAAAATTCAATTAAATAAATCAATTTATTTTTATTAATTTAATTTTTTGGTACCTCAAAGTCCCTTTCCAGGCATGTACGGGTCTGGTCAAACTCGCGAAAGTCCATTCCAGGCCGTGTAGGGCCAATTTGAGTCAGACTGATGCACCCAAACCCATTATATGTTGGGAATGTCAGCCCAGATTACATCGGTGACAAATATGCTCTGTGTGAAAATCTTGCAGGAAAAATAATGGATTACCTCCCTGTCTGGTATGGCTCCGCTGGGCTGTATGACACCAGAATATAGTGAGGATAGCGGCCTTGGAAGGCCTGGTTGAGAGCGAAGGAGAGGCTGGTCCTCCACACCGATACGTGGTCACCTGTTGCCTCACTGTGGTCCTACGAAGAGAGCGACACCCAGCGACGAAAGTTGAGGGAGGTTGGGAACTGGTCGAGGCAGCATCTAGGTGAGGCAGAAGCCAGCTAATTGCGGGCTAGTGTGGAAGGAGGGTGGACACCTCTTAGTGTGTGGCCTAAATTTTCCCAGAGCAAATATAAGGGTTTTCTAGGCCACAGGTTGTAGTTGGGAGGCCTATTGAGGAGGGTGTCGATCCAGGCAGGAGGTGGAGACCTACTCCGACTGGATCCAGGTTGTAGATAGAATGTCGTGCGTCCGGCCAGTGGTGGAATGAGTCCCCAGCAGCTGAGGGCATGTGCTGATAGGAATTTGGGAAGACTGGGTGGAGCACACCTCTGAGTGTGGCGCTCAGGCAGGAGGCCTCCTTGATTGGAGGTGGACACCGAGTCTGGGAAGGAAGGATGATGATAGCTGGGTGGATGTAGCGTGGGGACTGGGAGGAGGCGGAGAGAGGATCAACCTTTAGAGGGTATGCTAGCGCTACGGGTTGCGACTCCTGCACTTCCTGGTTCAGCATCCCAAGGAAGAAAACAGGGGGTCTACAGACCCCTAGTTTTTTTGTTTCTTCTTTCCTTTAGGTGCTAGCCTCCCTTTCTTCTAAACCCTATTGGGTTTTTATTTAATCTTTAAGACTTTCTTTTGAAGTCTTTTCCACCTCTTTTTTTTGAATTTCAGAATTTTTATGTCTTTCCCCCTTCCCATTTTTTTTATTAAGTCACCTTCCTTTTTTTTAAAGTCAATTCATCCTCCAAAAAATTTCCACAGAAGAAAAAAAATCTATAGTCTACTTATCATTTTAATTTAGTAAAAATAAAATGATTATAATAAAATAATAATTTACTATTATTATATTATTATAATAATGAAATAAATATTATTATAATAATAAAATTATAATGAAAATTATTGAATTTTTCCTAATAATATTAATCATATCTAACAAATGATCTAAACCTGATGATCCTTCAAAAAGAAAAAAATCAATACCCATGATCAAACCGAAAAAGCGATCAAATCTGAAAATTTAAATTCTCCATAACTTGGTCGTTCAAGATTGGATAGACGTGTTGTTTGAACCAATGATACTAGTTTCAAACCCTCTACTTAATGTAATAGAAATTTAATTTTATAGGCTCAGAAAATTTTCGTGATTCCTCTGATACGACTGAATGGTTCTAGGGCCCACATGGGATGCCAGTGGGCCGAGGATTTTAAAATTTTCATCAACGAGATGATGAAACTTTTCTTTGATGACGATCCAATCCCTGGATAATTCTTATGGTCTTGCTTAAATTAAAATGAGATCATAATAAAAATGAATACCTAACCATTTAAAATATGAAGCTGCGGTCGAAAGAAAATAGTTGATAGTGATATTTGCTTGAAGGATCCCAATTAGAAACCCTCTAGATCATCCCCACACACTTAAAAAACTAGTGGGAGCGTCGATCATTGGCTATTGGGTTCTAGAACGTAGTTCCAATATAATTTCAACATCCTGAAGATCACAACATCGATATGCCTTTGATGATGATGAGAGATCTTGATCCGAGCTTCTTGGATCGAGAGCTTCTCTCTCAAGCGAGCAAGAGGAGAGAGAGGCTCCCAAATTTCATTCCATGAAAGTGAATGAATAGTTATTATCCACACATGTGAGAGAGCCTCCTATTATATTTATAGTGGAGTTTATAAATACCTGGTTGGGTTCCCCGAACCCTGTTTATTTCAACATCCACTAAATAAATAATTTTGATGAACTAAACTGCATCAATATTATTTTTATTTTATCACATACTTTTAATATATATAAAATATACTATGTGATAAAAAATGAGCCATTTAACTCTAATTGGTGTCCCACATTATATTAAACAAACTTGGAATATTAAAATAATATTCGTTCGAATAATGTTTACTCAAATTTAATAAACTTGTAAATAAATTAATTAAATTCAATCTCAAATATTCATAACTTGAATATCAATGAATTTATTTAATTTTTTAGTGATCGATAACATGAAAAACACTTAGACCCCGTGGTGGGGCCCACCATGTCTATATACCTATTTGACTGAATGAGGAAGATTCTTGAATACGCTATCGTGAGTGACCCTCTAGGCCCTTATATCGACAGCAGTGAATAAAATACATAGACCAAGAGTGGATTCTAGAAACCCATCATTGCCCCTAAAGATATAAGGATTTTCATAGCAATGAAAACCAACCTATAAACACTAACAGTGTACTATAATCTCTTTGTCTTTAAATATCCTAGAAAATAGGACATACACTTGTGTCATCATCCTTTTCTTGTTTTATAATTTGTTGATCTATCCAGATGGATTTAGATTTGTTCTTATTTAGACAAAGACATAAGAAGGAAGCACCATCCTAATCAACCAGTCCTAAGATATACAACTTCCTGAACTTGGAAGTGACTAATCTTTTCTTGACCATTCAACCAATATCATACCACCAACGATGCACCCAAGACAAGCTACCCCACCATGATTTCAATAACGTGGTTTATCCATGCATCATAGTACGCAATCAAATGATACACATTGGTAATATTTCAGGTTAGGAGACAAATACACATGTTCGTAGATATGAATGACCAATGACACTCAATAACGTGTTGTTCCTATTGACAGGTCTTTCCTCATGATTTCACTACTCGTGCTCACCAAGTTCAACGATTATGATCCCCCAGCACATGATAGTCAAAAATATACTATGTACTGTCAGTAATATGTATCTAGACTATAGAAAATTTATTTACAATCAATTTCATAGTATCTCAAGGTTCTTAATATAGAGTAGAATCTACTATAACCTCTCGACGTGACAATTAACCTTTGAACATTTCCATTATAATAGTGGATGCAAAAAAGGGTCACACTAATTTGTTAAGATGAAATCATGTATAACTAACTATGCACATGATATGATAATCTAAATTAATTCATATTTGGGTCTAGGGAATGCACCATTTCAATACAGGACACAAAAAAAATTATAAATAAGTGTGAAATAATATGAAGTCACTTCTATAGAAAATAGATAAGATATCAAATCTAGGATAATATAATGTTGAAATATCTTCAATAATTAAGATTTAGAGATTATTAGAGTCATTTTTACCATAATATCTTAGTTTAACCACATTCTTTAAATTTTTTTAAACAGAAATATTGTCATTTTATTTTATAATTTTTAATATTCATTATAACCAAAAATTGAAAATGGACTCATTAAAAAATTTGGAAATTATGATTCCAACTATGGAATAAAATGTTCTAAATTTAATTCCATATTTTTAAAAAATTAATTTCAAAATAAATATGCATATCAGAATGAAAACCTATTTTTAGAAAAAAAATGTATATTTAGACATAAAACTAAATTTACATTTATTTTCTACTATGTAATATTTATTAGATGAATGTTAAGAATTTTTATTGATTATATATTCTTAAAATCATTATAATCCTTAATAAATACTTATTTAATTAATTTATAAATAGAATAACACTCTAGAGACATAATATCATATTTATTAAATGTAACTCCTTTACCTATATATTATTTCATCTTAATTCTTAACTATAAGTTATCTACTTTTTGAATAATTATTTATAAATTACCAATAAATTTCATTAAAATTAATTTTTAATATTGATTAGTAGATATACTTAAATGTATTCATAACACCCACAAAAATAAATTTCTTTAAGAAAATTGGGATTTAAATAATGAAATAAATTTAAAAAAATTAATTATTAAATTCATTTGAATTAATATATAAATTTGAATTATGGAAAACATATATATTTATATTTTTATAATTTTTTAATCTTGTTCATATCCTCATATCTATGGATGATGTTAAAAACGCCATAATATTCCATGGATCATTTAATATCATGGTTTTTTGTAAAGAAAGTTTTAAATTAATTAAAATTTATTTCAAAAGAAAACATATAAACTGTTAGGGTGTAATCTATTATCATAGTTAAAATATTCTTCCATGAAAATTACATGAAATGTTTATAAACTTTTATGGATACTTCTTCCTCATCAAATACTCATGTTCCCAATATTGATTTTTACAAAATCAGGATCAGGGTACATTGAGTATTGTGATGCTTTAGGATCTGGGTTCAGATGTGTTCTTATACAGGGAGATCATATTGGTGGTTATGGCTCATATAAGTTACTATTACAAGAGAATAACAACCCAAAAAATGATTTCTTGTCAGATTATATATTCAATGATTTGAATACTTTATTCCATTACCTCTTCGGTGAGAATTTATAGTTTTTATGAATCATAAGATCCCGAATCATACATTATCATAATGACGGTTGAATATGAGATAAAGAAGATGCATTGAGTATCTAAAAATGTTTAAAATTGACATGTGGTAGACACCGGTTAAATTAAATTCATTAGAGGATTCACCAAGACAAACTCATATACTCATTTCAAAAATAGAGGCATTAGAATAGTGGATCTGATGTTAATGATAGTTGACATACTCTTGTTTGGGGAATACCGAAGCGATGTTGCAGTTTTATTCTAAAGAACTTTTTTCCTTGATTTGGCAGAGTTGGTTAGAGAGGCATTGAGTTATAATTCAGATTGTGTTTCTATGATGTTAAAAACCAATGGTGGGGGAGACCATTGATGGATGAAAAATGGATGGGATTTCAGTATTATGGTTTCAAGATCATATGGTCATACTTATGGATTGTTTGGGAAAAATTCTTTAAGAATATTACCATTTGATATTGGATGTTCATTAATGAATACATGAGAAGAATAATGCAATGAACAAAATGTTTTTGTGGTGGGAATGAATAGAAATGTTGTTGAGTTTTCTTTGTGTTTCCTCACTTGTCAGTAGGTTAAGAGAGATCATCGATGATGAGTATGTATGTTTCAGTCATTACTGATTCTCATTTGGAAATGGAAGAAAATAGACATGAATTTTGTAACTGGTCTTCTGAAAATGGTTCAGAAACATGATTCCATATGAGAGATAGTATACTATCTCACAAAGTTTTCTCATTTCATCCTTTTTAATGACTAACATATGGTGTATGAATTTTCTAAATTTTGTATCCAGGAAGTGGTGAAGAGGCATGGAGTACCAATTTCAATAGTATCAGATCAAGATCCAAGTTATACCTCTCATATCTAGAAATCGTTACAACAGACCATTGTGAATCAATTGAGTATGTGTATGATGTATCTCCCTCAAACAGATTGAAAATATGAAAGGTTGATAAAAACATTGGAAGGCATGCTTTAGGATTGTGTAATGGATTTTTTTCTTCAAGGGATGAGCAAATTCTATTATTAGAGTTCTTTTATAAAAAATGTTACCAAGCCTCAATACATGTAGATTCTTTTGAAGTAGTTTATGGGAATAATTATTTTTATTTACTTTGTTGGGTGGAAATAGGTGAGAGTTTAATGAATGGGTTTTGGTTTCTCTAAGAGATAGCTGAGAAGATCTAGTTGGTCAAGAAATAGTTGGAGACATCCCAGAGTCTTCTAAAATCATTTGTAGATCATCATTGATAGCTATTATCATTCGAGTTGAGTGATATTTTATTCTTGATAATTTATCCAAGGCATGGGAATCATAATTTTGAAAATATGGGAATGTTATTTTCTCGATACATAGGCCATTTTGAGATACTGGAATTTGTTGGTGAGGGGTAATATCAGTTGGAACTTCCACCACTATTCAGTTCAATGCATAAATTGTCTCATTCTTCATGGGTTCATATGAAATTACATATAGTTTATATAAAAGAAAAAGTATTATGTAGGAGAATCATATTTATAGTGTGGGTTTTAAAGAAACATTTCATGATTCAAGAAACATTTCATGATTCAAGAAAAAACCTAGGAATGGGAAAAGGGAATAGATGAACAATGTCCCGAGATTTTTCCAAACAGTGGTGGATTTCTACATTCTGGGGATTGAAAGGAAAATGGTGGGGAGAATTTAGCACCACCAATATCAATTATGTAACCATTTAATTATTTATTTTTAGTATTTTAAGTGTTTAGGTGATGTTTGGGATGGTTTGGAGGACTTTTTGATTATTTTGGGGATTTTCTAGGGATTCACAGTTTGATCCTGGATAGTATAAACCATGAAACTCTTACATAAAACTATAAAAAGTGAGGTAGTGGGATCTATAGAGGCATAAGGTTAGGCATATGGTTTGGCCAAAATATGAGTCTAACTATATAGAAACATTTCATTTGTGTAAAGTGTAATTTTCATGTTTAGAACATAGATTTCCTAGTCACATTCCCTAACCAAGAATGAATGAAAGTTAGATAAAAAATAGTGATTCTAACTTGTTTTTTCTCCTTAATGGAATGTTTTCCCTCTCAGTCAGCCCAAAATAGATTTCCTCTCTACCAAATGGATATGGATAAAATTCCACTTGATGTGGGAGTGATCTGTTGGAAAATGTTATTGCAATGAAGGGATGATTTCATGGTAATTCCCCATTCATGGTGGGGTTTCTTAAATATATTCTTCTTCCCTTAATTATATTCATAGATCTAGTACTTTTTGGATAGATCTATAATATCAGATACTAATCATGATATGATTTTGCTATTTTGATTTTAGGGAATGATATCCATGTGTGTTATTGGAGTTTCAACCTGATTTTGTATAATAACTCATTTCATTCATTGTTTTCTCTATAGTTTTTAATGTTGGTGGTTTCACTCTCAGATCTTATTGTTTAGACAAGATGACATGATTTAAAATTGATTAAATTACATATAATTTATTTTGAAATTATTGTGAAAATATTTATAGAAATATTATATAGCGATGGTTTTTGAAATTATGGAATTTTGAAGAAAAATAATTTTTTAATGATTTTAAAATGATGATTTTAAATATGGTTGTTTGGTTTGATTCATGGAAATTTTTATATTGAATTTTTTTAAATAGTTTTTTTATTGAAGTGGTTTTGGAAAAATTGGCTTGGAATGATTTTGGTATAATTTATTTTCATGTGTTCATTTTCATTGATGAGACCCAATGGAAGGGGCGAGTTCCATTGGTGCACTGGTATATGATTACCTTGTGATTTCTTGTAAGATCAATGGGATATCACTCAAGAGTATGTAACTATCACCTGGGCATGCATGTGTGGATTTATAGTTTTTAATGGTTTATACCTAATGAATTTGTGAAATGGTTTGGAAGAATTGGTATGTTATTTTATATGGAAAATGTTTTGTTGTGAAAATGTATTGGATTGATATAACATATTTTGAAGTATTTTATATAAATTATTTTATATAAATATTTTTTGTAAATGATTTATCTTAGTATTTCATATTGGTGTGAGTTGGGAAATCATTTGGGGAAAGCCTACTGTATTTTATTACTCACCCCTACATAGGACCTTTGGTGTGTTTAAAGATACTTTTTATTGGGTTACAGGTAATGGAAAGTTATCTCATTTCATTTGTGACTTTATAGGATAACTTGGGAACAGTTTTTGGAGATGGATATTGGATAATGTTTGGATGTTTGTAGTTATTTCATTAGAGTATTCAATTTGTTGGTTTTTTCGTCCCTTTTTTACTCTAGTATTGGTTTTTTCCACATTGTACTCTGATATGGGTTGTGGTATATTCTAGTATTTATTCCTTTTTTAATTATATTGAGTTTTATTACACTAGATTCATGAATTATTTATATATTGTTTGGGTAAGGTATGTTGGTTGGGGTTTTTTTATTTTCAAAGGGGAAATAATACCTTATCTATTAATTAATGCCTTGGAATTTATTTCAACCCTGTGGTGTCTTGGGGTTGTTATATATAGCAATGTACAAATTCTTCCTTTAGTCATGACAATGAGGAGGGGTAGGATGATACACCTTATCTCTTGTGTTAATACCATTCACATGAATGTTTAAAATATATTAGTTTCAAATGCATTAGATGTTTCCAACTAATCTTTTCACACGAGTCTATTAATGCATCAAGGGGATTGAATTAAGATGCCCATAACCCATTTCTTTCATGTGAAATAATTATTTATATACTGAATAATCGATTTAATTTATGAACAGTTGGCCTTATCAAATATCCATATTGAGTAATGAATATAGATTTATCAATATATCCACTATTAATAAAATAAATTTCAAATTCAAAAGAATATTTAATCATGGTATATAGTTTAGGAAATAATAAATTCCATGATAAATGATATGGATACTTAGGGGAAATTTAATGTCCAATGATCACAAGAAAGTTAATAACTAAAGGGAAAGTTAATGACTATGAAAATGATTAAAGAAAGTGAATATCAATACCATCCTTAGTCAAAGTAATCATAATCCATCCATAGGAAGAATATGGAGAGAATAAATACAATATATACCCATTGGATTAATAATAAATTTTGTTCACTTTGAATAATATAAATACAATAAAAAGATCCTTAAAAACCTTATGGTGGAAAACATCCTATTCTTTTCGACAAAGATTTGGAAAAACAAATTTTTTTGAAAACCAATTTTTAAAAAATTTACTTTAAAAATATATTATTAAAATAAAAAAGGAATATTCAAATAACTTACAACAGGTATATCTATAAAAGGTAAAAATAATATTTCTTTTGAATTCTAAAAATGTTAGAAACGTCTCATTTTCAGAAAATAGAAATAAGTTTCTTATGATATTTGTTTTGTAAAAATAAAATTTTGGTAAATATTTATTTCAATAAATAAATTTTAAAATATTAAATAAAATATTATTTATTTTATATTAAAAACATGAGTTTGGAAGAAAACATGTTTCTAACCGAAGAGTGAAATGATGTAATATTTTATTAAAACTTTTAATTAATTATATTAATTACTGAAGAGTAGAAAAAAGGAACTATCAATTGAAAAATATCATGAATAACCATAATATAATAAAAATAATGGTTTTTTAAACAATGATAATATATTTTCCATTAGTCTAATTTCATGAATATACAATGTCCAGTAGAATGAGATTGTAAAATAAACCCTTAAAGTGGTCATAACATTGAATGAATAATTAATCAATGAATTGACTATGTGTATAAAATTTAAATAAAAAAAATTAAGTTGAAATACATCAACATATATTAAAATTAATTATACAAATATTCATAGGATATTAATGAAAATGAAGAATTAATATATACTAAAAAAGGAATAGAGTTATGAGATGTATTTACAACTTGGTAATATTTATGTTAAAATATCCATAGACAAAAAAAATTAAAATTGAAACTTAAATTAACATAAATAAATTGGGATTAATGATATTAAATTTTAATGGGGAATTATATACATTATATAAAAAATCAAGGTGCATACCATTTCAATATGCCTCAATGAAATGAAATTCAGATAGAATCCCTTACCTTAAGATTCAATTAGGTTGAATTCCATTTAAACAATTTTATGATTATTTTAATAATGTTATTATATTTATATAGAACCATATTAATATTTATTATATCATTTATTATCCTTATATAATATATTATTACCCACTCATTAATAATATTTCATTATTTTCATCATTTCGGGTGTTAATTACCCTTTGTTTCCAGTATGTTGTTTACATGTGATTTTTTGTTCCACATTACTAGATCATGATTTAATCATTTAATGATTTTTATCCATGATTTATTCATAATATATATTTTGTATAAATTTACTTAGATTTATCCAAATAACTTTTTTATAGGAAATGAAATACACTATTCATGGAGTTGGTAGGCCGTACATATTCATGGACATTGTACCCACTCAATTGTCATATTGAAAGAATGAAAATTAAATGATATATATATATATATATATGATATTTATGGTATCATTATTATGTTATATATATCACATATTTTTGATAAAACCATCCATAATACATTCCATGTAAATTTTGAATTAATCACATCACTTCGTGAGACGGTAGTTTGCTATACACTAGAACACCATTATCAAATTATTAAAAAAGGGAAAGCATGCTAGTATATGTTATATAATAATTAAATAATCATAAATAATTTATAAATATAATATATATAAAATCTAATCAATAAATACATCATTATTCCAAACCTTTAAAGACGGTAATGGAATAACGAACGATATCAGTTTGTGAGGCGATAATCCACTGTACACACGAACAGTGATTGTGTAACCAATTAGATGGAATTGAATAAAATTTTATATTTTAACCAAAATATATAAAAAATCATAGTATATTTAATATAATGAGGTTATTATAAAATAAATTATAAAATACTAATTTAAATGATGTAGAAATAAATAAAATAAATGTTCTTGTTGAAGAACATTACCTCTTCTTCCGGTGACTACTTTTTTTCCACCAAAGAATTTCCTTGGTTGGATTTCAACACAAATTTAAGATTCATGTATTAGTGGAGGGAATTTTTTTAAGTTATTTTGTCAGTTTTAGGTCCTGTCAAATGACATGATGGTTGTGAATAAGTGAGGTGGGTTAGTGCCTTTCTATTGTGGAAGAAGAGTGTTATTATGGTAAATTCCAAAAGCTAAGCAATATTGGGATGTCTCCATTATAGGAATTACCTCTAATGTTGAACACGTTTAGATCCCACATGGGATTTGGTATAAATATTTCCATCCAATGGGTGTTTTATATTTTTATAGTTCATTTTGACCCTTAATATTAATGTTTTACCACTAAGTAAACTCATTTTCACCATAATCACTGTAATTAATTTTTATTTCTTCTAACAGTTTTTATTATAAAAAAAGTAAAAAATTAATATAAATTATTAATTATGATGACTAAAAATAGTTAATCTATTTTTCCAAAATCAAATCACCTAATTGGAATAAATTAATTTAAAATTAATCCCATAGATGGGAATAGAGAGTGATTTTTTAAAGAGAAAATGTTAAAAAGATTATTAAGTTTTTATATCTAAATTAATTATATAAATGATTCCAATGGAATTAATTCAAATAATTTAGGTATATTGTATCTTATTTTATATGAAAATAAACTGAAAATACAATTTTTCTTCATAAATTATTTAGAACAAATTCTTATTTTCAAAAAAGAAAATCTTTATTTTTTACTATTCATCAAAAATTGACACCACTTAAGAAAATATGTAAAATTATCCCTTAGATAATTTTAATAATTTTATTTCATATATGAGGTTTATTTTTTCAAAAATAATATAAAAAGTATAAAAATTTAGTTTTAATACTAGATATCCATTAAATATCAACAAAACTCTCTTTAGAAAAATATAAAATTTTATGCATAAAATTCGATTTATTATTATGTTATGATAAGATAATATATTTGATTGATTTTGAAAAATATTAAATTTGTAAAATAAAATTTTATTTATATTCATTCACTAATAGTAATTAATTTTAATTATTAGGAAAAAATTACTTTTGGCGCACATAAATAGTTTTTTATAAAAACATTTACTTTATATTCAATTAGTTTTTATATTGATTCTAATTAATTGGAAACCAATGAATTAAACCATATATTTTTATACATTATTGAATCATATTCATAAAAAAATTAATAGACAGTTTATACCTTGTTATAATAAATAATAATATTTTGAAAAATATAAATTATTCTATAAAACCTGGCCATGTGTGTAATGCAAGCTATCGAAGGAAATAGTTATTGTTTGTAATGTATGTTAAGTCAGTATTTTGTAAATTAAAAGATATATCATAGATATAATTTATTTAAAATAGTATGTATATTATAAATTATCATGATTCAAAGTTACCCTCTTCCCTTATTTTTTCATGTCATACATGCTATTGAATAAAAAGATACTATTTTAGGATTTTCTAGGTGTTACTTTCTCACAACCATAAATATGTTATATCCTAGAAATTTAAACTTGATATCAATAATATA
Organism: Viscum album; assembly: GCA_963277665.1. Lineage (NCBI taxonomy): Eukaryota > Viridiplantae > Streptophyta > Magnoliopsida > Santalales > Viscaceae > Viscum > Viscum album. The sequence goes on from OY728156.1 coordinate 1,282,824,823, forward strand.
TGAATTTATATTTGAAAAATTACAATGTCAAAAAACCCACACTATAAAAGGTTTAATAAAATATCCCCTTAATAATAGATAATGAGAAGTATAGAAGTCATATAGAATAACATATAACTGGGTTTCTTCATAGGAGAAGATCATTTGAAAGTGAAAATATGGAATTGGAGGAATAGAATAAGTAATTATAGATAGTTTTTGGGGCCGTTGATTAAAAAAAGTGAATAATCAATGGATTTTTTATAGTCTCAAATCCATTAATATTTAATGATTTAAAATACCATCAGTTAAAAAACATATTACGATAAAATAATTTATGATCATTTTACCAATGGTGACCACTTCTATTACTACCTAATAATACAATGAAATATAATTACATGACATATTTCTATTTCTTGAACACAATTTTCATGCTTTGGTTGTGCTTTTATCATCTTCCAATTTATCCATTACTCCATGAAAAAGACACCAAATAATTAACTTTTATGATTGAAGCGCATAAATTTAATTTTAACAGATCATATGACCCATATAAATAGTATTTATAACTTTATCTAACTATTTATGAAATCGATATGGTTAATAAATTAATAAAAAATCTTCAAAAGTAATACTACCTTTTGATCATTATTATTTCTTTTTTAATTTTTAGAAATAAAAATAATTTCATATTAACCAGCATATCACATAGGCTAGTGGTAGATATGAAACCATTATCATCTTTCAATCATGGGTTCAAGCCTTATTGCCTCACTGAATGTGATAGTTCCCACCCTACATGTGGGTTGACCTTTTTATAGACTACATTAACATAATTCCAATAAGGAGTACAAAATTTATGATGGATATTCTTGAAATGAAATTAATCACCGAATAACCTTTTTTCTAGCATTTTTAATACAACAATTTTTTGTACAAAGTATAATAATCATATTTTCATATCATTCCAAAAGTTTATCAATACCTTTAAACCTAGGTCTATAAAATGTAAAGGTATTATTCCTCAAAAAAAATTTCCACTAAAACCTATTCTAAACTAATGGGTTATATAATAATATATCTCATCTAAAATATGCTTAATCATGGTTTGAATCCCATCCCGTAAAACCTAAATAGATTTTAAGTCATTGATCTTATTTTTAAAATTAAACTCATATATACATTATACTATCGAGATTGAGATTTATTACTAGGAAATACCCACATAATCTCCACCTTACCAAAACATGTTAATATTATTATATACTTATCCTCAAAGTATATCTTAGAGTTATATTCCCAAATATATGTATTACAAAATCTAGTTCCCCTAGTATCTACTAATCCTTCTCAAATACCAACTATAGAGACCTTAACTCCAACAAACTGGATTCAGTTCACACTACAATTACATTGGAAACATATATAGGGAAATCACATCCTAAAAGACAAAATAGTTTAGTTGTCTAGGTAACTTGAAATAAAAATGAGCATTGTATTAGAATTTAATCAAAAATTATAAATTTTTTTTAGTACTAAATTCATTCTATCTAGCATATCAGTGCATATCTGTTATAATAAAATTCATGGTAACTTGTGGAAGGTAAAAAAAGGGTGAGGTAAATTGCTCAGTAAGGCTTATGTACTGTGTATGAAATAATTAATCAATTACAATAATCAATATTGAAAGGTAAATTACTAAAAAATATATTCCATATAGTCTATAAATAGATAATGAAGTGTATAAATAATATAGTAAGGTAAAGATATGAAAACTCATGTTGTTTATTAAATAAATTTAGAGTAAAATAAATCTATAAATTCCATAATATAGAAAATCATAGGGACAACAATAAATTAAATACTTAATGATGGCATTTATTAATAGTTTAAAATCTTGTTTCCATGGTACGTGAAACCATTATTGTCAAAATCTTTCATAAGAATGTTTAAAACCTTATGGGAATAAAATTATTTATTTTTTATAATGTTATATCTACACTCAAGAACCTTTATAAGATAGTTTAAAACATACCAGTTACAAATGTATAGAGTTTTCCTAACATATTTTTCTCATGATAATATTTATAGATTGTTTATCTTGAATTAACTAGTCCCCAAAACATTCCTTGAATGTTCAAATAATTCCTTATATATCTAAAAATTGATTTAATTCACAAATTTTGTGCCATTTTATATATCCTTATGTTTAAATGAATCATATTTATCTATATTTCTCTAATTAATCAAATAAATTTCAAATTAAACACCATATGGTAAAATGTTATATGATTTAGGAAATAATTATAACCAAGATAAAAAATATGGATATTTGAGGGAAATTTAATGTTTTTTGATTACATGGAATTTCATGACTCACAAGGTTGTTATTGACTAAGAAAATGATTTAATAATGTGAATGTAAATACCATCTTTAGTCAAAAAAATCATAATAAATATAAAGGAAATGTAAGGATTGAATAAATAAAAAGTATACCCCTTGGTGTATGAATAAGAGTTATTAATAATAAAAAGATCCTTATATATATTCTGAAGAAAAATATCATTTTAAATTTAATTTATTTGAAAAATACTTTTCCTTGAAAATAACTTATAAAAATATTATTGTAAAATTTTAATTTGATATTAAAATTAATTATGAAGGGTAATTTTATATAATGTAAAAAAAATTCCTTTTTCATTTTGGAAATTTTAGAATAGTAACTTGTTCTGAATGCGAAAACTAGATTAATTCGAAAAAAAATTAAAAGAAAATTTTAGAAAAAAGTGTTTTTTTAAATCATATTTAAAAGGTCAAATAAATATTTTTTGAATATTTTTTTGAAAACATGGTTTTGTATGAAAATAGATTTCTGTAAGAAGAGATAAATATAGTTGGATTTTATTAAAATATTTCCAAATTATCATAAGTAAAAAAGAGTGGAAAGATATGACCATCACCTAAAAAGGATCTTTAATATCTAGAGGTGAATAAAATTAATGGTTTTATTAAACAATTATCATATAGTTTCCTATAGTGGTGTTTTAATAATAAATAATCTTGATTAGAATGAGATTGTGAAATAAACCCTTAAAATGGACATGACAATGACATAATAATTAATTAAAGAAAAAATTATGTCTATCAAATGTAATTACACACAAAAGACTTTAAATCCATAAATTGATATTGAATTTCATTATACACATAATCACAGGATATTATGACAATGACTATGTAATATGACCCAATAAAAATGAATTGAGTTATGAAATTTCATTACAAAATGGTATCTCTAATGTCTAAATACCCTTAGATGAAATAACTCAAATTGAAACATAAAATAACATAAATAATTAATTATTAATGATATTAAATTTCATAGGGTAATTGTATACACCATATAAATGAAACTTACTTCATAATATTATAATATGAATCAATGAAATGAACACTACTAGAATTGGATGTTTTCCCAACAGATATATACCAACGATTTCTTCAAACCATTAGAATACTATAAAAAAAGGAAAATTTTTCCAATAATTTTTTCAAAATGTTGGCAATGTGTTAATATACTTAATATTTCCCAACAGTTTAACAAACCATTGGGAAATATTTAGTTCCTCAATGATATACCAACGGTTTTAATAAACTATTCATAAAGAGAGTCTTTCCCAATGGTTTTTAAAAGTCCTTGGGAATGTTTTCCCCAAATTACCCATCACCCCAGATCTCACTCGACCCCATTGTAGACCATAATCCAATGCTCCTCCCTATTTTTTCTCAGTCATTAAACTCATTCTATCCATATATCCATCTTTAATCAATCAATTTTTTATTTCTATACTTAAAATTAGTAAGTGTTACCTTAGTTTTAATGTTCTCCCTCTATTTTTTTCTATTCTCTGTTTTGATTTGGGAAAAATTAGAGTTCCTGTGGTCCATGGAGTAGTGAACCCTTTGACTTGTTTTCTGTTTTTTGTTCTACACTTAAAACATGATAAAGGGTTTGTTTAGTGGGGTGATATGGTATTTTATGTGGACTTTAGTTTAGTTGAAAATTGGATTTTGATTTTTTATTTATAGTTTTTGTTCAAGGAATAATGGGAAGGGTATTGATATTGATGATGGATTGGCTATTGTTTGGGTGATGGATTGGAATTGTGAACACCCCCACCCCCTCCCCTGGACACCTCCCACCCCCTAGACAGTCCCCCCCACCCCCACCCCTAGAGACCCCCCCATTGGAAAACCCCCACCCCAACACCCCCCGGACACCCCCCACCCCTTGGACAACTACCCCACTCCCCCACCCTCCTGGGACACCCCCACCCCACCCTCCCTAGACACCCCCTCACACCCATGGATATCCCCACACCCCCTAGACACCCCCCACCCCTTGGACACCCCCACACCCTAGACACCCCCCCATCCCCTTGGACACCCAAACCCACACCCTCCCTGGACACCCCTCACACCCTTGGATACCCCCACCCCATTAGATATCCAACCCCTCCAAACCCACCCCCTAGACACCCCCACCACCCTGGACACCCTCCACCCTCTTATATAGCCCCCCTCCCCCACCACCTTAGACAACCCCGCTGGACACCACCACACCTCCTAGACACCACCATACCTTATAAGTGTTTTGCCTAATTTTTATATTGGAATTAATAATGTAGTTGATTTTACCTTTACCCCAATGACATTTCCTAAGTGACCCATATAGCCTTATAAATTGAATTTTTCATGTTTTGAAAAATTGAATTTTTCATGTTTTGATAAATTGAATTTGTCATGTTTTGATAAATTGAATTTGTCATGTTTTGATAAATTGAATGGGTTTTTTGGAATGAAATGGAAAATTCATGTTGGTTTTCCTTTCTTAATGAATAAAATTATTTTAAATAAAACTGCCCTTAGGGGGGATGCAGGATGGGTAGGGGGTTGTCTAGGTGTGGGGGGCTATCCAGGTGGGGGGTGGGTTGTCTAGGTTGAGGGGGGTGCAGGGGGTAGGGGGCTATAGGGGTGTGGGGGAGGGGGGTATTGGCTGCCCAAGGAGGGGTGTGGAATATCCAGGGGTGTTAGGGTGGGGTACCTAGGTGGGGGATGGGGTGTGGACTGTCCTGGGGGGGGGGATATCTATGGGGGCTGGGGGTGGGAACTATTGAAAAAGGATCACGCCTCAGCGTGCCTTGGCGTGAGGCGTGGTGAGGCACACCTAGTGCGCCTCACCATTAGTGAGGTAAGGCAACCTCACCAAGGTGAGCCTTTGACACACACCTCATTTTCCAACTAGAGAGGCACTATGGTGTGAGGCTCGGAAAAGGCACACCAGTTGCTCCCGAAATCTAGAAGAATAAGGAAACAAAGATCATTCTTAGAGGGGTGGCAGAAATTGAGGTCCTAATAGAAATCGGGAGTGCTGACAGAAATCAGGGGTGCGATGGAAATCATGGGTAGGAGGAAATTGTGGAAATCGGGGGAAATCATGGGGGAGCTAGTGGAAATCATGGGTGAATGCAATAGAGATCATGCTTAGAGGGGATGATGAAAATTGAGGATATTTTCTCAAAAGTGAGCTATATATCCCCAAATATAACATAACATTTAATATATTAATAAAAGAAGAACTAAATAAAACTCTATAAAAATAGAACTATCACTCGACTGAAAGCAAGAAATAAATAACATTAAACACATTTAACATAACATGATTATTTTTATATTTAGGTTCTCAAACACATTTAACATATCAGAGAATAGAAGAATCGCATTAAACATTACAGAAGACATATAACAAAACATGATAATTTTAATGTTTCGGTTCTTAATGATTGATTATTTGATTATGTTTTAGTTAAAAATTATCTGCAAGTATATTAATTTGTATCATTTTGATTGAATTTATGTTTTTTTAATTTTAAATATTTTTGAAAATTTTATATATTTAATTATGTTTACTTTATCCATAATTGGATCTCGCACCGCGCCTTGCACCACATCACCAAGCGGCCTTTGCACCTTATTGCATCGTGCACCTTTGAAAACACTGGGGGTGGGCTGCTCAGGGGGGTGGGGTGGGCTGTCTAGTCGGGGGAGTGAGGTGTGGGGTGTCCAGGAAGGGGGGGTAGGGGGTGTCCAGGTGGGGGTGGTGGGGGGGGGGGGGGGTATCTAGGGGGGTATGAAGCAAGCTACAGGGGAGGGGGGTGTTGGGTGTACAGGGAGGGGGTGGGATATCCAGGGGGAGGGGTGGGTGGGTGGGCTATCCAGGTGGGGGAGGGGGGTATGGGCTATTCTAGGAGGAGGGGGGGTGTCCAATGGGGGGGGGGTGTGGGGTGGGGAGGGTGGGTGGGCACCACCACTACCCTGGACAGCCCCACCACCCCTGTATACGGACCCGCCCACCCCATGTGGACAGCCCTCCCACCCCCTGGATACCCCGTACCCCCTGGACAGCCCTGCCACCCTCGTGGGAAGCCCTCCCACCCACCCCCGTACCCCCTGGACAACCTCCACCACTGGAAACCCCCCCACCCCCTTGACACCCCTACCCCTTGGATAACCCTACCACCCCCGTGGACAGCCTTCCTACCCCCCTGGACACTTTGTACCCCCTAAATAACCCGCACCCCTATGGATAGCCTACCCACCCCATGGACACCCTCCCACCACCCCCCTAGACACCCCATCCCCCAGACACCCACCCCCTAGAAAGCCCCCCTATACCCTGAACACTCCCGACCCTGCTGGACAGCCCTGCCATCCCTGTGGATAGCCTACCCACACCCCTTGGATAGCCTGCCCACCCCCTGGACACCCCGTACCCCCTGGACAGCTCTAACCACCCCATGGATAGCCCACCCACCCCCTGACCACATTTCACCCCACTAGATAGCCCCCCACCCTGGGAAATCCCCCACCCTTGGACACCCCGACCCCCCTAAACAGCCTTTCCACCCCTGTGGACAGCCCACCCACTCCCCTGGATACCTCATACCCCCTGGACTGCCCCCATCTCCATTGACAAACAATACACCCCCAGGACACCTCGTACCCCCTGGACTACCCACCGATCCCCATGGACAACCCACCCACCAAGACAACCCCGACCCCCCTAGACAACCCCGACCCCCTGGACACCTCCGACCCCCCTGAACAACCCCTCCACACCCCTGGACACCCCGTACCCCAAGGAAACCCCCACCCCCCTTGGGTAGTGTATGTGACCACTCAAATAATCTACTAAAATATAAAATTTCTTTGATCTAAAATTTACTCAACTCCTGAATAATTTTTCTCCACAAGTGTACCTGATCTTCTACACTCATGTATAGTTCTTTAAAGATATTTTTTAAAAATATAGTATTTTGTTGTCTTTTATATTATGACTCTCATATATAGTAGTTTTTCAATTAAGGTTTCATATAAATTGAACAATTCTCATTTATTTAAATATATTTCTGATGAAACTTCAATCTTATTGAATTGATTTTGACGAAATGAATTATAATTTTTTTTTCAGAATGGATAGAAGTTAGATGTATGAAACTGATCAGATTTCAAGAGATTTTCAAACAATTTGGAAATATTTTATGATTTTTAATTTTACTATTCTTCAAATAATAGTCACATACACTGATCCTATTAAAATTATGTTGGAATACCTTGGTTGAGCCATTAAGATGTCATCTACCACATAACCAAATATGGTTTTCAAGAAAAATACTCGGTATGGTATCACAATGGGGAGAAAATGAAATCAAAAATTTCTAATGATTCAAATAAGATGACTTGCTTGGATAATTTTTTATATGACTTGTTTACATTTACATTCCATCATGAAAAAAGGATTCTGACCAAATAATATTTTTATATGAGTACACATGATGCATCTAAGGAAAATGATGAAGTTGTCATGGCGAAAAAATTGAATGATTCTACCAAAAATCTATTCTATCAAAAACGTGGTCAAATGAAGAAGATGGAATTTTTTATCTGATTGTTTCATGGGAAAACTATGTATGGGATTTATAATACTTCCATCGATTACATTCATACCTTCTTGAAGGACTTACTTCCAGATGATGTATATATTCCCTCGATGGATGTCAATTGAGGTAGGGGTTTATTTGTTTTATGTTTTCCCCGTTATTTTATAAAATTTGCTTGAAATATTGTAGTTTATTATGGGAGGAAAATGCTGAACGAAATGATTGTATAAAATGTGGCACATCATGCTGGAATCCAAAAGCTAATGGAACACCATCTCGTGTTCCACAAAAACGTAATGTGACACTTTCCATTGATCCCCAGACTTCCGAATATTTTTAGGTCTGATGAAATATCAATAACAATGCGATGACATGATACCGAGATAAATAAGACTAATGATGAATTGGTTAACCCTATAGATGGATTTTCATGGCAGAGATTTGATGCTCGATATCATGAATTCGTAGATGACGTGCGTAATGTGAGGTTGGGTCTTTTATGTGACTGTTTTAATCCGTTTGGGAAAATTCTTATGTCTCACACCACATGGCCAGTTTTTATACACATTTATAATCATCCCCCGTGGTTGTGTATGAAAAAAACCTTTCACTTTCATGAGTATACTCATATCATTCCCTTTTTATCCCAGCAATGATATAAATGTATACATGCAACCTTTAATAAAGGAGTTTAATCATCTTTTGGATGTGGGTGTGTGCACATACGATGCATGTTCAAAAGACATTTTTTAGATGCGTGATGCACTTATATGGATGATCAATGATTTTCCTACTTATATAATGATTTCTGGATGGAGTAGAAAGGAAAAAATATCATGTTTTGTTTGTATTAAGAATGCACAATCCAAAATATAGAAACATCGTTGTAGTTTCAGTTTTATGGGACATCAATGATTCTTTCTAATGGACCATCCATAGAGAAATAATTGTTGAATACTTGATAATACTATGGAGACCGATGGTACTCCTTAGTGTTTCTCGTGAACTGATGTGCTTAATGAATCGAAATATTTCTGTTTTTCATTTAGGAAGGGTCAAATGAAATCTAGAAAGAGAAATAATGTTTCCACTGAATTCTATTACAATTGGAAGAAGAGAAGTATCTTCTTTGATTTTCCTTATTATTCAACAATTTGTTATTTCATTTCTTAGATGTAATGAACATTTAAACAAATATATGTGAAATGTTTCTTTTGATTCTTCTAAATGTTATGGGAAAGATAAAAGATGATTTACGGTCTTGGTGTGACTTGGTGGATTGGGGCATCAGAACAAAATTGAATCCCGTGCGTAACGGTGAAAATAAATGGAAAGTTATATGTTCTTATTATGTGATGAAACCTATAGAAAGAAAGAAATTTATAGATGTACAAGAGACTATTAAAGTTATTGATGGATATTCAATCAACATATCTAAACGGGTCAACAGAAGAGAGTTGAAGCTAAAATCTTTGAAGAAACATGATTATCACATCCTTCTGCATGTGTTGATTCTAATAGAAATTCATCATCTTTTGTCCAATAATGTAAGGGTGCCTGGTATTTAGTTGTTCCATTTGTTTAGAGATCTTTGTGCTAAGAATTTTTCCATGTCTTTCTTGAAAAAAATGTGGGCAGATGCCCCATTAATTTTGTGTGAGTTAGAGAAAATATTTCCTCAATCATTTTTCACATGCATACTGCATCTGACTATCCATATTCCAACTAAAATACTTCTTGGAGGACATATTTCTTTTATTTGGATGTATTCAACAGAAATAAATATGTACACATTAAAGTCTTATGTCTGTAACAGTAATCATCTCGAAGGATCTATCGTGAATGGTGACTTGGCTCAAGAATGTATGGATTTCTGCTCTATGTATTTGTATGATCATACTATAATAATGAACAGAACAATGAGAAACAAAGAAGAATAGTATGAGAAAATTCAACCCAGTTTTCCATCACTTCATCAAACAGGAGGAATTTCTAGATCATATACATAGATGACATTAAGACTAGAAGAGTGGGAGATGGAATCACACAAAATTTTGTTCAACTATGATTTGTTCGAAGACTACATCATGTAAGTAAATTGAATATGTATATATATATATATCTATTAAACAGTTACAATTTTTATCTATAGGGAACATAAACCAGTGATAAATATAAAGCATCGTTCTATATCTTTGATAAGAAGGGGGACTTTCCCTAGAAATGAGTTTTCTGCTTGATTAAAATTAAAGGTAATAATATTACTGTTTAAAATAATTAAAACAATATTTAGTTAAGTTTAATATTAATTTAGATTTCAGGTATTGTGTTTTCCTACTGACTCTGTCTCTGAGGAAATAATAACTTCAGCTTTTGGTCTTAATACCATGGTTTGTGACTGTAAATCAATTGTTATTAGTGGGTTCAAATTTATTATCAATGAATGAGTGGCTAACATGAGAACAAAACATCATGGTGTAATGGTTACTGCTATAACAGAATGTCTTGCTAGTGCATAATATAGTAGACCACAATTTGAAAATGTAGGTTATTATGGAGTCATTGAAAAAATAATAATATTGGATTATTATTCTCATGGATGAGTCACGATGATGAAATACTAGTTGTTTGATTCGATGATGAGGTAGGACACATTTATTGATGATTGTGGATTTCGAGTAATTGATATGACTCACACTCTTGCTACAAATGAACCATATGTATTGACATCAATGGAGAAACATGTTTTTTATATCAAAGACCATCTTAGACCTGAATTTGGTGTCATTATTGAAGTAATTCCAAGACATATTTTTTATTATGGCGATTATGGAATTGACACCATCCCTACCACCATTGGGAATGATCTATTTATTAATTTTTATGAATCCAATAGCTCAATTGTCAGAGTTGACTATGAACCTGATATTGTGGTGGGAAATATATAAAACATCCATTCATGTTCTCAATTATTTTGGTTTACCTTGACATGGGTTGTTAATGTGGGTACTATTTAAAATGATTTAATATTGATTTCAAATATATTGTATCCGACTTGACCATTATGTGAATATTCAATGCTTATTGGTCGCAATTTGATTTGATTTGCATTTTCTAATTTGGAATTGAACTATATTTAAACCTACGAAACCAACATTCCAAACATGGTGAACATTTCAATGCTTCAACTATGATTTTTATAAAATTAGTATAACTCTAAGACCCCTATGTAAAATTTTACCAGGTAATGAACATGATGGTTTGTATTCTTCTACAAAACATGTATAGAAATCAGCATCATCTACCAGGGCTATTGAAAATATATATTCCTTAATTTCGACAACTACTTTACCCCTTATGAATCTGGTAGAATCAATGTTCCATGATTTTAATAGACTGACCAAACTTAGTAAATTACCATCCTACTGAAAATTAAATTTTTTATTACATCTTGTATGATTTATTGACTTTATTATATATCTATTCAAAAAGACCTAAAATAATGGATAGTTAAATTATCCATGAATCCCCCTATTCCCTCTCATTTATTTTGTGTTTTGGGTTACACATTTGTTATCCTTTTATAATTAAATCCATATTTTTTTTCAAATGAAGGAAATGCAACCAATTAGAGAGAGGTGACATAAACAGATGATGGAAAACAATCGTCACATGATAGAGTTGGGAATTCCACCACTAGTGCATGTAGTGATTATTTTATTTCAAATATATATATTTATATAATATATAATGTCATGTGATCAATTTTTTTTTTAAATTTTTTTTAGGATCCATCTATTAGGCGACAATTATTTGATGAGAATCCTAGTAGTGGTTCCAGTACTCCGAGTGTTCGTACAAGGGGCAGTGGTATGAGAGCAAGACAATCTGGTTGGCATACCAGATTAGAAACTACCCCTCCCATTGACATACCATCCATCCCACATTCGGATCCTGATGTGTCATTAGGGACACATTGGATATTTTGGACTCCCATGTTTTCACCAACCTTTAAATTTAAGCCTCCTCACTCGTCTGTACCATATCCGATGATGATTCCCATTCCCCATCTAGTATTCAGCCTGCCATCCCTATCATCTTCTTTTACATATAATTTATTCTCTCTGGGCTTTTATATTCAATCTTCTTAGGCTCCTGATCTACTAGATTATGTCCCTACGGAGCATATATTGGGACCCACTCCACCTATACAGGGTGTTCCTTTAATTTTTTCGGATCTAGTGGTGACCATTGATCAGAATACCATAGGTATACTTATACAACCCAAACAAATTTTTATACCATTATTCAATTTCATTGTAAAATGTATTGATAAAATATTTATTTTTCTTTCATAACAGATACATCTACTGATATAAGGTGGGTATGGGGGATTAGACTCTTGTGTGTGGTGTGGAACCTCCGTACACAGTTAATGGTGGACTGCAATGAAGATTGTCAATTTAATGAAAAATCCAGGAAGCAATGTTGGAGTTTTTTGGGGATGCGTGCCAAATACTCCAAAATCATTCATGTCAGGCCGCTCTCATGTAGATAGTAGCCAAATGAAGTCAAGGATAAATCTTGGACAGAGATATGGGTAAAAAATATATTGTATTTAATGAAATATATTATTTTTTGTATTTATATGAATTAATATTTTTGTGTCATCTTTTGTTTAATTTCCCCGATGCTGAGGGTGCACGACTAGCACGCCAAAAAAATTTTGGTGGGCTTTGGAGAGCATAAAAGCACGAGTTGTATATTGGATTGCATTATAGAGTTGGTACAGAGCTTGAGGTGTCCCTTGTAAGGGATGATTTTCCATTAGAATAGTATCGACAGATGATTACTCACTGGATGACTAGCTAGTTTAAGGTATTAATGACATTATTGGTATTTAAATGAAAATATTCATGTTTTTTGTTAATAAAAATTATTGAATTTTATTTAAGAATCAAATGTAAGAAATAAAAAACACATTGATGCTAAAAAATACCTCCATAAATTGGGATGTACTACGATGCCTGATCATGAGAGGCACTAGGTATGACAGTTTATAATTTTTATTTATGACTTGCACTTTCTATTGCTTCCTTAATAATTTATTCGATTTTTTAAAGTTGTTATATAATTTTAGTTATGCAATTAATTATTGGTATCCTATTTTTAATTATGGTTTCCCACATTAAATGTCACTGTGGAGGCATAAATTTAAAATAGAAGGATGTGTGCCTCAAGCAAAACTATTTTTCTTGACTAGAAAGAAGAAAGATGGATGTGTGATTAATGAACCGACTCAGCAGCATATTGTAAGTTTTATTGTGTAGATTTAAATTTTTAATCTCTATTTTGTAACTAAATAATCTATTTGTATTTGTAACAAGCAACTTTAGATGCCCTTGATTCCCATGAACTTGACAATTTTGGGCCAAATGATCACTTACATTAGGTGTTGGGAGATGAGTACCCTGGCAGAGTATGCTAAAAAACTGGGAAGTGTATTGTTCCAATGAGTTATTGGCCCTCCTAAGGTATGATTTGTAGTGCCACCAAGTTCTGGTAGGTTAAGGAACATGCATAACATGCTGAAAAAAGGGCCACAGAGAAGGCAGTACAATCAGCTAGAAAAAACACTACATTTATGAGAATGATGAATGTTTTACATCCAACACTTCCACTAGAGTCCAACACATCTTGTGATGAATATATGTCATCGATAGGTTATATATATATTACACCAGGTGACTATTTTAGTGCTAGTCAAGACGATGGCGAGGAAGAGGCTGAGAGGGAGGAGGAGGGAAAGGATGAGGTGGAGGTGGAGGAGGAGGCGGAGGAGGAGGCTGTGGCGGAGGAGGAGGGTGATGAGAAGGCCAAGGCTGATACGAGGGCAAGAAGGAGGGAGTTGAGGAGGGTGGGGATGATGTTGGGGATGCTAATGAAGATGAGGGTGAGGCTGATGATGACAGTGATGATAATGATGATGATGAGGGACAGATTGATCTGTTACATTTTTTACTAATATTACCAACCTTTGATGTTTATTGATTTGTTGTTCTGAAACATGTCTGATTAGGTAGGTCACATTATCTTTATTTTTTTCTATAAAAAATAAAACATGACTTGATGATTTGTTGTGACTGATTCACCCCTCCCCTGGACAGCCCCCATCACCATGGACAGCCCGCCCACCCCCCCAGACAACACCTCCCCCATGAAAAGCCCCCCCTGTGGAAATCCCGTCCACCCCATGTATAGCTCTTCCACCCCTGTGGATAGCCCCCACCCCCGTGGACAGCCCACCCACACCCTGGACACCTCGTATCCCCTGGACAGTCCTTCCCACCCCTGTGGACACATATTACCCCCATGGATAGCCTTTCCACCCCCTATATAGCCCAAACCACCCCCTGGACAACCCGCCCATCCCTGGACATCCCCTCCCCCCGTGGACAGCCCCCACCCCCATGGACAGCCCACCGACACCCCTTGGACATCCCATACCCACTTAGACAATCCAACCACTCTTGTGGATAGCTCGCCCACCCCCTGGATACCCTGTACCCCCTGGACAGCCCCACCCACCCCCTAGACAGCCCTCCCACCCCCTTGGATAACCCCACCACCCATGGACAGCCCCACCACCCCCATGGACACCCCTACCCCCCACGGATAGCCCTACGACCCCTGTGGACAACCCACCCACCCCCTGGACACACCGTACCCCTTAGAAAGCCCCACCCACCCCATTGGAAAACCTTCCCACCCCTTGGAAAACTGTACCCCATGGATAGCCCCCACCCCCATGGATAGCCTGCCCACCCCTACACCCTTGGACACCCCTACCCCCTTGGACAGCCCCGCCACCCCTGTGGATAGCCCGCCCACCCCTCGGGACACCCCATACCCCCAGCACAGCCTTACACACCCCCTAGATAGCCCGCCCACCCCCTGGAAAACCCCCACCCTCGTGGATAGCCCTCCTACCCCCCCTTGGACTACCCTACCCCCTAGACAGCCCCGCCACCCCCATGGACAGACCACCCACCCACTAGACACCCCGTACCCCTGGACAACCCCTCCCACGCCCTGGAAAACCCACCCACCCCCTGGAAACCCCCCATGTGGATAGCCCCCACCCCCTTGGACATCCCACCATCCCCCCTTAGACACCCCTACCCCCTAGACAGCCCCACCACCCTCGTGGACAACCCACCCACCCCCTGAACTCCCCGTACCCCCTTGAAAACCTTGCCCACCCCCTGGATAGATTTCCCACCCCCTTTGGACACCCCTACACCCCTGGACAGCCCTTCCACCCTCATGGTCAATCTTCCCACCCCCTGGACCCCCGTACCCCTGGAAATCCCTGCCCACCCCCTGGACAGCCCGACCATCCCCTGGACACCTCGTACCCCCTAGAGAGTACCCCCACCCCCTAGAAAGCCCCCCACCCACCCCTAGAGACCTCTGATCACTTTGGATAGCCCCACTATCCCTATGGACAACCCACCCACCCCTAGG
This sequence comes from Viscum album, assembly GCA_963277665.1. NCBI lineage: Eukaryota > Viridiplantae > Streptophyta > Magnoliopsida > Santalales > Viscaceae > Viscum > Viscum album. The sequence continues at coordinate 1,282,840,333 of OY728156.1, forward strand.
ACAGCCCCTCCCCCCGTGGGGAAACCCCCCACCCCCGTGGACAGCCCGCACACCCCCCTGGACAGGCTCACCACCCCCGTGGACATAAAGACCATCCCCTAGACACCCCATACCACCTAGACATCCCCGCCCACCCCCTGGACACCCTGTGCTCCCTGGATAACCCCCCACACCCATGAATAGCCTGCCCACCCCTGTGGACAGCCCACCCACCCCCTTGGACACCCCGTACCCCCTGGACAGCCCCGTCACCCTCCTGGATAGCCCACCCACCCCCTGGACACCCCATACCCCCTAAATACCCCCACCCCTATGGACAACCCTCCCATATCCGTGAACAACCCACCCACCCCATGAACACCCCATACCCCCCTCGATAGCCCCGCCACCCCTATGGACAGCCCACCAACCCCCCTGGACACCCCTCCCCCCGTGGACAACCCCCCACCCGCGTGGACCGCCCGCCCACCCCTGGACACCCCATAACCACTTGGACAGCCCAGCCACCCATGTGGATAGCCCAACCACCCCCTAGACACCCCGTACTCCACTGGACACACCACACCCCTGTGGATAGCCCTCTCACTATCCTTGGACACCACCTACCCCACTGGATTGCCCCTCCACCTCTATGAACAGCCCTACCACCCCCGTGGACAGCCCGACCACCCCCTAAACACCTCATACCCCCTGGACATCCCTACCACCCCCATGGATAGCCCACCCACCCACTGAACACCCTTACCCCCTGGACAGCCCCCACCCTCATGGTTTCCCCCTGGACAACCCCCACCCCCGTGGACCGCCCGCCCACCCCCTAGACACCCTATACCCCCTGGATAGGCCCCCACCCCCATGGACATTCCACCCACCCCCATGGACAGCCCCCACCCCCTTGGACCCCCACCCCCATGGACACCCCCACCCCCGGACACCAACCCACCTCCTGGACACCCCCCTACACCCCCTTTGGACACCCGCTCTCCTTGGATGCACCCACCCCCATGGACACCACCCCACCACCTGGACACCCCCAACCCATTGTCAGATGCACAAAATGTAAATCTAATTATCATGGGCTCTCTGAAATGTGAGTGTCCTCTCACCATTATGATATGTTTTCACCAAAGAAATTGAAATGGGTTAGTCGGAAGAGAGGTTGTCATGTGAATATTGAAACATGGAAAACTATGTTGTGGTACATGTCATGGTTAGAATAGTCTGCTGTTTTTATGTGCTATTGCTGGTGTTTTTTGTTCAATTTTAAGTGTTGTTTTCAGGTGTGTTTGCAGGTGTATGAAATAGAGGGATGGGTGGTTTATACGTTGGTTTCTGTCCTGTTTTCTATAAATACACTATACCAATGGTTTAAAACCACTGGTAAAGTGTATTTTGAGAATAGTTTTACCAACAATCTAAATAAACTATTGGTAACACACTATACTAATGATTCAAAACCCTTGGTGAAGTGTATTTTCAGAATATTTTTACCAATGGTTTTAAAGAACCATTGGTAATACTATATACCAATAGTTTCTAAATAGTTGGTAAACTATATGTAAACTATATGTAAACTATATATCCCAATGATTTATTAACCGTTGGTATAAATATATACCAACAATTTCTATAAAACCATTGTCAAATTTAAGGTTACACTTACATATACCAACAGATTGAGAATAAAAGATGGTATAGTAATTTCACAATGGATTACTAACCAATGGTTTTGATGTTTATACCAATGTTTTGAAATTGTTGGTATATATTGTATTTCTAGTAGCAGAAAATGAGTTAGAATCCCTTATCTTATGCTTCCTTTTTGTTGAACTCTATTTAAAATAATTTATATTGGTTTTATTAATGTTATTAACTGATTAAAGAACCATATTAATATTTATGATATCATATATTATCCTTTTACAAAATATTATGACACGTTGATTCATATTCATTCATTAATTTTATATTTTCTATTATCAATTACCTTGCATTTTGAGAATATTTTCACTTGTTATTTTTTTGTTCCTCTTAAATAGGTCATCAATTAATCATATAAAGAATTAAAATAATGATTTAAATGTCATATATATTGATTACATATTTATTTATAGTTATCCCTACAATTTGGTGATAAAAAATATATACACTGTTCATAGAGATGGTAGGCCTTGCGTACGCATGAACATTATTTCCATTTTCTTGTTGTATTGAATGAAAGAAAATTATATGATATATATATTATAATTATAATATCATTATTATGTTATATATATCACATAATATTATTAAAACCATCCTTAATACATTCCATGTAAAGTGTGATTGAATCACATCACTCCACAATGGGGTAGTCCACCATACACATGAACAACATTGTCATATTCCAAAAATATTATTGCATGAATTTTTGTGTTATATAATAATTAAAGATGAAAAAATACATTATAAATATCTTATATATAATATATAAATAGTAAATCAATCATTATTACCAAACATTAATGGTGGTAATGGAAGAATGAATGCCATCAGTGTGCAATGCGGTAGTCCGCTATACACATGAATGATGATTGTGTATCCCATTTGATTGATGTTTTGTGGTTATAGATCATAAAATTAACATAAAAAAATTCATTATATTTATTATTCTAATATTATGAAATAATTATTATATAATAATAATATAATGGGTCATGAATGATGTAAAATAAAATTTCTCGTTGAATAACATTACATCTTCTCCGGGAAACTCTTTTTGTTTTTCCCCAACAAACTTACTTGGTTGGATATCATAAAAAAGTGAGGATTATAGGATGAGAGTATGAATGTTTTTAAGTTATCTTTTTTAGGTCTTGGTTGATCTAAATGTATTTAATGGTGTGAATATGTGAGGGATGTGAGTGTCCTTTATATAGGTGTCGAGAGAGGCCTGATTTAACCACCTCTTTACCTACTACGAGCTTTGTATAACCTCTCATTTACCCACTTTTAGATTTGGAATAAAAAATCATACAATATTTTTTCCCATAATAATTAATCATTTACCAATTCATTTGAAGAAATTAATAGACCCAACCATCATAAAATTTTAATCCATTCATGTTTATAGCATAAGTTCATGAAAAAATTTATCATTTCATCAAAGTTTTAGAATGGAAAAGAAAATGATATTCATATGGATTTATTCATTAATTTTAATAACAATAAATAAAAAAGATGTATATGGTAGCATTATTTTTTATCCCAAATAAATAAAATTAAAAATAGAAGGATGTAGTTATTAATGAAATTACCTTTAAAATATTAGTGGAATATTTCTTAAGGAAAACACTATTTCCATTTTGAAATCACTTAATTAAAATAGAATCATTTTAGGAATATTATTTAAAAATTTACTTTGAGAGGAACCATTGTAACATATTATAGAATATTTTTAGAAAAAATTATTTTGATTGGGGGAAATCCTTTCATGTAGTATACATTAAGATAAATATTCAGTTTAGGCCTTTGGTAATAAGAATCGTGATCAGAAAATGACAAAAAGATAACTTTTAAAACATTTTATTGAAATGAAAAAATTGGAAAATATGGAATTTCTAAATCATTAGGGAAAAATAAAAATATTCTTTAAAACAATTTAATGAAATTATGCACATGCGAGAGAAATATTACCGACCAACGATATAAATAAATTAATTTTTACTATTGAGTACCAATAGAAACAATGATTAGAAAATAGGAAATCTTAAGAAATATCCTCAGAAGGAGAAAGTAAATATTATATTTGTGATTTAGATAATATAATTTCATCTTAAAAAAATTAATCAAAAACCATCCCCGTAAAAAGTTAGTGTGTAACATACAAACCGTACCGTAGTGGTAACTTTTGAATCATAACCCCTTTCAAGTATATAACATAAAATGGAACATCAAATACAATTAATATAAATTTTTACAAGATATTCCATATTAATGTTTTATTATGTACACCACATGAAATTTATTAGTGCTGAATACGATATATGTCCAACATAATCAAATGCAAGAATAGAAACCCTTACCTCATGTTAAACATGCTTCATAAGTTTTATAAAATCATATATATTAAGTAATAATTTATTAAAAATATATAATATACCCATATTCATACTTATAATATCATAAAATTATTACTTATAACATCTTATCACCAATTCATTATCAATATATCATTATCATTATCATTTCAGGTGTTAACTTCTTCATTTTTCATCATTGTTTGGATTTGGTAGTTATGGACCTTTCTAGTTGATCCTAATTAAATAATATATAGAATTTAAATAATGATATAAATATAATATATATTCAATATATACCTATTTAAAACCTACAATTAACGGATGAGATAAAAATGAATTATACATTTCATGGAGATGGTGGTATGTATGTACACATGAACAATATTTTATTTTTCTAACAAAAAGAAGTAAAAAAAGATAAATATTTTTTCCTTTTTTCAAAATCATAATTATATAATAAATCTCCTATATATTTATTAAATCCATTAATATTTCCAAAATTTTTGTTTTGCTTATGGAAAATAATCACATCACTATGTGGAGCCGACAGTCTACACATACACACGGGAAATAATCTCATTTCCTATTTTATGGAAAGAAGTTGGAAAATGGTTGTCCCAAAATCATAATAACATCTAAAAATATTTATCATTTTTATATAATTAGTTACTATGGATAAAAAATATTTTCATTATTTGAAAGATGAAATAAACATTAAAGGATTTGTGTAAGATGGTTACTTCTTCTCTAGAGACCCCCCTTTAGATTAAAAAATAATTCTTTTTTTGGACTGACATAGGGTGATAAAAGAATATTATGAATTAATGGATGGAATGAAGAGTGGTTTTTTGGTAGATATTGGCTGATGCATTGGGATTAATTTTTTTGAAAGAGGGGGGATAAGGGTTCTCCTTTATAAGTGACGAGAGGGACACAAAGAATTACTTAAAATAATTAAATAATATGAAATAATCCTCTTATGAAAGTGGATGAAGATGGAAAATAATTTTTCTTAAGTTATAATAATTTCTAAATATATTAATCCAGTAATATTTAGACATTATTAAGAGGCATTTAAACCCTTATCTCCTAGTTAGCCGACTTTGTTAAACAGTTTTAACAGTAACTGTTGTAATAAATTTTTACTATTTTTTCTATTCACTATGAAAAAAATTATGGTGGAATAATTTAAATATATTTAAATTCTCACTCTAAATATGGAATATATTTTATCAAATTAAAATTATTTAAGCGGTATAAAATAAATTTAAAATTATAGTGGAAAACAGAAGAAAACATTTTTAGGAGAAAATGTAATTTTAAGCATAGAAATACATTTACATTCATTCATTACATTGTAAAAACCATTATAAAAATGTTAAAATGTTTTATTGAATATCTAATATACATAATTAATTATCATAATTAATCAATATTTATTTATTTATTTTTTTAAGATTATAAAATACTAATACATAATAATAGTTTAATAAAAAATAACTTCTTTTTTCATTCAAATAATTTTATCTTCATTCCACAAAATTAAATAACTAATTCGTGAATTATTATTCATATATTAAAAAAATTCATTAAATTATATTTCTAATATTGAAGAATAATTTTTAAAAAAAATTCCAAACAGTGAAAAAAACAAATTTAATTAGATAATACATATTTTAATCATCAAATTATTCTTTTAAAATTTAATTATTATATATTTAGTATCAACCAATAAAAAAATTATGTAAAAAACCTATATATATGAATATATATTTAATAATTTGGTTATCCCAATTATTACCCTATAATAATTTGAATATTATTTAATAAACATGATATATGTGGATTCATTTAGACTCATGGTTGAATGTAAAACAAGATATCAAATAGTTAAATTTTATTTCAATGGAATACAAATAAAATCATCGGGTTTCACTATATTTATGATAGAGTTAATAAATATAATGTTCCCAATGGACATTTCTAATAATGTATATACTTATAAATAATCCAAATATGGAATAGTGGTGTTTGGGGTTGTCTGATGAAGTGAAATTTGTTGTATAATAGATAAGACTCAAAATACATTATGCTATTTCAAGTACTTTTATTCTAAAGGTGTTTCAGGATTTAGGATTTTTGGACTTAGGAAATGTATAATTTCATTCCAAAGGTATTAAGAGACAATATTTTAGGAATAAGAATCAAAAATATTTTATTTGAGTGAATATTAAAACATTTTACTCATAATTAAGTCAACAACATAATGATGTCATGATATCTTTTCATTTAATTTTTCTATAGAGTAAGTAAGATATTTTTATGAGACTTATTAATGAAATGAACTTTTTTATAGAAAAATATATATTATTATATTATATTAGGTTTATAAGGGTAACATCACATTAAAACACATAGTAAACACACACACAAAGACTAAAATGGAAGGTCCCCCTAATGGATTACACGCCCAACCAACTGCTTTATTACATTGTAGTTTTTTGGATTGAGGCCCATTGGGAATAAAGCCCATTACATGGCTTGTAGGCCTACCATTGGATGGCCTGAATGCCATGCATGCCTCATTCCTTCATCACCACCTTCCCATTATTCCTACATCACCACCCCCTTGATGGCTTGAAGGTACAGTGGCCCAAAATCCCAATTAGGATGAATAATATAGATGCTACAATACCCATCTATAGTACCTGCTATAGTACCTATTTTTCTACATTGAAAAAATGCAACCATAGTGTTTTCTATATTTATTCTTCTTTACCTATGAAAATTAATTCCTAGATAGATTTGATCATGGGATAGATTCAGGATTATGGGGAGCCTTTACCACCCTGGTGAGACCCAAACTATTCAAATAATTTATAATTAAAACACAATAGTAACCATTTTACCTTCTATTTATTTAGATAAAATAAACCGAGTTGTATAATTGGAAACCATATCATGATCGAGTAGAATGTGATTTTTTATTATTTCTAATGAAATTTATTGATTTATTCATGCTTGGTATTTTAGGGTTTTTAATGTGATATAAATCATGATTCTTAATAAGGAATCTTAATAGTCAAAATTACCATTTAGACCATAACCAAATCATTGTTTAGTTATTGTCAAAATTATTTTTAGATTTATATCTCCTATATTTTATTTCAAATTCGGGGATATGAATGATTTATTTAATTCATAATAATTATATTATGATGACATTATTTTTATTTATCCTACATTTTCACTAAATTTATATGATCTCAATGAAGCTGAGATGTCTTTGAAATTAATTAAAGGTTATGGAAGGAAAATTTAAATTTATATATGATAAGAATAAAATTATATAGGTATAAACAAGATCTAACATTAAAAAAAATTATAAGAATAATGTATTATCATTCATAATATTAAACAAATTGAGATTTTTTTACAAATTTTAAGAAGAAAAATAAAAAATTATTATTTAAAATAATTTTATAAAAGGGAAATTTTAGTGGTATGGGATGGGTATATATTGCACATCCAAATAATGGATAAAAAGAATGAAATAAAAATAGTGGGTTTAAAAAATGTTTAAATATAGTTATAGGTTTTCCTATGTGTGAGTGTAATTACAGTAATCCATTCCCATAGGGATATTGCAAGATTATAAATGCATGTTTTAATTCTCACAAAGACTATGCATGGTAATAATTACAAATGGTAATGTCAATAATATTATCATTTTTATTATTTTTTGTACATTATATTTCAATTATATGATTTATTATTGAATTATTATGAAGTTAATTACCTTATTTATATATTCTCATTTTTGTAATATATATTTTTAAAATAAGACTATAATCAAGAGAGTATAAGATATACAACATAGAACATGAATGAACCACCAAATGTTATTATTTTAATATGACCATTATGACCTAGACATTGAGTTAAAGGGGTATAAATAAGAATAAACACAATGTGAAATATATATATATATATCCAACTTAATGAATATTTTTTTGAAAACTTCTTTTGAAATAAACACCCATTTTTTAGTAAGGTCATTTTATTCTTTAGAAATACATTTTTTTCAAATAGAATTTTTAATGATTTTGGAGAGAAATATTTATAATTAATTTTTGGATCATTTATAAAATGAATTTTATAAAATGGAAAATCATTTTTTAAAACAATATATAAGAATTATCTTTTGGAGATATTTTGAAAATTATGTAATATGTTTGAAAATTATCTTTGTTTTATTAAATATATATTTTTATGTATGTATAAAAAGATGATATGTTTAGTATTAAATAATAATTTTAAATTTAATGGATTTATTTTTATCATGGAAATTTATTTATAATTTTTAGATATCAAATTAATTACTTTATGTTCTTATGCAATGATGGTACATTAATTATTAAATTAACTAAAAAAATAAAATAATTGATTTGAAAAATATTAAAAGTAATATAAATTGAAATAATTATTGTGTCACATGAATTTTATTGATAAATATACCATTTTAAAAAAGTTTTAAAGGATTATTATAGTGACAAAAGCTTAACATACATGGATTTTACATCATTTTAGATGAATATTCAGTACTTTAAAAAAATACATGGCCATTGACTGTGATAGTTTAGTGTTTTTGGAGACTCGGAAAACAATATTGTATCCGAGTGAAATATCTTTAACATCTCCCATAAATATCTCAACCTTCTGTACTTGTATCTAAAACCATTCTTCATAACCTGGGGGAAGGAAACATAAGAAATGGGTGAGCTTAGATGCTCAGTTAGGGTAAATAAAGGAAATATATGAGCATAATATAACCAAAAGGATATGGAAATTGAGCATAAAATTTGAAGATCCTTCCCTATAAATAAGAGAAAAAAATAAATAATTGAATTTTATAAGAAATGAATCATAAGGAAATAAAGAACATATATCAATGAATCATAATATAGGAAATGACATGGAATTTGTGGAATGCATGTTGTTTTATAACACATTGATCAAGTATAAGTAGAAACATGTTCACCCATTAAGTTAAGGAAATGAAATCAGGACTCATCATCATCTTGTGGGCATGCGAACTTGGTCCATCCATAACATTATGAATATGTAATTAGGTTCATGCATAACCTTAAGGACATGAAACCGGGTCTGTGCCAAACATTGTGAACATGTAACCATGTTCACACATAACCCTATAGACATGAAACTAGGTCCATTCATAACATTTTGAACATGTAATTAGGTTCATGCATAAACTTGTGGACATGAAACTAGGTCTATAAATAATATTGTGAACACATAATAAGGTTCACCCATAACATTGTGAACATGTAATCATGTTCATATATAAACTTATGGACTTGAAACCAGGTCCATGCATAACAATGAAAACACATAATAAGGTTCACTCATAACACTGTGAAAATTTATTCAGGTTCACAAATAAACTTATAGACATGAAACCGGGACCATATATAACATTATGAACATGTAATTAGGATCACACATGACATTTATAATCACAAATCATCCATCATTACCCAACACATTGGAGGGAGATATAGGTCCCACCCATCTAATAATAAAATAATTCATACATTTTCAACAAGATAATAAAACATTCATCATATCTTGACCCATAAAGACCAGAATTTTATAAACATAAAATCATAACACATGAAATGAAATGCTTGTCATTTACATTTCATCACATCATAACCTATGGAAAAGAGATAGGTATCATAATCATTTCATAAAAGTACACCCCATGAAAAGAATCAAGTTTCATGAACATGTAACCCATGAAAAATAAATGGATTTTATAAAAATATAACCCAAAGAAGAGAAATACATTTCATAAAGACCATGATATTAAGAATAACCCAATAATAAAAATCATATTAATGGAAACTTTAGATCAATTACAATAATTGAATGAGTAACATCAACATATTTCATCTTAGATGGAAAATAATGTTGAAATATTTTTCAAAAACATTTCATGAGGAAAATATCCTTTCTTCATTGAAATTTTTTTTTATAATGTTGAATCTTTTGAAAATAAAATTCATTAAAAATATATTTGAAAACATATTTTAGAAGCTTTGAAAAAAAAATTTCAAAATCCTTTTTCCTTGAAAATTATCTAGAAAGATATTTTGGAAACAAATTTTAACACATTTTCCAAAGCATGATTTTTGAATACAATAGATTTACAACAGAAGAGTGAAATGGTAAAATTTTATATAAAAACATTATATTAATAATCAAAGAGTGTAAAATGGTATTTACAAATGGGGATATCTTGAACAAATATAGGATTATAAAAATCATTATTTTTCTTGAGAGATGGATCATAAGATTTCATCAAAGGAAGCATAAACATAAACAATCTCGAAAAGCGATGAGATTGTCTCAATAAACGCTTATTACATAGAAACATGGAATCATACTATCCATGATAGAAAATTAAATTACATGAAGCTTTAAATATCAGGAAAATATTTATCTTCATGATACTACATGTGAAATGGAAGTATTTACAAATCGAATAAAGTTTAGGTGCCAAACAAAACATGAATCTCAAAGATGGAAAATGGAGAAAAAACAGTTTTATCAATTTGGTAACTTTTGAAACACAAAACCCATTTAAGAAGGATAAAAAAATGGACATGATAATAACCAAACTTTTAATTATAAGATACATAGTATACAATCATGGGAAATACATACACTATATAGAAGGAAAGTGTGGCAAACATAACATGTATCTCAAGGAAATTAAAAGTGAGATGAAATCCCCTTACCTTGCATCTTGAATCACATATTACTCATACAAGATTAATGTATAATAAATATAAGTTTATTATTCATATTTTACATAACATTATTCTAGTATCTATTACCATTTATGTTTTTATTATGACCTTATATTACCTGTTTGTTTACGATCCAATGTTTAGGTTTCACATCAGGTAATATTCGATTTGTTCTTCGTAGGGGTCCTAATTTTTTATATCATTGGTCCTTATACTTATATCATGATTAAAGAATTTAAAAAATGATATAAATATCAGATATATATAGTATATTCATGTTATAATAATTTATATCAGAATTAATTATGAAATGGAATACACAGTTCATGGATATGGTAAGCCATACGTATGCATGAATGTTGTTTCCATTTTTACAGTCGTATTGAAGGAAATTATGTAAATGAAAAATATATATATATATATATAATTATTAAAGTAAAATTAATATATCATGTATATAATATAATTTCATTAAACCCATAATTAATACATTCCATGTGATGTGCGAATGAATCACAACACTTTGAGGAGGAGGTAGTCCACACTTTCTCAAACAAGATTATCGTATTACCCCTAAAATGAAATAAAACATTATGTGTTGTAAAAATTAATACACAAGCATAAATACAAATTAATCATTATATATAACATATATATAGAGTTTACATCATAATGACCACCTTGATTGGTGGTAAATAATAAATGAACAATCATTGTTTCGTGGGGTTGTAGTTCGTCATACACAGAAACAATATAATCAATATCCACTATACAGGGGTGTGTTTAAGTGTAGGTAAAACCCTTTTCATAAAAAAACTATTATATGGAGGATTCTAGTTTTCTCACAAAATAATAGAATAAATAGAGTGGAGGGGTGGAGAAAAAAAAGGGAATGAGCTTGAGAGAATATGTTCCCTCTAAATCTGGTAACTCGTTTGGGTTTGGGTCAAAATTATTCTTTGAGAGGCTTTATTAAAATATATAGGATTCAATTTCATATAGAGAATAATTGGGAAGAGATTTTATGAACTTAAATGTTTTTATAGGTGTGAGAAATGGGTAGAGTTTGTGGCCTTTTATAGTGGAGGAAGAGTGATACTCTTCTAAATATTTAAAGAGAGTATTTCACCCACACATTTCATGTTTCAGGTGGATCCAATAATATACCAAGGACACCCCAATTTAATATAGAGTCTAAATATGGCTATACAATGAGTTTTGGATATGTTTCTAAGTCATTTTGGGACTTAAATTTCATGTTTGGTACTTTATTAACTGAATTTTTCTCTTAACCAATGTAATTATTTTTAATCACCTTCACTTATCAATTTTTTTCAAAAAAAAGTTGATGTTATTGGAAATTATAAATTTTTCTGATTCAAAATATGGAATTCATTTGGCCAAATTATAATCACATAATTTGAAAAAAGTAATTTAAAAGTAATCCCACTGATGATATGGCACAATGGGTTTTTAGAGTAAAAACGTCCAATATTTTGCATATTGTTTATATCATATTTCAATATAAAATTGTTTTTAATGAACTAAATTGGATTTAATGAAAAATATATTATATAAAATATCTATTATACAAATTAAAATATAATTTATCCTTTAAAATAAATTAAATGAAAAAGTAGTTTGGAATTAAAATCCTGTATTTTTAACTATTGAATAAAAGTTGAAAGCATTAATAAAAATACAAATATTTTATCATAATTTTTTTATTCTAAATATAAGTTCTTTTGACATATTAAATATATAATAGTACCAAAAATTTCATTTAAAATGTGTTCTCCATTAAAAGGTCATTACCATTATAAAAAATATGTTTTTTGGTATAAAGTTGGGTTTATTCTTATCTTATATCTGTAGAATATATTGGATGAATAATTTTTTTTACTGATTATATAACATATTTATTAAATTAATATAAATTATCAATTATAATTAATTTTATTTACTAGGATAAAATAGATTGATTTCCCTTTTTATTAAATTAGGATTCATATCCATTAATTGGTAACCTATGAATTCCAATTATATTTGTGTACAACACATACTTTAATAATTTAGAAAATACTATCCATATCCATAAACCTAAAGGGTAGGTTATATTATATTATATTATAATAATATTTTTAATAATATATTATTTTTAGGTTACACTCAGTCTTGCGTGATATGCATGCCATTGAGGAAGGACAATCTTGCGTGTAACGTACGCTAACCTTGTTGTTCAGTGTAAAGTATTCCATGTTGGGATTGCATGCAATATAATCCAATATTGATCTGTGTGAATGGAATGTTTGACTTAGTGAATGTCTGTAATGTCCTAGAATTCAATGATTTTTTTTTTCAAATTTAAATGGAATTTTTAGGAGACCAAGCTCTGAGACATCACTTAATTCTGAGACCCGAAGTAGCTGAAATGGATTTTCAATTTTTTATGTTTATTAATTAAATGTTTGAGTGGGATTTTCTATCTTTTGAACTGGTATTTAGATAAAAAATCTAAGGTCACCGTTGAACTTATAACTGTGGGAGTTTAATAGAAAGGACTTAACATCGACTGTCGCAGGTCGACTAGAAAGGATAGTTTTAATAATTTTAGGAAAAATTAAAATAAAATAAACATGTTTATTTTATATTTTTCTGAACTCTCAAAACAAATGAAATGAAACGGCATGTAATGCAATGAAATTGAAATGATTTTTCATTAATGAAACAACAAAATGAATTTGTAACACAACGCAATAGAAAAATTTGAATCACGATTCACCAATTATTTGGTTAGCAACGATCCAAGTATGGGTTGAAGGAGACTAATGTTTTGTAGAGAAGGATTGAATGAATTCATTGGAGGACAACCAATGACCTTGGAATCAATTAATGAGATCGAACTGGATGTCAGCAGTTGATGATCGATGAACAGTATTGGAACAATGATCGATGTGCTGACACAACTCCATTCAATGACTTCAAGCGATCTGAACTCCAGGTAGGGGTTTTTATTTGAGTTATATCTTCCCCTATTCTTGGTTTTAATATAAAAACGTGGATCAAATCACAAAAGGTCGACCTGTGGTTTGATTGTTCTTATGGGATGATTTTGATTTCGTTCTTGATCCTTCTAACAGGAGAGATTTGAGGCCGTAATTAACAATGGCCGAAGATTATTCCTCAAGTTTTTATCTTGTGGTCCTTACTTCTTCATCCCCAAATTTTTATTCATTCTCTATAGGGATATGAATGAATAATCATCCCACGTACACCTTATGGTGAAGTGATTTGATATAGAATATGATAAACAGAATTAACACGATGGTGGTTCGACGATGATGACAATAGGTGGATCGAAGCAGAGCCTAATATTCCAGCAATTGAGATATTTATAGAGGAAGGGATTGCACTGGAGTTTTTGTGCCCTAGGATGTGAAGAATGTTACCCGAGGGTTCCATAACGCCCTCCGAATCATATAAATGACCACCAGAGCAAGTCTGGTGGTCAGTGTAAAATTATGTCAGGCCAACGACGCTAGCAGTGCCAGCCGCGTGCCTGATGGTGGGGCAGTGCAGAATAGTGTGGGGATATTGGTGGTAGTCGCTTGACTTGTTCATGAAGAAAGCCAACACCTCTAGCCATAGAATGAGCTGGCCCCATGGTGTGGGTCTATCTGGAAGACCTGGTCCACATAGCGGGCCGATTGGTAGAAGTTCCAACTGGTGCCTCTTGATGGCAATCAGACGCGGCTATGTCACGTCTGGTCAAGAGGAGCTGAGGCACTCTGATGTGGGCCAAGTTACTGCTGGAAGTCTATGCCCAACTAGGTCATCAGGACATACCCATGGACCAATTGGCTAGGATGGGTCCATTAGGCCGATTTGGACATGATTCAGGTCAGACCAGGGTCAGGTCAGTCTGACCAGGTCGGTCAAACCCCTATTTCGCTAAAACGACTGTAAATTCTAAACTGAGCATCCATTTGATGAGAAATTTGAAGGATTGGGACCCTTGGGATGATATAGTACTTTTAAGATACTGTAAGTGAGTTTTTTTGGAAATATTGAGGACATATCATTTATTTTGAAGATTAGGATCTCCCGGTATGAGTACACTTTGGGCATAATTTGGGTGATTCTTATTATGAGTTGTTAGGATGGTTACTCCCTTTATGAATCAAAGAACGAGTAATCCTTTTCCATATTCATTGGTAGAGATGATAATCCCATCATTTTTGGTGTGGGTTCATTTTCCTTTGGGTGTTCTCCGTTGGCTGTGTTACTCCCCTATAAGATTAGGGTGCAAGTTCTCGAAGAAGTTAGTAAAGATTCCGTACTCCCCTTCGATGTTAGGGAGTTGGTACTCTATTTTTGGAGTTGGTAATCCCCTATTGGACTAGGGAACAATTCATCTATATCTAATGCATATAGAGTTTGTACTACCCTACTAGGTAGGGAGTGGGTCCTTTATTGTTGGATTCAGTACTCCCCTATCGTTCCAGTGTGCGAGTCAACATTACGCATTGCTACAACAGAGTTGGTACTCCCCTACCATTCTAGTGAGTGGGTCCTCTAGACTAGGGTTAGTAATCCACCAACATACTAGACTTCAAGTCCCCCTTAGAGAACAAACATACATGGTTTGTACTCCCCTATATTACCAGGGTGCAGGTCCTTTTGTGACTGAGTGGTACTCCCTTACCGGGTAGGGTGCAAGTCCTCGATATATGAAGTTGCACTCCCCTAGAGATTCTAGGTGTGGATAAATAATGAGATGTAATACCCTATCATACCAGGGTGTGGGTCGTCCACATAAGAACTGATAGAGTCAGCACTCTCTCATCATACCAGGGTGCAGGTCCTTTAGTCCCTGAGTAGTACTCCCGTACCGGGTAGGGTGAAGGTCCTCAATTAGAGATGGAGCTCCCTCGACAATCAGAAATAATAGTGAGGAGAGGGACCATCCACTCTATGTGATTGATACCTAGATAGGATGTAGTTCTCCCTCAATGGACTAATGTGTGGGACACTCCTTATAGAAGAGATTGAGGTATCAGAGGTTATTCTGGAGAAATTCTCCCTCAACTGAGTGTAGTGATGAAGAGTGAGCCTCTTTACTTGGGTTTCCTTAGTATTGAATTAGGCACACGGCTGTAACGAATAGAACTCCAATGATAGTCACTAGAGTGGGAAAGAAAATAATGTTCCTGATGGAGAAAGTTCTCTCAAACATGCCATTCAGAATAATAGGATTATACTTGATAGAGTGCATCTCTCGGACAGGTTCCATCAGGGATGGCTGAGGTCATGGAGTGTGATCTTATAGTTTTTGTATTATTATTTGAGCCTTTTGTGAGAATCATGGTACTGGATATAAGGTTTGACCTTATGATTCTTTGTGGCTTAGACAAGTATATCTTTATGTTCATGGTATATGTATGGTCATATACTCGAGTAGAGTTTACTGTGCTTTCCTTTATGGTTTTTTTCTTGTTCTTTACCTTTTTGGTTTTAGGGTCCCCTAATGAGTGTTGTTTTACCCCCGCTACACAGTCTTTTCCAGAACATGTCATGGCTTGTGCAGATGAATGATGTTTTCACAGAGTCCAGGGAGGACGAACACCTAGTGGTGTTGACTGAAATCAGAGAGACGGGGTGTAATTTTACAGCTTCAGGCAGCTACCCTTAACATAAAATTCAGGTAGGCTTCTTAGAGGGTGAGCTTCAGGGACTTAGAGTTTTACTTTTGTTATATTTATCTATTAGTGTGCTTGTATATTAGAATAGGTTTCCTCCCTATACTATAATTTCCATTGTACTCTGGTTGTGTTTTACTTAGTGGTTGCATGCAGTCTTTTAACTCTCTAGTACATTTTTCTGATGTGGTTTTGTGTGTTTGTGTGTGTGTACAACTACTTAGGTAAATGCCTCCCACTTGTGGAATAATGTCATCAGCTCTAGTCACTATCCTCTAGCCTTTGGGAGGCGGTAATAGGGTAGTCACAACACGAGCCCTGGGGGATGGGTCATGAAAAAGACTATTATTAGTGTTTCATGAAGTGAAAGATATCAAAAGATTAAATTAATTCAGAAAAAAATCACCAAAATCTCAGGGTGTTACATTCAAACATCCTTAAAATGAATTATCCACCAAATTTTTTTGGGTAATAAATGGTTAAATACTTGAACGTTTCATTCAAATAAACCAACATTGTAAAAATGGATACTAAAACATCCCTAAAAAAGGGAAATTTTGAACCATAATGGTTACCCAAAGTATAATATAACTAGGTTTACATATAGTAGAACATAGTTTGAGAGTAAAGATTCGATACAGAGGAAAAGTGTAAATATTTATACGGAGTGATTGAGGTCATCAATCAAAAAAAGGTGAATGATATAAGGAATGATGAGGGCCTCAAAGTCCAAAATTTGTGATGATTCTAGAAGCCACCAATTCAATAGAATTGAAGTTATTAGGACATAATTTTTTGATCACATTTATAACATTGATTAATTCTTAATATATTTCTATAATAAAAATATCATAAATTGTTTTTGAATTGATAAATTTTTAATACATCCATTACCTCAAGGAATGAATGTCCAAAAATACACTTTTAATAGATTTTAAGGCATAAAAAAGAATGAAAAGTCTAACTATCAATATGAATTAATATATAAATGAAAAAAGTTACATTATTGGTTTATCAAAAGTATTTATTCAAAAAAAATATACATTAACCGGGACATAGTGTAGTCTAGTGCTAGGCAGGAAACCCTTTCCATCCATTGCTCATGGGTTTAAGACCCACGACCTGTCTGGATTTGATTGGTTGTCACCTAACATACATAGTGTCATTTTTTAAAACCAAACTAATATAATATATATTATGGACATCCTTGAAATAAGGTTATTCAACATTATCCTTTTATCCAATATTTTTAACACAAACTCAGGGTACAAATACTTCCTCTGATGTTTAACTTAACATTTTCATAAAAAAATTACATCACAATGCTTCTCAGAGGTGAACATCCAAAACATTAGAAGAAGAGTCATGAAATCAGTTTACCATTGATTCCCATTTATATCAAAAAAGTATCTCTTGATTGTCACATATCAAACATGTGAATATCCTCATCTTATATTCTCTTGAAACATGGTAACAACCTGAATTTCTATAAATCCTTTTGGAAAACATGAATGCTTACTTATTCCAAAGTTTATTGGATCTATTCCTCATATCCAAAAATGTTATAATCTTCAAAAGTGATAGTATAAACCAACTATAAAAAAACCATACATAGTTCTAAGGTATTCAAAACTGTCCAATTTTATTTATTCATATTTGACAAATCTTCATTTTAATATCATTATCTCAATGTCAGAAAATAATTATGGGATATCATTATTTAATCGAAATATCACATTTCTAAGAAAACAATTTTCTATTTATTCATCACCACTCATCATATAATTTTTTATCCTTAATTAAATACATATATATTTCATGATTCATATAACATAATCTATGAATTCCAAACAGTAATTACTTCATTTTTCAAACATTATTATTAAACCATTACTCTTAATTTATTAACTTATTCTTTAATAACTCTTTACTATAACATGAAATAAAAATCACATCTTACATTTCTTAAGCTTTAATCTAGTGACGATTCTTCTATTTAATATAAAAAATACTAGAACAATATCACATTACTTTCACATGTAATTTGTGATCTCTTTATCTTCAGAAGTATATCAAATAATTGTAACACCTTCCTGATTCACTCTATGATATTTTGACTTTGGAAATATATTCTCATAATACCCAAACATTCCACATTAGAAACATTAAGTGTTAACCATGATCCTTCTTGTTATTGAAATTAGTAAAACAAGAAAGCACGGGGTGAGAAACACATATCATTTAATAAATCCACATAAACATGAACACTACTTATATGATATCTAAATTATGAATCCTTCATTAATCTATGAAACCTTAATTTTATCATAGGTTATTCTTAGACAATTTATTTTAAATCCTTATTGTTAGTTCGTGAGGAGTTTGTGATTTCCAAAAGCATATCCCCTAGGAGTTTCAAACCAGGTGTGTAGAAAGTCCCATTGTCGTGTACCAGATTACCCTGAGTCAAGACTAGATTATCATGTAGGAGTTGTTAATCCTAAGTATAGATATTCTCGAGAAACATCCACTTGTATTATCTATACAGTTATATATTTTTTAGAAACCCATCACTCTATCCTATACCAAATTTACATGAAATTTTCATAAATGTTAACTCATCATTGTACTTATATTTAGATATATCCCCTGACATATACTTAGAATTATACCTTTGGATCTCAATAAGTTTTTTTATCTTAATTTCAAAAATTTTACTAAAAATTTCCTTTGATACCAACTATAGATACCCAGGATTAACATACAAGGATATTACATAATTTTAGATGAATATTCAGTACATTAAAAAACATGTCTAAGGACCATAATAGTTTAGT
Source organism: Viscum album (assembly GCA_963277665.1). Taxonomy (NCBI): domain Eukaryota; kingdom Viridiplantae; phylum Streptophyta; class Magnoliopsida; order Santalales; family Viscaceae; genus Viscum; species Viscum album. Next base: position 1,282,859,766 of record OY728156.1, read on the forward strand.
GTCTTTGGAAACATTGAAACAAAAGTTTCTATCACGATTAAAGTTCTTCGGAATATCACATAAAGATATCCACCTTTAGTAATTCTACCTAAATCTTATCTTCATAACCTGGGGAAAGGAAACATAAAATTTTTTTGCACTCAGATTCTTAGTAAGTTTAAATAAAGGAAATACATGAGCATAACATAAAAAAAGGGAATGAAACTTGAGAATAACATTTTAAGATCAGTATTTACATTTTAGAGAACGCAATAAATAATGTAATTTTATAAGACATGAATCATAAGGAAATAAATAACAAAGGATAAAGAAGAATTACCTAGGAAAAGACATGGAATTTTTGGTGTGCATGTTTTTTATAATGTTGTAAACATGTATATGTAGAAACAGGTTCACCCATTATGTTGAGGACATGATATCAAGCCCCATAAACAACTTTTGGACATGAAAACTAGTCCACTCATAATAATGTGAACATGTAATACGGTTCACACATAACCACAAGGACATGAAACCAGATTCATGAATAATATTTTCAACATGTAATCAGGTTCACAAAAGACCTTTAGAACATGAAAACAGGTCCCTACATGACATTGTGAACATGTATTCAGGTTCACACATAACATTGTGAACATGTAATCAAGTTCATGCATAAAATTATGGACATGAAACCTGGTCCATTCAAAACATTGTGCACATTTAATAAGGTTCAATCATAATAGTTTGAACATGTAATCAGGTTCATGCATAAACTTACAGACATTCATCCAGGTCAATGCATAACATTGTGAGCATGTAATAAGGTTCCCTCATAATATTATGAACTTGTAATGTCATTCATGCATAAACTTATGGACATTCCACCAGGTCCATGCATAACATTGTGAACATGTAATCATGTTCACGCAGAACATTTATACTCACGAGTCAATCATCATTAAACAATGAAATGGAGAGAGTTATAGGTCCCACTAATCTCATAATAAAACCATTCAAACATGTTCATCAAAATAAATTAAACATTCATCATATCATGATCCATAAAAAGACATTGGTTTTATAAACATCAAATCAAAACCCATGAAATGAAATGGGTATAATTAACATTTCATCACATAATAAGCTATGGAAATTAGATCAATTTTATAACTATTTCATCAAATCATAACTTGTGAAATGAATTTTGTTTCATAAACATTTAATAAAAGGAAAATAAACCTATTTCATAAACATATATCTCGTGGAAGAGAAATGGGTTTCATAAAGATGATGGAATTAAGAATAACCCATAAAAAGAAAGGATATGAATGAAACATTTAGATAATTTCCTAGAAGTGCATGAGTAACATCAACAGATGTCATCGTATATGGAAAATAATTCTGAAATATCTTTCAAAAACATTTCTTCAGGCTAATATCCTTTCTTCTTTGAAAATTGATTTTTATAATGTAAAACCTTTTAAATACATTATTCATTGAAAATGGATTGGAAAACATATAAAGGAATCTTCAAAAATAATAAAACATTTTTTAAATACTTTTTCGATGAAAATTATCTTATAATATCTTTTTAAAACATTTTTGAATCATTTTTAAAAACATGATTTTCTATTACAATAGATTTTATGACCGAAGAGAGGGATGGTTGGATTTTACATAAAAACATTACCTTAACTACCAAAGAGTGGGAAATGGTACTATCACATGAGGATATATTGGAAAAAAATTGGGATAGAAAACTCATTAATGCTTTCAAGAGATGTATCATAAGAATTCATCAAAGGTATCATAAACATAAACAATCTCAAAAAGCAATGAGATTGTCTCAGACAACACTTATTACATGGTAACATGGTGTAATAATCTCCAGTAAGAAAATAAAATTACATGAAGAATTAAATATCATGAAAATATTGTGATTCATGATAATACATGTTAAATAGATGTATATACAACTCGAAAAAAGTGTAGGTTCATAACAAAACACGAGTCTCAAAAAAGAAAAATTGAGACAAAACTGTTTTTCTAATTTTGTAACTTTGGAAACATAAACCCCATGAAACAAAGACTATAAAATAGACAGTGAAAAAACTCAAATTTATGTATAATAAACATAGTATAAAAACATGGGTAGTACATACACCACACAAAAGTAAATAGTTCCAAACATAACATGTATCACATGGAAGTTAAAAGTGAGATGAAATCCCATTACCTTGTATCTTGAATATCTCCATACTCATTCAAGATTCTAGTGTAGTAAATATAAGTTTATTATAAATCTTTTCCAGATTCATATTTTTATATCAATTACTATATATAGTATTATTGTAACCTAATATTACCTAGTAGTTAATGATCTTATGGTAATGTTACACTTCGGGTAATATTCTCTTTGTTCTTTTCATGTGTCTTAATTTATTATATCGTTGATAATTATACATATATCACAATTCCAGAATTTATAAAATCATATAAATATCAGGTTTATCTATTATCTTCATATTATAATAATTTATAGAATAAATAATAATAAAATAGAATACACCATTCATGTACATGGTAAGTCGTATGTACTCATGAACGTTGTTTCCGTTTTAATTATCATAATGAAAGAAAGTATGAAAATGAAATATGTATATATATTTATGTATATATATTTATTAATTCCAGTATAAATAATGTATAATATATATCATATAAGTGCATTAGACACATCTTTAATAAATTCTATTTGGTGTGTGAATGAATAACTTTTCTTTGAGGAGGCGTTATTCCACACTTTCTCAAAAGAGATTATCTTAATCCCAGTAAATGGATATAATAAGGTATGTGTAGAGAAAAGTACCAAAAAACAATAATGTATGAGTAATTATTATATATAACACATATAAATAGATTTTCTATCCTAATGGCCACCATGATTGGTGGTAACGAAAAAATGTACAATCATCATTTCTTGAGGCAGTAGTTTGTCGTACAATATGTTCGATATCCATTTGAGAGAGGTGTGTATAAGTGTGGTTATAAACCTTTTCATAACAAAGAATTTGTATATTTTGGATAATGGTTTTAATACAATAATTTAATAAATATAGTGGAGGGGTGGAGAAGGAAAATAAGGGGAAAGATCTTGAGAGAAGACGTTACCTCTAAATTGGAAAGAACCTTTTGGTTTGTGCCAAATGGATTCCTTGAGATTATTTCCACCCAAAGGTAGCATTCAAGGTCAAATGGAATATTTTTGAGAGACCTATTTTGTTATATATTTTACAAAATTTAATTTTTTGAGTGGTGTGAGTAATGTGTAGAGTTGGTGGCCTTTTATAGTGGAGGAGGAGTGGCACTCTTGTAAATATTTGAAGAGAAAATTCCACTGCTATTTTTTATATTGAATGTTGATCCAATAATAGGACATGGTTGACACCATTTATGATAGGGTTAAAATGGGTCTATAAAATGCGTTTTGGGCATGTTTATAGGTTTTAATGGGTCATAAATTAAAGGCATAATACTTTATTAACATAATTTTTCTATTAACTGATGTAATTAATTATAATCGCTTTCCCAAATAGTTTTTTATTCAAAAACAATGTTGAACATATTTGACATTATAAATTATTCTGATTCTATATATTTATTCCATTTGACCAAAATCTAATCACATAAGTGGAAAATATTAATTTAAAATTAATCCTATAGATGGGACAACACTATGGGTTTTTAATGTAAAACCATCCAAAAGCTTGCAAAGTATTTATATCCAATATCAATATAAAATTGGTTCTAATAACCTACATTGGATTAACTAATATAATTATTATCTGACTAAATAATTAAACTAATTAAAATATAAATTTATCTTATAACTAAATTTGATGAAATAACATATTTTAATTAAAATTCAGTATTTTTAACTATTCCTTAAAAGATGAAACCATCCATAAATATACTAAAATTTTATCATAACCTAATTTTTAGGTTTATATTCCAAATATAATGTTTATTTTTACATATAAAATCTAAAATTTTAAAAAATTGGATTCAAAATGGGTTCTCAATTAAAATGTGGTTACACAACCCTTATAAAAAAATTGGTTTTTATGCATAATATTATATTTGGTGTTATATTATGTTTATTGAATATATTGGAGGAATATAAAATTTTTTGGATTGATTATATAATATATTTATAACATTAATATCACTTAACAATTGAAATAAATTTAATTTACTAGGTTACAATAGTTTTGTTACTATAATAATATTTTCCTTTATATTCAATCAGTTTTCATATTAATTAATTTTTAACCTAATAAGTCCTCTTATATTTGTGTACAGCACATATTCTTAAAATTTAGTTTATACTGTTAATAAAAATAAACATAATAGCTATGTAATATTGCATTATTATAATATTTTGAAAAATATATTATTGTAAGGTTACACTCGATCTAGCTTGTTACCCAAGCCATCATGGAATGTCAATATTGCATGTAACATACGCTGAACTTGTTGTTACATGTATTATATACTAATTTGGGATTTCATGTAACATAATCCAATTCATATTTGCGTGAATAGAATATTTGAATGTGTGTAAATAAATTTTCATTGTTTCATAAACTGAAAAATATCAAAATATTAAATTAATTTGAAAAAAATTTCACTTCAATCTCTGGGTGATACAATTAAATTATAATTCCATTATTTTTATGTTGATTTTAATAATAAATTAAATTAATAGTCCCAAAATTGACCTCATTGTTATTTTTGAACAAATAATGTTTTATTAAATGATTTAAAATTCATAAAATTATTACCCTAAAAGGTAATTGTATATGGTTTATAATATAAAACATGTTCCATTTATGAGACATTATTTCTTTTATAGTAACTATATTAACCCCTAAAGAGTAAAATAAAATTATAACAGTAATTTTTAAAAATGTTAATAGGGGGGTTTAAAAAATATAAGGGTATAAAAATCACCGAAACATGTAAAATAATTTTTTTAAGAGTTTATTCTGGCTCATAATAATTCTATATACTAATTATATCATTTGGGAGCCATTTTTTGAAAATTAATTTGTATTAACTTAATGCTTCAAGAAATTATTAATCTACCCCTACCCTTACATCCCAAATGACACATCATCTAATATTTCCTTCAAACATGGAAATACTTTTAAGTTAGCTGATCCCTAGAGAAAATAACTTAACTAAATAACTACACACAACATTGTGGACATTCTTTGATCAATAACTCAACCAAGGTAGTTTTGTTTGTGATCTTTAAGAGGTTGTATGAGGAAGAGGTATATTTTTTAACAGTTTATTTTGGTTATTTCTTATTGCCCCTATTTAAGATATTATTCAAATATTGTTATATAAAAACATTAGTTTCTACCATATACTTATATGTTATTATGATAATTTCATAACCCAAATCTGTATCTTCTTCCATAAAAATGTGTAACAAAACCATCACTCGTGTGTATAGCAGACTACCACCTCGTGAACTAATGAAATTATATTTCTATAACATCTTCTAATGGTTTTATATAATAAAGATATTAATATATATATATATATGATAACCATGATATATTTTTCATTATATAAAAGTATTATACCAAGTGTCTTCTTAACATTCAATATATTGAAAAATTATAATATCGCTCGTGTCTACAAGTGGACTACGAATACCACATCCACGAAGTGATCTAATTCAATTTTGATCACAATATCACATAGATGATATATATTATTTTTTAAAAGAAAAAATATGTTACTAATTATATATTTATCATTGTGTTTGAAAAATAATACTTAACTTATTTCACTAATGATCATTAAAAAATTTAAAGGTTACCCATGCATACGTACAACCTACCATCTCGATGATTATGTCATATATAATAGTCATATATCACTATTGGTTTAAAAATTATGATTTATGTATAAATATTAAAATCACTTCTAGAATATTATTCAGTAGAAAAAGAATTAATGACCTTATTGACTATATTCAACCAACCAAAGCCATTTTCGATACATGAGTATAATATTATCAAAATACCCAACATGAACATAATTGAATGATTGAAAATTAAATTTTTATTTATAAAAAACATTTAAGGGAAATGTAAGAAACCCAAGTTCTACCAAAGAAGGTAATTAAATAGTCATTAAAGTATAAATTATTCCCACTAAAATAAGACTCCCTAAATAATTTCCAAGGGATACTGTTTACCTGGGTGTCTAGTTCATCCATTATATGATCTTCGAACCGAAAGTCCATCATATCCCAGAACTGGATGAACTCCTCCAAGCTGATATTTCCACCATTGAATACCAAAAACAATATCTGTTCATATATTTCAATGTATTTACATTCCTCCTCATTTAGAGTAATCCTTAATTATTTCATCAAAATTCTAGTAGCTACTTCATTAGTAGCATTCAGAGAGAAAACCTATTCAGCCACAAAATTTTATGATCTCAAAATAAATTCCAAGGATTTCTCAATGACGTCATCTAACTTGCATTCATTTTCATCAAAACCATAATCATCGCCAGTTTCCCATTCTGATTGAGAGTTAACTTGATTGATGTACTTTAATGCCTCAACATCACTCGTTCTTAACATTACAGATTTGGTAGTCACGTTTCTTAGTGTATTCGAGTAGTACTTCCACATACTTCTCTTTAGTGGGTTAGATATGAGGCCATCAATGTTATTTAGTTTATACACACCTTTTTCAAAAGTATCATTGAAAGAAACACTTTGGGATTTTCGGGCCTCATATGGATTGCTACCCATTTCATTGTCATGGTTCTCATCCCACAAATCTTGTACATGCATCACCAGACTTACTGGCTACATGAATACATGCCCAATATATTACTGTTGAATATTAGTGTCCTCAAAAACCAAACATTGAGATTATAAATCATTATTTTGACCTTCATGGGCCTTGTATTTCGACTTATGGGAAGATATAGTCTCTATTGGAAGTGGTAAATGAGAGTAATCCTTACTCCCTTTGGTATTTCCTTTCTGACATTATTTCCTCCTCGGACTGGGGATCCTTTTCTAATAGAAATCATCAAAAGCTTCAATAGATTTATGACTAGGATACTCTTTATTGAGATGATATTTGGGGACTCCCTTCCCATTTAAGGGCACTGCCTGATATTTTTATAAATTTAATTGATTAATTAATTAAATATAACATGGAACTAATAAAAATAAAAGAAAAAATGAACTTGAGAAAGGTTATGATAATGTAAATAATTAATATAAATTTATTATTTAGGAAGATAAAAAATTGATGTGATGAATCTGACTTTAGGTAAGGGAAATAATATATTAAAACCATGTTTTAAAATGTCGTGGTGATTTAATCTAAAAAAATTCTTCTATATATATATTCTTAACAATATTTTTTATATTTTTTTACTGAAAAAACAATTATAAGGGTAATTTATTACTTCTTTTGACTTTATTACAGTGTTTGTCAAAATTAATATTTTTACATATTTCATACGGAACTTTTTGAAAAAGATAAATGAAATGTTCCATTTTAACATATTTGATTAGAATGACATTTCCCACCTTCATAACCATTATTTTATGTTTGTATTTATTTACAGGAATTCATATTTTCTTAAAAATAAAACCCTAATTAACTTTGGTTTTATTATTTAAATTTATTTTAAATGGAATAGATATTTCAATAATTATAATTGTTTTATTTATGGGTCTAAAGAATACTTTTATGAGTGGGATGATAAAAATAATTTTTTTCCTGTTTTATGATTTTTTAAGTATACTTGATAAATATTAGTGATTATATATGGTTCAATTATTAATAGAGGAAACATGGTTATGTTATTAATCGAGGAAATGGGGTTTCATTACAAAATATTATAGGATGGGTCCATTATGTACCTCCAATGCATTGGCTATTGAATTCAATTATATTGGTTAATATATTTTCAAGTATGATATGGAGAATTATGTCCTAAAGTTAGTTACATGATTTAAATTTTATTTATATGGTCTTTGTGGAAATAATATTATTTCCCAAGGTAATATAATGGGATTATGTTTTAAGAAAAAATATTATATTTTGTAATTGTAAAAACTATAACATTGTGAAAAAAATTTCAAGGGTTTTTCATGATTGAAAAGGAAACTTTATAAGTTTTATTATTTTCATTTAGGATTTATAATAAAATTATTTACTAGAATATAATGGAAGGAAATATTACTTCTTGGGTTCTAAAATATTAATTTTGAACACAATGTTTATCGATGGAAAAGATATATTTTTTGTATATATTCATGAAGTGAAAAGTTTCTTTATTTATTTTATGTCCATTACTAATATTTTTTTCTTATACCATAATAATAATTATTTTTAAAATGGTTTAGGGATGATTAAGAGAAATGGATATGTCATGTTAAAAATTGTAAATATATTCCATTAAAATAACAATTGTTACTTTTTAAAAGTTTTGTATTATGTAAAAAATGGACACTAATTGGAGGGTCCAACTTGTATTTTATGGTCCTTATATTTTATGGTTATGACCTAATTATCAAAAAATATAAAACTAAAAAGATACTTGAAATGTAAGAAATTAAATCCTAGTATAATGACAATAGATTATGTAATGTTTAAGGTTATTTCCTTATAATTGGTATGAGATGAAAGGTTTATATACCATTAGAGGTTTTGATTTCATTTGAGCATAAGTTAAAATTCCTCTATAACCAGAATGGTTAAAATTTTAGATAGCATTAGGGTTATTTAAGATAAATCAAAAGAGTATAAGGTAATATAGTTATGCAAATGTTAGGGTTTATAATCCTTATAATAGAGTTTATTATGATTTTATTTATTTACTCAAACTAACCATTATGGGTTTATTGAATTGATGGATCTAATATGAACCGAAGTATCAATGGATGTTAATGAAAATGAGGTGTCTATATGAATGATCAACAAAATTAACAGGGAGGGGTAGTGAAAATGCTTATGGTTATTCTTAACCATCTGACATGAGTTATAATTTAGAACATAAACCTATGATTGTTTCCCAATGCATAAAATTAAAGAGAAATTATTATCAATGGGTGTTCAGGTGATAAAGTTCATAAATATAAAAATACTCAATGACCTATGTGTTAAGAATTTGTGAAGAAGTACCCATGATAATGTCATAAAATAACCAAAAGTCATTTTCTATGTGGTAAAGGAGGAAAACACAATAATTTTCTATGTGAAAAGGTGTTATTCAATAATCTCTATAAATATGAATAATCTTTTTCCCAAGAAAATATTTGAATTTTTTAAATGAGGTGTGTAAGAGTATCATGAAATTCTATTCCCCATGGGGATGTCACATGAACAAAATACATAAAACTATAGTGATGAATTCTAAAAAATTCTGAAGCTATTATAATTCAATATGAGGAAACTCGAAGTGACATATTAATGGTATTGATCATATCTTGGCCTATATTTCTATATTATTAAATCTTAGGAGATAATTCCAATTTTTGTTTCATGATAGAAGTATTAAGGAATAATGTACAAAATCATTGTTAATATATTATAAAGAACATTAAAGGATTATTGTTTTTACATATATGTATTTAAGAGTTATGTTGTAGTGGTAAATTTAAATAGTATATTATTTTTAAAATAATCAGTACTTTATTGATGTTTTATGTGTTTGGAGTATATTAGTATATATTTATTGAGTATTTATAAATAGTTGAGTTATATGTAAACCTTTTTTGAACATTTGAAAATGTTATTTGGGGAAGAATTTTGTTTTCATTTTTCCAAAATAAGTTTAAAGGTATTGATAACCTATAGAGTTTATATGATCTTTGATGATTAAGGAAATTATTTAGGATTTTTATCATATTTATAGGAATGTGTCCGGACCCAATCCACTAGGGTCCAACATGTAAATACCCTATTACAAACTCTAATAGACCAGTGGATGGAAACTGAAACCATGTATGAATATCCCCCAAATGGGAGGCATTAGCCTATTTACTTATACATAACAACAAGAATATAAAAAATACCATACAATATATAAATATAAAATAATATAAAACAATGAAAAGTTAAATCTATGATTAAAAAAAAGAGAATGATAGTAATGTGTTGAATGAAAAAAGGTTCCACATACAAGACCACCAAAAAAATGAAAAGTGTCGGACGTTATCCAAGGAAGATGACTTTGATATAATAAAAAATCCTAGAAAAAACCTCGAAATTTCAAGGTTGAGCAATGATCTACCCACTCCATATCCTCCTAGGTAACTGTAAAAAGGTCAAATATCTTTAAAATACTTGACACGTGTATACAAATCACATAAAGGGATGTATATAACAATAATCTGTAGGACACCCCCAAACCCCTAAAAAATAAGCACTAGGTGTAGTCAGCTCAATACAAGGATATAATAGTCAATAAAGAATTATAGAAACATCCATATATACTTAGTAATTACATAGTGCCTCCAAGAACTTAAAACCAACTTCTAGTTATAGGATTCTACTCAATTTAACACTCGTTCTAGGAAAATCCACATAACGAGCCTTGATATCCCTAGGGACACTCGTTCAAGAGGTAGAAATCATTTGGACAAACATAATAAATATAACTCTTATCATAAGATCTAGATACATTGATATTGAGTCATTCCCAAAGACACATGGGAACACCACAATCCCTACCCTTATCAATACTCTATATAGGGAATTATACCCCAATGATACCATGAACCCTACCAAAATGAACTTATATATTGAGGATCAACACCCCCCTCAAGGAGGTGATGATGATTCGAAAAACCCCACCTAAGGTATAATGATGATATTGTATCACACTATAGTTCTATGGAGGGACACCCTGAAATCTATATGAGACTCATATTATAGAGGGAATCAAAATCCAATTATGTGGATGTAATGTTATACTATTCGCATGAGAGTGGGGACTAAGGGGAAGACCAAAAAACCAGAACATGTATAGTGTAAAGACATAAAGGTATAAAATCACCCTAAAATGAGGTACATTCCATGTACTAAGGTTAAAATACATGTCCAACAACCCCAAGTCCTTCTTATGTTGTAAAACCTTACATAGTATGTAAACCTAAATATAATTATGTGTCAGTGTACCACATGGTGTATAGAGTTCTCCTGACACCCTCTTCATGTTATCTGGTCATGCCCGTGTATATCTATCTATTCTGGCGAATGAGTACAAAACCTAGACAATAAATGATGTGTTTGATCCTATGTACTATTATCCATTCTTGTGTAACCTCTAAGGTAAATTCCAAGCAACGATGGTAGGGTTAAAGGAATTGCGATATTTAACTCACTACAAAGCCCTACCCCCATATCCAAATGTCTTACATGTCATGTAATCCCAAAATACACATCATTTATTGTAGTATTTTCTAGATATGATATGATCTTCCTCTACCTAAATATGGTCATAGTCAAAGCCACCACCCTCATCTGAACATATAGATAGAGGTTGTCCAAGACTTTCCATCATTGTTGTCTAGAATTTGGGTTCAGATCTGCCCAGAAAATGATTTGTCGATCTAATCCATTATAGAGCACCCAAACATGGAATAAAGTAAACTATAATCCACTATGATTTGTATTTGTTAATCCACCTCCATCATCACAATTCCATCTCACCATCGATCATCAACCACACCCACTATATTGATCCATTTTATCAGTGAATGGTCACATAGTGATCAAATAACTGGTATTCTTTAAACCATGATACAAAAGAAATGCCCGAACTGAACATACAAAGAGATGGGGGATAAATCCATAAAATAGGGGGAACTAACCTCTAACATTATTCATTCATCTCTGATCAGTTGTCATAGAGGTATACAATTGAATAGGAATAAAAAACAATTATAATTCCATTAATTTAATCTACCAATGATGCACAAATTAATTCTATTCATGGAATTGAACCAAGTATGAATAAAATAATATAATGGGAGGAAAATTCAAATATCTAACATCCAACCTTGAGTTTGGATCAATATTTGATGAAGAACAGTTCTATGTTGTTGTCATTGATGAGATACATAAATTCTATTTTCCAAATGATCAATGATTTTGATCTAATATGTCATCATTCACAAAGAATGATATCCTCTAATGGTATCTATGTTTATAGGGTCTATAGAACAACTCTGAAATAAAACCTATAGCCTTGTATTTAAATAATAATCATGGCACTCCATCAAACACAATAAATTTAATCATTTAATTAATCATTTTTTAATTTCCTTTTGTGTGACATGTTTTTAAAAAACACTAATAATAGAAAAATATTATATCACATCTAGGGTAAAAACCAATTTTTTAACTATATGGTTCCCTAAAATTTAATTTTTGAGCCCCCTTTCAAGAGTTATTCCAGATTTTCAACAAAATTATGCATGCATGTTAATTTTTATTTTTAATATATTTCAAACATTTATTCCTAGCATATTAAGCCTCAGGATCACACACCTTTCTGACATTTGATCTAAAAAATAATCCATATAACATAAAAAAATAATACATGGAATATCTTAGCCATTACATAATGTTATAAAAAATAATATAATATAGTTCTAGAAAAAGTTAAACATACAAGCTGAGTGACAACCCATAGCATCCAGCAAATCCATTTGTTTTGAACCCACAATCTAAGGGAGAAAGGAGTTAAACACATAAAACATTTATACATTATATCTTGATAACCATTGTAATGAAATGTTATTTTGTGATTAATTTATTAATGATGTTTCATAGGTGTTCCACTAATTGTTGAACAAAATATGGTTAACATAAACAAAATATCATTGTATTTTATTTGAGGAATAAAGTTGGAATTATAATTTCAAAGAATACATTATTTTAATATATCTTTTTGGTGATACGGGTAATTTATGGAATTGGTCATCATTTTTTGGAGATTATATGATGAATAAATATTCAATTTTTCGGATATAACTCTATGCCAAACTAATATTATTTAGGGATAAATTTTAAATTAATATTAGAAGAAAATATGATAAAATTATTATTATTCAGTTTTTCAAACATGGTTGAGAATTTCCTATACAATAATATGGTTATTTATTTGTCATATGATATGTGCTGATCTTTCAGTGTTATTTTTTTTAGCATTGGTTAAAAATGATAAATTTAATTATATGATGGTTTATTTAATTTTTTAATTATCTTATGAAAAAATGGGTTTTGTTAATTCTAAATACATGGTGATTAGATTGTTTTACTTTTATAGATTATGGGATCCAATTTTTTTAATTTTAGTGCTTCAGAAATGAAATTTTTTTCTTGAATACTCATAAATTGTTGAAAAAGATTAGATTGGGGTGAATATTTTTTAGATTATGAAATTATAATTTTCATGTAATTAAATGTCCTTATATTCATATTCTATATCGTAATATATTTCTATAAATATAGGAAAAATACCAGGAAACCAAAAATTGTGACAATAACATTCATTTCTTATGAATAATTGGTATAAAAAACATATCATGTGTTATTCTAGATGATCTTCGTATTTCCTTTCCCCACGACTCAAGAAGAAGTTTTATCAAAACTTATTTTGATATGTGAGTTCATCAAAGGTATTTTAATATGTCAAACCCTTGATAACTAATATAAATATAAAATTAAGAGGATAATATTTATTAGGTGCGTTAGGGGTAGAGATAATTTAATATCCCATGATTTTAAAAGAAATCCCATGTTCTATAGTGTATAGGATACACAATACCAACCATGAACGAACCAAATTTTTTTTATTTAAATATTTCCATTATAAACCATCAGTTTAATTGTGGGGTATGAATAGGAATAACAAAATTATGAAATACATTAAAATTTGCTGCTAAATACAAAAATATTGATTAATTATTTGGAAAAAACCACAAACATTTTAGTAAAGTAATTATATTCTTAAAAAAATATAAAAAAGGATTTTTATCAAATTTTGAGAGAAAATATTTTAATAAATTTATGAAAATATAGAAAATATAATTTATAAAGTTAAAATAATTTTTTAAATAAGATTACCAAAATTATCTGAGGGTGATATTTTAAGAATTTTCAGAAAATTTTGATTTTTCAATGAATACTGAAAAATACCGATTTTAATTCAAACCTATATTTTTGTTAAATTATTTACAAAGTAAAATTCAATTTTGTATTATTAATGAAATTTTATTATTTAAATTTCATTAAATCATATTTAATTATATTCCTTGTAATGGATTATATACTTGAATGATGTATGAAGACTTTTTTAAACTTAAAAGACATTTGTCTAAAAAACTACATTTCATTGAGTTTTGTATTTTAATCTTAAATAAATTTCTTCCACTTATATAAATTGAATATTGAAAAATGGACTTCATATTTGGAATCAAGAGGCCTTAATTTGGTATATATGTCTCATTTTTTGGACATTATGAATAATACACTTAGTAATTTATTACCACAATTAAGGGTAAATCATGTAACAAATGTTAAAAATAACATGATAAGGACTAAAAAATGACCATAACACATTATTTAATTTTATTTTCTAAATATATATCATACATAACTATCAAAAATTAGAATATATGTCTTTTATTTTTACATGGATGTGATTTTGACCATTATATGAATTTTTATAATGAAAATGGGAAAATGCCATTCTCATTGTTTTATTATCTCTAAAATTTTCACATGAGGATAAAAAAGATATTTCTGGTTATAACTATTAAATTTAAATATTTATTTTTTATTTTTTATTTATTTATACATTTTTTAACAAATAAATACCATAGGATCATATGCAATAATGGCAGAGTAATTATTCACTTAACATAAAAATAAAATAAATGATTTTAGAAATATTTGAATTAATATAAATTGAAATAATCCTTTCATTCCATGAAATATTTAGATATATATAATTTTTTTTGGATGTGAAATTTTTTTATATTATAATCCATTTTTGTTCTTATTGTTTTCAAAGTCAAATTTAATTAATAGTTCCCAAACTAACATCAATGATATTATGTAATAAATAATGTTTTATCAAATGGTTTTTAGTTCATAAAAAAATTATTCCTAACCAAGTAAAAGAGATATGGTTTATAATGTTAATAATAGTCTATTTATGGTATTTTTTTTATATTATCTATATTATACCTTAATTTTTTTCAAACATTATTATCATTTTAATTGTAAAAATATTAACAAGGGTTAAAATAGAAATGATAAGGGTATACCCATCACACAAACATGTAAAAATTTAATTTTATTAATTTATTTAAACTCATCATAATATTATATTCAAATTAAAATTTTTTTAATCCATTTTATTATGAAAATTTATTTATATTAGTTTAATAATTTAAAAAATTCAAAAGTTCCTCTCCCATCACTTATAAAAGGGAACCTCCTCTATTCATTTCCTCACAAATAAAAAGACTTTTCATTCAATAAATCCTGAGAATAAAATATCATACTTAAATATCTCCTCATATAAAAGAGTCCATATTTTTGTCATAAAGAGATCCTAGGAAGGATTTTGGTGTAACGTTTAGGAGGTTTTCTATAGAAGAGGTATAATTCTTAAAAGATCATTTTTATTTTATTTCTTTTTCCATATCTACTAAATATAATTAAAACATACTAGAATAAATAATATATTCCTATCATAAACTAAGGTATTATTATTTTATTATAATATCTATCATCCATCTACTCATCCATCATAATAGGAAACAAAACCATCGTTCATGTGTCTAACAGACTACCGCGTCAGGAACTGATGAAATTCATATTCCATCACCACCTCTCATTTATATTTATAATTATGTAATTAATATATATATATATTAGATTCATTTCATATTTTTTATTATGTGAATGTAGTATAACATATATTTTCTTACCATTCCATTTATTGAAAAATGATAACATCGCTCTGGTGTGCATGTGGACTACCACATCCATGAAGCGATGTAATTCGTTATTCACCACCAAAACATAGGGTTGATATATATAAGTGTGTTAAACCAATTAATATGTTATTTATGATAAAACTATTAATACTTATGGGTTAAATAATACATACCTTATTTATATAATTATCTTTGGAACATTCAAACATTACTCATGCGTACGTATGACCCACTATCTACATGATTGTAATATAGTTATATTTTCATAATCATCATTCATGATTGGTTTAAAAATTATAATTTATGTACAAAATTATAATTATATCCATACTTTTTTTCTTTTTATGATTTAATAATGTCCCCATTGACTAAAATAAATCTAATAAATTAATTTTGGAAACATGAGTAGAATACCATTAAAACATCTGACATGAATAAAATTGATTAATTAATTAAATATGAAAAGTTAGTGAATAAAATTAAACAAACAACTAACTTTTTAAATATTCCTAATAATGTAAATTATTAATGAAACTTTATTATTATTTAATATATTGAACATACATGATGTGACATACTTGAGGTAAGAGACACTTTATATTAAAACCTATTTTTAAAATGATTTAATGTATTATTATTTATATATTTTTCTTCCAAGTTAATATTGTAAAAACTAGTTTTTAATTTTTTTATATCAACATAAAATAATTATAAATTAAATTTTATATCTCATTTTTGTTTCATTCAATTGTTTTTA
The DNA here is from genome assembly GCA_963277665.1 of Viscum album. Taxonomy (NCBI): domain Eukaryota; kingdom Viridiplantae; phylum Streptophyta; class Magnoliopsida; order Santalales; family Viscaceae; genus Viscum; species Viscum album. Next base: position 1,282,876,583 of record OY728156.1, read on the forward strand.
ATAGGAATATTTTTATATATTTTATAAAGAATGTTTTTACAAAATATAGAGGGAATGTTTTATTATAACATAGAATTTCCCACCATCATAATAGATATAGTATGTTTTTATTTTTTTATATAAGATATAATTTTTAGATAGAAAACCCCTAATTTACTTTTGTTGATTATTTTTAAAAATGGTTTTAATTGGAATGTATATTTAAAAATATAGAGTTATTTTCATTATAGGTGAAAATAATATTTTTATTTGTGTAATGATAAAAAGTGAATGATTTTATGTTTTATGATTATTTTATGGGACATTAAAATAATATATGATGATATGTGGTTCCTTTATAAACCAAAGACATGTGTTTTTGTTATCAAACATGTGTGGGTGGTTCCCTCAGAGACTAAATATAAGTGGTTCTGTTATAGAACTCCGATACATTGGGAATTAAATTCTACCTTATTGGTTATTCATTTAGTAAGATTGATATATAAAATAATTCCATAATTTTAACATAAATATTTAACTATGATTTATATGGGTTTTTATGTAGATAATATTATTTATCAAGGAAAGATAATGATAATATGTCTAATTGAAATAATATGATACTTATTAAGGGTTGAAACTATATCATAGTGAAATGTTTTCTTATGTTTTTATTGATTGAAAAAGAACCTTTATGAGTTTTTTTCCATTTTTTATTTATTATGAAATTTTTTAGGAAAATATTCTGAAATATAATATAATTTCTTGGTTATGAAAATCTTTATTTTGATCCCAATAGTTTTTTTGAAAAAGAAATTTTTTATAAGTATTAATTAACTAAGGAGTTTATTTCTTTCTTTTATGTCAATTACCATGTTTTTTGTGCTAATACTCTATTTTACAATGTGTTTCGTTGGTTTTAATTGTAATTTTGATTAAATAAGTGGTCAATTTTGAATTCATAAATATTTTCAATGAATATAAAAAATTTACTTTTCAAATGTTTTGTATTATGTAAAAATAAATACCAAGCAGAGTGTGCAACATATATTGTATGGATTTGTTATATATGTGTTATATACTAATTATATAGAAATATAAACATGAAAAGACCCTTGATATGATATAATGTGAATTCTAGTCTAAAGGCACCATATTAAGTTAATTTTAAGGTCATATCATTATATATATTTTATAGCATTCATTTGATAATTTGATATTACTTATCATTCAACTATATAAATAACTCTTACTAGTTCTTGATTTTAATAATATGATATTTATTTAATTCTCATTTTTATCATATTATTTTAATTTAATCATTTTTATTACTTTTCCCCTACAAAGCCTTTGATATAATCCTTTATTTTTTATTACTTTTTCTAATGGATATATTTTTCAGGACTATATTTTAAAGAAATCCTTGTATATAAAAGCATCATGGGAGATGTTGAAGAACTAATGTGTAACATATATTTATATAGATAAATGATTTGTGTTCAGTGATTGTGTGATCATTTTTTAGATAAAATGTTTATACTATAGTGATATATAGATGTTTGGATTAATTTATCTCACTTGGAATCAATTCTAGTTGTAAAGAAAGTGTTTTCATTACCATATCTAGTAGTGTCGATCTGGGGGGCCTCATCTATCCAATATTTATATCATACCTATAAAATTTATTTTAAATATATTTTCATTTAAATAATAATTTTATTCCTCAAGGGATAAAATGGTTTGTTTCTCCATTAGATATATCTATTTTTCAAATCTGGTTTACTTTTCCCTTTATGTAATAAGAAATATATATGTTCAATATTGAGCATATTAAAAATTAAAATTAATAAAATGATTTTAATTTAGTGATTTATTATATCTCTTTTTTCATTTAATCCATTTTAGTTTTTTTAGAAATAATCTGACTAATAGTACCATTATTATGGAAAATCATGAACATATTGTTGGCTTTGAAATTTTTTCTCAGTTTTGATTATGGAATCCATGTATCCACATATAATGATATCTTTCTCACCTCTTATGTTCAAGAACATATCATTAGTTCTAATGATGTACTTAAATATGTTTTTCACCATAATCAAGTGAGTCATAAATGATTGGACAAGAATGTACAATTTATATTCACACCTAATGACTTTTCATGTAGATTTCAAAAATATTGATTAAACAATGAATCATATTTCACAACATTATTTAATATAATTTATACTGTTTATCTCAAACTCATATGAATGGAATTGAGACCTCATAAAACTCAATATATATAACTGTAATGACCCCATCATTGAGTTTTCATTACTATGCCCATGTATACCATTACTAAACAAGGGTTATTACTTGAAATAAATTTATATTATCTATTTCTATAGGAATTAAAACATAGTTTGTAATATACTTCAAGAAATTCATTAATCTAAATTTTTATTCCTAACCATAAGAATAAAAATATAATTCTGGTGGTATCATTTAATATTGTTGGGTCTTTAATCATATAAAATCCTTAAATACTACATGAATCCCATTATATCACTATAATAGACAAGGCTCATCAATTTCATTGATCATAAAAATTTAATTTTATGATTAAATTGTATCTTATAACTCCCAAAATCATTTCTTAATCTATAAATGGGTCTCTATAAAATGTATGAGTTATCAAAAGGGATGTAGTTTTCATTGAGTGGAGATATATATCTCTATATTTTTTTCTACCGAGCCCATAAAAAATCCTTTGGTGGTGGAATGTTTTTTATTCTGGGTTCATGATTTAGATGACATTTATGTCACCGGCAGAAAAATCTTGATGTTTTGATGTGGCTATTTTTGTTCTCCTTGAAAGATAGGGCTTTATAGTGGATTTCCAATAATGGGTTCACAACTCATGTACTTGTTACCAAATATGATATTTTAAAGAGACAATAAATTTATATATATTCCATTATTTGATGAATCACATTATATAATGGTGTAAATACATGTCCTGTAAGTGATTAGAATGTCCAGTTATATTATCATTATATATTTAAAGATTGGAAATCAATTTCTCTTGTACATTATATTTTCAACATGCTAATTCCTTATTAAAAGATTAAATGGATAGAATGGGATGTTGTTTCAGTTAATATTAATCCAGGAATCATTAGGTTATATAAGTGAAATTTAAACATATCTATTTTTTTAAAAAGTAACATCTGTGAATGAATGGGTTTGAATACCTTGTCTGAACTAGGTTTTATAAGATCCCAATATTATATATGAAATTTATTCCTCTATATTAATTCTAATAATAATTGAACATATAAATGAATTGGTTAGTTGTGGTCTTTTTGTGTGGGTTTTAGTTGAACTTAAAGACATACTTGGTAATTTTTTTAACACCTCAAGATGAGGATATCCTAAGGATTTATTATAAAATCATTCATCTAATATGATATGTTTTTGCAGTAATTACGATATAGAATTATAATTTAATGAATTATATTTCTTTCTAAATATATTAATTTAGAAGATTTTTTTAATAAATTATGATGAAGAATGTGATATTCTAATCAAATTTAGGACATATTACATGCCTATAATATTCATTATATTAAGGATGTCAGGACAATTGAAAATTTTAATTCTTATTATATGAGTTAATACTTTGGTTGGAATTATATGAATGAAGATAATAAAAATCATGGGGGAAGAAAAGCATGTGATCTAAAATGGTGGTATCCTAGAGATGAGATGTTCATCATGATGGTTCTGAATCTCATATATATACATAAAAAATGAATTTTGGATTAATTGGTAAAAAATGGAATTTATTCAATTATAGAGAGGCTGATATTTCAATCTTATGGGGTTTAATGAGCTAAATTTACTAATATAATGGCATGAACAAACATGAGAATGGACAAAGGAATGAATTTTTTCTTACAATATTGGCGTAGGTCTACTGTGCCCAAATTGTTTTTGGATTAGAGGAATTATGATGTGAAAATTAAAATGTTTGATGAATAATTATATTTTCTTTAAGGATTTATTGAAAATTTATAGTCTTTATAAGAATTAATTTCTATACATGTAAACATCCATACTGTGGTTGCAGGAAAGCAGATATTGTGCTACAAATATGGATAAGAGTAACGTTATTTTGAACCTTTAGTTAAAACACTAGACTATTTCTCGGTTTTCCAGGTAATGTTAATTTGAAAACTTTAGTTGAAAAAATAATAAAATTAGAATGTGATTAGTAATTTTGATTATTCATTTGATGTGTATCATTTCTATTCTATATTTTTCTGATATGGGTTATTAAAAACTAGATCTGTGCACCTATGATCACTTGGTTTTTATTGATTTTATAGGTATGTGGAATCCAAATATTTTGATTTTTTCAAGGTATAAATGACTTATTTTTGAAATGAACCATTAAAGTTGATGAATGTAATTTTTTATATTGAAACCTTCATAAAAATACAATTATGAAGGTGAAAAATATTAAGGATGATGAATGTTTGAAAATTAATCTTAAAAAATAATAAGAAATGGAGGTATTATTCTAGTTTAAAGAGAAATAAATTCTCATAGATCTAATAGTTTATTTTAGCTCAAACCAAATGAATAAAATTCTTGATAAAACCATTTTAATACATTTGAAAATGTTATTATGATAGAATAATTGGATTGAGATCCATAAGATGGGCTATTATAGGTTCAATATGATTATTGTTTTAAATTTATAACAATTTTAAATTTTAATTTAGTCACATTTTTGTAAAGAAACAATATTTATTTTTTGAATTTTTTTAATAAATTGAATGACTCATTTAGAAATATAGTATAATATAAAACAGAAGAACTAAATAAAAAACAAAATTATCATTTTATATTTATTTCAAATATTACATTTAGAGAGTAAATAATGCCAATAAATCTTATGGTATTAAAATGAGGTGATTTAAAAACAAATAAAAAAGAAAAATTTGGATCACTTGGATCTCCATTAAAAATAAATATTATGAAAAACTACAATAATGATATTAGTAATGGAATTGAAATTTTGATAATAATGAATATATAACTATGAGAGGAATTGAATTGAGTGATGCATTGCCAGAAATATGTGGTATTTATAGGATGTATAACACTAATATAACCATTAGAAATGTAAACAGACCATTGGAATAGAAACTAGATTGTTTGGAATAGTAAACTGATCATTATAACTGTAATATTACTTTTAAAATAGTATCTAAAACAATAAAATAGTAACATTAAATGTTAATAATAATTAACCTAAATAAATTATATAAATATAAATACTTTAATAAAGAAAGAAAATTAAATTTTGAAACTCCTAGCAAGATTAAGTAAATATTTGATATTATATTTTAATGTGTTCTTTTTCAATCCATAATTTTTTATAATAACTAAAATTACACATGATTGGAAAATATATTGAAAAAATGAATTAATTGTTTTTTGTGAGAAAATGTTAAAATTTTCAAAGATCTAATATATATTTTTCTTATAAAAGAACTTATTTTTATGTAAATAGTGATAATATTGTTTTATATAAATTATATATTTTAATTATATTTTTCCGAAGGCTCTATTGGAAAAATAAAATACATAATAGAAGGATTGACCTAAAATATATGAAATATTTTAATAATTCATTTAAAAAGTTAAATTCAAATTCCTAACAAAAAATTAATTTCACATGTATAAAAATGATATATATTACCATTTAAAAACAATTATTCATTTATGTTTTTCATTATTTATAAAAAATAAATTCCGTGTTAAAGGGTTTTAAAAATTCATAAATAATTTATCTAAATAAAATATAATTTATATTCTAATAAATATAAATATTATAATTATTACTTTATAAATAAGAATTTATTCTATATTTTTAAGATAATATACCCTTTAACTCATCTGATCGTCTGTATAAAACTACATTTCATCCATATCTCAAAACTAAAGATAAATCTAATTCTATCCTATTATGTCTTACTAGAACCTTAGGTATATTTTTGTGTCATCCTACGTTAATCCTTTAAGGCATTAAGGATCAAAGAAAACAAATAATAAGAAGAAGGGGGAAATGATCCAGCATATTTTTTCCCTTTCCAATTCAATTATTATATACCTCGATTATTTTCTAATAAAAACATTATAATATTAATCATATACTTTTAAACATGATATAAATGAGATTAATACCATTTAAAAATTTTATTTATAATATATATACATATTATATAGATCTCGCTTTCCCTTTTGAAAATATACCTTTAATGAATTTTTAGATGCGTATAATGATGTTGTCATAGATTTACATATTACTGACTTCACATATATTTGGTGTAGACTATATATAATACTTATAAATTTATTTTAAATTATTATATGATACATAATTTAAGATCCCAAAAATATAATTTTCAATGAAATAAAATGACACAACTGAAATGAATATAGGTTAATTCAAAGAAGACAAATCATTGAAAATTTATGTAAATTAGAAAAAAATAAATTATAATTACTATAATGGATCAAGAATAATGAGAATGAATTGAATAAATTTTATTCTAGTGTTTCAGAAAAATAATTTTTATTACATAGGAAGGGTAAAAGTGGTGAAACAATATAGAAGTTAAGGTAGGAAAATTCTCAATCCAAACTCTCCTTTCGGTGGAAACTCCTCTTATTCTAACTATTCAGTTCAATTATCAATTTTTTTTATAAAAATGTATTTCAGTTTTCATTACCACTTAATCAAATTGGAATATATATGATCTTACTTTTTAAATGAATTCTTAGATGCATACATATTGTTTTATAATTTCTTTTTTTTAAAATTCCCTATTGATTCTTCATATTCTTAATATGATTCTCTAAAAAATTATCATATATTATTGGATAATGTTAATATTTTATGACAGAATAGAATTTTATCTTCCTATTTATGAAATTACCAAGAATATTATTTGGCATATCCTTTATGAAATAAGGATATAACCTTCCATTTTATCATGGGTTTATATCATTTCATTCATTAATGTATATTTTATATTAAATGTGGAATGCAAGATAATATGCATATTATGATTTTTTTGGGAAGTATCATAATTATATATATATTTAATGAATTAGGTAATGTGATATATATTATGATATTATATGTTTTATTCATGGATATGATTCCATATTTGTTCAAATGTTTAACGTGGGGGGGTTTGTACACATATGTTATGGTTGAACATGATTCTAGTATTGTTAACAATTTACTTTTGACCAATGATCACAATGTTATGGTGATTCAATATTAGTAATATGCCAAAATCATTGTCTATTTAAAATGAATACATCAAGGTTATTACAGTGATCCATTTATTATAATTTGATGGTGTTGGTTATGCTTAAACATGTATTATTTTGATTCATTTTTCATGTTTCTCTCTTATTAGTCCCCATTTTACATGGAATTTATCCCACCCAGTATATGATGTATGTAGTTATGTGATTACATGCAGTAAGGATAATATAAATGTAAATTGGAGGAAAATTATGAAGAATTTTTTTAATGTTTTATGCCAAATTATGACATATGATCCAAATTTTCCTATTATACTAAACATTAAAAAACTGGATTATATTATAATTATGTTATTTAACTTAAATATTATTTAATAATCATGTAGGTAGGATAAAAGTATCTATATATGGTATTAGGGAAAGGTTGTCATAATATAGGAATTATGATAGTCAAATATAACCTAGGATAAACATGAGGATCCCATAGGTGAATTAGTTAGAATTGATTTAAAATTTTGAAATAATTATTTATTCTCGAATTAATTACTTATGTTTTATTCTAACCACATCAAATTATTATGATAATGGGAAACTTAATTAACAAAAATACACAATTAAACATACACATATTATTTCCATATTTCCAATGAATTTTTTAATTAATTAAACATATATTCATTCCATTATTTTTTGAATGTTTTCTAGAAAAATTTAATCATTTATATGATACATTAATGTAATGATTTTTGAGAAAACATTTAGTTTTTAAATCATTTCAACCATAATGTTAGACTCTTCCTCAATTAGCACCAATGGAAATATTATTTCAATTAATCTTATCATATTTCTTTAGATATAATTTTCTTCTATATTTTGCATACATCTCATTATATAGAAGTCTCATTGACTATAGGGAACAATAAACATCATTACATATCATAAATAATTCTATACTCCTACAAAAATTCATGGAAGATTATTTATCCCTTTTATAAGAGCCTTAAATGGAGTGGGAGTAGTTACCAAATTAAAAATAATATCATTGTTTAATACTAGAGTCAATGTAAAGAATAAACCTTGAATACACTCCCATTATATGTGAATATATTAGTGCATTCCATTCTAAATTTCCAATACATCCATAAAATAATGGGATTGAGTAATACATATAAATCATACATTAAATTACACTAATATAAAATATCCTCTATAAGATAGGATTGGTAAAATTGGAAGAGTTTAAAAGTAAAATTCCAGAGAATTTATGCAAAGTGATCACACACCTGAATGAATCACCATGGAATAGACTAGTTCATTATACCAAGAATAAGGATAATTTAATTTGGATTTTCAATGATTACTAAGAGGTCAAAAGGATCACCATAAATAATAATTATTCACTAAATTGAATTGATGACTTTTTCTAACATCGTTGAGTACATTAATAATTCCAAAAATCATATTGTCATTTTTATTATTTTCATCTGATGTTAAAGAGACATGAAATTGAAAGGAATATTTTTGAAAAGTACTAGGACAATATCTGTACAATGTGATAATACTCAGACTTACAAATTCCCCCTAAATTTTCGCGGACTTGAAAAATTTTGTATTTATTAATATTCTTGAAAATATATTCATTTTCATTATTTATGATATTCTTATACAATTCATGATAATTTTAGAACAGGATGATAATTTATGGACTGTGATGAATGATTTAAATAAAGAGAATTTGTAATTGAAATTTATAAATTATATCTTTTGCATATATAAAATGACATTCATGGGGTATTTGATCAATAACGATGGATTCTCTATGGATCCCCTTAACACAAAAGGAATCAAAATATTCTTTTGAACCAAAAGAATAAATTATATCTACAATATTTTTATATTAAAATTTTATAACTAACATTTTTTTATAAACTTATCACAATTTCCCAGACCACCGACTAAGTTAACATTAAAAGTTTTAATGTATTAAAATATAAACAAATTTTGGGAAATAAGTATGGAGGTATAAAAGTGGATAATCACTGAACCTATACTCAAACTACCCTCATGTGGAGAAGGATTTCTGATGTACATTGATGATTTAAATAATGTTCATGTTACATAATCATGAAGAATGATTAAATCATAGACTATGCTTCTTGGAAATTGAGGATAAATTAATACAGCTACTTGAAATATTATTTAAAATTAGATTATATTATAATTTCATTAATTTTTTTGAGACACTATCTATAACGAGTTAAGTGTTACATATAAATTGGTCAAAAGAGTTTGAATTAAAAATTCACACAATTGGGTTCGAACATGAATCAACTATGTTTTTTATCGTAAATCAAGGACAATTATTTTTCAATCCACTAGATTTCTTGAAAGGACAAAAAGTAACCCAATGTTCTTGTATATATTAAACCAACTACTATATCCCAGATAGTGATTGAGAATGCCCCTATCTTCATTGATATGTAATAGATAAATATTGAAATCATAATGGATGGAAAAAAATTCTACCTTTATACATTTATATCCTAAACATTTATTTATGAAAAAATCAAATAGGCAAAATGGTATGATTTGGAACATTAAAAGATAATGGGAGTAACCAAGGGATAAAGTGTTAGTAATTTAAAATTGAAAAAGATATATTAATTTGGTTTTTAACATGACCCTATATTCTATAATTATTTTAGATTAGGAAAGTGATATTAGATTAATCAGAAAGACCTTCCTCATCTATATATCATTAAAGTATCAATATTTTTTGAGTTATTCATGAGCACCATTAGTGGGAAAACATGAAGTATGGTATTTTTCAATTAATCTCATTGTGAATTTCATATCAATATGTTAAAAAATAGTTATAATACAAAAGGTATTATGTAACTATTAACTATAAGAAAATGAAAAAGGGAGAACATCACAGTTTACATTTCATTAGTATTTTTAAGACATATAAAGTAAATAACAGCATATTATTTGTTTTAGATAAACTCTCAAAGAGTTAACAAATCATCACTATTAGTTAATATTTCATGCTCTATCAACATTCCATGTTATTTGTAACGTTTGTTTCGCGGCTTTATGTGCTACCACTTTTGATTTTATCTGGTCTGGGATCCAGTTCCACCTCAATGTTTTATAGTGGTCATAAATAAAACAAGAATAACGAGTTTAAATTTAGTATAACAAATCTTCACCAAGATGACATTAAAATATTTAAAAAAACATTAAGAAACTCAAATAAATGATATGACCTTTCCCAATAGACTTATTTTGAGTCTAGGATCAATATAATTTTTTAGTTAATTTCTTATATTGTAATATTGTACACTACAATATTTAGATTTACCCATGTGAAACTATTTAAGGAAAGAGATGTAAAACGTGAATATTTTGGGATAAATATGGTGAATAAATAAATCCTTGAATTAAAAATTTATAATATATTATAGAGAAATATTAATCAATTCAAATATACATTAAATATTCATAGAGTACAAAATAGTTCTATGTTTATAATCATCATTGGGGATTATATTTTGATGTTAGATAATTGTTTTACATTGAATATAACCATAGAATAGGGTCATGTTTTTTAGAATGAATGGGATTCTTTTCCCTTGGAATATTGACCAATTTGAGATCATTGATCACATTATTACATGAGACCCTAAAGAAGCAGGTTGACATCTCATATTAAATTATCACATAGTACGTAGTATAAAGATCCTTTAGTCATTAGTACATTTAAAATATCATTTTTATAATGTGAAATAAATTTTATATTTGAATTCATCATAATGATATTATTATAAGATATTTTATTTAATATTTTTCTTAGATTATTTATTTATAGTTTAATAGTTAAAATATTTTTTTTGTTAAAAACATGAATATCATTACTTTACTGGGATGTAAGAATAATCTAAAACTCATATAACCCATATATAAAAAATATATATTTTTAACAAGTAACATTATAACTTTAAAAATATTATGACTAATTTATAAACCAATTATTAATATTTAGAAAATTTAAGAATATTTTCCTCCAAGACAATTTTAATGAATTATATAATTGTATTTTTAAATTTACTTGTACCACTTTTATAAATATCATATGAAATTTATATAAAATTTTGAATAATTAATTCATAATTTTTTAAATTATACATTTTATTTTTATGTGTAAAGGATAAATTACTTAGGAAAGAACTAGTTACCATGTTAAAAGTTAAAATATTAAAATCAGAAAATCAAAGGCTAAAGAGTCTAAAAAATGTTTAAAATATGGGATTAATTGAATTTTAATGGATTTTAGAACTTATATTTTACTTACATTTAAATGTATCAATATTAAACCCACATGGCATGTGAGTAACATCACATTATTTAGATCACTATGAGAATTTTCAAAAATGTCGTCCCTTTGAACTTATAAATTGGGCCTATCAAAACCCCTTCTATAAAAATCATACAATTTTATTTCCACTTGAAATATTTACATTTCATCCCCATTTAGTCTTATATTTATTCAACTATATTTTGTTCATAATATTATTTCACAACCTTTCCGTTTCCATGTGTTCCCCTACATAAATAACAATATACTCAACATGAGTATTCCTTCATAGTTAAATTAATACCTTTTTATCATATCTTTATAATTATAATTTACAAATACATATGTGGTAAAATCTATATTATTTATTTAATTAATTATTTTTAAATGGAATAATAAGTAACACAATTTCCCCTATTATTTAGGAAAGAAATATTATTTTCATGTATTTGAGGACTACGCCCTCTATAAAGAAATATGTTTCATTTTCCATCAATGCCCAAAATGTCTATTCAAAAAGGGGAAATTCATAATTATCATATATATATATATAATATTTATATTTATGATATAATAAAACATGTTACTCCTTTCATTCCATAATAAGGGAAATGAAATCCTTATCCATGGGTATGTGCAGACTAACTCCTCAATGAAACTGTGTATTACACCTTTTCCTACTAACACTATTGATGGATGAAATTAATAATGGGAATAATGGAATAATATGAGGCTTCTTTAGAAATTAAAATTCTTTTAAGTAAAATTGAATTTCTAATTTATGATATAAACAATAAAAAATTGTTACAGAAATAATCATCTTAAACAATCATACTAAGAGATAAATATTATTATTCCTACCATTTAACATTTTCATATCTGATACTTATAATCCAATATTTTTGCAATCCTAATATATCACATTAATAAATACTAAATAATATTATTTTTTATATTATAATTATTTTAAAACTAAAATTCCATATAATAATTCATTAGTAGGGGTTTGTTCATATTTGTGTTGGTTTATCAATCTACTTGAACAATACTATGAATTTATATCATGAATGACTATGGGAACATAATTAGTAGTATAATTTTCTATAAATTTTTAAATAAATTTTCCCTTTCATTTTTATAATTTTAAAATCAATATATTATTCATTATTTAATAAAACAACCTTCCATTCTAAAGAATCACCAAAATGTGATTATTATAGATTTCATCTTAAAATATAAAGAATAAAACAATCCAAAGAGGGATTTGAAACAAAATTATTATTTTTAAATCATAACTAATAGAAAAAATTATTATCCAATAAATGATGAAATATTTAATGTGAATAAATATGCACAATATTATAATGAAACTAGAATAAATGATCAAACAATAAGAAACGAATATGAAAAAATGGTAAAAAAAATAACTTGAATTCATATAGAGAGTGAAAATACAAGAAGAGTATAAATAAAAATAGATATGATAAAATTGATTAATTAACAGATTTAGATATTCATTTTTGTGATATATATGATTAATGTTTTTTCTTGGAAGTGAATATAAGAGGTAAGGGTTTTCCATCTCAAATTACTACATTTGAGATTTTTTTGTATATAATGCACATTTAAGATATTATATATTGAAAATACTTTTATTAATGGTATTTAAAGATAAATTTGAATTCATATCTATCTTGTGGTTTTGATATAATTTCTACCCAAGCTTTAAGTGGGTGATTTATCTCAATATTAATTAATTGGGACTCGTGATCTATATTTCAACTATTTTATTTTCTGTGGGGAATAAATTTACATTGATGGAGTTTACAATATTCCAAAAGAATTTAAATGAATATATATATATATATATATTGATGTACCTAACTCATATTAATTTGATTCAAGAGTCACTAAAACCATGGCGGCGGCGGCGATGCCCTAGTAGCATGGCGGCGGTGATGGCCCCTCCCCGTCCGGGGGAGGGGCATGCTCTTCCTCCTCCCCCTCGGGATGCAGTACACCGAAGGCGCTCCTTTTTACCCAGTATTGACGTTTCTCCAAAGGTACCTGGCCTCTACAACGGTCATCCGGCTGTTCCAGTTTCTTCTAAAGAATTCCTTGAAGCTTCGTCACACCTATCCACGGTTCTGGTTGCGAAGTTCACTCGACAAAGACCTCCGGTGGAGGTGTTCGAAAAGTTCGTGAATCAGGAATGGGGTCTAAACCACTGTGCGGTTGTCGGTCTCCTTGGACCACGCCAAATTCTTGTTTGTCTCGCGGATGAAGACGACTTGGCCTTGGCTTGGTCCCGTGCTGGCAGATCTGTTAGGGGGTTTTCTTTCTATTTACATCGCTGGACGTTCGATCTGAACATGAATCGCGACGCCTCCTCGTCGGCAATATGGATTCAACTTCCAGGGTTACCACTCCCATTTCAGAACCCAGCCCTCCTTTGTTCAATTGACAATTCCGTAGGCCGTTTCCTCTCTGTGGATTGGAAGACTGACGCCTTGGTGCATCCAATCGTAGCGCGCATCTGTATGGAAATGGAACTATCCCTCCCTCCACCCGACAAGGTATGGATCGTGATTGAAGGGCAGTACAGGTATGTGCAAAGGATTTTCTATGAATCGTGGACCTCGTTCTGCTCATTCTGCCATAGACAGGGTCACCGTGTGGAGGACTGTCGTAAACGGGCTGCAACGGTGGCGGCTGAGGCTTCTTCGGGGAGCAAGGGAGCCCCTGGTCATGTTGAAGGTCATGGGGCTTGTACTTGTATCGTTTCTGCGCCTGTTGCGCTCTATCTGAGGACACAAGAGAGTCAGGTGGAGACTAGTGACCATAGTGAGCCACTTCGGGGTGTCCAGGAGCCAGTGTCTCAGGTGGAGGCGGTGGTTGATGACCCCAAAAAGGATTTGGGTGGTGTTCAGGCATCGAGTAGCATGAGCGTTAGGGAGATCCTCTCTTCCTGCAGGTGAGCCTTCTAGATCAGCGACCATTTGTGTGCCAGCCAGTGGATGGGAGTCTCTGAACCCACAACCTCAATATATGGGCAGGGGTTATGAACAACCCGCCTCCCTGGAGGGATCAGATGGTGAGAGAACTTGTGTATTGGGTAAGGAAGGGAACAATGGGGTAGGGTCGGCCCTGAATGGTGCTCCTAGCAATCTGGTATGGACTGGTGTGGAGGTGCAGGCTCAGTCTAACTTTGAAGATGCAAGGGGGTTGAGCGCTGCCTGTCTGCTAGGGGTTTGTTCTTCAGTCCGGAGTACAGTCGCTTTGAGCAACAGGTATGGATTGCTGGCTGAGGATGAACACAGAATTGAACCATCTACCTGGATTGAGGATGGTAAGGACAACAGGGGGAGTGATGGTGGGTTTTTGTTGGAAGGTCGGATTATGGGAAAAACCTGTTCAGAGTATGAGGATGGTGGAAGGGGAAATGAATGCGACGTGGTCTGTAGAAGTCTCTCCGAAACAGAATCAGGTTTGAGGAGGATCAGGAAGAAGCGGGGTAGGAGGGGTAGGAAGGATTACTCTTCCTTACCTCCTCCTATGAAGACCCGTTCAGCAAAGAAAATTTTTGTGGAGAAGATAGACAAGGAGTCCAGGTATAACCAAAAGGTAGATGGACAACATGATCTGTCCCTGGATTTGGTCCTAAGCTCTGGCGATATGGTGTCAGAACAGGTGTTGTATCTCAACGCCTCGGAAGAAGATGCAGCCAAGATTATGGGTAGGAACCTTGAAGTGGAGCTTAAGGAGGACCAGTATGCTTGGGTGGATAAACAGGACTCGATCCTGGTTGGAGGTTTTAATAAGGGGATAATCAGCCTTGAGGAATATATGCAGGTCTGGAATTCACTAACTTCCTCCTTTGAAGACCTAATAAGGGGAGATCCTTTCCTGTAGGTATCTAGTTTATCCTGGAAACTGTTCAGAGTCACTGACTCTGGTAAAATACATCTGGTGTTCAATGATTCTAGTTTACTTGTTTCTTAACTTATGCTGTGTTGAGTTTTCATTCTGGCTGTGGGAGGAATACGGAAGGGTCGGTTCGGCTCGTTCGGGCTGGAGCATGCTGCTTGTTCCTATGCAGGCCATTAGGGATGTGGTGGATATGGAGGGATGGCTTGCCATCGGGAGGGACCGTGCTTGCATGGGATTGCCGAGTGGTCCTTCTCTGGAGTTGGCGGTTGCTGCTGTGCTTGGGTGAGGGTGTTTCTGATCTTCTGTTTATTGCTGTTTGTGCCTGTTGGAACTTAAGGTTTCTCACTTTTCCTCAAAAGTGTTTTCTTAATAAAAAAAATAATTTTCAGATATAGATTCTAATAAGGTGATAGATCTTTAGAACAAATTAATATAGGCTTAATCTCTATAAATTATGTTGGTTGAATTTATCCAAATCATATATCTAACTGATAATGAGTGCAACTAAGACTGCCCAAATAATTAGACAGTTATGGGGGATATTATTTGGAATATTGACAAACTCTTTATGAAATGTGGAAAATTAATTTTCATACCTTTACCTTATTCCCTTGAAAATTAAAAATTTTGAACCTAATTAATATCATCAATTGATAAACATCACTTTTAAATAATCATCATCACTAAATTTTTTTGACTAAGGAACTTCCTATTACATTGAAGAAACCTCATATATTTATATTGATTAAAAAATGTTCTCTTATATATAAATTTTGTTCCATAAATTGTTGAAGTATTTTTCTTCTATATTTTTCTCTAAATTAATATAAATGTCTTTATTCAGTTGATGTTTCCTTGGGTTTCAAAATGAAATGTATTGTTTATTCTTATACTAAATGCGTTGGACATAATTTTTGGAATTCCAAATGCCTAGACATATCTGACGAGGAAAAAAATATTTGGTTTTATTTTATATTTACCCACATATTAGTATTATGTCTTGGAACATGGACTTGGATACATGTTTTAACTTCCAAAATAATGAATTTAAACTATATGAGTTTAATTATTATTGTGATCAATGTTTTTATTATATTCTTAGACATAGTACACCATTTTTTTCAATTAATTATGGCTTCATATTATTTATTTAAATATATTGGATCACTTATTCATTGTTTATGATAGCTTTCACTATATAATACTTCTTACTGAGTAGTTGAATTTATTCTAATTTTTTTCACATTCCATAAGAAACCTATAGGGTAACATGTTTTTTTAATTTTCCTAGATTTGATGTATTGGACAATAATTATATCACATTGTTTTCAAGGTATATCTTATGTTTTCACAATGTATGTATGTGTGTAACAATGATTCTAGTACTATTATAAAGTTAGATCCTACGAGAACATTTATATTATATACAAATAATGTTATATAACCATGGGATCCAGATTTCTAGACTCTTGGTTGTTATAGTTCATATCAAAATATTTTTTTAAGTACCATGGAGACTAGATTTTATAGGAACCACAATAGATTTTACAAGTACTATGAAAGAACCTCAATATTTTTATAAAAAAATACATAATTCTTAATAGATTTTTTATTTTATAATTCAATATCATAGTATAATTATGTTTATGACTTTAATGAGAGATTATGACTTATGGGAGTTATGGGAACCATAACAATACTCATAGTAAATTTCTGTAAACCCCCCTCAAAAATTCAATGAGGCCAGAGTTAAGGATAATCATATCACAACCATTTTAGTGTCGTTGAATTTGTTTCTAACAAACAATATCTCCCACATAGAGAAACATATTTATCCACAACATGGTGTATTTATGTTGGACTACTTCATATGATAATTACCTTTAGCATTATATGAAATTATTAATCTATCCATAGCTATACAAAAGATCATTTCCCTAATGATAATGTCTCTCACTTTTAGAATTAGTAGAAAAGGAAAAAATCAATATGAAGATCTATCATCTTATGGAATATATAGAGAAATGGTTGCTAAAAATTACAATCACTATAGATGAATATGAGATAATATTCATGAAATATGGAAGGTTTAAGGAGTTATTCTTTAAAAAATACAATTTTTAGGTGAAAAGAGTAGAAATGGATATTCAGTATCTCCCTTAATGATAAACGATGGGGGAATATTTTTCTAAGTACATGGATATCAATACAAGGTTATCTAGATTGGTTGAAAACTATTTAGGTAGAATAAATATCAAGATTGATCATTTCATTGATGGATTAAATATAATCATTAGAAGGGTTTTAGTATCTCAAACCTCTTTATCATATGAGTGTATAGATTGAAGATCCATTAATATATAAATAGAGTTATCCAAGAAACATATTTTAAATGAAAATTAGGGGAAGAAGAGGCATGTTGTGTGTCATTGAAAGAACATTGTTAAAAAAGAATAATAACAGAATGATAGGATTTCTAACATTTTTTGTCACAATGTAAATAAACTCCCTCAGTCTTATAGGAAGGGAAAAATATGTTGTTACTTATATATAGAACAATTCAACCAATACTAAAAATGGAAAGACATGATAGAATATGATTATTTTTAAATAATTAATTTTATGGAGAAGAGAAATTATGATAATAAATGTCCCCACATTGATGATAATTTTCCATAGAAAATGAAAAAGGAGGAAAGGATATAATTATCCAATCTATAGTTTATATTAATGTTCCCAATAAAATTATGGAAGGTAAATTGATCATAGCTTCCTATAAAACTAAATTTTATTTAATTATTGATCTAAACTTTATTTTATATCTTATATATCTTAGAAAAACCTTAAATATTACACAAAAACCCTAGTAAGGGACTTTTACATTAAGAAACATTTTAGAAATATTATTACTATAATACCTGTCATTAATGTCCAATTATTTTTCATGGTCTTACCATATTTTAAACATTTTTATTATACTAATGTTTTGATTTCATATGATACTTTTTATGGATTTTATTATATTGTAAAATTCCAAAACTTGTTAAAAATATAATTATTTTACGATTCGTGAAGGTGATGTGGATTATGTTGTATTTGTAGGGGAGAATACATTATATAAAACATGTATATATCTTCCTATAGTATCACCCCTTAAATAAATTCTATGAATAAGGGAATACCATGTATAGTATATAGATGAGAAATATATCCCAATAATAGAGAATGTATCAACAATACAAAAATTTAATGATGTTTTTCCAAAATAAATACTTTATCATATACTTGATCTTGAATTTTATTTCTCCATTAAACTTATTCTCAATGAAAGAAATATATCAAAAAAGACATATTGAATGCCACCAATATAGTTGGTGGAGTTGAAGAATGATCTATAAGATTTGTGTGATATGGGAATTATGGTCCCATGTTTCCACCATGAGATCCCCTATTTTATTCATGAAAAATAAAGATAGACCAATGATATTATGCATCGATTATAGGAAGATCAATTAAATTAATATAAATAATAATTATCCTTTACTAAAAATTGATGAAATATTTGATAAACATAGAATAACGAAAAACATTTTGAAGATATATCTCTTCTTGGTTTATCATCATCTATGGGAAATGAATGATGATATGGTGAAGTTGATGTTTTGAACATGGTATGTACATTATGATTTTATTGTAATTCCATTTTGATTGACTAATGAAATATCTCTATATATGTAACTTATGAATAGACATATTCAAGGATTATATTGAACAATTTGTGGTGGTATTCATTGAATATGAAATTATAGAATCTAAGACACATGAAAAGAATGATAATCATCTGAAAATAATTCCATAGAACCTTTGCAATAAATAATTATACAAGAAATATAGAATGAAATAATTTTGGATAAATGAAATTTATTCTTGTAGCCATATTATATCCAATGATTGAATATATATCAATACTTTATGAATAATTTCTTTCATATAAATACCTATTCAAATGAATTTAATTTATATCAGATGTTTCATGGGTTTATCTAGTTACTATTGTTATTTTGTTAAATATTGCAACTAGTTGGACAACCCATCTTCCATGTTAACATATATAGTGGTAAAATTAACATGGTAAATGGAATTTATGGAATTTAGACAAGATATAATGTGAAGACTGATTAATGAAATAGTATTAACATTACCTTCACATATGGAAATATTTGTAATATAATTTTATGCATCGATGAATGGACTTGGTTGTATACTTATACATAATTTTGCGATGGTTTTATATAATTGATGGAAATTGACAATCTATCAAATAAACTATCCAAATCATGAACTTGTGCTAGAATCTATAATGTTTACTTTGAAAAAATGGAGAAATAATATCTATTGTGTATTTTGTGCTATATGTCTCACCCCAATCTTCCATTGTATGCTTCTTTTTTAATAATTCAATAGCTTGTGTTGTACGTAATCTCGAGTTCAAGCACACCATGACCTATCAATGTAGCCATTTAAGAGGTAGTTATTAATAGTAAAGATGACATTTTAAAGTTTTATAAGCATTATTTTTTAAAACAGTCTTTATTTATGAATTCTTAATATCAAAATTATCTTACAATTAAATTTTAGTTATTTTCTGAAATGATTCAATTTTTGATGAATAGTGAAAATATACTGCTTTTTAATTCAAAAATGCCTTTTTATCTAACTAATAATATCGTTATATTTAATTTTAAATTGTTTTTAATGTGTAACTAGGTTAAGAGTTTTTCATTTAATCTAATTATGGTCATTGGATTTAATTTCACATTTAAATTGTATATAAACAAATGACAATATTTTGATAGATATTACTTCTTAAAAACCCTTTTTTTTTGTTTGGACAATGAGAATTAATTTTAAAAGAATTACTTAATCTTTTGTGTTTTGATTTTTGAAAAATGGATTCAATATTCAAAATCTTTAGGTCGAAATTGTATAAATTTATACCTTTAATTTTTTGACATTATGATTAGTATCTTTAGTAATCATTTTATTTACAATGTTAAAAGGGTAAATATGGTAAATAACGATAACAAGATAATATTATAATAATATTAAGCTACCATAAAACCTGTACTAATACTATTGGTAGATATTTTTATGACTATGGGAATCCTTGAGTAGATTTTAAGACCCCATGGATCCACTTGGATGTGAAAATGACATTTTATAAGTATTTATTTAAAGTAAAGAAAAATGTAACATAAACATGTATCTTTTAGTAAAACAATTAATATATGGGATTATATTATAGATATTTTCAAATATAAATACTCATTAGAAAGAAAAAATATTTCATAGATCATGGTATTTTATTTATTATTTTTATACATTAAATAAATAAATTTATTTATGACACAATAACGATACAATATTTTCCTTATTAATGAAAAAACCAAATAAATGATATTATAAATATTAAAATGAATATTATTTGAATATTTTGATGCCACGAACGAATTTTATGGATGAAACTAATATTTTAGGCATCAGTTAATGCGTTTTTTTTGAAATAATAAAGTTTTTATAACTTTAGAAAAAATCAATTTCTAAATTGCTTAAAAAATAACATAAATTAGTTTTTAAAACAAATACTACTTAATTAAAGATATAATATTCATAAAAATAAAAAATTACACCAAATGACTTATATGATGTTAAAAATATCAATAATTATCCACTTATGGTTCTATTGATAGTTTATAGTAAATATTGTCACTATATAATAGGAAAATTCAAGAAGATATGGAAAGAGTTAATGTTTTTAACTAAGGGTTAAAACTAAAATATACGGTTACTTTTGTGATCTAAACATGAATAAAACCTATTGGTTGAGGAAATGTCAACAAAAAATAATTTATATTTGGAATAAATGATTCTGAGACCATTGGAAACCAAAAATCAGTGTATAATAAAATAATATTTCAATACATTTCAAAAGTAACCCACCTCCCTCTTATAAAAGGGAACCCCCTCTACCCACTTATTCACGCGTCCAAAGCCCTTTCGCTCAGCCAAACCCTACCCAAATATCCTTTCAACATCCCTCAATTCATCCTATTTTCCACCCTTGGAACATAAAACAATCATTAGGAGTCCTTTTGTGAAAACAAAATAGAGACAACCGAAGAAGAGGTAATCAATTTTTCCCTTATTTCAAAGTACACTTCTTCTTCTACTTCCTCTTAATAAGTTGTTACAATAATAAAATAATAAATCCAGAATATAATATATTCAAAGGTTTTGTTATGATTTTGGGACAACCATATTCCTCTTTTACTCATCCTATGAAAAATGATATCACCCTGTGTGCGTACGTGCGGCTTACCGTTTCCACGCCGTGGTGTAAACTGTTTTTCATCTATACTTCATTTATATTGGTATAAAAATAAAAAAAATGATTTAAATAATTAATATAACATGGTATTATTTATTTAAAATTCATATTCAATATAAATCCATACCACTAAACCATTAAAGAAATGATAATGTCGCTTGTACATAAGTACGAATTACCGTCTCCATGACAAGATGAGACTCATTTTCCGTATTCACCATCCAAAAATGATTATAATGATATATATTATGAATAATTATGAAATATATGAAATAATAATTCTACTATAATATATATCTATATATATATATGTACATATATATTATTCTTTTACTTACATTCAATACGATAAGAAAATGGAAATAATGTTCATGCGTACATAGGGATTACCGTCTCCATGAATAGTGTATTCCACATAATATGTCAATATATTATATATACTTATATTATGAATATATATGATATATAAATCATATTATAAATTTGGGAAGTATGTAAATCATGATCTATAAAATTTTATCTTGAATAACAAGTCAAAACACATATGATAAACGAAGTGATTATAACCCAAAATGTTTCATTAATTTGGAATTGATACTAAATGGGTAATATAATGTCATAAAAGAATCATAAATGATATCATAAATATTATTATGATTCTAATATAAGTTAATAATACATTTAAAACCATCATACATGAGTTTCATACAATCACTAAGAGTTTCGTACTTAAGGTAAGGGATTTCGTTTCAATTTCATTTGATTGAGGTATATTGTAATGTTATGCACCTAGTTTCTTTTATATGGTGTATATTATACCTTTTGAATTATTATATAATTAATCTCATTATTTATATGATATTATATTATTTCCTTCATGCGAATTATTGATATATCCATATTAGTCATTCAATATGGTTATTTGATAAGGAATATTATTTATTTTGGTTTGAAAAATACTTTTGACTGGAAATGATGGGTGGAGCTCGAACATTATATAGCTCCTCGATGCATCCATAGGTTCTCAAGAGAATAATAAGTTGACCAAATGGGTTTCTACCCATAATTTTAAACTGTCTTGTGAAAGGAATTGATGGTAATAGGTTTTCATTTTCTTGAGACATGGTGTCCTAAAATAAAGTATTTCCCTCATTTAATTTCAGTTATTATTTATCCATGAGATTTTGCATCGACATATCTATGGATGTAGTTTATTCATATTTTTACTGATTTATGGAATATGTTTCAATTTATTACTTGACATATTATATTTTCCTTATCTATTTTTGTAAATATAATATGTTCTTAGATATTTACCTTTCCATATAGATTTATTATTACTTCTGTTGTACATAACCTTATAGAGCATTTGATCTCACCCATATTATGTTTCTCTCCCTTGGTTATGAGGAAGAGAATATTGCTTAATATTTCAAGGATGCATTTTATTTTAGTTATTGTGTGGAATGTTTTATTTTGTTTCCCAATGTATTATAGGTATCATATTTGCACTCTGTATTTCCAAGACTGTTAAACTATACGATCCATCAGTAATTGATTCCTTGCAATCCTAACATTTTAATGTAATAATGCACCAGCTTCAGGTTACAAAAGGCTGGGGAATTATCGTTGGTATCAGAGGAAGTTTAGTAAAACCCTTGTAAACTAGATTTAGAGAACATAGATTATGCAAGATACCATAAGTTAGACTTTGGGGATACACTTATGATAATTCACCCAACGTAACAAAAGCTAATGATTTATGATGCATAAATTTTTAATTTATACTTAGTGTTTTACCATATTTGAAATTCATAATTTTATGGGCTAATACGATATGTGTTATTATATAGATATGGAACCTAGAAGAATGAATGGTATCAACACTCAAGTAAATTACAAGGAATTACCTTTAGAGGAAACTGATTCAGTTTGTATTGGAATGGAGAAAATTATGCTGATATTAGAGAAACTAAATCAGGTTATGAAAAATAACATTTCCCTAATTGAACAACCCATTCTGTAGAGGGAATCTCTTATGCTGGATCACATTATGCAACAAAATACCCCATTATTTAGTGGGACTTCTAATCATATTGTAGTTGAGTAGTGGAATAAGTCTCTAGAAAAGATATTTATAGCCTTGGGGTGCAATGAAATAGAAAAAGTTTATTTTTCGGTATATTGTCTCAATGGTGATACTAATCAATGGTGGAAATTGATCAAAAATATTAAGGATGATAAGAAATAGAACCTATGAAATTGAGATCTTTTAATGATATATTCATCGACAAATAATTTCATCATGATCAACAAATTAAGATGGAGAGAAAGTTTCTTATCTTAATTAAAAAGGAATAATAGAGTGTTGAAAATTATGAAGCTAACTTTACTAGGTTATCCAGGGTATCTATGGATTATATATGCAACAAAGAGTGCAAGATTGATCACTTATTAGAAGGTCTTAATAAAAATCTCAAAAGGGATTTAGTTTCAAATTTTTTTCATCATATCATGAAATAGTTTTATTTTCCATCAATATGGAGGATGAATTTTCTAGGATTAATATATTCAAAAGAAAAAATGACAAGAAGAGGCCATATGATAACCATAAAAAAGGGAATCCAACAAATATGAAGAAATTTTTCAAATGATTTCCATGTTGTGAAAACTGTGGGAAAAGAACTCTGGGAAATGTTTGAAGGGGTTGGGAGTTTTTTATAAGTGTGGAGATAAGGGACACCAGGCTCTTAAATGAAAAGGTAAGAAACAAATTAATGATGTCCAATTCTACAATTGTAAAGATATGGGGCACTATTAAAATGAATTCCCCAAACATCGATGGAGTCTACCACAGAAGTGGATGAGGGGAGATGGCTATGCTTTTTCGATCACAACTGTTGATGTTGAATTTCCTAATGATGTGGTGGTTGGTAAATTAATTATTTATTTGAATTTAGATAAATCATTATTTGATTCCAGATCATATCATTCCTTTATATCTTCCTAGTTTTCATTAAATAATATATATTTCTGATTCATAATGAAAATGGAATTATCAGTTAGAAAATCTAGTAGGAACCTTACTGCATCAAAGATGTGTTGAGAAGATCCTATTTTGACATATAAACGTTATCTCATTGATAATTTTGTTATGATACCTATGGTTTATTTTGATATAATCCTCAATATGGTTTGGATTAAAAAATATGATGCGAAAATAAATTGTAAGAAGAAGGATGTTTTGATTTGTTAGGAAGATGTTGAATAAATTATCTTTAGAGAAGAAACTTCATCACCTGATTCTAATCAACATCAACCCCTAGTAGCTTTACTAAATGAAATTATTTTGGACGAAGAGAAATCTACATCTAGGGATGAAGGAGGTAACCTTACAAATTATGATGTTCCTATTGTAGAGGAATATATTGATATTTTTCCTATAGATTTACTAAGGCACCCCCTAGTGTGTGAATTTGAGTTTTGTATTGATTTAATCCTAGATACAAGGCCAATAACCAAAAAATCCATAATTAATGGACATTGTAGAATTAGTATAGCTAAAAAAACAACTTGGAGTTTTAGGTCATAAGGTATTTATCCACCCTAGTGTTTCTCTATAGGGATCCCCAGTTCTTTTTATCAAGAAGAAAGATGGATCCCTGAGGATGTGTATTGATAATAGGGAAATCAATTATATTACAATAAAGAACATGTATCCTATACATTGTATCGACGATTTATTGGATCAACTTCATGGAGATCAATTTTTTCGAAGATTGATCTTAATTATGGATATCATAAATTATGAGTGAAGAAGGATGAAATTATGAAGATATATTTTTGGACGAGGTATGGTCATTATAAATTTATAATAATTCCTTTTGGATTGACTAATTAGCCCTTAGTTTTTATGGATCTCATGAATAGAGTATTGAAGGAATATCTTGATGATTTTGTTGTGGTATTCATTGATGATATTTTGATATATTCTATAAGCATTGATGACCATGAGTATTACTTGAGAATCATTCTTGAGACTCTCAGGGGAGAAAAATTATATGGTACCTTTAGCATGTGTGAATTCTGGATTCATGAAATTTTGTTAATTGGACATATTGTTTCTAAGTATTGAATATCTGTTGATCCTTCAATGAAAAAGTCAATTCGAGAATGGCCATTACTGACAAGTATAACCGAGGTACACTATTTTATTGGTTTAGTAGGTTACTATTAGTGTTTCATCCAGAATTTTACCTGATTGGATAACCCATTAATAAAGATCACATGTAAAGGGGTTAAATTCATTTGGACAAAAGAGTGTGAATAATGTTTTGATGAATTGGATAGAATATTAGTCAATTATCCTATCATGACATTACCATCTGGGAATGAAGGGTTTTTTGTTTATAGTGATGGATTAAGGAAAAGACTTGGCTGTGTCCTTATGAAGAATGATAGGTTTTTTGCATATGAATCAAGGAAATTAAAAAACCCATGAATAAAAATATCAAAATCATGATCTTGAGTTTGATGGAGTAATATTTTATCTTAAAATATTTATACACAATATCTACAGTGAAAATGTGATATATATACTAATCACAAGAGTTTGAAATATATTTTCTCACAGAATTAACTCAACATGAGACAAAGGAGATGGATTGATCTACTCAAGGATTATGATTGCACAATACACTACAACCTAGGGAAGGAAAGTAAGGTGGCATATATCTTGAGATGAATGGACCATGGATTTCTGAACAAGATAAGAATTGAATGGGATACTATGTTCATGGATCTAGTAATTATGGATATGGGAATTATCATTGGGGGTGAAGCATCACTACTTTATTCAAATGGTTTCCAAACCATATTTAATGGAATGGAAAAAAAGTTCTCAATCTTTTTATGAGAAGTTTCAAAATAAAATTATTGTTGTGAATGATGGGAGATTGAATGATTTCGAATTTGAAGATAGAATTTTTAAATTTTGGAAGAAGCTTTGTGTTCCTAGTATACCTGACCTAAAAAGTGAATTATTGGATGATTCACATACCTCCAATTTCTTTATACACCCCGGTGGCACTAATATTTATTGATATTTAAAGGAAAAAGTTTTGTGGGACAACATGAAAAGGGAAATTGTTGATTATGTGTTGAAATGTTTGGGTTTTGAATTTGTGAAGGATGGAAGACAAAATCCTAGAGGGGTCCTGAAACCTGTCCATATACATGTATGAAAATGGGATGATATTACAATGGACTTTGTTAGGGGGCTACCAAAGACTCCCATAAGGAATGATGCGATATGGGTTATTTTTTATCATCTTATAAAGATAGCACATTTTCAGGCTATAAGATAAGATTTAACACATGAATATTAAGAAAGACTATAATTTAATGAAGTTGTAAGACATCATGGTGTACCCCTATCGATTGTTTCTGATCGCGATCCCTATTTTACATCAAGATTTTGGAAAACCCTTTAGAAGGCCCTAGATAATGAACTTCATTTGAGCACTGCATTTCACCCTCAAACTGATGGAAAATCAGAACAGACTATTCAAACTTTAGAAGACATGTTGGGAACCTTATCACTTGACATTAAAGGTATATGAGATCAATATTTACCTCTAGTATAATTTTCCTATAACAATATCTTCCATTCAATTATCCAGATGGAACCATATAAAGCATTATATGGAAAGATATGTCTTACACTAACTTATTGTGTTGATGTGGGTGAACGAAAACTTCTAGGTTCATTACTTGTTTAAGAAATAATGGATAAGGTAATGATTATCCAAACCCCTATAAAAAAATTCTCAAACTAGGAAAAAGAGATATGCTGATCACTGAAAGAAGGATATGGAATTTCATGTAAGAGATCATGTTTTCTTGAATGTATCTTCATGGAAGGGTGTTATACGATTCATTAACCATGGTAAATTAAATCCTACGTACATAGAACATTTTGAAATTCTAGAAAAAATAGGAGCTATAGCCTACTATTTGGAAATGCCTCTAAGTCTCTTGAAAGTTATTGATGTATCCCACATATCACTATTAATGAAATACATGCCAGACCCAATGCATATACTCACCTATGAAGAAATAGAACTGGAACCTGACTTATCTTATTGTGGAGTGCCTATCAAGATTACTGATACCCGGGAACATGTATTGAGAAATCAGACAACTCGTATGGTAAAAGTTCTTTGGAGAAACCATAAAATGGAAGTGGCGATGTGGGAGACTGATGATCATATGATGAAGCACCACCCAAATCTTATTATGTCATGATATTATGGAAATTTTGAGGATAAATTTTTTTAATGGGGGAATAATGTAACACCCCAAGCTTCCTCGATAGACTTCCTTTTAAATAATTTAATAGCTTGCATTGTATGCAACCCTGAGTTCGAGCACACCACGACCTATCAAAGTAGTGTTTTTAAAAGAAGTTATGAATAATACTAACCAAATATTTAAGTTTTAAAAAAATGATTTTTCAAAATAGACTTAATTTCTTAAATAAGAATATAAAAATTAACTTTGGGTAAAATTTTGTTGATTTTTTTGAAAATATTCATTTTTTGATGAATAGTGAAAATATACTCCATTTTAATTCAAAATTGTATTTTCATATAATTTATTAATATTTATAGATTGTATTATAAATTTGTTTTAAAGTGTAATTGGATTAATATTTTATCATTTAATCCAATGATGGTCAATGAATGTAATTTTATATTTAAATTTTCCATAATCACATGATAATCGTTTGATAGATATTACTCTTTAAAAGCCTGCATTTTGGTTTTTAGAAAAGGGAATCAATTTTAAATTAATTACCACAAATTATAGGTTTTTAAATTTTAAAAAATGGATTACATATTTTAAATTAGAAGGTCTAAATTTTTTAAATATGTACCTTTTATTTTTGGACATTATGAATAGTATCTCCAGTAATTATTATTTTTACCATGGTAAAAAGGTAAATCTAGTATATAAGGGTAAAAAATAATATTATAATAATATTAAACAACCCTAACACATTTCCTGATCCTATTGGATGATATATGTCCAACCATGAGCAACCCCAGTTTGATTTTGGGACCCTGTGGATCCACTTGGATGTGAAAATGACAATTTATTAGAATTAATTTAAAGTAAAAAAAATGTAACATAAACACATATCTTTTAGTAAAACGATATTTATATGGGGTTATATAATTGATAGTTTAGACTGTAAATAGTCATTATAAATCTAAAACTATTGAATACATCATGGTATTTTATTTATAATTTTTATACATTAAATAATTAAATTTATTTATGACACAATAATGATGCAATATTTTCCTTATTAATGAAAGAATCAAATAAATAATATTATAAATATTAAAATAAATATAGTTTAAATGTTTTGATTCCATACAAAAATTTTATGGATGACAGGGAAATATTATCTATGATTTAATTGCATTTATTCTAATTAATAAAGTTGTTATTACTTTACCAAAAATCAATTCCTAAATTGTGTCAAAATTGACATAAATGAGTTTTTAAAACAAATTCTATTTTATTACATGATATAATTGTCTTAAAAATCTAATATTCAAAAAAATGAGTTATATAAGGTTAAGTTTTTTATTAATGATACATTTATGTTTCTATAGTCATTTTATAGTAAATATGTTTACCAAATATTATGAAAATTCATGAAGACATGGTAAGAGTTAATGTTTTTAACTAAAGTTTAAAGCTAAATAACAAGGTTAATTTTGTGACCTAAACTTGTATAAAAAATATTGGTTGAGAGGATTTCGATCCAAATGCTTCTTATATTTTGATTAAATGATTTTTGGACCATTTAAAACCGAAAATAAATGTTTAATAAAATAATATTTCAATACATTTTGAAAGTGTCCCTCCTCCCTCTTATAAAAGGGAACCACCTCTACCCCCTAATTCACAACTCCAAAGACCTTTTTATCTGTAAAAACATGCCCAAATATCATCCCAACATCTCTAAACTAATTCTATAGGTCAACCTTTTGGTATAAAACCAAGTTGTGGAGTTCTTTTGTGCAAATCAAAAGGATACACCTGAAGAAGAGGTAATCGTTTTATCCTTTCATTCAAAGTTTTTTTCTTCTTCTACATCCTCTAACTAAGTTGTTACCATACTAAAAAAATAACTCAAGCTTCTAATATATTCTGATTTTTTTTATGATTATGATACAAACATATTACTCAATTAATAATATTATGAAAATTGATATCACCATGAATGCTTACGTACGACTTACCGTCTCCACGTCGTGGTGTAAACAGTTTTTCATCTACACTTCATTTCGATGGGTATAATAATGAACACAAATGAATTAAATAATAAATGCAACATGTTATTATTTATTTAAAATTCATATTAAATCCAAATCCGTACTGTTAAGCCAGTATTTAAATGATATTGTCGCTCGTGCATATGTACAACTTACCGTCTCCATGATGCGATGAGACTCATCTTCCATATTCACCATCCAAGAATGATTGTAAAGATATATATTATGAATATTTATGAAATATATGACATAATAATTATAAAATAATAAATATTCACATATATATATATATATGTGTGTGTGTGTGTGTGTGAGTACATATATTTTATTCACTAACTTCCATTCAATACGATAAGAAAATGGAAACATCATTCATGCGTACGTACAATGTACCGTCTCTAAGAATGGTGTATTCCATGAAATATATATATATATATATTTAATATATATAATATATAAATAATATTATAAATTTTGGAAGTAATTAAATCACGTTCTATGTAATAGTATTAAGAATAATAAGTCAAAACACGTACGATAAATGAAGTGATTATTATGTGAAATGTTTCAATAATTTGGAATTATTAATAAACGGGTAATATAATGTCATATAAAATCATATATGGTATCATATATATTATTATGATTCTAATATAAGTTAACAATACGTTTAAAACCATCATACAAGAGTTTCAGACAATCACTGAGAGTATCAGACTTAAGGCAAGGGATTTCATCTCAATTTCATTTCATTAAGGAATATTGTAATATTATGCACTTACTTCCATTTATATGGTTTATATTATACCTTTTTACTTGTTATATAAAGAATATTATTTTTTTCATGATATTATATTATTTCCTTCATTGGAATTATTGATATATATAAATTATGGATTCAATATAGTTATTTGATAAGGCATATTATTTATTTTGGTTTTAGAAATACTTTGGACTGGAAATGATGGGGGGGGGGATATTATATAGCTCCTCGATGCATCAATAGGTTTTCATGAGATGAATAAGTTGGCCAAATGGGTTTCTACCATTAGTTTTAAACTGTCTTGTGAAAGGTCTTGGCAGTAATAGGATTTCTTGTGCCTGAGACATGACATCCTTAAATTATGTATTTCCCTTATTTAATTTTATTTATTATTTATCCATGAGATTTTTTGTTGACATATCTATGAAATTAGTTCATTCACTGTTTATTTATTTATGGAATATTTTTCAGTTCTTTACCTTCCATATTATTTGTGCCTTATCTACTTTTTCAAATGGAAAGTGTTCTTATATATTTACCATACCATATATATTGATTATTGCTTCTGTTAAACATAACCTTACTAAGAATTTGATCTCACCCTTATTATGTGTCTCTCTAAAGGTTAAGAAGAAGATAAAATTGATTAAGATTTCAAGGACACAATTTATTTTAGTTATTGTGTGGCACATTTTATTTTGTTTTCCCAATGTATTATGGGTATCAATAGATCATTTATGGTTAGATTTTACAAAGTCAGAAATTTATTACTTTGTGTTCTAAATATTAGAATAAAATTTGGTAATTGATATTGTAAAACATTATAAAAGTGTTATAAATCCTCTTCCTATATGAATATGGAATTGTTACACTATAAAAATTTATATTTTCATTGTACTTATGAAGAATCCATGGGAAAAAATAAAATAAGTGTCATTATTGATCACCTTAAAAAATATTCAATTTTTATACCAAAAAGAGAAGATCTACCCCTTTAGTTACATACCAAAATAAATATAAATAGTATTGTTTGGATTTGTGGGTAACCTATATTACCTGCATCTAAACCTGAACTAGGTTTCACATAAATATTTTTGAAAGGGATATTGACATTGAGATACATTTGTGAAAATCCTATCATCTAAAAATATACAGGGTGTCTAAAAAGACTATCCAAATATTGGAAGACATGTTGAGATCATGTTCAACTGTCTTACATGGTATGTAATATTATTATCATCATTTGGTGGAATTAATATGCAATAATAAATTACATTATAACATCATGATAGAACTAATCAAAGAATTATTTGTTAAGAGGCTTCAAAAAACAACATATTGGGATAATGTTAGATAAATAAAGCTTCTTGGAAATGAATATAGGCCCAATTGGGTTTTGGGGTTGGTAAAATGACCCATAAAAACACATCAAAACAAAAAACATAGTAGTCTTAAGGATATAAAGGTGTAAAAAAGTGAGGGGATGGATTATTAAAATCCTAATCTAATTTATGAGCCTACCTATAAATCTCTTAACTAACATAACACTAGTAGTATTGAATGTGTAGGAACTAACTTCATTAACTCTGACATCATCCTTACAAAAAAAATACCCCAAAAGCATTGGTTTTAGTTAAATACTCCGAAATAAATAAAAAAGTTATTGTTTTCCCTTGACACCATAATTTTAATTTCTTAAATTCATTTGATGTCACCATATCGGGTTCCATACAAACTATTAATTATCATATTAATGTATGAATAAAATACAAAATAGATTTGATTAAATTAAAAGGAAAGACTTGGAATTTCATGTGAGGGATGATATATTTTTTATGGTTTCCCCATGTAATGGTGTTAAAATATTTTGTAAAATGGTAATGTTATAACCTAGTAGCATTGTACATTTCAAAATACTTGAATGAATGGGATTTGTAGCATACAAATTGGCTATGTTTCCCAACTATTATAAATTACATGAAATACTCCATGTTTCATTAAATAGTAAATAAATTATAGAACCAAAACATGAGTTCACATCTAATGGATTGGAGTTGGAAATTGTATGTTCTTATAATGAAGATCCAGCCCAAATTATTATCAATAAAAATCAATTGTGGTTTAATAAGAAAACATGATTGGTGAATGACCTTTTATGGAAAAAAACATGGAGATATGACATGGAACGATGAAAATACCTTGAGGAATGGATATAAAAAATTCAAAAATAAGATATATATACCCCAATGTTGAAGGAAAAATATTTAACTATAGGGGAATGTAATAAACAAGTACATACATTAGTGGGTAAAAATAATACCCATAACAACCACACAATGCACACGCTAAAGAGAGTTTAATCTTGACTATATTTAAAATTTTAATTTTAGTAAGTTATAATTTTATTTTTAAAAAATAGACTTCATTTTTTAATTGTATATAATGATACGAGTTTAAGATAATATTTTTATATTCTGTTTAAATGATTGAATTTAGATGAATAGTGTGAAATCCATTTTTGTTAAAACCAAGAATTTTATTGAATAACATGGATGTAAGAATTTAATAAAAATAAAAATAAATTATTATAAAAAAATATATGTCTTATAAATAAAATTATATATTTTAAAATATTATATTTAATTATTGAACATATATTTTTTATATTATAATATATGTAACATTTTATCTAAATACATTTTATGGCATTATACATTTACTTTTTTGATATTTACCTTTCCCAATTTTAAATATTTAATATTATTAAATTAACTTCAAATTTATAGTCACTAGGTCCAAATTATGATAAAATGGCCATTTTATTTTTATGTATAAAGGATAAAATACCATGGTAAAATTTTGTTACCATGATAAAAGTTAAAAATAGAAAAAGTGGAAAATCTATCATTTTAGAGTCTAAAAAATGTGTAAAAGAAGTGTGAAATTAGATAATAGAGGAATTATTGAATATATACCATATCCACTAAATTATTTATCTTTTTTTGATCCAATTTACTTTATTTTGACTTCCCATTATTAAAAAGATACTGGTATTCAAAAAATTTACATCCTCTTTCACTTATAAAAGGTTCGTCCCACCACCCCTTCAAAAAAATACAAATTTTATTTTTTATTCTGAAACACTACTCCTTTTCATAACTATTTATTCATTTATTTCTTGTTTTATCTTATACTCACATCAGTTAATAATAATCTACCCATTTCCAAGGGATCCTCCAAGGAAATCTCGAAGTGATCAATGTGAGTAATCTTTTTTCATAACATCAATCCTTTAAAGAATAAATCCAAAATAATAATTTTCAACAAAATATGAAATAAAATAATAATAATTTATTTAATTAATCTTATTATGTTAATGTAAAAAATAATAACCACCTTCCCACTTTTCCATATAAAAAATTAAAATGTAATATTTGTGTATGTGCATACAACAACCTCTATGAAGGAATGCATTTAATTTTCCTTCACTGTCAAATATGGATGGTCAAAATAGAGTAATTACTAATTACTAATTAATGATTATGATATATATATATATATATATATGTGTCTGTGTGTGTATTATTTTTTCATTCCTAATTTAATAAAACATGTTACTTCTTTCTTCTATTCGATGTAATAAAAAATCATCATCGATTCATATGTGTATGGAATTGCCTCAATGGAACAATTTATTCCATTTTTTCCAATACCACATTTCATGGGTGGAATAAAGAATGATTTTAAATTATAAAGATGAATTTTATGTACCTATTAAATATATTATATTAATATTTTAAAAAAATATTTAATTTACAAGAAAAACAAATTGTTATAAAATTATTCTTCTTAAATATGAATACTAAGATGAGTTTTTTTATTCATATATTGTAATATTTTCTTTTCCATCACATACCACTGTAATTCCATCCAAATATAATATATAAAACTAAAAATAAATTAATAGTACCATTATTATTATGATATATTGATATTAAAACTAAAAGATCACATAATCATTAATTAAATCTCAGTATATTCATGTTTGAGTCAGTTTGACCACATACTTGAATAGTACATTGATTTTATATCATGAACGAATATGGACAAATAATTATTAGAATAATATGACATAAATTTTAAATAATGATTCTTTTATTATATATGTGTTAGATCAGTTTATAATTCACTAATTATAGAAACAACCTTTCATAGTCAAGAATAAGCAGAACATTCTTATTATCCATTTTATCACCAAGGATGACGACAAAATCACTAATTAATGGAATTTGAAATAATATAAATTACTAAAAATAGTCTATAACAATAAAAATAATTGAATTTTAATTATTTACTTTTCAATCATAGTGAGTACACAAACAGATATTATGAAACTTGTACAAATGATCAAACTATAACACTGGATGTGGGAAATGTTAATAAATTTAACGTGAATAAATATAAAGAATAGCTATATATGAATAGTATAAATGTAAATTTAAATAATTACGGTTATGTGTAATGTGATTAAGATAGCTATGTTTTTGATAGAAGGGTATATAGTATGTTAATGGAAGTAATGAAAATATGTAAGGGTATTTCATCTCAAATTCTTTTTTTGTATATAGATTTTCTATTATGAACCAAAATTACTTTATGTGGACTATATACTTTATATTCATGGTGTTATGTCAGGAAATTAATTTTATTCCTTAAATTTTAACATCAATTTGAAACACCATCTTTCAATTGGATTTTATTGATTTTCTTCCCAAGACATTAATGGTGGTTTCCATCTCAAATATCATTATTTGGGAATCATGATATATTCACCACTTATTTACTATCACATGGTTAATAAATTTACATTATAGTGATTTCAAGATATTACTCATGAATTTCATGGAATTTACAAGTCTGTATTATTACCCCATACCTATTAATCTTTTTATTCTTGAGTTACCAAAAAAATTTAAAAGATAATAATTTTTGCTATTGTAAAAATAATCCTACATTTTAGAAAATAAAAAACATGTGTAGTTTCCTAGAAAATTCATCTATTTCTGGATACTGACAAGTGGTTACTTGTAATAAACCATGATTTCACTTCACATTGTTATGATGTAAACAATGTGTTTGATTGATTATTTCATATATAATACCAAACATAAATGAGATGAGGTGTATTAAATAAATATTATCAAGAAAAAATTTAGAATAATAAAAAACCACTAATAAATAAAATTATATTCATTAAAAAATTATTATGTTTATAGGATATAAAATAAAAGTGAATGAATACTAAAATTAATATTTATTTTTCCAATAAATTTTTTATGCGCTATATTTTTTATTCAAATATTTAAATCAAACTATATTAAGTAAAATATTTCAATATATTAACTATTATATTGGAATTAATTAAATTTCTAGTTAACATGAAATAATATTAATAAGAATGAATGGTTAATGACATCATTTTTTAGTAAAATCTATTTTTCTTTATATAATTTATTTCCATGTAAAAACTAAATTTATGGATTTTATAACATGAATAAGATAAATCAGAACTAATTTTCTGGATTAACAATTTTAAAAAAAATAATTTAATAGATTTTAATATTTTTATATGAAAAAAATATTTTCCAGAGAAAACACACAATATACTATTTCAAAAATAATTTGAATTTTATAACATTATATGCATGACTATTAATTTTAAAATTTTTTTTTGAGAACACATATACTTTAAAATTGAAATTAGACACTTTTAAAGACTAATTATAGATTATAAACTTATATTTTATATTTTACCACTAAGGTAATTATTTTATCGAAATTTTTTAATAACTTATACAATAATTAAATGAAAAATAATTTATAACACATTTAGAAATTGAATAATTATTAGTTAATTTAAAATTTATAATTACTTGGTCGAAATTATATAAGTTGTTCCACTTAATTTTTTATCATAAAGATTAAGATATCATTGGTAAAAATTTAGTTACCATTATACAATTGTAAATTTTCAAAGAAGTATACATTCATTAATTTTGTGAACATTTAATAATTAAATGGTTATATTTTAATTAATACAATAATAATATTTTTAGAGATATATATGAATTAAAAAAATATAATTGGTAATAAATGTTAATTAATATTAATAACACTAAATTAATAAGACAATAAATTTTATTAAACCGTACTTCCATCCATTATATGACTTAATTTAAACGATAATTTTATAATATTTAAAATTTTAATTAGATTAAATATTTTCCAATTTCAAATTCATCATGTTATAATTTGGTATAAAGGTTAATACAAAAATGTAGTGATAAAATAATTTCCATGGTCAATTATTAATGATGATTAATAAAGTTATAAATATGTAAATTAAGCATCTAAAGTTTCTAATAATCAAATGTCACTAACACATTATAAAAATACTTAATTGGTATTAAAGCCATTACTATATATCATCTCTAGAATTTATCATCCTAACACCAAACTCACCAAACCCACCAAACACCAATGCCATTCCATTCTCACCCCTTACCAAACTCCAGTGTTCCATGAAACTTCCACAATTATAAACTATAATAGAATATCAACCCAACCCATTATCAAATTTTTCTATACCATAAAGGAATTGATCCTGATTTTAACATTACTATAAATCTATAAATACCTATAGTGTTGTTCCTATGGTTGTATGGAGTCATACCATGATATAAGAAACAACTTAGCAATGTAATGGTTCTCCTCTTTTTTTTATTCAAGAACTTATTTGGTGATAATACATTTGAATTTCAATTGATTATTATGTCATATATTCATGATCATCAATTTAATTTACAAATTATTCCATATTGATGAGATATTACCCTTACATCAGATTAAAACTAAAATATTAAACTTTTTTATTACAATTATGCTACCTAAATCACTTACTGATTCTCTCCTTGGTGTTTTAATTCATGAAGTTCCTTGTTAAAATCATTTTGATTTCTATGTGATTATGATACAAAATGATCATAATAAATCCTATTATATACTTATTATTCCTTATAAATGAGATATTTTATATATATATATCTAATTATTCCATTCCATAATCCATATTCAATAGTATTCATGCAACAAAAAATATTCCATGATTTTTGATCTTAATAGTATAAACACTCAACTATAATATAATTTAAGAGTATATATATAAATGAAGTTGATAAATGGTTAAAAAATTAAAAGGGTTCAGAAATGGCTAAATATGATAGTTATGTTTGTTACACAAGATGTCTGAGTGTGATCAACTGTGTGAGAATTCAAGGTAATCGTTTCTTTGTATCAAATTGAAATCATTTGAGTCATGTTTATGCTATAAAATATGTTCCCTTTTAAATATAATAAATACTACTGAATTTAATTTTGTATATGTTTTATTATGTTTTATGATATTTATTGAACTATTTTAAATTCTACCTCTATGGTTTATTTTATTCAAAAGATACAAAGTCATTAAGTGGATTTTGTGACTCAAAAATTTTCATTGGGTCATAATAACTATTATTTAAATATTATATTTCAATCATTTTATACTATTAAAATTGACTAAGTTATATTATTTTTAACCATTATTTATAAGTAAATCATTTTTCATTTAATATTTATTTTCCATAATGATGATATTTTTTCATCAAAATGATTTTTTAAGAATAATTCAAGTTACTTTTACTCTATTTTTAATTTTTATACATGTTTTTAATTCCCATAAATTTTATCCATTATATAATTAAAAATAAATTTTTTTATCTCCATTAATTCTTTTATTGAACACAATTAATTATAAAGAAAAGGGTTAATTAGCATTTTTATAGTGTGGGAGTTCAATAATTTTTGTTTGAAAATATTCAAAAAATGGGTTTCTATCCCTTTAAAATAAAAGGTATTGTATTCCCCTAAACATTTTTTGATAACCATTATATATTTCAAGTATAATTTATTCATAGCACTTTAAATTAACTGTTTTATAATTATTTTCATTCCCATCTAATTTTTTTTGTAAATTAATTTTCACCACATATTTTATAAGAGTGTTTAAAATATTTTGTGAAAACTTTTTTATTTCGAATTATTTTTCCCCTCCATGCTTTATCTCTAAAAAAGTAATGTTTTGATCATAATAAATATTTTATTATTATATTAATCTATGAATAAAATGATATCTTTGATATTGTTTTATGTTTTATGTTTTTGTTATTCTATGTTCTTTTTAATGTTTAAGAAACCAATTATTTTTCAATGTGTCAATTAATATATATTTTTGATTGAATTTAAGTGGCACATATATGTATAGAGGGTAATGACTGGGGTTTAATTTAACACCCAATTCATTGGATTAATTTTATATATCATCAGATAACCTGGCATGAAAATAATTACTTTTTTCACATAGGTGTGGTAAATATTGGATGGTGACATTTTTAAGTATGAAAATAGTGATTTCATTCGCTTAATAATGGGAATAACGAGTTTTCTCCCAATGTTTTTACTATTTATATAGCTTTTTCACTATTCAATATTTTTTGTCAATTCATGAATAATTAACAAGATGTATTTAATTTATATGTAAATCCTTATATTAATGATTACTCTTTAAATTAAATGTACTCTACACTTTTATGTCATTCTAATTTGTTATAAAATTATTAATATGTGATTTCAGCTGTGTTATATCTTTTCTTATTCCATAAAAATACATATATGATCATATGTTTCTGTAATTAGTTTAATTATAATCATCTATGGTCTTTTGATATTTTAATATGATATTTATGTATTCCTTGTTTTCTTTTTCCTCTTATGATATGGTTCCAACTTACAGAGAATATGAGACCACCCATTTGACATGCTTCAATTTCTCAGGTTAGGAAGATAATTTGATCATGTAATATTTCAAAAAAAGTGCATATAGGATCATGATTATTAATAAGTTTTTCTGGATGTTGTTAAAATTTTGTTTATATAGGTAAACATGAATACCCTAAAC
The DNA here is from genome assembly GCA_963277665.1 of Viscum album. NCBI lineage: Eukaryota > Viridiplantae > Streptophyta > Magnoliopsida > Santalales > Viscaceae > Viscum > Viscum album. The sequence continues at coordinate 1,282,916,741 of OY728156.1, forward strand.
CTCTAGGTTCTTGGGTTATGGGACTATTTATGGGATTTGTTATTCAAATAATGAGGGTAATACATTATTTATATATTTTGTATCTTAGGTTACTTCATTTAGAATTAGGGAAGTTTTTAGTTATTTTTGGAGTTTAGTTTTCTTATTTTGGGGATTAGTTTATGGAACCATAATGATAACACTATTGATGAGTCTAAGTATGGGATGTTATTTTGAAATTTTGGAAAATTATAGAGTATATGGTTTTACCTTGAAATAAATCCTTGTATGGATACAGAAATTTGATGTAGGATCTTACACATATGTATACAGGGGTAATAACCCTAAAACTGATTGTCAGGTGTTATCTTAAACATCACATTATTCTTGAGGAACACGATCATCTACATAACTGGTTGGACACTCTAGGGGATATTATTTAGTTGATGGCATGCTCCTTACAGTAAACTACCGAGGATTTATTTCATAATTACATATTATAATTTTGATGATAAGTATAATATAATAGAACATAAATAATCCTAGGTTTACTCAAAAGGATTATAGGATGACCCAAGAGTGACATAATTGATATAAAAGTATCGTTGGTTGAATCGATTTTTTCATTAGAAAAGTCATTGTATGATTACGATTTCATAATCATAAGATCATTTAATCTGTTTCTAATAGATATAATTATAACCTTTTTGTGGTAGTATTTATTTGTAAAATGAATCCTAAAAATGTTGTAGGGAAAGGTTTTTACATAATAATTCTAAAGATTCATATTTGGGCATGAATAGTTTCTTAGGCTTATCAAGGACAATTAGGTAGATACACTAGTGTAAGATTTATGTTCTATTTCACATGGATCCTTAAGCATCTTACTTTATGAAAAGATAATTAAAAGTATAAAAAATTAGTTTATTTAATAGGGGAGACTATAATAACCCAAGATTTCATTGTATATTTTTCTTAAATATATAATATGTTAGATATATTATTTCACATGAAACATTGAACATTGAATATTCGAGGCGTATTAGCAGAATATTATTTTGAAAACTATAATATTGATAAAAAAACTAGTAAATAAAAGTATAATAGTAAAAAAATCTAATATTGAGAGGATAACAAATAAATGAAATTTCATATTAAAATGAATGGTTCTTTCTCAAATTAAAATTTTATATATTGTATATTTTTTCTAAATAAATAAATAAATCAACATTAAATTTAATATTTTACTTTATAAATTAATATATTATCATTAGTTAAATTAAAAATTGATATTAAATAATTTTAATAATAGAATATTTAATAAATTTTCATTTTTTTAAATAAAATTATTTTTTCTTAAGATTGTTTATTATCATTTAAAAAACATATATTTTTTAAAAAAATTAATTAATAAAAAAGAAAAAAATTTAATTTATAATTTATAAATTATCAGGGCATGAAATTTTGACTTTTTTCAAAAAATATTATTTTTAGTTGAGTAGTGAAATTTAAAAAATTTACTAATTCAATGACTTTTATCCAAAATAAAGTTAGAAATTGAAAATTTTAAAACAATTTTCAGGAAAAAAATAAGTATTTTATAATTAAATTTAAAAATTATTAAATATTTATTATAGCTTAAAAACTTATATTTGTTATTTTCAAACTCAATTAAGATTTTTTTTCAAAACTTGTTTGAATACATTATTATTATATGTTATTAAAATTTATTTCTGAAACTTTTAGAAATTTAATGTAAAAATTTAATTAAATATTGGAATAATTTGGTTAAAATTATGTAATATGTACAATTTTTTGATATGTATATTAAATAACATTCAGTACGACTTAGTTACCACAATATTTGTTTTTTTAAATAATGATACCTTCATTAATATTATTTATTTTTAAAAATTAAATGATTCATTTTAAAATTATGAATATATTAAAATGTTTAAAATTATATAGAAATTAATTAACACACATCTAATTTGTAATCAATGTTAAATAATATTAATAAACCTCAATGAATAAAATTATATTTTTCTATAAACACTATTTTTAACAAATTACATATCTTAATTTTACAGTTAATTTTCTCATATATTAAAATTTGATCTAGATAAATGGGATACAATTTCGAATATAAATTTTTTTAAATTTTGATGGAGTTTTATCTGATATTTTTAATGATAAGATAATTACCTTGATTAAATTTTAATTATGATTAATAATATAGAAATTATTAAATAATATATCTCGAATTTTTTATTACTAAAGGTCACTTATAGCTTCTAGATATCTTTGTTTGTTGTTAAATCCATACCCGCATGTATAACCTTCCCATTTTACAGCAAATTCACCTAACTCAACAAACTCACCAATCCCACCTAAATCCCATTTGATTCCATTCCCATACATATCTCTAGTTTCCATGAAGAAGCTAGTGTTTCCCAACTATACAATGAGCTCACTCCCATACATCATCTCATTATTTTCCATATAAAATCCATTGATCTAAAAATTTCCTATTTATACCACTCTCTAAATATCTCCCAATGAGTTCCAAATCTTATAATGAGTACTCCCATGCTTTAAGAGGACAATTAGTACGGTAATGTTTCCCATCCTCCAATTTTTTATTCATGTACTTTTTATGTGGTATGAGGTTTGAGTTATTATTTATTATTACTTCATATATTCAAAATAAATCCTTTTATATAAAAATTATTCCTCATTTATGAGAGAATACCCTTCCATATGATTAAAAACTTTTTAGAAATCATTTTTTACAACCGTTATGATGTTGAAATCAGTCATTGACTCTCTTACTCCTCTTTCGAACATTATAAATTCATTTATTATTATAATTTTTATTTCCATGTAATTATATTTTTCATATTAACAATCTATCCATTATTGTACTAATGTGTCCCTATCAATGAGAGACTATCTTTCTATCTCATTAATCATTTTCATAATCACTTTTAAATAGTCCTCACACTACTAAAATAAATCCATGATTTTCTTTCTTCATGTTTGAATACTCAACTGTAATATCACTCAAGGGTATCCATATAAATGATGTTTATAAAAGGATACATTTATAAAAAAGGTTTTGAAATTGGTTAGTAAGATAGTTTTTTTATATAGTAGGATATAGTGTGATCAACTATGAAATAATCCATGGTAAGGGTTTTATTGCGTCAAATTTGAATCCCTTGAGAAATGTTTCTTGTATACAGCATGTTCCCGTTTAAATGATATATATGAAAACACTTTCCTTTTAAAAAAATTATTTCGTGACTTATTAAATAAATATATAAATAATACATTCCCATATGATTGTGATGCCTAGTGTATTTGGGAAATTATTTACATATTATGATAATATGAATAGTGATACAATATCATTTTTAAGGCTACTTAATATGCTCTTAAAATCCATTGAGATTGTAATAATTCTTGAGATAACATGTAGAATTATATAATAATGTGAGGAAATATACAACATAGTAATGGAATAATCATTATATAACATAAGGTATAATAGTAAATGCGAGTCATGAGGTATAACATGATAACATAGAAGGGTGATAATAATAATCATGAACACAAAAGTGTGGATTAATATTATAAAATCAATTCAACAAGGGAATTCAGAGATAACATAAAACATGAATCATAAAAAAATATGTTAAGACTAACCAATGAGGAAATATGAGATAATGTTCTTAGGATAACCTCCCATGGACCGTACATTATATCTCATTAGATAAAAAATTACCCAATGTATTATATGGAAATATAAATATTGGCCCACCCATCACATTCATATCAAGTATATTCATAACTGTTCCATGTAGATCATATGTCATAACCACCTCCCTCCAAAGATACCCCTTCGGGGTTGGAAATGATGAGAGAGAGGTAATGACCCCCCATGTCTCACCACCAGTAGGCCCTGAGTTGGAAACTAGAACTGAGCATGTATAAATATCAAAATATTATAGGCATTTAAATTTTTTTAGAAACAAGATCAAAAGATATATCGGATCATCCAAAATGAATCTCCAAGAAATAATGTAATAAAATCCAAAACTATCCCACATTCATGTGCAAAATAGAACTAGTAAAAATAAAAATGTCTCTAATGTAAATAGCCAAAGTAAAGATATTAAATGGTACAAAAAATATCAAGACCTAAGCTAGTAAAGTCCAGCATGGTTCATGAAATCCTCTTAGATACCTAAAAATAATTTATATATGTAGGGTGATAATACAAGTATACTTTGTAGGAAAACCAAATTCTGCCATGCATATGTGAAAGAGGCATACTAATGTACTCAAAAAAAAACAAACAACATATTAGTAGGTATACTAACGACCCCAACATTTCCAAGGCATGCTAAAAAAACACATGTCATGTAATTTAAAATAAATCACATTGATGATAGAGTTTCCCACACAACTTTCCCACTGATTAGCTATTCTCAAACCCTAATAGCAGACATCTTGGTGCACCCACCTGTTTCAAACATACCACATCAAATCCTTCCTATAGACACATGAAACACAAACCACAACCTTGCTAAAGAATCTTGGGCTATCTCTACCTTGAAGAAGGAGTATGGAAGAGCGAGTGGACATCAATCCATCCTCTAACCAAGATGTTTGGGAAAGACAACCTCCCCTTTGAAAATGGGTGTGTTCATAACATAGTGATAAAATATGGCGGGATGCATATAGAAATCACAAGAAAAAACAAATTAGATACATATAAGATACTAAACACTCATACCCAACATTGGGTTCTCCGAAAACCCACACTACCACTTTTTCTTCTTCCTCTACATGCACAAAACCACACCAAAGCCACAACCCAATTCATATTTCCAATATTTTTAAATTACAAACACCATTCTGTTAGCCCAACCAACCCATGTCATTCCTATCCTTATTAATCAATCAATCATTTATTTATTCAACCACTCTCTGGGAAACTACAATTCACAAAAAAAAATAAGAAACAAACTATCCAGGAAACTACCAAGCTGAATACACAATAAGAAACACAAAAAAGTCATTCTTGGAGAAACTCTGAGTGATGTACCTATACCAACCACCACCATCTTTCCTAAAACTCATCTCACCATAACTAACTATGCACAAACATGACTAGAAATTCATCGCTGCACAACTTGATCATAGCCCTGCTGCACAACTATTCTCATCCATCTCACAATAAATAAAACCCTCAAACCGAGATTCTATTTCACTACCAAAGCCATACAACAACATAGAAATGTTCTCAAAACCTCATCCTAGAACAAAGAAAACAAAAAACATTTCTGATTTAGCAATTAATCCCTTATTTAATTCCACTTATCAATTCATTTGTTATAAAAAACTCTATAATTTGTGGGATCCCATTCATTAACCTTGTGTACAAAATTAACCAAAATTCCACATGTAAATAACCAACCAAAATAAAATGCATGAATTCTATAAATTTATTAGTGTTCAAACAAATCAATGTGTGACCACAAACTTCAGCAATACATCAAGTCCAAACAATCACAAGATAGCAAAAATATCAAAGCTGTAACAAAACCATGCGAACAAACCACCATTCCCTGTCAAATTAAATTATGTGATTCTTTATCTTCAATTAGGTTGGAATAAATATTATATATAGGCAAACAAGAGTAAAAATCATTTCTTGTATGATGAAAAATAAGGAGAAAGGTATAAAATCCTACCTCGAAGGCATGTCAAAATTCTTTGCACAGGAACAAATCTCATGACAGATATATGACTACAGTTTTCTCAAAGTCTTCATTCATACAAGGATGCGACAACACCACTACAGCAAAAAAAATATAAAGGTATCCACATTAGGAATATGGGTAAGTGAATTCTATATCAGGGAGATAATATATGGAATAAAAGAGATCTAACCAAGAGAAACTTATAGAAAAAAATTGTTGAATGCACCTTGTATAACCACATATCACCAATGAACCATCACTGATATCATTGGATTTAAGAGGGAGGGAGAGGGATCAAAGAACTCTTTGAGGTGCTTAGGGTTTGTTTGAAATGTGATTAAGTTGAGAGAAAAATAAAATGAATGAATTTTTGGTCGAAAATAATTTTAAAACCAAACTGGATCGGGGTATTAAAGGATGTGTAATACCCTTTTACATCATATAGTACTTGGGGTTTAATTTCCACCAAAAAACACATCACTTCTATATTTCTTATATAATTCTTATCTCAAAATATTAAGCACTATGGAACCTCCATGAAAAACCATGAATTAGGGTTTCATGTAATTTAATCTAGTAACACGATGCGTAATATCCCATTTATATCATCTGGAAACCAAAGTACTCCAAACTATCTCTCCCTGAGCCTCCTCTAAACACTACATGACCAAAAATTGGAAATTTAATGGATCGATAGGACACATAACAATAATATTAGGTCCACAAGGCTGAATACACTGAGAGAGGGGGTGGATCAGGGTGTGAGTAATTTGAAATTAAATCCCATTCTGATCTTGTTTCACTATTTAGAAAAAAACTCTTCTCTCTCTCTCTCTCTCCCATTCAACGATATAAACAGAAAGTAGAGCAAGCACATGAAAAAACAATTTTACTTGGTTCACCGCTAAGGGATATGTCCAAGGAGCATACGCCGACAGGTTGTTGGTTGTACCAAATTTCACTAAACTTCACTAGTTGTGGATTACATGGTTTGGGAACATTCACTATATCCCAGGCTCACTGCCTTTAAAATGTTTAGGGTCAGCTCACTTCTTTCCCAAGGGTCATTCCCTATTTCTCTCTCTCTGGATCACTGCCGGTGGAGAGGATCACCTTATTCCTCTTCCTTTTCTCACTACTCTGGAAAAGATCCACTCACAGTTTATAGAAATGTAGGTCTCTTAATTTTCATGAAATAATGCATCCTCTGTTGTATGTGGATGCTCTGTTGAAGTCCAACTTTCACCCGTAGATGAATCTCTCTTTGCACTGAAGGTATCGGGAAAACATCCAGCTTCCACGCAGCCCAAAAATCATTGCCGAAAATAAACCTTACTTGAAGCGCAAGTCTATATTGGCAGGCAATTATCGGCGCGCAAGTCACAACTGGCACGCAATTCCACCTCACACACTTGTGTGGCACAGGGTTCTTCAACTCCAAACTTGTGCGATGACCTTCCTTTTACACCCAATCCAATATTGGCGCGCAACTAACAACAATCACCCTTCTTCAAATCTGGCGCGCAAGGCCCACTAACGTGACACACCAACACTTGTGTGACTTCCACACCTGCGCGATGGGAGATCTGATTTCTCAAAGTGCTGAACTCCAGTGAGAAATGTGGAGGGGTGGTTCAGTATTTATAAGAAAATTGACCACCCTGTGCGACGACACGCAAGTCAACCCTCAGCACGCAAGTCTCGGCGCTATGGTCTCTTCCCCTGCCAGTCACTTGCACGACCCACTTCCAAACTTGTGTGAACCTCTTTCCTTTCCCATATTTTGATCTTCTGATCTTGAAAAACCATAGGTGCGCAAGTTCTCAAGATTCCAAGGTATTGGCGTGCATGTCTCTTTCACAGCGCGCAAGTCACTTGCACGACACCACCAATACTTGCGCGACCCTTATCCCTTTTCCATATTTTAATGATCTGATATTGAAAAACATATGGCGTGAAATTTTTCAAGACATCAAGTACACGATGTGAAAGTACCTTTTCCAAAAACCACTTTTCTTCATTTGATGATTTTCAGGCCCAAAAATTTAGCAAACACTGGAAAACGGTGCCACCATGTATCTGTTCTTTTTTTACCACCTCCATATCATCCATTCCTTTGTCAAAGTTCTTGAATCAAGCATTTTTCATTTAACACAGCTCTTGAACTCAACATTGCACCATGATATCCCCTTTTTCAACATGTTTTTATGACGTGGTTTTCTTTGTCAACAATCATAGCACAGTTGTCCACTTTTTCAACAAACACAATCACCTTAAAAATGCTTCAATGATCCCTTGAGAGATTTTTTCCCAACAATATCTCCCTTTGGGTTTGTTGACAACTCTTCCATAAAAAGATACATCATTGATTCTTTAGCCACCATTCTCCTCATTGCGATTATGATAGCGATCAAAGATTTACTCAACACATACTCTAAGCCCACATGAGCAATGCTCAGCATGAGAAACAAGAGTAATTGAAAAGTTAATCAATGAATCACTTCATCTCTTACACCCATTATTGAAACCAAACTAATACCAATTTTTACCTAACTGATACCAATTTTTGGAAATATACTTCCCACACCACTCATCTTCTTTTATCACGATCCTAAGCTGTCGTGATATCTAACATTTGATCGATCACTTCAAGCATCGTCAGATTTTATACGCTCCCCTTTCTGTTCACAACTTCAACCCTTGTTAGCTTCAAAACCTCTTTAGCCCTATTTCCTGTGTTGTCCAAGCTAAATTCTGGCTAAGCACGTTCAACTAGCTTCAACTCCCTCTATCTGGCTGCTCCACTTGTCAGCTTCTCCCCTTATCTGTCAATATTTCTCAAATAGCCACACTATCTCCCCTTGAAAAATCACTATTTTCTCCCCCTTTTGTCAACGAACCCAAAGGTTACTCCCTTGCAGTATGTAACAGAGTAGAGAAAACATATCAGCACATTAGGGAAAACACACCATACCTCGGGGAGAGGGGGTGGTTCTACATCCACACTAATTCAAGTGCAGGGAGTCGACTGAACTCCCAGAGCCAGTCGATGCCTCTAAAAAGCTTCTTTGGGTAAAGCCTTTGTCAGAATCCCTACAACCTGTAGCTCTGTAGGAACATACTCCAACTTCACAATTCCATTCTCAACCTTCTCCTTGATGAAATGATATTTGATCTCAATGTGCTTGGTCCTTGAGTTATGGATGATATTTTTGATAATATTGATAGCGCTTGAGTTATCGCACTGGATTCCAATCGGAGACTTCACTTTAACTCCCATATCATCAAGCTGCTGCTTTATCCACAATAACTGTGTTCATGCTTGAGTGGTCGCAATATACTCAGCTTTTGCAGTGCTCAATGAAATGCAATCTTGCTTCTTGCTAAGCCAAGAAATACACAATCCACCAAGATAGAATGCACCACCCGACGTTGATTTTCTATCATCTGCTGAACCGACCCAGTCTGTATCAGTATATACCAATAACTCTGTCTGAGATTTGTCAGTATATGTCATGCCGAAATCCACCGTGCCCTGGATATACCGAAGTATTATTTTCACTACAAGAATATGACTTTACATGGGATTACTATGATATCTCACTGCTTGGCATGTGGCAAAAACAATATCAGGCCTTGTTGCGGTCAAGTATAGCAAGATACCAATAATTTGCCAGTATTCGGTAATATTAACTGCCTTGCCATCCTCATATTTTGACAATTTCATCTGAGTAGCAACCAAAGTCTTCATCTCCTTGGAATTATCCATTCCAAAATTTATCAGAACCTCCTTGGTGTATTTGGATTGAGAAATGAATGTTCCATTACTTCTTTGTGTCACCTGTAAGCCGAGGAAAAATGTTAGCTCTCCAATCATTGACATTTCAAACTCATTTTTCATGAATTCAGAAAACTGTCTGCACTCAGCTTCATCTGATCTGCTAAAAATTATGTCATCGACATACATTGACACCATAATCCTTTGATTACTGTCATTTCTGAAATAGAGATTGTAATCAAATCCTCCGTGCTGGAAACCAAGCTTCGTCATGTACTGATCAAGCCATGAGTACCATGCCCTTGGTGCTTGTTTCATCCCATACAACATCTTCTTCAGCCTGCAAACTTTGTTATCATCCTCATGAATGAGAAAACCATCTGGATACTCAATATTCACATCCTATTCTAGAAAACCATTCAGGAATGAGGATTTGACATCCATCTGGAACACTTTGAACTTTCATTGTACTACTATGGCCAAAAATAGTCTGATTGTCCTCATCCTGGCAACTGGTGCAAATGTTTCATCAACATCTATTCCCTCTATCTGGGAGTATCCCTTGCACACTATCTGTTCTTTGTTCCAAATAACTATGCCATCTTCATTCATCTTGTTGTGATAGACCCATTTAGACCCACTTACATTCTTGTTTGCTGTCCTCAAAACAATCTCCCAAGTCTGGCTCTTCTCAATTTGATCAAGCTCTTCATTCATAGCCTGAACCCATTTTTCATCTTCAGCTATATCAAAAAAACATTTCGGATCCTCCTGAGAAAAAAATGATGTTTTCTATAATGATTTCATTCTTTAAGTCTGAACTGGAGTTGTTTGATCACCAATGATATTTTGACTATCAATGGTAGCTCAACACTTTGGCTTCCTTGCAGACACAGACTTGATACTTTCTTGTTCATCATCAATATCTTCTTCTGAGTCAGCCTCTGCCACTTCTACCCCCTTGTGTTGCTTGCATCATCATCACTTTCATCCAGAAACTGTTCACTAGGTCATTGAGCATTTTTTTTGTTTTCCACTATTGTGACATCATTGCTCTCTACAATTTTTCCCAGCCTTTTGTTAAAGCATTTATATGCTTTTCTTTTCACTGAGTAGCCAAGGAATATCCCCTCATCTCCTCGTGATTCAAACTTCCTGTTATTTTCTTTATTGAGAATGAAACACTTACTTCCAAATATTCAAAAGTATTTCAACGTTGTCTTCTTTCCGTACCACATTTCATATTGAGTCTTCCCTTTCTTCGGACACAATAGAGACCTGTTCAAAATATAGACCGATGTCAAAACTGCTTCCTTCCAAAATTTCTCTGGTAGATCCTTTTCAATAAGCATTGTTATGTCCATTCTGTTGGTGATCTGATTTCTCCTTTCAACAACTATATTCTGTTGGAGAGTTCTCACTGATGAAACTTGATTCTTTATCCCATGTTTCTCGAGATATTCTTCCGCTTGACTATTTGTGAATTATGTATCGTTATCTGTACGAAATTTCAAAATTTTCTTCCCAAGCATCCTTTATAATTCCCTCATGTACTACTTTATGCAATTGAGCACATTTTTCTTATGGGTAATGAAAAATACCAAGGACATTCTGATATAATCATCAATGAAAATAACATTGTACCTTTTCCCATTTATAGTTCGTGGTGAGATAGGTCCACATACATCAGCATGCACCAATTCGAGCACTCTAGTTGATTTATATTCCTTTGGCCAGTATATATTTCTGATGATCTTCCCTTGTTGGAAAGCATCACATGTATGAGTATGATCACATGATAGTTTGGGAAGGTCTCTAGCAACATCACATTTTACTAGATCTTCCATAGATGGTTTACATAGGTGACCAAGTCGCTTATGCCATAGTTGGTTTTCTTCCTCTCTGGATAAAAGGCTCATATATTCTTCCCCACTTACAAGGTACAGATTTCCCTTTTTCATTTTTCCTTATAGAACAACTGCTCCATCTTTTGCTTTCACAACACACATCTTCTTGGTAAATCGGATAGAGTGCCCAGAGTGACATAGTTGACTAACACTGAGCAACTTATGACTAAGACCCTCTACTACCAAGACACCAACACATCTCATTTCTTTGCCCCCAAACTTGTCTTTCCCTGAGCCAACAATCTTCAGGCCTTCATCATTTCCAAATTTGACAACTCCTTCTTTGTCATATTTTATGCCTGTAAGAAGATCCTTATTACCCGTCATGTGTGATGTACAACCACTTTCAAGGATCCACACACCAGATCGATCTGATGCTTTATGGGAAATCTCTGCCACCATGGCCTTCTCATTTTTCTTCTTTTTGGTCCATACTTTTCCTTCACACTCGGCATGGATTGAGGCTTCTATTCTTTCTTAGAGTACGATGGACCAGCTTCATCTTGCAGAGCCGCAAATATATTCTGCATTTTTAACTCACCTATTGGTCTATTGATCTGCTGCATACGTACATTTTGATTTTACTTTGGCACATTTCTCTGAATGGTCGAAGTGTAGTACCTAGCCGTGTGCCCAAATCCTTTGCACAAAAAACAGTGTCCTTCTAAATTTGTTCTGAAAAACTGTTCTCTGTTTGGCTGCCACCACTATTCTTGTTCCCTTCTATATATCTTGGATATGGAACACACATAATGTGAATTTACCATCTTCCCACAATAATAACACATGATATAAGGTGAATTCCTTTGTGTTACTTCAGCAAAATGATTTTCCCTTTGGGATCTCTGAATATTCTGATTTTTCTTTGTACCCAAATCAACCTTCAATTTCGGGATGGGTGCTTGAGGTCTGACCTCAATTGTCACAGATTTTTGTTTCTGATTAAGCCCTGAAATAGCCTTAACTTCTAAGCTCAATTGATGCTTCTTCCCTGCTGAACTACTAGGCACCTCTTTCATCTTTTCAGTCTTTATAACAACCTGCCTTCCCAGTAATGTGTTAGGAATCAAAGGTTTTTCTTGGTCTTTGACTTTTCTCCGCAGACCGACAACTTCCTCTTCAAGCTCTTTGATACGCTTTATGTGATATTTCAATTTTTCATTCAATCCATCAATCTGCCTTTTCTATTTTTCAATCTTGAGCTTATGCTCATCAACCTTTTTTGTGCTCTCTATCCTTTAAGACTTAAGGTTTTATATTTATTTTACAAGCTCAGACTTCTCGTCTTCCTGCTGTTGCATGTAGAGTTTGGCATCACGTACCACCTTGTTGGATTTCTTTGTTATTGCTCTCCAAATATCTATTCTTCAAGAGCTGCTTCCAATTCAGCTTCCATGTCAACTCTACCTTCAATTTCTTCTTCTTCTTCAACATCGTCGGTTTCTTCCTTTTCTTTAGCACTACCGATAACAGCCACCATTGTATTTTTCCATGATCTTTACAATTTTCAAACTCCTCAACCTCTTTATCCTCAGACTCATCTAAACTGTCTATTTCTTGTGAAAGAATATTCTTCTTCTTGAAGAAATTTCTCTTGAATTGTTTCTTCCCTTTCACAAATGCTGAAGACTTCTTCTTGGGAATTTCGACTTTGTCATCATCATTATCGTTATCTTGAAACTTTTCGGGGCACCTTGCCACAAGATGACCAACCTTTCCACATCAAAAGCATGCGAGTGGATGTTTCCATTTAAACTTTCCTTTTCCTCTTTGCATATTTGAAGAAAGGAATGACATCACCTCATTTGTCTCTTCTTTTTCCTGAGAATCTTCAATGGTGAGATTCTTCATGGACTTAAATGCCATATCTTTGGATTTCCCCTTTTCCACAGCCTCGTTATCATCATTCCTCATCTCATATGCAATCTAGGTATTGTGAAAATTGTCCAATGTCAGCTCTTTGAGATCATTATCTTCTAGTACTAAAACTTTCGGATTGAACCGAGGTGGAAGCTTCCTCAAGATGTGGTTTATGATCTTTATGTATTCAATGACTTCACAAAATCCTCACATATCTTCCACAACAATATTTACCTTTTCAAAGAATGCATCAACAGACTCATTCATGTTCATCTTCAGATCTTCATACTTATTCTACAACACTTGTAGCTTTGCCTCTCTGACCTTTGTATCTCCTTCATATATATTCAATAGTTTTTCCCAAATGGCATGTGATGTTTTTCATGACATCACCTTTGTTTAGATGGGATTGAAAAGGGCTCCCCCTAAGGCATTGATTGATTTTTCATCAGCATCCAACCCTCTATGATCAGCTTCTGATAATGCACCACTATTAATATCAGCTATGATACCATGTATAGCTGCTAAAAACACATCCATTCCCAAAGATCAGAAATAGTATTGAATTCAATTATTCCATATCTAAAAATTACATCCGTCGAAGATCATAATCCATTTATGATTAGTGACCTCCATTGAGAGAAGAACAAATATCAACCTTTCCCTCTGATACCAATTGATAGGTCCACAAGGCTGAATACCCTGAGAGGGGGGGTGAATCAGGGTATGACTAATTTGAAATTAAATCCCATTATGATCTTGTTTCACTGTTAAGAAAAACACAGTTCTCTCTCTCTCCTATTGCATGATATGAACAGAAAGTAAAGAAAGCACATGACACAACAATTTTACTTGGTTCATTGCTAAGGGCTACGTCCAAAGAGCATACATCGACAGGTTGTTGCTCGCACCAAATTCCACTAAACTTCACTAGGTGTGGATTACACGGTTTGGGAACAGTCACTCTGTCCCAGGCTAACTATGTTTACAATGTTTAGGGTTAGCTCACTACTTTCCCAAGGGCGACTCCCTGTTTCTCTCTCTTTGGCTCACTGTCGGTGGAGAGGATAACCTTCTTCCTCTTCCTTTGCTCACTACTCTGGAAAGGATCCACTCACAGTTATAGACCTGTAGGTCTCTTCATTTTCATGAAAGAATGCATCCTCTGTTGTATGTGGATGCTCTGTTGAAGTCCAACTTTCACCCGTAGATGAATCTCTCTTTCCACCGAAGGTATTGGGAAAACTTCCAGCTTCCACGCAGCCCGAAAATCACTGTCGGAAATAAACCTTACTTGGAGCAAAAGTCTATCTTGGAACGCAAGTATCGGCGTGGAAGTCGAAACTGGCGTGCAAGTCCACCTCACACACTTGCGCGACACAAGCTTCTTCAACTCCAAACATGCGTGACACACTACTTTTTATGCCCAATCCAATATTGGCGCGCAACTACCAACAATCGCCCTTCATCAAATCTGGCGCGCAAGTCCCACTTGCGCGACACACCAATACTTGCATGACTTCCACACCTGCATGAAGGGAGCTCTGATTTCTCAAATTGTTGAACTCCGGTGAGAAATGAGGAGGGTTGTGTCACGACCCATCCTCGGGACCCGTGACATGACTACCCCAAGCCCTCCTCCCATAGGCCAGGGGCTGGAGACTAGCACCAAAGGCGTAAATCCCGAAAAAGTGGAAGGCATTGCCTTTATGAAGTAAAGGAACACCACAGAGTAATCCAACAGAAGTAAACACTAAGTAAAACTAGGTACAAAAGTAAGTACGGAAAGTAAATGGGTTAGAATACAAACCCAAACTGAAAGTAAAGTACAAATGGAAAGAAAGTATAGCAACTAAAAGTAAACCAGCAATGCCGAGCCGTCCACTGGAAGTCCCAGCTGAAGGGGGGTATAGATAGCCACCTCAGCTCATCGGGTCTAGCCATCCGCTCCGTGTACGTCCCGCCCAGTGGTCCACCTCCAGGTACCGACTTCTCCACAAGCCTCAACCACGATCAGCGCTATCCGTCATCTGCATCCAACACAACGTAGTATGGGCATAGCCCGTGAAGGGGTGAGTATACACTACTCAGTGGGGACCCCAAGACCCCCGAAGGTCTCCCAGAATCCACAAGGGATAATCCAAAAAGGAAAGATACAATCAGGAAGTAACATCCAACACTACTTAGGTATATGCCCAAACATATACCTAAGTCATCAATTCCAGTTCGGCTCCAACATCCGAGCCCAAGTTCAATCAAATTCACATAGGACAGTACAACCCAATCCATACAAGAAAAAACAACACAATCCACATAGGAATGCAAGTGAATCATATCAAATATAATGATTGAAAGTAAAGACTTAGATCACACAGGTATACTTATTTGTAAGGTGATAGAGATGATCAGATGTAGCCACTGATTCATATATGATGTGACCCATGTAGGATACTAAACCAGCTAAGCTGTCGGACCCACATAGGATACAGACCAGCTACTCTGCCAGACCCACGTAGGATACAAAAATAGAGTCAAACACTGTCGGACCAACGTAGGATACAAGAACAGTAGTACTGTCGGACCCACGTAGAATACAAGAATAGTAGTCATCACCGTCGAACCCCTGGAGGATTTCAGTATGGTCTTCATTGCTGCCGAACCCACAGAGGATTTCAGTGCAGTCTTCGTCACTGCCGAACCCACAGAGGATTTCAGTGCAGTCATCGTCGTCATCATAGTCGCAACCAGCTCTAGGGTTCCCCCACACAGCATGGTTGTTTCTGGAAGGGTCCGCTCCATGGGCCAAGGGGTCGATACTTCAACTGACACGTAGTCCGGAGTTGATGTATCCCAAAGTTCTGTCTCAACAAAGGGAACTCAACGTGAAAGACGACGCGTCAATCGGACGCCCGGTCTGAGAGTTATTCGCGTTTTCGTTCCAGGGGCCCGGTTGGTTTTTAAGCCAAAACCAATCCGACTGCACTCCAACTGAATCCAAACCTCGAGCGGAGTAAGACAAAAGGTCCGTCTCACTAAGAGTAATCCAACAAAGTCGACGGCACGTCAATCAGACGTCCGAAGCTCAAGTTATAAGCGTTTCCACTCCGAGGGCCCGACTGGTTTCGTGCTCGAACCAACCCAGACATACCCAAATTTCTCCTAAACGTTAAGTGTAATATACCGAAATTACTATCTCAATCCAAGGATTGCATCGCAACTGAAGGTACGTCGATCGGAGGTCCGTAGCCCAAGATACAGGCGTTTGAACAAAACTATCCGGAAATAAGGGGGTTTTGGGCCCAGACCCACCTGGCCCAGCCGGCGCGGCCCAGCCCGGCCCAGTGCGGCCGGTCCGACCTGGGCGGCCGGTTGGCCAGGCGTGGGCGTGGCCCACAATGGCCAGCTCGGCACTGGTCGAGCTGTTGCGGAAAGGGGGGAAACGGCCCCCCACGAGGGGGGCCCGCCATTTTCTAGCCGGGGGTTATGACCCCCGGCTTTCTCAGAAACCGGCCAGCCAAGCCAGCTGGTGTGTCACCGCATGACCCCCCGTGGGTCCCGCCCTCCTTGAACCGGCAGCTCCGGCCACTGCTCCCCGCACCACCACGGCCAAAGGCCACGTCCTTGTCTGACCGGCGCGGTGCGATGGTGCCGCGCCCCTCCGCCGTGGTCCCGCTCCGGCGGCGGCTTCTTCGTGGTTCTCTGGCACGGCGCGACAGCGCCGCGGCTTTGTTCGGCCTCAACAGCGCGGCGTGATGGCGCCGCGCATCTTTTCCCATCCCTCTTGCTTCCGCGCGGTGCCGTTGCACCGTGCTGCCTTTGCTCGTGCCGCAACAAGTACAACATCAAAGGGGGAGGAGGGTCATCCATGTTCGTGCGGTCCGACCTCCTCCCATTATTACGATAACAGGCACCCCAATATAAAAGTTGATGAACAAAAAAAAAACCACGAACAAAAATTAAACCCTACCTCGATGAAGTCGTTGAATGAGGTTCGTCATGGAAATAGGACATCGCGGAAGGCGACCTCGCGGAAGGAGGATCCATAAGCATCGTCGATGTCACGGTACACGGCGTCGCAGTGAAGAGGATTGTCAATGTCGCGGTACACGGTGCCGTGTCGTCGATCTCCGAGGAATTAGCATTCTTCGTCGGTGTCGGTGCGTTCTTCGCGTTCTTCAAGGAGGAAGATGAAGTTTTTCGTGGAACTCTCCCTCTCAACACAATGAAGCAACCCCTAATGAAATAAGACATTTTCTTATTTAATTAACACACACAAGCCAACATTCCATTTGAAATTCAAAATAATTCATTCAATTAATTGAATTAATTGAAGAGTCTTAACATTCCAATTAATGTGAGAGTTGACTTGGCATTTAATAAGGGGGTGCTGGTGTGTTACAAAATAATGGGGGTTTGAGGAAGTTGAATAGGTGGGGATCGTGTGGGGCCCACCTCACTAATATCTTATCAAGAGGGGTTAGGATATAGTGGGTCCCACCTCAACTTCCATAAGTAGGTTTAAACTACTTAGAACGTAAAATAAAATTTTTTGCACAACTTTTATTTTTATTCATTAGTTAACCCTTTTTTTAAATAACCACACCCGAGCAAACACAACTCCAGAAAAGGTGTTTATTATCAATTACGAGCGCTACAGTTTCATTGGTGCCCTCTGATTTCGATTCCGAACACCGTTTCAAATGTTAGGAAAACCCGCTCGTTCGTTCACTGAACGTACCCGAGCTAAAATTCGGAAATTGATTCTGGGAACACCGGGCCTCGGAATCAGGTGCTGTCAGAAAATGAATTCTTGTAAAATCCCAAATAAAATTAAGAAAAAATTTCCCTTGAATTTCACAGGTCTTTATAGGGTGGTCCAGCATTTATAGGCAAATTGACCACCCTGCGCGACGGCACGCAAGTCAACCCTTGGCGCGCAAGTCTCGTCGCGTAGGTCTCTTCCCTTGCCAGTCACTTGCATGACCCACTTCTAAACTTGCGCGAAAATCTTTCCTTTGAAATATTTTGATCTTATAATCATTAAAAAACATAGGCGTGAAAGTTCTCAAGCTTCCAAGGCATCGACGCGCAAGTCTCTTTCACAGCGCGCAAGTCACTTGCGTGACACCACCAATACTTGGGCGACCCTTATCCTTTTGCCATATTTTGATGATCTGATCTTGGAAAACATATGGCACACAAGTTTTCAAGCCATAAAGTAAGAGGAGTGAAAGTCCCTTTTCCAAAAACTGCTTTTCTTGATTTGACGATTTTCAAGCCCAGAAATTTAACAAACACTGGAAAACAGCGCCACCTTGTATCTGTTCTTTTTCTACCACCTCCAGATCATCCATTCCATTGTCAATGTTCTTGAATCAAAAATTTATCGTTTAACCACAGCTCTTGAACTCAACATTCCACCATGAAATCCCCTTTGTCAACAAGTTTGTATGACATGGTTTTCTTTTTCAACAGTCACAACACAGTTGCCCACTTTGTCAACAAACAGAATCACCTTAAAAATGATTCAATGATACCTTGAGGGATTTTTGCCCAACATTTACATTATAAACCTATAAAATGATTCTTGATATTTTTAATTTAAATCCATGACCATAAGAGAAGGGTTCCAATCACCGACAATACATGATACCATTCATTGATCAAGCTATACATGAAACACAACCAACTACAAAAAAATCATGTTTCAGTGATAAATAACCTAGTTTTGTTGAAAAGTTAGAGCAGAATAATCTAAATAAAAGAACACCTTCTATGAAATATATATGCATGCCTTATATTCTCACCCAAAAAGAAAAAAATGCACCACATGAATAGAACAACGACACCATCTGATCATAATAATCAGGAAATTTAGTCCTCCATGTCATGATATTATCTGCTCTTGGAAAAACTGACTCTTCCAAATAGGATTAATCGCATCACATTTAACGCATCATGGTTAGGATTATGTTCCTTACCTTTCCAAAAATTGAGACATTTATCACAAACCTCATCACACACATTTTAAGCCAAGGAGGGAAAACTTATCTCATAAAACATGTTTTAAATATTACATCTGAAAACATAAGGAATGAAAAACACAATCATAGAAACTCTAGGTATTGGGAACCCATCTCCATTTATTTCAACCAATTAATATCCAACGGACCGCAATGCCTCCATAATACACAAACCAAGAGAATGGTCCTCCAACATAGCACCTTCTCTTAATGATCTTAGATCTCCACTGGTCATTCCACAAATGTCATGTCATCCTTGATATCTAACAATCCCCATTCAATGACATTGGAGTCATCGTGAAGATACTAATGAAGCAAGGATATGTGAAAGAAGTTTTGGATCCTATATAATCATGGTGGAAATACCAACCTGTATGCCACCTCACCAACTCTCCACAAAACCTCAAAGGGTGCAACAAACATTGGATAAATACTACTCTCATTGTCAAACATCCACTACCCACGTCGAGGGGAAACCATCAAGAACACATGGACCCTATCCTCGAACTCCAAGGGACCCCTCCTGTAATCTACATATGATTCTTCTGGTCATGTGATGCTTTCATCCACTCACGAACAAGCTACACCTTCTATATCGTGCTCTTTAGTACCTTAAAACCAATAATATCTACCTCCCCAATATCTATCCTGTAGAATGGGAAATGACACGGCCTCCGTTACAATGCCTCAAATAGAGCCATGCTAATGTAAGAGTAATATATGTTGTTATATTAAAACTCTACCAAAGGGCATGAATTTTATCTCAGATCCACCAAAGTCTATGGCACATGCTCACAAAATATCCTCCAATTTCTAGATAGTCTGCTCTTTCTGCCTATCAGGCTGAGGATGGAAAGTAGTTATGAGGTGTAACATGGTGCCAAAAGCATACTACAATACCCTACAGACTCATGGGGTAAACCACATATCCTAATCTGAGATGATGGACCTTGGAACTTCATGAAACCACACAACAAAATCTATATACCACTTGGAACAGGCATCAACTCTGTCTAACTCCTTAATCACAATGAAGTGAGCCAATTTTGTTAACCGATCCACTATCATCCATATGAAATCATAACCTCCATGTGCTTCGGGTAACCGTGTGAAAAAATCTATTGAAATGTCATCCCATACCCACTTTGGGAAATCAAAAGGTTTCAAAAAACCACCAGGGACACGGTGAAAGAATTTTACATACTGGAAAACCAAGCACATAACCAAAAACTCTGCTACTTCCCAATTCATCCTCGGGCACCAAAAATGCATCTTTAATCCACTGTACATCATGGGAACTCCTAAATACACTACCAAGGGTGGTATATGAAACTCATGAAGGACTCTGTTGTGCATCCCCACTTGAACAAAAAAACATCCTTGAAACAACATCTAGTTCTAACCATCCTCCAGCTGTCCCTTGAGAGCATCATCATGGCCTACACGATTACACATCTCTTTATCATAAAAGTATCCTCACTGAGACTCCTCCACCCAATTATTTAGATAGGACCACACAATCACCTAAAAATAGCCCGTATTTCCATCAACTCTAAAATTTATGTGCAAGGATACCAACTCCACCATTTTCTCCAAGCATCAGTAGATTCCCAAAAAAGACATCCTTATGTGATATTCTTTTAAATTAATTGAGACCAATATTACTATTCCACATGGTGTAGGAGATCTTAAAATCATAGTCCAGACAAAACTCCATCTACCTCCATTGTCGCAGATTCAAATCATGCTAAGAAAAGATATGCCTTAAACTCTTGTGACCTATGAAGACCACAAAGCCCTCCCCAAAGAAGTATTTTTTCCAAAAATTCATAAAAAAAAACCACCAATGCCGACTCTAGATCATTGGTTCCATATTTACCCTCGTGAGGATATAACTTCATAGATCCATAAGAGATCTCTACTTACTGATGCATAATCATGCATCCCAAAATCGAATGAGAAGAATTAATAAAATACCTTAAACGTCACCCCTTCTTCTAGGTACTAAAGCAACGAAGTACTAGAGCACTAAATAGATTCCCCTTCTAGTAACTGAATGCATCTTGTCACTAATCACTCGACACGAAATCTTACTTCATTGTAGTAACATTTTACAATGGATATGAATGTTGAGATAAATTAGGTTCAAACCTCCAATAATTTCTTATAATAGAAAGGAAACTATAAGCTTTCATAACATTATTCTGTGTTTCCCAAGAATCAACTACATTAGAAATCAATGGGTCCAATGATACACCCTGATGAGACACCACATGCCCAAGGAAACATAACTCCTATTTCTCAAAAATACACTAAGACAACATTTTATAGAGTTGGTGGTGTTGAAGAACCAATAAGATAGTTCTAAGAAGTTTGGTGTGATACTCTTCTAATGTAGATTAGGTCATGATATTTTCAATCTATATGATGGTGAACTGATCTAGGAACTCAGGTATTATAGAGTTCATAAGTCCCATGAACACAGCTAGAGCGTTCTTAACACTGAAAAAAATGACTATGAACTCGAAGTTCCCATACATGCAACTAAAATTAGTCTTCAGGATATTTCCATCCATCACTCTCAACTAGTGATATCCATACCATAGATCGATCTTACTGAACTAGATATCCCATATTAGTTGGTTGAAAAGATCGTTTATACTTGGAATATGGTAATAGTTCTTCACCATTATATGATTCATCATTCAGTAGTCTATAAACCACCTCAAACCACCATCTACCTTCTTGGAGAACAACACTAGTTCTCCCAATGGAGACATACTAGTCTAGATAAAACCATTCTACATTTGATCAACAATGTGAATCCCCATCTCCCACAACCCATCTGGTTCCATCTGGAAAGGATCCATTGAAATCATAGAAGCATCATGTTGCAATTCTATCCCAAAATCGACATCACATTGAGGGGGTTGAATCATAACATCCTCTGGGAAAACATCCGGGAACTCCCGAAAGACCCTGGGATCCTCCACCATCTCATTTTCTACTAAATCCACTTTCATCTCAGCTAGTAAGGAAATAAGGGGTTTCACATGCTGACTTTCCACCTAACAATCCTACTTTCTAATGAAAGCCACATGATGACCATCCAAATATGAAAAAACAACTATACTTTGGAAGAATTCAATAATGAAATGCACTAAATAAAACTAGTTGATGCTTGGGATGACATTGAACTACTACATATGAACTAAGAATAGATCCCCACAGGACTTATGCAGTCCCATCATCAGTCTACACCCCCGGCATACATCATACAAATTGTTCTGGCCTCCAACTAGTATAGTCAACCCCAGGGGAATGGGAAGCCTCTCTATATCTAGTTCTAAATACAGGGATAGAGAGGGTGAATCAAAGGATTATTAAGTTTCTAAATCAAAAAATGCACAAGAATGGGTACTAAAAGAACTGATCGTTTCTATAATGATATCTAAACCTCCTGGAACTACCAACTCTACCATGTGAAAACGACCATGAACAACTCCCCTAACTCTGTAATTATGACCATCTCGATGAGAATTCTCAGGTATTGGTACCTGATTAAAAGGGATATGATGGGGTCAGCCTCTAAATGCTCCATCAATCCTTGGTATAGAAAAAGCCTATTGTTTCTGCTATTGAAACTTTCAAATTAGTAGCTGCTACTGAGGCTACCACTTCACCCTTCAACCTCCAATAAAATAGCATCAGATTACCCTGGGAATTGATTCTGAAGATGCCCATGAACCCCAAAATAGAAAAACATCAATCTCAAGCCTCTATAAAGTTTATATAGACTATTGGAACTATGCAGTCGGTAAGGATCCTGATGAGGTTGTATCCCTACCATCGAAACCTTGATTGCCCCGATGCTTGAGACCTTCAACTAATAACTCTACCTCCCGATGAGATCTAATGGGTCCCCTCTCTTGGTAGACCTACCAATGAGTGAATCTACTCAACAACATATTACTTCTTCTAGACATACAAGTATGCTGGAAATGTAAATGTAATAACCACATACTAGTTGGAAGGGTGATTTCCTTCCCTAAGATGTCTCACACAAAACTCCTCACCTAGAAAATGAATTTGGGAAAAGCACAGGTTGTCCATGAACATCATCCCTAGATCTTGTACTGACATACTCCATTGCTTAAGGGAGAGTATATCTTTCCTCTCCATAGACTTCATAACCAGTGAATGGAACTCATCCAGAAACTCCTCATGAAATTCAACCAACAACACATATGCCTCCATTCCCTCTCCCAAAAACAATGTCCACCACTAACTCACAACTCTCCACAACTGACTATCTTCAAAATGGACCATGTACTCTATCAGGGCCCAAATCATACTGAAGGCAATCTCCAAATCCTCTTTCCAACATATTTTCTCTATGTTAGAAGGACTTCCATTATACTTTTCCAAAGACAGCCGTTGGAAAGCACAAAACACCCTCTAAAATTGACAATCCTCCATTACTGTACAACCCTGTGGTGATCAACCATATCATCCTACTGAATATGCTCCACTAGAGTCACATGAAGACAACATCTAGGATCCATTTTTGAGAGGTAAACAATGATTTACTTAGACCGAATAGCATAGAACATTACCAAAATTTATTTTTAATTCTTTTATTCGTTTTAAATCCCAAAATAATCCAATTAATACAAGAAAAAATCCATTATTATGAATGTACCGTTCTTAGGTCTCTAACCTACATGTTGGTCTATCTCGCTTGGTCATTCGATAAGCTCAATATCTATGCACTGGATCATGGGGGACCAAAAATCCCATGTTCTAGATGGTCACCCTAGCCTATGTCACATACCATGATCAACTGGATCTATTTCAATACCATCCTAAGAAATATTCACAATACCTATCTCCAAACTCAATCCTATCTCTCTACCATCACATCTGATACCACTTTTCTTGACCACTTCCCTCCAAAGATACCCCTACTAAGATGGCAATGAAGAATGTGAATAACGCTTGAGTCCCACCTTCTATAATCCATAGGTTGGTGCCTATCACAAAGGGTTTAGAAATCTCACAATATGGGAGGAATTAACCTTTTTTCAAAACTATATAAGAAGATATGATGGATCTTCCATGAAGATAATCCAAGACACATTGTAAAGAAATCCCAAACAATCCAACTTGCATGTGTAAAATAGAACTAATAAAAATAGAAAAGCCTCCAAAGTTAAAACACAAAATTAAAGCTATGTAGGATGAAACTATTATCAAGAACTAAGCTTTTAAGTTCAAACATCGTCATCAATATCCTCTAGGAAACCCGAATGCAGTTTATATACGTATGGTGAGGATATAAGTATAGTTAGTAGTAAAACAAAATTCTATTGGACACATATGAATGTGTAATACTAATGAACCTATGAGAAAAAATCAAAACCAAAAAACTCTTAAGTAGGTAAACTAACTACACCAAACTCTCTAAGGCACTCTAGGAAAATAACACAAGTAAAGTAATAAAATATAAATAACATCGATGATAGGGTACCCCACACAAAATTTAAAATGATTACCACTATCACACCCTAACAGAAGGTGTCCTATCACTCCAACCTCTTCTGAACAAATTACATCACATCCTTCCAATAGACTCCTATTCCACAAATGACATCAAATACCTCCCTAGATACACCTAGGCCACAAAACACAATCTGGCCAAAAAAACATGGGCTATCACCACCTACAAGAAGAATCATGGAAGAGAAAGTGGATGTCCATCCATCCTCCCGGCACAATATTTGGGAAACAAAGCCTCCCCCGTGATATTGGGGGTGTTCACTACATATTTCTCAACAAGTGTGGGATGTGTATAGAAATTAGAATTTAAATACAAATATATATATATAAGATATGAAACACACATACCCAACCTAGGGGTTCTTACAAAACAAATACTTCCACCATTTATTCTACCTCTAGATGAAGAAATCCACCAAAAAAATCCACAACCCACATCATATTTTTGATATTTTTAATTTTCCAAAACCATTCCATTACCCAAACCAACCCAGACCATTATGAGCCTTATTAATCATTCAATTATTTATTTATTACATCATTATCTATGAAAATAAAAATCATAAAACACCAAAAGAAACATAGAAAACAACATTCGTGAAGAAACACTAGGAGAAGTAACCATACCAACCATCACCATACTTAATCAAAGGAATCATTCCCAAAAAATCAGCGCAAAACCACAACCATCAATGCATCACCAGAAAACCCGATTATAGCCCTAAAACACAAAACTTCTCATCCATCTCATAATCAATCAATCAATCAACCTAAGATTCCATTTCACCACCCAAGCCATCCCAAAACACAAAACCATTCTAAAAACCACACCCCATCACTATCCAAAGAAAATAAAATTTCCAATTTATCAAGGCATCCACTATTTAATTCCACCTGTTAGTTTAGAGGTGATCATAGAAACTATATAATCTTGAGGAATCCATTTATTAGAAAAGTGTATGTAATTAACCCAATTTCCACATGTAAATTCCCAACAAAAAACTAACAAATGCATTCTATAAATTTATTAGTGTGTATTGAAAGCCACCCATGACCACAATTTTAAGTGGGTCATCAAGACCTAGGAATAAAAGGTTCACATTAATATCAAAGTTTTATGAAAATATTGAGAACGAACCCCCTTGCTTATAAATATCTACTAAATAAACCCATATCATTAATTTTGATGGAAAAAACATGATCTAATGGTAAACAGACGTAAAAACCCATCCTACATGATGAAAAAAAATTAGAAATGAAGGAAATTATACATTAAAGGGATGTCAACCTTCCCTACATGAGAACAAATCAGGTGATAAACACCCTATTACCTCTCCCCCAAGATCTACATCCATCTGAGGATGTTGCGACCCCACCAAACCAATAACAACTGAGGGGAACCCAATTAGGAATATGGGTAAGAAAAATTCATTATACGGTAACAAGATATAGAAGAAAATAGATCAAAAGGGGAAAAACTACAAGAAAATGAAGGAATAATGCACCTTGTATCGCCAAATATCTCCAACGAGAAATCACCATGATAAATGGATTGAAGAGTGAGGGATGGGGATATAATAACTCCTTAGGGCACTTAGGGTTCATCTGAAATGAGATGAAGTAGAGAGAACAGTTGAATAAATGAATTTTTTACCAAAAAGAATTTTAATAGAGAACTAGTTCAATAAATTACATGAATTATAATACCCTTTCATGTTGTGTTCTACCTAGGGTTTAGTTTATACTGAAAAATAAGACACCTCAAGATTTATATTATTTTTGTAACCATAAAATATTACATGATAGGAGACCATTCAGAAATGTAGTGAAACGGGGTTTCCCGTCATGTAACCCAGATACACAACATGTAATCTCCTTTCTTTTAGCCTTTAGCAACTAAGCTTCTCCAAACTCTCTTTTTGATCATACTATGAACACTCCAAAAACCAATAACAAGAAATGTAATGGATTGAGAGGACACAAACGGTTTCATCATACAATATAAGAATATATTTTATCAATTTTAATCAAATTAATAAGGAGTGTCAGTTATTGAAAAGGAATTCCTCGGTGAATGAAATATAGTGTAAGGACATGATCTTACAACTTACATGTTCTTATGAATTTAATCAGAATTTAAATTTATTATATTACAAAAGTTATTTTAAGTTTAGAGTTTTATATATTTAATTCATAACTCTAAAATTTCAATCCCATATATATATAAATTAGACACTTTAAATCATTATCCATTTCTCCCATAATATAAAAATTTCTAAAATACAATATGATTTCCTTTCATAAAAAAACATTAATTATATTAAAATTGAATTCTCATATTCCAACACCTGTCCTTAAACACTCTGAATAGAATTATAAAATTTTATGTGAGAAAAGAATGGTCAAAAAGGGAAATAAAAACAAAGAATCAAAACATTAATCCGGGATAAATAATATGATTTCCATAAAAACCCATAGAAAGAATAGGTAAAATCGTGTTCGTAGCTTGTGATATCAATTTACACAATAAATTTACATATTAAATAACACTATAGTCTACATACATACCCAATACATTGGATGGATATCATAGACCCACACATCCATAGTTTATCCTAAAAACACTTCTACATTTATTATAAAAGAATTTACCTTACATTGTCTATAACAAAACTACCCATCATCATAAATAATTACCATGAAAAATAAGATAATCTAAAAAAATTAATCCTTGCATTTTTATCCCAACACTCATAAAAATATTCTTTGCAACTATAAGAAAACATTTATATATATCGAAATACCTATTTCCTTTATTTTTTTCAATACTATCATTCTAATAATTGAGATAAAGAGGGTATCTAAATAAATAAAACATGTAATCATATAAATTAAGTCAAACATAAAATAATAGTGATGGTGGTGGGCAAATAAATTTTCATTATATACATTAAAATAGAACAGTCCTTTTTTTCTTTTGTACTGAATGTAAAAACATTACATTAATACATTTCTTTAGAAAACCACTAAATGAAAGTAAAAAAGTGAAATAAAATTACCTTTCTAACTAAATTATATCCAAATAAAAAATAACTGATTTTTTTTAATGAATATGAAAATGGAAGAAAAAATTTCAGAAAATTAATCTTTAAAACATTACAAAACATGGTTATAAATTAAAGTGTCTCTTACCATGAGTATAAATCATCACACACATTATTTATCATCCTAAATACTATTTTTTTACTTATATAATTTATTAAGAATTAATTTCATGTTTATTATTCATTTTTTTCCATAATTATCATGTTATATTCAAATACTTAAACATTTTATTTCACAATAGAAATTTTGATGATATTTAGGTAATGTGTCCAAAATTACTTGGTTATGTAAATTATTAACAAAAAGGATATTGATAAATCATTTACATAATAATAGTACTCAAATAATTATATTTTTTATATAAAAATTATTCTTCTAAAACCAATAATTTATTATGGTTTAGAAAGATGAACAACAAAATAATGTTAGAGATACTAGTCCATAAGTACCCGTGAGTAACTTTTTCAATTTTAAAAATCATAATGGAGAAAATTTAATTATATTTTAAACATTCCATAATTATAAGAATATAATAAATAAAATATTTTTTCATTCATTGAAAAAATATATGCATCAATGTGATGTGGTGATGTAAATGAATCTAATCGCTTTGTGGAGGCGGTACCCACACATGTACCTGAGAAATGTTATAGTTTTTTAGTGAATGAAAAGGTAAAATATATATGACATATTACTTATAAATAATGATAAATAAGTTTTGAATATCATATACATTAAAAAATTTAATAATTTTAACAAATTATAAGAGGTGGTGATGAAAAATGAGTCACATCAGTTTGGGAGGCGGTTGTTCACCGTACACATGGAAAATGTCTTCATCTCTCATTTGATTGATGTTTATATGTATATAGGTTCTATAGTTAACATAATATCATATAAAAATATATAGTATAGTGTTTATTTTATTTTACCATGAATAACAAAAATTTTATATCAGGGAATGAGTAAATAATACTAAAACATACTGTTAAAAACTATACCAATTCTTGGGGAAGTCTCATTTAGCTAACACCTTAATCCTACGATGTATGGAATTCTACCTAAACCAAAAAAAATATAATGAGGGGGGGGGGGGAGTTATAGGAATGTATTTGAGTAGGTCAAGTATGAACCAAATTGGGTTTTTAGTGCTAAGTAAAGGGATAAGGGAGTCCATTTAATAAGCGATGGGAAGGGTACTCTCAGAAATTCTCAAAATATTAATTTAATATAAATTTGTTTGAAAATAAAAATGAATCCAAATTTTTTTATGAAGAAAATATGAATATTATGGAATTAAATAATGATAAAAAAAATTTGGTATGTTCAGGTCTCATTTTATCCATTATCACTTGTTTTTAACACATCATTAACCACATTCACATTTACCAAGATATCAAATATTCTTTTCTTTGAGGGTAAATATATTTACTATAAATTGAAAAAATCCAATAAATTTAAAATGGTTGATACTATCAACCATAACATAATAAATTTTTGGAATTCAATACTTTAAAGAATATTTATCATTTATTATAATTTTATTTATTATAAAATATCATTAATGTCATGTTTAGAACAATTCATTACTTTTAATTTTATAACAAAAAGAAAAGTAATTTTTGATGAAAATTTATTATATCCCTAAAATTTAATTTTTAGCTATAAAATTATTAGCTCACATAAATCATATCATTTTATGTTACTCTTAAGATGTTTAATATCATTTATCTATTTTTTCGATTAACTAAATAATTACCATGTCCGCATTGTGTAAGAATTTAAGGTAAATATTTCTTCACAAAAAATATAAAATAGAATACTCAAATATGATAAATAATATATATTTATGAAAAATATTTATAAGTGAACATATCTTATTATTATTTCAT
This sequence comes from Viscum album, assembly GCA_963277665.1. Lineage (NCBI taxonomy): Eukaryota > Viridiplantae > Streptophyta > Magnoliopsida > Santalales > Viscaceae > Viscum > Viscum album. Next base: position 1,282,946,615 of record OY728156.1, read on the forward strand.
TGTTAGAAATATTATAGTTATTAAAATTATGAATGTGGATTTTTTTCTTTCCATTAAATGAGATATTATTAAGGTTACAATCACATCCAAGTGGCCAAAAAACACCACATAACCAAATCTTGAATTATTATGTGTTATATATATTAATAAAATAAAATTAATTTATTGTTAGAGTTATTTGATTGTCCTTATAATTTTATTTTAATCTTCAATTACATGATTTACATTTTAATGTGGTAACAAAAACTACTAAGGTAACTATTGATATTGAAAAACAATAATAGGGAACTATTTAAAATATTTAGAACCCTTATTTTAAATATCTTATCCATTTTTATTACTTAAAAAAACAAAATTGGTAGAATAAAATTTAAAATTGAACCATTAGAAGGAAACAAAAATGTTTTTTTAAATGAAATTTTTGAATATAATTTTATATATGTAATTCATGTATAAAATTTATTTTAGAGCCCATAATTTGATAAGATTAAATTAAAATGAACAAAATAAATTTTATAATTCGTTAAAATTTTGTTTTACTTTTGGATATACTTTAATATAAAATGTACATTTAAAAAAATCATCCTTTATCACTATTCATTGAAAAGTAAATCATTTTAGAAACTTCTAAAATTTTCACATTAAGAAAATTTTAATATTATGATTTCAAAATTTTTTTTATCAAAGAATGAAATTTGTAAATGCTAATAAGTTTAATTATAATATTAACCCATAAAATTCAAGGGAAAATATATTTTGAGAAACCATTTTTTTAATGGAAAACTAACTTTTCTAAAATCAAAATTTTTCATTCCTATGATTTAGTCAATATATTTTTATTGATTAGAACCTATATATATATATATTTAAAAAATTGGTTAATCATATTTGTACGCACATATTTAATAGTTAGTTTATAAGATTCACATTTAAATAATAATATTTCATGGTAATTTTACACTCAACATTGCATTTTTTTCATTCTATCAAACATAGTTTTTATTTATAAAATATTTTGATATTACATTCATCCATTTAATTAATTTTTTCCTCATAATTTTAACTAAATATTAGTATCTAGGTAATTTATGTTTCAAACTGGATTTTAAGAATCCCATATCATAAAAATGTCCAATAAAACCTCCACTTTTAAATAGGTGATGGTAAGTTCATAGGTTATCTAGGATAACACATAGTATGTGTACAAATAGGGGAACATTTGTGTGAATTGGAATTATAGACATTGAAAAAAATGTTATGCCTAAGGACTAATAAAGAGTAATAGATAACATGGTCATTAAAAATTTAACTATCAGAAAATAGTAAGTTGTTGATGGGTTAAAAGGCCATTGATTTCTCATTAAGTAAACTAAACAAATAACATTTTTATTTCTTGATGATTTTTCAATGATTTTAAGAACTCAAAAAATATAAGGAGATATACTTACTTGTTATGTTGAATTTCATTCATCAATATATATCTACCACAATAACACATTTACTCTAAATAATAAGTATTTAAGGTGGATTTTTTATTCCTAAAGAATTATGATAAACATTTAATAGATCACATAATTCAATAAAATGATAAAGATTTATTCATACTATCATTGGAAATTAACTGAAACCAAAATGGTTAGCACAATGTAATACAATTCCAAAAAATTAATAATTCTTCATATGAAGAAATACAACATTAATTACCAATTCTTTAATATTTACACCTCAATATTATCTTGGATCATTAATAAACTATTAAATTTAAAATACATCCAACTCCTTTACACCAATATTGAAACAAAAATAATATAAGTTTTTGATAAAATATTATTCCTAGATAACATCATTAACTCTTAATGTTTCACACTATAAATGTATATTACATAATCATATAATCTCCATGATTTAATAATAATTTCTATTAATAACTAAATCACAATAGAGATAGACTACAATCATATATGACTCCAAAAGATTAATTATCCATTAGTCCTGAGTGAATATCCCATAATTTTATATTTACCATAATCATATAAGGTTCCCAAAATAGTAGGCATCTTCTGAAATAAAAATAATACCATAATCAGCAAATAAATTTTCAATAATATGGTTATCTCTATGATAAAATATATATTCCCAAAAAATAATCTTAATTAAAAAGGAAACTTCATAAAAACCTAGACACCACATATTCCAGTGGTAGGTCTTGCACCCATTTATCCCTTCAGCTATGGATTCATACTCTGTGGCCATTTCAGATGTCAAGGATTTTCACCTAGCATATTGGTGATTATATTTGAAAAACTATATCTTATTGATAACATTCCAAAACATATTTCCTCAATATAAAATATCATATAAATCCAGAACTGTAACAATACATTTTTATTTATTTCCCCAAAATGAAAAGAAAATTTTTCCTCAAATAAAATTTCCCTCTTTAAACATAAGGGTTAAAAATACCTCAAATATTTAATAAAACTCAATAAAATTCTCCCCAATTAATTCCATCATATAAATCCTCAAAATTTGTTTTATAGTAATTCAAACATATGATTAGCATAAAAGGTAATATTATATCATAAATCTTGAATCTCTTTATATATACACTTTAATCATTCAACGTATTTAATAAACCATTAAATATAATTTTTTATCTTATTCCTTAATACTTTCTTAATAAAAAATATATTAATAAAATTATAATATTTAATAATACCAAAAAATAATCAATTATATTATCTGTAGTTTTATATCTTATTCTAAGTTCCCTCATCTTTAACTGTAATGGCATTATACATTGTTATACATTTGGTCTTGCTGAACCTGTTACCCACAGGACATAATTTTTCATAATGACCATACTCCCCACATTTAATATAATAAACTGAAATGTTGTAAAAAATTATTCTTCATAATATAATTATCTGAATGGTTCCTTTTTCCTTAAAAGATTATAGATTTATGGCCCCCTTTACCACATACAAAGCATTTTACCATCCTTTTTAAGTTAATTTCCTTATTTATTATTCTTACATTGTCAATAAATATGTAAATGAATTTTTTTTATCTTTATGATATTTATCCCCTGTTCTTTGATGAATTTCCATTTTTTTCATATTTGAATCATTATGGAAGTCACGTAGGTTCATAGTTGGTAATCATTACTCCTGATATATTTTTAAAAATAACCAATAGAGTTCTCACTAAATATACTATTTTGTTCGGTTTTTCATTTATACAACCACAAAATTTTGCTTCACATCCATCATTAAATTCTTTCATACTAGATCAAAACATCAAAAATAATGTTTACTGTTATGATATCAATAAGACCATAATATACCATCTTATGATGAGGATAAATAGTAATATATTCTTATTCATGTTTTCTCAAACTTTATTGGTTTATCCAAAATAACAATGATTATTCCTAAAATACTATCCATTATGGTTATATAAGTATAATAACAAGTGATTAAATAATATCCTAACCTATAAATTAATCTAAACCATTGTCTCATGCCAAATATAACGACCCAACCATAGATACTATATTTTCTAGTAACATTAAACTTGAATTGATTATCTTAAATTCCTGAATAACATTTATTCTGATTGGATTATATATTTAGGAAATGAATATTACACATGAATCCAATATATCTACATGTTATACTCTTTTAATCAGTATCCATTTCCCTATAACATAAAACTTTTGAAATAAAACGTGATTTTATTTCATGAAAAATTTCCAGGGATTTGAAATTGAATTATTCAATTGTATTTTCCATCCATAAACACTTTGAAAAACATAAAAAAATGTGGGATAAATTAATAAATCATATTAAGGGACATAAAAATAAATAACGTGACCATTAGAATATTAATACATATATAAAAAATTCTGTTTTAAAAGTAAACATTGTGGTCAAAGTAATCATTTTCAATACCATGAATTCACATTGTCTACCCAATACTCATCAGAAATTTTTTAATTATAAATATTATTGGTAATATAGAGATCATAAATTTTTCATTGAAATCATGAAATATTTATAATTTTTTTTCCGAATGTTATAATTTTTACCCTTAAAAAGAAGAACATCCATTCACTTAAACATAAATTCATTATCTTACCTTGATAAATAATAAGATTTATAAAAAAACCACATAAAAAGAATATATAAAACATGTTGGTTACTTTGGAAATAATTTTTCATATCATTATTAGAAATGAAATAACCATATGATTGACTTCCATACCTAATACATTGGAATGCTACCACGAACACACCCATCCTTGGTTTATCACGTTACCACTCGTCCTTGGTTTATAATGGAACCATATGTCCATGTTATACAATAGAATACATCATAATAAAAAACAATTCCCATTAACCATAACATAATTATAAAACAATAATGTTTTTAATTTCATCCTTATATTTATTAAAATATTATTTGGAACTATATGAAAACATTTCTTGATATTGAAATATCACATTCCATTAAATCTAAATTTCCAACACTTAAAATTACAGAATAAATGGAATGATGGATTCTCATTAAAAAAATCCTAGATTGCTATAAATAAATTCAATCATTAAATAAAAGTTAATGTGGTGGGAAAATTCATTGTTATTGTGCATGTCAAAATAGGACAATCCTTTTTTTTCATTTCTAAAGAAATTGTAAAACATTTTATAAAATGATTGCTTTTGAAAAAAAATGAATGAAAGTCAAAAGTGACATATTATTTCCTTTATAATTCATTAATATACATATCAAAACATTTGTAAAATAATTTTAAGAATATTGATTCAGAATAAAATTATTTTTAAAATAAATCTTTAGAATATTTTATTACATGGTTTTAATGTATAGTGTCACTTACCTTGTGTCAAAATCAACACAGAATTTATTTATCTTCCCAAATAATTAATTTATAATAATTATTTAATTCATTAATAATATTTTTTTATGATTAAAATTCCTTTTATTTCCATTATTACAATGTTATATAAATTGAATTATTCATTTAAGGTCATGTCATATGTTTTTGGAATATTCACCTTAAATTTCCAAAATCAATTCGATAGGTTGATCATTTCCAAATAAGAAATTAATAAATAATAAAAATAATAATAATAACAACATTATTTTAATTTTTAAAAATAAAATATGATTTTTAACCCAATCATTAATTATGGTTATGAAAAATGAACCACCATACAATGATGAAGACGGTAGACTGTACATATGTCTGGCTAACATTTAAATTTTTCAATGATCGTTAGGGAAATAAGCTAAGTGTAATTATAAACTTCAATAAAGATAAATTTTTTATAAATATAATATTTTTTCAATAAGTATACTTATATATATCTTCAATGTGAATTAGTGGTGAAAAAAAATCACACCTCTTTTTGGAGGCGATAGTTCGCAATTTCCGATGTGCAACATTATCATTTTATAGTGAATGAAAATTTAATAAATGATATGTTATATTAATTATAAATAATAATTAATAATTCATGAATAATATAAATATATAGTAAATATTTCATCTTATATATCCATATTAGGTGGTGGTGGAAAACCAATAACATCAGTTCAAGAGGCGGTAGTCCACTATACACACGAATGGAATATCCATTTCCCATTTGATAAAGTGGATATAGATATTGTTTATGTAGTTAATGTAATAAAATATAAGTACATAAAGGTTTAATTATATTTTAAGGAGGTGAAATAATATATAATGCAACAAAATGTGGTCAAAAAGTGTAACTCTCATTGGGAATGTCTCCATTGAATAACACCATAGTCCCCCTATGATTGGTACATTGCCTAACCCAAGTCCTATATAATTAATAGAGGGATTATAGGAAGGTATTTTAGTTAGTAATGGATGATAAATTTTGTTTAATGAGTAAATTAAAGGGAATAAGAGATTCTATTTTATAAGAGAGGGAATAGACACTCATTGAATTCCATGAAATATTAAATTAATATAAATTAATTTTAAATTACATAGGGAACCAAACTGAATTATAGATAATATAGGATTATTATGGGTAGAAATAATCTCATAAAATAATTTTTATACTTTTTTATGTCACATTTTTATGCTTATCATTTGGATTTAATACCTTGATAAACCCTTTCACACTTATGTTGACAATTATGATTTTTACTAATTGAGGATCAATATAGTAACGATAAATGTAAAAATGACCCATATATAAAAAATGGTTGATATTATAAGGAATAAAATAATAATTTTAAAGAATTTAATATTTTTAATAATTTAATATTAATTAATATAATATTACTTATTATAATGTAACATTAATGTAAATTTTAAGAACTATTCATTACATTAATAATAACAATAACATGAAAACAAGTGAAAAATACAAAAATTATTATACCCCTATATATTCATTTTATATATAAAATCCTTGTATTATATTAAGTAATTCAAAATGAATTTTTCTAATTATTTTTAATATCATTTATTTTATTTTTATATTAATTTTAAAATCACTGTGTCAGCATTATGTAAGCATTTAAAGAACTTTTTAGCTTCAAAAAAATATAAATAAGGTAAAATTATAAAGGAAAAAAATTATATTTCATGATTCTATTTATAACTGAACATAACTTCCTATTATTCCCATATTAAAAATATTATAATTATTAACACAAGAGTTTGACATTGTTTTTCTTTTCCTTAAATTAAATATGTTAAAGTATATAATCACTTTTAAAAGTAAAAAATTCCATAAAAATTATTATTTGAGGACTATGGATTAAATATAATAATTAAATAATTTTAAGGAATGTTTTAGGGAAATTTTATAGTTCTTATCATTTTATTTTTAACAATAATTTCTTGATTTACTCTTTACTGTGGTAACACAAATTACTATGTTTACTATTTTTTATTGACCAAGGGACTTATTTAAAAAATTTTGAGCCACTAATCAAAAATATGGAATCCATTTTTCAAATTTCAAAATATCCATGTTGAATAACTTCATTTAACAAAAACCAGAATACACAATAAATAATGGGTTTTTCAGATAACTGCCCATTTTTAAAATAATTTTTTTACCCTAAATTCAAGTGTAAAAATGATTTTAAAAAATATAATTAGATAATTATAATTATAAATTAACAAAATAAATATTAAAATTATCATAAAATATAATTTAAATTTTAAATACTCAAATGGAAATTACATTTTTCAATAAAAATAATTATTTTGTTTATTCATTGAAATTTTATTTTTTTTAGAAAATTATCCAAAAAAAATCTATAGTATAATTATGATATGGTATTCTAAAAAATGATATTAATTTAATGTAATATATTTTCCTTATTTTTAAGAAATTACTTATAATATTCTCCCATGAAATGAAAGAAACCAATCTTTGAATAGAACATAATTTTTTAGAATAAATCTCTTTCCTAAAATTTGCATACTTATTTCCAAAACGTTATTCAACATATTTTTAATGATTAGATACTTTATATATAATTAAAAATTTGAGTTATCATATTCATACATGATAATTTAACAGCTAGGTTATTATAGTTACAATAAAATAATAATATTTCATGGTCTTTTTATGCTCAGTGTTGGGTATTTTGTACAATATCAAACATAGTTACTATTTTTAAAATCATGTGATATTACATATAGGTAATACTTAGTGAATACCCTTGATTTGAAATAGGGATTGGTATTTACTACACATATTCTTTTCAGGGAAAATCACAGGATAATTTCCGCAGCATAATGAGGGTACATAAAGATTCATGGAAGGGATTAATGATATTGAAATGGGTATCTCATTATATGGAAATAATAAATATAGTAATAAGGATGTGTAAAAAACATTCTAAAATGAATAACTAGAAACAAAATGGCATAATAAAAATAAGGTGCTTTAATAAAGTGCATAAGATGATCCCTTACATCGAAAGGGTGATTCTTAAACCATGAAAGGATCTTATTAAGAGTTTTAGAAAACCTTTGTAGGGATCTAGAGATATACGAGGATATTAAATTCAAGATACATGGTTTTGTGTGAGGAGTTATGGTAGGATGTGTGGGTATTTGTTGAAAAAGAGGGGAATTATTTATTAATTTCAAAATATAGGATTTGTACTATATATGATAAAATAATCAAATACACAAACATCTAAATTTTTTCCCATTATCTCTACCAAAGATGATTTTTTTTTTCAAAATTTAATAAGGCTATAAAATGAAATCATTTAAATAATACCCTTCATTATGTGTAAGAGAGTTGTGTTCATAATAAATTAATTTTGAAACCATAAAATATAATATGTGTTTTTAGGGTTTCATTATGGTTTTATAAAATTAATAAAATGACTTAAAACACACATTTTTTAAAATGAGATAGATAATTTTGGATATGGGAACTATTTGTATACTTTTTACATCACTTTTTGGCTTTTATTGTGTCTTGACACATATAGTATATTTATACCATTGTTATTTTTTCCCCAGTTTTTTAAAAATCTATATAAAATGAAAATATATATTTTGAATAATTTAATCATAATAATTTTGAAAACAATATTTTCTTAACAAAATATTTATATAAATATGGGAAAATAAACAATTAAATAAAAAATTAATATTTATTTACAAATATAGGTTTTTATGATGTTACCATTTTTTGGAACCATATAAAGACTATATTAGAATTCATTATATATTATTATCAATTATATTGGAATAAATATTATTTAAAAAGAATATTTATTAAAATAAAATATATTCCATTTTTTTAAATTTTTTTAGTGACTTAATTACATGTATATATTTCCAAAATATAAAATTTCAGTATCATTATATCAAATTATAACTTTTACTGAACTCTTTATTTAATAATGTGTTATATATTAGTAAAAATATTTAAATATAACCATTATTTTACAATTTTTTACTATTATGGTCTAGAAACAAAACTCTTTATTGTACCAGAGTACAACCTAAGGGTACGGTGTGCGATGGTTTCACTTTGTTGGGGTGGTTCAGAAAAAATGGTTTGTGAACTCATCTCAATAATCATGAACTTGTATTTTTAAATATTTCCCTTTTTATTTAGTTTTTTGATATAATATTTTTATTGTCCATGGAAAAATTCTTGTAATACCATCCCCCTTAGAAGATTCAATAAACATTTTTCATTTGGTAAGATCATTTTGGTCAAGGAAATTACTTCATTTTCCGATGTTAATTGGATTTATCATAACCCTTAATATATACTAATCCTAATCATTACTATACAATGGATATATTTTCAATTTTTTTGATTCATAACGATATTTTAAATTCAATAAGATATAACTTATAATCATTCAAAATAACTAATGTATTTCATATGTTTTCTATATCATTATTACATAATAATTTATCTAATCATTTTGAAAGGGAATAGGATTTATAAAACAATAAGTCATAACTATCTCCATCCTTCATAAATTTTTGTCTCTAAATTTAAATTTATACAATAAAATAGATGAGGGTACTTCTATTTCATCACCTTTTTTGGTTCCCATGTTGATTCCTCAACATGTGGTTCTTCTGTATCACATAGACTGGGTCAGTTTTCTTGTTTCATAGAAATTTTTCTATATGATCATATATATTCAATAAATTCTACTCATATTAAAGAACATTATATTATGGCACCACCTATATATTTGGTGGATGTGAGGGGTTTGGTATGTACTTACTTCATAGGGTTACAGGGAACACATCGTGTACTTGAGACTAGTTACTTTGGAGTTCTAGTTGATAGGACACAACTCCAATATAATCAAAGATCCAAAATGGGATTATATATATTGGAATAAGCCTTAAATTCTTCCCAAGGACCATGGCCTTCATCCATGATGATATACAAAGGAACAATTTATCTCTTGACCAAAACTCTAGATCATGCTAAACATTGAATTCATAGATCTTCTATCTACTTTCTGTATATTTCATTTGAAAATTAATGTATTTAACATTCAATGTCATATAATAGATAAGACCAAGGAAAATTATCTTTGAATCTATAACTTCATCCATACATGTTTGAGTGTGACACTACTTCAAATACATAGCCTTATAAGCTTCAATTTATATGCTAGAATTGAAACTGTTGTTATATAAGAACTCCAACACCAGAAGTTTGTCATACCAATATGATTTGGATTCTGTTGAACATGATATTAACATATACTCAAGTATTTTAATGGTTCAATAATATTTGAAATATATTTGAGGGTGATAAGAATTATTGAAACTCATCTATATATCTAGTGGTTTGTATAGGATTCTCCAAAATAATGATGTAAAACTCAGATCTCAATTAAATACAATGCAGAGTTTAGCTCATTATACTCTTACCAATTACCTTATGTATATTTTGGTGAGTTGGTTAAGAGAAAACATTTATTCAATAACAATTAAATTCACTATCATTATAACGTGATTTACTATCATCTTGAGGGAATTATTTTCATTAGATGCCTTAGGGATTCTTTTGAACAAATCCATGGTTATTTTTTCCCACATCTACAACTGAATGGAAAATGTTTTCATCTTACCCTTATAATTTTTTATTCATAATTGGTTTTTCAACATGATGAAAATCGATATACAAATTATTATATATCCCATTTCAAATTATACCACAAAAAGAATAGATTCAAATCACTATACCACACATTTACTCCTATATGAATAGAGAAGGATGAGTTATGTGAATCATCTAGAATTTCCCTCTACAATTCTACATTTATGGGATGTATATCTATGTTCAAAACCTTATAACTCCATATTTATCAAAGATGAACTTTGAAAAAATTTATAGATTTTTCAGAAGAAACTCATCTTCTATTTGGGCCTTCTAGGTCCTCTCTAGAATGGATGGTCAAGAACATATTTTTATTAATTTGGGATGTAGATACATTAATTATACCCATGTCCATCAATTTAATGTCTATATAGATCAGATACATTTGAATCATATTTATAGATAACGTTGCAAGATCCTTTTTAATTTGAGTGTCTCTCACTTTATTTTCCTACCAAGGTGGTAATGGATTGAACAATCATAAATATTGATAATCCTTAACAACCTCTATTGGGGAATATTTATATCCTTTTCATTAATATATACATGAATTTTTTTTTTCGTGTATCGGTAACACTTCTACCCATTTAGAAAATATATACCAATCATCGATTTGAATATCAATTTAGAAAATGATTAATTATGTATTGGGTAGTTATTTTCATGGATATATTATTTTTGGGAGGAATGGGATATCACTTTTTCATATTTCATGAGTACACAACCAAAAAAATTTATTAACCCATCAATGTAGATCACATATACTTCCTCTATGATGGGTAATATGAGTATAGGTATAGAGATTAGCCACTTATTTAACCCTACAAATCCCTTATCACATTTTCTACTCAAGAAAAACATCACTCTACTTCTTGTTATCTTGCTTATTAGTCTTAAAAAATGTGATATATTTCTAAAAAATTTATTATGGTACTCATTTAATTAAATGAAGCTATGGATTTATATAATAGATGTAGGTATGGTCAATCATTCAAATTCCCTTACATTAGAAGGATCGATAGATAACCCTTAGTTATTGATAAAATTCCTTATGAATGTTATATTCTCTTGGATAAATCAAATTTACTATACATCACATGCAACATCTTATTTTTTAGGACATTAATACCATATTCAAATTCTACACATATTCTTACTTTAGTTTGGAATAGATAATAATATCATCTATAAATAATACCAAACTTTTATTTATCTAATCCATAAATACACTATTCATTAGGTAAATAAATATACCAGAATAAATATTTAGTCTAAATGGAATCACTATGAACTCATATTTTCCATACCTATTATAAAAAAAAATCTTGGGGATTTCTTCCTTTTTATTCCTTAATTATTAATATAATATAATATCGACCATAGAGAATAATTGGGCTCCACAATGTTTATTGAAAAAGTCCAAAATCCTTGGATGAGGATACCTTTTCTTTATTGTGATCATTTTTAACACATAATAATCCTTATTAAGGCTCTATTAACCATCATTATTCTTAACAAAAAAAATAATGTTTCACCCCATGGTGAATCACTTATGTCTATAAACCATTTATATAGATTCTAATATAGTTGATTATTCAGATCTTAATGTTAAATATTGTCCATTCTATATATATTTTTGGATATTGAAAAATATTTGGGAATAACTTCTATTTATATCTCAACCTCTCAGCTAGAAGGAAGACCAGAAAAATTGATGAGAAATAAATTGACGAGTTCCTATAAAATGTCTGGTCATGAACAATATTGTTTGAATTATTTTAAATCATTTGAGATAAATAAAAATTCTCATTAAGGAATAATATATGTGGTTAATAAGATGATTCCAAATTAAATTAATCCTCCTCCTTGAATTTATATATAACTAGAGGGTGATTTTTGATATGGTGGGTGGAAGAATTCTGTCAAGAATTTTTGTTTTCTATATATATTTAAATATAATCCATGAATAAAATAGCCTCAAATTACATTTAAGGGAGTATTATGATGTTTTTTTGGGAAATTAATCTTGTAAATTTTAATAGTGGATGAGTTATATGCGTAGGATGCTTTAATTTACCCTTGTGTCTTCCTAACTAATAACTCAACTTCTATGTTTTATGGTGTTGTTTGAATAGTTCTACTAAATTTTCATGAAAGAACTGAATTTGTAGAACCATAGTCATATAGGACATTTTTAGTTCTATAATGTATAACATGATATCAATTCATTATTTGATTATTTTTCTAAATATTTACTTAATCCAAAATAGTCTTAGGGATACGAATTTTGAAAAATTAAACACATAAAAGTGAAATTATGGAAATTGTATTAATAACTCATTGATTACATATATTTATTAAACTCTGAATTTATGGGTTTCAATATAATTTATACATGGTCTATTTTTTATCAAATGATTTTATGGGTATATTCATTTCCCATTAATAATTGTTTTTAAGGTGATTGTGATTTTACCAAACCATATCCCCCATATTTTTAAAAAATGGTGTGTATAATACCTCTTTATCAAGAAACATGTGATAATAAATTCATATCCTAATGTAATATTTTTAAGGAAATTAACCATATGTACTACTTTCCTAGAGACACACCCAATTGTAGTACCTAGAAAATTATTTTAATTCTGGGAAACCACATTCTCTATACGATGTACAAATTTAGGTATCTTTTCCTATTTTTATTATTCTCCCTAGAGAATTTACTATGATTTATAATCTAAATCCCCAAAACATCTTGAATTTTCTCTCATACTAAATATGAAAACTCAGGACATTTAAACACTTTACAAAATTATTAATTATGTAAAGAGGTAAATAAGTATATTTTTCTAGGGGGATATAAGGTTTGGATGAGATCTATCTACACCTAATAGGGTTTATCCAGTGGTAGTTTATTCGATGATGAATCTCTCATGGTGGATTCCAAGAAAACTTTCCCTTGACACAGTGGCATCTGGCTATTGCTTCTGCTTTACTGGCTCCTCGATGAACTGGTCACGCATGGCTTCAGTGGCTGGTCTGGATGTTTAAAGACTCGGTTCGATGGCTATCAGTGTGTCTGATATATTTTATATCTAGTGTTTAAATCTCATATTGAGTATCCCCAGCCTCATCTCCGGTGTCTCCTTCTCCCCCCATGGTATTCACAATATCTGTCCTTAGATCTGTATTAGATATGATTTTTTGGCCTGGTTTGGTTAGGTTATCGGTGGTGGTGTTAGGATCGTCGTCTGGTGCTAGTTCCTTACTAGAGATAGTGGTGGGTTTCAAGCATTGGGGATAGAAGAAAGACAATATCTTGTAGGACAACCGACAAGCGTGCATCAGGAAATCAGTTTGGTTTGCTTTAGGGAAGAAGCTTCTGGGTGAAAAATTGGGTGGCGCCTTTTTAGCAGGGTGCTATGAATATCCAAGGCGCAATGACATTGTTTAACCAGTGGTGGGGAAACATGCGACCTTGGGGTTGCTGTTCACTTCAAGGGTTTTTGTTTTCCCTAGTCCAGTTCTTTTTGAATCCAAGGGTTATTTTTCCATTCAATCTAAAGGTTGTTTTCCTCTGGCCTTTGGGCATGTAATGGTTTCACCCCATACACAATTCAAAAGGTGTCTCCCTTTTTATTTTTTAAAAAAGGGGGAGGTCCCCAATATATTTGAGTAATTTTGTCAATATTTTCTTAATACACGACTAGAAGTTCATAAGTCATAGTTTCCTTTAGTAATTAGGTATAAATTACAATAACATGAATATTTAAATTAATTAATACTTCTAAATATTTTCTTAAAATTATTTGATCTTTTAATAATTCACAGATAACATGGTGATATACATAATAAATTGGTGAGCTATAAGTCCCATAAAGGGAATAATAAAAGTATATGATAAGGTAATGTAGTATATGTGGGTCAATAGGTAAAACATGGTGACCTAAAATGTTGATAATCATAATCATGAACATCAAAGCATGGTATAATATGATAATTTCAAAGAAACATATGACTATTGCAACAACATAAAATGCAATATCATAAACACATGTGAAGTCTAACCATTGAGGCATTATGGAATAGTATTCTTGGAATAACCTCCCATTAACCATTGATTGAATCTCATGAGATAAAAACAATATCCAATGCATTATAGGGATATACAATTCTGGTTGTACCTGTGGAATTAAAATCATGTACATTCATAAGTGTTCTATATAGTTCATCAAAAATAAGGATGAATTTATTGACATTAATTCCCATGATTAATTATTGATGGTCATATATATGTATTTATATAATAAATGAAGGATATATATATATATATGTTAATAAACAAGATCGAAAATAAAGATGGGTATTCACAATAGAAATGTTTGGCATTGAAAATCATAGGTTTATTTCGACATCATATTAAGGGTATGTAAAGATTCATGGAAGTGTTTAATAAGAGAAGAAGGTGAATTTAAATAATTTAGAATCATATGGAAAATATCAGGGATGTGTAAAAACATATTCCAATTTTATCAACTGTAAACAATATGTTATAATATAAAGAAGGTTCTTGAATAAAGTTGAGGTGGAGACCATCCCTTACCCTGAGAGGGTGGTCATAAAATAATGGGATCATCTTATTAAAATCATGTAAACACATTTAAATGGTGTCATAAATGGAAAATTATATTAAAATTTTCTCATAGAGTTTTGAGTAAAGATGATTAGATGGATTGGTGGGTATTTAGACAAATAAGAGTGGAAATCTATATTAATTTAAAAACATAGTTCTTGGACTCTTGAAGATAAAACAATAATATATATGACCATACCATGTTTTCATCCCATGATTATTTAGTATGATTAATGAGTTTTAATATTTTATTTTTCTAAGAACCAAACCCATTTAAATAATACCCATGGTGAAGTGTGAGTGAGTCTTGTTCTGAAAGAATTAATTTTAAAACCATAAAATATAATATAGGTTTTTTGAGGATTCATTAAGGGTTTATAAGATTAATAAAATGACTTCCAATAATATTATTTTAACAATAAGACATAATTTTCATATTGGATACTCTTTATGTTATTTGTTACAACACTTTAATAAATTTTACGATTTCATAATACATAACCTATAATTATACTGTGTTTATTTGTTACCAAAAAATTCTCATATATTAGAAAATTATGAAAATCCACCATTCGATATTATCAACATGATGACTAAAAAAGAATATTTATTTAATTAGAATAATATTCTAAATATAAAAATTTTAAATTTTAAATAAAAAACAAATTAATTGGTATATATTGGTTTTTATGATGATAACAATTTTCTGACACTTATAAATATTTTAATGAACTTCATAAAAATAAATTATCATTTATATTTAAATATATATTATTTAAAAATAATAATTTATTGAAATATCATTTATTAAATAAATCATTGAATTTGTAAAAAATATTGCCCTAATTTTAATTATATATTTTTAAAAAATTTAATTTATGTTTCTTTACATCAAAATCTAACATTAAAAAAAGTTATTTGATCGTTTACAAAGTATTAATAAAATGAGATAAATGTAATAATTATTTTATTAATAATAATATATAAAACTTTCACACTATTATGTTCATAATTCATAACCCATTATAACATCAGTGTATGCCCTATGGGCAAGGTGCGCAATGGAGACTCTTTAATGGGGTGGTTCAATGGACAAGGTTCGGGTTAGGATCATGATTGACTTGGATATATCCTAAAAAATATTTAATTCATTATTTAGTTAATGTATCTCTTTTTGGTAATGGTAAAGGTAAAATCCCAATGTTACCATCTCCCTTAGAATATTCAACAAATGGTCTTAATTGAGAATGATCTGATTGTTCAAGAATGTCACTTCTTTTAGCTATGTCAATTGGATTTATTATATCCTATAATATATACTAATCATGATAGTAATTGATCAAATAATATATTATCAATAGTTATGATTCTTAAATATCATCTAAATTTTGATGGATATAACTTTTAAGGAACCAAAATAATGAATGTAGTTCAAAAAGTTTATATGACATTATTACTTAATAAGTTATTTATTCATTTAAAAATGAAATTTGATTTATAAAATAAGAGGTTATTAAAAATTAAAAAATGACACATATTCATTTTTTATCATGATTATATTATATTTAATTATTTTCAATGTTCAAATAAATTTTATATATCTCATGTCTATTTGGTTAAAAAGTTACAAAGCCTATATGAAGTTTTCATAAGTCAAATATTTTCGTTAGGTCATAATCACTCTACATTAACAATTATCTTTAAAGAGAGATCTATTCAACCCTATGATAAATTTATGTATTATTTACACCTATATTATAGGGAAATCTTTTTTCATATGAAATTCATCTTTTTTGATAATTATATTGTTTAATTAAAATGTATCTTGTTAAAAATAATTCCCATTACATTTAAAGGATTTGTCATCCATATCCATGTTTTGTGTGTCACATAAATGTTTTCCTTCAAAATTGGAAACATATTTATTTTATCTCCAATGAAACTTTAATTCTAAATAAATAATTTCAAATAAAAGGTTTCACTATCCTTTGTATGATATGGGATTTCAAAAAAATGGATTTCAAAAATATTTAAATAAAATGTTTTCTATTATTTTAAAATAAAATGTTTTATCTACCACTCCAATTTTTTTGGATAAAATTTATGCCATTGAAATATATTTCATTTGGTAATATTTATTATAATATTTTCAAAATTATTTCCTATCCCTTCAAAAAAAATTAAAATATAATATTCACCTTTTCTTTTATAAAAATGTTTAAACAATTTTGGGAATCATTTTGTATTTTCACTTTTAATTTTCATCGAGGTTTAATCTCTCATTAAGTGATGAATTGAATATCCAATATATTTGTTTTATGATATTATTACTTTTTGAAAATGAGATTGATGTTATCATATGATTATTTATGAAAATTTTAAGTGATTTTTTTGGAATGATTATGAAAACAATTCTTTTTTCCATTGTTTCATTAAGTTATGTTTATGATGGATTTTGTGTGGCACACATATGTATATTTGATGATGAGTGGTGTTCTACACAAAACATCATTTAACTAGTTAGTTTTTAATCTCAAGATATATTTTGTTAGGGAATAAATGAGTTTCTTCACATAGGCATAGACAAGACTGGTTTTCTCAGATTTCCAAGCATGAAAATAATGAGTTTGTTAACATATGCATGAGAAAAATGGGGTTTCCCATAATGGTTTTCCTATATACATGGGTATGTCACATTTAAATTAATTTTATCTAGTTATTCAAAATTTTGAAGATGAGTGTTATTACCATGAAATGACAAGTTATAATGATTATCCATTTTTAATGTTTAACAGACTTTTAAGTCATTCTCAAATGGAAAATGATTATTCAGATGTGTTTAGTTTGAAAAATATCAATTATACTTAGTTAATGATCATATTTTGATCTTATGTTCCATGAAAAGTTTTTTATGATTAGTATACCATGTTTTTTGATATTTTATTATGATAATTTGTCTTCCAAATGTTCTCATTCATGTTATAACATGATTTTCCATTACTATGTGTTTGACCACAATATATTCATATGTTTCAATTATCTAGGCTGTAAAGATAATTATCATGTGGGATTTCATGAAAAGGGCCTAGAGGAGAATGATTCTGAAGAAATATTTTCCTAGGTTATTCAAAAAAATTATGTAACTTATCTTCAAGACACTAAACCTTTTAGTCCTTTGGTTGGGTGACATTTTGTGATATTTATTATTTAAAACATGAAATTAATATAATATTTAATTGAATTCTATCTTAGGTATCATTAAATATGTTGTGGTAGAATAGAACCTAGGGGTAATTTTGATGAAATGTATTGGTTGAGATTTGAATTAATATTCAGTTTAAACTATGGAAAGATGGACTAATATTTCATACCTAACGTAACTCTAATAGGGGATTCACTTTAGAATATTTAGATTTTCTTTATAAACCATGATTTCATATTTTTACTACAATTTCCTTTGGCATCCTACTGATGTAAATTAATGAACCCAAATATAATCTTAGGTTGATAACATATGACATTGAATGTACCGTCACCCCCATATTTAATCAATATTGGAATTTACAATTACATTGAGAATACACAATATATTCTATGTTTATTAGGTTATTTTTATCCAGAAACCCACAACATTGTTTTGAATTTGGAAGTATTTATTTTCAATACATTTCATTATAATGAAAAACAAGTTTTCTTTATCCCAATTACCCATAAAGAATCAAATGCAATATCTTATTTACTCTTCTAGTGAATGCATTGAACATATTCAGGTGATAGGGATGAGATTAAAATTACATAGCCCTTTAATTAATCCATCATTATTATGAGATAAAACAACTTTATGGTTTGTGTCTAACTCTCCCTATAACAATATAGTATCTTAGAATAAGTAATTACCACCATGTTCTGATGTCTGAAATTATAAATTCCATCTCTTTGAGATAAATTTATATTATTATCCATAATTTCATTTATTTTTATAGATATAATTTTCCCTTAGTGTTTGTTTATTAAGTCATCATGTTGGTTATTTATCCCTTCCATATCACATTATCAAATCATCAACTGTCTGATACTCTTTATTACACATATGATCTCACCATTTATTGTTTTCCTTTTCCGAGAAAACCAATAGGAGATATCTTTCTGATTTTAAGGATATGATGAAATGTAAAATATTTTTCTTGTAGTGTATTCAGGCTGTATTTTATGTTTTTTGTATATAATTTAAGAATGTATCTAGTCTTCCATGATTACTGAGTTGTTGGATCCCTAGGGAATTATGCATTATGTACCAATAATGTAATGTAACTCTTGGATCTAGATTTATGGAGTCTGGTTTGTTATAATCACATATTGGATATGATATAAATAATGTAACCTTCATTAATCATATATCAAGATCATAATGTATTCTAGATATATCTCCCTAGGAAATACATATATAGTCACTCACTTATAAAAAATCTAGATATTGTATAACTAGAGAATGGAATCTATTATGTGTAGAATGTGATGAATATATAAGACCCTAGCAATAAAGTTATATGTAATAAGAATTTTTTTATCAGTGTACTTTAGAGAAACCATATGTATAAAGAGGTTTCATTTGAACCTTATGATCAAATGAAATAGATATAGGAACAATTATTATTAATAAAGTATATGAGTTTAAATTTATATTATATTATTTATAATTATAAGATGAATGTAATGACCTATACTTTTTTATATGGAATTATCCTTCTCAATAAATTGTATGTCACATTTTGCAATATCGTATAGTATAATAAATAGACACCACATAGTAAAAACCCAACAATAGTTTATTTTATTATTTTTAATAATTAACCTTTGAAAATTAATAAACATAATAAAATTTAAATTATTTCAATGGGAAAAAATAATAAAACAATTTTATTTGTAAAATTTAGATCATTTTGATAACATAGTAATATCACAATTGCAAACAACAATGTAAAAAAACATTATTAACCAAAAAAATAATTAAAATATTATCAATATAAAACCATGAGAATAAATGATTTCAATGTAGAATTAGATGAAATGAGATGTATTTATAAGATGTGTAAACAATATGACCATTGAAATATGAACTAGATAGTTTTAATTATAACATGAGAGTTAAGAATAATAACCTAACAATTAAAATGATAATGTAACTGTTAGAATAGTTACATAAAAAAATACTGAAATGTAAATAATTTTTAAAGTGAATAGATTATAAAAATATAAACATTATAATAAAATAAAATATACACTCAAAATAGAGACTCAACCAAATAAGCAATTCATTTTTGGTAGTGTATTTTAATGAATTTTGTTATATCCATTATTCTTATATCAATAATTAATATTTCCCTTGTTAGAAATTTGTTTTTGGTAAAATTCATTACAATTTTTCAATTAGAAAGTTTTAATTTTCTAATGGTGAATTTTTAGTAATTTTTTAGAAAACATTTATTTTTAGGTGAATATTAATTTTTTTTCTAGAAAGTATTTTTCATCATATCATTAATGATAATGTAATTAGAATATATATTCTAGAATGGGTATAAGAAGAAACTATATTTATAAAGATAAATAATACATTTGAAAAAATATTACATTGATGTTCTATACATAAATTTTTATTTTCAAAATCTCTAAATGAAATGTATTCCATTAAAAGAATATTTCTAATTCATTATATTGTATGAAAAATTTAATTCTATTCTAATGGGAATAAAAATTCATAAAAACATGTAATTTCAGCAAAAAATAGTTTTTTTCAAAAAAAATCAATACTACATTGTTTAAATTATTGTAAATAAAATATTCGATAAAAAAATCAAAAAACCCCACTCCTCTCCTGTGTAAATACTTCTTCCCATGCTATGGAAAAACACTATTAACAAAATTTTCAAACAAAATTTTATTCCTAATTCCCCCATCAATGTCTCCTTATAACCTTACAAATAATCAGGTGTTATCTCACTGGACATAACGGAGTTATGGGTCATTGAAATGAAACAACCTCAAGATGTATGTTAGGTTATTCCATTTCTCTATCTTATTTTATCCTTATATTTTTTCAATCCTTCAATTAAATTATAAATTGAATTTTTAAAAGTAATTGAAAATTATTTTTATGTGATATTATATACATTAATATATTAAAAATTGTATTGAAAATATTTGTACATAGCATATATATTTCATTATTTTTTATATCATTTCACTATAAATATTATAAAAATAAATTGCAAATGTATTTTACTTTTCCTTTATTTTTTATTATATTGATCTTCAGGTCTCTATTTCTATGAAAATTTTTCTTATCTACCTTTATGTTTTTTAATTTATTTGAAATATTGATTTTGTTGTCATTATTATTGTTCAATTTCAATCAAAGAAATATGGATTAATAATTTATATTTCTACCCATTCATGAGAAAAATATTTTTTTATATTTCACTTATAGGAACCACTGTGTATATTCATTGACTTATGGTTTGTTACATCACTATATAACCCATTAATTTTTAATTTGTTAATACCATGTTAAAGATTTATATATATTTTCTCCTTGTTGAAAAAATGATTATTAGAATAAAATAATGTGACATGTGGGTCCAGAAATATATAGAACTCTAATTCAATGGTTAATGTGATCTACCTCATGACATTATGTGTATAATTCATGATCTGTATTATAGATTTGTTTAGATTTTATAAAACAAGGATTTACACACATTTATTAAGAATAAACATGATGTGAAATTTGTTTACATGTTTTGTGAGAATTGACCATAATGTTATAAAATTACATTATTACACATATACAATATTTCATGCCTCATTCAAATTAACCCATCATTTTTATGATGAAGATCATTTTTTTATGATATGATGATGATTATTATTCTCATACATGTACTCTTTTGATTCATGTATCAAGTTTTATTACTATTATTCCTCCTCTTACCCATCTCTTAGAATACCCATTCCATGATTGAAATCCCTATGTGGTTACAAACACTAAGGAAAATAGAAAATCCAATAAGAGAAACAATTTAATAGAAAATAATAAATATTTATTTTTTATATATGATTATGTGGTAGAAAAGGAAGTCTCCCAAGATACAAAGACATTAAAACATTTCTTGTGTTATTATTATGTTTATAATCATAAGAA
Source organism: Viscum album (assembly GCA_963277665.1). Taxonomy (NCBI): domain Eukaryota; kingdom Viridiplantae; phylum Streptophyta; class Magnoliopsida; order Santalales; family Viscaceae; genus Viscum; species Viscum album. Next base: position 1,282,969,122 of record OY728156.1, read on the forward strand.
TTATATTATAATAATTTATAAATTATGAGGGTCCTTATACCTTCTCTCATACACATGTATTTGATTTTGTTTATTCAATAAATTGTTTTATTCATGATTAATCCTGGATTAATGATAGAATATTTTCAGGTTGAATTATCATTATGGAAATAAATCTTTTTAGTAAATTAATACATCACAAAATCATAATGAGTTATTATTTCAACTAAAAATAAAATGGTAATTATAATCAGGATTAGAGTAATTTTTTACTTTCAATATAGAGACTTTGGTAATTCCCTTTAATGATTAAGAGATATTTATTGGTAGCCATTCTAGTTTACATATTAGTATTGTTATGAAAAATATTCTTCCACCCAATGGATCTGACCCCATTAGGTTCAAACACTATGATCCAAACATTTTTATTACATCTGAATAGTATATCATATTTATTAGGAAGAATGGATTATTATTTATTCATTTGATTAGGGTTGAGGTATTCCACAATATAGATATAATTATGGATTCTAAAGAATTAAGAAGGAATTATTGGTTGATTTTACATTTTTAATAGGGAATTTTTATTTTCATAATACTAGGAGTATATTGTGGTTATAATTTTACCAACCGTTTCTTGTTTTAATATAAATACACTACTTGTTATGTTTGAAGACAATTATAACAAATACATATATTTTTTATGATAATTTAATAAATTATTTTATGTTGTTATTCACTGTGATGTGTGATTTTTTGATTGATGTAATTCTGTTCAATCATGTATAATTATTATAGATCACTAGTTATGATTTTCAGTATTTAAATTAATAAATCAATTCCTTGTTTGGGGATTTTATATTCATGGGTTGCTATTATTCTTCTCATTTTAATTATTTTGTCAACTGGTGTGACCTTGATCCATAAAATGTGACATTTTTATAATCGTGTAATACTCAATGAGAACCATATAAATTGATAAAATTATTATTTTTTGAATATTGGTGGAAAAATTCTTAATGACCCTCTTTACTAGTTAATGGTGTGTGTTGTTTTTAATCTTTTTTTTTTAATATAAGAGTTCATTAAAATTTACTATTTTTGGTACATTATTTTGATAATAAGGAAGGTTTCTTTGAGAGGATTTTAAGGGGGTTTTAGGGATGAAAATTGTTAAATATTGAATTTAGTATCATTTTAAGAAGCTTGTCAATATATGTTTTCATAGATGTCAATGGGAATCAAAATATCATGTTTTTAGAAATTTTTTCCTTTTGAACTTCTATGGAGGATTATCTATTTTATTAAAATTATATTATTATGATTATTCCTATTTATTTTTATTTCCCTATATATTAATGTTTTTTCATGATAATGAATAGTGGAAAAATTATAATGGTATGGTCCTTCCCATGGTGGATTAGTTGGTTATTGTAGTTCAAGATAATATTTGGTTTTCCATTTGTACACATATACTGGATATTTGGAACTCCATTTAGATAGGCGAGGGCCATTATGATTTACTAAAAAATGGTTTAGTTACCCAAAATTTGTTTTTATGAAGATTATATTATTATTTATAGGTAGTTCAGAATCCTTAGGTTCTTATTGGAGAGAAAAGTGATTTCTTTCAATGGTGCATGATTTATTCATTCCTAGTGTCACTTGATTTATATCTTATATAGGTTTATTGTGTTGTGGTTTTAGATATTTTAAAATAAATTGTGTGGATTTAAAGACAGTACGAGGAGATGTGATATTCCTATACTATTTTATTGAATACAAGGTGATGAGTTTTCATCCATGTTAATATGGGTGGAAATTTTACAAAGACGGTTTCATACGACTCAATGAGGCTTAGATGTTAAATAACATAATAAATAACCAATAATATTGGGAGGAGGAGTAAAACATGACCTTTGGGACCATCACATAAACATTAACACACATGTAATATTGTTATGTGGTCACATATATTACATATTTTATCACTTGTGATATGAACCACTAAAAATGTGCTCTCTCACAAAGGATCTAGAAATAGATTGATGATTGATGAGGTACTAGGTGGAATATAATGGATGGAAAAGATATGAATTTTATTAACTTATTGACTGACATGAGGTTAGTCCACAGTCATGAAACTCATATATTTTTATTAGGGATGATGGTATCAATATATGATCTAGTTGACCAGGAATCTTTGAGAGAGTTGTATTTCCATTTAGTGGGATCCCACACTAGAGATGACAATTAATATGAGGGATCTTTCTAATGGATCACAACAGGTAGTTTTTTATATAACTCTGGCAAGGATCAATGAGATTAAATATGATAGGTTTTGAGTCACTTGATTTTTATATCATGATATTGAGCCATATTCTTTTATTTTTCCTATTTATTTTTTCATGGATTGTTTCTTTTTTTATCGATTTAGATCCTTTTTCAATGATAATTTCTTGTTTTCATTATTAATTTACATTTATTTAATTAATGGGACTACACCGATTTATGATTTTTCTAATCCTTGTGTTATCATTTTTATCCAGGGTAATTTAGGGTTATATATATAAGTGGACATTGAGATGACTGCTGGGATAGGTGGGAATTTGATGAGAGAGTGTGGTTGGTACTATGGGAAAAACATGGATTCCATCAGATGAGATATGACTAACAATGAGGCATATATCATATCTTTATATTGTTATGTGGATTATCTATCATTATCGAGATGTTCATAACCATTATTGGGGACTAACATTGTTAATCATCTGGGAGAGTATGTCTTCAAGTCACATAATCATGTGTGTGACTTTAATAGAAATTCTATGTTATGTTTTTTGGTGGGGTAGTTAAATCAAGCATCGAAATTCACTCATTTAAAAAAAATCCATTAAATAAAATAAATTATACAATTTCTATCTATTGAGGTAAGTAATGGAATCATATATTTTCATTACATACTCCTTTAACAATATATGTTGCATAGTTTTATATGTATCAAAGTTGACATTGTTTTTTATTTTAGGAACAAGAATCATGTAGAATATAGAAACATGGTAATGTGCCATAAAAAAAATGGTGCTCTAGTTCTCAGTAGATGATTCATTATATATTGGGTTGAAATTTATTGAATCCATATTTTAATTTTCAAAATGTATGAATAATCAAGTGTTATAATTGTTTAATAATTAATAATTTTATTATTTATTTATATTTTCATTTTTAATGATTTACCTGATTATCTTTTAATATAGAAACATCACAAGGTATTTTTACTATTTTAATATTAAATAATAGTATTCCCCCATTGGGTCATAGTTTATTATCTACAGGTAAATAGGGTATTAATTATATGGATGGGTTATTACAATATTTTCAATAGATTTAAGCATGAATCATTATAATGTTATTTGGGTGTATAATATCCGTTTGATAATTATAGAGAATTACTATAAGATGGTAGATTATTGAATATTTGGAGGTTCGCATCAGTTATTATATAGAGTTTTCCGTGATACCATTCTAGAAATATAGGTTGGGGTGTTTCAATGTAATATCTGGACATGGTTTTTGTAATGGAAGTGTTAGTGTTCCAAGGGGAAATTATTTTTGAACTTGGTAAAGAGACTTGAAGAATTCTTAGCTAGGATATCATATTTTAAAACGTAGTTTTTTAGGGGATTTCAAATATTTTGAATTAAGAACACTAGGTTGATTGAAATGTTGGTCTGAAAATTAAAATGTTGGTTGGATAATACATTTTAAAACATTTTTTTAAGATGGTTATAAAGCCAATTTTTTATTGAAATAAGGGACATGTTTTTGGGTAGATGACACCCATCCCATGGCTCACAACCGTAGTGGACATTAATGCCCATTAAATGGACTTGAAGGCCTATATTTTTGAGCCAAAATACCTCTATTTAAGAGTACTACTACATTACTTAGGATGATTCTATACATACACCACTACAGTTACTACTATAGCTCCTACTAACTCTGTAGTGCCTGATAAATATACAGTGTCCCAAAGCAACAATTCCTCTGATAACAGTGCAATTTTTAAGCCCTGAAACACACTACTATTAATTGTAGTGTTAAATATATCATCTCACTGTGAATTATTATAAATTTAAGAGTATTATATTTCAATTTATGATTCAATGAATAAATTTTATGGGATGATTAGACTAATATAGATTTGAAGGGATTGTTCAATTTATTACTAATTGTGTTTTTATAACTAATATACATATTTTTTTACGAAATGATGTTGGGAGAGTGAATTGGAAAATTTCAAACCATCAATAATAATGTTCTTTGTTTCTATGCATGATCATGTGTTCGTTTTATCTACATTGGGAATTTTATTTCAAGTCTTTCTTGTTCTCTTCTTCTCTCAGTGTATATGTTTCCATTGGTTCCCATCTAAGGAAATCATGTATCTCTTTCACAAACACATTTTCAAGTTTTCCCAGCTAGATTAAATAGGATCTTCCTCCTTTCTCTAATATCAAGAAGCTCTATTATGGTGGTTTTTCTATTTTTTTATCTAATATCTTTCCAGAAAATGATTATTCTCTATAAATTTTCACTTCTTGGTCGTCTGATATACTTGAGTGTGGATAATCCATGATCTTATACCAATCTCAAGAATCAAGTTTCTAATTGTATGAGACATAATGCCTAGAAGCTCATCCCAATTGGTAGAGGATTTTTTCACATAATTTTCTCATGGTACAAGGATCTGTGAGTAGTTAGAAATCGAAGAAATATTCAACTGAAACCAAGTATTTTCTATATCTTGGATTGGGATATTAATTTCAATCCCTTGACCAATAATTAATGAAATGGTCACATTTGATCCTATTGCATGGATTGAATTGGTTGTATTATAATCCTATGATTCTTAATGATCTTTCCTCCTATCCTGGTACTCCGATCAAATTGGTTCAGTGAACTGTTGAAGGTGAACGTGGTTATTTTCACTCATTTTAGTGGATGTTAATTTAGCATTTGAACATCTGATTTTATTTATTAAAATTTATAATGATACAAAATACATTTAAAAGTAGAGTATGAATATGTGATGCCATTTTATGATTTATAAGAAATTGTGGTACAATCTATTAAAATGTGTAGAGTCATTAAAATAAAGGTCATAGAATCTCCAAAAACCAAATATTGGAAGGAAGTGACAAAAAATCATAAGAGTAAAGATAATTTTCCAAAAAAATGAGGTACCTACAAGGTTTCAATTGAAATCATAACTCTATGACTCCCACTCTCGGGTACTAACCTAACAAAAACCAGGGTAGATATTACAAAGGATGAGGAATCCCATCAATTTGATCAATGCTCTTCAATGTTGATAGGGCCTAAAGTTTATTATGAAAATTTCACATCCTGAGATGACCTCTCATTAGCTTTATAAATTTCACATGATATCAATGATTTGGTATATAAGTTGTGGGGTAAACTTGGAGAACAAGATATATCAGCTGATATTATACAAGATATTAGGGAATTGATGTTCTTGGTACAACATGAACATATTGTACCTGATAGTATATTGGATCTTATGTTGATAAAAGATTTAGATAATCTTGATATATATATTGTTCAGGTACATGTAATGATTTTTTTATTCTTTATGTGATTTGAGAGTTATTTTTACCCTGTTGACTACCCATTTAGAGAATCCATCCTTGGGAGATCCCCCAGTTTTAGTTATGCCACTAGTTTATTTAAACAATTCCCTCCCCCACTTCAAATACAGGGGTTGAAACCTCTATGTTAAATGGTTGTGATTTCGTTTCATTAATCCATTGTGATCCTGTACCTAAATGGAGGGATGAAATGCCTCTTAAAGACATAATTATGATATAGGATGGAGAAAATAATGGGGGTTTAACCCCAAATATAAATCTAAATGAGGATATTTTTCTATAATTTCTAGGTTTGGGAAATCCTAATACAATCATGTCCCTTAGGATACATATTTAGAAACAAAAGAATATTTTAATTAGGTTGGTTGAACCAAAAAAACATTCTCACATAGTATTTCCAATCTTATAAATTTAGGTTTTATGTTATTGTATACTAATAACAGTTATAATGATTTTACAAATTTATTACTTATGTCTCAGTTTTATTTGGTTGATCCTATTTTGGTTGTCTCTAGTTATCAACATGTTACTTTGTCTTTTAATTACATGGGTATTCATAGGCGTTGTTCCATAATTTATGCACATAACAGATATTAAGATCATTTAAGGCTATGGTTAGAGACAGATGATTTGAAAATACTAGATTTTTTTTATCAATAGTCCATGCTTGGGGATTTTAATTCAATTTTGAATACTGATGAGAAATTGGGTATTGTGACTTGTTTCACCTCCTCTAAAGAGTTTAGAGATTTAATTGAAACAAATAATTTGATTTAGATAAATATCGATGGAGCCAAGTATACTTTGTATAGAAAACATCTTAGTGGTATAATTGCTAGTAAACATGATAGATCCTTTTATAATGAATATTTATGGGATACATGGGATTCTATATCATTCAATACCTTGACTAGGGTTATTTCTGATCAATATTCAATTTTTCATTTTTTTTGTTCAAGGTTCTCAAGCCTTCTTTACCATTCATATTTAATAATTCTTGGGTGTCTAAACCGGATTTTGGTAAAATGTTTATTGAAGTTTGGACCTCAATTGCTTTCATAGCTGATTCTTTAGCTTGTATTCAAAAACTAAAATTGGACAAAAGTGTCTTTAATAATGGATGAAGGATTGTTTTAGTTTATTGAGATTGATATTTCATCCCATGAGGATTCACTTCAACAAATTGAAGGGCACAATACTTGAAATAGATTTTCTGATGGTAATGTGAATGAGGATAAGGTTTCACATAAGATTAATAATCTTCTAAATATTAAGGATTCAATTAAAATTAATGCATTTATAGATAAATCGATCAAAGATAAAGGCATGAATTCTATGTTTTTTAAATCCCTTAAATTTTTAAAAGAATTTCTTGGCCCTTATCAGTTTAAGAGAATGATGATCAGATCATGGATAATAAGAATGATCTCTTTGACTACGTGGTTCCTTATTATAGAATATTTCTCAGTGGATTCTCTATCATCAGTGATCCAATGGATTGTATCATTCCACATCATTTCAAACAAGAAAATTATTTTGGGCTAATTTTTATTCCCTTGAATTTAGATACCAAGGATGACATATTTGGTCTTAACCATGGAAGATCCCCTATACTAGATGGTTTTGGTATTTTTCTCTTCCAATCATATTGGGATATCAGTAAAGTGGAAGTTTTTTAGCTTCATCATTTATTTGTGAGTGGTTATCTTCAATGAGGACTAAATTCTTATTTTTTTTACATTTATTCCTATAGTGAAAAATTCTAATGAAATTCATCTCTTTAGGCCTATTTCAATGTTCAACAGTACTTATAAAATCAACAGCAAAGTGATGGAAAATATGTTGGTCTCTCTCAAATAAAATTGTTTTATCTATCCAATTTGGGTTCATCATAGGGAATACTCTTCATGATAATATTATAACTACCTTAGAATATGTCATTATTCTTAGGAATCCCATTCATGATGGTAATATTTCTCTTCAACATGTAATAATTAAGGCTTTTGATACCATGTGTTGGAACTTCCTCAGAATGGTTCTTGCTGATTTTTGGATTTTTAGTTTATTCATCAACTAGATAAAAATAATTTTGGGATCTCGTCATATCATAGTTATTTTTAATGGATCCCCTAAAGGTTACATTGATTTCTATAGAGGTTTCAGAAAAGTATATCCTCATTCTTCTATTATTTTTTCAAATTTAGAGGATTATGTTTGTTGTATTTTATCCATCATGGCTGGTAATGGGAAATTAAATAGGTAACCATTCCATTTGTTTACCTTGGTGTTCCAAAGTTCTAGGGTAGGCTAAAGGCTTTATATTTTTCTTGTAACATTAGTCAGATTAGAATGCATCTTGCTTCATGGAAATGTATGTATTCTTCCATGGCCAGTCATATTTGTTTGTCAAAATCCCTCTTACATGAAATTTTGTAATTTCTTTTATGATTTATGAATAGATTATATTTCATATTTATCATATATGAATCTTCATTAAAAATTTCATTTTGGGTGGTAGTATTCTTAAAAGGAAGTTTTCCACTGTGTCTTGGAAAAAATGTTGTATGCCATATGATTCCAGGTCTCTTAGAATTAAAATAATTTGGGTTTTTAATCAATCTTGGAAAAACCATGTTTATAACATCAAGTATTTTCTATGTATTATTTTTAGATATTATATGGTTTATTTTTGAGACCAGGTTCTAAGAGAGTGTTTGGTTACGAGGACTAGTTTTACTAGAATAAATGTTTGAAAATCATTAAAATATTTAATATAACACACTTTTGGTTTTCTAAAAAAGTGGAACAACTCTTAAAAGGTTTCTCGGATCAGAAATCTGAGGGGATTGTTGAGTTGATAATAGTGTCTTTATTATAGGTGTGACCAAATATTGGTTGGCATTGGTCTATTGAAAAAAATCTACTGTGTGAAATTGGTATAGTAAATTAATATAATATTTTATTTTATTTTTCTTCAATATAACGACTTGTTCCTATGAAAGTTTATGAGTATAGATTTAGTCTTAGGGTTTTCCAAAAAACCCTATTGACCTAGACACCATTGGATGATATCATTCTTGGTAGTCAATAACGAATCAAGATCATATCATGGATCACCACACCATTAGAGAAAGAGAATCTCATCAACTACGACAACACAACCATTCTTTGTCAATGATCGATCCAGACTCTAGGTAGGGTTTGTATTTTAATTTATTTATTTTACCATTATTTATTTCTATAAAAAATGTGAATCAGTCAACGAATTTATTGATTCATGGATTGTGTGTATTGTGAGATGAGATTTATTTAATGTGATTTATTTGATTTGGTTTTCATACCCAAATTCCACATTCATGATTGTTGGCCAAGAACGCTTGTCCAACGATGATAGTCATTTGGTGTTTACAATTAATCCCTTAGTTATTCACTATTTGATCCTTAGGGTATTGGATTGATCTTGTTGGGTGGTTCCTAACTTGATCAGACACCTGGATTTATGTAAAATTGACTATTGTCGGTGGATCTATGTAGGTCAGGACCCAAAGAGTTGGATCTAGGATTACTTCAATTTTTAGGCATTGGAAGAGGCGCGGTGGTCCTTGGAAGGGAATGCTGACACATGAAATCCCACGTGCGGGTGGTGGAGCATCATGTGGTAGGAGGCGGTGGAGCTATGGGGTGCGATAGGGAGAAGTGGAGGAAAAAGTAGGGAGACAACATTACACACGGTGGCAGACACGGAGTAAGCATGCCTAGTGGCACAACTAGGTGGACTGCATGCCACTTGGATAGGCCTTGTCTGGGGGTCAGGTCCGATAAGACGAACCCATGTCGGACCCAGGGCAATTAGGGCAGAGCCCAATTTCACTCGATCGTGGTGACGTGACAACTCGAGCTACGGCGGACACAGTAATCGTGGTACTAGTCCATGGGTGGTCGACCGCAGAAGTCGACCCAGTGGTTGGTAAATGTGGAAGGTGGATCGACCACATTGGTTGGTCCATGGGTGGCTAGTCTACATGGTAGGTGGACTTACTATGGAGGTCAGTCCATATGTCGCAGTAGGTCATTAGGCTGCTTCATTCAAACGGTGATAAATCCTTAATAGAGAATAAAATTGATGTGTAGTCGGTGGCTGCATGACCGTAATATTAATATGGCTGATTCAATATCAATTTGCCAACCTTCTTCGAATGTGAGACTCTTTTTACTTCTATTTTTTACCATTATAGGTTTATTTCATTCCTTTAGTCCTTTCCTCAAGGGTACAATATGGAATTACATACACATCTCTAGATTGTAATCCCCTTTAGAGGCCAAGACTCATATTAGGGTTTCGGTGTCCCTTTGAAAAATGAGATTGTGAAACACTATCATACATAATGTAGTTGTTGGAATCATCATGACCTCTCAGTGTAGGAAATTTATCCACCATCTTGCATCCCACATTGGTAGGTTTTGTGGTATCGTTATCATATGATCATATACATAGCGGTTTGATCCAGAGGAGGATAGTGGTGTCCACCAATAGTTCTAGGAATGTCCCCCATCATTGGGTCATAGTCTTCTTGGACCTGCATTCTCTTTGTGAATGGACCAAATAACCTATACCTCTTCATTGAGTGTCTCCAATGATAACATGGAATATGGAGTGATTTCTACAGGAACAAAAATGCTTTCATTAGAAACCTATAGTTGGCAGATGGTTACGATCACCTGATGGTGTAGTGTCTATCCTAAGTATATCAACATTTTTATTATTATTAAAAATGTAATCTATTTTTTCATATTTTATTGAGTTTACTATTCTTTTGCTTCATGTTTAGTGTTTTCATGGTTTCCTTTTGAGTTTTTTATAATCACCCATGCCTGGTATTTTCCCGCATGTGTCATGTCTTGTGCAGACAAAAAACCTTTTGAAATTTTCCTAGGAGGACCATGATTAGTTTTAGAATATCTAGGGCTAGATAAACCTAATTTTTTATAGGGAGAATACATTTGACGTTGTCTTCTCCCTTGGAGCATGTTTTACTTCTACAGTTTCAGTTAGACTTGTGTTATAGAATTTTTGTGGTGGTATTATTTCTAGACATGTTTACTTTTCCTTTACTTACTGATGTACTCTGGTTGTGGGATCATAGTTTTATTCATTCATCCATTTAGTTGTTTTACATTTCTTCAGTTTTGTCTTTGATATGAGGGAATGTGTGTAGGTACATTAGGCTAATGCCTCCGATTTGTGGGAAATTCCTACTCAGTAATAGTATTTATCCCTTGACCTATTGAAGGTGGGCTTAGGGTAGTAACAATAGGGGCCTACATGGGATGGGTCATGATAGATTAGTATTAGAGTGGGTTGGTTCTACTTTAGGACAGAGAGTTTGTGAATTCGGATTGGGAAAACAGAGTTAAATGTTTTGAGTTTATCTTTTAGGACAGAGACCACATTGTTGGTGCGGTACCCAACATATCCTTACATCAGGACTATAATCACATACTTTTCAACTTGTTTAATGAAAACACTAGTTGTATGGGAAAAATATATTCAATGAATCATACAGGAAATGTTGTATTTTCAATGTACTTATTGATTCATCTCTATAGATATATTCTATTTACCGTGGTAAATCATGTTTTACATCAGGATACCTCAACATAGAAAGCCATCTAGGATAACACTATATGATCATGAGGATGATACACCTAGTGTTTAGGCCTTGGAACACGGGCTTGTACTAGAGATAGCACCTCCGAGTGTTTTTCCAGTTATACCACCACCTATTGAACAATAGCTAATACATGCACTACCTGCTGAGGATGCATGTAGGCTGAGTGCATTTCCCAAGTTTAAGAGGCATAAAACTCCTTGTATTTGTGGTAATCCAAATACCCAGATGACTGATGATTGCATAGAGGTGATCACATGTGTTTTCCACCTTGTGAGGACTCTTAATGACCAGATGAAAATCCATTCCACGAGTCTTCTTTAGGACCCTATGGGGTGATGGTGGATCTTGGTGACTCTGTCACATGATGAGGAAAATATCTCCTGGACAGACTATGAGTTTCTCTTTAAAGAAGAGTTCCATCTGTCCATATTGCAATTAGTATTCATTCATGAGATTCTTCATCTTCATTAGGATTTTATAACCATGGAAGGGTATTCAGTAAAATTTATTGATCTTTCACACAACTCCTTAGATATGGTATGTGGACAGTTCTTTTGGAATTGAACCTTCGCATAGGGATTATTCCTTAACATTAGGGCATCAATGGTATCCCTTTTCATTTCAACTTATTTAGTATTACTTGAGAGAGCCCAATTAGTGTAATGTTTTCTAGAACAACATACACCAATAGTGGGTGCTATTAGTGGGAATTTGATAACTAAGACCTTGGAATCAGTTAGTCGATGATAGTTATAAGGATCCATGGGTCAAGTGCTTCAGCAGTCGATCCTAGGACTAAGGGTAATAAGTTTAGGTCTCCAATGGTGGTTTAAATCTTACAAGGGACATGTTAGGTTTCTCATGTGATGGTCAGGGACATTTAACATGAGATTTCCCAACGCATCATACAGTTGATTGGGATACAATCATGAGACCTACTAGATAGAGATTGTGATAGGAGAAGCGTGGTATACAGGGTAGTAGACATGATAGTGGGGATGACAGGGCAGTAGGAGGTGGTGAACACTTTGACCAATTACCACCACCACCCTCAGGTGATCAATTCTAGGCTCAGGTTGCTGGTGGATATGGACGAGGCTATCTAGAGGCTATAGAGGCTTTTACCCAGAGGCTACAAGAATAATATGAAGTATTTTCATTTTTCTTTCTACATTCACAGTCATATTTGTCGACACATATTCATGTCATTATTTTCTATCTAAAAATATTTTTCATGATTCAATGATTCCTATTGAACTATTGAAATGACCCTTATGCTTGGAGAATCCCCTTAGAGGAGACTCGATGATCACACACTAGTTCTAACAGTGTGACCTGACTCTTACATGCCATATTTTTAGTTGGGACATCTTGGTATATGTGCTGATGTCTTATGACACCATTCTTGGTATGAACTAGTTATGCACTGTTCATCTTCAGATATACTCTTTTATGTGAATAATTTCGTGTGTCTGTAGTGATAAAACTATGTTTTCTGTATTCTATTGAAGGGAAATCTAAGAAGTGTAGGATATACTCACATATCAAGGGTGTAGCTGATTACTCATCAGTTGGTTTGCCTCACCCTATGTGTAGTGGATGATATGAGTGCTTGGCTTCCTATAGTGTTGGTAGTGTACGAGTTCTCCATTCCTGAAGATGTTCTAGGATTACCTCTCCCCTAGAGATGGACTTCTACATTGATCTACACACTGGGAAAGCACGGATATCAACACCTTCTAATTAGAAGGATCTTGTAGTGCCTCGTGATCTTAGGATATAGTTGGAGGACTTGAAGAGGAAGAGATTTGTGAGACCTAGTGTTTCAACCTAGGTATCCTAATATTTGTTTCCCAATAATCTAGACAGGAGCATGAGGTTAAATCTAGATTACCAATTGTTACAACCTGTGACTATGAAGAATAGGTATCCAATATCATGGACCGATAACCTTCTTTATTTGTTGAAAAGAGAGTGATGGTTCCCAAAGATCGACCTCAGATCATACTGTCACCATCTCTGAGTGTGGGATTAGGATATACATAATACGACCTTCAAATGTTGTTACAGTCACTATGAATACATGGTTATAATGTTTGGCTTGTGAAGAACGCCCTAATAGTTTTCATGGGACTTATGAACTAGATCTTTCAGCCTTTCATAGACCGGTTCATTCTTGCCTTCATCAATGACATCCTAGTGCATTCGGAATCCAAGGAGAAGCACATGAGACACTTTAGGATGGTCTTGGACACACTCCAAGAGCACTAAAATTATGGGAAGATCTCCAAGTGATAGTTTTAGATTATATAGGTCCATTTTATTGGAAAGATCATCTCATAGGCTTGATTTCTAGTGGATTTAGTGATGGTTGAGGCAATTCTTTCTCGAGATCCACCTAAGAGTGTTTCCAAGGTAAAAATTTTCCATGTACTAGCATGGTACTATCAGAGATTTGTACCTTTCTTCTTTAGATTATAATCAAACTTGAAAGATTTTTCATGGAAGGGAATCCATTCGTATGGATAGAAATATGACAACAATTCATTCATGAGCTGAGTAAAATATTAAGAAGCACTCCCATCTTGAGGTTTTTGGAGGAAGGAAATGATTATGTGGTGTTCTGAGATGTATCAAGGATCAGGCATGGTTTTTTCTAATGTAGAGGAAAGTGGTGATTTTCTAGGGTTCACACTAGTTATGACCACATGATAAGAACAACATGACCCATGATCTTGAGTTAGTAGTGGAAGTCTTTGCATTGAATATGTGGAGACACTACCTGATAGGTGAGTAGTTTATCATCTACTATTACCAAAAGAGTTTAAAGAACATATAATCTCAGAAATATCATAACTTGAGATAGAGGTAATAGCTATAATTCATCTCGGAATATGACTTAGATATTTTCAATACTCCTGGGAAGGGGAACCTAGTAGAAGATTCTCTCATAAATAAGGAATCAGAGTAGTTTCCCTCATTGCAAATATCCTTTATCAATAGATATTGAGTATCATACCATTAGTCAATAGATTTTACTCCAATAATCTTATAACGAGTTGGGGATGCACACCATCCTACCAAGTCAGATGTCCAAAGTGATTGCTATAGACGGATATTTTAAAGGTGGGGGAGAATGTCATTCTCCAAATAAAAGGCACAATTTTACCTGTTCCACTGTGGGAGGTGGTTTTGAAGGATTTTCATACACCCCCTTTTTCATACATCTAGGATTGGAGAAGACGTACTAAGACCACTGACATCATTATTGGTGGTCATGGATGAATAAAAGAGTTTATAATTTATTTCTCAATTTCTTAATTGGAAGTAAGTGAAGATTAAGCACCAGGTTCCATTAGGATCAGCTCAACCCCTTAAGGTTCTAGAATGGAAGTGGAATGGGATATAGATGGAATTTTTGATTTCTTTAACACATACTTTTAGAGGAAACAACTCCATTTGGTTGATCATTGAATGATTCAGCAAGTCATCCCACCTCCAAGCTATCTGAGAGTAGAGTTCAGTGGAGATCTTTGTAAGCCTCAATGCGTAGAATCTAGTTAAACTCCATGGAGTTCCATCATAGACAGATTAATATCATGATGAATTATTTACACCCTGATTGTGAAATGGATTAGAAGAGGTGTTTGGGACACAAAAACACTTGAGCATAACATTTCACCCAAATATGGATGGCTTGAATGGGAAAACAATTCTGGTTTAGGAGTATATAATGTGGGTTTATAGGATCAACTTTGTCCATATATGGGAGGATCATCTTCCAAAGGTGGATCTTTCATATAAAAACATATATCATTCCCCATTACTATGGCACCATTTGAGAATTTGTATGGGTTACCCTATAGGACACCACTTTTCTTGACTGGACCATGAGAGTCAGTAGTCAATGGGCCTGGAGTTGGTAAAAGATACTGCAGAGAAGGTGATGGTCATCTAGAAGTGGATAAAGATTTCATAGAGTCATTATAAGTCTTAGGATCATAGGATATGGATGCCTTTGGTATTCTGGAATGGAGACCATATGTTCCTTCTGGTTTCACCTCGATGGTGAGTACATAGATTTGGATGGAGTGGAAATCTATTTCTTAGGTTCACTAACACATTATAGATACTTTGTAGAGTTATAATTGTAGAATACAACATAGATATATGAAGTACACTATGTTGAATTTGTTGTCAATGAGGTATGTTGTTGTCAAGGAATGAATAGATGGATGTCCAAGAGCTTCAATATGTGAATGACAAAGGATGTGATGATGTTGGTGATGAATGGAGAATGGCCATGGTACTAAGATGCATGTCACTTAGGAGATTCACTAAGTGACATAGGAGATGATGGTTGAAACATTCTCTAATATCAGACGATTTTAGAACTGATCTTAATGTTTCAATACTAGTATCAAGACGATACTAAGTTACACCACTTGAAGAATGGATGATGATGGAGCATCATCATTATTACATCTGACGATTGATAAGCTGATCTTTAAATTCATAGAACTTGTATCCTGATGATACAAAGTCACAACAATGTTAGAAGGTCGTGTATTGTATTGAAAATTCATGAGGAGTTGAAGATGATCCATCCACAAGTTCTAAGTGTATGACGTGGTTTAATGAAGTCCATGCACTATCACTTAGTGCATGTGAATTTGAAGAAGTTCCAATTTGATCTCTGATTGGATCAATGAAGAACATTGAAGATTTATTTGATTCAGGAGCTTCGGTTGATGAAGAACCTTGGGAATTACTTCCTAAGTGATGAATAAATGTTTAAGAAGAATTGGAGGAATTATTATGAAGAATAATGAGGAGTTATTAAGGAAATGAAGAAGAATGGCTTGGAATGAATGGAATTTGGCATATTTCACTTGGGAGTACTTTGTTTTTATACAAAGTATTATTTTGTCCTTTTCCAAAAAATTGGCCAGCCAAGGGCCAGCCACGGGTTCAACCCCAAGGCACATGTGGGCCTAGGCGCCACGCCCATGGGGGATCCCATGGAGCAAGCCCAAGGTGGCAGGAGGCCACGAGGTGATCAAATCCGCGGGACAGGGGCACATAGCGCGCGCCCGCGAGAGGCAGAGTGGGTGCCAGTGGCGCGCCCGTAGGGAGCAGAGGTGGGCGCAAGAGCGCGCCCGCTAAGAGAACATGGTGTGGGGCGGCACCGTGGAGGGGGAAGTACAACTGAGTGTTGAGCGGCAAGAGTTATTTGATAAACCACGAGAAAACAGCAGCGCGCTTCGATGTGGGAGGCAGAAAAATCTCCAGGAGCGGATCTTGGCTGCACGATTGATCGCGCGCCAGATCTCGGCCGCACATCTAATCCGTCGTGGCCCGTTCAGATCCAGGCCGTTGAAGATTATTTGATCGCCGGATCCGACGGCTCCCCGTCCGTCTTCAACCTCGAGCTCACCCAAAGGCCACCCGCGACGTCGCCTGAACCAGAGGCCATCCGACCTCCTGATTTTGAGTTTCCGGCCACCTCTGATGAAGCTAAAGGCACCATCCGGCTCGTCTGTCCCTAAAGAACACATCCATGCAAGAAAGATGCATGCATGCACAGTAGTGAGGAAATTCTGATGTGGTCGAGGAAAACAACATTGCCGAGGGTATGAGGTTTATGCTTTTCATGGATTATCCTTAACCGAAGGCCATGCATGCGTTCTATGTCGCATGCACGTAGAGGAAAAAATAATGGAAGAGAACCGCATGGAAACAGAGGAAAGATTCAAGATTTGGAAAGATTTTGAAAAACCGAAAACTTCGGGAATTCGATTTATCCCACGCGGAAGATTTGAGGCATCCCTCTGCCTATAAAAAGAGAGGTTGAGGCTCTCTGTTTTCTTACTGAATTTTTTGTTGAAGATCCGGTGTCCCGTGAGTGCTCTGCCTCACAAAGGAAGAAGCCTGTGAAAGGTACTTGCACGACTGAGGTACCTTTCGCGCATACTTGCGCGAAAGAAGAAGAAGTATTCCCTGTGCGCCACCCCTTGCGCAACAGGAAGGAAAAGTTGGGCAGCGCACTTGCGCGCCCTTCTTGTGCCCGTGGCAGTAGCACCTGCGTGCTGTTGCACTTGCGCGCCTCGCGGTGTTGCACCTTGCACACCCGAGGCAGTAGCAACCTTGCTCGCCCAAGGCTGGTTGCACCTTGCACCCTGCGCGCCCGTGTAGCCTTGGATCCAAGTGAACCTTGTGCGGCTCTTAAAGAACAGTGGAGTGCATACCTAGTGTGTGTGTGCAAATGGAGTAAGAGGACCCTACGGTTTTGTGTGTGCAAGGAGAACCCGAGACCATACTTGTGTGTGCACCAAGTGAAGACATACACCATTTGTGGGTGCAAAGTGAACAAGAAGGCCGAGGCCATACCTTGTGTGTGTGCAAAATTGAAGAACACACTTTGTGTGTGCATTTGAAGAAGATGTCGTAGCCCTTATGTGGGAAAAGTGAAAGTGGGTGTGTGCTAAGAAAGTGAAGGACCTACGGGTTATGTGTGTGCAAGAAAAGGAGGAAAGCCGTAGGCATTTTTGTGTGCAAAAAGACAAATAGGCCGAACCTTTGTGTGTGTTCAAAATGAAGTGTACACACTAAGAAGAAGAAGTGGAAGACTCTCACACTAAAGTATAACACACTTTTAAGTGTGTAGACAAAAAGAACAAAGAGTGTGAAGGAGGAAGTTGGTGTGTGTGCTTAAGGATTTATTACCCTTTGTGGGTTTATTCCACCAAGAAGAAAGAAAGGGGAGTGCATGCTTACATGCATGCACGTGCGCACGTGAACAAAGCTAAATCAGGCTGTGTGCAATTGAGAAGTCCAAGACTAGGAGATCTTGAAGAATCAGAGTTTCCATGCATTCAGTGCATGAAGTTTAATTGATGTGAGACTGGACCAGACTGAAGTTATAGATATCAGTTGTCTGAGTATTCAGTAGTTGAAGAGAGAAGCCAGATCATCCTTAGAAGAAGGAGATAAATCCTGAGCAAGATGAGAATTCCTGTTCATCACAAGTGAGAAGAGGTATAAAGCAAGGCCAACAGTCTTTATCCCAGAATGCTGAAGATACTTGAAGAAGCTTAAAGTGAAGAAGAGATACTCGTGTGACTCGAGGAGCCAGGAGAAGCCCCCTGTGAGACTCAGGGTGGAAGAAGTTTTCAGTGGGATTCTGGAGCAGGCCAGTGGGACTCTGGTAACACTGTGGGACGTAGTATAATGACCCTCCTGTGGGACTCAGGAGAGATACAGTGGGACTCTGTATCGACCATTGTAATACTAACAGATTATAATGGAAGAAACCATGTTGGGGGGTATAACCAACATGGCAAGGACGTAGGCCTTTGGTGACGAACCTTGTAAATCCTTGTGTCCAGTGCCTTTACATTTACTGCATCATTCAAGGAAAGGCTGAGAGATACAAGAAGAGTGGATCGAGGCCTTAACAAGCAATAGAGGTTTAATTGATAAAGAATCAATTAGTAAAAAGTTTTAAAGGATCAATGATTCACCCCCTCCCCCTCTCAGTGATCACACTGATCCGGGCACTTCAATTGGTATCAGAGGGAAGGTTACCTCTAAAAGATCCAAGGGAGTCTTTATGAAGTGCAGATTTGAGGAAATTAGTGACTAGCCTAAAATGGAGATATCTGCCAAGACTCAGAAAAATAGAAAGAATAAACAGGCCAAGAAGATGAAGAAAGCCTGTCCTAGCTGTGATGAAGTTGACAAAATGAATGATCTTCAAAATGCACTCAAATATCTTCAGAAGACAGTCCCCATGGAAGTGGAAAAGTGTATAGCTACAGGAATCCATGATCTTCAAAAAGAAAAATTACAGCTAGAAGAAGAAGCCAATACAATGGAAGATCAGTTGGCTAAAAGGGTTGGCATAACCAACACTCTCAGAAAGCTGGTGAAGGCTAAAGATGAAATAGTATCTCTTTGCAACGAAAGATATAAAGACACTAGTGAAAAATTTCAAATAATCCTTTCTGAGAAAGAATTATTTAAGACTATGGTCAAAGAAGTTTTCCATGCACTGGAAAAGTTTCACAAAGTGTCAATGATTGTCAGAGATGCTCAACTTGAAGACAAAGTAAACAGGGTGAAGGAGCTTGAAAATTCATTTCAAGAAATGATGAAGGTGCATGAAGACCAGATGAAACAGCTAGATGAAAAATGGGAAGGTAGGCTAAGATTTGTTGAGGATGAGAAGAACTCTCTCAATGTGAAATGCTTAAAACTGGAGGTGATATTGAAAAATCAGCAATCACCCAAAGCTGAAACCTCCCAGTCAGCTGGAAGAAGAAATGTTGCCACTCAAGTGAGCTTTGAGAATGATGATTCTAAAAGAAATACATCCTCTAATGAAAGGGAAACATCTTCTAAAAAGAAGGTACCATCCATACCATCTTGTAATCATGCTTCTAAAATTGTTTCTACTAAAAGTGCAGGATGGAAGAATGAATCCGAACAAGTATAGATGAAGACAGTGAAGAATGAATGCTCTCCTGAAACAACACAACAAGTCAAGAAAAGTACCCAATAATCATAAGGACTGATGAGGTCAAGATTTGTGGGTCAGTGTTGGTGTTGTAATAAGTATGGGCACTATGCAAAGGATTGTTGGTACAATCCACTGAATGTCAAAGCACAAAGGAAGCCCATGCCAAGGGGGAGCAAGCCAGAGGAAAAGAAGCAGCATCCATAGGTCCAAAGACATCTGTTTACTGCAAATAGATTTGGACTACTTGACAACATCTGGGATGATTGCAAAAGTGGTCAAAATGATACATGTCAATCTCCAACTATATCCAGAGCTAAAAAGAATAGAAGATCACTGAACCTGGCTAAAATGGAATCCTTGGGAAGCAAGAAGAAAGTTGAAGATGCTCCCAAGAAGGTTTTGAAAAAGGAAAAGAAGTCCTTGGAGTCTAAATCCAAGAAGGGTGATGCATCTAGAAGGACCACCAAGAAAACATGCTTCTACCGTGGAAAGAAAGGACACACGATGGATCTTTGTGAACAAGCCATGGAACTGAATAGAAGCAGACTGGACTCAAAAAGACAATCAGTCCAGAAGAAGAAGAAGGGATTGATTGAAAATAAGTTTCCTAAGAAAGGTAGCTTAATAGCATCAAAAGAACCATGTGGAACTTCCAGAACTAAGGCCACACTTCCAAGTGACTTACTTGTCATGTGGCCAAATCAGTTGCAACTTGCCAGAGAACTGCAAAGAACTGAAGATAAAGTTCTGGAAATTGCTAAGGAAAAAGGGAAGAAGAATATTTCACATGAAGATCAAGTTCTGTGTGTGAGGTGCAATCAAGCTGGACATACTTGTGATAAATGCATGATATTCATTCCAGCTCAGAAGGGATTCTTCAAAAGAATGAATATTTCACCAGGAGACTCTAGTGTTCAGAAGGCACCTAGAAATAGAGGAGTCACACACAAAGAAGTTGAAGAGGTGTTGAGATCCACACCAGCACTAACATCATTGAAGATCAAATGTGCAAGTGTGAAGAATGGTGAAAATGGGACATCTCGGTTGAGAGAATATTCTCAACCTTTTTGTTCACATTAATGAACCAAGGAGGTTCCATCTTATTCCCTAATCACTTGTATATACATGTTCTAACATTGAAGGTAATTGAATATGATGATCATTCTCATCTGGAGAGTGGTTTGGACAGAATGGAGTGCACCCCTTGAGGGGGAGCCAATCTGAAGAAGATGGGATTCTGAGATTAATACCATCTTGAGAAAAGTGAAGGTATTCCAATCATACTTTCATCCCTTGTTTCTTAATTGAGTTTATCTTGTCAATTAAGGGGGAGTATATATTTAAGACAAATGGATGAAAGGGGGAGCTTTATCTTTGCACCTGAACTTTCTAACGAGTTTTGTGAAGTTGTGCAGGATTTAGCAAATTCATTGTTATATCTGAAAAATTTCAAGCCCCTTGAAGCATGATCTCACATGTATAGTGAATGTTGGACATCATTGAGTACCTTGGTTACATCACTCTTGTTTTCTACACCGGGTTAGCCCAAGTAGACTTAGAGTTGATTTACTAAAGGTTCTTTGCTAAAGAGAACATGTGACATCATCCCTCTCTCAGTGTTTTTCATGAAAATACTTTTCAAAGGGAGGAAGTGATATTTTGAAAAGGAACCAAACCACACCTTTTCATTTGGTTTCCAATAAGGGGGAGAAAAGCCGACATATTTCCCCAGAAATGTGTGGCACAGATATTGACCCATTCATTTCTGTTCTACTGATTGGATTGACAATATGTGCTCTAGTGGTATTGCCAATAAATAAAAAGTGGGAGATTGAAGTACACTATTTCATTTGTTGTAAATGAGGTATGTTGTCGTCAAGGAATGAATAGATGGATGTCCAGGAGCATCAATATGTGAATGAAAAAGGATGTGATGGTGTTGGTGATGAATGGAGAATGGCCATGGTACTAAGATTCATGTCACTTAGGAGATTCACTAAGTGACATAGGAGATGATGGTTGAAACATTCTCTAATATTAGACGATTGTAGAACTGATCTTAATGTTTCAATACTAGTATCAAGATGATACTAAGTTACACCACTTGAAGAATGGATGATGATGGAGCATCATCATTATTACATCTGACGATTGATAAGCTGATCTTTAAATTCATAGAACTTGTATCCTGATGATACAAAGTCACAACAATGTTAGAAGGCCGTGTATTGTATTGACAATGCATGAGGAGTTGAAGATGATCCATACACAAGTTCTAAGTGGATGAAGTGGTTTAATGAAGTCCATGCACTATCACTTAGTGCATGTGAATTTGAAGAAGTTCCAATTTGATCTCTGATTGGATCAATGAAGAACATTGACGATTTATTTGATTTAGGAGATTTGCTTGATGAAGAACCTTGGGAATTCCTTCCTAAGTGATGAATAAATGTTTAAGAATAATTGGAGGAATTATTATGAAGAAGAATGAGGAGTTATTAAGGAAATGAAGAAGAATGGCTTGGAATGAATGGAATTTGGCATATTTCACTTGGGAGTACTTTGTTTTTATACAAAGTATTATTTTGTCCTTTGCCAAAAAATTGGCCAGCCAAGGGCCAGCCATGGGTTCAACCCCAAGGCACATGTGGGCCTAGGCGCCACGCCCATGGGGGATCCCATGGATCAAGCCCAAGGCGATAGGAGTCCACGCGGTGATCAAATCCGAGGGGAAGGGGCGCATAGAGCGCGCCCGCGAGAGGCAGAGTGGGTGCCAGTGGCGCGCCCGCAGGGAGCAGAGGTGGGTGCAAGAGCATGCCCTCTAAGAGAACATGGTGTGGGGCGGAACCGTGGAGGGGTAAGTACAACTGAGTGTTGAGCGGCAAGAGTTATTTGATAAACCACGAGAAAACAGCAGTGCGCTTTGATGTGGGATGCGGAAAAATCTCTAGGAGCGGATCTTGGCTGCACGATTGATCGCGTGCCAGATCTCGGCCGCACATCTAATCCGCCGCGGACCGTTCAGATCCAGGCCGTTGAAGATTATTTGACCACCTGATCCGACGGCTCCCCGTCCGTCTTCAACCTCGAGCTCGCCCAAAGGCCACCCGCGACGTCGCCTGAACCAGAGGCCATCCGACCACCTGATTTTGAGTTTCCGGCCACCTCCGACGAAGCTAAAGGCTCCATCCGGCTCGTCTGTCCCTAAAGAACACATCCATGCAAGAAAGATGCATGCATGCACAGTAGTGGGGAAATTCGGACGTGGTCGAGGCAAACAACATTGCCGAGGCTATGAGGTTTATGCTTTTCATGGATTATCCTTAACCGAAGGCCATGCATGCGTTCTATGTCACATGCCCGTAGAGGAAAAAATAAAGGAAGAGACCTGCGTGGAAATAGAGGAAAGATTCAAGATTTGGAAAGATTTTGAAAAACCGAAAACTTCGGGAATTCGATTTATCCCACACGGAAGATTTGAGGCATCCCTCTGCCTGTGAAAAGAGATGTCAAGGCTCTCTGTTTGCTTGCTGAATTTTTTGTTGAAGATACGGTGTCCCGTGAGTGCTCTGCCTCACGAAGGAAGAAGCCTGTGAAAGGTACTTGCACGGCTGAGGTTCCTTTCGCGCATACTTGCGTGAAAGAAGAAGAAGGATTCCCTGTGCGCCACCTCTTGCGCAATAGGAAGGAAAAGTTGGGCAGCGCACTTGCGCGCCCTTCTTGTGCCCGCAGCAGTAGCACCTGCGCGCTGTTGCACTTGCGCGCCTCGCGGTGTTGCACCTTGCACACCCGAGGCTGTAGCAACCTTGCTCGCCCAAGGATGGTTGCACCTTGCACCCCGTGCGCCCGTGTAGCCTTGGATCCAAGTGAACCTTGCGCGGCTCTTAAAGAACAGTGGAGTGCATACCTAGTGTGTGTGTGTAAATGGAGTAAGAGGACCCTACGGTTTTGTGTGTGCAAGGAGAACCCGAGACCATACTTGTGTGTGAACCAAGTGAAGACATACACCATTTGTGGGTGAAAAGTGAACAAGAAGGCCGAGGCCATACCTTGTGTGTGTGCCAAATTGAAGAACACACTTTGTGTGTGAATTTGAAGAAGAGGTCGTAGCCCTTATGTGGGAAAAGTGAAAGTGGGTGTGTGCTAAGAAAGTGAAGGACCAATGGGTTAAGTGTGTGCAAGAAAAGGAGGAAGGCCGTAGGCATTTTTGTGTGCAAAAAGACAAATAGGCCGAACCTTTGTGTGTGTTCAAAATGAAGTGTACACACTAAGAAGAAGAAGTGGAAGACTCTCACACTAAAGTATAACACACTTTTAAGTGTGTAGACAAAAAGAACAAAGAGTGTGAAGGCGGAAGTTGGTGTGTGTGCTTAAGGAGTTATTACCCTTTGTGGGTTTATTCCACCAAGAAGAAAGAAAGGGGAGTGCATGCTTACATGCATGCACGTGCGCACATGAAAAAAGCTAAATCAGGCTGTGTGCAATTGAGAAGTCCAAGACTAGGAGATCTTGAAGAATCAGAGTTTCCATGCATTCAGTGCATGAAGTTGAATTGATGTGAGACTGGACCAGACTGAAGTTAAAGATATCAGTTGTCTGAGTATTTAGTAGTTAAATAGAGAAGCCAGGTCATCCTTAGAAGAAGGAGATAAATCCTGAGAAAGATTAGAAGACCTATTCATCACAAGTGAGCAGAGGTACAGAGCAAGGCCAGCAGTCTTTATCCCAGACTGCTGAAGATACTTGAAGAAGCTTAAAGTGAAGAAGAGCTACTCGTGTGACTCAAGGAGCCAGGAGAAGCCCCCTGTGAGACTCAGGGTGGAAGAAGTCTTCATTGGGATTCTGGAGCAGGCCAGTGGGACTCCGGTAACACTGTGGGACGCAGTATAAAGACCCTCCTGTGGGACTCAGGAGAGATATAGTGGGACTCTGTATCGACCATTTTAATACTAATAGATTATAATGGAAGAAACCATGTTGGGGGGTATAACCAACAAGGAAAGGACGTAGGCCTTTGGTGCCGAACCTTGTAAATCCTTGTGTCCAGTGCCTTTACATTTACTGCATCATTTGAGGAAAGGCGGAGAGATACAAGAAGAGTGGATCGAGGCCTTGACAAGAAATAGAGGTTTAATTGATAAAGAATCAATTAGTAAAAAAGTTTTAAAGGATCACTGATTCACCCCCTCCCCCTCTCAGTGATCACACTAATCCGGGCACTTCACTATATATCCATAGTTAGAATGGTTACACTACATATTCCATGTGTTACAACTAAGGAGGTATATGTATGACAAATCACATGTTACCAATTGGAAATATCTTGACATCAAGGATGGAGAAACCATTGATGAGTACACAATGAAGATTACAAATTGGTATGATAGGATCCTTCAAGGTGATCAACTTCTTTGGTGAACATTCAGTGGTGGAACGAGCATCTCCAAGAAGGCACATGGGAGCAGGATGCTCATATTTTTTCTGAGTACATTCATCTATTTTAGTAGCCCATGTTTTAGATTTTTAGGAACATAAATTGCCAAGGGGGAGAGAAGGTAATGTATTAGATTTTCTGAATATTATTATTATATATTATATTATTTATTTTTGAGACCTGGATCTAACACAGTGTTCGATTCTAAGGCCCACTTTTCTTAGAAAAAGTGTTTGGAAAATATCAAAATGTTTAATAACACAAACATGTGGTTTTCTTGGAAAAGTGGAATAAATCTTAAACATTACCCTAAATCAGAAATATAAGAGAAAAATCGAGTTCCAAATAATGTATTTACCCAAGGAATGACCTAACATTTCTCAGCATAGGTCATCAGTGAAAAAGTAATTAGGGGTGTGAAATTGAAAAAAAATTAAAAAAAAATTATTTTATTTTTCTTATACTCAGTGACTTGTTATTTTATATTTATATGAATATAGAATTTGTATCAGGGTTGGTCACTAAAACCTAGACACCAATACACTCTTGGAGGAGTGAATTCTTGGTGGATGATAATGGATTAGGATCAGATCAGGGATCGCCACACCATCAGAGTTAGAGGATCTCATCTATGGAAACAACCCAACCTATCTTAGTAATTGATATATCCAAAAACTAGGTAGGGAATTTATTTTAATTTGTTTATTTATACATTGATTATTTTCATGATGAACATGAATCAATCAATGAATAGATTGATTCACGAATCATGCATATTCAGAGAAAAGATTTATTATCAAGGATTTATTTGATCCAGTTTTATAACCCAAATATCTATTCTTGATCGTTGGCCAAGAACTCTTGGCCAATGATGATAAAACTTCTTTCTTGTTCCATCCACCCTCTATTATTTTCTTTTTTCACCATTACATCTCTGTTGTCCAAGATCAATGTTGCCGGGTGGGTCTTAACTTGATCGGACCCTCAGATTTGAGACAAACCGACAATTGAGAATAGATCTCTGTAGATTAGGTCCCAAGGAGCTCGGATATATGATCATTTAGATTTATAGAAATTGGTGGAGTTTTGGTGGTCTGTGGAAGGGTATTCTGGTGCAAACCAGTTGCGACTGTTGGCAGCCCACATGTCGACAGCGAAGCTGCACGTGGTCACTGGTGGTTGAGTCGTTGGTGCATCTGGGATTGGTAGAGGTTGATGTAGTGGGAAACCATGTGAGATGCAGTGGAGAATGTGGTGGGGGATGTGGAGTGGTCCTGGCCAGTGGTCTAGTATGGATGAGGATGACTATGGTAAGATTTAGGGAAATTAGGGTGGGCCCATGTGTGGTCAACTAGGACGATCAACCGTAGTTTTCAACCATAGTGTTGCGGTCTCTCGAGTTTTTACGGGTGCAATGACCACATATCTATTTTGATGGTGGTCGACCGTGGAAGTAGACTGTAGTGGCCAGTCGATATGATTTGTGGAACGATCATGGTGGCAGTTCCATGAGTAGTCAATTCATGTGTTAGTCGGACCTACAACAACAGTCAGTCTGTAGTCCCTAATAGGTTTATGGGCAGCACCGTTCGAATGATCATAAGTCCTAAAAATACTATATGGACAACATTCCATAAGTGGAAACATGAATATGATTTTAATACGGTTTATTAAAGTACAATTATGGGTAAATTATTGGGACTTAAGGCCTTTTCTTTTTCCCAGTTTGGACTAGAATATGGTGAGTTTATTCCCTTGGTCCTTTCCTCGAGGGTACAATGGAACATTACATCCAAATCACTGGATTGTTAACCCCTCTAGTGGAGGAGCCTCAGATTGGGTTTGTGGTTTACCTTTGAATGATTTGAGTATGATCTTATATCATCCATAGTGGAGTTTAGGGAATCAGTGTGACCTATTTGACTAAAACGTTGACCCTCTATCTAGTGGGACACATCTGTTGGGTTTGTAGAACCATTAGCTTCAATCCCATACATGTGTGTTGATATTGATTTGGTTTGTTGTGTCCCCTTGAGGTTCTAGGAGTGACCCTCTTAATGTGTATCATAGTCTTCTTAGACTAATGCATTCTATTTGGGCATGTCCCAAATGAGCTAGACCTCTTCGTTGAGTTTATTTGATGATATCATGAAACGAGGAATGATTTATTTTCGAATGTGTGTTCTTTGAGCAGAATCCTGTGGTTGGCCATTTGTTACGACTTCCTAATGGAATTGTGTATCTCGTGAGTATATCTGGGTTTTTCTTCTTCTTATAACTGTTATCAATTAATACATCTTGTATTGAGTTGACTATACTTGGTTTTTCATGTTTAGTGTTTGGGGGGGGGGGGTGTCCCACTAAGTATTGTTATACTCACCAATGCTTGGGATTTTCCTGCACGTGTCATGTCTAGTATAAACGTTGGGACATTTGATGGTTTTTTAGGAAGACCATGAGTAGGTGGAGCATAGCTAGAGTTTGGAAGACTGAGGTGTTTACAAGGAGCGTACATTTAATGTTGTCCTCTCATTGGAGCCAGTTAGACTTCTACAGTTTTTGTTAGACTTGCATTGAAGAATATTTATGGTGGCTTTTATTTGGCCCTATTTACTTTTCATTTACTTCCTGTTGTACTCTAGTTGTAGGATCTTAGTTGCATTCTTGCATCCTTTTAGTTGTTTAACATTTCATCATTGTGTGGCTTGGATATGTGTGCATGTGTGTAGGTACTTTAGGCTAATCCCTCCCATTTGTGGGAAATTCCTTCTCAGTGCTAGTTATCAGCCCCTGCCCAATCAGAGGTATTCTTGGTGTAGTCATGGAATGGGCCCCTCTGGGAATTGTTCAGAAAATATCATGTGGATGTCTGTGAATTGTCAATATTATTATAAGTACAATCAGCAGGTATCTATTATCACCCTTATTTGATTTATGGGTTTGGGAACCTATATAAAATGTCATTTTGACATAACAAATATTATATGCCCATCTTACTAGCTTAGATTCCAAATTTTAGTGGTTCACTAAAATAAATAGTGGCTTTATTCACCCATCATGTTCTGCTCTCATATGGTCTGTGGCACATGGAAAATTGATGATTTATTAGATTTTAATGTATTACGGAATATCACTATGTTCATTGTGTGCTCTCTAACATCAATATATAGATGATATATAAAATATATTCTTGAGTTGTGCTATTTCATTATCAATTTTTCTTTCCAATTGTGATATGTTCTAGATCCCTTTTCCCCATACAAGCTCCATCTGCAATTTTATCAGTGTTTATTCTTCGATCCTACTTTCCCATGAACTTGTCAATCTGTTTTGGGTTGCTTCTATGGATTTAATTTAAATCACATGGGAAGATCCTAATAATTGGTTATGTGATCCGATCTCATTTAAACCCCAAGATTCTCTATCTTAATTATTTGTGGTTATCATAGAAACTAACCACTCTAAAAAGGGTTTTTACATTAATTATGTCCATTATCTCAAGGTATTAGTGGTGAATTTCATCATAATTATGGAATGATTGAGGTTATATGGAATTCAACTTATGTTGGGTGGATTAAAATTAACAAAAATGATACTTCATTGGGTAATATGGTTCTTTCATGTTATGTTTCAATTTCTAGGAATCCCCATGATAATGCTTTAGGTTATCATTATGGTGGTTGTGGTTTTTATTCCTCTATTTTGGGAGAAATATTGGGTGAAATTGAGGAAATTGAACATTATTCACTTCTTGAATAGGATAAGTATTGGTGGGAATGTGATTCCTCTATTATTTTTCAAGCTATTAGATGATGTTCAGATCATATTTTTTGGAGTTTAACATCTCATTAGAATTTGGGATTTGATTATTCCTTATCTATTTATCATATCATCACTCAAGTCTATAGGGAGGCTAAAAAAAATATATAAAGTGATTATAATATGGGTTCTAATGGAAATAATTTATCTTGGTATAAGCAGGTTCATGATGGTATTTTGTCACTTATTTATAATAACAAATGAAAATTCCACATTTTTTTACTATTTTAGTCTAGAATTTATTTTAATAATTTAAGAGACATTCACTTATGGGAAATGTATCGTCTTGCATTAAAAAATAAAACATAGATATGGTTTAGGGGTGTTTATATTTTTTTATAAAAATATATTTTGAAAGAAATACTCAAACCAAGCCATGTGGTGCTTGAATTTTCATTGGTAATATATTTCAATTTCATTTTTTGGATTTGATGAACTATTATAACAATGGTTTATAAATGTATCTCAAAATTGATTCTGAAAATTAATATTCCTTTCAATGATGTTACTGACTAGGATATAGGTTTTTTGTAGTATATTTATAGTGAAATATTATTTGATGTTAAAATTATTTGATAAAAATCCATTATGTTTTGGTTTGTGTTTTTTAACTAGATTTTAAAACATAAAACTACTTGATTTTATTGGGTCAAGAGGTTTCAATGGTTGGACCAGTTTTATCATGTGTATCATCAATTTTACATTTAATTACTTATAATAGGATTATTTTTAGAGTATTTTTCTATAGGATTAATGGGAAGGTGATCAAGGTAAGGAAAGGATAGTTTCATGTGTGATTGATGAATATTCTAATTTGGGATTTTGTTTGGGATAATAATATATATGAAGTGTAGTACCATTAGTAAAAATAAATTATTTGTGGTTCAATATTTTGGTTGAGGTCACAATGATATATAGGTCTGGTGAAATTATTTTTAATTAAAGTTTTGGGATATGTTTGTGCATTCATGTAGAACATCTATGTTTTACTTAAATTTATGATAAGTAATCACGAGAGTGTAATATGATCATGATAGCCTTGACAGATAGATCTAAGTTTAATGATTCTTGTATTGTCATAATGATTTTAATTTGATAGCAGAAGTATCTATATTTAAAAAATGAGGAATAGTTATAATTGAGTGTTTGGGTTTTATAGGGTCAAATCAAATGTGCGTTTGGTTTATGGAGGTTGAACACACATAGTAAGAGATTCATTGGTTACCATAGTAGTTTAAAATTTACTAATAAAGGAGAATCAGGGTTTTTTTTCATGAAAGAGTTATATTTAGTATTTCATAATGAAAAATTTATTTTTATAATTTTGAACTTAATGAAGTTTTGGTTTCCCATAATTTTAATTGATATGTTTATTTTTATTTTTAAAATATAATATAATAAATTGTGTTTTGGATTTATGTTAGTGTTTAATGTGATATTTTTTGGGGTTTAAGTTTGGTAACAAATAATAAGGAGTGATATAATTAGTGTTTGTTGAGGAAAAATGGAGTTGGTGGTAGCTATAGGACACTAAGTTCCGGATTAGATGACTCTAGGTAACTAATGGATGTCCAGGGTGCATGGTTCCCCTGAATAATTCATTGGGTGTCTAGTTTATTTTCTCAAGTTCCTAATAGAGTAATCAAAAAATCCTTGAGGGTAGACCATATACCTTTTGAGGTTATTCCTTAATGATTTTTTTGAGGATATAAAAATTATACGATAATAATTCCCATATTATATTGTATGGGTATAAGGGTCATAGTATATGGTTTTGTATGATCTAAAAACCTATTCCCCTTGAGTTCCCCATTCCATTGTCTTATATTGTTTCCATATTAGTATACATTGTTTTAGGGAAATTTCTCTAGTTGAATCTAGGGTAGTTAGTATCCTCTTCCCATCTTCACTCTACTTGAGGTGTCGCGACCTCACATTCTCATGTCTAATGGTAAATTATATACATTACACATAGGATTTGATACTAGGCATATCGTTGTTAAACATCATTTACACAATGTAAACATTACATCTCAAAAATAATAACACAATCATGTGAATATAAATATCATTATCTTTGATGAAAAGTTTTATGGGAAGCTTATTTTTCAACAACAATGAATATTTATTCAGAATAGAACCCTATTAGATTCAATTATAGACTTATCAAACATTAAACTAATCTTCATAACCTGGGAAATATATATATAATAATGGGATGAGATCAAATGCTATGTAAAATGAAAAAAGTCATCACTATGTCATAATTATTTGTTTCATAAGAATACGAGAGAATGCCAATAGGATAAATATCTTGTTAAAAAATCATGTTGTAATAAAAGTTTTCAATATAATAAGATGAAATTTAATATCAAATGATCTATCATATTCCATGAAATAAGAGTGTGAGATAATATCTATGATCTATGGAGAATAATAATTGCATATATAAAATAAATATAGAAATAATACTTAAAATAGGATATAATTACATTTTGAACACATCAATTCAGAATTATGATCACAAACTATATTTCAGAGCATATATAACCTCAATTAATCCAACAAACAATATTTATGCGAATAAGTTACTATAATAACATTCACATAAACCTTTATAAGAATAGAATACTAAAATTCAACTCACACAAAGTATTTGTGAGAATAAATAATTATAATTACACTCTTTTATAATGTCTTAGAGAATGTTTCACTAAAATTACACTCACACATAGTCACTTTGATCATATGTTACTTAATTATAGTCATTAATTTCCTTTTTTTAGTAGTGCATACTTCAATTACACTCATACACAATGTCATTATCTCTTGAGATAAAAATTCATAACAAATACATTGAAGTCGGGAAAAATTAAGGAACCAAACTATAAATCACTCATCAAGTGTTGTTCTACAAGGAAACAGTCAATATTTACATCAAAATGGACCAATGAAAATAGAATAGGTTTCATGGAATTTTCATTTGGTTTCACAAAAACTAACATCAAGAATATAATCAATTTCTACCCATATTATAATCATGAAAAAATATTATTTATAAATTTTAATTCATGAGAAATAATTCACAAGGAAAATTTTTTTTGAATTAAAGGGTAAATGGAAGAGAAATAGAAAAAATATTATTTTAAATTTTTAAATATTATCATTATGTAAAAAGTTATAGATCACATTCCAAATTCATTATTGTATAGGAAAATTAATTTTTTTCAATTTTTTTCTAAAATAACATTGAAAGAATATCATAGGGAATGGAAAAAGGTTATAAAAAAATAATATAGAGTGGAAGATAAAATATATGATTTTTAAAGGATGTAAATCCTTTGATAATATTTTGAAAAACCATTATTTAATACCTACAACATATAATGTGTTACAAAATTACCTTTTGAATATAAATGAATGGAAATATGAAATTAATATGAGATAACACATAAAAGTTTCTTCAAATATAATGGAGAGCACATATAGGAATAGAAAATGTCGGTTTGGAAGAAACAAGTTCTTACTTAGAAATTTTGATATTTAATCACAACAATGTTTTGTTTTTAAGAGAATCAAATTTATAATGTCAAGACAATTGAATTAGTTTCCTTCCTAAATTTATGAATATAATATAAAATAAAATATAATTTTATGGTGTAAAACACCAAGAATAGAATAATTAAGTTCATGAATAAATATCATAACGCAAAAAAGTTGTGTTAAGTTATCAGTCTACATTATAGAATAAGAAATATTTTAATAAAAACAACATGAAAGATAAGGTTAGAAATTTAATTTCAAATACCATGAATATGAAGTAATTAATGATATGATATAACTAATAGGAGTTTTATACATCATTTAAAATGAAATTATAATAATTAACAGAACAAGTTTCAAATAAAGGATCTTGAGATAAAATACCATTACCTTTAATCCCACTAACAAAAACATCATGTATCCTTTAATTTCATAAAATCTATCTCAATATTCAATTTTATAACCTTATTTATACCTATAAACTTTTATAAATTTCTATTATAATAATTTATTATAAATATATTAGATTTAATTTAATTTTATCATCATTTATTATTAGTATCCATTATTTTATTAGTTCATGTTTCGTACTGTTTGTGTTGTTTTTTGTTTATATATACATAGTTAATAAATCATATATAACATAGGTATTTTAAAAGAAATTTTATATGGATTAATAATTTTATAATTTCATATCCTATGAATTTTCTTTATGATATATTATGATGAAGTGAGAGATGAGATTGTTTAAATAATTTTTAATGAATGATAAGTGGTCTATAACTAAGTAGCTAAATATAAATATTACGTATCCAAAAAAATTGAAAAAATAGGATTTGAAAGTTAATTTCTAATATAAATAGTATTATTGTCTTATTTTTCATCCAAGATACAAATTTATATCATTGAACTTTTAGGCAGATAAACTGATCCAAACAAGAACAAGCTATAATCTATGGGTGAGTGTGGTTAATAAAGTGTCTCATTTTTTATAATATCATTATAAAAAAATATAATGATATTATTTATATTATTTTTATTGGATTAATATTTTTAAAATATAGTTTCATATAAAATACAAATATAGGATAAAAATGAAATATGTTTCTTTGTGGAGGCGGTAGTACCCATGCACACAAGCAATATATTATAAAATTCTATAGAATTTAAAGAAGGAATGAGTTATTTTATATTTTAATAATTTTTTAAATGTTTTTTTAAATATTATTCATTAAATACTTCATTTTAACTTTCCATGTGACGAGGTTATAGAAAATTGATCTTTTCTCTTATATATGAGGTAGTCGGCACGCAATAGAAGCATCATTTTCATTTTCAAGAGTTTGGGAGGAGGGTATAAATTTTATATGGGATTAGTATAAAAAAATTAATTAAATTATTAATACAAATGTTATCATAATTCATTGGATATGATAGGGTTTATGTGTTAGAATAGGAAAATAATTAGGAGATATTAGTTGGAAAAAATACCTATATCTTGGGGTTTTCTCCCTTGGGTAAAATAGTAAAGATCATTATCATGGTATTTATTAATAGAAAATAAATCTTGGACAGGGTTATACATTTTAAGGTTTGTTTAGTGATTTTACATGAAAATTATTGGAAATGGGTGTAGAAATGTGGTATATGTGATCACTTTTTATAGGTGGAGAAAACAACATATTTATAAACCCCAATTAATATTAAATTGATGGCCCGAATCAATTAAAAAATAAATGGCTCTAAAAGTAGGTAATAATGATTTTTTTGGTAATCTATGGTTGATCAATACACAAACATTCATTTTTGTATACATTTTGAGCATGTTTCAATTTTTTTTACCACTTGATTTTTGTACATTACCATTATTTCTACCATGGTAACCTATTTTTAGCCATATAATTCATATTTAATTAAAAATATAACAAAATAAAACATAAAATTTTTCAATGCTATTAAACTAAAATTATGACTCATATATTAGAATTCAAAATTTTTATTACATAATATCATGTTTTAAATTAAAACATTTAATAAATAGAAAAACACTTTTATCAGATTTTATTGTCTTCACCCTTATGTTTTCTCGATCTTATATTTAATTCATTGCAAATTAAATTTTATATAATATATTTTTATATATTTTTCAAAATAATATCCAATTAATTATGGTAAAATAATTATTTTATTTTAATAAATATTAATTACACTACATTGAGGAAAAAATCCTTTGAATATCACTATTTCAAAGTCATCCGGGCCATTAAGATTAATCATTGTAATGATTCTTTTATTTCTAAAAAGAAAATTTTACATATCAAATAACATGAAATTGATGATATAATACATGAAATAATTTCTCTTATATTTAATTTCTACTATTAATAAAAAATAATTTTTAATAAAAAATAGTAAAAAGAAATTTTAGGGAAAAACATTACCTTAATTTATAATGTGTTAAACATGGGTCATAAATTCAAAAATATATATTTAAAATTATTTATTTTAAATTATAAATATATATTATACCTAAAAAATTTCAATAAATTTTATTTCATTCTTTTATTGTGACAATTTCATAAAATTTATAGTATTTATCAAATATGTATTTTAAACTATTCATATAAAAATCAATTATTTTTGAAACAACTAAAAAATTCACCATATGATAATTTTTACATAATAAATTCAAAAATAACATTCAACTTAAAAATATGAAATTATAAAAATTAGAAATTTA
Source organism: Viscum album (assembly GCA_963277665.1). Classification (NCBI taxonomy): domain Eukaryota; kingdom Viridiplantae; phylum Streptophyta; class Magnoliopsida; order Santalales; family Viscaceae; genus Viscum; species Viscum album. The sequence continues at coordinate 1,283,004,502 of OY728156.1, forward strand.
TATTATAATTAAAATTATATATATAATGAATATTTTACTCATTAAAAACTATTTTTCTAAAACATTAAGTACTATTAATCCATTTGGTATGAACTTCTAGTGGATCACATTTTTTTATTTTCTAGAGGTTTTATTATTATTAAATTTATAAATTAATATTAATATAATATTTCATGATTCATTTTATATTAGTGTTGTATGTGAAAAAAGTTATTGAACACATGAGATTATTCCAATGAATAATATGTAGTAAAATCATGGGGTGTTACATTCTACCACTTAAATACATTACCTCACGACTATTTTTTATACTGATAAATAATGAATGAAACTGAAAGATATATATGAAAATAAATATATATTTTATAATATGATATCATCCTCACAATCTTATATACTTGGAGACTCAAAATTTCTTATATAAAAGGAATTAATTTATATTTTCATTCACCTAATTTTTTTATTAAATATTCTCCCTTTGTTGGATATGGATGTATCTTTATGAAAAAACTTTCCCATTATAGTTTTTATGATCCTATTTTCGACCAAATTTTAAATCTAAAATGGTTATGATAGCAGCTGATGAAATTAGATTAGAAGAGTATATGAATATAAAAAATCAGTCTTAAGATATATTCTCTAATGAAATATTAATTTCATCATATGATACATTTAGTTGAATAGTTATATAATTAATTCAACCTCTCACTATATCTGTTTAACATAGGTCTTCCATGGTTATTTTCTTATTAGGATTTGTAACCAAACTATCTATATGGTACATAATAAAGCTCTATTTAAATATTTCATAATGGTTTTCAAAGAGAGTGTGAATTAACTAAATTGAATCCTATAGGAGTTCATAACTAAATGTTAAGTATTAGAAGAACTCATAATGTAAAAAGTGATGATTTAGTTGATACTAAAACTTCCATTTTAGGTTGAATACCCATATATGTTTCTCTTTTATATCCACATCCACCTTCCTGTATTGAGATAGAGATATAATTACCTGGAAAACCCCTTGAAAATATTATTACGAATATTAAAATATTTTATCCTATAGATATAATTATTCCATAGAATTATATATAGGGGTGTGAATTTTTTTTTCATATCATATTACCCAAATTTAAGTAAAATTATCCTAAAAATTATTATACCCTTCACTAATACAAACGTGGCACCCAACCCCATAGACCCTATTCAGGTACAAAAAACACAGACATTGAACACATTGTTTGATGAATTTTAACATTATACAATATATAAAATCATTATTTTGCATTACTTACACATATTAAGCATTAAACATCACAAGTAATCATAAACTACCATAAAATGAATGTTTATTTCCCTTATGGACTTGTTATATGAGAATCATATTTTACAACACTAATAAATAATTATCCCCCTAAAATCCAACTAGAATCTCTTCTAGGAATCTCATATGTAATACACATCTTACAACCTGGTGAGAATAAACATAATAAAGGAGTGAGAGCAAATGAACTATAGGTGAAAAAACCCATAAGCATGACATCAAGGTTTAGTTCATAATTCTAAAACCCTGTATCATCAATTGATGTAATTTACAATGGTAAAATGAATTTTACTATTAGTGAATATTTTTTTGATATCCAATTCTTGAAATTGAAATTCAAGATATTAGAGAGTCAAAGACATTATATTTTTGATGAGTTTTGATGGTTGAGTGGTAGCTTAGTGCTTGAGATATCAATATAAGAGGGATCAATGTTGTTTGGGGATCTGTAGCAGAACATGAAATCTAGTATAACCCTAATAGATATCTAATGGGTTTAGAAGTATTCCATAATCCCTACCAAACTCATAGGCCTACAAGTGGCTTAGGATCAGGTAGTCGGTGGTGTTATAAGATCATTAGCAGGACTGGTTCTGGGGTAATTTTAGGAAGTGAATTATAATATTTCTGGGGCCATAGACCCAAATTTTTACCTTGATTGGGGGCTATGAAATGTGTATTTATCAGATTAATTCTCTCCCATATGTCTTCCCTTTGATCTATTTCATCCATGTATGGTTTCAGGTGTTTTACGATGACAAGTCATTGTACGATCATCCATTTCCATTCTTTTTGGGATCCTCTATAATCTTCTCTCATAATCCACTCATTTATATTTAGTTTCTAGTGATTATTTCACCATATCATTTTGAAATTTTCTAACCATGGTATATATTTTAATCTAAATTTCAAGAGGGTTTCCCAAGACAATATATATATTCTATTGGAAGTGGTTTCAGTCATGGTATGTTTCTCATATAATTTAATTAATAATTTAAATTTAGATTATTTAAATTTACTATTGAATTTGTTTTTGGTGATAGGGACATCAACAATAATAGTTCCAGGGGTGTGTTATGAAGCTTTTGTGGGTGATTGGTTTTTGTTTTAGTGTGATTGCATTTCTCATTGAGTTTTCCATTGATTATTCTAGATTCAGTTAAATTAAACTATTAATTATAAATTTTAATAATTAATAATCTATGTCATTTAGCATGTGTCATTTCCAATGATTTAACTCCCCAAAACTAACATCATATTTTCATTATGAATAATAATTTAATAATTGGATGAAATTTTGGGGTTTATATAAAATATTTCACTTTTAGGTAAATAGTGAAAAATATTTTTCTTTCAAATAACATGAATTTTATGAAATTGTTTGTATACAAGTTTGAATTGAAAATTATTAAAAAAATTATAATATAAAATTTAAATTATATATGCAATTCATTATACTTTATGAATAATTACATTGTTATTGTTTTGGTGGTGGCGGTATCCTGAGAATAACCAAGGATTTGGGAGGGTAAAACTATGATATAGAGCTCTGATTTCAAATTAGAGGATTTATATAGCATGGAGTTGTAGTAAATTCTATAAAGGGTTTCACTATGATGTGGAGATATTGGATGTTGTGCAAATTTGTAGTGTAGGTATTTTTAGAGGATAATCCATCTTTAGCATAACAACATCTTGGAAAATGGTCGTGGGATTTCCTTTTTTGTTCTACGGAATAGAGGTGTTAGATACATAATAGGGGATTATAATTTGGGTTTTTTTATTATTCCAAATTCATAATACCTATTACATGGTCACTTTTCAATGGTGTGGAGTCCTAATGGGGTGAGTTCTGAGGTACTATTGTTTTCATGGGAACTGCATCATGGAGCAAGGCTACAACATAATTTTTTTCCTAGATAACATGTTCTTTATTGTGGTAGTTTAGTTTTCACAATAATACCTTACTTGTTTTTGTTATATTTGAGGTAGGGAGATCATCATGTTTCATAGATGTGACTTTGACCATTAGGGCTTCAGTGTGGTCCCTACCATTAGTGTCATAGTATTACTTTTTTTCAATAGTTATATAGTGTGGTGTTTGATGATACTCCAGGGAGTTATATTTTATAAAATACATAAAAAAACCGAAAACCCCTATATATATATCATTATTCTACACATTATCTCAGTTACTAGGAGATACAATTGCATCCCTTGGATTTATTTCATCCCCTTATATTTCTTTTAACCTCGATTATGGGAGATCTCTCTTTAGTGGTTTGAGATGAGTTCCCCTAATTACTTCTTCCTTTAGATTCATTTTTTATCTGAAAAAAGAATGATATTAATGAATGTAATGGATCATTGGTGTTTTAAAAAGGGAATGATCTGAAATGTTTTGTTCATGGTTGATCGCTATGGGTTCCTTAATTTTCTTTAATGGTGGTTAACTCCATCTTGTTACAATATTAGGAAGTGGTTTTGAAAGATTCATCTAGTGTAGGGCATCCTTTGTTTGTATTCTAGTAGTTTCATATTGGATAATTTATGATTTTTTCTCTTTTTTGAAGATGTATGTCACCATAATTAAAAATATAATTTATTTCATAATATTAAAAAGAAGGGGGAGTGAGAATGAATGGAATATTTTTCCACTTTTGATATTGTTTATACTAAAATTATGGATTCTAGATGTCTTATTGAAACTAGTGGCTTTAAGGGGATGTGTTTTTTCTGTAGTGGATATGATTTTAGAACCCTTATTTTGTGATCCTTTGATACCAATTTCATTATAATTGATTATCAGAGTATATCTAACTAATAAATTGGTTTCCCATGGTAATTCTTGTCTGTGTGAAAATCCCCTAGAAAATTGAAACAAAAGTGATTAAAATACCTTCCTAAATTTGAAATGAAATATATAAAATGTGGTTGTGGTGTGTAGATTTGATGTGTGGTTGTGATGTGTACTAGTGTTGTGTGGGTTATTTGAAATAGAAAGGTTTTCTAATGTGGAAGTTGTAATGGGGAGTGTTTTTAATCGACATTTGTGATCATATGTGGTTGTGATATATGGTGGTTTTGATTAGATGTGGTTGTGGTGCATGGATGTAACACACCAAGATTTTATGAAATATATATTTTCAAAATAATTTAATATTTTTGTTATTTTCCATTACACACAATACAATAAATATCTTTATTTTCATGAAACATGGAGTTTTTATTTCCTTACACAGAACACAGAACATAGATTTCATTGCATGTAACACTATGTTTAAATGAAAGTGGTCATATTGTTAAAATTTTATTCTGATATTTCCCAAATTTCCCTTGTAATTATGGAATCCTTTCTTTTTAATACATAACTTTTTATTACATTTTACATATAGAGGATCCTTAAAGTCTAGTGTCTTCGAAAACAAGAACAATAAAACATGAATACAACATAAAACATTCTTCTAATCCTATGGTATTGCTTCATCATAAGTTCATCCTAAGTATAATTACTACATATCATAACCTAGATACATACATTGAAAGGAAAGGGTGAGCAGAAGGCCCAGTAAGGGTAAAAAAGGGAATTAGTTTACTTGTGATATCAATACGAACTTGACAAAAACATACAGTTAAGAGAAATGAAAGAATAGACATATCATAATGAAAATAACTTGAATCATAACTTGAATATGTGGCTACAAAATTTCATTTAGACATTCATGAACATATCACCAAGGTCTATCCAAAAGTGTCATAAAAATTACCAAGGTATCATAATACTTTTCATCTCTAGAGATTAATTCATTACCAAATTCATTAGAGGGATATCATGGCACACTTATAATATGTATTTAATTTAATTTTAGCCACATAGATTATAATAAAAAAATTCATAAATAACCCATATAGAATAAAATAAATCGTTTTCATCTCAAAATCGGGACGTTTTAAAATATCTTAAAAATAAGATCATTATGTCATTTATAACCCATGAAAAGGGATTGAGGGTTATATGTATGTCAATTAAAAAATAAAATTTATTTTATTTATATATTTATTTACACCCATATAAACTAAATAGGTCTGCGTATTCACATAAATAAACAATATAATTTCTTGAGAGAAAGATATATAAATTTTGAGACGAAATTTCTACTGCATAATGGCTATATAACATGGTTTTAGAAAACATTGAAAAGAGAGGGGACAAGGGTCACCCACTCATAAATAATTCATAATAATGTATGGGTATTATATAAGATCATGGTGTGGATATTTTAATGACATTTCACATGAAAAGGAAACATGAAAGAAAAGAGAAGATGTGATTTCTTTTACAAGAAATTCGGCTACCTAACGACGTCACTTAAAAATTAAGAAAAAAAATTGATGAGAGCGGAAAGGGTCTATCAACAATTATAAATTAAATGGATAGAAATGATAACATATAAGAATGTAACCTCAATATAAAGAGATGGAAACTAGAAGACACAACATAAAGGAAGAAATGACTTAAAAGAGGAGGGTGAAAGGATCCCTTACCTTAAAGAGTAACTTCGAAAGCTTGATGGTAAGGACCTTGGTAGGCTAAAGGGAACCTTGGGAGGACTCCATGGGAGGTAAAGAGACCAGAAATTCGTTGAGTAGGATTTTGGAATGAAATAAATGAGGGAATGGCTCGGTATTTATAGGCGATGCGAGGGAACAAATCATTAATTTCTAGGTACACATCATCGGTGGTTTTGAAAAAACCTTGGGCTTGCCCATGGTATTTTCCCATGGTATTTTCCACTTGGGACCCCTCATAGAATATCTCACTATTCAAAAGTAGAACAAAAATATTACATAATTATTACATCATTAAAGATGTCATTAAACACCAGAAACTCAAAACTGTATTTTCACTATTCACCAAAAATTCAACATTCTCAGAAAAATCCCCAAAAATAACCTTCACCTAATATCGATGCTCTGAATTAAAAAATGAATACCATTTAATAAAAATTATTTTCTAAATATTTTTAAATAAAAACACTATTCACCCGAAAAAACTAATACTTAACTAATAATTTATGAAACAGTTATTTTCCTATTTTATTAAATCACATTACTTAATATAGGTGCCCAAAATATATTAATAATTTCTTAAGTGAGGTTACTCAATCCATTTGGCACATTACTATTCATAAGTGTAAAATCACTATTCATAATTTACTGTTCACCAAAAATTATGTTGATCTTATTAGTCTCTAAATTTCTTTCTGAATAAAATTGTAGAAGACCATTTTTTAAAAATAATTACACATTATTAATTATTTAAGGTTTACATAAATATTTTAAAATATCATTTATTTTCAAAAATCATCAATAATATACATCCTATATTTATTAGGACATTTGAAAATTCACAAACTTCATCGTAAGAATATATCACATTTTTTATTTTATATCAAAGGATTACATAAGGCAGCTAAGGTATCGTTACATAGTCCCTTACAACACCAGCATAGGACCTAAGTGTAAGGTGTACTAAGGTGATAGAATCTTGGGGTGGCTCGACCAACATTTCCAGAGTGGTGATTTCTATCAGCTTAAACTTTTCCCAAAGGCAATTCCGTTCCAGCTTCACACGATGAAGTTCAGCTTGGGTTTGGTCTAGAGCAAGGCCCAGTGGTGCTACTGCCTTCCCAAGTTCCGTCATATGGGCGTCGAATGGACCGAGCCTACTGGATGAGGCCATCAAAAATTTTCTGTATTAATTAACCAAGATCACTTGTATTTATAAAAAAAATTGTAACGTTTATAGTTTATCTTCCAATGGTCCTATTGACCAATGGTCATATAACAGTTGAAACCCAATGGCGTCATTTAATTATACTCACTTCATTAATTAATGAATATAGTTTTGCTGATTATAAAATAAAATAACACACAAAATTTTGGAAACAATTATTAATAAAAAGTTCAAGTCGTCAGATTCATCCCCCCTTAAGTAATTTCATCCCCAAAATTTTAACTTGTACCCTCTGAAGAGAAAAGGCGTGGGTACTTCTACCTCATAGACTCCTCTGGTTCCCACGTGACTTCTTCAAATTTGTGGTTTCTCCACAACACCTTAACAAGGTGCATAGTCTTATTGCGTATAACCTTGTCTCTATGATCCAAGATCTCCATCGGATGCTCCTCATAAGAGAGGTCATGTTCCAATTGTACAACCTATGGGTTTAGTACATGTGAAGGGTCAGGTATGTACTTCCTCAAGAGGGATATGTGGAAGACATCATGAACATGTGGTAGATTTAGAGGAAGTACGAGCTGATCGGCCACTTCTCCCACACGATCAAGGATTTCATAGGGGCCAATGTACATAAGGCTGAGCTTCCATTTATTTCCAAACCTCATGACTCTATTCCAAGGTGAAATTTGAAGGAAGACCTTTTCACCAACATCAAACTCTATGACCCTTCAATGGTTGTCGGCATAGCGTTTTTTCCGACTCTGAGTAGCCCTAATGTGTTGTTGGATGGAATGGAATTTTTCTGTCATCTCTTGCAAAAGATCAAGACCAAGAAGCTTCATCTCACCAACTTCATCCCAATAAGTAGGAGTTCTACATCGCTTCCCATATAGAGCTTCATAGGGCACCATTTGAATGTGCGAGTGGAAGCTAAGAGAACTCATCTAAAGGGAGATGTTGATCCCATCCACCCTTAAATTCCATTGACCATATTCTTAGCATTTCATCAAGTGTTTGAATAGTCCTTTCAAATTGGACATTAGTTTGGGAGTGATAGGCCATACTAAAATTCAATTCAGTGCTGAGAGAATGTTGAAGACTTCTCCAGAATTTTGATGTGAAACTTGGATCACAATCAGATATGACAGAAAGTGGAACACCATGCAGCCTTACCACTTCCTTCACGTAAATCCTGACAAGTTGATCAAGAGAGAAATCTTCTATAATGGGGATAAAATGGTCAGTCTTGGTGAGACGTTCCACAATAACCCATATCACATTGTTTCCTTTGGAAGTTCTCAGAAGACCAGTGATGAAGTCTATAGTGATATTGTCCCACTTCCGTGCTGGTATGGGTAGTGGTTACAATACCCCTTTAGGAAGTTGTCACTTTTCCTTCACTTTCTGACATAATAGGCACCTTGAAGTGTAGTCAGCAATCTCCCTTTTCATATTATCCCACCAATAATGATCACAAAGGTCCCTATACATTTTTTTGATTCTAGGATGTATAGAGAAAGTAGAGCTATGAGCTTCATCCATCAGCTCCTTCTTTATTTCTGGAATATATGGAACACATAGTCTTGTACAAAATTTTAGTACACCATCTTGATCAATATTGAACTTAGGAAACATCCCATCCTTTATAGCCTCAAACTTATTCTGTAACAATGGATCTCCTTTTTGAGCTTTCTTGATCTTCTCTAGTAATGAAGGTTGATAAATCATTTGGGTTAGGGTTTATGATGTTCCTTCCCTTATAATTCCCAAGTTCGAATTTACTAGGTCATTGATCAAAGGATCTCTTGGAATTCTCATCATGGAAAGCAACACTGGGTCTTTCCTGCTTAATGCATCATCAACTTTGTTTGCTCTTCCAGGATGATAATGAATTGAACAATAATAGTCTTTGATAAGTTCCAACCATCACCTTTATCTCATGTTCAATTCCTTTTGTGTAAAAATATACTTAAAACATTGATGGTCTATGTATATATCACATTTATCCCTGTAATGATAGTGCCTCTATATCTTTAGAGCAAAAACGACCGCAGCCAGCTCCAGGTCATGCATAGGATAATTCTACTCATGAGTCTTCAACTGTCGAGATGCATAAGCAATGACCTTGTCATTTTGAGTGAGGACACACCCAAGACCATTCAGAGATGCATCACTAAAAATAATTAATCCTTCTCCACTTGAGGGAAGAGTTAACATAGGTGCAGTAACCAAACTCTTCTTTAGCTCTTGGAAACTTTCCTCACACTCCTTTTCCAGATGGACTTGACCCCTTTTCGAGTTAACATGGTTAATGGATTAGAAAGCCATGAAAAGTTTTTCAAAAACCCTCTATAATATCCTGGAAATCCATGAAAACTATGAATCTCTATTATTTTTGTAGGTTGAGGCCACTCCTCTACAACTTTTGTCATTGCAAGGTTAACTGTGATTCCTTCATTTGTTACAATGTGCCCCAATAAAGCCACTTGTGGTAACCAAAATTCACCTTTACTCAACCTTCCAAAAAGACTCTCCTTCCATAGAGTTTTCAAAATTACCCTAATATGATCCTCATGATTCCCATGTATTTTAAAATATATCATAATATCATCAATAAAAATAACCACAAATTTATCAAGGTAGTCCTTAAAGACTCTATTCATAAAATCCATAAAAATAAAAGGTGCATTAGTAAGTCTGAAGGTCATAACAACTAACTCATAATGCTCATATCTTGATTAGAAGGTAGTTTTTAGAATATCTTCTTTCTTCACCCTCAATTGATGATAAACAGATCAAAGATCAATCTTAGAGAAGAAATAAGCCCCACAAAGTTTGTCAAATAAGTCATCAATTCTTGAAAGAGGGTATTTTTTCTTCACTGTGATCCCATTCAATTCTCTATAATCAATGCATAGCCACATTGATACAACCTTCTTTTTCACAAATAGAACTGGTTCTCCCCAAGGAGACACACTCGATTGAATAAACCATTACTCCAAAAGATCATGGAGTTGTTTCTTTAATTCCTCCAGATCCACATTTTCCATCATATATGGGGTCTTTGATATCCGATGAGATCCAGGTATGAGTTCAATGGAGAAATCTACCTCCCTTTCTAGGGGAGGTCCATGCTGTAATGCCCTGAACACAGTTACCCAGAGTCGGTGCATTATTACATAACATTGTCTTGATCACAAAAGATCAATTCTCGAAAGGCTGATTAGTTAAGTAGCTTTGGAATCACTAGATACATTCATAAGTATTACATTACATCATAAAATGAAAACTACAAAAACATCTTATCTACACACTCATATCCCCTTATAATATCCCTGTAGGTCATTCATAAAATACTTCTTCACATCCTGGGAAAAAATAAAACATAGAAAGGGGTGAGCTCAGATTCTCAGTAAGGATAACAATATAGCGGAAACTTTCATAAATAAGAATAAAAATTTAAGGCAATGTATAACTAAAACAAAAGCCTTTTAAACATGAACTTCAGCATAATATGGAAAATATAAAATTAAATAATTCCATTTATTATTCACATGGATATTCTACTAATCGAATAATCACATTCAATATCAATAACCACTTTCATAATAATGGAATGCATAATTCCAGACTATCATAACCACATAGTCAAGGCCTTGTGCCTAGACTACAAATAATATTTTGTCAATGCCTTGTTCCAAGATACTAGTTTGTCTTATGAGATCTAATGAGGCATTGAAGAGCTATAGCAGGCTCCACCCATCACTTATTAAGTCGAATGCATTCCTCATATGAACAGGTTTAAACATAACATAAACATTCGTATTAAAACTAGCATACAAAATGTCAATACTTTCTCCATAAACCATGAGTTGTATAAAAATAACACATCCACAGTCAAACATATCACAAAAAAATCAATACTATATGAATGTTTTGTATCATAATAAATCAACTTCAAATAATCTTAAAATCAATCAAAGGATGTTGACATAGATGAAATCAAAACTATTTGAGAGAAATATCTCTTTTTTGAAATCATTTAAAAGTCACATTATTATAAAATAAAACCTTTACTTTTAAAATATTATTATAAGATTTTAAGGAAATTTTAAAAGATTTTATAACGGTGGAAAATAGACGCACCCGCCATATAAGTTAAAAAAAGACATTCTTACCTTAATTTTGTCAAAAAGGTTAAGAAGGACCTTGTTTGGAAAACTACGGAAAGATTCCTTTATAAACATCTTATAAAAAGTCAAAGAGGGTATAAATTACATTAACCCATAGTCTATAAAATATTAATAATGATTCAAAATACATTTTTAAGAAACATGAATGTGGATGATAAAGAGACCTCAATAGATAATTACGTATAAACAACCTCAAATAATGAAGAGATTGTGAAATAAACCCTTACCTTGAACCTTTCCTTAGTCGATGGTATGTTAAACTCCTGTATAATAGTTAAAAAATTGTTATTAAATTAAACAAGAATCATATACATTAATATTATATCATATATTATCTTTTAACATTTCTTTGTTAATAATATCTTAGTATTATCATCGTTTAGGGTGTTAAAGGATTCGTTTTCATTTATATTATTTGTTATGTGAGACATATTTGTTATGGATGGAATGTATATTATTCATATAAAGAATTATATCATGTCTCTAGAAATTAGTTTTAATCATCAAATCAAATTTAGTCATGAATGGATTCGATGGGGAATGAATCTCATTGCATTCGTGGAGACGGTAGTCTTTACGTACGTATGAACGCTACTTCCATTTAATTTTTCATTTTAAAAGGAATAAAAACAATATGATACATAGGTATATTATTATTCCAGTATAATATAATATCTTTTATATGTTACTTATGTTCATTAACACCATCTTTTATACATTCCATGTATGGTATGAACAAGTCATATCACTTTGAGGGGGCGGTAGTCCGCATTTACTCAAATGAAATTATTGTATATATATACAAGATGAAACAAATAATGGTATGATATAAAATATAATTAAATAAGCTTATATATAAAATAAATATCATAAATATCATATTTAATTACATTTCCATCATAATTGTCACCATGAGAGGTGGTAGGAGATAATTGAACAATCATCGTTTCGTGAGGCGTTTGGTTGCCATCCACAGAAACATTATCTTCTTCACCCATTAGATGGAAGTGTGTATAAGTGTAGTTAGAATACATATCATAAAAATATCCTAGTATATTGATTATAATGGTGTTGTTACAAAATAAAATAATAAAAAGAGTTTATGTGTTGGAGAAGTAAAATAAAAGAAAAGAAGCTAAGAGAAATCATTACCCTTAATTTGGGTAACTCCCTTTGGTTAGAACCAAAAAAGACTCTCGAAGTGCCATATACCTAAGGTAAGGCTTCTATGATGAGGATAGGGATGTAGGGTGCTTAATTGGGTAGAGTTTGGATGATCCAAAAGGCTTTATAGGTGTGGGGAATTGGTTAGAAGTTGTGTCCTTTTATAAGGGGGAGGATGGGCTCTTTAGGAAGGATTGAAAATATTATTTTATTAAATAATGATATTCATTTTTTAAAGGTCCAAAAAACATTAAAGATGAATATAATATTCCTCATGATCGAAATTAAATCATCCAATAATAATTGGTCAGGTTTTGGGTATTATTTAAGTCTTTATAATCTTATTTATTTAAATCATTTAATAATGAGGTAAACACTACATCATTAGTGTGTCATAAATGATATAGTATATTAGATGTATAAAAATTATAAAAAAAATACTATGATGTAGGAAATATTTTTAGATTTATAATGAATATTTATAGTTGAAAATATAACATATATAACCCTATGTAAAAATTGTTTTTCTAAAAGATATATGCTTATGTCATTTTTGTGTTTACTTTATCTTAATTAATATAAAGTGTCATTATCAATTACAAGTGGCTCCATGGGGTCCCAAAATTGACCCAAATATTTCCATGATCGGACATGTATCAACCAATAGGGTTAGGACATGTTTTAGGGTAATTTAGTGTTACTATAATATTGTTTTTTACCCTTATTTACCAAATTTACCCTTTAACCATGGTAAATAAAATATTTACCAAAGTAATTATTCAAAATGTCTAAAAATAAATGTTACCTATTTACACAATTTATACCTCTTGATTCTAAATATGGAATCAATTTTTCATAATTCAAAACATATAAGTGGCATAAATTAATTTAAAATTAATTCCAGTAGTCAAAAAAAAGCGTGTTTTTATGAAATAATAACTATCAAAAGATTGACACTTGTTTATGTCCGGTGTAAATGTGAAATTATGTCCAATGAACAACATTGCATTAAATGGTAAAAATATATTATAAAAAAACTTTTAAACCACTCAAATTAATAATTTATCACTATTAATTATTTCTATTAAAAAGTTGTTTTAAATAAAAATTTAGTAATTTTCACTATTCATCAAAATATGAAAGTTTTCAGAAAAATACCAAAATTTCACCCTAGGATAATTTCGATATTCCGAATCCAAAAATGAAGGCCATTTTTAAAGATAAAATTTATAAAATTTTAAAAAGTGGTTATTACTATTCATAATGACTAGTTTGATTGCTCAGGGTGTGTTAGAATCTCGATGTTACGTACAATGCAAGCTATTGCATTATTCATAGGGAAACGTACCGTAGAAGCTTGTGGTGTTACATTATTCCCTCCTTCAAATAATTTATTTCTCGAAATTTCTAGAATATTACTGCATAAAAAGGCTCGAGTGATTCTGCATTATAAGTTCCTCTGGTTCTCACGTTTCCTCTTCTATTTTATGTTTTCTCCATAGACCTTTTACCAGACGAGTCGTATGGTTTCTCAGCACTTGTTATTTTGTACCAAGAATCCTGACAGGCTCTTCGCAATAAGATAGATCAGGTTCTAGTTCTACTTCTTCAAAAGTTATTGCATGCGTTGGGTCAGACATTTATTTTATTAACAGTGATACATGGAACACATCGTGAACATCCGAGAGACTTGGTGGCATTTCCAAACGATAAGCTATAACCCCAATTCGTTCTAGAATTTCGAAAGGTTATATGTACCTAGGACTCAATTTAACATTCTTACCGAAACGTATAACTTCATTCAATGGAGATAACATTAAGAAAACATGATACCCTACCTGAAATTCCAAATCCTCTCTTCGGTTGTCGGTATAGCTCTTCTGCCTACTTTGAGCTGCTTTGATGTGGTTTTGGATTACCTTCACATTTTCCATCATTTCCTCCACCAGTTCTAGCCCTACAAGTTTTTTTTCACCAAAATCATCCCAACAGGTTGGTGTGCAACATCTTTTTCTGTATAACGCTTCGTATGGTACCATCTGAATACTTTAATGGAAGCTATTGTTATAGGAAAATTTCACCAAAGGTAAATATTGATCCCATATACCCGGAAAGTTAAGTGAGCATGATCTCAAAATGTCTTCTAAGTTTGGAATAGTTTGTTCTGATTGTCCATCTGTTTGAGGGTGGTAGGAAGTGTTCAAATGAAGTTCATTATCCAGGGCTTTTTGAAGACTTTTCCAAAAACATGATATAAAATGGGGATCACGATCTGAAACAACTGATATGGGTACTCCATGAAGCCTCACAACTTCATTAATGTATATTCTTTCTAGACGTTCATGTGGTAAATCTTCCCTTATAGCATGAAAACGTGCTGACTTGGTAAGACGATCAACAATGACCCATATTACATCATTAGTTCTAGGAGTCTTTGGTAGTCCCATGAAAAAGTCCATCGTGATATTATCCCATTTCCACTCAAGTATGTAAAGAGGTTGCACGACTCTTCCAAGCTGTTGCCTTCCAGCTTTCACTTGTTGATATACCATACATCTTGACACTAAATCATCAATCTCTCTCTCCATGGTGTCCCACGAAAAATTTGCCTTCAAATCTCTATACATGGTGCTCCCAGGGTGTATAGAGAAATTGGAACTATGAGCTTCATCCAACAATTCTATTTTTAAATTAGGTATATCGGGAACACAAATTCTCTTCCCAAATTTCAAAATTCTATCTTCATACACAAAGCCACTCAATCTTCCATCATTCACAGCTTTAATATTCTTTTTAAAATCTTAATCATTGGCCTGAGAACTCTTTATCATTTCTAGTAAAGATGGTTTGGCAACAACTTGAAAAAGTTTTGATGTTTCACCTTCTATGGTGATTCCCATATCCATCTTTACCAGATCCATGAAAATAAGATCCCTTTCAAATCTCATCTTGTACAAAAATCCATGATATTTTCTACTCAAAGAATCTGCCACCTTATTTTCCTTCCCCGGGTGGTAATGTATCGTGCAATCATAATCCTTGAGTAGTTCAAGCCATCTCCTTTGCCTCATATTGAGTTCTTTTTGTGAGAAAATATACTTCAAAATCTTGTGATTGGTATAAATCTCACATTTTCCACCATAGAGGTTGTGTCTCCATATCTTCAAAGAAAAGATCAAAGATTCTAACTCAAAATCATGAGTAGGATAGTTTTGCTCATGAATTTTCAGTTGTCGTGATGCATAAGAAATAACCCTATCATTCTGTATAGGGACACAACGAAGTCCTTTCTTTGATACATCACTACAAATAATGAACCCATCATTCCCCGATGGTAGAGTCAATATAATAGAATTGAAAAATATTCTCTTCATTTCTTCAAAACATTATTCACACTCTTTTTTCCAAACAAATTTAACCCCTTTACATTTGAGCTTCATTAATGGGTTATCCAATCGGGAAAAATTATAAACGAAATGCCGATAATAAACTGTTAAACCAATAAAACGGCATACCTCAGTTATACTCATTGGGGCAGGCCATTCTTGGATTACCTTGGTCTTAGAAGGATCAACAGAGATTTCATAATTAGAGACAATATGGCCAAGAAAAGAAATCTCCTGAATCCAGAATTCACACTTTCTAAACATCCCATATAATTCATGTCTTCTCAGAGTCTTCCAGATAATGCGCAAGTTATTTTCACGATCTTTATAGCTTTTGGAGTATACCAAGATATCATATACCAACACAAAATCATCAAGATATTCCTTACAAACTCAATTAATTAGATCCATGAATAAAGAGGGTGCATTAGTCAATCCAAAAGGCATTACTGTAAACTCGTAATGCCCATACCAAGTTCGAGATGATGTCTTTGGAATGTCTGCCTTCTTCACACAAACTGATGGTATCCGGATCAAAGTTCAATCTTTGAAAATTATTTATCTCCATGAAGTTACTCAAATAAGTCATCAATGTGAGGTAGGAGATACTTGTTATTTATTTTTATAGCATTGATTTCCCTGTAGTTCATACATAACCTCATAGATCCATCTTTCTTCTTAACAAAAAGGACAGGGGCTCCCCATGGAGAAACACTGGGGAAAATAAATCCCTTATTACTAAATTCCTCTAGTTGTTTATTTAGTTCAACTAATTCCATAGTGTCCATTCTATAAGGGTTCTTCGATATAAACCTTGATCTAGGAATTAAATCAATGGAAAACTCAATTTCTCATTCTGGAGGATGTCCAGGTAAATCCTCTGGAAAAAAATCAATGTATTCTCTCACAATAGGTATATACTCTATTTGATCATTCCTTTCCTTACCCATAATCATTTCATTCTATTCCTCCCCAATAATTGAATTTAGTTTAGCTAATGGGGGTGGATCTTGATAATAATCAGGTGGTGATGATTCTGCTCTAAAGATAAGCTGTTCTTTATCATCATCATAAAAAATCATAACCTCCTTCTTCTTACAATAATTTTTTGCATCATGGTTTAAAATCCAATCCATACTGAGGATTATATCAAATTCAGTCATTGTTATGATGATGAGATCAGCAGATAATGAAAATTTATATGACCTAATGGGAATGGATCCACAGAACTTTGTAGCAATGATACTTCCCTTAAGAGTTTTGACTGACAACTCATTTGTTAAATCAAATTGGAAACATTTAATTTTCATAGAAAACTAGGAAGATATGAAACAATGAGATGATTCAGAATCAAATAAGGCATTTTCTAAACTTGAGAAAACCATTAAATTACCTACTACCACGTCTTTCAGAGATTCTACCTTAGAAGTAGTGATAGCATAAGATTGACCTTGATCCCTTGGACTTTTTTGAGGTATGTTCTCCTGACTCTTAGGATATTCATTTTCATAATGTCCCATCTCCCTGCAATTGTAGCATTAAACATCAGTAGCTTCTTTCTTCCCCTTGCAATCACGAGCTTGGTGGTCTTTTTCACTACACATGTAACAGACTCTCATTCCCTTCAAGCAAGTACCAGGGTGATTCTTACCACATTTACTGTAGGATGGATATTAAACTTTTCCCTTCTTACACTTATTTCCATTTCCATAGTGATCACCTGATCTATTCTTCTCTTTCTTTGATTCAAAGTCGTAAGACTTAGAGAATTCCTTTTCCATCTTGATAGCACACGAGACAATATCTTCGTACGATGAGAAGGTTTTTAAAATTAATTCTTGAAGAAGAAATGGTTTTAACCCTTCAAAGAAACGATCAATATTACTTCTTGGGTTATGTATATAATCTCCACTATACCTTGCTAACCTTGTAAAGTTATCCTCATACTTTGCGACATTCTCATCCTCCTTTTGTCTCGGACTCAAAAATTGCCTTTCCATATCTGCTCGATGGTCACGAGGAAATTATTTTTCTAAGAAAAGCTCTTTGAACTCCCTCCATTCTATATTTGATAATTCATCATCTTCCTTTGTGTTTTGAATCAATGACCACCATTGGTCAGCATCTCTAGTGAGCAGGTAAACTGCCATGATAATTTTTCCATTTCACTACTCCCCAAGGCATGGAATATTTTCTCTAAGGAATTTATCCATTTCTCTGCTACTAAGGGATTTTTACTCCCATTTAATGGTGGTGGTTTTTGCCTCATGAAGCTATCTAACATTGATTCTCCAGGCTGTGGATCAGGGTGTTCCATATGGGTAAGGTTATTATTCATAACCCGAGTGAGTTGTCCCAGTATGGTGATAAGATGAGCAGCACTAGTTGCATCACCAACGCCACTATAATTATCTTGAGTAGGAGGGAAATCCCTATATGGAGTGCATGCATTGATATGATTTCCATTTCTTTTACTATGTTCCATTTCTAAAGAATGGAATACACTAGATTAGTTTATGAATCACAATACATAAATCCAAACGTGTAAAACACGTAACATAAATTGAACAGTTTATGGACATATTTCATAATCATAAAAATATTTTCTGTATGAAAGTATATACTCATAAACTCTTCATAATTGTTTGTAATGAAAATGAGAATTTTCATAACCATATTCCCCGATATTGTCGTAACCAAGAGTGCAGCAAGGCCCATTGTCGTGTACTAGTTCCCGTTCGAGTCTAGCTCAAAGTGGTGTTTTTGGGTTTTACCCCTAGGTACATCTATGCCAGAGGTGCCTCTACCTGCTCATATCCATACGGGGATGTATTACTCAGAAAAATCACAAAATCTCTATAGTACCAAAATTCTAGGAAGTTATTCTATACTAATCCTCAAAGTCCATCTTAGGTCTATGTGCTCGAATCAGAGTTTATCTAAATCTAGTTTCCAAGGTTTGTACTAAACTTCCTCTGATACCAACTGTAACAACCTGACCGTAGTTACCCAAAGTTGGTGCATTATTACATAAACTTGGAATGATCACAAAAGATCGTGTCTTGAAAGACCGATTGGTTTAGCAGGCTTGGAATCACTAGATACATTCCTAAGTCTTACATTACATCATAAAATGAAAAATACAAAAACATCTTGTCTCCACACTCATATCCCACTTATGCTATCTCTGTAGGTCATTCATAAAAAATTTCTTCACATCCTGGGAAAAATAAATCATAGAAAGGGGTGAGCTCAGATGCCCAGTAAGGATAACAATATAATAAAAACTTTCAAAAATAAGCATAAACATTTAACGCAATGTATAACTACAACAAAAGCCTTTTAAACATGAACTTTAGCATAATATGGAAAAGATAAATTGAAATAATTCCATTTAATTATTCACATGTATATTCTACTAATCTAATAATCACATGCAATATCAATAACCACTTTCATAATGATGGAATGCATAATGCTAGACTATCATAACCACATAGTCAAGGCCTTGTGCCAAGAATACAAATAAGATTTTGTCAAGGCCTTGTGCCAAGACAATAGTTTGTCTCATGAGACCAACCGATGCATCGAGGAGCTATAACAGGCTCCACCCATCACTTATTAAGTCTAATTCATTCCACATATGAACAGGTTTAAACATAACATAAACATTTATATTAAAACTAGCATACGAAATGTCAATACTTTCTCGATAAACCATATGTTGTATAAAAATAACACATCCATAGTAAAACATATCACAAAACCTTAAATACTATATTAATGTTTTGTATCATAATAAATCAACTTCAAATAAGCTAAAAATCCATCAAAGGATGTTGACATAGATGAAATCAAAACTATTTGAGAGAAATATATCTTTTTTTAAATCATTTAAAAGTCACATAATTATAAAATAAAACCATTAATTTGAAAATATTATTATAATATTTTAAGGGAAGCTACGATGATTTTATAACAGCGGAAAATATCTGCACCCGTCGTATAAGTTAAAAAAAGTCATTCTTACCTTAATTTTGTCAAAAAGGTTAAAAAGGACCTTGTTTGGAAAACGACGGAAAGATTCCTTTATAAAAATCTTATAAAAAGTCGACAAGGGTATAAATGACTTTAATAGATAGTCTATAAAAGAGTAATAATGATTCGAAATACATTTTTAAGAAACATGGATATGGATGATAAAGAGATCCCAGTACATAATTACGTATAAACAACCTCAGATAATGAAGAGATTGTGAAATAAACCCTTACCTTGTACTTTTACTTAGTTGATGGTATGTTAAACTCCTGTATAATAGTTAAAACATTGTTATTAAATTATACAAGAATCATATACATTAATATGATATCATATATGATCTTTTAACATTGCTTTGTTAATAATATCTTAGTATTATCATCATTTCAGGTGTTAAAGGAATCATTTTGCTTTATATTCTTTGTTATGTGAGCCATATTTTTTATGGATGGGATGTATATTATTCATATCTAGAATGATATCATGTATCTAAAAATTATTTTTAATCATCAAATCAAACTTAGTCTTGAATGGATCTGATGGAGAATGAATCTCATCGCGTTCGTGGAGACGGTAGTCCGTACGTGCGTACGAACGCTACTTCCATTTCATTTTTCATTTTAAAAGGAATCAAAACCAAATTATACAAAGGTATAGTATTATTAAAGTATAATATAATATCTTATATATGTTACTTAAGTTCATTAACACCATCCTTTATACATTCCATGTATGGTATGAACGAGTCATATCACTTTGAGGGGGCGAAAGTCAGCACTTTCTCAAATGAAATTATCGTATATATATACAACATGAAATGAATAATGGTATGAAATAAAATGGAATTACAGAAGATTATATATAAAATAAATATCATTAATATCATATTTAATTATAGTACCATCATAATGGCCACCACGAGAGGCGGTAGGAGATAATTTAACAATCATCATTTCATGAGGCGTTTGGTTGCCATCCAAAAAACATTATGTTCTTCAAAAATTAAGTGGAGGTGTGTGTAAGTGTAGTTTTAATAATTCTCATAACAATATCCTAGTATATTTAGTATAATGTTGTTGTTAAAAAAGAAAATAATAATAATAGTTTTGGGGTTGGAGAAGTAAAATAAAAGAAAAGAAGCTAAGAGAAATCGTTACCTTTAATTTGGGTAACTCCCTTTGGTTTGAACCAAAAAGGATTCTTGAAGTGCCTTCTGCATAAGGTAAGGCTTCTAGGAGGAGGATAGAGATATAGAGAGATTAATTGGGCAGAGTTTTGATGAGCCAAAAGTATTGAGAGGTGTGAGGAATTGGTTAGAAGTGGTTCCCTTTTATAAGGGGGAGGAGGGGCTCTTTAAGAAGAATTGAAAATATTATTTTATTAAATAATGATATTCGGTTTCTAAAGGTCCAAAACTCATTAAAGCTGTAGATAATATGACTCATGATCGAAATGAAATCATCAAATAAGAATTGAACAGGAAAAGGTATTATTTTAGTATTTATAATCTTATTTATTTAAATCATTTATTAATGAGGTAAACACTACATCATTATTGTGTCATAAATAATTTAGTTTATTAGATGTATAAAATTATAAAAAATACCATGATGTAGGAAATATTTTTATATTTCTAATGGATATTTATATTTGAAATGATAACATATATAACCCTATGTAATAATTGTTTTTATAAAAGATATATGGTTATGTCATTTTTGTGTTTACTTTAACTTAATTAATATAAAGTGTCATTATCACTTACAAGTGGCTCCATGGGGTCCCAAAATCGAACCAAATATGTCCATGGTTGGAAATGTGTCAACAAATAGGGTTAGTACACGTTTTAGGGTAATTTAGAATTATTATAATATTATTTTGTTACCCTTATTTACCGAATTTACCCTTTAACCATGGTAAATAAAATATTTACCGAAGTAATTATTCAAAATCTCTAAAAATAAAATTTAACTATTTACACAATTTGGAACTCCAAATTATAAATATGGAATCCATTTTTCTAAATTCAAAACACAGAAGTGGCAGAAATTAATTTAAAATTAATTTCTGCTGTCAAAACAAAAAGCGTGTTTTTAAGAAATAATAACTATCAAAAGACTGACACTTCATTATGTCCGATTTAAATGTGAAATTATGTAAAATGACCAAAATTATATTATATTATAAAATTATATTATAAATATACTTTAAAACAACTCAAATTCATAATTTATCACTATTAATTATTTCGATTAAAAAGTTGTTTTTAATTAAAATTTAATAATTATCACTATTCATCAAAATATGAATGTTTTCAAAAAAATACCAAAATATCACCCTAGGATAATTTAGATATTTCGAATCCAAAAAATGAAGTCCATTCTGAATGATAAAATTTATAAAATTTCAAAAAGTGGGTATTACTATTCATAATGACTAGTTTGATTGGTCACAATGTGTTAGAATCTCCAAGTTGCGTACAATGCAAGCTATTGCATTATTCATAGGGAAACGTACCATGGAAGCTTGGGGTGTTGCACATGAATCTTCTCAGGAAATACATCAATGTATTCTTGGACGATGGGGACATTTTCTATCTATAAACTCGCATCTCCTTCTTCTTCTTCACCAATCAGTTCCATAAAGAAGGATATAGTAGGTTCTTCTAGAAAAAGATCATGTTGAAATTTCTCTCCTGGGTAGATAACTATAGATTTTCCATTCAAGAGTATTTATATTTCCTTACTTATGAATTTTATCTTAGCATTATGCATTGAGAGCCAGTCCATCCAGAGTATAATGTCAAATTCCAACATGGGAATAAATACTATTTTTGTGATAAAATTGTTCTCACTAATGTAAATACTAGAGTTTATAAACCCTAATGATGCTTGGATAATCCCACCATGAGTCATGAATAATAACTCTACTTTATGAAAATTTGAGGGTTGATTCTAAATTCTCTGCAAACATAGAATAAATAAAGGAATGCATAGAACCAGAATCAAAAAAAGTACACAATAGCTTTGATAGAACAACATGAGTACCTACTACCACATCATTTGGAGCTTGAACTTTATCTGTCGTGATAGAAAAAGCATGGCCTTGATCCCTTGGCCTTTACTAAGGGTGACAGTGGCTCCCCTCCACTGCCCTCGGATTTGGACAGTGATTGGAAAAGTTTCTACGTTGTCCACACTTAAAGAACTAGTCATCAGGTAGGGCCTGCTCCATATTCCCCTTTTCATTTTTGTTTGGAAGTTTAGGTTTTACCTTACTATGACAATTCCTCACAATATGGTCATCTCTTCCACACTTGTAGCATTTCCCGCTCCCAAGCACGCAGTTCCCTGAATGCTTCTTCCCACATTTATTACATGTGGGAAGTTGCAATTTCTTTCCTCTTCTCCCCTTATCAAAATTCCTCCATATGCTGGGCTCCATTGATCTCTTCTTGTTATTAGATTTATGTGACCATTGCATCTCTCCAAACTCCAGTTCAACTGTCATCACAATCCACATGATCTCCTCATAGCTATCCTAGTCTCAGTTGGCTAGATTCTTCCGCAGATGAGGTCTTAGTCCATAGAAGAATCTATCAACCTTACTATTTGGATCAATGACAAAGATAGAGGTATATATTGAATGTCGGGTGAAGTTCATCTCATATCTTCTGACAGATTCGTTCTCCTTCTGCATCAGTTAGAGAAACTCCTTCTCCATCCCGGTTCTCATGGAACGAGTGAAATACTTACTGAAAATGATCTATCTAAAATCTTCCCACTCCATAGCTTCAACATCCAATCTTGGCCTCATGTTTTTGATCTATTCCCACTACTGATCATATTCTCCTTCTAAGCGATAGACAGCCAGGGTGACCTTCTCTTTCTCTGAACAGTGGAGCACAGAAAAGATCTTCTCGATGGAGCTGATCCACTCCTCAAAAATCAATGGGTTGGTCGATCCACTAAAGGTTGGTGGTCATTAACGCACAACGGACTCAACATAATGTTGTTCCCTTCGAGGTGAGATCGGTTTCTCAGCTTGATTCATGTTATTTTCCATAACATGAATCAATTGGTTCATCATTTGCATGAATGTTTCCATTTTGGCTTCCATCAGAGGGTCGTCAGTGCATGGTCCATTGCAGTCACCATTTGCACAGTTCCTCCTATTGCGCACCAATTTCTAATAGAATAAAATCTTAGTGAGAAACTTATTTCATTTATGAATCCTTTAACTATAAAGGATTTTATGTCTTAAAACATCATTCTTAAGGAATTACATTTCTTTATTATTCCTTCATAATGATTCTTAAAAAGCTTGAAATTAACTAAACATATCCCCGAAGAGTATCGTAACCTATAGTACAGCAAGGCCCATTATTGTGCACCTTTTCCTATTTGAGTCTAGCTCAATGTGGTGTTTTCAGGTTTTACCCCTATGCACATATGTGCTAGAGCCGCCTATACCTGCTCGTATCCGGACATGGATGCATTTGTTCGATAATCCACTTACTCAATACTCCCCAAAATACAAGGAAGTTATCCTATATTTAAACTTTTATATAGGATTATTTCTAAAGTGTTAATATCATAATTTCTATAAATAACTAAACTATCCTTTGATATCAAATATGGAATCCCACCTTTTTAATATATAACTTTTCTTTACATTTTATATACCTAGGATCTTTAAATTCTAGTGTCTTGGAAATAAGGAACAATAAAACATGAATAATACATAAAAAATTATTCTAATACAATTGTAAGTCTTCATCGTAAGTTCATCCTATGTACAATTACATTATCTCATAACCTAGATACATACATTCAAAGGAGAGGGTGAGCAGATGGCCCAGTAAGGGTAAACAGGGGAATTAATTTACTTGTGATATCAATACAAACTTGATAAAAACATAAATACAAGAGATGTGAATGAATAAGCATATAATAATGGAAATATCTTGAATAATAACTTGAATATGTGGCTAAAACATTTCATTTAGACATTCATGAACATATCACCAAGGTCCATCCCCAAAGTGTCATAAAAATTACCTAGGTTATTCACCAAGGTATCATAAAACATGTCATCTCTAGACATTAATTATTTTCCCAATGCATTGGAGTGCTTTCAAGGTTCAACCATAATATATCTTTAATTTCATGTGATTCACATAGATAATAATAAAACATTTCATAAATAACCCATAGAGAATAAAAGAAATGGGTTTCATCTCAAAATCGTGACGTTTTAAAAGTTCTTAAAAATAAGATCATTATGTCATTTATAACCCATTGAAAGGGAGTGAGGGTTATATGTCTATCAATTCCAGAATAAAATATATCATTTTTATATATTTATGAATACCCATATAAATGAAATAGTTCTTGGTATTCAAATAAATAAACAATATAATTTCTTGAGAGAATGAGATAGAAATTTTGAGAAGAAATTTCTGCAGCATAACGGCTCTATAACATGGTTTTAGAAAACATTGAAAAGATAGGGTAAAAGGGTCACCCACTCATAAATAATTAATAATAAAATATGGGTGTGGAATAAGTTCATGGTATGTATATTTTAATGACATACCACATGAAATATAAACATGAAAGAAAAGAGAAGATCTGATTTCTTTTACGAGAAATTCAACAGCCTAACGACGTCACATAAAGATTTAGAAAACAAATTAATGATAGCGGAAAGGGTCTCCCAACAATTAGACATGAAATGGACAGAAATAAGAATATATAAAAACATACTCTCAACATAAAGAGATGGAAATTAGTAGACACAACATAAAGGAAGCCATGACTTAAAAGAGGAGGGTGAAAGGATCCCTTACCGTGAAGAGTATCTTTGAATGTTCAATGGTCGGGACCTTGGGAGGATATAGGGAAACTTGGGGGGACTCCGTGGGAGGTAAGAAGACCATAACATCGTTGAGGAGGATTTTAGAATGAAATAAATGAGGGAATGGATTGGTATTTATACGAGATGTGAGGGAACAAATCATTAATTGCCAAGGGACACCTCATCGGTGGTATTAGAAAAACCATAGGCTTTCACATGGTATTTTACCATGGTATTGGCCACTTAGAACATCTCATATCATATCTCACTATTCATAAATCGACCAGAAAGATTACATAATTATTACATCATTAAATATGTCATTAAACACCCGAAATTCAAAACTGTATTTTCACTATTATCTAAAAATTGATCTTTTTTAGAAAAGTCCCTAAAAATAACCGTAACCTAATATCGTTGTTCTGAATTAAAAAATGAACTCCATTTTATAAAAAGAAAATTATAAATATTTTTAATTTAATTTTTTAAAAAAAACACTATTCACCTGAAAAAACTAATACTTAACTAATAATTTCAGAAACAATTATTTACTTATTTTATTGAATCACATAACTTAATCAAGGCTCCCAAATTATATTAATACTTTCTTAAGTGAGGTTACATAATCCATTTGGTCACATTACTATTAATAAGTGTAAAATCACTATTCATAATTTATTATTCACCAAAAATTATGTTGATCTTATTATACACTAAACTTCTTACTAAACATAATTGTAGAAGAACATTTTTTGAAAATCATTACACATTATTAATTATTTATGGTTTACATAAATATTTTAAAATATCATTTTTCCCAAAATGATCAATAATATACATCCTATATTTATCCAGACATTTGAAAACTCACAAACATCATCATAAGAAGAAATAACAATTTTTATTTTATATCAAAGGATTACATAAGGAAGCTAAGATCTCATTACGTAGCCCCTTATAACACCCGCATATGACCTAAGTGTATGGTGTGCTAAGGTAACATAATCTTTTGGAGGCTCGGCCAACATTTCCTAAGTGGTGATTTCTATTAGCTTGAACTTCTCTTGAAGGCAATTCTGTTCCAACTTCACTCGATGAAGTTCGACTTGGGTATGGTCCAGAGTAAAGCCCAGTGGTGCTACAATTTTCCCATGTTCTGCCAGATGAGATTCGAATGACCTGATCCTACTGGATGAGGCCATCAAAACTTCTATATGTATTATTTAACCAAGATCACATTTATTTGTAAACAAAAAATTGTAACGTTTATAGTTTAGATTATAACGGTCATATTAACGAATGTTCATATAATAGTCGAAACCCAATGGCCTCAATTAATTATACTCACTTCATTAATTAAGGAATATAGTTTTGTTTAGTATAAAATAAAATAAATCACAAAATTTAGGAAACAAATATTAATAAAAAGTTAGGTTTTTTCCATGAATAGAGTTTATGAATATAATTAAATAAATTATGAAAATATTTTTTCTAAATGTACATAAAATGAATTAATTTGTGACCAATTAATTAGAAATGTAAATAAAAATTGTTTAATCAAAAGGGAATTTTTTTTCTTCTGAAAAACGATTTTCATACGCATAAGTGTGTTTTACATCAAAAAATTCAAAAATTGAATTAAGTGAATTTAATTAATGAAATTAATGTTTAATATATTCTATTCAATATTTAAAATTCATCTCATATATTTAATTGAGAAGATATAAAAATAAATCCAATTTTATGCTTAAAACTATTTTTTTTATAAAAGGCTAATTGTAACATATTTATGAACCACTTATTTTAGATATAATTTTTTAAAATTTCATTAGTATAATTTATTAAATAAAATAATTTTTGAATTCATAATTTCAAAATTATCTTATGGTAAATACTTGAGTTTTTTCTTAAAAATTTCATTTTTGATGAATGCTGAAAAATACTAGTTTTTAATTAAAAACTAAATTTTCATTTGAATAATTTATTATGATAAATTTTATTATAATGTGGTTTTAGAGTAAGATTAGTTAAATTTTAAATCAATAAATCCAATTTAGGCCATTGTTATTAATTTTATAAAGAATATTTAAAAAAACATTTCTAGCTTTTGATCATTTTTTATTTAAAAACCTGTATTCTCCTCACGCCTACACAATTATTTTTTTATATATTATTATTCAAAATATGTGACGAGAATTTGGTAGAATATATTAAAAAATTATAATTAGAATAATTTATATTCCCAAATAATTTCATGTTAATTTCATTCCCCTGTGATTAGAAAAAAATAGTTAAAATTAATTATTGTGATTAATGTTAAAATGGTGTTTTGTGTGTTATATGAATTTGTATCAATATTAATTTTCCACACACCTAGTATTTTTTTATTAAATTAGTTATAAAATCAAGATTCAATATGTCTAAATTATAATATTATGATATTTCAATATTATTCAATAGGGATAAAATACCTAGTCAAATAAAAAGATACAAGTTACCTTTTTAAAAACTATAAGGAAAAAATTGAGTAAACATAAAAACTAAGGAATAAAATGATAAAAAGGTGTTTATTTTTTTAGTGGAGGTTTTTATAGACCATTTAATCAATAAAATCAATTATGAATCATTTTTTCAAACACATGTGGTAAATTTTACCTCCTAATAGTTAATTATTTTGGGTATTCAAAAAAATGTGAGTCCTACTCAGCTTTAATATGGCACTAACTACCCTCACTTTTTCACACCTAAAAATCCATTTTTTATATCGAATATAGAAAAAATAACTTCCCAACTTCAATAAAATCATTATATCAGCAATATATTGTGGAAAAATCATTCCTAGTAATGTTCTAGTGAAAACTTGTGTAAGATACATGAAGACGATGTAACGATCATCAACAACCGTTTTTGTTTTATTTCTTCCTACACCTCCATAAATTGATAAAATATCATTATTTTATAACACATATATTATATTCCATATACCGAGGGGTCATTATTTTAAGGTAAATATCTATTAACATCTATATTTCAATCAAATGGGTTACCAAATCATCACTTATGTTTATAGAGGTCTTCAGCCACATGAACTGATTCCATTCATTTTCTCCATTACAACCTATCAATGATGGTCATAATGAAGGATTTATTATTTATATATGATATATATGATTATAATTATGTTATTATGATTATCTATATATTATATCACACATACCTTTCTATTTTACATTTTATGGGAACATGATAACGTTGTTCGTGTGTATAGTGTACTACTGTCTCGTGAAGCGATGTGATTCGTTCATGACTTACATTAATGGTATTAAGGATGAATTAAAAAAACTGTGATATATATTACATAAAAATTATTTCTTAATGATTATATATATATATAATTTACTTTTTTCAATATGAGAATTAAATGGATACCATGTTCAGGAGTACGTACACCCTACCATCTCCATCAACAGTGTATTTCATTTCCAATCACTAAATTTTACATATCAGTAAACATAAATATATAATAAATATAGATTATTTTTATATCATGGTTTAAATTCATGAGATTATGAAATCATTTCCAATGTAATAAGACCAATAATGTAACTAATTAAAATATATATTAAATACAATGTAGCGATTTAACAAAATGTATCTTTAACATGGAATTATTAATAAAAATATAAAAAGGGTCCTAATAAAATAATATATGGTATGATATAAATGAATATTTTTTTATAATAGAACTATTATAAAGTTATTTTAGATATAGTCGTGTTTTTAATGAGTACTAAAAAGTAAATACATAATGTAAGGGATTGTCATCTCTCTTTTTCTTTATGTGAGACAATTTCAATATTCACAACATATTTCTTTTATGTAGTAAATATAATGTACATGAATGTATTTTATTATTATTACACTAAATATATTTTTATTTACATAACTATTTGATGAAATACCTTTTATGAGGTTATAAATTCAAAAGTTACCAAATCAGCAAGAGATTTTATACTCAATTTTCCTTCTTTGAGACATATTTTATGTTATTCTTCAATATTCATTAACGTGGTTTATATATATATATTCTTTTTTAACTAAAATATAATTAATTAATTTATCCTTTTTAAATTTATATTTTATTATATGTTATTCTTTATTAGGGATTATGATAAATGTTACCAAGGTTTTATATTTATTATGATACAATCTCACAATTTTTCAGGATTGATTAATATTATGTTTTATTTTGTTGATATATCATGAGCTACCTCTTAGTAATTATCATTAATTTTAATCTACTATAGTTATCCATGATATTGTAAATTAATTTTACCATTTAAAATATTTATTATTTAAGGTAATTAAGAAAGTGTTTTTAAGAAAATATATATTTATTTCTCCCTTCGGTCAGGAAACATTGTCCATTCAAAACCATGATTAATAAAAATAATTCATAAATACTTTTAAATTATATATCATGATAATTTTAATTAAAAATAATATTAAAATTGTTTTATGTTTCAAAAGGGTCTTTCAAATGATTTTCAATGTAGCATTTATTAGTTTCCAAGTTTATTTTCGTAGAAAAGAATTTTAAAAATGATTTTTTTTTAAAAAATGTGTTAAATTTTTTTGAAATATTAATTTATATATTTTAATGTTAATTTACAAGGAAAATGTTTTTTAAATTTTCATATGTTTTTAAAATATTTTTGCAATGTGGAAATGATATTTCCCCCTAATAAATTTCTAAATTAGGGTTTTTAAAACAATTTTCAATGTTATATGACATTAGTTGGGGTTACTTATGATTCACTAGGGACATGATCCATGGATACCATACCTATGTTTCTCCCAATAGTTTATATTTTTATATAATGAAGTTTATTAAACCCATTTATCTTCCATTGGTTATACAATGAATATATTTTGATAAAGTTCACTTATTTCTTATGTTATTCTATGACGTAATTATTATGAAACCTATCTATTTTCTATAGGTTATTATATGATGAAATGTTTATCATAACCATTTAATTTTATGGGTTATAATTTTATTAATGTTTTTTATTTTATATCACCCAATTGTTTTTTAATATCATGATACGCATGACCTAAATCTCCCTCCAACAAATTGAGTAAACATTTAAATCTTATGAGATTCATAGGAATAAAACAAATATTTAACCTAGTTCAACAAGGGAAATTTTTTAATATGATGGTCTTAGGAGTAAACCATGACTACTATGATATTACCTATGAATGTATATTTTCTTTCTATTATGTTATGTGTGAACCTCATTACATTCTCACAATGTTATTTACGAACATGATTACTTTTTCAAAATGTTATTCGTGGACATGTCTTTAACCTCAATAATTTTATGTGTAAACAAATTTGTATGTTCACAATGATATGATAGAATATGATTTCATTTTAAAAATGTTATTTGTGGACCTGATTAAATGTCCATTATTTTATTTGACGGTATTATTTTTGGTCATTAACATAATGAGGGAAATGTTTTCTATTTATAAATGTTCATAATGTTATAATATGATTTCTATGCCACAAATCGTTGTTTTATACCAATTTTATGATCTCATGGATCATATCTTGGATTCCCTAATGAATCTTGTCTTTTGAACTTCCATTCCTTATAAAATGACTCATGTTTTTGATTTATTAAAGGTCAATATAAACTTTATAAATTTTGTTCCTTTTAACATAAACCTATGAAAACATTATGATTTAATATAATCATAGTTTTATACCATATATATTTACCGTTAATGATTATATCAGGTCACCCTTTATTAGGTTTCCTTTCCCCAGGTTATAAAGAATGTTTTTATGGAGGGTATCTATATGAATAGTACTAAATGGAATGATCTTTATAGGAAACATTTAATATCTATTAGAATGTTAGAAGAATGTGTTCCATGTTTGCAATGTCATTATACTATTATGGTCCTCATGTATGTGATTCTGTAATGTAATGAATATTTATAAAAAAATATATAATATCATATATGATAATACTAGGTTTATATAGTTTGTATCTATAAAGTTGTTTAGTTAACATTTTAAAATTTTGATGAGAAAATTTTAGTGATATCCCTAGTGATATATATAATGATATGACTATGGATGTATCTAAGTATAAGTACAAAGTTGAGTCAATGTATAGGAAAATGATGTGAAATTTTGGTAACGAAAAACTGAAGTGGTTTTAATGAAATTACTTCCCTGTACAGATACTATACATGGATGTGGATCGGGTATAGATGTAACTATGGGTTAAAACCTTGAAAAATTGAATTTATCTACACTCAATCAGACCTATGTACATGAAAATGGTCCATACTACACACCTAGTTTGAAACTCTTAAGGGATATGCCTTGGAAATTCACACACTCAATATGTATCATCTTGAAGGATGTAAATAGATGATTAATATGAATGACCAAGGATTAACTTGGGGAACCATAGACAAAAATGATTTTTTCTTGGTTTATTCATCTATAATAATTATCTAGACTATTTGATTAACCATTACGATTGTTTCTCATAGTATTCATTCTTGTTTTAGTCAATAGTGGGAACCTAATGGAACAGGGTTAAACATGAATGTGATGGATAATATTCTGACGAAAAAATGGAATGATGGCTAGAGTGAAGGATGTTATGATTATTCCTAATTATTTTTCATGGAACATAATTAACAATTTATATCATAACCAGCTCTTAAAATCACTACATAAGTGAATGAAACATTTCACTGAGAGTTTAGGTAGATGAGATGATTGATAAAGAAGATTCATTTTTATATGTGTCAAAAATATGGGTTGAAACACCTAGGTGGATTCCTTAGAGGAATGGGATAATGTTTTAACTAGAGAATATATGGGCATAAATCAAGAACTAAAATGTAAAAAATGAAAATGTTGATTAAATAAATTGATGATAATAATGGTCTCCCGTATATATCATCGATTTTTGAATGGATTAAATATATAAAGATCGAGAATTACAAAATTTTATATCATAGGGAGAAAGATAATGATGTGTATTAGCAAGGTGGTATGAGTAATGGTTACACTATTGGTGATGAATAGACTATGAATTACTTATGAAACTAAAGATGTATTAGGGAATAAGATGAATAAGCCTATTTAATGGAATAAGGATGAGGTAAAATAATTGAAGGGTTTATGTATTGGAATTCATGTATTATGTATATATATAAGTATTGTTTGTATAATTTTTTCAATAAGTATCTTCAAGAATATCTTAAATATTTCTAATGGTATAGAAAAATTATTTAATGGAAATGTTATATTTTGATTAATGGATGATTTCCATTAATATGTTCGGGATGTTGAGATAATGTTTTTGGGATAAAGATTTGTTGGATATGAATAAGTAAGTTGGAAAATACTGATTACCTGAATTGATGATTTATTGAAAAAATTGTATTATGTTATCATTAATGGAGTTTAAAATATTTTTGTATTTATGGAACAAATCCAACAATATATGTTTTTTAAAAGAATATGAAGTCATGCATGTTTTAAATAATGTTTTAATGTAATTATATTTATTATCACGTTTCAAGAGAATAGATGATGAATGTTCTCTCAAATTTGTTATGTGAAAATAAAGAGATACATTATGGTATATTAGAATTAATGATAATGTATCATCATGGAACATGTGCCACACATCAGTGCCCTGAGCAAGTTGGTGACATGACCTCATGGGCAGCTTCTAGTATGCTAGAGGCTACTGACATGCAGTGAGGGTCTATTGTCGATAACTATGATACTATACCCTCTTTATCAAAGTCTCTCATAGGTGGAAATAAATATGGATAACCCATAGATATAATATACCCAGGAAAACAGTAGTATCGTATGATGAACGAAATTGGAAATATAATATCAAAACTGAATAGTATACATTCCATGTTAATTTATGATCCAAGTGTGAAAAAGAAAACCCAAAACTAAAGACAGTTACAAATCCCGAGATGGTCCCCCAATACATCTAGTTACCTCATCCACGTTCTATCCAAAATAATCCATCTAAGAAAAGGCCATTTCCAATATCCTATCCTTCAAACATGAAGTCTATTAGGTTACCAATCAGGAAGCCCAAGTCAGGTGTGAGTACTACTCAGTTGACCACTACTAATGGCATCTAAAAAAATATCCAATGAAAATCATTTTATGCAGTTGTAAAAGAAATATGTACAAAATATAAGTAAATATTTACTATATTATTGTTTATTCATTATTTGACCACATCAAACCCATTGTTCCCATGGACACCCAAACCTCAATACAAACTTCAGCTCATGCCGAAGTCTAAACCATTTCAAAAATTAAATTCAGAATTAATTACAATACAATTGGATTTCCTTATCTATTCATTTTGATTCATTATCATAGCCAATTAGAACCATAATACAATTCTAATCCCATGGGTGCAGACTGTAATGTCTTACACCCCGTGTGTATTTATTTCCTTTCTCCCTATCCCAAACCTCAATGTCACATCAGTATTTGGAGCCTCATTCATTTTTCCATACTCACTATCTCATATGGTTATTTGGAGACTTAATCACTATCCCACACAAATTTAACATATATGGGTATTTGGAGCCTCATTTTTTGTCCACTACACCTTTAACATATATCGGTATTTTTATCCTCATTACCAATACCACATAACTTTAATACATATGGGTATTTAGAGCCTTAGTCACTGTTCCACAAAAATTTAACACATATCAGTATTTGGATCCTCAATCCTTATCCCACACACATTTGAAACACATGTAATGACATAAAAATTTCATATGTGTCACAATATCACATTAATTAATTCATCAATTAATTAATCAAATACACAATGTCATATTAACATCATTCCATTAATTATTTCTGTAATAAAATAACCCCAAAAAATCCATTACATAATTCAAATGTTAACTAAAAACATCATTAAAATTAGTTAATTAAATAATTAATTAATCTCCTTAATTCCATTATATAATTTAACAGTTAACTAAACATAAAAATAACATTAGATAATTCACAATTAATTAATCCCATAAAATTTATTATTTAATTCAATAATTATCTTATCACATTGGTAATATTAATTAATTCAATAATTATTTAATAAAAACAATTCAATTAGTTAATTCAACAATTAACTAATCATATCAATAACATTAATAAATTAAACAATTATTTAATCACATCAATTCAAAAAATTAATTCAAAAATTAACTATTTACATCAATTCCATTAGTTAATTCAAAAATTAACTTCTAACATTAATAAAATTAATTAATTCAATAATCAATTAAGTAAATCAATTCTATAAGTTAAATCAATAAATATCTAATAAGATCAATTCCATTAGTTAATCCAATAATTAACGAATCAAATCAAGAACATTAATTAATACAATTATTAATTAATCACATAAATTCCATTAGTTCATTAAATAATTATATAATCAGATCAATAACATTAATTAAGACCATAATTAATTCAACACATAAATTCCATTAGTTAATTCAATAATTAACTAATTACATTAATTCCATTAGTAATTAAAAAAATTAAGTAATCACATCAATAAAATTAATTAATTCAATAATTAATTAATCACATAAATTCCATTTGATAATACATCAATTAACTAATAAAATCAATAACATTTATTAACTCCACTATTAATTAATAACAAAAAATCAATTAGTTAAAGAAATAATTAACTAATCACATCAATAAAATTATTTAATTCAACAATTAATCAATCATATCAATTACATTAGTTATTTAGATAATTTACATATCACATTAATAAATATAATTAACTCAATAATTAATTAATAACATTAATTACATTATTTAAGTCAGTGATTAAATAATCACATCAATAAGATTAATAAATTCAATAATCAATTAATCAAATCAAACTAATTAATTAAATCAAAAAATTAATTAATCCAATTTCAACCCCACTAATGAACTCAATATTTAATTAATATAATTCCATCAATTTTATAATTGCATTAATCCCCATTAATCAATTCAATAATTAATTATTCCAATTCATTAAATTTCATCAATAGACCAATCATCGATTATTAACTCAAAAATTAATTAATCCAATTCATTCAATTGAATATTCACAACAATTTACTAACTAATTAATTAATTAATCCATTTCAATGAATTCTATATTAAAAAAAGTTCCAAGTAATTAATTTAGTGAATAATTAACCCACTTCCACAATCACAATATTACAATAATTCATTCAATAATGATTTAATTGAATTCCATAATCCTAAAATCGCAATAATTCATTCGACAGTTAATTATTCAAATTTCACAATCACCATATTCCATTAATGAATTAAACATTTAATTTATCCACTTCAATTATAATAATTAATTCAATAATTAATTAATCATCTTAATCATTTTAATAATCAAAAAAATATTCAATAATTAATTATCCCAATCCCACAGTTTCAATATAACAATAATTAATTCAACTATTAATTATTAAATATCAATAAGCTCAATCTTTCGAGAAATAACTCAATAATTTATTATCTGTAATAAAAAAATTCATAATCCTAACTATTCCAATTAATTATTTTAATAATTAATTAATCATGTTCCAGAATATCAATAACTGTATAATTAATTCAATATTTTATTCTTCCTATTCATAATCCTAATATTCCCAATTTCCCAATTCAATCAATTAATTAATTCAACAAATTAATTAATTCAGTCAACAAGTCAATTTCTAATCATCTAATTGTAATTCGATAATTACATACAAAAATTTGAAATCGAGACTTCTGGATTTGAATAAAAGACCACATATAGAAAGATTGGCGATAAACACTCACCAAGGGAAAATACCCTATTTGAGAAGAACAATGAAGAAAAAAGAGACCCTCATTCAATTCCTATATCCAACATTTAAATGAATAAAAATATACCAAAACTCGATATATATCTAGACCAATACCACATAAACATCTCTATTTAATCAACAAATAAGAGAGAGAGAGAGAGAGATAAATACCAAAACATGAAGAAAATAGACAACTGGAGAAGTGTAGATCTTAAATTGACCCTTAGATTCAACATGAACAGAGGTTAAAATGGCTTAAAATATATATGGGAGTATCCAAAATCAGGAAATAGAGATTAGTGTTAAATTGGGGCTGATTAGGGGTTAATATGGGGGGTTCAGAAATTTTAAAAACTAATTTTTGTGTTAATTTAAATGCAAAGCACTCTTTTCTAAGAAGAGGTACACAGTTTGGAAGACTGTGCGCCTCTTCTAGGGGGTGTAGGTGTGTAAGGTTTCTCCATTTAGCTCACATGGTTTTACAAATCCTACACCAGCCCTGCAAATCCACCTTGTATGGGTTCACATAGTTTGCTTGGCTGGGGTGCACTTTTAGGGAATTCTTTGTGCCAATCGTGGACTACCCTCTTTCATCCATTTGCCTCAAATATTCATCCAAACACACACCAAGGTAAAGCCCAAAGGAAATTTACTGAACAAAATGAAATCGAGTACCTATAAATGAGTCAGATGTATATCTAGTAAAGGTTGGGGTTTTACAGCCTCCCCACCTTATAAGAGATCATTCTAGAGTGTACTCCCAAGTATCTCTATGATTCCAATTCAAACATATTAGAAAATTGTGCCCTCATATCAGCTTCTCTCTCCCAAATTTTCCTCCTGAACACACCCATATTTACACAATACATGAACTATTGGCAAAATCTTTCCCCTCAACAATTTCTCAATATGATCCAACATTGGTATCAAATGCTCCTCAAAGGTTTCACCGGTCTCAAGATCAACATCATCGACAACATACCCAACATGTTTCCAAATTAACCATTCTTGCGAACCATAAGAACAACATAGAATAGTGGAAATAATTAATTCCATAAAAACATCCTATGATGGATATACATTCACCCCATACAAGTACCTCATAGCCATTTATAAAGGAATCTAATCATGAAGTTTACAGGTTCCACATTTGTATTCTAACACCACAACTTCTAGTCCATGTCCTTTCTCTATGAAACTAATACTGATGCTTCTCTCACCAAATTTAGATCATCATTAACACCACTATTTCATGAAACTCAACCACCAATTACCACTCTTCAATTAAAAGTTATCCCATAAAACATTTTTGTGTCCCTTTAACCTTTCATATGCCAATAAAACAAAATCAACTTGTACCTGTTTTCATATCCAGGGTAAGGAACACTGAATATCCATCCACCACCTTCCCATCCTCCAAAACTGATCCATGAATTGTCGATGGAATTACACCCACCATCCAACACCACATTTTCAAATTCATAATGGAAAACTCTAAGAGGCCCCATATCCAACCCAATCACATTCAGGTACATAGGTATAAAGTGAGAGCTCTCTTAGCGTACTAGGGATGAAGTCACGGTAGTGGAAATGATCACCAGTAACTAAAATTATTCTAAGAAGTACATATTGAACACCATAAATAATCATCCATCACTGATGTTACCTCCCTTTATAGAAACAAAAAATTACACAATATGTTTTTTCCCTCAAACTTAGCCACACAGTCTAAACTGATGCACTATCCCTACCCTTAACAATCATAAACCAAGGCCATGGTTAGATATGGGTATACTCATTCTTTTTAATATATTTCACATTAGAAACAAATTTATTCTAAACCAGCATCACTTTACTAGTATAATGTTTATATTTGGCACCATTTCAATTTAATTTAAAAAAGAAAAGAAAATCATTTCAATTTCAATAACTTACTGAAACATTCTATTTTTGTGTGTTCTTAAAATGATTCATGCCACATAATAATCTAGATATC
Source organism: Viscum album (assembly GCA_963277665.1). Taxonomy (NCBI): domain Eukaryota; kingdom Viridiplantae; phylum Streptophyta; class Magnoliopsida; order Santalales; family Viscaceae; genus Viscum; species Viscum album. The sequence continues at coordinate 1,283,043,162 of OY728156.1, forward strand.
CTAAAATGATGCATTCAAACTCAACTATTGTCATAGAAAAGGACATGAGTAAAATATCATTAAATCTCAACCATAATTATTACATCACAAAACTAGTGTTTCACCCAAAGGGAAATAACATCCAACTACAACAACAAATACAAATAACAACAAGCCACCCCAGATACTTCAGTGTTACCCCGTACATGGGTTAGGTACTCCCATTTATGAGTTCGTAACATAGTCTTGAATCCTCCTAATGACCGATCAACCATTCCCAAATTTTAAGAAAAAATAAAACTAAAAAAACCCCTCCCATACCACATTGTGACATACCGATCTGGGTTCGATCCTAGTGCCCCAAGTAGGTCAGTCATGTGACATATAATGTGCTTCCCCATATCCCAGAGGATTCCAAAAAGTTGTGCATGTTTAATGTCGATATTGGGGAGACAATACCATCTTTATCAAAATATCTCAATAGTGTAAATAAATAAATTAAACAAAAAAATATTACATAATTAAGAAAATACCAGTATCACAAGATGTCCAAAACTAGAAATACCATATCAAAACTGAATAATGGACATGCCATGCTATGGTACATGCTAATAATAAAAATGCAAACCAAAAATCAAAGACACTTTCAGCTCCCAAGTGGGTCCCAAACCACATCCAATTCCCCCATCCATGCACTGTCCCTAATCAACCTTCTGACACATTACATTTTCAATTATCCTATCCTACAAACAAGAATTCTATTTAGGTATTGATTAGAAAGCTTGAGTAGTGTGTAATTGATAACAGTAGGACACCAATAAGGGATTATAGAACAATATAGATTCAATAAAAGTTTATGTTATTTTGTAAATAAATAAGAACAACAAATATGTAAAAAAATTATCATATTAGTCGTTATTCTTTATTTAAACACATAAAATCCTAGGTTCTGGGGGAACCCATACCTCAATACCTACATCAGTCCATGATAGAGTTTGAAACAATTGACACATTTATTTCACAATTAGTTATAATTCAACTATATTTATTTATCCATTAATTTGAATTAATTATCATGGATAATTATAACCATAGTATAATTCCAATCACATGGGCGTAAAATTACATGTTTATCACCCTATGGTTATTTGGAGCCTATATCTATGTCCCATACCTCAATGTAACATGGTTATTTTAAACCTCATTCCCTATCCCATAATCTCAATATCATATGTGTATTTGGATCCTTAATACTTATCTCAGATACATTTAACACATATGGGTATTTGGAGCCTCATTTCATGTCCCACACATATTTAACACATATGGTTATTTGGATCCTTACTCCTTATCCCACAAATATTTATCACAAATGGGTATTTGGAGCCTCAGCCTTGTACCACACAGATTTAACACATATGGGTATTTTTAGCCTCAGTTCCTGTCCCACACACATTTAGCATATATTTTTATTTGGAGCCTCAGTACCTATCACACACACTTCTAACACATATATCACAATATCACAAGTTCCCCTATGTCACAATATAACATTTATTAATTAATCAATTTATAAATAAAATTTGTTGTTTCATATTCACATCATTCCATTAATTATCTATAAAATTAATTAACCACATCAATTATATTAGTAATTCAATAACTAACAAATCACAACTACAGTACTAATTTATTCAATAATTAATTAATCACATCTTTTCCATTAGTTAAATCTAAAATTAATTATTCGCATCAATAGCATTTGTTAATTAAAAATTAATCAATCACATAAATTCCATTCGTTGATTCAAAAAATAACTTATCCCATCAATACAATTAATTAATTCAACAATTAATTAATCATATAAGTTTTTTTTGTTAATTAAAAAATTAACTAATCAAATAAATAATTTTAATTTTTTAAATATTAATTTATCACTTAAATTATAGTAGTTAATTTAAAAATTACCTAATCACATCAATTCCATTAGATAATTCATTAAATAATGAATAACATCAGCAAAATAAATTAAATCAACAATTAATTAATATCATCAGTTCCATTAGTTAATTAAAAAATTAACCATTCACATCAATTCCACTAGTTAAGTCAAAAATTAACTAATCACATCAATAAAAGTAATTAATTCTAGAATTAATTAATCACAATAATTAAATTAGTTCATTAAATAATTAACTAATCATATCAATAAAATTAATTCACTCAAAAATTAATTAATATTATCAATTCCATTAGTTAATTTAATAATTAACTTATCACATTAGTTCGATTAATTATTTAAACAACTAAATAATCACATAAATAACATTAATTATTTTCATAATTAATTAATCACATCAATTAAATTAGTTAATTCAAAAATTAACTAATCAAATTAATAAAATAATGTAACTCAAAAATTAATTAATCACATCAATTCCATTAGTTAATTTAACAGTTTACAAATCTCATAAATTCCATTAGTTAATTCAAAAATTAACCAATCACATAAATAAAATTAATTAATTAAATAATTTTTTAATTATATCAATTCCATTTTTCAATTCAACAAATAAATAATCCCATCAACAACATTAATTAACTCAATAATTTATCAATATCTTAAATTCTAATAGTTAATTCCAATATTAAATAATATCATAAACAACATTATCTAATTCAAAGAATAATTAATCAGATTAATTATATTAACAAATTTAACAATTAGGTAATCCAATTTAAATACCATTAATTAACTATTTAGTTAATTAATCCAATTTTATCAATTTCATAATCAAAACAATACCCATTAATTAGTTATGAAATTAATTAATCCACTTCATTCAATTACATCAAAAAAATAATCATCATTATTTAATTCACTAATTAATTATTCCAATTCATTAAATTTTAAATTAACAAAAATATATCAATTAATTCATCAATTAATTATTCCATTTCAATCTATTATATAATCAAAAAAATCTATTAATTAATTTAACAATTAGTTATCCAAATTCTAAATCAAAATATTATTATAATTCCTTAAATAATTAATTATTCAAATTTCAAAATCCGAATACCTCAATAATTAATTATCCCAATTTCACATCACCATATTCTATTAATTTATTCATGAATCAATTAATTCACTTAAATTATATTAATTAATTCAAAAATTAATACAGATACCAATCAATATGATAATCAACACAGTCTCAATTAATTAATTCAACAATTAATAATTTTATTTCAACAATTTCATTATAACAATAATTAATTCAATTATGAATTAATCAATTTGAACATCCTCAATCTCACCAAAAATAACTCAATAATTGATTATTCCAAATCAAGCAATTTCATATTCCTATCCATTCTAATTAATTAATTCAAAAAACTATTTAATCATGTACCAAATTCTCTATAACATTATAATGAATTCAACAAATAATTATTCCAATTCATAATCTAAATATTCTCAATTTCAAATTTTCCCCAATTAATTAATTCACAAAATTAATTAACTCAATTGCTAATAATATAATATCAATTTTAAAATTACATACACTTAATTGAAATCAAGATTTTGGGATTTGAATTATAGACCACCTACCTCATGATTGATGACAAACCCTCAGAAATGGTAAATCCCCAATTTGGGCGGAGCAATTAGGATGTATGAGATCTTGATTCAAATTCTAAATCCAAGATTTAAACAAATCAGTATCTAAAAATCCTAGTTCTATATCTATATCCAATAGTGGATAAAGATACCTATTTTATCTAGAAATAGGAGTGAGATGGAGAGATATAGAGAGATCTAAATGGGATGAAACCACATAGATGGGGAGGTACATATCTTCAATATGCCCTTTGATTCTCCTAGAACAGAGGTCAGTAAGGCTTGGAATCTATCAAGGAGCCTCCAATTTCAAGAAATATAGTTTAGTATCAAACAAGGGATGATTAGGGGTTAATATGTGGGGTTCCAGAATTATAAAAACTAATTTTTGGGACAACTAAAAATCTGAGCATAGTTTTCTAGGAAGTGGCACACATTTTTCTTAACCAACTACCTTAACTATTCACCTCTCTTTAGGGGATACACGTTTTATTTTTTTTAGGGAACACTATTTGACAAACTCTACACTATCTATGTGAATTCCCTCAATATGGGTTTGTACTGTTTGCTGGGATGGGGCACATGTTTTGGAAAAACCATGTTCCAAATCTGAAAATCAGTCATTCCTCCATTTCTCTCAAAATTTCACCCCAACACCCCCAATGGTAAGACCTAGATGAAAATTACGCAACACATGGTAAAGGATTACCTTTATACGAGCACGAGACATCTCCAGAAAAGGATGGGGCTTCAAAGATAAGTTTATTTTGTAAATTCTATGACCTTTTATCTAAAGTTTGGATTTTAATATTTTTTAAGGGTCATAAGGATTACCATTTATGAAATTTTTTTATTGAACATGGAATGATATTTTAGTTATTAATGTATTATATCATGATATGCTAATTTATTAAACATGTGCTAACCATTTTATAGTGTTGAAAAGTAAATATTTAGGGAATGTATTATCATTCTATATATGGATCATATGATCTTATGGTGTCCTGGACATAATAAATTTACCTTCATTTCATAGAGTATGAGATGAAGTAGAAATTGATCAAGGCATAACCAAAGGGTGATATTGTGATTATGAAATAGAATGATATCAAGTAAGTATATCTTCTTTTGATAATTATTTAACTTTAGGAAAATGATCTTGAAATAAAATATTTTACTGTAATCATCATTATTGATGATATCAATGACCATTTTCCACATCATTAGTTTATGATTGTTTTTCATTAACATTCTTTAGATCACCCACCTTCTTGAGAACATTTGTCTTGTAAATAAAAGGGTAATAAAAGGTTATATAAAAATAATATATTATATTATATATATGGTTCTATAATATATTTATAATAATAATATATTTATTTTACTTTATTTTTTAATGACTCTATCAAATTTCAAGACTTAATGCAATGGTTCTTCGTCTCACTTTTACTTTATGTGAGACAAATGCTATATTCACCACATGTTTCATTTATATGCTGTATACACATCCCCTAAATGTATGATAGGATGATAATAATTAAAATAATTATTAATTAAATATTAATTTTATTATCACTCTTGTATGGGGTTTAAGGTTTAAAAGATACCAACTCTTTAAGGTATCTTGGTCTAAATTCTCTTTATTTGAGACGTACGTTATGTTATTAACCTATATTCCTTTATGAGGTGTACATTCATCCAATTTTACATTTAATATCATGAATTTATTTATCATAATGATATCTTAGGTTCAATTATATGTTATTCCTTTCTGAGGATTACGATTCAATGTTATCGATGTGGTAAAGATGTTATGTTAAAATCTCATAATTTATTAGGATTTTTTATGATTATGTATCCAATGTAGAAATCACAAGATCTATGTCTCAAGAATTCTATTTTATTTTATTCCCCTATTTTTATCCATGATAAAATTAAATAATAGTACCATTTATCTACTCTTTGGAAGTTATTATAACTAAGAAATTGTTTTTTTTTGAAAATCCAGAATTATTTATCTCTTTTGTCGAAAATATATTTCCATAGAAAAAAAATCTTATATAAAAACATTAAAAAGAGTTTTAAATGATATTATAATACAATATTAATGTATGTTTATTTTGAAAAAGTTATATATTATAAAAAAAATTAAAATGATTTCCAATGATTCCCTTATAAAATTCAAAAGTAATTTTCAAAGATATGTATTTTTAAAATGTATTATGATTTAAAAAAAAGTTTTAAATTATTTTAAACAGTGCCTCTATATGTTTCAAATGATATATTCAAAGAACAAGGTTTTCAATATGAATTTTGTTTTAAAAATAATATTCAAATGGGAAAGGATATTTTCTTCATGAAGTGTCCCAAGTAATCTTTCAAAATTATTTACTATATAGGATGACATTATTTATGGTTACATATTATTTACTAGGTATATGATCTAATTAAACTGTTCATATTCCTTCTGTGTATGGTTTATGTTTTGATGTATTGATATTTATGAAACCCATTTATCTTTTTTTGGTAATACTATGGTTAATTTTTTATGAAACTCATTGTTTTTCACTTGTTATTCTATGTTGAAATTATAATGAAACCTATCTCTTTTCCATAGGTTATAATATGATGAAAGGATTCTGATAACCATTTCATTTAATGGGTTATGACAAGTTGAATGATTTTGATTTTGTAAAAAAATATTGTTTTTATTATATGATCTGTGGGACCTATATCTCCCTCTAATACATTGAGTAAATATTTATATCTCATAAGATAGACATGACTGGAATAGAGTGTAAAACCAGTTCCAAATGGGACTCTGTATGTGATGATGGTCTTGGGAGTGAACCTTCAATACTATGATGCTACTCATTGACATATCATTCAATCCAATAATTTTATGCTTGAACCTTATTACATGTTCACAATTATATGAATAAACCTAATTACATTTTAGCAATGTTTTTCATAGACCTTACTTTTAAGTACATACTATTATGGGTGATCCTAATTACATGTCTGTAATGTTATACATGAAACTAATTATATTTTGACAATGTTATGTATAGATCTATATTTCAGGTCCATAATGTTATGATTTGACTTGATTTATTTTCCACAAGGTTATTCTATGGCCTGATTTCATGTCCGTAACTTATGAGTGAACCTACTTCTTTTTATACATGTTTGTAATTTTATAAGCTGATGTGTATGCCTTTAGGTCAATTTTAGGCTCTCATGTATCATGTTCTTTGATTCCATTATGATTCTTGTTTTATGATTTTGTAATATTTATTACCTGACTCAAGTTTGTGATCTAGGATGTGTTGGGTATGAACTTTCTATGTTTCATTCATTATGATATTCCCTTATTCTTATCTTACACATTCATATGATCATATCTTTATACTTATTATTTTTACCCTTACTGTTCATTAGATTTCACCCTTTCAATGTTTTTTTCCCTATGTTATGAACAAATATTTTATATTGGGTATTTTTATGAAGGGAAGTAAATGAGATTATCTTTATTGGAAACATTGAAGATTTTTGGAAAAATTAGATGATAGTGATCCATGTTTCCAATAGAAAAAAAATGTGGACCTCAGGCATGTGTTATTATAATGTAATGAATAATAAACTAAAAATATGTAATATATACATATTAGAATAATGGTATGAAATATGGCATGTTATAATGGGAAGGTCTAGTGATGTGAAGTGGTAGTAATGCATGTCCTTCTATCATGAGAAAATTGGTTTGTTGTTTTTCTATGTGGTGTTGTGGTAGTTTCTTATTAGTGATGGGATTTTTTTCTAATGAAATTGATATGGAATGGGATGGAAAGGTAAATGAAATATCAACCTGTAATTGGTAGTGTTTCTATAATGTTTGTGGTTAAATGTGAAAGAAATGGGATGAAGTAATGATATGGATGGAATAGAATAATGAAATTGGTTGGTAATGGAAAATAATTAAAATTGATTAATATGAGAAATAAGATGAAATGTGTCTTGTGTCATGTTACTTTCTTGTGTAGTGTTCTGAATTTAGTGTTGGTAGTGAAATTATTTAGTGTTATGAGGCCTTGGGGTGATATTGTCAGTTTAAATAGAAATGTTTCTGAAAAATCATATGTTGGGAATCCTTGTTGAGACTACTATATAAATAAATTGTAATAAGATATAATTTATATATTTAATTCACCCATGAAAAGCATAATGTTATAAAAACTAAATGTTTTTGGGGTGTTTTACCAATATCTCGAGGGAAAGGAGGGGAGGATGGCCACCCCCTCTTACTTGGTCTCTCTTCTATGTGATGTTGATATTCATGGGATGTGGTGGAAAAAATTAAAAAGTGGACTTTACTATTCTCAATGATATGATGAGATTGATTATAGTGGGAGTCGTACAAGGTTAGATTATGGAAATAGGTTTTTTTCATTCATTTTTACTAGACTATACTATCCTTGTTTTGGTTGTGGTTGAGATGTGATGTGATAGCCCAGATTTCTATAGGAGAGATGTGATGTGATGTGATATCCTATTTGTAAACATAATATATGTGACCACCATAATATATGATATAGGGGTGTGAGAGTATTAAGCTAATGGAAAAGTGGTTCAGGGAAAACAAATTTTAAATATGAATCATATTACGTAACTATACATGGATTTATAATTTTGTGATAATTCTATGGGATGAGATTAGTTAGTTTCCCTATTTTGGTTATTTGGGTTCTATAGTTTTCTTACTAGTGAATTAATATTCTCCTTTCACATGTGCACTAGATAATTTTTGCATAATCTAGTTAAGTATACTTGTATTCATAGCATACATATATACAAACTATATTTTAGGTTACCAAGAGGGCTTTATAGACCATGTAGGATATTTCATTCTTGAACTCTAGAGATCTATCAAAGTCAGTACCTTAGGATTTTCATTTGGTACTTTATTTGGAGACTCTGTATGTCTATTAACTTTATATATCCATTGTGCAATTTTTTTAGTTTACCTTTTACATTATGTCATGGATTTTTATAGGGATGATATAGCCAATATTAAAATCATATAATATTTTGTTTAATGTCTTCCATTTGAGTGAGATATTTATATCCCGGTGTTTGTTTCCATCCCATGGCCTACTAAAGGTAGGTCTTAGGGGTTATTAACTCTCTTACATCATTTCTGGTGAAGGAGGGGAACCTTTTAATGGAAGGTTTCATAAAAGGGTGGTATCAAAGGGTTTGGTTAAGGATACGATAAGGTTTAATGATAGAAACTATGATAATAGCATGGGTTGGTAGGAAAACATTGTCATTTTATCTTGGTGCGTAATATAGGCTAGGGAATAATGATTATGAAATAAAATTTTAGGGAGCCCCATGATTCGATTTAAAGACTCTAGACCTACTAAATTTCTAAGAGAGGAGATTTTATATGTTTTTAGTGACCTATGAGACATACATGAATCATTATTTGTTATGTTATGATTTAAATTAGGTGGTTATAGGTAATTAAAATTTATTAATTTAATTAATTTTTAAGAAATTATCTTCCATCAGGATTAGGATATCTTTTTTCAATTTTATATGTGGCTACTTGAAGTCATTTTCATGTTGTTTGGGTTTGTGAGGTCCTGCAGGATGATCCAGTTGATCACCAAAGGATTTATCTAGTTGAAGATGATAATTATGAGTAGAGAATATTACATGTATTCTAGGTATATGATTTAGAAATGTATGAGGGAAGTGTCACTGATGTGGGGATAGGACACTCTATAGGGGAGCTTACTATCAGTGTCAATTTGATACAGGCTAATGAAGAGTAATGGGTTTAATTGGTTGTTAGTCCATGGGAAGATATGGGTTCTTGTGGTGGGTTCTCTATCTCAAGGACAAAAAGGAGAAAGATCTGTTGTCGTTAGAATTTTAAATGGATTTCAACTCAATGAACATATAATTGACCTTAATGTAATTGAATATAGAAGAGATTCTTTCTCTCCAAAAGTTGAGAATGTTTGTGTTGGGTCTTTGGATCAGGTTTATTGATATTTTTCAGTTTTCCCTAATCTTTATCCAAATGAGTAGTCTCATGTGTGAAATTATTTGGAGTAACTCCATCATTAAATTTATAATAATTTACTCCTTTTACTTTTCTGGAATACCCAGAGGTTGAAAATAAATTAAAAAGGCTCTAGAGAATGTACACATAAGTGGTTTTCTATGAGAGAGGAATGAACTTTTTTTATCTAGTAGAATAGTTTTAAATATAAGGTCATAGGTTCCATAGACTTTGAGGATTGTATCAGTGGGGATTCAAACTAATAAAATTACTTTTTTATATTTTGGGGACAGTTATTTTTCATTAATTTTATGTAGGCCTAGGGATGTTGTGCATCATCGATGGTTAACATAGTCATAATTGGAATTAGTTCCCAAATATTCTTAGAGATCAACATAGTGGATGTGGTTTGGTTGAGCATCATCATTAGTAGTAGATACTGGAGTGGTTGTTTTAATAGATGGGTAGTAGGTATATTCTTCATCAAGAGGTGATGAGTGAAGGTAGAGATCGACCTCATGATATTCCACAACTTCTGGGACCCTGACCTGAGAAAGTCCATATAGGTGGCCATCTGCAGAAAGGTTGGAGATCTTGGTTCTAACTGTTTCATGTTATAGATGTTCCAACACTAGAGGTTCCGTATATTGGTAGATGTATGATCATCTTTTCTTATACCTATTCTTATTATTTATTTGATATAGGAAATTCCCTCTCATTTTTTTCACCCACTCCGGACCACGATTTGGGACTTGTGGTAGAGAGTATTCATGTCTCCCTAGTGTTTAATTTTTCTTTCAGATTAAAGAACGTATTTTATAATGTGTAATGGGGGTGTAGAATTATGATACAATGACATCAATCATATGTGGATTACTTATTTCTACAAACAAAACCTTATTATTTCATCATCAACATGCACTGTTTTTATTATGTGTGAGTGGTTATTAAATTCACTGAGAGGGTAGTCATGTTCTCATATGTGAATAGACTGTGTGTGTTTTCATCGATGAGTAGAGTTTTATGATGTTAAGTAGATATATGGATCCACTTACTTAATTTATGGATGATTTTTCAATGGAATCTGCATGTGCTAGGATTGTGGAGGTTCCTAGGGTCGTTGGTATTTTCTTGGATGTTTTTCTAAGTGATTTTGTTACACAACCCCCTCAATGTGATATAAATTTCGAGATATTTTTGTATCTCAATGATACTCCCATTTTGATGGATCTTTATTGGATGACACCCTCTGGGTTAAAGGATATGATGACTTAGACAAATTATCATATTTATAATGTTTTCATCTAACCTAGTGTCTCCACATGGGGTGATCTAGTGTTTTATGAAATTAATGGGGATGTTATTTTGATGATATTTCTAGACCTATAGGGGTATAATTAGGTTAATATCATGAATTACTATGATTTTATGAGGATTTATTATCTTTTCATCCAATGTATATATGATAGTTAGTTCTGTTGGGACCATGTTGGATGGATAAGGAAGTAAGAAAGTTTGTTTTTAAAGAGTGTTTTCTTTTATTGTCAAAGAATCTAAATAAATTCACTTTGTAAAGGAGTTGTAAACTATGATTATGATTTTATGATTTGTATTTCACAAATATCATAAGTTTGGATAACTTGCGACGATATCCTTATAAAGCATAGAGGGAGTAAAGAAGTATTTTTGGAAAAGGAAAGAAATTGTCGTGCAAGTCAAAAGTGGTGCGCAAGTGTGGCGTGTAAGTATATGTGGCATTCAAGTCATATTTCAAGAACATCACAACAAAATTTGACAAAGGAAATAAAATGTAACGCAAGTTAAATATTGGAATTCAAGTAAAAAAGTGGCGCGCAAGTATAAATGGCATGAAAGTGTGGCATGCAAGTATAAGTGGAGTGAAAGTGTGGTGCGCAGGTATATGTGGCACACAAGTTTATGTTGCACGCAATTAATATTCCAACATCATCATATCAAACTATGAAAAAGGAAAGAATGTGTCGTGTGAGTGATGGAAGGGCGTGCAAGTGATGGAGCGATGCACAAGTGATAGAGCGACTCACAAGTAGGAATGGAGAACAAGTGTATGTGGTGCACAAGTCACCAAAATTCCTATAAATAGATGACTAGCCTCCTCATTTTTTTAATGCTCAACACTTAATGGAAAATTAGAGCTCTGATCGTGCAAGTAGAATAAGGTGATCTGATCATGCAAGTAGTAGAGGGTGGAATACAAGTTGATGTGGCAAGAAATATGAGGGTTATTTATAAGGCTCACAAGTAGGGTGTCACACAAGTTTTGTCGTGCAAGTTTCAGGAGGCATGCAATCAGGGAGGTGTTTTCAAGAAGTGGGATGTGTATAAGAAAAAGGTGGCACACAAGTTGTGAGATGTTCTCAATGGTGGCGTACAAGTAGTGAGTAGGCGTGCAAGTAGGTTTCACACAAGCAGTGAGGTGCACAAGCAGGTGGTGTGCAAGTAGGGAGGTGTGCAAGAAGGTGGCGTGCAACCAGGGAGGCACACAAGTAGGGAGTGGCATACAAGCTGTCTACACCAGGAGGTTCTTACCAGCTTCTGGGTAGGAAAGTGAAGAATTGTTTTGAAATATTTGATTTGTGAAAGTTCATTATGAAGCACAGAATCATTACATTACACTATTTGTTCTAAGAGGGAGCACACACACTATTGGATTGTTTTCAATGTGCTACACAAGTGTAAGGGTAAATCCTACTTGTTGTATTCCACACCAAAGGATTGATTTCTAGTGGATTGTGTGGTACTGTATTGTTTCTGTACCATACCAAGGACGTAGCTACTTTTGTTGAGTAGTGAACTTTGTAAATCTTGTGTTCCTATGGTTGTGTGTTTTTAGCAGGGATGAAACTCTTTAATAGAAGGAAAATGTTGTTTAAAAAAGCAGGAAACATAAAAATAAAAATATATCACTGATTTACCCCCACCCCTTCTCAGTGATACTTGGATCTTGACTGGGAACTTCAATTGGTATCAGAGTAAAGGTTCCCTTAATTTATTCTTTACTGAGGTGGTTGAAGAGAAATTGTGATGGAGAATATAAATTGCATACACAATAAAGAGATTCCAATTTTTGATGGAAAGAACTATCACAAATAGAAGGAAAAAATGATTCCTTATCTTATGTCTCTTGGATATGAAGTTCTTGAAACTACAACAGATGGATTTCCTTCTATTGATGAAAAGGTTCCTCTTACTCCTGTTGATAAGAAGAACCTTGAGAATGATGGAAGAGATAAAAATGTTTTACTCTCATCTCTTTCCGAGAGTGAATTTTTATGAGTGAAAGGTGTTTCTACAACCAAAGTAATCAGGGAAAAACAGAAGAACATCTATAAAGGAATACTAAAGTAAAGAAGGTTGAACTAAAAATCTAGAGGCTGAAGTATGAAGACTTGAAAGTTAGAGAATCTGAATCTACTGGGGATTTCATTACATGGATAAATGATATTGTCAGTACAATCAGATGACTTGGTGAAACATTGGAGGATTCTACAGTTGTGGAAAAGATCTTGAGAATTCTGCATGACAAGTTTGATGTTAAATTGTATTCATTGGGAGATAGAGACACTAAAACATTATATTTGGATGATTTTTATAGCACTCTCATTACTTATGATATGAGAAGGGAGAAGACAATGAAGAGAAAAACAAAATCTGATAGAGAAATGTCATTCAAGGCTACAAAGAGAGAGAAGTCAATGAAAACACCTATTGAAGATGATGCTGGTGATTCTGATTCTAAAGATGAGGTATGTAAAAATTTTGATGAAATTTTATCCTTATTCTCTAAGAATGTGAAAAGAGGTACAGGGAAATACTAGGGTAAACATCCCTTGAAATGTTTTGAGTATGAAGCTGTTGGTCACTTTGCGGCTAACTTTCCTCAAAAGAATAAAGAAGAAGATAGTGATGATGATAACAGAAGTCCAAGAAGGCTGTGGATGAAACAATCTGACAAAGATAAATATTTTTCAAAGGGGAAGGAAAAAAAGTTCTTCAAATAAAAAAGAAGAAGTTTCTTATCTAAAGATGAAGATATAGAAGATAGCGAAAATGAATTTGATAATTTTTTTGATGAAAAAACTAGAGAGAATACCTTTATTACAGCATTGAATAATGAAGATTATGAGAGCAACAATTGATATGATGAAGAAAGTCAACTTGAATATCATCTAAAAGAAGAGTTTAAAGAATGCTTGAGGGAGATCAAAAGACTTGAGAAGGAAAAAAAGCTGATAAATGAAAATTCCACATTAAACAATCAAGAAGGCTTTACGGATGAGGAAATCAAGATGGAAAATGAGATTGATGATCTGAAAAATTCTCTTGAGAATATAAAGAATCATAATGATCATCTTGAAGTAAATCTGAAGGCAAAGGAAGAAGAGTTGGAACTTTTCTAAAAAAAATTGTAAAGCTAAAGAAATGAATATTAGTTAAAAAAAATTCTATCTCAGAAGTTGGTGAATGTTCCAGTGAGAATTAACTAAACAAGGATCCAAAAAAGTTACCTTTAATGGTCGAAATGAAAGATAGAACTAGTTCTGATAAGAATAAGGATGGAAAGACCATGTATGTGATCAAAGTCAGCAATGATGAAAAATTATAAGTGCATAAAAATCATGAGTCATGAAAGACTTCTAATACTTCTAGTGCTGTTAAATATGAAATAAGAAATGGAGTTACAAATGAAAACATGATGGTTGATGGTCATCATAGTTCTATCAATAATGTTTTTGAGAAGCATGTTCACAAATTTGGTCAATATAGATGTTTAAGAGGCAAATATTCTTTCTATGGTTATTGCTGGAATTGTGGTGGATTCAGATACATAGAAAATATGTGTTGGTTCAACCAAAAACATTACATCTATTCCACAAGTTTTGAAAGACAAGGATTGAGGGGGGAGTCAATCCTTTCTAAATATAAATTCTCCAAATAAATTTCATAATATATCTCAGAATATTGGTGTGAAAGTTGAGAATAGGTTCCAACCAATAGAAGCTATTTGCGAAAGGTGTGATTGACCTGGACATCTTGCCACGGGCTGCCTTAGTCTGTTACCAGAGCAACAAAAGATTCTTAATAATTCTGAAAAGCCAGAGTTTTTAAAAGATAAAAGGGATAGGTCTCGTAAGTCCAAAAATAAAGATTGCATGGTTGTCTGGCTAGAGCACATTGACCTGTCTAGGAAATGGGAGGAAGAACAACAGAAAGTGAAGGAACAGGAAGAACAAAAAGCTCTTGTTGTCGAAACAGCTTTGAAAGCTACAAAAAAAGAATGTCCATGGATTCTTGATAGTGGGTATTCTTATCATATGACAGGAGACTTAAATTTGCTAAAGAATGTGAAAGAATTCAAAGAAGGAACTATTACATTTGGAAATGATGAATCTCTGAGAATCAAAGGTGTTGGATTAGCCATAATCAGAAAAGAAAAAATGAAATATAAAAAAATATTATATGTTGATGGGTTGAAACATAATCTTATGAGTGTTTCATAGGTCTGTGATGAGGGAAACAAAGTTATATTCAGAAAATATGGGTTCACTGTGAAATGTGAAAATGATGGAAGTATAGCTACAAGAGGCCAACGTACAAAAGGAAACTTGTTCTAAGTTGGGGAAGTACAAAATTCTTGTTACATGGGCATGGTAGTTGAAAATCAATAATGTCATAAAAGTCTGGGACATATGTGTCATAGAAACATGTGTAAGATATCAATGTGAGACAATTTCCGAGATATACATGATTTATCAATAAGAAGATATTGGTGCTGCACTATCTGTGAAAAAGGGAAGATTAGAAACTCATTTCATAAGAGATTTGAAATTCGTTCAAAACAACCCTTGGAACTTATAAATTCTTATATATGTGGACCAATGAGAAATCAATCAACAAATGGAGATATGTACTTCATTACATTCATTTATGAATTTACTCACATTACTTGTGTTATGTACATGAGACATAAGTCAGATGCTCTGAAAATGTTTAAGAATTTAAAAAGTAAAACAGAAATGGAATGTGAGTATTTAGTGAAGAAGTTGAGAACTAAAAATGGTGGTGAGTATAAGAATAAATCTTTTAAAATTTACCTTGAAAAAATGGAATTAGTCATGAGTTCAGTTCTCCATACACACCTCAACAAAATGGGGTTGCTGAAATAAAGAATCGTAGTATAGTGGAAATGGGGAGAACTATGTTACTTGAACATAGTCTTTCTTATTATTATTAGAGGCATTCCATGAGCACTGCTATTTATATTTAGAACTGATGCTTCTATAGTCCAAACATAGATATGACTCCATATGAAATTTTCTATGGAAAAACTCCAAGTCTAAAACATTTTAGAGTATTTGGGAGTCCACGAATTATAATGAAGAAAGGTGGAAACCATGGAAATTTTGATCAAAGAATAAATGATGGAATTTTTCTTGGCTATTCTCTAGAAAGAATAGGATTTAGATGTCTCAACAAAGAAACATGAAGAAACATCGATTCTTCAGATGTAAAAGTTGTTGAAAATTTTGGGAAAGAAAATAAGTCATACGTTGATGTGGAAGTTGGGTAATATAGAGAAGCTTTTGTTAATGATTCTAATAATTCTACAGACTGTGTTAATGCTACCACTGAAGTGGAATCTGACTCAGAAATCTCAAGTGATGAGGATGAAGTTTGAACAACTCATCCTAGGTTGAGGAAACAAGTGGAGGCTCAGAATATTATTGGAGATAAACATCCGAGGGTTCAAACAAGAAGAACAACGAATGCTATATCACATACTTATCTTTATTCAAAAGTTGAACCAGATGATGTAAATGAAGAATTTGAGCATCCATAATGGGTTCATGAAATGAATGAAGAGCTTGATTAGATAGAGAAGAATGACACTTGGGAACTTGTACCCAAGCCGGACAACAAGAACATTATTGGCACAAACTGGGTTTTTCGGAACAAGTTGAATGAAGAAGGTAATGTAATAAGAAACAAAAAAAAATTGGTTTGTAAAGGGTATTCACAAATTGAAGGCATCAATTTTGATGAAATCTTTGCTCTGGTGATAAGATTAGAAAAAATCAGAATCTTTCTTGCTATTGCGGCACAACGAGGTTACAAAATCTTTCAAATGGATGTAAAATCTGTATTCTTGAATGGTGACCTTAACGAGGAAGTTTACATTGATCAGCCTTGTGGATTTGTTTTTGGAAAGGATGAAAGTTTTGTGTGCAGATTGAAGAAGGATTTATATGGGCTAAAACTGGCTCTGAGAGAATTGTATTCTAAATTAGATACTTGCTTAAAGAATATGAACTTAATGAAAAGGGGAGTTGACAACATTCTCTTCATCAATGAATGTCAAGAGTTTTCACTGATCGTTATTATTTATGTTGATGATATTATATTTTTTTGAAATGATGAATGATCATATGAAATTTTTTTTAGGAGATGAAGAAGTTATTTGAGATGTCCATGCTGGGAGAAATGAAGTACGTTCTTGGGCTACAAATTTCACAGAAGAAGAATCACATTTTTCTATCTCAAGAAAAGTATTCTAAAGAAATTTTGAAGATGTTTGGAATGGAAAATTTGAAACCAGTTTCCACACCAATTTCAGTGGGAACCAAGTTGTCTATTGATGGAGAAGACAGGGAAGTTGATCAGAAAGAGTTTTGAAAGCTGATTGGAAGTCTTTTGTATTTGATTTCCACAAGACCCGACATCATCTATGCTGTTACATTATGTGAAAGATTTTAGAGTGATCCTAAAGAATCACATTTTATTTCTAGAAAATGAATTCTCAGATATATCAAAGGCACAACAAATTTTGGAATCAGGTATGATGGCTCAGGAAATATAGATCTATTCGGGTATTCTGAAGCTGATTGGGCAGGAAATGTTGATGATCAAAGATCCACATCTGGTGGAGTTTTCTTTCTGTGGAAAAGTTGTGTTAGTTGGAATACCATGAACAGAATAAAGTAACTCTTATCCCAACTGAAGTGGAGTATGTTGCTGCAACTCAATTAATGTTGATGAAGACTCAGCTGGAAGATCTACTTGTTGAAGTAAAGCTACCATTGCTATTGGGTTGTGATAATCAGAGTGAAATCAATCTTACAAGAAGTACAATACAACTCTCTCATTCAAAACACATTGATATAAAGTACCACTTCATCAAAGAGCAGGTAAAGAAGAATTATTTGAGGCTGGAGTTTGTCCCTACATCTGAACAAGTTGTTCAAATATTCACAAAACTGTTACTGAAGGAACCATTTACAAAATTGAGGTTGAAAATGGGTGTCCAACCTCCTTCTCATCAAGGTTAAGGTATGCGTTTCTATCTTCTCTCTCTTATTACCTTTGGATAGTGTTTTCATGGGGGATAATTGTTTCTTAAATCTATCCTTATGGTAGCATGGGTAAGCTGTGAATCCAGCATGTATGTGCGTGAACTATTCTAACTATTTGTTAGAGTGGTTGTAGGAAACAATTTTGTTTTCCAGGAAAGTTTATGAAGTGAAGAATGCTGAGGTAGAATCTTGAAAGATGATCTGAAGAAGGCTGAGGAGGTACGCTCATGATATTTCATAGTCACTGCTTTTGGATAGCATGGTTTTAGTTGTCAATAATTCTTGTTTCCTACAATGAGTTAGACCACAGAGGCATAGAATTTTCGCTAAGTAATACATTTCATAAGGTTACAAAGTTTAGTGATTTATTAATCATGTTTGACAACAAAATCCAAAGGGGAGATTTTTGGGACCATGTTGGATGTATAAAGAAGTAAGAAAAGTTTGTTGTTACAGAGTGTTGTCTTTTGTTGTCAAAATAGCTAAAACAATTCACTTTGTAATGGACTTGTAAACTATGAATATTCTTTGATTATAAGGCCCCAGCCTTAAACATTACTTAATCTTGAGTTATTTCAAGAATACACATTGAGGATCTTTTCAGGTTTAGAGTTTTAGAGAATTAGATCATAAATCATGCATTACATTCCACATTTAAACAAGGTGGTTACATCAAAGATAGTATCTTTTTTTCCCATCAATGGAAACATATTTAAAAAAACATGGATTCTTTCTTGACACTTCCTCGACACAATCATCACATCATGCATTTTTCCCTTGACCTGTGAAAAACATTGCAAAATCATGGGATAAACATAAAAAGCTCAGTAATGGATATAAAAATACGGAAAGAAAACATTATTCCATGTATACATAAGAGTCGATGAAATAATACTTTACTCATAAAACAAAATAACTTTAACATACCAATGAAATCATAAGATTTATGAATAACTCATAGAAATCATAAGACATAAAGGTAACTTGAGGCATTCATAACATTCTTACATAGGGATTAACCCTCATGGTTATGTTTGGAATACAAATCATAGTATATTCCATAAATCTCTTCGGAGAAACCTTAGAATTTAACTCCTTCACATTACCCAATTAATCGGAGATCTATATTGGCCTCACATGCCCTTAGTTTATCACGGAACCACCCGACTTCATAAACAATGTCCAAGAACCATAACATAATCGTATCATATAAAACATGCATAAATGAAACATAACCTTTCCACATTTTAATCACAAGATATCAATAAAACACATTGTTATAATTAAAACATTATAAAAACCATTTTCAATACCAAAATAAAAGAAAAGTAAAACATGGTATTTATTTTTTCATTTAAAAAAAGTTATGGCTTGTAGATGAAGTTGAAACTCAAATAATGGTCACGACGGTGGATAAGTCGTTGTCGCTACATACGTAAGACAAAAAAAATTCCTTTTTTCATTTAGTAAAATGCTTCATGTGAAAATATTCCTTTTGAATGAAATTAAAATTAAAAAGGTTTTATTATACAACTAATAAAATAAGGTCGTATATAAATTGAAGTATGCCTCAACCAAAGGAGATTGAGACAAAGTCCCTTACCTCGTGTCCGACTTGACCGAATTTCTCTACAATCTAATGAATAATAAACTAAAGTTAATTTATACTTTATTAATAACATTTTTAAAGTTTATTATTCCTTTTATATAACTTATTTCCATGTTATAACCATTATGTAATCATTTAAGTTAATAACGTTCGTTTTGTCGATATTTGGTACTTGAGTCAAAAATGGACTTCTTATAATTACATGTTGTTAGTGTGGTAAAACTTACATCATATCCAGAATGAAATTCATGATTTATATATCATATATATCATATATATCCATTATATACATGTTTTTATAATAGTACATAACATTTAGAGGTAAGAAATGAAATATTCTATTCATGGAGACGATAAGCTGTACGTATGCATGCACGCTACTTCCATTTATACTTCTTATTTTAATGAAATTAAAACATAATGATACATAGTTATATAATAATTCCCATATAGTATAATATATAATATCATTAACTCCACCCTTTATATGTACCACATATGGTATGAATGGGTCATATCACTATGAGGGGGCGGTAGTCCGCACTTCCTCTAATGAGATTATCGTGTTTACCCATAATGGAAACCATAAAGGTATTCTATAAATGGAAAATACAGAAGAATAAATAAAACATAAACATAATATATATCATATATAAATATATTTCCATTATAATGGCCACCATGATAGGCGGTAGGAGATAATTGAACAATCTTCATTTCATGAGGCACTAGTTCACCATCCACAGAAACAGTATGTTCTTCACCCATTAGATGAAGGTGTGTGTAAGTGTAGCTCGAATAATTCTCCTAACAACATCCTAGTATATTGAAGATACTGGTTTTGTTACAAAATAAATGAATAAAAAGAGTTTAGGGGGTTGGAGAAGAAAAATAAAACAAAATAACATAATAGAAGATGTTACCTTTAAATCGGGTAACTCCCCTTGGTTTGAACCAAAAGGTTTCTTGAAGAGCTTTCTGCCTATGTTAAGGATTCTAGGATGAAGATATGGATATTTTGAGCTTATTTGAGTAGATTTTGGATGATCCAAAGTAGTTGAGAAGTGTGTGAAATGGGTTGGAAGTGGGGTCTTTTTATAAGGGAGAGGAGGGTCTCTTTTGGAAAGCATGAAACTAGTATTTTATTATATAATGATTTTCGGTTTCTAAAGGTACAAAAATCATTAAAGTGTAATATAAGGTGTAAAATGTTCGAAATAAAATCATCCAATAAAAATTTGACATGTTTTGGATATTATTGTAAACTTTATCTTCTTATTTATTTAAATCATTCATTAATGACGTAAACATTACATCATCATAGTGTCATAAATAATTTTATTTATATGATGTCTAAAAATTATAAAAAAATTACCATGATGTAGGGAATATTTTTATATTTCTAATGAATATTTATAGTCAAAATTTTACCCTATATAACCCCGTGTAAATATTTTTTAGTAAAACAATACATTTTTTGTGACATTTTTATTTTACTTTAAATAAAAGGTATTAATATCATTATCTTACCCAAGTAGCTCCATGGGGTCCCAAAAATTGACACATGGATTTTATTGGTTGTCCATGACTCATCCAATAAGGTTAGGTCAAGTGTAAAGGTAATTCCATATTATTATAACATTATTTTTACCTTTAATTACATTAATTATATTTAATCACAGTTAATAAAACTTAAAAGTTACTATTCACCAAAAATTATTTTCATCCCATTGAACAACATTTTACTTACTAATGACAACCATGTATGTCAGATTTTTGAAATTTAATTCACAGAAGCGGTAAAATTCATTTAAAAGAAAAATCAGTTTTTTTAACTATCACTTAGTGGTTTCACTATTCATCAAAATTGACGTTTTTCAGAAAAATATCAAATATTCATCCTAACCTATATTTGATATTATAAATACAAAAATAACTTCTATTTTAAAAAATTCAAAACATATAAATTTCATTAATTAATTTTATTATTATTTTCCATGGTCAAAACAAATAGCGTATTTTTAAGAAACAATATCTATCAAAAGTTTGACACTTGTTTATGTCCAATTTCAAAGTGAAATTACTTCCAATGACCAACATTGGATTAAATGGAAAAAATATATTATAATTACACATTAAAACCAATTAATAAGGTAATATGAGCATATAAATATATTAGACTAAAAGGAGGGTTTGAATTAAAATACAACATTTTTCACTATTCAATAAAAAAAATGAACATTATCGAAAAAATACCAAAAACATACACAATGTAAATTTTTGATGTCCCAATTATAAAGAAGAATTTTATTTGGTCTAAAAGAAAGTATAATAGTGACCAAAACTATATTTAAAGAGGGTTCTCCATCAAAAGGTGATAAATCGACCTTTTAGTGAATATTAGAGTATTTATGCTTAAAATTGGATTCATTCACATTTTATGACTCTAAAATTTTGGATAAATGTAAAAACATTTACCAAACATATATAATCATATTTTAGTCATTTATATTCATTCCCGCCAATACAACAGCTACGTGTTAACTACCATTTAAAATAATATTATTACATTATTAGTGTACAACGTAAGATTTCAAAGAATTTTGTTGTTGCGTATCGGGTACGCCATCAAACATAGCAACCCCAGGAAAGTAAAATTAATATTTAATTCAAAAATATTAATAAATATGAAAATGTATTATTATTTATTTACCTGGGATGTTACATCCTTCCCCCTTTTGGGAATTGTGTCCTCGTAATTTTATTCACTTATAAAATAAATGGGGGTATTTATCCCTCATAGCATTTTCAGATTCCCACGTTTCCTCTTCAACCATACGGGTTTTCCACAAAACCATCACTTGATGAATTACCTTATTCCGCAACACTCGCTCTCTACTATCAAGAATCTGGACTGGTTGTTACTCATAAGATAGATTCTCTTCCAACTAAACTACCTCTGGACTCAAAACATGATATGGATCTGGCATGTACTTTCTAAACATTGAAACATGAAAAACATTGTGTACATGAGATAAATTCGGAGGTAAATCCACTCGGTAGGCAACTGATCCAACTCTCTCCAGAATTTCATATAGTCCAATGAACCTTTGACTCAGCTTTCCTTTCTTACCAAATAGCATCACACTTTTCCATGGTGAAACTTTGAGGAAGACATGATCAACTACCTCAAAAGAGAGATCCTTCCTCTAATTGTCTGTATAACTTTTCTGCCTACTCTGAGCTGTTCTCATATATTTCTTTATCATCTGAACTTTTTGTGCCATCTCTTCTACCAATTCTGGTCCCATCAACTTCATTTCACATACTTCATCCCAAAAAGCTGGAGTTTGACATATCTTATCATATAATGCCTCAAATGGTGCAATTTGTATACTGGAATGAAAACTGTTATTATAAGAAAACTCAACCAATAAAAGATGTTGGTCCCAACTTCCCTAATAATCCATCGAACAAGCACATAACATATCCTCCCAAGTCTGAATTGTTCGTTCTTACTGCCCATCTCATTGAGGATGAAAAGCTGTACTAAAATTTAATTCAGTACCCAATGACTTCTGAAGGCCTTTCCAAAAGTTAGAAGTGAAACTGCGGTCATGATCAGATACAATGGAGAGGAGAACTCCATGTAACCTAACTATATTTTTAAGATACAAATGATAAATTTGATCCAAGGAAAAATAATCTTGTATAGCAAGGAAATGAGTAGATTTAGTCAAGCGATCAATAATAACCCAAATTGAATTATTACCTCAAGGTGTCTTAGGTAATCCCACAAAAAAGTCCATGGATATATTCTCCCATTTCCACTCTCACTAGTAAAGGATAGAGCATCCCTTTCAGTAACTACCGCTCTGATTTAACATGTTGACAAGTCAAACACTTCATAGTAAAATCATCAATATCTCTTTTCATTCCTTCCCACCAGTAATACTCCCACAAATCTCTATACATCTTAGTACTGCCAGGATGAACTAAAAATGGAGAACTATGAGCTTCACATAACAAATCTCTCTTCAATAATGAATCACAGCACACACACAATCTATTCCCAAATCTTAAAACACAATAATTATCAATGTTGAATTCATGTAACATACCCTTCTGATCCAGCTCTACCTTTTTCTAAACTCACTGTCTTGATTCTGTGATTGCTTAATTCTACCTAATAGAGAATAATTCACTAATACCTGAAATAAAACAGAAGAATTTCTTGAACCAACAACTTCTAAGAAAAAATTCATCGAATCCTTAACCAAAAGATCATGTTCTAAACATAACATGGTTAATGAAGCATTAATTTTTCGACTCAAAGAATCGGACACTTTATTTGATTTTCTTTTGTGGTAGTGAATCGTTCGATCATAATCCTTTATTAATTATATCCATCTCCTCTATCTCATGTTCAATTCTTTCTGAGTGAATATATAATATAAACTTTTGTGATCAGTATATATTTCACACTTTACACCATACAAATGATGCCTCCAAATATTTAAGGCGAAAACAACAGTAGCTAATTCTAAATCATGTGTAGGGTAATTTATCTTATGAGTTTTCAATTGACAAGAAGCATAAGAAATTACCTGATCATTATACATTATGACACAACCATGTTCTGTCAATGAAGAATAAATGTAGATAACAAACTCACCATTCCTGGAAGGTAGTTCCAGTACTGGAGCATTCACCAATCTTCTTTTCAATTCCGAAAAACAATCATCACATTCTTTTTTCCAGATAAACTTAACACCCTTCCGAGTTAGCTTAGTCAGTGGGCTGGAAAACCATGAATTTTTTTTAACAAAACTTCGGTAATAGCCTAGAAAACCATGAAAAATACAAATCCTGGTTACATTTGTGGGTCTTGGCTATTCTTTATCAACCATTGTTTTTGTAAGATCAACAGTTATTCGATCTTTAGAAACAATGTAACCAAGGAAAGAAATTTTTTGCAACCAAAACTCACACTTGCTGAATTTCCCATAAAATTTCTTTTATTTTATGGTTTGAAAAATAACCCTTAAATTAATTTCATGCTCCTATTTACTTTTAGAATTCACCAAAATACCATCCATGAAAACAACCACAAACTTGTCCAAGAACTCATGTAAAATTATATTCATAAGGTCCATGAATACAGCAGGTGCATTGGTTAACCCAAAAGGCAAAACTAAAAATTCATAATGGCCATATCTTGTATGAAACACTTTCTTCAGAATATCTTCTTCCTTTACATTCAACTGATGGTACCCCGATCTCAAGTCAATCTTTGAAAAATACTGATCTCCCTAGAGCTGATCAAACAAATCATCGATATGAGGAAAATGATATTTATTCTTAATAGTGATGTTATTCAAGTCTCTAAAATCAATTCAAAGTCCCATTGAACCATATTTCTTCGAAACAAATAAGACAGAAGCACCCCATAGTGATGTGCTAGGTTGAATGAAACCTTTCTCTAATAAATCCTGCAATTTCTCCTTCAACTCTAAAAGTTCATTTTGATCCATTCGATAAGGGGGTTTTGAAATTGTCTTAGCATCAGGAACTAAGTCAATAGTAAATTCAACTTCCTAATCTAGTATTATTCTAGGAAATTCATTAGGAAAAGCATCAAGGTACTCATTTACCACTAGCACATCATTAATCTAAATAGTTCCTTTATTTTTAACAATATGTTCAAGGTAACATTCATTTCCATCTTTTACAATTTTCTCAGCCTCTTGATATGTTATCAATGATAAGGGTTCATTCTTGTATAGATACTAATAGTTTTTCTGAAAAGAAACTTCTTTAGCTCTACAGTCAATCTTAGAATGGTAAACAGAGAGCCAATCCATACCTAGAATAACATAAAACTCTACTAGAGGTAAAAAAATAAGGTTTTCACGTATATTCTTTCCACGGATAAGTATAGGAAGATTCTTATAAATTCTTTTTGCCTCAACCTTTCCCCAAGTGTTTTTACCACAAGTTCAGGAGTCATTTATTGATATGGAATTTCCAATTTACTAGAAAACTTTTCAGAGATGAAAGAATGTGTAGACCCTGAATCAAACAACACATTGCCATAATCTGAAAAAACAAACAAAGTACCTGATACCACTTCATTTGATGGCCCAACATCTGCTGAAGGAGTTGCAAAGGATTTCCCCACACCTTTCTACAGGTAGTCTGACTGCTTCCCATAATTTGAGCTCTTTTTTGAACACACATTTTCATAATGACCCATCTCATTGCACTTGAAACATTTCACTAACTGTAAATCAAATTTGGTCTTACCATTATCCTGATCTTTTCCAGTGCAATCACGAGCCATATTTCCCATCTTACCACATCAGAATCACTTTCCAAAATTCAAAAGACGTTCCCCAGCATGATTTTTACCACATTTATCACAAACTACTAACAAAGGATTCTTACCGTCAAACCTTCTTGAAGGATTCTTCTATTTCTCCTACCACCTTGGTCTCTTCTTGTGTTGGTTGTCATAGAACACTTGATCATAGGAAAACATCATTTCCACCTTCTCAGCACATCAAACAAGCTTTTAATAACTTTTGAACTCACGATATGCTAATTCCCTTATATATTTTGGCTTTAATCCTGAGTAAAAATGATTGATTTTACTATTAAGATCTCAGATAAAATTTGGAGAATACCTTGCCAATCGAGTTATCTTTTCTTCATAGGTAGCCACTAAGTCGTCCTCTTTCCTCAATTCCAAGAATTATTTTTCCATCCTAAGTCGAACAACCTTAGGAAAATATATCTCAAGAAACATACCTTTGAATTAATCCCAGTGAAGAGCATAAATCTTATCAGTGTCCAAGATATTTTTAACCATCGACCACCACAGATCTGCTTCACCCTCCAAACGGTAAACAACAAGACAAACCTTTTGATTGCATGAACACCCCATGACATTGAAAATCTTCCCCAGTGATTTAATCCACCCTTCAGCTAACACAAGGTCTGATGATCCTTTGAATGATGGGGGATGTTTCCTCATAAAATGTTCCACCACTGGCATCTTCCTCTACGGTTGATCTGGCTGATATCGGGCATGGATACCACCACCATTTTTCGCTTGAGTCAACTGTGCCATTACTGCAACAAACTGTTTAGTTCCAATTCTGACCATCTCAGGATGCTGATTTGGAAGGTCATTTCCTTCTGTATTTCTTCCTAGCACTGCTTCCCAGCTTCTTCTGTGGAAAAATATTCTGAACAAACATGTCTTAGATGAAGCAAAATGGTAATCCTCAATTTCTATATCATTTCAATTTCACCATAATGTAAAAAATATATTTTTAGATAATCATTCAATAGAACTATAACTCCTAAATTTATCTAAACCAACCTTTGATACCAACTATAAGGATCCATCCTTAAATATTACTTAATCTTGAGTTATTTCAAGAATACACATTGAGGATCTTTTCGGATTTAGAGTTTTAGAGAATTAGATCATAAATCATGCATTACATTACACATTTAAACAAGGTGGTAAAATCAAAGACAGTATCCATTTTTTCCATCAAAGGAAACATATTTAAAATAAAACATGGGTTCTTTATTGACACTTCCTTGACACTATAATCACATCATGTATTTTTCCATTGACCTGTGAAAAACATTTCAAAAACTTGGGATGAGCATAAAAATCTCATTAAGGGATATAAAAATACGGAAAGAAAACATTAGTCCATGTATACATAAGAGTCAATGAAATCATACTTTACTCATAAAACAAAATCACTTTAACATACCTCATGAAATCATTGTATTTATGAATAACTCATAGAAATAATAATACATAAAGGTAACATGAGGCATTCATAACATTCTTATATAGGGAGTAACCCTCATGGTTACGTTTAGAATACCCATTATATTATATTTCCTAAATATCTTTGGAGAAAACTTAGTGTTTAACTCCATCGCGTTACCCAATGAATTAGAGATCTATCTCGGGCTCACCTTCCCTTAGTTTATCATGGAACCACCCAATTTCATAAACAATTCCCAAGAACCATAACATAATTGTATCTCATAAAAAATGCATAAAGGAAACATAAAATTTAGACATTTCAATCACAAGATATCAATACAACACATTGATATAATCATAACATTATCAAAACCATTTTCAATACCAAAATAAAATAAAATTAAAAATTGGTATTTATTTTTTCATTTAAAATAATTTTTTGGCTTATAGAGGAAGCTGAAACTCAAATAATGGTCACGGCGACAGAGAAGTTGTTGTCGCCACATACGTAAGACAAAAACATTCCTTTTGTCATTTAGTAAAATTATTCGTGTCAAAAGATTCCTTTTTAATGAAATTAAAAGTCAAAAGGTTTTATTATACAACTAATAAAAGAAGGTCGTATATAAATTGAAGTATGCTTCAACGAAAAGAGATTGAGACGAAGTCCCTTACCTCGTGTCCGACTTGAACCAATTGCTCTCTAATCTCCTGAATAATAAACTAAAGTTAATTTATACTTGTTTAAGAACCTTTTTCAAGATTATTATGCCATTTATATCACTTATTACTATGTTATAAACATTATGTAATCATTTAAGTTAATAACGTTCATTTGGTTGAAATTTTGTACTTGAGTCAAAAATGGACTTCTTATAATTACATGTTGTTAATGTGGTCAAAATTTCATCATATCAAAAATTATATTCATGATTTATATATCATATATACAATATATATCCACTATATACATGTTTTTATAATAGTACATAACATTTAGATGTAAGAAATTAAATATACCGTTCATGGAGACGGTAAGCCGTACGTACGCATAAACACTACTTCCATTTCTACTTATTATTTTAATGTAATTAAAACATAATGATACATAGTCATATTATAAATATCATATATTATAATATATAATATCATTAACTCCATCCTTTATATGTACCACATATGGTATGAATGAGTCATATCACTTTGAGTGGGCAGTAGTCTGCACTTCCTCTAATGAGATTATCGTGTTTACCCATAATGGAAACTATAGAGGTATGCTATAAATGGAAAATACAGAAGCATAAATAAAACAAAAACATAATATATATCATATATAAATATATTTTCATCATAATGGCCACCATGAGAGAGGGTAGGAGATAATTGAACAATCATTGTTTCGTGAGGCAGTAGTTCGCCGTCCATAGAAACAATATGTTTTTCACCCATTAGAGGGAGTTTTGTGTGTGTGTAGCTCGAATACTTCTCATAAAAACATCCTAGTATATTGAAGAAACTGGTTTTCTTACAAAATAAAGGAATAAAAAGAGTTTAGGGGTTGGAGAAGCAATATAAAAGAAAAGAACATAAGAGAAGACGTTACCGTTAAATCGGGTAACTCCCCTTGGTTTGAAGAAAAAGGGTTTCTTGAAGAGATTTCTACCTAAGGTAAGGATTATAGGATGAAGAGATAGATATTGGGAGATTATTTGAGTAGAGTTTGGACGAGCCAAAGGGTTTGATAATTGTGTGAAATGGGTAGGAAGTGGGGTCTTTTATAAGGGTGAGGAGGGGCTCTTTTGGAAAGCATGAAACTATTATTTTATTATATAATGATTTTCAGTTTCTAAAGGACCAAAATTCATTAAAGTAAAATATAACGTGTCCCATGTTATAAATAAAAGCATCCAATAAGAATTGGACAGGTTTTGGATATTATTTTAAACTTTATCTTCTTATTTATTTAAATCATTCATTAATGACGTAAACACTGCATCATTATTGTGTCATAAATAATTTTATTTATATAATGTCTAAAAATAATAAAAGAATTACCATGATTTAGGGAATATTTTTAGATTTATAATGAGTATTTATAGTAAAATAGATAACGTATATAACCCCATGTAAATTTATTTTGTAAAACAATACATGCTTGTGACATTTTTGTTATTACTTTAAATAAAAAGTATTAATATCATTATCTTACCCAAGTGACTCCATAGGGTCCCAAAAATTGACCCATGGATTTTATTGGTCATCCAAGACTCAT
Source organism: Viscum album (assembly GCA_963277665.1). Taxonomy (NCBI): domain Eukaryota; kingdom Viridiplantae; phylum Streptophyta; class Magnoliopsida; order Santalales; family Viscaceae; genus Viscum; species Viscum album. The sequence goes on from OY728156.1 coordinate 1,283,072,909, forward strand.
ATAATAAGGGTAGGACAAGTTTAAATGTAATTTCATATTATTATAACATTTTTTCACTTTAATTACATTAAATACCTTTAATCGCGGTTAATAAAACTTAAAAGTTACTATTCATCAAAAATTATTTCCATCCCATTGAACAAAATTTTACAGAATAATGACAATAATGTATGTTGGATTTGTTAAATTCAATTCACAGAAGCAGTAAAATTCATTTAAACAAAAAATCATTTTTTTTAAACAACCACTTAGTGGTTTCACGATTCATCAAAAAAATGGACTTTTTTCAGAAAAATTACAAAAATTCACCCTTAGATATATTTGATATTCCGAATTAAAAAATGATGTCTATTTTAAAAAATTCAAAACATATAAGTTTCATTAATTAATTTTATTATAAATTCCCATTGTCAAAACAAATAATGTGTTTTTATGAAACAATATATATCAAACGTTTGACACTTGTTTATGTCCAATTTCAAAGTGAAATTACTTGTAATGACCAACATTGGATTAAATGGTAAAAATATATTATAATTAAAATTTAAAACCAATTAAAAAGATAATCTGACCATATAAATAAATTAGAATAAACGGTGTTTTTGAATTAAAATACAACATTTTTCACTATTCATTAAAAAATGAACTTTATCAAAAAAATACAAAAAACACACACAATGTAAATTTTTGGTGTCCCGATTATAAATAAGAATTTTATTCGGTCCAATAGAAAGTATAAGAGTGACCAAAACTATATTTAAATAGGGTTATCCATCAAAAGGCAATTAATCGACCTTTTAGTGAATATTAGAGTATTTATGCTTAAAATTTGATTCATTCTCATTTTAAGCCTCTAACATTTTGGATAAATGTAAAAACATTTAACAAAAATATATAATAATATTTTAGTTATTTCTATTCATTCCCGCCAATAAAATGGATACGTGTTAACTACCATTTAAAATAATAATATTATATTATTAGTGTGCAACGTAAGATTTCAATGAAATCCATTGTTGCGTATCAGGTACGCCATCGAGCATAGAAACCGCATTAAAGTAAAATTAATATTTTATTCACAAATATTAATAAATATGAAAATGTATTATTCTTTATTTACCTGGGATGTTACATCCTTCCCCCCTTTTGAGAATTGCTTCCTCACAATTTTAATCACCTATAAAATAAATGGGGGTATTCATCCCTCATAAAATTTTTAGATTCCCACATTGCCTCTTCAACCATATGGTTTTTCCACAAAACCTTAACCTGATGAATTACCTTATTCCGCAACACTTGCTATATACTATCAAGAATCTATACCGGTTGTTCCTTATAAGATAGATTCTCTTCCAACTGAACTACCTTTGGACTCAAAAAATGAGATGGATCTAGCATGTACATCCTTAACACTGAAACATGAAAATCAGTGTGTACCTGATATAAATTCAGAGGTAAATCCACTCAGTATGAAACTGATCCAACTCTCTCTAGAATTTCATATGGTCCAATGAACATTGGACTCAACTTTCCTTTCTTACCAAATTTCATCACACTTTTCCATGGTGAAACATTGAGGAAGACATGTCACCTTCTTCAAAAGAGAGATCCTTCCTCTTATTGGCCACATAACTTTTCTGCCTGCTCTAAGCTGTTCTCATGTGTTTCTTTATCAGCTGAATTTTTTCTACCATCTCTTCTACCAATTATAGTCCCATCAACTTCCATTCACCTACTTCATCCCAAAAGCTGGAGTTCGACATCTCTTCCCATATAATTCCTGAAATGGTGTCATATCTATACTGGAATGAAAAATGTTATTATACAAAAACTCAACCAATGAAAGATGTTGTTCTCAACTTACCTGATAATCCATCGAACAAGAATATAAAATATCATCCAAAGTATGAATTATTCATTCTGACTACCCATCTGATTAAGGATGAAAAGATGTACTAAAAATTAATTCAGTACCCAATGACTTCTGAAGGACTTTCCAAAAGTTAGAAGTGAACCTGGGATCACGATCAGATACAATGGAGAGGGGAACTCTATGTAACATGACTATCTCTTTCAGAAACAAAAAATAAAGTTTATCTAAGGAAAACAAATCTCGTATAGCAAGGAAATGAGCAAATTTAGTCAAGCGATCAACAATAACCCAGATGGAATTATTACCTCAAGGTGTCTTCGGTAATCCCACAACGAAGTCCATGGATATATTATCCCATTTCCACTATGGCACTGGTAAAGGCTGGAGCATCCCTTTCAGTAACTGCCACTCTGCTTTAACCTATTGACAAGTCAAACACTTCACAGTAAAATCAACAATATCTATTTTCATTACATCCCACCAGTAATACTCCCACAGATCTCTATAAATCTATTTACTTCCAGGTTGAACTGAAAATGGAGAACTATGAGCTTAACATAATGAATCTATCATCAACTGTGAATCACAAGGAACACACAATCTCTTCCTAAATCTCAAAACACAATCATTATCAATGTTGAATTCAGGTAGCATACCCTTTAGAACCAACTCTACCTTTTTTTGCAACTCACTGTCTTGCTTACTCAATTCTGTCTGATAGAGAAGATTTCACTAATACCTGAAATAAAACAGAATAATTTCATGAACCAAAAACATCCAAGCCAAAATTCATCAAATCCTTAACCAAAGGATCACGTTCCAAACGTAACATGATTAATGAAGAATTACTTTTTCGACTCAAAAAATCTGCCACTTTATTTGATTTTTTTGGGTGGTAGTGAATCGTGAAATCATAATTCTTGATTAATTCTATCCAAATTCTCTGTCTCATGTTCAATTCTTTCTGAGTGAATATATAATTTAAAATTTTGTGATCAGTATATATTTCACACTTTACACCGTACAAATGATTCCTTTAAATTTTTAAGGTGAAAACAACAATAACTAATTCCAAATCATGTGTAGGGAAATTTATCTCATGAGTTTTCAAATAACGAGAAGCATAATAAATTACCTGATCATTCTATATTAGGACACTACCAAGTCCTTTCAATGAAGCATCACTATAGATAACAAACTCACCATTCCAAGAAGGTAGTTCCAATACTGGAGAATTCACCAATCTTCTTTTCAATTCCTGAAAACAATCATCACATTCTTTTGTCCAGATAAACTTAGAACCCTTCCGAGTTAGCTTAATCAGTGGGCTGGACAACCATTCACAATTTTTAACAAACATTCAGTAATAGCTTGCTAAACAAAGAAAACTATGAATCTCGGTTAAATTTGTGGGTCTTGGCCAATCTTTAACAACCTTTGTTTTTACAGGATCAACATTTATTCCATATTTAGAAACAATGTGACCAAAAAATGAAATCTGTTGCAACCAAAACTCACACTTTCTGAATTTCCCATACAATTTATTTTCTTTTAAGGTTTAAAAAATAACCATTAAATGACTTTCATTCTCTATTTAATTTTAAAAAATACCAAAATATCATCAATGAAAACAACCATAAACATATCCAAGAACTCATGGAAAATTCTATTCATAAGGTCCACGAATACAACAGGTGCATTGGTTAACCCAAAAGGCATAACTAAAAATTCATAATGGCCATATCTTGTATGAAACACAATCTTTGGAACATCTGCTTCCTTTACATTCAACTGATAGTACACCAATCTCAAGTCAATCTTTGAAAAATACTGAGCTCCCTGGAGCTGATCAAACAAATCATTGATATGAGGTAAAGGATATTTTTTCTTAACAATGATGTTTTTCAAGGCTCTATAATCAATGAAAAGTCTCATTGAACCATATTTCTTTCTAAAAAATAAGACAAGAGCACCCTATGGTGATGTGCTAGGTCGAATGAAGCCTTTCTCTAATAAAACATTCAATTTCTCCTTAAACCCTAAAAGTTCAATTTGAGCCATTCGATAAGGGGGTTTTGAAATTGGCTTAGCATAAGGAACTAAGTCAACAGTAAATTCAACTTTCTGATCTAGTATTATTCCAGGAAATTCCTCAGGAAAAACATTAAGGTACTCATTTACCACTATCACATCATTAATCTGAATAGTACCATTAATTTCAACAATATGTATAAGGTAACATTAATTTCCATCTTTTACAAGTTTCTCAGAATATTTATATGTTTTCAACGATAAGGGTTATTTCTTGTACACAAACTGAAAGTCTTTCTGAAAATAAACTTTTTTAGATCTACATTCAATCTTAGGAATGTAAATAGAGATTCAATCCATACACAAGATAACATAAAACTCTACTATTGGTAAAATAGTAAGGTTTTTAAGTAGATTCTTTCCATGAATAAGTATAGGAATATTCTAATAAATTCTTTTTGACTCAACATTTCCCCTAGGTGTTTTTACCACAAGTTCAGGAGTCATTTCTTGAGATAGAATCCCCAATTTACTAGAATATTTTTTAGAGATGAAAGAATGTGTAGACCCTAAATCAAACAACACAATGAAATAATCAGAAAAAAAGTACTTTAAACCACTTCATTTGATGGCCCAACATCTGCTGAAGTAGTTGCAAAGGATTTCACCACACCTTTCTGCTTGTAGTCTGAATGCTTCCCATCATTCAAGATCTTTGTCAAACACTCATTTTCATAATGACCCATCTCATTGCACTTGAAACATTTCACTAACTGTAAATAAAATTTGGTCTTACAGTTACCCTGATCTTTTCCAGTGCAATCACAAGCTTTATGTACCATCTTAACACATCAGAATCACTTTCCAGAATTCAAAATACATTCCCCAGCATGCTTTTTACCACATTTATGACAAACATCAAACTTATTTTTCTTACCATCAAACCTTTTTGAAGGATTCTTCCCTTTCTCCTACCACCTCGGTCTCTTCTTCTATTGGTTTTCATAGAACACTTGATCATCGACAAACTCCATTTCCACCTTCTCAGCACATAGAACAAGATTTTCATAACATTTTAACTCACGACAAGATAATGCAATTCTAAATTTTGGATTTAATCATGAGTAAAAATGGTTGATTTTACTATCAAGGTCTTGGATAAAATTTGGAGCATACCTTTCAAATCGAGTGAACTTTTCATCATAAGCAGCCACTGAGACATCCTCTTGCCTCAATTCCAAGAATTGTTTTTCCATCATAAGTCGAATAAACTTAGGAAAATATTTCTCAAGAAAAATACCTTTGAATTCATCCCAGTAAAGATCATCAATCTCATCAGCATCCCTGCTATTTTTAACCATCGACCACCACAGATCTGCTTCACCCACCAAACGGTAAATAGAAAGACTAACATTTTGATTGTCTGAACACCCCATGACATCGAAAATCTTCTCCAGTGCTTTAATCCACCTTTGATCTAACACATGGTCAGATGATCCGCTGAATGATAGGGGATGTTGCCTCATGAAATGTTCCACCACAGACATGTTCCTCTGCGGTTGATCTGGTTGATCTCGTGCATGGATACCACCACCATTTATTTCTTGAGGCAAATGCTCCATTACTGTAACAAACTCTTCAGTTCCAATTCAGACCATCTCAGGATGCTGATTTGGAAGGTCAATTCCTTCTGTATTCCTTCCTACCACTGCTTTCCTGTTTCCTCTGTGGAAAACCATTCTAAACAAACATGTCTTAGATGAATAAAAATAGTAATCTTCAATTTCTATATCATTTCAAATTCACCGTAATCTAAAAAATATATTTTTGGATGATCATTTAATAGTATTCTTACTCCTAATGTTATCTAAACTGACATTTTATACCAACTATAAGGCCCCAACCTTAATCATTACTTAATATTGAGTTATTTAAAAAATACACATTGAGGATATTTTCAATTTTAGAGTTTTAGATAATTATATCATAAATCATGCATCACATTCCACCTTTAAACAAGGTGGTTACATCAAAGACAATATCCATTTTTTCATCAAAGGAAAAATATTTAAAATAAAACATGGATTCTTTCTTTTCAATTCCTAGACACTATCATAACATCATATATTTTTCCCTTGACCTGTGAAAAACATTTCAAAAACTAGGGATGAGCATAAAAAGCTCAGTAAGGGATATAAAAATACGGAAAGAAAACATTAGTCCATGTATATATAAGAGTCAATGAAATCATACTTTACACATAAAACAAAAGAACTTTAATAAAACTCATGAAATTATAATATTTATGAATAACTCATAGAAATCATAAGACATAAAGGTAACTTGAGGCATTCATAACATTCTTACATAGGCAGTAGCCCCCATGGTTACGTTTGGAATACCCATCATAGTATATTCCCTAAATCTCTTCAGAGAAACCTTAGCGCTTAACCCCTTTGAGCTACCCAATGCATTGGAGATCTATCTCAGGCTCACCCGCCCTTAGTTTATCACGGAACCACCGAACTTCATAAACAATGCCCAAGAACCATAACATAATCGTATCACATAAAACATGCATAAAGGAAACATAACATTTTCACATTTCAATCACAAGATATCAATACAACACATTGATATAATCAAAACATTATAAAAACCATTTTCAATACCAATATAATAGAAATGTAAAACATGGTATATATTTTTTCATTTAAAAAAATTATGGCTTGTAGAGGAAGCCGAAACTCAAATAATGGTCATGGCGGAAGAGAAGTCGTTTTCACCGCATACATAAGACAAAAACATTCTTTTTGTCGTTTAGTAAAATGATTTCTGTAAAAAGATTTCTTTTGAACGTAATTAAAAGTCAAAATTGATTATTATACAACTAATAAAAGAAGGTCATATATAAATTGAAGTATGCCTCAAGGAAAGGAGATTGAGACAAAGTCCCTTACCTCGTGTCCGACTTGACCCGATTGCTCTCTAATATCATGAATAATAAACAAAAGTTAATATCTACTTGCTTAAGAACCTTTTTCATGTTTATTATTCCTTTTATATCACTTATTACCATGTTATAAACATTATGTAATCATTTAAGTTAATAACATTCGTTTTGTCGATATTTGGTACTTGAGTCAAAAATGGACTTCTTTTAATTACATGTTGTTAATGTGGTAAAAATTTCATCATATCCAGAATGATATTAATGATTTATATATCTTATATATCATATATATCCAGAATATACATGTTTTTATAATAGTACATACCATTTATAGGTAAGAAATGAAATATACCGTTCATGGAGACGGTAAGCTGTACGTACGCATTAACACTACATCCATTTATAATTTTTATTTTAATGTAATTAAAACATCATGATACATAGTTAAATGATAATTCCCATATATTATAATATATAATATCATTAACTCCATCCTTTATATGTACCACATATGGTATGAATGAGTCATATCACTTTGAGGGGGCGGTAGTCCACACTTCCTCTAATGAGATTATCGTGTTTACCCATAATGGAAACCATAAAGGTATGCTATAAATGGAAAATACAGAAGAAAAAATAAAACATAAATATAATATATATCAATATATCTATAGTTCCATCATAATGGCCACCATGAGAGGTGGTATAAGATAATTGAACAATCATCTTTTCGTGAGGCAGTAGTTCACCGTCCACAGAAACAGTATGTTCTTCACCCATTAGATGGAGTTGTGTGTAAGTGTAGCACTAATACTTCTCATAGAAATATCCTAGTATATTGAAGATACTTTTTTTGTTACAAAATAAAGGAATAAAAAGAGTTTAGTGGGTTGGAGAAGCAAAATAAAACAAATAAACATAAGAGAAGACGTTACCTTTAAATCGAGGAACTCCCCTTAGTTTGAACCAAAAGGGTTTCTTGAAGAGATTTCTGCCTAAGGTAAGGCTTCTAAGATTAATATTGGGATATTGGGAGCTTATTTGAGTAGAGTTTTGACGAGAAAAAGGGCTTGAGAAGTGTGTTAAATGGGTAGGAAGTGGGGTCTTTTTATAAGGGAGAGGAGGGGCTCTTTTGGAATGCATGAAACTATTATTTTATTATATAATGATTTTCGGTTTCTAAAGGTCCAACAATCATTAACGTATAAGATAAGGTGTCCCATGTTTGAAATAAAATCATCCTATAAGAATTGGACATGTTTTGGATACTATTTTAAAATTTATCTTCTTATTTATTTAAATAATTCATTAATGACATAAACACTGCATCATCCTTGTGGCATAAATAATCATATCTATATGATGTCTCAAAATTATAATAAAATTACCATGATGTAGGGAATCTTTTTATATTTCTAATGAATATTTATAGCAAAAAATATAACATATATAACCACGTGTAAATTTTTTTTTAGTAAAACAATACATGGTTGTGACATTTTTATTTTTACTTTAAATAAATGGTATTAATATCATTATCTTAGCCAAGTGGCTCCATGGGGTCCCACAAATTGACCCATGGATTTTATTGGTAGTAAATGACTCATCAAATAAGGGTAGAATAAGTGTAAAGGTAATTTAATATTATTATAACATTATTTTTTACCTTTAATTGCATTAATCACCTTTAATCGCGGTTAATAAAACTCTAGATTTACTATTTACCAAAAATTATTTTCATCCCATTGAACCACATTTTAAATACTAATGACAACCATGTATGTCGGATTTTTGAAATTCAATTCACAGAAGTGGTAAAATCTATTTAAATGAAAAATCAGTTTTTTTTAACTACCACTTAGTGGTTTCACTATTCATCAAAAATTGATGTTTTTCAGAAAAATACCAAAAATTAACCCTAAGCTATATTTGATATTCAGAATTCAAAAATGACTTCTATTTTAAAATTTTCAAAACATATAATTTTCATTAATTAATTTTATTATTAATTCCTGTTGTCAAAACAAATAGCGTGTTTTTAAGAAACAATATCTATTAAAAGTTTGACACTTGTTTATGTCCAATTTCAATGTGATATTACTTACAATGACCAAAATTGGATTTAATGGTAAAAATATATTATAATTACACTTTAAAACTAATTAAAAATATAATCTGAACATATAAATAAATTTGACTAAAAGGAGGTTTTAAATTAAAATACAACATTTTCACTATTCATTAAAAAAATGAACTTTATCAAAAAAATTCCAAAAAAAATACACAATGTAAATTTTTTATGTCCCAATTATAAAGAATAATTTTATTTGGTCCAATAGAAAGTATAAGATCTAACAAAAATATATTTAAAACGGTTCGCCAATAAAAGGCAATAAATCGACTGTTTAGTGAATATTAGAGTATTTATGCTTAAAATTGGATTCATTCTCATTTTAAGCCTCTAACATTTTGGATAAATGTAAAAACATTTAACAAAAATATATAATCATATTTTACTTATTTCTATTCATTCCCGCCAATACAACGGCTACTTGTTAACTACCATTTAAAATAATATTATTATATTATTAGTGTGCAACGTAAGATTTCAAAGAAATCTGTTGTTGCGTATCGGGTACGCCATTGAACATTGCAATCCCATTAAAGTAAAATTAATATTAAATTGTCTTATTCTTTATTTACATGGGATGTTACATTGCGGATTTGTATTTCACAAATATCATAAGTTTGGAGAACTTGAGATGCAAGCCTTATAAAGGATAGAGGGATTAAAGAAGTTTTTTGGGCAAAGGAAGGAAAGTGTCACGCAAGTCAAAAGTGGCGCGCAAGTGTGGCGTACAAGTATATGTGGCGTGAAAGTCAATATTCAAGATCATCACATCAAAATTTTACAAAGGAAATAAAATGGCGTGCAAGTTAAATATTGGCACGCAAGTCAAAAAGTGGCACAAAAGTATAAATGGTGCACAAGTGTGGTGCGCAAGTATAAGTGGTGCACAACTGTTGCGCACATGTATAAGTTGCACGCAAGTGTATTTTGCACGCAATTCATATTCCAACATCATAATATCAAACTATGACAAAGTAAAGAAAGTGTCACACTAGTGATGGAAGGGCGCACAAGTAATGGAGCAGCGCACAAGTGATAGAGCGGCGCACAAGTAGGAAAGAAGCGCAAGTGTATGTGGTGCGCAAGTCACCAAAATGCCTATAAATAGACGACCAGACTTCTTATTTTTTTAATTCTCAACACTTAAGATAAAATTAGATCTCTGATCACACAAGTAGTAGAAGGTTCTCTGATCGAGCAAGTAGAAGAGGGTAGCGCGAAAGCTGAAGTGGCACGCATGCTCAGGTTTACTTATAAGGCGCACAAGTAGGGTGTCGCACAAGTTTTGTTGTGAAAGATGCCAGAGGCGCTCAAGTAGGGAGGTTCTTTCAAGAAGTGGGTTGTGTATAAGCCAAAGGTAGCGCACAATTTGTGAGCTATTCTCAATGGTGGCATGCAAGTAGTGAGTAGGCGCGCAAGCAGGTGGTGCGCAAGCAGTGAGGCATGCAAGCAGGTGGCACACAAGTAGGGAGGCATGCAAGTAGGGAGTGGCACACAAGATGTCTACACCAGGAGGTTATTACCAGCTTCTGGGTAGGAAAGTGAAGAACCTTTTTGAAAGATTTGATTTGAGAAAGTTCATTAAGAAGCACAGAATCAGTACATTACCCTACTTGTGTTAAGAGGGAGCACACACAATATTGGATTGTTTTTAAAGTGCTACACGAGTGTAAGGTTATGCATTACTCGTTGTATTCCACATCAAAGGATTTTTTTTCTAGTGTATTTTGTTGGAACTATATTGTTTCTGTACCATACCAAGGACGTAGCTACTCTTGTTAAGTAGTGAACCGTGTAAATCTTGTGTTCCTGTGGTTGTGTGTGTTCATCATGGAAAAAACTATTTAACAGGAGGCGAAGGTTATTTCAAAAAGCAGGAAACATAAAAATAAAAAGATATCAATGATTCACCACTCCCCCTCTCAGTGATACTTGAATCCTGACTGGGAACTTCAAGTTCTCCCAGATCAACATGAATTCATGGTATTACTAGCTGAACGATAAAGATGATTATATCATGAAAATATCTCTTCAATTTAGATATGTTCATTTAAAGTTTTTGTTTATACTATTAATTATTTTGAATGAACTAGTTGAGTTGAAGAGTTATTAAACTCGTTGTTCTATCGGTTCTAGGAAAAGGTTTTAGCTATTTTTAATAATGACATATTGATCTACCTGATGATAGGGATGTAATATTTCAATCATATTATATCATTCTTACTAGTCCTTCAACACCACAAAATTTATGGGATGTTTTCCAAGAATATGATTTGGTTTCAAGTTGTTCATTTCTTAAGGAATGAGTTCTTCTAATAGGGTGTCTTTGTAGACCCATCTAATATTGTGGTAGTATTTTCATGGAGAGGACCCAAGAATATTTTTGTTTATTATAGCATTTTATTATCTTTAATATTATTATTAAATTATGATTTTCCCAATTTAACATGTAATATGGCCCTATTGACATCTTTGTATATGTGTTTATATGGACTAATCTATATAGGAAATTTTTTAACTACATGTTGTGCAGATTAATTAGTTATCTTGATTATTAGTTTCCATAATTGGGGGTTATGTTTGGGGTGTTAATTCAAAATTACTTGGTGGTATTGGGATTTTTCTTGATGTAGCAGAAGGAGGTGATACCTTATGGGTCTATTAAATTGCTCCCCCCATGAGTGTAACTATTCCACCCTTGTTTTGGTGATCATACCTCAATGGAGATCACTTTCTGATCTTCACTAATCATAAGAACTAATGCTATATATTATCTCATCATAGCCTAAATATATGGTATAAAATGTTGATTGAGTTTATATAATATTATTACTATGATACCTCGAACATCTTAGTAAAACTAAATGATGTGGATGATGTTTTATGATGGAATATGGAAGGAAATATCATTCATGTGTTGAGAGGTTCTTGAAAACTAATGGATGAGTTGGTAGTCCTACACATAGATGCTGGGGTAGTTTGTATAGGAGATTTCATATTTTATATGAGATTGCATTCTTCAGTGAATCTACAAATGGAGGAGTCTCAGTGGCAGACATAGAGATATTGGTGATGCAAAAACTTTTAAGCCATAATGATACTCTAGAGGGATTGAAATGATTATTGGAACCTGATTTTGTTTCATGGAAGGATATTTATTAAATGGTGATGAATAATATAGTCCTTCACGAGTCTCATATCTCACCTTTAGTGGTACCCCTAGAAGTTGTTTTAATGTACATGGTATGATTATATAGTTTTGGTGGTCTGGGATGAAACTGTAAGTTGTATTGTTTGTAGATCGATGTATGGTTTCCACTAGTAAAATGATAAAAAACATGTTAATATATGTTTTTATCAATACTAGAATGTTCCAAACTAAAAGTAGGATGATATTTTTATATAAATTGTCATAGGTTAACCCTAAGCTCCATGAATTTGTGATGTTATCCTTGTAATCTTGTATTAGCTGATGAAGTCAATTCACCTTCTCATGATGAAGGGGTCAGGAAAAATAAATGTCTTGGAAATGATATACAAGGATTAAGATATGAAACTAAATGCAGTTTGAAGATCCATTTTCATAGATTATGATGCACATTTTACCTCATTATTCTAGGAAGGATTGAAACATTCCTTGGGAACTCATTTTCATCTTAGCACTTCTTTCCCCTTCAGTTGGATGAACAGATGGAAAAGAAACTCTTTACACTTGAGGATATATAATGTGTTTTCAAATTGAACTTTTCCTGATCTTGGGAAAAGAATATTCTTTTGGTTTAGTTTTATCATGAAAATATTAACCATTCATCTATATACATGACCCCTTCTGATTCTTTGTACTGGTGGTAATGTGTTTCTTCATTTTATAGGGTTGAGTTTAGGGAGTCATCATTTATTGATCTTGAAGTGGTGTTGAGAATGATATAGAAGGTTTGAGTTTTCAATGATATGATGAATCTAGAAAAATACTATAAAAATTCTAATTATTATTGAAGGAGGTAGACAACATTTTTTGTGGAAGTAAGCCATGTTTTTCAAAATGCTTATCCTAGTCATCAAAAGAGGATGTTTTATTGGGTCATTAAGTTATTGCCTCAGCTTATTAAGACATTTGAGGTGTGTGATTATGTTAGTGAGGTGAATTATTGGATTGTTCTTCCACCAAAGAAATATATAATCCATAATATCATACAGCTCTCCATATTCATTTGGTATTTATATGGTGACTCCAATCTCATTGACTAGGTAGAGTTTGATATCAAGGATGGTGTGAGGTTCATAGATAGGCCAGTAGAGATCTAGGATCATTATAAGATTGTTATAAATGGATGAAAAATTCTATTGGTTCATGTGTTATGGAGGCATTGTTTCTTGGAAGAGATTATGTGGGAGCATGAGACATATATGTGTACTTGATACCCGAAGTTGTTTTGTATTTTCGTTGTTATTATTTTCTTTTTTCATGAGGTGTTTGATCTATATAATTTTTAAGCGATTTTCCATTTATAATGGGGTGTGACTAAATATTCAATCACATAAAGAGTGGATAATCCTTTCAAAATCAATATTCATTATAATTTGACACGTTTTAAAAACATGAAGGTGAGTCAGTTCCACCCAATGTTGATAATATCTTTGTATAAGAAGTGTATTTCCTTAATTTTTTTTCCTTGATACATAATCTATTTTGTTTGTGAAAATCTTTGGTTTCGATTTTTTAGAAGATATAATAGAGGTTTGTATGGGCATTTGAGAGTGGTTACATGTGTATCATGTCATATGGGGGTAGTGTTTTAGTTGTGATGTGATCATAGAGACGTGTCTCACGAGGTGGTAGTTTGGGTCATATTACCTCTTTCGCTCTTCAGGATTTTCTTTGATTCTTAAGATCGAGAATATTTTGGTATGTATCTTATATAATAATCTAGAATTTTTGACCGATTACATTGTTGGAGTTCTAGTGGTGGATGTTTCTTTGGGAGTAATAGAGAAGTATGGAGTAAAAAATGAAGAGATACATATGGGATTTCAACTGTGGTGATTTCTATGGTGTGGATGTGTAAGCTATGTTGTAAGGGGATTCACTATGCTGTGGGGATTCCAACTATGGTGTAGAGTCTTGGGGTTCATATTTTAAAAGTTTATACCATATTTGTCTTAAAAACTCTTTGGATTATGAAAATAAAGTGTCCTTATCTGTTATGTGGAATGGATGCGTTGGATATAGTGTTGGTTCTTGGAGAAGAATTTTTTTGGTTCTTAAAAATTCTTAATAACAGTAGTGTTTCCTCTCATCTATAGTGAGTAGTTCTGAATGGGTGATTTTTGAGGATATATTGTTTTCGAGGTAGATGCGCCATGGAGTAGTATAACAGAACAAGACTTTTTTCTTTCCAATAGGTTCTACAACAAGTTGGTTGGGGCTTCACCATAGTATTTTCCATTTTTTTGATATTCCACATGGTTGTCACCATGATTCTCAGACATAAATATGAGTATCTTGGTTAGAGTATAGTCTCTCCCATGTCCATCATGGTTTACCCTTTTTAGTAGTACTTCACCATAGTCTACAGTGTTGTTCCATGGTGTTATGTTTTCTAGAGTACCTTTAAAAACCCATTTCATGTTAAACCCTATAATTCTTATGAGTTTACTCTCATTTCATGGGCGAACCAATTCATACTATGGATGTATTTCCCCCCCTCTTTTAGTGTCTTTATCCCAGGAATATGGGGTTTGTTCTTTAGTGGATTTAGGTAACATTCCCTCTTTTATTCACTATGTTTTAATCCATTTTTTCATCCATGTAAAAAATGAGGTTAAGAAAACTTGTTGTTTCTGTGTTATTTTGGTAAGGTAATTATGTGGGATATTGTGTTCTTGGTTGATCCTAGTTTTTTCCTTCATTATTTTGCACAACCATTACAACCCTATTATTCAAATCATTTGTAGTGGTTCGAAAAGATTCATTTAAAGTAAGGTAACCATAGTATCTCATCATTCTCCATCATGTTAGAGGGGTTATACTTATGTTTATCCTTTTTGAATATTTTTTGTATCAACTTAATGAGGACAATTAATAGGAATAACGAAAGTTGAATGTGTAAGGTGAATTAAATGGATGTTTTATTGCTTTTGATATTTTTTATGATTATAAATACTTGATCCTTTCTAAAAATCAAGGTCATTTGATCTAGGTTTTTGATGTAGTGGATATGACTGTGAGAAAGTTGTTCTATGACCATTTCATATCACATTGAATAATTTTTTTAAGAATGTATATATGACTAATAAATCAGTTTTCCCTGGAATCAATGTTTTGTTTTAACATTCCCCTGAAAAGTAAAAATAATATGATGAATAGAACCTCAATAAAAATGAAACAAATTATGTAAAAAAGTTTTTTTTGGTGTTTGGTTGTGATGGGTGTTCATGATTTATATTTTTGATTCATGGTAGTGGTGTTGTTCATAGTTGAAATGGGAAGTTGTTGTGATGTGGTGATTGTAATTGCATGTGGTTTTGATGTGGTAGTGATGATGATATGTGGTTGTGATATGTGTTGGTTATAATGACATGTGGTTGTGGTTTGTTTCAATTATGACGAGAAGTGGTGTTGATTAAATGTGGTTCTAATTTAAGGATTATTTTCATGAGAAATCTGGGATTTTGAGCTATTAAGTGTTGTGGTAGTTTCTTGATAGTGATGTAATATTTTTTAAATAATGAATTTGATATGGGATGCGTTGGAACAATAAATGGACTCTATAATTAAAATTGCATGGGTCTCTGATGTTTTCATTATTAAAATAAAAATAATTGATATAAATTAATGAAATGGATGGGCCAAAATAATGAAATTTAATGGTAACATAAAACATGGAAAATTGCTTATTATGATAAATAAGATGAAATGTGGATGGTGTCACATGGATTTCCTGTGTGGGTTTTTAAATTATGCTTTTGGAGATAATGTATCATTGTCTATGAATCCTTGGGGTGATGATGTGAGTAAAGATATATAACTATTTTTGTAAATTCATAGGTTGAGGTTTTGTGTTTAGGATATTATATACATATTACATATTACATATTTCTATTATTTCTATTATCACCGAACCCATATCAAGAACTATGTACTGATAAATAAATATTTTGATAGTGTTTTATCCAACTTCCTAATGGTGGGTATGGATGTATGGATACCCCCTCTTCCCCACTCTCTCTTCTACGCTACATTGGTATACATGGGTTGTGATGGACAGAAGTCAAAGGTTCATTGTTTGTATGTTTGATAGGATGAAGAGATGGATTATAGGGGGGTTCATGTATGGTAGAGGGGAACAATATTGACTTATTTCATGTTCATGATACACTACTATCCTGGAAAAAGTAGCGGTTAAGATTTGATATGATATCTTCAATGTCTGCGGGTGATACGTGATGTGTTGTGATAGCCCATGTGTTTGTGAATAGATTTTATATGGAATATGTGTGAGTGCCAGGATGTATGAGATTGATTATGAGAGTGCTAATTTAGTTGAAAGTGGTGTGGGGAACCCTTTTTTGGATATTGTTTTTATTATGTTACTATAAATTGAAGCATTATTGTGTGAGACTAACATGGCCAAGAAGAGATTTTATAGTTGACCTATTTATGTATTGTTGGTTATACTATTTTATTACTGGGTTATTAGTGTTTTTTTTCACATTTGAATGAGAAAAACTGGGTATGATAATACATAATATACCACTATTATCAACACATATATATAAACTATTTTTATGTTATGTAAGAGGATTTTTCTGGATGGTGCTAGAAATTTCTATCATGAACTATTGAGTTGTTGTGGTGTCACTACCTTAGTAGTTTATATTGTTACATTATTCAGAGACTCTCTATATATATTTATAATATAAAAGAATATTTTGATGTTTATTTTTTAATTTATATATTATTTCATGGAGTTTCTTGTAGATTATTTACTCTATCTCAGGACCACATATCATAGAGGGTAATTCCTTCCGTTTGTGTGATCATTTAATACCCATGGTGCTTATTGCTAACCTACGACCTATATAAATATGACTCAGGGGTTATTATTTCTCATTAATAATTACATTTCAAGACATGTTCATTTGGATGGAGGGGTTTGAAATACCCAAAAACACCCATAGAGGGGAGGGGTGAATCAGGGTGTCAACTTGTTCTTCAAGTCTAATAGATATTGTTTCTATTTTGGAAGGAACCTATTGAACCAATATGATGAGGTAGTGCAGAATAAAATCAATCACATTCAATTAAAAGACACAATAATTTTGTTTTTTTCACCACTAAGTGATACGTTCATGGATAAAATGCTGATAGTTTCTCAGTCATACCAAAATCCACTAATCTTCACTACTTATGGAGTACAAGATTTTAGCATAATCACCCTATACCAGGTGCACTTCCTTTACATAGTTTTGGGGACAACACACTGAGCCCCTCAGATTACATCTACTGACTCCCACATTCCCACTACATTGGGAGAATCTTCCCTAAGTTTATTGACTTGAAGGTCACTTCAATTGTTTAACATTGGATCATGCATCCTCAATTATCAATGGATTATCTGTTCATGTCCCAATTTCATCTGTAAATGTATATAAATTTTTACCACAATGGTAGGTTATGGAAATTACTTTTACAAACTGATTTGGTCACTTTATAGGATTCCTTGATATTTATGTGTACCACATTACCTCCTCCACAAACTAAGTAGCAGGCATGGTTCTCAGATCACCTCTCCATGAACCATCTCTGTATTCTGCCTGAATAAAATGCCTCCATGTACTGCATCTGCATACTTTGTATGTGTACTAACTCTATATAATGCCTATGAAAACCCCCATCTTCAACAATCCCCTACTTGGGATACTAACTATGCTTCACATACACCCATGCTTTCTCTATATACTGCCCTGCTCCACCAGATATTACTATAGCTTCCTTCACGAACCATGAACTCTTTCAATGACTATTTTTCTTTAGGATGATCATTCTCTCCACATACCATCTTCTCATCTATGAACCACTTTTGAATTCATCATATTTCTTCCAAAATTGTTAATCTCCAATCTAGAAGCTTAACGAAGGGGATTACTGTAACGCCCCAACCCTAATTACCTAGAGTCGGTGCATTATTACATAACATTGGCATGATCACGAGAAAGATCAAGTCTCGAAAGACCGATTAGTTTAGTAGCCTTGGAATAACTAGATAAATCCATAAATTTTTACATTACATCATTAAAAAAACATCTTGTCTTCATATCCCCTCATACTATCCCTGCAGGTCATTCATAAATTACTTCTTCATAATCCTGGGAAAAAAATAAAACATTGAAAGGGGTGAGCTCAGATGCTCAGTAAGGATAACATTATAGCAGAAGCTTTCGTAAATAAGCATAAACACTTAAGGCAATTTATAACTAAAACAAAAGCCTTTTAAACTTGAACTTCAGCATAAAAATGGCAAAGGTAAAATGAAATAATGCCATTTACTTACTCACATGGATATTCTACTAGTCGAATGATCACATGCAATATCAATAACGACTTTCATAATGATGGAATGCATAATTCTATACTATCATAACCACATAGCCAAGGCCTCGTGCCAAGACTACAAATAAGATTTTTCCAAGGCCTTGTGCCAATACACTAGTTTGTCTCATGAGACCTACCGATGCATCGAGGAGCTATAGCGGGCTCCACCTGTCACTTATTAAGTCCAATGCATTCCTCATATGAATAGGTTTAAGCATAAAATAAACATTCGTATTAAAACTAGCATACGAAATGTCAATACTTTAACCACAAACCATGAATGGTATAAAAATAGAACATCCACAGTCAAACATAACTCATTTGATACAATATGGAAGATTGTATTGTATCACATTAACCTCAATCATGAATAATGAAGGATGTTGACATAGATGAAAATAATCATCAAAACTATTTGAGGGAAATATCCCCCTTTTCTTGAAATCATTTAAAAGTCACACTATTTGTCAAGAAGCCATTTAAAAATAGATTTTTGAATCAAAGTGTCCCATAACACTTTGATTCTTTTAAAAGGAGTTTTAATTTTAAAACTTTAATGTCCATATAAATAAATCCTTAAAACCATTTTTTAAAACATGGACATTAATGAGCATGATTTAGAAGAATAAGTCTTTAAAACATTTTAAAATGGTATTTTGGTTAGAGATTCTAACCAAAAGAGAGACACTTGAGTACAAATAATTGAGGTAATAAAAACATTGTAATATCATGAGAATAAAGGGATTCATGATATACTATGTCAAAGTACATTATATACACCACATAAAAGTGATTTGGTGTATATCAACAAAGAAGTCCCAATTGAATGTAAATTGAGATAAAATCTCTCATAAAGGCCGTATCCTTAGGTTAAGGACAAATCAACGACATAATTATGTGTGAAAATATAAATACACAAAATATTATTGAATATTCAGTGTAAAACAATCAAATTATTTTCACACATATTCTCGTAGAAACAACACCAACGAATTGGATGTTTAACTCAACAAATGGTGAAAGAGTTAAAATTACTCTTATCAAATTCATATTAATGACTTGAGAATTATCAATAGAGTGATTATGTGTATCAAAATTATATCCATAGGAAGGGGAGTGGAAATTATGACATAATCAAATAAATAGTGATTCCACACATAATCTTGGAGTAATATAATCAATGAAATATGCATAAAGCCGAATGAGTGGAAATTGAAATGTCAAATTCCCTTATCGATTTGGTAACTTACGAAACATACAACTATGAAAGAAGGATCATACCATGACTATGTAAGTACCCATAAATTAATGTATATTACACAATGAATACAATCATGGGCAGTACACATACACCACATGTAATAATTAATGGTGAACAATGGAATTCTCACGAAATTAAGAGTGAGATAAGAAACTCCTTACCACGTTAATCAACTGAGTCGTATGGACAAAAGTTAATAACCACCAAATGATTTATAGAATAACATGAATATAAAGAGAATAATTATAATATATATCAAATGTCTATACACAATACACCACTTTCAATAATTTAGTGGCGAACAATGGAAATCTCACGGAATTGAAAGTGAGATAAGAAAATCCCTTACTTTGTACTTTTTCCTTGGTCGATGGTTGGTTTACCTCCTGTATAATGGTGAAATAATTGTTATTTAATAATACAAGAATAATTTACTTTAATATGATATCATATATGATCTTTTAACATTGATTTGTTAATAATATCTTAGAATTATCGTCATTTCGGGTGTTAACGGGTTCATTTTACTTTATATTCTTTGTTATGTGAGATTTATTCGTTATTAATGGGATGTATATTATTCATATCCAGAATGATATAAAGTCATTAGATACTATTTTTAAATCATCAAATTATAATTATACTTGAATGGATATGATGGACAATGAATCTCACCGCGTTCGTGGAGACGGTAGTCCGTACAAACGCACGAGCGACAATATCATTCTTTTGATATTAAAATAATATATAATTGGATTTTATATCATATATACAGAATCATTATCATGTTATATTTATTATTTTCATGAGTTACACATCATTATTATACCCATCCAAATAATAATATATTGAATAACAATTACACCACGACGTGGAGACGGTAAGCCGTACGTACGCACGTATGGTGACATGTTATTCAAAGGATGGATAGAATACTGAATATGGTTGTACCATATTTATAATAACATCACAGTATATATATGATACTGGATTTATTATTTTATAATGGTAATAACAAAGAAAGAGGAAGTGGAAGAAGAAAGGAACTTAAAAAGGGGTGGTGAAAACATTACCTCTTCTTCGGGTTCTTCCTTTTGATTTGATCAAAAGGGCTCCTTAGGTTGGATTTTTGATCAAACTAAGGCCTCTTGGTTGTAGTGAGGGAAGTTGTGATAGTATTTGGGCAAGGTTTTGCCGAACCAAAGGTCTTTGAAGGTGTGAAGAAATGAGAAGGAGGAGTGCCCTTTTATAAGAGGGGTGAGGGGCACCTTTGGAAAAGCTAGAAATATTAATTTATAATAAATTCATATTCGGTTTATAATGGCTCCAAAGTTTATTATTTAAATTTTAAGGTGGGGATGGTTCGAAAACAACTCAACCAATAGAATTTAGACAGGTTTGAGTCATTATATTAACCTTATCTTTAAGTATTAACTCTTAGTTAATTAGTTTCACTTTTACAATGTCTCTTTGTATTTTATATTATATGGTTAATAAACTTACTATATACATTAAAGAGACCCCCCAAGTGGTCCATTAATGATGAAAATATAATTATATAAGTCTCTTGTCTGAACCTTAGATTTTTAGGAATTTAATATCAATTAATAATATAATATTTGTTTTAAGAACTCTTTTATGTCAATTTTGACAATATTCAATAGTTGATTTTTTTGAAACTCATAACAGATTTATTAATTCGAACAAAGTCAATTAAATAAATCCTATTATATCATATTATCCTAGAAAATTAGTGTAATTCATTAAAAGTTTCATATTATATTTATTTGGGTATTTATAATATTAATTATTTTGATTTTTCACTATTATTGTAATTACTGCATCATCATTGTGTCATAAATAAATTACATTATTTAATGTCTAAAAATTATAAATAAAATATCATTATGTAGTAAATCCTTTTGTCTTTATAATGAATATTTATAGTCTAAAATCCAACATATATAACCCTATGTAAAAATTGTTTTTCTAAAAGATATATGCTTGTGACATTTTTGTATTCATTTTAACTTAATTAAAATAAAGTGTCATTATCACTTACAAGTGGATCAATGGGGTCCCAAAATAGACCCAAAGATTCCCATGGTCTACCATGTATCAACAAATAGGGTTAAGACACATTTTAGGGTAATTTAGTATTATTATAATATTATTTTTTTTAACCTTTATTTACCGGATTTACCCTTAACCATTGTAAATAAAATATTTACCGCAGTAATTATTCAAAATGTCTAAAAATAAAAGTTACCTATTTACACAATTTGAACATCCCAATTCCAAATATGGAATCCATTTTTCTAAATTCAAAACACAGAAGTGGCAGAAATTAATTTAAAATTAATTCCCGCTGTCAAAACAAAAAGTGTGTTTTTAAGAGATAATAACTATCAAAAGATTGACATTTGTTTATGTTCGGTTCAATTGTAAAATTATGTCCAATGACCAACATTATATTAAATTGTAAAAATATATTCTAAATATAATTTAAAACCACTCAAATTCACAATTTATCACTATTAATTATTTTGATTAAAAAAGTTGTTTTTAATTAAAATTTAGTAATTTTCACTATTCATCAAAATATTAAAGTTATCCGAAAAGTACCAAAATTTCACCTTAGGATAAATTCGATATTCCGAATCCAAAAATGAAGTCCATTTTGAAATATAACATATATATAATTTTAAAAATTAGGTATTACTATTCATAACGACTAGTTTGATCGGTTGTGGTGTGTGTTAAAACTCGAAGTTGCGTACAACACACGCTACTGTTTTATTCAAAGGAAAGCATACCGTGGAAGCTTGGGATGTTTCATTTTAAATTTTTTTTATGTCTCCATTTAGTCAAAAAGTTTAAAATATTGTATTTAAAAAGGTTTCACTATTAAAAGTTGATAAAAGTGCAATACTGAAAATGAATCTGTTCTTGCATTATGACTAAGAAACTCATAATATGGATTCTAAAATTATAAGGATTATATAAAGTTTAAAATTTAGTTAATACTATTCATGACCTCTTTTAATGGCTTTTTTTGTAAGTCAAGGTGTGATTGAACTCGGTGTTGCGTGTAGTGCAAGTTATTAAATTATTTTCAAGAAATAACACACTATGAAATCTTGGGGTGTTACATTCTCCCCTCCTTCAATAAATTGCATCCTCGCAATTTGAAATTGTTCTTCGAAAATAAAAGGTTGAAAATAGAAAATATATTTGTGGGAAAACCCACATCGGAAATTGGGTTACTAAAATTTAGTCTTAATATGAGGAAAAGAGAAATGAAAGGGTCACCATCAAATTATGATCTCGATTAGGAGAACATTGGTGGTAATTAGAGACATATAATTGGAGAAAAAACATAAATATTTATAGGTAGTGATTGAGGTCATCAATCACAAACAAGTATAAAATTGAGGTCCTTAAACTCATCAATCTATGATGATTTGAAATACCATCGGTCCAACAAAACATAGGGTATTGGGATAACACATTTTTTACATTTCAAAATATCTTAGTTGAAATCCCACATCGAAAAATGAATTAATGAGGCCTCTATTTAAAATAAAGAGTGGAAAGTATGAAGATTACCGAAAATAACACATACTAGGGTTCCATGTAGAAAAATATGGATATGGAAGAGAAATCTAACCATCAATTATCTGATGGAGAGTGGTAGAGAACATGGCTATGAAAAGGCCAACAATCCCAAAGCCATAAATTAGTGATGATTTAAGGTACCATATAGGACAACATTTTTCTTTTTTTAAAGTTACATTACATAAGGAAGAGGAATTCATTTATGATATTGACTAAGAACATTATGAGATATAATTAAATTTTAAGTAGATTTTCATTATTTAATAAATTTCCACCACTAACTCAATTTTTTTAAACGATGAGTATTCAAGAAGACTTGTTCACACTGGAAGAGCTAGAATAAACTTCTATAGAATCACATGATCCATGCAGGATAAACCATATATTTACATTGTCTTTGAAGATTAATCAAAACCAAAATGGTTAGTGAATGATCTAATGATCCCCCAAAAGGATATTCATTGAGATTAATATGCACTAATCTTAATTTCTAAAATTAAACCAATAATACCCCAAAGTTAAATAGATACCATTCAATAACCAATTGTCCTTAAAATCCTTTAATATAATACAAACTAATATTGAAACCCAAAACATAGAAGAATTTGATTATGTAGTCTCCCATGTTACATTGTATCTCCAAATGACATCAAATACTCTTAAAGTCACATACTTAAAAGTAATTAACATCATCACATATTCTCTGTTATAGGTTAATCATTTCCATAAATAACCCAAATCACTATAAATCACCAATAAAAATGTAGATAAAAATCCACCATTACTCTACAAATGAAACCTCATTGTATTCTATTTTCCTTGGGCATATAGTGTTCCTAACAAAACGAACATCTTCCAAAATAACATTTATCACTTAATCACCAAATCATTTTTCTATACCAAGGTTATTCATTTGATAAGACATAAGAACCCAAATCATCTTATTATTGATCAATAAAATCATTTAACAAAAAAAATAGTCACACTAACCAGGAACTTCACGTAGTCCAGTGGTAGGCGATAAATCCCAATCGTACTTTGGTTGTGGGTTCGATTCCCACAGCTTTGTCCGACGCGACGGGTTGTCACACGGTCTACGTGTTGTCCTTTTTCAAAAAATATATTTTATAATATTACCAAAATGAGATAAATTCCTCAAAATAACGTAATTTAACCACAAATGTTATATCATACTTTTCATTTTCATCCCAAATTATAATAACTTATCATTTTCTCAAACCCCAATGATCATATAAAACCAAATGGTTATTTATACCTATATCCACAAGAGAAGAGACAATTCTTCCTCAAATATCATTCTAAAATGGCAAACTGCGGGGTTACAAATACAAGAGAAAATTATTCCAAAGTAAACCCATCAACAAGGAGTGCTAATACTTTTTAATTTTTTTTCCAACCATTTATTTCCACATAGATTCTTCTTTGACCAAGAAAATATCCTATAGAATAGGACATTCACTCGGGTAATGGCCAGGTCCCCTACATTTACGGCAAATGACTGTAAATGGACTCTTGGGACCATTTTTATCTTCTTCCATAGTACTCTTCATTTTTCTTCGGAAATTATTCACTTTATGTCCTTCCTTCCCGCACGTAAAACATTTCGTTGTCCCATTGAGACACATTCCTGGGTGTCTCTTTCCCCATTTCCTGCATGATGAAAATTGAGGTTTCTTTTCTCCATGGTCTCCATTGCTGGAGATCTTATCATTTATCACCTTTCTCTTCCTTGTTGAGTCTGGGAGTTGGTTAATATATATGTTGTTGATCATATTTTTGGAAAACTGATTTGGAATAAAGACGATATCTTTTACGCCTATCAACATTCCATTTTGTTGCTCATTTCCACCACTGTTCCCACCTTGTACATCATTCTCAAAGTCACTATGACTTCCTTGGAATCCAGCCATTGACTAAAACCAGAAAGCATTGTGTGAGTAATAGTAGTCGTAAAATCATTTAGAGATTAAAATGTCACCATATTCTCAATTTGAAACATATTAGGATTAACCAAGGTCATTTACTCTCATCTTATGTATATATTACTTAAATCAGTTTGTAAAGAAAATGTAAATTATCCTAAGCATATCCCCCGGGAGTGTCGTAACCAAGAGTGCAGCAAGGCCAGTTGTCATGCACCAGTTCCCGTTCGAGTCTAGCTCAAAGCGGTGTTTTCGGGTTTTACCCCTAGGTACATCTGTGCCAGAGCCGCCTCTACCTGCTCGTATCCAGACAGGGATGTATTGCTCGGAAAACTCACAAAATCTCTACAATACCAAAATTCTAGGAAGTTCTTTTATACTAATCCTCAAAGTTCATCTTAGGTCTACGTGCTCTAATCAGAGTTTATCTAAATCTAGCTATCAAGGTTTGTACTAAACTTCATCTGATACCAACTGTAACGCCCCGACCCTAATTACCTAGAGTCGGTGCATTATTACATAACATTGGCATGATCACGAGAAAGATCAAGTCTCGAAAGACCGATTAGTTTAGTAGCCTTGGAATAACTAGATACATCCATAAATTATTACATTACATCATAAAAAAAAAACATCTTGACTTCATATCCCCTCATACTATCCCTGCAGGTCATTCATAAATTACTTCTTCATAATCCTGGGAAAAAAATAAGACATTGAAAGGGGTGAGCTCAGATTCCCAGTAAGGATAACATTATAGCAGAATATTTCATAAATAAGCATAAACACTTAAGGCAATTTATAACTAAAACAAAAGCCTTTTAATCTTGAACTTCAGCATAAAAATGGAAAAGGTAAAATGAAATAATGCCATTTACTTACTCACATGGATATTATACTAGTCGAATGATCACATGCAATATCAATAACCACTTTCATAATGATGGAATGCATAAAGCCAGACTATCATAACCACATAGCCAAGGCCTCGTGCCAAGACTACAAATAAGATTTTGCCAAGGCCTTATGCCAAGACACTAGTTTGTCTCATGAGACCTACCGATGCATCGGGGAGCTATAGCGGGCTCCACCCATCACTTATTAAGTCCAATGCATTCCTCATATGAATAGGTTTAAGCATAAAATAAACATTCGTATTAAAACTAGCATACGAAATGTCAATACTTTAACCACAAACCATGAATGGTATAAAAATAGAACATCCACAGTCAAACATAACTCATTTGATACAATATGGAAGATTGTATTGTATCACATTAACCTCAATCATGAATAATGAAGGATGTTGACATAGATGAAAATAATCATCAAAACTATTTGAGGGAAATATCCCCCTTTTCTTGAAATCATTTAAAAGTCACACTATTTGTCAAGAAGCCATTTAAAAATAGATTTTTGATTCAAAGTGTCCCATAACACTTTGATGCTTTTAAAAGGAGTTTTAATTTTAAAACTTTAATGTCCATATAAATAAATCCTTAAAACCATTTTTTAAAACATGGACATTAATGAGCATGATTTAGAAGAATAAGTCTTTGAAACATTTTAAAATGGTATTTTGGTTAGAGATTCTAACCAAAAGAGAGACACTATAGTACAAATAATTGAGGTAATCAAAACTTTGTAACATCATGAGAATAAATGGATTCATGATATACTATGTCAAAGTACATTATATACACCACATAAAAGTGATTTGGTGTATATCAACAAAGAAGTCCCAATTGAATGTAAATTGAGATGAAATCTCTCATAAAGGCTGTATCCTTAGGTTAAGGATAAATCAACGACATAATTATGTGTGAAAATATAAATACACAAAATATGATTGAATATTCAGTGTAAAACAATCAAAGTATTTTCACACATATTCTCGTAGAAACAACACCAACGAATTGGATGTTTAACTCAAAAAATGGTGAAAGAGTTAAAATTACTCTTATCAAATTCATATTAATGACTTGAGAATTATCAATAGAGTGATTATGTGTATAAAAAGTATATCCACGGGAAGGGGAGTGGAAATTATGACATAATCAAATGAATAGTGATTCCACACATAATCATGGAGTAATATAATCAATGAAATATGCGTAAAGTCGAATGAGTGGAAATTGAAATGTCAAATTCCCTTATCGATTTGGTAACTTACGAAACATACAACTATGAAAGAAGGATCATACCATGACTATGTAAGTACCCATAAATTAATGTATATTACACAATTAATACAATCATGGGCAGTACACATACACCACATGTAATAATTAAGTGGTGAACAATGGAATTCTCACGAAATTAAGAGTGAGATAAGAAACTCCTTACCACGTTAATCAACTGAGTCGTATGGACAAAAGTTAATAACCACCAAATGATTTATAGAATAACATGAATATAAATAGAATCATGATAATATATATCAAATGGCCGTACCCAATACACCACTTTTAATAATTTAGTGGCGAACAATGGAAATCTCACGGAATTGAAAGTGAGATAAGAAAATCCCTTACTTTGTACTTTTTCCTTGGTCGATGGTAGGTTTACCTCCTGTATAATGGTGAAATAATTGTTATTTAATAATACAAGAATCATTTACTTTAATATGATATCATATATGATCTTTTAACATTGATTTGTTAATAATATCTTAGAATTGTCGTCATTTCAGGTGTTAACGGGTTCATTTTACTTTATATTCTTTGTTATGTGAGCCATATTCGTTATTAATGGGATGTATATTATTCATATACAGAATGATATCAAGTCCTTAGATACTATTTTTAAATCATCAAATTATAATTATACTTGAATGGATATGATGGAAAATGAATCTCATCACGTTCGTGGAGACGGTAGTCCGTACATACGCATGAGTGACAATATCATTCTTTTGATATTAAAATAATATATAATTGGATTTTATATCATATATACAGAATCATTATCATGTTATATTTATAATTTTCATGAGTTACACATCATTATTATACCCATCCAAATAATAATATATTGAATAACAATTACACCACGACGTGGAGACGGTAAGCCGTACGTACGCACGTATAGTGACATGTTATTCAAAGGATGGATAGAATACTGAATATGGTAGTACCATATTTATAATAACATCACGGTATATATATGATACTGGAGTTAGTATTTTATAATGGTAATAACAAAGAAATAAGAAGTGGAAGAAGAAAGGAACTTAAAAAGGGGTGGTGAAAACATTACCTCTTCTTCGGGTTCTTCCTTTTGATTTGATCAAAAGGGCTCCTTAGGTTGGCTTTTTGATCAAACTAAGGCCTCTAGGTTGTAGTTAGGGAAGTTTAGATAGTATTTGGGCAGGGTTTGGCCGAACCAAAGGGCTTTGAAGGTGTGAAGAAATGAGAAGGAGGAGTTCCCTTTTATAAGAGGGGTGAGGGGCACCTTTGGAAAAGCTAGAAATATTAATTTATAATAAATTCATATTCGGTTTATAATGGCTAAAAAGTTTATTATTTAAATTTTAAGGTGGGGATGGGTCGAAAACAACTCAACCAATAGAATTTAGACAGGTTTGGGTCATTATATTAACCTTATCTTTAAGTATTAACTATTAGTTAATTAGTTTCACTTTTACAATGTCTCTTTGTATTTTATATTATATGATTAATAAACTTACTATAAACATCCAAGAGACCCCCAAGTGGTCCATTAATTATGAAAATATCATTATATAAGTCTCTTGTCCGAACCTTAGATTTTTAGGAATTTAATATCAATTAATAATATAATATTTGTTTTAAGAACTCTTTTATGTCAATTTTGACACTATTCAATAGTTGATTTTTGTGAAACTTATAACAGATTGATTACTTCAAAAAAAGTCAATTAAATAAATCCTATTATATCATATTATCCTAGAAAATTAGTGCAATTCATTAAAAGTTTCATATTATATTTATTTGGGTATTTATAATATCAATTATTTTGATTTTTCACTATTATTGTAATTACTTCATCATCATTGTGTAATAAATAAATTACATTATTTAATGTCTAAAAATTATAAATAAAATATCATTATGTATGGAATCTTTTTTTCTTTCTAATGAATATTTATAGTCGAAAATACAACATATATAACTCTATGTAAAAATTGTTTTTCTAAAAGATATATGTTTGTGTCGTTTTTGTATTCATTTTAACTTAATTAAAATAAAGTGTCATTATCACTTACAAGTGGATCCATGGGGTCCCAAAATAGACCCAAAGATTCCCATGGTCAACCATGTATCTAAAAATAGGGTTAAGACACGTTTTAGGGTAATTTAGTATTGTTATAATATTATTTTTTTAACCCTTATTTACCGGATTTAACCTTAACCATGGTAAATAAAATATTTACCGCAGTAATTATTCAAAATGTCTAAAAATAAAAGTTACCTATTTACACAATTTGAACATCCCGATTCCAAATATGGAATCCATTTTTCTAAGTTCAAAACACAGAAGTGGCCGAAATTAATTTAAAATTAATTCCCGCTGTCAAAACAAAAAGCGTGTTTTTAAGAGATAATAACTATCAAAAGATTGACATTTGTTTATGTTCGGTTCAATTATAAATTATGTCCAATGACCAACATTATATTAAATTTTAAAAATATATTCTAAACATACTTTAAAACCACTCAAATTCATAATTTATCACTATTAATTATTTTGATTAAAAAATATGGTTTTAATTAAAATTTAGTAATTTTCACTATTCATCAAAATATTAAAGTTATCCGAAAAGTACCAAAATTTCACCTTAGGCTAAATTCGATATTACGAATCCAAAAATGAAGTCCATTTTGAAATATAACATATATATAATTTCAAAAATTAGGTATTACTAGTCATAACGGCTAGTTTGATCGGTTGTGGTGTGTGTTAAAACTCGAAGTTGCGTACAACACACGCTACTGTTTTATTCAAAGGAAAGCATACCGTGGAAGCTTGGGATGTTTCATTTTAAATTTTTTTGATGTCTCCATTTAGTGAAAAAGTTTAAAATATTGTATTTAAAAAGGTTTCACTATTAAAAGTTGATAAAAGTGCAATACTAAAAATCAATCTGTTCTTGCATTATGACTAAGAAACTCATAATATGGATTCTAAAATTATAAGGATTATATAAAGTTTAAAATTTAGTTAATACTATTCATGACCTCTTTTAATGGCTTTTTTTTGTAATTCAATGTGTGATTGAACTCGGTGTTGTGTGTAGTGCAAGTTATTGAATTATTTTGAAGAAATACCACACTATGAAATCTTGGGGTGTTACAATTACTATTCCTCATATAGGCAAAAATGGAACTGAATAATCCACTAGTCCAAGATTTATCTAATATTTGTCACATAACAACCTCCTCAAAATAAGATTCCTTTCATACAATCTGATTTCCTCTTGATAACTACAAAACATCACCGTGAACCATTTCTTCCTTTTGTATACCACATGCATCCATGGTAATTGATCACACTTTCCACATAACACATGCCTCCACTACAAACTATTTTTTTGGTTTTTCTTACCTTTCCACACTTCATATTGTTCGCTCCAGGAACTATTCCCAAAACATGTTATGAGGCCATATACCGATCCTGAACATGATGGGTAGACCATGTCTGAAGCTACATTAATCAATTCCTTTACTGATTTTATTAACATTTCTTCATTCCATTTAATTATATGAACAAATTCATTATTTTGAGTCCCCAAAAATGAAAATCACTAGAAAACTACACCACATTCAATACTTCATTTTGCATCAATCATAATACAACATTCCATGTAATCTCCTGGTATTATATGGGTTCCTTGACAATAAACAGAAACCAAACTTCATTATTATCCACAAACAGTCTTGGTTCCAACAATATCCCACATTAGGTTTGTTGGAAATCTAAAGATAAATTCAATGAAGAACAATCCAAAAAACACACCCTAAAACATCAATAAACAATCCATCCAAAACTATAAGTCTCTGTTAGAAATTCTCAGTGTATAAAATAAGTTATAATCCATAAATTGAGTTCTCATGATGTTTTATTCTCCCTATATTTTCATTTTCAACTCTCTCTATTCTTCATCATTCATTTGTCCAAAAAACAACTCACTCTCTTCCATGCTCTTACTTTTCTCGGTGAATTTAACTATTATATCTATCTACCACTTTGGGTTTGTTGGAAATATATAGATAAATTCAATAAATAATAGGCTAGAAACACAACACAAAATTTCAAGAAATAATTCATCCAACACTCTAAGTAGAAGTGAGAAATGCTCAGTGTTGAAAACAAGATATATCTCATGAATTGAGTTCTGAGGATTTTCATTTCTCCACCATAATTTCATTTTTTTATTTTTTATATTCTACATATTTCCTATATAAAAAAATTAACCCTATTCCACTCTTTTCCTTTTCTTAGTTCATTAAGTATTATATCTCCCCCTTTGAAAATAAACCTAAAGAACTGAATCTTGACTTGTAGTGATAAAAAACATACTCCCCCTGATCCTATCTCCCCAAAAAACCCACATCACTTCCACAAACATATTGAAACCATTAAAAAATGTAGAGAGGGGTGTCTCATGACCTATTTATACAATAGGTAGTGGTTGAACACTGAGGTTCAACCGATTATTCTCAAACACCGTCACAACCAATGGCATGGTCAGAATATCATCGACTTGCTCATTAGTTCCCACATGATCCATTTAAATTACACCTTGTTCAACTTTATCTTGATGAAGTGATATCTAATTTCAATATGTTTCCTACGGGAATTATGGACATGATTCTATGTAAGATCAATTACTCTCTTATTATCATAGTAAATCCCCATTGGTTGTTTCACCTCATCTCCAGTGTTAGTCAGTTGCTGCTTCATCTAATGAAACTGAGGGCACACATCTATGGAAGATATATATTCTACTTTAATAGTACCAAGAGAAGTACATTATTGTTTCTTGGTTAACCATCCCACGCATTTCTTCCCAGTGTATAATTCTCCAAAACTATTGGAATTTATATCCACAAAACCTCCATCCCAGTCAACCTCACAAAATGGTGATTGTTAGTTATCTCTTTCTACAAAAAAGTGTAACCCATAATTACAAGTACCTTGAACATAACTCATGATTATTTTCAATGCCTCCATATGTTATTACTTTGGATTACTCTGAAAACAGGATGGTAAATATGTTGAAAAGGCAATATCCGTCTATGTTATTGTCATGTACAATAGGATTCCAATGATTCTCTTATATATTGTGAGATCTACAGATATCTCGTCCACAAGTTTTCCCAGTTTTGTTTCAACCACGATTAGAGTAGACATTGGTTTCGAGACCTGTATATTAAATTTAATCAGTATATCCCATGCATATATTCCCTAAGAAATAATAGTGTAGTCATTCATTTTTTCACTTGTGGCCCCAAAAAGTATGTGATCTCACCAATCATAGACATTTCAAATTATGATTTCATGTGATTGGAAAATTCATCCACTGATCCATTCTTGCTTCCACTAAAATAATATCATCAACATATACTAACACCATGAACTAATATTTCAGAGAATTGTTCCTGTAGAGATTGGGATGCACTCTTCTACTTTTAATTTAAAACATCCTTGGATATGAATACTACGATAAGTACCATGTTCATGGAGCCTACTTCAGACTATAAAGCACCTTCTTTAATATGAATACATTCAGTTCATCATTACCATGAAGAAACCTGACCTATTGTTCTATATAGACTTCTTCATTAAGAACAATATTTAATAATGGTTTCATGAAATCCATTTGATACACTTTATATCCTTTTTGGATTACTCTGGAATGAAATATCCCGATTGAATCCAATCTAGCCACCAGAGAAAATTATGGTTCAACATCGACACCTTAAATCTATGAATACCCTTAACTCACTAGTCACACCTTATTTCTAATAAAATTCCTTTTATCATTGAATTTATTCTTTAAAATCCACTTTTTAACTATCACATTGTGATTTAGAGACTCTAAACTAGATCCCATATATCAATCTTATCAATCTAATCCAGATATTCATTCATGGATTTGATCCATGTTTCATCCTTTACAGTTTCTTCATATGATGGTGGTTCAATAACTAACAAGAATGCAGATTGAGCATTTTTCTTCATTCTACTTATTTGTGTGGGTGAAGTCCAATCCTCGTTGATGTTGGATTGATCAATCTCTACTCATTGATTTTACCTTTTAGGTTCAACTGAATTCTCTCCAGCCATGTTTTCCTATTTTAATAATTATTCATAGTCAAAAAATAGTTGTGACTCTTCAGTGTTATGTATTCCTTCCTCAACTTCTGTATTTGGATCTGATCCATTTTTTATAGAATTATTCATTTTCAATCACACGAGCATAATAATTCATTGAGGAATTTGTTGTTTTAACTTCAATTATCTTTACATTGCAGCTTTCCACAATTTTTCCATGATTGATATTGAAACATTTGTAGGCTTGTTTTTATTGAATATCTGAGGAATATACCATCATCTTTTGTATCCCCATACATTCCTTGATTTCCTTCATGATTTATAATAAAATATTTTCTTCTGAAAATGTAGAAATATTTAAAAGAGGGATTTCTTCCATTCCCCAACCCATATCTTTTCTTGGTTTCACCCAAGTAAAGCCCTGTTAAATTTTGAATTTATACTATAGCTTGAAGAACCTCTTTCCAATATTGGCAAGGGATTCAACTCTCAATTAGTAGAGTTCGGGCCATAGTATTCATCTATCGATTCTGGGGCTCAATAACTCCATTTTTCTTTCGAGTTCTCATAATAGCCACATGATGTTGAATTCTATGTTTCTTCATCTAAATTTTCAACACAATTGAGGTATATTTTCCTCCATTTTCAGACCGTAGAACATTTATTGTCCATACAATATCATTTTTGGAAATTCATTGATACATTTTTGTGCAATCATCACTTTCCATTTTCTGTGAATAACCATCAGACA
This sequence comes from Viscum album, assembly GCA_963277665.1. Taxonomy (NCBI): domain Eukaryota; kingdom Viridiplantae; phylum Streptophyta; class Magnoliopsida; order Santalales; family Viscaceae; genus Viscum; species Viscum album. Next base: position 1,283,107,384 of record OY728156.1, read on the forward strand.
TGCGATTCTATTGAAATCATATTTGAAATGAATGTAATACCTTTCTCATTTAGTTTTGAAAACATTTATCATTGTAAATATGTCTATATGGATAAGATCAAGAAGATTTTATGCCCTTTTTTCTTTTGTTGATATGAAATGTGGACCATATTTCAACATATGCCAGCATCACAAGACTTTTCCCATTCATGCATCAGGTCTGGAAAATACATCACAATATTTAGCTTATACATCTTTTCTATGTCTTTCTAATTGATGTGTCCCAATCTCCAATGCACCATGTTTTTTTATTCTTCAATGGTCATATATCAAAAAATTTCATTACTATTAACTTGATACAAGTTGCCTTCTATTCTGCAGCCTTTCATATGAGAATTACCTATAATTCCCTTTATAGTGCATCCTTTTTTACTAAAAGTCACCATAAGTCCAGAGTAACAGAGTCTACACCCAATAATGAGATTGTGATTAAAACCATCCAACTAAATAACATCAGTCTTCTTCATCTCTCCATTATCAACTTCTCTACTACAATTTCCTTTGATCTTTAATAAACCATCATTACAGAACATTACCATTCCATCAACCCTTTTCAGAACATTTTTTAATAAGTCAAACTTACGTATCATGTGTGATTAACATCCACTATCATAGATTTAGGTACATTTTTTTAGCATCGAGAACAACTTCTTCATTTTTGTACTTTTTAATTTTCTTATTTTCATTCTATGGGATAGTGGAATCAGTTTAAGACATTAATGGCCTTTCAATTCTATCTTCTATGTGCACAATTTTTTCATATTCATACTCTTATTCCAATGGAGAAAACCTGTTTGAGATAGCCACACCATCTTATTATTGAGTATTGAACAATGTTTGAGAATTGTATGAATTTCTAATATCATTGCTCTACCAATAATTAATATATTTATTGTCCAACTTCTAACATTGAAATTAATATCCATATAAATTATTTCTTCTATAAGAAGTTGGATATGAATATTTTCTCTTTTTCTAAACCCCTATATATTCCCCATTTATATATCTCCTTACCTATCAAAATATGACAAGGTACGGCCTAAATTTCCATAGAATTGACATTTCATAATTGGAAATGTCTTATCATTAAGATTCATTCTCATGTATCCTTCCATAGGCACAATTTTTGAGTTCCTATTATTTCTATATACCTTAAGATAGTATTTATTTCTTCTTTTAGATTTGATTGAGGTTTTTTTAGCACTTCATGTGAATTTTCAACATGACTCACTTTCAAATTGCCTTTATTCTGCACACCTTCATTTGCAGCATTTAATGATTCAACATCATATTTGATTCAACTATTTCCCATGCATATGGTTTGTCGGTATTTCAAAATCATATCAACTTTATCGGAACTAGACATAACTCTTTCTAGAAACTCAACATCTAATAATTTTCCAACTTTTGTTTTCTTATTTGATTCTTTTTAATATAAAAAACATTCAAGTATACTCTTAAGTTTAACAAATTTTTTGTTGAGTCCCTCAATGATTTTGGACAAATACTTCAGTCTCGAGGAAAGGTACTTGATGACCTTAGATTGTTATTTAATTCTACACATTATCTCTAGTACATCTTTTATGCTTTCAAGGATCGATGACTATACTTTCACTAGTTCTTCCAATTTTTCAATTTTAGCTTCAAGATGATAGACATACTCTGATGATTCTTCCATAATTAGATTCTTCTTATTACATCTCTTACATTTATACTCAGCCTTACCAAAAGCACACTTAAGTTGTATATTGGGATCAAAACTAGTTGTGAATTGATTATCTCTGGATTTATTTTTTTATGGTTCTAGTTTTTCAAGTATATCCATCATGGAATCATGGTTTCTAAATTTAAATTTAGCTTCAACTTACACAAATAATACATTATCATCACCTTCTTCTTCAAAAAAAACTATTTAATTATGATTTCATTATAGATTTGAAGTCTCCGTTTTCGAAAAAACCATTTATGAGGCTTTTTAATGTCTCCAACTTCACTTACTTCATCATTGGACTTTCTTGGACACTGATTGGCAATGTTCCCAACTATAGCATAATGAAAACAAGCCAGGGGTAACTTTCCTTCACATTTCCATTTTCCCTTCTTGAACTTCTTCATAATGAGAGATAGAATTTATTTTTCTTCATCATTTTTATCACCACTATCTTCTAAAATTTCCAATTTTTTCATGGAATTAAATTCCATTTCATTTCTCACATGATTTTTACCATCTTCTGGTTTGACTCTCATCTCATATGCCACTAGGATGGTAAACATATCATCCTAAGAAATTTAGAGAGATATTATTCCTCATGAGCTGAAACCTTTGAATTATAAAGGAGAAGTAGTCTTCCAATTATTTTATTCACAATATAAATGCCTTTTATCTCTTCTCCAAGCCCATGAATTTCAATTAAAAAATTAGTAATTCAATTTAATAATGAATCTTTATTTTCATCTGGGTGCATATTCAGATCACCAATCCTTTTATGTAAAACATGGAGCTTCACCTACTTCACATTACTATCTCCTTCATATATATTTTCATGTTTCTCCCTCATTGAATTAGAATAAGTGAAACTCATTACCTTTAGTTACATCTATTTAGAAAGAGATGCAGTGACTGTATTCTATGGTTTAGACTCAACATCAAGAATTTTCCTCTCTGTATCTTTCATATACAGTCCTGTAAGATTAGATACTTGTATTCCTTGTATGCTATAAAATAGTAATTCCATTTCAAGTTATCTTAGATGAGATATCATAATGTTCTTCATATTCTAAAATTTTCATCCATTAAAGAGGGGGACTCCCCTAACATTGACTGAATTCTACAACACAAAAAATATAGATTTAACACCTGTTACCTCACTATGATACCACTTAAGGGAACCTGAAACAAGATGAGAGGGGAGGGTTGAATCAATGTGTTAACATTTTCTTCATGTCCTAAGGAACTTGTTCCCATGTTGGTAGGGGCATGTTAAACCTGCCTGATGAGAATGTTCATAATACAGACAATCACATAAAAATAAACAACACAGTAATTTTACTTGGTTCACCCCTAAGGGATATTTCCAAGGAGAATATGACGAAAATATGCTAGTAATTCCAAAATCCCTTAGTCTTCACTAGTTTTGGAGTAAAATATTTTAGAACAATCACCTTATGCTATGTGCACTACCTTTATAAGGTTTTAGGGATAGACTACTGTGTCCCTCAGTTCAATTCCACTAAATTCCCCTTTCTCATTGCATTGAAAGAATTTTCATTTAGATTATTCACTTGAAGGTTTCTTCAATTATAGAGTCCTCACCCAAGTTACCCAAATTTGGTGCATTATTACATACCATTGGAATGATACAAGGAATCATTTCCCAAAAGACCGATCAATTTAGTAGCCTTGGATGTAATAGCTACATTCAAAGTTTTGCATTACATCATGAAATAAAAAAATCAACAACATTTTGTACCCCTTTTAACACACTTATATCCTTATCCTATCTCTATAGGTCAACCATAATATACTTCTACACATCCAGGAAGAAATAAAACATAGAAAAGGGTGAGCATAGATGCATAGTAAGGGTAACAATATAGCATAAACTTTCATAAATAAGCATAAATATTTAAGGAAATGTATTAGACTAAAACAAAAGATTTTTAAACTTAAACATTAGTGTAATATGTAAAAAATAAAATAAAATAATTCCATTTACTTATTAACATTAATATTCTACTAGTCGAATAATCACATGCAATATCAATAGCCACTTTTATTATGATGAAATGCATAACGCCAGACTTCATAACCACATTGTCAAGACCTTGTGCCAAGACTACAAATAAGATTTTATGAAGGCCTTATTCCAAGAAACTAGTTTGTCTCATGAGATCTATCGATGCATCGAGGAGCTATAGCAGTCTCCACCTGTCACATCTAATGTCAAATGCATTCCTCATATGAAAAGGATTAAACAGGGCATAAACATTCGTATTAAAACTAGCATACGAAATGTCAATACTTTATCCATAAACCATGAATGGTATTTGAATATTGAATCCATAGTAAAACATTTCACAAAACCTTCAATACAGTATATAAGATTTGTATCATAATAAATCAACTTCAACAAACTTAAAATCCATCAAAATGATGTTGATATAGATGAAATCAAATTTTTTTTAGAGAAATATCTCTTTCTATTTTGAAATAATTTAAAAGTCATATATTTATAAATGAAAACATTTATTTTCAAGATATCCTTATATGATATTAAGAGAATATTCAACAATTTTATAATGGTAGAAAATAGCCCCACTCTCCGTATAAGTTAAAAAACATTCTTACCTTAATTTTGTCAAAAAAGGTTAAAAAGTACCTTGTTTGAAAAAAAAACAGAAAGATTCCTTTCAAAAAATAAAAGGTCAAATAAGTTAAGAAATGAATTTAAACCATTTTATAATAAATAGAAAAAAAATTTAAAATACATTTTTAAGAAAACACGGATATGGATGATAAAGAGGTCCCAATAGATACTTATGTAAAACCAACCTTGGATAATAAAGAGATTGTAGAATTAACCCTTACCTTGTACTTTTCCTCGGTAGAGGGTTTGTTGAACTCCTATATAATAGTTAAATAATTGTTATTAAATTATAAATGAACTATATACATAAATAAGATATCATATATTATCATCTAATATTTATTTTTTTATAATATTTTAGTAGTATCATCGTTTCGGGTGTTAACTAATTTGTTTTCCTTTATAGGATCGGTTACGTAAGTCATGTTTTTTACAGATAGGATGTATTTTATTCATCTCCAGAATGATATACAGTTATTATACATTATTTTTAATCATAAAATGAAAATTATTCTTTAATGATTACGATAGAGAATGAATCTCATAACGTTCGTGGAGTCTGTAATCCGTACGTATGCATTAGCGACAATATCATTATATTGATGGTGAAATAGTTTGTAATAGGATATTATATAATATAAAAATAATCATTAAAATGTTATATTTATTATTTAAATCACTTATACTCATTATTATACCCATCCAAATAATGATGTTTTTGAATAACAAACTACACCATGATATGGAGACGACAAGTCATACGTACGCATGTATGGTGACTTTGTCATTCATATGATGGATAAAATAATGAATATGGTTTTAAAATTTTAATAGCCTCAAATTATATATAGGATACTAGATTTATTATTTTATACTGGAAAAAACAATGAAAGAGGCAGTGGAAGGGGAAAAGAACTTGAAAGAGCTGATGAAATATTTACCTCTTCTTTGGGTTCTTCTTTTTTATTAGATCAAAAGGGCTCCTTAGGTTGGATTTCTGAACAAATTAAGGCATCTATGTGGAAGATAGGATATTTGAGAGGATATTTGGGAAGATTTTGGTAGAGCCATTATAGCATCCCGTATTTTTATAACATAACTTTCATTTCATTACACGGAACTGAGGATCTTTAAGGTTTAGCGTCTTGGAAACAAGGAACATAATACATGAAAAGAACAAAAAAACACTCATCTTAAACACTTCAAAGGATTCTCCTTAAGTTCATCCTAGGTTCATTACTGCATCTCATAACCTGGGGACATACATCAAAAGAAAGGGTGAGCAGAAGGCCCAGTAAGGGAAATAAGAGAAACATTTTACATGTGAACTTGAGATACTTCAATAAGGACATGAAAAGAACTTTAAGGTATGAGAAAGAAATAATGAGATACCTCATAATAAAAATAACATTTTTCATAACTTGAATATGTGGATACAACATTTAATATTGACAATCATTTCGTTTCACCAAGGTCCATCCCCAAGGTGTCGTTAAAAATTACCAAGGTTCTTCACCAAGGCGTCGTTAAAAATGGTCATCTCTAGAGATTAAGTCTTTACCCAATGCATTGGAGCACTATCAGGGAGGACCCTTAAATTTGCCTTTATTATCATGTGAGCCACATATATCATCATCAAAAATTTCATAAATAACCCATATAGAATAAAATAAATGGGTTTCATTTCATAATCATAACGTTTTAAAAACTGCTGTAAAGATATGATCTTTACGTTACTTTAAACCCATGGAAAGGGAGAGCGGGTATCATGTATGTAAATCCCAGAATTTAAAATAGAAATTTTTTGTATATATGTGAATAACCCTGTAGAAATAAGATCTTTGAGTATTCACTTAATAAAATGAAGTAATTTTGAGAAAAAGAGAGAGGCATTTTGAGACGAAAATTCTGCAGCACAACGGCTACGTTACAAGGTTTTAGAAAACGTTGAAAAGAGAGGGGACATGGGTCAAACAATGATAAATGACCCATAAAACAGTATAGGGACAGAATATAAGGGATTTAAGAACATGGTAATGAAATTTGAAAATATACCATATGAAATGAAGAACATGAAAGGAAGACAAAATAAGATTTCTATTATGAAAATTCGGCAGCCTAACAGCGTTACAGAAACTTCAACCAAAAATGAATTGATGATGTCAAATAGGGTCTCTCATCATATGAACATAAGTGTACAGTATGATAGATATAGAGATCATACCCCAACATAACAAAAACGAACTTGAAATAATTGACATGAAAGTAGAACTTCAAAACGAGAAGGGTGAAGAACCACTTAAAAATTCTGCAGCCTAACGACGTCACTTAAACTTCAACAAAAATGAATTGATGAGATCAAATAGGGTCTCTCATCATATGAAAATAAGATTCCAGTATGATAGATATAGAGATCAAACCCCAAAATAACCAAAAGGAACTTGAAATAATTGACATGAAAGTAGAACTTCAAAACGAGAAGGGTGAAGAACCACTTAAAAATTCGGCAGCCTAACGGCGCCACTTAAAACTTCAAAAAACTGAATTGAAGAGATCAAATGGGGTATCTCATCATATGATCATAAAATATCAGTATTATAAATTTAGAGATCATACCCCAACATAATAAAAAGGAACTTGAAATACTTTACATGATAATAGATCTTGAAAAATGAGAAGGGAGAAAGAATCCGTTACAAAAATTTCGGCAGTCTAAAGGCGCAACTTAAAACTTCATAAAACGAAATAATGAGAGTAAGAGCGGATCTCTCATTGTGTTAACTTGAAAAGGGCAGTAAGAGGGGTATAAAAGAACACCCTTTAACATATGGAAATGGAGAATAAAATAAATTACATAAAAGAGATTTCTTGAAAAGAAAGAGAGAGATCAGATCCCTTACCTTAAAACGTAACTCTTAAAACTCAAAGGTTTGGACCTTGAGGGCTTGGGGGCACCTTGGGAGGACTCCTTGGGAGGTAAGGAGACCATAACATCGTTGGGGGAGAGTTGGGAGTGAAAACTAGAGGGAAGGGTGGGTATTTATAGGGAAAGTGAGGGGACAAGGTATTAATGGCCAAAGGACACCTCACAAGTGCTTTTCTCAAAACCATGTTCTCTCCCTTGGCATTTATCATGGAGTTGGGCCACATGGGCCCCCCAATACAATAATTCATCACCCTTGGCCTGAAAACCCTTAAAATATCTCATGACATCATCATCACACAGTTATGATGTCATTAAACATACCGAAACCCTAAAACTGTATTTTTACTATTCACTGAAAATTCAACTTTCTCAGAAAAATCCCAAAATTTCACATTAACCAAATATCAAGGCTCTTATTTCAAAAATGAACACCATTTTATAAAAATAATTTTCTAAATAATTTTATTTTTTTTTAAATAAATATACTATTCACTGAAAATTCATTTTTTAGAAAAATCCCCAAAAATTACCATATCAGAATATCGATGCTCTGAGTTCAAAAATAAAGTCCATTTTATAAAAATAATTTTCTAATTATTTTTAATTAAATTTGTAATTAAAAAACACTATTCACCTGAAAAAACTAATACTTGACTAATAATTTATGAAACCATTATTTAACCATTTTATTGAATCACATTACATAAATCAAGGTGCCTAGATTATACTAATACTTTATTTAAGTGAGATTACTAATCCATTTGGAATCATTACTAATCCTAATCATAAAATCAATATTGATATTTTAATATTCATCAAAAATCAAGTTGATCTTATTAGACTCTAAATTTCATACTGAACATAATTGCAGAAGACCATTTTTTGAAAATCATTACACATTTTTAATTATTTAAGGTTTACAAAAACATTTTTAAAATATAATTTTTCTAAAATTCATCAGAAATATGCATACTATATTTATCCGGTCATTTAAAAATTCATAAACTTCATCATAAGAAGAAATCCCAATTTTTATTTAAAACAAAGGATTACACAAGGAAGTTACGGTCTCCTTACATAGCCCCTTATCACACCAGCATAGGACCTAAGTGTAAGGTGTGCTAAGGTGAGAGAATCTGAGGGAGGCTCGGCCAACATCGCACGAGTAGTAATTTCTATCAGTTTGAACTTCTCGTGAAGGCGATCCCGTTCTAGCTTCACACGATGAAATTCAGCTTGGGTTTGGTCCAGAGCAAAGCCCAGTGGTGCTACCTCCTTCCCAAGTTCTGTTAGATGGTCTTCGATCGGTCCAAGACTACTGGGTGAGGCCATCAAATCTTCTTTCTATATTAATTAACCAAGATTACTTGTATTCAGAGACAATAATCAAAACGTTTAGTTTCCAGCGGTCATATTGACCAATGGTCATATAACAGTCAAAAACCAACGGTATCATTTTAATTATACTCATGTTATCAAATGAAACATTTTTGTTGAGTATAAAAATGAAATAAAATAACACATAAAATTAGGAAACAAGATTTATTCAAAATTTCGGGTCGTTACAATCTTCCCCCCTTAAGAAATTGCTTCCTCGCAATTTTTTTAATATTAGGTTTTGAAATTTCATTGAAAGTCCCACATCGGAAAAATATTCAGTAAAACTATTACTTTAAAAGAAAGAAAGGGAAGTATGAAGGTCACTCGAGTTAGCCCACACGAGGATTCCATGTAGGAAAACATGGACATGGAAGAAAAACAAAGGGTCAAGTTCTGAGGGATAGTGATAGAGAACGTGATTAGGAGAAAGTTAACCATAAGAAAATCCAAAACTTATGATGTGTGTAAATGGTCATTGATTACCTAGAAGGAAATGTAAACCAACAACGTTTTTGTTTTACTTTCTTTTTATAAATTTGTGGAATTCATTTACTACACAGAACAAAAACATAAGAAAATATACCTACCTTCATGTAGAGTTTCATCCTTTAATAAGATTCTACCAAAACTAATCTTTTCCCCAAAAGATGAGCATTCAAAACTATTTGGTCTCATGAAAACACAAGAATCATCTTCTAGAGAATCACATAATCCACAAAAGATTAACTATCTATTTCTTCTATCTTTAAACATTTTTCCAAAAACAGAAAGGGTAAGGTAAAACAAATCTTCAAAAAGAAAGAATCCCATAAGAAGGGAAACTATTTTTAAATCTTCAAAGTTCCATGCTACTACCCAAAGTTCATCATAGACCATCCCATAAATAACGGTCCTTAAAATCCGTCAAAAAAAACCAAACTAATATTGAAACCCAAATACAAGAGGGATTTGAAAACATAGTCTTCCAAAATAAACTTCATTTTCATCTCCAAACAACATCAACCACACCTAACATCTTATAAAAAAAGTAGCTAACCTAAACATATTTTACCCAAGATAGGTTAATCATTTCCATAAGTAACTTAAATTACTATAAGTCCACCTTAAATTCATTTATTCTTCAAAATATAAGTCCACCTTACTCCTCAATGAAAATACCGTAGTAATCTATTTACCTTGATCATATAGGGTCCTCAAAATAGTGAACGTCTTCCAAAATAATAATCATCTTTTAATCCCCTAATGATATCTGTCGTATTAATACGGCAATCGTAGCACTTCCTATCACATTGGTTGTTGGGACATGTTCTTCCATTTCCCGCCATTAACTAAGAAAAGAAGCTATAATTAGGGGCTTAAATAATTAGCCAATAATCATGAAAAGAAACATAAAGCATATAAGGATAACTTGTAGAAGAAAATTATACCCTAACTTGTGATCCTCTAGGTTCCCATCTAGGTCATCCATGATCATATATTCTTATGTGAACCTTTATTTTATTTTATCTTTGTTCCTTTAACAATGGTTCATACTAAGCTTACGAATTTACCAAAGCATATCCCCCGAGAGTGTCGTAACCAAGAGTGCAGCAAGGCCCATTGTCGTGTACCAGTTCCCGTTCAAGTCTAGCTCAAAGCGGTGTTTTCGGGTTTTACCCCAATGTACATCTGTTCCAGAGCCACCTCTACCTGCTCGTATCCAGACGGGGATTTATTTACTTGGAAACCCCTTACTCAATACTCACCAAAATACCAGGAAGATTTCCTATATTTAAACTTTTCTATAGGGTTCTTCCTAGAGTTTTCATATACTAATTTCCACAAATAACTAAACCATCTTTTGATACCAACTATAGCATCCCGTATTTTTATAACATAACTTTTATTTCATTACACGGAACTAAGAATCTTTAAGGTTTAGTGTCTTGGAAACAAGGAACATAATACATGAAAAGAACAAAAAAAACACTCTTATTAAACACTTGAAAGGCTTCTCCTTAAGTTCATCCTAGGTTCATTACTGCATCTCATAACCTAGGGACATACATCAAAAGAAAGGGTGAGCAGAAGGCCCAGTAAGGGAAATAAGAGAAACATTTTACTTGTGAAGTTGAGATACTTAAATAAGGACATGAAAAGAACTTTAAGGCATGAGAAAGAAATCATGAGATACCTCATAATAAAAATAACATTTTTAATAACTTGAAGATGTGTCTACAACATTTAATATTGACAATCGTTTCATTTCACCAAGGTCCATCCCCAAGGTGTCATTAAAAATTACCAAGGTTATTAACCAAGGCATCATTACAAATGGTCATCTCTAGAGATTAAGTCTTTACCCAATGCATTGGAGCGCTATCAGGGCGCACCCTTAAATTTGCCTTTATTATCATGTGAGCCACATATATCATCATCAAAAATTTCATAAATAACCCATATAGCATAAAATAAATGGGTTTCATTACATAATCATAACGTTTTAAAAACTTCTTTAAAGACATGATCTTTACGTTACTTTAAACCCGTGGAAAGGGAAAGCGGGTATCATGTATGTAAATCCTAGAATTGAAAATAGAACATTTTTGCATATATGTGAATAACCCTGTAGAAATATGATCTTTGAGTATTCACTTAATAACATGAAGTAATTTTGAGAAAAAGAGAGAGGCATTTTGAGACGAAAATTCTGCAGCACAACGACTACGTTACAAGGTTTTAGAAAACGTTGAAAAGAGAGGGGACATGGGTCAAACAATGATAAATGACCCATAAAACAGTAGAGAGACATAATATAAGGGATTTAAGAACATGGTAATGAAATTTTAAAATATACCATATGAAATGAAGAACATGAAAGGAAGACAAAATAAGATTTCTCTTATGAAAATTCGGCAGCCTAACAGCGTTACACAAACTTCAACCAAAAATGAATTGATGTTGTCAAATAGGGTCTCTCATAATATGAACATAAGAGTCCAGTATTATAGATATAGAGATCATAACCCAACATAACAAAAAGAAACTTTAAAGAATTGACATGAAAGTTGAACTTCAAAACGAGAAGGGTGAAGAACCACTTAAAAATTCGGCAGCCTAACGGCGTCACTTAAACTTCAACACAAATGAATTGATGAGATCAAATAGGGTATCTCATCATATGAACATAAGAGTCCAGTATGATAGATATAGAGATCATACCCCAACATAACAAAAAGGAACTTGAAATAATTGACATGAAAGTAGAACTTCAAAACGAGAAGGGTGTAGAACCACTTAAAAATTCGGCAGCCTAATGGCACCACTTAAAACTTCAAAAAACTGAATTGAAGTGATCAAATGGGGTCTCTCATCATATGATTATAAAGATCAGTATGATAAATTTAGATATAATACCCCAAAATAATAAAAAGGAACTTGAAATACTTTACATGATAATAGATCTTGAAAAATGAGAAGGGAGAAAGAATCTGTTACAAAAATTTCGGCAGCCTAACGGCGCCACTTAAAACATCATAAAACGAAATAATGAGAGTAAGAGGGGATCTCTCATTATGTGAACTTGAAAAGGGAAGTAATAGGGGTATAAAAGAACACCCTTTAACATAAGGACATGGAGAATAAAAGAAATTACATAAAAGAGATTTCTTGAAAAGAAAGAGAGAGATTGGATCCCTTACCTTAAAACATAACTCTTAAAACTCAATGGTTTGGACCTTGAGGGCTTGGGGGCACCTTGGGAGGACTCCTTGGGAGGTAAGGAGACCATAACTTCGTTTGGGGAGAGTAGGGAGTGAAAAATAAATTAGGAAAGGGTGGGTATTTATAGGGAAAGTGAGGGGACAAGGCATTAATGGCCAAGGGACACCTCACAAGTGCTTTTCTCAAAACCATGTGCCCTCCCTTGGCATTTACCATGGAGTTAGGCCACATGGGGCCCCCAAAACAATAATTCATCACCCTTGTCCTTCGAAACCTTAAACTATCTCACGACATCATCATCACACAGTTATGATTTCATTAAACATACCGAAACCCTAAAACTATATTTTTACTATTCACTGAAAATTCAACTTTCTCAGAAAAATCCCAAAATTTCACATTAACCAAATATCAAGGCTCTGATTTCAAAAATGAACTCCATTTTATAAAAATAATTTTCTAAATATTTTTAATTTTATTTTTAAATAAATATACTATTCACCGAAAATTCATTTTTTAGAAAAATCCCCAAAAATTACCATAACAGAATATCGATGCTCTGAGTTCAAAATTAAAATCCATTTTATAAAAATAATTTTCTAATTTTTTTTAATTAAATTTTTAATTTAAAAACACTATTCACCTGAAAAAACTAATACTTGACTAATAATTTATGAAACCATTATTTAACCATTTTGTTGAATCACATTACTTAAATCAAGGTGCCTAGATTATACTAATACTTTATTTAAGTGAGATTACTAATCCATTTGGACTCATTACTAATCCTAATCATAAAATCAATATTGATATTTTACTATTCATCAAAAATCAAGTTGATCTTATTAGACTCTAAATTTCATACTGAACATAATTGCAGAAGACCATTTTTTGAAAATCATTACACATTTTTAATTATTTAAGGTTTACAAAAACATTTTTAAAATATAATTTTTCTAAAATTCATCAGAAATATGCATACTATATTTATCCGGTCATTTAAAAATTCATAAACTTCATCATAAGAAGAAATCCCAATTTTTATTTAAAACAAAGGATTACACAAGGAAGTTACAGTCTCCTTACATAGCCCCTTATCACACCAGCATAGGACCTAAGTGTAAGGTGTGCTAAGGTGAGAGAATCTGAGGGAGGCTCGGCCAACATCGCACGAGTAGTAATTTCTATCAGTTTGAACTTCTCGTGAAGGCGATCCCGTTCTAGCTTCACATGATGAAGTTCAGCTTGGGTTTGGTCTAGAGCAAAGCCCAGTGGTGCTACCTCCTTCCCAAGTTCTGTTAGATGGTCTTCGATCGGTCCAAGACTACTGGGTGAGGCCATCAAATCTTCTTTCTATATTAATTAACCAAGATTACTTGTATTCAGAGACAATAATCAAAACGTTTAGTTTCCAGCAGTCATATTGACCAATGGTCATATAACAGTCAAAAACCAACGGTATCATTTTAATTATACTCATGTTATCAAATGAAACATTTTTGTTGAGTATAATTATAAAATAAAATAACACATAAAATTAGGAAACAAGATTTATTCAAAATTTCGGGTCGTTACAATCTTCCCCCCTTAAGAAATTGCATCCTCGCAATTTTTTTAAAATTAGGTTTTGAAATTTCATTGAAAGTCCCACATCAGAAAAGGAGTCAGTAAAACTATTACATTAAAAGAAAGAAAGGGAAGTACGAAGGTCACTCGAGTTAGCCCACAATAGGATTCCATGTAGGAAAACATGGACATGGAAGAAAAAACAAAGGGTCAAGTTCTGAGGGAGAGTGATAGAGAACATGATTAGGAGAAAGTTAACCATAAGAAAATCCCAAACTTATGATGTGTGTAAACGGTCATTGATTACCTAGTAGGAAACATAAACCAACAATGTTTTTGTTTTACGTTCTTTTTATAATTTTGAGGAATTCATTTACTACAGAGAACAAAAACATATGAAAATATACCTACCTTCATGTAGAGTTTCATCCATTAATAAGTTTCTACCAAAACTAATCTTTTCTCCAAAAGATGAGCATTTAAAACTATTTGGTCTCATCAAAACACAAGAATCATCTTCTAGAGAATCACATAATACACAAAAGATTAACTATCTATTTCTTCTATCTTTAAACATTTTCCAAAAAACAGAAAGGGTAAGGTAAAACAAATCTTCAAAAAGAATGAATCCCATAGGAAGGGAAACTATTTTTAAATCTTCAAAGTTCCACGATACTACCCAAAGTTCATCATAGACCATCCCATAAATAACAGTCCTTAAAATTCTTCAAAAAAACCAAACTAAGGTTGAAACCCAAATACAAGAGGGATTTGATAACATAGTCTTCCAAAATAAACTTCATTTTCATCTCCAAACAACATCAACCACACCTAACATCTTATAACAAAAGTAGCTAACCTAAACATATTTTACCCAAGATAGGTTAATCATTTCCATAAGTAACCTAAATTACTATAAGTCCACCTTAAATTCACTTATTATTCAAAATATAATTCCACCTTACTCCTCAATGAAAATACCATAGTAATATATTTACCTTGATCATATAGGGTCCTCAAAATAGTGAACGTCTTCCAAAATAATAATCATCTTTTAATCCCCTAGTCATATCTGTCGTATTAATACGGCAATCGTAGCATTTCCTATCACATTGGTTGTTGGGACATGTTCTTCCATTTCCATCCATTAACTAAGAAAAGAATCTATAATTAGGGGATTAAATAATTAGCCAATAATCATGAAAAGAAACATAAAGCATATAAGGATAACTTGTAGAAGAAAAGTATACCCTAACATGTGATCCCCTATGTTCCCATCTAGGTCATCCATGATCATATATTCTTATGTGAACCTTTATTTTATTTTATCTTTGTTCCTTTAACAATGGTTCATACTACGCTTATGAATTTACCAAAGCATATCCCCCGGGAGTGTTGTAACCAAGAGTGCAGCAAGGCCCATTGTCGTGTACCAGTTCCCATTCAAGTCTAGCTCAAAGCGGTGTTTTCGGGTTTTACCCCTATGTACATCTATGCTAGAGCCACCTCTACCTGCTCGTATCCAGACAGGGATGTATTTTCTTGGAAACCCCTTACTCAATACTCACCAAAATACCAGGAAGATTTCCTATATTTAAACATTTCTATAGGGTTCTTCCTAGAGTTTTCATATCCTAATTTCCACAAATAACTAAACCATCCTTTGATACCAACTATAGCATCCCGTATTTTTATAACATAACTTTCATTTCATTACACGGAACTGAGGATCTTTAAGGTTTAGTGTCTTGGAAACAAGGAACATAATACATCAAAAGAACAAAAAAAAAACACTCTTCTTAAAAACTTGAAAGGCTTCTCCTTAAGTTCATCCTAGGTTCATTACTGCATCTCATAACCTGGGGACATACATCAAAAGAAACAGTGAGCAGAAGGCCCAGTAAGGGAAATAAGAGAAACATTTTACATGTGAACTTGAGATACTTCAATAAGGACATGAAAAGAACATTAAGGAATGAGAAAGAAATCATGAGATACCTCATAATAAAAATAACATTTTTCATAACTTGAATATTTGGATACAACATTTAATATTGACAATCGTTTCGTTTCACCAAGGTCCATCCCCAAGGTGTCGTTAAAAATTACCAAGGTTATTCACCAAGGCGTCGTTAAAAATGGTCATCTCTAGAGATTAAGTTTTTACCCAATGCATTGGAGCGCTATCAGGGCACACCCTTAAATTTTCCTTTATTATCATTTGAGCCACATATATCATCATCATACATTTCATAAATAACCCATATAGCATAAAATAAATGGGTTTCATTTCATAATCATAATGTTTTAAAAACTGCTTTAAAGACATGATCTTTACGTTACTTTAAACCCACAGAAAGGGAATGCGGGTATCATGTATGTAAATCCCATAATTTAAAATAGAACATTTTTGTATATATGTTAATAACTCTGTAGAAATAATATCTTTGAGTATTCACTTAATAACATGAAGTAATTTTGAGAAAATGAGAGAGGCATTTTGAGACGAAAATTCTGCAGCACAACGGCTACGTTACAAGGTTTTAGAAAACGTTGAAAAGAGATGGGAAATGGGTCAAACAATGATAAATGACCCATAAAACATTAAAGGGACAGAATATAAGGGATTTAAGAACATGGTAATGAAATTTGGAAATATACCATATGAAATGAAGAACATGAAAGGAAGACAAAATAAGATTTCTATTATGAAAATTTGGGCAGCCTAACAACGTTACATAAACTTCAACCAAAAATGAATTGATGATGTCAAATAGGGTCTCTAATCATATGAACATAAGATTCCAATATTATAGGTATAGAGATCATACCCCAACATAACAAAAAGGAACTTGAAAGAATTGACATGAAAGTAGAACTTCAAAACAAGAAGGGTGAAGAACCACTTAAAAATTCGGCAGCCTAACGTCGTCACTTAAACTTCAACAAAAATGAATTGATGAGATCAAATAGGGTCTCTCATCATATTAACATAAGAGTCCAGTATCATAGGTATAGAGATAATACCCCAACATAACAAAAAGTAACTTGAAAGAATTGACATGAAAGTAGAACTTCAAAACGAGAAGGGTGAAGAACCACTTAAAAATTCGGCAGCCTAACGGCGCCACTTAAAACTTCAAAAAACTGAATTGAAGAGATCTAATGGGGTCTCTCATCATATGATCATAAAAGATCAGTATGATAAATTTAGAGATAATACTTCAAAATAATAAAAAGGAACTTGAAATTCTTTACATGATAATAGATCTTGAAAAATGAGAAGGGAGAAATAATCCGTTACAAAAATTTCGGCAGCCTAACGGCGCCACTTAAAACATTATAAAACGAAATAATGAGAGTAAGAGGGGATCTCTCATTATGTGAACTTGAAAAGGGAAGTAAGAGGGGTATAAAATACCACCCTTTAACATAAGGACATGGAGAATAAAATAAATTACATAAAAGAGATTTCTTGAAAAGAAAGAGAGAGATCAGACCCCTTACCTTAAAACGTAACTCTTAAAACTCAAAGGTTTGGACCTTGAGGGCTTGGGGGCACCTTGGGATGACTCCTTGGGAGGTAAGGAGACCAGAACTTCGTTGGGGGCGAGTTGGGAGTGAAAACTAAAGGAGGAAAGGGTGGGTATTTATAGGGAAAGTGAGGGGACAAGGCATTAATGGCCAAGGGACACCTCACAAGTGCTTTTCTCAAAACCATGTTCTCTCCCTTGGCATTTACCATGGAGTTCGGCCACATGGGCCCCCCAAAACAATAATTCATCAACCTTGGCCGGAAAACCCTTAAAATATCTCATGACATCATCATCACATAGTTATGATGTCATTAAACATTCCGAAACCCTAAAACTGTATTTTTACTATTCACTGAAAATTCAACTTTCTCAGAAAAATCCCAAAATTTCACATTAACCAAATATCAAGGCTCTGATTTCAAAAATGAACTCCATTTTATAAAAATAATTTTCTAAATATTTTTAATTTTATTTTTAAATTAATATACTATTCACCGAAAATTCATTTTTTAGAAAAATCCCAAAAAATTACCATTACATAATATCGATGCTCTGAGTTCAAAAATAATGTCCATTTTATAGAAATAATTTTCTAATTATTTTTAATTAAATTTTTAATTAAAAAACACAATTCACCTGAAAAAACTAATACTTGACTAATAATTTATGAAACCATTATTTAACCATTTTATTGAATCACATTACTTAAATCAAGGTGCCTAGATTATACTAATACTTTATTTAAGTGAGATTACTAATCCATTTGGACTCGTTACTAATCCTAATCATAAAATCAATATTGATATTTTTATATTCATCAAAAATCAAGTTGATCTTATTAGACTCTAAATTTCGTACTGAACATAGTTGTAGAAGACCATTTTTTGCAAATCATTACACATTTTTAATTATTTAAGGTTTACAAAAACATTTTTAAAATATACTTTTTATAAAATTCATCAAAAATATGCATACTATATTTATCCGGTCATTTGAAAATTCATAAATTTCATCATAAGAAGAAATCCCAATTTTTTTTTAAAACAAAGGATTACACAAGGAAGTTATGGTCTCCTTACATAGCCCCTTATCACACCAGCATAGGACCTAAGTGTAAGGTGTGCTAAGGTGAGAGAATCCGAGGGAGGCTCGTCCAACATCACACGAGTAGTAATTTCTATCAGTTTGAACTTCTCACGAAGGCGATCCCATTCTAGCTTCACACGATGAAGTTCAGCTTGGGTTTGGTCCAGAGAAAAGCCCAGTGGTGCTACCTCCGTCCCAAGTTCTGTTAGATGGGCTTCGATTAGTCCATGACTACTGGGTGAGGCCATCAAATCTTCTTTCTATATTAATTAACCAAGATTACTTGTATTTAGAGACAATAATCAAAACGTTTAGTTTCCAGTGGTCATATTGACCAATGGTCATATAACAGTAAAAAACCAATGGTATCATTTTAATTATACTCATGTTATCAAATGAAACATTTTTGTTGAGTATAAAAATAAAATAAAATAACACATAAAATTATGAAACAAGATTTATTCAAAATCTCGGGTTGTTAAAGCCAAAAGGCATTGGGGGTGTGAAATTAAGAGAAGGGCGAGTGGCCTTTTATAAGAGAGGCAAGGGTCACTTTAGTAAAATCTTGAAATATTATTTTATAATAAAATCATTTTCTGTTTCTAATGGATAAAAAACGATTTATTTAGAGGAAAAGGTTGTGATGGGTCAGAAACCTCTTAACCAATAGGTTTTATACAGGTTTAGTTCATCATATTAACCTTATCTTTTAGATTTAACTCTTAGTTAAATAGTTTGTCATTTACCATGTCTCATTGTATTTTTATATTATATGGTTAATAAACTTACTATAATAAGCCAAGAGAACCCCATGTGGTCCATTATTAATATATATAACATTATCTAATTACTTTTAGAGAAACTTCGATTTTTAAGAATATTATATCAATTAATAATATAGTATTTGTTTTAAAAACTCAATTATGTCAATTTTGACACAATTTAGCATTTGATTTTATTGAAAGCCATAAAAACATTATCACTTCAACTAATTTTTTTTACCATTTCTAACATGTCATATTAACCTAGAATATTTGTGGAATTCATCATAAGTCTGAATTTAAAATTCTTTGAATACTTATAATATCAATTATTTTAATATTTCATTAATAAGGTAATTGCTGCATCATCATTGTGTCATAAATAAATTAAATTATTTAATGTATAAAAATTATAAATAAAATAATACTATGTAAGAAATAACTGTATCTTTCTAATGAATATTTTTAGAAGAATCTATATTATGTGTAACCCTATATTGAAAATTGTTTAGTTATTAAACGTTGAATTTAACTCTTTTAACTCTTCTTTAAATAAAATAATAATAAATGTCCTAATCTAATCCAAGTGGACCAAAGAGGATCATATTTTATTCCAAAAGTTGTTTTTGGTCAAATTATACTTATCCAATAGAATTAGTATGTCTGTTAGGGTAACTATGATATCTTTTTTACCCTTAATTACCCTATTTACTTTTAACAGTTGTAAATAAAAGTCAAAAATTACTATTCACCAAAAAATATTTTCATCTTATTGAACCAAATTTTACTTACTGATATTAATTGTGTTTCTCGTATTTTTGAAATTCAACTAAAATAAACGGTAAAATTATCTTTTATGCAAATTTTCAAATGCTCCTAAGAGGTGGGTAAAATATTGTGAAAACATCAATAAAATTTTTATATATCTAAAATTATTATAAAAAGACACCAATGAAATACTTTGAACATATATAGGTATTAGGTATCTATTTTGACCTAAAATAAATTTAAATAATATAAATAATAATTTAAAAAAAAAGTCAGTTTTAACCAATAACATAGTGTTTTTCACTATTCATCAAAAATTGAAATTTTTCAGAAAAATACCAAAAGTTCACCCTAAGATAATTTTGATATTCAGAATTCAAAAATGAAGTCCATTTTGAAAAATAAAATTTAAAATATTTTAAAATGTGGGTATTACTATTCATAACGACTCGTTTGATTGGTCGTAGTGTGTTAGAATCTCGAAGTTGTGTATAATGCAAGTTATTGGATTATTTTAAGGGAACATACCGTGGAAGCTTGGGGTGTTACATTATTCCCTCCTTCTAATAATTTCATCCTCGAAATTTCTATCATTATACTGCACAAAAATATTCAGTTCATTCTTCATCATAATTTCCTCTGGCTCCCATGTTGCCTCTTCCATCTTAGGGTTTCTCTATAAAACTTTTACCATACGAGTTATCTAGTTTCTCAGCACTTGTTCTCTTCTATCAATAATTTTTATAGGCTCTTCACAATAAGACAAATCAGGTTCCAATTCAATTTCCTCATAGGTAAGTACATGCATTGGGTCAGACATGTATTTTCTCAATAGTGATACGTGGAACACATCATGATCTTTGGAGAGACTTGGAGGCATTTACAAATTATAATCTATAACTCCAATTCGTTCTAGAATTTCAAAAGGTATGATGTACTTGGGACTCAATTTACCCTTCTTACTGAAACGTATTACACCCTTCCATGGAGATACCTTCAAGAAAACATGATATCCGACCTGAAATTCTGAATCCTTCCTTTAGCTATCGGCATGGCTATTTTTCCTACTTTAAGATTATTTTATGTGGATTTGGTTAACCTTCACATTTTCCATCGTTTCCTAAACATGTTCTCGGTCTATGAGTTTTCTTTCACCAAAATCATCCTAACAAGTCGGTGTGCGACATCTCTTTCAATATAATGCTTCATATGGTGCCATCTGAATACTTGAATGTAAGATTTTACTATAGGAAAATACTACCAGATGTAAATATTGATCCCACATATCTTGAAAGTCAAGTGAGAAAGATCTTTATATGTCTTATAAGGTTTTAATAGTTTGTTATGATTGTCCATCAGTTTGAGGGTGGTAGGCAATGCTCAAACGAAGTTTAGTATCTAGGGACTTCTGAAGACATTTCTAGAATCTTGATGTAAAATGGAAATCACGGTCAGAAACAATCGACAGAGGTACTTCATGGAGTATTACAACTTCATTAATATATAGTATTTCCATACGTTCAAGTGGTAAATATTCTTTGATCAAAATAAAAATTTCTTACTTGGTAAGATGATCAACAATGACCCATATTGCATCATTCCTTCTAGGAGTCTTTGGAATTCCTAGGACAATGTCCATCATAAAATTTTCCCATTTCCACTTAGGTATGGGAAGAGGTTGCATGAATACTCTAGCATGTTTCCTTCTAGCATTCACTTGCTGACAAACCATGCATCTTGAAACAAAATCAGCAATCTCCCTCTTGATGTTGTCCCACAAAAAATGTTCTATCAAATCTCTATACATCATAGTGCTAATTTTGTGTATAGAGAAATCAGATCTATAAGAATCATCCAACAATTCACTTTTTAGGTTAGGTATATTAGGAACACAATGTATCTTCCCAAATTTTTAAATTCCATCTTTATATACGAAGTCAATCAATCTCCCATAGTTCATAGCTTTAATTTTCTTTTGAAATTCATCATCATCAGTCTAAGAACTTTTTATCCTTCCTAGTAAAGCTGGATTGGAAAACAATTTAAAAAGTATTTATGATTCACCTTCCATGTTTATTCCCATATATTTCTTTACTAGATCCATGAAAATAGGATCCCTTTCAACTCTCATCGTGTTCAAAAGTCCATGATCCTTTCTGCTCAAAGCATTTTCTACATTGTTGTTCATCCCACGGTGGTAGTGTATTTGTGCAATCATAATCCTGGAGTAGTTGGAGCCACCTCCTTTGCCTCTTGTTTAGTTATTTTTGTTATAAAATATACTTCAAACTCTTATGATCGGTATAAATCTCATATTTTTCACCATAGAGATAGTGACTTCATATATTTAGAGAAAAGATTACTGCTGCTAACTCAAGATCACAGGTGGGATAGTTTTTCTGAAGAAGTTTTTGCAACTGTGATGCATAGGAAATAACTCCATCATTCTATATAAGGAGACAACCAAGTCCTTTCTTTGAATCATCACTATAAATAAAAAACCCATCATTCCCCGATGGTAGATTTAATATAGGATCATTAACTAATATTCTGTTCAGTTCTTCCAAAAATTATTCACACTCTTTTTCCAATCAAATTTAACCCCTTTACATGTGATCTTGGTTAATGGGTTATCAAATTGGGTAAAATTATGGACAAAATGCCAATAATAACCTACTAAACCAATAAAAATGTGTACCTCAATTATACTCGTCGGTGCTAGCTATTCTTGGATTTCATTGGTCATTGAAGGATCAACATAGATTCCATCAATAGAGACAATATGGTCAAGAAATGAAATCTCATAAATCCAGAATTCACACATGCTAAACATCCCATATAATTCATTTCTTCTAAGAGTCTTTAGAATAAAGCGCAAGTTATTTTCATGATCTTTATAGATTCTTGAGTATAACAAGATATAATTAACAAATACTACTACAAAGTCATCAAGACATTCCAACAAAAACTCTAGTCATTAGATCCATGAAGATAGAAGGTTCATTAGTCAATCCAAAATGCATTACAGTAAACTCATAATGCCTATACCTAGTTTGAAATGTTGTTTTCAGAATGTCTTCCTTCTTCACACAAAATTGATGATATCCAGATCGAAGGTCAATCTATGAAAAATATTGAGATCCATGAAGTTGGTCAAATAAATCAATAATGTGAGGTAGGTGATACTTGTTCATTATTGTTATAGCATTGATCTCCCTGTATTCAATGCACAACCTCATAGATTTGTCTTTTTTCTTAACAAAAAGGACAGGGGATCCCCATAGAGAAACACTAGGGAAAATAAATCCCTTATTAATCAATTCATATAGTTCATTCATTAGTTACACTAATTCCAAAGTGTCCATTTTATAAGGGGTCTTCGATAAGGGCCGTGAACCAAGAATTAAATCAATGGAAAACTCAATTTATCATTTTGGAGGATGTCCATGTAAATCCTCTAGAAACACATCAACATATTCTTGTACAATAGGTACGTCCTTTATTCGAACATTCTTTTCCTCACCCATAATTATTTCATTCTCATCCACCCCCATAATTGAATTTAGTAGAGCTACTAGTGGGGGATCTTGATAAGATTTCGATGGTGATATTTCTGCTCTAAAGATAAGGAACCTCTTATCATCATCGAGAATTGTAACCTCTTTCTTCTTAAAATAAATTTCCACATCATGGTCCAAAACCCAATCCATACTAAAGATTATATCAAATTAAATCAGGGGTATGATGATGATATCAGCACATAAAGAACATTTATATACCCTAATGGGAACCGATTCACAAAACATTGTTGCAATGATACATCCCTTAGGAGTTTTGACTGACAACTCCCTTGTTAAATCAAATTGGAAACATCTAATTTTCCTAGAAAACTGGGAAGATATGAAACATTATGATGATCTAGAATCTAATAAATCATTGGCTAAACTTGAGGAAACCATTACATTACCTGCCACCACATCTTTTAGAGATTTATCCTTAGTAGTAGTGATCACATAAGCTTGGCCTTTCTCCCTTGGAATTTTTTAGGTATGTTTCTTTGGTTCTTATGACATTCATTTTCATTGTTCCCCTTTTCTCTACAATTGTAGCATTCAACATTGACAACCACTTTCTTTCCATTGAAATCACAAGCTTGGTGGAATATTTCACCACACTTGTTACAGACTCCCATTCCGTTCGATCAAGTACCAGGGTGTTTATTCCCACATTTACCACAGGATGGATATTAAACTTTTCCCTTCTTCCCCTTATTCACATTTACAGAGTGTTCATCAGATATCTTCTCCTTCTATACATTAAATTTGTAAGACACAGAGATTTTTTTTTGTCTTCATAGAACATGAGACAATATCTTCATATGATAAGATGTATTGTGAGACTAATGCTCACAGTAGAAATGGTTTTAAACCATAAAAAAATCAATCAATATTACTCCTTGGGTTACATATATAATTTGCAGCATGCCTTGCCAACCTTGTAATGTAAGCCTCCTACATTGCGACATTCTCATCCTCATTTTTCCTTAGACTTAGAAATTACCTTTCCATATCCACTCCAGGGTCATGAATAAAGTATTTTCATATGAAAATACCTTTATACTCCCTAAATTACATGTTTGATACTTTTTTCATATTTCATTATGTTTTGAATCAATGACCACCATTGATCTACATCTCCCGTGTGGTGATAAACTGCCATGAAATTTTTTCCCTTTTGCTACTCCCCAAAGCAGGAAATATTTTTTCTAAGGAATTTATCCATTTCTCAGCTAATAATGGAATTTTACTCCCATTTAATGTTGGTGGTTTTGACCTCATGAAGTGGTCTAACATTGATCCTCTACATTGTGGATCTAGGTGCTCCATATGTGTAAGGTTATTATTCATAACCTGAGTGATTTGTCCCAGTATGGTGATAAGCTAATCAATACTAGTTGCATCAGAAGTTACACTATAATTATCTTGAGTAGGAGGGAAATCCTAACGTGGATTACAAGTGTTGATACATTTTTCATTCCTTCCACTAGGTGTCATTTCAAAACAATGGCATACAGTAGATTAGTTTATGAATCGCAATACATAATTCCGAACTTGTAAAACACTTAACATAAATTGAATAGTCTATTAATATAATCCCTAATCATAAAAATATTTTCATTGAAGTGTTATATACTCATAAACCCTTCATAAAGGTTTGTAAGGAAAATGAGAATTATCCTAAGCATATCCCCTGGGAGTTTCGTAACCAAGAGTGCAACAAGGCCCGTTGTCGTGCACCAGTTCCCATTCAAGTTTATCTCAAAGCAGAGTTTTCAGGTTTTACCCCTAGGTACATCTGTGCCAGATCCGCCTCTACTTTCTCATATCCAAATAGGGATTTATTTCTTGAAAAACACACAAAATCACTACAGTAGCAAAATTCTAGGATGTTCTTCTATACTAATCCTCAAAATCTATCTTAGGGTAGTTTTCTATAATCAGAGTTTTTCTAAATCTAATTTCTAAGGTTTGTACTAAACTTCTTATGATACCAATTGTAATTCCCTGACCCTAATTACCCAAATTCGATGCATTATTACATAGAAATGGCATGATACAAGGAATCATGTCTCAAAATACCGATCAGTTTAGTATCCTTGGAAGTACTAGATACAGTCATAAGTTTTACATTAAATCATGAAATAAAAATAGAAAAAAAAAATTTGTCCCCTTTTGAACACACTTATATCCTTATCCTATCCCTCCAGGTTAACCATAAAATACTTCTTCACATACTGGGAAATATAAAACATAGAAAGGGGTGATCTTAGATGCTCAGTAAGGATAAAAATATAGCGGAAAAATTCATAAATAAGTATAAACATTTATGGAAATGTATTAGACTAAAAGAAAAGAATTTTAAACATAAACTTAAGCATAATATGGTAAAGATAAAATCAAATAATTCCATTTACTTATTCACATGGATATTCTACTAGTCGAATAATCACATGAAATATCAATATCCACTTTCATCATGATGGAATGTATAATGCCAGACTTCATAACCACATAGTCAAGGCCTTGTGCCAAGACTAAAAATAAGATTTTGTCAAGGCCTTGTTCCACGAAAATAGTTTTTCTAATGATACATACCGATGAATCGAGGAGCTATAGCGGGATCTGAACATCAATAACAAAGTCCAATGCATTCTTCATATGAAAATGTTTAAACATAACATAAACATTCATATTAAAACTAGAATATGAAATGTCAATAATTTATCCATAAACCATGAATGTTATAAAAATAACACATACACAGTCAAACATATAACAAAACCTTTAATACAATAGGGAATATTTTTATCATAATAAATCAACTTCAAACAAACTTAAAATCCCTCAAAAGGATGTTGACATAGATAAAATAAAAACATTTTTTAGAGAAATATCTCTTTTTATTTTGAAATCATTTAAAAGTCATATAATTATAAAATAAAAAATTTATTTTGAAAATATTCTTATATTCTTGAATGGGAAGCTTTGATGATGTTATAACTGTAGAAAATAGCCGCACTCATCGTGTAAGTTAAAAAAACATTCTTATCATAATTTTGTCGAAAAGGTCACAATGTACCTTGTTTGGAAAAAGACAGAAAGATTCCTTTAAAAACATATAAGGTCAAATAAGTGTATAAATCACATTAACCCATTGCTTAGTAAATACTAAAATTGTTTTGAAATATATTTTTATGAAAACAAAGATGTGGATGATAAAGATGTCCCATTAGATACTTACGTAAAAACAACCTCGGATAATAAAGAGATTGTGGAATTAGCCTTTACATTGTAATTTTCTTTGGTTGAGGGTACGTTAACCTCCTTTATAATAGTTAAAATATTTTTATTAAATTATATAAGAACTATATACATAAATATGATATCATATATGATCCTTTAATACTGATTTGTTAATAATACTTTTGTAGTATCATCGTTTTAGGTGTTAACAAATCAGTTTTCCTTTATATGCTCGGTTACGTAAGACATGTTTTTTATGGATAGGATGTGTTTTATTAATATCCAGAATTATATTAAGTTCTTATACATTATTTTTAATCATAAAATGAGAATTATTTTGGAATAATTACGATGGGGAATGAATCTCATCTCATTCATGGAGATGGTAATCCATACGTATGCACGAGAGACAATATAGTTATATTGATGGTGTAATAGTATGTACACTACTGGAAAACTAACCTTTACCAACGGTTTGGAACCGTTGGTATAGGCCTCCAAACCGTTGGTATAGCCTATACCAACGGTTTGGAGAACCGTAGCCAAGTAAGCCGTTGGGATAGGTCTATACAAACGGTTTTCCAAAAACCGTTGGTATAGGTAATATTAAATATATACCAACAGTAATGGAACCATTGGTATATAAATTCCAAAAATAAAACATCCGCTGGGATATGATCCCAGGACCCCTCGTTTATAATCAAATTATTTAACAACTAAGCTAACATCACTTTTGTAAACATAATTTCATAAATATATATATGTATTATCATAATTATTTAAAATTTTGATTTATATAATGTTCTCGGTTAGTAGATCTGGAAAAAAATTAAGGAACCTATCCCAACGGTTTTGAAAACCATTTGGATAGCCCTATCCCAACGGTTTTCAAAACCGTTGGGATAGGTTAGGGGTGGGTTGAGTTTTTTAGGTCGAAGGTTGGATTTTGGGGTGTTTTTTCCCAACGGTTTTGGTGAACCGTTGGGAAAGGTCACTCTTTCCCAACAGTTTTGGTGAACCGTTGGGAAAGGTCACCCTTTCCCAACGGTTTTGGTGAACCATTGGGAAAGAGGCTCAAAACACACCCTTTCCCAACGGTTTTCCAATCCGTTGGGAAAGGAGGGGAAATCTATGGATTTCCCAATGGTTTTGGTGAACCGTTGGGAAATGGTAGCTATACCAACGATTTTTACAAACCGTTGGTATAGAAGTGTTGGGAACGATCATCTTTCCAGTAGTGGTAATTGAATGGTATATAATATTTAAAGAATAATTAAAATGTTATATTTATTATTTACATCAGTTATTCTCTTTATTATACCAATCCAAATAATGAAGTGTTTGAAAAACAAACTACACCACGACGTGGAGACGTTAAGTCATACGTACGTATGTATGGTGACTTTGTCATTGATATTATGGAAATAATAATTAATATGGTTGTAATATCTTAAAAACATATTAGTATATATAAGATAATAGAGTTTTTATTTTTTAATGGAAAAAACAAAGAACGAGGAAGTGGGAGATGAAAATAACTCGAAAGAGGTGATGAAATATTTACCTCTTCTTTGGGTTCTTCCTTTTGATTTGATCAAAAGGGATCCATAGGTTGGCTTTATGATAAAGGTAATGCTTCTAGGATGAATGGACGATAGTTGAGAGGATATTTTGGAAAGGGTTGGCTGAGCCAAAATATAAGGCCCCAGCCTTAAACCTTACTTAATATTGAATTAAATGAATAATTCACATTGAGGATCTTTTTAGGTTTAGAGTTTTAGAGAATTATAATATAACTATTACATCTCAAAAGATTAAAAAGTATACACTTCTACTATGTTTCCATAAAATAAAAACTCTTAAAAAGAAACATGTCTAGTTCCATGTTTTAGATATCATGACTTTCCCTTGATCCCATCCTTGACCCTATTCCACGTTAAGTCCTGTGAAAAACATTTCAAAAACATGGGATGAGCATAAAAAGCTCAGTAAGGGATACATAAAGAATGAAAACTGTTAGTTTTTCAAAACAACAAGTAAACCATGTATACTTTATCAAAGTAATACTTTTCACCTTTTCGAAGTAGAAAAAAAATCTTCACTGAATAAAAGTTTATTACTTACCCTTATGTAACCAAAAGATTACCATAAAACCCATATAATGATCACATAACATATAAAGGTAACTTGGGACATAAAAATACTTAAGTGTAATAACCATAAGGTCGACTTTCACACATATCACTTAATGGAATAGCCATTCGGACAACTTCTATACATACTTAATGGAATAGCCATATGGCCGACTTCTATACCCAATGCATTGGAGGTTATAACGTAACCACCCGTCCTGGTATTCACAGCACCACCCGTCATAATGTCCAAGTACCATTATAAAATCATAAGACATTAAACAAATATAATGGAAAGAAAACATTTCCACATTTCGATCACAATATATCACTTAAATATATCGACATAACAAATCCTTTATAAAAACCATTTTCAATACCAACATACATAAAAGAGTATATGGTATATATTTCATTTTAAAAAACATTACGGCTTGTTGAGGAAGCCAAAGACCAAATAATACTCATGGCGGTGGAGAAGTCATTGTCACCGCATACGTACGACAAGAACATTCCCTTTTATCGTTCAGTAAAACGCTCCGTATAAAAATATTCCTTTTGAATAAATGTAAAAGTCAAAGGGGTTTATACACCTTATTAATGAAAGTTGTGTATAAAACAAAATATTCCTCAATGAAAGGAGATTGAGACGAAGTCCCATACAAAGACGGTATCCTTGGATTAAGGATAAATCAGTTACATAACTATGTGTGACAGATGAATACAGGAAATATAAGTGGGTATTAAGTGTAAAACAATCATAGGACATTCACACATAATCATATAATGACATATTCAAGGTGTACAAGTTTATCCCAAAGAATCAAAATTGGGTTAAGTAGTTCCCTTGCAAAAATTAGACAGCCTAACGGCGTCACTTCAAAATTCAGAAAAAGAGTTGATGAGAGATAAAAGGGTATCTCATCACTTGGAAATACAATTTACATCAATAAGTATATAAAAGAACATATCTCAAAATAATATTATGTGAATTAAAAGACATAACTAAATAAGTCTTTTAAAAAGAGGAGGGTGAAAGGTTCCCTTACCGACATGGGTATCTTTTGAAACATACGCCCCGTGAAAGAAGGACAATACAACATTGATGTAAATACTAATAAATGAAAGAATATTACACAATGAGTAAAATAATGATCAGTACATACACCAATCAAAGGAAATTGTGGCAAATGTAGCATCAATCTCACGGGAATAAAAGTGAGATGAAAAATCCCTTACAAAAACCCGTCAGCCTAACGGTGCCACTTAAAACTTACAAAAATGGATTGATGAGATCAAATAGGGTATCTAATCACATTACAATAAAATGTACAGAAAGAGGAATATAAAAGAACATACCCCATAATAACAAAGAGGATATTAAAAGAAGTGACATAAAGGAGAGTACTTAAAGAGAAAGAGAGAGGTTAGATCTCTTATGAAAATTCGGCAGCCTAACGGCGCCACTCAAAACTTCCAAAATGGATTGATGAGAGAGAATAGGGTATATCATAATATGAACATAAAACTTACAGTAAGAGTAATATACAATAACATCCCAATAACAAGAAAGATGATCTTAGAAGGAATGACATAAAAGAGTGCACTTAAAAAGAAAGAGAGGAGTAGGATCCCTTACCTCAGGTCCGACTTGACTCGATCGTTCTTTAACGTCCTGAATAATAAACTTGAGTTAATTTATATTTTCTTAAGAACCTTTTAAAGTTAATTATTCATTTTATATCACTTATTTACATTTTATAAACATTATGTAATCATTTAAGTAAATAACTTTTGTTTTGTCGATATTTGGTTCTTAAGTCAAAAGTGGACTTATTACAATTACATGTTGTTCGTGTGGTCAAAGGTTCATTATATCCAGAATGACATTCCTGATTTGGATATCATATATATCATATATATCCAGAATATACATGTATTTATAATATTACATAATCATTTAGAGGTAAGAAATGAAATGCACTGTTCATGGAGACGGTAAGCCGTACGTACGCACAAACACTACTTTCATTTCTATGTCATATTAATGGAATTACAACTAAATAAAAGATATGTATATTTTAATTCCATAATTATATTAATCATTTATATGTAACATAAATTATATATATCCATTATAAATATGTCATTATAATAGTACATTACATTTAGTGGTGAGAAATGAAATGCATCGTTCATGGAGACGGTAAGCCGTACGTACGCATGAACGCTACATTCATTTCTATCTCATACATTAATGGAAGGAAATAATAATGATATAGAGGTATATTATAATTCCAGTATAACATCATGTATAATAACTTTAAATCCATCCTTTATACGTCCCACATATGGCATTAACGAATTACATCACTTTGAGGGGTTGGTAGTGCGCACTTTCTAAAATGAAATTATCGTGTTTACCCACAATGGAGACCATAAAGGTATGACACAAAAGAAAAATACAGAAGCTTAAGGAAAACATAAACATATTATATATCGTATATAAATATAGTGTCATATTAATGGCCACCTTTGAAGGTGTTAAAAGAATGTTGAAAAATCATCGTTTCAGGAGGCCGAAATTCACCATCCACGGAAACAGTATGTTCTTTAACCATTAGATGTAGGTGTGTGTAAGTGTGTCTTGAATCCTTCTTATAACAACATCCTAGTATATTTATTATACTGGAGTTGTTACAAAATAAATGAATAAAAAGAATTTAGGGGGTTGGAGAAGCAAAATAAAACAAAAGGACTCAAGTCAAGACATTACCATAAAATCGGGTAACTCCCTTTGGTTTGAGCTCAAAGTCTTCCTTGGAAAGACTTCTGCCCAATGTGAGGCTTTAAGGAGTAAGATATGGAATTGTAGAGACAAAATGGGCAGGGTTTGTCCAAGCCAAAGGCTTTGGGAGTGTGGGTAAGGAGGTAGAGGTGGGGGCCTTTTATAAGAGGAGAGGAGGGGCACTCTTGGAAAGTGAGCAAATGTTACTTTATTTGAAACTGCGTTTCGGATTTAAAAGGTCCCACATTGATATAATTCGTGTATAAGGTGATAAGGGTTCTAAATCCACCAATCCAATAGGTTTTGGACATGTGTAGATCTTAGATATTACATTATCATTCCATTTTATTTAAATCGTTAAATAATGAGGTCATCGCTGCATCATCATGATGTCATAAAGAATATAATTTATTTAATGTCTAAAAATTATAAAAAAAATAATATGATGTAGGAAAACTTTGTATCTTTCCAATGACTATTTATAGTCAAAATTATGACTTGTATAACCACATGTAAAAATTGTTTTAGTAAAACAAATCATGTTTGTGACATTTTTATTTTAACTTTAAATAAAAGGCATAAATGTCATTATCAAACCCAAGTGGCTCCATGGGGTACCCAAAATCGACCCATGGGTTGTCTTGGTCGGTCATTACTAATCCAATAGGGTTAGGACAAGTGTCAATATATTTTCATTTTATTATAATATCATTTTTACCTTAAATTACACTAATTACCTTTAATCGCGATTAATAAAACATAAAAGTTACTTGTCATCAAAAATTATTTTCATCCCATTGAACCACATTTTACTTAAACATTAAAATCATTTAAATTGGATTTTTGAAATTAAAATCACAGAAGTGGTAAAGTCCCATTTAAACAAAAAATCAAATTTTGTAACCACCACTTTTTGGTTTCACTATTCATCAAAAATTGGAGATTTTCAGAAAAATACCAAAAATTCACCCTAAGCTATATTTGATTTTCCGAATTCAAAAATGATGTCTATTTTACCAATTTAATAACATAGAAGTTGAATTAATTAATTTTATAATTAAATCCCGCTGTTAAAACAAATAGCGTGTTTTTATGAAACAATAAGTATCAAAAGATTGACACTAGTTTAAGTCCAATATTAAAGTGATATTAATTACAATGACCACAATTGGATTAAATGGTAAAAATATATTCTATTTAAACTTTAAATCCAATTAAAAATATAATCTAATCATATAAATAAATTAGATTAAAAAGAGGTTTTGAATTAAAATACAACATTTTTCACTATTCATTAAAAATTGAACTTTTTCGGAAAAATACCAAAAATTTACACACAGTAAATTTTGATGTCCCGATTATAAAGAAGAATTTTATTTTGTCAAATATAACACATCAAAATTTCAAAAAGTGTATTTAAAAGAGGTTCGCCATCAAAAGGCTGTTAATCGACCTTTTAAACAATATTAGACTCTCTACGCTTAAAATTGGATTCATTCGCATTTTTAATCATCTGACATTTATTGTAAAGAGTAAACATATTTGACAAACATATATAATAATTTTGTATTTAGTTCTGTTCATTCCTGCTATTACAACGGCTAGGCATTAACTACCATTTAAAATAATATTATTTTATTATTAGAGTGCAATGTAAGATTCCCAAGAAACTTGTTGTTGAGTATTGGGTATGCCATTGAGAATATCATCCCCTTTAAAGTAATATTAATATTTTATTCACAAATATGGATAAATGTGAAAATGTCATACTCTTTATTTACCTGGGGTGTTACATCCTTCCCCCCTTTAGGGAATTGCGTCCTCGCAATTTTAAAATTGGGCTTGGATACTTCATTGAATGCCCCACATCGGAAAAGGAGTAAATTAAACTATCACTTTAAAAGAAAGAAAGGAAAGTACAAAGGTCACCTTAGTTAACCAATACTAGGATTTCATGTATGAAAATATGGACATGGAAGAAAAAAACAAAGGGTTATGTTCTGATGGAGAGTGATAGTAAATATGTCTAGGAGAAAGTTAACCATAAGAAAATCACAAACTTGTGATGGGTTAAACGGTATTCGATTTCCAAGTAGGAAAAGTTAACAGACAACATTTTTGTTCTAAGTTACTCTCCATTGAGGAATTTATTTTTGAGCTTAACTAAATCATAATTAAACATACATACTTGTCACGTAGACTTCCAACTTTTACTAGATTCCTTAATCAAACTCATATTTTCTCCAAAAGACGAGTATTTAGGAAGACTTGTATACATTAAGAGTACTATAATAAATTTTGAGAGAATCACCTAATCCACAACAGATAACTATATATTTCCCATGTCTTTAGACTTTAACCAAAACAAAAACTAAAAAGGTTAGTACAAGATCAGATAATCCAGAAAAGGATAACCCTTTATAAAAAGAAAATATATTCTTAATCTCAAAAATTTATCCAAAAAAACCCAATGTTCAACGAGGACCACTCGATAAACAATTTGTCCATAAAATTCATCAAATTAAACCAAACTAAGATTGAATCCCAAATATTTGAAGGATTTAGTCACATAGTCTTCCAAGTTAAGTCGTAACATTTATCTCCAAAAAAAACATCAGTTACTCCTAAATTCTCCTATTGAAAAGTAATTAACCTAATCACATATCCTCCATGATAGGTTAATAAATTTTCATAGATATCCCAAAATAAACATACTCGTAATTCATAAAATCATTTAACTAAAAAGAATTAGTCAAACTAACCAGAGACTTCACGTAGTCTAGTGGTCGGCGATAAATACCCATTGCACTTTGGTTGTGGGTTCAATTCCCGAAGCTTGTCCGACGCGACGGGTTGTCACACGGTCTGCGTGTTGTCCTTTTTCCAAAACTACTTAATTATAAAAACATTCCCCAAAACGAGATAAAATCTTCAAAAATAACCATAATGAAATTTAACCTCAATTTTATCTCATGACTTTCACTTTCCATTATTACATATAGTAACCCATAATTACCTCAAAAGTAAGGATCATATAAACCCAAATGTTTCTTTACAACTATGTCCACAAAAGAACAGATTACTATTCTTTGAATAAAATTTTCATATATCAAACATCAGTGTTACACATACTATAAAAAGTCTTCTAATGTACCCCATCATCAAAAGAGACTTAATACTCTTACGAATTTCACCATAACTCTTTAAGCCCTGATATGTTGACTTCTTACTCATTCAACATTCCTCATGATCTATTAACCATTCCTTTCCAACTTATTTTGAAATACTTATTTCCTACAAACAAAATCATGAATTATATCCTAAGATTCCGAAATAGGAAAACAAAAGTTAAGAAATAATCCATACCTTTGATTGGCCATTTTCAGTTTCTTTATCCTCAATCGGAATGGAATTAGGTATTGGTAAACAAATATTTATATGATCTTGGTGATCCCATTCACGAAACTTCTTCATAGGACATGTGTTTCCATAATGACCATGCACACCACATTTAAAACCTTCAATTGATCCCTCAGAAAGAACTTCTTTCCCTTTCCTCGAGTCAACTGGATGCTTCCTTTTTCCATGGAAGGTTCTTGCTTTATGACCTTAATTTCCACATCTATAGCATATTTCTGTCACTTTGAAACATTTTCCTAGGTGTTTCTTTCCACATCTTTGACACATAGGTTTTTGAACACACTTACCTTTATGATTATTACCTGCAGTTCCGTAAAGATTTGTTTCTCACATATATGATGCATTATAGAAATTACCAAGGTTTAGGTGGTCAATAATGACTCCAGATAGTTGGTTGAGGATATACACAAGAGTTCTCATTGCAGCTCCCATATCATTCAGTTGCTCACTCAGAAAACTGTCACAGTTTCCTTCACATCCACTGTTACTTTGGTGCCTGCTAGATCCAGCCATTTACTAAAACCAAAAAGGTCAGTGTGAGTATATCAAAAAAACCATCATGTACTATTGAGGAAGATAAACACTAAGATATACTTACTCATTCACTTCATCTAAAACTAGGACTCTTTCTGAAATCCTAACCATTATGGTAATGCCACTTATGCTTAAAGAATACCCTAACCTCTAAAGTTATCTAAACCGACCTCTGATAACAACTATAAGGCCCCGGACTTGAAACATACTTAATATTGAATTAAAATAATAATTCAAATTGAGGATCTTTTTAGGTTTAGAGTTTTAGAGAATTAGAACATAACTATTACATCTCAAAAGATTACAAAGTAGACACTTCTACTAAGTTTCCATAAAATAAAAACTCTTAAAAAGAATCATGTCTAGTTCCATGTTTTAGATAGCATAACTTTCCCATGATCCCATCCTTGACCCTATTCCATGTTAAGTCCTGTGAAAAACATTTCAAAAACTTTGGATTAGCATAAAATTATCAGTAAGGGATACACAATGAATGAAAACTGTTAGTTTTTAGAAACAACAAGCAAACCATGTATACTTTATCAAAGTAATACTTTTCACCTTTTCGAAGTAGAAAAAAACTCTTCACTGAATAAAATTTCATTACTTACCCTTCTATAACCAGAAGATTACCATAAAACCCATATAAGGATCACATAACATATAAGGGTAACATGGGACATAAACATACTTAAGTGGAATAACCATAAGGTCGACTTCCACACATATCACTTAATGGAATAGCCATTCGGCCAACTTCTATACATAATTAATGGAATAGCCATACGACTGACTTTCATACCCAATGAATTGGAGGTCATAACGTAACCACCCGTCCTGGTATTCATAGCACCACCCGTCATAATGTCCAAGTACCATTATAAAATCATAAGACATTAAACAAATATAATGGAAAGAAAACATTTCCACATTTCGATCACAATATATCACTTAAATATATCGACATAAAAAATCCTTTATAAAAACCACTTTCAATACCAACATACATAAAAGAGTATATGGTATTTATTTCATTTTAAAAACATTATGGCTTGTTGAGGAAGCCAAAGAACAAAGAATACTCGCGGCGTCGGAGAAGTCGTTGTCGCCGCATACGTATGACAAGAACATTCCCTTTTGTCGTTTAGTAAAACGCTTCATATAAAAAGATTCCTTTTGAATAAATGTAAAAGTCAAAGGGTTTTAAACACCATATTAAAGAAAGTTGTGTATAAAACAAAATATGCCTCAATGAAAGGAGATTGAGACGAAGTCCCATACAAAGACGGTATCCATGGATTAAGGATAAATCAGTTACATAACTATGTGTGACAAACGAATACATAAAATATAAGTGGGTATTAAGTGTAAAAAAATCATAGGACATTCACACATAATCATAGAAATACATATTAAAGGTGTAAAAGTTTATCCCAAAGAATCGAAATTGGGTTAAGAAGTTCCCTTGCAAAAATTAGACAGCCTAACGGCGTCACTTCAAAATTCAGAAAAATAGTTGATGATTGATAAAAAGGGTATCTCATCACTTGGACATAAAATTTAAATCAATAAGGATATAGAAGAACATATCCAAAAATAATATTATGTGAATTAAAATACATAACAAAATAAGTCTTTTAAAAAGAGGAGGGTGAAAGGTTCCCTTACCGACATGGGTATCTTTCGAAACATACGCCTCGTGAAAGAAGGACATTACAAAATTGATGTAAATAATCATAAATTAAAGAATATTACACAGTGAGTAAAATAATTGTCAGTACATACACCAATCAAAGGAAATTGTGGCAAATGTAGCATCAATCTCACGGGAATAAAAGTGAGATGAAAAATCCCTTACGAAAACTCGGCAGCCTAACGACACCACTTAAAACTTCCAAAAATGGATTGATGAGATAAAATAGGGTTTCTAATCACATTAAAATAAAATGTAAAGAAAGAGGAATATAAAAGAACATCCCCCATCATAACAAAGAGGATATTAAAATAAGTGACAAAAAGGAGAGTACTTAAAGAGAAAGAGAGATGTTAGATCTCTTACGAAAATTCGGCAGCCTAACGGCGCCACTCAAAACTTCCAAAATGGATTGATGAGAGAGAATAGGGTCTGTCATCATATGAACATAAAACTTATTGTAAGAGTAATATAAAAGAACATCTCAGTAACAAGAAATATGAGCTTAGAAGGAATGACATAAAAGAGTGTACTTAAAAAGAAAGAGAGGATTAGGATCCCTTACCTCAGGTCCGACTTGACTCAATCGTTCTTTAACGTCCTGAATAATAAACTTGAGTTAATTTCTATTTTCTTAAGAACCTTTTCAAGTTCATTTTTCCTTTTATATCACTTATTTACATTTTATAAACATTATTTAATCATTTAAGTAAATAATGTTTGTTTTATCGATATTTGGTTCTTAAGTCAAAAGTGGACTTCTTATAATTACATGATGTTCGTGTGGTCAAAGGTTCATTATATCCAGAATGAAATTCCTGATTTGGATATAATATATATCATATATATCCAGCATATACATGTATTTATAATATTACATAATCATTTAGAGGAAAGAAATTAAATGCACCGTTTATGGAGACGGTAAGCCGTACGTACACACGAACGCTACTTTCATTTCTATGTCATACTAATGGAATTAAAAATAAATGAAAGATATGTATATTTTAATTCCAGAATTATATTAGTCATTTATATGTAACATACATTATATATATCCATTATAAATATGTACTTATAATAGTACATTACATTTAGGGATGAGAAATGAAATGCACCGTTCATGGAGACGGTAAGCCGTACGTACCCATGAACGCTACTTTCATTTTTATCTCATACATTAATGGAAGGAAATAATAATGATATAGAGTTATATTATAATTCCAGTATAACATCATATATAATAACTTTAAATCCATCATTTATACGTCCCACATATGGCATTAACGAATCACATCACTTTGAGGGGGCAGTAGTCCGCACTTCCTAAAATGAAATTATCGTGTTTAACCACAATGGAGACCATAAAGGTATGCCACAAAAGAAAAATACAGAAGATTAAGGAAAACATAAACATATTATATATCATATATAAATATATTTTCGTCTTAATGTCCACCTTTTAAGGTGTAAAAAGAATGTTGAACAATCATCATTTCGGGAGGTCGAAATTCGCCATCCACGGAAACAGTATGTTCTTTAACCATTAGATGTAGGTGTGTGTAAGTTTAGCTCGAATACTTCTTATAAAAACATCCTAGTATATTGATGATACTGGAGTTGTTACCAAAGAAATGAATAAAAAGATTTTAGGGGGTTGGCGAAGCAAAATAAAACAAAAGGACTCAAGTGAAGACATTACCTTATAATCGGGTAACTCCCTTTGGTTTGAGCTCAAAGGCTTCCCTGGGAAGACTTCTGCCCAATGTGAGGCTTTACAGAGTAATATAGGGAAGTGGAGAGACAAAATGGGCAGGGGTTGGCCGAGCCAATGGCTTTGGGAGTGTGGGTAAGGAGGTAGAGGTGGGGGGCTTTTATAAGAGGAGAGGAGGGGTACTCTTGGAAAGTGAGCAAATGTTACTTTATTTGAAAATGAGTTTCAGATTTGAAAGGTCCCACATTGATATAATTCATGGATAAGGTGATAAGGGTTCTAAATCCACAAATCCAATAAGTTTTGGACATGTGTAGGTCTTAGATATTACATTATCCTTCAATTTTATTTAATTCGTTAAATAATGAGGTCATCGCTGCATCTTCATGATGTCATAAAGAATATTATTTATTTAATGTCTAAAAATTATATAAAAAATACTATGATGTAGGAATGCTTTGTATCTTTCCAATGACTATTTATATTCAAAATTCTGGCTTGTATAACCACATGTAAAAATTGTTTTAGTAAAACAAATCATGTTTGTGACATTTTTATTTTAACTTTAAATAAATGGCATAAATGTCATTATCAAACCCAAGTGGCTCCATGGGGTAACAAAAACCGACCCATGGGTTGTATTGGTCGTCCATAACTCATCAAATAGGGTTAGGACAAGTGTCAATATATTTTCATTTTATTATAATATCATTTTTACCTTAAATCACACTAATTACCTTTAATCGCGATTAATAAAACATAAAAGTTACTTTTCATCAAAAATTATTTTCATCCCATTGAACCACATTTTACTTAAACATTAAAATCATTTAAATTGTATTTTTGAAATTCAAATCACAGAAGTGGTAAAGTCCCATTTAAATGAAAAATCAAATTTTGTAACCACCACTTTTTGGTTTCACTATTCATCAAAAATTGGAGATTTTCAGAAAAATACCAAAAATTCACCCTAAGATATATTTGATATTACGAATTCAAAAATGATGTCTATTTTACCAATTTAATAACATAGAAGTTTCATTAATTAATTTTATAATTAAATCCCGCTGTTAAAACAAATAGCGTGTTTTTATGAAACAATAAGTATCAAAAGATTGACACTAGTTTAAGTCCAATCTTAAAGTGATATTAATTACAGTGACCACCATTGGATTAAATGGTAAAAATATATTCTATTTACACTTTAAAACCAATTAAAAAGATAATCTAATCATATAAATAAATTATATTAAAAAGAAGTTTTGAATTAAAATACAACATTTTTCACTATTCATTAAAAATTGAACTTTTTCGGAAAATACCAAAAATTTACACAAAGTAAATTTTGATGTCCCAATTATAAAGAAGAATTTTATTTTGTCAAATATAACACATAAAATTGTCAAAAAGTGGATTTAAAAGAGGTTCTCCATCAAAAGGCGGTTAATCGACCTTTTAAAGAATATTAGACTCTCTACGCTTAAAATTGGATTCATTCGCATTTTTAATCCTCTAACATTTATTGTAAAGAGTAAAAATATTTGAAAAACATAGATAATAATTTTGTAGTTAGTTCTGTTCATTCCCGCCATTACAACGGCTAGGAATTAACTACCATTTAAAATAATATTATTTTATTATTAGAGTGCAACGTAAGATTCCCAAGAAAATCGTTGTTGCGTATTGGGTACACCATCGAGCATATCATCCCCTTTAAAGTAATATTAATATTTTATTCAAAAATATGGATAAATGTAAAAATTTCATACTCTTTATTTACCTGGGGTGTTACACAAAAGACTTTGGAGGTGTGAAATTAAGAGAATGGGGAGTGTGCTTTTATAAGAGAGGTGAGGGTCACTTTAGGAAAAGCTTGAAATATTATTTTATAATATAATCATTTTCGGTTTCTAATGTCTCCAAAAAAAATTATTTCTACGATATGGTAAATTGGGTCAAAAAACTCTCAACCAATAGGTTTTAGACAGGTTTAGGTCATCATATTAACCTTATATTTTAGATTTAAATCTTAGTTAAATAGTTTGACATTTACCATGTCTCTCTGTATTTTAATATTATATTTATAATAAACAAACTATAACAAACAAAAAGAACCCCATGTGGTTATTTATTAATATATATAACCTTTTCTAAGTCATTTGGCTGAACCTATGTTTTATTGGAAGATTATATCAATTAATAATTTAGTATTTGTTTTAAAAACTCAATTATGTCAATTTTGACACTATTTAGCATTTGATTTTTTTGAAAGCCATAAAAATTTATCACTTAGAATAAATTTTATTTAACCAATCCTAATATGTTATATTAACGTAGACTATGTTTATAATTCATTAGAAGTATCAATTTACATTTATTTGGATATTTATAATATCAATTATTTTAATATTTCATTTATAAAGAAATTATTGCATCATCATTCTGTCACAAATAAATTAAATTATTTGATGTATAAAAATTATAAATAAAATACAATTATATAGGAAATATTTTCATCATTCTAATGAATATTTATAGTTGAATTTATATTTTTTTTAAACCTATATTAAAATTGATTTAGTTATTTAACTTTGAATTTTACACTTTTTACTCCTCTTTAAATAAAATAATAATAAATGTTCTAATCTAATCCATGTGGACCAAATAGGATCATATTTTTTTTCATAAGGTTGTTTTTGGTAGAATTATACTTATCCAATAGAATTAGGCAATTTGTTAGGGTAATTAGGATATCATTTTTTCCCTTAATTACCCTTTTTACTTTTAACCATGGTAAATAAAAGTCAAAGATTACTATTCACCAAAAATTATTTTCATCTTATTGAACAAAATTTTACTTAATTATATTAATAGGGTCTCTTGGATTTTTTAAATTCAACTCAGAGAAGTAGTAAAATAATGTTTTACGTAAATTTGCAAATGCTCATAAAAGGTGGGTAAAAGACAGTAAAAAGTTCAATAAAATATTTATATATCTAAACTTATTATAAAATGATTCTAATTATTTAAATTGATCATATATTGGTATTATGTATCTATTTTTACCTAAAATAAATTGAAATAAAATAAATAATTATTTAAATTAAAATTTGTTTTTAACCAATAACACAGTGGTTTTCATTATTCATCAAAAATTGAATGTTTTTGGAAAAATACAAAAAATTCACCATAAGCTAATTTCGATATTCCGAATTCCAAAATAAAGATCATTTTGAAAAATAAAATTTATAAAATTTCAAAAAGTGGTTATTTCTATTCATAAAGGCTAGTTTGATTGGTCACAGTGTATTAGAATCTCGAAGTTGCATACAATGAAAGCTATTGCATTATTCAAAGGGAAATGTATCGTCGAAACTTGGGGTGTTACAT
Organism: Viscum album; assembly: GCA_963277665.1. NCBI lineage: Eukaryota > Viridiplantae > Streptophyta > Magnoliopsida > Santalales > Viscaceae > Viscum > Viscum album. The sequence goes on from OY728156.1 coordinate 1,283,149,989, forward strand.
CAATGGATTAGAATTGGATCAAGAATCCTCAACTATAAATGGAAGCTCTGTTGAAGTCTCATTTTCATCCACAAATGTATATCAATTTTCCCCGAAATAATAGTTTATGGAAATTATTTTCAAAAAATGATTTGGTCAATTTAGAAGCTTCCATGAGTGTTCCACATAACACCATACCGCCTTTTAATAATGAGAAGTGGTATGGTTTGTAGATCACCTCTCTATGTACCATCTCCATGTTCTACGTCTGCAAACTACCTACGCATAATGCGTTCCCATACTGACTCCGTGTACTGCCTCTGCAAGCCATCTTCTGTAAACAACACATACTCCACTCCACGTATTATCTCGGTTCCACATAAAGTCTTTGTTTCTCTTCATACTTCCTAGATTCTCCATTTACAACTAGAGCTTTTTCTACTAACTATTCCCTCTTTCATAAATTGTTTTTCCTTATGTGGATCATTCTGTCCACTTAACATCTTATCCTCTGTGAACCACATTAAATTTCAACAAATTTCTTCCAAAAATTTTAATCTCCAATCTAGAGGATTAATGAAGGGGATTAAAGTTAACTATATAGGAAAAAATTGAGTTGAAATATCCATTAATCCTTGATTTTCCAAATCATCATCTCATCATCGCCTCCTCTACGTACCGTTCATGTCCCATGATCCAATTTCCTCTCACAAACTGTGAGCCTTCTCTACAAACCATTTCTACTTTCCGCTTACAACATGCCTCTGTTGCAACCCATCACTCATTCCACATACTACATATCTCCACTGGAAACTATTCTTCTGGTTCTTCATATTATTCAATGATGCCTCATTTACACTTAAAAAGCATTCATAGAACACAACATGCGGCCGTAAACCATTCCAGGACATGGTATGATGACCTTGTCCCAGGTTACATTATTCACTTAATTTTCCAATTTTGTCCACCGTTCCTCATTACCTTATCTTGTTTGAAAAAATTACTGATTTTGAGGCCCAAAAAATGGAAAACACTAGAAAACTGTGTCAACTTCAATACTACTTTGAGCCTTAATTGTAATTTTATATTCTCTGCAATCTCTCATTATTCCTTGTGTTCTTTGACAACAAACACAAACCAAGCTCCATTATTATCCACGAACATTTTTAGTTCCTACATGGTTCATGAAAATATATTTTAATTAATAATATAAAAAATGATTATTTTCAGTTACAAACACATATTTTATTTCATTGAACACATGTAATATCTTTTAAAAAATTATTTTTAAAAATTTAAATATTTTAATTTTAAAATTAATTATGAACACTTTTATAAAATGAATCAAATAAAATAAATTAAAATTTAAGAATAATTGGCTTCAAATTATAAAATAAGGACCACTTTATTTTTTTGGCAGAAAATAATGTTAACTAAGGTAAAAACATGTTACTACGACAAAAGTATAAAGTGTAGAAGTTATAATTCAAAGTGTAATGAGATCAAAAAATAATCAAAACAGGTATATAATTGTATGGATGAGGTTTGGATTGTCCTTATATCTTCCCAACTCATTTATTTCAATATTTTGGAGCCACATGACATGTTTAACATGTTGACCCTTTGTATGAAGTTTAAATAATTAAAAAAATGAAATTATCATCAAAATTTAAAGGAACATCTCACCACACCATAAAGGAAATACATAAAATTATGATTCCTTCTAAAACCATGGAATTTTAATTTAAATAAATAACTTTTACACCCACTTGAGCTTCCGATAGCATGATAATACTCTATCCATTTCCAACAAATCATGAAATGAAATCTAAATGAGCCCAACATTAGTAACTATTTTTAATTGATCTCATTCCATTCTATTTTTTTATATAATTATAAATAAAAAAATCCAATTTTCTATCATCTTTATTTTTAATATATTGAAATTTTTTATTCTATAGGAATAATTATTAATAACATTTCCCCATATCTATTAAGTAGAATGAAATCGTAATTAGTGTGTTAGGATGACTACCACCACCACAACACAATTTATCTATATAGAATTCTCCACCAAACAGGGGTTTTCTAAAAGGTGGATTTAATAAATAATTATGATATTTATATAATTTTTATCACACTCAAATAGTATATCCAATTACTCATTTAAACAGTTATATGGAGAATTAAATCACCGACTATCCATACGTGTGGAATTCCACCTCCCTATAAGGATTTATTTTCAGTTTCTTTTCATCAACTCAATAAATGGATAGTAATGATGATTATATTAAATGATAAATTTTTTTTAACATACCAATACAGTTTTTTTAATTTTGGAATCCAATTAATGATATTATTAACAAATGATTGTCATTAATACCATTGATTAAAATAGATGAAAGAAAAGGAAAATGATATGTTCTTTCTATGTAATGAAATTATATATATTATATTATATTTATACATCATTACAAATATGATATATCACACTAATAATAAAAAATGTGATCATTAATCTTCTATTATAATTATATTATAACTAAACCTCTCGACAATCACACATTTATCATGGTAGGTTCATGTTTTGATATGTTCAACATCCCACTTGAATAATAGTATACCTTTATATCATGGATGTATATGAAAACTTATTTAATTTTATAATATGATATAAATATATAAAATATGTTTTTTTTTAATTTTTTATAAAAATTTAACTCATTAATTATTAAAACAATATTTTTTAGTTAAGAATCACTGAAACATAACCAGCGTCAATATCATATTTATGGGTTATATCTAAAACTAACATGGAATGAATAATTTCATTTATAAGTATCATCTCAAATCTATTATATTACATTTTATTAAATTTTATTGATGAAAATTGTATCAATAATGAACACCAACACTATTTTTATGAAGCTAGTTCAAAATAATACATATTATTTACTACAGATGTAGAAAATGAAAAAAAATATTTTTTGGTATATAATGACTATAAATTAGGATTATATATGTTTATATTTAATAATATAATTTTTAGTTTTATATTTAAACAACCTAATATAGGTATCCATGATTTTTTGTGCACATTAAGAAAGAATCAAGATCAAGGTAAGTGTATTTTTCTAAAATTCATCTCTTTGAGACACATTTTGAATTGTATAAAAAATTTAATTTATATGAGGTATATACTTCCTCTATGAGATATAATATCAAGAATTATCTTTCAGTCATTATTTTTCATGTTCAATTACAATCCCTCTTATTTAAGGAATTTTTATTAATGTTTTAATCAATTCACTAGGGTTTTCTTAGTCACAATTGTGATTATTTAAGACATGTTGCCGATTATGCACCATGTTTAAATTTTATTGTTTCCTATTTATATACTATCCAATTAATTCTACATACATTATTTAATTTTATATCCGGAAAAAATCCATATCATTTTATTTTATTAATTTTTTTTCTCTCTTAGGTGTTAACCCAGTCATAAAATTATTTTTAATTGAGTTTTCATTCATGGAGATATTATCATTTACATGAAAATATTTATTATAAATTTGGTATATTGTATGATTTTTTGAATATTTGGTTACTATATAATTGTTTAAATTTTACAATATAAACCCCATTTCAAATGGCTTGTGATTTATTGAGAGTATTTCCAATATGATATTTTGATAACTCGTGTCCTTTTACTCGAGTTACATTGTTATTTCATGAAATTATTCATCCCATGCATGGAATATCCCAAAAAAATATTTTAGTATATGGTATTTTTTAATTCTATATTGGAAGGAGATATTTTAAAAATAATAATTCTTTTTCTAATCCCACAATTTGATTCTTAAACAAAAGTATTTTGAAAATAATAACATATTTCATCCATTCACATTAACATGATTTGTCTCCCCTTCCTCATTTTAACATGATAAAAATTATTTAATTTCATGGACACTTTATATGATATTATTTTTAAATTAAACAATTTTCAAACTTTTTCAATTCACGATTCTAAAACCTATTTTGAAACAAAAATGTGAATTGTAATTCTAAGTCAATCATAATTTTTTTATGAAAGATCCCTTTTGTTATCGATTCAATTTACCTTATATTTTAAAAATTATTTCCCCAAATGGGTTTTATGTTTTATTATATATATATATATATATATGTTGTACCCTTTGGTAGATCTATCTTTTTGAATAAAACAAGTTGGCTCTTGTGATTCCATTTGAATAATTCATTTTAGGATGTTTTTCATTTAAGACAATTCCCTTCTATGTTTCCCTATTTCACTAGGGTTATGTTATTTTTATATAATAAACCTTCATTCAATGTATTATTATCATGTTATTATATAATTTACTTAACCAAATACTCATTTGTCTAATTTTTTGGATATCAGATTTTATATAATTCAGAATGGATGATGGTCACCTTATAAGTGTGTTATCCAACAAACTTGGATAAAAGTATTAGTATCCCATATATTTGTATTCAAATACAGAGTATTATTTTGAAGTAAACTATATATTATTTAACCATCCAGAATATTCATTTGGATTCTTTATTAATATTTCATGCCTTTTATTGGCATGTGGAAAATTATTAGCAATCTATATATTGTTATTCCAAAATAGATTATTATTGGAAAGTTTAATACGTATCATTAGACAATGAAAATACATTATATCAATGGTATATAATCATGTTATCATTTAAATTGATATGGGGAAAAGCATAAAAAATCATGATGATTATTGGACCCTAACATGATTTAGATATGTATTTATATTATACACCCTTTATTATAAAGATAGAGATGATTTATTAGTTAAGTGGTTCCATAGAGAATGATATAAATTGTTTGGTTTCCTCTTATATTGTATTAATTGTACATAATTAGGTGGTAGGAGGGGTGGAATTATGTAACACCATGATGTAATAATATAGTTCATGAGACAAAAATAGAGTGGGTTTAGGTGTATGCCTCTTTCCATAAAAGGATATGTTCTTATAATAACACTTTTAGAGTAAGTTTTTGATGTATTTAATTATGAATTCCATCAATATAATGTCATTATTGTTAATATCCATGCTTTAAAATATTTTACCTAATATATCATGATCCTATTTTGATGTTGATTTTGGATTCATGTTGTTTACCTATTCTTGCCATAAAATTTATTCCTTGTTTCTTTCATGATTTATTCAGTCATCAATTTCCCTTAATATGTGTTTGAGTTCACCACTTTCATATGTTACAATTATCTTGTGTATGGAGAATATTGGTACCTGTGAAACATATATAATAATATCATGTTGGGAAGAATTTATAAGATATTCTTAATACTTATCTTGAATTAAATAGGTTCTTATATACAACGTAAAAAATATCCAATAGTTGAGAAAGACATGGTCTTCAAATGTTTATGATGTGTCATAATTATCTAAGGTTATAAACATGAAAAGATCATTTTTATGTAATATATGAAATAATTATTTTTTATTTTGTGATAATGTATTGTTATGTTATGTTTTTATAGATTGTATCAATTTAATTATGTAATGTATTTCTCTATGAGCACTGAATCTAGGAGTGTAGGTCCATAGAATCACGTGAGAGATTTTTATGTTCTTGGATGGAATATAAAATGATGGTGAAGGCGTTAATGGGCATGAGAATTTCTTGTATGAGTCATACTAGATCTCAGTGATGGGTTATGTCCACGATCATGGTAGATGGATCAAATAATTAAAATGAATATGTTTCACTATACATTAGAGATCAAGTCTGTATATGTGCATAGGGTTTGGGAAATAGGTTTTAGAGACTAAGAGTGACCCAAGTAGTGGAGGTAGCATTACAGTAGGCCTCCAACACTTCTATTAACTACTTTGGAGATAAAAAGTGATTTTTCATTTCCCAATTTTTGTGTCACTAAGGGGTGACAGTAATTACTTTTTAGATTAGGGGCATGGGGAAGATCTTATGTAATAAGGCAAGATGTATGATTACCCTGGGTGGGCTCCTTAGTAAGTAGGAATTCATGAGTAGTCTAGAAACAAGTGGTAATAATGTGAATGGTTTATATATTATGTGTGTTGAAGTACTCCCCCCTAAGGATGTAGGTGAGTCTTAGTGTGTTCTTGAAGAGAGACGATTCTGGTGGGACCATGTATGAACATGCCATGGGATCCTAACTAATATTTTCACCACTCCTATGAGGCCATGTTTGGGTAGGATGTGGTGGTGTAGAATGATTCTTTTGTAGTTAGACTAGGAGTTATAATGTATTCATCATGATTAGACAAAACCTTGGGGTTTGGGTTGGTCAAATCCTTTGGGCAGCAATGTCATCACTAGGTGACATGCCTAATATAATATAGAAATGCAGGGAAGGTTCTTGCTCTGGCGGACCCAGTCAACACCCAATTTAAAGATTCAAGAAATTTTCTATTGAGGGTCTCGGTCTCAAGTGACTAAAACCTATTGATCATCTAGGAAATAGAGTGACGGGTTTTAGCCCTATGTGATGTGCTTTGGGGACCTTTTCTTGATGAGGCATGGGTTAGGATGCTTGAGGTCACCTACCCAGAGATTACAATGATGGTTTACGGTATTTATAGACCATCCCTTTTTTAGGTATGATTTAGTTTTCTAGAGACCATTCATTATAGTCTTGGTTTGATGGATAACTGTGACCAATTCATTTTAGTTTCAAGTTGAATAATTTTCTATTCATAGAATGGGTTAGTGTGATAACCTCCATAGAGTTTCTAGGGAAGTTTCATTGTGATGGACCAATGGGTTCCTTTTTCATAAAGCATATATATTAGGTAAATGATGTTTTTATTCATGGATTGGGTTAGAGTAAACAAATTGGTCCTTTATTTTTATAGGCTTCGGTCCAGGACTACCTTATCAGATGGTTTGCGGTATTATGGATGATTGATGGACCTATCAACAATGATTACATATGGGTCAGGGATTTCGGATAATGATCTTTCCCAATATCTTTAGGTATTGGGTTGTGCTTTTAGAAACCACCCTACATGGAGACTTTAGGTATGGGAGGAGTATTTTTATGGTGGAAAATGGTGATGGGTGGATTATTCCATGGTGTTGATGTAACAATAGTAAGGTTTTGGGTGGGCATGTTTAAAACCTAATAACCTAATTTTGTTGTTTACCTCATCAGGTGTCATGGTATCACAATTAAGAGAACATTTAAAACATTAAACTTTATTTACAATTATATTAGAAATGTTTTTTTCAATCATACTAGGGTTTCTCAGAAGTATCATAATATTTTTTCGAGGCTTGGGGATGGTAGTGGGGTGATAGTCTGTAAAATTACTTTTAGTTTTGTTTTTATTGTGGATTTTCTTGGTGGGATATTATTTTTATGTTTATATAATAGCATCATGTGTGTTATTTCGAGTATTTATTTACTTACATGATATAATATTATTTTTTATTATTCTTAGTTAAATTCAACACATTTTTATATTAATTCAAGGGAACTATCTCTCCATTTTATGGATTGGGCCCCTGATGCCAAGAATAATCCTCTATAGTTTGCTGGGGTGTGCATGAGGACATTTAATGCTCTATTTCCATTAGTTTCTAGGATTGGGTAGGTACAAAATTGAATAAGAGAACTCTTTTTTAATTATTTGGGTAGTTGAAAAATATTTGGTCTTGGTATGTGTTAGATCATGTAATAGATATCAGACTAGTGTATGAAGAACACATTTTATAGTTGGAAGACTATGTTACCAGGGTGATGGGATATCAGTTTTTCGTTTTTGATGTACCAGTTTTATGATTTTACCTTGGGTGATTCACTTGGAATTAGATGTTTATGGTTTATGGTGGTTTAGATCATGGACGATTGGAAATTGGCCTATGTTGGCATCATGTGAATTCATAAAGAGTATATAAAAATGCATCATAGTAAATAAGTAGGATTAATATGACAAAGACATTATTTCTACTTGTTGTTTAACATTGATAGATCAAAACAATTTAAAAAATAAACAAAATCATATATTTTTTTTTCTAATTTAAAATCTTGGTTCAATTATGACAAGAGAGAAAGAAATTTCATTCAATGGAAGGTCATGTGGATCATATGGGGGAGGAGTTTTCCTACTGGTTGAATTATTTTACCTTTAATGAGGGATTCATAGTAACTTTTGTGGTTAATTTTAAGCATTTGGAACATTTACGACGGATTGAGTAGTGTGAGGGGTTTCCAAGAGATTATATGAGGAACGAAATTAGTCTCCTAGAATTTTTGGAAGCCATATTGGGTTGTTGAATTGAATTTGAAATGCCTTATTATTGTTTTCATGGTTAGTTTCTTTGTTTAATAAAAGCTGAGTGCATATACTAGTTGTTTGGATTTGATGTTGACAAGTACATTTATTGAATGGATAGGATCTTATGTATCTGGGATGGTTCCCATGTGGTTGGTGTTTGTGTAACACCCTGAGTTTTTAGGAACCAGTTTTTAATAAATTAAATTTTCATTTATATTTTTTTCAATGAAATAAGTAAAATATTCATTTTAAATGGAGCATACTTTGAATATGTTACCCAAAACCTGAACATGGAGTATGATACACGAAACAATGACTTGGAATATGTTACATGGAACAATAACTTGGTGTGCGTTACACATAACACTGATGTTTCTATGAAACATCATTTTACTTTTATAATTATTTAACTAAGATAAATATAACATGGATGTTAAAAAATAACATTAATAGTAAATATTTTATATACTTTTTTTATTTAAATAAAACATATTGATATTGAAAATATTATTTTTGGTGAAGTCCATTAAAGTTCAAAAATAATGTTTTCCCAAATAATCTAATTTTAATTTCCTTTTGTGGAAAATAATAAAATAAATTTTAAACCCATTAATAAATTAAATATGATAAAATAAAATAAAAATTTTAATTTATATTTTCATTATTAACTTTGGGTGAATTTTTTGGATTTTTCTGACAAACATCATTTTTGGACGAACTATGAAAAATACTATAATTTTATTCAAATCTTCTATTTCATCTAATTCAATTATAAGGATAAATTATATTTTAATTTAATTAAAAAGATTAATTATATTATATTATTTTCAGTTAATTCAATATATGTAATTTTAACCAATTTCACATTGAAATTATATATGAACACTTAGCAAACTTTTGATAAATTTTTACTTTAAAAACATGCATTGTCGACCTGACCGTGGGATTAATGTTAAATTTATTTCAGCCACTTATGTGATAATATTTTTGAAAACTTTATTCCATATTTCTAATTAGAATAATTTATAATGGATAATATTTTCATCTTAGGTTTTCTCTAAAATTATTATGGTGAGTAATTAATATTAATTACATCGATTAAGGTAAAATTAATCTTAACTAATGACTAAAACATAATATTAAGAACCAAAATGACTTATAAACTTGTTCAAATCCATTTTAATATCCATTATTCGGAAATTAACCTTCCATTATTTATTTTAGTAGGTTTTCATGACTTTTTTATGTAATAAAATGGGTACACGTAACTTGTTTTCAAAAATACCATGTGATTCCATTCCTTTCCCCATAAAAGGCCACCACCTCCCCCTCTTCATCAAAACACTCAAACCATATAGGAACATCCATTTTCAAGATAATATAATTTCCAAAATCCCTCCATTAACTTTAAAAGAATCCCTTTGGGATGAAAGCTAACAAAGGAATCCTTTTGGCAGAAACCAAAAAGAGTTACCTAATTGAGAGGTAACGTCTTCCCTCAAGATATTTTCTTTTATTTTTCATCTCTGACCTAAATTTTTTTTATTAAATTATAATTTAAAAACAATATATTAAATATAATATTTTTTTATTCTATGGGTTCAATCTACACTTACACACACCTTTATCTAATGGGTAATGAAAATACTGTTAACGTGTATGATGAACTATAGCCTTACTAAATGATGAGTATTCATTTTTTCCTTTACTACCTATCATGGTACTAATTAGGTTGTAAAATATATTGATATATGGTATATATTATATTTATTATGTCTTTATGAATCTTTATTCATTTTACAACACATTTGTTTTTTAATTTCTATTTGGTGTAAATACGAAAACTTGGTTTGAGGAAGTGTGGACTGCCACCCCATCAATGTGATGTGATTCATTCACACACTATTTGGAATGTATTAATGATGGGTTTACGGAACTAAAATGATATATATATATAGTGATAGTATAATATAATTATATACATATATACATATGTTTTATTTTCATACTTTTAATACGATAAAAAATTGAAACAGTGTTCGTGCATAAATATGGCTTACCGTCTCCATTAATGGTGTATTCCATTTTTACATATATATTTTATAGATTATTATAATAGAAATAGAATTAATATATTTTTTCTTTTTATCATGTTTTAAAATTGAGAATCAATATATAAATATAAATACCAATGATATAACAAATTAAATTATATGAAAAAAAGCATATATTATCTGAAGTGAAACCATAACATAGGATGGTTAATATGAGGGTAATATAAAGTAGTAATAAAATAATATATGGTATTAGATATAATAATATTGTTCCATAAAATATGTATAATAACTTTATATTTATTTACACATGTTTTTAATGAGTACAACGAGAGTCCAGACACAAGGTAAGGTGATTTCAACTCACTTTTTATTTCAATCAGATACATCATTTATTCACCACTCATTCCTTTTATGTGGTGTATATATTGGACATCGATGTATTCAATGATAATTACTCATAAATTTATTGGTATTTAAATATCCATTTTATCATTCTTCTTTCATGGGTTTTATATTTCAAAAGTTACAAAATCGGTAAAAATGTGTTGTCTCAATGTGCGTTCTTTGAGAGTAATGTTTTGTTACGCAACTAAACTCTTTCTTTGGTGTATATACTTACAAATTAAATATTATGTCCTGAATATCCTTATTTTAATGATATTTAATTATTCATGTAGTTTATTTTTCTTACATGAAGATTTTGATCCCATGTTACCCAGTGATACATGATTATTGAATCAATCTCATCACATTTTGAGATTTTTTTATGATTATGCATAAATTAATGAAATGTCAGGATCCATCTCTCAAAAACACTCAGGATATTTCTCATCCTCTAGTTATTAAATACATCCTCATGTATTAGTACCATTTTTACAATATCTGGTACTTATGATGATGTTTTTAGGTAACATTTGACCGCCTCTCTCTTCAGTTGGAAATATACTATATTAAAAACCCTTGTTTTAAAAAATGTTTTAAAAAATATTTTCAAAAGATCATTGATTTTGTAACACCCCAGGTAAATAAAGAATATGAAATTTTCATATTTATCCATATTTGTGAATAAAATATTGATATGACTTTAAAGGGGACGCTATGCTCGATGGCGTACCCAACACGCAACAACGAGTTTCTTGGGAATCTTACGTTGCACTCTAATAATAAAATATTATTATTTTAAATGGTAGTTAATATGTAGCCGTTATAATGGCGGGAATGGATAGAAATAACTAAAATATGATTATATATGTTTTTAAATGTTTTTACATTTATCCAATAAAGGATAGAGGCTTAAAATACGGAAAGAATTCAATTTTAGGCGTATATTCCCTAGTTTTCACTAAAGGATCACTTATCACCTTTTGATGTCGAACCATCATTAAATATAGTTTTGTTCACTCTTAAACATTCTTTTGGGCCAAATAAAACTCTTATTAAGAATGGGGACATCAAAATTTACTTTGTGTAAATTTTTGGTATCTTTCTGATAAAGTTCATTTTTTTAATGAATAGTGTAAAATGTTGTATTTTATTTCAAAACCTCTTTTTAATCTAATTTATTTATATGATTAGATTATGTTTTGAATTGGTTATAAATTGAAATTAGAATATATTTTTACCATTAAATCCAATAGTGGTCGTTGGAATTAATTTCACTTTGAAATCAGACTTAAACCAGTGTCAATCTTTTCATACTTATTGTTTCATAAAAACACGCTATTTGCTCTGACAGCGGGAATTAATTATTAAATTAATTAATGTGACTTATATGTTTTGAATTTTGTAAAATAGACTTCATTTCTGAATTCGGAATATCAAATATAGCTTAGGGTGAATTTTTGGGATTTTTCTGAAAAACATCAATTTTTGATGAATAGTGACACCACTAAGTGGTACTTATAAAAACTGATTTTTCCATTTAAATGAAATTTTGCCATCTTTGTGTTTTGAATATCAAAAATCCGACATACGTGGTTGTCATTAATAATTAAAATGTGGTTCAATGGGATAAAAATAATTTTTTGGTGAATAGTAACTTATTAAGTTTTTAATCGCGATTAGTGGTAATTAGTGTAGTTTAAGATAAAAATAATGCTTTCATAAAATGAGATGATCTTGACACATGTTCTAACCTTGTTGGTTGTGTCATGGGAGACCAAGAAAAGCCATGGGTCAACTTGGGGACCCCATGGATCCACTTTGGTTGGGAAATGACATAAATAACTTTTTATTTAATGTAAAAGTAAAAATGACACAAACATGATATGTTTTACTAAGACAATTTTTAAGTGGGGTTATAGAAGTCAGATTTTTTATTATAAATAGTCATTGGAAATCTGAAAATATTTAATACTTCATAGAAGTTTTTTTATAATTTTTATACGTTAAATGAATTAAATTATTTATGACATAATAATGATGTAGTGATGACATCATTATTTGACGATTTAAATAAAATGGAAAGATAATGTAACATCTATGAACTACACATGTCCAAAACATATTTTATGGGTGGATTTATAACCCTTATCACCTTATCCATGAATTATATAAATGTGGGACCTTTTAAAACCGAAAAACATTTTCAAATAAAGTAATATTTCTTTACTTTCCAAAAGTGCCCCTCCTCTCCTCTTATAAAAGGCCCCCACCTCTACCACCTTTCACACACTCCTCAAGCCTTTTTCTCGGCAAACCCATGCCCATTTACTCTCTCCACATACCTCTACTCGTCCTAGAGGATTCCCTTTTGGAATAATCCTTTCAACGGAAGCCTTTAGGCTCAAATCAAAAGGTGTTACACTTTGAAAGGTAATTCATTCTCTCTTGTTCATTTGTTTTATTTTGCTTCTCCAACCCCCTAAACTCTTTTTATTTAATTCTTTTGTAACAACACCAGTATCTTCAATATACTAGGATTTTGTTATAAGATTTATTCTAGCTACACTCTCACACAACTACATCAAATAGTTAAAGAACATACGGTTTCCGTGGATGGCGAATTTCTGCCTCCCGAAACGATGATTGTTCAACATTCTCTTAACACCTTCAAAGGTGGCCATTAATATGTAAATATATTCATATATGATATATAATATGTTTAGGTTTTACTTATGCTTCTGTATTTTTCATTTGTGTCTTACCTTTATGGCTTCCATTATGGGTATACGCGATATCTTCATTTTAGGAAGTGCGGACTACCGCCCCCTCAAAATGATGTGATTCGTTAATGCCATACGTGGGACGTATAAAGGATGGATTTAATGTTATTATATATTATGTTATACTGGAATTATTATATACCTCTATATCATTATTATTTCTTTCCATTAAAGTATGATATAGAAATGAAAGTAGCGTTCATGCGTACGTACAGCTTACCGTCTCCATGAACGGTGCATTTCATTTCTTATCCCCAAATGTAATGTACTATTATAAGTATATGTATATAATGGATATATATGATGAATTATACATATAAATGATGAATATAATTCTGTAATTAAAATATACGTACCTCTCATTTAGTTTTAATTCCATTAATATGACAATGAAATGAAAGTAGCGTTCATGTGTACGTACGACTTACCGTCTCCATGAACGGTGCATTTCATTTCTTACCTCTAAATGATTATGTAATATTATAAATACATGTATATGCTGGATATATATGATATATATGATATCCAAATCAGGAATGTCATTCTGGATATAAAGAACCTTTGACCACACGAACAACATGTAATTGTAAGAAGTCCACTTTCGACTTAAGAACCAAATACCGACAAAATGAACATTATTGACTTAAATGATTAAATGATGTTTATAACATGGTGTAAAAGGAATAATTAACTTGAAAAAGGTTCTTAAGAAAGTATAGATTAACTCAAGTTTATTATTCAGGACGTTAAAGAATGATCGAGTCAAGTCGGACCCGAGGTAAGGGATCCTACTCCTCTCTTTCTTTTTAAGTACACTCTTTTATGTCATTCCTTTTAAATCTCATCTTTATTGTTATTGGTATTTCCTTTTATATTAATATTACTGTAATTTTTATGTTCATGTGATGAGAGACCCTATTATCTCTCATCAATCCATTTTAGAAGTTTTGAGTGGCGCAGATAGGCTGCCGAATTTTCGTAAGAGATCTAACCTCTCTCTTTCTTTTAAAGTACTCTCCTTTATGTCACTTATTTTAAGATCCTATTTGTTATGTTGTGGGATGTTATTTTATATTCCTCTTTATGTAAACCTTATTTTTATGTGATGAGATACCCTATTTCCTCTCATCAATCCATTTTGGAAGTTTTAAGTGGCGCCGTTAGGCTGCTGAGTTTTCGTAAGAGATTTTTCATCTCACTTTTATTCCCGTGAGATTTATGCTACATTTGCCACAATTTCCATTGATTGGTTTATGCACTTCCCACTATTACACTCCTTTTGTAATATAATTCCATTTATGGGTATTTACATATTCATTGTATGACACTTCTTCAATGGGGTGTACTTTTCGAAAGTTACCCAAGTCGGTAAGGGAACCTTTCACCCTCCTCTTCTTTTAAAAGACTTCTTTTGTTGGGTCTTTTAATTTACATATTGTTATGTTGGGATATGTTCTCATATATCCTTATTGATGTAAAATTTATGTCCAAGTGATGAGATACACTTTTTATCTCTCGTCAAGTCATTTTGATGTGATGCCGTTAGGCTGTCAAGGGAACTTTTTAACCCAATTTCGATTTCTTTGGGTTCAACATGTAGTCATTGAATATTTCATCCATTGAATATGTGTGAATGACATTTTATTGTTTTAAAATTAATATCCACTTATATTGGGTGTATTTATATTTTTCACACATATTTTTGAGATTGATTTGTCCTTAATTTAAGGATACCTTCTTTATAAGGGATTTCATCACATTTGACATTTCTATTGAGAGTTCCTTGTTGTTATGCACCAATTCACTCTTATATGGTGTATATACTGTCTTTTGGAGTATTATATCATGAATCCATTTATTCTCATGATATTATAAAGTTATGACTAAATGTTATTCCTCAATTATTGTATTCATATGTCTCTAATTTTGGTAAAAACCCTTTAACCAAAATATCGCTTTTAATGTTTTAATTATTTGTTCTTATTAATATCCATGTTTTCAAAATGGTTTTAAGGATTTATTTATATGGATATTAATGGTTTAAAATTTTAAGCTTCAAGGTGGTATGGGACACTTTGATTCAAAAATCTCTTTATTAAATGTTTTAAATGGTTTTGGAAATGGTTTCTTTTTGAGTGGATTCATTATTTCAATATACTAAAATGTTATATTGTGATTGAAATGTGGAAATGTTAGGTTTCCTTTATGCATGTTTTATGTGATACATTTATGTTAAGGTTCTTGGGAATTGTTATGAAAACGGGTGGTTCCGTGAAAAACTAAGGGCGGGTGAGCCCGATATAGCTCTCCAATGCATTGGGTAACGCGAAGGATTGAAACGTTAAGGTTTCTCTGAAGAGATTTAGGGAATATACTGTGATGGGTATTCCAAACGTAACCAAGAGGGTTACTCCCTACGTAAGAATGTTATGAATGCCTCAAGTTACCTTTATGTTTTATGTTTTCTATTATTTATTCATGATTTGATATGCCTATGTCTTATGGGTAAAGTGTGATTTCATTCTAATGTATATTGAACTCATGTTTCCTTTCCATATTTTTATAACTCTTACTGAGATTTTTATGCTCACCCCAAGTTTTTGAAATGTTTTTCATAAGTCAAGGGAAAGTTACATGATGTGATGATAGTGTCAAGGATGTGTCAAGAAAGAATCTGTGTTATATTTTAAATATATTTCCGTTGATGGGAAGAATGAATACTATCTTTTATGTAACCACTTTGTTTAAATGTGGAATGTAATGCAAGTTTCATGATCTAATTCTCTAAAACTCTAAACTTGAAAAGATCCTCAATGTGTAATCTTGTAATAACTCAAGATTAAGTAAGGTTTAAGGCTGGGGCCTTATAGTTGGTAACAAAGGTCAGTTTAGATAACTTTAGAGGTTAGGGTATTCTCTAAGCATAAGTGACATTATCATAATGGTTAGGATTTCAGAAAGAGTCCTAATTTTAGATAAAGTGAATGAGTAAGTATATCTTAGTGTTTACCTTCCTCATTAGTACATGATGGTTTTGTTGATATACTCACACTGACATTTCTGTTTTTAGTGAATGGCTGGATCTCGCAGGCCCCAAAGTGACAATTGGTTTGAAGGAAACTGTGGTGGTTCTCTGATTAAGACACTCGATGAAATGGGGTACTCAATGAGGAAACTCGTGGTTTTTCTAAACCAACTATCAAGGAGTCATGATCAACCACGTGAACCTTGGTATGTTCTATAATGCATCATGTACGAGATGACCAATCGATGTGGAAGTTCTGGTAATAATTAAAAAGGTAACCATTAGGGTTTATATGATCCTTACTTTTGAGGTAATTATGGGTTACTCTATGATATGATGGAAAATGAAAGGAATGAGATAAAATTGAGGTTAAATTATGTTATGGTTATTTTTGATGATTTTATCCCTTTTTGGGGAATGATTTGAGAATTATATAGTTTTGGAAAAAGGACAACACGTAGACCGTGTGACAACCCGTCGTGTCGGAAAAAGCTGCGGGAATCGAACCCAAAATCAAATTGCAACTGGTATTTATCGCCTACAATTGGACTACGTGAAGTCCCTGGTTAGTTTGATTGATTCTTTTTTTTAAGAGTAAGTTGATTTTGGGTTATTTATGAAAATGATTAACCTATCATAGAGGATATGTGATTAGGTTAATTACTTTTCAATACGAGACTTTAGGAGAAACTGATGTTGTTTGGAGATAAATGTTATGATTTAACTTGGAAGACTATGTGACTAAATCCCTCAAATATTTGGGTTTCAATCTTATATTGGTTTACTTTGAAGAATTTTATGGACAAATTGTTTATCGGATGGTCCTCGTTGAACTTTGGGTTTTGTTGGAAAAATTTTGGAGATTAAGCATAGATTTTCGTTTTAATGGGTTATCCTTTTCTGGATTATCTAACCTTGTACTAAACTTTTTTGGTTTTGGTTTTGGTTAAAGCCTAAAGACATGGGATGTATATAGTTCTCTTTTTTAGATTAGGTGATCCTCTAGAAGTTGATTATAGTACTCTTAATGCAAACAAGTCTCCCTAAATACTCGTCTTTTGGAAAAAATATGAGTTTGATTAAGGAATCTAGTAAAAGTTGAAAGTCAACTTGATAAGTGATTATGTTTCCTTATGAATAAATTCCTCAATAAAAAGTAACCTAAAACAAAAATGTTTTCTATTATCTTTTCCTACTAGGGAATCGAATACCGTTTAACCCATCACAAGTTTGTGATTTTCTTGTGGTTAACTTTCTCCTAAACATGTTTTCTATCACTCTCCATCAGAACATGACCCTTTGTTTTTTCCTCCATGTCCATATTTTCATACTTGGAATCCTAGTATGGGTTAACTCGGGTGACCTCTGTGCTTATCTTTCTTTATTTTAAAGTGATTGTTTTACCGACTCTTGTTCCGATGTGGGACTTTCACGGATGTTTCCAAGCTCAATTTTAAAAATTTCAAGGATGCAATTCCCAAAAGGGGGGAAGGATGTAACACCCCAGGTAAATAAAGAATATTACATTTTCATATTTATCCATATTTGTGAATAAAATATTGATATGACTTTAAAGGGGACGCTATGCTTGATGGCATACCCAACACGCAACAACGAGTTTCTTGGGAATCTTACGTTGCACTCTAATAATAAAATAATATTATTTTAAATGGTAGTTAACATGTAGCCGTTGTAATGGCGGGAAAGGATAGAAATAACTAAAATATTATTATATATGTTTTTAAATGTTTTTACATTTATCCAATAAAGTATAGAGGCTTAAAATACGGAAAGAATTCAATTTTAGGCGTATATGCCCAAGTTTTCACTAAAGGTTAACTTACCACCTTATGATGTTGAACCATCATTAAATATAGTTTTGCTCACTCTTAAACATTCTTTTGGACCAAATAAAACTCTTATTAAGAATCGGGACAACAAAATTTACTTTGTGTAAATTTTTGGTATCTTTCTGATAAAGTTCATTTTTTTAATGAATAGTGTAAAATGTTGTATTTTAATTCAAAACCACTTTCTAATATAATCTATTTATATGATTAGATTATCTTTTGAATTGGTTTTAAAGTGAAATTAGAATATATTTTTACCATTAAATCCAATAGTGGTTGTTGGAATTAATTTCACTTTGAAATCAGACTTAAACCAGTGTCAATCTTTTGATACTTATTGTTTCATAAAAATACGCTATTTGCTCTGACAGAGGGAATTAATTATTAAATTAATTAATGTGACTTATATGTTTTGAATTTTGTAAAATAGACTTCATTTCTGAATTTGGAATATCAAATATAGCTTAGGGTGAATTTTTGGGATTTTTCTGAAAAACATCAATTTTTGTTGAATAGTGACACCACTAAGTGGTACTTATAAAAACAGATTTTTCCATTTAAATGAAATTTTTCCATCTTTGTGTTTTTAATTTCAAAAATCCGACATACATGGTTGTAATTAAGAAGTAAAATGTAGTTAAATGGGATAAAAATAATTTTTTGGTGAATAATAACTTATTAAGTTTTTAATCGTGATTAGTGGTAATTAGTGTAGTTTAAGGTAAAAATAATGCTTTAATAAAATGAGATGAGCTTGAAACGTGTCCTACCCTCATTTTTTGTGTCATGGAAGACCAAGAAAAGCCATGGGTCAACTTGGGGACCCAATGGAGCCACTTTGGTTGGGAAATGACATAAATAACTTTTTATTTAATGTAAAAGTAAAAATGACACAAACATGATATGTTTTACTAAGACAATTTTTAAGTGGGGTTATACATGACAGATTTTTTATTATAAATAGTAAATGGAAAGATAAAAAGCTATCCTACATCATATTATTTTTTTTATAATTTTTAGACTTTAAATGAATTAAATTATTTATGACATAATAATGATGCAGTGATGACATCATTATTTGACGATTTAAATAAAATGGAAAGATAATGTAACATATATGAACTACTCATGTCAAAAACATATTGGATGAGGGGATTTAGAACCCTTATCACCTTATCCACGAATTATATCAATGTGGGACCTTTTAAAACCGAATTTTTTTTTCAAATAAATTAATATTTCTTTACTTTCCAAAAGTGCCCCTCCTCTCCTCTTATAAAAGGCCCCCACCTCTACCACCTTTCACACACTCCTCAAGCCTTTGGCTCTGCCAAACACTACCCATTTACTCTCTCCACATCCCTCTACTCATCTTAGAGGATTCCCTTTGGGCAGAATCCTTTTAAAGTAAGCCTTTAGGCTCAAATCAAAAGGAGTTACACTTTTAAAGGTAATTCATTCTCTCTTGTTCATTTGTTTTATTTTGCTTATCCAACCCCCTAAACAATTTTTATTTATTTCTTTTGTAACAACACCATTATCTTCAATATACAAGGACGTTTTTATAAGATTTATTCGAGCTACACTCTCACACAACTACATCAAATGGTTAAAGAACATGCGGTTTCCATGGATGGTGAATTTCTGCCTCCCGAAACGATGATTGTTCAACATTCTCTTAACACCTTAAAATGTGACCATTAAGATGTCACTATATTCATATATGATATATAATATGTTTATGTTTTACTTATTCTTCTATATTTTTCGTTTGTGTCTTACCTTTATGGCTTCCATTATGGGTATACGCGATATCTTCATTTTAGGAAGTGCGGACTACCGCTCCCTCAAAGTGATGTGATTCGTTAATGCCATACGTGGGAATTATAAATGATGTATTTGATGTTATTATATATGATGTTATACTGGAATTATTATATATCTCTATATCATTATTATTTCTTTCCATTAAAGTATGAGATAGAAATGAAAGTAGCGTTCATGCGTACGTACGGTTTACCGTCTCCATGAACGGTGCATTTCATTTCTTATCCCCAAATGTAATGTACTATTATAAGTACATTTATATAATGGATATATATGATGAATGATACATCTAAATGATGAATATAATTCTGTAATTAAAATATACGTACCTCTCATTTAGTTTTAATTCCATTAAAATGACAAGGAAATGAAAGTAGCGTTCATGTGTACGTACGACTTACCGTCTCCATGAACGGTGCATTTCATTTCTTATATCTAAATGATTATGTAATATTATAAATACATATATATGCTGGATATATATGATATATATGATATCCAAATCATGAATGTCATTCTGGATATAAAGAACCTTTGACCACACGAACAACATGTAATTATAAGAAGTCCACTTTCGACTTAAGAACCAAATACCGAAAAAATGAACATTATTGACTTAAATTATTAAATGATGTTTATAAAGTGGCGTAAAAGGAATAATGAACTTGAAAAAGGTTCTTGAGAAAGTATAGATTAACTCAAGTTTATTATTCAGGACGTTAAAGAACGATCGAGTCAAGTCGGACCCGAGGTAAGGGATCCTACTCCTCTCTTTCTTTTTAAGTACACTCTTTTATGTCATTCCTTTTAAAGCTCATCTTTATTGTTATTGGGATGTTCTTTTATATTAATCTTACTGTAATTTTTATGTTCATGTGATCAGAGACCCTGTTCTCTCTCATCAATCCATTTTGGAAGTTTTGAGTGGCGCCGATAGGCTGCAGAATTTTCGTAAGAGATCTAACCTCTCTCTTTCTTTTAAAGTACTCTCCTTTATGTCACTTCTTTTAGCTCATTTTTGTTATGTTGGGGGATGTTCTTTTATATTCCTCTTTATGTAAACATTATTTTGATGTGATGAGAGACCCTATTTCCTCTCATCAATCCATTTTGGAAGTTTTAAGTGGTGTCGTTAGGCTGCTGAGTTTTCGTAAGAGATTTTTCATCTCACTTTTATTCCCGTGAGATTTAAGCTACATTTGCCACAATTTAAATTGAGTGGTTTATGTAATGCCCACTATTACACTCCTATTGTAATATAATTCCATTTATGGGTATTTACATATTCATTGTATGACACTTCTTCAATGAGGTGTACTTTTCGAAAGTTACCCAAGTCTATAAGGGAACCTTTCACCCTCCTCTTTTTTTAAAAGACTTATTTTGTTGGGTCTTTTAATTTACATATTGTTATGTTGGGATATGTTCTCATATATCATTATTGATGTAAACTTTATTTCCAAGTGATTAGATACACTTTTTATCTCTCATCAACTCATTTTGATGTGATGCCTTTAGGCTTTCAAGGGAACTTTTTAACCCAATTTCGATTTCTTTGGGTTCAACATGTAGTCATTGAATATGTCATCCATTGAATATGTGTGAGTGAACTTTTATTGTTTTACACTTAATATCCACTTATATTGGGTGTATTTATATTTGTCACACATATTTTTGATATTGATTTGTCCTTAATTTAAGGATACCTTCTTTATAAGGGATTTCATCACATTTTACATTTCTATTGAGATTTCATTGTTGTTATTCACCAATTCACTCTTATATGGTTTAAATACTGTCCTTTGGAGTATTATATCATGAATCCATTTATTCTCATGATATTATAAAGTTCTGACTAAATGTTATTCCTCAATTATTGTATTCATGTGTCTCTATTTTTGGTAAAAACCCTTTAACCAAAATATCGCTTTAAATGTTTTAATTATTTGTTCTTATTAATATCCATGTTTTCAAAATGGTTTTAAGGATTTATTTATATGGATATTAATGGTTTACAATTTTAATCTTAAAGGTGGTATGGGACACTTTGATTCAAAAATCTCTTTATTAAATGTTTTAAATGGTTTTGGAAATGGTTTCTTTTTGAATGGATTCATTATTTCAATATACTAAAATGTTTTATTGTGATTGAAATGTGGAAATGTTATGTTTCCTTTATGCATGTTTTATGTGATACATTTATGTTATGGTTCTAGGGCATTGTTATGAAAACGGGTGGTTCCGTGATAAACTAAGGGCGGGTGAGCCCGATATAGCTCTCTAATGCATTGGGTAACGCGAAGGATTGAAACGTTAAGGTTTCTCTGAAGAGATTTTGGGAATATACTGTGATGGGTATTCCAAACGTAACCAAGAGGGTTACTCCCTAGGTAAGAATGTTATGAATGCCTCAAGTTACCTTTATGTCTTATGTTTTCTATGATTTATTCATGATTTGATATGCCTATGTTTTATGGGTAAAGTGTGATTTCATTCTAATGTATATATGAACTCATGTTTCCTTTCCATATTTTTATAACTCTTACTGAGCTTTTTATGCTCATCCCAAGTTTTTGAAATGTTTTTCACAGGTCAAGGGAAAGGTACATGATGTGATGATAGTGTCAAGGATGTGTCAAGAAAGAATCTGTGTTATATTTTAAATATATTTCCGTTAATGGGAAGAATGAATACTATCTTTTATGTAACCACTTTGTTTAAATGTGGAATGTAATGCAAGTTTCATGATCTGATTCTCTAAAACTCTAAACTTGAAAAGATCCT
Organism: Viscum album; assembly: GCA_963277665.1. NCBI lineage: Eukaryota > Viridiplantae > Streptophyta > Magnoliopsida > Santalales > Viscaceae > Viscum > Viscum album. The sequence goes on from OY728156.1 coordinate 1,283,173,018, forward strand.
CAATGTGTAATCTTGTAATAACTCAAGATTAAGTAAGGTTTAAGGCTGGGGCCTTATAGTTGGTAACAAAGGTCAGTTTAGATAACTTTAGAGGTTAGGGTATTCTCTAAGCATAAGTGACATTATCATAATGGTTAGGATTTCAGAAAGAGTCCTAGTTTTAGATAAAGTGAATGAGTAAGTATATCTTAGTGTTTACCTTCCTCATTAGTACATGATGGTTTTGTTGATATACTCACACTTTCATTTCTGTTTTTAGTGAATGGCTGGATCTCGCAGTCCCCAAAGTGACAATTGGTTTGAAGGAAACTGTGGTGGTTCTCTGATTAAGACACTCGATGAAATGGGGTACTCAATGAGGAAACTCGTGGGTTTTCTAAACCAACTATCAAGGATTCATGATCAACCACGTGAACCTTGGTATGTTCTCTAATGCATCATGTACGAGATGACCAATCGATGTGGAAGTTCTGGTAATAATTAAAAAGGTAACCATTAGGGTTTATATGATCCTTACTTTTTAGGTAATTATGGGTTACTCTATGATATGATGGAAAATGAAAGGAATGAGATAAAATTGAGGTTAAATTATGTTATGGTTATTTTTGATGATTTTATCCCTTTTTGGGGAATTATTTGAGAATTATATAGTTTTGGAAAAAGGACAACACGTAGACCGTGTGACAACCCGTCGTGTCGGACAAAGCTGCGGGAATCGAACCCACAATCAAATTGCAACTGGTATTTATCGCCTACCATTGGACTACGTGAAGTCCCTGGTTAGTTTGACTGATTCTTTTTTTTAAGAGTAAGTTGATTTTGGGTTATTTATGAAAATGATTAACCTATCATAGAGGATATGTGATTCGGTTAATTACTTTTCAATATGAGACTTTAGGAACAACTGATGTTGTTTGGAGATAAATGTTACGATTTAACATGGAAGACTATGTGAATAAATCCCTCAAATATTTGGGTTTCAATCTTATATAGGTTTACATTGAAGAATATTATGGACAAATTGTTTATCGGATGGTCCTCGTTGAACTTTGGGTTTTGTTGGACAAATTTTGGAGATTAAGCATGGATTTTCTTTTTAATGGGTTATCCTTTTCTGGATTATCTGACCTTGTACTAACCTTTTTTGGTTTTGATTTTGGTTAAAGCCTAAAGACATGGGATGTATATAGTTCTCTTTTGTGGATTAGGTGATCCTTTAGAAGTTGATTATAGTACACTTAATGCGAACAAGTCTCCCTAAATACTCATCTTTTGGAAAAAATATGAGTTTGATTAAGGAATCTAGTAAAAGTTGAAAGTCAACATGATAAGTGATTATGTTTCCTTGTGAATAAATTCCACAATAAAAAGTAACTTAAAACAAAAATGTTGTCTATTAACTTTTCCTACTGGGGAATCAAATACCGTTTAACCCATCACAAGTTTGTGATTTTCTTGTGGTTAACTTTCCCCTAAACATGTTTTCTATCACTCTCCATCAGAACATGACCCTTTGTTTTTTCCTCCATGTCCATATTTTCATACATGGAATCCCAGTATGGGTTAGCTCGGGTGACCTCTGTGCTTATCTTTCATTATTATAAAGTGATTGTTTTACCGACTCTTGTTCCGATGTGGGACTTTCAAGGATGTTTGCAAGCTCAATTATAAAAATTGCGAGGACGCAATTCCCAAAAGGGGGGAAGGATGTAACACCCCAGGTAAATAAAGAATATGACATTTTCATATTTATCCATATTTGTGAATAAAATATTTATATGACTTTAAAGGGGAGACTATGCTCGATGGCGTACCCAACACGCAACAACGAGTTTCTTGGGAATCTTACGTTGCACTCTAATAATAAAATAATATTATTTTAAATGGTAGTTAACATGTAGCCATTGTAATAGTGGTAATGGATAGAAATAACTAAAATATGATTATATATGTTTGTAAATGTTTTTACATTTATCCAATAAAGGATAGAGGCTTAAAATACAGAAAGAATTCAATTTTAGGCGTATATGCCCTAGTTTTCACTAAAGGTTCACTTATCACCTTTTGATGTTGAACCATCATTAAATATAGTTTTGTTCACTCTTAAACATTATTTTGGACCAAATAAAACTCTTATTAAGAATCGGGACATCAAAATTTACTTTGTGTAAATTTTTGGCATCTTTCCGATAAAGTTCATTTTTTTAATGAATAGTGTAAAATGTTGTATTTTAATTCAAAACCACTTTTTAATCTAATTTATTTATATGATTATATTATCTTTTGAATTGGTTTTAAATTGAAATTAGAATATATTTTTACCATTAAATCCAATATTGGTCGTTGGAATTAATTTCACTTTGAAATCAGACTTAAACCAGTGTCAATCTTTTGATACTTATTGTTTCATATAAACACGCTATTTTCTCTGACAATGAGAATTAATTATTAAATTAATTAATGTGACTTATATGTTTTGAATTTTGTAAAATAGACTTCATTTCTGAATTCGGAATATCAAATATATCCTAGGGTGAATTTTTGGGATTTTTCTAAAAAACATCAATTTTTGATGAATAGTGACACCACTTAGTGGTACTTATAAAAACTGATTTTTCCATTTAAATGAAATTTTTCCATCTTTGTGTTTTGAATTTCAAAAATCCGACATAAATGGAAGTAAAATGTGGTTCAATGGGATAAAAATAATTTTTTGGTGAATAGTAACTTATTAAGTTTTTAATCGCATTAGTGGTAATTAGTGTAGTTTAAGGTAAAAATAATGCTTTAATAAAATGAGATGAGTTTGACACATGTCCTACCCTCATTGGTTGTGTCATGGCCGACCCATACAAGCCATGGGTCAACTTGGGGACCCCATGGAGCCACTTTGGTTGGGAAATGACATAAATAACTTTTTATTTAATGTAAAAGTAAAAATGACACAAACATGATATGTTTTACTAAGACAATTTTTAAGTAGGGTTATACAAGTATGATTTTTTATTATAAATAGTAATTTGAGAGATAAAAATATTTCCTACATCATAGTATTTTTTTATAATTTTTAGACTTTAAATGAATTAAATTATTTATGACATAATAATGATGCAGTGATGACATCATTATTTGACGATTTAAAGAAAATGGAAAGATAATGTAACATCTATGAACTACACATGTCCAAAACATATTGGATGGGTGGATTTAGAACCCTTATCACCTTATCCACGAATTATATCAATGTGGGACCTTTTAAAACGGAAAAACATTTTCAAATAAAGTAATATTTCTTTACTTTCCAAAAGTGCCCCTCCTCTCCTCTTATAAAAGGCCCCCAACTCTACCACCTTTCACACACTCCTCAAGCCTTTTGCTCTGCCAACCCCTGCCCATTTACTCTGTCCACATCTCTCTCCTCATCCTATATGATTCCCTTTTTGCAGAATCCTTTCAAAGGAAGCCTTTAGGCTCAAATCGAAAGGTGTTACACTTTTAAAGGCAATTCATTCTCTCTTGTTCATTTGTTTTATTTTGCTTCTCCAACCCCCTAAACTCTTTTTATTTATTTCTTTTGTAACAACACCAGTATCTTCAATATACTAGGATGTTGTTATAAGATTTATTCTAGCTACACTCTCACACAACTACATGAAATGGTTAAAGAACATACGGTTTCCGTGGATGGAGAATTTCTGCGTCCCGAAACGATGATTGTTCAACATTCTCTTAACACCTTAAAAGGTGGCCATTAAGATGTCACTATATTCATATATGATATATGATATGTTTATGTTTTACTTATGCTTCTGTATTTTTCATTTGTGTCTTAGCTTTATGGCTTCCATTATGGGTATACGGGATATCTTCATTTTAGGAATTGTGGACTACCGCCCCCTCAAAGTGATGTGATTCGTTAATGCCATACGTGGGACATATAAAGGATGGATTTAATGTTATTATATATGATGTTATACTGGAATTATTATATACCTCTATATCATTATTATTTCTTTCCATTAAAGTATGAGATAGAAATGAAAGTAGCGTTCATGCGTACGTACGGCTTACCGTCTCCATGAACGGTGCATTTCATTTCTTATCCCCAAATGTAATGTACTTTTATAAGTACATGTATATAATGGATATATATGATGAATGATACATCTAAATGAGGAATATAATTATGTAATTAAAATATACATACCTCTCATTTATTTTTAATTCCATTAGTATGACAAAGAAATGAAAGTAGTGTTCATGTGTACATACGGCTTACCGTCTCCATGAACGGTGCATTTCATTTCTTACCTCTAAATGATTATGTAATATTATAAATACATGTATATGATGGATATATATGATATATATGATATCCAAATCAGGAATGTCATTCTGGATATAAATAACTATTGACCACACGAACAACATGTATTTGTAAGAAGTCCACTTTCGACTTAAGAACCAAATACCGACAAAATGAACATTATTGACTTAAATGATTAAATGATGTTTATAACATGGTGTAAAAGGAATAATGAACTTGAAAAAGGTTCTTTAGCAATTAGATATTAACTCAAGTTTATTATTCAGGACGTTAAAGAATGATCGAGTCAAGTCGGACCCGAGGTAAGGGATCCTACTCCTCTCTTTCTTTTTAAGTACACTCTTTTATGTCATTCCTTTTAAAGCTCATATTTATTGTTATTGGGATGTTATTTTATATTAATATTACTGTAATTTTTATGTTCATGTGATGAGAGACCCTATTCTCTCTCATCAATCCATTTTGGAAGTTTTGAGTGGCGCCGATAGGCTGCCGAATTTTCGTAAGAGATCTAACCTCTCTCTTTCTTTTAAAGTACTCTCCTTTATGTCACTTCTTTTAAGCTCCTATTTGTTATGTTGGGGGATGTTATTTTGTATTCCTATTTATGTAAACATTATTTTTTATGTGATGAGAGACCCTATTTCCACTCATCAATCCATTTTGGAAGTTTTAAGTGGCGCCGTTAGGCTGCCGAGTTTTCGTAATATATTTTTCATCTCACTTTTATTCCAGTGAGATTTATGCTACATTTTCCACAATTTCCATTGAGTGGTTTATGTACTGCCCATTATTAAACTCCTTTTGTAATATAATTCCATTTATGGGTATTTACATTTTCATTGTATGACACTTCTTCAATGGGGTGTACTTTTCGAAAGTTACCCAAGTCGGTAAGGGAACCTTTCACCCTCCTCTTTTTTTAAAAGACTTCTTTTTTTGGGTCTTTTAATTTACATATTTTTATGTTGGGATATGTTCTCATATATCCTTATTGATGTAAACTTTATTTCCAAGTGATGAGATACACTTTTTATCTCTCATCAACTCATTTTGATGTGATGCCGTTAGGCTGTCAGGGGAACTTTTTAACACAATTTCGATTTCTTTGGGATCAACATGTAGTCATTGAATATTTCATCCATTGAATATATGTGACTGGCCTTTTATTGTTTTAAACTTAATATCCACTTATATTGGGTGTTTTTATATTTGTCACACATATTTTTGAGATTGATTTGTCCTAAATTTAAGGATACCTTCTTTATAAGTGATTTCATCACATTTGACATTTTTATTGAGAGTTCATTGTTGTTATGCACCAATACACTATTATATGTTATATATACTATCATTTGGAGTATTATATTATGAATCCATTTATTCTCATGATATTATAAAGTTCTGACTAAATGTTATTCCTCAATTATTGTATTCAAGTGTCTCTAATTTTGGTAAAAACCCTTTAACCAAAATATCTCTTTAAATGTTTTAATTATGTGTTCTTATTAATATCCATGTTTTCAAAATGGTTTTAAGGATTTATTTATATGGATATTAATGGTTTAAAATTTTAAGCTTCAAGGTGGTATGGGACACTTTGATTCAAAAATCTCTTTATTAAATGTTTTAAATGGTTTTGGAAATTGTTTCTTTTTGAATGGATTCATTATTTCAATATACTAAAATGTTATATTGTGATTGTAATGTGGAAATGTTATGTTTCCATTATGCATGTTTTATGTGATACATTTATGTTATAGTTCTTGTGCATTCTTATGAAAATGGGTGGTTCCGTGATAAACTAAGGGCGGGTGAGCCCGATATAGCTCTCCAATGCATTGGGTAACACGAAGGATTGAAACATTAAGGTTTCTCCAAAGATATTTAGGGAATATACTGTGATGGGTATTCCAAACGTAACCAAGAGGGTTACTCCCTACGTAGGAATGTTATGAATGCCTCAAGTTTCCTTTATGTCTTATGTTTTCTATGATTTATTCATGATTTTATATGCCTATGTTTTATGGGTAAAGTGTGATTTCATTCTAATGTATATATGAACTCATGTTTCATTTCCATATTTTTATAACTCTTACTGAGCTTTTTATGCTCATCCCATGTTTTTGAAATTTTTTTCACAGGTCTAGGGAAAGGTACATGATTTGATGATAGTGTCAAGGATGTGTCAAGAAAGAATCCATGTTATACTTTAAATATGTTTCTGTTGATGGGAATAATGAATACTGTCATTTATGTAACCACTTTGTTTAAATGTGTAATGTAATGCAAGTTTCATGATCTAATTCTCTAAAACTCTAAACCTGAAAAGATCCTCAATGTGTAATCTTGTAATAACTCAAGATTAAGTAAGGTTTAAGGCTGGGGCCTTATAGATTTCCATTTTCATTGAAAAATTATTTCAAGAACTTTTTATGGTTTTCAATGATTTCTTTATATGTTTTAATTTTTTTTTCAAATAGATAATTTCAGAAATGTTTTATATTTTAAAAAACATTTTCCAATGCCGAAAAGATATTTTCCTGAAGAAATTTTTCTAATAGGACATTAAAAATTATTTCCCTTATAAGATAACATCCATTCATGTTACTAAGTCATTCATAGAGAAATCATTCAATTCTTCCATTCATATTACTTCTCTAAATGTATTATCTTTTGATGTTATGATATTGATGAATCTTTATTCCCATTCATGGGTTATATTATTTTGAAACCTACTTCTTTTCATGAGTTATGTTTATGATGGAATGATTAAGAAACCTCTATTTCTTCATAGTTTATGATATGATTACACATTTATAATATCTATTAAATTTCATGGATTATGTTATTTTTATTTATGATATTGTGAAACAAGTATGTATGATTTCATTATGATATTAGTGGAAACTATATTAAACTCCACTACATTGGTTAATGATTTATATCTCATAAGACTAACTAATATAGTATTGGAAAGGAACCTTGACTACTAAGATGGCCATGGAAGTGAACCATGAATACAAATTTTGTATGAGGAGTGAACTCATTCTACTAATATGGAAATGGGAGTGGAAAATGACTACCAAGATGGTACGAGGAGTGAACCCATATTACCAAGATGGTCTTGGCCGAAATGCATTGGTAATAAGGGGAAATCCTATTTTATTCTTATGTGTCCACCATAATTTCCTGATTTATTCATATGTTATGATTTCATGGAATATGTTATTTATTTTCTAATGGTTAATATCTAATGAACTTAAATGATTTGTTTCATCTTTCTAGTATATGATCTTTAATATGAAGGGTATGATCTTTTATTAACATGATCATGTTCTCATACCCTTAAGCTCATGATTATTCTTACATACCTCCCTTTTTTACCCTTACTGAGCCTTTGAGATCACCCCTTTTTATTTTTCCTTCAAAATTTTATGAATTTATGTATTATGTTTTATGTGTCTATGAAAGGTGAAAGTCAAGAAGAACCTAGTTAGAGGTAACGTAGCTGACTTATGTGTCAGTGTTTATGTTCACAATTTTCCAAATTCACTATACTAGTACAGTCTTTGGGCGCCTATTTTTATAATGTTTTAATTATTTTGTAAATGTTATATAATGTTAATATATGAAAATAAATGGCCAATATAGTTAGTATTAGAGAAAATTTTTAGTTAACCGGTTGAATCTTGGTTAAGAAAACCACAGTCAAAACTCTAAGGAAATGTCTAAGAATAAGATTAAGGGTAAGGAAAAGCATAGAAAATTGTCCTAGAATTCTGTTAAAGGATTGAGTGAGTGGTTTACTAGTAAAAATACTTGTCTAGACACAACAAGGTAGTATGGATCTATAAAATATCTACCTAGGGGTAACAACACTGACAAAATGTTTCAGGCCTGACTTGGGATAATATACTATATGAAAACTATCCTTGTTTTATACATTGGTTGACACACCCAAAGGATATGCTTTGGAAATAAAAAAACTAATCCCAAACCATCATGAAGGATTTGAATAGATTTTTGCTATGAATAGCCTAGGATAAAACTAAGGTGTCATAGATTAAGGATGGTGTCATAATTTAGAGGTCCTATAAGTGATTTTTCATGATTATGTGGTTCCTCACTATGAAAATTAATTATTAGTCTATTATTTTGGGTATTAGTGAATTAATGGAACCTAAAGGAACCAAATTAATGGTGATTGTGATGGAGAATGAAAGACTTTTTCTCTTTAGAAACTGAATGCTATGGGAGATAGAATGAAAAAACTAATTGTTATGCCCCCCAAAATATTCTCAAGTTATGTATCATGATGGAATTCCAAATGTGAAATGGATGTAACACCATTCTGTTTAGTTATTCATGGAGAAACATCCACATTTTTTCATAGGGTCTTCTAATACACTTATTTATGAATAATGGATTTGCACTACTAAAAAGATATTCTCCGTTCTCCAATGTCTGGATAACAAGAATGTCATTCTGTCTATTTATTGGTTTGAATGAGAATTATACATGTGGTGGACTCTAATAAAGTATATTATGCAGAAAGATAAGATTCAATCTATTTATGGGGATGAGTTCAAGAACTTATTTTTCAATAGGTACTTTCCTTAGATTCTCCATAACAAGATGCTGAAATAGGGCATGAGTTTATGAAAAGGGATGTTTAATTTTTTGGTACCTATAAAGTTAATTTCAAAAGACTAGTGAGGTATACTTCCCTAATTATCATTGAACCCAAAAGTAATTTAGAGAGGTTCTTTAGTGGAATAATTATAAGTCACAAAAGGGATTTAACCATAATAAACTTTAGTAGATAAAGGAGATTTTGCATAGTGAAATGAATGTTTAATTGGAGGTTGGAGTCATGTATTAATCTCATGGTTTTGAAAATAAGATGAAGATGGATTTTAACAGAAAATATAAAATCCACTGTGTGAAGAAGATGAGTTATCATTTATTATCCATGTGTGGGATGAATCTTGGAAGAAAATTGCCTAAAGGGGTATAATAAAAGTTTTAGGTGTGTAAGTGAAGGACGTTGGGAAATTGATTTCCAAATTGATGGGAAGAAGATAGCCAACATTGTGAATGGGGAAAATTGGGATAGAATGAACCTCCCACAATTTAGTGAAATTAGTTTAAGAAGAAGGTAAATTATACCAACCATAACCCAAACCCATGGGATGGTGATGATGATTGATGTCAGCTACGTTTTAAGCTAAGGGACAAGGCGAAATCTCCTGAAATCAATATTTATGATGAGGTTTATGAGAATGACATGATGAAAGGTACACATACTATCCAAACTAGAACTACTAATGTAATATTTTATTCTAGATCTACCAACTCATTCATATATAAAGAATTTTCTAAGGGAGTTATGATCCCTCCAAATCAATTTTATGTGTAATTATTAGTGAAATCCTATAATGGTACGATGATTTTATCTCATGTATATGATTACTCTCTGGATAAAGTTTGTGGGAATTTGCTTCCAAAAAAATCATTTTATTCTTATTTCAATAGAATTTGATGTCATCTTAGGCATGGAATGGATTTATCTGCATAAATCCCAAATCAATTTTCATGGAAGTCAAGTTACATTTTATAGTTCAAAACCTCGTATGATCATCCATTAATGCGATCCTAAGTATGGATTTCCTCTGGAGATTACATCTTGTGTATGGGTCATAATTCATATTAAAAAGGTTATTTATCTCAAATGGTTTGGGAGAGAATTGGTATTAATTATATGTCTATTGTTCTTGATTTTTTGGATGTATTTTTGGTACAGTTTCATAGTCTTCTACCAAAATGCGATGTTGAGTTCTCTGCAGAATTTATTCTAGGTTCCAAACCAATGCCAAGGAAACCTTGTACGAATTTAATGAGAAACACCAAGATAAACTTGATAAGGGATTCATTCATCCAAGTGTATCACCTTGGGTTACACAAGTCATTTTTGTAAAAAATAAGGATGAATCAATGAAAATCCTCATTGGCTATCGAGTTTTGAACAAGATCACGTTCAAGAATATTTATCCTCTCCCTATTAGTGATGACATGTTTGTTCAATTGTGCGGAGCTCAAAAATTTTCCAAGATTCACCTTCATTTTGGATAATATAAATTGAGGGTCAAGAAAGAGGATATACCCAAGGCAACATTCCATGAACGGTATATACAAAATGGATATATATTAATGCCTTCATTCTTACTAATTCCCTATCTATCTTCATGGATTTAATGAATATTGTCTTTAGATATTACATAGATCAGTTTTTTGTTATCATTATTGATGATGTTATTATCTATTAAATGAGATTGGAAGATAATTAATACCAAATTATAATTGTAATGAAGACCTTATGGAAGAGTAAACGATATAAAAAATTTACAATGTTTGAATTTTTTCTGCAAAACGATTCATTTTTGGGTCACATAATCACTGAAGATGCTATAGAAGTATATTTATCAAAGAGAGAGGCTATTGAATAATGGTCTAGACCAACCATGGTGACTGAGATCCATATATTTCTTGGTATAGGTGAATATTATCAATGGTTTGTGGATAATTTCTCCGGACTATCTAACCCTCTGATCATGTTAACTTAGAAGGGTGTCAAATTTCTCTTGAGAGATGATTGTGAGGAAAGATTAAAGGTAATAGAGATAAGGTTGTTCAATGCACCTATGATTACATTACCTTATAGTTGATAGTGGTTTTAAATATATTGTGATGCATCTAATAAGGGATAATAATGTTTCCATATGTATAAAAACATGGTTATCACATAGTCCTTGCGGTAGTAGAAGATTCATGAGAAACATTACCCAACTCACGATTTGGAGTAAGAAATGTTAATTTTTGAAAGAATGATATGGAGGTATTATATTTATTGACAACAATGCGATATATATACTGATCATAAATGTTTGAAATATATATAAACAAAGAATGAGTTGAGAATGAGCTGGATAAGATGGTTAGAGTTGATAATGGATTATGTCTTCTCAATAAGTTTCCACCTTAAGAATAAAAACTAGGTGGCTGATTTTTTGTGTTAACAGGGTCATGTGATATATTCAATGATAACGATAACAAAAGATCCAATATTTATGTATTTTCATAGGATGTATCTAAAATAATAAAGGAAGAAGAAAATTATTATATTTCTCAAATTAGTGTTCAACCCTATATCCTAGTTTAGATTAAAGAGGTGCAGACAAAAGATGAAGAGCTACAAAAGAATATCAGAAATTTTCTTGAGTTTTAACATTATTTTGATGGAATGATAATGCACATGAATCATGCATGTGTTCCTTCCATACCCGATTCTAAAAGGGATCTATTATGGAAAGCTCATAGAACATCATTCTGTATTAATCCTAGAGGTATGAAGATGTATAGGAAATTGAAATAATAATTATGGTGGGATTAAATGAATAGTGATATCACAGAGTTTGTATCTCGGTTCTTGGTAAACCAATAATTTAAGGCTAAAAGAAAAAGTAAAATGGGTTTTCACATTCATTACCCATACAAAAATGGAAGTGGGAAAACATAACTATGTCTTTTTTATGGAACTACACAAATCCTATTAAAGGTATAAATCTATATCGACGGTAGTCGATCACATTACTATACCATCACACTACATCACTACTATAGAAGACTTATCATTAGAACAGATTTCCATGATATACATTACGGATGTAAAAGGTTTCATGAACTACCGTGTTATATTGTATCAGACTAGGATATGTAGTTTACCTCAATGTTCAGGTGAAGTATTCACCAAAAAATTTATACAAAATTAAGTTCATTAACTACTTATCATCCTCAGTTAGAGGGTTATTTTTAATGAACAATTCAAGAACTTGATGATATGTTGATATCTTGTTCTCTAGACATCAAAGGTTATTGGTATCATCACCTTCCTCTTATTGAGTTTTCTTATAAAATTGGATTTCACATAATCATTCAGATATCACCGTATGTTTCCCTTTTATGGGAAGAAATATTGATCACCAAAGTATTGGGACATGAGATTGCTAAAGAAATAGTCAAGAAGGCTATAACTATTTAGAAGCATATCAATGTAGCTCAAAGTCAGTATAAATGATACACTAATTACAGATGGCGTGATCTAGAATTTGATGTTAGTGAAAATATTTTTTTTCCAAATCTCACCCCATAGGTTGGTTATGGGATTCAGAAATAAATAAAAACTAAACCCTAGGTATATTTTTCCCTTTGGTATTCTTGATTGTATTGGGAAGATAGCCTATTTATTGGAACTTCATCCAAATATATGTCAAGTCCATGATGTGTTCCTTGTATCTATAGTTAGGAAGTATATATATGAACCTTCACATGTACTAAACTAAATTTTAATACTGTTGGATTAGTATATGTCTTACAAAGAACAACCAATTGAAATTCCAGACTGATCGTAGAAAGTTTTATGAAACAATCCCACTCACATAATCAGTGTTTTGTGGAGAAACCACCAATTAGATGAATCTAAGTGGGAACATGAGGATATTATGAAGTTGAATCATCGTTATTTTTTTAATCTATTTATGAACTTTGAGGTCTAAATTCATTTGGGGGGGGGGGTAGAATGTTACACTGTGAGGTTTTATGATCCTTTTTTTGAATAAATTTAATTTTCATTTCTGTATTATAACACACTATTTCAAAAATTACATTCACTTTGAATGAAATTGGTCAATGATACATAGAACATCAACTTGGAATACATTACATGGAACATTGACTTGGCATACGTTACACAGAACATCTAATTGGTGCACGTTAGACGCAAAATTGATGTTTCTACAAAACATAATTACATATTTATAATTATTTAAATGATATAACTATAAAATTTTTGTTAAAAAATTAATATGAACTATAATAAATAAAATTAAAATAATTTTCATAATAGTTTTTCTATAAAAATAATATTGATAATGAATGATATAAATTTTTGTTATGTCCTTTTATGTTCAAAAATATCATTTTCATGAATGAACTACTTTTAATGTCCTTCTATGAAAATTTATAAAATTAAATTTGTAAAAATTTAATAATTAAATTTTAAAAAATTATATTTATTTTTGACTTTATAAATACTAAATTATCTTAGAGATAATTTTTGGTATTTTTTTAAAAAAACTTCACTTGTTTTATGAATAGTGATAAAAACCTGATTTTAAATCAAATCTACCTTTTCATCTACTTTATTTATAAGCATAAATTATATTTTCATTTAGTTTAAAATTTTAATTATATTATATTAATTAATATTAATCCAATTTAGTTAATTGGAGCCAATTTTCACATTGAAATTGGATATAAACATTTAGCAAACTTTTGCTCATTTTTACTTTTAAAACTCGTATTGTCGACTTGATTACATAGTTAATTTTAAATAAATTTCTACCACTTATATGATTGTAAATTAGAAAAATTGATTCCATATTTGTAATCTAAATAATTTATAATGTCTAATAAGGTCAACATAGTTTTTGAACAAAAATATTAGTTAATGTAATTAAAATTAATTATATCGATTTAGGTAACATTAAGCTTAACTAAAGACTAAACCAAATATTTAAGACCGAAAAATACTTAGATATTTGACAAACACCATTTTTCTAGACATTAATTGGCCATTTATCTTCAATTATTGATTTTTTTTTGTTTTTTATGACTTTTTTAGGTGAAAACATGGGTATATCTAACTTATTTTCAAAATACCATGTGAGTCCTTTCCTTTCCCTATAAAAGACTACAAACTCCCCCTATTATTTACACCTATAAAACCACTTTGGTTTGTCCAAGATCAGTCTAATAAAATTTAAAACAGCCCTAGATTCCTACCATAATCCTTCCCTTCTAAATAAATCTATCCAAGGATGACTTTTTTAACAATCCAAATGGAATTACAGGATTAAATGAAAACATATTCTCTGAAGCCATATTCATTTATTTCAATTCTCCACCCCATAAAATATTATTATTAGATTATTTTATAACAAAAAAAATTAAAATATATTTAATAGTAATTTTTTATCAAAATATTTCAACCTACACTTACACACACCTGCAGTAATTGGGTAACAAACATATTTTTTATGTGTGTGGTGAACTATCATCTCACTAAACGATGACTGTTCAATTTTCATTTAATACCTATCATGGTATAAATTATAATGGGAGATATTTTTATATAAGTTATATATTATATTTATTATTTAATTAAGTATATTTATTCCTTTTAAAACACATAACATTTTTTTACTTTCCATTTGGTGTAAATACGTTAATTTCATTTGTGGAATTGTGGACTACCGCCCTCTCAAAGTGATGTGATTAATTTACAAAATACATGGAATTTATCAAGGATGGGTTTAGTGAACATATATTATATATATAATATTATAATTATACATGAATTTATTACATACATATATACATATAGGTCATTTTATTTCATTCTTTGAATATGACAAGAAGAACAGAAAAATCATCTCTACGTACATACGACTTACCATCTCCATGAATGATGTACTATGTTTTTTCATTATATATTATATAGATTATTAAAATAAAAATATATAGGATATAAATTTTAATTATATCATTTTTTAATTAGGGATTCATTATATAATTATAAGTACAAAGGACATAACAAATTAAGTCACATGTGATGAAAAAAGTGTATATTATCCTAAGTGAACCCTTAACAAAGGATGGTTAACAAGCAGGTAATATAAGGTCGTAATAAAACATATTTTGTATTAGATATAATATTATTTTTTTTGAAATATTAATAATAAATTTATATTTATTATACAGGTGGTTCTAATGAGTACAACGAGAGTCAAGACACAAGGTATAGGGATTCCATCTCACTTTTTATTTCAGAGAGATAAATTCCTTATCCACCACCCATTAATTTTGTATGGTGTGTATACATACCATGGATATATTCAATTATTATTAAAATTAAAATTATGTATTTTTACATATCCATTTTATGATCCTTATTTCATGGGGGTTTTGTTTCAAAAGTTAGCCAATCTGTAAAAATGTTTTGTCTCAATTTGTCTTCTTTGAGACTCATGTTCAGTTATGCGCCTAAACTCTTTTTTGAGGGGTATATACTAACACATTACATGTTATTTAATGAATATAATTATATTAATGATAATTTATGATTAATGTAATTTTCTTTTCTTTAATATAGTGTATGATTCAAAGTTCCCAAATGATAAGAGTTTATTAAAACAATCTCATTGATTTTTGAGTTTATTTATGATTATCATTCAATTAATAAAATATCATAATCCATCTCTCAAGAAAACACATGAGTTTTATTATCCTATGTTTATTCAATATGTCCTCATTTATTAGTAAAATTTTACATTCTTTGGTATATAAGATGATGTTTTTATGTAAAATTTGACCATCTCTCTCTTCGATTGAAAATCTATTGTATTCAAATACCATGTTTTCAAAAATGCTTTAAAAATATTTTTGATGACCTTTTTCAACAGAAACTATTTTTAAAAATATTTTATTTTATTAAATGTTTAATGTAAATTTTTTCTAAACTATTTTCAAATAGAACGTTTTTCAAAATGTTTTATTTTTAAACATTATTTTTCAATACCAAAATGATATTTTTCTCAAGAAATTTTTTTAAAAGATCTTTTAAAATTATCCCATGTATAATATAACATCCAGTGGTGTTACTCGTTCCTTTATAGATAAATTATTCAATGTTTCAATTCATATTATTTCCCTTAATGGATTATGTTTTTATGGAATGATGTTGATAAAAACCCATTTCTCTTTCATGGTTTATATTCTTTTTAAACCTGATTCTTTTCATTGGTTATGTTTATGATGAAATTATTTTGTAACAATTAATTTTTCAAAGGTTATAAAACGATTTCATATTTATAATACACATTTAATTTCATGGGTTATGATATAATTATTTATCATCTTATGGCACATGTGTGTATGATTTCATTATGTGATTGGTGGGACCTATAGAGCCCTCTAATTCATTGGGTAAAGATTTATATCTTATGATATAGACTAAGATGGTCTTTGGAATGAACCTTGACTACTAATTTGGACATATAAATGAACAAAGACTAATAAGATGGCATGATTATTGAACTCATGCAACTAATATGGCCATGACAGTGAACCATGACTACCAAGATGGTATAGGGAGTGAACCCATACTACCAAGATGGTATTTGATGGGAATTTTTGGCTACTATGTAAATCATATTATATGCTTATGCGACTTCCACAATTCCATGGTTTATTCTTATACTATGATTGCGTGGATTATTTTCGTTATTTTTTAATGTGTCATATTTTATGAACTGTCATGCTTTATTCCATGATTCATGTATATGATCTTTTATATGTAGTGTATAACCTTATATTTTCATGATCTTGTTCTCATACCATTATTCAAATGATTATGCATACATATCTACCTTTTTCACCATTAATGAGAATTTGATATCACCGATTTTTATGTTTTATATACTTTTTTAGGAAGATATGTATTATATTTTATTATTCTGGGAACGGTTTTAGTTAAGAAGAACCTTGTGGGAGAATATTTAGATCACTTATTTATCAGTTTTTATGTTTTCATGTTTCCAAATACACTAAAATAGTATGGTTCATGGGTGTTTGTTATTATAATGTATTAAGTATTCTAGAAATTTTATGTAATGTTATTGATTGAACAGAGATTGTAACTATAGGTTGTGAGTTATGACTGATCATATTTAGATTCCCCATTTTTTTAATATGGTGTACTGAGGGAGCATAAGATTTGGTGGAGGATGATATGACTTTGGGGCATTTTTAGTGTGTTAAACACAACAGAATTAGTTTGAAAAGTGAGGCTCATGTGAGCATGATTTTTTTATTCAATTTATTTTCATGTAAGTGTGTGACTATTGGAATCGTTGATTCCATGTCCTATACCAGTAAAAAATATGTGAGTGCGATCTTTCTGCATTACTCTACCTTAGGAAGAGTAGAATTAGAGTTGGAAAGAATTTTGGGAAGTTTCTTTGTGTGTTAGGGAAGGATAACATGGGTTATTCATAGTTTCAGCTGGTTCATGTATTGGTGAAATAGTACATTTTTATGCCCATTGAAAATGGTTCATGTTTTTAGTAAAACCCAATAGTGATGTGCTAGTAATGAAGTAGTGGTTAATCCTAGGGTAACTCTTTAGGTGAGGTTACTGGTGTGTACATTGGGGTGCACTATGTAATTATATATTGAGGTGTTTTGTGAATGTGAGACATTTCATGTTAGGGAAAGGTGCCATTATAAATTGATCAACATACCATGGTACAATATATTAGGGATTGTTCTATGACAATGGTTTTCCAGGAATGTGGAAAGTGTCTTGGATGGAATTATATACATTGGTGTTAGGTATTATTTTAGGATTGTAATCATGGGATGGTATAAGGGAATCCTAGTTTTGGGGAGTGCACTGGTGTATTTTTGGATGATGTGACCCACATATTTTGATTAATGTTTTACGACTGTCATGAATGATTTTCTAGTGGATCATGAATGGGTAGTGGTTGTTGTTGTGATTTGGTGTTGGGGTAGGACTAGAATGGCCACATATACTCATTGAATGTGTTTATGGACGAATTATGGTATATGGGGTTCATTTATCGAATTTATGAGTGACAATAATGATACTCCAATGGCTTAGAGTATCTTATCAATCATGGGTGAGTGACACTCATTCTGGAAGTGTCGTAGTTGGATTGTCGAGGCGGGATCAGAATTTTGGCATGTGGAAACAAACAAGTAAGTATAATTCTTCAGAATATATCATCTAAAAAGTTCAAGTGAGGTGTTTAATAGAGTCGGTGTATTTTAATTAGGAACAAATCAATTTTGGTATGATCCAATTGTGTGTTGGATTACAGGTGTGCTGATGGTTGGGGTCTGATCATAGTGAATTTTGTAATCCAACAATGGAATTGCATTAGGATTCAGGTTCAAACATTAATGTTATTTGTTAATAAATGTTACAATACCTTTATTTTTATGTAATCATGATTGTTGTGTAATATCGAGAGTGGCTCAAATTTGGGGTAAAAGTTGGCTAGAGATATAACATGGGTTTTCTTATAGTTTGTACATAGTGAGGTTGAAACCATATCATGAATTTTTTATTAGGCATGATGTGTTTAGTATTAATATCATATAGTTTATTTTATGAGGGATAATGGTATATCAAATATCATTTTTTTGAGTTGTGTAGACGATTTATGTTAGGAATTTTATAATCAATCATAATGAGTGGTCAGTTTTTAAAGAATGATGAAAGTATGGAAAAGTGGTTAAGAGGTATCTAAGAATTATCATTTTAGATAAGTACTGTGGTAGAGAATTTATAATGTCCCATATCTTTATTGGTTGGAAATTTTTAATGGAATATGAATTTTACCATTGTTGGAAAAATCATATTCAGAAATAGTGTTTGGGATAGAAATCTAGATTTTCAAGAAACCTAAAATAAATAGATGGGAAAGGGTTTGAAGATTGGGTGGTATTTGAGATCTCAAGAGGTTGGAGGATGAGGTCCAATTGTTTCCAAGGCCACTTCAATAGCACCATATACCTGGTCACACTCCACTATCTAGTCATTATGGGGGTAGTATCTGGGTAACCCTTATAGACCCATTAGAAATCTTGTTGACCAGGACAAGCAATCTAGTGGTTCCACTTGCTATCTAGTGATGTTTTTTCTATAAATTTATTTACTTTTGCAATTTCATATTTTTTATGTTTCGTGAATTAGTATTTATCTTGTAAATGGTATTAATAATGTAAATTTCATGGATGAATTCCCAACAACATGCCTAACATTCAAACCTGTTTTCCATGGAATGGATTCGGGTTCTTATAATGAAAACTCAGTGTATAGTATTCAATACAATTTTTATAGAACCTCCCTTCACTACCCTCTTAATACAATTGTTTTTTGATATCTATTTTTTGGTTATTTTAATAGAGTATGATGAAATCATCTGACCTAAATAGGGTTCTCATTCTACTTGAATAGAGGTCATCCCGATATGTTATATTGCATGCTATCAGAAGCAGTTTCATTTTATCAATGTTTCTTAAACATTTTATTTGATAAATTAAATTAAATTAAATTAAATTACTAATATAATATGTGTCAGATAATAGTTATTTCAACAATAATGGTTTCATGGGTGTGTAATGGACCTCTCATAGGTGGGTTTTTAGGGTTTTTAACCATGGTGGTTCTCAATGAGTTTTTTTTTGTGATTCTGTCATATTGGATTAAATAAAATGATAAATTAAAACTACATATAATTAATTATTTATGAAATTTATTATATGTAAGATTCTTCATTGCTTAGACATTTTTTATTTGTGTAGGATGATATTGGTCAAGGCATGTGTGGGCTTAGCAAGTTCTGGGACGAGGCTCATTAGACATTAACATGTGGTTAATTAATTGTTTCATAAAGGTGGAACCTATAATAAAAATTCACATGTTTATCTCTAATTGTGTTTTCATGAATGATATGTTCATGGGTTTCATGAATATGATTTAGGGATGAAGAGTTTTATTACTATAAGATGAAGTTTGGAAGTAAGCCCCACACACTTGATCTAAGTCATATAAATAACATAGGATAATTGTGATCACCCATCGACTATGTTACTAATGGATGAGAGTAATATATGAGTTGATGCAGGGACTTCAAATGGTATTATGTTATGAGAGGAGATATAATATGGCCAAGGATGATATCCTATGTCTAGGGGGATGGAATGAGCATCCTGGAGCCTAGTGGAAAAGGATAGAGATATATTTTTTTTATGTGTGATGAGGTACTTCTCTAAGTTTGTAGCTGGGTATTTGTGTGTTGATGGAGTGAGTGGAGTATTATGAGACTTTTTAAAAATATTTCAATGTTTTGGATTGGTTTTTCAACCTCACCTATGAGGTAAGAATCTTGTAATATTCTATGTTGTGGTATTATCCATATCTTTTAGGACCAGGAGTGATGATATATTCAATGTGGGTTGACCAACCATCCAGGTATTTGTATGCATAAGCCTTCAAAAATAAATTTCATTAATAAGTCAGGGTATGGACTGATATCAATGATAAGATATTTATTTGGGTATGGTGGTTCCAAGGACTACTTTTTAAGATGAGTTGAGGCGAGTTCGAATGTGGGGTTAGATCATGAGTGACTAGGGAACTGGGGTTAGATCTGGAGATGGGTGATGGGAAGAAAATAATGTGATAAGATTGAGGGACACTTTCTTGATGTAAATTGTTTCTAGACTCTTGAGTTGACCTAAATAGATTCTTTAATGCTGGGTGGGGTACTGATTGACCTCCCAAGTGTATTTGGGGATGGTTTGATGTGCTATAGACCTTTCCTTATAGTCTTAGGTCAGTGGGTGAAAATTCAATGTTCATATCAATATTAGGTTATGAACTATGCCATGAACATCATGGATCAGTAAAATGGCCTTACCATAGTCTATGAGAATGGATTTTTTTGATGGACCTCTCATGTGACTGTGGGGAGTGTTAGGTTGGTGTCAATGCCCCGAGGCTCATATATTGGGTCAAATATGTTTACAGAAGTGGATTGGGTCAATGTTCATGTGTTGGTTCTTTCCATTATTAGTCTTGTATTAAGGACCACCATTGGGGTTGTGTTATGTCATGATGGCTGACCAATGGACCTTTGTATTGTGATGAGGGATGTATTGAGGGTTTTGGATATATGAACATGCCCAATGTATCTAGGTATTTGTTCAAGGATTTGGATCCAACCTTCCATGATTATTTGGGTATGGGCTCGACATCAATAAGTAGGATTGATGTGGTGGGTGGATTCCAGCATAGTGTTGAAGCACATATGGTCTGGTTCATGGTTGGTTGGTTACAAATCAATAAACTAACATTTCTATATATCTTTCTAGGTGTCATGGAGGCCAGGTTAATTCCTGATGACTCAACAAGAATGTTTAAATTAAATATTATACTCATTACTAAATGTACATATAAATATGTATACTAGGGGTTCATGATGAATCCCTACTGAGTATTATGCATACACCCTGCATGGGTGTCTTAGTGCATGTACAATTATTTTTTCTACATTTGAGGTTAGATCAAAAAACATTCATTGGATCAAGATGAGGTACCTTGACGGTATCGAGATATTGAAATGTTTTTTGAGGATAAGAGTTGTCCTAGGATTTCTGAGTTTCATTTTTTATTTTGGATGAGCCCATTAGGCACTTACTTTTTTGTTTTTAAGAGTGAAACATGAATTTTATTTATTGTGTTTCTTTATTGTCATAAACTAATATGATGTGAATTTATCTTGGTTAAATTAACTATGTTTTTATTATGTTTTTATGGAATAGTGTCCCCATTGTTTGGATTAGGACCTCACTACTAATTGGTAGCCTTTGGCGTATGGGGAGGCATAGTTGATGTAATGATATGATTTAGCTTATATGGGTTCTAGGACTGGGGTGTAACAATAAGATTTTGATATCATGTGTAGGAGATAAATATAATATTTAAAATAACATGAACCAATAGTTGTTTCCTATATAATCAAAAGATATATAATCTTGAATGAACATTGGTATACCAAAAAATAAGAATATGATATAATAATCATTTTACATGGAGTATGATAAACGTAATATAAAATGGAAGTATTTGAATAATCATTTTTAATTGTAATAGTACAGTTTTAAACAAGGAAATTAACAATTAGGATCCCACGCATTCTTTTTGAGGCAAGATTACCACAATTTCATTCTTTCATTGTCTTTTTGATTATAACATATTTAAATTTCACGCAGGAAAACTCTTTATGTCCATATGTAAAGATATATTTTTTATGATAATTTATCAAATTACACAAAAAAAAATTTCATGATGAACATAATAGTTTAGTTCCTTTGGAAACAAGGAACATAATCATCTAATATGGTGAATGATCTTCTATATTTCCCATAAAGAGTTTCCCATTTAGTACTCTTTAGAGAGATACCATACATAAAACCATTATTCATATCTAGGGGAAAGGACCCATAAGAAATTGCCAGTTCATGTTCTCCATAATGGTAAAAACAAGTAATATCAATCTATGACCATGTGGAATCATAAGATAAGTATATTGGTACATGATGATGATCATAACTTACAATATTCAAACCAAACCTATCATAGACCATAAAACGAAGTCATGTCATAAGGATTAGAAGTTTATTAGACATGAATCCTCAGATAATTAGTGAACATATTCTAGGAGATAATAACTATGTAATATGACAGAGTTTTGTGGGATACAGATATATATATAAAATATTATATCATGGATACCCACTAAGACATTCATAACATGTTAGGCTTGCTCTAACCACCAATGTACCTTCTTTGGGGTTGGGATAACCACTAGTGTACACTTTTTTGGTAGACACACCTCATGAGAGGGAACCACCATAATCTTAAATGGAATTCTATTTCTTATTGTGGAATGGGTTCACTCCCAAACCATCATATTAGTCACAGTTTATTCCCAAGACCATCATAGTGGATATGTACCTTACTGAACCGAGTTCACACCCCATTCCAGTCCAATATATATTATGAGAGATAAATCAATACCCAATGAATTGTAGAGAGATACAAGCACCAACTATATTTGGATATAGCATAACTATCATCACATAATGAAAATAATAATAAAACTCTTACGACCATACAACATTCATCATACAATAACCCATGAAAGGAACTAGGTTTTATACACATTTCATCATATCATAAAATATGGAAAGGTGAAAAGATTCATAATTTTTTCATATTTTAATAATATGATAAACCTTTAAAAAAAGTGGGTTTAATAATAATTCAATCATGGTATATTTGGTGGAAGAGAATCATATCTAATAAATATTAATGACTTGACTCTTTGACCAAGGTATGAATTGTTTGTTTTTATTATTTGATTACATTAATAGTTATTATTTGATTACATAAATAGTTTTAATGAAGTCTCTTAATCAATATGAGGAGGTCATGGTAGCATACATGAATCTTCCAAACTCTAGATATCCTAAAAGGGGAATGTAGGCTCATACACATAGTTTTTATATATCCGTACAACCTAAGCACACGACTTTGTAGCTGCTACAATGGGGGTCTAGAGCCTATCTTCACTGTCTACGCACGGTTAGAGAAACCATGTGTAGAGGTTATGCAGTGTTCCCAGTGAGAAAGTGACCTACGTGTGATTTGAACATGGTTTGGAAAATCATGCGCAATAACGGTGAGAGCCTGTTTTTGAGAAAAATAAACATTTTCTCCTCTCCCATATTATGTTCTATTTTCTATTTTTCTTATCCACCAGCAGATAGAACCCACAAGTCACATCCTCCTTGAGTTCTGTGATCCCTCTTCCACCAATCTTTGATATCTTATCTAGCCAGTGACTGATTCTTTATTCGAGAGAAGTATCAGATATGACAATGTTTGGCTAATCCCACATGATCCTACTTCCATACTAAATTTCACCATGTGTTGTGCTATTTAAATGCAGGGTCATTCACCCTTTTTTATGGTGTTGGAAAGAAACATAGATATAATACAACATTATATGAATCATAGGTTGAAAATCATTGAGGATTTATCTATGGAACTAAGGTAGGAATTCATGTATTTGTCCATAATATTTTTGGCCATTTTGTTTTTAATCTCGTTATTCCATGAGTCGGCCTTTTCCAATCTCCCATCTTGTGTTGTTTACTTCATGTATGATTGACCCTAGTGTAATGGTATTGGTTAATTGACTCATGTTTAGGGATTTAGTAATCACCCATTCTTTTTATGGACTCCCAAGTTGTGTTCCAACCATATAAGTCATTTTAGGAATTTTTTTCCAAATTTTCAAATATGGTTGATGCAATAGACTTTGTTTCAAATTGAAATAACCTTCGTTCCATGTGTATTTTGAAAAAAAAAATTTACCCCATTGTTTTTTGGAAATTCTCATTTGAACCTATTAATATTTGAAATTTCCTTTTTCATTGCCTTGTGGCCCTTTGAATTGGGTTTCCTTACTATGAAAATTGGAGGGTATACCTTATAGGTTGGCAAGGATGAGATAGACTAGACTTAATAAAATTAAATTCTTTAAATGGAATAGTGTCAAGGATTGGCATCACTATTCCTTGTCTAGGGCATACTATAAATGCATTACTTAATTTGTTTTATTGTTAAATTTGAAATGAGGTAAGATGGTCTTCCATATATTTTATTTTGTAAATACTTATGTCATTGATGTTCTTGTGAGTTTATGTGAATGTGTGGATGAGAGGAATTCATACCCCATGAAACTTATGAGATTTATGGGTGGGAGGAATGCTTAACCCACACCATTGATAATACCTTTTATATGTTGGGGATGAAATTTTTACCTCGTGATAGTTATAATCTCCGTTTGATTGGGAGGTGTTCTAACCCCATGACAATATCTTCTATTGGTGGGAGGAATTCATACACCACACCAGCTACTATATACATGTATGGATGAGAGGCATTCATACCTCTTGCTAGTGACAACACACACACACACACAGATATATATATCTAGTTATTTGATTAGACATACCATCATTTAGTTGAAGCAGGTAGACACTGATTGAAGATTGTTTTTTTATAATTATGCAAACACTTTTTAGGAAAAAGTGAAGAACCATACATGACTTCACCATTTCACCACATCACGACTTCACCACTTCCTTACATTCCCACTTGATGTAGGTAGACATACCTGGTGTTCATTAGGAACCTCAAATAGAGGTTTATTGTTTATTTTGTATTGGTTTACTACCCGGATGTTAGCTTCCCACTTTTTAACTTTGATGGACACTTGGATCACATGTAGACACCATTGGTTGTGGCCTACTATGATTTACCCCACACCCTACTCAGGCCTCCTCAGCCACCTAAGAAGACTACTTTTCTACTTGTATGGATACATGAAACTCTTCTCTTCTAGTAGTTGATTTCTTAAATTTATTTGGAGTTTAAGAGAAGAGGACTGGGCCTAGGCTCGAGATTATATAGATTAGCTTTTGGTTTATTTTACTTTTGTACCTTATATTTGTATAGATTCTTCTTGTTTACCATTTCCATTTTGTAATTGCATTCCATGCATGCATATCTGTATCAGACAATTTCTATGAGGTATTTTGTTATATTATTCAGTATTCCTCTATTTACATTATTTTTCAGTATGTTTATGTCTCCACTATTGTAAGTTGTTGTTAAATCTACCGTATACTCTAAAATGGGGGTATAGTGTCCCCACTAATTTACCTTCACCCCCCACTACTATTTGACATCCCCTGGCTTAAGGGGAGAGGTGCTAGGGGTCATGTCCCCAACCGAGATCGGAGCATGGGTAACATGAAAGCCATGTTTGGGATGTAAGAAATTGGTATTAAAGGGTTTTCTTTTTTTTATTTACTAGTTGGTGAAAATATATTAGAGATTAGGAACACTTGGGACTTGGTCACAATCCATGCATGGGCATCATGAACCAATGTGTGGGGTAAGGACCATGTTTCTTTAATTATTGATGTTATTGATTCTTCTATTACTATTGATATCATTTCACAATTCGGTGCTTCTCATTTATTGTTATTTTATTGATATTTTTGATATGGGAATTGTGATTTCTTTCCAAACCGGTGAAATGAGGGTTATTTGCTAGAACATGCATCACGATAGGCACCATACAATTAGGCCATGCATTTTCCCAAGCCACATTTTAATTTTCATATAGAATTCCCTGTTTCATATTGTTGTTCCTTTTTACATATATACAATTGTGATGACACCATTCTATAGGATCTGGAACATTTTGCAGTGTGAGTTCAGTGGGTCCACTCTCATATTCATAAGTCGTATGGGACCTTATAGATAAAAAATGGTGTTTTAGGTAGATTAGACATTTGAGGAATGATATAATCACACGATAAACACAATTTTAATTAAAATGGCATCTAAGTGAGTGTCATTAATTGACTCATAAGGTGTATGGGCCCTTACGGGCATACAAATGACATGTCATTGGATTTATCTGGTTGAAATGAATTATAACAGTAGAAAAATAATTTTCACTAGCCTAACATAGTAATTTGACCTAATCTCAACTATAGTAGTGGGTAGTTGGGTTTTTACATTCTTACCATCGTTCCTAACATTTAGTTGTTTCTTTTGAATCGGGAAAAGATGCACGTTTGTTCTTATAAGAGGGATGTAGTACCTATCAACAATTCTTAAATAAAATCCTATAATCTTTTTAAATCCATTATAATATGTTTTTTGGAATTGTAGCATTATGACTCCACAAAATCCTTGAGTTGTGCACCATTAAATTGGTGATGATCATGTTCCTTAGGTGTCGGGCCTTGAGCCACCAATTGTTCTTATTGTTGATCCACTTGTGTCTCATATTCCTATAACTATGTTGGCTTCTGATTCCCAGTTTTGAGAGGGTTTATTGCGTATGATGAAGAAGATGCAAGGTAGAGTTCAACCTTCCCTAAGCATGGCAGATTTGACTTGTGAGATTTAGTATTAGCATCATCTTACTTTCTCGAGGGAGGGGTCCACTTAATATGGAGTCGCTGATCAAGTACATTCTATCTTTAATTGAGAAACTAGATATCCCTCTAGAGATGAGGGTCAAACTATCTACTTAAATGATACATGGATTAGCCAAGAGGTGGTGGGATTTCAACAAATAGGTAGTCCAGCATAGAGAGATGTTTTGCATTGACTTCTAGAGTATCTTTTATGACTAATTATTTACCCACACTCTAACAACTAACAGAACTCCATATTTCATAAATCTACAGTAGGGGACCATGTTAGTAATGGATTACATGACCCTTTTCACTAAGAATCAATTTTTTTCTCTTTCTCTAGCTGCTGATGAGTTTGTGGCTTCTAGGATATTCAAGGAAGTGTTATGTTACACCAGCTGATCGCAAGCCAATGTTATCGGACTGATAACTATTTTAGAAATCATCAACCATGCCCTAATTATAGAGTGTAATATGAGATATTCTTAGGGTGAAAGAAAGGGAAGTTCGACACATAAGGATTCCATTGGATCATCTATTGGGTGAAATCGAAATTTCAGAGAGTCTCGCAGGAGTAGCAGTTGTCTGGATCCATTCACGGGTGGTTCTCCTACCTATCGCCAGGGTGGAGAACCAGGACATTTAAATAGATAGTGGATATGGAATCTAGTGTAGTGTATACTCTATAGAAGGATAGGTCATCTCCATCATCTATATAGAACATTCCCTCCATTGCCTAGTGATTAGGGATCTGCTCCTACTCCCTGGTCAGGAATGGGGTCAAGAAGATCATGACAGACAAACAACTAGAATACCTCCAGTCAATCAGGACATTTTGGTGGTTGAGGCAGATACAACCAGAATTATGAATCTTAGAGATAGTATAGTGGTCCTACATAGGGAAATCTGGTAGTGACTTAGTGTCATGGTACACGACAGTTACATGCAGTCCAGCCGACGCCCTTAGAGTAGTGTGCCAGACCATCCACTACATTAGGTAGTAATATAGTATCCTTAACACTTGTGTCTGCTTTTATTGATATAGGAACATCTCACTCACTCATATATAATGTAATCACCAGGATAATGGGTGTCAAAGTTGAGTACTATCATGGTGTTATGGTGATAGATACCCCCTTAAATATCTGTTAAGAAGTCGTTCACCACTATAAGAGTTTCCCCCTTGAGATAGGTAGTTACCATGTCAAATAAAACCTATATGAACATGAATTGACGAGATTCTGGGTAATCATTAGGATGAACTGGTTAGTTCCCTACAGATCCTACATTGAGTGCTATCAAAGGGGGTGAAGTTTATGTCACCAAAGGATGTTATGTACCTACATAAGGGTGAACGAGATAATGGTGAGGCATGAGCAGGAATTGAGTAGAAGAGGTTGGGTAGTGTTACAACACAGGTTTGTAGTCATTACCATGACAACTAAATATTGAAACACATTGTTTTTACTCATATAGTGGGCTGTTTTAGAGAGTTTGTTTTCCTAACAACTTCTCTGGTCCACCTCTAGTGCGAGTGGTAGAGTTTACTATTGAAATTCTTCTAAGAGTAGAAATAGTGACCATTCTTCCTTATAGGATAGAACCAAAGGAGATTATATAGCTCAAGATTCAGTTAGAGGATATAGAGGTTAACGTTTTTATATTCTCCAACACATATATTTAGGGTTCAATTATACTATTTACCATAAAAGAGGAAGGTACCCTTAGGCTTTGTGTGGATTACCATTAGTTAAATTAGTTAACTATCAAGAATTGTTATCCATTGCCCAGAATAAAAGAACTATTTTATCAAAATAGATGAGAAAATGTGTTTTCAAAGACATATTTTGATTTCGGTCTATTATAATGTTCATTTCAAGACTTTAGACATACCTCTCACTACTTTTTGGAGTAGGTATGGTCGCTACGAATACCTGGTTATGACATTTGGACTCAGAAATGGACATGATGTCTTCATTTCTCTTATTAATTGGGTTTCCACCCATATATATATATATATATATATTCGTTTTTGGTCATCTTTATTAATGATATCCTTGTGTATTCTAATTCAAGAAATGACCATGTAACACCTCTTGAGATCATGATAAATAAATTGAGAGAAAATTATATCTCTGCTAAGCTCATAAAATTCCACTTCTGGATCAATAATGTACAATTCTTGGTTTATATCAAATCAGAGTCTTGATTTTCAGTTGATCGAGAGAAGGAGATGGCTATGGTTTCATATGTTAATCTAAAGAACATCTTTGGTTTTCGAAGTTTCATGGGTATTTCTGGATACTACAGACACTTCATTTAGGATTTCTCAAGCCTTGAAACAAAACAGATTTTCTTGAAAAATAAGGGAATGAAATTTTAATGGTTATAAACTTATAAAGTAGACTTTTAAGAGATAAAGGGAATAATTTCTTATGTACTGATATTGATTCATCCAGTGCCAATAAGGGCTTATATAGTCTATAATGAAGAATTAGGTGTCAGGCTTGGAGTTGTTCCAAAAGAGCATGAGAAAGTCATTGTGTATGAATCTCATCAATTGTGGCATCGTGAGAGGAATTACAAAATGAATTACCATGAGATCTTTTCTACTGTCCATGAATTACTCAATTAAATACACTATTTATTGTAAGATCAATTTTTGGTGTTCACAGAACACAAAATCCTCAAATAAATCTTCACTCATCAGGATCTAAATCATAGGAAGCATGGGTGGGTCAAGTACCTCCAATCATTTGATTTCAATCTTTCCTACACTCCTGGGAAAGGGAATTCAATAGCCGATGCTCCGAGCTAAAAGAAAAAGATAAAGGAACTTTAAGACTCCAGTGATGAATGGAAACTTAGAGCCTTATTCTTAAATATGCACTTTAAGGCTTAGGAGGACCATGGTTAGAATATTCTATCATCCTTAATGGCGACATCAACTCTTTTCGAATGAGTAAGAACATAAAAAATATCTAATACTGAAGACTGTGTCCTACGAAAAAGTTTCTCAGATGACGATATATTATCTTGTTGGAATATCGATGGGGATGATACTCTTTTGATCTATGGGAATATATGGTACCCTAAAGACATTTCAGAGGAGATGATGAGGTATTTCCACACCACGTTATGAGTGGTTCACCTGGATGTCCCGAAAATGTATCTAGATTTATGACATCAATATTGATGGCCTAGTATTAAACATGAGAAATATATTTTTATTACACAATGATCCACCTATCAGTAGGTGAAAGTGGAATATCAGCATCTAGTAAGACTTCTTTAGCCATTGCTAATTCCTCAATAGAAATGGGATGATGTTTCAATGGAATTCGTGACTAGTTTACCTAGATAACCTCATGGAAACAAAATAGTGTGGTTTGTTGTTAACAATATGATGAAGGTCGCAGACTTTATTCCAATGTGAGAGACCTTTTCTGTAGATTATTTGGAAAAATGTGGGTCAAAGTGGTGGTACATCTTCAGGGTGCACTTAATTCTATTGTTTCTAATAGAGATCATCATTTCACATCATGGTTTTGGAAGGGATTGGAAAATGAATTGGGTAAGTATGTACTTTTGAGCATGACATATCACCTGTATAATGATGGATAGATAGAGCGTATAATTTATGTGCATAAGGATATGCTCCATCCGTATGTTCTTTTCCTTGGGGGTTCCTGGGAGACACATATTTCTGTCATTGAGGTTTCTTATAATAATTGATTTCAGGATACTATAGAAAGAATCCATATGAATTCGTGTATGGTTAGCCTTGTTTCTCACCTCTATGTTTGTTGGAGGAAGGGGAAGCAGTAGTGCTTGGGCCTTATCTCATGTAGGAGACTTCAAAATAGGTCCAACTGATCAAGAATCACATGTTGATAGCTCAATCTAAAAAGAATTCATACACCAACAGATGTCAAAAACCTCTTGATTTCAAGGTCAGAGACTAGGTTTTCTTGAAACTATCCCCCCAGGATAGGGTATAGACATATTCAGAAGTAGGTTAAGCTATCACCATGATTTGTGAGGCCTTTCAAGGTTATAAAGTGGATCGAATCAGCAGCTTACTAGTTGGAACTTCCACAGATATAAATGTCTATGTATGATTTCATTCATTTATCTCATCTTTGAAAATATTTTCGAGACCCTTGTCACATCTACAAACCTGATAAGGTTGAGATGGATATGGATGCTTCTTTTAAGGAGTATCCAGTTTCTATAATTGATCAGAGTGTAAAGACAATCCATGGTAGGTTTGTTCTTCTTGTATGAGTTCTATGGCATCATGAACTAGTACAAGTTGATACATGGGAGTAGGAATATGATATAAGATATTAGTGGCTATAACGTTTTACTGATAGGACCTCTTTACCCTCAAAAGATGAATTCAGGGACGAGTTACTATAAGAAGGGGAGGTTGTAATGACCCGACTCTTTGAAAAAGGCACATATCATTATATTTGTTCATTTTTGATAACTTAAATGGTCTTAGTGAAGATTTATAATCAATATAAGTAGGCCATGAGAGCATCCATGGCACTTGCGGATCCCAGAGCTCCAAAATGGGGATTATAGACTAGGACACATAGTTTGTCTGCAACCATGTGACCTAGGCATATGACCGTGTAGCTACTGAAGAGGGGGTCTAGAGCATATATGAATGGTCTACACACTATTAGAAAAACCATAAGTATATGTCATGTAGTATCCCTAGTGAGGAAGTGATCTACACATAGTGTACTCATGGTTTGGCCAAACTATGCGTAGTAAATGTTCACACCCAGTTTTGAGGCAAAATAACCATTTTACCCTCTCCCCTCTTATATTCTTTTTTCTTTCTTTTTTCTATTTTTCAGGGGATAAAACCCATGCATATCCACCTTCATGAGTTCCAAAATTAATCTTCCTTCAATATTTGACAACTACTCTATCTGGTGACCGATTCTTTATTATAGATAAGCATCAAATAGGCCATGGTAATACTAAGACCGCATGATCCTCTTTCCTTATTAAATTTCTATGCATGGTTTGCTATTTTGATATAGGATCATTCAACCTATATTAAGGGAATTGTATGGAAAATCAGATCTACTCAAACCTACTCCACATTTGAGGTTGGTATTATGTGAGGTGTCATCTATGTCCATATGGTGGGTGGTCACATAGATTTCCATTTGAGTTTCGGTCATTTTGTATTTAATATTGTGGTACCATGAGCTAGAATTTTTCAATATCCAATGTTGTGTTGATTCATTCATGTCTTATTGAACGTTGTGTGATGATATAAGTTAATTGAATCATTATTAGGTTTTTTGTTATCACCCATTCTTTTTATGGACTCCCAAAGGGTGTTCCACCCATGTTGTCCATTTTATGCCAATTTTCCTAAAATGTAAAATTATGGTTCATGAATCTTAGATTGGATTAAAATTATAATAACAATTGTTAAAAGTGTATTTTGATCAACCCAAGACACCCCATGGGTGTTTGGACCTCTTAGGCTTGGAATATTTAATTTGACACTATGACTATTTGACATGACCTTTTTCCTTTGCTCCTGCCCCTATGAAATGGGTCCCCTTGTTTGGAAAATTGAAGGGTAAACCTTGTAGGTTTTCTAGGATGAGATATAGAAACATTAATAAAATGACATGACATAAATGGAATGGTTTCATGGCTTGGTATGTCCTTTCCTTATTTGGGGAATACTATAAATGCATTGCTTAATTGGTTTTCTAGTTAATTTTGAAATGATGTACGATGGTTTTACTTACATTATATATTGTAAATTCTTTTTTCATTCCTATTATTTTGAGCTGATGTTAATGTGTGGATGGGAGGAATTTATACCCAATTCCACTTATGAGGTTTATGGGTGGGATTCATTCTTACCCCACACCATTGATAACCACTTTTATATGTGGGCAGGGGGCATTCTTACACCATTCTAGTGATAAACTTTACATGGAAAAGAGGCATTATTACACCATTCCATTATCATCAATGGTTTGGAGGCATTCTTACCCAATTTCAGCTACCATATACATGTATGGATGTGATGAATAATTACATCATGTGAGTGATAACCTATATATATATGTCTAGTGATTTGATCAAACATCCCTAAATTTTGATAAAGCAGGTTCACCCGCTAGGTGTCCCATAGGAACATGAGTGGGTGGTTGATTATTTATTATACATTTAATTACTTTATTTTCTTTAGTTTCACATTGTTTTCTTATGATTTACAAAAAAATCACACATAAAAACTATTGGTGGTAGCCTACAGATATTTATCTCAAACCCTACTCAGTCCACCTTTAGTAACTAAGAAGACATTTTTTCTTCCAGGTATGGATAGGGGTAAACTACACTATTATGGATATTTATTTCTTAATATTATCTAAATTTTAGTAGAAAATGATTGAGCCTAATCTTGGGATTCTATGGAGATGCTTTTGGGTTTTTGTTTACTATTGTACGTTGTTTTTGTATGCCTTCTACTTATTTCCTAGTTCTATATTATACATGCATGGAATGCATGCATATATGAATCAGAAACTTCCTTTGAGGACATTGGTTATATTATACAGTCTTCTACTATTTTATTTACCTGTCTGTATGTTTATTTTCCCACTATTGTATGTTGTTGTTACATCCACTAAAAGCTTTGACATGGGGGTATAGTCTCCCCGCTGATTCACTATCACACCCCTGCTGCTAGTTGACAACCCTTGTCTTAAGGGGAGATGTGCTAGGGGTTATGTAGCCAACCTGGCTCAGAGCACAGGTTACATTGAAGCTAGTTCTACGATGTCACATAACATAATGTCATACTAAATCATTTAGATAAAGAATAATAATGGAATCCTTGTTTTATATCCAAATAAAACCATATATAACCTGAACATATGTCATATTATATAAAAGATGATTTCGAAATATCATTCAAAACATTTCCTGAAGAAAGTAACATTCCCAAATAGATAATATTTTTTAAAAACATAAAACATTTTTTAAGTCATTTTCTTTTGAAATCATTTAATGAAATATTATAATTTTCCAATATTAAGGAAAAAATATTTTTTGACAATATATTCTATAGCATGTAATGGAATCTTGAAATCTTTGGTATTTCATGCTAGTGGAAAATTATATTCATGTACAACATATCAAAAAAAGATTCTTTTCACATTTTCGGTAAAGACAAGTTGGAGTTTTTTTGGAAATTGACACAAATATTACAATCATCTATTTTTTTCAAAAAATTAAAACTTGTGTTAAATTCCTTAAAAAATATATTATAATAATAAATCATTTTTTGAATCATTTTAAAAAAACATTAGATTTTAAGAAAAAGGAATTTCAACCAAAAGGAGGGTTTTTTTCTAAAGTAGGTTCTTTTTAAATTTTTGTACATTGAGAGTATAAAATGAATGGTAAATAAGAATTATCCTGGAATAACAAATGGATAAAAAAAATACATAGTTTTTGGTGTATATATATATATATAGATATCATAGCTATTAATTATTTTAAGCATAATCATAAGGAATCCTAATAAATTATGAGACTAATACATAATACTATTACCAATTTGGAAACCATGAATTGTATGTGTCAAGAGATAATAACATCAAAATAAAAATTAATTATCATAAAATGAGATATATTCATGATATATGATGTAATAAAGAAATATATAAAACCCAAAAAATAAATGAGTGGTGGATATCATATACATCTATGAGAAATAAATGAGAGACTATAAATCTCATTACCTTAAGTCTTGAATTCCATCGCACTCATTCGAACCTCCTTTATAATAAATATATGTTTTGTAAAAATTTATTACAGAACCATAAAATATATATATATATATATCATAGAATAAATAATTTAATAATGTCTTTTATTGTCTTTTTATTATCAAATATATGATAAATTCATGTTTCAGGTAATAACCGACTTGTTTTTGGTATATGACGTGATTTCATACTTTTGGACCAATTAATTTGATCATGGTTACATAAATTCTAGAATATTAATCAGGAAATAGTTATCATATTTATAGGTAAAATACACATTTAATATTAAGAATTAATGATGGTTTTTTTAAATGAAGTACATTACAACCATGGTGACGATTCTCCATATGTACGCATGAGTATCATTTCCAATTTTCAATGCTCGTTATGGAATAGAGGTATTTACTATATTTTCTTTATAGAATAACCATTATATCATAAAAAATATTATTTATTGAAATATAGTTATATGTATCATTCATGATATGTTTTTAATAAAAGTGTGTCGCATCACTTGGTCAAGGCATTAGTCCACCAGCACACAAATGACGTAACAGTCATTCATTGAGTGAAAATGAAATAATTAAAATTCTATAAATTATCCTTTATGAATGATATATTGTTCATTAATATCATAATTATTTCATGTATATCACATATAATCATTAACATTACCATAATCACCTACCATGTAAAGTGTAAATGAGTCACATTACTTCACGAGGCTATATTTCATCATACACAAGAGCTACATTATTGTATTCCCAAAAAATATAAATCATAATTTTATGAGTAATATAAAATATTTTTAATCATAAAATATCATAAAATTTATATGTAAACAATAAATCCATCATTATGGGCCACTATTATAGGTGGTAATGGAAAAACTAAGGACATCAGTTCTAGAGGAGGTAGTCCTCCACGCACATGAATGATGATTTCATAACCTATTTGAAAGAAGTGGAGATGGTTTTATGTCATTAACATAACATAAAAATATCTTTATATTAAATATAAATATTATACTATATCAACATGTTAAAATAATAATTAAATAAGGTAGAGGAAGAAATAAAATATAATTGATCATTGAATAACATTACCTCTTCTTTTGGTAAACAACATATGGTTACACCATAATCCTTTTCATGTAATATTTCT
Organism: Viscum album; assembly: GCA_963277665.1. NCBI lineage: Eukaryota > Viridiplantae > Streptophyta > Magnoliopsida > Santalales > Viscaceae > Viscum > Viscum album. Next base: position 1,283,209,114 of record OY728156.1, read on the forward strand.
AACAAAAATAAGGCTTATTAATATGAAAGGAATGAATTTGGTAAGTTATTTTTGATTTCTATGGATGATCCAAATTGTAATGAAGGTGTGACGAGAATAAGAGAATGGATGGATTTTTATAAGTGGGGGAGAGGATACACTCGGTATTTTTTAAAAGAAATATGTTCTCCCAGGCTTTGTTTGTGTAAGAAGGGTAAAAATGGAAAATTATAGAACCTACTAAGTATACTATTCTAAATATGTCCTTAAAATAGTTTTTAGACAAGTTTATATGTCATTTAAACCCTTATTTATTATGATTGTTTAATGATAAAATCATTTTTACCTTACCTGTAGTATTTAATTTGTATTATTCTAAATTATTATTTTTATAAAAAATAAGTTTAAAATAACTATAAATTATAAATTATTAATTTTTACAATACTAAATCAATTCTCATAAGAAGAAAATTTTAATTACAAAATAATATCAGAAACACGATTAAAATGTAGGTTTTAAAAAGAAAATATTCAAATGATTGAAATGATTTTATATAAAAATTCAATATGAAAATTATTGAAAATTACAAAATTGGATTAGTTTCTGAAAAATTAATTGTATACAATTTTAAAATAAAATTTAACTATATAAAAAAATTACATGAAAAGGCAGTCTTTAATAAAAATTCACACTTTTTCACTATTAATCAAAAAATTAATCTTTTTTGAAAAAAACAAAAAATTCACCCTAAGATAATTTTCAGAAAATTATTTAAAAAAATTAATTTTTTTATCAAAATATTTTTATAAAAGTGTTAAAAATGAATTTTTAAATATGTGGGAAAAATGAAACAGAAATGTTTTTTATTACAGATGTTTTTTAAGCATAACGTTAGATTTATTTATATTTATTCTCTATAAAAAGCATAAGATTATTACTAAAAATTTAATTAAATATATAATGTATAAATTTCATTAAAAAATTTTACCAAAATTTTCTCCCCAATTTATTGAGTTAAAAATTATTTCTGTACAAAAAAAAATAGTTTAAAAAAATGAATTTTCAAATTTTCAAATGGTTATTTTATAATATATTTGTCACTAAAGAAATAATAGTATATAAATTGTTAAAACATATTTTCATAATTTTGTAAATATTATCCATACCCTCCTTCCTAATGTCTAAGTGATTACTATCATTTTAAATAATAAAATATTAATCAGATATCATGTTTCTTTTAAACAAAGCGTTGCGTATAACCCATACTAAACAAGGTGTCACATGTAATGCATGAAAAAATTAGTGTTTCATGTAATTCAAGAAAATATATGTTTTGAGTGTAATTAAATTACAAATATTAAATTTAATTGAAAAAATAGTTCAGAAAATCTTGGGGTGGTACATTCTACCCCCATAAAATATATTTCACCATCATAATTCTTCATTGTCGTAAAGTGTTTAACATTAGAAAATTATTTTATAAAAACAAATATTTTAGTGTGGGTTGATAAAAATAATCAAGAAAATTAAAAATATATTTGCATAATTCATCTGGATCAACACATTCTTGGTTTTAAAATGGGATAACATAGGTTGTAAGTGAAAACATGGACATATTAGAAAAAACCAACACTCAAATACTGATGGAGAGTGATACAGAACATTGATAACAATAAAATGGGTGTTCCAAAGAATGTTAATGACATGAAATATATAAATTAACAGGTGTGAAAATTTACATTTAATTATTAAAAAATGATGATAACATGAAAAAAAATTAGTTAATGAACATTTTTTGAACTTTGATGTATTTTATTTAGAAGATATGCTTACTTTATTTTATTCCATTTCAGATGGAAATTCTCTCCCTGTGGTTATGAATTGATGAATTTACACTTCATTTCATAGTATAAGATATTATGGATATATTTATGCCTGAATTACTAATGGATCATTTGATCAATAGAAACAATGATATTTCATTTCGTCTATCACAAAAAAATGGTTTGAATGGGATACCAATAAGCATACATCTTCATATGGGGAAATAATATATTTAAATCTAAAACATCATTCAATGTTCAATATAAACAATTAACTAAATTATTAACCTTATAAACCTAACGAAAGATTGAAATCAAAAATCATTAGAATGAAGTGTATTAAATTTTCAAAATGAACTTATCATTAATCCATCTGACAATATGAAATAGATCTTAATTATCATACACAAAACATATGAATACATTCATCAATAACTCAATTAGAATTTAAATTATCATATAAATTTATTGAAAATATACATTTTTTATAATTCCTTATAAAAAATATTATTTTATAAATTTCATCAATCCATAATGACGAATTCTCTAACAATGATATCATAAACCACCTTGTAAACAAATCATTAATTAGTTCAATTGAACTCAGTATTATCCAATTAACTTAATCATATCTAACATCACATTATCCTAATATCATTATCTCATCATCTAGAGCATATTAATGGTTATCTTTCCTTTATTAAAATATCACCTTTTCATTAATTCACATTTACAGTCCATATATTCCATTTAACATATTCTTTTAATTCCATAATGAAAAAATCTGACTAAAAAATCCTAATATATTTTGTGATTCATAGAATATCGAATTTCAATTACAATGAATACTTAATTCATCCCACATCCTTCTCAAACCATTATCTAGGATTCATTATTTTACTCATTATCTAGAATTTGTTAAATCCCCAAACCATAATGATAATAAAGGATCACTCCTAAGACCATCATAGTTAACAAAGTCCCTTACAAAATGTAACATCCCGACCCCAGTTACCCAGAGTCGATGCATTATTACATAACATTGAATGATCATAAAATATCAAGTCTCGAAAGACCGATTAGTTTAGTAGCCTTGGAAACACTAGATACATTCATAAGTCTTACATTATATGATAAAGTGAAAAACTACAACAACATAGTCTCGATTGTACACACTCATATCCCCTCAGACTATCCCTACAGGTCAATCATAAAATACTTGTTCACATCCTGGGAAAAATAAAACATAGAAAGGGGTGATCTCAGATGCTCAGTAAGGATAAAAGTATAGTGGAAACTTTCATAAATAAGCATAATCATTTAAGGCAATGTATAACTAAAAAAAAGCCATTCAAACTTGAAATTCAGCATAATATGGAAAAAATAAAATGAAATAATTCCATTTACTTATCCACATAGATATTCTACTAGTCGAATAATCACATAAAATATCAATAACCACTTTCATAATAGTGGAATGTATAATGCCAGACCATCATAACTACATAGTCAAGGCCTTGTGCCAAGACTACAAATAAGATGTTGTCAAGGACTTATGCCAAGATACTATTTTGTCTCATGAGACCTACCGATGCATCGAGGAGCTATAGCAGGATCTACCTGTCACTTACTATGTCCAATGCATTTATTATATGAAAAGGTTTAAACATAACAAAAACATTCGTATTAAAACTAGCATATTAAATGTCAATACATTATCCATAAACCATGAATGGTATAAAAATATAACATTCATAGTCAAACATATCACAAAACCTTCAATATAATATGGATGATTTGTATCATAATAAATCAATTTCAAATAAGCTTAAAATCCATCAGAGGATGTTGACATAGATGAAACCAAAACTATTTGAGAGAAATATCTCATTTTTGAAATCATTTAAAAGTCACATAATTATAAAATAAAATATTTACTTTGAAAATATTTTTATAAACTTTTAAGGGAAGCTTCGACAATGTTACAATGGCGGAAAATAGATGTACCCTCCATATAAGTTAAAAAAGACATTCTTACCTTAATTTTGTCGAAAAGGTTATAAAGGACCTTGTTTGGAGAACGACGGAAAGATTAATTTATAAACATCTTATAAAAGTAAAACAAGGGTATAAATGACTTTAAGACATAGTCTATAAATTAGTAATAATATTTTGAAATATATTTTTAAGAAACATGGATGTGAATGGTAAAGAGGTCCCAGTAGATAATTACATATAAACAACCTCGGATAACGAAGAGATTGTGAAATTAACCCTTACCTTGTACTTTTCCTTGGTCGAGGGTAGGTTAAACACCTGGTAAGGGTGAAATAATTGTTATTAAATTATACAATAATCATATACATTAATATGATGTCATCTACGATCTTTTAACATTGTTTTGTTAATAATATCTTAGTATTATCGTCGTTTTGGGTGTTAACAGATTTGTTTTCCTTTATATTGTTTTTTATGTGAGTCATATTTCATATGGATGGGATGTATCATAATCATATCCATACTGATATCAAGTATTTAAACATTATTTTTCATCATCTAATGAAAATTAGTTTTGAATGGATACAATGGGGAAAGAATCTCATCGTGTTCGTGGAGACGGTAATCCGTACGTACGCACGAGCGACAATATCATTTTTTTGATATTAAAATAATATATAATTGAATGGTATATCATATATACAGAATAATTATCATTATATATATATTATTTAAATGAATTACACCTCATTATTATACCAATCCAAATAATAATATATTGAATAACAATTACACCACAACGTGGAGACGGTAAGCCGTATGTACGAACGTATGGTGACATGTTATTCAAAGGATAGATAGAATAATGAATTTGGTTGTACCATATTTATTATAACATCACAGTATATATAAGATATAGGAGTTATTATTTTATAATGGAAACAACAAATAAAAAGGAAGTGTAAGAAAAAAGGAACTTGAAAAAGGGTGGTGAAATTATTACCTCTTCTTCGGGTTCTTCTTTTTGATTTGATCAAAAGGGCTCTTTAAGTTTTTTTTTGAATAAATGAAGGCCTCTAGGATGAATTGAAGGAATTTGAGAGGATATTTGGGAAGGGTTTGGCTGATCCCAAATGTTTTTAAGGTGTGAATTAGAGATTAGGGGTGTTCCCTTTAATAAGAGGGGTGAGGGGAACCTTAGGAAAAGTTAGAAATATTATTTCATAATAAAATAATTTTCGGTTTATAATGTATAAAAAATGTATTTTTGAAGGATATGGTGGGGATGGGTCTAAAAACACTCAAACAATAGGTTTTATATAGGTTTGGGTCACTATATTAACTTTATCATTTAGATATAACTCTTAGTTAAATAGTTTGACATTTACCATGTCTCTTTGTATTTGTATATTATATGGTTAATAAACATAATATATACTTCCAATAGAACCAAAAGTGGTTCATTGATGATACAAATATTATTATATAAGTTCTTTGGCCGAACCGTAGATTTTTAGGAATAGAATATCAATTAATAATATAATATTTGTTTTAAAAACTCTTTTACGTCAATTTTGACACTATTTGGTATTTTGTTTTTTATAAATTCATAACAACTTTATTGCTTCAAAAAAATTCATCTAACCAACCCTAAGATGTCATATTAACCTATAGAATTAGTGTAATTCATAAAAAGTATCAAATTACATTTATTTGGATATTTATAATATCAATTATTTTAATATTTCATTAATGGGGTAATTACTGCATCACCATTGTGTCATAAATAAATTAAATTATTCATTGTTTAAAAATTTGAAATAAAATAAAATTATGTAGGAAATATTCTTATATTTATAATGAATATTTATAATCAAATTTATTTTATGTAATAATAATATTATTTTTTCCTTTAATTACCCTATGAAATTTTAACTGTTCTAAATAAAAGTAAAAAAGTTACTATTCACCAAAAATTATTTTTATCTTTTTAAACCACATTTTACTACTTGATATTAACTGTGTTTCTTCGATTTTCAAAATTCCACTCACAGAAGCGGTAAAATTATGTTTTATATGAATTTGCAAATTCTTCTAGGAGATGGGTAAACAAGGGTGAAAAGTTCAATAAAATTTTTATATATCTAAAATTATTATAAACTGACTCTGATGAATTAAGTTGAGATTATATAGGTATTATGTATCTATTTTGACCTAAAATAAATTTAATAAAAGAAATAGTTATTTAAATAAACATTCGGTTTTAAACTATAACATAGTGTTTTCACTATTCATCAAAAATTGAATGTTTTCAGAAAAATACCAAAAATTCACCCTAGGCTAGTATCAATATTATGAATACAAAGATGATTTCTATTTGACCAAATTAAAATCATATAATTTTCATTTATTACTTTAAAATTAATTCCCATTGTCAAAACCAAAAGGCGTATTTTTAAGAAATAATAATTATCAAAAGATTGACACTTGTTTATGTCCAATTTCATAGTAAAACTACATAAAATGACTATAATTGGATTAAATTGTAAAAATATAATCTATTTATACTTCCAAACCATTAAAATTTATAATTTAACACGATATATTATTTTTATTAAAAGAGTAGTTTTCAGTTAAAATATAGTATTTTCACTATTCACAGAAAGATAAAAGTTATCAGAAAAACACCGAAAATTTAATGAAACTTAATTCTTATGTCCTGATTCTAAAGAAGATGTTTATTTGGTCAAATTGAATATATAAAATTATCAAATATTGGATTTAAAAAGGGTTCACCATTAAAAGGCAGTAAAAGTGCATTTTTTTAAAAATTACTTCTTTTATCAGAAAAAATTTAATTTGTTATTACATTATGTATAAAAAATTCATAATATGGATTCTAATATTATAAGGATTATATAAAGTTAAAAATTTAGTTAATACTATTCATAACAGCTTTGGAGCGGCTAGTTTGGTAAGTTGTGGTGCGCTTGAACTCGGTGTTGCGTGTAGTGAAAGGCATTAAATTACTTTGAAGAAACAATATACTATGAAATATTAGGGTGTTACATTATTCCCTACTTAAATAAATTGTGTCCTCACAATTTTAAATTGTTCTTCTAAATTAAAAGGTTAAAAATAGAAGATACCTTTGTGGAAAAACACACATAGGAAATTGGGTTAATAAAATTTATACTTAATAAGAGGAAAGGGGGAATGAAACATTACCCACCAAATTATGATATCGATTAGGAGAACATTAGTGGAAATTAGAGACACAAAGTTGAAGGAAAAATTTAAATATTTATATGGAGTTTTTGAGGTCATCAGTCATAAACAATTGTAGAATTGAGGGCCTCAAAGCCATCAATCTATGATGATTTAATATATCATTGGTTCCACAAAATATAAGGTATTTGAATAAAACATTTTTAGTATTAATATTCCTTACCTAAAGTTTAAGAATTAATTTATTAATAGAATAAGAGAATAAGAAAAAATATATATATTTGGAAAGTAGAGTTCAATCCTTTAACTAATTTCTACCACAAACTCATCCTTCACTCTAAAAGATAACAGAACTATAAAGAATAATATATTTATCCAATTAATATTGGTTTCTAAAAAAATGAATTTATAATTCATCTACTAGACCCTTTAAAAAAACTACATTATTCAATCCAGGACATCATGTGGGTCAGTGGTAGGTGATACACCCTTATCGCCCTTCGGTTGCGTGTTCAAGTCTCATGGCCTTGCTGGACGCGACGGGTTGCCACCCAACCTCTAGGTTGTTCTTTTTGTGTAAATAAAAAAATAATCTCAAACTAGACTTATCCAAAATACTTATGTCCAAACTCACAGACCAAAATTTATAGGGAAGTTAAACGCAATGAAGATCCTTTTTCCACGTAATATCATGTGAACACCTTTATCATGTATTCTTTTAAAACACTGCAACATCCTGAATTACCATAAAACCATATTGATTTCATTCATGCTCCATTATTTATTATAGAATATTGGATATACTCCTTCTATCCAAAAATGTTGTAAACTCAAACAATGATGGAATATACAAACCATTAATCAGTTTCAAGGTAGTCAAGAATATCTAATATAATTTATCCAAATCAAACATATATTATTACATAATCACTACCTCAGTATCAAAACCATATTATGGTTTATCTTTCTCTCAACCATATATTTTCCAAAACATTAACCTGCTATTGAGTCACTTTTCTTGGTTCCACACAATCACAAGTCCTTAATGAAATAGTATTGTAGTACAATCCTTATATACTTCATAATTATTATAACAAGTACATTGTTGATAGAACACTCAAATGACATAATTCTTTAATAACAACATAATAACTATAATCATTACTCCTCATCTATGGTAGTATCATAACTTGATTATTATCCAATAGCATCATTTGGGGCATACTCTGATGATTTGGACATTGGTTCGCGTAGTGTCCCAACTCCTTGTAGATGAATCATTGTACATTTGAAACCTTTTTCTTACCCTTGCAGCCATGTACATGGTGTCCTTTTTCTCCACACTTATAACAAACTCCCTTTCCCTTCAGGAAAGTTCCAGGGTGTTTATTCCCATAGTTATCACATATGGGAAAATTATTCTTTTCCCTCTCCCCTTTATCCATATTTATATCTTCTATCCTTTTCTTCTCTTTCTTCCCTTCAAATCCATTGAACTCGGAGAAGTGTTTACTTCTCTTTTTAACACATGATATTATTTCTTTATATGTTGAGAATTCATGGGAGACAATTTCCCTTCTGAATGATGGCTTAATACCTTGAAAGATATGATTCTTCTTACTCTTTGGATCATATGTATTGCTGGTGTTCACATTCCTTCTACTGGGAACCATTTCTATACAATGAAATACACTAGTTCAGTTTATGAATTGCAATGAATAATTACAAACTTGTAAAATACCTAACATAGATTGAACAGTTTATGGATATAAACCATAATCCTAAAAATGTTTTCTTTGAGAGAAGTATATACTCATAAACCCTTCATAATGGTTTGTAAAGAAAATGAGAATTATCCTAAGCATATAACCCGAGATTGTCGTATCCAAGAGTGCATCAAGGCCCGTTTTCACGCACCAGTTCCCGTTCAAGTCTAGCTCAAAGCGGTTTTTTCGGGTTTTACCCCTAGGTAAATCTGTGCTAGAGTCGCCTCTAACTACTTGTATCCAAACAGGGTTGTATTTCTTGGAAAACTCACAAAATCTCTACAATACCAAAATTCTATGAAGTTCTTCTCTACTAATCCTCAATGTTTATCTTAGGGATATGTGCTCTAATCAGAGTTTATCAAAATCTAGTTTGCAAGGTTTGTACTAAACTTCTTATGATACCAACTATAATTCCCCGAACCCAGTTACCTAGAGTCGGTGCATTATTACATAACATAGTCATGATCACAAAAGATCAAGTCTCAAAAGTCCGATTAGTTTAATAGCCATGGAAACACAAGATACACTAATAAGTCTTACATTATATGATAATGTATGTGTGAGATAATAATTATTGAATAATAATAAAATAAAAAATATCATATATAAAAAATAAATCCATCATTTTATCCAACTGTTAGATGTGGTAATGGGAAAATGAATTACATATATTTGAGTGTCAGTAGTCCTCTGTACACACAAATGATTAATTCATAACCCATTTTTTGGAAGTAGAGAATTTTTTAAGTCATTAAATTAGAATTTAAATATCTTAGTATATGTGATTTAAAAATATTACTATATCATCTTGGTATAATGATAATTTATTGAGGTGGAGGAAGAAATAAAATAAAAATTCTCATTGAAGAATGTTACCTCTTCTTTTGGTAAACACCATAGGTTTGCACCAAAATTTGTCCTATGATGGGTATATTACAAAAATAATGCTTCTATACTAAGTTCTAGTAAGTTGGGAAGTGATTTATGTATGTATTTTCCAATCCCAATGGTCTTTATGTTTTAAATTAGATATTATAAGGGGTGACCTTTTATAAGTGGGGTAGGGGATACACTTGGTATTTTTGAAATGAAATAAGTTCTCCCATGGTCTTCATGTTTTAAAAGGTTATGATGTTATATATTATCAACCCATATAGGTTTAATGGTCTAATGTTTTCTATAATATAGTTTTTAGACAAGTTTTTTCAGTAAATTTAACCCTTATCCTTTTAGTGTAACACCATCAAAATCATTTTTACCTTAAGAAAATTATTTAATTTTTATTTTCCTCAATTTCAATTTACATCAAAAATTAGGATTAACATATTATAAATTTTAAATTACATTTATTTAAATTAAATAATATATTTTTTCAGTTCAAATTCATAAAATTCGAAAATTATAATTTAAAAAAATAATCTCACAGATGTGACAAGAATGTAGGGTTTTAAAGAAAAAATGTTCAAAATTTTGATGTTTTTTACATAAATATCCAAATTGAAAATTATTAAAATGACCCAAATTTGATTTATTTATGTATAATTGAACTAATTTTACTTTCAATCCAAGTTAAAATATAATTTATCTGAATTGATAAATTGAATGGCAAGGAAGATTTAAATTTACATTTTGTATTTTTCACTATTCATAAAAATTCTATCATTTAAAAAAAAAATACAAAAAAATTCCCTATAAGATAATTTTTATATTATGATTTAAGAAATAAAAATTATTTCTTGAAAATAATTTTATATTGGTTTTAAAAATTATTTTTTACATAATATTACAAAATGAAAAAAACCCACTTTATAATAAAATACAATTTTAGGCATAAAATATGATTTAATCTGATTAATTATCTATAAAACACATATGAATATTTTTTAATATTTTATTGATATTTAATATATAAATTAAATTAATATAATTTAAAAAACATTTCTTTTTTAAATTTAGTAAGGTGAAATGAGTTTGGGCATTGAAAAAAATAGTTTAACAAAAAATGAATTTATTTATTTTCAAATGGTTTTTTATAATTAATTGGTTACCAAAGAGTTTCTATAATATAAATTTTTAAAAAATATTTTATTAATTTAGTAAATATTATTCATACCCAACTTCACAATGACTAGGTAATATCAATCACATTGAATAATAATATTTTAATAACACATCACATTTCATTTAATCATAGTGTTGTGTTTAATGCAAGGTAAAATAAGTGTTACATGTAATGGAAAAAATATTAGTGTTGAATATAACTCAAGATAATCTCATTGTTGTGTGTAATTAATAATATTTAAAAGATAATGATTAATTTAAAAACATATTTCCCAAAATCTTAGTGTCTTACAATTATACTATTGTTAAGTAATTTTGAGCAGAAGTTACAATAATTACACTCATGTACAATATTTTTGAGAATGAAATACTAAAATTGAATTCACATATAATATCTATGGGAATAGATTATTTAATTTACAATCATGTATTATCTATTTGACCATATCCAACTGGAATTACTATAATGAAAAAATCTATTGTCTATAGAGATAATAATCGATAACCAATGCATTTGTTGGGGGTGAAGGATATTAGACCCATGCCCAATTAAATAATTCATACATATGTTTTAAACATGAAATAAATGAATCATAACATCATGAAGAACCATTAACTAAAATATTTTTTTTGAAAATTTTATGAAAGGTATCACAAAAATTAAATTTAACAATATAATCTACTGAAGACAAAAATTTAATCATCATGTAAGAGGATTTTATAAGAACGTTGAGAAGATGATTCACGGAAAATAATTTCCTGGTAAAATAAATCTGTTACTTATAAATATGAAAAAGTACTCAAAATTGTAGAATATTTTTTTTGAAAATGATTTATACTTTTTGGAAAGAAAAATTTATATATCACATTCAAAACACATTTATAAAAATGTGAAGTGAAAATATAAGAAATAAAATAATTTAAAAAATTCAATAATATATCCTTAAAAATTTATAACTGTTACAAGAAATTATTATAGAGTGTATGATAATATATTTTATATTAAAATTATTGAAATTCCTTTATAATATTTTTAAATAACAATATTAAAAACAAAATCATAAATAGTGTAAAAACGTTTCTTTTGAAATGAACATATGGGATATATTAATGTCACATGTGGTAAAAAATAATTAATTTAACATAAATAATGGATAACATTTTTTGGAATAGGGAAAATTGTTATGGAATATAAAGTGTATACCTTAAATGATTAGAATTATCCATACCAAGATTATAATTTAATGAGGAATAGTGTCATTATGGATGAAAGATTAAATTTTTTCCCCAAGAAAAGAAGTGAAAATATAATATAATAAAATTTCACTATCGAAGAATCCAAATATTGAAAAAAAAAGTTTAATAAGAAATATCATAGCTCAATTAACATTATTTCAGTTTATTAATATCCATTGCAGATTCAAAAACATTTTAACAAAACAATTTGAAAAAGTGAAAATGAAATTAATCATAAAATTCAATGACTAAAAGACAATTCATGATATGTTATTTCTAATTGGTATTATACACACCTTTTAAATGAAATTAGTTGCATAATCAAAACATGTCTCAATGTAATGAAATAGTGATGATACACCCTTAACATTAATTATTCTTAGTAAAACAAGATTTAAAATCATGTATAACAAAGAAATAACTGAAGGTACTATTGAAAATCCTTATTCATACATATAAACTTTTATAAATATCATATATAATTTTTTAGTGAACATATATATGTTAAATTTTTTATTTTCATCATATTATGTTATTATATTCGATTGTTTTCATAATACTAATTTTATAATGGTTGTGTTAATTATTTTTTAAATTTTAAATGTTCATCATTTTGAGAGGATAATAGGTTCTATAATATATGTTTTATGTTGAATTATACTGCTCTTATTTTATTTCATATGTATTTTATTTCTGATCCATGATGACAATTTTGGGCACGCACATGGTTCATTAATTTTTAATGTATGAGGGGAGATATATTTATTATAATTTATGTATTAATATAACATTAAAACCCCATAAAATATATTATTTTCACACTTATTTATAATAAAATCATTAATTATGTCTCAAAAGTCACACATGATTAAAATTCATGCATTATTCAAGTAGGTGGTCAAAATTACCCAAACATGAACAAGCTACAATATATTAGTGTGCAATAATAACATTATTATTTAAGCATAATTATATTATTTAAAAAAATTACAATGTTAAATAAAATTTTATAATGTTAATATAATAATGAAAAAGCATTGATTAAAATAAAATCTCTTAATTCATGGGGGTGAAAGTCGTCACGTACACATGAGAGGTTTTCTAATTTTAATAGGATTTAAATAAGACAAGAATTGATTTATATTTTAAGAATATTAATAATTTCATAAGTATCATATTTTTTCCATACATACCCCCTTTTAAGGAGGGTATTAAAAATATATCATTCAACTTCTAGAGGTAGTATTATATTTTTACCAGAAATGATAATTTCATTTTTTTGAAGTTGACAAAAAGTTACCAAGAGACATAAAAATCATGATTTTTGAAGGGGGGACACTCACTAGAACATTTTCAAAGGAGGTCTGTAACATTCTATTAATATTTTTAGGTATTTATAAACCCTTCCTTTTGCATAGAATTTGTTGGGTTTCTCTTGGGGTTTCTTCGGTTGAAATTTAGAAAATTTGGGAAAATTTTGGGCTAGTGCACATCTGGTGAAAGATTTTCCAAAATTGTGTGTCCTTTCAAATGAAACCATGAAGCCAAAGGTAGTGATATTTCACATAGTTGGAACATGGTTAGTAATGTTGTAGACCCTCTTATTAGATACCTTTTTTACTATTTATAAAATTTGAATGGGATGTGCACGATTTCTCTAAATTGTGCATCCTTACCAAGGAAACCATGCGGAAGAGATTTTAAGTGATCGAAATTTTTATTAAAATTTCTCAAACCCCTCTATTAGGAAACTTATGCACTATTACAACCTAAGATAATGTTCTCCCATATTTAGAGCTCCCGAGAAAGATTTTTTGCCCCTCGTATCCCTAGGTATGCTATCCGAAGCTTGAAAAACACCATTTGATCTTCGTACCATTACACTAGTGCAGAAAACATTCTTTACGTCGGTTATTTTTCATTATTTACGTCAGTTTTTAGGCGACGTTAATACGGACGACGTTATAAATAACGTTTTTTACGTCGGTTATTTAAAACCCAACGTAACATCCCTAACATCACGGTGTTTATCACGTCGGTTCATTAATAACCGACGTGATAAATATGCGCGGGGGGGGGGGGGGGGGGGTTATCACGTCGGTTATTTCTAAACCGACGTGATAAAACGCCTGGGATATCGTTTATCACGTCGGTTATGACATAACCGACGTGATTAACCCTTCCCCGGGCCTATTATCACGTCGGTTTCTTAAATAACCGACGTGATAAAAAGGCCTGGGAAACGTTTTAGCACGTCGGTTATCCAATAACCGACGTGGTAAATGGATTCCCAGGCCTTTTAGCACGTCGGTTATATTAAGAACCGAAGTGATAAAAGGCCCGGGAACGGTTTATCACGTCGGTTCTCGAAAAAACCGACGTGAAAAACCCCTACCGATTTATTTACCACGTCGGTTATAAAATAACCGACGTGAAAGTGATATTTTTTTTAAAAATAATTGCACTGCTCTCACCAAAAAGCAACCAGAAACCAAACAACAAAAATAACCATGCCAGCCCTCCCCCAAGCCCCAACTGAACCCCACCCTCATCTATACCCACCTAACAACCTGGCCAGCCCTCCCCCACCACATTGGAGCCCCACCACAACCCTTGGACACCCCCCACCCCTTGGACAACCCCCCCACCCTCATTTACACCCCCACGACCCCTAGTACAGCCTCAAACACCCATTGGACACCCCTCCCATATCCCTTGGACACACCCCACCCCTTGGATAGCCCCCCCACCCTCATTTACACCCCCAAGACCCCTAGTACAGCCTCAAACACCCATTGGACACCCCCCACACCTTGACAGCCCTCCCAGACCCCTTGGACACCCCCCCGACCCCTGGACACCCCCCCGAGCCCTTGGACAGCCCCAAACACCCCTTGGACAACCCTCCCATATCCCTTGGACACCCCCACCCCTTGGACACCCCCCCAACCCTTGGACAACCCCCCCCCCCCCCCCACCCTCATTTACACCCAACCGGCCCCTTGGACAGAACTCCCAGACACCTTGGACACCACTCCCATATCCCTTGGACACCCCCCACCCCTTGGACACCCCCACCCCTTCGACAGCCCCCACCCTCATTTACACCCCCCGAACACTAGGACAGCCCCAAACACCCCTTGGACACCCCTCCCATATCCCTTGGACACCCCCACCCCTTGGACACCCCCCACCCCTTGGACAGCCCCCACCCCCTGGACACCCCCCCGACCCCTTGGAAACCCCCCGACCCCATGGAAACCCCCCCCATCCCCTTGGACAGCCCCAAACACCCCTTGGACACCCCTCCTATATCCCTTGGACACCCCCCACCACTTGGACACCCCCCCATCCTCATTTACACCCAACTGACCCCTTGGACAGCCCCAAACACACCTTGGACACCCCTCCCATATCCCTTGGACACCCCCACCCCTTGGACATCCCCCCACCCTCATTTACACCCCCCGACCCCTAGGACAGCCCCAAACACACCTTGGACACCCCCCAAACACCCACCCACCCCCTTGGAACCTCTCCCCCCATACCAAAATCCAGACCAGAAAAACCATCAACAGTAGACCAAAACAAGAAGTAGAGAAAAATTAAACATTCACTTATATAACATTCAAAACTTACACTGTCAACTTCAAAAAAAAACTAAATCCAACCTAAACGACTAAGAAATACACAATTACATTGACAATATTCAAAATTACATTTTACATTACAAACAACTAAAAGTCAATCAAACCTGTAAAATAATTTGACCACTCCACTTGTAAGTGTTTGATATCTTCAGCAGTAAAGGGTTGAGGGACATCAAAAAGCTACAAAGGAAAAGGATAGTATTCAACGTGTATAATGAATAAATCAAATTGAAATATTATGAGAAAGAGGAAATCTTACCAGGTCAAAACTCAGAACTGTCCCAGTTGTTATTATTTCATACATAAATCTTAACATGTAATATCCGCATTCGATGATGCCTTGTTGCTCATGACATTTCTGTTTGAATGAGTGTAAATTCAATATATTATTTTTATGTAATAAATCAAAATGTACAAATTATAAATGGATATTTACCTTCGCATGTACATATTTGATCTTGAAATTCCTTTTCTTTGCACTTTTTCGAAAGTGGACCCATGCCCTGTTAGAAAATAATACGAATGGGGTAAATTTAAAATTCATTATAATATATAAAACTATTGTGAAATTGAAACTTACTTTTCCAATATATTCTTAAAACTTTCTCGCACATCATCATGGAGAGAGCATATCCAATAAAGTGCTTTCTCCCTAGGGCAAAAAACCCCTAACATCCAATGATCCCTGATAAAAGGAAATTTAACGTTAGTGGTTTTTTATGTTAAAAGATAATTAACTCTTTGAGAGGGATGTGTTTCATACCTCTCACAAAAAGGCATCATCAAACACTGTGTGATTACATTCTTTTCAAATCTATCAGAAATATAAATCATTCTTTGTTCCTCATCCAATGCACATGCTTTAGGGGAAATCAATTGTGGGTCCACGAATCCATATACATCTGTCAGCTCATTCCTCTCACAAAATTTATACAGATACCTAATACAAAGCAGACATAAGTATACATTTTTAATAAATATAACACAAGGAAAAGGTGTTAAGACTTACATGATAAAAATTTTCACCACATTGATGCCCAACTTATCTCCAGTGACAAACTCCATGATATCAGTTTTCATAATCCCCACACTTAGTTCACATCCACAGACATGAGCTTCCATTGTAAAGTCATAATGATCTGCCAACAAATTTGAATATCTTGACAATTTGTCAAGACTACTAGTATCTGCATCTGATGTCATAGCTATCTGTCTTTGTTGTTGTCTATACAGAATTTCTTTACCTTTGAAGTATTCCTGTAAAAATAAATTGAAAAATATATTAGTTTTCAAATGATAAAACATTAATAAAAATATAAAATAAAATATATAACATCCATACCTCTATGGTAATGAGTCGAAGAAGTCTGGATGGCCAAAGTAAAAAATGGCCGATACTATGTCCAACTGTTATCACCTCATCTGTAGGTAATGGTATCCGAGCTGATCTATCTATAATATCCTGTACAGTGACCCTATGATTCTCTACCTCTAACTATTGATGATGAACTGTATCTCCTATACAATATACCATCCCATATGCAACTATATGATGTTGAGGATCATCAACATACAACTCACAATAAGTAGGTAGCTGCGGCGGAGGAGGAGGATCAAAAATGGGGTCCTCAGGCTGAGGTGGGGGAGTGGGAGCTACTGGGAGAGGTGGAGTGGGAGCTGCACCCTGAAATTGTATTTGCAAGTCTGCAAACATAAACTGCACCGATGCTCTAATCTTGTCCTCCATTGTCGCCTTAATATTATGGACTTCAGCCTCCAAGGATTCTATTTTTTTTTATAAACTCCCTCAACGTTAGAAGTTGAGAAACGTGGCAACACTTTTCTTACCGATACACCTGCCGGATATCCTCTTACACGGCCAGGATGTTTGGGCTTTCCCAACGCCACAGATAAAATATCTTCCCTCCCAGATGGTGTAAATGTCCCCTGTGAACTCTGCTCATCAAGAGAGTCCTGTAATAATTAATTGAACATTTCTATAATGATTGGAAATATATGACGAAAATAGTAAACTTAAATAAATAAAATTGATATCTTACAATCCTCTCAACTACGAGTCTCGATTCTTCCGAAAGATATTGTCCTTTTTTGCCCTTCCGAGCTCTTTTCCATTTCTCATGTATAGATGGAGGGGATGGAGGGGCCACCTCTCCAGAGCTTGAAGACTCAGCTCTTAGTTGTTGAAATTTTTCTGCCATCATTTGTTCTTCCAATAATGCATACCCTCCCCGAGATAAACTATGAGGGTATACATTTTTAGATTGGATATCTTGATGATCTTTCCTTGTTTGCTGTAAATTAAGAATAAGTAATCATTAACAAAACAATAATAAGATCATTTACATAAGAAAGATTATAAAAGTTTACATTGCCCTTACCAAAAATGGTTCTTTTCTTCTACTTTCAAAAAATTGCCTCCATGTGTCTTCATCTATAAAAGGATATATACGACATGGATTCTCACGAATCCTATGACCATAAATGAAATCAGATGAGAGGGTTGATTTGAAATCCCTCCATCTCCTTGCAGCCAACGATAAGCATTTCTTCCTGACTCCTCCAGTTTCAGGAATATCAAATGTCATCTGATAAAAAAGAGGTTAAAAATATTATATATACTAGAAACATTTAAATAACAGTCAAACAATAGAAAAAGATCTTACCAAAATGGTCTCCCACAGCTGAGAAATTATCGCCTTATCCACACTTCTCCAATCATCATAGAGAATGCTTACTTTGCTCTTAGCCTGAGTTGCTACAAAACCCTAAAAATATTTAGCATTTGGACCTCTAGGAAGATCATCATCATCAAACTCTACGACTATCCTCTCCTCCTTCGTACGGTCAAGTGATAATTTTGGTAAACGTGTGCACCCACTCTTACCAACCTTTGAACTCTTTTTCGTAATAGGAGCATGTGAATGTTCCTCCCCAGATGTATGACCAATATGCTCATCTCCAGAATCATGTGGCTAATCAACTGATTGATCTGTCATTTTCCTTCAAATCAAAAAAACAAACATTAGTTCACAAATACACAAATTCAAATATTGTAATACTACTTAATCAGAAAATAGAAAAGTGTACTAAATTACATAATAGTAAACATTGGTAATATGGTAAGCATGTTAAACAATGATAAACATGGTAAACACAGTCTGTTGTACCCCTCTCTCTTGGATTTTAATGATCACAATCACTCTTATTATGTTCTAACTTGTTATCAAGTGTTTTTGTTGATAGGCGAAAGGTTGCCAAGGAGTTGGCCCAAGAAAGATGAAAAGTGGACTCACTGAGTCCACCGGTCAGCCGGTGTGAGCTCACCGGCCAGCCGGTGTGAGCTCACCGGCCAGCCAGAGGACCCAGGCAGTAGACTTGCCCACTGCCTGGTGTCACCGGCCGGCCGGTGGACCAGATATCCTTGCTCTGTCTGGGCCACCGGCCGGCCGCTGGCTCACCACCGGCCGGCCGGTGGACCAGAGAGCTTTGCTGTCTGGAACACCGGCCAACCGGTGATCCACCACCGGCCAGCCGGTGCGCCCAGGACTTCTCCTCTTTACGGTTTTTATTGTTTTATCATTTTGGTTTGATACATGTTTTAATAAGTAAAAAATTTACAATATCTAACATTATATGAAAAAACTAAATGTAAACAAGAAATAAACATGTGTTACCTGTAATTTTAGGAATGTACAGTTGGATTGTTTTCCCAAATTCCTTCGCCGTGATCGTTCCTTATGGCACAAACCATGTCTTCAACATACTCATCATTATGTTCTGTTAATCTTTCCATGGAAGTAGGGATCTCACATAAATCAGCATCTTCATCAAATTCATCCTCACCAACATATTGTTTTTTCCCTTGTAAAACAACAGCCCATTGCATATCTGATTGATCTACTACATAGAAAATTTGTTTGGCATGTGTTGCCATTATAAAAGAATCAGCTGTGTCTTCCAATCTATTCAGATTAACAAGTGTCATTCCAAATTCATCGTGTCTGACAGTGTTGTTACCGATAAACCATTTACAGTTAAAAAAAGGAACTTTAATTTTAAAGTAATCAGCCTCCCATATGTCTTCAATCACTCCATAATATGCACTTGATGCCGAAATTGGGTTTCTGTCCTTAGCACTCGAAAAATGCATTGCTTCTGCAAACACCAATACACCACTATTCTGAACTGCACTTCTGTTGTCCTGAGCTTTCGTATGAAATGTATAGCCATTAATGTCATAAGCGGACCATGTTATCACATTTAAAGATAGACCACCCACTATCCATTTTAATGTCTCTGATACATCTGATCTACCAAGAAAGGTCTTTTTAAACCATGGCAAAAAAGTTTTGTTGTGCTCATTCAAAATCCACATTTCTTTCTTCTTTGGATGACATTGATTTAACTCATTAATATGCAACGTGATATACGGTTGAACATCAGCTATGTTATTCAAGATGTATGATTCTAACTTCTTCATCTGTTCAGCTAACAGTGATTTGACTTTTAAGCCACGAATCCCCTTTCCCTCATTATTAACCCATTCATGGCGATATGCAGGCAAACCTATGTGTTGCGCCGTAGCCAAGTAGCTCGTACAAAACTCTGCTACCTCCTCAGAAATATACTTTTCAATAATGGAGGCTTCAGGTCGATATGGATTTTTAACATATCCCTTTAATATTTTCATATACCTTTCAAAAGGATACATCCAACGAAGATATACAGGTCCACAAAGCTTTATTTCTCGAACCAGATGAATCATTAAATGCACCATCATATCAAAAAATGTTATAGGAAAATACATTTCCAAATGAGAAAGTATAAAAATTGCATCCTTTTCCAAAATGTTCAAAGCATTCACATCAATCGCCTTGTTACAAATTGAATTGAAAAAATAACACAACCTCATTATAGTCTTTCTGACACGGATGGGCAATATTCCACGCAGTGCAACTGGTAGAATTTGTTGCATCATGACGTGACAATCATGTGATTTCATACCTATCAACTTCAAGTCTTTCAATGAGACAAAATTTTTTACATTTGAAGAATAACCTTGAGACACTTTGATATCATGAAGACACTGACAGAAGCTACTTTTCTCCCTCTTCGATAATGTATGACAAGCCGGGGGAAGAAATGTTCGTCTTCCTTTAAGAGTGGGAGCTAACTCCAAACGTATTCCCATTGATAGTAGGTCTAACCTTGCATTCAACCCATATTTTGTCTTTCCTTTAATATCTAGCAATGTTCCGATCAATGAATCACAGATATTCTTCTCCACGTGCATGACATCAATATTATGTTTGACTTCATGATACCTCTAATATAGTAGCTCAAAAAATATTGACCTTTTCTTCCAAATATATCTATCATTACCAGATTTCTGTGTCTTTCCCAATGTCACATCATGGTTTTTCACCCTCTCAAAATACAAATCTGGGGATAAAGGTTTTGGAGCAGTATCAAATTCTTGTGAGCCATTGAATGCCTTTTTTAGTCTTCTATAAGGGTGATCCATAGGCAAAAACTTTCGATGACCCATGTACACTGTTTTCCTCCCATGATGCAATTGACAATATGACGTCTGTTGTTCGCAAATTGGACATGCTTTATGCCCTTTAACACTGTATCCAGACAAATTTCCATATGCTGGGAAGTCATTTATAGTGAATAGAAGCACTGCATGCAGTTGAAAATATTCCATTTTATAAGAATCATACACCCTAATACCATCATCCCATAAGAGTTTCAAATCATCAATCAGCGGTGACAAGTATACATCAATATCATTGCCGGGTTGATTTGGACCAGAGATCATGATACTCAACATGACATATTTGCGCTTCATACAAACTTCAGGAGAGAGGTTGTAAATTACCAATAAAACAGGCCATGAACTATGTGTGCTACTGAAGGTTCGGTATGGATTCATTCCATCTGTGCACAAGCCTAGTCTCAGATTTCTAATTTCATTTCCAAATGTAGGGTACTGGGCATCAATTTTCTTCCATTGTGGACAATCAGCTGGATGGCGTATTTTTCCATCACATACCCGCTCATCAGCATGCCATCTTAACCTTTTTGCATCATGAGAATTAGAAAAAAAAACGTTTGAAACGAGGAATTATAGAAAGATACCAAAATACCTTTGAAGGGAGCTTTGTAATCTCTACATCAGCTTGTGATTTTTCTTTCACCTTATACCGTGATGTCCCACATTTAGGACACTCTTTCAGAAATTCATATTCCTTCCTATATATAATGCAGTCATTCGGAAAGGAATGTATTTTCCTGTATCCCAATCCCATCAGGCATAATATTTTTTTGGCCTTATAATGTGAATCTGGAAGATCGTTATCTTTTGGAAGAATGTATTTCATCAATTGTAGCAGCTCTGTAAAACTTCTGTCACTCCATCCATGTTTCGACTTCAGGTTAATCAATCTTAACACTGCCGACCCTCTGGACAGCCCCCCCACCCCTCCTGGACACAACCCCCCACCCCCGACCTGCTTGGACACCACCTGGACACCCCCCAACCCTCTAGACAGCCCCCCCACCCCTTCTAAACACCACCCCCACCCCCTACCCCCTTGGACACCCCCCTGGACACCCCCCAACACCCACCCACACCCTTGGATAGCCCCCCACACCCACCCACCCCCTTGTAAACCCCCCTGGACACCCCCCGACCCCTCTGGACAGCCCCCACCCCTCCTGGACACCACCCCCCACCCCTACCCCCTTGGACACCCCCTGGACATCCCCCAACCCTCTGGGCAGCCCCCCCACCCACCCGGACAACCCCAAATACCATCTGGAGAGGCCGCCACCCACTTGGACAGCCCCCCACACCCATCCACCCCCTTGGACACCCCCTGGACACCCCACCGACCCCTCTGGACAGGCCGCCACCCACTTGGACAGCCCCCCACACCCATCCAACCCCTTGGACACCCCCCTGGACACCCCACCGACCCCTCTGGACAGGCCGCCACCCCCTTGGACAGCCCCCCACACCCACCCATCCCCTTGGACACCACCCTGGACACCCCCCGACCCCTCTGGACAGCCCCCGACCCCTCTAGAAAGCACCCCCACCCCTCCTAGACACAACCCCCACCCCCGACCTGCTTGGACACCCCCCTGGACACCCCCAACCCTCTGGACAGCCCCCCCCCACCCCTCCTAAACACCACCCCCACCCCCTACCCCCTTGGACACCCCCTGGACACCCCCCAACACCCACCCACACCCTTGGACAGCCCCCCACACCCACCCACCCCCTTGTAAACCCCCCTGGACACCCCCGACCCCTCTGGACAGCCCCCCACCCCTCTTGGACACCACCCCCCACACCCTACCCCCTTGGACACCCCCTGGACACCCCCCAACCCTCTTGATAGCCCTCCCACCCCCCTGGAATCACTGAAAATTTACCATAACAAGAAGTTGGGCCATTCAAAGAATGTTTTTAGGTGTGGAGGAAGAATTGAGTTTCAATAGATAGAGAAGGAACTCGACATTAGGTTGTTTATTCCTGGTGTGGATTTGAAGGAGTTAATGTTTGTTTAGTGACCCAAGATATTGAATCAGAAATTCAGATGTTGTGCCATTTTCTCATGATGAGGATGAATAATTGGTGGGGTTTGACTTTTAAATGCAGAGCTTAGCAGACCATCATATTTTCTATAGATCAGTAAAGGATGTTAGCATCGAACATAAGGCTTAAGGGATGCTTTCAGATCCAAATATGTATGTTGATGGATGCAATGGATCTAGTAGAGGTTCTAGAAAGAATGTTGGTTTTATTTGTTTAGGATAAGTAGTGAAGAAAAAACTAGTTAATTTTTTACTTGCTGAAAAGAGGGTATCTAAAATTTTTAACATGCCGAGGGGAAATATGGCGAGTCCTCCTCGTGAAACTTTATTTGCAGGGGGTGAAAATGGTGATGTGATCCCAAATCCATGCACCTATGCCATGGTTGTGTGTGAATAAAGTAGTAACAAATGTAAAAGGGCAACCCATCCAAATGGACACGCCCCAACCCTCTCGGGGATTTATAGAAAACGATGAAAAATTAGTGAAATCATAAAATTAGTCAATATTGCAAGTCGAACTAATAGATCTAGGGATGATAAATAAGATTATGGTGCCAAAACGAGTTAAAAGGGTTCGCAATCAAAGAATCTTAGCTAGTTTCAACAAAAAAATCACAACACATATATATATACTATCCGCGAAAAAAAACGAACGAGTGGGAGGATTACCTGAGTGCTGCGAGTTTAGATGATTGATTCGACGAGATTAAATACGAGAAACGATGATCGCAAAACGAATCTAAACCAACAAAATGGACGAGCCGATTCGGGTTTACGCATGAGAGAGACGAGTCGCGACTGTCGAAGGTAAACTCGCGAATGACAATCCATGGGTCTGGGTAAATTTTTAAATGAGTTATCACGTCGGTTATTCAATAACCGACGTTATAATTTTTTAAAAAACATTTATAACGTCGGTTATTCAATAACCGACGTAAAAACCTTCCTCCGATTCTTTTTTTACGTCGGTTATAAAATAACCGACGTTATAAAGGGATCAAAATCCGCGTTTTTTTACGTCGGTTATTCCATAACTGACGTAAAAAACATCTGCGGATTCTTTTTTTACGTCGGTTATTTTATAACCGACGTAAAAAGGTCTTCAAAAACCGCATTTTTTACGTCGGTTATTGAATAACCGACGTAATAACTCGTACATATGTCGATTTGTTACGTCGGTTATTGAATAACTGACGTAACAAACACCCCCCCGCTTCTGTTTTTTTACGGCGGTTAATGTATAACCGACGTAAAAAACGAAGCCGCGCGATTAATAACGTCGGTTATAAAAATAACTGACGTTAAAGGTGTACTAAACACAGGTTTTTACGTCGGTTATTTAATAACCGACGTAAAAAACCTCGTTTTACATATTATGAAGTCGGTTTTATATAACCGACGTAAAAAATGGTGACGTAAAAAACGTTTTGTGCACTAGTGTTAGTTTCCTTCTTTTGTTAATTTTCTACCATGGTATCTCTTCCCCACTCTATGATTCCCAAGATCCTAATATTGTTTTTTGTATACAATACCCATTTTAGGATCTAAAACTAGGTTTTATTTATAGATCACCATTATCATCATTTTCCGTTTTTTTTCAGGTATAGATTACAAATTCACATCCCGTTAATCTTGAGGTAAGTGGTTACATTATAATTCCTAAACCATATTAACCCAAAATTGATTTATTTAATTTTAACTATTTTAATTAAATGAAACAATTTGATTATGATTAAATGGATTTCAATTGAATTTTTGGAAAAACCCAATCATATTGAACTTGTGTTTTAAAAATGTGTTTCGGAATAAAATTGGAAAAACCCCAATTTTATTTAATTAGGGTGGGTTTATATGAGTTTTTTAAAATTTATATTTTTAAATTTAAATTATTTTATGAATGAAAATTGTTTTAATTAAATTTTTTATTTAAACTATGGAAACTTTATTTGATGGAAAATAGTAAAAATTTCAATACCATTGAATTGGTTGATTATGATGAAATTTATGGAATTCTTTTTAAATTGTGGAATTTAATTATGAAATTTGATTGAAAAATTGAATGGTGAATTGGTTTTGAAACTATTTTTTTGAAAATAGTTTAAAATGGTTTTGAAAAAAAAACAATAGGGTTTTATCTTTGTAAAAATGAATGTTTTTTGACTAAAAACCCAATATGGGTTTTAAATGGGAAATTGGAATATTTCAAATAAGGAATGAGATTTTATTTTATTTTAAGATTCCATTAAAAAAATTTCCATCACTGTTTTCTTATTAGAGAACATGAATGCCATAGGTTGATAGTGAGTTATTTGGATTGAACATTATGATTTACAATGTTCTAAAACATCATGTCAGCAAATCACCTCGCTTAGTTGATGGTGATGAGTTCTCATTGGCCTTGGTTCAAAGGGACTTATGTATATATTTTTTACTTTCACAATGTCAGGTCCCTATTGCATGGAACAATAAAAAAATTTTAGTCATAAGACCATGTTTCTTTCTAGTTTTATTTAAAATTATTATAATCCATTGTTATAAATTGGTTTACATGCCTTTTGATTTATATAAACTGTTTTATATAAAAGTTTTTATTTAAACCAGTTTATAAAAGTACCATTTGTGTAAACCATCACTTTTTTAATGTTAATGCAATTCCATAATTTGAAATTTAAAGCATAAATTGACAATGTATTTATATACTTTGAAATGTAAATTGTGACTTTTTTAAATGGGATTTTGAAATACCAAACATATTTATTTTAAAATTGAATGCACATTCTTGGATATATTTATATTGTAATATTGTTATGGAATATTTGGGTGAAATCCAATATTTATTTGAATCACACCCTACTTTTACTTTCATTTGATTATAGATTACCTCCTTATAGGATCGAGAAGGGGAAAAGGATAACTTAGAGGTTATTTTAGCTAGTTATCCGTGGAATTATTGAGTTGCGTTTGAGTTAGGACTTGGGTATTTTTTTTATATTTTCTACTACATTGGTCTAGAACATTATGTAGTTATACCTATTTTAATTCTCATAAATTACTCATAGTGGAGTTTATTTTATATGCATTCTGATTTTTAAAATTTCATATGATTTTTTGAGGAAAATATATTCCCTCTTTTTTTGTTTAGGATTCCAGGTGCTAGTTGCCCACTTATGGTTATTGGGATTTCCCTTTAGGCTATGTCTAGAATTACTCTGTTATTGTGTTACACTGTTACCCTAAATGGTTTAGGAATAAGTGGAATCAAAATATCAGGTTAAACATCTTGTCCTAAAGTCTATATGAAATATGAAATCTTGGCGCGACATATAAGGTAGTTTCGATTGAGTGATTAGAAAACTCTTATTGCAATGAATATTATGTCACCAGGGGTGGTTGGGGAAGATTTATTTTGGATTAGTTCTATTATTTCATATAATTTTTATTTGTATTGGATTAAAATCCAGTTATATTTGTTCTATCAGTTGGAATTATTTTCCTGTGTTTTAATTTTTGATCTCAACCTGACATATTACTTATTATTTTCTAATGTTGTGTAACATCATGACTGTGAGAAGATGTGTGAAAAGATTAAGGTGAAGCTACTACAGAACCTTATTGAGAGAATACTATTGTATATTGGAATATAGTAGAGGTGATTGTGTGCATAGTCCAAGCTCTAGGATAGGCACCACCATCAGTTCCCGTTCAGGCTCTAGTTGTTGAACCACAGAGGGGAATTCACAAGATTTGCTTTAGAAAGTTACTTATCCAAAATACAGAACTATTAAAAGGCTTAAATGATCCACAAGTGAATGAGTAATGGTTGAGTAGAATAGATAACTTGTTTGGTTCCTTGGACACACTAGACAAAATCTATGTAATGTGTTCCACCTTCATGATATAAGGACTACTCAGGAAATGGTGGGACATAATGGTGATGGAAGATAAACATGCTGGTTTTGTGTCGAAAGTCATTAATGTTATTTTCACTAAATATTTCTATCTAGAGTCAATGTCATTGTCTAAATCTAATGGTTTTTTATAACATGAGAAGGATGACAGTACCATGACAGAGTATGGAAACCATTTTTTTAAGCACCAATGTTTTTCACATGAGATTATGTAGAATGATAATATGAAGGATCGATAGTTCGAGTTGGGACTTCTTCAAGATGTTAATTCTTAGGTTTTCTTGCAGAAGCTTCCATATTATGTTGATGTGCTAGATAACGCGGTAGTGTTTTAAATAGACATTGGTTGAAATTCAGGGTTATCAATAGTTTATTAATATCTAAGTGGTAGCGTGAGTTACTTCAATAGAAAATAGAAGTGTGGTGATTATGGTAGTAGTTCTTTATAGAATGTTAATTTTACACCACTGGTAGTACCAGTAAGGGTTCCTATGATTTTCTACTAGTGCAGAAGGACAGAAAATTCAAAGAGGGTTTCATTGATTCACCCAATAACTGTGTATCCTATGTATTCTTAGGGCACTTACACAGATTATTCCAAGTCTATTCCATTCCATATAATGGAATAAGATCATAAGCTATTCCAAAAACTATTCTGAAATCAGATGCTTCATGTATAAAAGGGTACAGACAACTGGAATCCAGAACAAAGATACATCATGCTATGGAAGAGTCTCCAAATGATATATATATATGGGTCCATCTACAATGATAGGTACCCTTACTATAGCTTCATCATTAGTGATTTCCCTATTTGATACAAGTGCATCTCAATCTTTTATTCCAATCACTATTGTAAATCTTATAAATCATTTTGTAGAGATTTTATCTTATGTTATGGTTATTACTAAACCCCTTGGTATAAAGGGAGGGATGGGTCTTAATAGTCCTTCTATTGTCTTATATATATCTAATGTTGATATTTATTGGTCATTTTTGTTTTCAACATGAAACCTACTAACATCACATTCAGGATGGATTGAAACATTACTAATATATTTTGAATTAATTAATATATTTTATGGGTATCTTTTACTACACCTTGTGGTGTGACTCATGTCATTCATGTAGAATGAGACCTAAGGTTGTACAGGGCCAGAGCATCTTAACTGGAGTTATGGAAATTAATATTAGTGTTTTCTTTTGACCTGTAGTTGGAATATTTGAGTGGTGATCTCCCACAAGTTGTCCTCAAGTTTCCCAAAGTTTTTACATATGACTTCTCATGTTTGACATATGTAAGGGAGGTTGATTTTTCCATTAAATTAATATCTGGAACTCAACAAGTTTCTATTACCTGCTATTTTATGGTAGCAATTGAACTGAAAGAGTTCAGAACCCATTTTGATGGTCTTCTTGATGAAGGATTTATATTCTCGAGTGTGTCACCTTGGGTGGCACTGTTTCTCTTTACTAATAATTTTGTTGGTCCACTTTATCTATGTGTTGATGACTAATAGTTCATTTTAGTGATGTTAAAGAACATGTTTCTATTTCCAAAAATTGATGATCTATTTGATCGGATGAAATTTATGATGTGGTTTTCAAATATTTATCTTCACTATGGTTACCATCATTTTAGGGTTAAGGAATACAACATTCAAAAAACTCCCATTCGGAGTAGGTATGACCATTATGAGAGCATTTTTATGATCTTGGGTCTAACCAAGGATACTATAGTACTTATGGAGGTAAGGAATATGATTTTCCATAGTAATCTGGAAACATTCATGGTAGTATTTGTGGATGACATCCTTGATTACTCTATGTCAAATGATAACCATGTAAATCATCTAATAATAGTTATGAATTAGACGAGAAATAAAAAATTTAAGTCATGATTTTAAAATGTGTCTTCTATATTCAAGAAGTTAAATTCATGGGATACATGGTGTCATAACATGTCATTTCAATTGACACTAAGAATGTAAAACACGTTATTCTATGGGAACACCCATGAAATGTTTTTGATATTCAGAGAATCTTGGGTTTGGAAGGGTATTATTTCCAATTAATTAAGGATATATCAGTGTTGTATTCTCCAATTACTACCCTAACATTGAAGGGAGTTATGTTTTATAGGATTAAAAAATGTCATTTTTATTTTGTTGAGATAAAATGTATTTTGAATAACGCACCATTTTTGACTCTTCAAGAGGATGTGTGGGGCTATGGGGTCTTCCATGATGCATTGATTTTTTGTTTAGGAGACATTATTATGAAAAAATATCCTGTAATTTCCAATATATCTCATTAGTTTGGGCCTCATGTGAATAATTATCCCACCCATGACCTTGAACATGAAACTTTCATAATCACTCTTAAGAGTTGGAATCATTACCAATACATAGATTGGTTTATCATGTTTTCAGACCTGAAGATCAGGAGTTATATCTTCAATAAAAAATATTTGACTCTCTACCAGATGTGTTTTGTGGATTATTTTCAATCCTTATATTTTTAAATCGCCTATAATTTGAGAAAAGTTAACTTCATCATTGATTCTTTGATCTGGAAACTTCGAACCAAGACTGTAAAAGAATCTTAAAGATAATAGAATATAACGGTTCTCTTTTCACAATTTTATTTTGGAGTCCAATAATCAGAGGGTGAGGTTATTTTGTCTAGTGTTCATTGACACCCCTCTTCATGAATTTATTATTCAGGAATAGAAGCTTCATGATGAGTTCCATAGCACGAGAGACTCTCTTCATGGTCAAGAGATAGTTATGGAGTGGTCACACTTTTAAGAGGGAATTATATGCTTTCAAAATCATTTTTTTTGTCATTAGTGGCATATAAAGATGTTATGGGAGACTACCATAGATCAAAGTGGGTTGTGCACCCAAAACCCATGATGATGTTCTATGACTCGCCGCGGTGGTTTTGTTGGCCATATATAATACGAGGAATCACTAAGTTTGTCTCTTGTTGTTATATGTGACAACATGTACAGGTAGATAACCATAAACTATCTGTTTTTCTTCTACCACTTCTAGTCCCTAAAATCATTGGGGATTAGATCTCAATGTATTTTGTGGTCGGGTTTCTTCATACAGTGGGATAGATGAGAGTGATATGAGTCTGATCCATATTTTAATTAAATTTGGTTACATTATACCCATTCATGACACAACTATTGCTGATGAGTTAGAAAATACATACATGAAATAGATTTCTCATTTTCATGGAGTTCCATCAATTGTAGTCTTTGATAGGGATCCACTATTAACTTATTGTTTTTGGAAAGACCTTTAGGGGAACTGGGATCTCAGTCTTTTTTGAGTATGGCATACCATCTACATCTAGATTTCCTAATAGAAATTTCTATATATATTATAGATGATATGCTTCATGTTTGTGTTCTCAAATTTGGTGGGTCTTGGGATGATCATTTAGGTTTGGTAATGTTTTATTATAACTATAGTTACTAGGCTGTGATTATGATGGCTCATTTTGAGGACTTGTATGGTCGGCCTTGTAAATCTCTAATGAGTTGGTAGAAGGTTGGTGAATGTTAATTGGTTAAACCATGTTTAGTACAATATATAGATGCTAAGATTCCTTTTATTCATCGTAGTATATTGATGGAACATTTCTGATATAAGTCTTATGATTTTCATCTCAATAGATCATTGTAATTCAATTTTGATGATCAAGTGTTCATGAATGTTTCACCTCGGTTAGGTAATCATTGTCTTGAGAAGCAAGGGAAACTTTTTCCTAATTTTGTGGGACATTTGGAGGTTGTTGAGAATTTTGGGAAAATTTCATACCATTTATAAAAGCCACTATTATTGAAATCGATACGTTACATGTTAAATGAATCTCAGCTACAAATGTATTTATCTCATCCATCACATGTTCTAAGTTGGCATGATCTTGAGGTTAACCTCGATTTAACAGTGACTGACCGCTATATAGGATAGTTGATTCGTAAATTGAGTTACATTTATGGGAGGATAGTAAATTTGTTTCATGTTCTATGGTATAATAGTAAAGATTATCATGGACATGGGAGGGAGAACACTAATGAGAAAAGAGTGGGCTCATATTTTTGGTATTGAGCCATTTTCATATTATTTCTAGGGATTGAATGTTTTTATGGTTGGGAGGTTGTAACATTATATTACTATTTTTTAGGTATCCCTAAAAGCTCTTTTTACCAAGCCAGTGTTGGGTTATGTTTATGGTTTATTTGGGAAAAATATTTATAATTTCACAAAATTCTATACTAGTGGACAGTTGCAGTATGGTTTTCACAAACTGTGCACCCATTCAAAACTAACCAAGAAACATATGGTAGTTGTATTTCAAAATATTGGCACACATTTAGTCATGTTGTGAACCATATCAACAGAACACATGTGGCCCATTTAAAATAGGTTCATGGATTTTGAATTGTTTTTCTAAATTGTGTGTTTTTTTCTACTCAACCAGGAAGACATGATTTTAAGTAATATGATTTTTATTAAAATTTTACAAACCCCTATTTTTTGCCCTTTATGGACTGGAACAACCTAATTTTAATTACTAAAATCCTTGGATCTCCAAAGAAGGATTTTGGGTCCCTCTGATCCCTCCTAGATGTGATCTGATTTTGGAGGAATACCCTTCAATATTTATAAAGTTTGTTTCATTCTTTCTTTACCATTCTATTATGGTCTCTCATCCACTCTCTATGGTTCCATGGATCCCCATATTGATTTTTATATCTAATACCAACTATTTTGGATCTAAACCTATGTTTCATTCATATATATTTGTTTTAATTATTATCCATTGATGTTTTCTGGGTATGACTTTGTGATTCGAGATCCGTCAATCTAAAGGTAGGTGGTTCCGTTATGATGAATAAATATTATTAACCCAAAATTACTTTGTTTAATTTAGAATTTTTGAATTAAATTAAATTTTATAATTTTTTTAAATGGTTTTGAATTGGTTTGTTGTAAAAACCCAATTCCCATGAATTGGGGTTTTGGAAGGAAATTATAAAACACCCAATTCCATTGAATTGGGTTGTGTTTATGGAAGCTTGTGTAAATTGAAATTGTTTAATTTAAATTCTGTTTTTGATGGAAATTATTTCAACTAAATTTTCAAATTTAATTTTGAAAAATGATTTGAGGGAAAATGGTGAAAAACACTACTTCTATTTAATTGGTTGTTTCTAATGAAATTGGTGGGTTTTTTTTTAAAATTATGTTATTGAATTTAATTATGAAATTGGATTTTAAAATAGATTGGCGAATTGGTTTAAAAAATAAATTGTAAATGGTTTTTGCAGAAACCATAGGGTTTTATCTTTATGTATTGGAATGTATTTTATTAAAACCCACAATGAGTTTGAAAGGGAATGTTGGAATATTTGAAATTGAGAATATGATTAAATTTTATTTTAATAGTTTATAAAAGAAATTGAAAAAAAAAAATTTTTATGGGATCAAATGCATGCCCTAGGTAGAAAGTGACTTATTTGTATTTCACCTTATGATTTAAAATATTCTAAAACATCATATTAGAACATCACGTGGTGATGAGTCCTATTTATCAATAGTTCAAAGGGTCAAATGTACAAGTTTTTTGGTGATGGTAATGAGTCCTCTTTGTCCTTATATTAAAGGGTCATATGTATATATTTTTCATTTCATAGTGTTGGGTCCCTATAAACTAGAACTATTATACATTATTATGAATACGACCACATGTATCACAAGTTGTATTTAAAATGAATATATTCCGTTACTGTAAACTATTTTATATGCCTTCTAATTTATATAAAGTATTTTATATAAAAATATTCATTTAATCCATTTGTTAAAAGTTCGATTTTGGTAAAGCACCAATTTTTTAAAAATAATTAAATAATTTGAAATTTATTTCCATTATTAGAAATGTGAAGCATAAATCTATAAAGTATTTACATCCTTTGAAATGTAAAGAATGATATTTTTAAATTTTATATTTAAATTCCAAACCTGTTTATTTGAAAATTGAAATCACATTCATGGTTAATTTGATTTTGGAATCCTATTGTGGAATAATTAGGTGAAATCCTACTTGGATTAGGATTGCACACAACTTGTTCATTTGGGAGTTTGTAGATTACCTCCTTCTAGGATCAGGTAAGGGACAAGTATAACCTGGATGTGGTACTAGCTGTTGATTCGTAGACTATGGGTGTTGCATATGATTTTGGACTTGGGTATCTTTTCCAATTTTCTGGTACTTGGTTTTAGTAATGTGCATTGTTATACCTTTCTTACTTATGTAACAATACTCCATGTGGAGTTTCTTTTAAACGAACACTGATTTGTGATCTTGGATCTACATTGATTGTGAAATATTCATTCCCATAATTTTTGTGACTGATCTCATGTACTAGTTGATGACCCATGGATATTGGGAACACCCATCAGGCTATGTTAGAACCAACTTAGTTATCAGTTTACCAATGTACATGGTCTAGTTTGTGACATGGTCTCATTAATATAATAATAGATTATCTCAACTTTATCCTTGAAGGAGAATGTGATTCTAGAAAATGAAATATTAATACATTTTTCCTCTCTCAAAGAATTTGGTTAGGATTGTATGATTATACGGGTGTTAAAAACACAATTTCATGAAAAAAATGAAGAAATATTTGATTAGTTGAAGATTTTTACATTTTCTATCATTAAAAGGGTTTTTTCTTTCTTAATCAAAACCATAGATGGTAGATGATCTTTAGCTCCAACTTGTGAAATCATGGGGGTTTCAATATTTGAAAATCATCCCAATCTTACAAGTATATTTTCAAATTAACATATCATTCAATGATACAAAAATGAGAGGATAGAGGTTTGGGTTGATACCTATTTGACGAGGTATGTTTGTATCCATCATTTAAATGATAAATGTAATCTATTAACAATTAGAATCAATAGAGAAGAAGTCTAAAGTTATTATTTCTTTTCAAACTAGATCCTATGTAACCTAAGGATCTTGTATCATGTCACTTTGACAATTGTTGTACCCATGAATATGGACAACATCACAATGGAGAAAGGGTTTGGAAGCCTTTCATGGATCTTTGTTGATTTATTTATTTCTTCTAATCTTATTGTAAATGAATTTCTGTTAACTCAATGTTATGATCATGATCACAAAATCAAATACAATAAGATGGCATACATTTGTGATGGATGCGAGATGATTGGGCATGTGAAGGAGAATTCTTGGAGAGATGTGATTTTATATTTATGAATTATAGAAGTTAATCGTGTGGGTTTTTATATGAGACATGATATGGGAAATATTCCTGATAAAGCATATTGAAATGGTAATAATGGAGATAATTTAGGCACTATCCATGATTATATTGGTTCTTATTTTTTCTATTGAATTAGCACTAGAATTGGTAGGACTAGATGATGAGGTTGGTAAAATTTGGGAGATGAAATCCTCAAATATAGAAGATTAATCCTTAGAAACCATTATGAACATGGAATTTAATGGGATTTTACATGACCATACTCATGCTCATCCAGTGGTTGAAAAGAATCAACAATTTTCTAGGGAGTTTCTTTACATTGGAAAATCATATCATGTTGTTGTTCGATTTTTCATTTCATAGATAATTAATATATAGTTATAAAATCTAGTTAATTATTTCTCAATATAGAAAGGGGAAACTATATCTCTAGAAATTTTTTTCGAGGAAGCTGGTCTAAAAAAACCAAATGTTCAAAAGAATACATATTAATATAAAGAGATTTAAAATTTTCTAAGTTATATTGAAAATCTATTATATATGTATGTATCTCTTAATATTTAAATTATAAGGGTTAATATAAGGTTAAAAAATGGGTTAAGGATAACACTCCCCTTAGTTCATCAGGAAGTGGTAGAAATGCTTATTTTAAGGAGGTTATCAAAAATTCAAAGAAAAGGGAGATCTGTAGTCTGGGAATCACTCATATTCCTTCAATGCGAAGTAAATTGAAGAAATATACCATCATACCAATAAATTATTCTAGCATATCACATTCATAATCATTAAAATAAACATTAATCTAAAGTTGATAATGATTAATACTGGGGTTTTTATGGTCCTTAATCAAGGTTGTTCTCAGTCGAAGTTGGAAATTAATTATGAGAAGAATATGATTATGAAAAATTATTTTCTATATTAAAATATATAATTCCACTATTTTTCATGATATATAATTGTATTTCCCTTTGGTTGACCCTTTCCAATTCCTTGTTTCATTTTTTATTTTATCTTTAGTAGAATTTCATATGCGATTTCTTTTTTAAATACATCATTGGTAATTAATATTGAACGATTGAGAATATTAACTATCCTTTTAGATTTAATCCCTGCATTAACATCATAGGGATACTTATCTTGGAAAAATGGAATGGATAAGGATTCTAGAAAATATTGATTAATTCTATGAGAAAATGGGTTAGTGTTTTTTTTGGGTCATGGATTTGGATTCAATGGAGAAATATAGTGGTAGTGATCTAGTTTTGTTAGTGACAAAAATTTCATGTTCCTAAATACCCCTTACTTTTTCAATGACACCATGAATCTATTCAAGGGAAAATGGATTCATAAGTGTGATGTAGTGAATTTTTGAGAGAGCATAGGTTTCTCAAGGTAATACCTTTCATTTTAAAATATGTATTAAAAAATTTTCTTGTCTTTAACCACAATAATTTTACAATTAAAAATTTTTCTTCTTAACATTATATCATGATTATACTAGTATAATTAATATTTTATTAAATATTTATACAAATCCCTCATATTATTTTTGTTTTTATAGACCTATATTTATCATCTATATAATCTATTTCTAAATCCATGTTAGATAAAATTAATATAAAAATTAATATATTTAATATATTGAAAAACTATTTTGAAACAAATGTGGTATTAACTATCAATTATTTTTAGTTTTATATGAAATTAAATTCTTATTAAAGGAGTGATAATATATTTATTTATATTTTTATAATTCATATTATATTATTTACATAAAGTTTATCATTATACTTTATTTGATAGAAATTTCAAAACATTAATAAAATTATTCATATAAAAAACCCTTTCACCATTATAAACACCATTAACATTAATCTTAATAATAATACCTTTATTTTTAAAAGTGAAAATCAACCTATTAAATAATTTCTAAAAGGTGTTACAAACTATTAAATATAGGTTTATGATTTTATTTACACATGTGATGGAATATAATTTTTAATATTAGAGATTTAAAATGTTTTTTCAGTAAAATATTGCTTTAGTTTCCCAAACATTAGAAATGGGTCTTATAAACACAAAATTGTATTTTTAAATGATCTAGTGTACTTAATAAATATATAATTTTTACCAAAAGGGTTCCAAAAACAATGAATTCATTCTTATTTTATTATAATGTGATAAATGTAACAGTGCTACCATTATTAGAATTTTTTACTATTCACCTAATAATAAAAAATTTAGATGAATCTAAAAAAGTGCCCCTAAGATAATATTGACATGATGAATTAAAAATTAAGTTAATTTTATTAATTTTAAATTATAAAATTTATAAATTTATCTTTTAAATAACAATAAATATTAGAAAAAATAATTTTATTGAAAAATAACCTTATTAAAGTGTGAGTTCTCTTAATCCAATTTTGTATACATTTATAATTTTTTATCATTTTTTTATTTATTATATGTTTAATTATTATAATATTTACATAAAAATACACATATAATATGTTTTCATTCATTTTAATTCTTGTTTTTATATGAAATAAGTTTTCAAACACATTAAAAATCTATTTTAGAGATGGGGATTGACTAAAATCAAAGGGAGTTATAATACTTGTTCTTATATAATTTTTGAGGTATTAGAATGACTTCAGCCTTGGTATTTATCAATAACATGTTAGATTCAAAGTTATATTTTGGGGAATACATATTTAGTTTTATTGTAATTATTTTGATGATATATTAATAATCATTGAATTCTATTCTTCCTCAGGTATGTCACCTTGCCTAATTATGTATGTATTTTAGAATATAATCGATGAATTTGACATCAAATTTGAATTTTTAATAGTTAATCTTTTTTTAATATATTTTGGTGTCATTTTTGGGTGGTCCCTATCACGACCCGTCCCCCGGTACCCATATCGTAACTACCCCAAGCCCACCTTCCATAGGCCAGGGGCTGGCGACTAGCACCAAAGGCGTAATTCCCTAAGAATTGGGAAGGAATTGCCTTTATAAAATGTAAACAAACACAACCAGAGAATAATCTGAATCAAACACTAATTAAAGTAGTATAAAAAGTGTGTTGAAAGTACAAAGGGGCCAGAAATACAAGCCCAAAAGGAAGGTACAACTACATTTGAAAGAAAGTACAACTGAAAGGACAAATAGCTGAATGGTGTAGTAGCTCCTGGATCATCCTCCGGGTTCCTACCTGAAGGGTAGGTGAAGATGTCCTCCTCATAACTCTGCGTCTATCGGTCTGCTCTGTGTTCCATCACGCTGAGTGTCCACCTCCGGTTACCGTCTAATTCTCATACACTCTCACTCGGTCCGCGTTGTCTATTATCTGTATCCAACACACCGAGGTGCAGGCATAGCCTGTGCAGGGGGTGAGTATAACGATACTCAGTAGGGACCCCGAGACCCTCAAGGTCTCACTAAATCCAACATGGATAAACCACAAAGAATGATCTCAATAGATAACCTTTACTTATGTATATTCCCATACATATATCTAAGTTATCAAGTAAACCATCTCAATCATGAGGAAAACACAAAGGTTATTTACTCAGCATGAACCAGGATTTTCCTTATAGAAACCACAACTACTAGAGAACTCCTCCTCTTTCGAGTATAGTGGCCATGTCGCGACTCCAAGGCGCTACTCAATAACCTTAGACTGCTGAAGTACTCCTCCAGTTGAGTACCGTGGGTCTGCTGCCAAACCGGGCGATCCTCCACTGTAAGTATGCCGCCAAGCCGGGCACTCCCCCAAATAGCCATCAGAGGTACTCCCCCTGTCAAGTACCATGGGTCAGCTTCCAGACTAGGCACTTCGTCCGTCATGGGTCTGCCTCCAAACTAGGCCATCTGTCCACTGGGCTAGTTGTGTAACTCCGAGTTGAATCGGTCAAGCAGTCGTTGGGTCTACAGCTACTGGGTTTCCGTACACTGTATTCTTATCTTCGGTAGGATCAACTCCATGAGTTACTGGTCATTACTCCAAGTGTCAATAAGTCTCACGTAGAAGTATCAGAAAGGACCGCCTCGTCATAGGGGTCTCAATGCAACAGACGGCGCGTCAATTGGACGCCCGGTTTGTGAGTTATTAGCCTTTTTGTCTTGGGGGCCCGGTTGGTTTTGTGTACGAGCCAACCTAACCATATCTCAACTGTACCCCAAACTCCCATTTGTTATAATCAAGTAACTGATTCTCAACGAGATTACCAATTCCATTGATGGTTCGTCAAACGGACGTCCGGTCTGAGAGTTATTGGCTTTTCCGTTCCAAGGGCCCAGTTGGTTTCTAAGGTAAACCAACCTGATTGTTCTCCAACTGTATCCAAACCTCAAGTGTAGTAATCTAAAAAAAAGTCTCACCAAGGGGAATCTAACATAGTTAACGGCACGTCAATTGGACGTCCAGTCCTTAAGTTATAATCATTTCCGCTCCGAGGGCCTGGTTGGTTTTAGGTTCTAACCAACATGTATGTACCCAAAATTCGCCGAAACCCTGATTGTAATATACTGAAAGTACCTTCTCGATCCAAGGAATCCTACGCAATTGACGGTGCGTCGATCGGAGGTTCGTATCTCATGTTATGGGTGTTTAACCGAAGGAGGTGCGAAAAGGGGGGTCTGGGCCTGGTCCGACCCGGCCCAACCCATCCTGGGTCGGCCCAAATAGGGGAAACCTGACTCAGGTCTGGGTTTGGCCCGATTGGGCGCGTCCCAGCCGGTGCGGTCCGGCCTGCGTGGCCCGCCCCGGCCCGGCATGGTGGGGCGCTAGCTTGGCCAGCTGGCCGAGCGTGGGGGGCGCAACCCCCCCGCTATTTAAAACCGGCAGTGCCAGCTGGCGCCGCTGCCGGTTGTCCCAGATCCAACGCGGTTGCGGGATCCATCGTGTCACCATTTCAGCTGTTGCCGCAATTCATTTTCTCCAGCGGCACGCTGGGGCGCTACCGCCTCTGATCGCCAGAGGTTCTGCGGGCCACTGGAGTCGCTCCGGTGGTCCGTTTTTCCTTTCGTGTGTGCCGAAAATCATATCAGGTCCCCAACATTACTGTGAAGGCTCCAAAACACCGTTGCAGCCCCATTTTTTTATCACTCGTCAATCCGCGCATAGAAAAACAACCTGTGGAGGGTCGTTGGACCGTGTTTGTTCTGCTCGCGCCCTCCTCGTTAGGCGTTTTCAATTGGCCATAGATATTCATTATTTCACGTAGAACAAATAACAATTTTATTCAAATAAAATTGAAACAATCCACTCTACAATTCCCCCACAATTAACTTTTCCCATCCCGCAAAAGAAAACATCAGTGGATCAACTTGATAATGAGTTGATCAGCGTTCTTTCTTTTTGAAGGGAAGCATATGGGAATATAAACATACTCAAATTAAACCCCTACCTCGGTTTCAAAAACGGAGTTGCAGAAATAGAATTTGTAGACGATGTTGGGGTGCGTACTAGGAGAAAGCGGCATCTCCTCACTATGTGCGGAGAAGAGAAATAAAGGTGTGTCGTTGTTCTTTGTGGAATTGGTGTTCTTCGTCGAAGAAGATGTCGTTCTTCGTCGGAGGGTCAGTGTTCTTCCCAAAAACTCAAGAGCTCTCCCAACAGTTCTTCACACTACAAAAGCCTCCCGAAAATAAAATAATAAGATACTCCTATTATTTTATTTAACACAATCCATTTAAAATTCAAACATTCAAACCACATCATTAATTAATTGAAGAGGTAGAATTTATTAAATAAATGTGTTGGCAATTAATTAAAGAGTGGGAGAGGAGGTGAAAGATCTCATTAATTAAGGGGGTTGCCAATTTATTGAAGGGAGTTTTAAGGGAGCTTAAGGGGAGGTGAAAGGTTGGGGCTCATGTGGGCCCCACCTCTCAAATATCCATACATGGGAAGTTTGGTGGTTTTGGGCCCACCATTAACTTCCCATGGGAGGGATTAACTTCCAAAGACATAAAATTGTTCCAACAATTTTATTTAACTTCTTAACTAAACCCTAATTTTTACTTTATAACCCGCTTATAACGTAACTGCGGTAAAGGTCCCCTTAAGAAATTACTGGCACTGCAAGTTCATCGGTGCCCTCGGATTTCAATTCTGAGATCCGGTTCAAAAGATAGAAAAACCCGCTCATTCGTTTACAGAACGTACCCGAGCTAAACTTCAAAAATTGATTCCAGGAACACCGGGCCTCAGAATCAAGTTCCATCAGAAGCCACAGGCTTTTAAAATTCCAAAGTATTTATGAAGGAAAATTTCCTTGAAATTTCAGGGTCTTTACATTACCCCCACCTCAGAGATTTACGTCCCCGTAAAGATACAACACACACTAGTGAAAATAAAAGAGGTACTGAGTATGCATCTGAGGCTCCCGCTCCCATGTTCTCTCCTAGACATTCACGTGCTTCTAATGAATGTGCACTAGAGGAATCGTCTGTCCACGTAGGACTCGCTCCTGTAGATCCCCAATCTCCTCCGGGATTTCCACAAATGTATCCCTGTTATCGATGTCCAGCTCCCTGTGATCGATGATGTGGGACGGATCATGCACGCATCTCCTTAGCTGAGATGCGTGGAAGACGCCGTGCACCAAGTGAAATTGAGGTGGAAGGACCAGGCGGTAAGCCACCTTGCCTACTCTACTAAGGACCTGGAAATGTCCAATGAAACACGGCAATAACTTGCCGCCCCGACCAAATCTCCTTTGACCTCATCGAGGTGAGACCCGTAGGAAGATGTGGTCGCCATCCTCGAACTCTAGTGGTCTCTGTATCCTATCAGCATAGGACTTATATCTACTCTGTGTAGTCTTCATCCTCTACTGAATGATCTGCACCTTCTCCGTTGTATAATGAACCATCTCTAGTTCTACACGTGCTGACTCTATCACTATCCACAACAGATATCTGAAACGAGACTAACTGCTCTGTCACCTCTCATAGCAGCTGAATTCCCGATCTCCTGCTGAGAGCATCTTCTACAGCTTTCCCCGCCTCAGGAGTATAAACTATCTCAAATTCATAGTCCTGAAGGAATTCATTCCATCACCGCTATCTCAGGTTCATGTCGTTCTGAGAGAAGATACACCTGAGACTATTTAGTTTAGAGTAAACCGTAAATTGTTCGCCCAATGAATAATGGGTGATTCTAGCCAATTGTAAGAACTCATATCCAGCCTTCTTCATCTATGTTCTATAAGAGTTGCTGAGATTTCTCCTCTACCAAAAAGAAAAATCTGGTCTCATCCCCTGGATGAACCACGTTCTTTGCCTAATACAGTGAATTATGATACGAACGGTACTATTTTATGTGATAGATAATTTCGTAATCCCTTGATGATACTACCAAGAGATCCAACTGTTAATCTCACCTCCAAGGGTCAAGTCACACTGTCGGCAGCAGTGTGTGGTCACTGGGTCTGCTCTAATAGGTATCTCAAAAGTGAGGATGAAGTTAACAGTTTAAACTGGAACCTTTTAGTACAAAAGAAGAAGGAAAGAAAACATCCCAAGGACAAGTGTCTTTTATTAATGTAGCTCAGAGTACAAAGACACAAAGCAACCATAAACAACCACAACATGAAAACTAGAAGCACCAAGAACAAAGACCTCTATTCCTGGAACTAGTCCCTCTCATATCCACCTACCTCCGGAGCTCCATAGTCGTATGCTTCATCTACCTGAAGCTGTGCTCTCCCCTGTCCACCTGTTCCCTCTGGTCAGGGTGGACCTCCTAGTGGTGCTAGTGGAAACACCTCAAAGCATCGTCCACCACCAACTGCACGACCAGCTCCTCTGCCTCGGTCTCCTGCTCCTTGCGGTCCGCCTCGATTGAACCTCTGCCTCTGACTGGGAGGTCCTTCATCTATCTACTAATCGTCTACACGGCAGGTCGGACAGCCACGTCCCATGTGACCAAGCCCACCGTATGAGTTACACTATCTGTTCCTGGTATTCCCGGCTCTGTCTCGACCCCGGGTGCCCCACACTACCGATCCTAAGTTGTGTGGTTGATCACCTATAGGTTTGGTCCTATTGGATCTCTACATCATCTATCTACTGCCAACTACAACAGACTCTCCTGCAAGACGGT
This sequence comes from Viscum album, assembly GCA_963277665.1. Classification (NCBI taxonomy): domain Eukaryota; kingdom Viridiplantae; phylum Streptophyta; class Magnoliopsida; order Santalales; family Viscaceae; genus Viscum; species Viscum album. The sequence continues at coordinate 1,283,251,833 of OY728156.1, forward strand.
TAGTGGTGGGTCCCGCTGCTGGAGACTGCTCAGCAAAGAAACTCTCCACTAAGAGGGATCACTCCAACACCCATGCCTTAGTCGGGATGCTGGGAGGAATCGTCGAAGATCTGATCTAGTGCCTCAGTCCCTGATCGAAGGTCTGGGCCCTAAAGAAGGAGTCTCATACGATTTCAGTGGTGTAGTGCGAGAGGTCAGTGAACTTCGCTGAGTACTACGCCACCGTCATGCTACCCTGCTGAAGATGCAGTTGTTCCTGAATACGCACCACTCGAAGGGTGGCTGGTACAAACTCCAATCAGAATAGGCTCTCGATGTCTTCCCATAAAAGTATTGTCTCGTCATGTAATTGAAGCATTAGGCTCCACCATCTGCCTGATATGGCCTGAAGGAGGCTGGTAGCAAGGATCACCATGTAGTCATCTGGTGTCCCTACCAGTCTAAAGACTCTCACCACAACCTCCAGCAAATCCTCAGCTGCCTATGGGTCCTTCTCTCCCCGGAACCTGGGTGGCCTCTGGCACTAGAACTCGTGAAGCACACTCAAATGGCATGCATCGCTTGCTGTTGAGGCTGGTGGAATAAGTGGCCCAATGGGTAGTAGTGTTGCTGGTGCCTCCGCTGGTTCCTCATCTAGAAGAGGGACCTGTATTGAGGCCTCATCACTCAGCAGGCTGTCAGTACGTACAACTCTCGAGGCCTTTGCTGGTCATCCACGGGGAGGCATCCTGAAATAAAAAAATGCGACAGGGTCAAAAGACTATACATGGTGAGCTGACCTGGTTTGAGTTGACTTAAAGGAAAACTTTTGAAAACACACACGCAATCAGTGTTTTCGTGCACTGAGACAGAAATCAGAATTCAAGTTCCTGGTGTATGGATACGTCGGCCGCCCACACTAACAGTGGACTCCCGGAATTGAAGACCACACATAGTACCTTTAACACTATTGCTTTACAAAAAGAAAAATATCAGAGTCCTAATTTCTGTGGTATAACTAACTTCTTTGATACCAATTTGTCATGACCTGTCCCCCGGGGCCCATATCGTGACTACCCCAAGCCTTCCTTCTATATTCCAGGGGCTGGCGACTAGCACCAAAGGCATAATTCCCTATGAAATGGGAAGGAATTGCATTTATAAAACGTAAACACACACAACCAGAGAACATGAAGAATAAAACACTAAGTAAAGTAGTATAACAAGTGAGATGAATGTACAAAGGGGCTGGAAATACAATCCCAATAGGAAGGTACAGCTATAACAGAAAGAAAGTACAACTGAAAAGACAAACAGCTGAATGGTGTAGCAGCTCCTAGATTGTCCTCCTGGTTCCTACCTGAAGGGTAGGTACATATTTCCTCCTCATCACTCTACGTCTATTGGTCTGCTTCATTTTCTATCATGCTGAGTGTCCACCTACATGTACCATCCAGTCTTCATACACTCTGCCTCAGTCAGTGTTGTCTGTCGTCTGCATCCGACACAACAAGGTGCGGGCATAGCCCGTGTAGGGGTGAGTATAATGATAATCAGTAGGGACCATATGACCCTCAAAGTCTCACTAAATCCAACACGGATAAACCACAAAGAAAGATCTCAACATATAATCTTTACTTAGAAATATGCCCATACATATACCTATGTTATCAAGTAACCCATCTCAATCATGAGGAAAACACAAAGGTCATTTACTCAGCTCAAACTAGGATTTTCATTATAGAAACCACAACTGCTGGAGAAATCCTCCTCTATCGAGTACAGTGGCCCTGTCACGACTCTGAGGTGCTACTCACTAACCTTAGACTGTTGAAGTACTCCTCCGGTCGAGTACCACGGGTCTGCTGCCAAACCGGGCGCTCCTCCACTGTGTGTCTGCCTTCAAATTGGGCACTCCCCCTAATAGTCGTCAGAGGTACTCCTTCGGTCAATTACCGCAGGTCTGCTGCCAAACCATGCGCTTCATCCGCCGTGGGTCTGCCACCAAACTGGGCGCTCCATACACTGGGCTAGTCGAATCACTCTGAGTCGAATCGGTTAAGCATTTGTCAGATCTACAGCTACTAGGTCTTTGTACTCCGTATGCTCATCTCCGGGAGGATCCGCTCCATGGACTACTGCTCGTTACTCCAAGTGTCACTAATTATCACGTAGAAGTATCAGAAATGACCACCTCGTCATAGGGGTCTCAACGCAACAGACGTCGTGTCAATCAGACGCCCGGTCTGTGAGTTATTAGCCTTTTTGTCCCGGGGGCTCGGTTGGTTTCGTGTACGAACCAACCCGAACATATCTCAACTATACCCTGAACTCCCATGGGGTATACTAAAAGTAACCACTTCTCAATGAGATTACCAATTCCATTGACGGTTCTTCAAATAGACATCTGGTCTGAGAGTTATTGGCTTATCCGTTCTAAGGACCCGATTGGTTTCTAAGGTAAACCAACATGACCGTTATCCAACTGCATCTAAACCTCATGTGTAGTAATCCAAAAAACCATCTCACCAAGTGGAATCTAACGTAGTTGATGGCACGTCAATCAGATGTCTGGTCCTTAAGTAATAAGCATTTCCGCTCTGAGGGCCCGGTTGGTTTCGGGTTCGAACCAACCCGGCCATACCCAAACATTGCCGAAACCTTGAGTGTAATATACTGAAAAGACCGCCTCAATCTAAGGAATCATACACATTGGACGGTGCATCGTTCTGAGGATCGTAGCTCAGGTTATGGGCGTTTAACCAATGAAGGTCCGAAAGGGGGGTTTCTGGGCCCAGTTAGACCCGGCCCAACCCATCCTGGGTCAGCCTGAACCGGGTCGACCGACTTGGGTACGGGTCTGGCATGGCTGGCACAACCTGGCTCGACAGGTGCGGTATGTCCCAACCGGCGTAGCCCAGCCCGCGTGGCCCACCCCGTCCCGGTCGGGGGGTGCGTGAGCTCGGCCAACTGGCCGAGCGTGTGGGGCGCGCCCCCCCTGCTATTTGGAATCGGCGCTACTAGCTGGCGATGCCCCCGGTCATCCCAGATCCTGCGTGGTCGCGGGATCCACCGCGTCACCGCCGTGGCTGTTGCCGCAATGGATTTTCTCCGGCGCCGCCGCTGCCTCCAGGTGGTCGGTCGACATCAGCTGCCACCTCTGGTCGTCGGAGGTTCCACGGGCCACCAGAGTCACATCGGTGGTCCGTTTTTCCTTCCGTATGTGCCGGTGGTAATCTCGGGTCCCGAACATTACTGCGAAGGCTCCAAGATGCTGTTATGGCCCCGTTTCTTCGTCTCCCATCAATCCGCACATAGACAAACAACCTTCAGAGGGTCGTCAAACCGTGTTTGTTTAGCCCGTGCCCTCCGCGTTAGGCATTATCAATTGGCCATAAATATTCATGGTTTTACGTAGAACGAATAACAGTTTTATTCAAATAAAATTGAAACAATCCACCCTATAATTCCCCTGCGAATAAATATTCCCAACCCGTAAAAGAAAAAATTCGTGGATCAACTTGATAATGAGTTGATCCACATTCTTTGTTTTATAAGGGAAGAATATGGAAATATAAACATACTCAAATTAAACCCCAACCTCGGTTTCAAGAACAGAGTTGCAGAAAGAGAATTCTTAGATGATGTTAGGGTGCGTCCGAGGAGAAACGGCGTCTCCTCACTATATGCAGAGAAGAGAAAGAAAGGCACGTCGTTGTTCTTCGTGGAACCGGCGTTCTTCATCGAAGAAGACATCGTTATTTTTGGGAGGGTCGGTGTTCTTCCCAAAAACTCAAGAGCCCTCCCAACTCTTCTTCGTACAATGAAAGCCTACCCAAAATAAAATAATAAGCTACTCCTATTATTTTATTTAACACAAGCCATTTAAAATTACAAAATTCAAACCACTTCATTAATTAATTGAAGAGGTTGAATTAATTAAAAAAATGTGTTGTAAATTAATTAAAAAGAGGGAGGGGAGGTGAAACATCTCATTAATTAAGGGGGTTTCCAATTTATTTAAGGGAGTTTTAAGGGATTTTATGGGGAGGTGAAAGGTTGGGGCTCATGTGGGCCGCACCTCTCAAATATACACACATGGGAAGTTGGGTGGTTGTGGGCCCACCATTAGCATCCCATGGGAGGGATTAACTTTCAAAAACATAAAATTGTTCGAACAGTTTTATTTAACTTCTTAACTAAACCCCAATTTTTTATTTACAACCCGCTTAAAACGTAACTACAGTAAATGTCCCCTTAAGAAATTACTGGCGTTTTGAGTTCATCGGTGTCCTCATATTTCAATTCTGAGCACCGGTTCAAAAGATAGAAAAACCCGCTCATTTGTTTACTGAACGTACCCGAGATAAACTTCAAAAATTGATTCCGGGTACACCAGGCCTCAGAATCAAGTTCCATCAGAAGCCACAGGCTCATAATATTCCAAAGTATTTAAAACAAAAATTTCCATGAAATTTCCGGGTCTTTTAGTCCCCTACCCTTTAGAAGTGGATTTCACATCATTACGGTACTCCATGTGTATGAAATTTATTTGTCTATTTTTTTATTGTATATTCATTTGTTGATAAATTTATTGTTTCTTGTGATTAAGATATGTTATAATGGAATTTATGGAGGAATGAAAATTCTTGAATGACTATTATTGATTTCCAGTTAATGTAGGAAGATATTACACCAAAAATTATCCAAATCATTTTGTGTTTTTTATTCATATTATAATACTAGTGTGATGATTGTCCTGATTTGGTGATATTGGGTGAGAATTATCATTAAATAAATATTTTCTAACATCAAACTGATAGTAAATAATTATTTAATTAGAAGTTAAATGTATTATATTTTGTGTCTTGGTTTAATGAGTTTCTATGGCCCTTATAATGGATCATTCGCAGGTATGAATTCTTTTAATATGGAATTTCAAAATAAAAGTGTTGTTCTGAATGATTTTTTTAAATGGTCACTCAAATTTTAGGATGGGGTTTTAAGATGATTTTTTTTGGTTTTTAGGCATACTGGCTAGAATACATATAGATTTCATGTAGTTCCTTTTTCATATGATTCTTAATGAGTGTTTTATAATGATTTTAAATTAATGTGAGAATGGATTATCTATAGATATGTTTTGTTTCATTTGAACATTGATGTGAAACACTATATTATCTATCCCTTTTATGGTTATTATTATTATGTTTTATTTTTATTTTTATACATAATTTTTTTTCAACATGACGCATGGTAATAGAGGGATTATGAGATGACCATTCCATTGAGAGATGGGTTTGTTAAATATTTCAAGAATCTATTTTGGTTCTTCATTTTATAGATCAATAGGAACATTTGGATGCCCTAGATGTGCATATGGGTTAATTTAGTTGACTATGTAATTGGTTTTTTTATCACCATCGACCTTTTGGTACAATATATTTCCATTGAGTCGATGTGTCACCACCATACATCAAAATAGGAAGGCATTAGTATTGGCCATAGTCGATAAAATTGGAGTCAGTCTCTGTGTTTTAATATTATTGGAATAGTTTGGGTGCAATATTAACTATGCTTGTTATGTGATGATCCTTATTGTATACCAAGATATGGGTTAAAAAGATTCCATAGTATTCTTATTTATTGGAGGTGGGTGATGGTGAGATTCCCTTCAAGTTGATTTTATCTTATGCAATGTGTGGTGAAGTGTCTATGCTAGTAGGAATAATGGAAACGAGAATAAATAGTTATGTATTTCTATAATGCATTGGTACCTTAGATTTTTGGTGTTTAGGATGAAATTTTAGATTGATTCTATATCATGGAGAATGTGAAAATTTATTATGTGGTTGCGTAAATGATTTATCTTCACTATTGGAAGATACATTTATATATGCCTTTTAACCCACATTTTCCTATGGATATAATGTGGTGAATAAAAAGGAGTTTGTTGAGATGGTATCTAACCATTCATAGGTGATAAAATGGAATTTAAAAAATTGTTGACACATATATTCCTAAGGACCCCCTAAGGTAAATCCATGAAAACACATACTTTTTTGAAGATGGTGATGATGACATTGACGTATAATTTAACTGACTACATTATAGATTAAGAGTTATAGCATCATTAGTAAGATACATCCCATGTTGAAATTGAGATATGTTGGATCAAGATAATTTTCACTAAAGCGATAGTATGGTAGATAGATCTATATATGATCTATGAAATGATATGGGTCTGAGTGTGAGTATTGAAATTTTTATTTTTGTTATTTCACCTTCAACTATAGATTCCAATATTTATTTATCAATGGATTTATATTCATTCTTTTTTGATTCATTTGGAAATATTTTTCAACCAATTTATACTCTTCATTATTATTTTATATTTTTTATTTGGAAGAATAATTTTTGAGGGCCCATTGTTGTGATTACGAGTTCAATATTCATTGATCATGATATTTTAGGAATTTATTGATATATGGGTAGTGAGATGGTTAATGAGTTAAGTCGTACTTTGATTAGTGAATCCTTTTAAAATTGTAAGAGCTCATGGGTTTCCATCCAATGACATGAGAGTTGGTATGAGGAACACACCATTGGGTAACTGTGGTATTATATTTATTAAAGTTAGTTAGGTAGTGACCTATCCTGATTTGGATAATATAAATGTTTTCCATCAGGTAACATGTGTTCTTTATCCTTCTAAAAAGGTATGGATTTTTGTGCATTTTTTATTATGATTCAATATGTGTAAGGTAAACCAATCAATTACATTTTCTCACACTAAATATTTTTATTCACATAAAATTGATAATTTTTTTTCAATGACTAATGTTTGGTAGTGGGAATCATACTATTGTGTTGGAATCACCTCCAACCTATGTACATGATTTGGGTTTCGATATATTTTGGAATTCATCATTTTTAATCTATGAACATTTATTAGGTTGGATCTAGATATGTGATTTGGGTCTCATAGAATAAATAGATTCCATGTTCTTGATAGGATGTTCATGTTGATTTTGGTTGGAGGATATTGTACATTTATTTTCTTATATAATAGGAATGTGTCATTTAGTTTGATAATTATTTTACTCTAATTAATTTCATTATTTGTAAATGCATTTTGTTAAATATGATTCCACTAAAAAAAATTGGCTGATAAAACATGTATAATTTTTTCTACCACTACATAATAGACTAATGTATCCCTCTTAGGTTCCCATTTTGTTCTAACATTGTTTTTACAATGTTTTTATATGGATGTTATTGGATTTAGATTATACTAAATATACACAAGAGGGGGGTGAATTATGTCTTTTCAAAAATATTTGTGAGATCGTGTCCTGTCCTTTATCTTTAATCAGATAGATTAATGCAGTGGAAATATGAAATTCAAGCACACAAGATATATAGTGGTTCGGGGAATAGAAGACCCCTAGTCCAATCCACCAACGCTCTACTCCACGAGCATGGCGATTTTCACTATCTGGTCCTCATATCAACATACCTTTCAACAACTAGGTGCAGGCAGTTGACACCTTTAAAATATAAGGAAAAACACATCCTTCTGGTTCAATCACAGAGCCTACATAGCTTACAACGAGAAGCTGGTCAATCAAGATAAAAATGATTTTTTCTTGGAAAATAATCTCTCATTTGTTCTTCCCAATTGTAACAGAATGAAATTGATTGTAAATGGATCTTCATCTTCATAAAAAATGATCTTCAAGAAAGAGTCATTCTGAGTCGATCCTGTTGCAGTAGATATAGAAATATTAATCGTTACTTTAGCATATACAGATTCAAAATTGATCTTCAATTTCAAATAAGTGAATCTTCTATCATATATCTTCCTCTTAATCAAACAGAGCTTTTATCACTCTTCGTAATCAACAGAAATGTAGATCGTGATTGACTATTTTTTCTCATCTAATTTTTGAATAACAGATCTCATATTTTGATTGATGTATCTGCCCTTGTTTTCTTGATCACTATACATAGTTTGTACTTTTTCACACCTTAAAAAACACAGATATAATGAATACTTCCTCTTCAAAAATCAGATCCATAATATTCGCCTTTTTACTTGGATAATTCAGACATTTTAATTTACTAAGTAGTCATAAATCTCCTTGTAATTAGCCATGAAAAGATCCTTTTAATTCGATCCTTAAACGGATCTGGACTCGTCAAAGACGTGCTTTAAAATCATCTTTTAATCTGGCTTAAAATCAGCATAATAATTCGATTGTAGATCGTTGAATAATAATATCATCTTTAAACTCTCTGACGCCAAACATAAGGTTGATTTGTATAGTATGCATCCTCTAAACGTAATGTAGATTATAAACGTAAGGTTGATTACATATCCTTCAAACATAATGTTGTCAACGTATGGTTGATCACAAATGTAGGGTTGACCATCCATAATTTTCTCTTCAACTATCTAACGTATGATAAATTATCCATACTTTTATAATCTTCCAAACGAAAGGTAAAGTTCCATATTTTTATAAGAAACATAAGGTTGTTTACAAAAGTAAGGTTGATGAACCATACTTTTTAGAAAAAAACATAACCTTTAACACTTATGTACGGTTATCCTTCCATACTTTTCTAATATCCCAGACGTAGTGTTATTTCTTAATGCAGGGTTCTTTTTCATACGTTTCTGAAAAAGTATTGTTGAATGACCACACTTTTCTGATAACTTGTAAAGTAAACCATGGGTTCCTTTCTTTATGCTACGTTTCCACATGTAGGGTATGAACAATGCTTCCAGAATACTTTGAATAATATTCCCAAACTCATTAAAACTTGTTCCACGCTATAAAAAACATATTGAATACTCTTCCAAAAATAAGGATATATAAAATATATAAATCCGAAAATATACATAAAGTAAAATAATTAGGGAATAATTAAGGGTATTTGTGAGCATCAAAATCATCACAAAGAGATAGGGCATTGTTCTCAACAATCTCCCCCTTTAAATAAAAAGATAATGTACTGTTGAAAACAACACTTTCTCAAAAATATCCCCCCTTTTGATGATCACAAAACCCATAAAATAATAAATGAATTTAATTTTCAAAAATAATTACATATAGTTTAGAATTTTGTTTAGATAAATCCATATTTTATTTTAAAAATATTATTTAAAAAATATATAAACATTGTGTCATCTATAATCATAAAAATATATTTCTCCCCGTTTTTCAAAATCGAAAAATAAAAGTAAAGAAAAAAAATATCCACTTAAATAAAAATAAAAAAAAATCTTTTTGTAAATAAAAAATATTTATCCATAATTTTTCCTCTTAAAATATTTTAAATTAAAAATTTGTATTTCTCCTTCAATAAAAACAGTTTTTCTTTTAAGGAAAACTTTTCTTTAAATTTCTCCCTAAAATAACATTAAAAAAATGTAAATGGGTTAAAATAAAATGTTGTGTTTATCAAAATTTCCCTCCCTTTTTGTGATATAAAAAAGAATGAAAAAAATATAAAATATAACACATATTAATGTAGCACTAAACATAAGTAAATTCTATATCTAAATGCTTACCAATTAGTGAATCTAGATTACTGGCATATCTTATCAAAGATAGTAAAACAAACAAACACACAAATATATAATGAAATAGATTTTCATTGAAAATTTTTAATAGTACAAAATTGATAAATACATGAATCAGGGGTTGGTCAGGGTGTAGATAGGGTCTATCTTGTTTGAACTACTTCCTTGATTTCTAATAGCTGCTCCCTTAGTCTCCTCATCATTCCATTACTAAGCATAACAATAATATCCCTATTCTCTTGAGTCATATGAATGTCTTTAATTAAGTTGACTCTGAGAAACTCATGTAGTCTTCTTCCTTCTCCAAAAACAAAGACAACTACTCTATTAAATTATCTAAGACAGATATGATTCATGGTTCATTTTAGGTCAACTGTTCAACTAAAAACATTTGATTGTCCAGCAAAACTGAAAGAGGAGCACTATTGCATTGAAAATCATGTAACATGTCATTAATATCAACTAAGACAGTGTTTATTGTATTAAATCTTCTGATCAAATCAAGTGAATTACCTGAACCACTGGCCTCATCGATCTTCATAGATACCAACATTGTCTCCATAAATGATTTTTGATCTGACAAATCTAACTTCATAACCATTGAAGACTTTAATTTTTAAACCACATTCAGCATATCCTTCTTAAAAATTTTAACTTCTTGCATTGAAACTGTACTATTATTTAGCCTCTTTAATTTAAATTTATCTTTTCCAATTCTCTCCTCAGAGCAGCATTCTCTTGCTTCACTCTCTGTAAGTCCTTGTATATTTCTTTATCTTCCTCATTTTCTGATTCAGAGGTACTTTGTGCTTGATTCTCCTTTTCTGCATGAAAGGGAAGTACTAAAACTAGGGGTAAGGATTAAACATATTATTTTTCCTTATCTTCTCTAACTGGTTGGTCCATAGATTTTTTTTCTGAGTCATTTCCAGACTCTTCCATAGAAAAACCCTCTTAAAGAACTTCAGTTTGTACATCTGAAGGGTTTTCATCCTATAAATTAGCAATCACTTCTTCTATTTGATTCTATTGAATAATTTAATATTAATCTTACTAAGGACTTGCCACATATACTCCAGGCACTGCCTCTTTTTCATTTTCAACTTTAGTTTCTGGTTCTATTCATTCAACTTCAATTATTTCAGGTTCAACTTCTGTAACAACCACATCTTATTCCTGAGTCTCTCTTTCATCTTCTAATATAATTCCAGATTGATTATGAGGTTCTTCCACTAGTTCTGACTTCTCAATAACAACTTCTATTTATTGTTCAACAACATCTTCTCTTACAAATCTATAATTCAATAAATCATGATTGGTTAAAACATTTGAAACATGCTCTTCAGGAGAAGTAGCATATCTTCTTCTTTTTTAATGGATTTCCTTCTTGACTTACTTCCTCTGGCATAGTATCAACTTCAAAACATATTCTTTGGGAAACAGAGGTAACTCTAGGTGTAGCTTGATTTTCCTTTGACTTTTCTGGCTGAGCCTGAGCTCTCTCTTCTTCTACTTCTTCATTAGCTCTTACTGGTAGGATTTTTCCTTTTACTGTACTCTAAAAATAACAAATTTTTCTTAAAGTACCAGCATTAAAAACATTACTGTGGTGACCACGAGTTATAGCATCAACCAATCCCACCATGTCTTTCTCGAACAATATCTTTGAAATGAATCTACAAAAGGGTAAAAATTCATTCTAGCTTCACTTCGACAGTAGTAACTCATATACCTTACCATGTACCTTGGAAAATTAAATTTTACATCACTGAGCATAGGATACATTATGTACATGTTGGGATACAGTATCTTATCCATATCTGACATTCTGAGTGCTATCCCTGTTTTTACAAATTTCACAAGAATCTTCTGATCTGGTTCCAAATCCTTAACTAACATTTTCATTATGCTAGTAGATCCAAACAGAAAGCACATAATGTCTTCAGATTTATGAATAGAATCTTTTATACTTTTCAAATCAAAATGAAAAAATCCCACATGAGGTAAATTCAGTATTTGACTAATTTCAACTAAAGAGATTGAAAAATCTCTATCCTCTATCTTATCCATCATGGTGTCATAATCATCACCCAAACTAAACTGAATAGATTTAATGAAATATCGAAGCTCTACATCGTACTAGAATTCCTTAATCTCACTATTAAAGGGATGTTTGAGATTCTGAAATGATAGGGCTTGTTTTAACAACAAGTTCGTCTAATATAGCCATTCTAAATCAATCACCTTTCCCCATAGGATTTTCCTTCTTATGAAGCGCTATTTCTTGGCATTGCTGGTCTCAACCTCATAATCTCTCTTAGTCTTTTCAATTTCTATGAAAATCTCTAAAGGTTTGAAGGTTAGGGTTTAAGAGGTTCGAAGATTATGGTTGACAAGCAGTGGTGCGGTTTTGCGGGTTCAAAAGGGTTTTTGCGTAAATGAAACGGTTCAAAATTCAAAAGGTTCTGACAACCTTGATTCATGTGTTATCAATAATCATTACCTAGATTTTTAAAAAAATAAAAAATTTCCACGGTGTATATAAAAATAAATCTTAATAAAAATGTTTATTCTGTTTGCAAAATAAATAACAAACTTATATTTAAATAGTAAAAAACATAAATAAATGAATAAAATTAAAATTTTATTTAAGATTAAATAATCCAAGTTCCCCCTTAATAAAATCAAACCTTGATGTGGGAAGTAGTTTATTAAAAATATCTCATAATTGAATTTCAATACTTAAAAATTCCAAAGATATAACCTTTTTTAGAAAATGATCTCTTAGAAAATGTTGTTTGATATCAATATTCTTAGTCCTACAATGATTAATATGATTTTTTTGAAATATTTATAGCACTAGTATTATCACATAAAATAAGTTTATTATTAATTTTTTTTCCAAAATCTATAAGAGTGTTTTTTATCCAAAACACTTGTTCATAGCAAGTGCCAGCAGAAACATATTCTACCTCCGCTCTTGAGAGGGCTATTGAGTGTTGTTTCTTACTTGACCATGACACTATTGATTTTACTCAAAAGTGACAAGTACCCAATGTTCTTTTCCTCTCTAATCCAAAACTCCCAAGTTCTGCATCTAAATATAAAATTAAATTAAAATAAGACGTTTTATGATAACGAAGAGATTGAAAAATAGTTACTTTTAAATATCTAAATATTCTTTTAACAGTAGTTAAATTGGATTCTTTTGGATTTGATTGAAATATAGCACAAAGATATACTGAAAACATTATATCTGGCCTACTAGTGGTAAGATATAATAAACTACCAATCATACCTCTATATAACTTGTTGTCAATTGACCTTACAATTTCATCCAAATCAAGTTTTATATTAGTACACACAGGAGTTGTATATGTCTTGCAGTTTTAAAGTCCAAATTTCTTAAGTAAATCAGTAATGTATTTTCTTTGATTCAAAACATTTCCATAGTATTTTTGAAAACTTTTTAGTCCTAAAATGAAATTTAATTATCCCATCATAATCATTTTAAATTATTTTTTCATTAGATATGAAAACTCATGACAAAGGGATTTATTAGTTGATCAAAAAATTACATCATCAACATAAATTTGAACCAATAAAATATTAGAATTTACAATTTTTTAAATAGTGTTGGATCTACCATTCCAACAGTAAAATAATTTTTCAAAATAAATGGCTTTCTTTTTCATACCATGCTCTAAGTGCTTGTTTAAGACCATAAAGAGATTTAGTATGTTTAAAAACATAATTTGGTTTTGGAGAATTTTCAAAACTACGAGGTTGCTCAACATAAACTTCCTCCATTAAAAAACAATTTAAAAAGGTAGACTTAACATCCATCTGAAATAATTTAAAATTCATATGTGATGCATTGGCTAAAAAGATTATAATAGATTCTAACCTAGCTACAGGTGCAAAGGTTTCATCATATTCTATACCTTCTTCCTGATTATATCCTTTTTCTATAAGTTTGGCACTATTTGTAGTTATTATTCCTTTTTCATCTTGTTTATTCCTAAAGACCCATTTTGTTCCAATCACTGGAGAATTCTGTGGTCTTTCAACTAATTCTCAGACTTCATTTCTCTTGAACTGGTTTAAATCTTATTCCATTGCTATCATCAAGCTTTCATCAACTAAACCTTCTTCTATAGTATTAGGTTCTAATTGAGATAGAAAGGTAGAGAATTCTACAAGATTTCCTATATTTATTCTAGTTTTTATTCCTATGTCTAAGTCGCCTATTATAGTTTCTAAAGGGTGATTATTTAGGGTTCTATTCTATCTAGGTAGTACACTTATAGGTTCTTTAGTATCATGTTCTTCTGAACTAGACTGAATTTCATTAATATCTTTTTCAAAATAATTTTCATGTTCTCAGGTCTCATGTTATCATTAGAGTCAGATTCATCCATTTGATCTATCCTTTTTTCAAAGGGATCATATTCATCAAATTCCACATGAACCGATTCTTCAACAATCCGTGACTTCTTATTATAGACTCTATAATCTTTGGACATAGCTGAATATCCTATGAAAATTCATTCTTCATATTTTGGAATGAACATACCAAGACTGTCCTTGGTGATCAAGGGTTAAACCTTTCATCCAAAACATTAAAGTAATTTACTTTAGGTTTTCTGTTATTCAAAGTTCATAGGGTTTCTTTTTCAAAATATGTCTAATTAAAACACTATTCATTATATAGTTGGTTGTTCTTACTACTTCTGCCCAAAAATAGGTAGGAAGACTGTATTCATTTGGAATAGTTCTAGCCATTTCTTGAATAGTCCTATTTTTTCTTTCGATAATTACATTCTGTTGAGGTATTCTTGGTATAGAGAAAGTTTGTTTAATACTCATTTATGAGCAAAAGGAATTAAATTCTTGATTCTAAAATTCTCCACCATGATCTAGTCTTATTGAGATTATGTTAAAACCATTTTCATTTTGAGTAGATTTACAAAAACTTTTAAATAAGATTAATGCTTAATTTTTAAATTTCAAAAAGAAAATCCATGTAAATCAAGAATAATCATCAACTAAAACATATACATATAATTTACCATCCAAGATTGATACCCTTGAAGGTCCAAAAAAATCCATATAGATACGTTCTAGATGTTTAGATGTTGCATTTTTGTTAATAGATTTGAAGGATGATTTGTGCTGCTTACCAAGTTGACATGCATTAAAAAATCTATCACTTTCAAACTTGAGATTAGGAAGATCAAAAACTAATTGTTTCTTAGATAATTTATGTAAAACATATACATTACTATGTTCAAGACTCTTATTCCAGATTCAAGGTTTCATCACTTTAGTAGTTATGCAATTTACTTGTTGTTTACACAAGGAATTTAAATCCAAGGTGTACACATTGTTAGTTCTAGGTGCTCTAAATTTAAGCAGTTACTTTTTAAAAATAGTACAACAGTTATTAGAAAAATCAATACTATAACCATCATAACAATGTTGAGAGATACTTATCAGATTGTGTTTCAATCCTTGCACATAAAGTACTTTATTGATTGAGACAACTTCTGGATCTCCAACTATTCCAATACCAATGATTTTCTCTTTGGCATTGTCACCAAAAGTGACAAGTCCACCATATTTTTTGAGTGATTGTAGATAAATTTGATGAGTTTCCATTCATATTCCATGCGAAGCCACTGTCTATATACCATATAGTATTTTTTTCTTTTATTGCCTACTTCTTACAAATTCATTTAAATAAGTATCTTTGGTACCCATATTCTATTGGGTTCAATTGTGTTAGCCAGCAATGATCTGGGAATCTAGACTTGCTTTGTTTTTCTAAAATCAACATAATCAAATAAATTATTTGAAATAAAATATTTCTTAATACCACTTATTTGAGATTGTCTTAAGAATTTTTTTTAGAAATATGTCATCTTATTCCACAGAAATTACAATTTAATCTTTTTGTACTTGGAATAAAATTATTCTTGTACAGCTTTGGTTTTTCACCTTTACTTCCAATTATAAATCTTTCTTTTTTAACGACATTTTCCCAAGAATTTCATTTAAAGTATTTTATACTTTAGAAAAAATAAGGGATGTACTTTTATATGTTTATACTTCTATTTGCAGTGTTTTAATTTTAGCTTCATAATCTGTATAGTCAATGTTTATTGAATTATACTTATCAGTTAACTCTTTGAATTTCTTTATAATTGTATCTCTTTCATCCAAAATATCCTTGTGAAGTATCTTTTATGACTTATGTTTCTTAAATAGAGAATCATATTTTTCTACAAGAATATTGCAGTAGGCTGGAAGTTTTTCGTTAGAGTAACTAGATTAAGAACTAGAGTCAGAAGAGTATTAAGATTGTACCTCATCTGTTTCTACCATAAAACACATCTTTGCATTCAGATTTACTTTATCAATCTCTAAGTCTGGTTCAGAAATTCTATTGGATTCTTCATATACACTCCATGTAGCTTTCATGGATTTCTTTTCCTTATGCTCATAATCATTTATTTTGATGAATTTCTTTTTCTTGTCTTCTTTTAGCTGAGGATAGTCATTTTTGATGTGCCCCATTTTCTTAAACTCAAAAAATATGACTTCCTTGTCATCCTTTTTGAATGATTTTCTAAATCCCTTTTTCTTTCTATAGTATTTAGTGAATTTTATGGCTAGGTGAGCCAGTTCCACATCAGAATTTGATAAATCAGAACTTTTTGATTTCACTTTTACACTTTTCTTCATCTTTCTGTTTTTTCTCTATGATGACACTTTCAAGGTAGTGTCATCTGTATTGATTAACATTTTAAGGTAATTAGCTTCATCTTGCATCTCAGATTCATACATCATTACTGTTCCAATCAATTCTCTCATGGTTAATTTTTTGACATGTGTTGACTGTCTGATTGCAGCAGAGATTCCATTCTATATTGTAGGTAGTACTCTCAATACTTTTAAACCATGATCAGCTTGTGTGATGGGATCACCCAAGGAAGTTATGTTAATCTCTATCAACCTTCCATTCATTTGAGTAATTCTTTCACCTTCAACCATTATGAATGTATCAAATTTAATCTTAGCGGTATCATATCTCAATTCCATGATATTATTAGTTCCTTCATAAGCCACATCAATATTTTTCCAAATCTCGTATGCTGTTAGGCATTGAGATAATCTATTAAATCCATCAGGTCCTATACCATATATAATTTCATTAATTTCCTTCGAGTTCATATGATATTCTGCTTCAATGGGTGTACTCCATGTCTTATGTTTTTTAGGTATTTCATATGGATTTAGTATCTTAGAATATACTATGTATCCAAGGTTATTTTGATAGATAATAATTCACGAATTCCAGCATCCATAGTTCTCTCCATTGAAGTACGGTGCAATGACCATAGAAATTCCCTCTCTTGTATCAGTAATCTTGCTCTACTTATAATCCTTTATATCTTTTAGCTTGTTTGAGATTTATCAAAATCCCAACCTCTGATACAAATTGTTGGATCAAGATTATACTAAATATACAAAAGAGGGGGTGAATTGTGCCTTTTCAAAAATCTTGACGAGATCATGTTCTGTCCTTTATCTTTTATCAGATAGATTACTGCATCATAAATATGAAATGCAGGGACACGGGATATATAGTGGTTTGGGGAACAGAAGGCCCCTAGTCTAGTCCACCAATTCTCTACTCCACGAACATGGTGATTATAACTATCTAGTCCTCATCTCAACAGACCTTTCAACAACTGAGTGCAAGAAGTTGACACCTATACAATCTATGGCAAAACATAACCTTCTGGTTCAATCACAAAACCAACACAAATTCAAAACGAGAAGCTTGTCACTCAAGATAAAAAATATTTGTTCTTTGAAAATACTCTCCTAATTGTTCTTCACAATTGAAATAGAATTCAACTGACACTAAATGGATCATCATATTCAGAAAGAATGATCTTCAATAAAGAGTCATTCTAAGTTGATCCCGTTGTATTAGATATAGAAATATAAATCGCAACTTCAGCATTAGTAGATTCACAATTTATCTTCAATGTCAAATAAGAGAATCTTCTATCATTTATCTTTTTCTTAATCAAACAGAGCTTTTATCGCTCTTCGTAATTAACAGAAATTTAGATCATGATTGACCCTGTTTTTTCTCTTCTAAATTTCGTACATCAGATCTCGTATTTTGATAGATGTATCTGATCTTGGGTTCTTGATCACTATGTGTAGTTTTTTACTTTTTCACACCTTAAAAACACAAATATAACAAATACTTCCTCTACAAAAATCAGATCCACAATCTTCTCCTTTTTACTCATGTAATTCAAACATTTGAATTTATAGAGTAGTCATAACTCTCCTTGTCATTTTCCATGAAAAGCTCCTATGAATTTGATACTTAAAAAGCTCTGAACTCATCAAAGAGGCACATTAAAATCCGCTTTTAATCTGGATTAAAATCATCCTGATAATTCACTTGCAGATCGTAAAATTATAATATCAACTTTAAACTCTTTGATGCCAAACGTAAGGTTGAGTTGTATAGTCTGCATCCTCTAAATGTAACGTAGATCATAAAAATAAGGCTGATGATGTAGCCTTCAAACGTAAGGTTATCAATGTATGACTGATCACAAATGTAGGGTTATCCATACATACTTTTCTCTTTAACTTTCAAATGTATGATAAATGATACATACATTTATAAGCTTCCAAACAAAAGGTACATGATCCATTCTTTTCTAAGAAACGTAATGTTGTTTACAAAAGTAAGGTTGATGAACCTTAATTTTGAGAAACAAATGTAACGTTTAACACTTACATACGTTTCTCTATCTATACTTTTCTAATTTCCCAAACGTAGGGTTCATTCTTAATATAGGGTTCTTTTTATTACTTTGCCGATAACGTATGGTTGATTAAATATATGTTTCAGATAACTTGTAAAGTAAACGACGAGTTCCATTATTTATGCTATATTCCCACACGTAGGGTATGGAAAATGTTTCCAGAATACATTGAATAAAATTCTTGAACTCTTTAACACTTGTTCCACACTGTACAAAAAATCTTGAATACGCTTCCAAAAATAAGAATATATAAAATATATAAATCCTGAAGTATACTTAATGTAAAATCATTATAAAATAATTAAGGGTATTTGTGAGCATCTAAATCATCATAAAGAGAGTGAGTATTGTTCTAAAAAATCTCCCCCTTTAAATAAAAAAATTATCTATTTTTGAAAACAACACTTGCTCAACATATGTTTCATGTCAAATTTTCAATTGATTTAGGCATGAACGTCATGCATTATAGTTGAAAAAATAGTTAGTGCATGATATTTCTTGGACCATAATACAATTTATAATACTACAGAATGTAGTTATCTGCATCTATGGTCTTATAATTCACTCTTATAAGTTGTTTTCTCGGTGATCTATGTTGGATCCTTACATTTATGAAAGAAATGTGAAGTAAAAAATAATTAACAACCCTACCAAATTATTTACTAGTACAAGAAATGATATCATTTGATAAATATTTACCATTTTATGCTCAATGTAGTTCATATAGAACAATTAGTATCTTTTAAAATCTAAGAAAATGATAATAAAATTTAATCACCAAACCAATCTATAGAATTCATTATTATTTTTTAGTTTTTGTAAAATTGCCTCAAATTTAATGGATTAAATGTTAATTTGAACGATCAATATATTATTTGATAATTTATATCCACATAAATGTTTTATCCATACATTAAAATTAAATTGAACACCATTATTGAATGAAGTTGTTCTGTTGATGTTCATATACTTCAAACATAAAAAATCATCTAATACATGGATTTTTCTTACATAATATATTAAAATGATACATTACAAAATATCTAATTGTTGGAATCCAAAATAATATTAATAATTAACACATCATTCTATGATTTATTGAAGGCCCTATAAAATATAATAAGTATTTTAAACTACATTTTTATTCTAAATATAAATTTCATCTCTTCTAATATATTGATAAACATCACAACTATGTAAAAATAACTATGACCAAATTAAAAAAACATAGTTAATTTAATCATATTTTTTGGAACTAGTTTGTAAATAAAAATTTTATTAAAAAAATTAGTCAGATATTTTATTGGTAATGGATATAAACACTCCCTTAGAATCTCAGTGATTATATCAGTTAGTTAATTTTTTACATATTTAAATTCCCCTATATCCTATATTAATGTATATAGTGTTTATAGATTAATGTTTGATAATAAATACTTTGAAGGAAAATATAAATTATTTAAAAATATAAAATTGTATTCATTATTTAAAAGAATCCAATATAATAGAATCACACATTTAAAAACATTATCTTCACTTATATAAAATGATGAATTTATTAATTTGATATTATAATATTTCCTTCAAACTTTTTATTAGAGAACACCATTCATTCTCATTATATTTTGATTTTTTGGAGTGGGGATAATGGAGATGCAATTCATTATGGAATAAGAGTAGCCTATGTTAACTTTTCAATTATAAGTGTTTATTCATTCTATGTATTAGTTATTCATCTTCATAATCTCCATTTAATGAAGTTAATATTTTTTCCTAGGGTGGCTTCCTAGTTTAGGAGACCTATTTTTTTACATTTTTTTCCTATAGAGGTTAATGATATGATTTTATCATGTCATTAATGTTCATGATGATTGTTTGGTGTTTTAGGATTTCAGTGATTCTTAATTTTAAACCCCATATTGGTTTATTATATTGGGCTCTTAGTTTATAAGAACATGTGAACTTTTTGAAGTTTATTACCTGAATGAACCATTAAAACAATAAAAAGGTGATTTATAGGATTTATATAAATTTTGATTCCACCAATTTCTCTCATTATTTATTTTATTATATCATATTCATGGGATTCCAATGTGATTTTGGGATCATTAAAAACGTCTAATATTTTTCATTCATCCTTTAAATTCATGTATTTTATATTTGTTATTATATATAATTTATTCTTACAATTCTTTCTATATTATTCCTTATCTTATTTTATATCTCATAAAGGATGGGATTTTGGGTACTATGGTTTTGTTGGGATGTGATTTTCATGAAATTTTTATGTGTTTTAGATTAATTTTAGGGTTCCTTGTATAGATGTGGACCTATTTTTCATCCTCTCTTACATTAGAATTTCCTATAGAACCTAAAATATTTTTTTTGTGGTAGAGTATTTATGTCATCTCTATTTAATATGAATCTATGTAATATTAATGATTTTTCATTATATTGGGTTAATGATAAGTCTTGGATAAAATAATTATTAATTATTCAAATTGAATTGAAAGGTAATTGTTTGTTTTGTATGAAGTATCCCATTTTCATGATGTTTCTAATGGTGTTTCATTATATGTTCTAGACATTAGAAAATGTATTTCAATGATTGATTTATTTGAGAATACCATTTAAATTGGTTGCTTATAAATTCTTATAAATAAAAATAATATATTTTGTATGGATGATTTTTGATTGACTATATTTATATAGATTAGTAGATGATATGGGTGAAGCATATTGGTTATGATATTTGTAGTTTGATTACATTGGGTGTGTAAGGATTTCTTTCCATGGTTGTGTATCGATTGGTGGTAAAAGATATTCATCATTTGGTATTTATAGATATGAAAAAAATATTTTTAAATGATGGTTTCTTGATAGTGGTTTTGTAGAAATTGAATTATTCTGATATAAAATTGTGGTTATGTATAATAATTCATTGGTGTGAAATTAAAAAATAACAAAATGAATGAACCCTAATGGTTTATATAATAAATAAAATAATATGAAATAAAACCTATTTCATAGAAATTTGTTTGATGATTATGGTTGCGTTTCATTTATTAGAGGTAGTTCTTAAAGGTGTGGTATGAGTAGTGATCTGGTGGTAGTTTTGGGGGTTCTTTCTTATTAATTATCACATGTGTGGTCTTGTGTTAGAATAAAATATTTGTTTTTAAAAATTATGAATTTTCAATGAACCCCACCTAAATCAGGTAACATGCCCATCACCTCGTGAACTATGGGTGTTTACCCTAACATCTATAATGGTGAAGATAAAAATGGTTGACTTCCCCCTCTTTCATTTTATATGTTATGATTTAGCTTCTTCTGGTACTAGTGGTGGATGTTGAGATATGTGGTGTCTATTATACATTGCAAGAAGAGGACACAAGATTGATTGTCAACATGTTTTTGATTCCCTATCTCAATTATTTCCTGATGAAAGATATGAAATTTTTTCTATGATACTTAATATTCATTAGGTTTACAAGACATGATATTTTCTCTTTTATATGAGGCATGAAATGTAGTTTGTGACGTTATCTGTGGATGTGGAAGGGATGGGACCATGGGTTGTCATGTCATTGGGAAATGGTGGAAAATATGATGGTATGTGGTTGTGGGAGTTCTTACATCACATTCTTGTGATTTTATTTTACTGTAAATGGATACATTTTTATGTAAGAGTTCTATGATGGGGCTAAAGTGGTAGGGAAACTAAATGATCATTTTATGTTCTAGTTAGTCCCTATATTTCTAAACTAGGACATTAAAACTATATTTTCACCTTTTCATGAGAGAAATTTGGTATGATATTTTTTATACATTTTATCCCCGATTTAAATATATATAAACTATTTTTTATGTTTCCTAGAGGGATTCAAAGATCATGCTTGTCAATATAATCTTGGTGAATGAATTTTTATAATCAATGCCATAAGATTTACTATTGGTATTGATTAACATTGAATATGTTTGTACCTATTTTATATTTATTTATGTGGGATATAACTTATATATATGTTTTTACTTCTCTTACGGTATAGTGTATTTATTTTTGGTTTTATGTTATGATCCACAGATATTGAGTGTAATTCCTCAAATTTTAGTGTTTTATACCATAAATACTAGTCTCCAACCATAGGATTACTAGAATTAGGGCCCATGTGTAACTCATACTCTTCAAGAATAGATGAATAGAGGTACCAATAAAAATGTGGTCTTGAGAGAGTGGTTTCAAATATTTTGGTTAATAGATTGTGTTGGGTATATGGTTATGAATTAGAGTAGGTTTCATTAGTTGGTAAGGAAACCATTTTTTTCATACATATATTTTGATAAAAGAATGAGAGAAAAATTAGAAAAATAGAATTATAGAGAACCTTATTACCTAAATGAAATACCATATAATCTATTAATGTGCAAGGTAAAGTGAATGTACTTTCAAGGTAGAGATGTTGGATAGTTACATGAATCATACTTGAATAATTTTTGTTTTGAATGGAGTGTTTTTGTGAATTAATTAATCAGTCAATTAAATTAATATAAATAAATCCACTTTTATTATAAATATCTTTTTTTACTTTCATTGTATTCCTACTAGTTGGTCACCACTATCTTGTGTTATGGATTGGAGAGTATTAGCATGTCATCTGTATTAATCATTAGAGGGCTGACCTTGATTAGTATGATTGGTAGTTTAATATTTTGTTATGTTCTATTCAAAGTCAAATCCTTGAAATTTTTTCGAGATGCTTCTCCAATCAAGAGATAAAAATCATAATAGGATATTTTATGATATATAATTTCCATATTCAAGAATAAAACATGTATTGGTTTCCCTTCGTAGTCTTCCAGTTGAAAGTAGTAGTACATTAGTGGTAGATATCATACCTCTAGGTGTGAAAGGAGACTGATGTGACATAGGCTGACTTCAAACAAGAGTTCAAGGATATGTTCTTATAGATGATGGTGATGGTAAAAAAGTGGTTGTAGATTATCTCCCTTAAGAATGGGAGCATGAGAAATTTGTACCATGGGATTATGTTAAAGGACAATTTATGATTTTTACCTAACATCCTTCTAGAGAAGTATTCTTAAGGAAGACATGTGGAGGTGGAACTAAACCCCATACAATATTATATAGTTTCCCAATTTATATTGCCTATATATTATTAAGAGTATAAGAAGGAATATATGATTGGTATTATATAAAATATAACTATAGAACCCTTATTTGAGATTCAACGGGGACCTATAAGGAATATGGATCCAGATAGAGGGTCATAGATGTTGTGAAAATCAAGGATATTATCATTCAGGAAAACAACTCAGCAATTAGCATCAATTTTATCAAGGGATTGTAGTTACCCAATGTCAATGGAGATATTTCTTATTTTCATTATTTTTATATGGATTTTCTTGTCTCCATTTTTTGGTAGTTTCCTTCATTCCTAGTGGGTAGGCATGTATTGGGTGGTTAGGGAACTTTTATATCTTATGTTCCATATCACGTTTAGTAGGATAATGCATATCTAATAGGATTTGGTGTGGTATTTGGGAAGCACCAAGATGTTCCACATCATCTGATACCCATAAAAGGAGAATGGACATAGAGTCCAAGTTCATTGGGGAATAAGGGCTTAGTAAGTCCAAATGCATGCAATAAAAGGATCCATGGTCTAAATAAATTTTTTTGGTTTACAAAATTTTGTATCAAAGATAGTTTTTACTATTATTGAATCTAGATATTTTCACTACATTTCCTAAAATTGGTTGTCTTTGAATATATAACAAAAATTATTTAACCACTAAAAACCACCCATCCTCAATTAAAAATTGAACTCCTCACCACCCACATTCTCCTCACAAGCTTTGAACATTTAAAAATTCATAAAATCCCATCTCCCTCCAACATTACCCATGTACAAGTTCTTATGGTCTAACACAAACACCATTTTAAAGTTCTTTACGGGGTCCTTTATGAAGGTCATATCCAAGAGGCAACTTTCTCAAACAACCTATCATATTTTGTTTTCTTTTATACCTTATCTTCAAGTACATAGTGAATAAATGCATAATAAATCAATTATAATGTATAAAATAGAATTTAATATTACTAATGGTATATATTATATCCATATATTTACACATATCATATTATTCAATAAAGAAAAACCATTTTTAAAATTATGATGGTAAACAATATCCATTGATAATGCCTTTTCATTTTCCATTAATAACAACAAGGCTGGTCATAATAGTAATATTCATGTTAAATTACATTTTAATGTTTATTTTGTAACCTATTTATGGTTTTGTAACAAATATATGTATATAATATTAAATTAAATGAAAATTGATTATGATGGTCGAAAGAAAGACGAAAATAAAAAGTAAATTTAACATAAAAATTTTATCGAATGAATCATAATAATAAAAGAACTAAAATTATTATATAGGACCATTTAAACATATGTAAAATCATG
The DNA here is from genome assembly GCA_963277665.1 of Viscum album. Classification (NCBI taxonomy): domain Eukaryota; kingdom Viridiplantae; phylum Streptophyta; class Magnoliopsida; order Santalales; family Viscaceae; genus Viscum; species Viscum album. The sequence goes on from OY728156.1 coordinate 1,283,276,762, forward strand.
AATACTAGTTCGTTTTACATTTATAGTTTTATTACTATTTGATATGAAATTCAATAATAATACAAAAATTAACTGACCATGATATCCTGAAACAAACACCCTCAAAACAATGAAAATAATGAGATATTAATAATGAATGGGTGGTAGGTTGTTATAAAAGAATAATAAATGGTATTATAAAAATGATTATAGTTTTTTAATTAATTAAAAACATTATTTAAGACTTCATACATCTGGTTAATGTATGAAAAAATAAAAGGATGTTAGAGGTAAGGTTTTCTCATCTCAATTTTAATTCTTTGAGATGTATACCTTATTCACCTCATGTTTCTTTTATGAGGTGTATATAATGACATTTAATATATCATATAATGAATCTAATATAATTTATGGTATTAAATTTTCACTTAATTATTATTACTTTTACGAGTAATACAATTTGACTGATTTCAATGTGGTAAGGGATTTTTTAACTCAATTTCAATTTATTGCATAAAAATTATACTTCATTGTTTATTACATGGTATGATTATGTTTTAGATAAAATTTTATTAAATTATTTTGAATATTGACAAGTTATATATAGAATTAGATATAATATACTTCATTTATTTACTTGTTTTATGCTCAATTCAATGATATAATATTAATAAGGGACATTATTTTAAAAATATTATTTGTTAGGAGTCACATGAAATTTTTTTTCTATATTGCCTCAGGTTTTTTTAGTGGGTTGAATTTCTATCATGTTTTGAATTTTCATAGATTTTTGGGTATACCAAATCTTTTCAAGATTAACAATACCTAATTTTTGGAGTTTCATTGAAACAATATATTATTTTTAGATGTGTATTAATTATACGAAAGTAAGTTGGGTATTAGGATTTGTTTTATGTGTCTTGGAAGCCATACACCAAACCATCTAGGGTAAAAATACAAGAGTGATTAGTTTGAAAAAAATATGTTTCAAAATATGAGAAACCTTTTATCCCTTCATGTCAACGGGATATAGTTTGTCAAACAATTTTCAAGGGGTAAAATGATCGTGAGACACCTTTGTAGTTTTTGTTAGAGGTGATTCACATGGTTTATTCTTAGTTTTTCCATCTGTGTGGGACAAATCTATGCGGTGGGGCCATGGGGAGGTTTTATCCCATGGGTTATGGATTCTTTTCCAAACCATGTGTGATAACTATAAATCCAACATAAAATTTAGAATTTATCATTCTTCCCCTCCTCTCATGTCTCTTCCTTCTTCTTTTTTTCCATTACATGAATGGATTTATCCTGTACGAGCCATGTAGAACCCCTCTCCCTCTCATAGTAGTTGAGATAAAATCTTCATTTGAGGTCCATTATTCAATAATTCTATGGTTTTAGATATATATATGTAAGGCTCCAAACATTATTTCACCACTTATACATTTCTCTTGTTGTATGGAGTGATAAATCATTACAATCCAATTTAACCTATTTTTAGGAAGTTCATCTAAAACATTGATTTCATGGAAATAATATCAAGTTAGAGTATAAGATCTATTGTGATAGAATCTAACAAAATTAGGTAGGTAATTATTATCCATCTTCATGACTTTTTAGTTTTTTAGGTGTGTGACATTCAGCTTTCCACTGGGGAGGTTGAGGGAGGCCCTAATTCATTAAATCACTGATTTTTAATTATATATGGAACATTTTATGTGGTTATATTAATTATATAGTAATTAATTCCTTAATGGAGTTGGGTATGGGGATTGAGACCACATGGGAGGTTAGGGAAAGTGTGATTGTTTAATTAAACTTATATTTTAATTATAATTAATATATTTTAATGAGTTCCATGTGAACATGACATGCATTGACTGAGGAATGTTGTGGTGATGGAAGGATAAGTTGAGGAGATGTGATCACCATGTTGGGAAAGGCCCTAATTTTATGAGTGATGTGATTATAGGTGAGGAGACTTGGTCATCAGATTGTGGTGACAAGGCTATTAGTTTGCTGGTAAAGCATGAGAAATATGGGGTGTTGATAGAAATCATCTAGATTCATATAGTCTCATGGGAATGAGGTTCTTAATGAAATGGATTTTGTAATTATTTAGTTATTTATTCTATCCATGTTGGCTAATATACTCTTAGAGTCATGTTCCCAGAGAACGACTCCAATGACGAGGTTATGTTTTCCACTCATTTGGGCCAAGGCCTCTATTATATATGTATTAGGAAAATAGTTGGATATTTTTATTATATAAATCCTTGAGGATGGTGAGAAGCCACTGGTTTACAGTGTTTAGACCATTAGTTGGAGGATGAGGCTATCTATACTGGAGGTCATTAGGAAAGGAATATTTGGGAGAATGGAAATCACTGATCCTTGGGATACTGGATAATAAGATGATGGGGTTATTATTCAGAGGAAAGGTATCAATTTTACTTGTATATCATGATTTGAGGCGATGGGATTTCCTATGACGAATGTTCTTTGGGGGAGGTATCGATTATAGGGGTGTCCCTTCAAAACATATGATATTAGTTGGACAAAAAGTGTCTTTTGGAATGAGGTGTCGGGGGATTCTTTTAGAGTTAGAACATCAGGTTTCATCATGACTATATCTCATTAGGGGATGCCTTGGAATTATTCTTAGGATCCTCTCTACTATAGTTATAATGGCATTGGAAAAGGTAGATGATTATTTTCTAATGGGTATTAAGAATAAAAGAAATATTTTGTATTTATGTGACTCACATGTACTATTTTATTTATTATTTTGTCACTCCAACATAATATTAGACATATAATAGGAATAGGATGGTGGTGGCCTACTAGGATTCATTTTTCACACCCAAAATGGACCAATTGGAACATGTGTAAAATTATTGTCCTGGTGTTTATGTAAATGTTTAGGCCTAAGAGCAAGATTCTATTGACTATCTTAATATAGTATATAAGGAAAGTAAATGTGGGTTCTTACCACACATGGAGTTTACATTTTGAGTTTTTATTTTTTGTTAGTATGCTTATATATGTATGTACTTAGGTTATCCTTCAGTGACCCCATCTAGTTATTGATATATATTACCTGACTTGTATGAATTTTTCTACTTTAGTCACTATATTGGTATCCTCTGTTGATTAAATTCAACAAATGGTATCCAATCCTATTTATTATTATTTCTTCTTATCATACTTCTTGGGCTTCCACCATGGGTCGGTTACTGGTTTTGTGTCATTTGGTCTTCCCTTTACTCACTATTATAAATGTATTATTCCATTATTATATCATCACCATAGGGTATAGTGAACCCAATATCACTCCTTTAAAACCTCACTTATTGTATGATGTTTTTTCATATGTGGAGGTGCATCTAAGGCCTACTAATAGTCGGCCCATAGTACCTTTCTACTAGCTAAATATGTCAGGGTTCTAAAAGTTGTATTAGAGAAGTTCATGATAGGGAATTAGTAGCAGCACTCGACCAATGACTTATATTGGTTTTACTATTTGGTATATGGTAGACCAGATATTATGATGATGATATGGGGTGATTTTGATCACATGGATGGGTGATGTGGTCATCGGTTTTAGGTGTCATGGTTTATCAGGATATGAATGGCTTGAGTAATATAGTAGTGAATTTCTTAGAATGTCAATGATGGAAGCTAAATAGTTTTTCCCTACATAGAATCTCTTTGGTATAGATTTATTCAGATTCCTCATACTAATACGTAAATCCTTAATCTGATGTGGCTAGGTGAGGGGTCATGAGGCTAGATTTATATGTGATACATGGCTCTAATATGGGCATGTAATGGTTCATGATGCTGGAAGTCTTGTGACTTCATTGCGATGGGGGAGAGTAAGTGTAGTGAGATTTCAAAACATGTTACTTCTTTCCATACCCATGTTATATATATATATATATTATTAGTATTATCATAAAATTATATTTCTATTTAGAAGGATTCCACTAAGATGAGCTCTAATTGAGAATTACACAGGTGATGTTTTGGTTCCGCTTGAGAGAAAAAAATTTGAGATATCTTAGGCTCAAGATAAGGCACCAAAGTGTTATGATAATCATGAGTTATATGTATAGGATCCAGAATAGGCATAAGTGTAGTAGGGTTAGCTATCATATTTGATATATTTGGGTTGTTTCGTGACAAGTAGCTCATAACAAGCCTGATATGTGTCATTCAATGATTAACTAGAGAACCCAGGGAGGAGAACCTTCAATGGAATACCTGACTCAAGACTTCCAGTAATATAATCCACCATTATTTCAGGGATACGGTGGACCACATATGGTTGAGGATAGGATCGAGTCAATGAATTTGATCTTTGAGAATCTTGAGACACCCCTAATCTAGTTAGTGAAGATTTATAAATATTGCTCAAGGGAATAACTAATCATTGTTAAGAGATCCAGTTTAATGATAGAGAACACGAGTGATTGGCCTGAAAGGATATTGAGGATAGGTTATTTGATAACATATTTTGGGAGACGTTGTGTCTAGAGAGAGTTCATGAGTTCTTAATCCTATAGTAGAGTGACATTTCATTCATGGACTATGCATAAACTTTCACCAATGTGTCTCATTTTACACTAGGTATGGTGGGAGTAGACACCTTGAGAGTGAGTTGTTTCAAGGATAGTTTATGAAATGCTATAGGGGTGAAAGTAATCATCTTCAGGTTGGACTCATTCACAGAGGCAATGAATCAGATGACCCTATCGATGGGAAACATGACATATCCTTTGTATTCAAGTTGTTTGATGGAATTAGTTGAATATAGTGGTGGAACTTTAGATAACAGAAATAAATGATGAGAGGATTATTATAAGGGATTTCTGGATAAGGAATCAAGAAGAACTTCACATAGTGGATCATTGATGGTGTCACTCTAGTTCTGGTTGTTGGAACATGTGAGGATGAAAAGTGATCGAGAAACGAAGGAGTTGAGAGCTTTCAGATAGGCCCAGAATCATGAGAGGTTCTGTTGGAGGCTTTCTTAGAAAGCAGGTTGTCATGTTCTACAGTATACTCTAGGTGCTAATATTGGATCAAAAGGGTACTAGAAGCTGGTAGCTAATATTTAACTATATATTGATACTGTTGAAGAGATGGGTGGACCTAGTAGTGAGGTCAGTGGATGGTGACTCATGTAGAACCATAGAGAGGAAATGAATCAAGAATTTTGGCTTCTGGTCAGGTGTATGCTATTGAGACTCTTGGTGAAGAGTAGGTTGTGGAGCTAGTTATAATTAAAGGTATACATGGGAATAATTGTGTTTATTTTTACATCATAGTGGCATTAAATTTATATAGGCATGCCATTTCATGTTGTAAAAGCAGAAAAAGATTTACTTTTGGATGGACAAGGCGTTTTTTAGTAGGTTGGCATTGGCATGAATAAAGAATATAATATAAATGAGTTGCGTTGAATTAGGATCATTTATGAGAAACATTCTTTGCATGTCTTGTAGTTGAATTTTTATCTGAGCATCAATACATGTGGGTTACATGTGAGGTTCATAGTAACAAGTCTTCATTGAGAATCTAATGAGATGAGGGGCCTCATATATTCCCGGTATGATATAGGAACAAGTGGTAATATATGGAGTTGTAGTAGTTTATGGGTGTCAAATGTGACATGAGTATGATGTGAGCACCTAATATGGTGAAAGAGTTACGATGTGTCATGGGAGGACCTTGAGTCTAGGGATGGTTTAAGGACAATTGGTTTTATTTGAGGTTTTTGTTGGAAAGCATCTTGTGTTGGTAACTCCTATAGTGTTGAGAACCTTGATAGAGTATACTTATGATATTGAGACCATGGAAGACCGAGGTTTTTAGAGGGGTATGGGTATATTTGGTACCATCTAGGATTTATGCTTTATAGATCAAGGATGAGCTACATTAAGGTGTTGGGATATTAACATCCCTATTCTTTGGAGTGTCACATTTCTTTCTAGTTTTAAATTGTTGGAGTTTGGTTTGTACAAAAATTATTTTTGTGATTAAAAGAACCTAATTATTAGAGTTTATTAGACAAAATACATTATTTTTAGATAATTATTTATGTTTTGAAGGGTGTCTCAAGATTTTGGTTGGGTTTTGGGTGCATCAGATATCTAACACCCAACATTCCAAGGTGCAGACACTGGGGTACATGGTTTGGACAAACCGTGTGGTGTCATAGCTAAACCTATGTGTCCCTCTATGACTTATTGACATAGATTTTCAAATAGTGATTGAGGGTGAAGAAGTGAATGAAAAAAAAATATTTTTTAGAATAGGTGGTTTACATGGTTATAGCATTGTTTGAAAAACATTTTGGGAAAATTGTGTGAGGTGGAGCCTTGGGAATAGGATACCACAAAAGCCATGATCGTTAGAAAAACCATGAAAGCTAAATGTAGGGCCCACCTAAAAGTGGGAAATTACCAATCTACCCATCCTATCATATTTCTTCCATATGATTTCATTCCTCCCTTGTACAACCTTCTCTAATATAAACCATCGATCTCTCCTCTCCCTCTCCTAGGTGTTGATCTATTTTCATCAATCGATCTATGTTCCTCAATCTATTTCAAGTTTTGGATATGTATAAGTGAGGCTCTGACCCCTCTTTCCTCTTTTCTTCTATTCTCTATCCATATGGAGTGCTAAATCCATGAATGCTGATTTACCATTTTTTCAAAGATTTCATCTAAATTGATTATTTTTTATGAATCGCCATGAGTTATAGGGTATGATCAGATGTGTGATCATATACCAACACAAAGTAAGTGTTTATTTTTATTCTACCTAATTTTTCAATAGTTTTAGTAGTAGGAATTGGAGTGATCCATTGGGGTTATTGAGAGATACCCTAAATAATTAATGATTTTTACTTAAATTATACATGAGACCATGTAGGATACACCTATAAAATCCCTTTCAAGTGATTCCATTACCAAATTATGTATGGGGATTAAGACCACTAGGGCAGTTAGGTAATGTGTTTTTATTTAATTAAATTCAATTTTTTTAATTATATAAATTTCGTATGATGGTTTACATGGGGACAAGATAATCTTGGCCAGACGATCAATGAGGTCATGACCACCTGGGTTGAGGTGTTGTGATCATCAGGTTGGGAGAGGATTAGATTCTATGATAGATTTGATCACATGTTGGGTGACATGGTCATTGGTTTGAGGTGGAAAGGCTATCTAGTAGTGGGCATGGACCGAGTGATATTGGATGGTGAAGGACATTAGATTGAATGACCCATTCACATGGGAATGTGTTTCCGGATATTGTGTCCTAGGTACTTTTTTGGTGTATACAACTGACATTTTTTGGACAATGTAACATTGGAGTCATGTTTACATAGAAGGACTCAGATGATTAGGTGGTGTTGAATAATCGTGTGCGTAGATGCCTCCGTTAGATGTATAATAGGGAAATAGTTGGACTTTATTATCATATAATGCCACATATATGGTGAGGACCCATCAGAAGATGGTGTTGAGAAAATTATTTTGGTGATGTGGCTCACCGTACTTGAATATATTGAGTTGTGACTATTTATGAGGAGGAACATCACAGTTTCTTTGGACATTGGCTGTTTAGTCAACAATTTTTTTGGAGGATTTGTATCACTTTTCTTTGGATGTTATACTTTGTGCTGATGGGATTTCTATGATCTATGGTCTACAATACCAGGTACTAATTATAAGGATGTGACTTAGGGATATCATGTATTGGTCAAACAAGAGGTGTCAATTGGCATAAGGTGTAAGGGGATTCTTTTTGATGTGGAACCTAAGGGTTCACCAGGACTGATTCTCACTAATGGATGCCTTGGGATTATGATAAGGACTCTATCTACTACACTTATACCCGTGTTAGAAAAATTAGGTTATTATTTCATTGTATTTGTTAAGAAAATTGCAGAATGTATATTTATGTCCCCACTTGTACTATTTTATTTGATATTTATTCATGCTTGTTTAGTGACAGATGAAAGATAAGTACACATTGGTTCTAGCCTGTTGAGATGCATTCTCACAACCTATGTAGGACCCTTAGGATGTGTTCATAATTTATGGATTTGTGTTCAAGTAAATTTACATGCCCTGGAACTGGATCATTGTGACTAAATTTGCATGAGATGGAGGGAAAGGGATCGTGGGTTCTTGTCTTAGATGGAATTTAGTTTTTGAGTTTTTCTTTTATATTAACATGATTATTTTTATATGTACCTTGGTTTCCCATGGTAAAGCCATTCTATATAATGATGTGTATGACCTTACTTGTATGCATGTTTTGATATAGTCTATACATTGGTATATTATGATACTTGAATTCTGAAAATGGTATATCAGCTTGTTTATTATTATTTCTTCTATAGCTATTACAGGTGCTTCTTCTATGTGTGGCTTACTATTCATGTTCCATTCTGTATTTCCTTTTTGATACATTATAAATATATTATACAATGATTATATCATCACTAGAGGGAATAGTATCCTTCTTATGACCCATTTAAATCATCGCTGCTAGTGGACAACCTTTGGTGAATGGGGAATCACTTATATGGCCCTGTGGCACTATCCCTGTAGGCTTGTTTGAGGGGATAAATGGGTCGGGTTTCTATATTTTCTTGGTACATGATTTATAGAATTGTTTCTGAATCTATTAAAGTTATATTATGAATTTCTAATGTAATTTATACCCAGTTTTTATTTTTTTATGAAACTGATTGAAAGAGTTTTTTTCATTTTCTCAATAAGGTTCTTTGTGAACTTTTTTGACAGATGCATGAAACAGATGTTTTTTAACTTATACGAAAAGATTGTATTTTCCTACCATCATAAAGCCTTAATGTTTTGCTGTTTCCTTTAAAATATTATTTGTTTATTTTAAAGAAGAATATTTTCCTTTATATTTGTGTATCCTTTTAAGGATGATTTAAAATTAGAAAATACTAATTTTTTCCAAAAAATATTTCAAGTGGTATATCAAAATTATTTTCTATCAATGATAACATTATTTGATGTTACATTAATATTTTTGAGGGATGTTTTTAAATAATATTATCCTTATTCATTTTATTGTTAGATTATATTTATGATTGAACGAAATTTAAAAAACTGTTTTATTATCTCTAGGTTATGATATGATGAAATTTTTATGAAACAAAATTTATTTTCAATGGATATAATATGATATATGTTATTCTCGTGAACTTATGTATGTTTTTTATTAGGTGATAGTTGTTACACAATAACCATGGATGATGATTTTTTTATAATTGAGGATGAACATTAAGTTATAAATAATGTTGGGTGGGACCTATAATTCCCTCTATTATATTGGATAATGATTTATATCTCATGAGATAAATAAGTCTTAAATGGGAAGGGAACTTAGTTCATTATGATGGGATTGGAAGGGGGGTGTTAACTCAGTTCCATTAAGGGAATCTTTATCTATGTTAGTCTTGGTAGTGAACATTGATTACTATGATAGTTCGGGGAGTAAACCCATTCAACTAAGAGTAAAGCAATGCCACTGTGGATGGTGGTGTGTCCCTCCCAAGAGGTGTATCCATCCATAGAGTTCCCTTACAAGTTTTTCCAATGAGCCTTTAATACTAGGGGAATGATTATCTATGCTTCTATGTATTCCAAAATTCATGTCCTATTCCAATGACATTTTATGTTGTTCCTTTATGATTCATGTCTTATGAACTTATATGATATATACCATGACTCAAGATTAAGATCTTTGATATAGAGAGTATAATTTTCAATTATTATGTACATGTTATTATTACCTTATTATTATGTTATTATTGATGTCTTACTTTTTTACCCTTACTAATAATTTGATGTTGATATTTTCTTATATATATTTTCCGAGGATATGAATAATGTTTTAAGTAGGGTATTTCAAAGAGAATCACTATGTGAGAATATTTTTTGAGGGAAATTTAATATAATACATAAAATAAGAATATTATGTATCTAATATCCAAAGGCTCTAAACTGTTATGGTTTTTTCATGGATTGTTTTTTTTTGTATAGAATATTCATATAAATAGATGTAAAATATGTTTATGAATAGAATAGTCAAATGTATTTTGTATCAGTGTCCAATTTAGACAATCATTGAAGATTAGGGTTACAAAACCATTATGAAAACAAAAGGTATAACACTATTTATATGACAAAATCCTATAATTTTGATAATGATAATGAATGTCCTTATATTAAAACTAATTTTTCATAAATATAAATTTTATAAGAAATTTAACCCAATTATTTGGATTAACAATATGATTATTACTTCTTACACTATGTGTTTTGGGTTTTAGAAATTGGATGGAACCAGGAAGATTCGTGTTAATGGTGAAATAGATAGAATATAGTATGATATTCCTCCTGAGAAACCAAATTAAATAGGTGTAAATAGGAGATTTATTATTATTTCTCATGATAAAAATCTAAGAATATTATCAACAATAACAAATATGATGAGTTTAATGACCCATTTAATAAGAGGATGAAGAAGTTTCATGGTGACCAAAGAGTAAAAAATGTTCAACTTTCTTCATGTAAAGCAGGTTCAAAGTGTCATCAAGGAGAATTTTTAAAAGGAACTAAAAGATGGTTTTGCTTTGTAAAATATTTAAACAATTCATGTAATTGTAAATTAAATGTTAATGGGTTAGTTAACACAATGGATAAGTATAACAGAATCCCAATAGCATCATCAGCAGTAAAATGTTTCAAATATGGAATGTATGGGAATTGTGAAAATTTATTCCTTAATGATAATACTCATGAAAATAATTTTAAATATTTTATGATTAATAGTTATTTTTATAATGATGATGAAAATATGAATGGAATCTGAGATAAAAGTAGTGTTATGGAATAAATTGATGAATCGTAGTTAATGATTTAAGAAAGAAGTGGAATGATTGCGTTATTATTTATTCTAATTCAATAATAATGTATTTTTATTACTTTTATGGTATTATGGAATAATGAAAAATATAATTATTATTCCATTATATTTTTTAATAATTTATTTGAGTGTATATGTTGATGGGTACTGGTATCTATGAAAAAGAGACAGAGGTGGTAAGGTGATATTTTTAGAGAACACATGATTTAGGGAAATATAACACATAATATGTTCATGATTTTTGAATAATAATGAGAAAATGATATATTTTAATGTGATAAAATAAATGGGATATAATTTATGACCATTTAATTGATTAGTAATATTATGATAATATAGTTTAGTGATTTAGTTTATAGAATTTTTACATTTATAGTAGAAGGGATGATTTAATTTTTTAAAGCATTAATTTTTTAATAAAGAATAATTGTTATTCAAGTTAATTCCATGATTCAAGAGAATTAATGAGAACAATATTCACATGTTTTTGTGTGACAATTAACAGCTACATCAATTTATTTAGGGGAATAATGATTAGTTGATTTTGAATATTTTGTGACCTTCATTCAATGTTTTGTATTTTAATATTTTTGGAAGAATCATAAGGGTTACTATTTATGACATTGTTTATTTGGAACATTAGATAAGTTTTTATATTTTAGTGTATTATATATGAATTTTATGATTTATGAATGTGGGATAACCTATGATAACCATTTTCTTTGAAAACTATATACAAAATTAATGAAATGTCATCGCATTTTGGATCTTATGAATGACTTGTTGTTCTGCCATTAAAATTTCAACTTCATTTCATAGAGTAAGAAATGAAGAGTAAATTGATCAAAGAACAACCAAAGAGTGAAATTTTAATTAGAATATTAAATAAATAAGTATATCATCTCAATGTATTTTGAAATAAAATTTTATCCTATTATCATTATTTCAGATGATATAAATGTCCTTTTTCATACATATTTGGTCTATGAGTTTTTCGCATTAACCATATCATGGCCATATTATTTATCATTATACATTATAGAATGAAATTTAGAAGTATATTTAGTGTCCAAATTTTTGCTTTCCACTAAAAGTATCCTAATTAAATTTCTGGTTTTGTACTGATATTTTCCCTTTACCTATTTTTAGGTAAATTTTTTATTTAACCGTTATACAACGTGGGTTTCCCACAGAATAATTTTCAAACAACCAAATATGATGTCTTACTAGAAATTTAAAATTTCATGGACAATTTGTTTTTTGAAATTAATGATCATATCGAGATGGTATCTTATAAATTGGCTCTTCCGCCAAATATTTTTGAAGTTAATCTTGTGTTCCACATATCTCTCCAAAGGATATACATAATTAATCTTACAGAATTAATAAACACAATGGTAAAACCTATGGGGTAATTTATTTCTTATGATGTAATTATAGTAGTAATTTTAGATCCAAGAGATAGAGATCTAGGAAACAAAAACACTAACCAGTTTAATGTTTTCTGAAAAAACCACCAATTTAAGGATTCCACATGAGAATCTGTGGATGTGATGAGGCATTTGTATCCACATATGTTTGTATCTGTATAATAAATTCTGAGCATGAAATTATTTTTATGGGGATAGAATATAACACACCATGATTTTACGGGATATATACTTTTAAATAAATTAAGTTTGTTTGATACCTTATTTTTAACAAAATACAAAGCATAAATGAACATCAAAATATTATTATTATTACATAACCATTATAAACTACCTAATAAATTGGATGGAATGAATATAATTAATCACATTATGAAATATATAATTTTTAAACTCATTTTTAATGTTTTAATTAATTCATTGTGAATATGACCTTAATTTTTAGAAAAGTCATTTTATTTTTCAAATATATGTTTTCTTTAAAAATGATATTTTTATTGATTTCAATAATAAAATAAAAATATTTAATTCTTAAAACATTAATAAAATATATAATATAAATTGATCGTTAATTTTGGATTTGGAATATGGTAATTATCTTAGGAAGAATTTATTATAATTTTATAAAAGTTTAATTTTATAGGGAATACTAACAAATACTGATTTTTATAAAACCCTCATTTTCATTATATTTAAAAGTGATTTTATGATTTTAAATTTATATAAAATTAACATAAGTATATTTCAGTCATATACAATATAATTAATTATATTTAAACAATATTTATATTTTATTTTGATATAAGTACATTTAAAGGATAAGAAATACATTAAAAACTAATTTTCATTGTGTTTTGATAGATTAATTTTAAATGTAATTTTAAAAAATTATATTTTTTATTTTTTAAAATGGATTAAATTTTTTGAATAAAGTTGGTAAAATTAGGTTATAACTTCATTTTTATTTTTTCGGCATAAAGAGTTACTAAGGTAAAAAAAGATTTATCGCTGCGTAGGTAATATAATGTAGCAGGTAAATGTTAAATGATGAAATATTAAAATACCTAAAACATAGACCAATTAATGGGTGGTTGATGTTTTTTTAAACCAAAAACAACTATTAAAAGAAAATTTATTATCCAAACTCATTGGTATTAATTCCATCCAAATATGGATGGATTTAAATATAAAGTAATCATTATATAATCACCTAAACCACACTCTTCATGAATAAATACCACTCATCACCACCCCCTTTATCCTCAAAAGCCTATTGTATTTTAAAATATCTAACAAAACATCTCCTAAATACTCTCCCCAGTGTCCATGTTGTACTATTATAATAAAAATAACAATTTCATGTTTTTAAGAGGTCCTTCAAGGGGGTAGAATTAAAGAGTTAACTTTCTCAAACAACCTCTCTTAATTTCCTTTTATTTTATACCTTATATTCACCTACTTTATACATAAAATCATAATAAATAAAATATCATGTATATCATTGAATTTAATATTTCTAATATAATATCGTATATGAATCCATTTTCTCATCTCCTCTTATTCAAAGAAACGAAACCATTGTCCAAATTATGGTGATTAACAATCCCCATATATAATGATTTCCCATTTTACATTACCACATTCAAGGATAGTCATAATAGTATTATTCTGGTCAAATTGGATTTTAATAGTCATATTATACCATGTTTCATATTCTGGATGTAATATATATACATAACATTAAATAAAACAAATCTAGTTCATGATGGTATGAAAACCATCAAAATATACTAACTATTTACCATTAACATTTTATCAAATGAATCACCCTCATGTTATAAATAAACATGATATATGGGACCTTTTAAATATATGTATGTGAAATAATAGGTTTTCATTTTACTTATATTGATTTATTTCTGTTGGCATGAAAATCCATAATTATACACAAATGAGCTGACCTAGAAACCATGAAACGAAAGAACTAGAAACTATAAAAATAATGAAATATTATTAATGAATGAGTGGAAATATGATATAAAATCATCATATATGTTATTATATATATGATTATACTTCTAAAATTACTCAATATAATTATTTAAATTTTTAAATAGGAGGTTAAATTATGAAAATATAATGTGGAGTGTGAGGTTAGGGTTTCTCATTTCACTTTTACTACTACGATATATATGTCTTATTCTACGCTTGTTTATTTTTTGTGGTGTATATAATTCCCATTGGTATATCATATAATGAACTAATTTTATTCCGAATATTCATTGTTTAATTGTATAATTATTAATTTTATGTGTAATTTTATTTGAAAAATTAAAACATTATAATGAATTTATTAACTCAATTTCGAATCTTTAGGTTGAACATGTACTTAATTTATTGTACCAAGTTATTATAATGTGTGAGATGAATTTTTATTATATTGTGTTATATTTTTTAATGAACTATAATTTCTATATAATGTTTTTAATAATATGGAATTATTCCGAGTCTGCGAAAATTGACGGCATGTGATTCTGAGGTCCGTAGAGCCCTGAACAGAATTTTAAACTTTTTTGAGGTGCGTTTAGTAAATCTGTAGATGAGAATTTCAATATTCTGAAATAGTGATCAGATTATAAATTAGGCATCACTACTGAATTCAAAGTTATGGGATACGATTAGGTGAAGGTTAAATTCGACTAGTAAGGGTTGAATGAAAAAGCTATTTTTTGGACTTTTGAAAAAATATCTAATAGTTAATTTATTCTATATTTTAAACCATTGAGTGATGGTGGTAGGAATACAGAGTTAACAAGTCATTAAATGATTTCATTTAATAACCTGTTACTCTTGGTTGTTTAACCACACCATCAAGTAATTAATGGGGTTTATTAATTAATTCATTAATGAACCACGTTAATGAGTGGGGAGTTAAACTCTTTAACTCTAAAATGTTAATAAATAATTGGAAATGGGATTGGAAAACCCTAGGAGAACTCTTGACAAAGTGCCTATGGAAAGCCTCTCTATTGAAGAATGAGGAATGAATGACGCCATTGTGGATTCAAACTAGAGGTCGATGAGCGGCGAGAAATGTCGAATGACTACGCACACGGTTCTTCTCCTTCTTCTTCAAAAACAGCTTCCTACAAAAATCAAAGCAGGGGTTTAATTTTTTATGAATTTAAAAGATTTCTCCTCCCCATTCTGGAATAATACAAAGAACATGGATCAACCAACTAATAGGTTGATCTGTGAGTCATTATTTCTTGCAGGTGGTTGATGCAGGGTTGAAATTTGGGTTTAAACTTTATCTTAAGGATGTTTGAATTCTTCCCATGCTAAAACTCTAACTTGGAGGGCATAGACCAATCCAAACAAGGATCATACCCTCTACCGATCTTATTTTTGTTTTTTTCTTCATGGGAGACCAAGAAACATGATGTAAAGGAAAAAAACAAGGGTCGTTCAGTGAAGGAGGAATCCTTGGAGGCCCATAAGAATAGAATTGAAGGTTATCGGACCACCAAAGCATCACTGGTGGTTCGCGGAAGCACTTGTTGGCTTGGTGGCACTGGCGGCCGGCTGAGCCAACTTTGGTTGGTAAAATAGAGCGGTGTCGATGTGCCCTGTAGGGAGATGAGTGGCCCACATGGGCCACTTGGATGGAGGAAAACAGCTGGCTCTTTCTACCCTTTTTAGAAGATCTGGTGGCACCTTCATCCGAGATAATCTGACCACATGCAGGCCTGGTTTCCATGCAGGCTGGACCCTGCAGTCGGGCTGAACTAGGCCCTTTGGGTCAGACCCAACCACCTGGCCCGACCCACCATCTAGGCCAGACCCGCGAATGGGTTTGGAACCGTGAGTTGGGCCGGACTCGCCGGCCAAACGGACCAGCCAGGCCAGACCCCTACTAGACCCGACCTATCCCATTACACTAAATCAGTTGTATCTTCTAAACCGAACGTCCATTTGATGAACCATCAGCGGCTCTGGAACCCTTAATATGAGGTAGTCCATTTGAGATACTCAACATGAGTTTTGGATAATGTTGGTGTATGGATGGGTTGGATCAAACTCGAATCCAATCGGGCCATCGGTACTGAAATGCCTATAACAAATAGACCGGGTGTCTGATTGACCTGTCGTCAACTGTGTAGGAACCCTTATGACATGGAAGTTCTTCGAGTTAATTTTTCATGGGATTTCATGGAATTTGAGGTATAACCGATATCTTTCAGAGAAAAATCTACAAAACACAAGTGCACCATGTGTGGGAATCATGTGGTTGGTTGTCAGGTGAAATGTGACCCTTTGTGGATCAGCATAAGAGTGACCCTTTGCAAATCAACAGTAGTGTGACCTGACTAGGACCATCCTTAGAGCGGCCTGTCCTATATTAGCGACTTACAGACATATATATATCAGTGACTTACGACCATGTTTGGATTGGTGACTTACGACCCTACGTGGATTGATGACTTATGTCCCTGTGTGGATCGCTGACTTATGATGCTATGGGGATCGACGACTTACCACCATATGTGGATCGATGACTTATAACCCTCTATAGATCAGTGACATATGACCCTGTGTGGATCAAAAATAGAATGAATTCTCCATTGTTCAGTAGTGGAACTTTTCAACAGAATAGGGTAATTTAGCCTTATGATTAATCATCAATATTCATGTTCTTTATGTTATATACCTAGTGTCAGTTGTCTCTTAATTTTTGATCTTTGATTGACATCATGCTTTGTGGTTTTCCCTTCATGTAATTATGGGATACCTTCAGTGATCTCAGGGTCTATACTATGTATTTTTATACTTAGCCGAGAACATGCATTGCAGACACCTTGTTTTGTCTAGTACAGACGACAGACAACTAGATTGAGACTTGGGATGTTAGGTCTAGATGGTGCTCGTTGGTGATAAATAGACATGGTGAGTGGCCGTGATGATAGACGATGAGATTTACCTACCCATTAAGGTTGGATTCTTGGTGGATGACCTTCGAAGAATCTTTTCCATTTTTTCTATACTTTCTTTCTGTTGGGTTTGTATACTGTCCCATTTAACTTTTGGTACACACTTTTAATATTAGAAGTTCAACTTTGTGGTTTTCTTTTGTTGTGAACCAAGTTTTTTGGTGTAAAGGCTTAAAGTTAATTCCTTCCCATTTTGGAATATGACTTTTCGGTGCTAGTCAACAACCTCAGGCCTATGGAAGGCAGACTTAGGGTAGTCATGGTATGGGCCTCAGGGGAAGGGTCATAACATCTTTAAACTATTTTATGTGAATCTACATATGATACTCATAATATATTTATTTTAATAATAATCACTTTAATGATGTGAAATTTTTAAGGGAATTTATTTTAAACATTTTGTTTTAATGTTTCCCTTATAAGACATTTTTTCCATGTCCTTATTTTCTAAAATTTATTCTGAAAATATTTGTACTATTATATTATTAATATTTAATGTTATTTTTATTAATGTTTTATTTTTTCACCAAATTTTAGGAATGGATTCTTTATGTCATTTTAAAAATGAGGTTTTTTATAACATTTACAAAAACAATATAGAATGATTTTTGTGACATATATATCAAGAGAAACTTTTCCCACCACCTTGATGACTTATTTTATTGATGTTTTCATTAAAATACTACATGGTATCCACAAATAATTTCACTTTATAGTTTTGAATCTCTTAAAAATTAAATAACTTAAAAATGGTAAATGTTATTTTTTAATGAAATATTTCATGAGACCGTTCCAATTAATTTTTCATCTAAGATAACATTATTGGATGTTAATTATTATTTTCTGGGTATATTATGAATGGATACCATCCTAATTATTTTTATAGTTGGTTTATGTATATTATTGAATGATATTTTTGAATCCTATTGATTTTCCTTAGGTTATTCTATGATGAAACTTTTAAATAGCCTGGTTTATTTTTTTGGGTTCTCATATATTTATGTTATTTTAACACACATTTGTATAGTTTTAATTATGTGATGGTGGTTATATTATAACCAAGGATGATATTTATTTTATAAACAAGGAAAATAGTTACATTAAATCCAATAATGGTTGGGAACAATATCTCCCTCCACTGTGATGAGTAATTATTTATATCTCATTATATACGTAGAATTTAAATAAGAAATGAACCCAGTTTAGTAAGATAAAACTTATACTGAGAGAGAAATCTGTTCAGTTTTATAGTACTCTAAAAGGAAGTGAAATCAAATAATTAAGGGAGTTTTTCCTCTATGATGGACATGTGAGTGAACCTTGACTATTATGATATCTTGGGGAGTGAACACATTCCACTACAAGCAATCATATAACAATAAGGATGGTGGTGTGTCCCACCCAGGAGGTTTAGATGCCCATAGAAAACCCTTATATGTTTTGTAAATGAGCCTTTAATACTAAGTGAATTATTTTATATGCTTATTTTTATTACATAATTCCATGACCTATGTGAATTTTATTCTCTCATGTTCATTTATGTTTCATGTTTTAGGAACTTATATGATTTATTCCCTAACTCCAGATTAGGATCTTTGATATGAAGGGTATTATTTTTAAATGTTATGTTCATGTTCTTATGTCCTTATGTTAATGTTATGATTTATATATCCCTTTCTTAACCTTACATAGAATATATGATCACCATTTTTTTATGTTTCATTTCCGTACATATAAAAATGGTTTTAAGTATGATATGTAAAAATGGGTTCTTGTTATGAATGAACTATTTGAAGATGATATAAATGTTTTTTGTATTAGTTCTTCATGTTTCAAAGATTCTAAGGACTGTAATCCCATATGGTTCTGGCATAGTTTTACTTTGTTCTTTAATGATTATTTATCTATTTAGATGAAATAACTTTGTATGAAATTTATGGGACGTCATAGTGGAAGTTTTGGTATATTATATAAAATACAATGAAAAGATATTTTCAAATTATTTTCAACCGAATGTCAAGGAATATTATAAAATTAAGTATTTTCATATTTCCTCGAAAAATATTTTGAGTCCATACAATAAACATTTATAAATAAAATTATATTGTTTCATTTTCATTTAGTATATATAAATCCATATCTCAACCTCATAAAAGTATATCTCTTATTTTAAAATATAAACATATTAACATAACAAAATATAAGATAAACACTCAAAATATTATTTTTTTTCTATAAAAAGTAATTACATTTTTTAATTCATTTTCAGGTTATCAATCTATGGAATCATGATACCTTTAATATATAATTATAAATCATTTTAATATTTCATAAATCCCGCAATATACTTCTTAGAAATGATTATTTGTTTCTTGATTATTCATTATATTTTTTGTGATATATCAGTGTGGAATCTAGTGTCCATAATTATTCAAATCATTATAGGTCAGATTAAAAATCATTTCATACTATTTTAACTTATTCTAACGATAAAGTTTTATACTCTACATTTTATTTAATTAAGTATTACAAATAGTTTTTTAATAAATAATAGTTTTAAATTTTATTCCAAAAACTCTATAAGCCTATAGAACACACATAATCATGTTCTACACATTGAAAAAATTGGGTACATACAATAATTATAAAATTTTAAATTTTGTATCCCCCATTGACTCAATAAATATCCTTATGTTAGTAGATAAATTTCTTATTAGGACACATATCTTTAAGTACAGAATTATTCCAAAAAAATTAATTCACATATTATAATAAGAGGAATACACTGTAAGGAAAATTAATTTTATATTTTCTTCTATTTATAAGGTCCCTATAGATATTAATTTAGTGAACCAATAATTTTATGGTCTCTCATGGGTTAAAAAATATCTAACACCAATGTTTTTTAGTTCATTTCCCTAAATAAAAACTTTAAAAATGTTTCTAGAATAATATTTGTTTATATTTTATGATAATGCTTTGTATGTGGCTTCTTATATAAACACATTAGAATGTTTTAAGTATATAATTTATCTAGAATTGGGTGTCTACACATAGAATTATTTTAACATAGAATTTATTTCATTTTCATTAGTTGGGAGATGTTTTTAGGACACTAATCCCCCTTGTACTATCTTAACATAATCCCAAAGATGAAACAATATTATAATTTGTCAATTGTGACACTTCTATTTTCACATAAAGGTCAGAATGATTCGAAAATCTATTTTTAAATTTTTGAGGCCTATAAGGTCACTACCTAATCCTAGGGAGTATATAGTTAATTCTATATGTTATTCATCAATATTTTAATACTTAAAACTCCTATTAAAAGTTTTTTTATTCCCTTAAACATGCACTGTCAATTCAATGGTTAATTTAGGTTCTATTTGGCAACAATCCAAACAAATATTAATGGATAAACTAAATTATTATTGTATTGGATTAATTATCAATGGGAAAAATAGGTTTTACTATCAATATATTATTCACTCTCACTATTTCTCTTGAATATTGACATGGGTCTCTAATATCATTGAATATATTTTAATGTGTTGGGTTTTCTAGTTACCCTAGATTAGTTCAATGTAATTAGTCCCTTTGACATCTTATTAGGACAATGTAATTGGGACATTTCTTATAATAACATTACTTGGATAGTGAATCTGATCTCCACTGTGTATGAAAAATATTAATATAAATTAATCACTAATTTTTTATTGAAAAGTTATTTGATTGAATAATATTTATGTACAAAATATATGTAAAATTTGGGTATTAAAATACTATTTTTCAAGGGAGAATTAGGTTTTTCATTAAATATTATTTTTTAATAATAATTTTATAAAATTGAAAATTTTGATTTTTAATTTATATATATTAGATGAGTGTTGAAATTTAAAATAGATATTTTCATTTAACATGGACTTGATTAAACATTATTTTGAAAATTTTGTTTCAACATAGATTGTTCTTTTATGGAATTGAAAAAGAATACTAAAATTTAAATTTATTGAAATATATTATTTTTAGAATTAATGATATAAATATAATTTTATGTTATATCAATTTACATAGTTTTATATCAAAATTAATTTGAGTAAAATTATTTATTGAATCTTGGATTTCAGAAATTTAAAAAAATTGTGTGCATATATATGTGAAATAGTTTTTTATTCCAGTTTTTGAAAAACTTTGTGCACCAACCATGGTAAAGTAGATACTTATAATGTGTTAATTAAAGAGAGAAATGGATGAAATAAAGGTTTCATAAATGTGAAACATCAATCCTTATTGAGACAATATATATTATAGGATGTTTTTTTAATGTGTGAAGACTTGATTCACATAAAGAGTTGGGCGAGTGATCACATTATGAGAGTATATAAATGTTAAAATGTAATAGATTACATTTTTATATTACTAATGATAAGAACACACTAAATGATACATATAATGAGTGAATGATTTTATTGAAATGGAGAATTAATAATAATTGTTTTTGAAATATGGAGTTTCTAAAAAAATCAATCGAATAAAAATATTCTTATATATTTTAGTGAAATGGGATATTTCCAAATGCTTTTAAGAAAATTTAAATAATATAATACGTTTTTAAATATTCATCATCTATGAAATCTACATGATATTTTTTTTAAATATACATAGTCTTGTAATATAGTAAAATTAATTTTTAATGAAATAACATTGGTCAACTATTTAATTAATTATAAAAATGTTTTTATTTTTAAATTATGATAAATGATGTTTTATGGATTAAAAATATTTCAAATTATTATGTTTTATATTCAAATAATTTTGAATTACTTTTTAATGATTTGAATTAAATTCCAAATGAAATTTTACATAGTTTTCTAAAACCCTTCTGTTTTTACCTTAGGTAAAATTTATACAATATTCGATTTCACTAGGTAATTGGGACACATTAATCTTTACATGTTTTGAGTAATATTTATACATTAGTGTTATAGTGGGTTATATAGTTACACATGGTTTGGTATTTTTTTATGAGAAGTCTGAGTACCATAACAATTTTTTTTATTTCTGGGGATTTCATTTTTAGGGTAAAACATATCGGTTTTTATTATGCACTTATTTTTTTACTATATTTTACGTATTTTTGTATGGTTTTTTGGTTTTTATTAGAGATGAAACCATTCACTAATTATGCCATTTAATTATTTTTAAAATATTGATAGTCTTTGGTGATCTGGTGATGTGCTTAAGGCCAAGTGGCATGTTGACTAAGGTATTTGGATTTAGGATCCTATGATGGACTTATATGTAAATATATTATTGTTATTTTATTAAATACAGTAATTGGATGACTTGAGGATGTGATTAACATAAGGAAATGGATTAATAATATTCCAATACAAATAAATTGAAAAAAAAATCTATTAGAACTTCACTAACCAAGATGTTTTTTTAAATTAGTGGTTGGTGATGTCTCTATAGTATTGTTATTTATTCTAGGAAAAATAATGATATGTTGAATCCTACTAGTATTTATATATCATGGAAGACATTTTTAGATTTCATCAATTGATGTGGTTTCGAAGAAACAAAATTCCTGTATAAAATTCAACTTTCAATGACATTATCTTTTTTGTTATTCAAATTTTATGATTTAATAATTTGATACAAAAAGTATGAGTTAATCAATAATTGTTAAAAATATTCTGATGATCTTTTTTTATTGAAACTATACCATGATATATGATTATAACTTAATGAGAATTAGAATATGGACATTAATTATAATGAATAGTTGAGTATTAACTTGTTTGGAATGGAATTATTCTTTATTAATAGAATATTCCACCATGGGGAGTTCTAGTTTCGTATAGAAAATGGAACCGTGCGGAATCCTATACTCTCATGGTTCATTTTTTGGTATTTAAAATCATACATTCTATCTAGAGGATTATTAGGTGTACTCATTGGTGTATATTGTCTGAGATAGATTGGAAATATGAGTTTCCATTGTGAAACACTAATACATTTAGTGGGGATTAGGATCACATTAGTAAAGGTAATAGTAAGTGAAATTCACCCATATTTTCCCATTTCCATATATTGTAGAGACCTAAAATAATATATTTGGTTTCTATTCCCTTGAGGGAACAACTAAAATGTGGTTAGATGTAATTTTCCAAGAATTTTAATATCATGATCTCAATTATAATGGAGTCAATATGTCCATCAATGATCATTAATAAAATTAAGAGATGTTTTTTTCTTGATTAGGATAACTCATATATTTTGATTTAAGGAATTTTTTAGAGACAATGCATTGAATTTGACTACTATAGTGAGGTATCTATTAGTACGTGTGGTGAATTAAAATATATAGGATTAAACATTCTTAAATAGGTTGTGAATATAGATTCAATTGAGGGTTTTTATTATTAATCCTCCAACATATTCCTTAGTGGTTAATACAATATAATTATATAAGGTAGTTAAAATAAATTCACAAAAATATTGATCCTTTCATCCACTGTTTATTGATGTTAATAATTAATTTTGTTTGAAAAAGATAATGTGTAGGGGTATGAAATAGAAATTAGTTTGGGTTTCATATCACAAGTCTATGGGAGGAGGACTACTATAATGATTCTGGAATAGAGAGCTAGTTTATTTGAAAAATTGTTTCTTAAATACATCTAAAAAATATTTCATTAGAGGGATGGTGGGTTATATATATATTTTA
The DNA here is from genome assembly GCA_963277665.1 of Viscum album. Taxonomy (NCBI): domain Eukaryota; kingdom Viridiplantae; phylum Streptophyta; class Magnoliopsida; order Santalales; family Viscaceae; genus Viscum; species Viscum album. The sequence goes on from OY728156.1 coordinate 1,283,300,887, forward strand.
TTTAACTGGTTCACATATATTTACAAGAGTGGGGTATACATCCAGGGGGATGTATCAGATATAAAATCTGATGAATTGAAGCATACAGAGTAGCAGAATATTGTGAAGTTTGGATGTATTCATCAAGATGATATGTTTAAATGCTAAAATATACAAGGGAAACAATATTATATTTATTAACATTAGTTTAATACGAGTTTTATTTGGGGATAATTCTATTGAGAGGCTTATTTAAGAGTTTTCCCCAGTTATTTATGAGTTTTTGTTAATTGATATTTACATTCATTTATCTCTGCATGTTTGGTTATTATTTTTTATAATCACATAGAGGCTATGTATTATCTAAATAGGATTGATACTAAAATTGGGGAGATAAATAAACATGTTTTCATGTTCTTATATTTTTCTATCATGATTGGTAATGTAGAAATATCATTGGAATTTATAGTTCTTGAAAAAAGGAAATATTATTTGAAATTATTATAGATTTAATGTTTTTTATTTAATGATAAAATGATATTTTATATTCAATTGGTTTTAATTTATATATAGGATGGTACAATCTAATATTTTAGGGGGGAGTTAGATATACATAATGTAATTTAGTGCTTGATTCAAGGAGTGGATAGATTCAAAAAAATTTATCTAATGGGACTGGTTCATTGTTTAATGAAATGAAAGAATCCACCTTTATATTTGAGGTGAAATAAGACACAATCACTTATATTATATATCATTTTACATAATTATTAATTATTTCCTAAATGTAAATTTGAAATCCAAATATGAAAAGGTTTATTTTAATAGGGGATTATTTTTATAACTATCTTATTACATAACAATTCTTCCACATCTCAGAAAAAGTGAACCACACTTGATTTCCCCTTATAAATTTTCATATATATATGTTTTTAGAGGAGGAGGAAACATTTTAAAGGATTTAGATCAGATTCCTCTTAAGGAAAAATTAGGTTGATGAGTCGAAGATTATTTTTCATTGGATTATAAACGACAAGAATATGAAAACATGGGGGAGATAAATGATTAATTTAATTATAGTATGGAGTTATAATAAGTTACCATAAATAATTAATCATGGATATATAATATTTAATTAGACTATTGAAACAAAAAATGACCATCATGTGAGAATAATAATTAACATGAAATAGAGTTGTGAAATCATAATACATCAATCGTAATGTATGGAATCAAAATATAAGATAATTATAAAATTATAAATGCAGAAAATAAGAACATTAAGAATAATATAACTAACTCATGTCCATTATTTAAAAAAAATATCTACCAAAAAAATTTCATGAAAATCATTAGGAACATTGATAACCCTATCATGTTTGGGATTTCTTAAATATTATTTAATTAAATCATCTCCATATAAAAAATATGAACATAGTTACCCACAAGATGACCAAAAATAACATTATTATATAATGAGATTTAAATATTTAGCTGACGTATTAGAGAGATATAAAGACCATGTGCCAAAAATCCAATAAGGATAAACCACATATATGTGTATAACCATAAACAACCAAACATCATTTCTTTAAAAAAAATTGGAAGAAAAAAGTTTCATATCATTTCCATAGAGTATCATATAAAATGTTATGAAAATTTTGGTTAGAATGACATCTAAATTTATTCATCCAAAAGAAACATATCATAATATTACATAGTCTATGATTTTGAAAATATAATTTCATAGATGATTGATACATTATATGTAGTTATGAAAATCAAGGAGAAATTAAATATATGTGTTTATTTACATTGTAAAAGAAATTATTAAAAATAAATTATACATCAATTCTAAAACAATACTTTATAAAACGAAAATATAGTTTTAAAACACTATCTAAAAAGATAATATTCCAAATTTTAATCGTGATAAAAATTTAAGTCAATTTATATGAAATTTTGAGTGATTGAAATTAATTGGTATGAAAAGTTAATGAAGCAATATTTACCTTTTTAAAGATTTTTAAAAAAAGTACTAGACAATGATAAATGAAAAATAAATATTCCCTCTAAAATGAGTTAAAAAAAGTATTATTGATAGAGAATATAATAAATATTTTAAATTTAATGTAATCAATATAAACCTTTCTGGTAAGAAATAAAAATGGATATGGAAGAGAAATAATCAATAAATGGGATACAATCTTGTCTTATTTTTTTAGAATTATGATATCATGAAAAATTATTATTGGATATAAAAATTTATGTTAACTATCATGAATGAAAAGATGCAATATTATATATAATAGGGATATAATATATGAAAACAAGAATAACATAGTTAGAGATGCATTATTATGATTCCAAAAGGAGAGTATATCTGGAAAACCCGTTACAACATTCATAACATGTGAATCAAAGGATAGTGAAGAGTAAACAAGGTATGGAATTATAAATATATAAAATCATATATAAATTATGATAAAATATTTAAACATGGGAGTATATGAAACATAGAAATTAAAATATGTGCCTAGGATGAAACATTCCTCTATAATGGGAAATAGAGAAGAAAACCCCTAACTATAGACTCTCTCATTGACATACACACTAGAAATTGTTTATAGTGAATGTATAGTTATTATTTATCTTTATATAATTATTATTTATAACTATATTACATAATACCATTAATATTTATTTTCTTAAAACTTATTTCTTAATATTTCATTACTAAAATATATATTACATTATTAATTCCTCTACTAATTCCATACTTTCATTGGTGTTATTTTTTCCCACAGTCCCTGTTCATGAATTGATAATTTCTAGAATTTTTTAATGAGAATTTAAGTTATTTTTACAATGTTATGATGATTTTTTATTTTTATAGCTGTTATAATAGTTTTTTAAATTGAATTTATATAAATTCACTTATTTGTGGTCTTAGATATACTTGAATGAGTTCTTGGTATTATATGATAAAATTTATAATAACACCATTAAAAAATTAAAAAATAAAATATTTATAATTATTATAACTTGTTCCCATTATTTATATTCTCTCAATATTTCATGATAGAATGGTATGAATCATTCATCTAAGTTATAAATCATAAAAAACCTGAATTTTTTAAAATGAATGATTGATTAAAAATAGATAATTGAATTATTGTAAGATCACTACTATAAAATATTATTGATTTCAACTAAATTTTAACAATATAGAAATTTAGATGCAATAAATTTTTAATTTTCAATATATTAAATAAAATTAAGGGGACATTAACTTTTACTTTGTTGAGTTGAATATTATCTTAATTATCTTATTATAAATTATGTATTTAAGACACCTTGTCATTATCATATGGTCCCTAAAATATGTATAGGATAATTAGGGAGATAATATGGGTTTTAATTTTATTGGAAAGAGTTTGATATATCTTGTTTGATAAATTGGCATGGTGTCGGTATTTATAGATGTTATGAGTGGAATTCTAAAGAATTAATTATTCTATATTTTATAATTTAATTTTATTATTTGATCCACAATACCAATAGTACCCCATTACTTATTTTAGTTATATTTTATATTGTTTTGGGAAAATAATAGGCAAATATCACAAATATTGTTGAATTATGTCAGACATTATCTACACGTGTCATCATATTTTCCATAAGTCAACACATTTCCCTAGTTTTTAAATTAATTTATTTATTCAAAAAAATATAATACACTACCTATATACCTAAACATTTATTATAGTTATAAAATCTATTTTTAATATTAATATTCCATAACTAATAAAAATTAGTTTTAAATAATAAATGTTTTACACACATTTTTTTCTTTGAAAATTATTTTTTATATGAAATTATTTATTTATTATTCCATAACATATCAATAATTAATAATTTAATATTACTTTAATTTAGTATAACATAATTAATTTCATAAATTTAATGTAGTTTGATAAAAATTCTTTGAATCTCTTAAAATAATTATATGAAACTTTTATTCTTTGACAATAAATTTAATTGACTTATTTTCTACAGACTATTGATTGAATTTTCTCAATTCAACTATATTAAAATATATATTTGAATCATGACATTAAGTTCAAATAAATATTATTATGTAATAATTTAAAAAAATACTTTCATTAATACTGTATATATTTTGAAAAATAAATTAGAATATTTTAATTATATTTATTTTTAGATATTATTTTAAAATTTAAATAATAAATTTTTTTATTTTAACTATATGCTTAATTTTAATAACTAGTCATTTAGAGATTTTTATAATACTCATTTTACATATTTTAAAAATTGATATACAATTTAATTGACTAACATAAAATTTTCATATTCTAATATGATGCTTATCACACTAGTCTAAAGTATTTAATATTATTTTTCAATTTCCCATATAATGATTTTTATCATATTTATGAAATTGAGAATTTAATATATATATTTTTCACTAGTATTATCATCCATATAATTGATAGTGATGATAAATATTTCAGTCTTATTCAAAATTTTATTTTCATTTTGTTATATTAAATTTTTAATTGTTATAATTATTTTTGATAGGGATATCATGAAATATTTAGTTCATTTGAATATTTATCCTCTATAAAATAATGTTATTTTACTTTTATTTTTATTCTTTCAACTATGATATTATATTAGTATATGTTTTTTATTTGAAAAATATTTAATAAATAACATTTTTGGTGTTATAAATATGATAGTTTGGGATGAATCTCCAAATATTTTTCTATGGGGTTTAATAGAATTCAACCTAAATTGGATGTAAGGTGTTTTACATTTTTGGATTAGAATAAAATATATATAATTATATTTATATCATATTTCAATAATAGAGAAATGAGAATTAATGTTTAAATTTGATGGGCTTTAGGATAACAGATTCATTTGATTGAGTGTTTCAAACATGGATATACTAGTTTTATTCGCATGAAATTTTTATGGTATATTGAGGTTATGTATTGATTATATAATACTGAAGCATATGATAATAATGTAAGAATATATCTCATGATAAATCTATGGGTTTTTAAACAATTTGAAGGGGAAAATTTGTTTTCCAACATTCACCTTTTTGTCTCGTAGCCATCATTTATAGTTGAAAAATTAAAATATCATATAAATAACATTTCATTGACGATATATCCATAATTATTTCATGATAATTACATTAATATTTTCTAATGAATCTATGATATTATGAGTTTAGAAAAAACAAAATACCAAATAGTGTCAAAATTGACATAAAAGAGTTTTCAAAACAAATATTATATTATTAATTGATATTCTATTCCTAAAAATCTAAGGTTCGGCCAAAAGACTTATATAATTATAGTTCTATCATTAATGAACCACTTGGGGCTCTCTTTAAAGTATATAGTATGTTTATTAACCATAGAATGTAAACATACAAAGAGACATGGTAAATGTCAAACTATTTGACTAAGAGTTAAAACTAAACTATAAGGATAATATAGTGACCCAAACCTCTCTAAAACCTATTGGTTGAGTGGTTTTCGACCCATCCCCACCATATTCTTTAAATAATTCAATTTGGGGCCACTAGAAACCACAAATGAATTTATTATAAAATAATATTTCTAGCTTTTCCTAAGGTGCCCCTCACCCCTCTTATAAAAGGGCACTCCCCCTTCCCTTAAATTCACACGTTCAAAATTTTTTGTCTTGACAAAAATCTACCCAAGTACCCTATCAACTATCCTAACTTCATCTTAGATGGATTAATTTAGTATGAAATCCAAACTAAGGAGCCTTTTTGATCAAATCAAAAAGATGTACCCGAAGAAGAGGTAAATATTTCATCACCTCTTTCAAGTTCCTTTCTACTTTAACTCTCTCTATATTTGTTATTTCCTTTATAAAATAATAAATAAATTATCTTCTATATACTTTATTGTTATTATAAATATGGTACAACCATATTCAATTTTCTATCCATCCTTTGAATGACATATCACCATACGTGCGTACGTACGACTTACCGTCTCCACGTCATTGAGTAATTGTTATTCAATACATTATTATTTGTATGGGTATTAAAATGATGTGTAATTGATGGAAATAATAAATATAAAATTATAATGATTCTGAATATATGATATACCATCCAATTATATATTATTTTAATATCAGAAAAAGATATTGTCGCTCGTGTGTAAGTACGCATTATCGTCTCCACGAACGCGATAAGATTCATTCCCCATCGTAGTACATTCAAGAATAATTTGAATTAGATAATTAAAAATAATGTTCAAAGGCTTAATATAATTATGAATATGAATAATATACATCATATTCATAACAAACAGTACTTAAGAAACAAAGCATATAAAGAAAAATGATTCAGTTAACACCCGAAATGACAATAATACTAAAATATTATTAACAAAGCAATATTAAAAGATCATATATGATATCATAAAAATGTATATTATTTTCGTATAATTTAATAAAAATTATTTCACCATTATAAAGGAGGTTTACCTACCCTTGACCATGGAAATGTACAAAGTAAGGGGTTTCTTATCTCACTTTTAATTCCGTGAGATTTCCAATGTTCGCCAATTATTTATAAAATATGTTGTATTGTGTACTGTAATTTGATATATATATTATCAGATTCTCTTTATATTCATTGTTTTATTTTATTCATTTTATTATTATTAACTTTTGGCTATATGACTTGATTTATTACAACAAAGTAAGGGTTTTCTTATCTCACTTTTAATTCTGTGAGATTTCATGCCATACTGCCACTATTTCCTTTTGTGTAGTGTATGCACTTACCAATGATTGTATTCTTTGTGTAATATACTTTAATTTATGAGTAATTACATCTTCATTTTATGATCCATATTTCATGTGATGTGTGTTTCGTAAGTTACCAAATTTGTAATGGAATTTCAAATTTCAATTTCCACTCATTCGGCATTACGCATACTTCATTGATTATTTTACTCCATGATTATGTGTGGAATCACTATTTATTATTTGTGTAGTAATTTCCACTCCCCTTTCTATGGATATACATTTTATACACATAATAACTCCATTGATAAATTCTCAAGTCATCGATATGAACTTGATAACAGTAATTTTAACTCAATCTCCATTTATTGAGTTAAACATCCAATTAATTGGTGTTGTTTTTACAAGAATATCTGTGAATTTCCTCTGATTTATTTACACATAATATCCAATAATATTGAGTTTATTTATATTTTTCACACATAATTATGTCATTAATTTATCCTTAACCTAAGCATACGGCCATTATAAGATATTTCATCTCAATTTACATTCCCTTGAGACTTCTTTGTTGTTATACACCAATTAATTTTTATATGGTGTATATAATGTACTTTGAAATATTATATCATGAATCCATTTATTCCCATGATATTATAAAGTGTTGATTACCTCAATTATTTATATTCTAGTTTCTCTCTTTTGGTTAGGAACGCTAACTAAAATATAATTTTAAAATGTTTTAATGATTCATTATTCTAAATCTTTCTCATTGATGTCAATGTATTAAAAATGGTTCTAAGGATTTATTTATATGGACATTAAAGTGTTAAAATTAAAATTATTTTTAAATTTTTCAATGTGGTATGGGACACTTTGATTCAAAAATATATTTTAAACGTCTTCTTGATAAATAGTGAGACTTTTAAAAGTTTTCAAGAAAAATGGGGATATTTCTCTACAATAGTTTTGATGATTATTTGCATATATATAAATATCATTAATTATTCTCTATTGAGTTTGATCTATTATAATGCAATCTTCCATATTTTACTTAATGAGTTATTTTTGACTGTGGATACCATTCAAGGTTTGTGGTTAAAATTTTGGCATTCCATAAGCTAGTTTTAATATGAATGTTCATATTTTGTTTCAAACATTTCATATAAGGAATACATTGGACTTAGTAAGTGACAGGTGGAAACATCTATAGCTCCTCGATGCATCGGTAGGTCTCATGAGAAAAACTAGTGTCTTGGAACAAGGCCTTGAAAAAATCATATTTGTAGTCTAGGAACAAGGCCTTGACTATGTGGTTATGATGTCTTTCATTATGCATTCCATCTTTATGAGATTAGCTATTGATATTTCATATGGTTATTCAACTTGTATAATATCCGTGATTATGATTTATTATGGTATTATTTAATCATCTTCTATTCTTTCCATAAATTTCTCATTTTCATTATTCGATAAGGCATGTGTTTTCAATTATTCGCCATGCCTAATGTTTAGGTTATCTTCCTTTGTATTTCTTACTCTTACCGAGCATCTGAGATCACTCCTTATCATATTTTGTTTTCCAAGGATATTAAGAAGTAAGTTATGAGTGACTTCCAGGAATAATCTTGGAAGCTTGGATGTTTCTAATGGAATAAATTAGCTTTTTTTTCTTTTCAAGTTGTAATGTTGAACTGAAGTAGGTATTTTGTTTCCAATACTACTAAATTAATCAGTCCTTAGGGACTTTATACCTTGTAATCATGCCAATGTATTAAAATAATGCATCGACTCTTTGATTCTGGGGTCGGGGCGTTAAGTTTTTAGTGGTGGTGTAGTTGATTTGGGCATAATTGAAGGATTATTTGCATATGTAATGACATAAAGTGTTTTATCACAATGTTGAACTAACACAGATCCTACAGTAATGTCAATGGAATCAAACATAATTTCTAATGAAAGGTTTAAATTTGGAGATTTCATAATGGGAGGAGAGGCAAGAGGGGATTTGAGGGTTGAGAATGGACCCTCACAGATTTCTGTCTAAACAAATGGAGCATCCATTACTAGGAGATCACAAAGGGGGTGGAATATTAAACTAAAATCCATGATGAATCTTCTATAGAAACCAACATGTCAAAAGAAATACCTCACTTCCTTAATTGTTCTAGGTGATGTAAAGTGACGAATGATTTCAACCTTTGCTTTATCAACATCAATCACATTACCCGAGACTATGTGGCCAAGGAATAACCCATGTTTAACCGTGAAATATAATTTTTCACAGTTTTGGACTAGATTCATGTCATCACATCTGGAAAAATCTCTCCCTGAATTCCTAAGACATCCCTCAAATGTATCCCCAATGATAGAGAAGTCATCATTGAAGACCTCAAGAAAATCCCCTACCATGTATGCGAAGATTTCCATCATGCACCGCTTGAATGTTCTAGGGGCATTTCATAACCTGAACAACATGTGTTTGAAGGCAAAGGTGCCGGATGGACAGGTAAATGTAGACTTCCCTTCATGGGGAATGAGTTTAGCTTCCTGTAGTCAATGCAGACCCTCCATCCACTACCCACCCTAGTTGGAAGAATCTCTGCATCCTAATTGGTTATCACTGTGATTCCTGCCTTCTTGGGGACCATGTTGACTAGGATCACTCATTCACTCTCATCTATGGGATATATGGCACCAGCTTTTAACAAATTCATATGTTCCTTACTTACTACCTCCATGAGATTAGGATTGAGTCTCCATTGTGGTTGATGACATGGCTTTGAATCATATTCTAGAACAATCCTATGAGTCTCGGTTAGTTGCCTAATCCTAGGAATATCAGACAGGGTCCAACCAATGGATTTCTTACATTTTTTAACTACATTTAGAAGCAACCTCTCATGATTAGCCTCAAGAGAAGAAGATATGAAAATAGGATGTGTATGATTTTCCCCTATGAAGGAATACTTTAGTGCTTCAGGATGTTCCTTCAATTCAAGATAAGTTTGGTTCACAATTTCAAAAAACTATTTGGACATTGGATCAAGATTGATTTTATTTCCTAGAGTTTTAGATATAATCGAATCCTCATTTGTAGAATTTTCAGCTACAAGATTGGTTTGATTAAATTTAGGGAAAGAAGTTTTATTGGACACCATAAAAGTGGTTTCCTGAAAGGTTTCACTGATTATTGGACCTAAGACTTCATCATAAGAGAAATTTTAAAATTATTCAAGACAAGGAGATAAACTTCATTCATGTGAAAAAAGTAAATCAATCTCATCCTGATTTAAACATCCATCAAATATTCCTTGATGTTCTATGGATTCATTATTAATTCTTCCTATAATTTTTACTTCATGAATGTACTCATCATCCCGAATTTGTGAGCTTTCATTATAGATGTTCAAGTATAGACACATGTTTCCAAAGTTGATGGTCGTGTTCCTGTTTCAGTTTCAGATAAAAGAGTTTATTGATTCCAGGAAAGGACAACCAAGGATGATTGGGGTTTGTTCCTTATTTCCAATGTTTTTATAGTTATCAAGGACAATAAAGTCCTTATGGTAGATGAAATTTTCAACCTTTACCAAAATGTCCTTCAAAATCCCCTTAGAAACCCTAATACTATGATCAAAAAGTTAAAGTGTGATAGATGTTGGTTGGAGCACTTCTAGGCCTAATTGGTAGTACACATCATATATGATGATATTGAAACTAGATCCTTGGTCACATAAGGCCTTGACAACTTTTCTATCTCTAAGTTCAACATTCATGTAATGGAAACCCAAGTATTTCAACTTAGGTTGAATAGTCCCTTGAATGGTTGTACTTACATTAGCAGCCAAAAGGACTTGGTTTTTATGTGAAAATTTTCTTTTAAAAGTGAAAAATTCCTTAAGGTACTTTGAGTAGGTGGGTATGGTTTGGATTGCATCGAGAAGTGGAATCTTCAACTTGATTTATGAGAAGATTTACCGCAATGTTTCACTCAATTTAGGCTTAGTTTTCCCCCTCATGTGTTAAGGAAATGGTCTTGGTTATGGGGTTGTTTTATTAAGAGTTGTTTGTTTTATAATGTTGTCATTTTCTTTAGTATGATCATTTAGTTCATTTGAATTTTTATTTGAGATTGAATCTTTAGATTGGTTCTGAATTAGTTGTTCATGTTTCTTAATTGATTTCCTTCTTCTTAAAATAGTCATAGCCTTTAGTTGTTCAAGAGTTGTTTGAGTGAAAATTGACTCTCACCTTACTGTTTGTTGTGTGAATGGATTGTGTAGGCATGGGTGCCTTTCTAGTTTTGATGGTTTGAAGTTCTTATATTAAGGAATATACTTCCGAGTTCATCCTTTCAATTTGTCTGCCTAGTTATTCTAGTAGGCATTGTGGAGTAGTTTGGGTTGGTACTTGAGAAGATTGGTTTATCCCAGGTGGATATTTTGAAGGTGGGATGGTCTATTGAAAATGGACTTATGGATATTAGTATTGGTTATGTTTGTTTTGGAATTGGTTATGGGTTTGGTAGTTTTTATGGGGTTAAGTATTTTGTCCATGTGGTTGGATAGGTTGTTGGCTATCTTTCCAGTGGAAGCCTGGGTGGTAATTATACCTTGGGTTGAAGGTGTTTTGGTATTAAGGCTTTTTGAAGTTCAAATCATTTACTTCCACTGGGGGTCCTCCTAAAATAACATCCTTGATGGATAGAATGGTTGGACAGTTTTCTGTCTTATGGTCATGTTTGTCACAAATTGTGCAAATAGGGTCTACAGTTTGGATTTCATAGACTTTCCTAAGGTTTATCACTTCAACCTTCCTATAGAGTGCTATGAGTTTGTCCCTAAGTCTTTCCTCTTATCAAATTGTATGAATTTCAGTAGTTTTTTTGTGGATTTTCATAATAAGAGATGTTCCCCATGATTGGTTTTGTTTAACAAGGATTTCCAGATACATGTAACCATCATTTGGGGATTTTTTTAAAGGTTCCATTACACATCATGTCAATGAATTGTTTGTTCTCGAAGCCCAACCTTTCAAAACAAATTCTCAATTGTTCAGGTATAGAAAACCCATGACGTGGAACCATGTTTAGGGTGTCTTTGAACCTCTAACATTTTTAATATAATGACTCTCCATCTATTTCAAAATGTTTTTTATTGCACTTTTTATGTGCAATTGTTTTGTAATTAGGGAATTATTTTTTATAGAATTATCTTTTCAATTGGTCCCATGAGTGGATTGATGCATGTATCAGGTTTTTTAACCAATTTTTAGTGCGACATTTCAATGAAAATGGAAAGCGCCTCATCTCAGCATATTCTATTTTATGTGGGGGTCACATGGTTTCTACAATGTCAATGAACTCCTTAACATGAAGGTAGGGTATCTCAGACTCCATCCCGTGAAAGGTTGTTAAATGGTTTAGGACATGGGGTATAAAGATGACATTGATATCTCCTAGGTAATTTTTTCTAATGCATGAGGGGGAATTGGACCATGCTTGAGTGAGTAATTCATTCATGGTTTGATTGACTACATTCCCTAGGTTTGGAGTTTCTTGATTTTGGTTTCCCATTTAATTTTCCCCAGGATTTACAATTGGATTTCTTGGAAGACCCTATATTAGAATTGATTCAATTTTTTATTATAGATTATCAAGAAGATTATGATATAATGGAAAAAATCAACTAGGTTCACTTGACTCCTCTATCCTAGGAATTCCCTCCCTAACTAGTCCATTTGAATTATTGTAGGTGTAGGCGGACATGTGCCCAAAGGAAAAAAGTGATAAAGGGACATGATAAGAGATATTGGGTGAGAATAGAATAATTGTGGTGAGGAATGAATTATTTGGTCTAAGGTACTTACTTGGTCCCCAAAAATGGTGCCAAAATTTTATTCACGCACAAATTTACCCAATAGATGAAGGTGGAATGGTCCTTGTATTCTAGCTTGGGTTGTTGAATCCACTAAGACCTAAGAAGATACCTAAGATACACAACCCATGAGATGGATTTTTTGGTATGAAGTGTCCATTATGGTATTGATTTTAGATTGTTTTGATGAAAACTAAGAAACTTATGTGAATTCAATTCAATGAAAATGGGTTGATCTTAGGATTATGCTCAGGGAGGATTTAATGAATTTTACTTCTTTAGACAATTTTGGTTTTATTAATTCTTAATGAATACATTCTTCAAAATAACACTACCTTAATAATTTTCTCTTTTTATGCTCACTAAACTCAATTATTAATCCCCTACACACTTATAGAACCAAATTCATGATCTCTACAAGGTATATGGTCATTTTAGTACTTGGATTTATCTTCCTCAAACACAGTGAAGATGGAGAGTGGAAATATCTTAAGAATGGAAGTCTTAATTTAGTTACCCAATTAAAAATAATTTGTTCATAAAATAACATTCAATCCAGCCCTTTAATCTTCCTACAATCAACCCATTAAAGGGTTATCCCTCTATTGATGGTATACTCTCAATGGTGGGTAAAATATGGCTTATAAGAATTGGATTGAAGAAATTAAATACGAGGAAATAACGAGCACTCGAGCATGTGTGTGAACGAAATTCACACCTATATGTCAAATAATTCACCCCAACACCAATATATAATTGTGATTTGTATTTATATAGTTTTAATAAACGAAATGGAAAGAACATAAGAGAAATATGATGATTAAGAACATTGAAATACAAAAAAAAACTTACTTGACAATTAAAAACATTAAAAAGGAACTTCGGCACAATAACATTACATCAAAAAAAAGATATCCCTTCCCCCTCACCACCACTACCTTAAATAGGAAATTGGGAAGCCTTAGGCCGAGCCACAATAAATGTCTACCCAATTATTAAATTAATTTAGGCCGTAGGTTGGTGGAAAGTAGTGGAGAAATTGATTCCCTCCTTGACTTATTATCCTCATTGTCTCCCCTAGAAAGATCATCCTGTATGGGAAAGCATATCACCGAATCTCAGTGGGACATATAAGATTAATTTTTGTTCCCAGATTTCTTCTAGACAACCGTAAAATTGGGGCCAATTTGTTGATGTGTATCGGGGGTTATAGCGGATTTAGTGGGCTACAAATCTGGGCCATAGATTATGGCCCAAATTTTGATATTCTAAATGGGCCTCCTAAATAACCACCATGGATGCTGAATTATCACCATCTCCTGAATAAAAATTTGTTCCCCTATATTTCATCTAGCATCCCCCAAAATTTGGGCTTCATTGGGCCTTTATTGTGGGCACCACATTCTCATCAGTGGTCTGGTGTCCAATCTGCCTTCTCTAGAATTGATTCCTTTCATTGAAAAATATCCCCATCATCCTTTATGAATCATACATTGATACATGAATAAAAAATGTTCATATTGAAGAGTAGATACATTTACTAAAATATAGAATTAAAAAATGGATAATTACATTCCTTAAAATCAGATGAATCATTGGGCCTAAATTGGTGTACATTTGGCATGAAGTGCTCAAATGTTGAGAATGGATGTTCAAAATTAAAATCCACTAACTCAGGCCCATAAGATCAAAAATAAACATTTAATACCATTAAAATTTAATTAACATATGTATTTTTATTGTCTAATCACTCATGCCGTAGGTAAGGTGAAGGGGAAAGCAGGGAGGGGGTAGCATTAGGTGGGTTAGGTTTTTTGTGTTTGTTTTTTTATTTTAAAATAATAATAATAATAATAAAACCCAAAATCATAATAATAATAACAAAAATAATTATTATTATAAAATAATAAAAATAAGAATAATAGTAATAAAAACAATAATTATAAAATAATAATAATACCATTAATACAATAATAATAATTTTAATAATTTTTCATAAAAACAATAACAATAATAAAAATGAAAATAATAATAATAATAATAATGAAAATAAAAATAATAACGATAATAAAAATAATAATGATAATAATAAGTTTACTCATTTCATTTTAAATAATAATGTTAATTAAATTGTTTCAAAAAAAATATTTACATAAAATTTTATTTATTTTAAACATTAAGAAATTACATGACACCTTAGCCAGCTGAGAAGCTACCGCCAATTGCGTAGTGACCATGCACAGGTTCGAAACATAGTAAAATTGTTATATGAATAAAATTAGTCCGAAGTTTGACTCGCACCTTGACGATATTAACCAAATCCATAAAAATTATAATAAAAATAAATTTAAAAGTCAGGGGTTGACAATTCTACCTACCACAGACAATTTCTACCCCCAAATGTCAATTAGCTGAATGAATGACGGAACTCGAATCCATACCTAATTGAAACTAAAATAAACCACAACTCAAGAGAATGGGAGAACCCAAGATGGTTCTACCCACCCTAAGAACACAAAAATCAGGAAAATTTATCCCCCAAACATACCACCCTAGGAAGGGGGGATGTAGGAACTCCCAACTAATCCAAACTAACTTCTACAGCACGAGAGCACAACACCTCTCTTGAAACATGGAACTTTGGACCCAGAAAAAAACCCCCCAACACTAGAGAAAACCCTCCAAGCAGAACATAAACCAAGAAGTGAACCCAAGCATAACCATAAACATTGATTCATCCACAGGAACTTACATCTCCAAACGAACACAACTAAACAAACATCAACCCATACAAAGGACAAAGACAATTTTAAGAAAAACTCTTGATTTCAGAAAACCATATTCATACAATGAAACTATTTGGATTAAAATAGAACAAGTTCATCACATTCCTCCATCAAATGATGAACTCACAATAATAGTAAAACATTAATAGTAGAAAAAGAAGTATGAAATGGCTTTAGATGTGCCACTACCAAAACAGAACACAATACCCAAACTAAGGCTTCGCACACCTGACAAATCCTGACTGTGCGTGAGTTTCACCCAAAGACTTATGGCTGGGGATCTAATGGCTGAAGAATAACATTATTCAGTGTTATACATTAGAATCCTCTTGTCAAATTTTCTTCTTCAGGCGACTCTTCCAGAAAAACTTCTCTAAATGAACCAAATGTCCACAATAGTGGAATGCCTTTGGAGGGGTGTGACATTATGGCTTTGTGTTCCCTATACATCCTCACTGATGGCACACAATTGAATGGTAAGATAAATTGGAAGTCAGAACCACTATATAGGACTCGTTAAAAATAGGTCCCTCGGGCACACCCTACACTCCATATTGGGAACCATCACGAGCAACAGGATATGCTATATTACTAACCATTTGTGATTCGAAGACCAACACAAATAATAACACCTCATCCACCTACTTCTCAAAATGATGGTCCATAGAAGGGAGCACCAGATCCTAGATCTCTCGCTGACGACCATCAATGAAGAGAGATGTCTTCATCAACTCTTGTGATGCTACCTCCAGAGAAAAGGACACATGTTCCTTGAAATGGTTGACATATTATATCACAATCTATTGTCCTGGTTTAATATGTGGGAGATCTTCCCTTTTATTCTTCGTCACCTCTTAAGGTATAAACTGTCGAACAAAGACAGATTTGAAGATATCCCACGTCATAGTAACCTACATTGATGGTGGGGTGAACAAATCCCATTCATCCATTGTGGGTCCTTCGAACAGACCCAAAATGGAATGAACTCTGATAGCTTTGGTAGTTCCCAATACCATGAAGACATTGTTGACATCATCAAGACACTCTACTATTTTGAATAGACCCTGATCACCATGAAGGATAGGTAGTGTCTGAGATGGGCCAAAAACTGGGAATGACTTATCATAAACCTTGGGGAAATTTTTTGGGTTGAATTTTTTGAACAACATATAAAACACACAGACGTAACTGATATCATATCAAAGTATAATTAAAAGTAACATCTTAATACTAAATGACCAGCTCAAAAACCAAATAAACACAAACACAACCCAAAATTCCGTTCATAAAATCCTCTTTTCCTTTTATACTTCAAAACTAGCTTCTTTTAAAGACACATTCCAAATACCAAACCCTTTTTAAAACCAAATTCAATTTTCTAAATCATTTCCCCTTTTAAAATTACTTTAGAAAAATAAAGTCAAGGCTTTAATTCCAAGTACATAACCATGTAATCCCATGAACTGTTCCACATTTCTTTGTCCTCCTTCATCCATATGCACCAACACAACATTTCAATGCATCCCCTTGCATGTGAAAACGTTCAAAAAGTGTACTAGATGTTACACCCAAAACATTTCTCTACCAATTCTATGAAAACACCAGATTTTTAAGAAAATAGATTTACATTTTTAAAACCCATTTCACGAATTTAAATCAATTTAAATGGAATCATTACCAGTAGATTTTTTTTTTAAATTTTGAAAAGTTCACTTACATCTACCATAACCAAGATGAAACCCAAATTGCATCAAACTATCGAAATTAGGGACATATAGTCATGCTTAACATGGAGATAAGGTAGTTCACCATGGCCCAAGTAAACATCAATAACTAGGAGGTACTTAAGCCCCATACTCATACTTCAAATGGGTTACTACTCCATGTGAAATCACATTGTAACATTGGCTTCCCTACTTTTTCATACCTAAATATAAAACAAACTTGAATGAGACATTCAATCAATTACCAGACAACCCCTGGTGACTCAAGGTTCATAACGAGTGAGGTTTCATGATGCCCTTTCTGTACCTAACTCTCGAGTCCTGACAGTTCTAATCTCCATCTACCGGACACCCCAAATAACAAGGGATTGTCCCTAATACTATTTTTTCACAAAAAAACTGAGTTAGAACCCAAACCAATCACCTCATTCAGTCTGTGATATGTTTTGAGGTGGGTTACCGATCCCCATGGGATAGAAACTAGTACTGAGTAGTAAAATTTAATATTTGGGAATTATTTAGATGATGAAAAAAAGTTAAACAACATAATAAAATTTGACGATAAGAAAACTAGGATAATAAAAGAAAAATACTGCACATACCTCCATGTGACCTTCTAGGTCACCACCCAACTTAGACCCAGGATAAAACTTGGTTCTGACTTGGTTGGTAACCTAGAAGGTCACGTGGACGTATGTGCGGTTTTTTCCTTTCTACTCCTAGTTTTATTTTTTATCATTAGATTTTATTTAGTTGTATATATTTTTTATGGTACAAATCATTCCAAAAAATTACATTTTGATTCCTGATAGTAGTTTCAATCCCTTGGGGATCAGGAACACCCCTTAGAACATGCCGCAGATTACTTCAGGTGACCGTTTCAAGGTCGACCTTAGTTGGTTTGTGACATCTATAATGGTCCCAAACTCATTTACTTCAAAGATAAGATGATTTTGTGTCATATACACATCATCAAATTAAAATTATAAAAGATTTGATATTTTTAACCCTTATATTTTTTGTTTAACCTTTATTTTAGACATTTTATTTTTACCATGAAATTTTATTATTTTCACATTACAGGGTAAGTTAATTACCATTAAAAGTCAAAGGACCAATAATAGTGCCATTTATGATATATTTGGACTTATAACAACTATTTGGACAATTATTAGATTTTTAGTAATTCTCAAACATTAAATAAATAATTTTATATTTTATGTTATGAATTATTTCAATTTTGACATTATTCATACATGAGTTTTTCAAAAATTCATAACAACTTGATTACGTTGATCCAAAATAAATAATTCATCCCTAACATGTCAATGTTTTCTAGAAAATTCGTTTATGCCATCAAAATGTTCAAATTTAATTTATTTTAATATTTATAATTTCATTTACTTCAATCAATTATTAATAAGGTAATCAGTCCATCATCAGTGTGTCATAAATATATATATTTATTTAATGCCTAAAAATTATAAATAAAATATTATGTGGTAGGAAATACTCTTATCTTTCTAATTAATATTTATTGTCAAAGATATCAGTTATATAACCCCACATTAAAATTGTTTTATTAAAAGATACATGTTTATTTTATATTTCTCTTTACATTAAATTAAATTTTATAAAATGTCATTTCACACCTTAGTGACTCCATTAGGTCCTAAAATAGACCCAAGGATGATCATGGTTGGAAATAACTCATCAAATATTATTATAATGTGTTTTAATGTAATTTTATATTATTATAATATTATTTCTTACCATTATTTACCTGATTTACCCATTAACCATGGTAAATAAAAATTAGTACTGAAGTTACTATTCATAATTTCAAAAAATTAAAGGTGTCTATTTATAGAATTTGGAAATTTTTATTCAAAATATGGAACCCATTTTCCATATTCAAAACATAATATTTTCAAAAATTAATTTAAAATTAATTCATGTTGTCAAAACCAGAAAGCGGGTTTCTAAGAAGTAAAAAACTATGAAAAGATTTACATGTGTTTATATCGAATTTAAATGTAAAATTACTTCTAATGACAATTATTATATTAAATAATAAAATAATAATAAAATTAAACTTTAAAACCAATAAAAATGACAATTTAACTATACAAATAAATTAGATGAGAAGGTAGTTTTGACTTAAAATGAAGTATTATTAACTATTCATAAAAAATTGAATGTTATCTGAAAATTTCCAAAAAAATTATACAAAGTAAATTTTGAGGTCCTAATTCTATAGAATATGTTTATTTAAAAAAAAAGAATATATAAAAGTTAAAAAACTATATTTAAAAAGGGTTATCCATGAAAAGGTGGTAAAAACATCCTTTTAAAAATATTAGAGTATTTTATTCTTAAAATAAGATTCATTCTCATATTAAGACTCTAAAATTAATTGAATAAATGTAAAAAAATTAAACTAACATGTGTAATCATATTTTTGTTATTATTTTCATTCACTCCAATACAATATCTAGGAATTAAATACCATTTGGAATATTAATAATGTTATTATATTGTTTTCCGATATAACTCAATGTTGAGTCCAATGTAAGATTACAGAAAAACCCGTTGTTACATGTCACGTACGCTATCATAAAAAGTGTCCACTTTAAACTAAAAAATATTAAATTCAATAATATTAATATATATGAATCTCATTTATTCTATAATTACATGGGTCATTACACTAGGTACTTATGGTTCTTAAGTGCATTGTTTTATTTTCA
Source organism: Viscum album (assembly GCA_963277665.1). Taxonomy (NCBI): domain Eukaryota; kingdom Viridiplantae; phylum Streptophyta; class Magnoliopsida; order Santalales; family Viscaceae; genus Viscum; species Viscum album. Next base: position 1,283,320,833 of record OY728156.1, read on the forward strand.
AATTGTACCAATCCACTTTAATTATAAACAAATTTATCTCAAGCCACTCATACTATTTTAAACCATTTACATAGTGAATAAACCTTTTCAATATATTTTCACACACCATCACCCTTGAAATCACTATTTTCACAAATGTAAAATCTTTAACACATTTAGATTTATTAGAAATAATATTTAAATCATCAAATAATTCCTAAACAGGGAACCACCCACCATTCCATTTAAAATCTTCTTCAACCATTTAGTAACCACATTCAAAGATAATAAGTAATTCATCAAAATAAATAACATAATTAAAATATCAATTCTCAAGAAATTAAAAATAGAATGAACCCACTCTAGGTCACCAAAACCACTATGAAGAAGGAAATATGAGAAGGAAGAAATAAGATACAAAGGAGAATAAAGAGGACTAACATACATGGAGTTTCAATTAGTATCCATGGTTAACGTACCCCTTGGAATAGAGAAAATTGGGAGGTTGATATTAGGGTAGGAATGTGTATTGTTGGAGAAGTCGAATGGGGGAAATGAATGGTGAAAATAGTTAAAATTTGAGATATGTAATTTCTCAAAATAGGGAAATCCACATGGTTTGGATGGATGATCTATCAGAACATGCACAAACCATATTGGTTCCTCTATCCCAATTTGTGGAGGCTATATAGTTCCATAAATCCTATGTCTATATGTGTATGCATCTAGTGCCACTTTCTATCCTTTCACTAATTACTGCTATTGGAGGACGTTTCTACTAAACATTATATAATTTTGTGAAATTATAAATCCCTCCGAAATCAAAATTTTTCATTGAAAAAACATGGTAAATTATTATAATAAAAATTGTCTAATAATAAATTAAAAAATCATGAAAGAAATACTATCGGTGTGAAAATTCTATCAACTATATCATGTTCCTCCCTTATAAATTGGTCCTATAGTATGATCCAAGAAAAAGTTATGGTAAGACTCCTTATCAAATAGTGACATTCCCTTGTCTCATTTTAACCATTAAAATTCTACCATACGAGAAAAATTAGAGGAATATATTTCCAATAAATCACTTTCACATTGGAATCTACAATCTAAAGTTGTTTCTTAATTACAGCAAGAATTTGGTTCCAATTAATGATCATCCAATCTCAACACATGGTATGGATCTATATTGCACCATCTCAACTTTTATACATGGAAACTTTTTTGAAATTAAATAAATTGGTATGAAAATTCACAAATTAACATTACCTTACCAATCCTCTTAGTGATCTCAAAAGGTTCAACATACCTTGAAGTAAAATTCCCCTACATCCCAAGATAGAGATGAACCATGTTTGGTGGAACCATTAGAAGAACCCAATAAAAAATTTATAATTTCAAAGCTATGTTCAAATTATCAAAATAAGAATTATAATGACTCTTATATATCAATAAATGATGCATAATTATAAAAATATTTTAATTCATTTCTAGCGTGGTGCTTTGTCCCACTAAGGACATCTCACTGACTTGTATCTAGAATGGAGTAGTCTAACATGGAAAACTAAAACATGGATCAATGGTATCCATCCTTGTAATGGATTTATTACTATTGATTAGATTAAAATTTTATCAACAAAAAATTTTTAACCCACAAGGGAAAGAATTCAAACACATAGGCACACAACATGTCCTCTAGAATCTAGTTCATATCCTCTGGATGGCCATAAATTTGAGGTATGTATTTCATGTTAATATTGAACTTTGAACACATTAACACATGAAGTATTTCCTTGAAATTTGAGTTAAAAAGGGCTATATGTTAGAGTTATTACCCAACAACACACTATGTTTCCTCAAGATCTCCAGAAGATAAAACAACTCAACTCTTCCACCTTTGTTGACTCCATTATTGGGATTAAGTAGGAAGATTTTTCATGATGATTGATAACCACAAGAATAACATTAATTCCCTGGTAAGTATAGAGTGAACTAATAATTAAATCCATGGCTAAATCATCACACCTCCTGATATAGATCGAAAGATGGTGAAGCAATACCAATAGCTTTAAGAGCATAGATTTGACCTGTTAATAACTATAACATAGAGATAAAATTAAATAAATATCATGTCTCATAACAATATAGTATAAATGGGTTCTCTATGAATAAAAAATTATTGTGGAACTCGTATGGAAATCCCACTATGACAGAAGAGATACCTACAACACCACCTTCCTCTGAAATGATGGAATAGAACAACATCACATAAAGTAAAGAATTCCTTTAGGGGATAATGGATAATCACTGAGAACCTCCCCCCCATTTAGAAACTAGTTAGATCACCAAAATAACATTCTTCTTGGATTCTCATCAAGAATAACCTCCATAGTGATGAGTGTCAACTATATACTATCAGTAAACATACCACCCCATGGATCATTGGATTCCAAGTTCATTTTGGAAAAAAGACCCATAAAAACCCACTCATCACTATACTACTTCAGAACATAGAATGCTAAATTCCTACTCATGTCATTAATGACTAAATTTTATTTCCCTATATTATAGACACTATTAATATCAAACCCCTGAAGGAACTCGATTCATCATTTCTACCTCAAGTTGAAATCCTTATGGGAGAGAAAATTGGTTTTGCTTTTGTGATCTATGTAGACCATGAAATTCATACTCAAATGATAGTGAGACTAGTATTTAAGTAAATAAATCACCATCACATGCTTATGTTCATTGTTTTTGTAGTTTTTTTCTATGTTACTAGATTATTAAGGATCCATATACCATAACATGGTCAATCTAAAAAAATAAAAAACCTAAAACCATTCTTCGAGTTAGGAGTTTCTTTCAGGTTAAATGATTTCCTTGATGCATTTCATGGGGATTTGTTAGGTTTAGCCCCTAAATATAATGTGGTGTTCTTCATCAAATTGGTGTCATGGACATAGATGATACGTCTACCTTCATATCATATAGCCTTAATATAGTGGGTTGAATTAAATATATAGCAAGATAATTATGAATCAAAAGTTTTCATTCAACCAAGAATTTTCATGGGACTACTCTAGTTATTTTTTATAAAAAAATGACGCTTCCCTTCAGCTATGTCTCCTACACGGAAACATGAATTGGGTCACCATCAAGAACAAATACCCCTTACAGTGGATCTAGGATCCCTCTAAATGACTCAAAGTGGATAGGTTGTTTTTTATTATTATCCACAACTATGAATACCACCTATTAAGGGTGGAATAATCATATATTCCTAAGTCTTCATCCTAAATATTGTATTTACATTTTGAGTATTTTGTAATTCCATTCAGTCTAAAAATGAACCTATTATATTCATGGATTATATGAACATGTTCTTCAATAGATTCCTACAATACAATATCGCGGTGTTTTTGGAGAACATATGGGTAGACTCTAGGTCATAGGAGGATCATGGGAAGCTTTTGAGTACAATTATTGGCATGTTTTTTGATCATTTACTTTATTCAATTCTCTTGAAATGTATTTTATTGATATGACATGTAAAATTTATTCACCTTGAGATACTATAAATGGGTATTATAGAACAGATAACCCACAATTCATGTTTCGGTGTAGGAGACATAACTGAAGGGAAGCGTCATTTTTTTATAAAAAATAACTAGAGTAGTCCCATGAAAATTCTTGGTTGAATGAAAACTTTTGATTCATAATTATCTTGCTATATATTTAATTCAACCCACTATATTAAGGCTATATGATATGAAGGTAGACATATCATCTATGTCCATGACACCAATTTGATGAAGAACACCACATTATATTTAGGGGCTAAACCTAACAAATCCCCATGAAATGCATCAAGGAAATCATTTAACCTGAAAGAAACTCCTAACTCGAAGAATTCTCCACCATCATTTAGATTGATATAAATATAAATGTCATGAAATATTTCCAAGCACAAGAATTAGAGGTCTAACTATTCTTAAGAAAATAGTCCATTCTCATCAAAGAATGTGTGTTTCCTCATCGGTGGTATAGAAATTAACTCCAAAATGATATAATGTTATATATTACATAATGAAAATCATCCATTCCACACCTAGGATCATGTCAAAGAAACCCATATATTATAAAATGTAATCCCATTTCATCACAACCTCTGATAAAGAGAGAAGATACGATGGTTATTAGAAACCACACTACTTCCTTATTCTAAATGGTGTAACCAACTCTATAGAATATGGTACAAGGAAATTCAAGAGTTTCTACAATTATATACGATTAAATAAGAAAATAAAATGAGAATCCCATATCCCAAAACAAATAATTACCATTTATGATGCAATAATAACAATACATAAAACAATCCTAGAGCCTAAAACTGATTCCACAAGTCCCTAATCCATAATATAAATGTGATTCACCTATATATGTATTTTTGTTTAAATAATGTCACCCCACTCTATATTAATATAACTCAAACCAAAAGAGGATCTTGTTTTACCATAACTTATAGCATAATTAGATCCAATTATTCTAGATACATCAGATGAAGTTGTCGTTTCTCTATGAACTGTAGATCCTAGACCATTATGAGAGTGGGCGATGATTTTAAAAACCCATTGCAATTGGATCATTTCTACATGATAATAGAAAGGGTTGGGTTAATCCCAAAATTATAACCACATGTGATGAGACTTACCACACTAATGTAACACAACATATCCACCTCCTATAACTATTATCGAAGGTGATCAGGGTGCAGATCTATATATACTAGCACCCTTATTCCCTTATTATTTGCTATCTCTTTTATTCTCAAACTATCCAATCCAACACTGGATTGTGGTCTGAGGAATCCCAGGCAACCCTAAAATATTGGTTGTGTTTATCATCACAATTAGAGCTTAGTCAACCACCTTAGTATGGGTAACAAAACATAAACAATAATACAAGAGGTTTAATCTCTGAAAATAACCCCATTTCGAATAGGTGGGCTTTAACATTTCATTAGTAACTATCTCTAGAGAAAAATAACATAGAATTTAGAATCCATTGGAACATTACAAAACTAAATGATATCCATGACGAAGGTCTAGGTATTGATGGGACTTGGTGAGGGCCAATGTCTCAATATAGAATTGTTTGTTGAAGAATTACTTGATGTCATTCCTTCTAATTTACTAGTGTTTACCATTCATAACCCCTAACTCCATCCACCTACGATTGGCTCCTTCTGGTATAAACACTACACACTTCACCTAAATGACTTTATGATTTCCAAAGAACAAAAAAATAATCTCATTCTTCTAGACCCAATCTTATGGGTCCTATGGATGCATGATTACTCAAAAGGTAGTGACTTCTACTTAATAAAATTCTAATCCAAATCCTCTTATGGTCCTAATTTTTCTTCCATAAACTTATAAGAACCAAATCCTTCTCCCTGATCACAATCATAGAAAATCTAAACCACTACCTCAAATAATCCCTCATCTACTTGTGATAGAGTTCCCTATTCATCATCCTCTATTAGATATATATGAGATCTATGGGGAGGCATGATACTACACAAGAAAACTGTCAAATGAGATAAAACATCAATACATAAACCTATAGAGAATAAACAAAAACATGATAAAACACTCATATAAATCTGAAAAAATACATAATGGCCCAAATATAATTCATAATACTCCACCCTAACATGGAGATCATGCCCATTTTTCATCCTAAACATCACACAACCATAATAATTCAAACAATATTCCCAATATCCCATTGTAGCCAGAGGACTGTCATGAGATGTATTGGAAGTACAACATGCCTATAACAGGATCCTCAATCCTCAACAGTCCTAGCTACTTTTTATATATATGTTCCCAAATAATAAAACCCATAAGAGAAAAACCCTCCACTAATACCATTTTTTAGGAACCATCCCAGGCCTCCATCCAACTTGACACTTGACCCAACCTATAGAATAACCTTAAGGTTCTTCCCAAACCCCAGGTTTATTCAACTAGTTATTTGGAATCAAAGTACTCTGTTGGGAATTATTTTACCAAAATAATTTTATTAAAATCACAACAATCATCCATACAAAATTTAGAAAAACATCACAAACAACATCCATAACATGGCTATACAAAAAGAGGACGTACAAGTCCTATATTAACTTTTACAATTATAATAAAAAATTAAAAAAAAATATAAAGGGGATGAATTAAATAAATATATACTTCATTGTTACATTAGTACCATCCTCTACTATTCCACCACTATCACCTGTCCCCTAAAGTATGTAACTATAAAGTGTATCTGCCACCTCAAAACGAGGACATTCCTTTAACTGAATCATTTTAAATAAGGTCCACATATACCCAATGGGTATATGTATGGTGTGAGATAATTTTTTAAGTAGGATACCACCCGACCATGCATGGATATTTATAATTAGATAAATAAAATTTCCAGTTTTATATGAAATTAAACAACTTGTTTTCAAACAAATTTTATAGCACTGAAATAATTCTAAAAGATTAATGAATAATATAAACATGTAAAAAAGATGGAATATTAACCATGGGAAACCCCTAAGAATATATGTTATTAGTATCCTATATCATAATACTCTATATTTTCAAGAAATATAAATAAACATTCTCTTGTATGATCCTCTAGAAAGGACAAAGCCAAAGTTCTAGTGGTTCCCACCATTTAATCATTTGTTTAGTCATTATTATAAACTAGAACTTCTAGGGAGACTATGGTGAATCTCTACCTTCTCTCCCAATGTAATCGTCCTAGACCATCCTCCTAGTTACAATGCATTCCAAAGTTCCATGTTCAATTTTCAATCCATACCATTAACATTTCATCACAATCTAATTTATCACAGGATATGCATACTATTTACAACTATTTCCATATGTAATAAACCATTTAGAAATAATTACAAGAATTTAAATCCTATAAATAAACATTTTCACACAAATAATTTTTTTGATACCATATAGAAATATAAATATTAAAATTTTAAGAAAAATTTAATATCACAACATGGAACCACCATCCATTACCTTTGAAATCACCTCAAAATAGTTGAATACTAAAATACAAGACAATAGTGGGTTCTCTAGAAACAATATCTAAAGAAATATAAATACCCTAGACAAGAAAAATATATTGAACCCAATCTAGTTCAACAAAACCACCAAAAATAAGGAAACCCAATAATGATGAATGGTGTCCACCTAGTAAAATAAGAAAGGGAACATTCTTGGATATTACTCTAAGATATAAGAAAAAATCACCAAAGGAATGCATCCAAGAGGGAGGTGTGGAATATTGGAAGTTCTTCTTATGATAGAGAATTTAAATGGGAGATATGAATGGTGAAATATGGTTAAAATCAGGGCAGAGAATTTTGGGAAATCAATTTTTTTTCAAAATTGTGCAAGCCACATGGTTTGGATGAATCAAATATCAGATATTTTGTCAACGATGATAGTACCCATGTCCCATTAGGTGTAATCTGAAAGGATAGAGCCACATAGATTCATATATTGTGAACTTAATAGTGTGAGTGACTAGTTGAACTGTCTAGCCTCACATGGTCTGTGGGGGTTGGCACACATTTTCTACTACTTGTTTGGTAACAAAGTTCCACCCTCTATCCCTAAAAAACATCCATATTTTGTTAAAAACACATGGTAATTCTATTGAATAAACAATAGTCCAAAAATAAATGAAATAATACCTAAAAATCACATCATGGGTGTAATAGTTTTCATGGCTTATTTGTTTATGGAAAAAATTTTATAGTCCCAATTTTAGGATTGTGGGTTTTAGGAGAAAAGGTGGTATTTATAATGCAATTTTAAATTTGGTGAGTTTTATATATCTCCTTAATTTAGGAATTATTTTGGTGTTTTTTGAATTTTCTAGTATAACTTATTCATTATATAACTTATGGAATTTTTGATTTCTATATCACAGAATAGTCCTGAGGAGAATGATATAAAATTTCATTTTGGGATGATCTATATGGTGATTACATTTAATCTCTATATGTAGTTAAATTTTGGGTTTGACACAATTATTCGTTTATGTGACTTATTCTTTTCATGCATAGAGTATATGAAATTTATAAAGTAGTTCTTGTTTAGTTTGACTATTTTTTGTTTTTCCTTAAATTATTATCTAAAAGGTATCAATTATTTTTTAAAAATTAATACCTATAGAATTAGTTGTGTATTTTTTTGTCATGGTGATGCAAGCCTTACAATGAGGAATATTTAAGTTCTATTACATCTAGTACTTGGATTATTTTCAATAGTTCTCTGGAATTCTATATTCCATGAGTAATTAACCGCGTTTCTTCCTCTTCCACCTCCTCCATAAAGAAATTATTGTTTATTAATGATAATGCATGTTTTGTTTATGGTATTTCCAAACAATCCATTTCTTTTCCTACCTAATCACCCTTTATTGTCTTTATATGATGTGGTGCCTATCATGGGTTATTTATCTTAGTGTAATGTAAAAAATGATTTGTAAGTACAATCATATTTTGGTAATCCTAAAATTGAGTGGTGTACCATTGTAGTATTTATTCTATTTTTTTCTTCCTTTATAGTGAAATTTACCTTTTATGTTCTCTTGATTATATGGGTATTTTATAAAGTCAGTGTTCTTGGTAAATTATTATTATAGTTAAGAGACAACTATATGTGATCCTTTTTAATAATTATATTCCCCATTCACAATTTGTGAGATTCTATATCTAGAGAAGAAGTAGTGATATTTTATTAGAGATGGATTCTTGGATTCATTTTATACCACACCATCCCAAAGATGGATTGTTACTCATTAATAATTGGTATTACATAGCTATTTTTTATGGGAACTATGATTTCATGTCTTTTTTCCATACTTTTTTAACTTTTTTATTGGGTTTCCCCCCTAATTTCATATATTGTGCACGAGTTTCCTAATTAGGGTATATTTTCATTAGTATTCCGTATTTTGATGGCTGAATCTGGATTCATTGTTGGACATATATTATCAGGGGTACTAGAAATCAGTGATTTGTTCCATTTCAATATCAAGGGTTGGATATAAAATTATTATGCTTTATCTAATTTGATCTCCAAGTTCCCTATTTTTCAAGACTCATGTATCTGATGAGGAATTTAGATCTTGTTGATTCATCAATCAACGATTGATCCATGAATATTTTTGGATAGAATGTTTAATATATGGGAGAATTATCACACCTCAAACATCATATAATTTTTTATTCTATTTATTTATTGATCAATATATTCAATCCTAATTTCTTGGTTAAATTGATTTGAAGTTTGTATAAATTTGTGATATAGAACCAATTACTTGATTTGTGAAACATTTTTATAAGGTACTCTAAAATATTGAAAATACTACAGTTTTGTATTGGTTAAAATTTAAATGGATTAGAAATGGTTTTTATAACCCAAAAAACCATTCAATGTTTCTAGGTTTTCCTAGTGTGGATCACAAGGTTTGGTAAAATATTTGGGAAAACTATGTGACCTATCTAGAAGTTTTATCATTATAATTTTTCTTACAACCCTATTATGAATTTAAACCAAAACCCACATTTCTCTGATAATATAACTTGTGAATTATTATGAGATCCTCTCCATAGACTGCTCTCTTATCCATGGAAATTACATATTAGTTCTTAATTTTTTATCATTAATTTATTGAGGTAATATTATCTAAAAACCATCCTATCCCTCCATTGTTTTTCTCAATTCCTCTATACCAAAAAAGGTTATAGAGACCTAAATTTTCAGTTTCCTCAATTTTTATGGGGTTTCTTCTTCTCCTTGAAATTTTTATCTTCTGGATATTGTTTCTATTTATGTGTAGTTAAATTGATATTTCGTAGGTGGTATTTACAATGAATTTTCTTTAAATATATAACTATGATTCCACCTAACTCTGTAGGATAAGTTTTTATGTATTGTAAATTGTTTAATTTTACAGGATAGTTTTCATTAATCAAAGATAATGTTCACATGACTTTCATCAAATATGAAAAGGTTCATCTATATAAAAATTAAGGCTAAATCTATTTTTAATACCTTTTTCACCAACTATTGGTTGGAATTATTAGTTGGATCTTTTAATGGGATTTTAATATATAAGTTCAGTTGTATAGTGTCTAAATTTATTTTTAGTGCTGTTTTCCAAAAAATAGTCATTTTTAAGGTTTATAAAATTGTAGGTATCCTTGAATTGTATGTGTTACACAATGATATTTATTTGGATTAGTTTCAATGGTTCTTCATATTATATTTTTCTCAACGAATTACATGAATTCCAAGTTGGTAAATTATAATGTTTTTTTGGTAATGATGAAGACCCATGAAATATTCCCGTTTATATTATGAAAATTTCTCAAAATAATTGAATTTTTTTTAATAAGGTAGATGGTCACCACACATTGATATATTATTTATTATTATATTATTAAAGAGAAATTTTCATGTTTCTTAAAAGGTTTTTAGAGGTATAGTGATATTATTTTCATTTATGATGTCATATTTTAAATATAGATATCATTTTTCACACATCAATTATATTTCATCTTAATCCATGGGAATATTTTTGGAAGACATTTAAGAACTTATTTAACTATTGTACGATCATTTACATATAAATTTACTCTAAGTTGATAATTTTCTCTATATTGGGTGTTTCGCCTCAGTTTTTCACGTATGATAAAATAGATAGTTAGAAAAGGCTATTTATGTCTATTATTTGTTTCATTATGTACTGATAGTGCTAGTTCTTTCTTAGACCATCCTAGAGGCTCTAAGGTTCCTATGCTATATTTTTTTTACTTATATATTAAATGGTGTAATAAGACATTGTAGAATAGCTTTATCCCTATAAATAATATATGGAGGGTTCTCTTGATCATCTATTATTTTTTGTTATTTTATAAATATAATTTTAAAAATAAATTTTACATGATTTTTAAAACTATCGTTTTCCATAAATGTTTTCATAAAGAATTTTCTATTTTTATTAAATTTATTTTAATTTATTATTAGAACAATAGTTTTAAAATAAATGAAATTTAGAATTTTTAAAAGGAAGCTAATGTCCTATATTCTACATATATTTCAAACTAGCATGAATTTTATTCATTTTTAATGGTTATGAATGGGGTGTAGGAGGATACCGACTATCCATATTTTTCAAATTCATATCCTTTTTTATGTACATCACATATTCATATTAAATATTACTATTACTATCCATGATCTATTTTTGGATTGATGGTCATTCCAAATAATCATAACATTGGAAAGAAAAATAAAGACCAGTGGAAATAGATCATTTCTATTATTTCACTATCACCCATCATTTCCATTTAAAAATTGGAATTTCACCTTATTTTAGATTTATTTTACACCTTCCAGGTTTCCCAATATTGACTTGATTTTTTTCATCATTGAAAAATTGAGGATCAATATATTTCTACATATGTTACACTGTAGTAAATTGAAAATCATTAAATTTTTTAATAAAATATAAATAAAAAATATGAATGTGAAAACCCATCCATTAAATTATAATGTATAAATAATATTAAGAAAAATATGAAATATCTTTATAATGAAAATATAAAATAATTTTTATACTAATTATATTCAATTAGTATGTCTAAAATAATAAAGAACATCATTTTATGCTTAAAACATACCTTTCAAAAATTTGTGTTTCAATTCAATAATGTATGATTTTTTTAAATAAATAATAAATAAATATTTTTATAATATTAAATAATAATAAATTAATTATTAATTTTTAGGATATAAAAAGAAGGAATTAAAAACATTTTAAATTGTTATTTTTCTATATAAACATTTTTTGCTATATTTTGTAATTTTATTTAAATATTGAATGATAAAATTTTAAAAATATAATTAGAAGAAGTGAAAAATATTTTTTGATAATAATATTATATTAAGATGAGTTTTTTTGATAATTATGACTCATTATGTTTTTAAGGGATAGTGCAATGTTATGTTTTTTTAATATTACAACTTTTATGCTATTATTAGTATATAATTATTAATATTAAAATTATGAATAATTTTTTATAATATTAAATATGCAAGAAAATTTAAAATTTTTAGAAAATTATTTTATAATTTATAACTCCAAACATGGAAATTTATAATTTCAAAAAATAATAAAACAATTATATTTAATTCATTATACATTTACTAATTTAAAATTAATTTTTATGTTTTTTAAAAATATATTTAAAAATTTATTTCAAATTTGAAATCTTTAGTTCTAAATTATATAATATGTACCACTTTATTTATGGTCTTGATGGATAAATGACCTTGGTGAAAACAAGTTACTATAGTGAAAACCAAAATGCTGAAAAAATTAGTTATATAAGAGGTAATGATACAAACCTGTTAAAACATATTTTAATTGATTTTGTGAGGTTTTGATCAAACATATATCTTATATTCCATATTATTTCACAATATTGGTTTCATTTTCAATATGTGTGGCATTCGTTTATTGAAAATTATTGGGTACTTACAAAAAAATTCACACCTTTTCACCAATGAAAGGTTAACTCCTCTCCTAAATTATAATAATGAAAAAAACTCTTATATTATTCCACTACCCAACTCAAAAATCTCATCAATATTCGTATTCACCTTAAGGATTTATTTTTATTTTCATAAGACCATACCTTAATGGTTTAATCCCTTTTTCAAAGGATATAATCTAAGATGTAAGGTATATGTTCCAACCTCGATTTCGGTATTCTATTGATTTATGTTATTTTTTCTTCCTATAATTTCATTTAACCACCTTGAAAATAGAAATTAATTATAATTACTATATATTTATATAATTATAATTATGTCACATGAATTATCCATCCTTTGATTTTTCAATAAAAAAACAAAAAAAATGAATGATTCATTATGAATACTAAAAACTCCACAAATAAATGTGTTTCTATTTCATTCCCATACAATCAAGACTATTTTATATATTATATTTGTACATATTATATGTATTAATAATATGTATTATTAATATAGTTCTTTTTTGGATAACAAAAAATGTAATGATTATTATAATGTCATCAATCTAGATTGGTAAATAACCAAAAACTATTTTATCACTATTTCCATCTTCAAAAAAAAACCAACTAAAACTCCAAAGTAATTTATTTTGTAATATTATATTTCTTTATATAACAAAAATTCATTTGATTTTATGTTTCTTATGGAAAATTCTTTTGAGAAGAATGATTATCAACATCACTTTTGTAAACCATTATCAAAACATTTAATATTTGTATCACTCTATTTTGGAAAGAGATTAGAAAAATCTAATATATGAAATGAATTACTATTAATGAAAATTATAAATGGATGTTTATATGAATAAGTTTCTAAAATATATAATTTTTATTTTTATTTTTATTATATAGGTAGTCAAGTAACATCCTTTAAAATAAAGGGTCAATTTAAGATACTTCATATAAGAAACTTATTTTATTATTGTTTGTATTTTTTATTTTACGTAGTTTTTATAGAAATTCCATTATGAATGATTTTTCTATTTATTTATAGGGAAATATTTTTGAACCAAATATCTTTCCATGAAAAGTTTTATATTCACTTTTTATCTTTAGAAAAAAGTATACAAATTTTTAATACCATTTCAGGATTTGTATTTCATTATCTTTAAATTATCAATTTCCAGTGTCATTATGTTTTAGGTTTGAAATAATACTTTAATTAATTATTTGATTATTTTGGGTGATAATGATTTCGGTATAGATGGATTTAATTCATTTTGTTATTTTATACCAATTTGATGTTCTATTGAACCGATTTTATTTCCTTAGGTTATTTATAAAAAGTGATTGATTTAAATTTTTATGTTTTATGAATCCAATTATATTTCCATGGGTTCTTTATGAAAATTTAATGATTTTGGTTTGGTGGTTTTATGAAACCCATTATATTTTAAGGGGTTAATTACAATATAAAATGGGAGTAATTTATAAGTGGAACATGTGAGTATGGATGAATGATGGGTTCAGTCTAATATCACCATATAATACATTGTTAAGAGAGTATGTCTCATAAGATAAGTATTCATGAGAACCTTTATGTTTCTCATAAGAAGAGGATTTGATAGTGTTGCTCAAGAATGTATTCTTTCCATATTATAATGTTCGTGCAATACTAATGGGATGTTTTTCATTATGGAATTTCATATCATATTTCATGGTTTTTGTTTAGTTTTTTCGAACCAATGTAAAGATGTTTTATTTATATATTGATGTTTTCTTTAATTATGTTAATATTCCATATATTTTATGAAAACTAATGTTTTATAGTAATCTCTAACAATATTATGATATTTCTATTATGGTCATGTTTTTAATAATTCTTATTAAATAATCCTTGATTAAATTTTATTTCACTATTTACTAATTGGTTTAGAATACCACTTATGTTTTAATTCCCCTAGTTATAGGAATGAATCATAAAATTGTGATATATAGTAGATAGTCTTGTATGAAGACTTTAAGTATAAATGATGTGAACTATTGTAAAATAATATGATTATGTATCTAGTCTTCTAACAAACTAAATTTAAAAATAATTTAGATTTATTATTTCTAAAATTAAGTGTTTATATCTTTTAAATAATGTAAAATAATGTCATTTTTTCTAGGCCACATTGGTTTCTTTTAGAGAAAATGAGTGGTCATTTTTGGAGATTATAGAATCTATTTTTAAAATTATGGTTAGATTTACTTTGATTAAAAACTCTAGATATGTGTCTTTGTATAATATAATATCCTTGAATATCGGTAAATTATTAATTAGTTGTTTTTTTGTAGAAAATATATCATCAATTGGATACCAGCATTTGGCTATTGACTCTGATATAGTTATGTCTAGTGGTAGTAACCCAAAATAGGGAATGTTGGATATTTAACTGAACCATAACCTAGTACATGAAAATTGACATAATATCACGAATAGGTAGACACTCTTAGGGGATATGATTCTATGGATCATATACACTTTTAAATATTTTTGAAGGATTAATTTTCTGGTTGTGTTAAGGAATATTATTAGAAGCACTCTAAAACCCAATGAGACATTTAGCTAAATATTATATAGCTTTTACTCAAATACTTATATAATAACATGATAGTTTCAAAGAATAATTGATTTTATGCTTGAATTCCTTTAATTTTATTTTTATTTAATTATCATAATTTTTTATCAACTTTGAAAACATGATTTTTTTAGTATGGATGTAACTAGAAGAAATCTAATTAAAAATGGTTTTGAGGGATAATGTGGGGCTTTTTACAACGAACAACCCAATAAAATGGGTACTAATATACAAGAATGATTAATAATTATCACTCAGCCATAACAACACATGAATATTAAAAAAACACATCGATCTCTTGAACAAAGCAAGGATGAAATATCGCTCTACTGAGCATTTCATGTTATAATGTACACATTCTTTCATTTGATCTTATAATGGGATTATCTATGATAAATAAAACAGTGTGATGGAAATGATATTTTATATTCTATAATGATCAGAATGAGATAAGGTTGTTCTTAATATCTACCGTCTATAAGGAGTTGTAGAATAATTATGGAATCTTATTAATAACCCAATGAACAATGAATAACCAGACTCAATAGAATCATAAGAGTATAAGAATATTTATATTACCAATTATTTTCCATAAAAACATTCCATGATGGTGGAAATTTAATCCATTAAGTTTAAAAATTGGATGATGAGCCCCTTGGGAAATAAAAAGAAAAATTCTCAAGGATTTCACGGTATTTTTATGGTTACATTTCATATCCCTAAAATAAATTAATAATTTATTTAGTGGATTAAAAAAGTCTTAAAAAGGATTTTTAATAAGATAATTTAAAATAAATGAAAATATTTTTTGATGTGAAATAAATTAGGGTATAGATTATGAGTTCAATTAGTAATATATATTAGAAAATTAATCTGAAATACCAAGGGATCCCCATTGGTATGTCACATGGGGGTAGAAAACTTCAACCCAACACATAACAAAATTGATGTTGGAAGAACAAAGGTAATTTTAATAAAGGATCAGTTATGTGTCTTAATTTTGTTACAATAGGCCACCAAGAACACAACTATTAAATTTATGATTACAGTTTTGATAAAAAAATTATAGGATAATAGATCCCCACTTAATGTTCTACTGACACTACAGTTCTGTATGTATAAGGAGTTTGGAAATAATGAAAATCAATGCCCCAATCCTCATGTCCATTTAGAAAATAGGCCCCAAAAACATCATAAAAAATGAAATAAGGAACGATAGTAAAAATATATATCTCTAAGGATGATCATAATAATAATGTGATGAAAGGTACACTTACTCTTTAATATATATTTGTAAGTAATTTATTTTATTCAGCTTCATGACATTATCACCCAAGATTTATTACAATGTTTAATCACTGCCTCAAGTGATGGATATGAAAGTTCACATGAATAAAACTATTTTCATAATTATCTCATAGAACATAAATAAATTGTATATTATTAATATCTGTTAGAGTATACATCTCATAAATCTAATTTTTTACCCTTGAATGAATTTTACAATATTTGGGGTATGGAATGGTTACCCTCACATAGAGCCCATATTAATTTTTTAAAATAAGTATATCTTATTTGATATTCCAGATCATCTTATTTTAAAAAAACAATTTGGGTATAATCTACCATTAAAATAAAGGTTATTATACCATGAATGATGGATTTATAGAGAAATTGATCATGAAAAAAGTATGTATTCATGACCTGAATATTATAGATGAATATATTGATTTATTTTAAGATGAATTGTCTAGTATTCCCCCAGATTTTCATGATGAGTTCTCAATTAAACTTCTACTGAGATATATGGCTACCTTAAGGAGTCAATATTGAATGTTTCTTATTGAATTGTTAGAATTAAATATTAAACAAAAGAAAACTTGAACAATGTTTTTATCCATCTATGTGCTTCAACAAGGGGAGCACAAGTCTAATTTTTAAAGAGAATGGGTGGTGAGTATAATATTACATTGACTATTATGAGATTAATAAAAAGACAATGAATAATATAAAAAATTTACCTCATGTAGATGACCTGACCAATTGACTTAAAAGAACTTTTTTACTTCTCAAAGAGTTACTTTGGATCTGGATATCATCCGTTAAGATTAAAAATAGAGTACAAAAAAATATCTCTCCGAATGTGGTTTGGACACTTTGAGTATATAATAATGCCACTCATCATGACTAATTCCACTCCAATACTAGTTTTTATTATTATTATAGTCTTTTAGGACTAGTTATATTAGTTTTTGGTTGAGTTGATATACAATATTCTTATATATTCAAAGATCAAAGAAGAAAATGATATTAATGTTATAATTGAGTTGATGAAGATAATAATAAAGGATACATAGTAAAAAAAATTATAAAATGAGATTTCAAGATTAAAAAAAGGATTCATTATTGAGTCATGTAATCTCCATAAAGGATACATCTATATATCCATTAAATATAGAAGTTATTGAATAATATACTACACTAACCACTGTAATCAAGATCAATAGTTTTCTTGGGTTATTAGGATATTATAGTTGATTTGTGAGAAATTTATCATGATTAATGATTCGAATAACCATATTAAAATTTAGAGGTGTGATATTACATTATCTAGTGGAATGTAAATTTTTATTTAAGGGTCTGAAAAAGAGATTGGTGGAAACCCATGTACATACATTACACTATAGTAGGTGAGAGTATGTAATAAAAAGTGATGTAAAAATTAATGTATTGAGATGAATCCTCATTAAATATGAAAATATAATTTCTTTTTATAAATGAAAATTAAAAATAATGAAAAAAATAACCAAAAAATGATTTCGAACTAGCAGTGATGATCTTTGCATATAATTTTTTGTGAAATTATATCTATAGTCTGAGGTGTGATATTTATACTAACAAAAATGGTTTGAATTAAATATTTACAATAAAAGAGTAAAATATTAACCAAATGATATGTTTCAAAATAATAAAAAATTATGACTACAAAATAAATTACCACCTGATGAAGGAAATTAAGGTGGATTAATCTTTGAGAACAAAATAAAATGATACTCTATCTCTGATGATGATTGAAAGAGACATAATACTCATGGATTTGAAATGGATGAATATAAAAGTGATAATTTTAAGAGATAAATACTATGTTTCACAAATAAATACTCAGACATCTATTTATATTACTATCAATGAATGTCCTTAAAATGAATAAGAGATAAAAAAGTTAGATAATATTCATAGTTAAAAATTTATAAAGATGGATTTTTATGGTTTGGAATCGATTTATTTCTCCCATAAACAGTAGAAGTGAAGAATGTTCTTTTGGATGATTATCATAGCTCATCGTACTCTATTCATAAAGGAAGAATGAATATTTATATAGATATAATGAAGATGTACTAGTGGGATAATATAAAAAAAATAAATTGTGAAATACATATCTTGAATCTTAGTATTCTAGTTCTATAAGGTTAAATGGAAAAGGAATAAGGGTATTTTAAACCCATCATACATAATAGTAAGGAAATGGGAAAACATCACCCTGCATTTTTTCATAGGACCCCCCAAAAAATTAAATTCCATAATACAATTTGGATTTTAATTGAACACATTATTAATTAAGAACATTTTATATCTATCAGATAACATTTATCCTTTGAACATATCACTATGATAAAAATAAGGGATGTGTTAAGGATGTGTTTATTACCACTACAAATTATATCTAATTAAAGATATGATTCTTATATAGAGATTCTGACGAAGTATTCTGAAATAATTTGAGAAATTGGATAGATTTAACAAAAATTATTATCCTCAGAAATATATCTGGTATGAGAGGAAAATTAAAATTCATGAAGATATTCTGATATCTTATTTAACAGATTTCTATGGATGTGGTAATCAATGCCTCCCCATAGTAGAGTTGTCAAAAAGAAACAATTTTTAAAATATATTACCAATAGAACTGTATGAGTCGCTTTTTGGGAAGAGAGGTATGACTCCAATATATTATGATATATTTAGAGAAAATAATATTATTGGAATTAATCCTAGATTAGTAATAATAAAAATGTTTTAAACCATTATAAAATATTTGACTATGGTATGAAGTTGAAAGAAGAGATATATAGACGTTCATTGATGAGATTTGGAGTTTGATTGTGGTGTCAAGATATTAATTCAAATATCTCCATAGAAGTGGGTAACAATTTTTGGGATGAAAGTTAGATGATCACTAGGTATGTCATTCTCTTCATTATCCTTGATATTATCATGGATGTATTTTATTACTTAAATATCCCATTTGAACTCTTGCAGGTACAAGATGTGTTCCTTGTATCAAAGTTTTGGAAGTTTAGTACTAAACCCTTAAAATATTCAATACATGAGTACTATGAATCCAAAACATAATATCTTATCAATAGAACAACTAATGTAAATTATGATCAATGAAAAATGTTTTTCTAAACTATAAAAATAAACACGTAAATGTTCTACAGACCAATCAAAA
This sequence comes from Viscum album, assembly GCA_963277665.1. Taxonomy (NCBI): domain Eukaryota; kingdom Viridiplantae; phylum Streptophyta; class Magnoliopsida; order Santalales; family Viscaceae; genus Viscum; species Viscum album. The sequence continues at coordinate 1,283,340,583 of OY728156.1, forward strand.
TTTTGTAGAATATCGATTAGAATATGGGGAAGTAATGAGTAAAATTTAACCCCATTTTTTTCTTCTTCCAAGTAATAAAATATTGATGAAATCATTTTATGGGTTGTACAAAATAATGACACCAATTATTTCAACTCTAAATAGAAACAATTTTTGATAGATCTATCCACATCTAACATTGAAATAATATGAAAACAAAGAAATATTTAGGGGAAATATAAAACATGTTTCTCAAATGAAAGATGTTGAATTAGAATATATGGATCTGAGTGACCAAAATATGAAATATTCCTATAATGAAAGTAATTTATACATTTAATACAAATTAACTACAATTAGTAAACCAAAAATTACTATAAAAATCATTTTCTTCTAAAAAAGTTATCTTGAAAAAATTATTTTTTTAATAGAAACTATATAAATTAAATTTTAATTTAAATAAAATAGAATTAAAATTTTAAATAAAAATAGACAATTATTAAATTATTTAAAACATGAATAAATAAAAATTAACAATTTTTTAAGATATTTTCCAATATAAAAGGATTGCAGTTATATTTTGGGATTTTAATTAAAATTGAAAAATAAAATATTATAAATTTAATTTAACAAAATGAATATTTTTTTATGGTTAATAATTTTAATATTATCCAGATGAATTTTTGGTATTTCTAAAAAACTTTTTTTTATTGAGTAAATAGTTCAATATAACATATGTACTAATATATTCAATTTTGTACTTTTATTAGTACTAAATTACGAACATGAAATTTATGAAATCTTTTTTGTATAAAATATTATGTAAGTGACTATAATTTTAATATATTTGGTTATAATTTATAATCCTATATTTTTCTTTTTAGATGTTATGTTATATTTTTCAAAAATATGTTTTTAATATAAGATAGATTTTTTAGTTGAAAATTATTTTTTTGAAACCTAAATTATTTCAAAACCTATTTAAAATTAGGAATTATTTTGTACATGTTATATAATAATGGATATTATATTTTTGTGAATAAATGATAAATTACACAGGTAAAAATAAAATATCATAGTGAAATATAATTATAAAATATGAGTTACCTAAGAGGTAAAGGGCCAAAAATTATAATATGTTATAATTGAGTTAATAAGTTGTGTATTAAAAATAACTACTCTTATAAATATTATTTATCAATTATTAATCCATTTCTCTATAGATTGAATTTCATTTATTGAAAAGTTTTGCGTATTTAAAAAAATTTCACTCCTTTTCACTTATAAAAGGGGCACTCCTTTACTTAATACTTATCCCACAAAAAACAGTTAAAATAAGACCAAAATATACATATAGCTCTCCTAGAAAATAATTTTCAAAAAAAATTACCTTTTTTTATTCTTATAATAGCATTCCTCAAAGGATTGAACCCAATTTTTTTAGGATAATCTTGTAAGTGAGCTATAAGTCCCCAGCCTCTCTTTCTCATTTTAATTTATTTATGTGATTTATTTCAGTATCAAATTTTATCTCCCTTGTTAAAATGATTAAATATGTATCATTTTTATACAATTATGTTATTATAATTATTGTACAAGTATTGGCCATCGATGCCTCTTTCTTTTAATAAAAATGAAAATGTGAATTTTATATTTTGCTGTGTACCACATCTACAAACAAAAGAGTTTCAATTTCCATTTCAACCAAAAATGTATGGTTTTAGTTTATAATTTATGAATATATACAATATATAAATTCAATATATATCATTCATATAGATATTTTATAATGAAAAAAGGTAATTATCATTTGTAGTTAATGAATTGATGTGGGGAAATAACCTAAAACTTGTTCATCAAAAAATTTCTATTCATGAAAATGACTAAAAATTCCATGTAATAAAAATATAAAGTTATAAGACATTATTTTACAATATTTATGGTAAAATAAATTGTTTTTGAGGTATTATGTTTTGGGGGGAAAGTATGATAAACACAGATTTCATGAATCTAGCTTAAAAATAACAATATTGCTAACACAAGATATCGAAAAAAGATTACAACAATCTAATACAGGAAGATATTTTTTGTTATTGAATAATATTTCAAGAAATTTATATTAATAATGTTTTGAAATATTCAATTAATATGCTTATCTTTATGTTATTTAATATTAAAGAATGTACATGGAAATTAAGTTTAATGGTAAAGGACATGGTAACTCAAACTCTTTTCATGGATCTATAAATTTTTTTATTAAAATTAATTTCCAATGTCATAATTTTTAAAATATTTTTGTATACATATGTTTTGGGAAAAAGTGTTTTGGATAAAAATCAATTTTAATGAAATGTTTTCTTTTCACCTATTTTCTTAAAAAATAGATGATATTTTTTATTAAAATATTTCTTCATGATTTGGTATTTAATATCATCAATTGATTTATCTCTAATGGATTTGTGTTTAATTTTTCATCCTGTTATTTCATTAATTATACTAATATATTGGTTGGTCATTTTTTATATTTTAAAATATTTTATTGCTAATGTTATTGTGTAAGATTTAGACGTTTTATTTAGGTATTTTTATTAACTTGGGTTCACTATGAAATATAAATGAATTATATTTGGATGTTTTATAAAACCCATTATATTTCAATGGGTTCATTCAGAAAACTAACTAATTTCAAATTTAATATTTTATGAATTCCATTTTATTTCAAAGGTTTTTTAGGATGTTAAAAGTTTATGTTTTTTATGTGGCGCATGTATGTATGGTATAATTGGGGGTGGGATCCTATATCACCTTCCAATTATCTATTTAAGAGTTTATAATAAATGATAAATGAATTTGTGAGTACATTTTAGTTGATCGTAAGCATGGGAACTAATATCATAGATCCTAAATGTCTTGTTTCACTACTATAATTTTTATTAAATAGTTATGTAATGTTCTACATTGTGATAACATTCTATCATGATTCGATGTTTATGATAAATTTTTTTAATCCATGTTATTTCTATTAGGTTTATATAATGATCATTTTTTATTTTATTTCTTGTTCCATGTACATTTAATCTCGCTTATATTTTATGGTTGTAACTCATGATGTTATGAGGTTTATTTTTTGGGGATTTTTTTCTTGTTTCCAATTAACTCATCCTCGAGGAAATTTTTATTGTCCCATTTTAGGGAATTTGAGATCACTCATATCTTATATTTTCAGTCCAATATTATGGGGGTGAATCAAACTAATTACACGTACAAAAGATGGTCTAGTATGGAGCATTTATAGAGAATTGATATCATGTATTTAAAAATAAGATTAATATCAAGCTATTGCCCGATTAAAATAAACATATTAGTCCTTGTTATATTATTATTTATAAAATATAATATTTATACATTGTAAAATTATAAAAAATAATAATTTTGTTGTGGTTACTTTATTCTAAAATTTCATTTCTATAATTTTGGGCTATTGTTGTCATCATTTTCTTTTATGATAATGTATATTTTTTTGGACTTATTCATTTTACCTTTATTGTAGACTGAAATAAATTTTATAAATTTCCATATAATGTAATGTACGATCATATTGTACCTTCAGGTGGAGGTCCCTTTCTAATTCTACATTCATCACAATAAATATATCCAAAAATTTATCATTTGAAAATATATCACTTATCTCCTACCCAAGTTGATTAGTAACATGCCTCATCACTTTTCATGAGTCATCTTGGGAACTCGGATCGGGGGTACTATAATATTCTCCATTAAATATCCTCATATAAGAAAATTCAAAACATGTTTTTTATTATTGGAATGTTTTAGCTTCATAGTAGAGTTGTTGAAGATGATATAATATCTCATGGTTCAAGGTTCTTTTCATCCGAGTAGGTTTTATATTTTCATTTAATTATATAATTTATATAACATTTTTTTTGTAAAAAAATCACCTAACACTGTTAAAATATTATTTTTAAATCATTTGTCTAAATGGATTTAAGATTAGCATTCATGTTTTTTTGGGTTTTAATGGTATGGAATATTGTTCAATATGTTATTTGATTTATCCATTCATGAATTTTGGAAACCTATAGTAATCAAGGGATTTACTTAAAGAAATGTTCTATCTTATATGATTTTTTTGTTTTTTAAGTCTTGGTGTTGCGTGTTAAATATAAAATGTTATAATTTCAATTTTAGTTTTCTCATTTTGAATTAGAGTGGATTTTGAATTTTCCTTATTTGTTTTTTTCAGATACACTATATATTCCCTTACTCCATGAACTAAATAAGGCCTTCCTATATTTGGGTTAAAATATAAGTTTATTATTATTATAACAAACACCCTTTTACTTCATGGGACTTAAACGGTTCCAATTAAAAATCCAATATATTTATCATGTAGGAATAATTTTCTTCTAAAAGTATAGGGTTGTCACACTAATTTTCACATGACATTTCTTATAATTGAATTTGAGTTTTTAAAATAATTTTCATGTAAATTAATAATATACTATATATTAAATGCATACTCTTATTTATATTTAAACATGTATGTCTTTTTAGTAGCCATTTTAAACCTCTGTTATATTAAGATGATGATATTTCTTATGCATTTCATAAAATCTTCATTTTCATATTTAAACATCTAATGAATCATATTATGATAAAGGGTTTCAATTAATGAAAAATATTTCTCCATTATCATGTCTATCTTATTGAGTTATATATTGATATCTATTTTCTTCATATTTTTTTCTATTTCACTTATATAAAAAATTCAAGATAGTCATTCCCTTGAGAAGAATACACCACTTAATCATCAAAAGAAATAATCAAAATACTAAAATCTATAAATACATACTTTTTAGTTTCATCCTATACAAATACACTCTCTTAAAAGATTTTATTACTATTAGTAAATATTTATTCCTTTTACAAGATATTTACAACATTTTATTTCTTATTATATCATCTCTTTTTTCATTTATAAATATGATCCGTGTTTTAAAACATAAAATTAATTATATTCACTGAAATCAAACATAGGGTTTTCCAAGTCATTTTCAACATAATTTGTTTATATTATAAATATATTAGATAATTATCATGTATCTTCATAATTTATTCATATTAAAAATGTTTTTTATAATATCCCATTACATAGAAAACATTTTTTAAAAACATGTACATTATTTTTTTGATAACCTTTTGCGCCATTATATTTTTTCCTTTCAATATAAATTTTTTTCATAAAATATATATTTTGGACCACTATTTCATTTAAATTATATATATATTTATACCATAACCTTTACCTTCACTAATAATACAAATAAAATTTTATATTTATCTAATATAAAAATTTAATCATCGATAAATAATTATTTTATATCATAATCATTCAGGAATGAATCATTAACATGAAAATTATTTCAGATACTTCCCATTATATTTATTATTGTTTTTTATATTAATGACTGATGAAATAACCCATAATTCTAAAATAATTACATTTTATTCGATAGGGTATGTTTGTAATACCCAATTACGTTCTATGTAATGCCTTTTTTTACATGGGATTTCATTCTTATTTTGGTGGATTTTTTGCAAGTAAATGGGAGAATCACTATCCTTTGGGAATTTACACACCATTTATGGTGACTATATGTTATATAATTTTCTAAATGTAGATGTCATTAATTTTTTTATGATTCTAAATGGTTAAATATGACACATTTTTTTCATCGTTTGACTTCATTATATTACACTTCATGAATAGAATATGCATTGTTTATTCAATCAAGATAGTGTTTTAAACTAGAAAACTTGAATGACTTACATTTATATGGAACAAAAACCTTTCCTTTTCAATCTAAATATATACCTTTGTGATTTTGGAGTTCTCAAATCCCTCTAAATTATCCATTCGATGAGTGATAATAATGTTTTTTACATTTCATCTCTTGGGTAACTGGTCTACCTTTGTCTCATTTTCACACTTTATTTCAAAAATGGAGTTTTATAGACCATATTGTAGTTGATGTATCTAAATCCTATTTCATTAAATCAAGATATTAAATTGTGTTTCTGGATATTATTTTCCCTCATAATTCATTTTAAAATACCATTATGGGTATCTCATGTTGTAATATTTGTGATAAAGGTAGGTGGTTTTGTATGATTTTTTCAATATAATTAAAACTTTATTTTGATTAATTTTATTTCAATTTATTTCAATTTAAATTATCAAAATATATTTTTAGATGAATTGGAATCATGATATGAAGTGGTATGGAATTTTGGAAAAATCTCCATTTCTAATGGAATTTGAATTTCCATTATTTTTCAAAAAATTTAAAATTAATGAATTTATTTGAGAGTCATTTTTTTAAAATTTATTAAATTAAAAATTTTGAATTCATATTATTTTTCTTTTAATTAAAAGAATGAATTTATGAAAAACCCCTATTTTGGTTTTGAAAGATAATTGGCATTTTGAATAAGAAAATTTGGAAAATGAACTTTGAATAAGGATTGATTGGAAATTAAATTATTTTCTAAATTTTCTAAAGATTTTTTGAGAACATGTGTGCCTAGGTAGTTGTTTATTTGGGAGAGGCATGCTAGGATGGAAATTACTTAGAAACAGATTGATGATGTCAAATCTAATAAGAATCTTGTTTGGATGTTCATATCCTGAATGGGATGTCAATGATTTCTATTTTGCATGATCCTGAGTGATGTGTTTAAACATATTACATGATTAAGGAAATGAGTGTGTGATGATACTATTACTAATAACTATATCACCTCAATGTAGATGACTATTTCAATTGTTGTGATTATTTATATATATATACATATTCTATTGATTATGAAAATATATTATTAATTAAATTTGGTTTATATAAACTATTTATATATAAAATAAGTATATATTCCATGTTTTAAATGTTTTCCATCATAATGAAATGAAATATTTATAATTTAAATATGAAACTTTATTTCCTTGACCACTTTTATTAAAATTGAAATCAAGATTTGGTTTACTCTTATGGTATCTTTTAATGCAACACTTGGTGAGATCATACTAGGATTTTGAGTTGACACCCTACCTTTTTCTTTGTCCATTTTTATATTTCCTTCTTCTTGGTCCCAGAAAAAGGAAATCACATATTAAAATATATGATGTTTCATGTTCCATTGGGCTACTATTGATGGTTCGTTTGGGACACTGAGTTTATCTTGTTTGTTTTTGAGTACTTTGACAGTGTTTCATTTATGATTTGATATACCTGTTTAGTTCCTGGTACATTATACCTTTTTTATATTGAGAATACTTATTCATATATTTATTTTTCTATGTGTTGTTGCAAAACTATTCCCACTTTTATCTACTATAATTCATGGTTCTACACACTAACCCTTGGGGATTGGCAATGGGATTTAGAATATGTTTGTTCTGGAGCAGGTAGTTCGGTTCTATGGTTTCTGAGTTGGTTCATGACTAAGTTTTATTAGAGTGAGGTTGTTCATATTTCCATGATGTTAGTAGGAATTTGAGAGATATTTTGAAGACATAAAATTAAGTTATGAGTGACTTTTAGGACATCTCTCATTTTAGAAAGTCATAAGTTACCATGGGTGGCTTAGGAAAATAATCCTGAGGAATAACTATTCTATTTCCCTACTTTTGTTTTTGGTAGGTAAAAATCCAAATCATTATATCATATTTTATGGAATTGATTTTCAAGTTTCCCTTGTTTAAACTGTTGATTTGAGTTATATTTTAATTTCTAACATGTTGTTTACTAATGTTGTGTATCATAGTTCCACTGAGAAGATACATAAATATGATCTTGGAGGAAGCAGTTGATGAACCATAGTTATTAAACACTACAGTGGACTAGAATCTCATTGAGATTTTTGTGTGTGATATCCAATCACTCAGATATAAACCTCTACCCATCCCATTTCGGATCTAGTAATAGAACTTCAGAGGGGTGATCCTTCTATTCTTCTCACTATTTCCTTCACTATAATCTAATAGGGTTTCATGTGACAAATGATCTATGGGATGTTGAGGATATTTTTAGAAAGATAGATCTTATATTTGTTTCTATAGAAAGTGGTGAATCTATTAGGGTAATCTGTGCTACCTTAATGATGAATAGTCATAGTGAAAAATAGTGGGATAAAATGTTGAAAAAATGATAAAAGAGGGTTAGAGTGGATGGAAATTAATGTTGTTTTCACTGAATGGTTATATCAATAGTCTGTACTTCCTATTATGGATAAACAGTTTTTAAAACTCAAGATGGATGAATGGTCAATGAAAGAGTATGAAAATTGCTTCTTCAAGCTTGGGTATTTTGGACATAAAATTTTTCTTATGAGAATATAAGGAATTGATGGATCAATATATATCTTATATAAAATATTCTCTATTAGGATTTTATGCTGAACCCTTTCTCTTATGTTGACGCACTGGATATGGCATTGATTATTAATCTTGTCCTGACTGGTATATCAGGTTCTATGTGAGTTCCTTTTTCTGAGATTCATAGTTCTATGAGTTCCTTTTATGGAAATACAAAACATGTTGAGCCTCATAGTGGATCTTCATTATATTGATAATCTGAACTACCTGCAGTGGATAGAATTGGGCCTCTGAATTATTTCAAATGTGGAATGCCTCGACATTCAAAAGGGTTTTGTATAGAGAAACAAATTATTTGTAGATCCTTTGTATGTTTAGAAAACATGCTTAAATTCACTCATATCTTATATTCACCATGTAGTTTCACAGTATGATTAATAAATAAATGTACCATGGTGTTATCAGTTTCATCTAGATTAGTGGTTTTACAGCCACATGCATCTTGAATGAAGATTCTTTAGATAGTGGAAGAGTCTCTAGAGGATGTTTATATAGTTTCTACAACTCTGATAGGCACCATCACATTATCATTATCTTTGTTGACTAGTTTATTTGATACTGTAGAATATAGTTAATTTACATGAACCTGTAATTTTAAAATACTAAATATTCATACATTTCTTTTGTCTTATGAAAGGGATATTACTACCCCCTTAGAATGAAGAGAGGTAAGGGTCTCCATTGTACTACTTGTGTTTTCTCTTTATCAGATATTGAGTTTTTTATTGGGATTTTCTAGTTATCGACATGAAACCTCTTGATCTCATATTTGGAATAGATTTTCATATTTCTAATACATTTAGAATTGAATTCTATCTCAGAAGGGTCTCCATTACTGCGCATAATGTAGTGTGTCATATAATTTAGGTATAATGGGGCTCAGTATAATGACCCATACTTTAAATACATTGTTATTACTTTAGAATTGAAGCACACTTATTACAAAATATAACAAAACCAGGAAAGGGCCGTATAGGTATAGAGTCTTTAGAAACTGGGAAACATAAACAACTAGTTCATAAAGCATCTACTTTGCCTCCCATTTATTTCTTCATATCTAGAGTCCCATTTTGGAATATCCTACTTAATAACCTTATTCCTGACCCGGGGAAATAAAACATACAAAATGGTGAGCTCAAATGCTCAGTAAGGGTAAACAAAAGAAATATCAATCACATCATATTCATAGGAACAAAACATTTTGGAAATCTTATCTTGCAAAAGAGATCATAATAACATGGGATAAATCATAGTAGTGAAATGTAATCCCAATAATCATAACCTAAAACATGAAACTTTGTGGCATACACACATAATCATAGATAATCATTTCTTATTAGTCAAGACTCATTGACAAGACTATCTTAGTGGAAAATGTCCATTTCTAAACCGAGTTCACTCCTCGTTTCAGTCCTGTTTCACTGAACCGGTTTAATCTGCCATTCCAGCCATGTCTATCTCATGAGATATAAAATATTTACCCAATGAATTGGAGGGAGATATAGATCCCACCCATCTCATAATTATATCATTATTATATTTGCCACAAAAACATAAATCATACATCATTGCATAACTCATGTAATAAAAATGGGGTTCTTAAACAACATGACATCATAAAAAAATTCATATAAGATAAAAGAATTCATCAAATCAATGTAATAATAGGGATAGAAACAGAACCCTATATTATCTTATATGGAAAATAATTTTGATAAAACACATGAACTCCATTATTGAGGAAAATATCCTTTCTACTTTAAAAACACTTTTCCTTTCTTAATATGTCATACAATTCTAAACTAAAAGAAGTTGATTAAAAATAAACATGAAAACTTGTAAAGGAAGCTTCTTGGAAATAATGTTTTTTAAAAAATCCATTCATGTCGTATAAGTTAAAAAACATTCTTCTCGTACTTTTGTCCGAAAAGTCAAAAAGTACCTCATACGAAAAACGACAAAAGATTCCTTTCATATCTTTTACTAAACACTCACCGAAGGGTAAAATTGGATTTAAACAATTTTAGGTGGCTGGAAACAATATTACATATTGAGGAAACATGGATGTGGATGATAAAATACACCGTAGTAAAAACCAAAGTATAAACAATCTCAGATAAAAATGAGATTGTGATATTTCCCTTACCTTAGGTCCAATTTGCTTCGTAAGTGTCTGAACCTCCTGTATAATGATTTAAATAATTTTATTGACTTATTACAGAATCAAACTTATTTTTATTATATCATATATGGTCATATTCTTGGCTTTTTATTAGTAATACTTATTTACTACTTGTTTATTTGGGTGTTTATTACTTTTTGTTCTTATGCGTATTTTGTTGAATAAATTATTATCCTTATTTTTAGGTTATAGATACCTCATTTACAGAATGGTATTAGTGTAATATATATCATATTTATTCACTCAATTCATTTATATAATCATTATTCAATTAAGATCATGTAGAACGAGTCGCATCACATCGTGGAGATGGTATTCCATAAGTACGCACGAGCGATGATATCGTTCCCATGATCGTGGAATTGTATTGGAGTGTTTGTATACTATTTAAAAATCAATATCACTTTACAATAGTCATATATAGTCATTATTTACACCATTATACCCATCCAAGTATGTTGGTGGTGGAAAATAGATTACACCACGGCGTGGAGACGGTATTCCGTACGTACACATGCGCGGTGATTTAGTTTTCCGTAGGATGGATAGATGGTGAAATAGGGTTGTTTCATAATTATAATAACATATCAGTATATGAGTGATACTGATGTTATTACTTCATAATGAAACAACTAAATAAGAATAAGTGGAAGAAGAAATAAAGTTGAAACAATTGGTAACGGACATTACCTCTTCTTTGGAGCGCCTCTTTGAGTTCTCCTTTTAGGGCACTAAAATTGGTCTTTGAAGAAGACCAGGACATCGATGATGTCTCTAGGGAAGTGGAGAGAAGAGATTGGCAGGGGTTGGCCAAGCTTTAAGGCTCAAAGAGGTGTGAGGAAGAGGGGGATGAGGTGCCCTTTTATATGGGAGGAGAGGGGCTCCTTTGGAAAAACTAAAAATATTATTTTATTATAAAGCCAAATTCCGTTTTAAATAGTTTCAAATTGATTCATTTCGAAGATAAGGTGGGGATGGGTCGACATCCTCTCATCCAATAGAATTTAGACAAGTTTAGGTTCCTATTTTAACCTTATCATTTAGATTTAACATTAAGTTAAATAATTTTACTTTTACCGTGTCTTTTTTTTATTCTTACACTATAAGGTTAATAAATGTACTATAACAAGCCAAACGAACCCCAAGTTGTTTATCATTAATATATATAACCTTATCTAAGTCATTTTGCCGAAAAATAGATTTTTAGGAATAAAATAACAATTCATAATATAGTATTTGTTTTAAAAACTATTATATGTCAATTTTGACACTATTTAGTAATTGATTTTTGTGAAACTAATAACAGAATGATTAGTTCGAAAAACATTAATTAAATCAATAATAACATGTCATATTAACCTATAAAATTAGTTGAATTCATAAAAAGTCTCAAATTACATTTATTTGGGTATTTATAACATCAATTATGGCAATATTTCATTAATAAGATAATTACTGCATCATCTTTGTGTCATAAATAAATTAACTTATTTAAAGTATAAAAATTACAAATAAAATATCATTATGTAGGAAATCTTTTTGTATTTCTAATTAATATTTATAGTCGAATTTATCATATTTATAATCCTATATTTAAAATTATATACTTATTAAACTTTGATTTTAACTATTTTAACCCTTCTTTAAATAAATTAATAATAAATGTCCTAATCTAATCCAAGTGGGCCTAAATGGTAATATTTTATTCATAAGGTTTTTTTTGGTCAAATTAAACGTATAAAATAGAATTAGGACATGTTTTAGGGTAATAATAATATCATTTTTACCCTTAATTACCCTATTTACTTTTAACCGTGGTAAATAAAAGTAAAAAGTTACTATTCACCAAAAATTATTTTCATCTCATTGAACCAAATTTTACTTACTGACATCAACTATGTCTCTCGGAGTTTTGAAATTACAATCATAGAAGCGATAAAATTATGTTTTATGAAAAATTCAGTTTTTTTAACTACCACTTAGTGGTTTCACTATTCATCAAAAATTGAAAGTTTTCAGAAAAATACAAAAATTTCACCCTAGGCTAATTTCGATATTCTGAATCCAAAAATGAAGTCCATTTTAAAAAATAAAATTTATAAAATTTCAAAAAGTGGTTATTACTATTCATAACGGCTAGTTTCAATAATATTTTAAGAGCATATCGTTGTTTAATGAAACTCGGTATTGCGTACGACGCAAGCTATCGAGGAAGGTCGCGATTGGGTGTAAAGAAAGACAAGAAAGTGTTGTGTGTAGTGAAAGATTCCTTTGATGATTTATATAACATAAAAACAAAATATTTCTCATAAAAGTCACGGGTGTTACATTCTACTCCCCTTAAAATTAATTTCTCCCTCAAAATTCGTCACATTATAACAAACGGATGAGGATACCTCTCCCTCATCATATACTCAAGCTCCCATGTAGCTTCTTCTAATAGGTGGTTCCTCCATAAAACTTTCACCAATCGAGTGGTCTTTTTTCGTAGGACTTTTTCACTATGATCCAAAATCTATATCGGTTGTTCTTCATAAGAATGATCTTGCTCCAGCGGTACAACTTCGGAGCTGAGTACATGTGAAGGATCAGGTATGTACTTTCTCAGGAGAGATACATGGAACACATCGTGAACTTGAGAGAGATTTGGTGGAAGCACCAATTGGTAAGATACCTTCCCAACACGATCCAGTATTTCAAAAGGACCGATATATCTAGGGCTCAACTTCTCCTTCTTTCCAAATCTCATGACCCTCTTCCAGGGAGATATTCATAAGAACACTTTATCACCCACTTCAAACTCTAGGTCTTTTCTTCGATTGTCGGAAAAACTTTTCTGTTGACTCTGAGCTGCTCTTATGTGTTTTTGAATAGATCTGACCTTTTCTATCATTTCATCAACGAGATCAGGTCCTAATAGCTTTCTTTCCCCAACTTCATATCAGCAAGTTGGAGTCCTGCATTTCTTTCCATAGAGAGGTTCATAAGGAGACATCTGAATACTGGAGTGAAAGCTATTATTATAAGAAAATTCCACCAAAGGTAGGTGGTGATCCCAACCACCTTTTAAATCCATAGAGCAAGCTCTCAACATATCTTCTAGAGTTTGAATTGTTCTCTCAGACTGACCGTCTGTCCGAGGATGATAAGCAGTGCTAAAACTCAGCATTGTATCCAGAGTATGCTGAAGACTTTGCCAGAACTTTGAGGTAAACCTCGGATCCCGATCAGATATAATATAAAGTGGTACTCCATGCAATCTTACCACTTCCTTAACATATATCCTGGAAAGTTGATCTAGAGAGAAATCCTCTCCAATAGCGATGAAGTGTGCAGACTTTGTAAGACGATCAACTATGAGCCAAAGAGCATTATTTCCTTTGGATGTTTTAGGAAGTCCGGTGACAAAGTCCATAGTGATGCTTTCACATTTCTATTTGGGTATGGGTAATGGTTGTAACATCCCCTTAGACTTTTGTCTCTTAGCTTTAACTTGCTAACAAACTAAGCATCGAGAGACATATTCAACAACATCTCTTTTCATGCCATCCCACCAGAAGTACTCTTTCTGGTCCCTATACATCTTCGTGCTTCCAGGATGAATAGAGAATGAAGAATTATGAGCCTCATCCAATAGCTCCTTCTTTAATTCGGGGATGGGAGGAACACAAACCCGATTCAAAAACTTTATTATCCCATCACAATCAAGGTTGAATTCAGGAATATTTCTCACCTTCTTTTCTAACTTGATATCTTCTTTCTGTGACTCTTTAATCTTCACATGTATAGATGGTTGAACATTCATTTGAGAAAGATACGATTTTCCCCTTTCATTATAATTCCAAGATCCATCATTTTTAAATCCATAAATATTGGATATTTTGTGATCCTCATCATGGATAAACTGGCATGGTCTTGTCAACTTAATGCATCTGCCACCTTTTTTGCTTTCCTATGGTGGTAATGGATTGAGCACTCGTAATCCTTAATCAGCTCCAACCATCTTCTTTGGTGCATATTCAGCTCCTTTTGTGTGAAAATATACTTTAAACTTTTATGATCAGTATAAATGTCACACCTTTCTCTATAAAGATAATTCCTCCAAATATTTAATGCAAATATTACTGCAGCAAACTCCAAATCATTATTTGGTTAATTTTGCTCATGGATTTTCAACTGTCGTGAGGCATAAGCTATCACCATATCATTTTGCATAAGAACACACCACAATACCTTCTTGGATGCATCACTATAGATCACAAACCTTTCTCCACTACAAGGCAGTGTGAGCACAGGTGCACTGGATAACCTTCTTTTCAACTCCTTGAAATTCTCTTCACATTCCTCCATCCAGAAAAACTTAACTCCTTTCCGAGTCAACTTGATGAGTGGATTAGATAATCATGAAAAATCTTTCACAAAACGTCGATAATATCCAGCCAAACCAAGAAAACTTCGGATCTCAGTTACTGTTGTTGGTCTCGACCAACTTTTGATAACCTCTTTTTTTTCTAGATCCATAAATATCCCATCTTTTGAGATTATGTGACCCAAAAATGAAACTTTTTGAATCCAAAATTCACACTTGGTAAATTTGGAATAAAGCTTCTCTTTTCTTAGGGTCTTCAATATAATTTTCAAGTGATCTTCATGTTCTTCCTTGCTCTTTGAATAGACAAGAATATTGTCTATAAAGACTACCAAAAACTGATCAAGATAGTCTCTAAAGACTCTATTCATTAGATCCATGAAGATAGCAGGGGAATTAGTAAGACCAAATGGCATCACTACAAATTCATAGTGTCCATACCTCGTACGGAAAGTCGCCTTTGCTATATCCTCCCTTTGGAATCTTAATTGATGATACCCTGAACGAAGATAAATCTTGGAAAACTATTGAGCTCCGTGTAGTTGTTCAAATAAGTCATCAAAGCGTGGGAGAGGAAATATGTTCTTGATAGTGATCTTGTTAAGTTCTTGATAATCAATGTAGAGTCTCATTGATCCATCTTTCTTCTTAACAAATAGAACATGTTCTCCCCAAGGTGACGCACTAGGGCTTATGAATCCCTTATCAAGATTTTCTTGGAGTTGCTTCCTCAATTCCTACAACTCAGTTGGAGAAATTCTATAAGGTGTCTTTGAAATAGGCAAAGCACCCGGTACGAGTTCTATTGAAAACTCTACTTCACAATTTGGTGGAAGACCCGACAATTACTCTGTAAAGACATCATCAAACTCTCATACAATGGGAATATTCTTAATTATGAGTTTCTCACCAACCATTTGTGATAAATAACCTTCATTTATTGGAATCAAGACCTAGAAGATGGAAGAAATTTCCACTGGAAGGTTATGTTTATCCTTGCATCGATAGACGATCATATATTAATCCAGAATATGAAATGTGACTTCCCTTCTTTGGTAATTGATATGAGCTCCATTTAGAGAAAGCCAATCCATGCCAAGAATCACATCAAATTAGACTGTAGGAAGGATCACAAGATTTTCAGGAAGCACTTTCCCACAAACATCAATCGGAGAATAATTATAAACTTTCGATGTGACTGTTGTTCCATTAGGGGTTTTCACAGCTAACTCAATATCTAATTGTTGAGGTAATACAGTGATATCCTTAGAAAATTCTTTATAAATAAAGGATTGTGTGGATCCAGAATCAAATAAAACATTTGCTACTTTAGAGTGGATGGTAAGTGTACCTTTCACCACATCATTATCGTACTCCACATCACTGATAGAAATTGCATGTGGCTTTCCATTGTCTTTAGCCTTAAGAGTTTGTTGACATCGACCATCATCATCAACCCTTGGATTTGGGAATTGATTGGCATAATGCCCCATCTCTTTTCACTTGAAACATTTAAGTGTAGTAGGTTCATTCTGTGTATCCCTTCCTTTGTTTGCAAGATTGGACATATTCTTCCAATCATTGCAGCATTCAAATGCCCTATGACCTTCCTTTCCACATTTGAAACATTTATTTGTCCCTTTGAGACAAATCCCTCCATGTTTCTTTCCGCACTTTGAGCATAAGGGAAAGCTCATATTCTTTTCAGCGTGCTCTTTAGATTTTCCTTTGAATTCCATTTTCCACTTCTTATTAAACCCATATGACTGATTGGTTACTCCAATCTCCATCTCAAATTTGAGAGAACATCGAACGATTTCCTCATAGATATTGAAGTCCCTTATGGATAACGCCCTTCTAAGACTTGGTTTTAAGACACTAAAGAATTGATCGATCTTACTCTCAGGTTGGATAATAATACCAGAAGCGTACCTTGCAAGTCTTGTAAAATTTGCTTCATAGGTACCAATAGATTCATCATCCTTTTGCTTCAGTTCAAGAAACTCTTTCTCCATCTTTGTTCGGAGAATACGAGGGAAGTACTTATTGAAAAATAATTTCTTGAACTCGTCCCATTCCATGGACTCAATTTCATCCCTTTGCGTCGTATTCTTAATAATATTCCACCATTGATCTGCATCACCTTCCAAATGATACACTGCTAAGATGACTTTATCATGTTCAGAACATTGAAGAACTAAAAATATATTTTCAGTAGTACTAATCCATTGTTCAACAACTAATGGATCAGTAGACCCACTGAATGAAGGTGGACGCTGTCTCATGAAGGATTCAACATAATGTTCCTCCTTCCTTTTCTAGTTTGGAAGTCCTGCATGATTCATATCTTGAGAAAGTTGTGTGAGCAAGCCTATAAGATTTTTCATTCCAGCTCCCATAACATTTGGTCGCTCAGGGGGACAATCATTGCATTTCCCGTCGCATTCCGCATTAACACGGTTCCTTTGGGTTCCTACCATTGACTAAAACCAAGAAGAATAGTGTGAGAAACACTAATTATAATAGGAAAACCACATAATCAAGAATAAAATTTCACAATTAAGGTCTTATCCTAGGTTATTCATGGCCATTTCTAAAACACTAAGATTGTGTTCTATTCGTAGACCTATCCTTAGGGTTCTTACTAAGGCTTTCACATCCTAGTTTCCAAAGGTTGACTATACCTTTCCTCTGATACCAACTATAAAGACCCATACTTTACATACATTGTTATTACATCAGAATTTAAGCACACTTATTACAACATATAATAAAACCAGGAAAGGACCGTATAGGTATAGAGTCTTTAGAAACTGGGAAACATAAACAACTGGTTCATAAAGCATCTACTTTGCCTCCCATTTATTTCATCATATCTAGAGTCCCTTTTTGGCATATCCTACTTAATAACCTTCTTCCTGACCTGGGGAAATAAAACATAAAAAAGGGTGAGCTCAAATGCTCAGTAAGGGTAAACAAAAGAAATATCAATCACATCATATTCATAGGAACATAACATTTTGCAAATCTTATCCTGCAAAAGAGATCATAATAACATGGGATAAATCATAATAGTGAAATTTAATCCCAATAATCATAACTTAAAACATGAAACTTTTTGGCATACACACATATTCATAGATAATCATTTCTTATTAGTAAAGACTCATTTCCATGACTATCTTAGTGGACAAAGTCCATTTCTGAACTGAAATCACTCCTTGTTTCAGTCCTGTTTCACTGAACCGGTTTAACCTGCCGTTCCAGCCATGTCTATCTCATGAGATATAAAATCTTTACCCAATGCATTGGAGGGAGATATAGGTCCCACCCATCTCATAATTATACCATTCTTATGTGTTCCACAAAAACATAAATCATACATCATTGCATAACTCATGTAATAAAAATTGGATTCTTAAACAACATGACATCATAAAACAATTCATATAAGATAAAAGAATTCATCAAATCAATGTAATAATAGGGATAGAAACAGAACCCTATATTATCTTATATGGAAAATAATTTTGATAAAACACTTGAACTCCATTCTTGAGGAAAATATCCTTTCTACTTCAAAAACACTTTTCCATCTTAATATGTCATACAATTCTAAACTAAAATAATTTGATTAAAAATAAACATGAAAAAATGTAAAGGAAGCTTCTTGTAAATAATGTTTTTTAAAAAATCCATTCATGCTGTATAAGTTAAAAAAGCATTCTTCTCGTACTTTTTCAGAAAAGTCAAAAAGTACCTCGTACGAAAAATGAAAAAAGATTCCTTTCATATCATTTACTAAAAACTCACCGAAGAGTAAAATTGGATTTAAACAATTTTAGGTGGCTAGAAATAATATTACATATTGAGGAAACATGGATGTGGATGATAAAACACACCCTAGTAAAAACCAAAGTATAAACAATCACGGATAAAAATGAGATTGTGATATTTCCCTTACCTTAGGTCCGATTTGCTTCGTAAGTGTCTGAAACTCCTGTATAATGATTTAAATAATGTTATTGACTTATTCCAGAATCATAATTATTTTTATGATATCATATATGGTCATATTCTTAGCTTCTTTTTAGTAATATTTCATTACTACTTGTTTATTCGGGTGTTTATTACTTTTTGTTCTTATGCTTGTTTTGTCGAATAAATTATTATCCTTCTTTTTAGGTTATAGATACCTCATTTCCGGAATGGTATTAGTGTAATATATATCATATTTATTCACTCAATTCATTTATATAATCATTATTCAATGAAGATCATGTAGAACGAGTCGCATCACATCGTGGAGATGGTATTCCATACGTACGCATGAGCGATGATATCGTTCCCATGATCATGGAATTGTATTGCAGTGTATCTATAGTATTTCAGAATCAATATCACTTTAAAATAGTCATATATAGTCATTATTTACACCATTATACCCATCCAAGTAATTTGGTGGTGGAAAATAGATTACACCACGGCATGGAGACGGTATTCCATATGTACGCATGTGCGGTGATTTCATTTTCCATAGGATGGATAGATGGTGAAATAGTGTTGTTTCATACTTATAATGACATATTAGTATATGAGTGATAATGATGTTATTACTTAATAATGAAACAACTAAAGAAGAAGAAGTGGAAGAAGAAATAAAGTTGAAAGAATTGGTAACGGACATTACCTCTTCTTTGAAACGCCTCTTTGAGATCTCCTTTTAGGGGACTAAAATTGGTCTTTGAAGAAGACCAGGACCTCTAGGATGTCTCTAGGTAAGTGGAGAGAAGAAATTGTAAGGGGTTGGACGAGCTTGAAGGCTCAAAGTGGTGTGAGGAAGAGGGGGAGGAGGTTCCCTTTTATAAGGCAGGAGAGGGGCTCCTTTGGAAAAACTAAAAATATTATTTTATTATAAAGACAAATTCGGTTTTAAATAGCTCCAAATTGATTTATTTTTAAGATAAGGTGGGGATGTATCTACATACTATAATCCAATAGAATTTAGAGAAGTTTAGGTTCTTATTTTAACCTTATCATTTAGATTTAACATTAAGTTAAATAATTTTACTTTTACCGTGTCTTTTTTTTGTTCTTACACAATAAGGTTAATAAACTTACTATAACAAGCCAAAATATCCCCAAGTTGTTTATTATTAATATATATAACCTTATCTAAGTCATTTGTATGAACCTTATATTTTTAGGAAAAAAATAACAATTAATAATATAGTATTTGTTTTAAAAACTATTTTATGTCAATTTTGATAATATTTAGTAATTGATTTTTGTGAAACTCATACCAGAATTATTAGTTCTAATACAGTTAATTAAATCAATAAAAACATGTCATATTAACCTAGAAAATTATTTAAATTCATAAAAAGTGTCAAATTACATTTATTTGGGTATTTATAACATCAATTATGTCAATATTTCATTAATTAGATAATTATTGCATCATCATTGTGTCATAAATAAATTTACTTATTTAAAGTATAAAAATTAAAAATAAAATATCATTATGTAGGAACTCCTTTTATCTTTCTAATTAATATTTATAGTTGAATTTATCTTATGTATAACACTATATTAACAATTATATACTTATTAAACTTTGATTTTAACTATTTTAACCCTTCTTTAAATAAATTAATAATAAATGTCCTAATCTAATCCAAGTGGGCCTAAATGGTCATATTTTATTCCTAAGGTTGTTTTTGGTCAAATTACACTTATTCAATAGAATTAGGACATGTGTTAGGGTAATAATAATATCATTTTTACCCTTAATTACCCTATTTACTTTTAACCGTGGTAAATAAAAGTAAAAACTTACTATTCACCAAAAATTATTTTCATCTCATTGAACCACATTTTACTTACTGATATCAACCATGTCTCTTGGATTTTTGAAATTCCACTCACAGAAGCGGTAAAATTATGTTTTATGAAAAATTCAGTTTTTTTTAACTACCACTTAGTGGTTTCACTATTCATCATAAATTGAAAGTTTTCAGAAAAATACCAAAATTTCACCTTAGGCTAATTTCGATATTCTGAACCCAAAAATGAAGTCCATTTTGAAAAATAAAATTTATAAAATTTCAAAAATTGGTTATTACTATTCAAAATGGCTAGTTTCAATAATATTTTAATAGCATATCATTGTTTAGTGAAACTCGGTATTGCGTAGGACGCAAGCTATCGAGGAAGGTCACGATTGCATGTAAATCAAGCCAACCAAGTGTTGTGTGTAGTGAAAGATTACTTTGATGATTTATATAACATAAAAACAAAATGTTTCTCATAAAAGTCTTGGGTGTTACACTCAGGGTGTAGTAGAGTCATTCCATATTATCCTGAGATAGGGAATGAAATATTTGTGTTTGGTTTTTATCTAGAGTGGGAATATTAGAGTGGTGATCTCCATCCATATTTCATTAGGTTTTCGAACATCTGTTCCTTCTGATTTCATTGGTCTTCCACCGGTAAGAGGGGAATATTTATCTATTGATTCAGTTGTTAGTACTCAAACAGTTTCAATTCCATCCCACAGCTTAGAACCAAAGAAAATGAAATATTTTATGGCTCAGTTTTATGGATAGTAAAATAATTTATTTATATTCTAGAGTTTGTCACCTTTGGAGTTTAATATTCTCTTTTATAGAAAATATTGTGGGACCCTTCTCCCCTATGATTATTATAGAAAAGTCAACCAGGTTTTGGTATAGAAAAATTATCTATTTCCATAGAGTGATGATCTATTTGACTAGTTGAAATGGGTAAATTAGTTCATTAATACTTTAATCTAATTTGGTTATCACTAGTTGAGAATGAAAGAATATGACATTTAGAAAGCCACCTTTAGGGGAAGGTTTGGCCATACTAATTAACTTATCATTCCATTCAGTCTAACCCATGCTTTAGTAGTATTTATGGGTTTGATGAACATGATCATCCATGAGTATCATGAAACATTCATCATAGTATTTTGTGATGATATCCTTATTTACTCTATGTAAAAGGAGGATCACATGCATCATATTAGAGTAGTTTTGGAATTTCTGAGGCATCACTTACATTATTACAAGCTATCAAAATATTATTATTTGATTTTAGAAGTGAATTTATTAGGACACATTTCGTCAAACCATTTTATCTCTATTGATTCTAATAAGGTTAATGTTGTTATGAATAAGGAGAAACGAAACAATGTTTTTGAGATTCTGAGATTCTTGGGTTCAATAGTGTCGTATCATCTTTTCGTATTGAATTTCTCAAATATGGCTTCTCTCATGACCACTATCATTTAGAGGGGAATGATGTTTTCTTAGGTTGATAATTTTTGCAGACCATTCTTTGAGATAAAATTACTTTTTAAATATA
Source organism: Viscum album (assembly GCA_963277665.1). Classification (NCBI taxonomy): domain Eukaryota; kingdom Viridiplantae; phylum Streptophyta; class Magnoliopsida; order Santalales; family Viscaceae; genus Viscum; species Viscum album. The sequence goes on from OY728156.1 coordinate 1,283,362,954, forward strand.
CATTTGTTTTTACATTTCTAGAGGCTAAATCGGGCTATTGGGTGTTCTACGACACATCAGGTTCATGTTTAGAATATTCTCTTATGTATGGTGATCATGTTACAGCATGTGCATCGTACTAGGTTAAGACACTCAAGAATAATTATCCAATCCATGAGCATTAACATGCATCACTCATTCATGCACACAAGGGTTTGAGACATTACCTTTTCCAAAAAATGTTTTCCATGTATTGAAACACCAATACCTTGATATACATCATCTCTAAAAAATATTTTAATCTCCTCTAAATTCGTTGAATTAAGTACCACTAGTTTTTTTATTTCTAAATTTTCTATTGTAGTCACCCATACCCCAGTAGCCTAGATTTTGTGTTTAAAATCATTACATTAGCATAATATATTAGTAAATCACTACTAAAAGGACTGATTATTTTAGTAGTATTGGTATAATGAATACATACAAGAGTCTTGTATTAAATTTGAACACAAAAATTATAATATTTTTTTTAAACAACATTATTTCATCTAGAAAATATCTACATATAAATCATCAAAAAATCATTGATTCTTAAGGAACGGAAAAAAATAAGAGTGAGTACAAATTCTCAGTAAGGATTGTTTGTAGAAGAAGATATCATTAATTGACGAACATAATCAACATGTCATGGTAGATAAGTAAACATACATGGAAAATAAATATTTGGATAAGGTATATATAATAAAAAAATATTAATAAATAAGAAAATAAAATTTTTAGTGAACTAATATGGAAATGAATTTATATATACATTGAATGAAAAAATATCATGGATAATAATAGTAACAAAATTATCAATGTAATTAATGCCTAATTTTTGGAATTCATGTCTCAGACACATGGAAACATATACTATCAGGATATATCCTCTAGTTATATTAATTCTACTGGTAGAAAATTAATTAGTTTGGATGAATATTTTTTCTTTTGAATCTAGTCGATCCATAGAGTGGATATATAAAGTATTTACCCCACACATCACCTCTAGTCGAAATAATTCATAATAGATCTAATAATCAACTGAATTCATAAACAACATACCTTATCAAATATTGGTAATGAGTAAATAATATAGATTTATCTATATTTTGCCACATAAACAAATAATTATGAAAGAAAAGACTATATTTTTAAATGATATGTGGTTTATGAAATAAGAATATTCATGATAAATAATGTTTTTATTTTGAGGAAATATAATGTTCAATGGTCACAAGAAAGTGAAAAATTCAAGTTGTGGTTAAAAACTACAAATATTATTCAAGGAAGTGAATTTCAATACAATCACTGGTCAAAATAATCACAATCCATTATGATGTAGAATATGCTTGGTATCCAGATGATGTATATAAATTTGAGTAAGATTAAGGTTTTTGTCATTGACTAAATTAAAAATATCATTAAAAATATTTTTATGGAAAATAACCTTTTCATTTAGAGTTTTTTTGAAAATATATTTATTTTAAAATAAATTTTAAATATTTTTTCTAAAGAAAACTTTGTTAACATGCATTGGAAGCCTCAATAACATGACATTAGATACTTTTGTATATTTCGTGCAAGTTAAAACCAGCATTCCTATTTAATTATAAAAATTTAGAAAAGTAGATTTTTTAGAAAGGGATAAAAGGTTTTCTTTGAATATTTTTTAAATTCCAAATTGGAAAAAAATTTCTTTAACAAATCATTTTTACAATCTAAAAGAAATAATTTTTTTATAAAACATTTTTTTGTAAGAAAATAGAATTCTGACCGAATAGAGAAATGAAGTATTATTTTCTTAAAACATTTTTTTGAATAATTTTAATTACTAAATATGGTAAAAATATTTCTACCAATTGAATAGGGTCACGAATAATTGTATGATAATAAAATGGAAATTTATTTTTAGGAAATATTTGTTTAATTTCTTCCAACTAATATTCAGGAATAAATAATCACAATTGGAATAAAGTTTTTAAATGATCACCTAAAATGAGAATAGTATTAATGTTAGAATTAATTAATGAATAATGAATGTATATAAATTACAAATCCACATAATCTAATCATAAATACAGAAATATATATTCAAAATTCATTATACATATTATTATATAATATAAAGGATAACAAGGAATTAATATAACCCAATTAAAAGGAATTGAATTATGAAATTTTGTACCACTTGGTAAAATTTAATTAAAATACCATTAGATGAACTAATTAATATTAACACATAAAATACCATAAGTAATAAATTATTCTTAATATTACAAGTCAAGGGGTAGTATGTGCACCGTATAAATGTATTTTGGTTCATAACATTATAATACGCCTCAATCAATTGAAATTGTGTTGAAATCAATTACCTTACACTTAATTTTGGTTGGAAATTCATTAACATCCTTTATATTGGTTTTAATAATTTCAATAACTCATAAAATAACCCTATTAATATCATATATAATCCTTTTATAACATATTATCATCAGTTTGTTAATAATAATTCATTATTTTCATTGTTTTTTGTGTTAATCACCATGCTTTTCATGTATGTTTTTACTTTTTAATATATTACTCTTAATTAATCTTCATTTTATCTTTTCAATAATTTTAAAATATAATTAAATTATCATATATATTAAGTACATATGTATTTATAGAAATCTCAAAAATTGTGATAGGAAATCAAACACAGAGTTCATGGAGACTGTAGTCCACACATACGTCTGAATGTTGTTTCCATTATCATGACGTATTGAAAGAAATAAAAGTAAATTATATATATATATTATCATTACTATATCATTTATATGTTATATATACTATATATTTTTATTGAAACTATCATCAGTATATTCGATGTAAATCATGAACCAATAACATCTCTTCGTGAGGTTGTAGTTCGTGGAACACATAAATGAAATTTTTATATTCCCAGAAAAAATAAAAATAATTAATGTTTGTGTTATATAATAATTCTAGAAGCATAAATAAATCATAAATATGAAATATTAAAACTATTTAAATCATTATTCCAAACTCTGAAAGGTGGTAATGGAAAAATAAATGACATCAGTTCACGAGGTGTTAGTCCACCGTACAAACAGATAATGATTTCATAACTCATTTTATAAAAGTTTTTTAAGATAAAGGTTAAAAACTTAAGAAAAACAAATTTTAATATATTTTAAATACTAATTTTTCTTATAATCATGACATAAAAAATAATGGGAGGAGGTGTATGAGGAAAAATATAAATACACTACTTGAAAAACATTACCTCTTCTTTGTGTATCCTCCTTATGATTACACGACTACCTACATATGTTGTCTTTAATCATATTATAAGGATTAAAGAATGATTCTATGGAATTTATAGAGCTATTTTGGATGTTTTATATAGTATGGCCTTTTATAAGTGAGGGAGAGGTCACAATGGGCATTTTTTGAAAATAAGTTTGGTTTACCAAACATTTACCCCAACTAGAGGATTCTATAATATAAAAAATTATAGACATGAATGTGTACATGAAAATATGTTTAGATAATGGTAAATAGAAATGTGTTGGTTAATTCATACACCTTATATTCCAAATTTGACGAATAAGTAAACTCATTTTTACCTTAATCAAATATATTAATTTCAATTTTTTTCACTTATAAATTTTTTTTTTAAAATAACTTATTATGCATATATATTTTTTTTATTCAAAAAATATAATCCATTTTACCAATTTCCGTTCACATAAGTGAAAAAATGTATTTTAAAATTATTCCCACAAACATAATGAGAATGTATGTTTTTAAATTGAAAAATGCCTGAAAGTTTACTAATTTATTATATATAAATTAAATAGAAAAATAATTCCATGGACATAAATTTCAATAATATCTGAATATTTGAATTAAATAATAAATTAAACAAAATTTAAAATACATTTTATTATTCTAAATTATTTAGAGCAAATGTTTGTTTCCAATTTATATTTTGTTTTTTCACTATTCATCAAAAAAAAATATTCTTCTCAGAAAATTTCAATAAATTCACCATAAGATAATTTCTACATTAAAAAATGAAAAATTATGTTCATTTTTCAAATACGATTACAAAATAAAAAAATTTTATTTTTAAAAAAGTATGCCATTTAAAGCTGAAATCACTACCATTATAAAAATTCAACTTTTTGGTGTATCATTAGATTAATTATTATCTTATCCCTATCTAATATTATGGATGAATGAAAAATTTATTGAATATAATATATATATATATATATTTCATTAATATCATTCTGTAATAGTAATTAATTTATTTTTTTAGAATAATACACCATTGGCACATAAAAATAAATTTTTTATAAAAACATTTCATTTATACGAAAATGGATTTTATATTCATTTATATTTTTTTGGAAATCAATTAATTAAACCATATATTTTTATAATTTATTTAATCATATTCCTAACTTCAAATTTAATATCTATAAGATAATTTTAATTGTAAAAAATATTATTAATATTAATTGATAAAATATTGTCTTTCATATAGTGAAATACATCAAAGAATTTCATTATTGTTTGTAAAAAAAATATAAACATATCATTTCATGCAGTTAAATATAACATATTATTGATCATAACATATGATACCAAATAAAATTTCCTTATTTTAAGGTTTTAATTATGTAACATTCTACCAAACATGAATTAATTTCCTCCACACAATTTTACCTTGGTCTCTATAATCGAGTGTTTGATATTTTCAAATTTAATTGCTCAAAAACCCAAATCTTTAAAATGTTAAAAAGATATCCTCTTAATAATAGAGAAAATTAAGTAAAAAATTGATCATAAATAACACATAAATAGGTTTCTATATAGTATAATATTGGTGGTAATTGGATATAAGGGCATTGAGAGAAACCATTAATTGTTTTAGGTCAGGATTGAGGTGACAAATTAAAAAAGTAAACAATAAATGGAATATTAAGGGCCTAAAGATATAAATATATGATGATTCAAACTTTTATCGGTTTAAAAAAATTATGTTACTATGAAAATTATTTTCCATGTTTATCTTCCTAATGTTGAGAAATTAGTTTATAGTCTAGGAATATAATCAAATATACAAATATGATGTATTTCTATTTTATTAAAAAAATTGTCCTTTGGTGGTGCTTAGGTAAATTTTTAGTTCAACCCTTTATTCATGAAATTAATATCCAAAAATAACATATTAACTAGGATATCATATAGGCCAGTGGTAGGTGTGAAAACCATATTATCCTTCAGTCATGGGTTCTAGCACCAACCACTTGCCTGATGTAATGGTTTTTCACTATTCATGTAGAATGTCCTTTTTTATTAAACCTTACTAAAATAATTCTGACAATATTCCCAAAACAACTATGATGGAAATCATTTAAAAAATATTAATCATTATATATCATTTTTAATAATGTATTTTATATAAAATATTCTTTTTAAAAGTTAAAAAATCATATGTGAAAATTATTAAAATTTTATTAATAATAATATAAACCCTAAAATTTATCAATATCTTTAACTTATGTCAATTATATGCAAAAGTAATTGTTCCTTAAATAATTTTTCCACTAAATCAAATTATTTCCATAAATTGTTCCAAAAATATCTTTAATTTTTTTGAGATTTGCATCACATAAAAACCTAGAAGATGAGTTTAATTATTTGACAGTAGGATCAATCTTAATATAATTAATCCATGATGGTATCCATAACTATTATGTTAATGAATACACAATTTTTCCAAAAAATTAAGAGAATACTTATATATTTCATGATTCAAATTCCAAAACACTATTACTAAAACACTTCAACTATTTAATTCTTTAATCCCAATACATATATACATCTTCCATTTCATTTCCATATAATTCCTTCTTTATTCTTGTGTTTAACCTAGGTCATTCATTTTCATTATCCATTCAAATCAATCAAAATGGTTTGTAAAGAAAATGTGAATTATCCTACGTATATAAATTGGCTGTATCTAACCTAGTGTGTGGTGGGATATATATTATGTACCTGGTTATTATTGACTCAATCTCGGCACACCCATTTTCGAGTTTTTACCACTAGGTACATATGTGTTGAAACCATGCCCACTTATATTATCCAAAAAGTGATGTATTCCATGGAAAAAACACATAATATCTAACATAAAAAACATTAGGATATTGTTCTATAATTTTCCTCAATGTCAAACTTAGTGATATATTCCCTAATTTATGCTTTTCAATAACTAGATCTCATGGTTTCAACTAAAATTTTTCTGATACCAATTATAGAGACCCAGACCCAAGTAGACTCGAGCTACTTCCATATATCATTAAATTGATATAATATACCAGAAAATAACATCACAAAAGGATTTAATAGTATATTATTATTGGTAAAATAGATATATACATGAGAAATATATTATAATTTAATACACAAACTAAAAAATTAAAAATTACACTATTTTATCTTGCATTTTCTTGAGTATCAGTCCAAGTAAGTGCCACTAAATCTCGAGGAAATGAAAAAAATAAGGGAGAGATCAAATGATCAGTAAGGGATAATTGAAAAATAAGCTTTCATGAATCAGCCATCATAATAATCATGGAAAGGTTGAAAATTGAACAAACATACCACTTAAATATTTAAATATTGTATAATCAAAATGGAATTATAAATAATTGAATTACATTCCATTTAGTCAATGAACTGAGAATAAAATTCATCTATTTATAATTTTTAAGGAAAAATATCATGGGTAATAATAGTGTATAATTATATGGGTAAAAAATACTTAAATATTGGAATTTATGACTTAGGAACATTATATCATCTGTTGTCATTTTCTATCCTCAATGAAGTTAAAAACATTAGGTACAGACCCATTTAGTTTTTCCAACTGATTTTTCTCATGACACTGATCGATGAATCTATGGGATATATAATATATAGTTCCCACCATTCTCTTAAAAACCAAAGAAGCCATTATGTATAAGAGAATCTAATTATTTCATAAACATGTTCCTTATCAAATAACTGTATTTGGTAAAGAATACTAAATAATAAATATTTCCTAGATAATTAAATAACTATTGGAGTAAAAACCAATTGTAATAATGGTATATAGATTAGGAAATAATCATATTCCTGACCAATAATGTTGATATTGAGTGGAAGTTTAATGTTCAAAGGTCCATAGAATGTAACTATCTGAATGAGAATTGCGTAACTACAAAAATGATTCAACGAAGTGAAATTAAATACTACACTTGTTCAAAATAATTATAATTTGTCCAATGGAGGAATAAGGGATGTATCAATATGATGTATAACCATTGTAATATGAATAAGTTTTGTTGTCAATGATTAAAGAAATTATTAAAAAGCAATATTGAGGAAAATATCTTTTTCAATTTGAAAAATATGTTGGAAATCCTTTTATTTGAAAATTAAATTTTAAAATATTTTCTAATAAATATATTTTAAAAAATGAAAATAATTCTTAAATGAAACTAAAGTGTGTAATTTCATACATATGGTACAATGTAAAAAAATCCTTCAATAATGTAAATTGGTTAAAAAAATTCCTGGTTAAAAAATATATAAGAATATAACTTTGGAAAAAATATTTTTTTTAAATGGGTGAAAATTTATTTAAATATATTATTTTGAAATTTTTTCCGAAAAAAAGTTTGAATGTTCTTTTAGAAAACATTGTTTTGTAAGAAAAAACATTTCTGACCAAAGGGATAAATGAAGTTGGATTTTATTAAAACATTTTATCAACAGTTTTTAGTACTAAATAGTTTAAGATTATAATATCACATGAAAAATATCATGAATAACTAGAGTAGAATAGAATTTTTTTCTTATTAGAAATTTTTCATGTAACTTTATTCAAATTATATTCAAGAATAATAATATCTATTAGAATGCGAATGTGAAATATACACATAAAATGATCAAAATTTTCAAGAGATAATTAATTAATGAATATATTATGTTTATCAGTTATAAATACACATAGTAAATGTATAAATAAAACAATATATATTAAAAATTAATTATACACATAATAAAATAATATTAACAAAAAATGAAGAAGTATTATAACCTAATGAAAATGAATTGTGTTATAAAATTTTTTACCACGTGGTAAATTTTAGTTCAAATCCCCATATATTGAATAATTAAAATTACTACATAAAATTTCATGAGGAATTAATTATTAATTATATTACATGTCAAGGGGAAGTATATACATCGTATAAATGTAATTAGGTTCCTAATATTACAACACGCCTCAATGAAATGGTATTGAAATAAAATCTCATACTTTACACTTACTTTTGGTATAACATTATTTATCCTCTTATATAATACATTTATGAATTTTATTAACTAATTAAATAACCATATTAATATTTATAAAAATATATATTTTCCTTTTATGACACCTTTTCATCTATTTGAAATAAAAATTCATTAGCCTCATCATTTCGGGTATTAATCACCTTGTTTTTCGAGTTTGTTTTGACTTGTTATTTTTTGAAAATTATATAGATCATTATTAAATAATATTAAGAATATAAATAAACATATAAATTTAATATATTTTTTGTAAAAATTTCTTTTAACAAATAAATTTTATTTTGTGATAGGATGTGACACACACTGATCATGGAGACGGTGTGTTGTACATATGCATGAATGATGTTTTCATTTTCTCGACATATTGAAAGAAGGAAAAGAAAATTATATATATTATTATTAAAATAATATTTCTATGTCATATATATGACATATTTTCATTAAACACATCCTTATGAAATTATGATTTAGCGTGAATGAATCATGTCTCTTCGCAAGGAGGTAGTCTATTGTACACACAAACGACATTATCGTATTCACAAAAAATTGAAAGAATGAAGTTATATTTTATATAATAATTATATAGAAATAGAAAAATAATAAATATAATAAATATCAGATATATGTGTTCCATCATTCTTCTCAATAATGAAAGGTGGTAATGTAAAGACACGTGACATCGATTCTCTAGGCGGTAGTCCACCGTACACACAAATGATCATTCTGTAACCCATTTGATGGAGGTGTCTGAAGTGGTAGTTCATAACCTTTAAATATCAATATGTTTGTGTATTTTAGGTAATTATGTTTTCATAGAAGCATTATATAATAAAAAAATTTGGAGTTGCCTGTTGAAATGAAAAACCATATTAGAAGAAAAAAATTTACCTCTTACTCAGGTATCCTCGTTAGAATTACACTAATGACTTCCTAAGCCGGATTACATCAAAATATTAGTATATTAGGATATTTTTAGGAATTATTAAGAGTTATTTGGGTATTTATTGTCTGAACTATCTCTTTTTAATGTGTGGAGTGGATAGAAGATCATATGGCCTTTTATTAGTGATAGATATGACACACTTGGAATTTTTGAAAATAAGTTAGGTGTACCAAAATTTTAACTAAAAAAATGATTCAATAGTATAAAAAAATTCTTGAAATTAAATTTTAAGGTCTAAATAATTCTATAAAATTGTATTTGTGTATTTTTTTGGGTTATTATTACTCTTTATATTCTATTGTTAACAACTAACTAAACTCATTTTTACCTTATTAATTGTAATTAATTTTATCTATTTTCACCAATCATTTTGGTAAAAAATTTTGTTTCCCATATTTTAACTTTTAAGTTATATTGATTCCAAATTGTAAATTATTTTTTCAAAATTAAATTCATCGATTTATGTAAAATGAATTTACAATTTATTCTCCAAACGTAATAAGAAATCCGGCTTTTAAAGTGATAACGTTGAAAATGATAGTAAGTTTTTATAACTATATTAAAAATAATTATTGTTTAAATTAAATAAATTGGATTAATATATGTATATTTGAACTTATTGATCTTTAAAAACAATTTAAAATATAATTTAACATTACAAATTATTTAGATGAATTGTTAGTTTTCAATTAAAATTCATTATTTTTCAATATTCATCAAAAAATGAAACTTCTCAAAAAATACCAAACAAACACAATAAGATAAATTTTTAATTATGATTTATAAAATGATGTAGGGTTTTTCAAAAAAAATTAAAAATTCCAAAAATTAGTTTTAAAACTAGTGCGCCATTAAAAGGTGGAAAAACTGCCTTTAGAAAAATACTATTTTATTATGCGTAAAGTGTGATTTTTTATTATCTTATGCCAATGAAACCTATTAGATGAATTTGATTTTTTATTATAAATTATATAAATTTAATTATAATCATTCACTAATAGTATTTAATTTAATTTTTTAATATAAAACTCCTTTGGTAAATAAAAATAGTTTTTTATAAAAATATTTCCTTTATATTCATTTGGTTTTTTATATTCATTTATAACTAATTTGTAACTATTGAATTCAAAAATCTAATTTCATAATTTATTTTATACTATTAATAATGACCAATTTAATGAGTATGACATTTTTTTTAAATAATAATATTATTATTATTCAGTAAAACTCAATTTTATAAACAATATAATCCTTTGAATAAAGTCATAATTCCCTATAACCCTAAGTAATCTAATTATTGAATGTAATAGAAACTAAAATAGTATTTCAAGTGACATATACAATAAAATAAAATTGTTTTCATTTAAATTTTTCATGGTGTTGCACTTATACCCCATGGAAATGGAATGTCGTCGTAGATTCCATTAACATGAAACTCCCGACCCAAGTCATGAATGAATCATTGGATGACTAGGACCGTATGGATCTTGTTGTATAGTTTCATATAGGAGTTCAGGGTATAAGGACCATTGTTCTCTTGGATAGTGGTCATTTTACATCTTCTGTTCTTGACATTAATTTTTATAAAACGTAACTTGATGAGATTTGTGTCATTAGATACTCACATTATGGTTGGGAGACTATTGTTATGTTACAATTATCCAGGTAGGGTATTATATGTTTTCATTATAGGTATGTTGTTCCAATATCTATATAGAAATCTATTATGGAGGATTTCAATAATTTTAAATATTCTTTACACCGATGCACCATAAATGTTTTTTATTCTATGAGGAATCGATTCTGGTGGATAGCTTTGAGATTAGATATTACTAATATTGTATCTTTTTGTTATTCATGAAAACAGGTCAAGGTCAATCAATATAAACTATTGGGTTTTATTTAGCCACATCCAAAGAAGACATGTATATGGGATGATAATTCTATTGAATTTTGGGTTGGGTTCTCATAAAACTAAAGAATGATGAATACAATGTGGGTTGGGATAGGCAAGATAACCATATCATCTCACATAATACACTAGCCTAATACAACCAATATTGAGGAGCTATGAAATCATTATTCTGTAGAGAATGTTCATTTTCAGGGAGTTCCATTAGTTATTTCCTTTGATAGATATCTGTGTTTTACTTCTCTCCTTTGGAGAGTCCTCCAAAAGGCTGTAGGATGTGAGGATATTTTGGGTATGACAAAAAATACCTAGATATATGGATAGATAGAGAGGACTATGCAAAATATTGGGGATTATATTTATGTCTCCTTCCTCACATTTATTGGGTTATAGGATAACCATTTGGGACTATTTGAGTTTTCTTATAATAATAGTTATCATTCTGGGATCTGAACTCATTATTTTGAGGCCTTATATAGAAGGTTGTGTAAATATCTGTTATGTTGGTTAGTGATTGGTGAAATAGACTTGGTTGGACTAAGCTTGGTCCAAGAGATTCCAACAATGATTTAGTTGATTTATTAGAGACTGTTAATGACACATATCTAGTATAAGTCATCTGCGGATTACAATCACAGACCTTTGGATTCCTTTATTGGTGACAAGGTTTTATAATGAAATTTCACCCTATTTAGTTTATCTATGGATTGTAGGGCACAAAAAGCATTCTAATCAATTTGTGGGACCTTTTGTGTTTTTGGAGTTGCTGGGAAACGTTTTTTTACCATTTATCACTTCTTACATAGTTTAAATCAATACATAACATGTTACATATATCACAGCTTTAGAGATATATTTCTATCCCATCCCTTATCTTAATTTTAGATGATTAGGATTTTCTCTTGGTTTATCAGTGACTGAAAATCCAGTAAGGATAGTTGATTTTGAGGTAGAGGTACTTCAGAGGAGGATGATACCTTTGGTCATTTTCTAATGGAATCGTGGTTCTGATTCTCTTGGGACAAGGGATCATGAGGGAATAATGAGTGACCAGTTTCATAAACTTTTTGTTATGGATGTTTATTTATAGTCTTTCTAGGGAAATAATTTTTTATAATGGGGAATTTGTAACACCTTATTTCCTTTTATGTTATTCTATTTCATTTTTTGGATTCGTTTATTTCTATTTGGGGTTTTAAGTAGGGAACTGGGAAAATCACTATCTGTAAGAAATTTACACATCGTGGAATGTCATTAAACATAATAAAATTACCATGGGGAAGAATTCATGAATATTGGTAATGACATGAAATGGTTAAATCAAATTTTCGAACAAAAGGACTATAATTGTTTTGTGTAATTTCACTTCATGGTATTACATGATGTGAAAGGAATACACATCACTTATTCCCTTGAACTAATGTTTTATACTATGATTTATGGCTGATTTCCTTTTATTTCAACATATAACCATTCTCTATCAACCAATAGTCATCCCTATGGGAATTTGGAGTTCTCTAATCCCTCTAGTTTAACCATTTGATGATTTATTTTCATTTTGGTTGTAGTACATTTTTTTTGGGTAAGATATATTCATGTATCTATTATTCTCTATATATTCACTCCTTAAAGTATGATAAATAATCATTAGATTGATGGATTTAGACATATTTTTTTTAATATTGATTATAGGTTGGGTTTTTAGGCCTTCATTTCCCATATTCTTCATTGGAAAATATAATTGCATGTGTTGTGTGTAGTGATATCTAATATAATAGTATCTGGTTCAGTGTAAGATGTTACATATAAATAAACCTTAATTTCTTCATTTTATTTATATTGCATGAAATTTGACTTATGTGACACTAATTCGAGATGAAATAGAGTCATAATTTACCGTCGAGCATAATTTTGGGAAAACAACCAATTTCAATAGAATTAGAATTTGGAGTATATTTGGGAAATTGCGGATATTAGAGAAATTATAAGATAATTGTTTAGATAAAATGTATTAATTTTTTTTAAATGTATAATTTCTTTCATTGAGAATTCAAGAATTTTTTAAAAACCCCTATTTTACTTTCTAAAGTGAATTTTTATTTTCAAAATGAATATTGTGAAACTAAACTGTGAATGATGATGGATTTGAAATGAATTGATATCCATATTATTCTATTGACTAAATGATAAAATTTGAACCTTTGTAGTTAGTGGGTTATTTTGGGTGAGGTCACTATGATGGAAATCCCTTAAAACATATTGAAAATGAAAACTCTAAAAAACATAGTTAGAAAGATCTTATCCCAGATAGGATATTGATGAGTCATATTCAACATGAGCCTATGAGATGTGTGGAAACATATGATACGATCACTTATATGATAGAGTGACGATCCTATAACTATAAACTAATGTATTTTAGGTATATTTACATGGTGGTTGTTTTGATTATTTAGATATATTTATATATATATATTCCATTGATTATGACATTTTATTAATCATTCATATTAATTTATACAAATTAATCAACATATATTGATTATTTAATAAATGGTTGATATTTTTTCAATTATTTTGATATTAAATCTTATTGTCTTTTAAATATGATGGTGTATTAACATTTCATGTTTTATTAAATATGAATTCACTATTTGTTTTATTATTGTATAAAAATTTTATTTAACACTTGGTGAGACCCTACTAGGATTTTTAGATCATACCCAACCATTGAAATGATTAATTAGTTAATTTCTTTATTTTGGATCTAAGAATATAGAATGATCCTCTTATTGGGGTGGGATATTCTTGATCCTTCGGGTTTTGAGTGATGTGGTCTTTGGAATGTTGAGTTTATATTTTCTATTTTGAGTACTACTATGATAGACAGTTTTGGGTGTTCGTATACCTATTTGGTTTATGTTATATTATTCATTTAGAGTTTTTAGAATATTTATTTGTATCATTATCATTTAATGTGGGGTTTAAAAAATCTTCCCCCTTTAATCTGGAAGAATTGTGGTTGCTAGTATTTTACCCATGAGGATCGGGAACACAATTCGAGATATGTTAGTACCAGCTCAAGTATTATGGTAATAGGTTATCTAGGATAGGGTGTTGCAATATGAAAAAAAATATTAAAAAATCCAACAAGTATATTTATTTAAATTTAAACTCTTTTAAATCTTGTGGAACACGCAACCATAATTCCAAATGAAATGTAATATAAAATACCGTTATAAAACAACCATTAAAGTATCATGTACGAACAATAATGAATAAATTATGAAAGGTATATGGTATTAAAATTTTAAGAAAAATAATATTTTTTCTATCGAATATAATCAAAATAAATATCATTTAACGAGAAATATTTTTATTTGAAAAATGATATTTATTATAAAACACAGTTCAAATGAATTTGTGATCATAATTTAAATTTTATTTTTCCAAATTTTGGAAGGATCATTTGAAATAATAAATTTCATATATAAATTCAATATATAATAATGGATTAGGGTGCATATTTTGTATCTTTCTTAAAGGTTTTAATTTATAAATAATTGTTAAAAATAATAAATTTTAATTCAAAACATGAATTTTGTTTAAATTATCTTATAATGTACAATTTTACTTTTAACATAATGTAAAATAATATTAGTTCAATTATATATTAATTAATCGAATTAAGGAAATTTTAATTATTTTAAAATTGAACTTTTATATAAAATCTATGTAAACATGTGAACATTTCTTATTTTAAAAACAGCTTTCTAGTCACTTCTACGTGAATAATTTTCTATTTAAATTTTCTATTTATATTTAATGATTTTTTTAATATATTCCATAATTGGAGTTAGAATAATAAAATTATATAATAATGTCAAATAAAATTATGACTAAAAGAGATAGTTAAAAAATAAAAAATTAATTATAGTGGTTATGGTAAAAATATATTTACTGAGAGTTAAACTAAAAAGATAAGGGTTAAAATGACTTAAAACTTTCCTAAAATATATTTTATGGACATTTTTTTAATCTATAATGTTTAATTCTCCATAATAATCTATTTTGGAACCTTGGGTCTTGTGAAAAAGGTGGTTACACCATTTTATTTTAAAAACATACAAGTCTTCCATTGACCTCAGAAAAATATTTCCACCCCCACTTCTATCTTATTCACATCTTCAAACAATTTTTTTTCAGAAAATACTGGAATGAATTACTTAAAAATAAACCTCCATTAATATAATAGGACTTATTTCTAAGATATATCCATACATGTAAGGTTTTATGAAATTCAAATAATGATACCAGAAGAAGAGGTAACATTCTTCAATGATCATTTTTAATTTGCTTCTTCCACCATCTCTATTAATTCCTATTATACAATGATGATATAATAAAAATAATCCTAGATATAATTATATGCTTTTATGTTATTTTCATGGCATTAATGCATATCCACATAAATCACATGGGTTACAAAATCATCATTCTTGTTTACGACAGACTACCGACTCATCAACCATTGTCATTAATTTTCTCATTACGACCTCTCATGGTTGGGTATGATGATGGATATAAAATATATATATATATATGTGATTTTTATAAAATAATATTTCCCATAGACTCATTATATCATTTATATCTTTTTTTAATTTACATTCCTTAGGGGATACAACAACGCCGCTCATGTGTATGGGAGACTTTCGCCTCACGAAGCTACGTGATTCATCATTCACTATTGCTTTACCTAGAAGGGTAAAAAAAATAATTTAATGATAATATGTGAAATACATTACATAATTAATATATTAATCACATACTTATAATTATGAAAATATTATATATATCATATTAATTCTTATACTAAAAAATAATAACATTCTTCATTTACTCATGAACTACCACCATCATGAAGAGCAGTGACTCTATTTTCAATAGAACACAACAAGGATGACATATATAAGTATATTTAATAAAATAATAAGGTATATATTAAATAATTATAGGTTTTTAGACATAAAATATTTCTTACCTTCTTTTTGTAATGATCATTGGAAAATAAAAACATAACTCGTGTGTGTGAATGACCCACCATCTCCATGATTATAATATATATCATTTTTCATAACCATAATTATTGATTCATTTAATAATAATAAATCATTTAGACATATGAAAAAAATTTCATGATTATTTTTTTGGGGACTGCAAAACTACATAATATTCAGAATAACTAGAAATTTCAATATAAAGCACAAATGAGAAAACAATGAAATTAACACTAAAAACAATAAAAAAATGAATAATTTTAAAATATTGTTTGATAGAAAGTAATGAAATAATTATATATGAAACTATAAATAGTAATATGGTTCTATAACATCTTAATAAAATGTTTTAAACTACTGTATGATAAGTTAAATGTTTATCACCCAAAAGGAATCATGAGGTAAGACATTTATTCGCAGTTTCATTTCATCGAGGAACATCATAATAATGCACAAATTATTTATTTTATACGGTGCATATGATGCCTAATTTATATGTAATATAATTAAAAATACAATATTAATGGTATTTTATGTTTTATTTTAAATTATTATTACCATAGGGATTTTAATTAAAATTTTATTAGTGGTAAATAATTTCATAACTCAATTTCTTTTCATTGAGTTATATTACTCATTCAATTTAATTTATATTATAATATCATTTTTATATTGAATTTTTACTATATCTTTTTTAATTTCAATTCATTTCACATGGATTTAAATTTTATAAACATAAATTATTCATTGGTTAAATCTCGCGTCAATGTTATGATGTTTTAAGGGTTTATTTCACAATCTCATTTTTATTGGGATTATTTACACATGAATTGAAATTTAAGGAATTTTTTGCATCATTTTTTCAATAAAAAATATAATTTTATTATCCTTTGGTTATTCATGAAATTTTTCAATTAATAGTACCATTTTCTACCAAAGCCCTATTTTCTAAAAAGGTTTTAAAAAATTTTCTTAACCCTTTTCCAACTAATTTTTCAAGGATTTTTAACCATATTTAAATTTATAGAAAAAAATTTAAATGAAATATTCATGTCATCCTCAAAGAAATCCACCATTGTCTTTTAATGAAAATTGAAAAGATATATTTTTAACATGTATGGAATGAATAAAATTACCAAATAACATGACCAATAATATATTATAATGATTATCTTATATGTTCCAGAGGTTGTTTTTAATGAAAATTATTTTTAAATTATTTATTTAATTTGATTCTTAAAATTTTATTTTAAAAATGAAAATGATATTTTCCTCAAGAATTTTTTTAAAGATCTTTGAATTTTATTTATATTAATCAATGAAAACAAACCTTTTATATTACTCCAACAGGTATATGTTGTATTGATACAATCCATATAATTTATATAGATGGTTTATAACTATTTAAAGTAAGTAAATTATTGAAATTCAATTTATTTACTCAATTTTTGAAGTCATTAACTTTATTATGAAATATTCACATTCTTGTGATTAGTAAACATTAAAATTCACCAAAATATTTAAATTATTTAACATTGATATTTTTATTTCATAAACAATATCTCATTTATATATATAGTGTTTTAATTTTATCATTATTTTATTGACCAAGGTTATATTTATAATTCATAACATTTCTTCATTATAGACATTTAATGGAAAGACACATTTTTCATGAATAAAATATATTATTCAATACATGGGGAATGCTTTGGACATACAAACATTGGTGGGGATCGATTATAGATAAACCCACAATGAATCAGTTAGCATCATGAGACAAATATGTAGGCTGACATTAAATGTGGTTTTATTATAGTTTTAAACTATCTTGTGGGGAAGGTCTTGATGATAGAGGTGTCATGTTCTTGATACATTACGTCAAATAATTAATAATTTCCTTCATTAAGAATTTAGTTATTATTATCCATGATATTCTCACAATGATATTATCTCTATATGCATTTAATTATTGGTTTACTAAATAAATAGAATGTGATTTAAATTTTTTACCGTCTTTATTTATTATTTATTTTCTTATCATGATAGTAATGTTATTTAAATGGA
Source organism: Viscum album (assembly GCA_963277665.1). NCBI lineage: Eukaryota > Viridiplantae > Streptophyta > Magnoliopsida > Santalales > Viscaceae > Viscum > Viscum album. The sequence continues at coordinate 1,283,381,372 of OY728156.1, forward strand.
ATGTATATTCAGAAATTTACCATTCCATGTTGATTATTCTCATTTATTCATGATATATTACGCAATATGTATCCCTCACTTCGAATTTGATCTCACTTCAACTTTTATTCAATTTATAATAATCCATGTAGTTCAATATAATTGATATGTAAGGTTATTCTAGAAGGAATAGTTTAATTAAAAAATTATTTTTAAATTTTTTATTTCAAATGTAATACTTGAATCATATATATATGCAATTTACCATGACAACTAATATATTTTGTCCCCAAGATTTCATTCCTTGTATATTATTCCAATATTTTAAATTTGAAAAATACTCTGGGATACTGGGGTATGGGAAACTATTGTTGGTATCATAAGATGTTTAGATGAAACATTGGGAATTAGACTAAGGAAAAAATTTATTAGGGAATATAACCCTCTTATAGACATTACGTATAAGTAGTGAAGAACATCTAAATGTTTTCATAAGGTAAATATTATGTTGTTTATATTTTCCATGCATCCATTTATGTATATTACATGGGTATGTTTCCCTATCATAGATGTACATAGTGTTAATAATTCCATGAATGGTGAATTGAGTTTTCCCCATCACCAACCAGTGCATGAAAAATGGCCATACAGTGAAGCTGGATGGACATTACTGAGGGTTATGCCTAGAAAAATTCCTATTTTAATTACAATAAATTATTTTGTATTTAGATAGATTGTGGAAAGGAATGACCTAGGTTAAATATATGGAGTATTTAATTGAAAAAAAGGTGTCATGATTTAATCGTTCAACAAATTAATATAGTTTTCCTACTATGATTATATTTACTCATAGTATGATTTTTGGTTTGAGTCACTAGATTGAACATAAGGTAATCATGTTAATATAAACATGAAGGAAAATATAGTGACTATGATAATACAAACGGAACATTGATAAGAATTAAAGATATTGTAATTATTCCTAATCAGTTAACCCAAAATAATATTAACTACCTATAACATAACAAACCGTATGAGTCACCAAAGTAGAGATGGATAGAGTTCCCTAATATAATGATTGGTGGAGACCATGGAGTATTGAAGGCTCAATTTCCATCATGTGTGAAATACGAAACAAGACACCCAGAAAAGTTTCACAATGGAATATGAAAACTTTTTAGGCGTGAAAATAATGGGAATAAAGTAATGAGTTTCCAAGGAAAAATAAATAGAACAAAGATGAGAAATAAATTTCCTCATAAGGATCAATGTATAGTTTATTTTATTAAATGTAGAGAACCTTGGAATTATATGAGTCGATTCACTTAGCAAAAGGATAACCCTTAGACCAATAAAATACCAATGTTGAAAAATTTGTCTTGAAGTATTTATGTATTGGGATACTAGAATTATATTGTATATGTATTTTACCTATGGTATATTGGTTATAATAATATTGAAACATCTAATGATTGTGTTAATTTTTTTTAGCATAAATATATTAATTGTCTTATGAGTTTTGGATTCCATCATTGGTCTATTAGTTTTAGATTGATCATAAGTTCCAAATCATTGACACCACTTTTTCATGTTTGTGTGGAAGTAATATAATATGATTTCTGTAAGGTAACCCTTAATATATTCCCATTAGAAAGATTATAATGAGATATTTGTGGGATAGTTTTTGTGACAATGAATTTTGTTATAGTTTTTATGGTCTATGTCAACTTTAATAGAGTTTCCTACATGTATTCATTTAGGAATATATTTGACAACCTATGATTTTTTATTTTGAACCATACATGTTTTAGTTAAAGTCCAATAGTGATAAAGTTATTCACATACATGTAATTTGACATTAAAAACTACTAAATATTTTTTTTGGGGAATATCATGTTGATTGAGGGAGATTCCTTCAAAAAAATTGACCATTAAATTTGGATTGTCATATTTTAGACAAGTCTTTAGGTTGACTATTTTTGAAATGGATTAATTTAAACTTTGGCTGTTGTTGGATAACTTTTTCGAACAATTTTTGTCTTAGTAAAGATAGGTAGAATAGCTTTTCACTATTTTATTGATATTATTATCAGTTAAAATTTAGTTATACAAATTCATGTATAAAAAATTATTTTTGTATATTCATTTTGTGGAGTATGAGATTTATTGAAAATTGATCAAGTAAAAACAAAATGATGAAATTATGCATATGGAATAGAAACATATCATGAAATTATAATTCTTTATATTTTCTAATATTAATTGAATTCCACAACATTAGGAAACAAATATTAAGAAAAAATAAAATTATTACCCTCACATATCATAAATAATATGTTCTTTAAACTCATTACATATTTATAGTTTTTATATTTTTAACATTTTATTGATCATTCAAATTTTTTTGATCAATAAACTCTACTATTCTCTATAATTATTTATGATTTTTTAGAATGTACATATCTATAATTTCCTAATATGTAATCCTATATTGAAATCATAGTATTTTTTATTCAATATGAAAATTGTACTTAACTTTCCCACTAATTAAGGGTGTTTTTATTAACTATTTATTATGAAGTTGGTTTTCAACTATTGAATTTTCAAATAAAAAATACTTAATTTCTGAGCGTAATTTAAAATTGCAAGGACCCAATATATTTAATATCATTTATTTCTTGTGAAATACACAGACCCAATTCAAAATGAATTATAATATAGCGTACTATAATAACCTAGAAATTAAATTGGAGGATATGAATAATAAAAACTAAATAATTAAAATTATATATTTTATATATTTGAAACCCAATTAAATGATTATCTACTGGTTAGACATAAAATAAATATTATTTAAAGGTGAAAGAATTGTTTTCTAAAAAACTGTGTTTTTAAGACATTTTCGTCTTTAATTTCAATCATAATTTAAAATTAATTTTTCCAATTTTATAAAATTAATGAACCAAAAAAATCGATAGTGTGTCAAAATTATCTTTGGGTGACTTTTGGTGATCATTCTAGAATGATTCATTTTTTGTTAAATAATTAAAAATACATAATTGTAATTGAAAAAAAGTATATCATTTATGTTATTTAAAATGTTAAATTTTATTTTTTAATTGAAATTAAATTAAAATTATTTCAATTATATATCTTTTAATCAAATTTAGGTTATTTTAATCATTTTTATATTGAAATTTGGTATATAAAATTTGTAACTATTGATTATTTTTTCTTTGAAACCCCATTTTCTCATCGTGTCAGCCATATTAATTTCAAATTAAAATATTCCACCTATTACAGTTTAATCTGGGAAAATGGATTAGATATTTTGAAAAAATATATAATTTATATTATATTATAATTTATTTATTATTTTTAACCAAAATGAATAGTGAAAACCTAAAAATTAATTACCCGAATAAATTTAAAAAAGGAATTACGTGGGAGTTAAAATAAAAATACATGTTTTAAAATGACCAAACAAATTTATAAAATTTATTGTATTGAAATATTTAGACCATATAATGTCTATTGATCCATATTAATCTGTATTTTGACCTTTTCATGTAAAAAACGTGGGTAAATTTTTTTATTTTAGGCAATTACAAGTATTCCTCAAACCTCACTTCTAAAAGTCCAAACCTCTCCTACATTCTTTACAACACAAACAAAAAATCTAATTTTGAGTGTAAATACTTAGAAAAAATTCAAAAAATCTCCCCCAAATCCATTAATCCTTAATTTGGATATAAATATATCCTTGGAGGGGTCTTGTGAATGTCGATGGAAGTTACCTGACGAATAGGTAACGTTGTTCAACAAATGTTCTAATATTAATTTTTCTTCCAACACCTTAAATTTCTATTAAATAATAATTATATGATAAAATTAGTATCATAAATATAATAAGATTTTTTTGTGTTATTTTCATCACATAAGACCATCTCCACTTCCATCAAATGGGTTATGAAATCATCAACGTGTGTTGATAGACTACCGCCTCACAAATTGGTATCATTAATTTTTACCTTAACACCTCTCATGCTTTGGTATGATTATAGATAAAATATAAATATCTTTTATAAATAATATAATTATACATATGGATTCATTATATCATATATATCTTTTTCACAGAAAATTATTTAAGGGATATGATAACTTCTCTCATGTCTACGACTGACTATCACTTTGCAAAGTGACATGATTCCTCTTTCACGAACACATTATATAGAAGGTGATAATGAAATATATAATTACTATATGTGATATAATTGATTTAATTATGAGATTAATTATATATATATTATTATTAAAGTATTATATATACCAATTTCATTCTTAAAATGAAAAATGATAACATCATTCTTGTATGTGTGGACTAACACATTCATGAGGATATATGACTCTATTTTCATCTCCACACTACATGGATGATATGTATAACTATTTTTAATTAAATAATATGATATGTAATATATTATAATAATTATTCAATGATAAAATATTAATTACCTTTTTCCCATGATGGTCATTAGAAAATGGATATCATAATCATGCGTATGCATGACCTACCATCTCCATCATCGTAATGTACCTCATTTTTCTTTACCACCAAACATGATTTGTTTTAAAATATAAATTAATGTAAAATTTTTTAATTATTTCATTATTATTTTTCTATATTTTATATCAATATATATTATTTACAAGAACTAGAACCATCATAACATATCACAAATGAGAAAACAAGAAAATTAACACCTGAAACATTTAAAATAATGAATTATTGTCAATTTACTAATGATAATATTTTATGAAACAATAATATATGATATTATAAATATTAATATGGTTTTATAATAATTTAATAATATTTCTAAAACCACTATATAGTATGTTAAATTAATTTCAATTGAAAGGAAGTGTATGTTTGGGTATTTCACCTCCAGTTCATTTCATTGAGGCACATTAAATGTTATGAACCTAATATATATAATATGGTGTATATACATAACCAATGAAAACTGATATCATGAATAATAAATTATTCATGGTATTTGATGATTTAATTGGAATTATTTTATCTAAGGGTATTTTAATTAAAAATTTCTACGTGGTAAAAAAAATAAATTAGTTTCTTTTCATTGGGTTGTATTACTAATTTATTGTCTTTGATATTATTATAATAAGTGTATAATGAATTTTTACTTTTTATTTTTTTATTTAAACTTTTTTTATTCAAATTTAAATAAAATACACCTAATAGATACATTGGTTAAATCTCACTTTAACATTATGATCTTCGCAAGTGATTCATTCACAATCTCTTTTTGATTATGATAATTTATACATGAATTTCCATTCAATTAAATTGTTTCATAATTGTTTAAAAATGAGTTAATTTTCTTATCCTCTTGTTATTAATAAATATTTTCCAATTATACTAACATTTTACCACTATTCACTAATTAAAGTAGTTGAGGGAATGTTTTTATGAAAATTGAACTTCATTTTTATCTTCTATATCAAATACATTTTCTACCAAAACCCCATCTTCTAAAAATTTATTCAAAAATCTTTTAAAGCATTTTAAAAATTATTTATTAAATTAATTTTTACCCAATGCTAATTTTTATAATTTTTAATGGAATCATCATGTCATTATCAAAGATATTATTATTTGGATTTTACAGAATGGTGAGTGGAGTATTTGTTTTAACATGTATGACATGAACAAAATTTCTAGACATCATAACCAATCAATGATTTTTATGATGATTTTAAAAATTTCAAAAGATAATATCAATTAATATTATTTCCATTTTTTCGATATTTTATCTTTGAAATATTATTTTCAAAAAGAAAAAAATATTTCCCTCAAATGCAATTTTAATGTTATTTTATGGTATTTCATATAATAAATGATGAGAACACTTTATTCAAACTCAAATGGGTATAATACGTATTGATAACATCCTTATTCCTTCTATGTATGGTTTATAATATATTTGACTAAGGAAAGTATTTACATTCACTTTCTTGATTCTATTTTGTAATCGTTAAACTTCCCTTGAAATATTTACTTTCCTGTGAACAATGGGGATTAAATTTCACAAAAATATCTATATTATTTATCATGGATTTTCTTATTTCATAATTCATATCTCATTTATTTTAACATAGTATTACATTGAATGTTATTTTATTGTCTATGTAAATATTTATAATGTTTATTCGTTCTTCAATATAGATTTTTAATGGTCTGTGGAATTGTTCCTAAATTTAATAATTTATTTAATTTCTTTAAACTCTTTGGACATATATACATGGGTGAGGCTTGGTTATAGATATCCCCTTGATGCATCCATAGGTCTAATGATAAAAATAAATAATATCGAAATAACCTTGTTTTTACTTATAGTTTTAAATTGTTCTATGAGAGGTCCTAATATTAGATATATCATGTTTCTAAGACATGATATCCAAAAATTAATAATTTACCCCATTAATAATTCATTAGTTTTTATCCATTATATATTCACATTGATATTATATCTAGATGCATTTCAATCACATTTTATTGACTAAATGAAATTTGTTTTCAATTATTTACCTTGGCATATTGATCATGTCTTATCTTATCATAATAATGAAGTTATTTAAATAGTATGTATGATCAATAATTTACCTCTTCTTGTTGATGTTCCTTATTGAGTAATGGTATCTTCCACTATGTGTAACCCTTACAGAAAATTTGAGATTTAACTTATTTTTTTTATTCCCCAAGAACCCCTGAAGTGTTATATGATTGATATACAATTATATTTTATAGGGAATAATTTTATTCTCTAAATAATGATGATTTAATTTTTGTATTAAAATTTAATATTGGAATCATTATTTATATGTTTTACCAAGACTACTAAAATATTCATTCCACCATGATGTAATTCTTTTTATTGTATGAAAATTAAATAAATCAGACACTAGATTCTATCTAACAGGTTTCATGTCACAAAAATTTGAACCTTAACAATTGATAGTATATAAAATCATGTCCAGTTTGGTAAATAAATCACTAATAGTTTCATCACCATTTAGTGTAAAATCTTAAAAATATTTTTATAATGTTGTTAATATATGGATTTACATTCATGTATCTAAATTTTTTTTAAGTTTAGATATATAAATGTCATTACTTAACATTTCATTACTTTAGTAAAATATTTCTCCTATAATAAAAACAACAATGCAATCCTTGATAAGAGGTATAATTAAATATTTAATATTTTAACATGAGATAAAACTATTCAAACCTAATTAAATGTAAATCCTCACTTAAAAATATATAAATCAAAAATAATAAATGACATGATATATGTAACATTTCCTTTAAAAAATGTGATAGATCATTCCCATGAATGTTTTTTCCTTTCATATTAATATATTTTTTAATCAATATGACCATACCAATTAGGCACAATATACCTTAAACAGAAGAAATTTCATTATTACTTCTATAAGAAAATAAATGAAAGTTATTCTAAGTAAAAACAAGGATCTTAAACAAATTATAAATCCCCTCTAAGGATAATGGATTAGTAAATATTATTAATCATTCTCTTAGAATACTTTTTAAAGTTTTTTCTTTTAATTAATTAGAATAAATGAAATTTATTACTCAAACTAATAGATACATAATGTAAATAAAAATAAATATACACAATGAATTTTTATATGGTTAATTACAGGATGTTACTAGATATTAGTTGGATTGTTTATATTGTCATCATAGTTCCAATGTATTTTTTATATTCATATCATGGTTTAACAAATAAGATAAGGTGATAACATTGATCCATTAAAAAAAGATATCTATTCATGATAAGAATGCAAAGACTAGAGAATTCCATGGAAAATGTTTTCTTAAATATGTGGAATTTTTACAAGTCTACATGAATTTTATGGTGCTAGATTCCGAGGCCCGGTGTGCCTGGAATCAATTTATAAAGTTTTATTCGGTTACGATGAGTAAACATATGAGCGGGATTTTATAACATTTGAACCAGTGCTTAGAATTGAAATCTGAGGGCACTTTTAACTTGCATCGCCGATATTTTCTTAAGAATACTTTCACCTTGACGGTAGATGGTCGGGAATAAAAGATAGATTTGGGGTTTTATATTTAAAATTAAAAAAAAAATAAAGTAGTGACTTTATTTTATTCTTGGTGGTTAAAACCTCCAAGTGGAGGTTAGAGGTAGGGGACACCACACCATAACCTCCCATGAGAGGTTATGGTGGTGGGGCCCACCCATGGTCTAAACACCTCTTTATAATTAAAGTGGTGAGGACCACCCGAGGATGAAACCCCTTGAACTCGCCATTTATGCTGCCACCACCACCCTTAGAACCTTTTGAACTCCATTAATTAATTATGTTCTAACACACACGAATTAATTAAGTGGATCCCCCCAATTAAATGATTACTCTTTTTTTAATATTTTTCCAACAAATTAATAGAATTACAAAGCATTATTTTGGTTATCATATTCACTTTGGGTCTTAGAGGAGAGGAGGAGCTCTTGGAGATAGAATGCCAAGAAGGAAAGAACTCTCCAACAAAGAATGCTTCATCCACCAATGATGGACACCTTCTTCCTTCTTCAACTAGAACAAAGGGGGGGCGTCATCCTTGAAGAATGCTGACGATTCCATCATCGGCATATTCTTTCTTGATGACATCAAATAAACTTTTTCTTCCTGCGACTTCATCAACAATCAACGATACGAGGTAGGGGATTTGAGTATGAATTTGTTCCCATTCTAGGTCATTCAATCGTGGGTAATGTTTTTCTGATTGATATCACCATAATGTGAAGGGATCGGGCTGCACGAACATGGCCCGACCCACCCCTTTTGTTTTTCCATGCTTTTCTATGATGATGGCAGAGCAACGACGGCCAGCGTCGGGCCGGTCGCGAAGGAAACCGGCAGTGCAAGGCCGTCTGGTTGTCGGAAGGGTGTGGCACCGTCGTTCCATGCAGAAGAATAGGATATGACCCTGGCCAAGATGGTGTACATGAGTGGCCGCTAGGGCAACCGAGGGGTGCTTCGCCATCACGTCGTGCAGAGGAAAAGAGTCGCAACTAGGGCGGGTTATGGAGGACGGGTTTGGCGCTGTCGCGCCATGCGGAGTAAAGGAGCAGCGGCCAGGGCGGGCCGAGGCGGAGGAGCAGAGGCGACCAGCTCAGCCGGCCACCAGTGGAGCAGGAGCGGCCTATCACTCGACCAGCTGGGAGGTGCGGGGACTCGCAGGGTCCTGCATGACTTCGATCGGTTCCACCTAGCATCGATTAATCAGTCACCCGAACAATTTATCCATTCGAGAATCTAGGGGGAGCACGCCTCCCCCCTAGACTCGGCTAGGGCAGGCCGCTAGGCCACTAGGATGGACCCAGCACATTCCAGAAATAGTGCGGCCCAAGCCACCCAGCGTAGGTCGGGCCACCCCTGCGGGCCGGGTCGGACTCACGGACCCAGTCGGACCCCAGTCCAGACCTGTTGACCCGAATTCACTTTTTTGCCCATAACATGGGCTACATGTGTCTGATTGACTAACCATTTACGGAGATGGAAATCTTGGAGCGAGATAGTTCTTTTTTCATAGCCCACTTGAGGTTTGGATGCAGTTGTGGTATGGTCAGGTTGGATTAGACATAAATCCAACTGGGCCCCTGGAACGAAAATGTCAATAACTAACAGACCGGGTGTCTGATTGACGCGCTGTCTATTGCGTTGAAACCCCTGTGACATGGTGGAACTTTGAGATAATTTTTTGTGGGACTTTGTGACAGTTGAGGTGTCAACCAGTAGCTCATGGAGCGGATCCTTCCAGAGGCGAGAGGACAGAGTATGGAGACCGAATAGATGGCTGAGAGCTGACAACTACTTGACTGATTCGACTCGGAGTGACTTGACTAGCCCAGTGGGGAGTGCCTCTATGTGAGCATGGAAGACCCATGGTGGGGAGTGCCTCTGTGTGATTGCGACAGACCCATGGTACTCGACAGGAGGAGTACCTCTACCGGCTAAGAGGGGGAGCACCTTTGAGTGAGCACGACAGACCCATGGTGGGGAAAGTCTCTGTGTCAGTGTAGCAGAACCATGGTACTCGACAAGAGGATTATCTCAGTAGTCCAAGGTCAGTGGGAAGTTCCTCTATGTGATGTGGCAGGCCCATTGAACTTCATAGAGGAGGAGTATGCCACCTACCATGGTTTCGATAATAAAAATCCTGGTTTGAGCTGAGTCAATGACTTTTGTGTTTTCCTCATGATTGAGATGGGTTACTAGATAACTTAGGTATATGTGTCTGCATATACCTAAGTAATGTCTATCCGTTGATTTCATACTTTGTGGTTTTCCCTTTTTGGATTTTGTGATAACTTGAGGGTCTCAGGGTCCCTATTGAGTATCGTTATACTCACCCCTGCATGGGCTATGCCCGCACCTCGTTGTGTTGGTTGCAGATGTCAGACAGGGCTGACTGAGGTAGAGAGTCGCAGGACTAGACAATACTCAGAGGTGAACCACTCGGTGTGATAGTACATGGAGGAGACGGACGGATGGGATTGCTGAGGAGGCCATCAGTACCTACCCTTCTGGTAGGAACCCCGGAGTATGACCCCGTAGTTGCTTTACTTTTCTTCAATTGTACTTGATTTCAGTTGTACTTGTACTTTATTATTGGGCTTGTATTTATGGCCCCGTTTACTTTCCAGCACTTATTTTTTATATAGTTTTACTTAGTGTTATGATTCCAGTTCTGTACTCTGATGTGTTTTTTTACAGTTATAAAGGCAATGCCTTCCTAGTTTAGGGATTTATGACTGGTGCTAGTCTCCAGCCCCTGGAATATAGAAGGCGGGCTTGGGGTAGTCACGATACGGGCCCTGGGGGAAGGTTCGTGAAAATTGGTATCAGAGGAGTCGGTTCTACCACAGAACTTAGAACATTGACCTTTCCTTTCTATGAAGCAATAGTGTTCAGGGTACTAAGTGTGGTTTTCAGTTCATGGAGTCTAGTGTTGGTGTGGGTGGCCGACGTATCCATACACTAGGACCCTGACTTTTGATTTCCAACTTAGTGCATGAAAGAACTGATTCCGTGCATGTTTCCAAAAGTTTCTTTTAATTCAACTCAACTAGGACAACTTTCCAGGTTTAATCTTTTGACTATGTCACATATATTTCTTTCAGGATGCCTCCCCATGGACGATCAGTTAGAGCCCTGGGAGTCGTATGTACTGACATCCCACCGAGTGACGAGGCCTCGGTGCAGGGCCCTTTACCAGCAGAGGCATCAGTGGTACTACATTCCGTTGGTCCACAGATTCCACCAGCCCCAGCAGCAGACGATTCATGCCACATGAGCACGTTGCATGAGTTCCAGTGCCAGAGGCCACCAAGGTTCAGGGGAAAGACAGACCCACAGGCGGTTGAGGATTGGCTGGGTGCTATAGTGAGAGTCTTCATGATAGTAGGGACACCAGCAGACTTCATGGTGATCCTTACCGCGAGTCTCCTTCAAGCAGAAGTAGGCAGATGGTGGAGCCTGATGCTCCGAGTACATGACGAGGTCACGCTACTCTGGGAAGACTTTGAGATTCTGTTCTGGGCGGATTTTGTAATAGCCACTCTTCGTGTGGTGTGGAAATAGGAGCTACTTCATCTACAATAGGGTATCATGACGGTGGCATAGTACTCAGTGAGTTTCACTGAGCTCTCGCGCTACTCCACAGATATGGTGTGTGACCCATTATTCAGGGCCCAGACCTTTGATCAGGGGCTCAGGTGATATATTAGAGCTCTGATGATCTCACTTAGCATCTCAACGCAGACGGAAGTGTTAGAGAGATCCCTCCTATTGGAGAGTTTCCTTACTGAACAGTCACCAGTAGCGAGACCCACTACTATATGACATGTAACGGAGTCTTCTACATCTAGCAGTAGACACACTACTAAAAATAAGGGTATTAGCGACCGCCATTGGCGGTCGCATCTGCTCCATCGGTGTAGGGAAATAGCGACCGCCAATGGCGGTCGCTACACTGGAAAAAAAAAATTTAAATAAAATTCATACCGAAAGAAATATATATATATATATTTATTAAATAATATATATACATATATATTAAAGAAAATATTTATATATATAATATTAAATAAAATATTTAAATATATATATATATATTAAAGAAATATATATATATAATATTAAATAAACTATTTTTCATTTATATATATATTTATTAAATAAAATATATATATATATATATTAAATAAAATATTTTAATATATATATATATATAATATTAAATAAAATAATTTTCATTTTTTTAATGAAATGTACGAATTCTGTTTTTTTTTTCTTCATGGTGAAAAATCAGAGACAAAACAAGATAAAAAACATAAAAAATGGAAAACAATTTCAAACATCATAAACAAAAAGATCATCATAAACGATAAATGTGCTTCAATAATCCGAGAAGGTCCATCTATTTCAATCTTCTACTTCAATAAACCTACAAAAAGAAAAAAAAACAAAAAAATAAAACAAACGTAAATTAAAAATAATTATTCAGTTATTATATACATATAATAAAATTAAATCTGACATCAATTCATGGTGTTATAACAATTTAAAGCCCCCAATTTAAGAAATGCTATCATTTCAGGTCATTCGGCCATTTTTGGTGTTTTATGACACCAGAAACGTGTTTCCGGTCACCGTAGTAAAACAGCACCTCTGATTGACGTGCCGTCTACCCGACCATTTCACAAATCGCACAACGGTTGTTTTCGTACGGTTTCATGGCATTCCGAGGTCGTTCGGGTGGTTTTGACCCCCCAACGCGCCGTTTTAGCACGCGCCGAGCTGCTGAAAAAGACACACTCGGACGTAACGCATGCACCGCACCTCCAATGGGCGCGCCATCTCCTCCTACACATCAAGAATAATATTCCTCATGTTTTCATGTGGTTTCAGGTCATTCGGAGAACTATTTCTCAGAATTCGACCGTCTCGCGCCGTTTTTGGTGTTTTATGACACCGGAAATGCGTTTCTAGTCACCGCGGTCAAACAACACCTCCGATTGACTTGTTTTCTACCCGACCATTTCACAAATCGCACAACCACTGTTGTCGTACGTTTTCATGGAATTCCGAGTTCATTCAGGTGGTGTTGACCCCCCAACGCGCCATTTTAGCGCGCGCCGAGCTGCTGAAAACGACACACTCAGACATAACGCGCGCACCACACCTCTGATGGGAGCTTCGTCTCCTCCTACATGCCACGAATAATATTCCTAATGTTTTCGTGTGGTTTCAGATCATTCGGAGCACTTTTGCTCCGAATTCGACCGTCTCGCGCCGTTTTTGGTGTTTTATGACACCGGAAACGCGTTTTCAGTCACCGCGGTCAAACGGCACCTCCCATTGATGTTCTGTCTACCCGAACATTTTACAAATTGCACAACAGCTGTTGTCGTACGGTTTCATGGCATTCCGAGGTCGTTCGGGTGGTTTTGACCCCCCAACGCGCCGTTTTAGCGCGCGCCGAGCTGCTGAAAACGACACACTCGGACGTAACGCGCGCACCACACCTCATATGGGCACGTTGTCTCCTCTTACACGTCACGAATAATAATCCTAATGTTTTTGTGAGGTTTCAGGTCATTCGGAGCATGCTTGCTCCGAATTCGACCGTCTCGCGCTGTTTTTGGTGTTTTTTGACACCAGAAACGCGTTTCCAGTCACCACGGTCAAACGGCACCTCCGATTAACGTGACGTCTGCCCGACCATTTCACAAATCGCACAACGGCTGTTGTCGTACGGTTTCATGGCATTCCGAGGTCGTTCGGGTGGTTTTGATCCCCCAACGCGCCGTTTTAGCGCGCGCCGAGCTGCTGAAAAAGACACACTTGGACGTAACGTGCACACTGCACCTCCGATGGGCACGCCGTCTCCTCCTACACATCAAGAATAATATTCCTAATGTTTTCGTGTGGTTTCATGTCATTCGGAGCACATTTCCTCCGAATTCGACCGTCTCGCCACGTTTTTTGTGTTTTTTGACCCCGGAAACGCGTTTCTGGTCACCGCGATCAAACAGAACCTCCGATTGACGTTTCCTCTACCCGACCATTTCACAAATCGCAAATCGGATGATGTCGTACGGTTTCACGGCATTCCGAGGTCATTCGGGTGGTTTGGACCCCCCAACACGCCAGTTTAGTGCGCGCCGAGCTGCTAAAAACGACGCATTCGGCCGTACGGCGCGCACCGCACGTCCGATGGGCGCATCGTCTCCTCCTACATGTCACGAATAATATTCCTAATGTTTTCGTGTGGTTTCAGGTCATTCGGAGCACGTTTTCTCCGAATTTGACCGTCTCCCTCCGTTTTGGTGTTTTTTGACATCGGATACGCATTTCTAGTCACCGCGGTCAAACGACACCTCCGATTGACGTGCCGTCTACCCGACCATTTCAAAAATCACACAACAACTGATGTTGTACGGTTTCATGTCATTCTGAGGTCATTCGGGTGGTTTTGACCCCCAACGCGCTGGTTTAGCGCGCGCCGAGCTCCTGAAAACGACACATTCCGTCGTACCGCGCGCACCGCATGTCCGATGGGTGCGCCATATCCTCATAAACATCACGAATAATATTCCTAATGTTTTTGTGTGGTTTCAGGTCATTCGTAGCATGTTTTCTCCAAATTCGACAGTCTCGCGCCGTTTTTGGTGTTTTATGACACCGGAAACGCGTTTCCGATCACCGCGGTCAAACGACACCTCCGATTGACGTGCCGTCTACTCGACCATTTCAAAAATCACACAAAGTCTGATTTACTATGGGTTCATGGAATTCTGAGGTCGTTCGTGTGGTTTTTGACCCCCCAACGCGCTGTTTAAGCGCGCGCCGAGCTGCTGAAAACAACGCATTCAGCCGTACCGCACACACCGCACGTCCGATGGGCACGTTGTCTTCTCCTACACATAACGAATAATAATTATATTGGTTTTCCTGTGATTTCAGGTCAATCTGATGTCGTCCGCTATGACTTTGACCATTAGTCGTCCGTTTTGGCCGTTTTTTGACACCAGAACGGCGTTCCCGGTCACCACGGGCACACGGCACACCCGATTGACGTGTCGTCTACTCTACCACATCACAATTCACTCACCCTTTTATGTAGTCTGATTTGATGCCATTCGGACCTCGTTTGGCCCATTCCCCCCCCCCCCCCCCGCGTGTTTATCAAGCGCGTGCAACACTTAAAGAACACATAATGAGCCCTACCGCACAGACCGCACGTCCGATTGACATTCCATCTATGCGTGCATGTCACGAATAATAATTAGATTGTTTTCCTATGATTTCAGGTCAATCTGATGTCTTCCTCTATGAATTTCACCGTTAGACACCTGTTTTGGTCGTTTATGACACCTGAATGGCGTTCCCGGTCACCGCGGGCACACGGCACGTCCGATTGAAGTGTCATCTGCTCGACCACATCACAATTCACTCACCCTTTGATGCCGTCTAATTTAATGACATTCAGACCTCATTCTACCTGTTTGGACCCCCCCCCCCCCCCCACGCACGTTTATCAAGCGCGCGCAACACTTAATGAACGCATAATGAGCCTACCGCGCAGACCGCACGCCCGATTGACGTGTCGTCTATGTGTACACATTGTGAATAATAATTAGATTGTTTTCATGTGATTTCAGGTCAATATGATGTCATTCGCTATGATTTTGACCGTTAGACGCCCATTTTGGCCATTTATGACACCAAAACGGCGTTCCCGGTCACCGCGGGCACACGGCACGTCCGATTGATGTTCCTTCTATTCGACAACATCACAATTCACTCACCCTTTTATGTCGTCTAATTTCAGGCCATTCGGACATCGTTCGGCCCATTTGGACCCCCCCCCCCCCCCCCACGCGCGTTTATGAAGTGCACACAACACTTAAAAAACGCATAATCAGCCCTACCACGCAGACCACACCTCTTATTGATGTGACGTTTATGCATAAACATCAAGAATAATAATTAGATTGTTTTCCTATGATTTCAGGTCAATATGATGTCGTCCGCTATAAGTTTGACCGTTAGACACCCGTTTTGGCCGTTTATGACACCAGAACGGAGTTCCCGGTCACCGCGGGTACACAGAACATCCGATTGACGTACCGTCTACCCGACCACATCAAAGTTCACTCACCCTTTGATCTCTTCTGATTTCAGGCCATTCGGATGTCGTTCGGCCCGTTTGGACCCCCCACGCGCGTTTATCAAGCGCGCACAACACTTAAAGAATGCATAATGAGCCCTACCACGCAGACCGCACATCCGATGGGCACGCCGTCTACGTGTACATGTCACAAATAATAATTAGATTGTTTCCCTATAATTTCAGGTCAATCTGATGTCATCCTCTATGACTTTGACCGTTAGACGTCCATTTTGGCCGTTTATGACACCAGAACAGTGTTCCTGGTCACCGCGGGCACACGGCACGTCCGATTGATGTTTCGTCTACTCGAACACATCACAATTCAATAACCCTTTGATGTCGTCTGATTTGAGGCCATTCGGACCTCGTTCGGCCCATTTGGACCCCCCACGCGCGTTTATCAAGCGTGCGCAACAGTTAGAGAACGCATAATGAGCCCTACCGCGCAGACCGCACGTCCGATTGACGTGCCGTCTGCGCGTACATGTCACGAATAACAATTAGATTGTTGTCCTGTGGTTTCAGGTCAATCTAATGTAGTCTTCTATGAGTTTGACCGTTAGACGCTCGTTTTGGCTGTTTATGACACCAGAACGGCATTCCCGGTCACCGCGGGCACACGGCACGTCCGATTGATGTGTCATCTATTTTAACACAACACAATTCACTCACCCTTCGATGTCTTTTGATTTCAGGCTATTTGGACGTCGTTCGGCCCGTTTGGACCCCTCCCCCCACGCGCGTTTATGAAGCGCGCACAACACATAAAGAACACATAATGAGCCCTACCGCGCAGACCGCACGTCCGATTGACATGCCGTCTACGCGTACATGTCACGAATAATAATTAGATTGTTTTCCTATGATTTAAGGCCAATCTGATCTCATCCGCTACGAGTTTGACCGTTAGACGCCCGTTTTGGACATTTTTTGACACCAGAACGGCTTTCCCGGTCACCGCGGGCACACGACACGTCCAATTGTCGTGTCGTCTGCTCGACCACATCACAATTCACTCACCCTTTTATGTAGTCTGATTTCAGGCCATTCGAACGTCATTCGGCCCATTTGGACCCCCACGCGCGTTTATCAAGCACACGCAACACTTAAAGAACGCATAATGAGCCCTACCGCGCAGACCGCACGTCCGATTGACGTGTTGTCTGGTTTTACACGTTGAGAATAATAATTAGATTGTTGTCCTATGATTTCAGGTCAATCTGATGTCCTCCTCTATGCGTTTGACCGTTAGACGCCCGTTTTCTCCGTTTATGACACCAGAACGGCGTTCCCAGTCACCGCGGGCACACGACACGTCTGATTGACGTGTCGTCTGCTCGATCACATCACAATTAACTCACCCTTTTATATCGTCTGATTTCAGGCCATTCAGACGTCGTTCAGACCATTTGGACCCCCCCCACGCGCATTTATGAAGCGCGCACAACACTTAAAGAACGCATAATGAGCCATACCGCGCAGACCGCACGTCCGATTGACGTTCCGTCTACGCGTACACGTTGAGAATAATAATTAGATTCTTTTCCTGTGATTTCAGGTCCATCCTATGTCGTCTGCTATGAGTTTGACGGTTAGGCGCCCATTTTGGCCATTTATGACACCTGAACGGAGTTCCCGATCACCGCGGGCACACGACATGTCCGATTGACGTACCGTCTACTTGGGAAGGACTGTACGGAGTGCGGGGGGGCCTGTCCAAGGTGCGGGAAGGACTGTACGGAGTGCGGGGGGCCTGTCCGGGGTGCGGGAGGGCTGTCCGGGGTGCGGGGAGGGCTATCCGGAGTGCGGGGAAGGCTGTCCGGGGTGCAGGAGGGTTGTCTGGGGTGCGGGGAGGGATGTCTGAAGTGCGGGGGGGGGGGGGGGGGCTGTCAAGGGCGTGGGAAGGACTGTACGGAGTGCGGGGGGGGGGGGTGTCCGGGGTGCGGGGAGGGCTGTCCGGAGTGGGGGGAAGGCTGTCCGGGGTGCGGGAGGGCTGTACGGGGTGCGGGGAGGTCTGTTCGGAGTGCGGGGAGGGATGTCCGAGGTGCGGGGGGGGGGGGGGGTTGTCCGGGGTGCGGGGAGGGCTATCCGGAGTGCGGGGAGGGCTGTCCGAGGTGAGGGGGGGGGGGGCTGTCTAGGGTGCGGGGAGGGCTTTTCGGAGTGTGGGGAGGGCTGTCTGAGGTGCGGGGGGGGGGGGTTGTCCGGGGTGCGGGGCTGTCTGGGGTGGTGGGCATGTCCTGGGTGCGGGGAGGGCTGTCCAGAGTGCGGGGAGGGCTGTCCGGGGTAGGCCGGGGGACTACAAATAGTGAATTTAGCTCATTCATAAAAAACAATTTTAATGATTTATATTAGGAATCATGTATTTTTTTCAAAAATATTACAGAACATGCAATTATATACATTGAAAATTAAATGAACAAAAAATATCTAAATCAATAATCAGTTTCATGGTTACTTCTCAATTCGTGCACACAAACATTGCATTAGACCAAAACACACATGATACCCAGAAATCACAAAAAAAAACTCACTAGAAACCCAATATATATATCAATAACAACCCTACCATTAAAAGCAGAAACACGCCTCATGAATATGATGCTTCATGCGTGTTCATCGCTGACCTCCATCCGGTGGGCTAGGGGCCTACAACAAATAAACATTATGAATATTTTCATAACAAAAAAAATTTAAATTAAATAAATAAATACAGTATAAACCTGCGTCGTGTGATCCCCTACACCATCACCTGGACGCACATATTCCCGCAGTGCTCTAACCTCAACAGCCAATTGTGCATTTGCCTCCTCGGAAGCCTGTAGCCGTACCTTGAAATCTGACAGCTGCTGTGTCATCTGAGCAATAGCAGGACCGACAACCGCAGCGTGTGACACTACAGAACGAGGAATCCCTATTTCATAGGTCAAAATATATCCATGTCTGTCCCGACCAATGATGCGATGAATGATCTCATCCCTTCGCATGGGAAGCTGTCGTTGGTCCTCTAGCAGATGGTCTAATTCAACTTTAAATTGAGCCTATTAAATATTTAAATATATATACATATATTAATATAAAGATTTTATGTAAGTATTGTTAATGAGTACAAGCACTTACTAACAATGTTGCAGCCTTTGGATCATTGCGATCATGAGTCCTCATCCACACTGACATTTTATCAATTGGTACACCTTGATCCTGCAACTATATATGAATAGAATATAAACACAAAACCATATTAATTAAAAAAATTAAAACATAAATAATAAAGAACTCATGTCGGATCTGAGACACGTGACGAGTCCCGAGCCTGTGAGGTGGTCCCTGCAACACTTGATTCTTAGAATGGCATGTAGACACCTCCTACATTCAATTCATTCAAATATCAAACAAATCACACATTCTTGAAAATATATATACCAAAATAAATATACAAACCAAAACACCCTCAGTAGACCAATATGCAACTAAATCACGCCACAGAGCCGGGAGGACACCTCTCGAGACTTTTTCTAGAATGTCTGGGTCACCCACATTTGGTACCCAGTGGTCCCTCTTGACTTTGCCTTTATAGTCTTTCCACATCTTACGACATTTACTCATACACACTTGCCGAAACACATCGGGACATACTTTCAAATTTTGATATTAAAGAAAAAAATCACATATGTTATTTTTCTTTATACATAGAGAATAAAGTAAAATGGTCTTCTTACCTGAACCTCCCTCCAAAGACGATCTAATTTGTCCTGAGGGATATAAGACTAGTTACGCGTGGTCAATGGAAATCGATGTGGATCACGTATGATATGACCCAACTGACGAATAAATGCAGGGGAATTTTGTCCTACAGGATGAGATACCTCATCAAATGAAACTTCAAAAGTCGTGTTGGAATTCCATGATAATATGTCACAACCAGGGCCTCTCCCACGAGAGGAAGAAGCAGTCGAGTCTGATCCTTTTGAAAACAATTTTATATACAAAATGACAGATGCTATATATATATATATATATATATATATATGTTTATTAATTACATAAAAAATAGAGACAATGACATTCCAACATACCTCGACCCTGAGACATAGATGCCTCAGATAGATGATGTGGATCTTCTGCCTCTTCCCCTGACATGCCTGCAGTCATGGAAAACATTAGTAAGGGGACTATCCAAAGTGACCAAATGATAAATTGGATTGTTTTTTAAAAAAAAATTAAACATGTACAGTTGTTAATCAAACAAAAAGGGATTGAATAATTAGTTATGAATGAATTTTAAAAAATAAGAGAGTTCACAAAACAGATATAAAAATTCTGTACAAAACCAATCAATGAATAGCCAAATTTCAAATTGAATTAATAGAAATTCAAACAGCACATTAATCAAATAAAGAATACCTCAATGAGATAATACACCGACAATAACATCAATATAACATGATCTAAATCACCCTAAATATTTATAACTGAATAAACATCCAAAAGTGAAGATTAAAACTTACAAGGATTTATAAAATGTTTAGATAATTTATGATATCTTAGGCTGAATAGTGGGAAAACAATTATACCTTTCATTAAGCATGCAAATCGACCGTTTCTCCTTCAACAGCCGCTCTGAACCAATAAATATCGTCTTCACGTTGAACTACGGTATGTTGATCAAGCTGTTTGGAAACAAAAGGAACAGTCTCGGGTTCATCTTGTTCAAATACAAAAACTCCTCGCCGAGACATTTTGACAACAACTTGCCAACTTGGATTCGAAGGAAATGTAACGAAGAATACTTGTTCCTCTTGTGATGTCAAAATGAAAGGTTCATTATCAACTTGTTCATTTCTGTATAACATATAGCTAAAATTCACCAATGAAAACTGATATTGATCGACTTTACATCCACGCACAGGATCAACCCAATTACACTTTAACAATATGTACTTCAACCCGTGTGTGTTTACAACTTAAATGATGTCTATCAATTGACCATAGTAATAACAAGAATCGACAAATGGACAACCGATGCCACTGTTTTTTGTTGCTCATTTGTCATCAACATCTTTAATGCAAAATCGAAAACCATTAGCATCTATAGATTTATAACGACGAGCCGTTATAGATGGACCCTCAGCCAGTTGGATAAATTCTTCAATTAGCGTGGGGTCCCCTAACTCCCTCAGCTTATGAACCTACATAATTCATAGAATTCAATAATGATATATGATGAAAGAAATTAGTATAATACTTCACTCATAATAAAAATAAATTTATACGTACATAATCCTTGAACCGATCATGAAATGATGCATAATGAGACTGTTGAATTTGCAACTCAGTCGCATGATGCATCTCTTATTTTATCTCATTAATGTGTTTTCTGCAAATGATAATGCAATGTTTAAATGATCCACTTATGCAAACAAAACATGTAAAAGTTAAACAATAAAAGTGATAAGATACTTACTGCATTAATGGTTCAACTGATGGAGTATTGAACAAGATATATCAATGTGATTGTACCCACTCGATGTTGTCCATATCATATGTGGTTCCTTCTCCAACTGGACCATCCTAAATCTAAGAGGACTTATCTAATTTTGTTTCAACATCCGTAAGATATTCTTCACAAAACGTAGTACACTCATCCATCAAATAACCATTGGCTATTGATGCCTCCGAACGATCTCTGTTGCATACAAATCGTTTAAATGTACTCAAATATTTCTCAATAAAATACATCCACCTGAATTGCACTGAACTAGTATCCATTACTTCATCAGTTAGGTGCACTGTCAAATGGACCATAACATTGAAAAATAAGGGGGGAAATAGTTTCTCAAAGTGACAAAGAGTAAGTAATATTTGGTCCTGTAAACTTTTTAAATCACTCATTCATTGATTTCTTAAACAAAGCTGTCTAAAAAAATTACTCATCTCAATCAACAGCTGAACAACATTTGGGGATAAACAATCACAAATTGCGATTGGAATCAACTGCTGAAGTAGTATGTGATTGTCATGACTTTTCAACCCATTAAATGTCTTGCTCGTCAGATTCACACACTTTGAAATATTAGAAGAGTAACCATCAGGCACCTTGAGAATCTTCAAAATGGAAAGGAATGTCTCTTTCTCCTTTATAGTCATCGTATACTGTGCAGTAGGCATATATTCCTTGTTTCCCTCAGCTAACTATAAATGAAACTGTTTCCTTAAACCCATTTCTTCCAAATCACAGCTTGCATTAACATGGTCCTTTGATTTCCCACTGACACCTAAAATGGTCCACAATATGTTATCACAAACATTTTATCAATGTGCATGAAATCCAAATTATGCCTCAGCATGTTAGTTTTCCAATACGGAAGACTATAAAAAATACATTTCTTTTCCCAATTGTGACTGCGCTGCCTACCCGCAGCTCGAATATTACGTACCGGAGGAGCCACCAAATCCTGAATTTCATATACCGTGCGGATGTTTTCTTCCTCAATCTGTGATAACATTTCGACTCCTATCATGATCTTTGGTGCTGGGATGAACTCTCTAGAACTATCAAATGGCACTCTGTCCTTTCTGAACCTGTGCTGAGGGGGGAGAAAACGTATGTGACCCATGTATGCCCATTTTTTTGGAATGCTTAAGCCATACATATTTTTTAGTTTTGTTGCAACAAGGTCAAGCAAATTCCCCTTTCGTACTCCAGTCTGATAAATTTGCATAAGCTGGGAAGTCATTGATTCCCCACAATAAATAAGCCTGCAGTTTGAATATTTCATTCGTTTCACAGTCATAAGTCATCACACCGTCGCCCCAAAATTCATTCAACTCATCAATCAATGGCTGAAGGTAAACATCAATCTTATCCCTCGGACTTTTAGGTCCATCAATAAGAGTGGAAAGTAATATAAATTGTTTCTTCATACAAAGCCACAGAGGATGATTATATGGATCCAACACCACGGGTCATGTGTTATGAGTTGCACCAACCATATACTTCAATGGATTGAAACCATCTACTGCCAATCCCAATCGGACATTACGAACATCTTTGGAAAAGTCGGGATGTCTCTTATCAAAATCCTTCCATGCATGAGAGTCTGCTGGGTGGGTTAACATATCACTTTCATGAACTCTATTTGCATTCCATCTCATTAAATTAGAAACTTAAGATGACATAAAAAATCTTTTCAACCTTGGTTTAAGTGGAAAGTAACGCATTTGCTTTATGGCAATCAGTTTCCCCTATATCACAATCTGACTTTGATGAGTCTGATTTTCCCTGTTCTCTTTCCACCTGGAAGCACCACAAACCGTACAAATATCCAAATGGGAAGTTTCTTTTCTAAACAACATACAGTTGTTTGCACATGCATCTATGGTCTCATATGTAAAACCTAAGTTCTCTGTCAGCTTACGAGCATGGCTATACGACTCTGGAATCTTAGCGTCGACAGGAAGAACCTTTTTCAATAACACCAATAGCATGTCAAATGATGTGTCTAACCAATGATTTGAAGTCTTCAAATGCAACAACTCCACGATAAACGACATTTTATTGAAAGAAGTACATCCAAGATATAATTCTGTTTTTGCATCATCAATTGCTTCATAAAACCTCCTCAAATCCCGATCTACACCATAGTGAAGATTTTTCTCACCGGTCTCAAGATTCTGGATGTCAATGCCTTCAAGATCCAACCCATGTACCATTTCAGTAAACATTTCATGCATTGGATCATTCATCCTTGCGTCAACATCCATCTAAACTGTATCCGTATTTTCACAACGAACATATTCTTCTCCATGAAGAGTCCAACTCTTATAATTTCTTAGAAATCCATTAAAGAATAGGTTCTCCCTCACAGTATCTCATATGAATTGATATCTGTTAGCACATTTTCTACATAGAAAACTAATATAGTCACTTTCAAATCCTCTAGTGAAGTCAATAAACTGCATAATGCCATTGAAATACTCTCTAGACGTTCGATTTGGAAGATCAATCCAACTCTTATCCATAATAAGATCCCTATAACAAACATTTACACAAGACTTATTACATTTTCATTTTTCATATCAAATATATTTAAAATAAATACTAATTAATTGTTTGTGAAACATTTATAAAATAATAATGCATGTAAGTGAAATCCCATGTCATACCTGATTGCACTACAAACCTTGAAGGGAGGGGAGCCGAAGGCGGTGCTGTGAGAGGAGAGGCAGCGGTGGGGAGCCGGAGCCGGAGCTGGTAAGGCGTGGGAGGGGACAAAGAGGAAGGGGATGAGGGGTTGGCAGGGTGCGGGGGGGGGGGGTGTTCGGGGTGCTAGGTGGAGGGACGAGGGGGCGGAGGGCCGAGGGTGGAGGTCGGAGGCCGGAGGGGCTGGAGGCTGAAGGCCAGAGGGTGGTCGGAGGGCTGCCGGAGGGCTGTCGAAGGGCTGCTCGAGGGCTGTCGGGCTGCCGGAGTCAGGTGGCGGGAGGCCCGAGGGTAGAGGGAGGCTGCAGGGCGGAGGGTGGCCGCAGCTGGAGGGAAGAGGGTGGCCAGAGGGCGGTCATAGGAGGGCGGGGCCGGCAGAGGGTGGCCAAAGGGCGGAGGGCGGCCGGAGGGTGGAGGGCAGCCAGAGGGTGGACGGAGGGGGGTCAGTGGAGGGTAGGGCCGGAAAAGGGTGGGGCCTGCAGAGGGCGGCCAGCCGGAGGGCGGCCGGAGGGCGGGGCGGTGGAGGCCGGAGGGCGGGGCGGTGGAGGGCGGGGCGGCGGAGGGAAGGCCGGTAGAGGGCGGGCCGGCTGAGGGCGGGCCTGCGGAGTGCAGGCCGGCAGAGGGCGGGGCGGCGGAGGGCGGGTCGGCGGAGGGCGGGTCGCGGTGGGCGGGACGGTGGGGAGGGCGCGCGGCGGGGAGGGCGGGGCGGTGGGGAGGGCGCGCGGCATCGGGGACGGCGTGGGCGATGAGGAGGGTGCGGGCGACGGGAGGAGGGAATTCGGGGGGGGGGGGGCTTCATGAGAGGAGGGGGCGCGTAAGCCCCCTTTTTTTAAGGAAAGGTAGGGACCACCATTGGTGGTTTCTATTGGTAACCTATAGCGACCACCAATGGAGATCTCTATAGGTTAAGGGGCTCAAAAGCCCATATTTCTAGTAGTGACAGATGTCAAAGAGGTCCAAGAGGACCATACCTACAGGTGGTCAACTGCATGACTCAGGATCAGATGTGAGGGGAACACAGAGTAGAGTAGCACATGCCTATAGTAGGCAGTGTTTCTCATGCGGCAGGTAGGGTCACATGGCTCATAACTGTCTGACCCGCCATTCGGATGATTAACAGACAGTTGAGGGACCCCTCAGGCAGAGGGAGAGGTTTGATCGAGGCAGTCCATAGGTAGCAGGCGGACGTGGCAGAGGAGCTGGTCATGCAGCAGGTGGTGGGTGGCGATTCAAGGTGTTACTGCCACCACCACTACTAGGTCCGCCCCGACCGTAGGTAGCAAGTGGACAGGGGATATCTTATCTTCGGGTAGATGAGGCATATGGACACGATGCTCCGGAGATGATTCAAGGTACGATCTATATCTACTCCACCTTAGCTGTAGTTTTTATAGACACAGCTTTCAGTCACACTTTCATTGCCACTACCCTTGTTCAGAGCTCAGAGATTCCGATAGAGACATTGACTTGATCATTATGACTAGAGACTCCTACGAGAGCAGACTCGACGATTACGAACTAGTGCCGGTAGTGTGAGCTTACTCTAGGAAGCGAGAGCTTCTGCTGGGATCTCCTAGTAGTAGCATTGAGGCCTTATGATGTCATCTAGGGTAAGGATTGTTTATCTACAGTCCATATTCAGATTGACTGTATTAGGTGAAAGGTGTTGTGTGTTCGCACGAATGGGACCAGTTTTACCTTCACTGGGTAGTAGGGATCCTTTGCAGCACAGGACAAACTTACTCATAGGAGGGTGAAACTGATCACTCACCATTTTTCTTGCCTTACCCTCAAAGCAGTTGATGTGGGGAGTCTGACTTATCCTATAGTGGTGGACTAGTACGCGGATGTTTTCCCCAACGATGTTCCAAGATTACCTCCTCGTAGGGAGGTGTACTTTTACATTGACCTTCAATACGACATCGATATATACTCCAGAATATCAGATGGATCCCACTGAACTTCATGAGCTGCCGGTACAGCTAGAGGACTTGTAAGGGAAGGGATTCATCCGGCCTAGTGTTTCTTCCCGGAGCAGCCCTGATTCTATTCGCCAAGAAGGCGGATGGGAGCTTGAGGCATTGTTCCAACTACCATAGCCTAAACTAGGCGACCATGACAAACAAGTACCCACTCCCGATAATTGACGATCTCTTTGATCAGTTGAAGGGAGAACAGTGGTTCTCGAAGATAGACCTCATATCAAACTATCACTAGCTCAGAGTTTGAGATGAGGATGTGCAGAATACAGACTTCAAGTGTCATTACGGCCACTATGAGTTCTTAGTTATGACTTTTGTCATAACCCATTCTCTAGAAGTGTTCATGGGACTCATGAATAGGATCTTCCAGCCATACCTCGATCACTTTGTCGTAGTCTTCATCGGCAACATTCTGTTCTACTCGACTTCTAAGGAGGATTATTCATACTATTTGTAGGTAGTACTGGAGACACACTAAGAAAACCAGCTTTATAGTAAGCTCTCGAAGTGCCAATTTTGGATTTGAGAGTCTCAATTCTTAGGACACGTCATCTCAGAGGCTAGAGTTGCAGTGGATCCAGCAACGATTGAGGCAGTACTTTCTTGAAAGCCATCTAGGATTGTGACTGAGATATGGAGTTTCCTGGGTTTGGCTAGGTACTATCAAAGGTTCATTCCAGACTTCTCCATAGTTGTAGCACAACTATTAGCCTTGAAGAAAAATGGAAAACCCTTTGTGTGGTAAGATAGATGCCAGTTGAGCTTTCAGAAGCTGAGGCATAGGCTAACTAGTGCCCCCCATCTTGAGGCCTCCAGAGGAAGGAGTAGTGTACGTAGTCTACTGCGACGCATCAGGGACCGAACTAGATTTTGTCCTGATACAGAAGTGAGAAGTGATTGCTTATAGTTCTCGGTAGTTGAGATAGAATGAGAAGAACAGCACCACCCATGACCTAGATTTAGCAGCAGTGGACTCCACCTTGAAGATATGGCGACACTATCTGATGGGTGAGCATTTTTCCGTGTACTCTGATCACAAGAGTCTCAGGTATATCTTCTCTTATAAGGGCTAGAACATGTGACAGTGATGTTGGCTTGAGTTCCTCCAGTACTATGACTTCGAGATAGTTTATACTCCTATGAAAGGGAACATTTTTGTGGATGCACTCAGTGAGAGATTTGGTATACATCTTCTAGGAGAGGCGACAGAGCAGCTGGCTGCTTTACAAATATCCTTTTTGGATAGAGATTGAGCAGCATTCCTATATTCTCTTACAGTCACTTCACCTCTTCTTTAGCGAGTTAGGGAGGTAGAGCATGGGGAAGCTGATTGCGAGACACGATGTGCTCAGATATCAATAGGGAAGGCACCTGATGGATTTTTTGATGGTGAGGAGCACATCATCCTCTTCAGGGGAAGTACCATGGAACCCGTGGTACTTTAGGAGGAAGTGATGAGGGAGTTCCACACATCCCCTCTAGTGGTACATCTAGGTGTGGCGAAGATGTATTAGGATCTCAGAAGACAGCACTGGTGGCCAGGTATGAAGAAGGCGGTAGTGGAGTTTGTCTCTCGATGCCTCACTTGTCAGCAAGTGAAGGTGGAGCACCAGGTACCAGCAGGCTTGGTTCAGCCTTTATAGGTCCTAGAGTGGAAGTGGGATGGGATATACATGGACTTTATGATGGGTCTTCCACGTACATCCAGCGGTCATTACCCAATTTGGGTGATCGTCGACTGACTCACCAAGTCGACCAACTTCCTACCGATCAGAGAGCAAGGTTCAGTTGAGAGATTGGGATGCATTTATGTGCACGAGATTGTGCGAATACATGAAGTAACTTCCTCTATTGTCTCTGACCGTGATGCATGGTTTACTTCCCGACTATGGAAGGGGTTGTAGGAGGCTTTCAGGACACAGCTTCTCTTGAGCACCGCCTTCTATCCTTAGACAGATGGTTAGACTAAGCTGACCATTCAGACCCTCGAGGATATGCTACATGCATAGGTCTTTGACTTCGGTCGCATCTGGAAGGATCACTTCCCTTTGGTAGAGTATGCGTATAACAACAGCTATCACTTCACCATCATTATGGCACCTTTCGAGGTGTTGTACAAGCTACCTTGCAGATCACCCTTGTGCTGGGTTGACCCTTGGGAGTCAGCACTAGTAGGACCAAATATGGTATGAGCTACTACTGAGAAGGTGTAGATCATCTAGGAGCAGATGAAGATAGTACAGAGTAGGTAGAAGTCATATGTTGACATGAGATAGTGACCTCTAGAGTTCGAGGATGGAGACAACGTCTTTCTATGTGTCTCACATCGACAAGGTCTACGGATATTTGGACAAGGTAGCAAGTTATCTCTGAGATTCATTGGACCTTTATAGGTCCTCAACAGAGTAGGCAAGGTGGATTACCACTTAGCTATTCCACCTCAGTTGCACCGGGTGTAGGACATCTTCCGTGTATCTCAGCTGAGGAGATACGTGCGTGACCCTTCCCACATTATCGGCCATGGAGAGTTGGACGTCGACGATGGGGTGACTTTTATGTAGATTCTAGTGGAGATTGAGGATTGATAGGAGCAGGTCCTAAGTGGATGGTCGATACCTCTAGTGTTTGTTCACTAGCAGCACGAGATCCTCTAGGAGAGCACGTGTGAGTGGGAGGCTTAGATGCATGCTCAGTACCCATATTTGTTTCCATAGTTCGAGTTGCATCATACGGGGACGTAAATCCTTGAGGTGTGGATAACATAAAGACCTGATAATTCCGCAGACATCACCGACTGAGGCAGAGACTAGCAGGGCATCATTGTACCCAGAGGTGGACCACTCGGTGTGACGATACATGGAGGAGACAGATGAATGAGATTGCTGAGGAGGCCATCTATACCTACCCTTCAGGTAGGATCCTCATAGGATGACCCAGTAGCTGCTTTACTTTTCTTTAGTTGTACTGTTTTTCAGTTGTACCTATACTTTCTTGTTGGGATTGTATTTCTGGCCCCTTTTACTTTCCAGTACTTCTTTTTTTTTTCACTTTTACATAGTTTTTTGCTTCCAGTTGTGTACTTTGATGTGTTTGTTTACAATTATAAAGGAAATTCCTTCCCAGTTTAGGGATTTACGCCTTTGGTGCTAGTCGATAGCCCCTGGCCTATGGAAGGCAGGCTTGACGTAGTCACGATACAGGCCCCGGGGGATGGGTCGTGACAAAGAATGCACCCAAAATTCACATCAAAATACAATATTGTTAATAAAAAAATAATTAAAAAAGATGATTCAAAATATATTGGTATTTATTAATTGAATATTCACCTAATGTGTTAACACATTATATTTCAGAAAAAAATCTTCAATAAGAAAACACAATTTTTCAAATCAGTAATGAAGGTCCATTATACACAAAAATCAATAGAATTGGTAATATCAAATAATAATGTCATTATATATTGAAATAAAATTTAAAATATATTTTCTTATTATCATATTCATTATCATAATATAATTATTCATTCAAATATATTGTGTTATTCTTCTTCTTCAACTTCTTGATTTTATTATCAACCTTAATGTGTTGTTTATAATATATAGTGTGTATTACAATAAAATATAAAACATTACTATTTGATAATTGATAGAAATATTAATTCATTTGAATCTACGTGATTATACTTAACATTAAGATATTATTTTTTATAAATAAATTCATAATTTATTATACTAAATTTAATTTGTGTAAACTGATAAGTATTTTCTCCAAAATCATGTAAAATTTTTTTTACTTCTTTAAAAATTTAAGTTATAAAAAAGGATTGTAAATATTTTTTAACTATTATATAATGAATTGGTCAATATCATATGGCCTCTGAAAACCTTATTTAACCATTATTAAAAATTATGAATATTTCATCCATTCTTATCCATGATTTTTATATTGGTCTCATCATTATACAAATTTTAAAGAATAATAAATTTAAAAAAAGGCATTATCCCTATTTTTTATATCTTTATAGAACATCAATTCATCTCAAGAATATAAAATTAGATGTTATAAATTATATTAAACAAAAAATTACATTACATAAAAATAATATTTCAATACCACATGACTTTATCATTATAGAAATCTATGTAATAAAATAGATAATATATAATATATATTCTCATTTATCATCTACTTTTGATTTTATTATTATTTCTAAACTAGTTAAACCTCTTTAAAAGATAATATTAATTATATAAAATAATTCTTGGAATTCACAAACATTTTAATCTTCTTATTTATTTTTTTGAAATTATAGTTATCAATATCCTGATTAATGTTTCAAATAAAAAACTAACATTAATATTATATGTAATGATTTAACACCTAAAAACCATATTTAAAATATAAATAACTCATTGTACTTACCAAAAAATTCATAATAAATATATGGTACATAAGATTCAATTAAATAATCAAATATCATCCCCCAATAAAATTATGAATGTTAAATATCAAAATAAACCTCTAATGAAACAACCCAACCAGAAAATACAGAATTTGTACACTGGTTAACCACACCATCAATTTATTAACGGTTTCTTGAGAGTGTTGTAGCCACACATAAGATTTAACTTTTTTATTCATGTATAAAAGAGGAGTAATAATTCATGAAAACTTCTATGTGTACATCAGATAATAGTCTATAAATGATGAAAAATTATATACATCTCAATTTTTTTCATAACAACAAAACAGAAAAATAATTTAATTATTAAATAATCAGCATTTAATTTTTTTGTCCCACATAGATATAATTCACTATGAGTAGCAGTGAATCTAGCCAATTCATGTTAACATTACTCCTTATAGTGATCTATCACTATAGATAATACATATTTTTATAACTCCTACACTATGAATGATAGTAGAAAAAAGATATTAATAATTATCATATCTTAATCACACAATGCTATATCCAATGATCATGACCGGTTTATTCATGGTTGTAAAAAAATGAACTCAAAATATTTGTTCTATACATCATAGAGTATACATGTCACCCCAAGTGATTTACAAATTCTCACAACCTAGAATAATCATAAATCCCATTTCTAAGAATTACTCACATGAAAAACATGTGGGAATGTTCATCCTCAAGATATTTTAATATATTACTATATTAATGATGTAGAAATAATATATTTTTTTATTATATATATAATCTTCTACTCCTCCATTTTTATATTAACAATAATTTAATTAGTGAGTGCTTTAGTCTCATCTTCTTCTTTCTAAGATTAGTAACTCTCTATGAATTATGTTCTCTCATCTACTCTCTAAAATAAATTAATATATTAAATTTATCCCTAAAAAAGATAAATTTAATGGTTCATTATATTTTTTTTATTATCACCTTTCATCATTTATTTCATCCATCTAGTTATGGGGATGAAAAATAAATAATATAAGATCAAATACAACATCCATTACAAATAATGAAACATCTAAATTCCCATGATTTTTAGATCTATAAAATCCATTGATATAAAATAATTAATTTCTTATTAGTATGAAAAATGGGATAATACCTTTGATTATTTTATCCACTGAAAATTAAAAACTAATTTTGAAATGTTTTCGTATAGTTAAATATGTTATGAAATATAAAAAATGTATCTGGAAATAAAAATAGGTGTACTGAATTTAATTCTGTATAATGATATTTCAGTTTAAATAATATGAATTTCAACAATGGTATAATGATTTTAATGATGTTATAAAAATCCAAAACCCACTTTTTTTAGAACTCTTCATATATATATTATTTATTAAATTTCATCCTAAATCATAGTTTCATGTCCCTTCTCAAATGGAATCCCTTTTCATCACAACAGTGAATACGAGATGGACCCCCAAAGCTAACCTCCATTAGTCAAAAAGGTTGTAACAAGAACTGAGTGTATATAAAAAACAAATGGGATTACTTTCACTAATAAATTTCTATAGTATTTAAACATTCCTATAATTTAATCTATAAAATTAAATAAAACTAGTATCCAGAAATTCATGTAATATCATAGAGATACAAAGTCTCAAAATAAAATACCAAAATAAACTCTTAGGTATAATCTCCAACAACAAACCTAAGATCTGACCTTGCAATGTCCATCCCAGTTACAAAATCCTTCCGGCAACATGTTAAACATATTTTTATATACAGGAGTAAAAATACATGTATAAACTACAAGATTCTTATTATGATGTCTCTATTAAAAATCAGAATAATCAAATGATTATCTAATGAATAAATAATAGTGGAAAAATAATATACGAATTCAACATCCACTCGAACTCACTATGGCTAACTCACCAATTACCTCATCAATGATTCATAAAATTATATCAAATAATATATAAATAAGGTACCCCTCACCACATAACAAATTTTATTTCACTCTCACAACAAAATGACAAACATCATTTTTGGTCGTAGTGGATACTCAAGAGGGGGGTGAATTGAGTACCAATTTAAAATTTCTGCTAAAAACAATTTCTATTAAAATCCCCCAATTTCAAAAACAGATTAAACTGTAGTGAATTTATACATATTATAAAGGTTCACTTAGTTTCTCAAAGATTGATTAGTTCTCAGTTAACTTAATCTTTTGATTAATATAACTTTTGAAACTAACTTACTGTTTTACAATAAATATAAACACTTGCGAGTTTAACTATCAAAGTAGCCTTGAAAATAAATTATATTTCAAAGTAATAGCAGCGGAATATGAAATAGATATGTATTGTATGAATATAAACTTTAACTAAAAACACAGAGGAGTTAACCAAGAGGTTCAGTCTCAAGCCGAGACTTAGTCCTCTCAAAAGTTTTATATAAGGATGATCCACACCCTGGATCTGGGTTCAATAGTTTACAACTGTCCAGGTCCAAGACCTCTACTATAGTTATTCCTGGGAACAAACACAACAGAAACCAGCTGTTCAGGTCACACGACCTCTACCACTGTCCCAGTGGGAAAACAAATATGTAATAGTGTTGAGTGAGGATTTACAAATCCTCCAGTTAAAGCACAGGAGACAGTGTGTGTGTTAAATACAGCAGATAACACACACTGCTCAATATGTAAAAAGATAAATCACAGAGCAAATATTTAGAGTGTAGAAATGGCTCTAGTGATCTTCGTGAAGCTCTCGACTCCTTTTGTTGATTAGAATTCGTTCTGAGTCTTCTTCTGGTTTTTGTCTGGAAAATAGAGTATCACCTGTTTCCTTGACTTCCAGGTTCAGCTTGCTTATCGGCTCAGAGAATGAAGAGATTTGTGTATTTCTTCTTCATCATAAATTGCTCTACGTATGCTCTATGTTCTGGAGGCTGGTAGTAGTATTCTCGTGAGTGCAAGTTCTCCAGTTGTCTTTTTTTTTCACGTTTTGAGCTTGATCGCCAGCGTATATATGTTTTGTGCTCTTTTCTGCATCCTTCTTTTAAAGCACGAGCTTCGGAAAAAGATATGATTCCCTTTTTGCAAGTACGAGGTACGGTTTCCTGAAAACCAACAACACATATTAAATAAATGTCAGTGCATTAAAATATACCTAATGTGACCGTGGGTTAGATTAAATAATAATAAAGAAATTTAAAGCATGTCGGGGTTCTGTCTCTGAACGGTTTCTCATGATAACGGTAGACTTTTTCATGGTAGGTCTGAGTATTGGTAGGCATCTGTAACGGTAGACTTTTCTGTCGGTAGACTTGATGTATCGGTAGCGGTGGACTTGTAATAGTAGCGGTGGCTCTGCCTTTACCAGTAGCGGTAACTTTTTATCGGTAGACGTGGCTCTGCCTTGTAACGGTAAACTTCAGCATATCGGTAGCTGTCAACTTTGTTGTAATGATAACTGTCTACTTCGATGCAGTGGTAGACTTTGAGTATCGGTATACTTTGAGTAGCGGTAGACTCCGAGTAGCGGTAGACTTTGAGTAGCGGTAGACTTTGAGTACCGGTGAACTTCGTATCGGTAGCTCTTATTCGATATCAGTAGCTTTAAGTCATAACGGTAGCTACTATCTATAACGGTAGCTATAAGCTGTTTAAGCATTCTCTTGGCAGAATGAGTTAAGTCACAGTAAACATATATCCGATAATGAAAAATCAAGATATAAATAAGGAATGGTTGGGATTATCAAAACATAATAAAGAAACATAATTCCAGAGGGTTCAACAATCTCCCCCTTTTTGATAATCACAACTTATGCCAAGTAAAAATTATCAAATTATGATATCAACAGTATAGTATCAGAGAAATCAAAATCATATATATATATATATATATATATATATATATCAGAGGAAAAAAATGAACAACATTCACTTTTGGTTTGCCAAGAATTTCTCCCCCTTGGTTTTCCAAGAATTTCTCCCCCTTTGTGATTAACAAAAAGGAGGGTAGCAGAGAATAGAGAGGGACTAGATAAAAAAACAGAATAAAACAGACAGGGAAGAGAAGAATGAAGTAATGGAATTAGAAGAAAAAGATACATTTGGGGAGATCAGAAAAGTACAAAAATACAATGAATCCCATCAAAACAAAATATAAGCACTCAATCATCCTCGCGGACAGGTGGCTTTCCCTTGGGATCAGTAAAGGGTGCAGAGGTAGAGTCAGCAGGCTTGGAAATTCCAGAAAAAACTATTGGTGGATCAGCAACTGAGACAGCACCAAATCTGTAATCTGTCTCTTTCTGAGGGATCAAAGGTGTCAAGTTCCTGATGGCTTGAACTGGAGTCAGTTGAGGATTACTCCCAGAGGCAGATGATGGAAGGGAAGGTGGGACAATAGCCGGTCGAGCATCCACATGTAGGAAAGGCAGCAAGAGATTCCTGAAATCCATGATGATGCTTCCACCTCGCTCCATAGCAGAGACAAAATCATCTCTGTTCTCAATAAACTTATCTAAAGCAGGAGTAAGCTTCCGGAGCTTACTAACCTGTTCTCTGAAGGCTTGGGTAACTGGAGGTAACTTCATATTCTCAATCAAAAGATTTAAATGGTTTGTCATTTGGTGCTTGGTATAAACTTTTTCAAAATAATCATCCACCTTATTTTTGATTTCCTCTTGAGAAGCAGTAGCTGCCCGCAGGTGATCACAAACAAAACTACTAACTTCCCTAGTGGTAGCAAGAATCTGAGTATCTGATGCACCACTGGGACTGGCCTTAGCCAATTCTTCCTGAAGAATAGTGCAGATTTGGTCAAGGTTCAAACTTGTGTTGGATGAGGGAAGAGGTTTCATGGAGAAGGCCACTGTTTCCTTGAAAGAGTGAGTCAGACTACTAACCATCTTCTGTACAAGTTCATCCTGACAGTTCAGATATTCTTTAACTGACTTATTAAAAGCCTCAAAAACTTCCACAAACTGTTTGACCACTTCTTTGATATATCGAATGTCAGAGTGCACTTGGGTTTGAGAACTGTTTAAAGCAGTCAAGGAGGCAATTGATTGTCTAAGAGCAATTACAGCTCCTGTCCAACTCTCAATCTGAGTGTGGCACACCTTAAGTTTATCCATTATTTGTTCCACAGGACTAGATATACTACATCCAATGGATAACTCAAGGGATTTCTCGATGTTTTTTATCTCTTCAAACATACTTTTCTTCATATCTCCCACTGATTCTCTTATTACTTCTATCAATTAGTCTTTTAAAGACTGAAGGTCATCTTTTGTTGCCACATTGTCATTCATAGTGGGTAAGGTAACTGGTTCTCTTTGGGCTTGGTCTTCCTCATCAGAATCACCATAAGATAGTCCAAGAATCATATATCCGGGAGCTGATTTCCAACCTTCAATGTCATATGATACTGATACTGAGCCGAGATTCTCTCCTTCTCTTGGAACATTCTCCTGAGGTATCTCTTCCAACTCTTCTCCCTGAGGTAATTCTGCAATTTTCTCCACAATTTCAGCAGATTCAGTAGCCATTAGTTCTAAGTCATTAATGACTCTCTCATCAACAGGTGTTGCTGCTACATCTTCCTGCTCAGGCACTATCCTGACTGAACTGACTATTAGGGGACCCAAACTGATCTCTCTTTCAGCGTTTTCCTCATCATCTGCTTCATCATCAGCCTCCTGTTCTCTATGATCGGATTCGGTTGTCTCATCCTCCTCAGAGGTGACTTTGACAACATATTGGCATGATTCTTCTCCTTCTTCTGTAGTCTCTGAATCATTATCCTTCAAGACAATTTCTCTCTTTGGTAGTGCTTTTGGAGGGCAGCTCCTCCATAAGAAATAACTTGATACATAGGACTAGGGGGTAAGTCTATATCTCCTCCTTCATCAACTGAAGTCTCTTCCTCCTCAGCTTCCTCATCACTGTAAACTGGTTCTGGCTCATCTGGTCCAAGACCAGGATCTCTAACATCTTTTGGTCTGGATGGATGATTCTCAGGAGAGAATTTCTCATAAATTTTTCCATCATCATTTACCCATGATTTCTTCCAAGGATTCCAGCTGACTTTCATGTATTTACAAATAGTTCTTGTAATACAAAAGTTATCCTTAACCACTACCAGCTCATCCTGAGGTCCAGCTATCTCCTTCACTTTTAGCATCACAGAAATTAGTTTGGAGTAAAACAGGGCATTTGATTTTGACTTTGGTCTAGTCATCTCTTCTACTTGAACCATAATCAATCTACATAGATTGATTTTCACACTGTGCTTCAGGAAATGTAACAAATATATGTCTTGGAATCTTAAAGTGGAAAAGTCTCCTCTTCTTGGACTAACAACATGTTGAATAAATTTAAATAACAGCTTATCTTCTCCTTCCATCTCTGCAGCAATCACCTTTCTAGGGGTCCCATTCCCTGTGAGTTTCAGCAAAGCGTCTTCATATTGAAATACATCACTGATCAAAGGTACAGACTTGGAATAATAAGTAAAATCACCCTCATGTGGAACTCTTAGGTTCTCAGCCCATTCTCCTGAAGTAAACGATACTTCCTGACCATTCACATAAGAAACCATTCTGCTTTCTTCTTCAGACTTTTCAAAATGAACGAATTCATAGAACTGTTTCACCAATCCTGGATAGTAAGGTCCGTTGTTGTTCGCGAAGCATTCTAGCCAACCTTGTACTTTTAACACTCTAAGAACCAACAACTTGATTTCCATAACCCATTCTACACACACCTCTTTTTCAACAACTATCTCGCGCTTCGATAGATGTGGATTTACTGATCTTCTCTGAGCTAAACTTCCCTTTCCACTTCCACTGGCATCAGTACTAGCTATTTTTTGTCTCTTCGGTGCCGGCGCTTCACTTCCATCAGTCATCTGAGGTCTCTTGACTAGGGCCATTACGAATTTTAGGCTAGGGTTCTGAAGGTCGAGAGGTTTAGGTTTAGGAGAGTTCGAGCAGACAAGTTCGTGATGAGATTGAGTGAGTCTAGTTCGAGTTTTAATATCATTTAGGATTCATAAATCACATAAATCATAAAATAAAATAAAACGGTTCGATGTCTCGGCTTTTTAAAAAAAATTCAAATGTACTGGTAAAGTTCTCTAACGGTGAGGTCTCTCTAATGGTGAGGTTTCTCTAACGGTGAGGTTTCTCTAACGGTGAGGTTTTTCTAACGGTGAGGTTTCTCTAACGGTGAATTTTCTCTAACGGTGAGTTTTCTCTAATGGTGAGGTTTATCTAACGGTGAGGTTTCTCTAACGGTGAGGTTTCTATAACGGTGAGGTTTCTCTAACGGTGAGGTTTCTCTAACGGTGAGGTTTCTCTAACGGTGAGGTTTCTCTAAGCAATAGTTAATCATACCTAACTCATGTTTGATGTAATTTAATCTCTCAGAATTCAACGTCTTTATAAAAATATCAGCTAACTGATGTTCAGTGCCAATGAATTCAAGAGTGATATCACCCTTTTGATGGTGATCCCACAAAAAGTGATGTCTCACATCAATATGCTTTGTCCTAGCATGAGATACCGGATTTTTGGAAATGTTAATAGCACTTGTATTGTCACACTTTATAGAGACATGTTTGAATTGATATCCATAGTCTAGTAAAGTGTGTTTCATCCACAAGATTTGTGCACAACAACTACCAGCATCTATATACTCAGCTTCGGCAGTAGATAATGCAACAGAATTCTGCTTCTTACTACACCAAGATACTAGCGATTTGCCTAAGATGTGACATGTTCCAGAGGTGCTTTTTCTGTCTAGCTTACAGCCAGCAAAATCAGAATCAGAATAACTCAATAAATCAAATTATTGTCCTTTTGGATAAAATAGTCCTAAATTGGGTGTATGTTTTAGATATTTGAAAATTCTTTTAACAGCAGTCAAATGAGACTCCTTTGGGTTTGCTTGAAATCGAGCACACATGCATACACTGAACATGATGTCGGGTCTACTAGCAGTAAGGTACAGTAGACTTCCTGTCATACCTCTGTAGTTGGTTTGATTTACTGGTTCTCCAGTTTCATCACTGTCCAACTTACAAGTGGTACTCATAGGTGTATCACTGCCTTTACTACTATCCAATGAAAAACATTTTAGAAGATCTTTAATATATTTACTTTGATTCAAAATAATACCATTTTTGTATTGAAAGATCTGAAATCCATGGAAAAATTTGAGTTCTCCCATTAAGCTCATTTCAAACTCATTTTGCATTATTTTTGAAAAATCAATACATAACGGATTTTTAGAAGATCCAAAAATAATATCATCTACATAGATCTGTACTATTAAAACATTTTTAGAAATCCATTTAATGAAAAGAGTAGGATCAGCTATTCCTTTAGTAAATCCTTTTGAAATAAGAAAAGAGTTGAGCCTATCATACCAAGCTCTTGGAGCTTGCTTTAAACCATATAAAGCTTTAGATAGTTTGAAAACATGATTGAAAAAATGGGGATTTGTAAAACCAGGAGGTTGTTCAACAAATACATCCTCATTTATATATCCATTCATAAAAGCGCTTTTAACATCCTTTTGATAGAGTGTGAAATTCAGATGAGCAGCATAAGCAAGTAATATCCTAATGGCCTCTAATCTAGCCACGGGTGCAAAAGTTTCCTCATAGTCTATTCCTTCCTCTTGACTATAGCCTTGTGCAACTAGCCTAGCCTTGTTTCTAATGATAATTCCAGATTCATCAACTTTGTTCCCAAACACCCATTTAGTGCCTATGGTTGGAGTGTCCTTAGGTCTTTCCACTAATTCCCAAACTTTGTTTCTTTCAAACTGATTTAGTTCTTCTTGC
This sequence comes from Viscum album, assembly GCA_963277665.1. Taxonomy (NCBI): domain Eukaryota; kingdom Viridiplantae; phylum Streptophyta; class Magnoliopsida; order Santalales; family Viscaceae; genus Viscum; species Viscum album. The sequence goes on from OY728156.1 coordinate 1,283,421,153, forward strand.
ATAGCCATTACCCAGAATTCATCATTGATAACGTCATTGATATCTTTGGGTTCAAGTTGTGAGAGAAAAGCTTGATATTCAACCTGATTTCTTAGAGAAGCTCTAGTTTGTGTTCTTCTATTTAAATCACCTACAACAGCATCAAGAGGATGATTCTTGAGAGTTCTAACACCTCTATAAGGAGTTGAACTGGCTTCTTCAGAGTTGTCTACAGGTCTGGAATTGGTATGAGCAGATTCTGGAAAATTTCCAGAACTGGATTCTTTTACAGGGGATTCAGTATTCTTATCATTTAGGTCCAGATTTGACAAATCTTCCTCAAGATCTTTAAGGTTGGTTTTAGGCTCATGTGGATCAGTCTCATCGAATTTGACATGAACTGATTCTTCCACACATTTGGTTCTTTTATTGAAAACTCTATAGGCTTTACTAGAGATAGAGTAACCTAGGAAAATTCCTTCATCACTCTTGGATGCAAATTTGTCAAGATTGTCTTTAGTGTTAAGGATAAAGACTTTTCAACCAAAAACTTTGAAGTAATTAACCTTAGGCTTCCTATTATTCCAAAGTTCATAAGGGGTACGTTTTAGAATAGGTCTAATTAAAACTCTATTAATGACATAGCAAGCTGTATTTACAGCTTCAGCCCAAAAATAAATAGGTAAGTCATACTCATTAAGCATAGTCCTTGCAATTTCTTGAAGGGTTATATTTCTTCTTTCCACTACACCATTCTATTGGGGTGTTCTAGGAGCAGAAAAGTTGTGATTATAGACATTGTGTGATCAGTAGGATTCAAATTCATGATTATCAATCTCACGCCCATGATCACTCCTCAGGGTCTTAATTTTTAGTCCACTAAGATTTTCTACAGTCTTGGAATATTTAACAAAGTAGGAACATGCTTCACTTTTGTGAGCTAGAAAGTATACCCAAGTGTATCTAGAAAAATCATCTACAAGAACATAAACATAGTGCTTCCCATTTAAACTTGAAACTCTTGAAGGTCTAAAAAAATCCATGTGAACCAATTCAAGTGGTTGAGAAGTTGAAACTCCATTCATTGGTTTAAAAGAAACTTTGTGTTGTTTTCCCTTTTGACAGGGATTGCACACTTTATCATTTGGTAATTCTAATTTGGGTAGGTCTCTAACTAAGAATTTCTTAGAAAGTTTCCTATGTGAGTGAACATTACAGTGTCCTAGTCTCCTATTCCACAACCAGGACTCTTTATAGAAAGTATTTAAGCAGGAAACATTTTGTTTGACCAAGGAATTTAGATCAACAACATATACATTCTCATTTCTAGATGCAGTGAAAACTAAGTCATGTTTTGAATTAAAAACATTGCTTGAATTATTTTCAAATTTAACATTAAAACCATCATCACACAACTGAGATATACTAAGTAAGTTATAATTTAATCCGTCAACAAAAAGTACTTTAGAAATCAAAATAGTATCAGGGTTACCGATCTGGACTAAGCCGATGATTTTTCCTTTTGCATTGTCACCAAAGGTGACATGCCCACCATCAACCTTAATCAGACTCTTGAAGCAAGAATAGTCTTTTGTCATATTTCTTGAACATCCGCTGTCCAAATACCATAGAGTGTTACAGATTCTCTTTAAACAATTTCCCTGCAAAACAGATTAGACATAGGATAATTTTGGTACCCAGATCTTTTTGGGTCTAGAAAGGATAGCTAATAAAACTTTGGGAACCCATATTTTCTTTATAGTTTTTCTAAGACCAGAAAGCATATTTTGAGACAAAAATACTTTGTTGGGTCCTTTAGAAAACTATTTTGTATAAGATGGTCCTGAACTAGAACTAGCAGAAAACTGTCCAGATTTTGGGACAAATTTGGTTTTGCTTACTTGTCTCTGTCCAGGCTGATATCCTAGACCGGTTGTATATTTGGGAGAAATATGTTTTCCTAGAAGTTGTGTCAAGGTATCCCTACCAGCAGTGAACTTTTCAATATCTTTTCTTAATTGTTCATTTGATAATTTATGTTGAGTGTTCTCTTTCAATAGTTGAGCATACTTCTCTTTTTCCACACTTAAACCAGTTTCAAATTTACTAGTCAAAGCATGTTGTTTCTTCAAAGATTTATATTTATTCTTTAGTTCATTGCAAGTATCTTCCAGAATATTGCAATATTAAAACAGTTCAGCTTTAGACATATTTTCCTCATCGTATGAATCATGGTCATTTCCAGAGTAATAATTGTTTAAAGCTGGTGAAATAGGTACCTCAGATGTGTTAGTCATGAAACACATATTAGCACGATTTCTTTCAGATTCACTAGCTTCTGATTCACTTGTGTTGTCCTCCGAAGCACTCTAGGTTGCTTTCATAGCTTTCTTGTACCTCTTGTCCTTATAGTCATATTTTTTCTTGAATTTTAACTTAGGACAGTCAGCTTTGATGTGTCCTTTCCTCTTGCATTCATAGCAGACTATATCATCTTCTTTATCTGACTTCTTCCAATCCTTCTTCCACTTGCCTTGTTGATCATACTTACCTTTGTAGCTAGGTTTTCTGAAAAACTTTTTCTTCCTATAGAACTTCTTGAATCTCCTGGCTATTTGAGCCATTTCTTCATCACTGTCAGAATCTGAATCTTCACTAGACGAGCTTTCAGTAGGCACATGTACTTTCTCCTTGTCTTTACTCTTTGATGCAGTAGTCTCAAATGCCACGGATTTCTTCTTGGGTTGATCATCTTCTACTTTGTTCACCTTCAATTCTTCTTCATACATCATTAGTTTACCAATTAACTCCTTGACAGGCAGTGTTCCAATGTCACAGGATTCTCTGATTGAGACAGACGTGCCTCTCCATCTATCTGGAAAACATCTCAGTATTCTCATGATTTGTTCCTTTGCTGGAACACCCTTTCCAAGTGATCTCATTGTGTTGACTATCTCATTAAACCTGAGATACATGTCAGAAATGGGTTTATCAGCTTTCATTTTAATGTTATTATATTTAATAGTATAAGTATTTAACCGCATTTCCTTAACATTAGTTGTTCCTTCATGAGAAACAGCCAAGGTATCCCAAATATCAAAAGCAGTTTTGCAGGCAGAAATTCTATTGAATTCCTCATCTCCTAAAGCACAGTAGAGGGCATTTATGGCTTTATAATTATTATTGTAAGCAGCCTTAGTAGGTTCATCCCAAGTTATTCTTTCAGTTTCTGGAATTTTGTATTGAGATTCTATAGCAGTCCAGATATCAAAACCCATACTTTCTAAATGGATTTTTACTTTATGTTTCCACTGAGCATAGTTATTTCCATTGAAGAAAGGTGGCCGGTTAGTAGCAGCACCCTCAAGTCTATTATCCATTATAAACAAAATTCAAAGTGATAAAAATTTATGAATAACAGAAATTTTAAGAACTTTAAAATACAACTAAAATCACAGTTAATAAACAGAGTAATATAGAAAATATTTTCTTCTTTCCTCTGATACCAAATTTTGGTCGGAGTGGATACTCAAGAGGGGGGTGAATTGAGTACCAATTTAAAAATTCTGCTAAAACAATTTCTATTAAAATCCCCCAATTTCAAAAACAGATTAAACTGTAGTGAATTTATACAGATTATAAAGGTTCACTTAGTTTCTCAAAGATTGATTAGTTCTCAGTTAACTTAATCTTATGATTAATTTAACTTTTGAAACTAACTTACTGTTTTACAATAAATATAAACACTTGCGAGTTTAACTATCAAAGTAGCCTTGAAAATAAATTATATTTCAAAGTAATTGCAGCGGAATATGAAATAGATATGTATTGTATGGATATAAACTTTAACTAAAAACACAGAAGATTTAACCAAGAGGTCCAGTCTCAAGCCGAGACTTAGTCCTCTCAAAAGTTTTATATAAGGATGATCCACACCCTGGATCGGGGTTCAACAGTTTACAACTGTCCAGATCCAAGACCTCTACCACAGTTATTCGTGGGAACAAACACAACAGCAACTAGCTGTTCAGGTCACACGACCTCTACCACTTTTCCAGTGGGAAAACAAATATGTAAGAGTTTTGAGTGAGGATTTACAAATCCTCCAGTTAAAGCACAGGAGACAGTGTGTGTGTTAAATACAGCAGATAACACACACTGCTCAATATGTAAAAAGATAAATCACAGAGAAAATATTTAGAGTGTATAAATGGCTCTAGTGATCTTCGTGAAGCTATCGACTCCTTTTGTTGATTAGAATTCGTTCTGAGTCTTCTTCTGGTTTTTGTCTGGAAAACAGAGTATCATCTGTTTCCTTGACTTCCAGGTTCAGCTTGCTTATCGGCTCAGAGAATGATGAGATTTGTGTAGTTCTTCTTTAGCATAAATTGCTCGACATATGCTCTATGTTCTGGAGGCTGGTAGTATTAGTCTCATGAGTGAATGTTCTCTAGTTGTCCTTTTTTTGCATGTTTTGAGCTTGATCGCCAGCGTATATATGTTTTGTGCTCTTTTCTGCATCCTTCTTTTAAAGCACGAGCTTCGGCAAAAGATATGATTCCCTTTTTGCAAGTACGAGGTACGGTTTCCTGAAAACCAGCAACACATATTAAATAAATGTCAGTGCATTAAAATATACCTAATGTGACCATTAGTTAGATTAAATAATAATAAAGAAATTTAAAGCATTTCGGGGTTCTGTCTCTGAACGGTTGCTCATGATAACTGCAGACTTTGTCATGGTAGGTCTGAGTATCGGTAGGCATCTGTAACGGTAGACTTGTCTGTTGGTAGACTTGATGTATCGGTAGCGGTGGACTTGATGTATCGGTAGCGGTGGACTTGATGTATCGGTAGCGGTGGACTTGTAACAGTAGCGGTGGCTCTGCCTTTACCAGTAGCGGTAACTTTTTATCGGTAGACGTGGCTCTGCCTTGTAACAGTAAACTTCATCATATCGGTAGCTGTCAGCTTTTCTGTAACGATAACTGTCTACTTTGATGCAGCGGTAGACTTTGAGTATCGGTAGACTTTGAGTAGCGGTAGACTCCGAGTAGCGGTAGACTTTGAGTAACGGTAGACTTTGAGTACCGGTGAACTTCGTATCGGTAGATCTTATTAGATATCGGTAGCTTTAAGTCATAATGGTAGCTACTATCTGTAATGGTATCTATAAGCTGTTTAACCATTCTCTTGGCAGAATGAGTTAAGTCACAGTAAACATATATCCGATAATGTAAAATCAAGATATAAATAAGGAATGGTTGGGATTATCAAAACATAATAAAGCAACTTAATTCCAGAGGGTTCAACAATCATGGTGCTTTAATTCTTTATATATCATCATAATCATGTCTACAAAACAAATATACCAAGTCATATTAGATAAAGTTCAAAAAACAACCCTACCAACACAACTTTAATATGTTCCAATGGTCTCTTTGAAAGTAGTACATAGCCAGAAAAAATATATCATTACCTAAATTATAAATCAGTTTCTATTTGATTAAGGTTTTATGAACATGAAGGGAATCAACCACTTTCCCCCCTCAAATCATGCTTGACCCCTACTATATAAAAAATCATCCAGTCATCAGAATAAAATCATGTTCAAGTACATCTCGTGAAATCATATCCTTTCCAAATCTGAAATAGATAGTGGAGAATCTGGAGTAGTCATCCATTTGTTACCTCAAAAACTTGTTATCTTTAGGAAGTCACTCGGAAACCAATCCATTTGGGTACTTGAATTATTATCCTAATTGAAAGTGGTGAACACAAAAAAAATTACAATATAAGAAAAGAAATATTCCAAAACTAAAGGGTTTATAACTAAAATTATACATTATGCACACCACAACTATCTCATGGTCTCTAAAAACACTAACCACCCCAAATTAATAAACAATCAAACCAACCCAACATAACATGCACAACACTCTCCCAAGTCATTCACAATTTCCAATTTATTCATTTCATTTGACCATTTATATATTTACTATTTAACATCAAAATTACTTTTCTTATCAACTATGTTATTTTTTTAATTCGAAACCATTTGTTTCTATTACCAAAATGTAATTATAGATATTTACCATCCATTTTATAAATTACCAATTTTATTTAGTGACAATTATTATTAAATTACATCTCAAAACATTTACCATATTATAAATATTGGTTATTTCCAATATATATTAAATAGTATCAGGAACCAAAACACACCTACAAACTAGAATCCACTTTTTTGTTCTTTTAAGTAAAAATTATATAAGAAAATTACCACAACGCATCCCCCAATTAGCCCTAACATCAACCATTAACATACTTACTAAAAATATTAAACCCCATTGGGAAACACATGATGATACCGATAACAAACAAAATTCATCTATCATGATGAAAAATTAGAAATATCACACAAAAATTAATACAAAATAAAAACTAACACCATTAGAAAATCACTCCATAATCACATTTTTTATATATATCATTACAAGACAACATAGACACACATCACCACCAAATTCAAAATTTTATAGTTGATCCATTACAATCATTAGGTGGGTTTTCCTTTTATGGAAGTTGATTTTATAAATTCAATTAAAAACTATAATAAATCACATTGTAATGAAAAAACTTACAATAGAAGCATCAAACACATGAACAAACATAAATCACATAATCTATATGAAATAAAAGTTTTACCTAAATTTTACGTAGTATATTTAATTATAATTTTTAACACGTCTTACCATTTTTACAAAAAATGGGAATCATACATCCACAATTCACATAATTAATGGAGATAGAGATCTCAAATACATTATATTGATATGATAATTTGAGGAGGAAAATGATATAAATGGACGAATAAATTATCAACCACTTCTAATCATGAATGATAGCACAACAGAACATAAGAAAAAGTTCAAACATCAGATCCGTGTAAGAAACATATGGAAACTAAATAATGCACTCCAAGTCAAATAACAAGAATGAAAGAGGACAAGGATGAAGTGGTAAATTGACATTGAAGTACCTTGAATAAATATATTTGTATCCCAACTAACTAAGAATTTTAAAACCTGAATATAAATTATTGAGTATAACTACGATTGTTTAGGGATACCTTGGGTTTTATGGGAGGAAATAGAAGTTGAATAAAGAATACATAAAAACTAATTTATAAAATAATATATAATAATCTCCCAGTAATACATGGAGGAATTTAGAATTTTTGTAATAGACGTGGTAAAAATAAGAAATGTGAAATTATCTATTTTAAAGTACAAATCACCCATATCGTTAGCATATTCAATAACTAATCTTGACATGTTTGAAAAATACCATTTCAAACACCAGTGTTGCAGACACCATTTAACATCCAAGAAAACTAAATTTTATGCTCACTATAGTGTAGAGGAAAATTTTCCATCATTTTTAGGAAACCATAAATAATATTATAGAATAGAGACACCATGATATCCATTTCCATCACACTTGTGAGACATATCCAAGCCTCAACTCATATCCACTATGACCATCAATACATAAATTTTTTCCTTCCCTATTTCCCATAGGTAAATTACCAAAAATCCAAGATGAAGGTGTACACCACCATAATATGTGAAACATAAAATTTTTTCACATGAATATACCATTAAGACCATCCTAAAAATAATTCTTTATAAAATGGGGCCCACCATGATTTTTTTGACATCAGTGACAATTTCACCCATAAAAAATAGTTTTTTGACCACAACATCACAAATTTTCAAATGCACTAACCTCAATACACCCAAAATAGAAAAATATCCACCTCATTAGAATAAAACATGCATATTTTGTACTTTATAAAGGAGATAATCAAATCTATACATCCAATAAAACTCTTCCTATATTAGAGAAAAATTTGAAACACGCAATGTAATGGGAAAAAATATATTTCATGCATTATTTTAAATTCCAATCAAATGATTATCTTTATTTAAGAACAAACTCAAACCATGAATAATGAAAAAATTTCCACCAAGAATCTTCGCCAGGATATACCACACATGTAGAAACAATTCCATCAATAAAACACTACAAAAAAATTAATCTCATAAATAATATCTTTTTCATGTGTTACTTCATTGATGGTTATTAAGTTTCAAACTATATGGGTTAAGTATGATTCATTTGTGACTCATGTTTCCAATAGAATTCATTAAATACTATCATGAAACCGGATGGGATTCCATCGAACCCAACTCCCGACTCAGCCCATGGTAAGAACATAAAGCAATTATCGATTCCCACAGGTAGAAAATTAGTTCCTGGACATCAATAAACACATTTGTGAATGATTTATTCCTATTATAATAAACCACAAATAGTCACCAAAAAATAGATCACATCACAAAAGGGCCATAACCTACACCATAATCATCAAGAGTTAAATAGTTTAAATTTTGAAACCAAAAAAAATACCAAAACATGGAACAAACCAATTATACAGATAACCCTACATGTAAAAAGAGGGTCAACCCCTCTCATTCAACCTCCATCAACACATTCCTAATAAGAAATTTCTAGCACATGGAACCACTATCACCATCATAGGGAACATTACCTTTACCTAGGTCAAACATAATAAGCTCTACATAATCCCAATGGAGTATGTAGGGAGTGATCCAAATTATCAGTATGATTTGACCAAAATAAATTCTACTTAATAAATTGATCTAAAAAATCATATTGACAATTTTTATGAAATGTAATGATATAATTAAAAATAAAACATGGTTTTAAATTAATGATGAAATTAAAGATGATAATAAGATTAATGTAAGAATATAATGAGTACCAAAGGAAATACCTTAGGTATTAAGGTTAGTGGGTTCCTAGGATCATCCTACATTTTGTAATAAAACTAGGTCCCATATGTTATATCCTTACTCTAGCCACCAATCCTCATCACATGTATGTTTAGTTAGTATTGTTATGTAATCTGTTTAGTGAGACTAGACCTTATCCCTATCGAATCACATAATGTAATAGACCTAGTATACCCACCTAGATACAAAGTATTATACTTTTCTCATTTCTATACCCTATGTTACATGGACCACTTTTTATACTAATAGACTTCCAATAATTGAAACACATACAATAATATTCCAATTTCAAGTGGAAAAATATTATTAAATCCTTACACACATCAAATCCATTAGAGAAATTGATTAACACCACCAAAAAATTATAGAACCCATTTATAAAAAAAATAATTAAATATAAAATCATAAAATAATGCTAAATCATGTAACCACCATCCTATCTCTTGGAAACTCCTAGAAACTTGTTGAAACCCATAACTAGACTAAGGATAGACCCTTTAAACATAAATACACAAAAAAAATCATTATATAGTCCATAGAAATATTTTTATACCCACATAATGCCATAATATCTATAATAGAATATATTAACTAAGAAATATGGGAGAGAAGACCCCCAAGAAGGAAATAAGTGGAAAATATAGGCTTACTAGAATATTTCATGAAGGATCCACACCAAAATTACCCTAAGAATAAAGCCTAAAGGGGAAAGGAAAAAATTGAGGTGTGAAGAGGGTTGGGAAGTTTAAATGTTGGAGGAAATGGGTAATTTTGGAATTGAAATCAGGGAGGGTTATTTTAGGAATTTCAAAAAAATTAATTATTATGAAGGCTGTAGGGTTTTCCAAATCCTACACCAATAATGTTGCTCCTTTGTCCAAATGGAAAGTTGGACATGTAGTTTTTCTTAGAGGGAGTGAATTATCATGTTCCATGCTATGTGTCTCAGATGAATCAACTTTACTAGGCGTATGGTTATCCCTATACAGCCACATGCATACATTCTAAGACCTGCGACCTAGAGAGTTCCTCTTTCCAGGGCACACAATTTCTACCAAGATAGTGCATAGTTTATACTAACCATAAACCAACTGTGTGCCACCTCCTATATAGTATAAGACACCATTTTTATCAAAAAACCACTTGTGAAATCTAATAACTAAAAATAATACCAAAAATAAAATAGAATATAACATCAAAATAAAACCACGGATTTGAATTCTACACACCCTAAAAACTGTCCACCATATGAAAGTCACCCATAAGTCCCATGAGAGAATAAATATAGAAACTTATCATAAAACCAATAATTTTAATCCCTTGAATCATGATCATCATTCCCATACTACCGAAGGACTCGAACCTTAGATATTGTTTCCCCAAATAACTTTTTCTTAGAAATACATAATTTGTACTACTCTCTCAAATAAGGATAAACCTTTTTCTAGCTCCAATTCTTCCAAATTCAGCACATCATATGGGTCTAGATTCTACTTCATAAATTGAAAAACATGAGATGCATCACAGATATGTCAACTATGATGGTAAAGAATACAGGTATGCCATATTACTGATTCTCTCGATAATGTCAAATTGTCAGACATTCTGCGGTGTTAGCTTCCCTTTATTAACAGTATGAGAGTTACTCAAATGAGTGAACCCTTAAAAAATAATTCATAACCCCCTCAGAGAATTATAAGTCTTTTCATCACTGATCAAAATCAGTCATATGTCATATATGTACTATCAATAACCTTTTCTTGGTTAACTAAACTTTATCACATGTCTCTTACATACGGCTAGGTCCCAATAAAGAGGCCTCATCCACCTCCTTTAAGAAAAAAGTTAATAGACATGGATTACCATTGAGAAAATCACTTGGATCCATCCTTATCAAGGTTTGGTAACAATATATATACAAAAAATCTACCAATTCCAAATATTTATCCCATGAGACACTAAAATACCACACACATACTTGAAGAATATATTTCTGAACCTAGTTTCTCTACTATGTCTGACCATCCGTTTCATGATACCATACTCATTTTGACTTCAGTTCCCATATTCATCATATTGACTCCCCAAAACAATGATGTAATATAGGGGTCCCTAACTAAAAGTCTAGATTATGGAACAATATGCAGCCTCGTGATTTCATGAACATACAACTGGCATAATAAATCCAACATGGCTAAATCCTTGATTGGTATAAAATGGTCTCGTTTGGTCAAATGGAAAATAGTAACAAAAATCATATTCCTTTCATGTGGTGTATGAGGAAACCCAGTGATTAAATCCATGTAGAGCTCGTCCCACATCCTTGTAGGAATGGGTAATGGCTGAAGAAAACATGATAACCTTTAGTGATCATCTTGGATCTTCTCGTCAATATAAAAATTCAATTATAGCATACCTTATACCTAGACACATATACTAAAAATTTCCATCATAAAACAATTGTAGGTACCAAGAGGAATGTACCACTATGAGTGGTGGTTGTCCAACATCACTACATTCAACAAAGATAATGAAACCATGATATGACCCCTAAAATAATGAACTCCCTTATTTGTCAAAGGCCTTTCACTAGTCACCTCCCCACCATTATATTGTTTCATGTAACATTAGAAAAACTCAACACTAGGTTGTTCCTCCCAAATCAAATATAGAAGATAGGCCATTGGTTGAACAATAAACAAGAACATTTCATCACAATTTTCCATGGTTCATAGATGCATCTATGTGAAAATCACAATTTTCATACATCCATCACTAGAATCTATTATTTCATTCACTAGTATATTTCTTATAAGGGAATATGGTTCCACATTAAATTTTCTCAAGGTATACACAATAAAAAAATCTTACCTCAGTTGACACATGACCCATAAGAACTACAACTTATTTATATCATTCTGATTCAAAATATGTGTTAAATAGTTATGGTCTGAATAATCTAAAAAATTCTTCACAAATAAATAATTATTTCATGTCTTTAAGGCATGCATCACTACAACCAGTTATAGGTCATGGGTTAGGTAATTTTTTTCATGTGGTCATAGTTTAAGGGAACCATATGACACAGTATGGTCATCCTACATCAACACACAACTGAGACTCATACCTGATTTGTTGTAGTACACATCATATACCTTCATAGATGCTGTAGAAATCAAAATAGGGACTGTGGTCAAATTTTGATTAAAATCCAAAACAAATGATTAACATTCTAAGCTCAATTCAAACCAATCCCCATTTTTTTAAATGTGGAAATTGGTGGTGAATGTTGAGACAAATCTCATTAAAATCACATGTTATAAACCTCTAGTCCTAAAAGACTCATTATCTCACAAATAATCCCCAGATACTCCCTTGAAATATCTTTCTAGATCCTCTTAGGTCCACTAAAACTACAAATTCTGAAACCATGTGTCCTAGAAAATTTATCTCCCTTGTTTAGAAGGTACACATGGGGAGAATATCATGGTGGATTTTATCTCAAAGTGTTCCTATAAAAATATTCAAGTGATTCCCATGAACATTTTTTGTCATGTAAAAAAATAGAATGGATTCAACACATAGTGTGTAATAATAATTGAGGAATTGATAGAACAATTGGTTAATTAGTTCTATGAGAAAAACAACAGAAATTTTCAACATCAATGGAATGAATAAATAAACAAATAAGAAACACCTTCTTTAGATGGTTGTTTAAGGAACATCTAACACTTGGACCCCGACCTGATGATATCTAGAGTGATGGTCGATCTTGTTGAACCACCCTTCCCCCTTTATTTGATCAAATATGTCATAAATGTGGGTTAGGGGTACATATTCTTGATTCTTATGTTATTTATATTCTGGTAATCAGTAGACAAACATGAGAGATCGATCTTCCTTTTTAGAAAACAATACAGAGGATACCCAAGGTGTGATGCTCAGGTGAATGAAACTTATAGATCCAAAGTCATCATGTTATTTCAATAATTCCCTCAACTCTGTAGGGGTAATATGATATGAGGGAAGAGATATTTGATGTGGTCCCAACACAAAATCAATGGTAAAATCTATATCCTGATCCAGATAATACCTTGAGAAGTCATCTAGAAACACCTATGGGAACTCCTAAACCATTGTAGGTAATACCTCTTCATAACCTATATCATTATCCTCTAACATGAGTGATGAAATCTAGAAAAAAAGATTATACTACTCTATATGTGGATCCCCAATTCACCTAGATCAAGGATCCCATTCAACTATTTAGAGATGAGTACTCCCATTAGGTTAAACAAAACACACTCATTGATGATAACAATCAATGTTTACCCTAAAATGAACCATCGAATCCATGATGAGGAACACATCCCATTGGTCCATTTATAGAGCTATGAAACACCATTCAAGATCAACCCCTAATAGATTAATAGTGTAGGATAGACACCTAAAAATATTTTCTATTTTCTTTTCCAATGATGTAATCAACTCCATATCATATAGAATATGATTGTACAAAATTTTCCAAAATTCCATAAGATGATCAAAAAAAGGAATTAGAAGTAAACATATCAAATTAAATAATGGTTATAGATGATTTAATGTAGATGGTACCTCCAAAAACTATAGGTCATGCATCTGATTATACTAGTTACTGATCCATATATTGAAGATGACTAATTTAATCTAATTACATGGATAGATTATATAATCATGTCTCTACCTTGAGCTAAATCTTCTTAAAAGTATCAAACCTTAACAGCAAACCCAACAGTCTGAGAACCCATAGCCTTTGATGCACCATACTTATCCAGTAATTCCCAAAATAGTAATAAGCTCAAACAACTATGAGTGGGTGACCCACTATTATATAATCATATCAAGTGATTAAAATAAACATAGTGATGGTAAGATCTATGTGGAACTAGTCACCCCGCACATATGTTACCCAAACTCCCACACTAGTAGCATATAACTGAACCACCACAAATGTTCTGAGATGAGGGAGGTTAGGATGGGTTTCCTGAGATAAAACCTTCCATAATTTCCTTCTCATCAGGATTCCACTTCATTTTAGATCAAACTCTTCTATCCAAGATAACTATTTCAACTATCCATGAAAAAATATATTTACTACCATGATCATTCTGAAAAATTTGAACTTCGTTAATAATCTTAGTATATTTCTTCCTCTGTAATAAGAAGACCCTAGAATAAATATCCATCCACAACTCCATCTCAAAGAAATGACCCTTTAATATCTCTTTTTAAAACACCTCAGGTATGAAAATAACTAATTTGAAAAGTGTTTGGAATATTATATCATGGTATGATACCCTAGATTGAGATATAGGAACAACAGGGTCATAGAAATGTCCAAGGTATTAGGGAGATAGATCTCACTAAATATATATTTGATATACTTGCAACCCATGTATTCATGTTACCCATGACAGACCAATGATTCTAACCACCTATGACTATGACCATCATTATTCAATGGAGAACACATCACTTTAATGAACTTGTGAGTTTGGTGGAAAAAAAATATCTTAGTTTTTCAATTCAATCCTCAACTTTCTGGGGGTATGTTCTACCACATAAGAAATGAGGATTTTTTTTAAAGAACTCTTGAGGCATGTACTTTTTGATACATAATTTGGATTCTTTATAATGAACAGGACCAAATATTGTTCATGATATAATGAACAGTTATCCCAAAACACAACCTCCAAAAATATCTGATCAACTAGTGAGGGATAAATCTATCAAATCTATTCTCATGGTTGCACAAGACGTCTCTAGGAATGCATGAGCCTAGAACAATTATAAAACTTATATAACAATTAATACACTATTTGGATCATTTTTCGAAAAAAATTACACTAAGACATCTACATTAATGAAAACAATCCTAGAATAATCATAATCACAAAAACAATCATCTCCAACCCCACTTTTTGTCCATTTATAGTATGCATCTTGTACATTACAACATGAGGAGAAGTAAAAAAACATCATAAACATCCCATGGTGACCTAAATCCATCATGAGGTTTGTTGTCTAGACACCCCACCCATGAACAAGACATGATACCCAGAATTGTATAGAAATACTTTATTCAGAATCTCCCAAATAACAGGAACCAAAATATGGGAAAACCCTGGTTTTGATACCATTTTCTCACAAACTATGTTAGGCTTCCACCCAATCCGACACCCAAACTGGCTATTAGCAATGCCCAAATTCCATTCCTTATCCCAAAATACTGGATAATAGATCCTAGGAATCAAAAAAACATTTTTAATGATTTCTCTAATGAGTAAAACCCATAAGAAATAAATAAAAATAGTACATCACATAAAAAAATGTTCCTAACTAAAATCACAACTAATAAGGGTTAAAAAAATTACATTTGTCACCAAAAACTAAAATACCAAGACAAGGAGGGGGAAATATTAATCCAAGCCTCCATGCAATATGAGGGTCACCGCCATCATTCCCCCTCTATCAACACATTAGAAATAAGAAACTTCTAGCACATAGAAGTACCATCATCAACCTGAGGAACATTTACACTACAAGGGTCTAACATAAAAAGGTCTGCATACCCCTAAGGGGGTATGTAGTGTGTGATTCAAATTAATAATAGGACACCACTAAAATAGACTCTATGAAATAACAATAAATGGAAAATCAACATTCAAGTTTTTATGAAAAATATTTATATAATTAAATATAAAAAGGATTATAAATTTAAAAGGAATGTGAAGATGATAATAACATGAATGGTAATCATAAAATTAGAACCATAGAAAGTCCCAAAGGCACTAGGCATAGTGAGGTCCTATTATTCTTATATTCACACTAATAAAACAATCTTTGGGATGGAATAGTCTATCCTGAGCCACCAATCATCATCGCATGTATGTACAGTTATTATACTTATGTAATCTGGTTAGGGAGACTAGGCATCATCCAAACCAACTCTCCTTGAATACTAGAAAAAGTATTCACATCTAAACACATAGGATTCCCTTGTGCTCAATTCTATCCCCTATGTCTCATGGACCACACCTTACAGCAACACACTTCCAATAATTGAATCACCAAAAACAAACATCTTTTTTAGGAAAACATTATTAAATGCATACATACACCAAAACCCTTGGAAAACATGATTATAACCACCCAAAAAATTCTATAACCAATTTTTAAATCAAATAAATCCTAATTAAATAATTAAATAATTCTAAATCATGGAATAATCGACCATATTCTTGGAATCTTTTGAAAATATGATAAAAACCACAAACATGCCAAAGAGAGAGCGAAACTATAAAGAAATAATCATACTAAAATCATGAAGATTTGACACAATGAATAAATTTTCAACCCACATTCAGTAAGACAATAATTTGCATAATAGAGAACCCATGAAAGAAGGGATTGAAGACCAAGAACAAGGAAGAAAATTGTAAAGAGGAGGTATATAAATTTGTTTTTGAATAATCCACACCAAAATCATAAAATGAATAAATCACAAGAGAGAAAAAAGGAAGAGAGAAGTTATCATAGGGTTCGAAGTTTGAATGGGGGGAATTGGTAATTTGTGGATAAAATTGGGGAGGCAGTTCTAGGAATTTCAATATTTTTACCGATATGGAAGGCTAAAGAATTTACCAAACTATGAACCAACAGTGTGCAAGCTCTATCCAAGATGAAGGATATCTGAATTGTTTTTCTAGAGGGTGTACATCCATTCACATAGTCATTCACTTCATATAGATCCACTATCCCAGATATAGAAGTATCCCTAGAGGTCTAAATGCATGTTCCCTAGGTAGTGTAACATGGATGGTGGTGTTATCTAAGGCACACAATTTCTATTAGGTTAGCAATTGGTTTATACTAAACAAGTTCCAACCATGTGTGTCTTTATCACTTTCCCAAAAACTATGATTATAAAAAAATAAGGAAATTCATGGAAAAGATACAAAAATTACAAGAGAAATACCAAAAAATAAAAATACAGATGGGACAATTCAACGTTGAATCCATAGAACAATAATAAAAAAGACTATTTTCAAAGAGAAAAATATCCTAATGATCATGAATCTAATGTGGACACTATATATAACAACTATTTTTGTTATTAATATTTTAAATTAATAAATGTATATATATTAATATCATTTTTAATAACAAAGATGTGGAATTGAGGCATTTAGAGTGTTAGAACTAGGATAAAGCTATATTCGGGGACTTACTGTATGTTCTTAATCTACAACAGTACCATCAGCAAGCTAGTGGGAGGAAACCCTCCATCCTATGGTGTTCATATGTATAATTATATCCTCTAAGAAGATAATTGTTATCTTATTGAGGCCACCATCTAATCAATTGTTTCAGCCATGAATATATAAGGACCTATAGAATAGGGGGATTTTTTTGATAAAACTATCCCCATACATGTTATTTTTTATATCCCTTGATCTCTCAAATTCAAATTATATAGCCACACCCAAATTATTTTGATTGATATCCAACCCTTTAATTTTATTTTTTTGACAACTGAGAAGGAAATATATCCCATGAACTTTCTACCATGAGTTATTCTTTATTCTCTATTAATTCAATTCTATCCTATTGATAAAAACTGATTGGGTCTAGTATTTTTTTATTATATCTATGGGTCTTGATATGGTCAAACATGTGGATTTATGAATTTTGACAAAAGCTATATCAACATTCAGATAATTGAAAATTCCCTAGAAATTTGAAAAATATCAATGTTAGTATCAATGATTCAACAGTATTTTGGATCATGATCTATATTTTTTATTTTTTTCATTCAAATCATAATTTTATGATTATAAATCATGTTGATTACTAATTGGTTTTGTGCTATGGTGGTCCTTTTTGGTTTATTTGGTGACCTGTGATTCAGAATCATCAGTGTACCTAAGGTTGGAAGACCCTATCATTTGGAAATATTTTGTATCAGTTCTTGTCTTGATTATTAGTGTGCATTTGATTCCTTGTGAGACCTATGTTTTTTGTTGATGAAATGATAGTTGACATATTTTGGTATTTATTTTATAGGCATATTAATGATTTTGATACTTTCTTGATTTTCCTGGATTCATGATATATTATTTGTATCATGATTATTATGTATGTGTTTTTCTTATATTTTCTATAGTTTTTTTATAGGTTTAATCTAGTATACTATCATTAAGAGTGATGTTTCAAACATTTTTCCAGTAATAATTGTATTATCCCATCAAGGTGGATGTGTCATTTATGTTTTTATACTATTCTATTAAGGGTGACATTTTAGGTGGCTAAGCAATTATTTTTTCATGTTGTAGATGCTAGTAAATGGTGTATCTGAGGAATCAACATATGTATTATTATTATGTGATATACATACTTTTTATATCATCTCATTTGTACTTCTTGTAAAAAAACTCTTCTCCCTTATGAACATATGTTGTGGGTCATTGGTGGTGTCTTACTAAGTGTTTTACTCACACTATACTTGGTAATTTCAGTGTGATTTTATATATTATGACTATAGATTTGATGAAGGAAATGGTCATATAGTGGGTGGTTGAGATAGTTATTTTGTGGAAACAAATAAATCTCAATACAATTTTGGTGGTTTGTCTGGTGTTGATTTTAAATACAAGATTTATCTCAAACATTAGTTCCTTTTCTAGTTCTGGGATACATATCTTACATTCCCAAATGATAATGCATGAGAAGGTTTTATTTTAATATGATTCTACTCTGATTGTTATTTATTTATTAAATTTTTATTGATTATTTCTCAAAATTCTATTATATTTCTCTAATGTTTACCTATAACTATGGAAATATTCACCCATGATGTTTTCATAGTCCCTTTACTCAAGTTATAAACCTCTTTAATATAGGGAGGAATTCATGAGGTTGTGTTTCATCGTAGCTTGGACCTGTTGGTTTGGGTCATGGCATCACAAAATAGTATTAGTGCAGTGAGTTTAGAAATAATTATATTCTCCTTTCCTAGATTTGGGATAGGTAAAACATGAGTTATGATAATTAGTACTTAGATATGGGAACTCTGTTGTTTCATATATAATTATGTATAGTGTACCTCTAAGTTTACATAACAAGAGATTTCTTATTTGTATTATTTTATATTACCAGTGATTAAATTCACATAGGGTGATGAACATGATGTTGATATACTGATTGATAGTATTTCTTTGTGTATAATGGATTCATATCAGGCACATAGTATCAAATTCCATATACTTATATCTTTAATTTGATCGATCTGAAATAACTAGATTCCTATGGAAATTCAGATATATACTTTGGTTGTGTCAAATTTTTACATTCCATTTTTTAAGTTTATTGAATTATATGATTGAGTATATATATATGTGTGTGTTAATAACATGTAGCTATTGGAGGTTCATTTTGGGGTTTGGGTAGACCTTAAGGGGTTATTTATTGTTATTGTGAATATATTTTTACGTTGTACCTTGATCTAAATCCTTGTTTTTACATGTTATTTATTTTTTGATTTCTATGTTGATGTTTTGGGATTTTTATGGTATGTTATGTAATTTCTGGAAATAATGCCTCATAGAAATCTTACATATCCTTTTTAAACCTCTATTTGTATGATTATGCCACCAAAAAAGTTCCCATAGTTAGTATAGAAGGTCAAGTGAAACATCATGAATTTTTTTTGATTTATTTTTTTTGATATAATATAATATTTTAGATATTTTTCATATCAGGATGCACAGATTATTGCTTGTGTAAAAAGAAGGAATAAAGTTATTATTTCTTTTTCTGCAACAACATGTTGATAATCTTCTACAAAAAACAATTATATTAGCTTGAGGTACACACAAAACTATATTTGGATTGTGTTATACACAATTCTGAGTTCCTTCGACAACTCGTGTTACCCACAAGACATATTTTTATCAATTTAAAATATACTATTAAAATTATCATTAAAATATTATTATAGTTATCATCTAGGCATTGGAATGAATGATGTGACTAATATTAACAAAATTATGAAAATATCATTTGGACATGTATATAAAAATAATTATTTTGTGAAAAATTAACTCTAAATGTAAAGAATACCCTTTAGAAAATATAGGAAATCATTTACAGGAAAACTATATTTATGAAATCAAACTTGTTTTACCTCAATAACATAATTAAAAGTTTTTAATAAATTTATTTAATTAAATATATACATGTATTTATTATTCGTAGAACTATTAAACATTTATCTTATGTGTTTTCTAGATAAGAGATATGAATAAATACAATTTTATATATAAATATACATATATATTTCTAAAAGATTATTTTACCACATTTTTGTTGAGAAAATATAAAAAATATAAATATTAAAAGTTTTATAAATTTTATTTGACAAAAGAAACTTTATTTTTAAATTTGGAATATCAAAATAAAAATTGGGTTGTTTTTTTATATTTTTCTAAGAAGTTTCATTTTTTGATGAATAATAAAAACCAGAGAGTTCTAATTGGAAAATTCATTTTAATCCAACTTTTTATATAGTTAAATAATATTTACATGTGTTATTAAATTAAATTTATATCAAATATACAAATATTTATAAAATTTGTTTAATTGGATTCAGTTTCATTTTAAAACTGGATATAAAAACATTTCAAACTATTAAACATTTTCCCATTAAAAAACACATTATCTTATCCCATCTATACAATAAATATTGAATTTATTTCTGCAAATTATATTTTAAGAATTTTGAAAAAATAAATTCCATATTTCTAATCATCATAATTTATAGTTTAATGTAAGGTAAGCATGGGTTTTCAAAATAAAGAATTACTGAAACTAATTAGTATTGATTACAATGATTAAGGTAAAATAAGTTTACTTAGATGTTAAACATTAATATAATGAGCCAGATAACTGATAAATTCCACCAAAATACACTATTGGAAATATTTAGACCATATACTTGTTTGGATCTAAAATTTACCATTATTGGAGGTACATGATGTATGGGATACCTCTCAATAGTGTTTTCTTATTTATATTTACAATAATTCCATTCCTCTACACTATTAAAAGGCACTCACCCCTGCACTTATTCACACCAATAAAGCCCTTTTTATTGTCAAAACCCTACACAAATAATCTCCCAACTTCACTAATCTAATCCTAGAGCCTCATTTTTGGCATAAAGACTCCCACATTACTACTTCGATGCAGACAAAATGGAATTACACAAAAAAGATGCAACATCATTTAACTAGAATTTATTTTATTTCATTATCCTCCGCATAAATTCTTATTATTCCATGATTATATAATAAATATTTATCATAAGTACAATATGACTTTATTGTATTAAGTTTTTGACCTGCCCTCATATACACTTCCATCAAATGGGATACACGATCATTGTTCATGTGTACAATAAACTACCACCTGACGAACCAATGTCGTTAGTTCTTCCATTACCACCTTATACCATTAGGGATAAGGATGTACAAAAAATTATTATATAATATATATTATATTTTTAATTTCATTATTATTAAGTAATTAATATATAAAACATACCATCACGATTTCCATTTTATGGGAATATGAAAACAGCATTTACAGATGTGTGGACTACCGCCTCCTTGAAGTCATGTGATTCAGTCATTATTTACATGGAATGTATTAAGGATGTGTTTATTAAAAATATATTATATTTATGATATAATATTATTAAAATAATTATAATATATATATATATATCAATTTCATTTCATTCTATTGAAATAAGATAAGAAAATACAAATAATGTTCATGTGTACATATGACCTACAATATCCACGAATAATTCATTTCATTTCTTATTTTTAAAATTTAAATATTATTATCACAAAATGTATACATATTATCTATGATATCTATATTTTTTACATTCTTTAAATAAGTAAATCATGATGTATGTAAGATGATTTATAATAATAAGTCAAAAAAAATATTAAAAACAAAGTGGTTATTACACGAAATGTAACATTAACAAGAAATTGTTAATAAATGGGAAAAAAGTAGTAATAAAGTTATATATAGTATTTTATATAATAATTTATTTACCTGGTATATATATAATAACATTATATTTTTATATAATAGTTTTTAATGTGAATTATTAAAGTCAAGACTTAATGTAAGGGTTTTCAAATCACTCTTTTTTTCTATGAAATATATGATATATTAACCAAAAATTGTTGTTTTTTAGTATTTATACATACCCCTGAAATGTTATATAATGAATTTAATTTATTTAATGTGATTCAAAGATTCAATTTTTGATACTATCTCTTAGATCTCATGACTCAAAAGTTACTCAAGTAATAATGGGATTTATGGCTTGACTTTTATATTTGTGAGACTTATGTCAAATTCAATACTCGTTTATTTTGTTTTGGTGTACATTGTGGACATGAATTTATTATATTTTTATTAGACTTAAATTTATTGGTATTTAAATATCCTATATATGATCAATCATTCATGGGGTTTACGGTTCAAAAGATACCAAATCGATAAGGTATTTTTTTTGTCAATTTTCCATCTTTGAGACACCTGTTATGTTATGAACCTATATTCTCTTATTAGGTGTATATAATAACCTATGAAATGTTATATCATGAATATAATCACTTTAATGATATTTTATTCTTCATTTATTGACAATATTATATGTGTATTATGATTCAATGTTACCAAATTTGTAAGAGTTTATTTCAACAACCTCATTGTTTATCGAGATTGTAAATGATCATAATTATACAAATGAATTTTTATCCAATATCTTAATAATTATAAGGATATTTGTTAAAATATTTTAATTAATTTAATATTCCATTTATTGTAATATTTTTCATGGTTTTATAAATAAGATAACTAAGAATGTTTTTTCTGGAAATCTCAACCTTATTTCTCTCTTCGACCAGGAATCTGTTTTATTCAAAAAAACAAAAATTTCTAAAAAAACGTCATTTTTTTGGATGAAATATACTATCTATAATAATCCTGGAATCTTCCACTAACATGTGTCACTCTAATATACTTCCACATCAGTATTTTTAATCGTGTCACTATATCAGCGTTCCACGTCGCTCCTTTGTGAGAAAATTAATCGGGTTTCTACCTATCACTCCCCCTCCCACTCTCGCTTAGGTATTCACGCGGCATGACCTGAAAAACCCACAAGCCTCATCCTCCATTTCATTTTCATTCTTGGGAAAGATTTAATCGCTCGAGCTCTACCTCTGATGTATTTCTTCTCTAGGTTTTCACTAGATTCTCTACAAAATTCCTTCTTCTGGTTCTATCTATAATCTCCACACAGTTGATTATATTGCTTCCAATTGGGATTCAGCACTTCTTGTGCTAGGGTTCCCCAAATTTCTCGATGTCGGTGTCATCATTATCTCAGTCTCCTTACATTCCGTCATGCTCGTACTCTATCATCGTCCTTCTCCTAATTTTACTTTACCTCTTCTTTGTGTTCAATATCCCACTGCCAAATTTGTCTAAAACTTTTCTATATCATGATTCCCTTCAGAATCGACCCCATTACGTGAGGCTATTCATCTACATGCCTCCTTCCATACATTATTGTAATATTTAATCCCTTCCAAGTTTCATGTTTCTGTTGTAACTCCCTCCCTTCGGACCCCATACTTATTACAATTTTTGATGGCTATTCAAGGGATTATTTGGTTTGGAATTTCATGATACACCACCTTCCCTTCCCTGAACACTTCCTACTTATTTTATTCTCTCATTTATCATCTTTTCATTATAGTTATGACCTTCAATTCCTACTGGAAAACCTAAATTCATGCTATTGCATTTCAGCTATGAAATCAATTCTATATACATATAGTTAATTAACTGTTGTTTGAATTATCCTTAACTATTTGGCATAAAAAAATATATATTATAGCCTGCTGTAAAATTTTCCTTGAAACTTAGTTAGAATTCAAAAAGTTTTTTTCATTTTCGTATCCAATTACAAATTTTATTTTTGGATTTTATATTTCCTGTTGAAAAAAATCCTCATATACGAAATAATTTTGAAATTGCCTATCTATCTATTCCGACTACATTTTGGTGATGCATGCTTATAACCAAACAAAGATTCTACTATCAAATTTTTCAATTCATAAATACAAAAAATCTACCTCTACTCTCTTCTGTTATACCATATTAGGTATTTTTCCCCCGTAATGTAAATTACATTCACCCTATTGTGTACACTGTGTATTGTATGGTCTCATTGTGCACCATGAAAATAAGAATAATGAAAAAAAATCAAGCATGAATTGCAAGTTGAACTATAGAGACGCAAGGTTGCGGTGGAGACTACTTATGAAGGAACAACAGAGAGTTTGAACAAGAAAACTGAGAAATCAAACTGAGATGTTTTGTCATAATGACATGGTAATAATATATTTTGGATATTTAATTGGTTTTCATTACTTTTTTCTAAAATCTATTGTGTAGTAAATATATTTTTGTAGTTTGAACAGTACTATTACCTTATTAGAACAAGTGTACTACTCAGTTTTAAGGTTTTTTTAATATTCACATAACACATTTACTTTATACACCGGTTACATATTTTCTTGGCTATTCTCTGGGCCAACACCAATTCCCCGCAAATGAATGACTGTAGATAAAGTCATTAATATTAATTTATGTTTGTATATTTTGTATGTGAAGATTGTTATATTTGGGATTCGTAATGTTTGACATTTCAGTATGGGTTTTCTACAGTTTTATTATCAGTTTTTCATGCAGGATGTTTTTCAAGGTGGAATTTTTTATTTTCATTTGTGACATTTTTCATGATGGATGATTTTGTATCAGTTTTCCTTTATGGATATTGTTCAATTATTAGGATGAGACACATGCTGTAAGAGGATAATGATGGATGATTTTGATGCTCAATGTTATTGTACAGATAGATTCCCTTTGGTTATTCATTCTGGATGTCGTTATATGATAGACATTTTGTTGACTGTGATGTTTTTCAGATTTGCTGGATGGTTTTCATGCTGAGCATTACACATTTAATGGCATTTTTTTCTCTTCTATTAATGATTAAATTCTAAACTGTATTTTTGTAGGACTGTCACTTTACTATAGGGAAAAACTGGATCTATATGTTTTCCACAAGAAGGACGGTCTTCCACCTTGTTTATATGCAGTTTTCTTTTGGTATTTCATGAAATTTTCTATTACATCCACTATTACAAACTCTAAATGTGTTCATAAGTGTCCAGGGTTGCATTTCATATTATTTTGAACACAGAAAGGATATCTTCCCGCAAAAGTGATTGGTATGTGATATGAAAGTTATATGAATATAGGGAGTTGACTAAGTTAGATGTTTCATATGCTAATTGTTTTTTGTAGGCTCACTTTCTCTAATTCTTTAAGGTTTTGTTAGTTATAGTTTTAGCTACATGATTATTTACATTTGATGACCTAACATTTAGTTGATTTCCATGAACATTTATTTGAAACCATTTTGATTTTATGCATTCTAGCCTCCTACCAATTCACATATTCATAAGAAGATATCAGATATCTAAATGACCCGCATGTGTTCACCAAGGTGGATGATGACATCAAGTAGCTACTTATGAATAAACTATAGAGAGTTTGAACATTAAAACCGAGAAATCAGACTGAGATGTTTTGCTACAATGACATGGTAATAATATTTTTTGTGTATTTAATTGGTGTTCAATCCTTTTTTCTAAAATCTATTCTGCAATAAACTCAGTTTTGTTGTTTTCATAGTACTATCACCTTATTAGAACAAGTTTAATACTCATTTTTAAGGTTTTTTTAATATTCACATAACACATTTAATTTATACACCTGTTAAATATTATCTTGGCTATTATCTAGGCCAACACAAATTCCCCCCAAATGAATAACTGTAGATAAAGTCACTAATATTAATTTATGTTTGTATATTTTGTATGTGCATATTTTTATATTTTGGATTCGTAATGGTTGAAATTTTAGTATGGGTTTTCTACAGTTGGATTATCAGTTTTTCATGCTGGATGTTTTTAATGCAGTACATTATTCAAGGTTGCCTGTTTTATTTTCATTTTTGATGTTTTTCATGGTGGATGATTTTGTATCAGTTTTCCTTTATGGATATTTTTCAATTATGAGGATGAGACACAGGCTGTAGGATGATATTGTTGGATGATTTTGATGCTCAATATTTTTCTAATAATTGATTCCCTTCGGTTATTCATTCTGGACATCGTTATATGCTGGACATTTTGTTGACTGTGATGTTTTTCAGATTTGTTTGATGGTTTTCATGCTGGGCATTAATCATTTAATGACATTTTTTCCTCTTATATTAATGATTAAATTCTCATATTTATTTTTGTAGGTATGTCAATTTACTCTAAGGAAAAACTGGACCTTAAAGAATTCAACAAGCAAAACAGTCTTCCAGCCATTTTACATGTAGGTTTCTTTTGGTATTTCAAGAACCTTTCTATTACAGCCAGTCTTACTAACTCTAAATGTGTTCATAAGTGGCTAGGGTTCCATTTCATATTATTTGGATCACAAAAAGGATATATTCCCTCAAAACTGATTGGTATGTGATCTGGAAGTTATATGGACATAGAGAGTTGACTAACTAAGTTAGATGTTGCATATGATGATTGTTTTTTGTAGACTTTCTTTATCTAATTATTTAAGGTTTTCTTATTTATATTTTCAGCTAAATGTTTATTTACTTTTTATGACCTAACATTTAGTTTATTTCCATGAACATTTATTTGAACCCATTTTGAGTTTACGCATTCAAACCTCCTACCAATTCACATATTCACAAGAAGATATCAAATATCTAAATGACCTACATGTGGTCGTCGAGGTGGACGATGACATCAAGAAGCTCATATGTGATACTAAATGCCCAATAAAATGCATGATGTTGAGTGATACCTACTGAGAAATGGGATAAACCCTGCCAGCAAGACTTCCCGGAGGTGGGCCTCTGCCCAGCTCCATGGCATTCCGAACTTGCCGAAGATGAACCTGCTTCATAAATTTTCTTCTATGTCAATTGTTATGTTTTATAAATTTTTATCCCTACACTGTTTTTACATTAATTTTTCTCATGTGAAACTATTTTCCTACTGTATTACATGATTTCTATATGCCAAATTTAATCAATACCATTAAAAATTCTTTATAATGAAGTTAAATAGGGGCTATATTTAGGAAGACATTTTAATGTATTAATTTTATAGGGTTTAGATATGATCATGTGAAATTCTATTATAGGATATATTTGTGTTTTGAATTATTATTTTTCAGTTTTTCATTATTTCAGTGCATGCGAAGGGGGTGAATATGTTTTATTATACAATACCATTAAACATCCAGGTTCTTGTTTCTACTTGGTTTTCAATGTATATAATGGTTTCAACCTTCCTCTTTAAAGTGTATGTGAAAAATTTCACATTTAATGTGTAGTTTTATCTAAAATACATTTAATGTGCATGTTTCAGGTCACAAGTTATCCAAGATGTGCTTTAGTGATCTCTGTAATGGACATTTCAGAGACTATTTAGGTAAATATCACATTGGATGGTTCAATCCATTACTATTTTTGTTTTAATTAATTTCTTATTTATAGATAACAGAACATCTGTACTGTACCCCCCACTCACATTCAAGTCACCATCTTATATTCAATACATAGACATCCTTTTTTGTTGTTTATCCACTGAAGATAGGATATCTCTTTTTACTTTTAGATTCATTAATTCTTGGCTCCATTTTAAGGAATGATGGGACATTATATAGTTTTCAATGACAAATTTTTTTTGGTAAACTTGACTTCCCAACATATGAGGAAGTTCTATTACAATATATGATTGGCAAGCTCATTACATCTGAAAAAAATATTCTTAAAATGCATTTATACAACTGATGGATCAAATAGGGTGATATAAGTACTCAATTTTCATCATCATGAACAAGGAGAGAAATATCCAAAAATATATATCCAGTATTAAGGTGAATGAATAGAATTTTAAGGTTTATGGGAGAATATCTCATTCCTTATTCGATCAATTTGAAAATCTGTTTAACACTGAAAAGATGAGTGAAGATAATTCCCTGACTGATGTGATCAAGTATAGTATTAATGACATGCATAAGGTGTTCTTTTACTATTTAATAACATTTTTTTGTGTTTTCAGGGAATGAAAAAAATTGGACAGATGAAGTGGATGTGACACTATGGTATAATTATATAGATCATATTTGAAATTTTATCACTTTTGAAGCAGCTCCCATTCCCTCATTGATGAAAGTCTTGTTTTCATTATATTTTTCTGGACATTTTTTCAAATATAAACTTGAAATATCCAATGTAACTGCCTTAATGATGTCATGTAGTCATGAAGTGATATAAACTGCAATATATATATGGTGGGAATGATCAAATGATGATTCATCTGAAAGGTAACATCCCAATCACTTCATTTTTTATTATTTTATTCAAAACAAAATATATTTTATATATCTGCATAATGTACATGCTGGATGTTTTTCAATATGAATACATCTTGAAAAAAATGTTTTTCTTTTGATGATTGTATAACTTTATATTGCTGAAAATAATCTACAAATTTATACATTACAAATTATGCATCAATTACATACTTTTTGTCTATTTTTATTTAATTACATCATTTTCACATCTCTTATTTATTATTACAACCATTTTCTTATCTTTGATTCATCTGTCACTTATTAGTTTAGTTCATGCATCTCTTTTTATTATGGGTTCAGTTGATTTTAGATATTTATAGGTTATGTTTGTTACTTTTTTTTCTACATTCATCTTTACTTAGGATCATCGAGGTGGATTACTACATGAATCATCTCATATACGAGACTAAAATCATCTTCAATGCTGGGGAACCTAGATATATTCTAAGAACCTGGAACATGGATATCTACTTGGAACCTGGATGTGTTATGAGAACCAACATCAAGCAGCTCATATGTTGGTTACTTTTTCTTTCACCATCAGCTGCAATGGAACCTAGATATGTTCTGAGACCATAATCATCTTCAGTGCTGGGGAACTGAAGGGCTGCATTGCCTTGCTGGGCATATAATGTGCCACTATCTAAATCTATGCATGCAGAGAAAGGTTGTATTTAATTCCATTTCCATCACCAAGAAGGTCTACCTTTTTCTTGTAACAATTTTCCTCATTTTTTTGTTATATGTTTTCATATTATAAAGGTTCAACTCAGGAAGGGCATAATTACTGCACTGACAATCAATGTTAGAAATCAAAATCATTTCCAGGTGGTGAAGAAAATTATTATGAAAATACCATTAAACCTCCAAGAGGTTAGTATTTTTTTGTAATTTAACTCTGCCCTCCTAAATTATTTATAAGTATCTTATTTTTAATTTTTCTAATTCATGGTTCAAGAGTCTATAACTTGATAGCTGACCATTGTTACATTTAATCCCTCGAGTTCACTAAATTTCTGAAATTGGGTTTTAAAAACATAAATCAATGAATGGGTTTGCTTTTTCCCCCATGAACATCTTCATTTTAGTTAATAGTATTGTTTTTTATTTCATGCATGAAAAAGCTCTAGTAGATTTTTATTTTCATCATGTTTTAGTGGGTATCCTCCTTTAATTTTCTTTTTGATGTTTTAAAGCCAAAAAATCTTATCCCTTTTAATTTATATTCTTTCATGTAGTTATTTTAGTTGTTAATAACATTTTATTTATGTTTTCTAGGTAGGAAAGTAACTGCACAGAGCTCCACCCACCTCTTGAAGATCAAATCATATTGTTGTTGGAAGCATAACCAAATATCCATGTTGCTGTTTGTAAATTTTTTTCAATGATTTTGATGCTTTCAACCTTCCTCATTACAGTGTATGAGAGACATTTCTCCTTTAATGTGTAGATTTCTCAGCAGACATTTAATGTGCTGGCTTCAGGTCACTGTTATCCAAGATGTAATTTAGTGATCTTTGTAATGGACAATTCTCAGACTATTCAGGTAAATATCTTTTTGTTTGGTGCAATCAACTACTATTGTTGTTCCAATTTATAAAACTAATCGAAAAAATATTATTGCACTTGACATTTATAATATGTTCCCCATACAATTTTATTTTCTTAATTTCTAATTGAAGATGTGTGGTTTTACCATTTCATTAAATTATTTAATTCTGAATAAGGTTCACATGAAGACTTAAGATGGGGCGTGGTGTCTAGATGTTCAGGAGTGGGCGGTCACAAGCAATAACCACCAGTTCTTAGTATGAAAGTATACAAAAACCTCATATACTCCATCAACTGGAGGTTAATGATGCTTTTGGGATTTAGTCTGAATAATGTTTATATTTGTCTCTAATCTGTTTGTCAACTACATGAATGATATGTTCATAGTCTATGTCCTCTTATAACATTATCAGACAACATTACTTTCTAATTATAATTTATTCAACATATGTTTTCTTCTTAAAATTTCAAAATATTAATCTCATATTAGAAGAAAACCCATTAATTGAATATGTCATGCAATATCACGAGTGAGTACTAGTTTTAGTATAATATTGAATATAACTGTATTTTTAATTTATTTATGTTTCAAAATTTTATTTAAATGGTTTTCAAATATTCCATTTCATGTTTTAATGTTCTTTTTAAAGGAACATATTTTCAAAGTGTTTCATGTTTCAAAAAGTATTTTTTTCAATGAGAAAAGTATATTTTCCCAAAATCTAGTTTAAATTTTTATTAAATATTAATTAAAAATTTATAAATTTTTTTCTAGTGAATAGTATTTTGAAAATGATTTATGTCATAAAAAGATATATTTCCAAAAATAGCTTATTTTCCTTAAGAACTGTTTCAAGGGATCTATCAAAATACTTCTCTATAATGTATGAAATAATTTAATATAGTTTATTATTTACTGGGGATATGATCCAAGGATACCACTCATATTCTTTATCTGAATAGTTTATGTTTTGGTGGAATTATTTTTATTAAAATCATTTTTTTATATGAGACAATCACATTTGAAAGAGATTGACAAGAAACCCATTTCTTTTCCATGGGTTAGTGAAGTTATGAAACAATTGTTGTTTTTATGTTTTTTATGATGATAATAAATATCTCTGTACAATATTAATTTGGTGGTTAATGGATTTTTTTTTATGATTGTGTGGCCCAGATAGAATCAGGTATGACTATTATAGCTTATACAATTGGGTAGCCCAGATATCCCCAAGTAATCCCATTACAATTTAAATGATGGGGTGGCCCAGATAGAATTGGGTAAGACCATTACATCCTATGTGATTGGGTTGCCCAGATAGTATTGGTGAATCCCATTATAGCTTATATGATAGAGTTTCCAAGATAGTTTCGAGTAATCCCATTATAACTTAAATGATGGAGTGAACAATATACCACTGGGTAAGCCCATTATGAATTATATGATGGGGTGACCCAGATAGTTTTGAGTAATCCCATTATAGATTAATATATATATAATACATGTATCTCCTTTTAATTCATTGGGAAATGATTTATATCTCATGAGATTGGCATGGAAGGAGTGGAGAGTGAACTAGGTTTAGTAAAAGACTTTATTATCTAATATTTCTTAGGGAGTGAACCTTGACTAGTAAGATGGTCATTTATGTGAACTTTGAATACTAATATAGTCTTAATATTGAACCTTGATCACTAAAATGGTTTGGGTATTAAACACATTCCACTATTAGAAAATGAATTCAGCTGGGGATTGTGGTGTGTCCTTCACAATTGTTTTTTACATAATGATGTTCCCTAATATGTTTTGGAAAAAGGGCCTTGACATATAGGGAATTATTTTACAATATTATGTGTATGCCACAAATTCCATGCATTATTAATATGTTATGATTTCATGGATTATGCTCTTAAATATATTATGGTTAATTTATTATGAATATCAAACATTTATTCCATGACTCTTGATTATGATATTTGATATAATGAGTATGATCTTCTTTTATTATGATCTGATTCCCAGACCATTATCCTCATGCCATTGTCAAAAAGGTCCCTGGATAACCATTACTAAGAATCTAAGCTCACCCATTTCTTCTTTTTCTATTCCACAGGTTATGAATAAAGGTTTTAATATGGAGTAATAATGGGGAACATCTTTAAGGGAGATATTTCAAATCATTATCCATGAATAAAGATTTTATTTAATCACTTCCAAAGATAGTAAAAAATTATGGTCCTTAGGTATTTTCTTTTGTTGTGTTATGAATATTAATATAAAATTATGTAATATTCATATATTTTAATCCTTTGTTTCTATGGTTGTTATGAAAGGAAACAATTAGTTATCCATTGGAAACTAGGATGAGAAATCTTTAGGGAGATCCCTATGGGTTTTTCTAAGTATATTCCTTGAGTTTTCTCTAAGGATAATTATAAGGATATATTGAAGTATATAAGAATGTCCTAGAATTTTGGTAAAGGATTGAGAGAGTGGTTTTAATGAAATCACATCCCTATCTTGATAACTAAAGTGGATGTGGCTCTAGAAGAAATTATTATAGGGGTAACAATCCAGAAAACATGGTATTAAGATATACTTGACTAGGAACTACAGGATGACAGTGGGCCTTGCTGCACCCCTATTTTGGAATTCCTAGGGGATATACCATCAAAATTTAAAAACTATCTATGAATCAATATGAAAGATATAAATAGAAAATTTATTTTAATGACCTAGAATGAACCTAATGTTTCAGTTTTTAAAAAATTAGAGGTTAGTTTTTAGACACTATATTAATAATTTTTCAAGAGTATGTGGTTTTTCACTTTGATAAGTGTTTCTCATTCTTTGATTGATGGTATTAGTCAACCGTGGGAACCCAACAGAACTATGAGAATGCTGAATGCGATGCACAATGTAATGATTTTCCTCATTAGAAAACAAAAAATAGGAGAAATGGAATTTAAATTATAGTTGATATGATCCAAAAAAGTTCATAAGCTATGAATCATGTTGAATATCCAAGTGATCAATGAACAAAAAAACATTCGGTTGAGTCCATCCTGAGGAAATAACCGCTTTATTTTAGTAGATCCACTGATCCACTTGTTCATGAACAATAGATCAATATGATTGAATATCTATATTCCATTCTTTGGTGCTTGGAGGATGAGTAATTCTTTGTTGGTGATTATAATTTATAAAGGGATGCATATTAGTGGAGGAATATTGTTAAGAACATAAGATAATAATAATAAATTCAAACTATGGAATAGAAGAGTTTAATTGGATAATCTGTAGAAATTACTTCTCTCATTTTATAAGAAGAAAAATGAAAAAATATTTCCTTGGTTTAATGAAAAATTAGGATAAATCTATTGATTTCAATGAAGTTAATTTTACAATATATTAAAGGTATTCACTAGATCCATCATTATCCCTAAAAGAAAAATATATCGATTTTTTATAGCCTAAATTTTTTGAGAATGTATGTTGATAAGAGACATTAGTATTTATGAAGAAGTATTTTGACGTGAACTAAAGGTTGAAGTTAAAATTGAATATTCCCACAATTTACCTTTTTTTACGAAAATGAAGACCTGGTCTCTTGAAAACTCTATTGGTCGAATGAAACTTCCGAAATCTGTGAGAAAAAATGTGGGAAGAAGTTGGAATGGGATTTATTGAATGGAACTAGAATGTTATTTAAAAGTATAAATTTATGTAATAATTTATCTGAATGTCAAAATATAATTAATTGGACGGTTATTTCAATGAAGGAGAAGAGAATCCCAACTAACCACATACACTCTAGTGATTCATGTGTGAGGAGCTTGGGCACTATGAAAATCAATTCCCCAATCCAAGGGATAATATTTACGATGTGCCACAAAAACCTATGAGGAAAATGTGAAAATGGAAAACATATGAAATCATAACAGATGAAGTGAATCATGATTATTAGTGAATAATTATTCTCCCCCAATTAGTTGTGGAATTTTAGGTTTCATTTTGTTTAAATAATCCCTATGAAAATATTATTATTCCTTATTTAGTGATGTTTCTGGTGATTACTTATCGCTATATGGATTATGGAATAAAAAAATTATATTCTATAGGTATATGGATTTATCCACATTTCCTTAGAAAAAAAATTATATAAGATAATGGATAATTTATGTAATAGAGGGTGAATTTTATTTTCAAAGGGTTATAAGGTTAACCATTGATGGAATGTGTTGAGTTGAAATTTGGATTAGGTTTTGTAGATTAAATTAGTATTTCACTATATATTAATTTATTTATCTTATTCTTACCATTTTTCATGATACCTGAAGATAGACAGAATGAATTTTTAGTCTTCCTATAGAACTTATGATCCATTAATTCTTCATGGATAAAAAATTTACTTTCATTTCATAGAGTAACATATTAAGTAGAAATTGGTTGAGGTACAAACTAAAGGGTTATATTTTGCATATGAAATGGAATGAAATCAAGTAACTAAATTCACATGAGATAATTCTTAATCTTTTGTAAAGGTCCCTGAATGAATATTTTGTCCCATTATCATCATTTTTTTATGATATTGTTGACATTTTTCAACCCTCATTTGGTTATGGATTTTTGGCTTGTAAACTTTTTCATGACCATGTTCTCAATCACTCTCCATAATAACATGATAGTTAGATATCCCTTCTATGTACATGTTTTCAATTTCCACTTATGTTATCCAATATGAAAACCAAGTTATGAGTTACTTTCATTAACAGTTAGGTCTAAAACTATCACTTTTGAAAAAAAAGTTTTTTTACTCACTTGTATGATGTGGGTTTATATGAAAGAAACATTAATGTATTAAACCATTATTATCCAAAAAAATGTGATGGTCAAATTTATTTTAAGGGTGGAATATTTTACCACCATGATATTTTATGAATTATTCTTTTTCGATTTAATTTAACATTTTTTATATTTTTAATTTCACACAACACTAAATATAGATTGTATTATATGTAAGCACTACATTTTTATTTCTGTATAACCAACACCAATTCATGATTATGCTACATAAAAAACTTAGATTTTTGTATTGTGAGTGAAAAAACTATGTTATTCTTATGTAACACACAATGTTGAGTTCTATTGATATATTTTATGACATGTATGACTAAACGTTACCATACTATAGTATACTATTAATATTATTATTAAAATATTATTATATTTATCACCTAGTAATTTTAATGAAATTTATAGATAAGGTAAAATAAATTATAAAATATGTCTTGAGCATGTATATAAGGAAATTTATTTAGTGAGAAATGAAAAAGAATAACCTTTGGAAAATATAGGAATGCTTTTGCTAAAAAAGTTATTTATAAAGTCAAAAATGTAATTCCTAAATAAAATAATTAAACTACTTTTGAAAATTAATATTAATTAAATAACACATGTTATATTCAGTAAACTATAAAACATTAATCATATATATTTTCTAAAAAAAAGATAAGAAAAAAAATCCAATTTTTTGTATAAAGATATATTTTTTTACTAAAATGTTATTTTACTACCTTTTAAAGGAACCCCAAATTTAAATACATTTTTTAAATTTTTTTTAAATATTATAAAAAATATTATTTTTGAATATATTAATATCAATATTTAATTTAGTTTTTTTTAAATTTTTCTAAGAAGATTCATTTTTTGCTGAATAGTGAATAACGCTGAATTTAAATTGAAAACAACATTTTTTATAATTTATTTATAAAAATAAATTATTTATAAATTTGGTTTTAAATTACAAATAGATCAAATATACATTTATTAATACAATTTATATCATTTGGCTCAATTTCACATTTGAAAATGGATATAAAAACATTTCAATCTTTTGAACATTTTCACATAAAAACCACATTGTCTCATCCCATCCATGATATTAATTTTAAAATTAATTTTTTACAAGTACATTATTATAATTTGAAAAAATGGATTCAATAATTTTAATCAGAATAATATGTTATTTAAATTAATTTAAAATTATTTTTGACCAAAAAAAATAAGTGAATGTTATTAATATTAATTACTGTGATTAAGGTAAAAATGAGTTTACATAATGGTTAAACATTAACGTAAGGAACCAAATAACCAATAAACATGTAAAATATACATTGGATGACAATATATATACTATATCTCTGATTTTATAAGACAAGTATGGCATTATTTTTTTCACATGTATTTAAGGGAGGCCTCTCAAACCCTCACATATTCACACCTATAATGAAATTTATATCTTTATAAAACGTCCTAAATTGTCTCCCAACATCACTCATATAATAATTGAATCCTCACTATGAGATAAAATCAAACCTAGTTATTCCTTTTTTGAAAATCAAAAGCAATTAACCTAAGAAGAGGTAACATCATTTAGAAAATTATTTTTCATTCATTTCTTTCTCCACCCCCTAAATAAATATCATTACATGATTATATAATAAAATCAGTATAAAATATATAATTAGATTATATATTTTAATTTTACTATCTTCTCTCACACACACTACCATCAAATGTGATACTCAATTGTTGTTTGTGTGTACAGTAGACTACTATCTCATGAACTGATGTCGTTCGTTCTTTGATTTCCACCTTCAAAGGTTTTTAATAATGATGGTACTATTATTTTTACTTGGTATATTTTTTTATGTTTTATTAATTCTTCCAAAATTATTATATAACACAAACCATCACAATTTCTATTTTTGGGGAATATGATAACAACATTTGTGGATGTGTGGACTACCGCCTCTTCAAAGTGATGTGACACATTCATGCATTATATGTAATTCATTACAGATGGTTTTATTATTATTATTTAATATTTATAAATAATAATTATACATTGAATAATATATATATATATAATTTAATTTTCATTATATTAAAATACTACTTGAAAATAGAAAAGACATTCTTGTGAACGAATGGCATACCATCTCCTTGAACGGTGTATTTCATAACGATTTCCTATCATATATACATTACTATAAATACATATATAATGAATATATATAAAATTTATATCATGTTTTCAATTATTTAAATTTTAAAATCCTGGTCATATTAAGAGGATCAAGAATAACAAGCCAGAGCATATGTGAAACGAAAAGTAGTTATTACCAAAAAAGTAAATCTAACAAGAAATTATTAATAAATGGGTAATATAAAGTCCTAAGAAAATAATATATTGTATTATATATATAAGAATATGGTTCTATAATAGATTTATTATAAACTTATATTTATTACACAAGATGTTTTAACTTGTATATTAAAATCCATTACTTAAGGTAAGGGTTTTCCCATATCACTTTTATTTATGTGAGATATATATTATATTCACACACTATTCTTCTTATGGGGTGTGTATACTAACAAATTAAGTGTTATATAATGAATTTAATTTAATTCATGATATAAAATATTTAAATTGGTGCTATTATTTCATGGATCTCATGATTTATAAGATACTCATATAGTATGTGGATTTCTTATCACACTTTTATTTCTGTGATACATACGCCATAATCACCACTCATTTATTTTTTTTAGTGTATATAATACCACTAAATGTTATATATGATTAATGGACTTAAATTTATTTTTATTTAAATATCCATTTTATGATCTATCTTTCATTGGGTATACAGTTCAAAAGCCACCAAATTGGTAAGGTAATTTAGCCTCAATTTGCATTCTTTGTGACACATTTTATGTTGAGAACCTATATTATTTTACGTGGTGTATATCTGGACCATTTTTATGTTATATAATTAATACAATTATTTTCATCATATTATAATATTAATTTATTATTATTATTTCATGGGTATTATGATTCAATGTTATGAATGTGGCGAGGGTTTATTGCTATAATCTCAGCATTTATGAGATTTACATATGATCATGCTTCAATGGATGAAATATTATCATCTGAATCTCAATAATAATATTAAATTATATTATAATATATTTATTTATGTTATTTTAATGTAATTGTACCATTTTTTACTCTTTTGTACATAATTTAATTAATTATGTTTCTTATGAAAATCTGTCTTCATTTCTAGATTCATTCGGGAATCTCTTTTATCTAAAACAATATTTTCTAAAAATGTTTTCAAAAAATATTTAAATTAAAAATTTAAATTGTATTCATTGAAATTTAATTTGGAAATATGATAAGTGTTTTAAAAATTTGTTTAATTTATTTTAAATATTAATTTATAAGTTTTCAAGGTTATTTTCAATGGAAGAGGTTTCAAAATGTTAATTTTTTAAAAATAATTTTTTAAATAATAAATTATATTTCTATCAAGAAATGTTTTAAATGATTTTTACAGATTAATTCATAAATTTTCAATGTGTTTTTCAACGAAAATTATTTAGAAAATGCTTTTTTCATAAAAATATTGATTTTAAAATAAATGTTATTTTATATAAGAATGGTTTCATGTGATATTTGAAAATATATATCCATCTAATATGACAACATTTGATATAGTTATTTATTTACTAGTGAGATTGTTTAAGGATACCATTCATATTATTTCACTAAATGGATTATTTAATTATGGGATAGTGTTTATGGGACCTATATCTTTTCTACAATTCAATCATGTTTCAAAGATATTTACATGAAACCAATTTATTTTCCATGGGTTGGTCAAGTTATGAAAGGGTAATTGTTTTATGTGTTCTTAAGATGATATTCATGTGCTTTTTCCCCCATTCGTGTAGTGGTAAACTGAAATTTC
Source organism: Viscum album (assembly GCA_963277665.1). Classification (NCBI taxonomy): domain Eukaryota; kingdom Viridiplantae; phylum Streptophyta; class Magnoliopsida; order Santalales; family Viscaceae; genus Viscum; species Viscum album. Next base: position 1,283,460,029 of record OY728156.1, read on the forward strand.
TAATATAATGGGGTCACCCAGATAGCACTGGGTAAGTGAATCACCACAAGATTTTACGATATGTAACTTCTTAAATAAATTCAACTTCATTGAAAATATAAGATTCATGCAACACTAAGCTTAAACGAACCACAATATACATTTTGAATATTATTATTTTAACACCAGCTGTTATGTTGGAGATTTAGAATATTATTAGATAAATTATGAAAATATAGTTCACACCTTTTTATAAAATGAATTCATTGATTACCAATTAATTATTAAAAAAATAAAAACAAATGGAATATAAATGATTTATTTTTATTAAAAATTCTTTTCATTCCCATGATGGAATTTTATCATAATATATTAAAATAATTACTATTAGTTAAATATATTAACTCAATATATAATTTATATATTGAAACAAAATACATACAATATGGTTCATATACATAATATAAGAATAAAACGAATTTTAAGAATAAAAGGCTAAATTTTTCTAAAGGTTGTTTTGCTACCATCTGATAAAGCACCTATTTTAAAACTAAATTTATACACTTATAAATTATATTTGATAGAAAAACTTTTTTTTAAATATTAATAAACTAATTTACTTTGTTTTATTTTATTTTTCTGGTACGAATCAATTTTATTATGAATGCTGAAAAATATTACATTTTCATTGAAAACAATTTTTTTAATGAATTTATTTATATAGTTCGATAATATTTTATATATATTTTAAAGTTTAAACAGTTCAAATGTACATAAATAAAACTGATGTGTTTCATTGAAATCAATTTATGATTGAATTTTTATATAAAAACATTTCAATCTTTTTACAATTTTTACTTCCAAACCCATTGTTTCTTCCTATATATAGGATTAAATTATTATTAATTTCCCCAAATAGAATGAATTGAAATTAGAAAATCAAATTCCATATTTAGAATTAGAAGGTATAAATTTAATAAAATACCCCCCTTTTTGGAGAATATGAGTTACAATATTTTTAATTTATATTTCCATAATTAATGATAAAGCAGGTGATTGTTGGTTAAAATGATATGATAAATAATTTATATTTGACCGAACACATGCCCAAAATTTGTATGATGAGTTATTTTCATCCCTAATCAGTATGTTTTCAAATATATGATAATTATTTCACATTATTATGTTATTATGATACTTGTAATATTTTATTTAATGAAAATTCAAAGTTATCACATTCATGATTTTAATAAATATAACATTTTTTTATGTGGTGTTTTCCTAAATTTGTCTTTGAATATAATGAATAATTGAAAAAAAAAGTATTCATCTTGGTAATTTTTTAAATTTTTTTGGTAATAGATAATTAACATTAAATAAGTTATGTATGATAATTATGAAATAATGGTTATTATTGGAAAATTAATCTACAATAAAATTCTTTATCCATTCACATATTAAGGGAATGATATTGTCACTCGTGAGTGTGTATGGAATACCGTCTCAATGATGTGACATGATCCATTTCCCATATACAGTATTAAAGAATGGCTATAAAAATTTATTTAATTTTTAAATATGATACTGATTACATTAATATCATTTTTGATATGTTGGATCATTGTCCTATAAAAAGTAATGGAGAGATTCAGGACAAAACTAGCATTGGAAAATAACTCCTTTAATCCCCAAAATAAGGCTAATAATAGAATTTTTTCCACATGAATGTGATAAAATAATATAATAAGTTCATATATGATATCATAAATGAGAATAAGTTTATGATATAATTTAATTACATGATTAAAACAATTATATAGATTTTTAATGCAAATTCTACTAAAGAAAGCATAACATAAGGGGCTTTATCTCTATCACATTTCAATGAGGTGTAGTTTGATGTTGTACACCCACCTTCTTTTATAAGTTGTATATGTAGGACCTTTGACATATCATGTCATTCATTTAATTATTATCATTTTATTTAAGGTTTTTTTAAATTTTAATCTTTCATGGGGCTTATGATTTAATCATTGAAAGTGGTAAGGGGAACCTTGAATGTTTAATAATTTAATTATCCAGTATTTTTCACCATATTAATAATCTTTATTTTATTTTATATATTAATTTAAATGGATATAATAGGATTATGAATTAAATTTTATTTCTATTTCATATTTAATTTAATGGTTTTTAAAGGGAATATTTTTCCATGTTTTAGCATGAACGTTTTAACACACAATAATAGGTATTTTCTATATTTTTTAACAAACATAGAGAGAACGAATTTCCCACCATAATGACTATTATTTAATTTATAACTTCAATTTCAAGGATATATATTTTCATAAATAAAATCCCTTATTTCATATTTTTGGTATATTTGGTATTGAAAAATCTCATTTTTAAATAAAACTTGTATTTTTATATGAAAATATTTCTTAAGGGTTTTACAAGAGTATTTCCTCAATAATATTTCTATGATTTTGTTAGAGTATTTTCATCTATTTCAACACACTTTATTTAATATTTTAATTAATTTATGTTGATATCTTATAATTTCGTCTACTATATTTTAATGAATGTTTTATGATCAGTTTGAATGTGGATGTTCTATTTTGATGGCATTCATGGTTTACTATTATAGTATTCACATTTTGTAAGCTATTTTTTCAATAATTATGTTAATATTGTTTATATTTTACCCCAATATAATGAGGAAATAATTGGATATAGTATGTGATGTGTGGGGTACCCTATAGCCTCTCAGTGCATCATTAGGTCTCATGAGGAAAACCTAATATGGATATGGTCGAGGCCTTACACATTTATTTTCAAATGTCTTCGTCGAGGCCTCAAAGTTATGTTTTACAAGTCTAGTGTTCTTCATTATATCATTTTGAATTCAATTATTAATATTCCATGTTACTATTTGACTATAATAATATATATGGTATGTTTACTATCTCATGTTATTAGTTAAAAGGAATGTGTTTCAGTTATTTACCTTACCATATCAGTATGAAATATTTACTCACACCTTGCATTGTATGCTTACCCATAATGAGTGTTGGGGATAACCCTTTTCATATATTCCTTTTATCCCAATGAATATTTGATGTGATTTATGACTGATATGCAAGGCTAAATAATGGGGGAATAGTGGAAGACTAAATCAAATCCTTTAGGTACTTTATGTTTTAAAATTTAATATGGATTACATGTATGTATCTTGTTTTCCAAGACAACTAATCAATTTATCCCTTCAAGATGTGATTCCTTGTATAATTTTTCAGTGTAATAATTTTACCACTGAATTTGGGATACTGTGGTCTATTTCGTTATAGTTGGTATTATTGTAAGTTTATTAGAAACTTTAGGAACTACATTTAGTACAATATAACAAATCCATATCATGGAATTCAGAAATATATCCAAATAAACAAATATAATTATTTAGAGATTATTCATACCTATATTTTCAATATAGGTTATGTGATTCACCAGTTTTGGGATTATTAATTACATTTTATAATGTTATGGTCTAATATAGTGTATTACATGGTATATAATTGATTCCTAGTTAAAGAAATTGACTCCCTATCAAAACCCATAATCCTATATGGATTTCCCTCATACAAAAGATAATTATAAGGCCCCTGCCTTAAACCTTACTTAATCTTGAGTTATTACAAGATTACACGTTGAGGATCTTTTCAGGTTTAGAGTTTTAGAGAATTAGATCATAAAACTTGCATTACATTCCACATATAAACAAAGTGGTTACATAAAGATAGTATTCATCTTTTCCCATTAATGGAACATATTTAAAATAAAACATGGATTCTTTCTTGACACTTCCTTGACAGTATCATCATATCATGTACCTTTCACTTGACCTGTGAAAAACATTTCAAAAAAGACTTTGGATGAGCATAAAAAGCTCAGTATGGGTTATATAAAAAAATATGGAAAGGAAACATGAGTTCATATATAAATAAGAATGAAATCATACTTTCCCATAAAACATACCTCATCAAATCATGAATAAATCATAGAAATCATAAGACATAAATGTAACTTGAGGCATTCATAATATTCTTACGTAGGGAGTAACCCTCTTGGTTACGTTTGGAATACCCATCATAGTATATTCCCTAAATCTCTTCGGATAAACCTTAACGTTTCACTCCTTCGCGTTACCCAATGCATTGGAGAGCTATATCGGGCTCACCCGCCCTTAGTTTATCACAGAACCACCCGTCTTCATAATAATGCCCACGAACCTCAACATAATCGTATCACATAAAACATTCATAAAGGAAACATAACATTTCCACCTTTCAATCACAATATATCAATACAAAACATTGATATAAAAACATTATGAAAACCATTTTTAATAACAAAATAAAAGAAAAGTAAAACATGGTATTTATTTTTCTTTTAAAAAGAAGGTATGGCTTGTAGAGGAAGTCGAAACTCAAATAATGGTCACAGCGGCGGAGAAGTCATTGTCGCCGCATACATACGAAAAAAACATTCCCTTTTTTCATTTAGTAAATGCTTCGTATAAAAAATATCCCTTTTGAATAAACGTAAAAGTCAAAGGGGTTTATACACCATATAAAAGAAGGGTGAGTATAAAACAAAATATGCTTCAATGAAAGGTGATTGAGACGAAGTCCCATACCTCAGGTCCGAATTGACTCGATCATTCTTTAAAGTCCTGACTAATAAACTTGAGTTAATTTATACTTTCTTAAGAACCTTTTTTTTAAGTTCATTATTCCTTTTATATCACTTATTTCCATGTCATGAACACTATGTAATTATTTAAGTTAACAACGGTCGTTTTAACGATCATTGTTACTTGAGTCAAAAATAAACCCTTTATAATTACAAGTTTTTCATGTATCCATTATATCCAGAATTATAATCATGATGTATATATCATATATATCCAGTATATACATGCATTTATAATATTACATAATCATGTAGAGGTAAGAAATGAAATGCACCATTCATGGAGACGGTAAGCCGTACGTACGCATGAACGCTGCTTTCATTTCTATTTCGTATTTTATAGAATGGAATCATAATGATATAAAGGTATATTATAATTACAGTATAATATCATATATAATATCATAGTTCCATCCTTTATACGTCCCACATATGGTATTTAACGAATCAAATCACTTTGAGGGGGCGGTAGTCCGCACTTCCTTAGATGAAGATATCGTGTTTACCCATAATGGAAACCATAATGGTATGCCCAAAATGAAAAATATAGAAGCTTAAGGAAAAAATAACCATATTATATATCATATATAAATATAGTGACATCTTAATGGCCACCTTTGAAGGTGTTAAAAGAATTTTTAACAATCATCGTTTTGGGAGGCATAAATTCACCATCCACATAAACAGTATGTCCTTTAACCATTAGATGTAGGTGTGTGTAAGTGTTGCTTGAATACTTCTTATAACAACATCCTAGTATATTGAATATACTGTAGTTGTTAAAAATGAAATGAATAAAAAGAGTTTAGTGGGTTGGAGAAGAAAAATAAAACAAAAGGACTCAAGTGAAGACATTACCTTAAAATCGGGTAACTCCCTTTGGTTTGAGATCAAAGGCTTCCTTGGGAAGACTTCTGCCCAAAGTGAGGCTTCAAGGAGTAATATAGGGATGTGGAGAGACAAAATGGGTAGGGTTTGGATGAGCCAAAGGCTTTGGAAGTGTGGGTAAGGAGGTAGAGGTGGGGGCCTTTTATAAGAGGAGAGGAGGGGCACTCTTGGAAAGTAAAGAAATGCTACTTTATGTGAAAATTATTTTCTGATTCAAAAGGTCCCACATTGATATAATTCGAGGGTAAGGTTATAAGGGTTCGAACTCCACCCATAAAATAGGTTTTGGACATGTGTAGGTCTTAGATTTTACATTATCATTCCATTTTATTTAAATCGTCAAATAATGAGCTCATCGCTGCATCATTTTGATGTCCTAAATAATTTAATTTATTTAATGTCTAAAAATTATAAAAAAATACTATGATGTAGAAAATCTTTGTATCTTTCCAATGACTATTTATAGTCTAAAATATCATTTATTTAGACAAAATTAAAAATATTTTACTTAGGTGATACATTCTTTGTTACATTTAACATTCTTTAAAAAATAAAAAGGTAAAAAGTCACTTTCTCACAAAAGTGATTTCATGGGGCCCCCAAGTTTGGCACAAGGCATCCCATGGTCGGCCATGAGACAACCAGTAGCCTTAGGACACATTTTGGTGTCATTTTTTATTATTATGATATTATTTTATTATCCTTAACTACCCGATTACTCATTAATCAAGATAATTAAAGATAATTACCGTCGTTACTATTCATAATGTCCAAAAACAAAAGAGTCTTAATTACATAATTTGGACCTTCTGATTCCAAATATGTAATCCATTTTACCAAATTACAAACACAGAAATTTCAATCATTTATTTTAAAATAATTCCCGTTGTCAAAACAAATAGCGGGTTTTTTTGAAACAATATCTATGAAAAGTTTGGCATTAGTTTATGCCCAATTCCAAAGTCAAATTAATCCTAATGACCAAAATTGGATTAAATGGTAAAAATATATTATAATTTAACTTTAAAAACAATTCAAAAGATAATCTAATAATATAAATAAATTAGATTAAAAAGCAGTTTTGATGTAAAATGCAGTATTTTTTACTATTCATTAAAAAATGAACATTGTCAGAAAAATACCAAAAAATTCAAACAAAGTAAATTTTGATGTCCCAATCATAAAGAATAAGTTTATTTTAAAAAACATAGCTTATAAAATTGTCAAAATATAGATTTAAAAATGGTTTTCCATCAAAAGGCAATAAAACAATCTTTTAAAAAATATTAGTGTATTCCATGCTTAAGATTGGATTTATTTTCATTTTAAGCCTCTAAAACACTATATAATTCAGTAATAGACATAGATAAAAATATATATTATTCATTACTTATTTGGGATGTTACAATAATGATGTTGGAACTATATCTAAAATTGGAGATGAACAAATTATAAATGTACAGAAAAAATTGACACATGTTATGTGTAATAACATTACCCATATAGATCTTCCTAATACACAATGTTGAAGACAAATAATAATACACTTCATTAGACATGAATATACTTCATTCAATTGGACTAAAAATCCATTTTTAGTAGAGAAATTGGTCTGTCAAAAAGAGAAGATACTTATTGCATTTGGAAGTAATGAAAGGGAGATGGTTATCATGAAAAGTTTTCATTACTTTTGGGATGCATATTAGTGGAGTTCTTTGATTCAAAAAAATAAGGATATAATAGAAATAAAATCATGGAATATATATATTTTAAGGATATTTTCATTTAAAAATATTTCCCTAAAAAATAAAGAGTGGATATGGAGATAAAATAGATTAATATGATACAAAAAGGATGATGAGAATATTTCTAAATATAAATACAACATTACAAGGATATAAATTCTTGTTCAATACTACATATGTAACCCAATTAGTGATATTGATCATTTATTTTGTGGGTTAAAACCATTCCTATGAACAACATTGGTCTCCCTAAATGTCTCTTTTTATGATGATATAGTATCATGTACTATCAATATAGTGCAAGAATTATATATGACTTATAAATTCATGGGAAAGAAAGAGAAGAAGATTATGGTTGAGAAAAAGATGGATAAAGGGAAAAAGTGAAAGAATGATTTTTATACATATGATAATTTTTGGAAGAAACAACATAGTTATTTTCTTAAGGGATTTTAATTTGTAAAAAGTTTGGTGAAAAGGTCACCATGACTGTAATTATAAAGGAATGTGAGATTGTTAAAATTGTGGGGAGAAAGGTCACCAGGACTGTGATTGTTATGGAAAGAAAGAAGCTGTAAATGTGAAAATTTTCAACTGTAAGGAGATGGGGTACTATGAAAATGAATTGCTTAAGTGTAAAAGAAATATTAAATAGAATCTTAAAAGGAATCAAGGTAAATATTATGATATTACTAAATTAGAAGTGAAATAATTAATGTATTTTTTTGGATTCAATAAATATAAAATTAAATTCTTTTTATAAGAATAATTAGATATATAAGGATGGAATTGCATCACTTCTTCTTTAAGTACATGGAAGAATGTAATTTTTCATTATGGGTTTTAAGGTGATAAAATATTTGGTATTTGACTATAATAGCTACATTATATGGTTTGGAGAATCAATTGTTGAGTTTATTTTGAAGATTTAGTGACCTTGTTTTTAATTTTTTGGTTTGTGAATGTGGAAATAGGTATTTGGGAAGAGACCTTGGGTTGTAATGGATTATGTTTCACATTAGATATCATTGTATGATTTATTGGATACTATGTGGAAAAAATATTTATTTTAGTAAAAATTTTGAGGATGAAGGATTTATTTATGGACCTTATGATTTGATAAAAGGTATTTAGTCCTAAAAATTATCATGAATATTCATCATCCAATTTACTAAATGAACTAAAAATAGATAAAAGCACAACCAAAGGTTAAGATCCTAATTATGACATTTAAATGAGGTAATTTTAATTTTTTTTTGTGATTATCTCGGTAGTAAAATAATGTATCAACTCTATAAAAAAATTGGAAAAAAACATTTTCTACTAAATATTCATACTTTGAAATAAAATGTCTTTTAACAGGTCATAATATTTATGATTTTGTGATAGTTAACTATCAAATGAATGTGTTATCTATCAATATCCATTAGAACATGATACTTTTATCAATCCTTCATGTCATAGTTTTCACTTTTCATAAGTTTTATTGTATTCAAATGAATAATTTTGTAGCGACCCTTTCATTTCCATTTCTCTCTTATCAAGGTATATTTTGTTAATCCTATTTATATGTGGGTTTCTCCCAAAAGAATTTTCTAGAATCAACTATTGATTTTCAAAGTGAAATCTCAAACATGGAGGATGTAACGTATCGATGGAGGAGAGAATGTAACTCCCCATGATTTTATGGTATTTTCCTTATTAAATAGATTCAGTTACTTCAATATTATATATTTCATGATATATAGTTCTAAATGAACCCCAATATAATTTTAAATATTATTATATTAACACAGGCCACCAAATTGAAGGTTTTGAATAGGATTAAATAAATTCTGAAAATATATATTTCAATTTTTTATAAAATTAATTCATTCATTACCATGTAATTTTAAATTAAAATAAAAACCAATTGATTATAACACGTGCATTTAAAAAAACTTATACCCAAAATGGAATTTTATCAAAATAATTTAAAATAATCACTATTATATAAATATATTAGTCATATATATATTATATATTTAAAAAATTAAAAATCATCGATGTTATTTTATAGGATTTATATATGTATAAAACCAATTTTAAGAATAAAAGGCTATATTTTTCTAAAGGCGGTATTCCTACTTTTTTGATGGATAAAATTTTTTAAAACATAAATTTGACACTTTTGTAACTTCTATTTGATACAATAAAATTAATTTTTGAAATATCAATTCCATAATTTGTTGTGCATTATTTTTTATATTTTCATATTAAGTTTCATTTTTTATTAATAGTGAAGGATATTGCATTTTAATTGAAAAAATCCACTTCATCTAATTTATTTTCATAGTTAAATAATATTTTATATATGTTTTATTATATTAATAGATGTAATATCCGTAAATAAATCCAATCTAGGTCATTATAATCATTGTTTCATTCAAATTGGATATAAGATCATTTCAAAATTTTGATCATTCAGGCTTTAGAACACGTTGTTTTGTACCATAGATGGGGTTAAATTTTAATTAATTTCAAAAACATATTTTAATTGAATTTATTAAATTGGATTAAATATTTTGATTTAAAAGGTCCAAATTTATTAAATATTAAACCTTTATTTTTTGATAATATTAATAGTAACATTAGTAATTTGTACTACCATGGTTAAGGGTAAATCTAGTTATTAATGGTAATAAGAATATTATAAATTAGTTATATTGACCCTAAAAATTTCACTAATTTTATAGGATGAGTTAATTTAGTCCATAATCCTTTAGGTTTTAGAAATATGATCTCGGTTTCTATTATGATGTGGTTATGACTGTTATAATATTTTATATAATGAAAAGTCAAAATTCCAACATTCAAGATTTTATTAACTATATTTTTTTTAATATGTTATTATCTTGAAGGTATCATTAAATATAAAGATTCATATGAACTCTGAAAATTTTATCTTCATCATGATAGTTAATTTTTTATTTTTACGTGAAAAATTCTTTACGCAACGGCCAACACAATGATGATCCGGTATTTCTTTAATAATTTGAAATATGAAATAAATGATATTAAAAATATATGAATAAATATAATTTGAGATATTTAGTGTCATCCATGAATTTTATATATTCATTTGATAAATTTTGGATATTTTAAAAGACATTGTTTGAAGGTATCTCATTATTGTGATCTTTTTAAAAATTCAAATAGTGAATAGTGTCAAAATTGACATTAATGTTATATTAAAATGAAAATATTTTATTAAATTATTTAAAATTAATAAAAATATAAAAAAACCCAAATTATTTGGATAAGTTTAAAAAAGTCATCCATGACTGGTTTTTTTTGAATTTGATGCAAAATATATTAACCTTCAAAGAGTAGAAACACATTTTGTTGTGGTAAGAGTTTATCTGTTTAAATAAGGGTAAAAACCAAAAGATAAGTGTATTAATGTGAACTAAAATTGTATAAAAATTATTTTATGAAATTATTTATACTCATAAACATATTTTATTCAAAATAATTATATTCTTATCCATTTTTAATTGAAAATATATTTATGTTAATTAAATATATTGAGAGTTTCTAAAATTTTTCCTAACCTCAATTATAAAAGGGTACCTCCCCCTCACTACATCACACCACATTGAGACATATAGATAAACAAATTACTATACATTTATAATCATAACCTCCTTATCAAGGTTCTATATTTTATGTTCTTCTAAAGAAAACCATCCCCAGATCCCTTAAGAAGAGATAAAAAGGAAGTCTGCCAAATAAGATGTAATCATTTTTAGCGACTCATACATGTTCATTTCATAATATTCTTAATTTTCAACTATTTTATCCATTATAAAGTAATAAATAAGGAATAATATATATTATGATATTTTATTATGTTAATGGTACAAACATGTCCCTCTTTTTATCCATCATATGAAAAACAAAACCACCATCTATGAGTGCATACGTCTTCCCGTCTCCACATCGAGGTGTAATTTTTTTCATAACTAGTTTCTTTATATGGGTATAATGAAGGAAATAATTGATAATTATGATATTTATGAAATGATATTTATTCTAGAAAAAATTAATAAAAAATAAACTTCTTTATAATTTTAATTATTAAGGGAATGATACAGTCACGAGTGCGTACATATGACATGCAATCTCCACAGCTTGATGTGATTAATTTTCCATATCCTGTATTCATTATTTGATATAAAAATTTATTTAATGATTAAATATAATTCTTTATAACATTAATATCTTTCTTTATTTGTTCAATCTATATCCTATACAATCTAACTGATACATTCATGAAAAAACATGCATTGAAAAATGATGTAGTTAAAACTCAAAACCAGAGTAATAATGAAGCTTTATCAACAAACAGGTGATAAAATATTAAAATAATATCTTATATGATATTAAAAATATAAATAATATTTTTATATAGTATCATAAAATGCTTAAAATTATCATACATGAGGTTAAATAAAATACGACTGAATGAAGCATAATATAGGGGACTTCATATCAATCTCATTTCAGTGTGGCATTGTTTTATATTATACACCAAAAATATTTTATGAAGTGTATATATTTCCCATTTGACATATCATTTCATTAAAATATTTATTATCATGTTATTTAATGTTTTTTTAAATGTTATTATTTCATGGGGCTTATGTTTTAAATGTGAAAAGTAGTATAGGATGCCTTGAATGTTTAATGATTGAATTATCAAATCATTTTCACCATGTAAATGATCTTGATATAATTTTGAAATTGTTTTTTTATGGATATAAAAGAAATATAAAGGATATTTTGTGTCTATTTTAAATTTAATTCAACTGTTTTTAAGGGAAATTTTTTTACAGGTTTTATAAGGAATGTTTTGAAAAACAACAAAAGGGATGTTCTGTTTGTTTAACATACTTGTCGACAAAGATATTCCTACACGATGACTATTATTTAATTTCTACATTCCTTTTAATGATTGAAAATTTTCTAAAATAAAAAACCATATTCCCTTATTTTTTTATATTTTTTATTGAGAATGGTTGTTTTTTAAACAAATGGGTGTTTTTATATGAAACTATTTTTCATATGGGTATAAGAAGAGTTTTTTCTCAATAAATATTTTATTATTTTATTTTAGTATTTTCCCCTATGTAAACACCCTGGGTTGAATCTTATGATTAATTTAGGTTTATCTATTATGATATTATCTAAAAGATTTTATTTAATAGTCCAGGATGAGTTTGATCGTGGATGTTCTGTTTTCATACCATTCATGATTTATGGTAAATTTATTCACATTTCATAAGCTAGTTCTTCAATAAGAATTTTTATGTTGTTTATGCTTCACCAAAATCATATGTTGAATGAAATAGAATTTTTAAGTGATGGAAGGTGTCCTCTATATCCACTCTATGAATTATAAATTCTCATGAGACAAATTAGATATCGATATCACTAAGGCTTTACCAATTTATTTTCAGATGTATTGAATGAGGCCTAGATGGTATGATTCAGATGTCTAGTATTATACATTCCATCATTATTAAATTGGTTATGGTTATTCCATCTAATAATTAGACTATTATAATATTCATGTTTTCTTATCCTATCACAAGTGATTATTTAAATGGAAATTTTTTCATTTATTTACCATTCTGTATTGTTTATGCCACATTTACTCCTAGATTCTACTTTATACTTACCCCTCTCATAGAATTTGAGATCACCCATTAAATTTTTTCCTTTTTCCCTTTGAATCCATGTTGTATATAATGACTTATATACATAGTTACACAATGGGGGAAAATTACAAACGTAATGAAATTTTTTCGCATTTAATGTTTTAATATGTAAAGTGACTTTAAAGTATTTATATAGTGTAATAACACTAGAAAACTATTCGGTCCATTGAGATGTCATTGCTTATATGATATTCCAATGAAAAAAAGTTTTCATCCAACATTGGGCTACTAGGGTTAGGTTCATTATATTACTCTTGTTATAGCTTATACAATGGGGTGTTTGAGATAGAGTTGGGTTATCCCTTTATGGATTATATAACAAGGTGGCCCATATAGTGTTGTGTAATCATGTTAATGCTTATACGATGGGGTTTCCAAGAGAGTGATAGGTAATCTCATTACATCATATATGATGGGGTGTCCCGGATAGAACTGGGTAAACCCATTACAACTTATATGATAGGGTGTCCATGATAGTTTCGAGTAAGACAACTAAAGCATATATGATGTAGTATCCCAGATAATCCCATTATACCTTTTACATTGGGGTGTCTCAGATATTGTTGGGTAATCTAGTTATAGCTTAAACAATTGTTATTACATATATCTTCCTCTAATGCAATGGGTAAATATTTATATCTCATAAGATATATAATGATGGAATGAGAAGTGGACTCGATTAAGAAATTAAATTTTCACGAAAATATGGACTTTTGAGTGAACCTAAACTACTAATATGACCTTGGGAGTGAACCATTAATAATAATATGGTACTAGGATTGAACATGACTACTAATATGGCTTTAGGAGTTAACCCATTCCACTATAAAGAAATTTATATAGCTGGGGGTGGTGGTGTTTCAAACCCAGTAGGTGTATCCCCCATGATGTTACCAGATATGTTTTGGGAATGATCTATGACTTGCAGGGAATGATTTTACATGATTATTTGTATCACCAATACAAAAAATAGGAAATGGAAGCTCTACCTTATATCCACGCTAAGAAAAAAATGTTGATAAAGAATCCATGTATCAGCACTAAAATTTTAGCACTAATAAAGGGCTTCTTTATGGGCACTTTTCTAGCACTGATATAGGGACACTTTATCAGCGCATTCTAGTGCTGATAAAGAAGCCCTTTATCAGCGCTAGAAAAGTGCTGATAAAGATTACCTCTATCAGTGCTATAATTTTAGCGCTTATAAAGGGTGACTTTATTAGCACTAAAATTTTAGCGCTGATAAAACTGTCGTCCCAGATTTTATAAAATCAATCGCATATTGTCTTCTATTTATCATTCCCTAATGCTCTCGTGGTACTATACACCTACGAGAACTCCCCTCCCCCTGATCATCACATTGCCAGACCTCCGCCGCCCCCAATATTCATGTTGTCAGACCTCCGTCGCTAGCCCTTCTTCTTATCCCCCCCCCTGAACCCCTTTGGTAGATCCTCCTCCCCGCCAACCCTATTTCTCCTCCTCTCCGCTCGAACATACTCCCAGTGAACCCTACTCCTCCATTTCTAAATGGTTGAAAGATCCTCCCATGCACCTCACCCTCTACCGGTCGCACCTTCCCCTCCTGACACAGCACAGAAGTTTCCCTACTTCTCCACCTCTAAGGTGAATTTATTTTCTCATCTTCTTGATTATCTTCTTGAACATTCTTCTTAGGAAAGATGTGACAACAATTATGATTCGGTTTTTGTTTTTTTTATGGTTCTAATGGTTAATGGTCATAAATAGGAATTTTAGATTACCCACATGTGATAAGTCATATTTTATTTGACTATTCTTCTCATTCTTATGAAATATTTGTTAAATCATTAGTTTAGGATGGGGACATGAAATTTCTCCTTCATTATTATGTGTAAATTATGGAATTATCATGTTATTTTGTTTCCATTGCATGGATAGTACTGATTAACCTAAATACTATAATGAAATACATTAAAGGAAATTTTAGTGAAGAGGGAGTTTTGCAAGTGATTTATGAAGATCCATAATATTTGTTATATATTTATGGATTTATTATTATTGTTGCTAAGTGATTTATTCTTGATGTTGGGAAAGAAATTTCTTACTAATAATAATATATTAAAATCACCTTTCATTATTTTCTAGTCACTTAAGGTAGGTAATGAATTGGTTTTATGAAAATCTGTAATTAAAGTGTTATATTTAAACTATAAATTCTACTTTAATATGATAGAGTGTTTAAGGAGTAGTTTTTAGTGTGAATTTATTATATGTTTTCCCTTTCATTCTACTATGTATGGGGTATTTATCACTATGATTAAAAGGGTGATGGTTGATTGATGTGGTTGGGAGCATGTGGTGTGGTAATTAATATAGTAGTTATGGATGGATTATTTTCTGGTTATGATAGAAATGATATGGCTATTTAGGTAGAAAATAAGTGGTTTTATTGATTTTAGAATGTGTTTAGTTGTACTTTATTTCATGAAAATTTAGTTGTTATTGGGTGGTATTATAGTTTCCTTTTGGCATGGAATATGGTTGGAATAAATGAAAATAGTAATGGTTGATGGGTTGGAAATGATAAATGATGGTTTGTTAAATGATTAATGATAATGTTTGGAATAATTATTTTTAATAAATGGTTAAAGATATAATAAATTTTATTAATGATTAATGAATGGATTATAGTGGGTAGTGATTTAATGATTGTTTTTACATTAAAATTGTTAACAATTTTAATTCATATGTTAATAAAAATCCAAGAAATTATATTTTTAAATGAAATGAGATGTTGGTAATGTTGCTATGGATTATTATGTGATTTTTTGGGGGTAATTTGTGGCATTATAATTGAATTGGTTATAAGAGGGTGGTAGTAACAAGGCAATGGTTGACAAGGGTGTTTGTAGTGTTAGTTTGGTGTACACCCTTAGGAAATATTTATGTGTGACTATATAATTATTATAGTTTCTTATTATTTCTTACGCACCACCACTTCAGTTGAGTAACCTGATTGATATCCATATGGGTACTTTGGTTATGAGTGTTTTTATCAATATCAAGGTTAAATAGGGAACACATATAGAACCACTCCCTTTTCCCTTCTCTCCCTTCACACTTAGTATGATTTGTAATGGCTCAAAATGGGTGTATATATATACCCTATAATGGATTTAGGTTTTGGTGTATATATATTCTTGTTGACATGATTATGTTTATATGGTGCGGATATATAGTGGGGGTTGTGCATTGTAGGAGAAGAGTATGAGGTTTATGTCCTTCATGTTCACGATATCATACTCTGATGAGGATATGATGTGTGGTTGTGATGTAGATATGGTTTTTATGTGTTTGTGACATGTTTATGGGTGCATATATGGTTATGAGATTATATAGAAGGGTTTGAAGCATAATAAAAATTCCATTAGAGTGTGAGAATGACGAAATTAGTGGGGAAGTGGATATGGGATAATTAATTAATATATAATCATTTGGTATTACCCTTCAGATGGAGTTTGGAATTAGACACTCATGAGGATTGAATGGGATGATATGTCAATAATATTTGTTAAAATTTTCATATGGAATAACATGGGGACCATCTATGACAAAATTGATTATCCCCCCCTGTGATTTAATGTAAGTAACTTGAGCTTGCCAAAAATATTAGGCGTGATGATATTGAATATAGGGAAGAGACCTAAGAGTGGTTGATGTAACATTATTTATTAGTCTTATGTTTGTACTGGGGTGATTCTAGGAAACTATAATGATACTAAAGTAATTATATTTGATGAATTCCATATTATAGAGATTATGAGAATCCTTTCATTACTTATTGAGCTGGCTATTGGTTTTCATCCATATGTATTTTAGGTTGGTGAGGTATAAAAGGATGCACTAGTTTACCATAGAAGGGTTTACCCAATAGATAATGATGAGCCATAGAGGATTATTTTATGTGAGTTTTACCATCTATGACACAAGTTATTTTCCCCATGAACACCTTTATGTTTGGAAGCTGTGTTGATTTTGATGGGGGGTCTATCCTGGTTCTGTTGATTTCTAAATATTTATTGGAAATGGTTAGGATCTAATAATCTCTATTTTTATAAGGAATTGGTTCTCTTATAAGGTGTTTAGATGTCCTTTTTTGTGTATTTTAACCATAAATTCTAATATTTGAGATTTCAATAGAATGGAAATGAATAATGATTGGATGGATGCAAATCGTTTGACAATAGAGTATGAGAATGGAGTGAAAGAGTTCATCAAGTTTACAAAGAATCACACAAAGGATCATTCTCAAATCCTTTGTTCGTGTTTACTTTTTTTAATTTTGGACTACTTACTCCAGAGGAGTTGGAAGAACATTTGATATGTCACAGAATAGATTGGAGTTATAAATGTTGGAATAAACACTGAGAAAAAGAGAATGTATCTACAGGCTAAGATAAAACTACATTTTATGGATCATCAGATATGAATACAAATATTAATAATGAAGAAGATTATATGGAGGATTTGATTAAATATGTCAATGATGATGAAGATCGTATTGAGGAAATGACAAATACAATTGAATATGAACTCCGTGATTGCCCAACATTGTTTGAGAAGTTAAAGTGTTGTGTAAAGACGCCATTGTATGTTGTTTGCACTAAATATATAGCATTGTCAGTTGTTCTAAAGTTTTATAAATTGAATGAAGGAAATAGATGGAGTGATGTTAGTTTTATGGAACTACTTTCTATCTTGAATGACATGCTCCCGGAAGATAATGAGCTCCCAAGATAGACATATGAAGCTAAAAGAATAGTACGCTCGATGGGTATGATTTCTGAAAGACTACAAGCCTTCCCAAAAGTTGTATATTGTTTTTCAAGGAGAACCAATCACTTATACAATGACCAAAGTGTGGTTCTTCTTGATACAATAAAGAGGAATCCAATCCTACGAAAGTTGTAAGGTACTTTCCAATCATTCCAAGGTTTAGGTACTTATATAGAAGTGAAGAAACTGCAAGACAAATATGATGGCATGTAGATAAAATAAATAAATATGGGAAATTATGTCATTTGGCCAACTCTCCTCAATGGAAGAAAATTGATCATGAGTATCTTGAATTCGGAAAAGATCCAATAAACCTTCATCTTTCATTATCTACCGATAGAGTGAATCCTTTTGGTTTTCAAACCAGTACTCATAGTACATGGCATGTTAGGTTGGTAAATTATAACTTTCCACCCTGATTATGCATGAAACGGAAATTCATCATGTTATCTATGCTTATATCAAGACCAAAACAACTAGGTAACGATATTGATGTTTATCTGGCTCCTTTGATCAAGGATTTGAAGTTATTATGGGATTCAGGTGTTATGGTGTATGATGCTTATAAAAGAGAATACTTCACGTTGAGAGTGATATTGTATGGGAAAATAAATAATTTCCCTGCTTATAGAAATTTTTCTGGGTATAACATTAAAGGAACTCAAGGGTGTCCTGTGTGCGAAGAATATACAAAATCAATTTGGTTGAAACATTCATTGAAATCTGTGTTTCTAAGACATCATAGATTTCTACCTCGTTGGCATAGGTACCGATCTTAGAAGAAATAATTCAATGGAATTTCAGAACAACACGCAGCACCGTCTCCAATAATTGGTGATCAAATTTTTGTGAAAGTAAAATATGTAAACACTGTTTTTGGTAAACCATTTTTGAAAAATAATTTGAAAACCTATTGGAAAAAGAGATCATTTTTTTGAATTACCATCCTAGAATTTTTTGTATGTCAGACATTTTCTTGATGTGATTCATGTGGAATAAAATGTATGTGACAGTGTTATCAGAACCTTTCTAAATGCCCCTAGAAAAACAAAGGATGGAATTAAGGCAAGGTTGGACATGGTTGACATGAGAATATGACATGTTTTTGCTCCCGTGAAGGGTGAAAATCGAATTTTTCTTCCTCCAACTGCATACACTCTTTCTAGGGAGGAGAGATATTAGTTTTTCAACATCTTCAATGATGTAAAGGATCTAGAGGGGTATTCATAAAATATCAAGAACATTGTTTTAGTGAATTATTTGATGTTAAAAGTTTTGAAATCATATTACTACCAAGTTTTGATGCAAGATATAATTTCTGTATATTTAGGATGCATTTTTTCCAAATAATATTCCTCATACATTAACCAAGCTTTGTTTCTTTTTCAAAGCTATATGTAGCAATTTTTTAGACCCTGTGAAATTTCCAGTTATGGAAATAGAAATTGTCATCACATTATGTGAATTAGGAATATTCTTCCCGCCAAAATTCTTTGATATGATGGTTCATTTGATGATTCACTTGGTGAGAGTGATTCAACTTTGTGGTCTTGTGCACTATAGATGGATGTAACTCGTTGAACGGTATATGAAGATTTTAAAAGGGTATGTCAAAAATCGATGCTAGCCAGAGGGTTGTATAGTGGAGCGATATATTTTTGAGGAAGCCATTTAATTTTTAAAAAAATAACTATCTAATGTGGAAAGCATGGGTCTCCCAAAATCACATCATATTAGATGCATTGAGGAGAAGGAAATTTTTGGAAAAGATGTTGTGACAATCAGTATTACATATCTCGAGCAGGCCCACCTTTATGTTTTTTATAAAATTTGGGAAGTTTCTTCCTATATTGAAACTCACAATGAAATTCTTAGGCAGTTGAATCCATCAAGGGATGAAAAATAGATATCAAATACACATAATCACCTGTTTATAGGATGGATTCAGGACTATATTTTTAAGAAGTTTGATGAAAATCCGAAAACAATTTTAGAACGACTTCAATGGCTAGCCGTCAGACCAAGTGTGTATGTATTAACTTAAAATGGTTATGTAATTAATGGTTATACATTATATATATATGAACATGATGAAGATAGTACTGTGAAAAATAGTGGAGTTACACTTATGGATGAAGTGATGCATGTTTCTGGTACTAAGGACAAAAATCTGATTTATGCAAATATGTCATACTTTGGAATTATCAAACTAATATGGGAGTTGGATTATAAGACATTACAATTGGAATTGTTTCAATGAAAATGCATTTTTGATATGTACGAGTCAACCTCACCTCAATCCAAGGCACGGTGTGGCTGATATCACTGAAATTGTCTCTCTTTGGTTTAAAATGGACAGAATTTTAAGTGAAAACAACAACTAACATATGAAAATAGGACCAAACGCACTCATATTCGATTGATAGATTAGAATAATTATACATGGGTCATTTTTGATTTGTACGAGTCAACCTCAGCTAAATCTGAGGCATGGTGTGGCTGATATCACTCAAAGTGTCTCCCTTCTTTTTAAAATGGACAGAAGTTTAAGTGAAAACAACAACTGACGTACGCAAATCTGGACAAATGAATTCAGATTGTTTTGATCCATTAATAGAATGATCCATGGGTCATTTTTGATGTGTACGAGTCAACTCTACCTCAATCTGAGGCATGGTGTGGCAGGCATCACTCAAAGTGTTTCTCTTTTGTTTATAATGGACAGAATTTCAAGTGAAAACAATAACTGACGTATGTAAATCTGACCAAATGAATTCTGATTGTGTTGATCCATTATGATAAAAATCCATGGGTTCATTGGTGATGTGTATGAGTCAACCCTACATAAATCTGGGGAACTTTTTGTCCGGTATCACTCAAAGGGTCTCTCTTTTGTTTAAAATGGACAAAATTTTAAGTGAAAACAACTACTGATGTACGAAAATCGGACCAAACACATTCAGATTGTATTAATCCTTTAGGAGAATGATCCATGGGTTATTTTGGATGTTTAAAAGTCAACCTCACCACAATATGAGGCATGGTGTGCCCGGTATCACTCAAAGTGTCTCTCTTTTGTTTAAAATGGATGGACTTTTATGTGAAAACAACAACTAACATACGCAAATATGACCAAATGCATTTAGATTCTGTTTATCATTTAGTATAATGATTCATGTGTCATTAATGATGTGTAAAAGTCAACTCTACCTCAATCTGAGGCACGTCGTGGCTGGTATCACTAAAAGTGTCTCTGTTTTAATTAAAATGGACAGAATTTTAACCAAAAACAGCAACTAACCTACGTAAATCTGACCAAACACATTCGGATTGTGTTGATAATTTAGTAGAATTATATATGGATGCATTGGTGACATGTATGTGTCAACCTTTCCTCAATATTAGGCATGTTTTTTCCGATATAACTCAAAGTGTCTCCCTTTTGTTTCAAATGGACGGAATTTTAAGTGAAAATAACAACTGACATACACAAATCTGACCAAATACATTCGAATTGTGTTGATCCTTTAGGAGAAAAATACATGGGTCATTTTTGACATGTATGTATCATCCCTACTACAATAAAAGGCATGTTGTGGCTGGTATCACTAAAAGGGTCTCTCTTTTGTTTAAAATGGACATAATTTTAAGTGAAAACAACAATTAACCAACAGAAATATGACCAAACACATTATTATTATGTTGATACATTAGTAGGATGATCCATGGATGAATTGGTGATGTGTAAAAGTCATCCCCACCTCAATCTGAGTCATGGTGTGGCCAGTATCACTCAAAGGGTCTCTCTTTTGTTTAAAATGGACAGAATTTTAAGTGAAAACAAAAAATGACGTACGAAAATCCCACCAAATTCATTCAGATTTTGTTGATCCGATAGGATAATGATACATGGGTAATTTTTGATGTGTATGAGTCAACCTCGCCTCAATCCAAGGCATGGTGTGGCCAGTATCAGTCAAAGTGTCTCTCTTTTGTTTAAAATGGAGAACAGTTTAAGTGAAAACAACAACTGTTGTACACAGATCTGACCAAATGCATTTTAGTTGTGTTGATCCTTTAGGAGAAAGATCAATGGGTCATTTTTTATGTGTACAAGTCAACCCCACCTCAATCTGATGCATGGGGTGTCCGGTATCACTCAAAGTGTTTCTCTTTTGTTTAAAATTGACAGAATTTTAAGTGAAAACACAAAATGACCTACGGAAATCTTAACAAATGAAATCAGATTGTGTTTATCTTTTAGGAGAACAATTCATGGGTGCATTGGTGATGTTTAAGAGTCATCCCTTCATAAATCCAAGGCACGGTGTGGCCGGTATCACTCAAAGGGTCTCCCTTTTGTTTAAAATGGACAGAATTTTAAGTGAATACAAGAAATGACAGACACAAATCCAACCAAACGCATTCAGATTGTATTGATCCTTTAAGAGAACGATAAATGGGTCATTTTTGACATGTACGAGTAAACGCCACCTCAATCTGAGGCACGGTGTGGCCGTTATCACTCAAAGTGTCTCTCTTTTGTTTAAAATGGACCGAATTTTAAGTGAAAACAACAACTATTGTACACAAATCTGACAAAATGCATTTGGATTATGTTTATCATTAACAAGAACGGTCCATGGGTTATTTGTGACATGTAAGAGTCAACCCCTCCTCTGTTTGAGGTATTGTGTGGCCAGTATCACTCAAAGTGTCTCTCTTTTGTTTAAAATGGACATAATTTTAAGTGATAACAACAACTGACCTACGGAAATCCGATCAATGATTTAGGGTTGTGTTTATCCTTTAGGATAAAAATCTATAGGTGCATTGGTGATGGGTAAGAGTTAACCCTACCTAAATCCGAGTCACGGTGTGGCCGGTATCACTCAAAGGGTCTCTCTTCTGTTTAAAATGAATAGAATTTTAAGTGAAAACAACAACTGACGTACACAAATCTGACCAAATGCATTATTATTGTGTTTATCCTTTAGGAGAATGATTCGTTGGTCATTTGTGACGTGTATGAGTCAACCCCGCCTCAATCTGAGATATGGTGTGACCAGTTTCACTCAAAGTGTCTCTTTTTTTTAAAAAACTAATAGAATTTTAATTGAAAACAAAAAATGATGTATGCAAATCTGACCAAACAGATTCAGATTGTGTTGTTATTTTTGGATAAAGATCCATGGGTGTGTTGGTGATGTGTACAAGTCAACCCCACCTCAATCCGAGGCACTATTAGGCTGGTATCACCCAAATGGTATCTCTTTTGTTTAAAATGAATAGAATTTTAAGAGAAAACAACAATTGACGTACAGAAATCCAAAAAACGCATTTGGATTGTGTTGATACATTAGAAGAATGATCCATGGACGGACCCCAACCCCCTGGATTCCCCCCCAACCCCTGGACGCCCCACCCCCCTAGACACCACCCCACCACCTGGACACCTCCCCCACCCCCTCGACACCCCACCCTCGTGGACAAACACCCCCACCCCCTTGGACACCACCCCACCCCCCTTGGATAACCCAACCAACCCCCTAGATCGCCCCACCCCCCATGAACACCACCCCACCCCCTGGAAACCCCCACACCTCTAGACACCCCCACCCCCTTGAAATCCCCCCCACCCCCTGGACACGCCCATGGATAGCCCCCCCCCCCAGACACCCCAACCCCCTTGACTCCCACCAACCCCCTGGACAGCACCCCCACCCCTCTTAGACACCACCCTACCACCTGGACACCCCCACCCATGGACGACCACCCCCACCCTCATGGACACCACCCACCCCCCTTTGATAGACCCCCCCCCCCCTTGACGACCCCCACTCCCCAAATTCCCCCACCCCCTGGAAGCCCCCCCCCCTCCCCACCACCTGGACACCCCCATCCAAGACACCACCCCACCACCTAAACACCCCCACCACCCCCTGGACACCCCACCCTCAGGGAAATCCCCAAACCCCCCCCCCCCCCTAGACACCACACCACACCCTTAGATAGCCCCCCAACCTCCTAGAACACCCCCACCCCTGGACACCACCACCCCCCCAGACACCCCCATCTCACCCTCCTGGACACGAGCCCAACCCCCTTGAATAGCCCCACCAACCCCCTAAATAACCCCCACCCCCCGGACACCCCCACCCCCTAGATATCCCCCCCCCAAGACCCTGTACACCAGCCCACCCCCCTGGACACACCCATCGATTGCCCCCCCCCCCACCTGGACACCCCCCCCTCCTAGACTCCACCCCACCACCTAGACACCCCCACCCCCTGGACACCCTCACCCTCCTGGAAAGCTCCCACCACCCCCTCGACACCACCCTACACCCCTTGGACATCCCCCCAACCTCATGGACCACCCCCACCCCTCCTGGACACCCATATCCCCCCGGAAACCCCTATCCCCCCGGACACCCCTACCCCCCTTGGATAGCCACCCAAAACCCCTGAACAGCCCCCAAAACCCCCTGAATTCTGAATTGAATTACTTATTTGTTTAATTAACTTATGAATTATGTGTTAATTGTGTATGGCTATTCTTGTTTTATGGGTATACTTTATGTAATTACCTTATGAATTATGTGTTAATTTTTATGGGTATACTTACTTGTTGAGATGCAGAATTTATTGTAGGTGTTGTTTGGGTGTGCTACTGCAGAATTTTTTGTTGCAACAGATAGGGAATTTATCCATGAATTTTTACCACTGATAAAGGAATCCTTTATCAGTGCTAAAAAACACTGATAAAATACACCTTTATATGTTCTATAAAATCACTAATAAAGGATCAGTTTGTCAGCACTAAAAGAGAACTGATAAAAAAACACATTTATCGGTGCATTTTTAGCACTGATAAAGTGGTCCTTTATCAGCGCCCTGTTAGACTGATAAAGGTATCCTTTATCATCACTTTTTGAGCGATTATAATGTATCATTTTATCAGCCCCGATCTTTATAGTGCTTTTTTAGCACTTATAAATCCCATTTTTGTAGTAGTGTATGAATGAAAATTCCATATCTTATTCCTATGGTTTTCATCAATGGATTATGATCTCTATTATCTTATGATTCATGTAATATTAATTATAAATAATTATTTCATGAATGTTTATTAAAATATTTTATATGAAGGGTATGATTTTCTACTTTTTCAATCATATTATCATACCCTTATGCTCATATTATGCTTACATATCATTCTTTTTTACCCTCACTAAGAATATGACCTCAACAATTTCTTATTTTCACTTTCCTTAGGTTATTATGAATGGGTTTAAATAATAGTACATAATGGGATGTTCTTTAAGGGATATGTTGAAGATATTTCACCAATATAGAAGATTATCTTTCCGTGATTCCAATGACAATAAACTATTATGGCCCTTACAAATTAATTTTTTTAATGTGATGAATACTCATTTATAATTTTGTAATATTCTTGTATTTTATGCTTGGTTTTCTATAAAAAATAATATATTCGATCCAATGAGGAGACTCTTTTCTGTTTTTTGATCAGGTAAGAGGATCCCACTAAGATGTGCCAATAATGGTTGAGTTCCCTCATGACCTACAACTTAAGAATCCCCAATACTTGTAAAGAATATGGAGGCCTTAGGATGTGTATAATTAGATATGTGTCATTTTTTATTTCTTTGACATGGTAGAGACCCTTAAGGTTCACAGTGTTAATAATGGGACCTTTATACTTCATGGAGTAGCTGGATGATGGCGGGATGTCATCCTACAGGCTAGTAGATGGGATGGGCTGACTTGGGTGACATTCATGGGTTTATTCATTAGGGATTTCATACTAGATGAACTATGTATATATCATGATCAAGGGTTCATGAAACTATAGTAGGGTATGATGATGGTTTCTTCCTGCACATAATTCTTTATAGAGAGGATTCTCTTTGCACCTCTTTTGGTGGGAAATGAGGTGGAATAGGATAGAATCCTAAAAATTATAATTTTTTTTGAGATGAATTGAGATTTGAGGATCCTAGATTTGGTAACCTATATTATAGTGATTTATAATTCACTTATGAATAAGAAGGTCTCTAAGTATGTAAGAGATAAAATTATTCTTCAAGTAGTTATATGATTGAGAGGAACTCTGAAGTCCCCTTTGAGGGAACAACATCTGTTTTCTATGTGTATTTTTCAGAATATATCAATTCATGTTGAGGTTTTTATTATTATGATTTATGTGATATTCCTAGTGTTAATGATTTTTTATGAATTAAATATGGTGTAACACATGTATAAGAAATTGTTAAATGCATTTTTGGTGAGTATCTGGGGATGGGCTAACCCTATTTTAGAGGAGACCAAAAAAATTTCCAACCAAAAAATATATTGAGAAGGTGGAAAGAAACCACTAATTATGTGGGTAGTGACTCCTTATCTAGTAAACATGTTTTGAAAGGGGTGTGGATGTGAATAGCTCTCCCAGGAACAGGTTCTTGGGAGAATAGTTGAAACACTATGCAGGGTGACATGATGGAAAAAGGGTTTTGCCAAAGGCTTGTTCGAGCATGTGGTTGGAAGTGTACCTCATAATCACAACTGGATGCCTTTATAATAACATTTTTATAAAAGGGAGGTTTTGGATTAATAATGATTCAATATTTTACTCGATATCTGAGGACATTGATCATCTTCTATTAAAAATTTAGAGATAAAAGCAACCATCTGATCCGCTGATCTACACCTTCCATTCAGAGCCACCATCATATTACTTATCGAGATTCATAGGAGAACTATCATTTCTAATTATCTTCATGTTTTTATTTATGATTAATCAAAATTATTTTTTTAAACCATTTAATCAACAAGTTATTTTAATTATATTTAAAACCCCACTAAAATTTTTAACCATGAAAATAGATGTTTAGTATAATAAACAAGGATGTATTGGAGAAAAGTGTTGATAATTATCATAATTGGAATGCTATGAAATTTCCCTTGGAGTGAGGTGGTGAACACCAGTTCATTGAGTGTATTTTTATTATAAATACTTTATATATCTCTCTAATTTTCTTTAATATTTAAACACATATTCAAGGGAGTTTTTCAGAGAAAAATGTGTTTTGAAGTTCTCTGTATTCACAATGTAATTTCATATTGTCATGATATATTTTTCAAATACATAACAATTGCATGAAGATGAACTAATATTCTCATACCAATGTATGTAATCCCACTTAATTTCATGAAGAATACTGTTTATATGGGCCTCTTGGAATTTTGTGACACACATGATCTCCCAAGATTTCATGAAGATCACCAAGAACTCATGCATGTTCTTACATGCATGAAGGATTTGATAGTTATAGTATAATATTGTTCAACTATTTTTGAGGGAGAACATACACTAGATAGAAATATTTTGTTTATGATGATTTTTTTTAGTCGCATGCCTACACTGTTAACATTAGAACAGTGAACATCCAGTCTGTGTGAAAGAAAATTCATGTATGCATGCCAATGCATACATGAGAATAAAATGTAGCTTGAGATATCCATGAAAATATTCATATAAGGTATTATTCATGGATATGTATTAAATAATTCATATAAAACATGAAGAACTTGAGAATACAATTCATTTTTTATACATACAAGAAGAGTGATACAACCTTGAATTTATATTCATGTGTGATGAATGCATAGATGTGCATGCGATATACATAGCATAATCATTTTGTAGAGTGTTTATACTTATGATATATTATTATTTACAAATAAATTAATATCCTAGTTTTTTAGTGTTCAAGGAGGATAGGTCATTAGTATATGAAAAATTTTCTTTCTCAAGAAGTGTTGTATGGAGATAGCTAATTATAAACTATAATCAAGGATTGTTTTAGAAAGAAAAAAATACCTTAAAAGGTATATGATGTTATACATGGGAAAATGTGATAAATAATTATCATATAGGATGATCTTCTTTAGATATTTATACAGTGGATCAATCCATCTAAACCGGACGGCTTCAACTGGCGGTCTAACGAGTTGCTAGAAAATTTTGATTGGGTGGGGGAGGTTAAATAATAACTGTGAAGAAGGTGTAGTTGTGGAGTTTAACCAATTATTGAAGGACGATTTTCGGTGGGGGTGAAACAAGATTGTAAATAGGGTTTCTCACAAAATAATGTTGTAATCACTCTATGTTAGAGTGGATAATCCATGTGGAGGGGTTTATCTAACATGATAACAAGGAGTTCATTGTGCTGAACCTTTTAAATCCTTAGGGACTTTCCATTCGATGTTATTAATTCTTGTAGGGTGACTCTAAGGATTAAAAGAGAGGGATTTATACTTTTATTAAATCATAGAGGTTGAATAAAAAGAAAAATAATTTGTACAAATAGTGTACCACTGATTCAACCAAACTCTTATGGGGTCTTAACTATCCATGGACACTACCATTGGTATCATAGTAAGGTCCCCTATAAAGATCACAAAAAAATTATTAGAAATAGATAATTTTAATTTAGTGAATAAACAAGTATCTTCTCATTTTTATAGGATGAAATACAAAATATGGTGTAATATGATACTTCCTTACTATCTATAGCTTTTCTTAGAACTAAGAGGGGAATGAAAAGTGGGATTCCCAATTATTGATGCGGATTTTTCTATTAATCAAGATGAAAATAGAATCATAGAAGATGATTTAATTGATCAAAAATAAATCTTGACTATTTTATTAGAAATGGTATGCATTGAAGTGATGGTTCACCAAATATCCATGGAGATCTAGGATAAATTGAGTAGCATTTATGAAAGAAATCTTAATGTTTAAGAAGCACTCTGGATAATATGGAGATAATAGTTTGAATTTATTAAAATGAATAATTTTGAAAATATTTATTATTATTTTATAACATTAAATGATATTTTCAGTTATATCAAAGGTTTAGGAGAGAATCTGGATGAATCTACTATTCTGATGAAGATAATGATAAATTTCTCAAATAGATTCAGGTTATTGATTTCTACTTTGGAAGAGAGATAAGATCGATTATTCGATGAAATTTATATTTTTCTCATCACATATGGAATGAAAAAAGTGCAAACATTAGAGAAACAATTATGAGATGATATGGCCATTGAACCCATGATAAAATATAAAACTAGAATGAATGAAGAATTAGAATTAAGTGATTATAAGGATAAGGAAGATAAATATCAAATAATTAAAATGATGTATTATTTAAAATAATGGTCAAATAGGTATGACTGAAATGAAATATAAAACAACTACTAAAGTGATGTAATTGTCACAATAGTGGTTATTTAGCTAGTAACTATCCAAAGGAGAAGTTTGATAACACTAGATATGATATAAAGGATAAAAATACCTAGAAAATGAAGCAGAAGAAGCATATTAAGGGTTTACATCAAAGAATAAAAATGTGATGAGTAGATAAATGGATGAATTTTCATCACAATGTAATGAGTCAAAATATTTAATATATATTATGAATCAATAGTGATATATAGAAAAATCTAAGAAATCTAGAGACTCATTTTATGGTGATGAAGGTGATGAGAGAAATAATTTAGAATGGTGTTAAATGAAAATCTAGAATCTACTATTTTCAACAACATGAAACTATGTAAGAAAAATAGAAAATGGAGAAAGAAATTTTGAAAACCACCTTTGAGAATAAATAACATGTAGATAAATAGAAGTTTAGCTTGGGGAGTGTTTGGCCATAAATCTTATTCAAGCTTGAATGACAAGTCACTATAGAGAAAAATGAATCAATCAAGGGGGTGAAAAGCTGACCAGATGATATTAGATTTTCATGAAGATAATCATATCACCATAACATCATCTAAAATATAATTGAACAACTTATATGAATTCATGGATGATGTTTATGGTATATGTGGTCTAGAAGGTCACAAACCTATAAAATCTTAGGTTTTTTTACAAATTGGTATTACTGAAAATTTAAATGAGAAGATAATTCAAATAGTAAAGAAAGTTAAAGTCACTAGTACATTGAGTCAAAGAATAAAATAATTGAAAATAATCAGAATCCTTTTAAAGAAAATTAATATCATGTGGTGACTATTCAAAAAATTAATTTATAAATATGATTCAACTATAAATGATTACTTTAAAATTTATAAGTATGAAAGGTGTGAAAAAATAGGTCAAAATATAAAAAACTTCATAAAACTCTTAATATCCCAAAATATGAAGAGAACCATTAAAAATATGAGTTTAAAAGGAATAATGGAAATACATGTTTGGGAATTTTGACTCATCCTGAGTTCTATTTTTTAGGAACAAGGAGGCCACTCCTTATTCCCTTATATTAAATATTTTTACTAACATGAATATAATTGAAGGTGATGGATGAACCCCTTTAAGGGGAGCTTAAATTATTTGAATTCAAATATTCAAAAATTTGGAAAAATTATTATCACAATAAAAATCATAATCAGATTATTTTTTTAAAAAAATATTTACACCAGAGATAAGATATTCAACCAAAATATTGGGAGCTATATGTTTTTTTAGTTGAACTTTTTGATGTGTTTGTTATGATTTTTGAATGAATTATCTTAGAAATTTTTATCTAATATTCCCAATAATGAAGTAGTTGAATCATGATCAGAATAGTATCATGTCACATAATTTGAATAGTTTTTACGCTTAGTTGAAATCCCTTTTCTTTACTTCTATGTTACCCATGTAAACATAGATTTGATTAAATAAATGATTATGTGTTTTTTTGAGTGTTGTTTCATTCCACGAGAACAAACTGAAGTGGATTAGAATAATATTACAGTAATAACTCTTAAATACACCTTTTAATTAATTTTCTATTATGTTTCCTAAGGGAAGAAAACATATTGACATATGAGTACTGACAAAAATTACAATGGGGTATATTGAAGTGACATTTATATGAGTTTCATTTGTTGTCAATACGTATATGTGACAATATATAAATATTTTTTAAGGTTATTATTGTGAAAATTAATTTTTTGTTCTTAATATCAAAGAATTATGTGAGGAATGACATATTGTGTAAAAAATGTAGAATAAATTTTTCAATGGATTAGTGGTGAGTATCAAGGAAATAGACATCTCTATATGAGTGTAGAAAAAAATAGTCTACCGTATGGTAGCCAGGCATGAAGGAATACTAACACTATTTAGTTGGTCAGTCGACTCACTTTCCAACTTGCATTGGTGGGAAGGGTTATTCCTATAAATAGCATTCCCTTGGATAGGTTTTTTGTAGCATAGGTGAGCATATGTGTTGGGTGGTACGGTAATGGAAGGGTTCCAACATGAGGTGGTTCCCACATGTGTTTGGATGCAGACACCATACACAAAAATAGATACTATATGTCAAAAAAATTGATAGGGAGTGTTAAAAGTGTGGTCGATTGTCTCTTATTGACTGTTCAAGGTTCTGATGCTCTGCTAATGTGTATAGTGGCACTTGGGTTGAATCCTCATCGATGATACTTTTTAACAGTTGGTTTTTTTTAGTTGATTGTATTTTGATTGGGGGGTTTGTTTGCAGATTATAACTGAAATTATTGATTGATTAATATTGATTTAACTATTTTATTAGGATTGGGGTGAGGTCATAATTAGGTAGTCAAGCTTGTGATATCCTTGAGTCTTGCTTTTTATTGCATTAAATTAACACCCTTGTCACAAGTTGACGTTGATTATAATTCCAAAGTGTTAAGGCTTTAATCCAAGCCTTAACTTCAATTGGATTCTAATATAAACCAGTACTTTATTATTGTAGTTTAATTATGGTTCCAATAATACATGGAATCCATATGTTAAAAAAATGTCATTAATCTGTGACATGTTAAGTCAACCATACACAATGTTAAATTAAAGAGTAGTAACTGAGAAAATAATCTCAATAACTTAACATCCCTAAATTTTGACTCACCCCAATGGTAGATTTACTCATCCATTAATATTATTATAAATTTGGTTTATTATGTTTATGATGATGAGTTAATAAGAGAAGAAAAATAATCGGATAAGAAAAGAGTTGTGCTCTGAACACAAACACACAAACGTTGATGATAATTAAAAATAGAACTTCGATTGAATGAGGAAGAAAACGTATGGAAGGGTTTTCATATTGATTTAAAATATTAAAATATCATTAATATCTAAGAAAAAAGGGTTGATTATTAAAACAGAATATGAAGAATAAACTTGAATTAAAATAGAATTACAAAACAAAGACATAAAATATTACAAATGAAGAAAATCACAAAAATAGATGAAATCAAAGAGAGGAGGAAGGGTCGCTCAAGTGAAAAATTGAGTATATAAGGTCTTCCCAAGCCCTTGGAATTTATTTGTTCATGTTAATATATTCTCCTCTCTTTGAAAATGCCATCCACATGCTAGGAGAAAAGGGAGTTATATTTATAGCCCAAGGAGGTGGACAGTTTGCATTCCAAATCTTCCCCTCCACTTGAATCGCCAATTTTTCCATTCATAAAGATGAATATCAAGATTATCTCTACTTATAAGTTGAATATTTTTTTTTACTGTCATCCCTAATAATTTTGTGTTCATTGAACTTCTTTATCCAATGTTATGGTAGTTTTAATAATCAATTTTAAACTTTTCATTTCTATCCATGCTTTTTCGATAGCTAAAATGTGAATGGATTTTTGGATAGGAAGATGCCTTCAAATAAAAATAATTTATTCTACCATGTTGGCCTCCCATATCATAGATTTCACACAAAAAAATTCCCATATTTATTTAATGATTAAATTAGGATAAAAAACAGGAATAGTATCTTGATTTTAATTCTCATCCGTAATGGTGGGCTCAAATTCAAAGCTTCATTTAGGCCAATTGTTTTTGGATTTGAATGCTGAATTTTTTTATTCCTGAATCCTTGAATTATTATCTGAATGTTTGAAGATAATAAATTAATTTTAACTTTTTTATTGAGCCTAATAATTCAATCTTCATGGATGGTTTAGTTTCTTCACATGTTTTGTGGGCCTTCTTGTGTGGTCCATATGGTCATTAAAATGACATAATTGGACAATGATTTCTTCTAATGATATGTGGGAAATTGAATAAAAAATCCTAAAAAAAAATAACTACACAATTTATATCAGTATGGTGATATTTAAAGGGATCCCAAAATAAAATCTATTCCCCCACACTTAAATTTCAAAAAATTATGCAACGAAAATCCATGTTGATATTGCGTGGGATAAGGTATTCGGATTGTAATGTGGCTATCAAAGAAAATGTTTTCATAAGATCAAAGGGGATTTTAAAAGTATGATTAATGTATGGTTAATGGGAGGATATTTGTCTATAATAATTCTCATGTGGTTTAGAAAATTCCTCTATCATATTAAAGCACACCAAAGTTGGAAATCCAGCTCGAAGTTCTAAAACCTCAAGATTCAAAAATAGCGGTGAAAAACACACATTTTGAAAAGATATACATATTTATCCTTGGTATGAAAGAAAATTATGTTCCTCATAGGTGGGGAAAATCATTTTCCAATTAAAAAAAATTGATTATTCAAAATTTGTGGATTTTGATAAAATATTCATTATCCAAATTTATGAAAAAACCACCAAATTTTGTAGATGAAACCATGTCTTTTAACTCCCCAAAATGGTTGGAAAATATTTAAAAATTGTATGGTGAGTATGTAGAAATATTTATTTTGTATATTCTTTTAAATGATGTTATTTTAATTTTGTTAATTTTTTTGTTTTTTATAAATACACACCCACACAAAAGTGAAATAGTAAATGAAAAAGTGTGATAAGGAATGTTATAAAAAATGAGAATAAGGAAGGAAGAATAGATAGAGGGAGAGAGATAAGAGGAGTTAAAGGGAAAGAGGTTCCCCCTAGTTTATATTTGGTGGGTTTCCATCTCCATCTAGTGGTGGGTCAACTAATGAAGTTTGATATTCGATGGAAGTAGATGTGGTTCCCAAGATGTTACCTAAAAAAGAAAACTCTTTATTCATCTAATAAAAATCTAAAAAGAAATTTAAATTTCATAAAATTAAAAGAAAACATGGGTTTCCTCCCAAGAAGTGGTGCATTTGTTTTTCTATAGCTGGTCAGTTGTATTGGACTACCCATAGTCTGACGTGGCCATCGTATTTTCTCAACTCCAATTTTCTTCTATAAAAACTTTTCCATTGGGAGGCCTAATGATTCATTTGATAATTTAATCCCATCCTTGATGTTTTTCTTGAAATTCAATGGGGGTGAAAAGAGAATATGACTATCATCCCTTTGGTATTCAACATGAGGAATGATTTTATCCAAAAAGTGATGGTTTAAAATGCTTGAAAATTCAGGATGATGTCTCAATTCTGATGGTTCATTTATGTAAGGTTCAGATAACACGAAACCAGAGCATGAGATCCCAATTGTTTTTGACTCATTTATTACATCACTTATAGATGTAGTGTAATTAGGTTCAGAGGATTCATAAGACAGAATAAATTTTTCAATATCCTTTATATCAATGTTGTTCACCAATGAATGGTTAATTTCAACATCACCAATTATCAATTTATTAATTAGGGAACAAATACCACAAACATCACTTCCATTAGAACAATATAAATACATTGGTTTAGGTTTCACCACACATTTAACCGAATTTGCAGAATCATGGATAGGAAATGATAAATGTTGGATAATCATAATTAAATAAAAAAATGAACATGTTTGTTTATTTTACCCATTACTAAAGAAGTTTTATTAGTGGATTTCATTGGTGAGAAATTATTATGAAGAATTTTCGTGATCCTTTTGTTCAATGGAGTTTTCATTTGTAATGTCTACATCAACTTTCTATTTATGACTTCGTTAATGAGGATGAAATATTCAAAAACTCTTCTATTAATAGAACAAAAAGAACATGATGGATTGGGATTAGAGACACTCTCAGAGAGAGTTTCAGAATTATGGATAGAGAAGGAAGATTCATTCTATGAGGGATATTGCATGGATTGAAAAATATTTAATTTGACTAGTTGGTCACTAAATTCCATGTCTAGGATGCCAGTATAGACATCAATTTTGGTTTTAGATGTCTTGAGGAAATGTATTCCTAAAATCATAGTATATTAGCAATAATTTTTCTCACCTTCTATGTTAAGGACATAGAATTAATTTGGGAGGATAAGATCATTGATTCAGAAAAGAAAAACCTCAATTATTCAATCAGGATTGTTTGTACTTCGATTGGATAACTAGATGAAAACACACATTGGGTGTAAAAGAACCCAGACCAAGGTTAGATAATATGGACTTGGGAATGATATTTATCAAGGCACTTATTTCTATGAGTTCGTCATCAATATTGGAACATTTAATTTGGCATGGAACCATAAAGGTATCTAGATCTTGGCACTTTATGGGAATAGTCTGTTGGGTGGAAACATTTTTTATGGTCCTAATTTGCCTCTTGTGGGTGCACAATTCCTTAAAAAACTTTCCATACTTAGGGAATTTTTTTATGTCATCTAAGAGGGTAATGTAAAATTCAACATGTATAAACATGTCGATCATTTTGGGATTGTTTTTAAAGGACTTATTTGGCTTAAAAATGGTTGAGAAAAAGGAATTGGGTTCCTAGGTGGAATGGAAGGAGGCTAGGAAATGGATTCAGATTCATTTTTGAGTTTCTTTTTCTTTTCTTTTTCTAGGTCAACATTTAATGGGGGTAGGAGGACTTATCATGAGGAATAGAAATTTTCTTCCTTAATCTTAGTAAAATTGCACTGACATTACCCTTGGGGTTGGGTAACGGTTGATCTTGGAGTTGGGAATAATTTTATTGTTGTTGCTGGCTCAGGTGGGATTCAAGTTGACCAATTTGTGTTTCAATTTTTTTGAGGCTAGAATGAGTGAAAGGGGCAAGATTTTCCACTTCACTTTCCCATGGTTTCTTGGAAGAGGTGTCTTGTCACGGATTGGGATTACCATGATTTTGGTTCTTGGGAAAGTGATTGTATTGGTTTGGTAATTGAGAAGGCTCACTAGGATAGTTGGAGCTTGGAGGAGCAGGATGAGGATTTATCCTTTGTTGTTGAGGAACAAATGGATAAGTTTGTTGGAAGTTACCAACACCTTGACCATTTAAAAATAGTTTTGTTTTTTAGAATGGAATTGAGGGATGGGGTTTCCAAACCTTAAGACTTGGTTATAAGAAGAATAGAAGGGCTTAATGTGAGGTTGGTTATAGGTTCTAATGAACTAACCTGATATTTGAGGGTTTGTGTTCTGTTGAGTATAGGATTCATTGAGCTCTATTAATCCAGATGGATCAGATGGATCATCTTGAAGTTGTGGGCTGGTGTTTATTGGATGTGATAGAGAGTTTCTGATTCCATAGTTTTTGACAGGTCCAGCAATCATTGATTATAGTGAGTTTGGTGTTTTAGATGTCACGTCTAGTTGACGCACAAGACCCATAACTTCACTCATCCACTCAGTCATCTTGTTTGGATCTATTTACTGATTTTCATGGACTTGATTTACTTGATAATTTTTCTCAAGTACGGAATTGTTGTGCATTTTTATCCATGTTTCTTATTAGATCTCTTGTAGCTGCATGAGTTTTATAAAAAAGAGAACCACAACTTGTAGCTTCAATGAGGGTTCTCTATATAGCCAATAACCCCTCATAGAAGTATTGAATCAAGAGTTGGTCAAGGATTTGGTGGTTTTGGAAAGTTTCAACATTCTTTTTGAATCTCTCCCAGTATTCATGGAGTGATTCATTTTGGAATTGATGGATACCACTTATTTCTTTTTGGATGGATGCAATTCGAGAAACAGGAAAGAATTTCTCTAAAAAAATCACTCCATATCATTTAATGTGGTTATGGAACTATGAGGAGGTATTAAAGCCATGAATTGGTAGTTGCAGCTAAGAAGAAAGGGAATTCTTGAACTTTGATTTGTTCCTCAGAAACACCTTGAGGCTTCATGGTTGAGTACCCCACTTGGAACTATTTAAGTTGGATATATGGATCTTCACCAGCTAGCCCGTGGAAATAAGGGAGAAGATGATTCAACACCAATTTGACTTTGAAGTCAGCCTCTATGTTTGGATAATGAATACCAGGGGTTTGGTAATTCATATTAGGGGAAAAAAGTTCTTTAAGTGTTTGTTCCCTAGTACTGGTTGGGCATAGAATGGTTCTCGAATTATTTGATTATCCCTAATGTTCCACCTATATTGGCGTAGTGTTCGCTCAATTTCATGGTAAAAAGGATCAAAGGGATTGTTTATGAGGTTACGGGGCATTTAGAGAAGTTTGGAATGGATGTGGATGGGGTGTTTTTTCTTTGTGTGTATTTTAATTTATCATTTCTATTCGAAGGTGAGTTTTTCTTTGTATTTTTTTCCAATTTTTTTTTTAAATTTTGGGTTTTTTTTGTTTTTTTAAATAACCAGAAACTAATGACAATTTTATTTCACCATCCCTAGAAACAATGCCATTTGAAAGTGCATCTAATTGTCGCCCATCTTCCATTGAATGTTTTGATGCTCTGTTAATGTGTATAGCCACACTCAGGTTGAATCCTCTGTGATTATACTTTTAATAGTCAGTTGTTTTTAGTTGATTGTATTTTGATTGGGGGGTTTTTTTGCAGAGATTAATTGAAATGATTGATTGATTAATATTGATTTAACAATATGATAAATATTGGGCTAAGGTCATCATTAGGAAGTTAAGCTTGTGATATTCTTGAGGCTAGCTTTATATTGGATTAAATTAACAGCCATGTCATATGTTGATGTTGATTGGAATCCCTAAGTGTTAAGGATTTAATCCAAGGCTTAAATTAACAAGGATTATAATATAAATTGGTAATTTATTGTGTTAGTGTACTTATAGTTCCAATAATCCATGGAATCAATACGTTAAACCAAATATATCATTAATCCTCGACATGTTAAGTCTAATATACACAATGTTAAATTAAGGAATACTCATCAAGAAAATACTCTCAATCACTTAACATCCCTAAATTTTGACTCACTCCAATGGTATATTTACTATTTCATTAAAATTATTAGAAATTTAGTTTATTATTTTTATGATGAAGTGTTAATTAGAGGAGAAAAATAATGGGATAAGAAAAGAGCAGTGCGCCGAACACAAACACACAAACTGTGCTGAGAATTAAAAATAGAATTTATATTGAATGAGGTAGCAAAAGAAGGGAAGGGTTTTCATCTTGATTTAAAATATTTTAAGAGAATTAATATTTATGAATAGAGGGTGGACTATTAAAACATAATATGATGAAGAAACATTCATTAAAACATAATAACAAAACAAGGACTTACTAGATTGCAAATAAAGAAAAGCACAAAAGTAAATGAAATCAAAGAGAGGAGGAATGGTATCTCAAGTGAAAAAATGAGTATGTAAGATCCTCCAAAGCCTTTGGAAAGGCTTTGGTAGTGCGAATATTTTCTCTTCTCTATAAAATTACAACCGCATGCAAGGAGAAGAGTGGGTTATATTTATAACCCAATGAGGTGGACAGTTTGCATTCCAAATCTCTCCCTCCACATGCATTTCCAATTTGGTCATCCATAAAGTAAAATCTAGAGATTATCTCTTTATAAAAGTTGTATATATTTATGTGTACTGTAATCCTTTAAATGTTGGAGTCTAATGGGCTTATGTATCCAATGTTATGGAGGTTTTAATAAACAATGTTAAACTATCCATTTTTATACATGTCTTTTCAATATCTGAAATGTTAATAGATTTTTGTATAGGAAGATGCCTTCAAATAAAAATAATTTATTCTAACAAGTTGGCCACCCATATCTTAGATTTTACAATGAAAAATCTCAGACTTATTGGATGATTAAATCTGGAGAAAATTCATGTATAGTGTCCTGATTTAAATTCCCATTCATAATGGTGGGCTTGACACCGAAGCTTCATTTGGGCCCCATGTTTTTTGGATTTGGGACGTAAAATATTTATTCGTTACTCCATGAATTTCTATAATAATTTTTGAGGAGAATGAATGAATTTTAACTTCTTGATTAAGCCCAGTAATTCAATCTTCAAGGATGGTTCAATTTGTTCACAGATTATGGGGGCCTTCTTGTGTGGTCTATATGACCCTTCAAATGGAAAAATTGACCAATGATTCCTTCTAATTATATATGGGAAATTGAATAAGGAATCCTAAAAAAAATAAAACACACAATTAAGATTAGTAGGCTGATAGTTATTATTAAACCATTAAACAAACATGAATTTGGAAGAATTCATTTAGTGCTCTAAAATTATATTTAATATTTAAACATTAATATTTCCCACAAATTATGCACATTTCATATAAAATAAATAAATGGATTATATAATAATTCATGAAAATATTAATAACATCAAGTGTAGGGCTATATAATTTTTTATGTGGGAATCAAGATCTACATACACAATTCAACAGCTATTAAAAATATTAAACAAACTGTAACCACTTGATCCACTTGATCTACATCATTCGTTCAATGCATCCTTCTACTTCTACATCATTGAGCTTCATCAGTGAACTACTATTCATCATAATCTTCATATAGCAATGTCTGGTTGATCAAGATGAGGATTCCAACCACCATTTTATCAACTAGATATTCTAATTACAAAAAAATACTTATGTGACTTAGTTTTCACGAAATATGTATTTTTAATCTGAGGGAAAATGTTTTGTTGGAGAAAAGTGATGAATATTACCATATGAAAAACGTATAAGAGGTGAACTTGAAGTGAGGTGGTAAAAATGAGTTGAGTCAGTAGAATTGTTTTTATAAATACGACATAACTCGCTCATTTTCAGTATAAGTCAAACACATATTCTAGATAATTTATTGAGAAATAATCATACGACTGAAGTTATCTATACATAAAAGTAGATCTTATGAACTCATTGTAACTCCCCAAGCTTCCACAGTACTTTTCCCTTTGAATAATGCAATAGCTTTCATTATACGCAACTTCGAGATTCTAACACACCACGACCTATGAAAGTAGCTGTTATGAAGAGTAATACCCAGATTTGAAATTATATAAATTTTATCTTTTAGAATGGACTTCATTTTTCGATTTCGAATATCAAAATTATCCTAAGGTAAAATTTTGGTATTTTTCTGAAAACATTCGATTTTTGATGAATAGTGAAAAACACTGAGTTATGGTTTAAAACAGAATTTTTATTTAAATAATTATTTATTTTATTAAAATTTATTTTTGGTCAAAATAGATACATAATACCTATATAAGTTCAATGTAATTCATTTGATTCAGTTTATAACAATTTTAGATATATAAAAATTTAATTAAACTTTTCACCGTCCTTTACCCATCTCCTAGGAGAATTTGAAAATTCACATAAAACCTAAATTTACTGCTTCTGTGAGTGGAATTTTGAAAATTTGAGAGACATGGTTAATATTAAGGAGTAAAATGTGGTTCAATAAGATAAAAATATTTTTTGTTGAATAGTAACTTTTTAATTTTATTTACCATGGTTAAATGTAAATATGGTAATTAAGGGTAAAAATGATATTATTATAACCCTAAATCATGTCCTAATTCTATTGGATAAGTATAATTCGACCGAAAACAACCTTAGGAATAAAATATGAACCTCTTTGGTCCACATGGATAGGATTAGGACATTTATGATTATTTAATTCAAAGAAGAGTTAAAAGAGTTAAAATCAAAGTTTAATAACTAAAACATTTTTAATATAGTGTTATAAATAAGATAAATTCTAAAGTATTCATTAAAAAGCTAAAAAAATTCCTACATAATAGTATTTTATTTAAAATTTTAGACATAAAATAATTTAATTTATTTATGACACAATGGTGATGCATTAATTACCTAATTAATTAAATATTAAGTTAATTGATATTATAAATATCCAAATAAATTTAATTGGAGACTTTTTATGAATTCAAGTAATTTTTTTGGTTAATATGACATGTTAGGATTGATTAAATGAATTTATTTTGAATTAATATAGTTTTTAGAACTTTAACAAAAATCAGTTGTTAAATAGGATCAAAATTGACACAAAGGAGTATTTAAAACAAATATTATACTATTAATTGATATTTTATTCTTAAAAATATAAGGTTTGGAAAAATGACTTATATAAGGTTATATATTTTAATAATGAACCACTAGGGGTTCTCTTGGC
Organism: Viscum album; assembly: GCA_963277665.1. NCBI lineage: Eukaryota > Viridiplantae > Streptophyta > Magnoliopsida > Santalales > Viscaceae > Viscum > Viscum album. The sequence continues at coordinate 1,283,501,261 of OY728156.1, forward strand.
TTGTTATACTATGTTTATTAACCATATAATATAAAAATACAAAGAGACATGGTAAATGAAAAACTATTTAACTAAGAGTTAAATATAAATGATGAGGTTACTATAGTGACCCAAACCTGTCTAAAATCTATTGGTTGAAATTATTTAGACCCATCCACACCTTAGCCCCTAAATAAGTCACTTTGGATCCATTATAAACTGAATATAAATTTATTATAAAATAATATTTTAATTTTTTCCTAAGGTGCCCCTCACCCCTCTTATAAAAGGGAACTCCCCCTTCTCTCAAATTCATACCTTCAAAGCCTTTTGGTTCGACCAAAACCTACCCAAATATCCTCTAAACTTCACTCACTTCATCCTAGAGGCCCTCCTTTGGTCATAAATCCAACTTAAGGATCCCTTTTGATCAAATCAAAAGGAAGAACCCGAAGAAGAGGTAATGATTTCACCACCCTCTTTCAAGTTCCATTATTCTTCCACTTCTTCTTTCTTGTTATTTCCATTATAAAATAATAACTCCATTATATTCTATATACTGTGATTAGTTATAAATATGGTACAACCAGATTCAGTATTTTATCCATCCTTTGAATGACATGTCACCATACGTGCGTGCATACGACCTACCATCTCCACGTCGTGGTGTAATTGTTATTCAATATATTATTATTTGGATGGGTATAATAATGATGTTTAATTCTTGTAAATAATAAATATAACATGATAATGATTCTGTATATATGATATACCATCCAATTATATATTATTTTAATATCAAAATAATGATATTGTCGCTCGTGCATACGTACGGATTACCGTTTCCACGAACGCGATGAGATTCATTCTCCATCACATCCATTCAAGACTAAATTTCATTTGATGATTAAAAATATTTTCTAGAGACATGATATCATTTTGGATATGAAAAAGATACATCCCATCCATAAAAAATATGTCTCACATAACAAATAATATAATGGAAACTGAATTCGTTAACACCCGAAATGACAATAATACTAAGATATTATCAACAAATAAATCTTAAGAGATCATATATGATATCATATTAATGTATATGATTATTTTATAATTCAATAACAATTATTTCACAATTATAAAAGAGGTTAACCTACCCTCGACCAATGAAAAAGTACAAAGTAAGGGGTTTCTTATCTCACTTTTAATTCTGTGAGATTTCCATTGTTCACCACTTATTTATTGCATGTGGTGTGTGTACTGCCCGTGATTGTGTGCATTGTATAATATACATTAATTTATGGATATTTACATCATCATTGTATGATCCTTATTTCATGGGTGTATGTTTCATAAGTTACCAAATAGATAAGGGAATTTGACATTTCAATTTCCACCAATTCAGCTTTATGCATACTTCATTGATTATTTTACACCAAGATTATGTGTGGAATCACTATTTATTTTCTTATATTATAATTTACACCCCCATTTATATGGATATACATTATATACACATAATCACTCCATTGTTAAATTCTCAAGTCATCGATATGAACTTGATAAAAGTAATTTTAACTCAATCTCCATTTGTTGAGTTAAACATCTAATTCATTGGTGTTGTTTTTACAAGAATATGTGTGAATGTCCTTTGATTGTTTTACACTGAATATCAAATCATATTGAGTGTATTTATATTTGTCACACATAATTATGATGTTGATTTATCTTTAACCTAAGGATACGACCTTTATGAGAGATTTCATCTCAATTTACATTCCATTGAGACTTTTTTGTTGTTATACATCAAATCACTTTTATATGGTGTATATAATGTACTTTGACATAGTGTATCATGAATCCATTTATTCTCATGATATTAAAATGTTTTGATTACCTCAATTATTTGTATTCAAGTGTCTCTCTTTTGGTTAGAAACTCTAATTAAAATATCATTTTAAAATGTTTTAAAGATTTATTATTCTATATATTTCTCATTAATGTCCATGTTTTAAAAATGGTTTTAAGGATTTATTTATATGGACATTAAAGATTTCAAATAAAAATTAATTTTAAAATTTTAAAAGTGTTATGGGACACATTGATTCAAAAATCTATTTTAAATGGCTTCTTGACAAATAGTTTGACATTTAAATGTTTTCAAGAAAAAGGGGGATATTTCTATCAATAGTTTAATGATTATTTTAATCAATCTCAATATCCTTAATTATTCTCAATTGAGGTTAATCTGATACAATACAGTCTTCTATATTGTATCGAATGAGTTATGTTTGACTGTGGATGTGCTATTTTTATACCATTCATGGTTTGTGGTTAAATTATTGACATTTTGTATGCTAGTTTTAATACGAATGTTTATGTTATGTTTCAAACATTTCATATGAGGAATGCATTGGACTGAGTAAGTGACGGGTGGAGCCCGCTATAGCTCCTCGATGAAATGGTAGGTCTCATGAGACAAACTAGTGTCTTGGCACAAGGCCTTAACAAAATCTTATTTTTAGTCTTGGCATATGGCCTTGACTATGGGGTTATGATAGTCTAGCATTATGCATTCCATTATTATAAAAGTGGTTATTGATATTGAATGTGATTATTAGACAATGAGAAAATCCATGTGAGTAATTAAATGGCATTATTTCATTTTATCTTTTCCATATTATGCTTAAGTTGAAGTTTAAAAGGATTTTGTTTTAGTTATACATTGCCTTAAATGTTTATGCTTATTCATGAAAGTTTCTGCTATATTGTTATCCTTACTGAGCATCTCAGCTCACCCCATTCTATGTTTTATTTTTCCAAAGATGTGAAGAAGTATTTTATGAATGACCTACAGGTTTAGTGTGAGGATATGAGTATGGTGTATGGAAACAAGATGTTGTTGTAGTTTTTCACTTTATGATGTAATGTAAACTTTATGAATGTATCTAGTGATTCCAAGGCTACTAAACTAATCGGTCTTTTGTGACATGATATTTTCTGATCATTCCAATGTCATGTAATAATGCACTGACTTTAGGTAACTAGGGTCAGTGCATTACAGTTGGTATCAGATGAATTTTCATACAAACCTTGGATGAAAGATTTAGATAATCTCTGATTAGATCACATATCCCTAAGATAGACTTTGAGAATTAGTATAGAATAACTTCCTAGAATTTTAGTATTGTATAGATTTTGTGAGTTTTCAAAGAAATACATCCCTATCTGGATACGAGCAGGTAGAGGAGTCTCTAGCACAGATGTACCTAGGGGTAAGACCTGAAAACATTTCATTGAGCTAGACTCGAATGGGAACTGGGGAATGACAACGGGCCTTGATGCACTCTTGGTTACGACACTCCCAGAGGATATGCATAGGATGACTTACATTTTCTTTACAAATAGATTTGAAGTGTTTTAATATAAGATAATAATAAATGACCTTGTATAATTTTAAGGTGATTCAAATTGAAAATATGGTGTCATGATATTCTCTAAAAGATTTTATGACTACTGTTACTCACACAATGATTTCTGGTTTTAGTCAATGGTTGGATTCCATGTAAGTCATACTAACATTGATAATGATGTACAAGGTGGGAACAACAGTGGAAATGAGAAACTAAATGGAATATGGATAGGAGTAAAAGATATTGTCTTCATGCCGAATCAGTTTTCCAAAAATATGATCAAAAACATATATATTAACCAACTCCCAGACTCAACAAAGAAGGGTTAGGAAGTGAATGATAAGAGCTACAGCTGTAGAGACCATGGAGATAAGAAAGCTCAATTTCCGTCATTCCAGAAATCTGGAAGGAGACACCCATGAAAGAGTCTCAATGGAATAAATAAATGCTTTATGTGTGGGAAAGAAGGGAATAATGTAAAGAATTGCCGATGAAAAATGATGAGTACTATGGAAGAAAATAAAAATTATCCTGAGATTCCAATTACAGTCATTTGTCATAAATGTAAGGGACCTTGGCATCACCCAAGTCAATTCTGTATTTGATAGGATAACCTCCTGCTCAAGGAAGAACCTTTGTGGAAATAAATGCATGGAAAAATGTTTAAAGGTATTAGTGCTCTTTGTTGTTGAGATTACTTTGGGTGAATTTTCTCTTATATGTGTAAACCTGAAATTTATCATGTCAAAATGATATTTGAGGAAGAATTATCTTTTCTCTTGTGGATATAGTTATAAATAACCATTTGGTTTTATATGATCCTTGAATTTGAGGCAATTAAAAGTTATTATATTTTGGGATGAAAATGCAAGGTATGAGATAACATTTGTGGTTAAATTATGTTATGGTTATTTTGAAGAATTTATCTCATTTTGGTATTGTTATAAAATATAGTGTTTAAAAAGGGACCACACGCAAACCGTGTGACAACCCGTCGCATTGGAAAAAGCAGTGGGAATCAAACCCACAACCAAAGTGCGATTGGGATTTATCGCCTACCACTGGACTATGTGAAGTCCCAGGTTAGTGTTACTAATAATTTTTAGTTAAATGACTTTATTGATCAATAATAAGTTGATTTTGGATCTTATGTCTTATCAAATAAATACCATTAGTATAGGAAAATGATTTGCTGATTTGGTGATAATTGATAATTTAGAAGATGTTAGCTTTGTTGGGAACACTATATGCCCAAGGAAAATAGAATACTATGGGATTTTTTTTGAGGAGTAATGGTGGATTTTTATATATGTTTTTATTGTGGATTTATAGTGATTTGGGTTATTTATGGAAATGATTAACCTATATTAGAGAATATTTTATTAGGTTAATTACATTTAAGTATGTGACTTTAATAGTAGTTGATGTCATTTGGAGATACAATTTAACCTGGAAAACTACATAACCAAATTCTTCTAAGTTTTGGGTTTAAATATTAGTTGGATTATATTGAAGGATTTTAAGGACAACTGTTTATTGAATGCTATTTATTTAACTTTGGGGTATTGTTGGTTCAATTTTAGAAATTTTAGATTAGTTTTCCTTTCTCCAATGGAATATCTTTTTGGGGGATCATCATATCTTATACTAACCGTTTTGGTTTTGATTAATCTCTAAAGACAAGGTAAATATATAGTTTATCCTTCGTGGATCTTGTGATTCTATAAGAAGTTTATTCTAGCTCTCCCAGTGTGACCAAGTCTTCTTGAATACTCATATTTTAAAAATGAGTTAGTAGTAGAAATTTATTAAAGAATAAAACTTTACCTAAAAATTAAGTATATCTCTTTATGTTCATAGTCAATCTTAGAAATGAATTTTTCATATTTATGTAATGTAACTTAAAACAAAAAAATGTTGCCTGTTAACTTTTCCTACTGGGAAACTAATGACCGTTTGTCCTATCACAAGTTTGTGGTTTTCTTGTTGTTAACTTTATCCTTATCATGTTTTCTATCCCTATCCATTAGAACATGACACTTATTTTATCTTCCATATCCATGTTTTCTAACATGGAATCCTAGTATGGGTTATCTTGGGTGACCTTTGTAGTTATCTGTATTTCTTTTAAAGTGATAGTTTTATTGACCCATTTTTAATGTGGGACTTTACATTATATTCCCATGCCTAATTTTAAAAATTTAGAGGATGAAATTTATTTAAGGATGGGAGAATGTAACACCCCAAGCTTCCATGGTACATTTCCCTTTGAATAATTCAATACCTTGCATTGTATGCAACTTTGAGATTCTAACACCCCATGACCAATCAATGTAGCCGTTATGAAGAGTAATACCCACTTTTTGAAATTATATAAGTTTTTTCTTTTATAATGGACTTCATTTTTTTATTTGGAATATCAAAATTATCCTAGGGTGAAATTTTGGTATTTTTCTAAAAACATTCAATTTTTGATGAATAGTGAAAAACACTGAGTTATAGTTTAAAACTGAATTTTTATTTAAATAATTATTTAAATTATTTAAATTTATTTTAGGCCAAAATAGATACATAATACCTATACAAGTTCAATGTAATTCATCGGAGTCAGTTTATAATAATTTTAGATATATAAAAATTTTATTGAACTTTTCACCGTCTTTTACCCATATCCTGGGAGAATTTGAAAATTCACATAAAACATAATTTTACCGCTTCTGTGAGTAGAATTTCAAAAATACGAGAGACACGGTTAATATCAAGGAGTAGAACTTGGTTCAATAAGATAAAAATAATTTTTGGTGAATAGTAACTTTTTACTTTTATTTACCACAATTAAATGTAAATAGGGTAATTTAGGGTATAAATGATATAATTATTACCCTAACACGTGTCCTAATTATATTGGATAAGTATAATTAGACTAAAAAACCTTAGAAATAAAATATTAACCTCTTTGGTCAACTTGGATTAGATTAGGACATTTATTGTTATTTAATTCAAAGAAGTGTTAAAAGAGTTAAAATCAAAGTTTAATAACTAAAACATTTTTAATATGGGGTTATACATAAGATAAATTCAATTATAAAAATTAATTAAAATTATAATTTAATTTCCAACATATTTGTATTTTATTTATAATTTTTAGACATAAAATAATTTAATTTATTTATGACACAATGGTGATGTTGTAATTACCTAATTAATGAAATATTAAGATAATTGATATTATAAATATCTGAATAAATGTAATTTGATACTTTTTATTAATTACACTAATTTTCTAGGTTAATATTAAATGTTATGATTGATTAAAGGAATTTATTTCTAATTAATAGAGTTGTTATAACTTTATCAAAAATCAATTATTAAATAGTGTTGAAATTGACATAAAGGAGTATTTAAAAAAATTATACTATTAATTGATATTATATTCCTAAAAATATAAGTTTCTACTAAATGACTTATATAAGGTTATATATATTAATAATTATCCACTTGGGGTTCTATTGGCTTTTTATAGTAAGTTTATTAACCATATAATATAAAAATACAAAGAGACATGGTAAATGTTAAACTATTTAACTAAGAGTTAAATATAAATGATGAGCTTACTATAGTGTCCCATGCATGTCTAAAATCGATTGGTTGAAATTATTTTGACCCATACCCACCTTATCCTTGATATAAGTCACCTTGGAGCCATTATAAAACGAATATAAATTTATTATAAAATAATATTTTATATTTTCTAAGGTACCCCTCACCCCTATTATAAAAGGGCACTCCCCCTTATCTCAAATTCATACCTTCAGATCCTTTTGGTTCGGCCAACCCATTCACAAATATCATCTCCACTTTCCACACTACATTCTAGAGGCCCTCTTTTGGTCAGAAAGCCAACTTAAGGAGCCCTTTTGATCAAATCAAAAGGAAGAACCTGAAGAAGAGTTAATGATTTCACCACCCTCTGTCAAGTTCCCTTCTTCTTCCACTTCTTCTTTCTTTGTTATTTCCATTATAAAATAATAACTCGAGTATCTTCTATATAATTTTGTGTTATTATAAATACGGTACAACCATATTTAGTATTCTATCATTACATGTCACCATGCGTGCGTACGTACGGCCTACCGTCTCCACGTCGTGGTGTAATTGTTATTCAATATATTATTATTTGAATGGGTACAATAATGATGTAAAATTCATGTAAATAATAAATATATCATTATAATGATTCTTTATAAATGATATACCATCTAATTATATGTTATTTTAATATCATAAGAATGATATTGTCTCTCATGCGTACGTACGGATTACCGTCTCCACGAATGCAATGAGATTCATTCCCCATCATATCCATTCAAGACTAAATATAATTTGATGATTAAAAATAATTTTTAGAGACATGATATCATTCTGTATATGAATGAGATACATCCCATCCATAAAAAATATGGCTCACATAACAAAAAATATAATGGAAAATGAATCCATTAACACCTGAAACGATGATAATACGAGGATATTATTAACAAATCAATGTTAAAATATCATATATGATATCATATTAATGTATACGATTGTTGTATAATTAAATAAAAATTATTTCACCATTATATATGAGGTTAACCTACCCTCTACCAAGGAAAAAGTACAAAGTAAGGGGTTCCTTATGTCACTTTTAATTCCGTGAGATTTCAATTGTTCACCACTTATTTATTGCATGTGGGGTGTGTACTACCCATGATTGTATTCATTATGTAAATAATTTAATTTATGGATATTTACCTCATAATTTTATGATCCTTCTTTCATGGTTTTATGTTTCTTAAGTTACCAAATCGATAAGGGAATTTGAAATTTCAATTTCCACCCATTCGGCTTTTCGCATACTTCATTGATTATTTTATGCCAAGATTATGTCTGGAATCACTATTTATATTCTTATGTCATAATTTCCACTCCCATTTCAGTGTATATACTTTTGATACACATAATCACTCCATTTATGAATTGTCAAGTCATCGATATGAACTTGATAAGAGTAATTTTAACTCAATATCCATTTATTGAGTTAAATATCTAATTCAATGGGGTTGTTTTTACAAGAATATGTGTGAATGTCCTTTGAGTGTTTTACACTAAATATCCAATCATATTGAGCGTATTTATATTTTTCACACATAATTATTTTGTTGATTTATCCTTAACCTAAGGATAAAACCTTTACGAGAGATTTCATCTCAATTTACTTTCCATTGAGACTCCTTTGTTGTCATACACCAAATCACTTTTATATGGTTTATATAATGTACTTTGACATAGTATATCATGAATGCCTTTATTATAATGATATTACAATGTTTTTATTACCTCAATTATTTTTATTCAAGTGTCTCTCTTTTGGTTAGGAACTCAAACTAAAATATCATTTTAAAATGTTTCCAAGATTTATTATTCTAAATCTTCATCATTAATTTCCATGTTTTAAAAATGGTTTTAAGGATTTATTTTTATGTAATTTAAAGTTTTCAAATCAAAATTCCTTTTAAAAGTTTCAAGGTGGTATGGGACACTTTGATTCAAAAATCTTTTTTAAATGGATTCTTGACAAATAGTGTGACTATTAAATGTTTTCAAGAAAAAGGGGTGTATTTCTCTCAATGGTTTGATGATTATTTTAATCTATGTCAATATACTTCATTATTCTCTATTTAGGTTAATCTGATACAATACAATCTTCTACATTTTATCGAATGAGTTATGTTTGACTGTGGATGTGCTATTTTTATACCATTCATGGTTTGTGGTTTATGTATTTGCATTTCATATGATAGTTTTAATATGAATGTTTATGTTATGTTTTAAACTTTTCATATGAGGAATTCATTGTACTTAGTAAGTGATAGGTGGATCCCTCTATATCTCCTTAATGCATCGGCGGGTCTCATGAGACAAACTAGTGTCTTGGCATAGGCCTTCACAAAATCTTATTTGTAGTATTGGAACAAGGCATTGACTATGTGGTTATGATAGTCTGGCATTATGCTTCCATTATTATGAAAGTGGTTATTGATATTTCATGTTATTATTCAACTAGTATAATATCCATGTGATTATGTAAATGGAATTATCCCATTTTATCTTTGCCATATTATTCTGTAGTTGAAGTTTAAAAGGCATTTGTTTTAATTATACATTTCTTTAAATGTTTATGTTTATTTATGAAAGTTTCTGGTATATTTTTGTCCTTACTGAGCATCTGATCTCACCCCTTTCTATGTTTTATTTTTCTTAGGATGTGAAGAAGTATTTTATGAATGACCTGTAGTTATAGTATGAGGATATGAGTTTGGTCTATGAAGATAAGATGTTGTTGTAGTTTTTCACTTTATGATGTAATGTAAACATTATGAATGTGTCTAGTGATTCCAATGCTACTAAACTAATCAGTCTTTTGAGACATGATCTTTTGTGATCAAGCCAATGTCATGTAATAATGCACCAACTCTAGGTAACTGGGGTTGGGGGATTACACTCATGTCACAAACCAAATCGGGTTGACCTTGAACCGGTCACCCGAGTAGGTTTGTGACATGGACCGAAGGGCATTCCCGATCCCAACAGGCTAGTGACCAGTGTTGGACATCAAAATTTACCATTGGGGATGATTTTTTCCATGAAAAAAATATAAACAGATAATCAAATCTGATGATAAAAATGAAAAATCACAGTGGAAATAAAATAAAACTAAACATACCTCCATGTGACCTTCTAGGTCACCACCCAACTCAGACTCAAGCATACTCCAACACCGAGAAGATGAACCAATAACCTGGACAAGAAAATAACCTACAAATGAAAGAATATATAAGGTGTGAGCACCAAGATACTCAGTAGGGATGCCAAAGATAACCATCAAATCCAAGTATTCCCTTTCCCAAAACAATCAAATGACACAGATTTTAAATACAAATATAAAAGTGGGGTTTTCACATTTTAAAATAAGCTACATGTTTTTTCCATTTAAAAACCCAACATATGATGCATACCATATTAAAAATAATTTTTCATTTTATAAATAAAATCCAAAACCAAATTTACCAGAATTGGGCTAGATTAAAACAAGTACAAAGAGTAAACTAAAAATAAACTAGTGCAATAGAAAGTCAACAAGCAATGCCAATAATCCATTTACCATGGGTGATATTAATCATCTTTAGAAGACCCCTGGACGTACTTGGTTCAAAACCACCTACTAGAATATGTTGAAGCCTTTATGTCTATAACAAACTTGCCTCCATACAACTGACCAATCAAATGGAAAATCCGGCCTAGCCTAACAACCAATCCAGGGGGTTCCAACCAATCTAATCAGGGCTGATGAGCAACTGTCAATCGATCATCAAAAAGAAACCTAGGAAACAATGGTGTTTATAATAATATTGTGTAAGTAGGAAGGCCCTCACACGCGTGACTCATTTCACAGCACTTGCCTTCCCGAAACATGGATGCCTCTTGTGCATTCACCCATAAAGGGTTACCCTGGACAAGAGCACCCCCAAATTCACATTCAATCATTTCACATTAACAAAGTCCCAATCGGGCCGTAAAATCACATAAGCATTCAAACCATCTTTGAAAACACGTTAAGTTTCCAACCGGGCATTTACTTTTTCTGAATCACATTTTTTCAAAAATCACCCCAAAACATCACCTTTATAAGTATAATGCCACATGGGATTTCAATTTTACATACCCAAATATATTTACCAAAATCGTTATAAAATATTTCTAAAACCATTTCCAAGTATACTATATCCAATGTGCCTTTAAACCATTTTCTATTCCAGCTTGGAGTAAAACAAGCCACTTTATGAAATGTTCAAAATACACTTATGCCAACCGCACACCAAAAACCATTTTCAAATAAACAACCAAACACGCATTCCTTAAGGTCCACACACTAAATCAAATTTACCCAAAATAAAATTACCAAATACATTTCCAAACTGTTTTTAATGTCATGTAAAACACCAATTTCACAAGAACTTACCAAACGAGCATTTTTAAACTTTAGTAAAAAATGTTCTATTTTATAAAACATGTCAAACATGTCCATAAATTTGTTAAAACAAGTGAAAGTTTATATGAAAAAAAAAGAGAATTGATTCCAAAATATCATTATAAAATCCAACCACCATAAAAATCAGATGACATGAATTACCAGTCTGCAGACTATATACAAAATTTTTTAAAACACCCAAGCATCAAATAAATTTCTTCGAAAAGTAAAACAAAAAAAACCTACCTTTAACCAAGAGCGGATGTAGAAATTCTTTAGTATAAGGTAAAATAATCCCCCATTGACCAAACTCGACTCGTAGCTCAATCATGATGATGCGACTCACATCATGCTTGAGCATAAGTACCCATGAGCCGATGACTACAGCATCACAAGTTTAGCTCACCAGCATGATGCAACAAAAGAAAAGTATCTAAAAACACAGAAAAACTAACTTCAAATAATTTAATGAATAAAAGATGAAAAACTAACCTCAACACTAGTTCTATTGAAATGGCATGAATCCAAACCGCTCACCATCATAGGTGGTCATTTGTCACGTGCCCAGTTGAAAACAAGGAGTGTGCGCAGTTGGTCTTGCAGACAAAGATGGAATGGGGGCTGACGAGGTCGGTCGTTCTGCCTCGGAAGGATAGAGAGGAGCTGTAGGGCACTAGAAAAGTCACTGGTAGGGGGGCACGTGGCTGAGGAGGGTGGGCGGCCGGTCAGAGGCATGCGATGGGTCGGAAGGTGTGAGGTGGGGGCATGCTGTTGCTGGGGAGGCCTGACAGCGATAGGGGGTGTGGGGTCCACTGGAGCCAGCGTAGGGAGGTGGCTTATGGTGGCAGGTCATCCGGTAGGACGAGGGTGGGGCTACCGAGATGGGAGGCCGGCTAGGTTGTTGGGCGAGTCAGAGGGGGAAAACAGGGAGGTGGGTCGACATAAGTTGGGAGGAGGGACTGGGAGCGGTGGGATCACACAGGGAGGGGAGACCGAGAGGAGGCAACTTGCATAGGGAGCGCCACTATGCAGATGGAAAAGGGGGGGTTATGGGATTGGGTAGCTAGGGTTAGACTTTTTTTCATTTTAATAAAATAACTATAATTTTAATAATAAAACTAATAATAATAATAATAATAATAATAATAATAATAATAATAATAGTATTACAAATATTAATATTTATTATTATAATAATATATGAAGTATTATAATGTCATAAAAAAAATTTAATTTTCTTAATAATAATCATAATAAATAAAATTAACAACATAATATTATTTTTATTATCGAACATTCTTTTCTTTAAAATTTTAATCTTTTTATTTCACATATTCTGAAAATCGGGTCACCGCACACCTGTAGCATGGATTAATAAACCACATGCAAGTTTCACACTCATTCCAGACCACTTGTGTAACTACGCAAGCACCTGGGCAACTGCAGGGTTACTGCTAACCATGTGATTCTTGTGCACAAGTCTGAAACCCACCAAAAACATCAAACATCAAAAAAAATTAAATTGGTACTCAACCCAAACTTTGGCGTGACACCCAAAACTAAAATATAATATAATAAAATAAACATAAAAGTTTGGATATGACAGTTCTCCCAACCACAGGCACATTTTTCCCCAGAATGTGACCCAACCAAACAGACAAAAAAATATATCTTTCCTGAAAGAAACCCAAAAAGACCACAACACAAGAGAAAGGGAGAACAAGAGAGAGTTCTCCCCACCACAAGAACTGAAATAGTACAGAGATTTAACACTAATCCATATCACCCTAGGAAGCAGGCCGATGTGGGAACTCCCAACCGATCCAAACTAACTTTATAGCATGAGCGAACAACACCTCCACTGAAACTTGAAACTCTCGACTCAAACCAAAGAAATCTCGAACACTAGAGAAAACCTCTCGAGTGGAAATTAACCTAAGTAGTTAACACGAGCATAACCACAAAATAAATCCTTCAACAAGCCCTTACATCTCCAAACGAACACAACCAAACTGAGATTAACCCATATAGGGTCCAAACACTCTTTAAGAAAAACACATGATTGGGAAAACCATAATCAGAAAAATGAAACTGTTTGGATTACTATAGAACATGTCCATCATAAATACACAATGAAAAAATGAACTTACTATAATGTCAAAACTGTATCAACAAGAAAAACAAGAACGAATAGACTTTAAATGTTCCACCACCAACATGGAACACAAAACCCAAAATGAGGCTTCACACTCCTGGTAACTCCTGACCGTGCGTGAACTTCACCCCAATGCCTATGGCTAGGTATCTGATGGTTAAAGTATATCATGTCTCCTAGTTAGGAACTATAATTCCCCTAGTCATAGTGTCTTCTTCAGGCGATGATTCCTACAAAACTTCTCTATGTTTCTGGGAGAGTCGCAATGATGACACATCTTCAGAGGGATGCGATATGACGGCTTCACATGCCCGAACTGGCCGAACTAGTGGCACACCACTGAATGGTCTGACGAACTAGAAGCCAAGACAACTTCAGACGACTCGTTAGAAATTGGTCCCTCTGGCACACCCTTCTCTCCATATGGGGATCTTTCACGAGCTACTGTATTCACTGGATTGCTAAGCACCTGCACTCTAAAGACCATATTAGCTAGGAATGCCTCATCCACCAGCTTCTCGAAATGATGGTCCATAGAAATGACCTACTCTTTGATCACTAGAAGAAGACCCCCGATGAGGAGGGAAGTATTTATCGATTCCTACAACACTACTTATGGAGAAAAGGACACAATTTCATTGAAATGTTCAACAAAATTCTTCACCGTCTATTGTCCTTATTGAATATGCATGTGTTCTTCCCTTTTCTTCATCTTCACCTCTTCAGGTATAAACCATCGAACGAATACAGCTTTAACAATATCCCACATAATCCTAAATTATTGTGATGGTTGGGAAAAAATTCCCATTACTCCAATGTCGGACCTTCAAACATACCCAAAATAGCACGCACTCTGATAGCTTCAGGAGTTCTCAATACCTTAAAGACACGCTGAACCTCTTCAAGACACTCTACACCCTCTATCAGCCCCTTATCACCATGAAGGATAAGAAATGTATGAGAATGACCAAAAACTAAGCATTACTTATTGGAATCCTTAGTGAACTTTCTGGGTGACATTTTCTGAACAACATATGAAACATAGAGACAAAACTAATATCAACCCGAAAAACATCAAACAAAGAACCTTCATCCAAAACAAACTGCTCAAAAGAAACAAGCAAAAACAAACACAACACAACAATTCCTCTTTCAAAATCCCCATTACATTTAAAATTTCAAAACCACCTTATATAAAGGCCACTTTCTAAATACCAAACCCACATTTCAAACCAAATTCAATTTACAAAAATCATTTTTCCTTTTTAAAATATCTTTAGAAAAAATAAAGTCAATCCTGTAATTCCAAGTGCCCACCACAGTAATCCCATGAACCATAGCACATTTCTTCATACTCTTTCATCCATACACACCAACACGCACTTTCCATGCATTTCCTCACATGTTCAAATGTTCATAAAGAGTACCTGAGTTTAAAAAAAATCATATCTCTACCATTTCCAAGAAAACACATGATTTTTAAACCAATAGCATTCCATTTTAAAAAACCATTTCCCAAATTTAAATCCATTTAAAAGGAATCATTATCATTTCAAAAACAATTTTTCATTTCAAAAGTGAACTTACACCAATAAGAACCAAGAGGACTCTCAACTTGCATCAATCCACTAGATTAAAGGACTAGTAGTGACACTTAACCTGGCAACATGGTAGTGCTCCATGCCCCAAGTAAGCATCAAGATCTTAGAGGAACTTAAACTGTGTACTCGGACCCCACATGGGTCACTACTCCATGTGAAATCATGATGTAATGCAGTCTTTCCTCTATTGTCATCCACCAATATAAATTGAACCAGAACGAAACAAGGAATCAATTCTCAGACAACCCCTAGAGACTCAAAGTTCAAAATGGGTGAGGGTTCATGAAATTCTTCTTATACCTACCTCTCAAGTCATGAAATCCCTAATCTCCATCTACTAGACACCCCAAATAACCAGAACCTCCATCTGATATCAATTTCTTACCAACCAACCAGAGTTGACCCTGAACCGGTCACACGATTCAATCTGCGACATGTCCCAAAGGGCGTTCTCGATCCCCACAGGCTGGAAACCAGTGTCAGGCATCAAAATTTACCATTGGGAATAATTTTTCCCACAAACAAAAGATAAATAGATAAAAAAACTAACAATAAAAATGAAAACTTGCAGCAGAAAGAAAATATAAACAAACATACCTCCTTGTGACCTTCAAGGTCAGCACCCAACTCAGACTCAAGTCTGCTCCAACACTGAGCAGCTGAACCAAGAACCTAAACAAGAAATAAACCTAAAACTGAAATAATATGATAGGCATGACCACAGAGATGCTCCTTAGTGATGCCAAAGATAACCACGGAGTCCAAGTATTCCATTTCCCAAAAATATCCAATGACACAGGTTTCTAATACAAATATAAAAGTATGGTTTAAACATTTTAAAATAAGCAACATGTTTTCCCATTTAAAAACCCAACATACGCTAAGTACCATTTTTAAAATAATTTCTCATTTTATAAATAAAATCCAAAATAGAATTTTCCAAAACTGGGCTAGAGTAAAACAAGTAAAAAGTGCAATCTAAAAATAAACAAGTGAAATAGAAAGAAAAAAAGAAATGAAAATAATCCTGTAACCATGGGTGATTCTAAAAATCTCTAAAAGATCCTTGGAGGTACTCAGTTCAGAACCACTTGATTGCATATGGTGAAGCCCCTAAGTCTATAACCAACTGGCCACCCTACAACCGATCAATCCATTAGCAAGGCCCACCTAGCCTAACAACCAATCCAGTGGGTGCTAACCATATAATCAGGGTTGATAAAAAATCATCACTCGATAATCAAAAAGATGCCCAAGAACCCATTATGGTTATAATAATACCGTGTGTATAGGAAGGCCCTCGCATGCGTGACTCATCTCACCGTACTTGCCTTCCCCTAACACGGATGCTTCCTGTGCGTTCACCCATAAAGGGTTACCCTAGACAAGAGCACCCCCAAATACACATTCAATCATTTCACATTTACAAATTTCCAACCAGGCCATCACATCACATAAGCATTCAACCCATCTTTCAAAACACCATATTTTGCCAACCGGGCATTCGCATTTTCTGAATCAAATTCTTTTCAAAAATCCCCACAAAACATCACCTTTAAAAGTACAGTTCCACATGGGATTTTAAGTTTACACAACCAAATACATTTATCATAATCATTCCAAATCATTTATAAATCTGTTTCCAAATATACTATATCAAATGGGCCTTTAAAAAATTTCATTCTAGATTTGTGTAAAACATGCCACTTTATGAAATGTGCCAAAAAGCCCTTACACTAATTGCACACCCAAAACCATTTTTAAACAACCAACCAAACCCATGTTCCTTAAGGTCCACACACTAATTCAAATTTACCGAAAATACACTTACCAAAGACATTTACAACATGTTTCTAAAGGCATGTGCAACTCCACTTTCCCAAGAGCTTACCAAACCATCATTTTCAAACATTAGTAAAAAATGTTCTATTTAATAAAATGTGTCGAACATGTCCATAAATTCATTAAAACATGTGCAAGTGTATATTCAGATATAAATAATTGATTCAAAACTATCTTTAGCAAATTCAACCACCATAAAATACCATACCAATCAAATGACATGCATTACCAGTGTTCATATATTCTAAAAACATTTATTAAAAGGCCCAATCATCAAAAAAATTGCTTCGGAAAGGAAAACCAAGGAAACACTTACCTAAAACCAAGAGCGGACATAGAAACACTTAGACTGAAGGTAAAATAATCCCTCATCGACCAAACTCAACTTGTAGCTCAATCATGATGATGCTACTCACATCACACTTTCACATAAGTACCCATGAGCTGATGAATGTGGCATCAAAGGTTTACTTCCCCAACACACTGCAACAAATGCAAATTATCTAAAAACACAAAAACACTAACTTAAAATATTCCAATGAATAAATGATAGAAAACCTTCCTTGACACTAATTCAGGTGAAACAGAGTGAATCTAAATCACTCACCTTGGGAGGTGGGAATTTTTAGCGCACCTAGTTGAGGAAAAGGGACAGGCGTAGCTGGTCGCGTGAACGAAGATGAAACGGGAGTAGAGGGGGCATGTCATTAAACCTTGAAAGGAGGGCGAGGAGATGAAGGGTGTTGGAAAAGTCATTGGCAGGAGGGAATGTAGCCAGGATGGGAGTGTGTCTATTTAGAGGGAATTTAACGGGTCAGAAGGCACGAGGTGAGGGAAGGTCGACACTTGGGAGGCTGGAATGCAGTAGGGGTGAAGGGTCTGCTGGAGCCAGGGCAGGGAGACGGCTTCGGGTGGCGGGTCACGCCGGAGGCTTGAGGATGGAGCTGTTGAGATGGGAGGCCGACTGGGCTACTGGGCGACCCAAAGGGGGCGAGCAGGGAGGCGGTTTGTTGCACAGTTGAAGGAGGGCGTGGGTGTAGCGGGATCATAGCTAGGGAAGACCAGGAGGAGGCGACTCACGCAAGGAGTTCCTCTGCACTGAGGGAAGGGGGGCGACGAGATTAGGTAGCTCCGGTTAGACTTTTTTTAATTTTAATAAAATAACTATAATTTTAATATTAATACTAATAATAATAATAATAACAACAACATAAATAACAATTAAAATAGTATTACAAATAATAATAATATATAAAGAATAATAATATCATAAAAAATTATTTTCTTAATAATAATCATAATAATATTAAAAATAACAACATGTTTTTATTATTATTATCAAAAATTGTTTTATTTAAAATTTTAATCTATTTATTTAACTTATTTTGAAAACCAGGTCACTTCACCCTCGTCGCGGGGCTTAATAAACTGTGCGAAAGTTGCGCGCCTCATTCCAGACCACTTGGGTACCTGCGCAAGCACCGAGGCAACCAAACAGTTACTACTAACCATGTGGTTCCCCTACACTCATCTGAAATACAGTAAAAAAATCAAACATCACAAAAAAATTAAATTGGGACTTAACCTAAGCCTCAACATGAGACCAAAACTAAAAAATAATAAAATAAAATAAACATAAAATTCGGGGGTTGACAACTCATGCTTTGATTTTAAAATTCCTCATTATCACATGAGGGTGATCTAATATATTAAAACCAATATAGTTTATCCCACTAATTTTCACAAATAATCATGTTTCCATGAAGCATCTCAAGAGAGCATGATATGCATAATATTATTTTCATGTGAAAAGATCACAAAGAACATGTGCATGTTCATACTTGAACAAAGGATTTGATAGTGATAGTATGAACTTGTGTAAAGAAGGGTGAGACATCACACACACTAGAAAGACATATTTTGTGGGTGAGGAAGTTTTTCATTTGGTTGCATACACAAATAAACTTGTAAAAAGGAAAATTGAGTTCGTGTGAAGGAAAATGAATTCATGCATACTCTTGCATAGATCATTTTTAAAGTGTAAGATCTTTGTGATAATTACCACATGAGTTAGTATTCATATACATTTATTACAGAATGCATGTGAATTGTGAATCACTTGAGAAAACCATGAATTATTTACATATACATTTAGAGTGATACAACCACGAATTTGTGCCCAAATATGGGTATATCATCGATATAAATGTGGTATACCATGTAAAACCATTTTGTAGTATGTTTAGAATAAATTTGGGGAATTTTTTTAGAAGATATTAAAATCCAAATTTTTAGTGTTCAGTGAGGTTGGTTCTTTAGCATAAGAAATAATTATTTCATCCGTAGTGTTGCACTAAAAATTTTAATTATATACTATTTTTTGATTTTTTTACGAAGATCAGTATAAGTGAAAAGGTAATAGAAGTTTTGCACAATCTACTGTGATCTAGTATGATCATGGTTGAGGATCAGTAAAGTATTGTCCCACAGTGGATTGATCCATCTAGAAAAAAAGCTTGTAAATAGGGGATCTTACCAGTTGCTGGAAAATTTTGATTCTGGGGTTTAGCCAATCATTGGGAAGAAGGTGTAGTCGGGCAGGGGGGCTAACCAAATGATGAATAATGGGTGGAGAAGGAGGATATGATTAGCTTGTAATTAGGGGGGGTCTAATGAGTTACTATTATAATAACCATTTTTTAGAGTGGATAATCCATGTTTGGGGGATGGGGTCCAACCAACATGGTAAGGATTATGTCTTTGTACCAAACCATGCAATTTATGTGTGAGACAATTTCTTGGTTTTTGTTTCTCTAATGTTGTGTTTGAGGATGAAATATGAGGGATCAATATATTAATCAATTATATAGGTTTAATTAAAAGAAAATAAATATATAAAAATAGTGTTCCTCTAAATGACCACTATCAATGGTACCTAACAAATCCTTGGACACTAAATACTCACTCTAGTAGAGACTCAGTTCTGTATTTTGAGAATAAGAAGAGGAAGCTAGATGATGGTCACCAGGATGGTGGTCAGTAGTCAGAGTAGCTCATGGGTTCTATGGCTCCTAGGATGGAGGATGACTCAATTAATTTCTACTACCATTTAAAAAAGTTAAAATTTCTCATAGATTATACCTATTCTACCAAAAGATATCAGTAATATTTAATGTTAGGACATTAGAAGATGTTTTTTGATAGTTACTCGAGTATTTTGGTAACGTCCCAACCCAGTATACCCTCAAACTGGTAGCCAGACCAATTGCCACATCACCTCAAGTGCATCTCCATGTACGCCATAGGCTATCGACTAGTAGAAAGGGTAAATGGATTGTAACACCCTGAGATTTTATGAAAAATATTCTTTTAATTCCATTAATTTCTTGTGTTGTATGCTACACCAAGATTATCTTGCGCTATACGCAACACCGTATTAGCTTGCAGTATACGCAACACTATTCTTGGATCGTGTTACACACAATTTTGATAATAGTTATTCTACGCAACATTGAGTATATATATATATATATATTCAATGTATAAATGAAATATGGTTGGATTATGTTATATGAAACAACGAAGGATTCTTTCACAACACGCAACCCTGACTTGGCTTACATTACATGCAATCGTGACCTTCCTCGATAGCGTGTGTTGTACGCAATACTAGGCTTTACTAAACAATGATATATTATTATAATATTATTATGAACTAGCCGTTATGAATAGTACTAACTAAATTTTGAAATTTTTAACATTATTATTCATCTTACACATTTTCTAGAACATGGTATAAGAACAAAATAAATTTTTCATGTAAAATAAGTATTTTTTCAAAAAATGCAGTTTTGCTGCCTTTTGATGGCGCACCCACTTTAAATCTAGTTTTTGACATGTTTATAAGTTAAATTTGACAAAATAAAATTCTTATTTGGAATCAAGAAATGAAAATTTACTTTGGATAAATTTTTCATATTATTCTGGTAACTTTCATAATTTGATGAATAGTAAAAGCACGCTATATTTTAATGAAAAACAACTTTTTTCATCGTAGTAATTTATATGGTTATATTATAATATTTAATGATTTTAAATTATAAATAGAATATATTTTTACCATTTAATATAATGTATGTCATTATCATTGATTTTACATTGAATTCGTAGGTTAAATCAATTCAATCTTTTGCAATGTTTTAAACAAAAACACGTTTTCATTCGACAATGAGATTAATTTTAATTTAATTTCTGTAACTTCTGTGTATTGAATTTGAAAAAATGGATTCCATATTTGGAATCAGTGGGTCCAAATTATATTAATAGGCTACTTTTTATTTTTGGGAATTATGAATAGTAACTACGGTAAATTTTATTTACCATAGTTAAAGGTAAATCGGGTAATTAAGGGTAAATATAATATTATAAAATTACCCTAACACATGCCAAAATTCTATTGGATGGATAAAAGTAAACCCATATCAACTAAGGGTCCGATTAGATTCATTTTATGGACTTTTGACCATGAAAATAATTTAATTATTATTAAAACCAATGAAAGTGACAACATGTCACTCTCTTAAATCTTATAAGTATAATAATTTTAATTTAGTGATAAATATCATTAAACTTCGAACATGAATAGTCTCCAGAAAGATAATAAAATTATCTACATCATGATAATTTATTTAGAATTTTTAGGGATTAAATAATTGTCATTAATGGTGATACATTAATGATACAGAAGTTATTTTTTAAGTAGAGAATAAGTAATATAGTTTTTATTGAAATAATAATACCCAATAAAAGGCCCACAAACCTGACCAAAACTTATTGGTAGTGTATATAAACCCCTTTAGCATCCAATTACCTAATATATAACCGGTTGGATCCTTATAAAAGTGATTATAACACTTATATTATTTTATTTTAAATGATGCCAAAGTTGTCACCTTCATAATTTAATAAATATAACAATTTAAATATTGTGATTTTAAGATGATAAATTCGAGTAAAAGTATTATTGTGAAAGGTAATAGATTTATCTTCATCATAGTATTTTATTTTTAATTTTTATGCAACAAATAAGTATATTAAATAATTATACAAAAATTTTGTAGTAATTATTTTATTAAGAGATAAACCAAATAAATGGTTTTAAAAATAATAAAATAAATATTATATGAACTATTTAATGTGATACACTAATTTTATAGATACATATGACCTTTTTTTAATCTATTAAAGCTTTTAGTTCGAACATATCTTCTGTATATAGTTTATTTAAATTCAAATAAATGAATAGTGTCAAAATTGACACTATTGTTATTTTATAAAAATAACATATTATAAAATTGTTTAAAAATCACAAAAATATTTAAAAATTATAAATTTAAATTTATATGGTCTATAATGTTATAAAGTAAACAATTTTTGAAAATTCACAACAAATAAGTAATTATTTTTTATAATTGTAAATTTAGAATT
Source organism: Viscum album (assembly GCA_963277665.1). Lineage (NCBI taxonomy): Eukaryota > Viridiplantae > Streptophyta > Magnoliopsida > Santalales > Viscaceae > Viscum > Viscum album. Next base: position 1,283,523,809 of record OY728156.1, read on the forward strand.
TTATTACCACAAATAAACATAAATAGATTAAATAAGAATTCCAAAGGTGCCCCTCTCCTCCCTTATAAAAGGGCACCTCCTCCCTCTCCTCCTCACACCAATTTGAGCCGTAAAGCTCGGCCAACCCCTGACTAATTATCTTCTACACTTCCCTAGAAACATCATAGAGGTTTTTTTCTACTTTAAAGACCAATCTTAGTGCCCTAAGAAGAGGTTTCAAAGAGGCATATCGAAGAAGAGGTAATTTCTTCTCCCGATTCATTCAAGCTTATTTCTGCTTCAACTTCTTATTATTTAGTTGTTTCATTATAAATTAATAACATCAGTATAAATAATATACTGATTTGTTATTATAAATATGAAACAACCCCATTTCACCTTCTATCCATCCTACGGAAAACAAAATCACTGCGCGTGCGTACGTACGGAATACCGTCTCCACGCCGTGGTGTAATCTGTTTTTCCACCAACACCTTACATGGATGGGTATAATGGTGTAAAGAATAACTATACATAGTTATTATAAAATAATACTGATTATGATATATTGTATCATCCACTCCAATTCAATTCAATAATTATGGAAACAATATCATCGCTCGTGCGTACGTACGGACTACCGTCTCCACGACACGATGAGATTCATTCTCCACGATAACCATTTAAGAATGATTATAAAGTATATATAAGAAATAATAATGAAATATATGAAATTATAAAGCTACTGTATTTATGCATATATGTATGTCATCTACTTAATTCCATTCAACTCAATAAGGAAACGAAAACAGCGTTCATGCGTACGTACGGCCAACCGTCTCCATGAACAGTGTATTTCTTTCCATTTATCGATCTATTATATATATGTATATTCTGAATATATATTATATATAAATCATGTTTTATATTCTGTAATTATGTAATCATGATCTAAGTAATCATATGAATAATTACAAGTCAAAACATGGATGACAAATGAAACGATTTTACCCAAAACACTCATTAACATGGAATTTACAAAAGAACGGGTAATATAAAGTCATAAGTTAACCATATATGATATCATAACAATTAATATGATTCTATAATAAGTCAATGACATTATTTAAATCATTATATAGAAGGTTCAGATACATACAAAGCATATCAGACATAAGGTAAGGGATAATTTTGCAAATCTCATTTTAAACCGAGATTGCTTATTCGTAATTATTTTCTGGGGTTATTGTTATCATCCATGTCCATGTTTCATAAAAATGGTTTCATGTATGTTTAAAGTCCTTTTTACCCACTTTTGACTTTTACTACATTGTATGTAAGGAATCTTTCTTTTGTTTACGTTACGAGGTACTTTTTTGACTTTTCCGAAAAAAGTACGATAAGAATGTTTTTTAACGTATATAGCATGAAAGGATTTTTATGGTTTTATAAAGCTTTATTTTCATGAAGCTTCCTTCAAAAGATTTCATGACTATTTTCAAAAAAAACCTTTTCTTCTAGAATTGCATGACATTTTTTGAAAAGAAAATGATTTTGAAGAAAAAAGGATATTTTCCTTAAGAATTCATTTAAAGTGTTTTATCAAAACCATTTTCATCTAAGATGACATTATTTCACATGTGTATGTTTCAAGTGTAATGTCTATATGATTTACATGGTTTCACTTTTCTTATTATGAAATGATATCCATTTCTTTTATATGGATTATGTGATGATGGGATGATGTTTATGAAACCAATTTTATTTATTGGGTTATTATGAATGATGTATGTTTATTTTGTGGCACAAGTAAGAATGATTTCATTATGAGATGGGTGGGACCTATATCTCCCTCCAATTCATTGGGTAAAGATTTATATCTCATGAGATAGACATGGCTGGAACGGAAAGTTAAACCGGTTCAGTAATACAGGACTGGAACGAGGAGTGAACTCGATTCAGAAAGGGACTTTGTCCACTAAGATGGTCTTGGCAGCAATGCCTTGGCTACTATGTAAATCATATCATGTGCTTAATGTTTTCCACAATTACATGTTTTATTCCCATGCTATTTTATCATGGTTTATGTTCCATTATGATCTATGACTTATGTACTTCCTTGTTTTCTGTCGTTGCTCAAGATTTTAATGTTTAAACATTATGTTCATGTTTTATTTAGTTCCAATGTATATGGTATGTTTTATTTTATCCATGCTTACCCTTACTGAGCATTTGAGCTCACCCTTTTTATGTTTTATTTTCCCCCAGGATCAAAATGAAGGTTTTCGGTCAGGAAACAAAAAGTGGATGATATTTATGGGAGATGTTGAATATCTTTCACTACGATTAGAAGATTACGTTCCAAGTTTCCAAATACACTAAACTATTAAGGTCCTTTTGTGTCAGTTTTTGTAATGTATTAAGTATTCCGCAAATGTAATGTAATGTCCATGTACATCAAGCTTCGGGTCTCTACAGTTGGTATCAGAGGAATGGTTTAGTCAACCTTTGGAAACTAGGATGCGAAAACGTTAGTGAGATCCCTAGAGATATTTCTAAGGTTTGTCTAGGGATGTACCTAAGGATAAGAATACATATAGGATATAGTCCTAGAACTATCGTAATGATATTAGAATTTAACCTAAGATGTTAAATATTGAAGGTTCTCCCCCTTTACTATGTTTTTTTCCCTACCATGATTTTTGCGTCTCACACTATTCTTTTTGAGTTTTAGAAAATGGCTGGAAACAGGAAGATTCATGATAATGGAGGATATGACGGAAAATGGAATGATTTTCTTCATGAGAAACCAAATGAAACGGAATCTAGAAGTCCAAACATCGTTATTATTCCTAATCAGCAATCTCATAATATGATCAATAATCTCAACTTTGGTAAGTTTCCCGACTCAGATAATAAGAGAAAGATGTAGTTTCATGATGATCATAGAGGAAAGAAAGTTCAATTTCCCTCATGTAAATCATGTGGGAAGAGGCATCAGGGAGATTGTTTCAAAGGAACTGGAAGATGCTTTGGGTGTGGAAATGAAGGACACAAAGCCAGTAAGTGCAAAGGAAAAGGTTCAGTTAACACCATGGACAAGGATAATGGTATTGCTACGACATCAACAATGATTATATGTTTTAAATGTGGAATGTACTGGCATTATGCAAACCAACTCCATAATGGAAAATCTCATGAAGAGAATCAGCATGGCCATATGGGTAGTATTTATGTGGATGATGATGAGGAGACTACAAATTATATATGAGCTGAAAGAAGTGTTGAAGCTCAGTTGGTTGTTTTAGAAGGTAGTGGAATGATTTTATGTTTATCGAGAGTTATGTTGTATAGTTAATGGTACTATGGAATAAATAATCATCTAAGGATTGTTACACTATTTTTTTCCTAAAAGTATATGAATGTATATGTTGAATGGTACTAGTAACCATGGAATTTTATTCATATATTTTTATAAAGTATATTATATGCGCATAATGAAGGAATAAGAAGATAATGAGATGTTTGATTGTATTCATGAGCTCATGATTGATATAAGGACTATGTGATATCATGGTTTGAGTATATAGAATTTTGAGGATTTTGGTATGTGGAAAGTGTTAACTTTTAACTGCATTCATGTTTTCACTAAGGTTCAATGGGTATTCATTTTTCAAGATAATACATTATTAAGGCCTTCGAACGTTTGTAATGTGACCAACAAGACATATCTTATGATATATGGGGATCAACGATGGTATTAACATGCTTCTTATATGAAATCTCTGGTAATCGTTTTCACTATAATATGACAATGGACAGCAATATTATGGATAAGCCTAAAGATTGGAATGGATTATGTTTGACATAAGTTAGTGTTGTTTAAGGATAGAACCTTTTTTCGATATTATTGATGGGATGATATAGTAATGTAGTTTTAGAAAAAGGATAACCTGCAGGATGGGCGACAGCCCATCGCGTCGGACAAGGCTGTGGGATTCGAACCCACAACCGAAGTGCAACTGGCCTTTATCGCCTACCACTGGCCTACAGGAAGTCCCTGGTTAGTAGAAACTAGTTTTATTTTATTAAGCGGTATGATATATGAAGTATAAGTTCATTTTTGGAACCATATATGATTAATCTAACCATAAGATGGACTTATAACTTTTTCTAACATTTTGTTTGAAAGAGATTGAATGATCCATAATTCTATCACATGATCTGCTAACATATCACAAATAACAAATTCAACTTCATTTCTTTAAGGGATGAAGTGGAAATTGGTCAATTCACGAAAAACAGTGAGATTGTACCAAAATCATGCAAGTATTTATTTTAATTCATCATCTTTAGGGAAATGATCATGAAAACCACCAATGTTTTCCTAGTTCCCTTATATCTGATGAATCAGATAGTACCTTAGATCATCACAAATCAATAGCTTTGTTATTGTTGGCTTTTTCATAGCCATGTTCTCTACCACTCTCCATCAGAACATGATGGTTAGATTTTTCTTCTATATCCATATTTTCACCTATGTTCTCCTACGTGGAAACCCAGTGATGAGTTAATTTGGGTAACCATTACATTTTATAATTTAGTTTTTAAAGCCTTGTTTTGGTATTCCTTTTTACGATGTGGGTTTCTATTAAACAAACTTTCGAGTAGTAAACCATTTATAACCCCGACGAATTTCAAGGGCGAAATTCATTTTAAGGGGGGTAGAATGTAACACCCCAAGATTTTATGAAAAATATTCTTTTAATTTCATTAATGTCTTATGTTGTATGCTACACCAAGATTACCTTGCGCTATACGCAACACCGTATTAGCTTGCAGTATACGCAACACTATTCTTGGATCGGGTTACACACAATTTTGATAATAGTTATTCTACTCAACATTGAGTATATATATATATATTCAATGTATAAATGAAATATGGTTGGATTCTGTTATACGAAACAATGAAGGATTCTTTCACAATACGCAACCCTGACTTGGCTTGCATTACACGCAATCACGACCTTCCTCGATAGCGTGTGTTGTACGCAATACCGGGTTTTACTAAACAATGATATATTATTATAATATTGTTATGAACTAGCCATTATGAATAGTATTAACTAAATTTTGAATTTTATAAAATTATTATTCATCTTACACATTTTATATAACATGGTATAAGAACAAAATAAATTTTTCCGGTAAAATAAGTATTTTTTCAAAAAATGCAGTTTTGCCACCTTTTGATGGCACACACACTTTAAATCTAGTTTTTGAAATTTTTATAAGTTCAATTTGACAAAATAAAATTCTTCTTTGGAATCATGAAATAAAAATTTACTTTGGATAAATTTTTCGTATTATTCTCGTAACTTTCATAATTTGATGAATAGTAAAAACACGCTATATTTTAATGAAAAACAACTTTTTTCATCGTAATAATTTATATGGTTAAATTATAATATTTATTGATTTTAAAGTATAAATAGAATATATTTTTACCATTTAATATAATTTATCTCATTAGCATTGATTTTACATTGAATTTGTTGGTTAAATCAATTCAATCTTTTGCAATGTTTTAAACAAAAACTCATTTTCATTCGACAACAGGATTAATTTTAACTTAATTTCTGCAACTTCTGTGTATAGAATTTGAAAAAATGGATTCCATATTTGGATTCAGTGGGTCCAAATTATGTTAAATGGATACTTTTTATTTTTGGCAATTATGAATAGTAACTACGGTAAATTTTATTTATCATAGTTAAAGGTAAATCGGGTAATTAAGGGTAAATATAATATTATAAAATTACCCTAACACATTCCAAAAGTCTATTGAATGGATAAAAGTAAACCCATATCAACTAAGGGTCGGATTGGATTCATTTTACGGACTTTTGACAATGAAAATAATTTAATTATTATTAAAACCAATGAAAGTGACAACATGTCACTCTCTTAAATCTTATAAGTATAATAATTTTAATTTAGTGATAAATATCATAAAACTTAGAACATGAATAGTCTCCAGAATTCTAATAAAATTATCTACAACATGATAATTTATTTAGAATTTTTAGGGATTAAATAATTGTCATTAATGGTGATACATTAATGATACAGAAATTTTTTATTAAGTGAAAAATAAGTAATATAGTTTTTATTGAAATAATAATACCCATTAAAAGGCCCACAAACCTGACCAAAACTTAATGGTAGTGTATATATACACCTTTATCATCTAATGACCTAATATATAACCATTTGTATCCTTATAAAAGTTATTATGACACTTATATTATTTTATTTTAAATGATTCCAAAGTTGTCACCTTCATAATTTAATAAATATAACAATTTAAATACTGTTATTTTAAGATGATAAATTCTAGTAAAAGTATTATTGTGAAAGGTAATAGATTTATCTTCATAATAGGATTTTATTTTTAATTTTTATGCAACATATCAGTATATTAAATAATTATACAAAAAATGTTGTAGTAATATTTTTATTAAGAGATAAACCAAATAAATGGTTTTAAAAATAATAAAATAAATATTATATGAACTATTTAATGTGATAAACTACTTTTATAGATACGTATGACCTTTTATGAATCTATTAAATCTTTTAGTTTGAACATTTCTTCTCTATATATTTTATTTAAATTCAAATAAATGAATACTGTCAAAATTGACCCTATTGTTATTGTATAAAAATAACATATTATAAAATTGTTTACAAATCACAAAAATATTTAAAAATTATAAATTTAAATTTATATGGTCTATAATGTTATAAAGTAAACAATTATGGAAAATTCACAACAAATAAGTAATTATTTGTTATAATTTTAAATTTAGAATTTTATTACCACAAATAAACTTAAATAGAGTAAATAAGGATAAATCAAAATGATAAGGTTTAAAATAAGATCCAAACATGTCTAAATTTGATTGGTTGATGATATTACAACTCTATCTCATCTAATATTTTAATATGAGTCGTTTTTGGAGGTTTTTAAGTGGGGTTAGATTTATTATAAATTAATATTTTTAAGAATTCCAAAGGTGCCCCTCTCCTCCCTTATAAAAGGGCACCTCCTCCCTCTCCACCTCACACCAATTTTAGCCTTCAAGCTCGTCAAAACCCTGAAAAATTATCTTCTCCACTTCCCTAGAAATATCCTAAAGGTTTTGGTCTACTTTAAAGACCAATCTTAGTGCCCTAAGAGGAGGTTTCAAAGAGGCGTATCGAAGAAGAGGTAATTTCTTCTCCCGATTCCTTCAAGCTTATTTCATCTTCAACTTCTTATTATTTAGTTGTTTAATTATAAAATATTAACATAAGTATCACTAATATACTTATTTGTTATTATAAATATGAAACAACCCCATTTCACCATCTATCCATCCTACGGAAAACAAAATCACCGCACGTGCGTACATACGGAATACTGTCTCCACGCCGTGGTGTAATCTGTTTTTCCACCAACACCTTACATAAATGGGTATAATGGTGTAAAGAATAACTATAAATAGTTATTATAACATCATACTGATTATGATATATTGTATCATCAACTCCAATTCAATTCAACAATTATGGAAACGATATCATCGCTCGTGCGTACGTACGAACTACCATCTCCACGACGCGATGAGATTAATTCTCCATGTTAACCATTTAAGAACGATTATAAAGTATATATAAGAAATAATAATGAAATATATTAAATTATAAAGCTACTGTATTTATGTATATATGTATGTCATCTACTTAATTCCATTCAACTCAATAAGGAAACGAAAACAGTGTTCATGCGTACGTACGGCCTACCGTCTCCATGAACAGTGTCTTTCTTTCCATTTATCGATTTGTTATATATATGTATATTCTGAATATATATTATATATAAATAATGTTTTATATTCTGGAATTATTTAATCATGATCTAAGTAATCATATGAATAATTACAAGTCAAAACACGGACGACAAATGAAACGATTTTACCCAAAACACTCTTTAACATGGAATTTACAAAATAACGGGTAATATAAAGTCATAAGTGAACCATATATGATATCATAACAATGAATATGATTCTGTAATAAGTCAATGACATTATTTAAATCATTGTACAGTAGGTTCGGATACATACGAAGCATATCGGACATAAGGTAAGGGATAATTTTGCAAATCTCATTTTTATCCGAGATTGCTTATTCGTAATTATTTTCTGGGGTTATTGTTATCATCCATGTCCATGTTTCCTAAAAATGGTTTCATGTATGTTTAAAGTCCTTTTTACCCACTTTTTACTTTTACTACATGGTATGTAAGGAATCTTTCTTTTGTTTACGTTATGAGGTACTTTTTTGACTTTTCTGACAAAAGTACGATAAGAATGTTTTTTTAACGTATACAACATGAAAGGATTTTTATGGTTTTATAAAGCCTTATTTTCATGAAGCTTTCTTCAAAATATTTCATGACTATTTTCAACAAAAACCTTTTCTTCTAAAATTTCATGACATTTTTTGAAAAGAAAATGATTTTGAAGAAAAAAGGATATTTTCCTCAATAATTCATTTAAAGTGTTTTATCAAAACCATTTTCATCTAAGATGACATTATTTCACATGTGTATGTTTCAAGTGTAATGTCTCTATGATTTACATGGTTTCACTTTTCTTATTATGAAATGATATCCATTTCTTTTATATGGATTATGTGATGATGGGATGATGTTTATGAAACCCATTTTATTTATTGGGTTATTATGAATGATGTATGTTTCTTTTGTGGCACAAGTAAGAATGATTTCATTATGAGATGGGTGGAACCTATATCTTCGTCCAATGCATTGGGTAAAGATTTATATCTCATGAGATAGACATGGCTGGAATGGAAAGTTAAACTGGTTCAGTAATACAGGACAGGAACGAGGAGTGAACTCGATTCAGAAAGGCACTTTGTCCAGTAAGATGGTCTTGGCAGCAATGCCTTGGCTACTATGGAAATCATATCATGTGCTTAATGGTTTCCACAATTACATGTTTTTTTCCCATGATATTTTATCATGTTTTATGTTCCATTATGATCTATGCCTTATGTACTTCCATGTTTTATGTCGTTGCTCAAGATTTTAATGTTTAAACATTATGTTCATGTTTTTTTAGTTCCAATGTATATGGTATGTTTTATTTTATCCATGCTTACCCTTACTGAGTATTTGAGCTCACCCTTTTTATGTTTTATTTTCCCCCAGGTTCAAAAAAAAGGTTTTAGGTCAGGAAACAAAAAGTGGAAGATCTTAATGGGAGATGTTGAAGATCTTTCACCACGATTATAAGATTACGTTCCAAGTTTCCAAAGACACTAAACTATTACGGTCCTTGTGTGTCTGTATTTGTTATGTATTAAGTATTCCTCAAAAGTAATTTAATTTCCATGTACGTCAAGCTTAGGGTCTCTGCATGGATAGTTAGTTGGAATATTATACCCCCATATTCGGAGTGAAGAACAAAAATAGATAATAAACTCAGACAACAGTGGTAGAAGATGTAAAAAAATCAATTAAATAATGAAAAGGGCCAACACCAGTTTATACTATTATTTCATGCCATGATGATACATATCATAAATTAGTAAATAACATCATTATTTACATTCCAATACATATATAAATTAACTACTCAAATCCTTAAAGGCTTTCTCCAAGAGAATCCGGGTCTCATGTTCAGTCCTTTTCTCTTAACTCCCATGTAAAAGTAACAGCCATAGGAAAAGGTCCACAGTCCTATATACAAGAAAGTCTACTAAGGAAACCCAATGCAATGGAGGCCAGAAGAGGGAGTGAGATATACATATTAGTAGGTTAGGACCACCAGTTGTCTAGACCACTCATGTAAATGCAATATAACAACTAGTTTGCAGATATAACAAGACAATAATGGAAATAAATAAATAACAAACAACCCATCTATGTTCCAAAGGGCCAGCTGATGGAGATACCTACATTTCCCCAATTCTAGAATAAGAGTCTGTATAAGAATCATACAATCATATTTAACAAGCATAAATACCCTTGAACACATTACCGATTACTCTCTATTTAATCATTTAATATCTCCAAGGTTCCCATGGTTGTCTGTACCTCAATACTAACTTCATCATGTACCAGAATTCCAATCATTCTCAACCTTTCTTTATTTAATCTCTTTTAACTCTGTTATGACCCACATCTCTAATTCATTTCATAATTCATTATTTTCGTTCATTTGGTTTTTAACACCATTTCAAACACCCCAATTCTCATTCGGTGTAGTTTGCTATGTCTAACTCCCCAATTCTTATTCCAAGTAGATCTCCATGTTTATCCCCCCAAATCTCATTTGGTGTTGTTCTCCATATCTAACTCCTTATATCTATGCACTTAGAAAAATATTGGGGAGGAACTCCATGTCCATGTTCCAACATCCCAATCGGTTTAGAACTCCATGTCTAGCACCCACATTCTCAGTCATTTACATTATTCCATAACAATTGAGGAGGAACGCCATGTACATGTCCCAACCTCTCCATTCATCTAGAACGCCATGTCTGGAACATAGTTATAATTAATTCATTAATTGACAAATTAATTAATTCAAGCCCATTAATTAATTCCACAAGAATTATTCACATTTACTCCCTTACTAATCAAACCATTAGTGAAACACATCAAATCCATTAGTTAAACCACAATTAACTAAGAATACAGACCAATTAATTAATTTATCAATCTAAATTAATCTCATTCCCTATGTAATTCTCCACAATTACTTATCCAAACCAAATCACAACTTGGAATAATTAATTACACAATTAATTATCTTAATCAAACATCAAGGCGCATAATTAATCTTCCACTAATTATCTAAACCTAGATAATCCCACATATATTAATTTATCCCCCAATTAATTAACTATATTACAAACTCAAACACATAATTTATTCAAAAATTAATTATATCAAATTCAATTCTCTATGTTCATAATTAATTCACTAATTAATTATCCAAACTTATCAATGTCACTATCTCATAAATAATTCCCCGATTAATTATCTAAATTACATCATAAAAGAATATAATTAATCCACAACTTAATTATCTCAACATTACCAATTAATATATCATAATTAATCCCCTGATTAATTATCTTAACTTATCCCGCCCAATACTCCTAATTACCACTTAACCCAAGTGCATCCACATGTAAGGGCGGTAATAGAAAAATACATATCAGTAAGCTAAACGAACATATCAATTTAAATATTTTTTTATCTTGAAGTAAGTGAACCTCCATTGGAGGAGTTTTATTAAAAAAATTTGATTTTGTAATCTAAAAAATTATTTAACACAAGGTATTTGATTCGAGAATTTATGTTCAAATTATCCAAAAAGTAGTAAATCAACAAAAAACTATATTTTCTCTAAGTGAAGCAAGGTTGAGGACCCTGCCTCAAGAAATTGGCCTGGATAACACTTTCTAACTCAAACTGCAATGTGCTCGCACACACGCACTTCTACAATATTCTAAAAACGTACTAGGAATTGGTTTCACCATTCTATAATGACCACTGTCACCCAAAATTATTGCATAGAGGACCAATGCTCCTCTAATTAATTCACCAAAACTCAAATACAAAATAAAAATATTTTTAGAAGAGTGCCAAACCAATTATCAGGTTTACAAACTTACCTAAAAATGATGGTGGTGGACCAAATCAAGTTGAAACACCAAAAATTTGGCCGTGGTTGTTGAAATACATCCCAAAAAGTCCTCATATATCTTATGCACCACCTATGATCTGAAGAAACAAGAAATCCATGTAATCCAAAACCTAGGGTTTCATCCAAATAGAACTAAGGTGAAGGAGGGTCGAGATGGCTGATTAAAAGAATATAAAATGTGGATAAGGACTCAGCTTTATGAGATGGAAAACTTACATGATGGAACCACCGCGATCTGATGCACGTAGAGAAGCTGGGAAGAGGGGGAGGTATGCCTCCACCGTGGGAGAGGAAGGGGTCGCTCTTCACATAGGATGAGGAGATGGGGTGTTCCATCCTCTTATTTTATCCTTTAAAATAACCACAGTAAGATTTATAATAACTTATATAATAAAAATTATTATTATTATTATTAACTGTATTATTATTATCATTTAATTTAAACACTTCCTTGATAAACCCCACAACTCCCCTATTACACATCATTTGGTTAAATTCTCCTTCAATTAATTTAATTAAATAAATTCTCCATATAATAATTATTTAATTAAATTCTCACAAGACAATTTAATTAAATTAAAGCCTACTTTTTCATCAAAAAATTAAATTCATCCTAAGCATGAATTTAATTAGATAAAACCCCAACACCAAATTTATTCCTCATTTAATTAAATTCTATTCACCTAAATTTATTTAAATAAAAATACAAATAATCCTATTTTAATTTATTTATCTAAATAATAATTTAATTAATTAAAACCTTTTTCCATTAATTAATTAATTCCTCTTAACCGGAAATTTTATTAAACAGAAACCCCCATATCACGACAGTTAATTAAAACCCTCTCATCTAGGAATTTAGTTAAATAAAATAACCTATAACCTAAGACTGGGTAAACCACATGGTTTTTCTCAGACAGTTTGGAAAACCATTCCCCTACTGTGCGGAACATTCTATCCAAGCAACCAACCTTGCATGGTTTTCCCGCACAGTTTTCTTAACCGTGAACAAACTGTGTGAGCACCTCTTTCTAAGATATTCACCTCTCATGGTTTATCCCTCATGGTTTTCCTAATCATGCGTAGACCATGCGACTGCATCTATCTCCCAGAATTATTATTCATGGATTCCTATTGGAGGCTGCATGGTTTAACTGGTCATGCACCGACTGGGTGCTGTCTATAGTTCCTTATATACTTGACTTCTCCTTGTCCAACACTCCTGATTTCTAATCATCCATCCATGAAACTTGTCAAGCCTTTACCCAAACCATATATAAACACATTTAAATGATCCCAACTTGAAAAACATGATCCCAAGTCTTGGGTTTAGTATTGACCCATCCAATAAATAAAATTTTTAAAAAACAATCATATTTTAACCAGGTTTAAAAACACAGGGCATTACAATCTACCGATTGTAAAAACATTTTGTCCCTGAGAATAAATCAAGAATACTAGAAGATTAACTAACCCACCAAGGTCATAAAGTCTCATTTTAATGATCACATTGAATTTCTAAATACGAAACAAACCATCAAAAAATCCCAATCCCAACAACACAAACATTTTATACTCTATCCAAAGCTCCAATTACAACCCAAAACATCAAAATGGAACAAAATTGATCACACACAACTATATACATGATCTCATCATCATCTCCTAAACCACCCACTCATTAGTTCTTCTCAACAACGGTCTTAACATTTAACAATAAAAATTCCAAACGATAACTCTTTCCTTGAGTGAAATATCCAACCCAAATAACCCACACTCTCCCTTAAACTAGCGACGTTCCTTTAAAATGATTCCACCACCAACAGTATGTACACTGAAATCTTTACTCAAACTCTAGTGATCATTTGGAGTCAGAACATTGCAAGGATACTTTAAAACTAGTATTCCCCATAATGAATAAAGGCATAATCCAAAGAACCACACATCCCATGTACAATCCAAATAAAAAAACTACACATCAAATCCAAAAAAATTAAAACATTGGCACAGTATATGACCAACACTATCTAAATGTCTCTAACACAAAGTCTACATAAGGTACATGATCATCTCAATTGGTAGGGAACACTAATAGTTATCCCAGGCCCCCAAATGATTAGTAGAAATATAATTGATTGACTATTCACAAAAGGGAATGACTTATCCTACAGATGTATGATCAACCAATCCTCGATGCATGTATCACAAAAGGAATCCTTGTTCCTTCATAGTTTCCCCCTGAAACTCTTCTAAATACTTACTAATGAGACACTACCCATCTTAGGATTGTTCTTGTCTTTGAAGAAATGAGCAGTCTCTCTCTAGAACACTCGTTCAAAAATACCTCAAATGGCCATGTGACGTTCCATGAACCACAATCACCACGTCAACATCTCACATGAAAGCTACATCTTAAACCTATCATCATGTCAAAACACTTGATCAACAAAATTCTTCTAAGGAATATGTCACATTAATGGTACCAACATCAAAAATCTCATAGTGGAAATAAAGCACCTCAATCTCTAAGGGTGCTACCTACCATGGGATAGTCCATTACGAAGCATACATGTCATCCCTATATCATTGTTATACAAATAAAAAAGCACTAGGGTAAAAATCCCTCTATTCTTTTTATCCCTTTCATTTAATTCATTTCAACCTCTAAAAATTTGATGAAATTTTAACAAACCCACAACTACTATTCAATACCAGGGAACTAGTTTTTTACCAACGCCCCATAGGAAACATAGTCAAGCAATAACAAACTTCGTCATTAACTCATAACATTCTGCATCATTTCATTTTAAATAAGAAATTTAGTATCTAAATTACTTTTCAAAAAAAGCCAACCTCCAAGGGTCCCATTTATTCAAACCCATGTTCTTAAAAAAGAAACCCGTCGATAGTTCATTTCAATCAAATCTATATTGTTTTACATTTATAACTATTTTCAAACATAGTATGGATATACTAGGCTCGGACACATGTGTGGCCATATAACAACTGAGAAGGCACCCATACACCATACTGCTAGAAATTGGCTCCCATTTATCACATCAAATTTCCATTTTACATTTTAACTTTAGTGTCCATTTTTTTCAATCATTTGAATACAAGAGTTACCATTTACCCAATTATAAGGAACACAAATGCCTTACAACAAAAATTGTCTCCCATTATAAATTCAATCAATTAATTTTCTACTCATGCAGCCATTTTCACATCAAAAAATCTTGAGCATGTTATCATAATCAGTAACAAAACATCATGATATAACATAGAAACATGGAAATACATTCAAACATGCTAATAATAGAGGCAACATGGTATATAAACACCCAAGCATGTTATATCTATCAACGAAGCATGAAATATAAAGGGGATTGCTAAATAATATCAAAACATGGAATTACTCTCAAAGCACACAATCAAAATTAGTAGGTATCCTACTAATGCAACAACATGACATGTGATATGAATGGAATGTGAGACTTTAAGTGCCTAATATGATGCATGTAATGCAATTTCCTTTCCATATTAGTCCATGAAAAACTTTAAAAATTATATAAATAAATAAGTAGTGAAAAATACACCATCACTCAAGGTAAAATCTTATCAACTGTAACCTCAAATAGCATAAACATCAATTCTCATCCCGGTCCACATAGTCATTTCTCGTACATGGGGTGATCAGTCCAAGGAACATCTATTTAATGAGCACCAAAACTTTCCAAGTCTCGAGGATACCAACCCAAAATAGAAGAGAAAAGGAAAAAAATAATGAAAACATGAACCTCTAATAACACTTTGTAACATCGTGAACTAGCTTACCCTCAAAGTGATATCCCGAATTGTCGCCACATGACTTCAAGTGCATCTCCACATATTCTAGTGGTTTATGAATAGATGAAAGGTTCTATGGATAGTCTATATAAAGATTATACCCTCATATTCAGAGTTCATAACGGAAATAGATAATAAACTCAGAGAATAGAAAAATAAGATATAAAACAATAATGAACTAAATAATGAAAATGGCCAATGTCGGTTCATACAATGCATGCATGTCATGGGGACACATATCAAAATGTAGTAATCAAAAGAGAAATATTTACATTCCAATACAGAAAAAAATAAAAGGCTCATGGCACCATGGTAAAACTCCCTGAGCATCCCAAGAACCTGCTCGACCCATTTCTCCTAACTCCCAAGAAATAGGAATAGCCACATGCAAAGGTCCACAGTCCTGCAAACAAGAAAGTCTACTTGGGTACCCCAATACAATGGTGGACAGAATACAATGTGGGAAATACATCTCTGTAGGTCGTGACCACCAATTGTTTAGCTCAATCTAGAACATGAAATATACGAAACAATGTTCAGAGATAAAAATCCAATAAAAGAACTGAATAAATAACCAACAACCCATCCAACTTCCAAATGGACACCTGAAGGTGATACCTGCTTTGGCCCATATCTGAAATAAGATTCTCCACAAGAATCGTACAAGAATATGTATCAAGCATAAATACCTCTCCACATATTACCAGTTATTCTCTATTTAATCATTTATTATCTCCATGGTTTCCAAGGTTACCAATACCACACTACTATTTTTATCTTATTCTAGAATTCTAATCATTCTCAACCTTTATTTATTTAATCACATTTATCCTAGGTTTGACCCACATCACTCATTCATTTCATAAGTCATTATTGCTATTCATTTGGTGTTGAACGCGATGTTAAACATCCCAATTCTCATTCGGTGTAGATCGCCTTGTCTAACACCATAATTCTCATTCCGTGTAGATCATCATGTCAACACCCCAAATCACATTTGTTTTATATCTCCATGTCTAACACCTTATATATAATTGCTTAGATAATTATTGGGTAGGAAATCCATGTCCAAGTCTCAACTTGTCAATTGGTCTAGAACGCCATTTCTAGCACCCAGATTCTCAATCATTTACATAATTTTATAACTATTAGGGAGGAACACCAAGTCCAAGTCCCAATATCTTCATTGTTCTAGAATGACGTGTCCAGCACCCAGTTCTCATTAATTCATTAATTCACAAATTAATTATTCTGAACCCAATAATTAATTCCACACAAATTATTCACATCCATTACTTACTTATCCAAACAATTAGTAAAACATATCTAATAATTTAATTAACCCAAAATTAACTAAGTACAACCTACCCATTAATTAATTTATCAATTAATTAATCAATCCACATTAATCTCAATCCATAATTAATTCTCCACAATTACTTATAAAAACTAAATCACAACTCGTCATAATTAATCTCACAATTAATTATGTTAATCAAACATCAGAGCAAAAAATTAATCCAACATTAATTATCTCAACAAATCCGATTCAACATCTTATAATTAATCCCCTAATTAATTATCTATATTACAAAATCAAGCACATAATTAATTCACAAATTAATTATCTCAGATTTAATTCTCTAGGTTTATAATTATTTCACAAACTAATTATCTTAACTTATCCAATTCACCATCTCATAATTAATCCCCCGATTAATTATCAAAATTAAATCCTCAACACATTTTATTAATCCACAACCTAAATATATAAACATATCAAATTAATATCTCATAATTAATCCCCCGATTAATTATCTAAAGCTACCCCCCCCCCCAATACACATAATTATCCCATAACCCATGTTAATCAACATGTAAGGGCAGCCATAGAAAAACACATATCTGCAAGCTAAGAGATCATATAAAAATAAACATTACATTTTTTAGATTGATGGAAGTGCACCTCTATTAGTGGAGTTTTATTAAAAAAACATTATTTTTTAATCCAAAAAATTATTTAACACAAGGGAGTTCATTTCAAAATTTCTGTTCAAATTATCTAAAAGTAGTAAATCAATGAAAACATCATTTTTTCCAACTAAAGCAGGGTTCATGACCCTACCTCAGGGAGTTAGTTAGGCCAATACATTCTAACTCAAATGGAAATGTGCTCACACAAAAGCACTTCCACAATATTGTGAATGTGTACCAGGAATTGGTCTCATCACTCTATAATGATAACTGGAACCCAAGATTAACGCAGCAAGGACTAACGCAACTCCAATTAATTCACCACAACTCAAAAATACCAAAAGAAAATATATTAAAGGGTGTGAATCTAATTATCAGGTTTATATACTTATCCAAAAAAGGTGGCAGTGAACAAAATCAAGACGAATCACCATGCCTTTTATGGCAGTTGTCGTAATACAACCCAATGGGTCCTGAGACATCTTCAGCCGTACCTATGATCATAAGAAATAGGAAATCTGAGTAATCCCATACATAGGGTTTTGGCCCAATAGAACCCAGGTGAAGGAGATTCAAGACATCAGATACAAAAATGAAACATGTTGAGAAGGACTTTCCATGATGAGACAAAAAACTACCATGAAGGAACCAATGTGATCTGGCACATAGAAAGGAGATAAGAAGAGGGGGTGGTGTGCCTCCACCATGGGAGAGGAAGGGGGTCACGTTTCACATTGTAGGAGGATATGGGGTGTGACTTCCTCTTATTTTCTCTCTCAAAATAACCCCAATTAGATATATAATAATTAATATAATGATAATAATAATGACCATATTATTAGTATTATAATTTAATTTAAACACTTCTTTGATAAACCCCATAAATCCCCTATCACACATCATTTAATTACATTATCCTATAATTAATTTAGTTAAACAAATTATCCAAATAATAAAAATTTAATTAAATTATTTCAACACAATTTAATTAAATTAATCCCCCATTTTTCGTCAAATAATTAAATTTATTATAAACATGAATTTAATTACATAAAACCCAACTCCAAATTTATTACTCATTTAATTAAATTAAATTCACCTAGATTAAAATACATAAAACTCCAAATCATCATCATTTAATTAAAATATCTCAACAATAATTTAATTAAATGAATCCTCATTTTGTATCAATTAATGTAAATTCCTCTTAAACATAAATTTAATTAAATAAAACCCCCATATCATAACATCTTATTAAAAGCATCTTAGACAGGAATATAGTTAAATAAAATAACCTGTAATGTAAAACATGGTAAGTCGCACAGTTTGTCTCACACAGTCTATAAGACTATGTTCCAATAGAGTGGAACCATCTGTCTAAGGAACCCACCTCGCACGGTTTGTCCCACACGGTTTTCCTAACAATGTGTAGACCATGCAGAAACCTCTGTCTAAGATACTCACCTCACTTAGTTTGTCCCACACGGGTTTCCTAACCATTCATAGACCATGAAATCACCTCTGTCTCCTAGAAATATGCTATAAGGTTTATTGTAGCAGACCACATAGTTTAAGAAGTCGTGCGCCAACCGTGCACACATTGTAGTTCCTTAAAAACTTGAGTTTGCTTTATCTGACACACATGATTTCCAATAACTCATCCATGAAACTCCTCAAGCCTTTACCAAAGCTTGATATAAACATTTTTGAATGATCCCAACTAGAAAAACTTCATCCCATGGATTTATTTTAAGACTGAACCTTCCCATATAAAAAAAATTCAAAAAAAATCGTATTTTAACCAGGTTCAAAAACATGGTACTTTATGATTCCCATAGAAATGATGGGCACCAAACCTCAATAGTAAGTACACACCACAAAAGGTTCTGTAAATCAGGCGACTGATAAGCCTCTACAGAGTCATGGAGTGGTGATTAGTTTGAAATATTTTGTTGATCTAGCTTCAATATAGGGTAAAGATGGACCTTTGATACTTCATAATACTATCCTGATTTCTTCTATAATATCATTTTATTTTAGATATATAAGGATAACCCATCTATTTATATCATCTCAAGTATCCATAGGGTTGGATTTACTATAAAATTATCTTCTGATTTTATGACTATCAATACACCCTAGGTAAATAAACATGATCTTCTTTATATCTATCCAAACTTTCAAATAGTGGTTACTCTCTTTGAGAATGTTTGGAGTATCAAGATTCTGTATATGGAAGTATTGAATATGATCATTTCCATGGAAAGGTATCCTAGTTTCCATGAAAAATAAAATTTTATCAGATATGGGTGACCTTTAATTCCACAAATATGAAATTTTTTTACTTACTAATGAATGGGAAGTTGAGGCAGGAAGACTGGTTTGAGGTCCTAATTAGATAGATTCGTTTTCAGCATTAGTGTAAACCAGGATCCTTTCATTAGATTAGATGGTTACTCCCTCCAATTATACTCTGGGGGTGTACATATATTGAAATATAATTCTAGATGATTTCTTAGGGTAACTTAGACATTTTGGAGTTGAGATTACGATAGAACTTATGTTTGTTGTGAAAACCTTGTTGATTCCACTATGTTGCCTAGTATGATCTAAGTTAAAAAACCACATGGAAAAGATAGATAATATTTAGGCAAAATGATTCACTATAAAAGTAACGTCCTTTTGGGTTCTCTAATATAATTCACCATGAAATGGATGGTATTCTATGACTTTTTCTAGACTACCAAAAGTTTAATCTAATCACATTAAATAATAGGTTCATGTTTCCCAAAAAATGTGACATGATTGATTAATTAAGGCGAAACATGTGGTTTTTAAATAATAATCTATGTTCGTGCTACCATAAATATTGGGTCAAGGTGGAACATATAAAAAATATAGTTTTTCAAATTCGGTATAGGTTGCTTGAGTATCTTATCATTCCAATTAGACTAAAAAATTCTCTAATTATGTTTGTGGATCTCATGAAAAAGATCATTCACCCATACAATGACTCATTCATCATTGAGTTCATTGATGGAATCCATATATATTACAAGATGTCTAAATCACTAAATAAACATCTAGATATTGTATTGAGTACACATTGAGAAAATCATATTTATCCCAAATACTCAAATTGTAACCATTGGATATAGTTGGTGCACCTCCTTGGGAACATTGATTTTCAAACAAGACTAACAATTGATCAAGATAATATTGATGTAGTCATTTGTTTGGGAATATCCAGGGAATTGTTTAAAGATATAGAGTTATCCCAAGTTGTATAGGTGAAACATGAGGTCCATTCCTGAATTTTCATTCAAAAAAGTGACCATGGACACTCTTACTAAGAAAGGAGTTGTGTTTGAATTAATGGATCAGTGTTAGGATGTTTTCTCGATGATTGGTAAATTACTGATGTGAACTCTAATTATAATTCATCCCTAGAACAGAGTAAGTTATGCAGTTTATTGTGATGTGTTATCTATTTCCTTAAGATCTTTTCTAATATAGAAAAATAATGTAGTTACTTAGGGGTCTTGTCAGTTGTGACTCCATGATTTCAATTAAACTAATAATGAATTAGAGTTTCAAGTTTTGGTTCATTCATTAAACTATTAGTGACACTACATAATAAGTGAGAGATTTATCATGTATAATAACAGAAAAATTTTGAGATATATAATTTCCTAGAATTTTATGAATCTTTATCAGAGGTGTTGGGTAATGTACTTGTATACAATTGACATTGAGATATAGTATTCTCCATGGAGAGGATAAAATAGTCATTGATTCACTAAGTGGATAGACATAGGTGTGACGCCCTAGGTTTTATGAACTGGTTTAAGTAATAAGTGTTATGCGTTTAATGATGTCTCTTGTTTTATTTGTTTTGCTAATAAGGAATTAGAGATAAAATAAAACATGGAGAATAAGGTAAACTGATATATATTAAAACATTAATTTACAATGAGACCCAACTAGTTGAAAATACCATGCACAGGACCTAACACAGCCACAACAAGACTACTAAGAACCACAACTCGAGCAATCGGATAATCCTCATCTTCAGAGTCCATCAGCGTGAAAAGAATAATAGTCAGGGCCACGGAACACATGCTCAACGCCAATGGTATGAGGAGAGCCATCCTTTCTGGTTCAAGTGTTTTGTTCTTGTAAAATACCCCTGCTTTTATAATGGTTCTGTGAATTATGACCATTATATTTATATATCCGTTGGGTTTTCAAAATGACCGTTGTGTTTCCATTAATAAAGTTTACTTTAAAAGAGAACTTGGTTTTTATTCCCGCATAACTTTATGATATTCTTAAGACATTCTTTCATAAAAGATTCTTCGTTTTAAAATAAAAAGAGTATTCTTAGAAGTAAATCTCCTCATTTTTACAAAATCCCGATGAATACCTAGGTAGTTGAAAACTGGGTATTCTTTTTATGAAAAATATGTTTAGAGAGAATTCGTAATAATTATATCTTTTGTTCTCATAAATTATGTAATTTTTGGGAAACTATTGGTCTTTAAAAGAATTTCATAAAACAAAAAGTATATTATTTTAAAAATTATAATGATTATGATAGTATTATACAAAAAGTATATCTTTTAATGATTTATACCAAGACTTAAAATATTTTATCTAAACTAGAAAGTGGTTTTCAGATTTTAAATTAAAACTGTTTGTTTTTATTCAATTTCTACAAATTATTTATATTTCACCCTATTTTGAGCTAAGTATATAATAAAACTAAATTTTTATAATAAATTATGTGGGACCCGGCCATGCCAAGGGCATCCCTTATGGGACAAGCCCTCCGGGCCATGGACGAGACCCCCTAGGGACCGGAGGTGCTGCCATCAGGCTCCCCAGGTGCGTGGTGCAACAGACCCGAGAGGCTTGGGGGCCGAGCATAGGTTACCCGTGTCGCGCATGGGCCCGTGTATAAGGCCGCGGCTCGCGCTACGTGAGGTTAGGCCAAGGCCCGTGGGGGACCCGTGTGTAAGGCCTCGTGTGCGTGTGTGTTTGTGCTATTACACCGCTCCCCGAACGACTTGTTATTTATACTGCGCCTCAAACTCTTCCCGTTTCGATGTGGGACGCGCTCCGCGCAACCAAGACCATCTGATCGACATCCGCGTCGATCTCAGCCATCCAACTCATTTTTAACCGTGTGACCTCCCCCACGCCTCCGTATGTCGTCTGATCTCTTCAGTGTTTTAATCACAACCCTCCATCCCTTTAAAATGTTTAACCCGATTCTTGCGCCCCCTCCTGCCGCACGATCTCCTACTCTATAATCCTGGTCATCCCTTTCCTACCGCCTCACCTGTCATCTTATTCCCTGCATCTGGGTCCCACGCAGTAGGCATGTACCTCGGTTTCCTTCATCACACTGCTCCTCTGACCCTCACACACCGCCACCTGCTAGGGCCATGTAGCTTCGTCTTCTCTACACCGGACAATCCCTTGGGCCGAGCCACTTGGTTGCGTTGAACCCTCTACTTAAACTCTTCCTTGGCTGCATGAAAGGGAGATCTTTTGATTCTTCTTTCTCCTCTGCGGACATCCAGCAGCTTAGCACCAAGCCTCCTCCTCAAGCCAGGTAAGGGTTATGCATTTCCTTCCTTCCTTCAAGAGCCCTCGTGCTATACTTCCGACTTATATATTTATATAGTTTATATTTATATATGTATATAAACCCTCGGGTTGTTTACCTTAAAAAAAAGAAAACGTTTCTATTTTTTTCTTCATGCTTCCCAAAGAGTGCATGGGAAAGGGAGGACTTTTTTTTTGTTTTCTTTGGGAGAAAACCATACCACTATACATGAGGTATATATATATGCATATTATGTATAACAAATCTTTCGGTATGAAATACCCTCAAAATGTGTTTATATTTGCGTTATAGGAAGAGTTATATACCCATGCTATGTGGTGATGCGGTTTTGTAGAGTATATAAATATATACATATATGTATAGATAAACCCGAGACTATTTTTTTCATATATAGTGTATATACTTTTATATATATATATATAAATGTGTACACATAGACCCCAAAACCCTTTCCGTTTAGGGTACCTAAGCTCATTTAGAGGGTATACTTGATAAAATATTTATGTTAAAAGTTGCATTTTTAACTGATGCTTAACATATGTTATTTATGTTAACTTTATATATATATAAATAAAAGTTTCTAAATGTTTATAATTTTTTTTAAAAACCATTATATACATTTTGGGGAATGCTACAAATAAATAAAACTATGGTTTACCTTTTTTTTTGGGGGGGGGGGTTATCACCATCTCCGATCACAAGTGTTTTCTTTAAGCAATCTACCTACTTGAAGTAATAATTTTAAAGACTCATCGTTTTATGTCATCATTTTCATGCTTTAATGACTAGCTTATGTAAAGGGAAAAGAAAATGTTTTATAAAACTATGTGTGCCTTTGTTTAGTTGTCCACTTATTTTGCAAATGTTATCTATAATTTCATGTATAAAAAAATGTGTGTGATGACTTGTGACTTGTTTTAGTCATTATTGTACATAATGTATACTAATGACATATCACTAAATAAATTAAGATTTTAGATTACCCAATGTGATAGAGGACATTTTGGGTAAAGTAAAAATGAATGAGATATTCAAGGTGGTATGGTACATCTTGAATATAAAAAGTTGTTAAAACAAAGTATAAATGATGTGGCTCACATGATAACAAAAGAAAATTTAAGGGTGCGCCCTGATAGCACCCCATTGCATTGGGTAATGATGTAACCACTAGATATTACAATTTTAAGGGTGCACCCTGATAGCACCCCATTGCAGTGGGTAATGATGTAAACACAAGAGTTTACAATTTTAACGATACCTTGGGGTTTACCTTGGTAATTTAAAATGACACCTTGGGGTTCGACCTTGGTGATATGTTCATGATTTTCTAAGTTAAATGTGTAGCCACATGTTCAAGTTATGTATCAAGTTTTCTTCAAGATAATGTACCTATCCTTTTACGACCATTTCCCTTACGCTCTCATAAAGTTCATATTTCACTGGTATAAGTTGGACCATGATTTGTGTTTATCTTTTGGTACCGTCATAACCAGCTTATAAAATTTAAGTTTTTTCCTCTTTGCGCAACTATGATTACTTTTGAATTATTCTTAACTCTCAATATCATTCTCAAGAAATTCACAGGTCATAGATGTTCATGATAACCCTTATTACTCTTCGAGAAAATGGAATAATTGTTTCATATATTGATTGAGCATTTTTGATGTTATTGTTTACAGTTCCTTAAGAAAAATTGTTTTTAAATGAATGGTTTTCAAAGAGTTTAACTGTTCTTTTATATATACCCCTTACTGAGCGTTTCAATGCTCACCCTACGTTTTGATGTAAAATTTTCAGGCATCAGATGTTAAAAGATGAATCTCTTCTGAAGTTGACGGTTTCCTAGAACCCGAACCGCACACGATCCTCTTTATGGGACATGATGTGTAATTTATCAGTGCCTGTTTTATTTTTAAAGCACACATCATGTTCAGGGGGCACCAGCTCCAGGGTCTCTGGGGTCGGGGTCTCTACAGTTGGTATCAGAGGTTTGGTTTGGATAACTCTGGAAAGCCATAAACTGAAACAAATATATATATATGTATATGTATTTCAATTTTATTAAAAATTGTGTTTTCTTAAATTTCAGATGGAAAACGAAGGCACAAAACTCTTATCTCTCCCCACAGAGGCCCTAGAGACCATTGTGTCTTTAGCAAGCCGTGAGGACTTTCTAAACTATGCCCATATCTGCATGACATGTAAACAACTTTACGATGTATCCAATTCACCACGGGTGCTTCAGCTACACCAGGGGTTGGGATTGGATTACCTCTTTATGATGATGACCCAATTTCCCTCCTATGCACGTCGGGGAAGGTACCATGAGGGACTTTTCCGAGTGTTCACGGCGTGTGAAGGATTTGGCACTATGGTTGACAACCCTTTCCAAGAAGCTGCTACTAACGGAGACCTCGGAGTGGCCAACCTGTGTCAGGTTTTGAACTATGGATTCTGGGGTCAGTTGTTGGACTTCGGGAGGTTAGAAGACGAGTCCACCCAATTGTCTTACAGACGACAAGTGTATGAATATGTCTCTCTACTTCATGCCCCCCATGCTAGACTCATAAGATGTCATAGGTGCCCTCATGATTTTTTCCCTGAATTCTCGGCTTGTGTTTGGTTCGAGGAGTTAGGGAGTTTTGCTTCTCTGTGTGGAGTTCGTTTAGTCAATGAGTAAGGTAAACTCAAGCACTAAGAATAATAAACGTATGTTTATTGAAATGTTGTCTTTCCCCTTTCCATGTCCTTACTTTGTATTTTTCCTTGAATGATTTTCAAGTAATGGAACTCCTGTCTTAAAACTTTCAGATGGAAGGACAAACCCACCTGTTATCTCTTCCCACTGAGATTTTGAAAATCATTGCAATCAAAACGTGTGAGGACGAGTATGACCCCTTTGCAAGTTTGCGGAGGACGTGCAAGCAATGGTTTGAGGTAACAAACAGTCCGGAGATTCTCCGCACCTGCCAGGGGAATGCCTCCATCTATTACCGCATTGGATCTGCTCATCTATCCGGACGTGAACGACGAGGAAGTTACCATGAAGGGCTCTTTCTATGTTTTACCCTAGGCTGAAACTTCACAGCCAGAGTGAAATTCTAGGAGGCTGCGTTAGAGGGAAATCTTTATGCGGCTTATATGCTCCAACTTCTCAGCTTTAGCTTGTTTGACCGTATCTATGGCTTCGATATCCTTGACCGAGGCATAATTCGGCAAGTCCTTCGTACATTGGTCTGCAAAGACATTTCAGAACTTTGTACAGTTCGAGCTTCCCTCTGGAGGCCTGAACGCCCGGAACATAAGTGCAACCCCTCCTGTCTTAGGTGTATGTGGATTAGGGAGATGGAAGAGGTGATCTTCGCTATGGGGATCCCTCTAAATGCACCTGTTGACCCTATTCGTTGTTGGAGGTGTTAGGAACGTTACTGAACCTTGTAGTATTGTGAAATAAATTGCGAGGACGCAATTTTCTAAAGGGGGGGATAATGTGACGCCCCAGGTTTTATAAACTGGTTTAAGTAAGAAGTGTTATGCCTTTAATGATGTCTCTTGTTTTATTTGTTTTTCTAATAAGGAATTAGAGATAAAATAAAACAAGGAGAATAAGGTAAACTGGTATATATTAAAACATTACTTTACAACGAGACCCAACTAGTTGAAAATACCATGCACAAGACCTAACACATCCACATCAAGAATACTAAGAACCACAACTTGAGAAATCAGATAATCCTTATCTTCAGAGTCCATCAGCGTGAAAAGTATAACAGCCAGGGCCACGGAACACATGCTCAACACCAATGGTATGAGGAGAGCCATCCTTTCTGGTTCAAGTGTTTTGTTCTTGTAAAATACCCCTGCTTTTATAATGGTCCTGTGAATTATGACTGTTATATTTTTATATCCGTTGGGTTTTCAAAATGACCGTTGTGTTTCCATTAATAAAGTTTACTTTAAAAGAGAACTCGGTTTTTTTTCCCTCATAACATTATGATATTCTTAAGACATTATTTCATAAAATATTCTTCGTTTTAAAATAAAAAGAGTATTCTTAAAAGTAAATCTCCTCATTTTTACAAAATCCCGATGAATACCTAGGTAGTTGAAAACTTGGTATTCTTTTTATGAAAAATATGTTTAGAGGGAATTCGTAATAATTATATCTTTTGATCTCATAAATTATGTAATTTTTGGGAAACTATTGGTCTTTAAAGAATTTTATAAAACAAACAGTAGATTATTTTAAAAATTCTAATGATTATGATAGTATTATACAAAAAGTATATCTTTTAAAGATTTATACCAAGACTTAAAATATTTTATCTAAACTAGAAAGTGGTTTTCATATTTTAAATTAAAACTGTTTGTTTTTATTCAATTTCTACAAATTATTTATATTTCACCCTATTTTGAGCTAAGTATATAATAAAACTAAATTTTTATAAAAAATTATGTGGGACTCGGCCAAGCCAAGGGCATCCCTTATGGGAAAAGCCCTCCAGGCCATGGACGAGACCCCCTAGGGACCTGAGGTGCCGCTATCGGGCTCCCCAGGTGCGTGGTGCAACAGACCCGAGAGGCTTGGGGGCCGAGCATAGGTTACCCGTGTCGCGCGTGGGCCCGTGTATAAGGCCGCAGCTCGCGCTGCGTGAGGTTAGGCCAAGGCCCGCGGGGACCCGTGTGTAAGGCCTTGTGTGCGTGTGTGTTTTTGCTATTATACCGCTCCCTGAACGACTTGTTATTTATACCGCGCCTCAAACTCTTCCCGTTTCGATGTGGGAGGCGTTCCGTGCAACCAGGACCGTCTGATCGACATCCGCGTCGATCTCAGCCGTCCAACTCATTTTTAACCGCGCGACCTCCCCCACGCCTCCGTATGCCGTCCGATCTCTTCAGCGTTTTAATCACAGCCCTCCATCCATTTAAAATGTTTAACCCGATTCTCGTGCCCCCTCCTGCCGCACGATCTCCTACCCTTTAATCCTGGCCGTCCCATTCCTACCACCTCACCCGTCGTCTTTTTCCCTGCATCTGGGTCCCGCGCAGTAGGCCTGCACCTCGGTTTCATTCGTCGCACTTCTCCTCTGACCCTCACACACTGCCATCTGCTAGGGCCATGTAGCTATGTCTTCTCTACACCTGGCTATCCCTTGGGCCGAGCCACTTGCTTGCGCTAAACCCTCTACTTAAACTCTTCCCTGGCTGCATGAAAGGGAGATCTTTTTCTCCTTCTTCTCCTCCGCAGACATCCAGCAGCTTAGCACCAAGCCTCCTCCTCAAACTAGGTAAGGGTTCTGCATTTCCTTCCTTCCTTCAACATCCCAAGTGCTATACTTCCGACTTACATATTTATATAGTTTATATTTATATATGTATATAAACCCTCAGGTTCTTTACCTTAAACAAAAGAAAGAAAACGTTTCTGTTTTTTTTCCTTCGTGCTTCCCGAAGAGTGTATGGGAAAGGGAGGACTTTTTTTATTTTTGTTTTCTTTGGGAGAAAACCATACCACTATACATGTGGTATATATATATGCAGATTATGTAAAACAAATCTTTCGGTATGAAATACCCTCAAAATGTGTTTATATTTGCGTTATAGGAAGATTTATATACCCATGCTATGTGGTGACGAGGTTTTGCAAAGTATATAAATATATACATATATGTATAGATAAACCCGAGACTATTTTTTTTCATATATAGTGTATATACTGTTTTATATATATATATATATATATATATATATATATATATGTACACATAGGCCCCAAAACCCTTTCGGTTTAGGGTACCTAAGCTCATTTAGAGGGTATACTTGATAAAATATTTATGTTAAAAGTTTCATTTGTAACTGATGCTTAACATCTGTCATTTATGTAAACTTTATATACATATAACTAAAAGTTTTTACATGTTTATAATTTTTTTTAAAAACCATTATATACATTTTGTGGAATGCTACAAATAAATCAAACTATGGTTTACCTTTTTTTTGGGGGGGGGGGGTTATCACCATCTCCGATCACAAGTGTTTTCTTTAAGCAATCTACCTCCTTGATGTAATAATTTTAAAGACTCGTTGTTTTTTGTCATCATTTTCATGATTTAATGACTATCTTATGTAAAGGGAAAAGAAAATGTTTTATGAAACTATGTGTGCCTTTTTTTAGTTGTCAACATATTTTGCAAATGTTATCTATCATTTCATGTATAAAAAAATGTGTGTGATGACTTGTGAATTGTTTTAGTCATTATTGTACATAATGTATACTAATGACATATCACTAAATAAATTAAGATTTTAGATTACCCAATGTGATAGAGGACACTTTGGGTAAAGTAAAAATGAATGAGATATTCAAGGTGGTATGGGACATCTTGAATATACAAAGTTGTTAAAACAAAGTATAAACAATGTGGCACACATGATAACACAGGAAAATTTAAGGGTGCGCCCTGATAGCGCCCCATTGCATTGGGTAATGATGTAACCACTAGAGATTACAATTTTATGGGTGCGCCCTGATAGCACCCCATTGCAGTGGGAAATGATGTAAACACAAGAGTTTACAATTTTAACGATACCTTGGGGTTTACCTTGGTAATTTAAAATGACACCTTGGGGTTGGACCTTGGTGATATGTTCATGATTGTCTAAGTTAAATGTGTAGCCACATGTTCAAGTTATGTATCCAGTTTTATTCAAGATAATGTACCTATCCTTTTACGACCATTGCCCTTACGCTCTCATAAAGTTCATATTTCACTGGTATAAGTTGGACCATGATTTGTGTTTATCTTTTGGTACGGTCATAACCAGCTTATAAAATTTAAGTTGTTTCCTCTTTGCGCAACTCTGATTACTTTTTCATTATTCTTAACTCTCAATATCATTCTCAAGAAATTCACAGGTCATAGTTGTTCATGATAACCCTTATTACTCTTCAAGAAAATGGAATAATTGTTTCATATATTGATTGAGCATTTTTGATGTTATGTTTTACAGTTCCTTAAGAAAAAATGTTTTTAAATGAATGGTTTTCAAAGAGTTAAACTGTTCTTTTATATATACCCCTTACTGAGCATTTCAATGCTCACCCTATGTTTTGATGTAAAATTTTCAGGCATCAGCTGTTAAAAGACGAATCGCTTCTGAAGATGACGGTTTCCCAGAACCCAAACCGCACACGATCCTTTGTATGGGACATGATGTGTAATTTATCAGTGCTTGTTTTATTTTTAAAGCACACATCATGTTCAGGGGGCACCAGCTCCAGGGTCTCTGGGTTCGGGGTCTCTACAATAAGAGTTTCATATCATATGTTTGAAGCGGGATAAAAGATCATACTATTGTGGGAATACCATTAGGTAGGTGTAGATGAGGATTAAGGGGTAGTTGTTTGTATCCATTTGGTGAACATTTCCTCTATGGTAAAATGTGTTAAGGGTTAATAGTATTATGATACATAGTGTGAGGTGATGCATGATAGGTTGAATTATTTTAGTTTTATTATATTTTTTGTATTTGAAATAATGTTGAGGGTTTATGGTTCATTGTCCTCTCTGAGAGAGGAGATGATGAGAGACTATGATGCTTCGTCGTGGTAAGTGAAACCATGGGCATACAAGATGTATCATGATGTCAGATATCAGTTATAGTGGCCTAATAGGAAGGTATAAATAATATTCTTTTTATAATGATTTCTTACATATAATATAATTGAGGTTTGGAATCTGATATTTGGAGGGTTACTCTAGCCACATCAAATGATTATATGGATTTTTGATGAGGTGACCACATAAAGTGTGATAGGGTTTAACAATACCTAGAGGGAATGAAAATCGATTTGGGTGGTAATGGATCGGTTTTCTTAGGTGGAAAATTTCACAATGATCAAAAAGATAAACATTGTGAATGATTTGGGAAAGCTCTATGTTCATGAGATCATGTATGTTAATAAATTTACATTAATTGTTGTGTCTAATAGAGTCTTCTGGTTTACTTTTTAATTTTTTAATGTATTATAAAAGGCGATGAGTACTTAGTTAATGATGAGTATGACCTTTCATCCTCTAAGTGATTGGTAAATTAAATGAACGATCTATAAATTAGAGTATATGCATATGGAATTTATTTTGGAATTATAAGGAGATTTTTACTAATGAAGGTATCTAGATAAGGTCAACATTAATAACAATATTGAGTCCTCGATTCATATGGATAAAATTGAGTTTCAGTATGGGTGGCCCCATCAGTCACCATTATTCAAGATTGTAGAAATTGACTCATCCATACTGGAGAACTTCTAGAACAAGAGAGCTCAGAATGAGTGTGGTTGATTTGGAAATGTTTTCTTACTTATAAAAATAAGAATAAGTCATAGTTTTATTTATGGATACAAACATTAGAGTGTATTGTGGGAAAAGGGTCTTCTTTTAGGTGTCTCATAATTTAGGATAAATGATTTTATAAAGGATGGGAAAGTTTTCAATACAATACACTACTTGAAAATGGTCCATTTTTGACGGGGAATTTGCGACAGGATCTCATCGTGAAAACCCCGTTTTAGGAAATGATATCACAAATATGTTTTTTTTTGCAACTACCCATCACAAAAAGCCTTGCCGGTTTTTGGGAACCATTTTTTGTGACGGGCTATTGCAAATAATATTTGTGATAGGTCCTGTCGCAAAAAAGTGTAAAAAATAAAAAAAATAACATTAAATAAAATAATAATAATAAAATATATAATATTAATATAATAGTAATATAAATTAATTAATAATATTAATATTAGTAAAATAAAATAAATAAAATAAATAATAAAATAATATTCATATAATAATTATAATAATATTGATGATAAAATAATATTATTATTAATATTAATGAAATAATAATATTAATATTTCTAATATAATAAAAAAATTATAAAATAATTAAAACCTCATTATTCATAAAAAATATAAAAAATAATAAAAAGTAAATAATAAAAAATAATAATTAATAAAATAATAAATATAATAAAAAATATATTATTTGTAAGAATGTAAAAATGAAAAAAATAAAAATGTAGATAATAAATATTACAAAAAAAACATACATTCAAATTTTTTCTCATAAAAAATAAATACATCACTAAGGAGAAGGGTCATCTAGAGAAGATGGTAGAGGGAACTCTTTCCCTAAACCACGAGTCATACATCACATGTACTCTAATTGCACCTCCTCTTACTGTTGTTGCCATCAAAGAATCTCCTCTTGCATCTTCTGCTGCTGATGCTGCTGGTGTTGCTGATATGATAGGAGTTCTTCTTACTGTTGTTGATGCAATTAACACATCTACTCCTACTCCATACACGTACTCTTTTTACGCTCAAAATGAGCTCACAGCAACTCCTTGTACTATGTAGCAGATGATGATGAATCTCTACGACCTCCTCTTAAGTTGGATGGGGTCATTGATGTATAGCCATAACAATCTATAGGTGTCAATCAAGAGCTAATACCAACAACTTAGTCTTTATCGAATGTATAATGGGTCACCTGCATCTATTATATCCCATAAATTAGGTGGGCACTGGTCTGAGTATTGGTCCCTACTGGACTCTCAGTCTGTGTCTGAGATGTCGCGGCATCATATCACTTCTTCAATTGAAATTTAAAATTAAAATAGTTAAAATATTGTTTATAGTGAAATTTTAGACTCAAAAAATATATTGATCACACTCTGATGCGGGCGAGCACCTCTGATCTATCTAGTGGTCAGATCACTATACATCCTCCTATAAACATCGAACTCTATAATATCATTCTATTCGACTACCTATGTGAATATTAAAAAAACTGTTTACATGTAAAGTTAAATAAAGTATATATAAAATTTACTTACCATTTTCTCTCTATATATACTAAATATATGACCACCAACTCAATGTGTATCCTCCTGTCTCCCCCAATTTCATCAACGAATTGATGATATACTCTGAAAATGACCACCAAAACTGTAAGAACATAATCTGTCCCAAACACGAGATAAAATTTAATCAGGTCGGTGGGTGTGACAAGATTCATAAAACTCTTTCACTGCTGGTTTCTCCATTTCATTCCTTCTCATATTGTTCAAAAAACTGGATTCAAAGCTAACACATAGTCCCCTTCTATGCCTTCCAGATAGTGTCACTAATTCTCTCATTGATGGGATACCATAAACCCTAAAAATAATTTATAATATCATGTTATTAATTAAATGAACTTCTAAATAGATATTGTTTATTACATAATAAACAATGATTGAACATGTGGTTCTACACACCAATGGGAATATGATCCCATTAGACTCATGCTTCTGAAAAATAATTGTGCAACATAATGCTCCCATGTGTGGTAGCTATATGCGTAAGGCTTTGAAAAAAAATAAAATAATTATTATAAAAATAAATTATTGAAAACTAACTAAAATAAAAATGTAAACATACCTCTTCATTCATGGATCAAATCCAAGACGTGGACATCCTTAGAGGATAGGGTCAAGAATAATCAATCATGCTAGATCACACCCATTCTGAGTCCCCCTTGAACCATGAGCAGTCTGAGGGTTAGATGACCCAATATCTAGCCCATCCAAAGGTAGATCATATTCCTCCAACAGATTATACATATCTTCATTCATCAGAAACATGAAATTACTATTGTTATAAAACAAATGAAAACCACTATTACATATAGATATATATTATATATGATTGCAACCAGCATTTAACTATGTCAATGTCCATATTCATCCTCTTCTTCATATTTGACGATGTTAATGTCGTCATATTCCTCCACAGTATCATTAACTTCAATATGAGTTTCATATTAATGACCTCTTTTCATTTCAAATTCATTCATAACATCATTAACATCATCATCACAATCGACCCATAACTATGGGGGTTTGAATGTCGATATTCATCTCTTTTGTGAAAAAGATAGATTTGGAGCAGTATCTTAAAAAACTTCAATTCCTTCTACTTCAGTGAAACCAAATTAATTTTGAGTGAACTAATTTTCTTAAGATTTAATTTTTATTATTCATAATAAATCACTAAACACACTTTAAGTACCACAAAATTTTGAATAAATTTTTTTATATGTATGATTTCCTAATAAAAATGATTCATTTACAGCAAAGAACAATATATTTTTTATCAAAAATTCCATGGGTTGGTTAAACACACAACCCTCTCTTAGTATCCAACCACTGACATTTAAACATGTTTATGTAATGTTGTCCTTGAAAACCCCACTCAATAACTTCATCCATCATGTTGTAAAAGTCATCTCTAGTTTCTATATGATGATATCCCCTTAAAAAACACCATTATTCTTTGTTTGTTTTTTTGATTCCATGTATGCATGTGTATTAAATCCAAAACCATTTAATAGATATGCATTATAATATTTAGCCATTTTTATGGTGGGTTACTCAATATACACAGTTGATTTTAAATTTTGTCAGCATGTTGAGAAACAAGAAAATTTGAAAAAAAAATTATCAAAATAAAAGAAACTATATTGATTATATATGTTATCCCAAAAATAATTTATGTGTTAGTTTTTGAAACTAATAGGAAAAGTTTTTTTTTTGACGTTCTTCAAGAGAGGCTGCTCTAATATGAGGAAGTTTTCTCTTGATATGATTATCATATAACCAAATAATAAAATAAGACTAATTTTACCTAACAATAGTTATAGAATAAGTGATAGGATAACTCACTATACAAATGGTGTCAATTCTTCATAGTTGAGAAGCATATATGTATGATCTTTGTGATGTTCATTATCTGAAATTCATCTTTCATTGAATCAACCGATGTAAAGTATAAGATTATTGAAAATTAATAATTGATTTTCCATTTTATCATAAATATTTACCTCAATATGGTACATAGGGTTGTGTTTTAAGGTATATTCAAATTGAAAGTAATGAGAGAAAAAAATGAAATTTCATCTTACATATAAACTTTTCAATTTGAACCTTTAACTGATGCTTTATTACATTCTTTTTTATTCGATTCCTGCATGCATATTTTGAATGGGTACCGTCATCGGAGTTGTACCAGACCTCCACATTTTTCATCATGCAGCAAATTTAATATAAAATGTTCTATTGAGTCAAGAAAATCCCTCAAGAATATTTTTTCTAGTTTACATAAAATTAAAAGAACATTTTCTTACATATTTCTTAATGCATCATAGTCACTTGTCACTACACAAATGTCACAAAAAAAATATGATATTTATTTTAGTGCATTCCAAATCATATAATTTAATTGACCTCTTAATCTAATATGAAAAATACTTTCCATTGTTATATAATAGTCATGACTTATTATTCTGGTAATATGACCATTTCTGACACATATACCAAAATTAGAAGCATAAACATCTGAATGTTGCAAATCATAAATCCACTGAAAATAAAGATAATATATTATCTTTGGAGAGTGTGTAATCTTCTCTTGGATTCATTAACTTCTTTGATCTAACATTTTCAAACGGTTCAAGTTCTAGTCGCCTAAAAATTTGGGCAATATCTAATCATGCCATTACATTATCTTTGGTCTTACTTATTGTATCTAAAACTATATGAAAAAAATTATCAAAATTGTTCTTCACAATATACATGAAATAAAACATGTGAAGGAAAAACAAATTAGACAAATATTGAAGATCCGAAAAATGCTCCAATTTGTCTAATTATATTCTTTCCAAATGCCATCAATTTTCTATTGGTTTATTGTTAGTCCAAATGTGATGGGTGGTAATGAAGAGAAAATTGATTTTAGCATTGTACCTAAGATCATTGTTGGAGGACCATAACTTTCAATTATGACTTTTCTATAATGATATTTCTTCCAACAAAAAGGATGATCAATTGGAAGGAATCTGCGATGACAGTCAAAAAAACAATGTTTTTTAAATATAAACGCATAAACTCTTTTATTATTTCTCATACAGTAAGAAAAATATTTTGGACCTTGTGTAATCCTGTTAGATTACATGACATATACTGGGAAGCCACTAATTGTCCACATCAACATAGCCTTCAGGATGAAATTTTTTTTCACAACCACATCGAATGTGCCAACACTATTACTCCCTAATGAATTTAACACATAAGTCAATGGTTTCAGAAAAACATCAATATTGTTTTCTAGATTTAATAGAATTAATTAGGTGAAGTAGATATATTGTTCCATCATCAACATCTATGGATTTAAATTGTATGGAGTTATAAATAAAGGCCAATATGAATACTGACTACCGTAAAAACCACACAAAAGAAACAATCTGAAGAAAGTCCTGGTTGCATGTTTTAGGCTTTTAAGGAATAAAATGGATGTACTTGGTCAAATTTTTTCCATGAATCACCATCATAGAGATGATTCAAGGTTTTACCAGTTGGAATGTTGGTTTTGTTTCAAGCCATTGATGTCGTTGTGTTCTAAGACATAAATAAACACTACAACCTGGGTGTAAGCAGGGAATATCACAATTTTTTACAGGGATCAATCCATTCCTACCTTTCTGATCCTCTTTTTACCTTTATTGTCAACATGTGTGACAACTATGCAATGAATCATTTTTACCATAACATAATATGAAATCATTTGAACCTACATGAATCTTCAGATAACAAAGACGTAGATTATGAACCAGCCACATTATCTCAAAGAAATTTGTAAGAAACAATTTTATTTCTTGTAGTAGTGTTTTTACCAAAGATAATATCTAATCAAAAAATCTATTTGACATTCCATTATCTGATATAACAACAATAAATTTAAAAACTACTTCAAATTTTCTTATCTTGTAACCAGGATATAAGGTATCCTTATTAGACCTCAACAACTCCTTAAAATGACATGGTTCCAACTTAAGAGTTAAATTAATATCATCATGAGTTTCATCTTGTTGATAAGATTGAATTAAAATATCATGTAATAAATTTTGAAACTATACTGGATCTGGAACCAAATTGTTAGTATCATCTATGAAACTATGTTCAACATGTTGATACCAAAAAAACATAATCGACTTGAAAACCAAAATCCAATAAATGACCCCAAACACTGTCAAATGTGTCGAAAAAACTCATATCACATTTTTTACAGGGACACATAAATTCCCCTTAAGAAAAAATTCTAGTTTTGATCATGAAATTGATAAGAAAGGTCAAACACCCTCAATATATACCAAAATTATCCCGAACCATTTGGATTCATGCATTTATTTTTTCATATGAAATCAACTAATAATGATTGTTATCAACTTCCTTGTTCTATATTTCTCTAAAAAAATAAAATATATATATTTTTTATAATTTGAAATAACAAAAACACTTTCCAAAATAGAGAAGGCAATTAAATTCTATTTTTTATCAAATTATAAAAATATCTATTATTTCATAATTATTTATAGTATTATATTTAACTTTTATACTAATCTAAACTAATTTATAGTAATTTATAACAATTATCATGAATTATTATTAATTATATCTAATTTTTACTAATCATTTTTAATTATCAGTGAAACTATTTCAGATGGATTGGTGTTAGCTCTTTTACCCAATGACTCATCTCTACTATCTCAGACTAAATTCATAATGAAAAATATACTTAGAAATACAAATATCCATTTCTATAAACATGAATATGGAGAGTAGGGAGGCCTCACCACACAGCTTTCCATTCGAATGCATATGAAAATCTATATCTGTACGTATGTGAAGATTTTTCATAGTGATTTCAGTAGGAGATAATATAGATTAGTTGTCAGGAAAAGGTGCCTCTTTTATCCAATGACTAATCTTCTTAAAACACTCTATGACTAGAACTAGTAAGAGAAATATTCTCCAACGTATGCATGTCTTTTTTCACATGGAAGAGAATAGAGAGTAGTAAGGCATCACCACACTGCTCTGTATTATTGTGCATATGAAAATTCAAATCCATACATGAGGAAGGATTTTTTACATTTATTTTAGTGGGAGAAAATTTCAAGGATACAAGGCGTTGGAAAAAAGGATCCCCCATTCCATAAGAAATTTTGCAAATTTATTACAATTTATTACAATTTCTTATTAATTATTGCTAATTATTATTAATTATTGCTAATTTTTATTAATTATTATATTTTATTACTAATAATTATAATTTATTACTAATTACTATAATTTCTTACTAATTATGAGAATTTATTAGAAATTATTTGTAATTATTAGAATTTATTATGAATTAATTGTATTTGTTACTAATTATTAGAATTTATTACTAATTATTAGAATTTGTTACTAATTATTAGAACTTATTACTAATTATTTTAATTTATAACTAATTATTAAAATTTATTACTAATTATTATAATTTTTTACTAATTATTACTAATTATTATAATTTATTACATATTATCTCTAATTATTTTAATTTATTACTCATTGTTACTAATTATTGTAATTGATTACTAATTATTGAAATTTATTTCAAATTGTTGTAATGTATTGATTATTATTTCAATTTATTATGAATTATTAAAATTTATGACTTATTATTAGAATTTATTAATAATTATTACTAATTATTTGAATTTATTACCAACTATTATAATTTATGACTATTTATTAAAATTTATTTTTAATTATTACAAATTTTTTGAATTAATAACTATTTATTGGTAATTATTAAAATCTGTTACTGATTATTACTAATTGTTGCAATTTATTACTAATTATTAGATATGGATTGAATTTATTACCAATTATTAGAATTTATTAAAAAAATTTAGATTTTGTTACAAATTGTTAGAATTTATAAAAAATTATTAGAATTTATTACAAGTTTTTAGAATTTATTACAAATTATTAGAATTTATTACAAATTGTTAGAATTTACTGCAAATTATTAAAATTTATTACTAATTATTAGAATTTATTACTTATTATTTGAATTTATTACTAATTAACACTAATTATTAGAGTTTATTTCTAATTATTACTAATTGTTACAATTTATTAATAATTATTGAAATTTATTATTAATTATTATAATTTTTTCTAAATTTTATAATTTATTACTAATTCTTAAAATTTATTACAAATTTTTGATATTTATCAATAATTGATTGAATGTATTACTATTTAATACTAATTGTTACAATTTATTACTAATTATTATAATTTATTACAAATTATTCGAATTTATTACTAATTATTACTAATTATTTGAATTTATTACCAATTATTACTAATTATTAGAATTTAGTACTAATTATTACTAATTATAAGAATTTATTAGTAATTATTACTAATTGTTGAAATTTATTACAAATTAATTCAATTTATTATGAATTATTAGAATATATTCCTAATTATTACTATTTTTTACTAATTATTACAATTTATTACTAATTATAACACTTTATTTCTAATTATTACCAATTGTTACTATTTATTACAAATTATTGCAATTTATTATGAATTACTAAAATTTATTAAAATTTATTAGAATTTATTATTAACTATTAAAACGTATTACTAATTATTAGAATTTATTACTAATTATAGAAAATGTAAAACTAGTTATTAGAATTTATTACCAATTATTAGAATCTATTACTAATTATTACTAATTATTAGAATTTATTACTAATTATTAATTATTGTTGCAATTTTTTACAAATTATTGGATTTTCTTATTAATTATTAGAATTTATTACTAATTATTACAATTTATTACAAATTATTACAGTTTATTGCTAATTATTACAATTTATTACTAATTATAAGAATTTGTTACAAATTATTACTAATTGTTACAATTTATTACTAATTATTTAAATTTATTACGGATTATTACAGTTTAATACTAATTTTTCTATTTATTACTATTTATTAAAATTTATTGCTAATAATTACTAATTATTATAAATTACTACTAATTTTTACTAATTATTATAATTTATTACAAATTATTACGAATAATTAAAATTTATTACTAATTATTACAAATCATAACTAATTAATAAAATTTAATACTAATTATTATAATTAATTACTAATTATTATAATTCATTACCTACTATTACAATTCATTGCTAATTATTACAATTTATTACTAGTTATTACAATTTATTACTAATTATTACAGATTAATACACATTATGACAATTTATTACTAATTATTACGATTTATTACTTATTATTAGAATTTATTTCTAATTATTGTAATTCATTACTAATTTTTGCAATTTAGTACTAATTTTTGCAATTTATTACCAAATTTTTCAATTTATTACTAATTATTAGAATTTGTTACAAATTATTAGAATTTATTACAAATTATGAGAATTTATTACTTTTTATGAGAATTTAATACTAAGTATTAGAATTTATTACTAATTATAAGTAACTTTTTTAATTTATTAATAATTATTAAAATTTATTACCAATTACTAGAATTTATTACTAATTATTATTAATTGTTACAATTTATGACTAAATGTTTCAATTTATTACTAATAATTCGAATTTATTACTAAGTATTCATATTTCTTACTACATGTTAAAATTTGTTACTAATTGCATTAATTTATTACTAATTTTTACAATTTATTACTAATTTTATCATATTTTTGAATAATTATTACAATTTTGTACTAATTATTTCTAACTGTTGCAATGTATTACTATTTATTTCAATTTATTACAAATTATTTCTTTTTATTAATAATTATTGCATTTTATTTCTAATTATTACAATTTGTTACAAATTATTACAATTTATTTCTAAATATTCCAATTTATTACTAATTATTACAATTTAATACTAATTATTGAAATTTATTGCTAATTATTGCAATTTTTGTATTGTATTACAGTTTAAGACTCGTTATTATAATTTAATACTAATTATTATAATTTAATACTAATTATTATAATTTAATACTAATGATTATAACTTAATAATAATTATTTTTATTTAATACTAATTTTTACAAATTAATAAAATAACTAATAATCAATAATAATTTATACTAATCACATGTAAAAGTTTGTAAAAATAAACATAAACAATGATAAATAAAACTATCAAATTCTAATTTAATTTAACTACATTAAATTAACGATAATAATAACTAAAAAAATTAGGTAAAAAAATAAAAGAAATAGATATATACCTTAAAACAGTATCTTTCGAAGGATATAGGCTTTGAATAATGTCTTGAAATGATATTCTAAACAATGAAAATTTTTGATAGAAAATTTTTTACAAGAGAGAGAGGGGTAGAGAATTGCGTGGAATGAGGGAAAACCCAGGGGCATATATATAGGTAAGATTATTTGTAACAGGACTACCGTCGCAAATAGTACCATTTGCGATGGGTCTTGTTTCTAATACCCACAGGTTAAAAACTCTTTTGTGAGAGTGCCCGTCGCAAAAGACGACCAGCTGACATATTGTTTGTGATGGTATATAAATCAAGTTGAAAATACTAAAAATGATGTGGGTATTTACGATGGACTACAATAGCCTGTCGAAAATACCATTTCCTGCATTTTGGCGTGAATGGTGCAGAAAACCTTTTAGGAAAAGAACCATCACCTCGTCACAAAAACATTATTATTTGCGACGGATTGGTATCCCCATCACGAAAAACCCTTCTAAAGAACTATTTGAGATGGGACACCTACTCATCGCAAATGCCCACTTTTCCTATAGAGATATATTAGGCCATTAGTGATCATCAAACAAATAAGGATGGATGCCTATCGGTTGGAATTTCCTACACATTATCATGGTATGAACAATGTGTACTACATGTCTCATCTTTCGAGGTACGAGCTCGATACTGTGCGTGTACTTTACTGTGATGATGTTGAGCTGGAGTAGGATGAATTAACTGTGGAAAGACTTGTTTAGATAATTGAATCATGTGAGAAATTGTTGTGAGGAAGGATTTTAATTATCAATTAGGTTCTATGGTATCACGGGAATATATAGGACGTGACAAGGAAAGGGAGGTTGAAGTTGGGTTACTATGGCCTAATCTATTCAAGAAGACTATAGGGGATACTTATCATGTGTGAGAAGTTGTCAATGGGGGAGAATTTTTACCCCTCTAACTCAAGTATTCCTTTTTCCAATTTTTACATAGCTTTTGATCTCATTTTTTAACAATATATAGGAATTCTAGAGGCATTATAGAGTCCAAAACTATGATAAGGTGGGGCTGGGACTTGTTGTATCTTCTTGAGTTGCAACCGTCCCACTGACTAGTCAGTGAGGATGCAAGATAGAATAGATTCTACATAGATGCCTCTCACTAGATGTTGAAGACAACATTCTTATCAGTATTTTTCCTTGGAAGAACCGTTTCTACCTTGAGGCCCCAGGGTATCTTATGAAGGCCACTAGGTAGCCGGGGGGGAGGCCACCTACTAGATGGTGGCATCGCTCGGGGACCAGTAAAGACCACAAATTATGTTGAATTTTTTATAAAACCAACTTAACGCAAATATATTTTCTGAAAGTACATTTATATATAGATTTATATTAACCTAGAAGACCTCCCTTCATCATTTAGATCCCTATACTCCCCTTTAAACTCCTCTATCAAACATTTTATATCATGTTGAATTAAGACTTTCTCATGGTTCTAGTGGTTCTTTTAGACTGAAAAATGAACCATTCCACCAAATCATCATTGCCCCTTTAGTAGGAATCCCTTAAATTTAGTGATTGTATTTATGAGTTATTAAAAAAATGGATTGTATTTGTATCCCTTTGAGACCTATGTTTATACTTTATCACATTACTTTTGACCTATTAATGTATTTCCTTATTTTATATTTGATAAGTATGATACTTTTTTATTTGATGTGATGATTAATCTGACACATTTTTCTCGTATCATATGTATGTGTTGTTCTTCTGTTTTCAGTAGTTGATCACACGAGATGAGATTGGTAGTCTATCCCTTGATGTAGTTGTTTTATATTCTTTTCAACATGAATTTTACTATCACATCATGGTGGTGTTAACCGTGTTTGTGGGATACTCTATTAATGGGATGTGTTGGGATTCCATTCTATGTTCCTTCTAGATTGTTTTCGAATGAGGTAGAGCGGATCTCTGAGGACCCACAACATTTATTATGCTTTTGATGTATAAATTTTTTTATTTTATGTTATATTGGACATTATTTCATTAAGATTTATACCTTAATCACTTATTATAAGTTTCATTGCTGGTGTCTTATATTTCATGTACTCACTCCCTAAGAATAAAGTTCATAGTGTTTATAAATTTCATCACTGGGGATCTGCTAAATGGAAGTAGACCTAT
Organism: Viscum album; assembly: GCA_963277665.1. NCBI lineage: Eukaryota > Viridiplantae > Streptophyta > Magnoliopsida > Santalales > Viscaceae > Viscum > Viscum album. The sequence continues at coordinate 1,283,567,434 of OY728156.1, forward strand.
GGTGGATTGTTGTGAATGTTATTATGATGATACATATATTTTTGGATGGATTTTTTTCTAGGTAACTACTTTTTCATTTATACACTACTGTTATCTCATAATTTGGATACATTATTTTGTTTTTGGTAATGTATTTAGCAAGGAATATTGATACTCTATGAGCTGGTTTTTTGGTATCTACTACTAGTGTGATGGTTATTTATTTATTAATTAGTATTGATTATTATTTTTATTTCCTTTATATTACCCTAATTTTTACCTATATTTTTAATATAATATAAAAACAATGATGTTTCCACATTCCCTCAATAATAGTCGTTAACATCATACATATTGGGAGGTGTACATGTGGTTTTGTTGAACCCTGTCATAGAAACAATGGTTTAGGTTAAAGAATTACAGGATCCAAAAATTCTAAATAACCTTTTTCATTATATCTCCACATTAAATGAAATGTGATTCATTAAAAATATACCAATGTAGTCCCAACACATGTAAAATTATATGAAATTAGTATATTCATGGACGATTCACCAACTGCTACACAACATTATCAACATATTGCAACACCTCAATAGGTCTAATGAAATGGGATGTGGGATTACTTTTCTAGTAAAAACATTGATTTAAATTATGTGGGGAAATCCTAGAGAAAACATATTCTCCATAATAAAAATATAATTTATGCATTCTCTGATCTGCAGGAAACTTTTGATACTCCGGTACCACCTTCATCAACTCTTAAATCATTTGAAACCTTTTTTTCATCTTCTGAACCACATTTTTTCTAATGAACATTGAATCCCCAACCGTGGTCTAGCATAATGGTGATCATCAAGGTCACCCATAAAACACAATTTAGGAGTCCATGTTGAAAAAATAGTGCTATATGTTTTTAAATTTAAACTCATCAAATAGTACATGTGTCACTCATGATCATCCAAAGTCTAGAATATAAGCGCAAAACATATCCTCCAAAGTATGAATTTTCAACTACATATATACATCTAGTTGAGTATGATAATCAGTACTGATACACCGATTAGAATAAAAGGAACAATAGCTACCTCCACATAATTTCATAGTGAGATGAGGATCCTGATCAGAAATAGGGGTCCTTAGTACCCCTTGAGCTACACAACCTCATCAAAATATCACCTTGTCAATGAATTAATAAAATAGTGAATCATTAATTTCATATAAATTTTCTAACTTCATCTACTATTCTATGATAAGACAATTAATATTACATCCACCCTCAACCATAGGTTAACTGATGATGGAATTAATTGAGACGTATACCCATTTCCTCTCAAGGAAATATTATGGTTGGAATAACCACATTGGATCTTAAGGATCCTCCTTCACCTACTAGTAGATATAGATTCATGACATGAACTCCAATACTAATCACTACATCCTGGGATACCACTGTTGACTCCTCATGGAATGGAACCTCACAGAAAAGTCATGATTTACTTCTAATGATTATACATTGAACTCATGAAGAAGATCCTTATGGATCAACAATAGAATAAATAATCTATCCAAAAAATATACAATTCTACTGATCCACAAACCATCCCTATTGATAATCCCGATTGAATATATGGATTCAAATAATATCAACCTCTATGTATCCCAATTTAGACCCTTATAAATACAGATTTGAGAATAATTTCACCACAATATGAAAAATGAAACCTCTAAACCAACCTCTTCTTTAGCAGTCAGATTCATCTCATACTCCTATATTCCTCTCTATAAATCCATAGGCTATTGGTAATGAACACCATATTAATTTATTCTAGGAACATCCGATAATAAATTCTCCTTTAATGGGGTGTAAGATATTTTCATGTATTGTTAGAGAAAATAAACCATCAACTATAAATGATAAAAATATAGATCCCACTAAGTTAAAATATACCATTGGATCTTATGATACCTAAATGAAAAAAATTACTCACAAATGAGGTAATGTCACCATAGTTTTTAAAGAATATACTACTACCACTATATCAAGATCAAAGGTACCATTGCAAAGTTGTTGGGGGCGTAACTTGAAAGAGTCGATAAATATCAATTCCCTCTACTATATAAAGAAACAAATGAAACCAATATAGTAATCATAGTTAAAGACCCTGAACATCACCCAATCCACTAATAGGTAATTTATATATGAATTGACCCACTCCATTATAATATTTTAAAGCTACATGACACAGATCAGTCTAAATAATAGCCCAATAAATTCTGGCCATGGATATCAATATATCCAAAATTATGATAAACCATACACAATCTTAATATAATATCCCATGAGATAAATTAATTTATTAATCAATAATATATTATTAGGTGACTCTCAAATAATAACTACCTCAAACATTGAACGATGGAAACCTTCTCTATGTTAGGACACCACATTCTGAACGAAATTTTCCACCCATGTCCAAATGTTACAGATGACCACTTTTCTAAAATGATGGCGGTGGTGAAGGAGGTTTCAGACATCCCTAATATGGTAAACATATTAATACTATTATTTAATTGATACAAGATTATATAATACCACAAAATATTCAAAATAATCATAAAATATAGATTTTATGAGTCCCATGTAATCATTTGAGGAGTTTATGAAACAAAATGACATTAACACATACATGATGTGACCCTATTGACATTATAATAATGTCAATATGATGTAATTTTCATTCACTATCATCTGGTGGAATCTAGAATAAATTCCACTGTTTAAAAACTAGTTCGATCTGAACAACCAATCAAATAGACCATAATCCATCGGGAGAGGTTTAAAATTTTTGATCATCACTATAGTGAACCTTTGTTAGTTGAAACAAAACCATAGACAACCATCATACATCATTGAGAATAACATTGGAGTGACCCATGGTGACACACTAGGCTAGATAAAACCATTTTCCATTAAATAATCAATCTGAACCCACACCTCCCAAAACTGATAAGATTACATCCATTGAGAACCATCAAAATTAGTGAGTCGCCATGATAAAACTATATCCAAAATATAATTTCATGTTGTTGGGGTAAGGACACAACCTCCACAGGAATAACACCAAGAGACTCCAACATTACTCTAGGATATCCCAATGCCTATGGATCAATTGGATCAAAATAATGTTTGATCTACATTGATACTGGTGGATTTGAGAACATTTGATTTATATAATAATCCCATTCGACTATAAATAGTACATACTTGCTTTTTCATTCCAAAACTATACTCTCACTAAAAATAAATCACAAAATTCACATAATTTTTTTTACTTTTGAATCAAAATAATGACATATAAAGGATGTATATATAGAAAAATGAATACCTAGAAATTATGATATTTCTCCATTATTTGTAAAAATCCCAAAAAATCATGAAACTCATTATAATATCTAAGTGATATAGTAAAAAAATTGGTATATTTAAGTGTCTCATCCATGAGGCTCAAATTTCAAACTAAAGTCGTAACACCCAGATGTTTTTATGAAATATATTTTTTAAAATAATTTTAATTTTCAGTATCTTGCATTGCATGCAATAATGAGTTTAAATAAATTGTGAGATGCCCTTATTTTAAAATAACCATTATATACTAGAATTAATTTTAGTGGGAATAAGTATAAATAACTTTTGAAAATCCATTGTGAATTCATTAGCTACCAATTATTTATGAAAAATATAAATCAATATGACATTTTTATTTTGGGGAGAATTACTATTGGTAATCAAATAAATAAGATAAATATTTTATATACTTAATAGAATATTTTTAATATTAATTCAGTGTATATTTTCATCATAGGGTATGAATAAACCCTATTGGATGTAGAAAAACCTATATTTCTAAGGGTAATTTTACACCTTTGAAAAGCGAACCACTTTTAAATTAATATTTTGACACATAAATCATTTTTATATCAAAACCTAAAATTTTTTTTGGAAGCGTGATAGAAAAATTTACTTTGGATGAATTTCTGATATTTTTCTTATAACGTACTTGTTTTGATGAATATTAAAAATACAATAAATTTTTTGTGAAAACAACTCTTTTCATAGAAATAATTTATATTGTAACATTATAATATTGAATGGTTTTAAAGTATAAAAAGAATATTTTTTATCATTAAAAATAATATATTCCATTATAATTAATTTTACATTTAATTAAAATGTAAAAACATTTCAATATTTTTCAATGTTGTAGCTTTTAAAATATGTTTTGTCTTTCTAAAAATGGGATTAATATCAAATTAATTTCTGGAACTTCTATGTTTCAAATTTTGAAAAATGGAATCTATGTTCATAACCATCATGTCCAAATTATTTAAATTAATTAATTTTATTTTTGGGGATTATGAATAGTAACTTAATTATTTTTTATTAATACTGTAAAAGGGTAAACATGGTAATTAAGGGTAATAATAATATTATAAAATTACCATAAAATGTGTCTTAATATCTTTGGAAGTGTTTTTTTCTACATAGATCATTCTTATGTTGAATTGGTATCCATTTTAATCTACTTGGATGAGTTTAAGACATTTAATTTCTTTTATTTAAAGGAAATTTAAATATGCCTCACTCAAATTTTAGTAAACAAATAATTTTTAATATAATGTTATACTAAAGATAATTTTTATTATAAATTCTATTTAAAATGATAGAATATTTTCCTTTATCAGGGAGATTTATTTTTAATATTTAGAAAACAAATAATTACCTTTTTAGATTATACATTAATGAAATAGAAATTATTTAATTGTTGAAAAATCAATAATGTAGTTTCTATTAAAATAATAATACATAATAAATGATCCAAACACTTGAAAAAATCTTATTGGTCTAGTATATCTTGATCATAATCACCCAAGGGTCTAGATATAGTCCATTTGTAGCCCTATTGAAGGGATTATGACACTTATATTATTTTATTTAAAGTGATGTTAATGTTGTCACCTTTATAATTTAATAAGTATAACATTTTAAATATTGTGTTTTCTAGAATATAAATTGGACTAAATGTATTCTTTTGAAATATATTATATTTATTTTTTCATATTATTTTATATTTAATTTTTATTCAACATATAAGCTTATTAAATAATTACACAAAATTATTGTGGTAATTATTTTATTAATATAAATACCAAATAAATGTTATTAAAAATATTAAATTAATTATAAGTTGGGATAAATAAAATGTATAATAAATTTTATATATTACCATGAACTTCTAATAATATAATAAAAATTTTGGTTTGATGTTATCATGATATTTTTAAAAATAAATGAATTAAATAGTGTCAAAATTGATATTATTGATTGTTTATCAAAATAATATTTTATAAAATTACCAAAAATTCATTAATTTTTTTAAAAAAATTCAATATTTATTATATGGTATAAAATTATCTAATGTATTTATTTATGGTCTATTTTACATCATATAAGTAAAAAGTTCACCCTTTTGATATTGAATTATTTGTTACCCAAGTTAAAGATTAAATATAATAACTAAGTTTTAAATAAAATATAATGTTTAAATTGACAGAAATAATTTCCTAAAATTTATTGGTTAATTTTATTACAACCCTATTTAATATCATCTTAGAATTTTGGGTATTTTCTAGTTTTTTGGTAGGGCCTGGTTTTATTATAAATTATTAATTATAATGTTCCAAAAATTCCCCTCACCTCAATTATAAAAGGGAACCTACTCCCTCCCCTATTCACTTAACTTTGAGAATTAAAGATCTACCTTCCTCTTAAATTTTTCCATATAAGCTTCCCATTTTATATTATATACATTCTGGTCATCTTTAATGGCCAACCCTAGTGCCCTAAGATGAGATTTAAATGGTGCACGTCGATGAAGATGTAATCTCTATGCCCTAGTGTAATATGTTTTTCACCACCACCATACTTGGATGGGTATAATGGTGGAAATAATAAATATATATGATTATTATAACATGATACTTATTCTTTAATATTATACACCATCTTATTCAATACCATTCAACAATTATGTAAATGATATTGTTTCTCCTATATACGTACGGCCTACCGTGTCCACAATATGACAAAATTCACTCTACATGGTCTTAATTAAAACCCAATTATATACATGAATGGAATAAATAAATATGATATAAATTATACTAATATAATTATTTAAATCATATAACTATAACCTAAGAAACGGAATATTAACTTTTTCGACAAAACATTCATAAGAACATAAAGTAGATAATATCTAAAGAATGAGTGATAATGAAATGTTACTAACAAACAAATGATAATATGATCATATATGGTATCATAAAAATGACTATTATTCTATATTAATTCAATAAAATTATTTAGATAATTATTCATGTGGTTCAGATATGTACAAAATAAAATCATACCTATGGTAAGGGATAATTTGGAAATCTTGTGACTATCTGAGATTGTTAAACGTAAGTATTTACTGGTTTATATTTATCGTCCACATCAATGTTTCCCAAAATATAAAAAAAAATCTATTATTCTATAAAATTTTAAATTTATTTTTACCCTTTGGAAAATTTTTATTAATTTGTATGAACAGAATCGTTTTTCGTTATTCGATATGAGGTATTTTTTTTGACTTTTTTGAAAAATGTATGAGGACAATGTTTTTTTAAATTATTCATCATGATCAGATTTTTTCATCTTCATAATTCCTTTTTTACATGAATAAACCTTTACATTATTTCAATTATATTTTCAAATAAATTGTTTTCTTTTAAAATTTCATGGAATTTTGTGAAAATAAAACAATTTTGAAGAAGAAAGGATATTTTCCTTAAGATTTAATTTCATGTGTTTTATCTAAATTATTTTTAATCTAAGATGGTTCTCTTTAAATTTGGTTAAGTTTATATCCATATTATTAATATAATTTTACTTTTAAACAATGGTATAATATTTTATATGTATTATGTTATGATGGAAGGATGTTTAAGAAACCCATTTTATTTCCTGGGAAATATTACGATGAATGATTTTTTTTGTGGAACGCGTACGAATTATTTCATTATGAGATGAGTGGGACCTATATCTAACTCTAATGCATTGGTTAAATATTTATATCTCATGATATAGACATGACTAGAATATAATTTAATTAGTGTTTAGTAATATATGGTTAGAACGATAAGTAAACATCATTCAGTAATGAACTTTTTCCATTATGTTGGTCCTGTCAATGAGCCTTGACTAATATGAAATGATTCTCTACTCTTATGTGTATGCCAAAAAATTTCATTTCTTATGTTACGACTTTCGGGATTATGTCTATTAAATTTTTTTAACTTTTATCCCATTACATGATATCATGATCTTTCATATGTAGGATAACACGTCCAAATGTTATGTTCTTATGTATTATGATTATTATATGATTGACTTTTCCCTTTATTACCCTTATTGAGAATTTGAGATCACCCTTTCATATGTTTATTTTTCCTAGGTCATGAAGATGGGTATTCAATAAGATATGTAAAAAAGGAACCTATTTAAGAAGATATAAGCCAAAGATAATATAGATGTTTTATGAACCAGTTGTTTGTGTTTTACAGTTTCTGAAGACACTATACCTATACGGACCTATCAAGAATTTATTATATGTTGTAATGAATATATTTCAATAATGAGGTAATATTAATTTCTGTAAAGTAAGGGTAATTATAGTTGGTATTAGTGGAATGTTAAAGTTAACCTTTGAAACTAGGATGAAAAAACCTTACTAAGAACCCTAATGATATGTTTGAGTATAGTTTACAATCATAGTGATTTATAAATATACATGAATAACCTAGGATAAAACCTAAATTGTCCTAAATTGAAATTTAATTCTAGATTTTTTGGTTTTCCCATTATGATTAGTGTTGGTTACACTATGCTTCTTGGTTTTAGTTGACGGATGGAGCCCAAAAGAACCATTTTAATGTTTAATGAGACTGGAAATTAAATGATTTTCCTCCTGAGAAACCAAATGTTATGGGAGCTGGAATGAAAAATCTTGTACCTATTCTCACTCATCATTTTCAAGGTAAGAATCATACATAACATCTAAATGAGCCGAGGGAGCATCATTCTATTGATTCCCTCAAAATTTAGTGGCCATCGTCTTTTAGCAGGCCTTCTACTCCATTAGTAGTTGCGTAATGCATCAGTACCCTTGAAAATAAATTTTTAGTTCTAAAATGTTCTGAACATGATTAAGAAATCTTAGTAGTCTATCATTTGGAACATTATGCTAGTCAATTGTGGAATCTTAGAAAGAATATAATGCAAAGTTATGAAATTGACTCCATGGAATAAGATGAGTTCAAGAAAATATTTTTCAACAAGTACATTCCTCATATTCTTTGAAAAAATATATATAAGGTGATCCTTTAACATAAGTAAGAGGATGATGATTTTTTGGTACCTGTGAAGAAAATTTTACGAGACTTGTGATTTATACTTCTGGAATAATTATTCAACCAAATAGTAGAATTTATCAATTATTTATTAGCTCATAACCAAGTCTCTAAAGTACATTAGTGATAAGGGAATTTAATAGCTATGAGGAAATCATTTGATTTTCTATCATGGTTGAGATGAATACTAGAGTAACCCATCATTCCACTGGGTTTTATAAGAAGAGAAAAATGGAAATCAAAGGAAAATATAAAGACCCCAAAGAAAACTGGATTATTTTTCCAATATAATCAGTGTGTGGAAATAAACATGGGGAAAATTTTCTTAATGGGACTAGTAAATTTTTTAAGTGTGAAAATGATGGTCATCAAATGGTTGAATGCTGACGTGACTGGAAAAATATTTCTAATGATGAAAAAAGGGAAAAGGCTACGTAGAATACACCTCCTACACTTTAATGCTACAAGTGAAATGAAATTAGGCATTATTCTAGTCAATACCCTAATCCATGGGTTATTGATGATGATCGACATTAAAAAACTCTTAAGTCCAAATAAAAATTAAAGTCACATGCAATCACTATTGTCTATGTGGAGTACAATAATGATGTGGTGAATTGTACACTTACCATCCACTCTAAAGTATAAAATGTTTTATCTGAGTCTATATCCACCCATTATTTGATATATGCTGAATTTTCTAATGGTATCATTGTAGTACCTCAATAATTAGATGTTGAGTTAGTTGTGATAAATCCTAATGGAAAAGCAGTCGTATCAAAAGTTTATAAGTCTTATATGGTTGATGTTTGTGGGAAAGTAATTCCAGAAAATCTTATGATACTTCTATGATATCCCAGATCCAGATTCCACTCAATGGGTTACCCAAGCTCGTTGGGCCACAAGGCCTCAATCACATCTCCCAGAATTTTAGAGACATCCGACAAGCAGCAAGGTCCTAAGGTGTGTCCATGGGGAGACTATTCCCTCATTACCAAATTGTAGTGTAGTGGATGAGAGTAAACATAGGTAAATAGCAGAAGAAGTATATGTAAATATAAGGCAAAGTAGAAAATTGGGAAAACAGTAACAATTGATGAAATACCTAAAATAAAATCCAATCATACAATAATTGATGATGATATGTCATGTCACTAGAAAACTAGAAACATGGATACAAGAAAACATGCATAATGTGTTAAACAAAGTATAAAGGAATCAAAATACTATCCCAAGCATTATTAGTCCCAAATTGGACCTCTACAATCATGATCCATACTACATAGCAAGTAATTAAGTGTTTGAAGACATATGCTTCCCTTTGTCAAAACCAACAACCATGTAATCTTCCCCCAGTACTAAACGGTTTTCGGAGAGGGTGTGTGATAAATCTTAGCAGGCCACCACAAATGGTGTATATAAGATCCATCCTATGTAGTGAAAGTTTAATATTGTGTAGAAATGCATTTGTAAACTAAATATATAAAATGTAACTAAATACCTAAGTACTGCCTTTATCCCTTGGATGGTCTCTGAATAGAACCAGTCCATTTATTTAATCAATTATAGGTTAATATTAATATGTCAGGTAAGGCATGGAAAACACTGATATATTCTCGTGAGAATGTAGATATTGAATGACATTGGGTAATAAACATGGAAACATAGACCTCAAAGGTCACCAACTCAGTAGTTAATATATCATATAATGGGGTAAGAGAGTAATCCAAGGAGCATATTCCAATGCATTCCACAATAAGGTGCCTACTGAATCAAAGGTGATCATCCATGGTAAGATGGGTCTAAGTAGATATAGGGCCCTATGGGCTATAACTATCGAATCTACTTGTTAATAATGGATCCAAGGAGTTTATCAAAGGTATCATGTAAAAATGTGAAGGGATCTTACAGTGTCATGTCGTGCATCCAAGAACATACAAGGATCGGGATATAGGTGGGTATCCACCTATGTAAACAATATCCCTGAATCTAAATGGGGTTCTTGAGTTATTATGCCATTCCCCAATCAGAATCCAAGGAGATATTGAGTTATTCCATTTCTCTTTAATTGTGAAGTCATGTAATAATTCATTTTGTTCAAGTCTTGCATTTCATTAGTGTGGTAAGGTCAATTAGCATGCAACCTTTTTATCATGTCATTTGGTTCAAGACTTTCCTTTCATTTGTGAGACAATTCCAAGTATCATGCATCAATTCACTCCATTTATGAAATATTTCATATTCAAGGTTCATTCCACTACCTTCCATTAATGCTGTAATGGGTGATACCAATTTGCAACCAATTAATCATTCAAATTTAATTATCAATTTGAAGAACATACCTTAGGTGCGTCAAGTGGTACACATCCATGGTACTTTCTATTATGTAATTTACAATATAATTCAGTCCAATTAATATATAAACACTTACCCTTACAGTGGTCAAGACAAGGCACACCCGAACGGTGGTGCAAACACTTCAAAACAATTAGCAGCTATTATAGAATAACCGTCAAAAAGGAAGGGATGGATTTTTTGTCATAACCAACAATAATTAATCACATATATGTAAATATCATGTCCATATAGTTCTAATTACTATAATCGTGGAATATAAATTCAATAAATGGAACCTGATGAAATCGGTGGGCCCCACACAAAAAATCGAAAATCAACGAGCTTTAGGGATGAGCTATAGACCACACCACATAGGCTAGTACGACTCTCCTCTAGTATTGGCCCTTGATTTCTCTCATATTAAGGTAGATCAAATAAAATGGGAAAAACATGCATACGTTGATATCTTAGATGAGAGAAAAATAGAAGTAGAACATCTCAAGAAGACTCGAGTACATACCGTTGTGCATAAAATGTGATGAACTGAAGCTCAATCGGTTTCCAGATGAAGGAGATCTCTTGATCCAATGATAGATCGTCAAAAGACCAAAATTTAGAGGGAAATAGGTTAATCCCCCATAAGCTCAGATTTGGGATGATGGAGGTGGCTAAATTCGATCATTAAAAGAAAAAAGGACAATTTACCCTAAAAATAGCCAATGCACAATTGGTTCACATGGTTTGACAAACAGTGAGAAAACTATGCACAAGTACCATGGAAAAGTGGCCCTCATGCAATTAGGCCACACGACCTTACATCAACCAGGTTAGGTGGCCTTGTTAGAAAAAACACAATCTATATGGTTTTCTAAACCATATATAATTTTTTCAAGGATTTCTCTAAACTATACACCTGGCCATTTTTTAATAAAAATATGGGTTATAGGATCTAAACATTCTTTGGACACACTTGGTACCTTTTATAACCCCTTAAAAATGAATATTAGGTCCAATGTAATGATTATACTAAAAATTAACGAATCCATACCTGAGTGAATACCTTGTTATTACAATATCCCCCCATAAAAGAACTCATCCCTAATTTCACCTGACAATGTTGGAGAAATATTTTCTGGGAACAAATCTTGCCATTGGGCACTCACGTTGGCTTCTCTCTCCCATGTCTCATCCTATACTCAGTTTGCTGCCATAGAACCCATACTAGATGGATATAACAGCCTCTAAGAGCCTTCATTCCCTAGTCGACTATGCGTACGAGATACTACTCAAAGGTAGAATCGACATCTAACTCAACCTCCTTGAGATTAAAAGTTTGTGATGGGTCGACATGATATTAGTGATGTTGTAAAAAATTAACGACATTTTTCATTTCTTGGTACCTATGAGGTAAAATCAACTGATAGGCTACCATCCATACTCCCTCTTTAATTTTAAAAGACCCTACAAAATAAGGTGAATGATTTACATTTTTTGTAATCATTTATTCCCAAGACAGGGTGATACCCCAATAAAAACATGATCCCCGACCATGGACTCATGAGGTAATCGATAGTGATCAACATAAGATTTTTTTGGACTGTGTAGTATTCATTTGCTTTCTACTTAGATGAACATTATCTGAAGATTCCTAAACAAGATGAGGAACTAGAAGAGTCTCCTTATCTGCCTCTTGCTAGCTCATGGGTGAATGAAATTGACTACCATAAAAAGCCTCAGATGGAGGCATTTGAATTGTGGGAAAAAAGCTGTTATTATAATAGAATTTGACTAGAGGGATATGATTATTCCATGAACCACTGAAATCAAGGACACAAAATCAGAGCATTCCATCTAGAACATGTATTGTCATTTCTAATTTTTCATTGGTTAGAGGGAGAAAATAAATTCTTAGATTCCCCTAATATCCCAAATTTTTATGCACATCATTCTAGATCTATGATGTTCTATGAGTATCCCTATTTGAATATATAGTATTAGGGACCTCATGAAGTCATATAATCTCATAAAAATACAGTCTTCCAAGCTCATTGACTAAAAAGTCTCTTGTATAGGAATGAAGTGGGGTGATTTTTTTAGTCGGTAAATGAATACCCATATAGCATCACTACTCCTCAACGTCCTACGTAAGACAACCACAAAATCCATGGCATCATATTCCCATTTCCATTCTAGGACTGGAAGTAGCTGTAATAATCTTATAGGCCTCTGGTGCTCCACCTTAACCTATTGATAGGTGGAACACCTAGTGATAAATCTTACAATCTAACATTTAATCCCATTCCACCAATAATTGTATCACATATCTCAATACATCATCAAGATTCCTAGATGAACTTTACACTAAGTGGTGTGGGACTTTTTCATCAACTCTTCACTGATGACTATAGGAACCCAAATATGTCCACATAGGTGCAGGATGTTGTCGATTTCTATAGACCAATCTTGAGGTAGATTATTTCCTAATATACTCTCACAGAGAACCAAGACTTCATGATTTGAAAACTGCATACTCCACCTTCTCAGGGAGGGAAGAGGTAATTGTCAAGGATGAGAGGTAATATGGCTCGTAACTGTCATGAAACTCTATATGAAACATAGAAAAGCAATTCATTAACATCCATTAATCATTTGAATCCCATATGTCATATGTTTTAGTTTTCTGACTCAATGCATCAGTTACTACATTACCCTTTGCAAGTGTATAGGCAAGATCAAAATAAGAGGATTATAGATATTCGACCCATCTCTGTTGTCTGAGGTTCATGCCATGCTGTGAAAAGATATATTTTAGTCTCATGTGGTCTGTGTACACCAAAAACAACTCACCCATCATGTATTGCCTCCAAAAATTTAAGGCATAGACTATTTAAACTAGCTCATGGTTGTGCATCGGGTAATTTCATTCATGAGTTCTCAAATACCGACATCCATATCCAATGACTTTTTCCTACGACATCAGCACTACTCCAAGGGTGATTCCTGATGCATCATAAAAGATCATATAACCTAATTCTAGCTTAGGATGAGTCAGAATATGTGTAGATACAAGCCTACCTTTAAAATCTTGTAAGGATTTATCACATGATTTAGACTATATGAACTTAACCCCCATCTTTGTAAGACTAGTAAGAGGTGTATCAATATGGGAGAAGTTTTGTATGAAATTCTGTAAATATCTAGCAAGGCCTAATAAACTCTGTTTATTAAACATGTTCTTGGGTTTCTCCTAGGAAACTACCCCACTAACCTTTTCTGGGTCAATAGATACTCATAATTCTGATATTATATGACCCAAGAAGTATAATTTTTCAATCCAAAAGTGGAAGATATCAATCTTTGTGTAAATATTATGCTCTCTCAGTGTACTAAGAACGATCTCCAGATGTGTGTCGTGGTCATTATGAGTGAGAGAATACACCAAGATTTCACCCAAAAAGGATCACTACAAAAGAATCCAAATAGGGGTGGAACACCCGATTCATTAGAGCCATGAAAAAAGTATGTGTGATTGTAAGACCAAATGTCATGACATGGTACTCATACAGACCATACCTATGACGAAAAGTTGTATGAGGTATTTCTGATGGTCTGACACACACCTAATGATAACCTAATCTATATTAAATCTTGGAGAAGACATTTTCTCTTCATAGATGGTCAAAGAGATCATATATTCGAGGAAGTGGACATCAGTTCTTGACCTTAGGCTACTTCAACCATCTATAATCTATGCATATATGTGTGGTTCCATCTACCTTCAGGAGAAAAATCACAATTGAACCCAAGAGTATTTACTAGTCCATATAAAACCTTTAGCCTCTAGGTCCTCTAACTTCTACTTGGGCTCTTGAATCTCAGTTGGTGTCATCCTTTATAGAGGAATGGACACTAGAGCTACTCCTAGAACAATATCGATCATAAAATCTACCTTTCTTTCTGGAGGTATGCCAGAAAAATCACCAAGAATGATATCCCTAAAATAATCCACCACTTGGGAGGGATCGACTTTTAGTAAACACAGATTCACTATAAGATATTTGTGATCTGGGTGGTCACTCTACTAATCCCATGATGCTTTAGTTTAACTCTCATATCCTGGACATACCACTCATCCTTATGCAGATAACTACTGCCTTCTGGTGATGTCCAAGATAATATGTGGTGATAACAGTGTACAGAAGTTTGATAGTGAAACAAACAGTCTATTCTGAGAATGACATTGAAGCATGTCATCTTGATAATAAAGAGGTTCCATAATAATTGTTAACTATCTACCTCAAGGGGAGAGCCCCTAAACTAGCGTATTCCATCTATTCATACCCACAATGGGGTATCTAGTGTCATTACACCATAGTGATATAGTATATCTAGTCTGAGATTTTTCACAATTGATAAAGAGATAAATGAGTTTGAAGCAACTGTATTGAATAAATTTGATACTGTAGTAGAGGCAACTAGAATAGTACCTCATACTGTAGAGGGTCCCACATCATGATCCTCATGTATCGCATTTGGTGCATTTAACTAGCCTGATCCATGACCCCGTTCAACAGATGGACTACTACGAAAATAACTACTCTATTGGTGCTACTGGTGATCAGGGGTATGCATACCCTAGTTAGGAACTCCTCCTTTTCTAAACCTACTACTACTATTCCAACTCCCCTCCTAAGGAA
Source organism: Viscum album (assembly GCA_963277665.1). Lineage (NCBI taxonomy): Eukaryota > Viridiplantae > Streptophyta > Magnoliopsida > Santalales > Viscaceae > Viscum > Viscum album. The sequence continues at coordinate 1,283,582,961 of OY728156.1, forward strand.
TCATAAAAAAAATCGCTCCTAATGGTGGATCTAGTGTCGATATTTTTCCACATGAAGATAGTGGAAAGGTCTTACAGAAATGCTGGAGATGTCCCATACAACCACAAGCCCATAACTCCAGTGGGACTCTATCACACTAAGGCTTTAAATTCAACTTTCATCCACACTGATGATACACTTCACAACAATCGAAAAAGGTACTATGGTTGTCACTTCTCTAACAAGGAACTTGAAGAGAATGCTTCCTTCCACTGGAAGAAATACCGGCCTGACGCATCGCAGCTCCTCTATACCTGGTGCTATTATTGTCTCGCCAGTTTCACTCAGTGATAAGAGCATAGTAAACTATTCTAGAAAAGGTAGGCATGAAAAAGATATTTACCTGTGTATTGATGGAATACTATAGTCCATCCTGAAAGAATCCAGCACACAAAATCATATCACTGTCTAGAAGCAATTCAAAGTGCTATAACTCTGTGAAATGCATTGAATATTTCATAAATGGAATAGAACCCTACTCTATATGCATGAACTATTGGGCTCTGTCAGCATTAAGCATCTGAGGAAGGAACTAATCATATAATACAATCTTGAAGTCAACCCATATCTTGCATTGATAGTGATCATTTTGGGTAACCACATCCCACCAACGCTTGGATGAATCCCAAACCATGTATATATAAATGTTGACCCTCCACTATGGTGGTGTCTCTAGATTCTGAAAGATAGAAAATGTGGATTCTATCCAAGACTAAGCAGCCTGCAGACCTCTATCCCCTGAAAAGGTAGGAGGATGCTACTGCTAAAACTCATTAGTCATATCATCCATCATAAGTTCAGGCTATAGAGCATCATGAATGGACTACATCAGATGTTGAAAATTATCATGAACATGGTAATTCATGCCCAAATTAGGTATAGAATGTTCTTCCTTGAGTGTCACTCCTAAAGGTAAGACTGGCAGCTCAGGGCCCACCATGTCTAGAGCATTGTCATCACCACCTTCCAAGCTACGATATGAAGACGTCCTGGCAGCATTGGTCTACAAATTCTCAAAACACACCTTGTAACAACCTTATAATCAATGATATATCATCACTGGTGGAAGCTGGATGTAAGAAAAATCACTACCCAAGGCATACAACCCAAACTACAAACTTAGATGGCTAGGTATCGGTACGTTTTAAAGTATAATTTTCATTTAATTTGACATTTAATTTCTAGGTTCAATCTGTCACCTTTCATAAACATGAAGTGGTGGGATAAGGATGTGTAGCCATTTCATTTTCAATTTCATGATTCTCTTTATAATGGATAGTTCTTTCCATTGAATTGGTTCCCATACACATAACAATAAAAACAACATCCATTTATTTATAATGAAATGAATCGACTTGGTAAGTTACTCATCCCAACCTTTGAGGGCCTATACACATTATAAATTGAGACATACAATCACTCAATCATAGCCAAGAGTAATAAAATCATAATCTTACTATCACAACATCAATAAAAAATCACAAGAATATCAAGAAATGAAAAGTAGTGAAATGCATTGATATGGCATGGAAATATGCATGACATGTGAATTATAGGTCCCTATAATGATGCAAGAAACAATGATCCTTCACCTCATATCATAATTCTAACGATAAAAGAAATTCATCAAATAGAGTAATAATAAACCACACCACACAGCAAGTGTGTCACACAATGGTGAAATAATATCAACTGTAATAGAAAAAAGAAGAAAAACAATTATAATTTACGAAACATTGTTTTTACCCCAAACATGGGTTCATGACACTCATGAATAGCTTTTGACCAAGTCCCAATAATTATTAATATCCAATATATTGTCTCCAAATAATATGAAAAGAAAGGAAACCTGCTCTAATACCACTTTCTGATGTCTCAAACCCAAATTCCACTCAGTGGGCGCCTTGAGCCAGGTGGGCCGCATGGCCTCAAGCACATCTCCCTGAACATCAGAAGATGCTGACTAGTAGTGAGGGCCTAGGGTGTGTTAGTGGGGAGACTATTCCCTCTTTACCAAAGTATACCACCACAGATGAGAGTAAACATAGGTAAATAACAAAATAAATATATGTAAATAGAAGGTGCAGTGGAATGTAGGGAGAATAGTAACAATAAATGAAATAAATAGAATAATATACAAGCATACAACAATTAGTGGTGATATTTCATTTCACTAGAAAACTAGAAAACATGCATACAAGACTGCAAACATAATATGTTCAACAAATTATAAAGGAATCAAAATTCTATCCCATGCATCCAGAGCTCCAACTCCATACTCTGCTATCAAGATCCATACCTAACTATAAGAAATTCTGTGTTTAAAGTCATATGATTCTTTTTCTCAACACCTGAAACCTTTTAATCTCTATCGGGTACCAAATGAGCCCTGCATAGTTTGTGAGACAAATCTTAGTGGGCCACCACCAACGGTGTCTACAAAATACATCCCATGTAATATAAGTGTAATAGTGTCCATGCATGCATATGTAAATTAAAAATATACAATGTAACTAAATACCCAAGTACCTTCTTCATCCCTAGGATGGTGTGTGAACATAACCAATCCATTTATTTAATTAATTACCATTTTATATTAATTGGTCATGTGAGGCATGGCCAAGACTGACATAGTCTTGTGATGGTGTAGATAGTGAAAGTTCCAAGGTAATAACCAATGAAACATATACCTCAGGGGTCACCAACTCTGTAGTAATTGTATCCTGGCATGGAGTTAGAGTGTAATACAAGGAGCATATTCCATGGAATTCAACCATAAGGTGCATACCAAATCCAAGTAGATCGTCCAAGGAAATATGGGGACAATTAGAGATAGGGCCCTATGGGCTCAAACTATGGCACTTACTTTCCAATACTACATAAAATGAGTGTATCAAGGGAATAATGTAATAATATGATGGGATCCTACGGTGTCCTATCGGGCATCCGATAACAGATAATGATTTGAATCTAGGTTGTTATCAGCATATGAAAATTGTATACATGAATCGAAATGGGGATCCCTAGTGCTCATGGAATTCTCTGATTAGAATCCAATGTGAGCTAGAGTCATGCCATTTCTGTTTAATTATGATGTCATGTAATATTTAATCCAGTTCAATCCTTTCCTTTCATTAGTGTGATAAGGTCAAGAATCATGAATCTTTTTATCAAGTCATTTAGTTCAATCTACCTTTCATTAGCATGACATGGCCAAGTATAATGCCAACATTTAATCCATTTAATGAAAATTATATATTCAAGGTGTATTCCACTACCTTCTGTAAATTTGCTAAGGGGTTATAAAGATTTGAAACCAATTAATCCTTCAAATTTAATTATGAATTTTAAGAACATATCTTAGGTGGGTCAAGTGGTATGAATACATGGTACATTCCATTGTAAAATTCAAAATATAAGTCAAGCTAATTAATAAAGAAATTCTTACCCTTAAATTGGCCAATCCAAAGCATGCCTGAATGGTGGTGCAAATGTTTCAAAAGACTAAGAAACAATTCTGGCAAAACCACCAACATGTAAGGGATGATGTTTTCATCATGACCCCCAAAAATTAATCACATATATGGAAATAGAATATCCACATGGTTATAATGATTATATGAACGGAATATAAAATCAATAACTAGCACTTGATGAGATAGGTGGGCCCCACACAACAAATCCAAAAGAAACAAACATTTGGTATGAGTCATATACCACCCACCTTAGGCTTGTACGACTCTCCTCCTCCAGTATTGGCCCTTGATTCTACTTGAATCATGGTAGATCTAAGAAAAAGTAAAAAACTATCATACCCCTATATATTTGTCGAGAGTGAAACAGATGGATAATGGATCAAGAGGACTCGAGTACTTACTATTACACATCCTACATGATGAACATAAGCTTGATCAGTTGCTGGATGAAGGAGATATTTTGATTCAAAAGTTAGATCATCCAAAATCTACAAATTGTGAGAGAAATAGGTTAATCCCACAAAATCTTGTATTTGAGAAGATGGAGGTGGATTAGTTAGATCATTAATGGAAAAAATACAATTTACCCTTAAAAAATAATATGAATGGTTTTTACACGTGGTTTGAAAAACTGTGTGCAAACCATGCATGGGTACTTGGGAGAAAGGGACAATCACACGATTATGCCACACGACCATGTACCAACCGTGCGAGGTGGCTCTATACGGAAAAACATAACCAGTACGCTTTTGAAAAATATGCGTAATTTCAGCATGGTTTACTCTAAACTATGTTCGAAGCCTATTTTTTCAAAAAAGATGTGTTTCGGGCTCCAAACATGCCCCAGACACCCCTGATACCTTTTCTAACCCCTTAGGAAGCCATATTAGGTCCAAAGTAAATATAGAATGAAAATTAAAGGATCCATAATAGAGTGAAACCCATGGTTCTCCAACCATCCTATAGTGGAATTTTATTTTATTCTTGGCATGGATTGGCTTTATCTATATGGAGATCATATCAATTTCTAAGGGAGGGAAGTCAAATTTCATATTCCGGATCAATCTGTGATCATATTTCGATGCAAGGATGAATATAAACTTCCTATAGAAATTACTTCCATCTTATGGGTCCTGATACTTTTAAATGAAGGATTTAAATCTAAAATGGTCAGGGATAAACTCACAATTAATAATACACCCATTGTACAGGATTTTGAAGATTCCTTTTCAATGGAATTTCTGGGTCTCCTACCAAATAGTGATGTTGAGTTTTCAATATAAGTCCTACTGAGTGCTATGCCATTTCAAGTACACCTTATAGAATGGCTCGAATTGAGTCACACAGCAAGTGTGTCACTCAATCTAGGTGTTAGTAGAGGACACATACCTGACCCAGTATGAGGGTTTCACTCTAAAAGTCTATGGTGATCATGTGTGATCGCTGTTGTGGTCGAGCATCGCCTAACCAAGCATCGTGCCTGGATAATTCCACATCATATCTCAAAATACATAATTGATGGAACCATCATTCTCTATGTGGAAACCCCAATCAGGATAGGCTACTAAAGGGAAAAAATTAGTATTTAAATGAATTTTACAAGGAATCATGAAGTTTCCATAAAAGGAACCTTGTAGTAAACGGTGTGTGAGGGGACCCACACAACATGTGGTACTGTTCCACCACCCTGATTTCTGTCTAGAAAGTACACAGATCCCAATATATGTATGTTTAAACATACTTTAGGTGGAATAAAAGGCATATCCAAGCAATCTGAGATGGGGTCAGGTCCCTCTCATTGTGTCATTGTACTTTGTTACATGGTCATGTAGTTTACCCCGTGTTTGTGTACTTTGATACAAGGCCATGTTCCTAGCCATGTAATTTCTCATGGGGTGCCTCCAGGTTTTTTGAAACATGGCTCATCCATCTAGGAATGAGGTACATGGAATTTAGTAGGGATAAATTTCATACATCCTTATAGATTTCCAAAACCCTATATGACATAGGTAGGGGCTATATCCTTTATCTTCACCACGGTACATGGTGTGTAGTCCTAAATTTTCTATATTCTTATATCAATGATCCATACCAAAAATATAGCCTCTTACCTTTGATTATGATTCTATATCCACCTGATATTAGTGTATCTCACATCGTTCGACTAATTTTTACCATCTGGTGGAAAGAAACTCAAATATGATTGAAATCAATGCGAACTCAAGCACACCTCTCGTATTGTGAATGCCACAGTCCTTGAACCTTTCATTACTCATTCTAAAATCATCAAAATAATAATTTATTACTTTTAAAAATCCTCTGTCTATCCTTATTTCATCAATCGAATCCTCAATCATCATTTTTTGTAGTTTTGGGGGTTTTATCGGGCTCTATAGTGCCCGAAAATGGCGAACCGGGACTGTAGGGTACATCCAGTGAAGAACATGAAGCCATAGTTAGAGAAAAGTATAAGAATAAATTTTTAAGGATAATTTTTAAGAGTTGTTGTTCAATCGATCAATAACTAAGAAATGAGGTTAGAAAACTATTGAAATTATCAAAATAATCAGGTATGTAGGAGCATGCCAAGGCTGCAATTGGAAAAGTTCAATATAAGAGATTGATCTTCTATGTCTATTTAATAAAAAAGGATGTATAAAATAATTGACGTGTAATATATGGATATTGAATCATTCATCATGAAATAATGCACTCTATAATGATTAAAGGAAGTTGTTTTGTTTTCTATATCCAAATATGCTCTTAGTTGTCATTCCGTCATCATTTGATTTTATTTTCCAAGAAAAGGAGAAAAGAGAATCTCTTGGTAGATCCTAGGATTATGGGGATAGCCCTATGAATATTACAATGTAAATATTATTATATAATTTTTTTATGTTAAAATTAAATGAATGAATAAACTAATTAATTAATTAATCCAGTGAACATACATCCAATGGGTGATATTTTTGAACACCCTGCATTAGCCTATTTTAGGTTGGACCTCTGGTAAATACTACATCCCAGACTTAACTGTGGTCTCCAATTTATGATCTAAGCTTCAATTTAATATTTATCCCATTTTATTTAACAAATTTCCATGCTTAATATAAAACATATTTAATATTTTTATAAAATTAATTATGTTCATATCAGACCTTGAAATTGCATGTCATCATAACTCATAGCTCTGGAAACTTATATAGAAATATTTTAATGTCTTATAAGATAAAAAAAGATCTTCAAATAATTTCATACTTTAAGATTTTATCCTTTAAAAGGAAAACTAAACAAACAACCCCTCATACAGAGCCCAGGTAGAGATTTCTAGCTCGCAAGAACTCCCATGCACGTTCTAATGCTGCCAAAACAGTTGATCCAATGGGATGGTTTGTCTTTGAAGGGTCCTCTACTATTGATACTTGATATCCATTAGGTGCTCAGCAAAAGTGGCTCTATCCTCAAAATCCCACTCTCCCCAGTCGATGATGTTCATGGGGTTATGAACGTATCACTTAAGCTATGAAACATTGAAGACATCATGAACCCACTCTAGTTTTGGGCATAGGTTAAGGTAGTAAGGAACCTTGAAAACCCTATACATGATCTCAAATGGCTTGATAAACCCCAGGGATAACCTGCCTCCCTAGACTAGCCTCTGTAATCATCATCATAGAGAGACTATATTGAAAATGTGGACTCCCTAAATGAAATAAAATGGCCTATGAAAGAGATTTGTGTAATATTTTTCCTGATTTGGGACATCCTCATCTTCTCATGGATAACTTGGACCTTCTCCGTTATCACCTCCACCATCTCTAGGCCCAAGAGATATGTCTCACCAATATCTGTCTAATATATGGGTGGCATTCATGGTCTCCCATACAAGTCCTCAAGATTAGTCATGCTGATGCTACAGTTTAAGCTATTGTTGAATGAAAACTCTACCCAGGGAAAGTGATCCTCTATGATCCAACTGATGTATTATATACAAGACCTCAACATATCCTACAACACATGGATAGTGCACTTTATTTACCCATCACTCTTAGGGGTGAAAGGTTGTCCTCATCCATATTTAGGTCACTAATTCCTCTTACAGGTCTCTCTATAATTATTATTTAAACCATGAATCAAGATCATTGAATATCCTCAAGAGAAACCCATGAAGTCTAATGATCTCCCATATGTACAACTGCCCCAAAATCTTCACCAAAATCCACTTTCTAAAATCAAGGAAGAGCACCAACATCATGTGTCATTCAACTATCACCCAGATATCCTCACAGACCTTCACTGTGTGTATAATCCCAATCATAATGTCCATTGATATGTTATCCCACTTTTACTTTAGGATCTCAAGGAGACAGATCAAACCTGACAGAACATGGTTCTCAACCTTCATCTACTAATAAGTGAGACACTAATATATGAAATCTGGTATATGTTTTCTCATGTCAAACAACAAAAATTTTCATTGAATGTCTCTATAAATATTCCCTACATCATGATTTATATCTTGGGGAGAAGTGTAAACTCTCACATCACCTCCCTCAACATCATGACTGGAACCACCGCCCATCCCTGGAAAAGGATCAAATGATTAACTCACTCGAAATATCCATCTGGTGAGTCCCTAGTGGTTTTCTAGTCACGTAAGACCTCACAATCAATGTCTCCAATATGGGACTCTCTAACACGCTTGAGAAGAAAAGGATTCAATACCATCGACTGATGTAAATTTGTACTTTCATGATACACAAAGGTCATATATAGGGAAGAAAACATCCTCGAAGTATCGTTCCCTAAGAGAGCCACATACTTCCTACTAATAGAATTTTCTACAAAATTTGAGTTCCTTGGAGTATAGAATATCTCAAAGTCATATTCGTATAGGAACTCCAACCACCACCACCATCATGGGTTTAGTTCTCTCTTCCTGAAGATGTACATGAGACTATGAGGGTCCAATTAAACCACAAAGAAATCCCCTAGATGGTAGTATCTCTGAATCCTTAAGGATAAGACTACATATTCAAACTATAAGTCACAATTAATGTCATTATACTCATGGGGGCTCAACTACCTCTAACTAAATGTGATAACTGAATGTCACTACATAAACACATAGTCAATCCCATCTCCTAAGGCATCACAAAACACCACATACTCAATGAACTCTTCAAATAGTTTCAACATTGAATCACTCTTCATCCTCTACCTCAACTCCTTAAAGGATCCATGGAACTACTCATCCTAGGAAAATTGATTCTCTTTCCATGTCAAGGCGATAAAATTCTCTATGATTCTTAAGAAGTATACCACTAACCTATTGTATTACACTACCAATATAGGAAAATCATACTCATATAACACGATCATGGGTGGATCTCAAACAAGAAGAACATTTAACATTATTTTCTCTACTACTAAACTATGCTTAAAAATAAAATTCCTCAGAAAGTAAACCTGATGAATCCATATCTTGAAACTTGAGAGATATCCATAAATATGGTTCTGTCGAAGCTAATGTAGAACCATCCTCAAGTTATCTACATGATCCTCTTTATATGTAGAGTAGATTAGCATGTTTTAAATGAAGAAAACCAAAAACTGGTCGAGGTTTTTAAGGAATATCAAGTTCATCAAATCCATAAAAATTTTGGGGTCATTCATCACACCAAATATAATAACTAAAAACTCATAGTGTCCATAGAAACATCAGAATTATAGCTTTGTAATATCATCTTTCTAAACACTAAAATTGTTGTAGTTGAACCAAAAATCAAACATCAAGAACCATATCACATGATGAAACCCTTCAAAGAGGTTTTCAATACCCTATAAGGTGTATTTGTTCTTTATCATGGCCTAGTCCATGTGATGTCAATCCAAGAAAGGATGAAATTTACCATCCGCCTTTTTCATGGAAGAAACTATAACTCCATTGTGGGAAACACTAGGTCTGCTAGAACCCTTCTATCAAAGGTCATCCAAATAAAACCAGAACTTCTAGAGCTTGGTATGGTCTATACGATAAACTATAGAAGATATCAATGTGGTGTCAGGATATAAGTTGATGAAAAACTCCATCTCCCCACACATAGCTAGTCTTGAAACATACTTTGTGAATATTACCATATAATCCTCCACAACTGAATGAATATGGATGCATGAGGATCCTACTTCACTAGGGGATACACTCACCAACTGATTCATGATATGATAAATCATCCTTCTTGAAAAACCAACTATCCCTTCCATGAGATCACACTCACTAGAAAAAGAGAATCTTGTCCCATCAGTGTATAGGAATCTAACTTGTTTGCAGTGATACTCAATCTGGGCGTAGACCATGGATAGTAAATCTATACCCAAGATAACATAAAAGGGTTCCATATTTAAGAAAATAATTTCCCATGTGATCTTATCTCCACCTAGATACATCTTTCATTACTAGAAGAAGAAATATATAGAATAAGTGCTCTCTGTAGAAACCTCAAGATGATGCTTCTAGGCTAGCGCCTTTTGGGAGTTCCATTTCTGATAGTAGGAGTATAAAGATGAAGGATTGATTGGAACATATTTCTATACATAATTAATCAAGATTAGAATAAACACAGATCAGACCCCTAATAATCTCATGCATTGTAGTGTCATAACACATTAGAGCCTCCAGTTTTTTGTGCCCAAAACTTCCGGCTTCTTAAGCCTGACATCGGATTAATAGTGGTGGTGGTGGAAGGAAATAATAGTGTAATCCACCACCCATAAATACCCATGCTCGTATTATAGCTCTGCCCCTCAGGGGATCCACCACACCATCCTCTCCTGGGAGATCCCTGATCATGGTGTTCCCTCTACCATGGTAGTCCTTCAGCTATCTATTTTCACTCCTCAGCATGACCAGTTAGGAATCCATGTGCAATGTAACCTTTCCCATCATAATAATTGAATTTATCCTCTATAGGTTTCCCCAATTCTCTACTCTATCCCTGTACCTTGTGACCATGAACCTCAGTCTGATCACAAAATGGTCTTCTATGGTGAGATTTGGCTGATTGGTGCCTGCTAGCTATTGCATATGACTCACCTCTATGATTTCCTCTTCCAACTGCAATAGTCAGATGTCCCACTAATAGAAATTTCACTATCACCAATTCCCAATCTTGCTCCCAGGAATAGGTGGGGATGCACAAGGCTTCCACGTTGGCATGAATCTCTCTGTGGAGCCTTATTCAAAAATTTGTGCTCATATGTATCCATTATAGTTAATGTCAAGAGAGTATAGGGGAAGGTTTGTAAACTATGTTTCACACTCATCCACCATCATCACTCCATGTTGTTTCTCTAGAATCTCTTGAATCCAAATGTGGTGAAAACATGAGGGGTAGTACTCCTCACAGAAAAACTACTAAAATTTGAAATGTGATGGTTTCAATTCATCATGAATCTGGGTAATAAGGCTCTGCCAGCACCCAGCTTCTCAATGGAAAAGTATAGATTCTAGTGCAATTATATGATCTAACAGGGTCTGATCATTCATGAATATATAGACCATTGATTCAATCCAATCCTCTGATACCTATGTATCCTTCTCACCACAGAACCCTAGTGTCCATTGGTGCTGGAACTTATGGAGAACGCAATGCCTATGAGTATCCAAATCCTTCTATATTGGGACAATCTACTACATAGTTAGTGGATGTTCTGCTACATACCCATTAATAGGTGTAAGCTCATAGGATGGACCCTGAACTAAGGCCTCAATTCTCATTATATTGTCATCATGATATAGAATTTGTATCCTGATTGAATTTCATCACGTAGGCATCCTAAAATTTATCAAGATCTACCATGGTCAGATGAACATATATATATATATAATGAAAATGGGGAGATGTATCAAGAATGAAATTCAAAGACTCAATCCTATATGATGCATGTACCATCGGTCACTTCTACCAGTGTCTCAAAATTCTGAATCGACAAGCAGGTGGTCATGGTTTTAGTGAGTGGATATGTTGGTCGCCCGTACTATCCCTAGATTCAATGCCTATAGAGTTATAATTAAAAAATTGTTACACTGTTTCCCTAATCAAATCTATGTATTCATATAGGGACTACTCCAGATAACGTCTAAGGAAATGAACTACTCTCATACCAATCTTTCACGACCTGACCCAAGCTGGGGATCAATAAGTAACTATCAATGCCCACCTCCATAGGTTAGGGGTGGTGACAAGTGTTTAAAGTCATATCTTAAATGAGGGGCCTTTTCTAAGTACCTATACACGTAAACATGACCATCTAAATGTATACGGGAAGAGGAATAATAATAAAAATATGAAACACCTATAAAGTAAACTAAGCATGAAAAAACTCTATGATGTACAATAGTACAACAGTGGAAGCAGAAAAGTAAAGAGGACAAATATATGCCCTACAAAATATAGGTACAAACATGAAAAAATAAGAAATTAAAATTCTATGGGATCCCATATCCTGATATCCAAGCTATGACCACCGTATGCGGTCTGAAGTACTAGGTATCCTTAAGCTCCGCTGAAGTCAATGTTGACCTGTTTGTCATCTACATAAGACATGAAACCTGTAATAAAATCCCACATATGGGTGGGTATATAAACACCCATTTGTATTCCCTAAAATAAAAAGGTGTATATGTATGAAATACAATAAGAAATGAATGATAGTTTAATATTACACAAGATGCAAGATATAGTGAATGATAACAACTCAACCCAAACCAAGAGTGAAAGTAACCTCATCCATACACAAGGGGCTCAACACGGTGAGTAGATGAACTATATATATATATTCTTCTCTTCCTATATTATGAGATTATACTCATCCTACCAATATATTCTAATCAAGGTAATCATGTGGCATTCCCCTTATGTCATCACCTCCAATGGAAAGAGAGTAACCAAATCTAATGGTATAGATACAAAAGGTATATATATGTATAAATGCTAAGAAAAATAATAATAAATGAGAGACTAAGGGGATATCTATCTCATAGACCATCCTCAGAAGAATAGTCTCTAAAAGTTTCAAAATTCCTTCAAAGGTACCCAACATCTCACACGTCCTCCTAGAAGAAACCATCCAAGTCAATCCGTTCTACTTCACTATGCCACACAATCAAGGGGCCACACTATTGAGGAAGAAAACTTATGCCCTCTTATAATAGGAGGGTTCAACTCTTTTAGTTTATGGAGGACACATTCCCTACCTAGTATGAGGGTTTCACTTTGGTGGTAGAGGTCCCATTCCAAGCCCAGCAGGAGGGTTCCCCACTAGAAGTCTTCAGGGACCCATGCCCTAATTTAATGGAGGGTTCAACTCATGAAATCGTTGAGTACCCACTGCAAAACTCTACTAAATTATTCCCCTTATATGTCATTGAGGACCCATATCCCATCTCTACTAGAGGTTTCCACTCAAGAATTGGTAGATAACCAATGCCAGGTAATGATAGGAGGGTTCTAATCTTGGTTTTCGTAGAGGACCCATCCCATGCACAGAATGATGGTTCCACTCTAAAAGTCTCTGGTGATCCTGTGTGATCACTACCATCACCGAGTGTTCCCGAACCGAGCATCATTCTCAGAAAAGTCCATACCATATCTCAAAATCCACAACTGATGGAACCATAATGATCTATAAGGAAAAACACTCAGGATGGGCTACCTGATTACCAAAATCAGAGTTCAAACAAAAAGGGGTATGGGAGCCTGAATTTTCATAAAAAGTAACAATGTCGTACAAGGTGTGTGATGGTTCCAACACAACATGTGGTCCTTATCCACCACCTGGCCATATCTCTAGATAGTACATAACTCCAATCCATATAGAAGTACACACTTTATAGGTGGACTACATGGTGTTCCCTGGCTATCCATTACTAAGTCTTGTCCCTCCGGCTATGTAAGTGTCCTTCATCAGGTGTTCATATACATTACCACATCTTTAAGTACTTTGGTACATGGGAATGTGTCTGGTTATGTAATTTTACATGGGTTTCTTTAAATTTGTTCCACAAAACGGTGTGTCCATTCAAGGATGAGGTACACAACATATAGGATGATACACTATGTGTTGTCATTGTAGATTTCAAAAACCCTACTGTCATAGCTAGGGGGTACACACTGTGTACTCATCACGGTATACGACCTATATTCATAATTTCACAAATTTTAGGATCCATGATCCATGCCATAAATATGGCCTCTCGACTTCTATGTTGGCTCTATGTCCACCTGAGATTAGTGGATCTAAAATCGGTTGTTGGATTTTATCCCTTTCGTGGCTGGAAACACAAATCTAGTTGAAATATATGCAAACTCTTGCGCACCTCTCATAATTTTCATAACCCAATCCTTAATACCATAATTTATTGATCATGAATCATTTAAATGATCATATGTGCCTCAAATTGATCCCAGGTCAAACCTTATTTCATCAATCCAATCCTCTATTGTCATTTCGTTGTGGTTCTTGTGGTTTGATCTGGTTTTTACCGCCCATCATCATTGAACTAGAAACGTGTGGTCCAACTAGTAAAGAATATGAAGAAATCAAGGGTTAAAATAACAAGAACAAAGTATTAAGGATTGTTTTCAAGATTTCACCACCAATCTATCAAGAATGGCGAAATCAGGGTTGGAAAATAATTGAAATAATCAAACCAATATGATATGTAAGAGCATTACAAGGCTACAATTAGAGGAGATTAATATATGAAATTTATATACTCAATAAATTTAATTAAAATGGAATAATCCAAAAATTAATGAGTCATGTGTGGGGGATTTGATTGTTCATCATTGAATAAAATTATCTCCAACGATCTATGGATGTCATTGTGTTTGCTACATCCTGATCTTCTCTCATCTGGTATTTCATCATCGTCAAATTTTATTTTTCTACTAATATTGATAGGAGAAGCTCTTGGTATTTCCCTATATTATGAGGCTAACCTTCAAAATATCTCTATAAATTTATTATTATATAATTTTTTTAAGTTAAAAATGAATAAAAAATTAATTAATTCACTGAATGTATCACCAACATGTGAGATGTCCAAAATGCCTACACTATCCTATTTTAGATCACACATAAGGTAAACACTATATTCTAGATGGTCTCATATTTCAGATCTAAGGTTCTATTTAATAGTTATTGTATTTTCATTACTAAATACATCCACATAATATAAAATATATTTAAAATTATTATAAATTTCTTTCTAGGAATATTGGGCCTCGAAATCTTATGTTGTCTCAATGTCTTACCCAGAAAGTATATATAGAAATATTTAAATGAAATATATGGATATAACTAGGTCTCTATAATATATCTCTAACAAGTCCCTTGAACAATAGGCCTTGGGAGTAGGGGAAAACTATATGATCAAAGCCCCTAATAGTTGATGATTCCTATTACTACACATTCTACCTAAGTACACAAGGCTTCCCATGTTCTCTATTTTTCAAACCAATTCATTAAACCATTTTCATCAAACCATGATCTGAAAACCATTTCATGAAACCATTTTAGAATAATCTAAAACCAACTATTCATTTACCAAAACTAGGGGAAACCATTTTTATAAAATTGACCATTTCCAAACACACAAATCAAATCAGTCAGTCAATCCATTTCATTTATAAAATAATTTATGAAAAACTGATGAAATTCAAATCATCCAATAGAGGTTAGATATGGAACCTCCTACCTCAAAAATCAGGTTTCAGGTGCCTGTAATGGGAGTAACCAATATGTAAGAACACCACAAATAAAAATAGTCCTTATATTAAATCTATACATCTTATAATTAATTTAATTTAAGAAAAGGGTTAGCAAAGAAGAAATATCAAGGCATGGATCAAGAAAACACACCCAATGCACCCCAACCAACAAGGGAATGACCCACAAGGGTAGATCTCACAAAGGGTCTAGAATAAAATAAGAATAATCTACACCAAAGTTCAAAGGATATGATAATGAAATGAAATGGTTCAATCATGATCAAAGGCAATGAAGACGAAGAAAAATTCTCTTACCTAGAGACACCCCACACACAACCCTGGTGATCAAATTATGAATTAATTGATACAAAATGGACATAGGTTTCAAAAATAATATGAGAAGTGACCTAGGCCAAGTGGTAAGAGGGTTGTGGAATAAAAATTAGATATCAGTCACGAAGAACCCTAAATTCCAAACTCATGATATTTACATTTTTTATAGTCCCGTTATATAACATGAAATCCATGTGGTCTATAAAAACTAAATAACCCATTGACTTTTTATTAAAACTTAGATTTTCAACCATACATAATATTTACAGGGAATGTGAACTTTCATGTTGTGTACTCAGTTCATGACATGAGCCTGGTGCACATTATACATCAAGTATTCCCATTAAACATCATCTCAATTCCCATTAGATAATGGAAAAAGAATATTCTTATATGAAACCCAGACCCCCTCAGTCATTCTATGAACTCATTGAGAATCTCTCTATGCCATTAAATGTTTATACTCGTACTCTATTAATTGAAATGAACGTACTGCCCAAAAATTTAGGTCATTTCCACAAAAAATGATCTTCATTCTCTACAATCAAATGATGAATCAAATTAAAAAGGAAAATATGTAAAGGGATTAAAAATACGTGAATGATTGTAACAGGATGTTACAAACTCCCCACCATAAGATTTTTCATTAACAGGATGTAATGTAGAAGAATTATGTTTCGTAAAGAGGTGAGATAACTACTCCTTCATCAACAACTATATCTCCCATGTACCATGTGAATATGATTTGTGTCACCAAAAGACTCTGAACAACATAATCAACTTCCCCTAAAATGAATTCACTTGAGATTCAATAATCTATATTGGCTAATCCATAAAATGAAAAATATAGCTCTAACAAAATCTTTTTCCAACTCAAAAATGTGAGATGGGTCGGGATGATAATTTAGAAGATATGACATGTGGAAAACATCAAGAATTTATGTCAACTGAAATAGAAATGCTAACCGATATGAAACCTATTCAATCCGATCATGACCCAAAATGGTCATTAATAACATGGAGCAGACTTTCAATGTTTTCAAAGTTGATGGTGACCCAGCTAAGAAAAAACTTTCCAGACAACCCTAACACCTATGGAAAACCCCAAAGGACAACTTCAATGATTAGTATAAGATTAATATCAACTATGAGATATAACTAGATGTCATCCTATATCCAGAATTCTTGGATATGTATCATGAACCATATAGGGTCCCACTATGGAAGCTTCACCCAACCCTTCCCAATAAAGAGGTGATCTACATAGGTGGCCATACAATGTAATTAAAGGATCCATTCTAATCAAAAACGGATATCTATTATTATAAGAAAACTCAACCAGTCATAGATGGCTATCCAATGATCCTCCAAAATCCATGACACATTCATGGAGCATATCCTCCAAGATTTGAATAGCGTGATCCACATGACCCTCTATCTATGGATGATAAGTTATACTCAACCTGACCTGAGTCCCCATAACCTCTTAGACACTCCTCTAGAACCATGATATAGACCAAGGATACATTTATGAAACAATGTTAGAATAAACCCCATTTAATCTGAAAATCCTATGCAGATACAATATACCTTGATCTTCATCTTTTGCGGTGCCCCTAATCAGAATGAAATGAGATAAATTTTTCAAACAATCAATCACCATATAGATAGAATTCTTTCCTTGGAGAGCTAGTGGTAATCCCAAAAAAATAAATCCTTGGATACCTTGTCGCATTTCCGAACTGTCACTAAATGAGGATGGAGAAAACAAGAAGGTTTTATATGATCAACCTTTAACTATTGGAAGGTGTTATAGTGGTACACATAATCATCAATGTCATGCTTCATTCCCACCAACCAGAAACACCATATCATATAATAATACATCTTTGTAGTTCCAAGATGAATGTACCATAATGTATTATTAAAATAAATAAAAACTAAGATCCTCAATGATGTGGGAATGATAAAATGATCCCTAAAGCTAATAATATCATTTGGAGAGAGAGACCAACTAAAAATGGTCTCCCCACCATATAGGGTTTTTCAAATTCTTATGAACCCACCATCCTTCTAACAATTATAGATAACAAACTTGAGGGGGGATGATTATACTTAAAAACTACTTAGAACCATACCTGAAACATACTCTTGAGGATCTATATTCAACTTATAAAAATACCCATAAGGTTATACTCTTCCTTCGATACCAAAACTGCTTGGGATATCACTTTCTAGATAAGTGTGTCTAAAATAACATTCTCATTTCCTTAAGTATAGGATATGTTGAAGTAAAATTTATAAAGTTATTCCACACACAATCTCTATCTTATATTCAATTTTTACTAATAAAATTAATAGCTCAATCTATTTCATTCAAAAAACATTTTGAACCTTTCCCCAAAATGGTAACGTTGTTAACACATGAAGACATGCATAACTACGAAAATCTCTAAATCATGATGTTTGTCATTATTATCATGTGTTCAGATATAATAGATCCATAAGCTACCACATGATCACCATTTATGAGCACACAACCCAAACCATCACCATAAAAATCATAGAAAACTAGATGCCCCTTTCTATGCTTAGGTAAGCTAAAAATAGATGTTATTGTATGAAATATTTTCTAGTCATAAAAAGAAGTTTAAAAATTTGCCTATGTTGTTAATTTCACCCCTTTAATGGTAAAATAGATGACAAAATTGATAAATCCTTTAATAACCATCAACAATATCCCCCAAGACCAATGAATCTATGAATATCAAACATATATTGTGGTTCTTATCATGACAAAACAATCTTCACCATTCCATGGTAAATAAATAATAAATTATATAAAATCATGTGACCTGATAACTTAACTTATTGAATCCATAAATTTAATTTCAAAATCATTCCATATATACACTGGATTCTTAGTATTTCCATAACTAAATGCTAATTATGTCCATTATTACACTCAGATATTTAATAATCCAAAATATCATCCATGAAAACTACAAAAAATCTTTCCATATTTTGATGGAATATCTGATTCATCAAATCCATAAAAACTTTAGGATAATTAGTTATAAAATATGTGATCCCAATTTATTCAAGATAGCTATATATGATCATGAATACATTATTCTATGTACCACATCCCCAAATCTTAAATGATGATAACCTAATCGAAGATCAATCGTTAAAAATCACATTACAAAATTTTACTAATAAAAAATCATCCACATGAGTAAATGGATACTTCTTATTAACCATTACTGGATAAAACATTCTATAATCCATATAAAATTAAGTTGAACCATCTGCCTTCTTAGAAAAGATCATTGGGGATTCCCAAGGTGAAAGACTATGGTAAACAAAACCCATCACAATTAGATCATCCAAATGAACCTTAATCTCTTTCTTCAGTGCTATATCCTTTTGATAATAAGGTATGTAATTAATCTACATACTTGGAATGAGGTATATTGTAAACTCTAACATTATCTCTAGAGGAACTCGTCCTAAATCATCTAGGAAAATATTTGGAATGTATTAAACAATAGTGAGAAGATGAACAATAGAGAAAACATCATTGGGATCAATGAAAATAGGAAACAAAAAAATCTTGGTCATTGGGATGGTTGTTCATGAATGACAAGACCTAGACTCCCACATTCCATAAACCACTCACTAGATCTCATCATCTACATGAAACAATACTTGATAGTGGTAAAAATGTAACACCCCACTTAAATAAAGAATATGACATTTTCATATTTATCCATATTTGTGAATAAAATATTAATATGACTTTAAAGGGCACGCTATGCTCGATGGCGTACCCAACACGCAACAACGAGTTTCTTGAGAATCTTACGTTGCACTCTAATAATAAAATAATATTATTTTAAATGGTAGTTAACATGTAGCCGTTGTATTGGAGGGAATCGATAAAAATAACTAAAATATGATTATATATGTTTTTAAATGTTTTTACTTTTATCCAATAAAAGATAAAGGCTTAAAATACGGAAAGAATTCAATTTTAGGCGTATATGCCCCAGTTTTCACTAAAGGTTCACTTATCACCTTTGGATGGAGAACCGTCATTAAATATAGTTTTTTTCACTCTTATACATCCTTTTGGACCAAATAAAACTCTTCTTTAGAATCAGGACATCAAAATTTACTTTGTGTAAATTTTTGGTATCTTTCTGATAAAGTTCATTTTTTTTAATAAAGAGTGTAAAATGTTGTATTTTAATTCAAAACCACTTTTTAATCTAATTTATTTATATGATTAGATTATCTTTTGAATTGGTTTTAAAGTGAAATTAGAATATATTTTTACCATTAAATCCAATAGTGGTCGTTGGAAATAATTTCACTTTGAAATCGGACTTAAACTAGTGTCAATCTTTTGATACTTATTGTTTCATAAAAACATGCTATTTGTCATGACAGCGGGAATTAATTATTAAATTAATTAATGTGACTTATATGTTTTGAATTTTGTAAAATGGACTTCATTTTTGAATTCGGAATATCAAATATAGCTTAGGGTAAATTTTTGGTAATTTTCTGAAAAACTTCAATTTTTGATGAACAGTGAAACCACTAAGTGGTACTTATAAAAACTGATTTTCTGTTTAAATGAAATTTTGCCACCTTTGTGTTTTGAATTTCAAAAATCCGACATACATGGTTGTCATTAAGAAGTAAAATGTGGTTCAATGGGATTAAAATAATTTTTTGGTGAATAGTAACTTATTTAGTTTTTAATCGCGATTAGAGGTAATTAGTGTAGTTTAAGGTAAAAATAATGTTTTATTAATATTAAATGAACTTGACACATGTCCTAACCTCATTGTATGTGTCATGTCCGAACAAGAAAAGCCATCGGTCAACTTGGGGACCCCATGGAGCCACTTTGTTTGGGAAATGACATAAATTACTTTTTATTTAATGTGAAAGTAAAAATGACACAAACATGATATGTTTTACTAAAACAATTTTTAAATGGGGTTATACAAGTCAGCCTTTTTATTATAAATATTCATTGGAAAGATAAAAATATTTCCTACATCATAGTATTTTTTTTATAAATTTTAGACATTAAATAAATTAAATTATTTATGACATCATGATGATGCAGCGATGACCTCATTATTTAACGATTTAAATAAAATGGAAAGATAATGTAATATCTAAGACCTAAACATGTCCAAAACTTATTGTATGGGTGGATTTCGAACCCTTATCACCTTATCCTCAAATTATATCAATGAGGGACCATTTTAATCAGAAACTAATTTTAAAATAAAGTAACTTATCTTTACTTTCCAAGAGTGCCCCTCCTCTCCTCTTATAAAAGGCCCCCACCTCTACCTCCTTACCCACACTCCCAAAGCCTTTGGCTCGGCCAACATCTGCCCATTTTGTCTCTCCACTTCCCTCTATTACTTCTTGAAGCGTCACTTTTGGCATAAGTCTTCCCAAGGAATCCTTTGAGCTCAAACCAAAGGGAGTTACCCGATTTTAAGGTAATGTCTTTTTTTGAGTCCTTTTGTTTTATTTTGCTTCTCTAACCCCCTAAACTCTTTTTATTATTTTCTTTTGTAACAAATCCAGTATCCTCAATAGACTAGGATGTTGTTATAATAAGGATTCTAGCTACAATTACACACACCTACATCTAATGGTTAACGAACATACTGTTTCCGTGGATGACGAATTTATGCCTCCCGAAACGATGATTGTTCAACATACTTTTAACACCTTTAAAGGTGGACATTAAGATGTCACTATATTTATATATGATATATAATATGTTTATGTTTTACTTAAGCTTCTTTATTTTTCATTTTTGGCTTACCTTTATGACTTCCATTATGGGTATACGCGATATCTTCATTTTAGGAAGTTCGGACTACCGCCCCCTCAAAGTGATGTGATTCGTTAATGCCATATGTGGGACGTATAAAGGATGGATTTAATGTTATTACATAAGATTTTATAATGTAATAATTATATACCTCTATATCATTATTTTTATCTTTCCATTAAAGTATGAGATAGAAATGAAAGTAGCGTTCATGCGTACGTACGGCTTATACCGTCTCCATGAACGGTGCATTTCATTTCTTATCCCCAAATGTAATGTACTATTATAAGTACATGTATATAATGGATATATATAATGAATGATACATCTAAATTATTAATATAATTCTGGAATTAAAATATACATACCTCTCATTTAGTTTTAATTCCATTAATATGACAAATAAATGAAAGTAGCGTTCATGCGTACGTACGGCTTACCGTCTCCATGAACGGTGCATTTCATTTCTTATCTCTAAATGATTATGTGATATTATAAATACATGTATATTCTAGATATATATGATATATATGATATCCAAATCAGGAATGTTATTATGGATATAAAGAACCTTTGACCACACGAACAGCATGCAATTGTAAGAAGTCCACTTTCAACTTAAGAACCAAATATCGACAAAACAAACATTATTAACTTAAATGATTACATAATGTTTATAAAATTTCAATAATTGATATAAAAGGAATAATGAACTTTTAAAATGTTCTTAAGCAATTATAAATTAACTCAAGTTTATTATTTAGGACGTTAAAGAACGATCGAGTCAAGTCGGACCCGAGGTAAGGGATCCTACTCCTCTCTTTCTTTTTAAGTACACTCTTTTATGTCATTCCTTTAAAGCTCATATTTCTTGTGGTTGGGATGTTCTTTTATATTAATATTAATGTAATTTTTATGTACATATGATGAGAGACCCTATTCTCTCTCATCAATCCATTTTGGATGTTTTATGTGGCGCCGTTAGGCTGTCGAGTTTTCGTAAGGGATTTTTCATCTCACTTTTATTCCTGTGAGATTTATGCTACATTTGCCACAATTTCAATTGAGTGGTTTATGTACTTCCCATTATTACACTCCTTTTGTAATATAATTCCATTTATGGGTATTTACATATTCATTGTATGACACTTCTTCAATGGGGTGTACTTTTCGAAAGTTACCCGAGTCGGTAAGGTAACCTTTCACCCTCCTCATTTTAAAAGACTTCGTTTGTTATGTCTTTTAATTCAAATACTATTACGATGGGATATGTTCTTCTATATCCTGATTGATGTCAATTTTATGTCCAAGTGATGAGATTCCCTTTTATCTCTCATCAACTCATTTTCTGAATTTTTGAAGTGACGCAGTTTAGGCTGTCGAATTTTACCAAGGGAATGTTTTAACCCAATTTCGATTTCTTTGGGTTCAACATGTAGTTATTGAATATGTCATCCTTTGAATATGTGTGAATGACCTTTTATTGTTTTACACTTAATATCCAATTATATTGGGTGTATTTATATTTGTCACACATAATTTTGATATTGATTTATCCTTAATTTAAGGATACCTTCTTTATAAGGGATTTCATCACATTTTACATCTCTATTGAGACTTCATTGTTGTTATGCACCAATTCACTCTTATATGGTGTATATACTATCCTTTGGAATATTATATCATGAATCCATTTATTCTCATGATATTATAATGTTTTGATTAAATGTTATTCCTCAATTATTGTATTCAAGTGTCTCTAATTTTGGTAAAAACCCTTTAACCAAAATATCGCTTTAAATGTTTTAATGATTTGATCTTATTAATATACATGTTTTCAAAACGGTTTTAAGGATTTATTTATATGGATATTAATGTTTTAAAATGTTTAAATCTTCAAGGTGGTATGGGAATTCGTCTCAATCTCCTTTCTTTGAGGCATATTTTGTTTTATACACAACCTTCTTTTATACGGTGTATAAAACCTTTTGACTTTTACATTTATCCAAAAGGAATCTTTTTTATACGAAGAGTTTTACAAAATGACAAAAGGGAATGTTTTTGTCATACGTATGCGGCGACAACGTCTTCTCCGCCACCATGACCATTATTTGAGTTTCGGCTTCCTCTACAAGCCATACCTTCTTTTTAAAAGAAAAATAAATACCATGTTTTACATTTCTTTTATTTTGGTATTGAAAATGGTTTTCATAATGTTTTTATATCAATGTGTTGTATTGATATCTTTTGATTGAAAGGTGGAATTGTTATGTTTCCTTTATGCATGTTTTATGTGATATGATTATGTTGAGGTTCTTGGGCATTATTATGAAGACGGGTGGTTCCGTGATAAACTAAGGGCGGGTGAGCCCGATATAGCTCTCCAATGCATTGGGTAACGCGAAGGAGTGAAACGTTAAGGTTTCTCCGAAGAAATTTAGGGAATATACTATGATTGGTATTCCAAATGTAACCAAGAGGGTTACTCCCTATGTAAGAATGTTATTAATGCCTCCAGTTACCTTTATTTCTTACGATTTATATGATTTATTCATGGTTTGATGAGGTATGTTAAAGTGCCTATGTTTTATGGGTAAAGTATGATTTCATTATTATGTATATATGAACTCATGTTTCCTTTCCTTATTTTTTTTATAACCCTTACTGAGCTTTTTATGCTCATCCCAAGTTTTTGAAATGTTTTTCACAGGTCAAGGGAAAGGTACATGATGTGATGATAGTGTCAAGGATGTGTCAAGAAAGAATCCATGTTTTATTTTAAATATGTTTCTGTTGATGGGAATAATGAATACTGTCTTTTATGTAACCACTTTGTTTAAATGTGGAATGTAATGCAAGTTTCATGGTCTAATTCTCTAAAACTCTAAACATGAAAAGATCATCAATGTGTAATCTTGTAATAACTCAAGATTAAGTAAGGTTTAAGGCTAGGGACTTATAGTTGGTATCAAAGGTCGGTTTAGATAACTTTAGAGGTTAGGGTATTCTTTAAGCATAAGTGGAATTACCATAATGGTTAGGATTTCAGAAAGAGTCCTAGTTTTAGATAAAGTGAATGAGTAAGTATATCTTAGTGTTTACCTTCCTCATTAGTACATGATGGTTTTGTTGATATACTCACACTGACATTTCTGTTGTTAATGAATGGATGGATCTAGCAGGCACCAAAGAGACAACAGGTTTGAAGGAAACTGTGGTGGTTCTCTTATTAAGATACTAGATAAAATGGAGGATTCAATGAGGAAACGTGTGGTTGTTCTAAACCAAATATCAAGTAGTCATGATCAACCACTTGAACCTTGGTATGTTCTGTAATGCATCATGTATGAGATGGCCAATCAATGTGGAAGTTCAGGTAATAATTATAAAGGTAACCATTAGAGTTTATATGATCCTTACTTTTGAGGTAATTATGGGTTACTATATGTTATGATGGAAGTGAAAGGCATGAGATAAAATTGAGGTTAAATTTATGTTATGGTTATTTTTGATGATTTTATCTCTTTTTGGTGAATTATTTAAGAATTATATAGTTTTGCAAAAAGGACAACACGCAGGCCGTGTGACAACCCATCGCGTCGGACAAAGCTGCGGGAATCAAACCCACAACCAAAGTGTGACTAGTATTTATCACCTACCACTGGACTACGTGAAGTCCCTGGTTAGTTTGACCGATTCTTTTTAGTTAGATGATTTTATGAATTAATAGTAATATGATTTTGGGTTATTTATGAAAATGATTAACCTATCATGTAGGATATGTGATTAGGTTAATTACTTTTCAATACGAGACTTTCGGAGCAATTGATATTGTTTGGAGATAAATGTTACGATTTAACTTGGAAGACTATGTGACTAAATCCTTCGAATATTTGGGTTTCAATCTTAGATTGGTTTACTTTTACGAATTTTATGGAAAAATTGGTTATTGAATGGTCCTCGTTGAACTTTGGGTTTTGTTGGACAAATTTTGAGATTAAGAATATATTTTATTTTTATAAAGGGTTATCCTTTTCTGGATTATCTGATATTGTAGTAACCTTTTTGGTTTTAGTTTTGGATAAGGTTTGAAGAAATGGAAAATTTATAGTTCTTTTTTTGTGGATTAGGTGCTCCTCTAGAAGTTGTTTATAGTACTCTTAATGAGAACAAGTCTTCATAAATACTTGTCTTTTGGAGAAAGTATGAGTCTGTGTAAGAAATCTAGTAAAAGTTGAAAGTCAACATGACAAGTAAGTATGTTTCCTTATGTTTTAGTTAAGCTCAAAAATAAATTCCTCAATAAAAAGTAACTTAAAACAAAAATTTTGTCTAATAACTTTTCCTACTGGGGAACCCAACACCATTTAACCCATCACAAGTTTGTGATTTTCTTATTGTTAACTTTATCCTAATCATGTTTTCTATCACTCTCCATCAGAACATGACCCTATGTTTTCTATTCCATGTACATAATTTTCTACATGGAATCCTAGTATGGGTTAACTCGGGTGACCTTTGCACTTATCTTTATTTACTTTTAAAGTGATTGTTCTACCGACTCTTGTTCCGATGTGGGACTTTCAAGGATGTTTCTAAGCCCAATTTTTAAAATTGTGAGGACGCAATTCCCAAAAGGGGGGAAGGATGTAACACCCTATGTAAATAAAGAATATGAAATTTTCATATTTATCCATATTTGTGAATAAAATATTAATATGACTTTAAAGGGGACGCTATGCTCGATGGCGTACCCAACACGCAACAACGAGTTTCTTGGGAATCTTACGTTGCACTCTAATAATAAAATAATATTATTTTAAATGGCAGTTAACATGTAGCTGTTTTATTGGCGGGAATGGATAGAAATAACTAAAATATGATTATATATGTTTTTAAATGTTTTTAATTTTATCCAATAAAAGATAAAGGCTTAAAATACAGAAAGAATTCAATTTTAGGCGTATATGCCCCAGTTTTCACTAAAGGTTCACTTATCACCTTTTGATGGCGAACCGTCATTAAATATAGTTTTGTTCACTCTTATACATCCTTTTGGACCAAATAAAACTCTTCTTTAGAATCCAGACATCAAAATTTACTTTGTGTAAATTTTTGGTATCTTTCCGATAAAGTTCATTTTTTTAATGAATAGTGTAAAATGTTGTATTTTAATTCAAAACCTCTTTTTAATCTAATTTATTTATATGATTATATTATATTTTGAATTGGTTTTAATGTGAAATTAGAATATATTTTTACCATTAAATCCAATAGTGGTCGTTGGAATTAATTTCACTTTGAAATCAGACTTAAACTAGTGTCAATCTTTTGATACTTATTGTTTCATAAAAACACGCTATTTGTCATGACAACGGGAATTAATTATTAAATTAATTAATGTGACTTATATTTTTTGAATTTTTTAAAATTAACTTCATTTTTGAATTCGGAATATCAAATATAGCTTAGGGTGAATTTTTGGTAATTTTCTGAAAAACTTCAATTTTTGATAAATAGTGAAACCACTAAGTGGTACTTATAAAAACTGATTTTCCATTTAAATGAAATTTTGCCACCTTTGTGTTTTAAATTTCAAAAAAACCGACATACATGGTTGTCATTAAGAAGTAAAATGTGGTTCAATGGGATTAAAATAATTTTTTGGTGAATAGTAACTTATTTAGTTTTTAATCGCGATTAAAGGTAATTAGTGTAGTTTAAGGTAAAAATAATGTTTTATTAATATGAAATGAACTTGACACATGTTCTAAACTCATTGGATGTGTCATGGCCGACCAATACAAGCCATGGGTCAACTTGGGGACCCCATGGAGCCACTTTGGTTGGGAAATGACATAAATTACTTTTTTATTTAATGTGAAAGTAAAAATGACACAAACATGATATGTTTTACTAAAACAATTTTTAAATGGGGTTATACAAGTCAGATTTTTTATTATAAATATTAATTGGAAAGATAAAAATATTTCCTACATAATAGTATTTTTTTTTATAATTTTTAGATATTAAATAAATTAAATTATTTATGACATCATGATGATGCAGCGATGACCTCATTATTTAACGATTTAAATAAAATGGAAAGATAATGTAATATCTAAGACCTACACATGTCCAAAACTTATTGGATGGGTGGATGTAGAACCCTCATCATATTATCCATGAATTATATCAATGTGGGACCTTTTGAATCCGAAACTAATTTTAAAATAAACTTATCTTTACTTTCCAAGAGTGCCCCTCCTCTCCTCTTATAAAAGGCCCCCACCTCTACCTCCTTACCCACACTCCCAAAGCCTTTGGCTCGGCTAAAATCTGCCCATTTTTTCTCTCCACTTCCCTCTATTACTTCTTGAAGTGTCACTTTTGGCATAAGTATTCCCAAGGAAGCCTTTGAGCTCAAACCAAAGGGAGTTACCCGATTTTAACGTAATGTCTTCTTTTGAGTCCTTTTGTTTTATTTTTCTTCTCCAACCCCCTAAACTCTTTTTATTCTTTTCTTTTGTAACAACTACAGCATCCTAAATATACTAGGATGTTTTTATAATAAGTATTATAGCTACACTTACACACACCTACATCTAATGGTTAACGAACATACTGTTTCTGTGGATGACGAATTTATGCCTCCCGAAATGATGATTGTTCAACATACTTTTAACACCATTAAAGGTGGACATTAAGATGTCACTATATTTATATATGATATATAATATGTTTATGTTTTACTTAATCTTCTGTATTTTTCATTTGTGGCTTACCTTGATGGCTTCCATTATGGGTATACATGATATCTTCATTTTAGGAAGTGCGGACTACCGCCCCCTCAAAGTGATGTGATTCGTTAATGCCATACGTGGGATGTATAAAGGATGGATTTAATGTTATTACAAATGATGTTATACTGGAATTATTATATACCTATATATAATTATTTTTTTCTTTCCATTAAAGTATGAGATAGAAATTAAATTAGCGTTCATGCGTACGTACGGCTTACCGTCTCCATTAACGGTGCATTTCATTTCTTATCCCCAAATGTAATGTACTATTATAAGTACATGTATATAATGGATATATATAATGAATGATACATATAAATGATGAATATAATTCTAGAATTAAAATATACATACCTCTCATTTAGTTTTAATTCCATTATTATGAAAAATAAATGAAAGTAGCGTTCATGCGTACGTACGACTTACCGTCTCCATGAACGGTGCATTTCATTTCTTATCTCTAAATGATTATGTGATATTATAAAAACATATATATTCTAGATATATATGATATATATGATATCCAAATCAGTAATGTTATTATGGATATAAAGAACCTTTGACCACACGAACAACATGTAATTGTAAGAAGTCCACTTTCGACTTAGGAACCAAATATCGACAAAATAAAGATTATTAACTTAATTGATTACATAATGTTTATAAAATGTCAATAATTGATATAAAATCAACAATGTACTTGGAAAAGGTTCTTAATCAAGTAGATATTAACTCAAGTTTATTATTCAGGACGTTAAAGAACGATCGAGTCAAGTCAGACCCGAGGTAAGGGATCCTACTCCTCTCTTTCTTTTTAAGTACACTCTTTTATGTCATTCCTTTAAAGCTCATATTTCTTGTGATTGGGATGTTATTTTATATTAATATTAATGTAATTTTTATGTAAATATGATGATAGACCCTATTCTCTCTCATCAATCCATTTTGGAAGTTTTATGTGGCGTCGTTAGGCTGTCGAGTTTTCGTAAGGGATTTTTCATCTCACTTTTATTCCTGTGAGATTTACGCTACATTTGCCACAATTTCATTTGAGTGGTTTATGTACTGACCATTATTACACTCCTTTTGTAATATAATTCCATTTATGGGTATTTAAATATTCATTGTATGAAACTTCTTCAATGGGGTGTACTTTTCGAAAGTTACACAAGTCGGTAAGGGAACCTTTCACCCTCCTCATTTTAAAAGACTTCATTTGTTATGTCTTTTAATTCACATACTATTATGATGGGATATGTTCTTCTATATCCTGATTGATGTAAATTTTATTTCCAAGTGATGATATTCCCTTTTATCTCTCATCAAATCATTTTCTGAATTTTTGAAGTGACGCAGTTTAGGCTGTCGAATTTTACCAAGGGAATGTTTTAACCCAATTTCGATTTCTTTGGGTTCAACATGTAGTTATTGAATATGTCATCCTTTGAATATGTGTGAATGACCTTTTATTGTTTTACACTTAATATCCAATTATATTGGTTGTATTTATATTTGTCTCACATAATTTTGAGATTGATTTATCCTTAATTTAAGGATACCTTCTTTATAAGGGATTTCATCACATTTTACATCTCTATTGAGACTTCATTGTTGTTATGCACCAATTCACTCCTATATGGTGTATATACTGTCCTTTGGAATTTTATATCATGAATCCATTTATTCTCATGATATTATAAAGTTTTGATTAAATGTTATTCCTCAATTATTGTATTCAAGTGTCTCTAATTTTGGTAAAAACCCTTTAACCAAAATATCGCTTTAAATGTTTTAATGATTTGTTCTTATTAATATCCATGTTTTCAAAACGGTTTTAAGGATTTATTTATATGGATATTAATGGTTTAAAATGTTTAAATCTTCACGGTGGTATGGGACTTCATCTCAATCTCCTTTCATTGAGGCATATTTTGTTTTATACACAACCTTCTTTTATACGGTGTATAAACCCTTTTGACTTTTACGTTTATCCAAAAGGAATCTTTTTTATACGAAGCGTTTTACAAAATGAAAAAAGGGAATGTTTTTGTCATACGTTTGCGGAGACAGCGTCTTCTCCGCCACCGTGACCATTATTTGAGTTTCGGTTACCTCTACAAACCATACCTTCTTTTTAAAAGAAAAATAAATACCATGTTTTACATTTCTTTTATTTTGGTATTGAAAATGGTTTTCATAATGTTTTTATATAAATGTGTTGTATTGATATCTTGTGACTGAAAGGTGGAAATGTTATGTTTCCTTTATGCATGTTTTATGTGATATGATTATGTTGAGGTTCTTGGGCATTATTATGAAGACGGGTGGTTCCGTGATAAACTATGGGAGAGTGAGCCCGATATAGATCTCCAATGCATTGGGTAACGTGAAGGAGTGAAACGTTAAGGTTTCTCCGAAGAGATTTAGGGAATATACTATGATGGGTATTCCAAACGTAACCAAGAGGGTTACTCCCTACGTAAGAATGTTATGAATGCCTCCAGTTACCTTTATGTCTTATGATTTCTATGATTTATTCATGGTTTGATGAGGTATGTTAAAGTGCCTATGTTTTATGGGTAAAGTATGATTTCATTATTATGTATATATGAACTCATGTTTCCTTTACTTATTTTTTTTATAACCCTTACTGAGCTTTTTATGCTCATCCCAAGTTTTTGAAATGTTTTTCACAGGTCAAGGGAAAGGTACATGATGTGATGATAGTGTCAAGGATGTGTCAAGAAAGAATCCATGTTTTATTTTAAATATGTTTCCGATGATGGGGAGAATGAATACTGTCTTTTATGTAACCACTTTGTTTAAATGTGGAATGTAATGCAAGTTTCATGGTCTAATTCTCTAAAACTCTATACCTGAAAAGATCCTCAATGTGTAATCTTGTAATAACTCAAGATTAAGTAATGTTTAAGGTTGGGGCCTTATAAAAAATCATTGTGAACATGATGATAAATAATCAAATATGTCCAGATAATGATGCCAGATAGATCTATATCATGAAAAAAGAATATTTTAGACTAACTCCATATTATCTATCGACAGCAAAAAGAAGAAAACTGAAACCCCTAATATTTCATCTCCCCAAGAGGTTTCTCTAACTCTATAACAAAGGATGCGAGATTTTTTATAGTTTAACCATATAAAAAATGGATAGAAAAATATGAGAAGTAACCACAAGTATAAAATAAACCAATCTCTATAGAATATGAAATAATGATAGAACCAGTCACTATTATCGGGCCCGTTTCTACCTTATTCGGAATCACATATACTATGTGAAAATACTTCCCTACTAAGGAATATGTATAGAGACATATACTCTTTGAAAAATATGACTATCATATATTAGCCTTTAAATACAATAGTATGTGTCCATATAGAGGTGTATACATAGGATTGAAATAACAGTTCATATTTGAATAACATTCAAAACTATTACACTTTTGTGAAAGTGAAGGATAATAACATCGGGTGTCTCCATCCATTCCACACTAATAGTAAGTTAGAGGCACACTAATAAATGTAACTAATGGTGAAGAGGAGTAATTTCACTATTAAATACATCCATAACTCCTACAATGATCTATCCAACTTCTCTTCTTCCATCATGTGCCACTGAAGATGCTATTATGTGGAAGAGAAGAGGAAACATATCCAACCATTTATGTGATATTAATCTCATCTATTATAGTTATTTATCCCATCGCTACATAGGTTCAAAAATTAATCTTAAATACTCATGATCTAATATATATTTTCAAACCCTATAGGTACTTATAATCATTCATATGGTCGTTGTTTAAATCCTCTAGTGAAAACCAGTTTGGAAAACTGATTCATGTACATAGACACTGAATGATCTACCTACTACAAAAAGAGGAACTTCATATACATCTCCATCATCAATAAATCCAGAAAAAACTACTTGAATAAGAGAGTATTAAACCCCTTTCAATCTAACCCCATGTTCCTATCTACTTATATCATATACTCCCACAAATTATTTATGGGGTTGTCAAGCCTAAATGATGTACATTTCACCTTAATACACATAGGTTTATCAAAGAAGTTAAAAATATAATTGATATTGTCTATCCAATCCTCCAACATATTTATTTCATTTGTACCTTTAATGTACAGTAGATCCCCATGAAAAAACTCCCAAAATAGATATATTTCTCCTCTATATCCAAGATGTACTTCCACATCCTTGTTCTGGACTTTTGGTATGTTCTGATCAATAGCATGAACTACCTATATGTAATCATTGATTAATTAGGATATATTGGAAGATTACCTTAAAGAGCATCAGTTATACCCTCCTATGGAACTCACAGAACACATCTTAGAGGCATACAACGACACACCAAAATAAAATAAATGATCATATGTTGAATAATATCATTTCAAGATAGAAAAACCATAAAAAATAAACTAATAGTAATTTCAAGAACTTGATATAGGATACACATATCATAACATCCAATGGTAACTTGAGTATCATTATGGTAAGAGATGTGTAGTAACTCACCACAACCTACCTCTTATGTTATGAAAAAACTATCCCTAGTATATCAAATATGCCAAGATAATGACTCTTAATGATAACACCTCACTCTAATAACATTTCGTAACAAAACAATCGGGATACCCTCTCAACAATGGTACTCAACCCAATCTTTCACATACCTGAATGGAGTTTGAAATCCCCACAGGATGGTGATTAGTTCCCAAAGCTAAAATAATGCCCAATGGGAATGATTTCTCCCAAAATGATGCCAAAAAATTAAATATATACATATATCAGAGAGAAATAATGGAATAAATAAATATATTTCACAATAGATAGATAACAAGAGAAGGGGTAAAAATGAAAAGGTATCACAATAATATTTAAGAGAAAATTCCAAATAAAAAGGATTCCTATACGAAAATAGTTACTCTAACATAATCATGTGATAGAATGGGGAAACTCTCACTATCTCACAACCAGTTACCCAAACCTAGCTAGTACAGAACCATGCCGCCTCACTGAGGTGCCTTTCTTTTCCCTACATTGAAATACATAACATGTTCTACACATCATTGAAAGGGTTACTAGGGTCTGAGCTAATAGGCTCAATAGTGTCCCACCCATTTGTTTCATATCAAGTCTATATATATTAATTCATGTATTACGAGCATTAAAGAGAATAAGGAATCAATTATATTTTAGAAGTTTTATATCAAAATCAATGGAAATAAAATTGAATTTCCTTTTTTTCCACATTTATAAATAAATCAAGTAAGTCAATCTAAATTAATTTCATACACATATAGAAATGAAGATATATAAAAAAAACAAATTTATTAATCATTTATTATATCAAATCAATGGAATTACAACAAAAATAGTACAATCTAAATCATATGTAACATCACACGAAGGATCACACTAGTTCAGAATAAAAGGGAAAATCATACCTAACATTTACAATTTTGTGTCCATAAATCCTCTAGAAATATTCACTAAATATAAAGAGTACAGGTACACCCCGTAAATTGTACCCCACAATAGGTATAATAAGTCCCTAGAACAAGAGTCCTAGGGAGTTGAAGAATACCCCAAGAAAAAACCCCCAAACAGTAGATGAGGCCTAATGCTAAACCTTCCACCTAAGTACATGGGGCTTCCCATGTGTTATATTTTACAAACCAATTCATTAAACCAATTTCATCAAAATATTCATGGAAAAGTATTTCATGAAACAATTTCAAAATAATTGGAAAATAATTTTTCAATTACCAAAAATAGTGGAATCCAACTTTTATTAAAAAAATCCACACACAAAACTCAAACTATTTAATAATACCATTTCATTTGTAAAAAAATTTATCAAAAACCAGATCAATGAATTTTATCCAAAACATGATACAGATGAAACCACCTACCTCAAAACTTGGGGCTCACACACCCACAATGAGATCCACCAATAAAGAAAAACACACCAACATAAACACAAATCATATAATCAATTTAAACCTCTTATAATTGATTAAATTTAAAAAAATGGTTGTAGGAGAAGATGGATCATGACATACCTCATGAAAGAACACTTGTAGCGATGTAACCAATAAGGGAACAAACCTATGAGAAAGTCTGACAATTTATTTAGAATGAAACAAGAACAATAAAAAACATGGTTCATTAGATCTGATAACAAAATACAATAGTTCTATCATAATAAAAGGTAATTAAGAAGAATAAAATGAGTCTCTTACCCAGAGAGACAACATTCACGAATCTAATGATAAAATTTCAAATGAATCGGTCCTGAATTAACAGATGTTCCTAAAAATATCTATAGAAGATGTATAGTCTGAGAGAGAAGAGGGATGTAGGGCAATCAATGATATATTAGTAGTGAAGTACCCTAAAATCCAAACTCATGACATTTACATGACTTTCAATCCCATTAAACATTTAGAAACCCATGGTGTCTGTGTAGATTACAAACCTATCACTTTTTTAATAAAAACCCAATTTATATCCTTATATGGAATGTAATAATTATGTGGTTTGTAATATTTAACATTGTGTACTCATCTCATAACATAATCTGTTAGAAAATTAAATGTCGTGCACTCCAATTACTTGGCATGTAAATTTATAGAAGATGAATAAAACATAAGATTATTACACAATTACCCAAACCACTTCAGGCATTCTCCAAACATATGGAGAACACTGCGAATAAATTAATAAATTATTACAAGTGTCCATTAACTCAAAAAAAACATATCACCTCAATAATTAAGTAATTTTTTTCAATAAATTTTCTAAGTCCTCAAATTTCACATGATAGACCCAATTAAAGATGAAAATAATAAAAGAGATAGGGAGTGTTGCAATGATGGTAATAGGATGTTCCATGTATGATGTGTTCCATAACACTTCCCTATTTTGTTTTTAATTTTTCTTGATGTAGGAGTGGGAAATTATCAGGTATGTGTCTAGGAAGATACACCCCCATGTGAATATTAATTCTACCTACCATCTTGATATGGAAGTAGTGAGTTCTCCTTAAATTTTTGGTGATATAAATTCATCTAGTAATTATTTCTATTCTTCACTAACCAAAAAATACTCGGATTTGTTTTATCAATTTGTGACCTAAATATAAGATAGATGATGTGGGTAGATATACTCCAAGATTATTAATTCAAGAGGTTCTATTTTCTAGAAATAGGAAATATCATCATAGAAAAGTTGGGTTAAATTTTATAAGAAACTTCATTAGAATCATAGGACTTATGGTGTTTGATGGAGGACATAAAATCTTTTAATCTTGGGGGATAATAGGTTGATGGTAGAGGACACCAATTCCACATGATGATAATTCCCACTTTATTTAATAAGGGTGAGGATTTTTAGTGTGGATACTCGTTAATTGATATGATTCATGACATGATTTTTTATGGTGATACAATTATCATATGGTTATAATATAGTGAAAATCTTTTTATATTCTTGATAAGGGTTTCCATTCCCCTAAAGATGTATGATATCGTCCCCCAAGATTTGCATATCTCACTCTAAGTGATACAAACCAATATATCTAAGATGAATCATGGTATGAGGTGAATGTTATAAGGGAACATGGATAAAGTTGTTTTTGTTATTTTGGCATGATTTTTAGTATACTTCAATGTTATTATAGAACCTCATTTCCCATATGGATTATACAAAACATTTGATATCCCAATGTGGAAGAAAGAGGGTATCTTAATGGATTTCGACACTGATTTACCATAGGAATTGGTAGAAATGATTTAATCTCATAGATTTTGAAGTGACTGATGATGTCAAACAACTTTCTATTGATATATGTGTCAAGTACCCAAGATAAACTAGAAATATTATATGTGGATTGTGTTTTGGGTATTTATAATGGATGAAGGAAATTATTTCTGAACGAGACCCTTGATCAACATCATGAATCTAGAATGTATTTCAGTATTCCTTTTTCTCTCAGTTACTCCATTGTATATAATTTCACCCATAGTGGGATGGGCATGTGGAGTAGAACAGACAGATACTGGATTATATAATAAAAACATGCACCTTGGATTTTATTTGATCAATGTCGAGGCACCTACCATTGTATGAGTTTTCATGCAATGGAATCAACAAATGATCCCTTAGTTTTGGCCCCCTTTCAGGCCTTGTATGGAGAACCATTTCAATCTATATTAAGCAAGACCAATATTTAAGTGGTTGTAGTTCATGTTTCCTTAGTGGTGAAGAGTATAATAGAGTATACTAAGGTAGTTTAAGAGATAATTAATGTCCTTCATGATCCCCATAATGCTTATAATGATTAGAAGATGATGAATTTAGATTTTATAGAAATATAATGTATTTTTTTAATGGATTCCCCTCAGTGCATTTAAAAAATGTTAGGTATGGGGAGAAATATATCAGCCTAGTTTTTTAGACCCTTCTATGTTTATTCATGTATTAGAGAGGTGGATCACTGGTTTTCGACACCTCTAATATTGGTAAGATTTCATGATGTCTTCCATGTATCCAAACTCCACTACTGTATTCATCATGATTCTCACATCATCAATTATGAGGAGGTAGAAATCAACGGTGATGATATATTTATTAAATTATTGACAAATATTTAGGATCATTAATAGAAAAGTACATTACTTTATTGTATCGCCTTGGTCTGAGATCTATATAGCCATGTCGGACTGGAGGAGAGTACCTGAGATAAGGATTCATATCTATGTCCCTAGTACTGAGAGTTCTTTTTCCCCTACTATTCTAGTTTTTGTGATGTTATAATTTTGTAATAGTTTTAAGACTTCTTAATCTTATATTTTAAGTCATGTTTTTATGTTTTGAGTTATGGTTTCATCCTCATTTAATAGGTTTCTCCTAGGGAAGTGTTCGGTGGTTTATGGATTTTAAGACTACCTCTCCATTTTTTCTAGATGATTTTGATTCCCAAGGAATATAACAATGTGAGGTATATCTAATTAAATGACCCATGACCTTACATCCCAATACATTGCATGTTTTGGGTGCAGGGAGCATTGATATGGGAGAAAGGATTAAGGAAGGAAATTAGAGTTAAATCCACCACTTAATGTTATGATTCACATAATGAATCATCAATACACACTGTGAATCACTAATTAAATACATGAATCCTTAGTTTATGAAGTTAAAATAGTTGTGAAGGGTGTATTGAAAACTTAGTGGACCATGATTCTATATTTTTTGTCTATGATTTGTTCATGACATGATTTTTTTTCATTAAATGAATTATAAGGATGATATTTATTGATATTTAGGCTTTAATTAACCAATCACATGAAATGGTAATTCACATAATCAAGGCATTCTTAGGAATAGTAGATGGATCACCTTGATTCTCAAAATATGTAAACTACCTGATTTTTATGGAATAAACTAGCCAATCACTATGTGAAAACGGTGATTTTTTATGATCTCTATACATTCGAAACTCCCTATAATTTCCTTTACACTCCCCATGATTCCCTCAGAAATTAGGAAATACTATTGTAGTTTTGGGATCCCTATTATCTTGAGATCATTTTTTCCCATCCATGGATTATGAGGATTCAATATTTGTGCTTCTATAAGTGTTATTATATTTATCTCAACGTTATTCCTTATTTCATCATAGTTCTCATAAAATATTTTCTTTTTGGAGTTGGGGATTAACATGGAAGTGATTTTCATGATATGTAATTGCAATTCATATTGATTTTATGATTCATTTTGTGGATGACGCCTCACATATTATCCTATAATTTATTATCTTTATTCAAAAAATTAAAAATCTT
Organism: Viscum album; assembly: GCA_963277665.1. NCBI lineage: Eukaryota > Viridiplantae > Streptophyta > Magnoliopsida > Santalales > Viscaceae > Viscum > Viscum album. The sequence continues at coordinate 1,283,621,149 of OY728156.1, forward strand.
TTCTGTGTTTGTGGATTCATGTTCTCCCCATTTTATTTAAATAAATGTATTTTTCATTCTTTTTTTATGTTCTTTAGGTGAATTTTGTGAGTTGGAATAATTTTTATAATAAACTATAGTAATGATGTTGATTGGGAATAGTGTTATGAGAATGAGGTTATTGATTTTATTGATATTGTTTATGTAGTTTCATAATATATGTTCATTATAGTATTATGCCTTTTAGTGATTGATTGACTTGACAGTTACCTTTTAATGTTTGAATACATAAATCCAGTAAATAAAAATACTATGATGAATATACATGTTTTATAATTGAATTGATGTGTGTGACTCCAGGAATTTGGTAGTGTATGTCATTGTGGAGTTTATCTTTTCATATTAGTGGATTTGTTTGTATATATCTTGTTAGCCTTGGTGGTGTGCAACTTGGTGGCATTGGTTTTTTTTAGCATAGTATAATTTATTTTGAGGAAGTAGTTTGACATGATGGTTTAATGAAAATATTTCACTAAAATTTTAATAAAAATTACATATATAAATGTGGTTATGGACAACAAATTCTTTAGGGTAAATTTAAACTAAAACTAAATTAATAATTAATAATAGTAGTTTCGTTAAATTAAATATGGGAAATTAAATTTTAGTTTCTTCTTTTTATGTGATGATTTGGAAGGTTATTTTTCATTATAGGCTATGATTGGTGGTGTGATATCAGTAGTTTCATGATGGGGGTTGTTTTTTCATACGTATATGAACTCATTGGAGTAGTATTTTGTGATATTACTATATAATTGAAATATTTTATGACACTTATACACATTCCACCTCATTTGGATAACCTACAATAAACCCAAAAACCCTATGGTGTTTTTTTAATATCTATGATGGAGATGATATAGATGACTGATTCCACTCTATCCCCTTCCATTCATTTAGTATAAACCTTTTCTGATTCTAGTTTTGTGATATATAATATGTTGTGGTCGTCGTGTATCATAAAAGGAATACATGAGGTGAATTTCCTACACATTCATGAAAACCCATATCTTTGGTTACATGATAAAGTTTATGTGGTTGGTTCTATGAGATGTGATATATGGTGGGTCTCATAATATAAGATATGTATTTGGTTCCATGAGACTGGATAAATGGTTGGTGTTATAATTTTTTGGTATAAAATTAATGGTAACAAAGGATTCCTTCTAATTTGGTGACAGTAGAAAATTAGTGAGGTAGAAATTTCTTAAAACTTTTACGTTTATTTATATGATATTAATTTACTAATTTAGATCCTTTAAATGGTGAGATATCTTTGGTGAGATTGGTGGTGGAAACTAGTTGACCTTTTTTGGTGTTGGATAATTATTCTCTTTTTTCCACAAGCCATTAGTGTGGAATTTTCACTTTAGTGTAAGATACATTGGGTACGACCTTGCTATGTGTACATGATGTTCTATAAATAAGTAAATATAGACTAATTTTCAAGATTCATGGAGTTATTTGGTGATTGATATAGTAAATACTTACTCATATCTTTGGTTGATGAGTTTATACAACATGATTTAGTGTTTCTATTAGTTTATCATTGGATATATTTGTATCTATTTTATTTTATTATATGTGGGATATTCTACGTTGGATTTTTTTTATTATTTTTATAATATAGGGAATTGGTATGTTTTTTTATATGATTTATGGATATTGACTAAAATTCCTCCCATTTTAGTGTTTTATACCCATGGTGCTTGGGGGTAACCCATGGGCCACTGGAGGCTAGTCTCGAGGGTTCATTCCTTCTCTTCATTATTGGACTCGGTGGAGTACCATTTGATATGGGTCATGAAATGTGTGATTGGATAACCCTAACCATGTTAATACATCATAAATCATTAAAATATATGTTATGTGAATCATAAATTAATGAAATATCCATCATTAATATAGTCATAACAAATAAGTTTATAAAAATTTAGAGTTTTTTTATATATTTAATTTTTATTGATTTATAAAAAGAACCATTACCAAACTCCACACCATAAAATTAAAATATCATTTGGTTTATTCAATGTTAGAGTTTAGAGACACTTCATGTTATATTTGGGATATAAATATAGATCTAATCATATTAATTTAGCAATATATTAATCAAAATATTAGATAATTTATATTAAAAAAATTGATAAATGTTACATGGGGAAATATATTATCATCTTTAGATTATCTTATTCTTATAAAAGAATCCGAATATAGTAAATCACTATTATCATCTGAAAATTATAAGGATACAAACATTAAGTTATATTTCAGAATATAGTTAGAATAAAATGTAGTATTTTGTGAAGTGAGAAAACATCAAATAATACAAAGGAAACTAATCTCCTAAGAGGATTTTGGTTTTATGTTATTATAAATAAATCTCTTTACCAAATAGAATAGTGTATTAAACTCTATTTATACCATGATAAAAAACCAAAAAAATTATTATTTCTCTTATATGAGGATAAAATATGTTGATTATACATCTACCACATATAATTCATTTACCATAGGGGGAATTCATTGCTCCTCTTCCTTAATGGTGTTAATAAAATATTCTTTTTTCAAAAATTTGAAGAGATCCCACTAAAAATTTAAAATTATAGGTACATTTTTTACCACCAAATATTATTCCTATTGGGTTTCTATTGAATTTTAAAGACCGTATGTTATATTGAAAAAATTAATTGAAAATTGATCATAAAAATAGATATATGATTCAAATATTTAAAACATTTAAAATCAAATATTTGATGATCATTGTTGAGACATGGATTGATGAAATCATTATGGTCATTATTTATCCACATCTATAAATACAATTCAATTTTAAAATCTTTATTAACACACATACATGAAATTTAAGAATGAATTTCAAAGATAATTATTGAATCCATTTTTAAATTAATACCCAACAATTGATTTTTATCAATAAAATTATAGGGTTTCACAAGGTGGATTATGAGGTGACATAAGGTGTTTCACGTAGGGATATCATTTGATGCATAGTAATGATATATGTCAAAAATAATTATTTTACCATTTGTTAGAAAACATTGTAGAAACAAATTATTGATTCCAACTTTTATAGTAAGATACTTATAATTTAAAATAAATAATTTCATAAAAAGGATGGAAACATCATAAAAATATATCTAAAAAATATTTCTCTATATGTTTTGAATGTTACCTTTTAATGAAAATCATCAAAGAATTTTCCAATAAATGATATGTCATTTCAAATTCAAAATTCATATAGCTCTTCACTTTACAAATACATTATGGGTAACCCATTTTTCATTTATTGCAAAATATTTTCATAATGGAAGACTTATAAATTATACACATCTATAAAAACTAGGATTACCTATATGTTTGAGGGAGAAATTAAAAAATTTCTAAGGGGGAATAAGTGATATTCTTCAGTGATTGAAAATACTTCAACACAATAATATATTTTAATAGTTGATCATTTGATATTTTATAAAATTCAAGTAAATTGTTACCTAGAAAGAGATAATTACCCAATGTTATAATAAATTTTGATTTGAAATGGATAATATATTCACTATTTTTGATTCTCAATGATATAAGAAATTTAATATATATTTAATACATAAAATTAATTCCAATAAATTAACAATAATTAATATTGAGATATCAAAATTTGAATTTATGTTAAGAAGATAAAAAAACTTGATTCTCTAGATATAGTGCACACAAACATAGGGATAATAAATTTCTCACCACAATAACAATGAAACCAAAAACCATCTTAAACATATGGATTTTTTTTATTATATAATAAACCCTTTATGGAGATATAGTTATCCCTTATATAATAGTGTTTTATATCTAAACCTATACATGATTCCCAAATCACTATTATGGGACCTTTCTATTCCTCTCATATCATATATATAATGTCACAATTAAAAATTATCATTTATAAAATCTGACTATTTATGGATTCAATGCTATAAAATTTTATTAAAATGTCTTATACCATATGAGAATTAAAATTAAATTTTATCTGTCATTTTATATTTTGAACTCCCACAAATGAATAAATAATTTCACTTAATTATGAATTGATTTTTCATTTCAATACTATATAACTATTCCATTATTGTTTCATAACCTTTTCACGCATATTAAATCCCACATAAGAGATTAAAATATTCATAAACACTATTATATACTTCCCCATAATTCTCATTCATCACATAATATTTTTATCAAAAACACAAGAAAATATTTTTTGTTATAAGAAAAATATAACACATGTGAAGTTCATGGGTTCTTGTAACCAATTACCCAACATTCAAAATACACCATATTCATCATATTCATATGTGAATAAAATAAAACATACCCTAAATTTATCAACAATTTTACCATTTTAGTTTTTTTATTTATAATTAACCCAATTAAAATATACAATATAATTATTCCCACCATGCTAAATAAAATTTAATTTTATTTAATATATAGACAAGTATATGTAAACATCTCATTTTAAAAAATTAAATACTATTATATTAGATTCAATGAATCCATAAATTATTTCTCTATATAAAAACTAAAAAAATATGTACACAAATACTTTATAATAAATACCTTAATGATATGTATAAAAATAATAAAGAATATCATTTATCAAATTAGATATCATACATGATTCAATAATTTTCTTTATTATCTCCCGTATTCTTATTTTTAACCAAATATTTATCTTTCATCATTAAAATGATGAATTTTCATGAAATCCAAAGAAATATATATTGAGATATTTGTAGTAAGTATAAAATAGTGTTAAACATAGTAATTCATTCATTCATCATTTCATCTCAATAATTACATTAAAAATAATTCAATTCATATTCAAATTATCGCATTGAATTTGTTCTATAATACATTATGCCTTGAAATTTCATCCCATTTTCCTTTTTTATTTACCCCATGATTACTCAAATATAATCTAATTCATTTATATATTTATACATTTTTAATAGAAAAAAATAAAAAAAAATTATTTAAATAATCATTTTATTTGAAAATGAAAATCCATATACAATATATGATTAAGGTATAACCATACCTTAGTTATGAGTGATTATGGGTAGTGAATCCCCTAAAATTTTCAAATTCAAAAAACAAGATTTAGTATTAGCCTCTTCAAATAATCAAAAAAATTATTCCTTTGTCCTGAAAAATAATATTTATCATTCCATATATTTCTATCATCTTGAGTTTTTTGAACGTCATAATTATTTTATTTTATTTTCAAATTTATTAAAAATATTTTGAAATATTTTTTGAAATTTTGTGATCGCATCATATCATAAATGGATATATAACATTTACACTAATATCATAAAACTATGAATTCACTATTATGTTTTCATGTATTATTGATAGGTTAAATTATATTCATCCTCTATTATTCTCAATGTAAGACAAGACTTATTCATTTGATTTTATAGAACATGTTTATATCCAATGGAGATAGAACCTACTAAGGTATACTTAAAATAATAATTTTTCCTTTTCCAGTTATTATATTAATTTTAAAAAATAAATTTATATATATTTTGGATAAACAAATATCATATTAAATTATTCTTTTTAGATGCATGAGTATTTTTTATTTATTATAAACGATAGGACTCTAAAAATTATAGTAAAATATAAAATCTGACCATTACCATTTATTATGTATCATAAAAATTGAATTTTTAAATATTCCTCTATATCTTCCTTATTTTTACCCACATAAAGTCAAGCCCTTTACGATTGACTATTTAAGGATTTTAGGAGTCTAAATCATTTCCAATTATCCTTGATCTAATGAAATCAAGTCTACTTATCATTCCATCATTTCCTTTTCGGATTCTCTAATTTTAATTGTAGAATAATTGGATTTGGGAATGAGTGTTTAACCATGAAATACATAAAACATCAAGAAGTATATTTTATTCACTTAATGATTATTGATATATGTTCTGGTTTGGATATAAATTATTATCTATGATGTATAATATAAAATATAATATGATAATAATTACACTATTATTTATCAAATTTTGATTTCTTAACTCAAATATTTAGATTTAATTTGGGATTTTGGTGTACAGAAGTCTATTGAGGGAGGGTAAAGGATTGATCATTTTTTTAAAAAGGATTATTATTAATTAATTATATGGATTCATATAGGTGGAACCCCTTTCTTCCTACTATATTATAAATTGGGATTATCTTAATAAATGTTTTTATGAATAAATATATTAATTTATTTAATATGATTTGTTAATGTACCTTGATTATTACTGATAAATAGTTTTTTTGTGGGTAAAGTCAGTGGAAAAAAGATTATTGATTTTCTATATAAGTGATTGTTTTTAAAAAGTTATGGAATCTTGGTTTTTGAAATATGATTTAAAATTAATGTTTAATTTATATTATTTAAAATGATTTGATATTTATTATTTATTAATTTTTCTAAAAAAGTATATAATTTATTGGTGGTGCGATATCGAAGGACTTGGGATCCAACTTAACGATATGGGTTTATAATGTCTAGTTGGGTTGAATTAGGATACATTTTAATATCTAGTATGTGTGTAGACCTTATCTATATAAAAAAGTGAGAAATAAAAGGATTAATTGGTTTGAATTTTTTAATGCTACATATTTTTTTATCATGTTTTTTTTTGAAAATCATAAAAGGTTATTTATTATTGGTACGAGTTACTTTTATTTTGTGTATTGTCACTTTAATTTAAATGACAACATAAACTCATATGATTAACATGGTTTTTACAATGGTTTAATGCATGGGAATTCATTTTGAAATCTCAATTATTTTTTTAAACTCACTTGTAAATATACATCATAGGGTAAAAATAATTGTTTTTTGGTATAAGTATTAAGTTTTTTTAAGTGTGTATTTATTTTATGACATGGAGATGAAGAGGTAAGATCATAGTGACCATTTGTGGAGTTAATTTTTATATTTCTAGTTTGTGTATGTGGTTTTTTGTTTTAATTTTTTAGAATAATAGAATGATATAATAATATTTGATTAAAGGATATTATTAAAAACATAGTATCAATTTCATTTATAGGAAATTAATATTTTGAGATTTTATATTACATACTTTAAATCAATGAGTATTATGAATATAAATTGACGGTGGTTAATGAATTTATTAATGAAGACATTAATACCAGAAAATAATCGTTCCTAGAACCAAATAATTTTGGAACTAGAATTGTTGATATTATTTTTTTATTAGTCATGGTATTTTTGTGGCCTGAAGGATGCTAATTAAATTATAATTTATAGTAATAAGAGTAAACATTTCATATAAACAATAACCAAGTCAATATATTTTAGTCCACCAGCATGGTTTTTTAAATATTTTGAAGAAATTTTTTTATTAAAAACCCAGATGTAATTGTATAATACTCCATTCATGTTTGATATCATGATTTTGAATAAATTTAAGGACTATATTTTTTATGCGGTATTTTTTGTGATGATGGTCTTTAAGGTTTCCCCAAAATTAAATGTTTAAGAGATCCATAATATAGTGTATATCCTAAATTTTTTATTAATTTGATATTTTTCATTATGAATGTCTGTGTGTGAGAGAAAGTATTAATTGAAAGTGTTCTTTTCAAATGTTCCAACCCAAAAAATATATATATTATGATTGTGATAGTAAATAGTGACAATGATGGATGAAAGATTCTTTTATCCCAATAGTTTTTTGATAATATATTCATGGAGATAAATGATTTTTCAAATATGGTGATATAACCATAAGAAGACATATATATTAGTAAGAGGTACGTGATGTACATTTTAGTTTGTTTATTCATGTGGTTAAATTTGGTTTTGAGTATAGAAAAGTATGGTCTATTTAAAGGTTCTTATGTGATGAAATAACAAACCATTCCACTACAGGTATACAGTCTTTGGGAAAAAAGTGTGTTTATTCGGATTATAGTTTATACAGAATTAAGTTCTATATGTATATTCGTATTCATTGATTTCCAAAAAGTAATAAATTCATGTGTATGGGAAAATTTAGGAAATGAGACCACTATACAAGGTATTGTTCTTTGAAGTTAAAAATCATTCCAGGAGTGATAAATAGTTAAAAATTTTATTACAACTAGATTTGGATATTATTTTATAAATTAGTATATAATTCCAAAATAAATTAATCATTTATATATGTGAATGAAATTTCATTTAAAAATAATGATGCAATGGAAAATTTTGGTATTTCTTTTTCCCTATAGAATATATTTACACTATATTATAAATTTTTTTCATGTAATAATAATTCTTGGTTAGAAATAATTAATGATATTAACCCAATGAATTTTGGAAGTTAATATTTGAATCATCCATAGAATTTTCATAATACCCCGTGATGAACTAATTTCACCCTATAACTAGCATATACACATCAATATTTTTAAAATAAAATATATCATGAAGATTCTAATTATATTAAAATAGGAAATGAATGATATAACAATTGTATGGGTGAATATAAATAAATTGATAAAATTGCCTATATTAATTAATATAGTGTACATGGAAAGATCCTGAATATTTGAGAAAACATAGATTTATTTCAACTATTTATTGAAGGAATAAAATGTTGATTAAATTTATAATGTCCCTTATAAATATGTTAGAAAAAAATTATTATTTTATTGAAAGATTCATGTTTGGAGAGATTACAGATCTTTCTAAAAAGATTCGATTAAAAGATGTAGCTTTATTAATGGCTGTATAAATACTTTTTTAATTTTAATAACAAAAAATTTAATGTTATTAAGAAATATGGAGTGCAAGAAAGTAATTATATTCTGGATTTTTACGAATCGACGGGATTTTTAATTGTTGATGTGTAGTTTGTTTAGCTTAAAATTAACCAATTCTATTGTTGAGATGATGTTCCTATTTTAATTTTAGAAAATGGATTATAGAAATGTAGATATCAATATTTCATGAAATATTAATTTGATTATATAAGGTTAATCAGATTACTTCGTTAATCATGAAGGTAGAGACGAGTCTATAATTTTATATCATTCCTTGAAGTATTTCTCGAATAAGGAAATAAAGGGAGTGACCCTTGGGTTGTATTTCACCATATATAACACTATTGTAAGGATAGTGACCATAAATGTTTTGTGAGTTTATCTAAAATATATTTTCCCCTAAAATAGTGTATATTTATTTATTTTGGTGTGCAAACACATCACCATGTGTATGATCTGTTATCAGTGCTCATAAACGTTGAACTATGTAAAATCTGAATGCTATTATGTTTTTACCACTGTATTTTTTTTTAATTATTTATAATATATCTTCATGAATTTATTGGTTAAATATTTCCCACCAATCAATGATAATGGATCTGATGTTTTGTGAGTAATGGTTTTTATTTGTAAAAGAGCCTTATCGACCCATTATTAATGTGACTTGTGATATATATATTTCCTAATGGTCACAAAAAAGCTATATAGTTTTATAGTTTCTATATATATATTAAATATATTAAATCCCTAATTTGATATTTAAAATTAATGGATCTTATAATTAATCTTACAAATTTCTATGAAACTAATATTTATGGTCTGGAAAAAGAGACGGTTTAGTTTCTACAAGTCTATGGTTATGATGTTGTCGAGTAGATACATGGGTATGTTGAATTTTGGATGAATAGGGAATGGTTCTTACATTTAAATTCATAGAATATATTTCCCTATACTTCAACTGATGAATTATTTAATAAAATTATTCTACATGACTCAACATTTTAATATTGTGAAATATTTAAGGTGGGGTGAAAATTCAATGGAAGAAGAATGATTTCTCGATATCACATGTCTTGAGATAGAGGAATGGAAAAATTGATTAATATAAAAAATGAATAATAATAATAATTAAATGAGAAATAATGTACCCAAAAATAAGGATACACTCTTTGTGGTATGTGTGATAAGATTAGATGAAAACTCTGACACTATATCACTCTTAAAAGTCAATTAAAAATATTAAAATATATATATTACCCAATGGAATTTTCAAAGGTAGGTGGTGCTATATTGGATGTTACCATGCCATCTAGTAATAAATTCAATAAAAACTACTTCAGTAATCAAGATGAGATCCCATCATTACATGAGAATAAAGATAAATTATGTGGGGTATGTGGAAATAAAAATGGATTCATTATAGAATTTGTATTGATGAATAAATAATCAATTTATTAGGAATATTCCATAAAACTATCCACTGAATTAATGGGATAAAATATAAACAAATAACATGATTTATTAATAAATACTTCACATTAATTCATGTAAAAAATTCAATGAAAATAAACTCAAAGTTAAAATTATTACTTTCAAAATAGAACGCGATGAGAAGAAAAAATATGAAAATAATTAATTATATAGGATGTGTGGAATGGATTCTCAATTAACATAGAAATACTTTATAATTATCGATAATAAAATGAGGTTGATATCCAAAAATGGAATGATATATATTTTTCCTTTCTTATACCTAAAAAAAGGAGATCACACTAATGCAAAACTAGATTATATGAATAAAAAATTATCCATCCTATATATTGTTAAAATTATTCCAAAGAAAACATTTCATTATAGTTGTATTTAATTATAGTTATTAGATTCATTATATATGTCTATAAAAAAGTAAAAATATATAATTAATGGTAGTGAGTTAATTAAAACATAACAACTCATATAAATTTATATGAGTTATAAATTTTATATGAGATTACTTATATTTTTTAACAAAGTACACGTGGATTGTTACAACAGTAAGATATTTGATTGATATATCAATAAGAAAACTCTTTCCCATATATATGGGAATATTATGAACTAAATTAAAAATCATTTATTTCAAAAAAAATTGATAATTCACTTTATGGATGTAGACCAAAAATACATCAATTTTTTAAAATTTGATATTTTTTTAAAAATATAATAATTTTTATATAACAAAAAATATAGATATAAAGAATAAAAAGGATACCCATAGTGAATAAAATTAACTTTATTCATTATATAAAGATATATGAAAGTTAAAAAAAGGTATTAGATAATATTAATGGATATCCAAGATGAGAAACAAGAATCTTGGTTATGTGACCTAACCAATTCCACTACAATAAAACAGTAGAAGACCAATAGAAGATATCTTATATAGTTGTTGATGTATGGGGTATATTACCCTCTTAATACAAGAAAGGGTAACATTTACATGTTTTATTAGTCTCACAATGAAATAAATTTCAAGTCAAAATAATATATTGGATTCTAAAATCAAATATTTTTTGTGATATTTACCTATATATATATTATCAATGCTGAGCTATAAAATTTTATATGAATAATTTCATATGGATATGATTTTATTATTATGAAAATTCTTATTATTCAACTTTAGTAATATTTGAACGTGCACCACTACTTGTTTTTTTTAATAACCATGAATTTTGATGGAGTGATGCATAATTAAACAAAAAACATGATCCATGGGTTGAATTAATTCAAAATAAATTATATAATAATTTATTATATATAGATCCAATTATATTTGGTATCATGGAATAGATTGGAAATAATATTTGTGTAAGATTAGTTCCTATTAATTTCATACATTTTAAAAAAATTAATGTGTATCATTCAAAATATTGAATTTAAATTGTTTTTAAAAAGTTCAAGGGGAATTCAAAAAGATCCAAGATTATTGAGGTATCAAAACTAAATATAAGGTATCCATTGGTGTCATGAAAAATATGGTGGAAAAAACTAATTTTATGATATATGAAGTGGTTTTTTACCATAAATTAGAGGAGAAGGATTAGTTATTGATTTATTTGTCATAATTTAACATGTTATTTAATGAATGAATTTTAAAAACAATAATATTATTCATAGATACTCACAGAGTCAAAAAATTTATTGATTGGTTATATATTTGTATATTATTAGGTGGATTTTGAGATGATGACTCAAAGTATTGTTAGTATCATATAAAAAATAAATAATACCTTTAGAGTAATGAGAAACTATTTCAACAAGTGATATCTAATAGGTTATAGGACATTCACATGTTACCATGTTATATTAATTAATTTGAATATATTACATATTTTTGATTTAGATAATAGAGTGATGTTAGAGGAAAATTAATTGTTATGAATCATTCATTTGTTTAACAAATAGTGTCAATTGGACAATAATGAAGTTTTTAACATAAACTATTGTTCCCTATTATGAGTTATTATTTTATAGGTTTCATTATTTTTTTAATAACACTTTGAAAATTGGAAATTTTCATCAGTGATAATCAATTATGAAGTGATGTTGTAGTATGAAAAGGTTTTGAGTGTTAAAGAAATTTTTGGGAAGGGTTAGAAAGAAGTTTTGTAAGAGTTATGAGTAATAAAACATATTGTATCTTGCACAAGAGGACGTTTTGTAGTTAGGGATGGAAATTTAACATGTGGAAATTGTAGTTGATAAAGGATTGCATGTTGTTTATTTTTTATTAATTGTTTTAAGGATAAGAACAAGTGGATCAACAAATATTGTAGATTATTTTAGCCTTGAAGGAATTTTCAAAGGTGGAATGTCTAAAGTGTACAATTCTATATATTTTATTTTAAAATGGTGTGAAAATAATTAACAATATATTATTTTAACTATTAAAAAATTTTGTATATATTATAGAGAAAATATGTAAATTATTTTGAAATATAATAAAAATAGGGATAATCTTCAATAAAAGTTGAGTATTGAATTTGTTTCCATTAAACGAGTGTTTATTTAATATTGTAACCATAAATGGGTGTTTTAATGATATTATGACTATACATGATTACAATTATGGTTCATAAATCATATTGGTAGCCCTATGTAAATTGGATTGGATGTTTCGAGGGACAAAATAATGTGGAAATCATATAGACGATGACATGAGGAGACATGAGGACATGGTGATTCCTAAAGTATTTTTAATGTGTCTCTAATATATGGAATAAATATGTGGGTATATAATCATGTAATTTAATAGAATGTAAAATAAAATTTTAAATTATGATTTCGTGAAAAATAATAGAGAAATACCAGAAAATATGGTTTATTGATGAGTAATAAACCATAATCTAGTTTTTATATACCAAAAATGATGTGTAAAATTCTATTTATGGTATATTGGGTCATATTACAATATCAAATAGTTTTTGGTGAAGTTTATATGTTTTATAGAATTGGTTTTTTTGGGTGTAATAATGAGCCTATCGAAAATAGATATATAACCACATCATCGTATATTGGTGTGGAGATTACTAAAACTATTAAAAGAATTATGTTGTAAAATTGGATAATAATGTTAAGCATGTGATTTAGAAATATGTCTATCTTTCAAGAAAAATATAGGTTGGATAATTTTACCATAGTTTCAAGAGATTCAATATGAGATAAAAACTATTCAATATGAAAAAAGATGTATAATTTTCTTCCAATATATTTAGTGATCAAACCATAAATAATGTCATCAAATATAATTTTTAAAATTTATTGATAAGTAATGTTTGGATCAAGGAAAAACTACATATTATGTTAAATTTAGTCTATGTTGTTTTGTAGAGAATTAATTTTAATAATATTATTTTTTTGTATCATTCCATAATAAGTCTTCATTGGAAATGTATGAGGATATAGACCCTATAATTTAATGATTCTCCAATTAAAATAATAATTTTTTATAATGTGATAAGTAAAATATTATATCAAATCACAATTTATGGAATCATTCTAGTATTTTTGGAAAGATTTTATATCATTTTAAATTGGTTTGAATTTTAATTTTAGAGATACAATGAAATATTAAAATTCGTCACACAATTTAAATGGATGAAATTTACCAAATTAATTCACGTAAATCACATGGGCTGATCTCAATGAATTGAGATGAAATGGTTTGAAATCAACCATTTATTTAATTACTAGGTTATTAATGATTGGTATTAAATATTCTAGAAAAGAACTCCGGAAAAATTGGAAGTAATGACTTAATATTTTTCCTAAAGAAAAGAGAGACTAATGAGAAGATTGTTTGGTATGTCCATTACACATAATATATGGATTCATAACTTAATAAGCAATTTAATCATGGTTATAACGAATATTATAATGAAAAAAATGTTATTATATTTATGATTTTTTTAAATCTGGGGATGCTGTTTTTACAACTTTGGGATTCATTTAAAAATAAATAAATAAACTCTCTTGTTAAAAATTTTATCATGTATGGAATTATATATTTAAATATAGTGACGTGTAGTTCTATACTTCATCATGTTTAGAGTTGATGGTTTATATATAATTATTTTCTTATACCAATCATTATAAGAAATAAAATTTAATAAAATTATTTATTTCCTCTAATCCAAGCATGGAGAATAAAGAAAACATAGTTAAACATTAGAGGTATTTAATTAACAATAAATCTCTTATAGTGGTAGTGAAAATATGGTGTATTGTGACAACAACTATAACATTGAATACACTAAAATGGTTTATATTATTTGATTATGGTATACTGAAAAATCATTATGTGTTTACTCAGTGGGTGTAGTTTAATCTAGGTGAACAAGTAAAATACTTGGGATTTTTATGAATTTAATTAATTATTTTTTATTGAAATAAAGTATGTAAAAATTAAATGGTGTGATGGATTGAAGATGTTACTCTTAATAGGGTAATATGATCTAATAATATATTATTCTTAGGTGAGAGAAAGTTCTTTTTTCAACAATTTACCCAATTCAACCTCTTCCAATGGCATGTTTAAACTCATATGATATATTTATGGTTTTAATATAAAATAAATTAAATTACATATAGATAAATATTTCAATAATATTTTAAATTTTGGTCTTAATGGATGATTTTAGAATGGTATGTTAGATAAAAATATGTTGTAATCAAATTTATGGGTTTTTATTTTATTTTTTTATGGAATCCAAAAAAGAAATAATTTTGAATATTATAACCATTTTTTAAAATTTTCTAAAATTAAATCTGAGGTTTATAATTCTTAATTTCTTGGTTCATAGAAATTTTTAGGGATATTAGTTGGAATACACTTTATATTTAAAATGAATAGTCATACATATATCCATAGGGTGCCTCATCATTTTGTAGATTTGATATAGATTGATTGATAAATGTATAAAGATATTTTTATAAAATATGTATGTAATGAATTTTTTTTTAAATTTGTTTTACTAGAACAAAAAAAAATAATGATCATCAAAAACCCATTTTAATATGGGAGATCTTGGAATGACTAATGAATTCATGTAACATTCTATTTTTCTGGGAGCCGATAACTAGTGATAGGATGGAAATATGGAATATGGATTATGTTGTGAGACATCATAGAGCCCAAAGATACATTATTTATAAATCATAACATTGGTTTACTTCATTAGTCTAGAAATGATTTTAGTATTCCTTTTTCTCTTAGTTATTCCATAGAAAATCTTTTAACCCCTATAGAAATGGGAAAATAGGGAGGAATAAACATATGATGGAGGATATAATATGGTAATCCATCTTGGATTTATGTTGATCAATGGTGAGGCACCTACCAATGTGTGAATCGTCATTCAATAATTACAACAACTCACCAATTGGTATGTCCCCCATTAAGGTGTTTCATGGGATTGCATTTTTATATCTCTTATGATAGACCATGATTGAAGTGTAAGAAGCTTATGGTTTTAATTTGGTGTAGTACATGATGAAGAATACTATGGTGGTTTAGTAGGGGATGAATGTGGTGTAAAACCATCATAATACTTATGTCGGTCAGCTGAAAATTTCGTTGGAGTTTATGTTAAGTGGTTGTGTTTTATTAATGGTTTCCACTTAGTGTCATTAGAAAAAGATTTATTAATGTACAAATCTATCACCCACTTTTTCATAACCTTTAACATGATAGAGTGAATCAAATAGGTAGATTTTTTGTATTTTCTACCGCCATTATTGGGAAGACTTCACGATGTCTTCCATGTGCCTTAGATTCACTAGTATCATCATGATGATTCCCACATTATCGATTGGGAGGAGTTTGATATCAAGGATGATGATATGTTCATGGAATGGCCAATTAAGATTTAGGATCATAAATATATGGTTCAAGGAGTGTGTGTTTTCCACTTACTTCAATTTCTATGGAGAAATATTGGTGTAGAAGAGTGTACGTGGGAGTCGGGGTCACATATGTTCACCCAGTACATAGAGTTGTATATTCTATACTATTTTGGATATTTTGATGTTATAATTCTGTGATAGTTTGTTAAAATATGGATATTATACATTAAGTCGTATTTTTTTTGTTTTGTGGCATGGTTTCAACCTCGTTTAAGCAGTATCTCTTATGGGAGTGTTTTATCATTTCATGAATTTATTACTACATATTCATTATTTTAGTTGGTTTTTAATATCAATGAAAACAATCATTTTTTAGGAATATGATTTGATTAAATAGTCTCTTCTAGCCCATTACATTATGAGTTTTGTGTGTAGTGATCCTTGAGATGGAAGAACAGATAGGAGAATAACATCAAGAGCTAAATATTCACCTATATGTGGTGATTCACATCGTGAATCAACAATTCAAAATTTTTATCGCTAATTTATTCCAAGATTCATTGGTTTATGAAGTGAAATATTAATTTAATAGTGGATTCACCACTTAGGGAACATTATTGTAACATATTAGACCTACATTCCCATTAATTCGTCATAAATATAGTGGTAGAGGTGCCCAAAGGAATCCCCAAGGAGTTAGGAGGTGTTTGGGAAAGAAAATAAATACTTTAGAGTTTGGATATAGCACATGAAAATAGTTCTAAGATGAATAACCTGATTCTAGTTCCTTTTGGTATATCCTGATTGTAGACCAAGATGGTAGATTGTGATAGCAGATCTGCACTATAGGTCCTGACTATAGATCCTTGTAGTAGAAGACTTAGTCTGGTTATAGATTATAGTGGTATAACATGGTGGTAGATTCTAACATATTCTTAAGACAATATATTTTGGTGGTGGCTGACTTTGTCTTGTGATTTCTACTAGTAATACCTTCGGGCCAAAGCTTTTGACGACAGCTTCTGGATGTAGAAAACTTGGTCTGGTAGTATCATATGGTGGTATCTTTTGGAGGTAGCATATGATAGTCAATTTTGGTGGTAGATTTCAATGGTAGAATAATGTAGTATAAAACTTATTTTGGTATTAAATTATAGTGGTAGCTCCTGCTAGTTTCTCTTAACAATTGTTCATAGTAATAGCTCTAAATAATATCACATGGAAGTAGATTCTTTTAATTTTTTCTATAATTTTTAGTTTTTTCCTCTGGATGAATTTTTATATTTAAAATGGTTTTAAATAAATAATTAATGTAATAAAAAAATAATTCAATGGTTGAAATTTATATCATACTTTACTCAAAATCTATTTGATTTTAAATTTCTCTTATTCTCTGAATTTAATGATATGGACTTAATTATCTATTAAAATAATATCTTCAGTCTAAAAACGGATTTTTTCATATCTATTGATTATAAAATGATGATCATTCCATATTTCTTTTTCTCATGATGGGAATTTTTGAATCCTTTCCATTAGATTGTGGAACCCTATTGTTTTTTTGGTTTTATTTCTTTGGATATGTTCCCCCCTATGTCAACTTCCATATTTTGTGTATAGTGAATCTTGTGAATCTTCTTTCTACTAAGTAGGTGATCCTTCAAGTCTCTTTATGTGGTGTCATGTGGTCGGGGTATGTTTTATTTTTCCTTGGAAATGGGGTTTGTATTCATCTTATCGAAAAACATTATCTTATTCAATTAAAATTGAAGGGGAAAGGAATTAAATCTCATTTTTTATTACGTCAATATAATTTTTTATATATTTATTGTACAAACATAATTTCTTTCTTAATATATTTTTTACTATAGTATCTTTATTTCTATATTTGTGGGGTAAGGAAATCCATGTTTTTTTAATGTATGATATCACCTTAAATGGAAGTAGGCTAATTAGTTATATCTGGTTAATGAAATGGTATCCCCTCAAATATTCTTCTTGTTTTCCAACACCATTAAAATTTAAAAGTGTAATTGATGAAAATAACCATGAAAAATATTAAAAATGACATTTGACATGTTTTGGAATGGTTTTTGGTGTTTGAATTTTTTTTGTGTTATGTGGTCATTCTATGTGGCCATTGTGATAGAAATTAGTTGTGATGTAATGGGTGAGATGAGTAAGTGGATTTGGCTATGGCAGTGGATGAGTGGGATTATTTTCATGAGTATGGTGGGTTTTCTAATGTTGTGTTGTTCTATTTTATGCTAGATTCATGCGAATTTATAGAATATAATAAATAATAACATTGAAACTGAAATGTTAAGGTTTAGTTTTAAATATGGGTTGAAATAAATAATTCTACTTAAATTTAAATGGGATGTGTAGATTAAAGGGTTAATGTTTATATAGTAACTAACATTATGGAAATTTAAAATGAATGGGTTATTTTTATAGAACTAATTGGTAATGTGAATTTTGGAAAATAGATTAAAATGGTAATGGAGATGAATGGTGTCCTGTGTTATTTGGGTGGTGTTATTCATTTGGTACTTGTACTGAATGTGGTAATGGTTGTGAGTTTATGTGGTGATGTTGTGAGTTGGGATGATTTTCCCATAGTAAATCCATAGATTGGTCATGTGTGATATGATATATATATATATATATATATATTGTTTTTCCTTGATATTTTCTATATACACACACCCATGATGAAAACCTTGTGCTGACAACCAATAGTTTTTTGGGGTGTTTTTCCAAATATCTCGATGGTGGGGATAAATGAATGACAACCCACTCTCTGTTCCTCTCACTTTCTGGTGGTGATAAAATGTAGATGCTTTTATGGGAAGAATTAAAAATTTTATTATCATATTGTAAAGTGATGAGATGGACCATTTGTCGTCATGTGCAGTATAGTTTGATTACATAGGGATTTTTTGTGACCTGATGAGATAAATTATGGTTTGTTAATGCACATTAGGTTTGTACAATGTTGATTTAATTATTTTACATGATACACTACTATTTTGGGTATGTCTATGATGTTATTGAACAAGTGTTTTTGGTTGAGATGTGATGTTATGTGATGTGATTTTATATTATACAGTTTATGTGGGAATCCCTCAGAAAATTTCATTGGGGTGTGAGATTAGTTAATCAATGAGTTGTGTAGGGTTCACTTTATCTATATGAATCATATTATGTAATTATACACACATTTGTTATTTGTTGATCATTCCATGGTGAGGATGGGGATTGATTAGTTTTCATGTTTTTTTGTTCTATTATTTTCTCATAGGTCCATTAGTATGATATTCTCTCATTTTCATCAAATAATTTGGTCATGAACCTACTTAGTGTACTTTTTAGTTTCACTCTATGTATATAAACACGTTTTAAGGTTTCCAGGAGGAATTTGGTGACTGAGATGGATAATACTTTCTTTTTTTAGTGATGATATTGAGTTTTTGCTACAGGATTTGTCATTTGGTATTTATATTGGAGGTTTTTATTTTTCTTGTTTATTTATGTTCATCAATTTTGGAATGTTTTTGGGTTTAATTTTATATTATCTAATGGAAATCCTTGGTGTGTTTTTTCGTATTTCTATATCCTTTTTTTACTTATAGAGGGTAATGTCACCCACATGTCAGATTTGTATACCATCGATGCCAGTTACCAACCCATGGCCAAATAGAGGTGGGAAAATGGATCATTATCTCTCTCTCTTCATTGAGGTATTTTTGGTTTTATGGGGTGATGATAGAGTGGCATCAGATTTGATATTTTAGAGATTGGGTAGAGTTTAGAGTTGGTAACTATGAGGATTATAGGGGTTCGTAAGGAACCCACATCATCTGATCTAAGTGCATGACAAAGGCATGGGAAGACTAGCTAGGACACAATATTTTAGGGCCCTCCATGATTAGATTGGAAAAATTTGGACCTATTAAGATGTGGTACCACTTTTTGGGTAGATACATATGAGAAGTATATGCATTATGTTGTCTTGTGTTCTTATTTGAATTTTTTCGTTTTCGTTTGGGATGTTAAATTGAATTAATATATCATAATAAAATTACTTTCTCATAAACATAATAAATACTTGATTGTCTTCTAGATAAGGCTCTCAATCATCATCCAAATGTGGATTGGGTATTGGGGGTTTGGAAAGATGATTTTGTTGATTTCCAAAGTGTTAACCCAATTGAGGAGGAAGTTATGCGGAAGTGTATGTTGCATTAATTTCATTCGATGTATTTAGGGAGGTGTGAGGATAGTTAATATGATGTGGAGATATAAGGATGGTTTTAAGAGCATGGTATCACCTTTAGTTCAATCCATTACCCATTAGAGTAATGAATCCCATTCAAGGTTAGTCAGGTTTAGGGAGCTATATGTCAATGGTGAATGCTCTATCTTGGAGAGTAGAAGAAATAATATGTTTCATGGGTTGACTTCTAGAATGTGTTCTAGATATATTTCCTTTTATAAAAATTTGTATTCAGTGTAGAGGAAGGATCTATTATCCCTTTATCAATGAATTATGCCTATGCGGAATCTAGGGATCAAGTTAAAGGATATGTTGTGATTTTCCCTAGATTATCTACCATATGAGGAGTCCCTTGTGAGAAGTCATGAAGAGGTACTTCATCAATTAATCCAATATCCAGTTATTTCATTTATTTTACTAACATATATGGATATTCATATAAGGAATTGGTTATTTATTTGATGCACTTGCGAGCAGGTTTTCTATTAGAGGGTATCCAACAATGTTTCTTGGGGATTAGAGTTATCGGTGGTAGGTCTTAAGGGCCAGAAACAATGAGGTTTTGACCAAAAACAATTTAGCCTTAGCTTCTTCCATTCTAATCATATGGGACTAGTTTTTGCCCTAATTTTCTATTGTATTGGTTCTATTGAGTTTCACCTATGGGGTTTGTGGAAAATGTTTGGATCAGTTCACAGTGGTTCCTCATGCAAAATTTGGTAGAGGAAGATATGTTTAGTGTCTTCATTAGCTGCAACTGCCTATGAGTCCATTTCAGTAGTAGGTGAATCAAGATTATGATCCACTGATAGGGGATATATTAGTTAGATGTCAACCAAAAGATGTTACATGAATTTAGGTAACTTGAATGGTGTGTGGCTATGGAGGAGGCCATTAGTAGGGAGGTATAGAATATGGGAATTATCTGTTTCATGCAGTGGATTTAATAGTTCCTTAAGGAATATAAATCACTTGGTGTACAATCAACTATTCATATACTATTTTTTTCACCTTCATTGATTCAGTAGCTTCATTATCCTTTTTTACCACCTCTCTAGTCCATAACATGAAACTATACATAGCGAAGGTTTCGGTACCCCTAGTGTAGACTAAACTTGTGAGAGACTATAAAATATTATATGATTTTTTTCATGGGTTTATATTGATAATGTTCCCACATCATTCTCATAGGGACATGTTGCTATATCATATGAAAATGTATGATGTTATCCATGGAGTAGATGCCTTTTATTTTGTGGTTTCTCATACCTACTACTACTAAAGGAGATTCATGTTCTCATATATTTTTTTCAATAATGATACTGTCATTGGTGACCAATGACTCTTGGTGTGAAAAACACATGTGGATCTCCTTCATTCTTTTATAGATGAGCTCTCTATGGGGTCAATGGATTTTGAGATGGAGGATTTGGCCAAAGATGTTAGGGATTTTCTAGATTTTTTTCAGAAGGAGGTTTTGACACTACCCCTTTGATGTGATGTTATGTTTGGGGTAGAATTGGATATTGTTGATTCCCCAGTTTCAATGGATCCAAATCAGATATCCCCCTCTGAGTAGTTTGAGTTGATGATTTAGAAGATGATCAGATGCTGATGGGATTCATCTAGCCTAGTGTGTCACTTTGGGGTGATCTTGTGTTATTCCCAATGATGGTTTATGGTGGTATAAGGTTGTGAATATACTACCAGAGGTTGAATCTAGTTATGATGAATAACTATTAACCTATTCCAAGGGTTGATGATATTTTTAACTATCTGATAAGGAAAATTAGGTTTTTAAAGATTGATCAATGGTATTGATATCAATAGATGAGGGTAGAAGATGAGGATATCCTGAATACTAACTTTGGATGTTTTTATGGGAACTTTTAATTTTTTTTCATTTCGTTCAGTGTCAAAAATTCACTATACATGTTCATAGGGATATTGAACATCATGTTCCATGAATTATTATACCAATTCATGGTTTTATTCATAGATAAAATTTGGAAAATCTCAAATTTAGTGGAGGATTATGTCGATCATCTCATATCTATTTTTCTTGTTCTTCAATTAAATGATCTCTATATAATTTTATTCCTTTGAATTTTTTTTACATGGGAGGCTCACTTCAATGGGAATGTGACATTTCACTGGGGAGTTTTGGTAAACCTGTCGATGTTCTAGGTTGTTGATTCCTACAAAGCACCCAATAATATACAGGTGGTGGGTAGATTCTTAGGTTATACAAGCTATTAAAAGATGTTAATATCCAATATCTTAGAGATTTGGTTGTTACTAATATACTTGAAAAATATGGAAAAATCTTCTTTATATGATGATTAGTGTTAGGAATTGTTTGAATACCTAAACGGGAAGTTGTTTAGTTATATAGTGCTTTTGATTCTAGAGGAATGGGTGATGTTTGAGTTGTTTTATAATGCTTCCAATATATTCTTGGGATGCATCTTGATTCCATAGAAGGAAATTATATATTATGGATCTACACAATTACACCCCCACAAGCATAACTATGCCACCAATGATCTAGAGTCAGTAACCATTATTTATGCACTAAATTTGTGGTGAAATCATCTTAATGGGGATTCTTTTATGGTCTCCATAGATCAAAATATTTTTTTTATATATTCTCTTAGTGTAATCTAGGTATATAGAAGTGGAGGTGGATGGTGTTTCTTAAGGAATAACACATCGAGATACACTACACCTCATGACATAAACATTATGTGGTTGAAACATTGAGTAGTTACTCATGTACGGATAAGGTTTGAGGGTCTAGGGATGTTTGGAGATATATAAAGGAGTTGGTATCCTTACACTTACAATAAAGTGTGGTTGATAGTAGAGGATGGTTATTTACATGACAGTGCAAAATTCTTGAATGTATTAGGTGGTAGAGTCTCAATGGGGAGACTCAGAGATATAGATTGTGCATGATCATGTTGGACATGGTGATACTCTATAGGGGTGGTTGGAGGATATTCAGAACTATATGTTTTTTCAAGGGAGGAATTTTATTTCAGTAACGATGCATGTGTGAGTACTTTGTGATTTCCATATATCACGTTTAGTGGTACAACCAAGTGTTTCCATGATATAACATAGATTGAGGATATATTTAAATAATACTAGGATGAAATGGGTGGTGTTAGGGTTTGTGTATTGTTTTTTTATTCACAGTAAAAAATATGAGTATCATGTTTATAAGGTTTATTTAAGCCTTTGGTTTATATTGAGTTGGTGTAGGGAAAATCTTGATAGACTTCATCATGAGGTTACACCAATATTAGGGAGGTTGTGGTGATATCTAGGTAATAATTGATCATAAAATGAAATCAGCTCATTTCCTTACAATCAAGGAGTCATGCATTATGGATGTTTACGAAAAAGGAATGTGAATATAGTTGTTCGACTACATGGTGTCCCAATGTCCATCATCTCAGACCAGGATGATCATTTTACCTTGTGAGTCTGGAGGGGATTGTAGCATGGTTTTGGAACCCATTTACACTTTAACACTACTTCCCACCCTCAAATAGATGAAAAGATAGAGTGAACTATCTAGATGTTAAAGGATATGTTGTCAGTGTGTGTTTTGTTCTGAGGTATATATGTAAAAACAATTAAATTTTTTTGAATTTTCTTATAACATATTTATCCCTCATCCATTATCATATCCTCTTTTGAGGTATTGTATGGGTGGTAATGTCCTTATCTATTGTTCTAGATGGAGTTAGGGGAGTCATTAGTTATTAGTCCCAATGTGTCCTAGAGAATGACAGATAATGTTTAGGTTTTTTTCATATAATGAATGTATAGATGGACCAATGGAAGTTGTATATTGATCATATGAGGTGGTCCATTGGAATTAAAGATAAAAAACTTATTTTCTTGAAGGTTTCCCATTAATATTTGTAGTAGAGGTCTGGAAAAGGGAGTAAGATCATGCCTCAGTTTTTTGGGCCTCTTGATGTGTTAGTGTGTATTAGTGAGGTGGCTTATCAGTTAGTGTTTTTTCCATAGTTGGATAGGATCAACATCTTCAAAATGTCTCGAATTTTTTTATCTTCATTATGAATCCAATTTCAATTACTGTGGATATTTGGACATCGAGGACAAGGTGATGTTCCTGGAGTGACCAGTAGAGATCTAGGATTAGTGATATAAGTTACAGTGAGGATAAATCATTCCTTTTTTCATGTGTTATAGTGGCACGGTGGCCTGGAGGATATTACTTGAGAGTAAGAGACACAGATTCATGACCAGTATCCTAAGTTTTTTTTGATGTTTTCATGTCATTTTAACTTATTTTTCATGATGATGTGATGTTTGACCCTTGATATTTTATGTGTGGCATGATTTTTCTTTATATATATGATGTTTTATTTAATATTCAACACATAAGATTATGGGAAAACTGGATACCTAATCGAAAATTGTTATACCTTGACCAGATTAAAACTTTCAGAGAGCCAGTTCCACATAATGACGATGTTATCTTGACATGGAATATATAATTCCTTGATTTTTGTACTTGGGTCTCTATTATATGTTGGTTATAGTAGTTTTTATAAGTATGTGTGTGGTTTTATTGATTTTTTATGTATTCATTTAATTGGTGTTTTTATTTAGAATCAATGTTTTGTATGTAATGAGATCCTTGAGTTATGTCTTGAGGGATGGTATTTTTGACCTTTTCCCTCCTTTCTTCTTTGTTTTCTTTATTCTCAATAGTAATAATTATTTGAGAGGTATATGATGTAAAATAATAGACTTTCCAGCCCATCAATATATAGGAAATATGGTTTTAGATGTTCACATTGGTGGTATGAAAGAGTTTGGAGGTGTGTTAAGAGGAAAAAGATGTGGTTTATAGTGTGTCAGTAGTACCTGACTTTAGATCCTAGTTGTAGAACATTATGGTATCTCATGGAAGTAGATCTTAAAATTAGAACTGTATAGAACATCCACAAGATAGATCTTGAGAGTGGATCCTAATAGTAGATCCTGGTGGTAGAAAACTAATTTTGGTAGAATCTTCTTGTGTTTGCTTCTGGTGGTGGCTTCTAGTGGTAGCTTCTAATGGTAGATTCTAGTAGTAGGAGACTTAGAATGGTGGAATATTCTAGTGGTATCTTTTAAAGGTGACTTTTGATGGTACCTTCTTATAGTAGAATACTATGTTTGTTGATAGCTTCTTCCAGGAGCTTCTGACGGTATCTTCTTACGATACTTTCTTGTAGTACCTTTTGACATCATCTTCTGATTGTATCATGTTGCAGTAATAGACATAGTTTTATAGTAGCATCTGTAAATAGCTACTGATAGTTTCTCCTAATGATAACTCATGATGGTATCTCTTGATGGTAGCTCCTAGTCAAAGCACTTAACCTTACCACCTGGTAGTAGCATATTTAATTTTTTTATAGAATTTCAAGTTTTTCACTTTTAACATCTTTTTTAGGTAAAATGGTTTTAATTTCTTTATTAATATAAATTAAAAAACATTTGAATGCATGATATTTATATCTTCATGTTCTAAAAAACACTAGGGATTTTAAATGGCTCATTCATGTGAGACTTAATGATATAATATTAATTCCAAATTAAAATTGTATCTTCAATATAAAACTATAATATATTCAAATAAATTGATAGCAAAATTAAGATCATTCCTTCATTATTTATAGCTTGATTTTTCTTGAGATGGGAAGTTCTGGAGACTTTCCCTTGGAGTTATGGAACCCGACAACCACTATGGTTCTAGTTCTCCCAGTAGATTCCCACCTATGTAAAACCTCCTAATTTGGGTGAAGATAATCATGTGAAGCTTCTTTATACTAGATAGTAGATTATTATCTCTCTTTATTTTGTATCATGTGATAGGGGTTTGTTTTTATTATCCTTGGGAAGATAGTTTGCATCTGTATTAGAAATTATAATTAAATTGTTTAATTTTATTTATAGGGAAAGGGAAATTAAATCACAAGTTTTATAGCTTATATATTGTTTTTTATATTTTTATTTTATGGGAATTATTACTTTCTAGAAAATTTGACATTGGGGTATTTGTTTTGTGATTTATTTCGGGTGTTAGGGAATCCCTGTTTTGTGATTTATTGATACCAACCTAAATGTAAATTTTTTATTCACTTATCTCTGGTTAATAAAATTGTTTTCCCCTAAAAAATTCTTCTTTTGTGAGAATACCCTTAAAAGTGAAATTTCAATTGATGAAAATTCCCTTGTATAATCTGAAAAATGATATGTTACATTCTATGGAATTTTTTTGTGTGTGTGAATACATGTTGTGTTGTGTGGTTGTGCTGAGGGGAAATTGTGATAACAAGTGGTGGTGATGGTGAATTTGTTATGAGGAGGTGGATGTGGAAATGATGATGGCTATGTGGTATTTTTTTCATCATGATGGTGGGTTTTTTGATATTGTGTTGTTCTATATTATGTTTGTTTCTTGATTATATGTTGAAACCAAAATTTTATTGGATTGTTTGAAATATGGGCTGAAAGGAATAATCACTCTTAAATTGAAATGGGTTGTGTAGTTTAAATGGATAATGTTTTTACATGAATTGAAGGGCTATAAATATGAAATAAATGGGTTTTCTGATGGAACTAACTGGTAATATGAAAACTAAAAAATTGGCCTAAATCAAGAAAGAATCTTAAATTTGTCTTGTGTTTTGGGTGTTGGTGTTATTCATTTAATTTTGGTAGTGAAAGTGGTAGAGGTTGGGAGGTGATGTGGTCATGTTTTGAGTTAGGATGATGTTCTTTTTTAAATCCATAGGTTGGTCTTATGTTCTATGATATATTTATATATATACATAAGGTATTTCCTTATGATTTTCTAAACATACCCCTCCATGTTGGGAACCTAATATCGATAACCAACAGTTTTGGGAGTGTTTTCCTAATATCGCGGTGGTGAGGATGGATATTTTTTCCCCCAATATTCCCTACCACCTATTCTAGCAGATGAGGAAATTCACTGACTATGATCAACAGTGAATTTTTCATGTTTTGATGTTATGAGATGGACCATGGGTCTTCGAGTGAATTGTGATATGAAAACCTTGGTTTTTTCAGGTGAGATGATTAGATGACTTGTGTTGGGGGTCGTGCATGGTAGGAGGAGGGAACAAGGTTGATTTCCTTCATGTTCGTGATACCATAGCTCTCTAGTTATGGCAACTATATGATGAACTATGTGTCTGTGGGAAGGTTGTGATGTGATGTGATGTGATGTGATGTGATATTATATGGAAGAGGTATGAGTGATAAGACATATGTCATTGGGGTTTGAGAGTTGCCAATAAGTAGAAAAGTGGGGTAAGGTAACCTTTATCTATATCATTCATATTATGTTATTATACTTTTATGTGTTTCTTAGTGAGAGTTTCATGACGAGGATGGTGAATTTTTTGTTGAAATTTATATTTGTTATTTGGTTCTACTGTTTACTCACAAGAGCATTAGTATTCTCCTTTCATATGTGTATGAGAGGATTTGGCTGTGTCCCTATTGAGTATAAATGTTATGATCACCCTATGTATTTTAACTATTTTCAAGTTTCAAAGAAGAATTTGGAGACTAATATAGAGATTACTAGATTGGGTTTTGGAGCATCTATTGAGTCACTATAAAATGATTTGTCTTTTTGTTATTGGATACTATTTTTTTATTGTTTTATTTATTTCTATGATTTTTGGGATAGTTTTGGGTTAAAATTTATATTATCTATTGGATTATCTTTTTGGTTATTTATCCTTTCCTATGATCCTTTTTTATTGATAGAGGGTAATGCCTCTCATATGTGATATTTTTATACCCTTAGTGGCAATCACTGATAAGGGGCCTACTGGAGGCAAGACTCAGGGTGTCATCATATTTCCCACTTCATTGAGGTATCATTGGATAGAGGGGTTCATGAAATTGATTATAGAATTTTCATCCCGGATTAGTTGAATATGTGAATTTTTGTTTATTTAATAAATGATTATGAAGATCTATTTGGGGTTTTATGCTTTTATTAATCCATAAAGTGAAATTTTTATTCACTGTGCGAAAGACCTTTTTGGTTTATTGGAATGATCTTATTTATTCTTTGTAGTTGTAAACTAACAAAAGGTCATGACATGAAATAGCCATTCACATCAATAAAAGGGTGATTTATAGGATGTCTATAAATTCTAACCACCATTTAATTTCATTTAATTTCCCCAATATTATCTAAAAATTCATTAAATTTACCCGAAATTTTGGGATCCCTACTAGACTTATATCATTGGAGATCATACATGGCTTCTATTGAATTGATATCAATTCTTATAGATGATTTATTCCACACTTTATCACAACTTTCTTCCATATTTCATTATAGTTATAAAAATATCAAAGTTTGTGGTTTATAGGGATGTAATTTTCATTACATATCACTTTATTTCATGTTGACTTGATGATTAATTTTATTGACGAAGCCCCATGGTTTATCCTCTCATTATATTAATTGGTGAAACATATCTAAAATCATCTTTTTATTTTGGGGATTCATGTTCTCTCCATTTTATGTGATTAAATTGAATTATCATGTTTTTTTGTTGTGTCAATGGTACGACTTGGAATAATTAATATAATAAAACATACTAATGAAATTTATATGGAATAGTTTGATGAGAATGAGATTATGAGTTTTATAGATGACTTTTATGTTGTTTCATACTATATGTTCTTTATAGGATTATTCTTTGTAGTGATGTACAGACATGAGAATACCCATTAAATGGTTAAATACATAAATTTAGTAATTAAATAGATTAAGATGAATGTGTGTGATTTATACTTGAATTGGTGTGTGTTACTCCTTGACATTAGTATTTTATGGATTATTTTCATTTATGTTTTTATATCAATGAAATTGGTTTTGTATATCCTAGTGGCCTTGGTGGTGTGCAGCTTGGTGTACTTTGTTATTTGTGTCTTACTGGATTTGGTTTTGATGAAGTAGTTTTTTGTGTTATTTTATTAATATAATTTCAATTGAAATAGAATAATTATTACATATATAAATTTTTTTATTTCACAATATTTTTTTAATGTAAATTTACACTATAAATAAATAAATAATGAATATTTGCAACTATGTGAAATAAAATGTTGGGAAATAGAACCTGGGTCTTTTCCCTTTGTATACTTATTTGGATGGTTATTTTGTACTATATGTAGGGATTAGTGGTGAGATATAAATATTTTTTTGATGGAGGTTGTGGTGGAATTATATATTAGAATCCATTTGTGTGGGACTATGTGGGACTGCTATATAATTATATTATTTTGTTACACTTTTACACATTCCAGCTAAGTTGGACTATGTTCAAGACACCTAGATACCCTGGGTTGTTTTGCCTAATATCCCAAATGGAGGGAATAAAGATAGTTAACTACACCCTATCTTCTAATATCCATTTACTAGTAAATTATTGTGATTCTTTTCCTATGAGATATGATATGTGATGGGGCTCATACATTTTAGGGAGAAAACACTAGGTTAATTACAAAAATATTCATGATAATTGATATCCTTGAATATAAGATACAAGTAATGAGGTTAGTTCCAAGAGATGTGATATGTGGTTGTTCTCATGAGATATGATATGTTCTTGGTTTTATGAGACATGATATATGGTTCATTCTATAATATTTGGATATGAAATGGATGGGCAAAATAAATTATTTTTATTGGTTGAGAGTTGAAAATTATTATGGTAGTGGTTGCAGGATAACTTTATATATGCAATTATAATAGTAATTTACTAATATTGGATGAGTTATTTAGTGATATAGCCTTGGTGATGCTATGGGAGGGGTACCATTTGACCTTTGTATGTGCTATTTAATTATCATGCTTTATTATTGATCCATTAGTATACTCTTTTCATTTTTGTGTGAGATACCTTGGTTATGACCGTACTGGTTATTCAATTTATTCTCAACCTATATATATATATATATATCTTGTTTGTAATGTTTCCATGAGGTAATTTTGTATCGATGTGGTCAATATGAGTTTATATCTTGGGTTTTTATAGTAACTTCCACATTATTTAGTTTTGGTATTGTTTTCTTTTTATATATTTTTGTATCTATTTTATATTCCTACATGTGGGATTTTTCTTGTATCAGATTTTTGATTATTTCATTTATGGTATGATATATTAGTATTTTGTTTTATGTTATAATTTATAGATATTTATTGAAATTCCTTCCTTTTGACTGTTTTATTCCCTCAGTGTTAGTTCCCAACCTGAGGGTTGTTGGAGGTTAGTCTTGGGGGGTCACCCATTCTTTTCATTTCTAGGCCAGGTGAGGTACAAGTGGATAGGGGTTCGTGACATGTGTGACTAGATAAAACCCAACCATGTCCCTCAATCACAAATCATTAACATATTAATTATGTGAATCATCAATTAAAGAAACAACCATAATTAATATAGTCACAATTAACCAAAATGTAAAAAAATTATAAATTTTGTTTACATACATAGGTGGTTGATTTATAATAAGAACCTCACTCAAACTCAACTATTATAAATTTAAAGTCATATACATTTTATTCAAAGTTAAGGAGGTTATACACAATGAATGTGATAATAGGATATATTTGGATATCTATTCATATTAATTTTTCTATATATTATTCCTTGTAATAGATGAGTTATGTTCAAAAAATTAGTATATGCTACATGAGGAATGATATTATCATTTTTGAAAGATACATATCTTATTAAAGAATAGAAATATAATAAATCCCTATTAAGTTCCCAAAATTATATGGAAAAAAACTTTAAATTATAACAAATATATATATATATATTGGGAGATAGGGGGTATAATTACATTCAAACACACACTCATTTCACAAACAAAGGCTGCAAAGTTAGGTCATTACCCCCCCCCCCCCACAATGGGATATCCAACCCATTCATACCTATTTATCCATACATTAAAGGACCGTAGGATCAACATTGGAAGTTCCAAAGGCCCTGCTTGCATTAGCATGTCTATTGGTTTTCACCACTTTCCTGTATCATGCCCATATCAATTCATGTATGTGTCATTCTTGCTTTATCGACAGCTATGCAAGCACATATATCCTAAATCCCCAAGGGGATTTCCAGGATTTAAACCATGGTCTTTTGGACACAAGATTATGGGATTATGCGAATGAATAAATGATTTTACAATACATAGTATATTTTTCTCCTAATAAGATTTTTTTATGTTATTAGATATATATATGTTTATGAAATCAGATAGAGTATTAAACCCCAAATTACCATGATTGAAAACAATAAAATAAATCATTATTTTTATTACATGAGTATATAAGACAAATATTAAACATCTTATAAATATAATTCATTTTAAATGGTGGGAATTCATAGCTAATTTAC
Organism: Viscum album; assembly: GCA_963277665.1. Lineage (NCBI taxonomy): Eukaryota > Viridiplantae > Streptophyta > Magnoliopsida > Santalales > Viscaceae > Viscum > Viscum album. The sequence continues at coordinate 1,283,653,192 of OY728156.1, forward strand.
CTCAATATTTTTAATAAATTATCCTATTATGTTTAAATTAGGGGAGATCATACTAAACATTTAAGCTGATCTATATATTTTTAACCCCCAAATATTTTTACTTTGAGGTTTCCATTGATTATTAAGGACTACATTATATAAAGAAAACATTAAGCGTAAAGTAGGTCATATAAATCAATATTTATTTTAAAAAATTGGAAAATTTAAAATAAAATATTAGATGATCATTAATGAAAATTTTGGATATATAAAACCCATATGGTTTTTATATATATAAATCTATATATATATAGTGGAATTGAAAATATTTCTCAAGACACATACTTGAAATATAAGAATGGATTCCTAGGAGAATTAGTGAATCTATTTTTAATGTAATACCCAACAATTGACATTTATCCCTAAAATTATTAGGCTTCTCGATGTGGATTGTGAGGTGAGGAAAAGAGTTGTAGATAGAAACATCATTTTATTCAAAAAAAATTGTTGAAATAAAAAAATCTTAAACAATTTATCAAAAAAAATGAAAAAAAACAAGATTATTGATTCCAAAAATTATAGTAAGATGGTTATGATTTAAAAATAAACGATATCATGAAATGGATTAAAACATCCTGAAAAAGGATATAAAAAATTATTTCATTCAGTGTTTTAAATGATAAAATTTAGTGAAACCCATTAAATACTTCTCTAACAATGTATAATATGTTTTTAAGTGGTAATTTTTATACCTGTTCATCTTATAGAGACATTGGTGGCAACCCTTTATCTATTTATTGAAATTTGATTTCAAAATAAAATAAATTAATTTTTTTTGAATTAATAGATACTTAAATCTTTTAATTGAATTAGCTGGAACTTGAACTTTCATGAGAAGGAGTTAGTGATATCGGTTAGTGATTGAAAATCATTCAACAAAAAATCCTCAAATAATTGATATTTTAATCAATTAAAAGTCTCAAATAAACACTTTCCTTGTAATAGAAAATTCTCCAACCTAATCATAATGGTAGATTTAAAATATCCAATATATCCACTATGTTTGAGACTTTATGATAAATGAAATTTAAGATACATTTAAAACAGAAAATTAATTGCTATAAATTAACAATAATTAATATTTAGAAGTCTGTAATTGGATTATTCTTACATTGAGAAACTAAAATCTTGATTCTGAAACTCTAGTCCACAATACATAGGTATCCTAATTTTCTCAACATAGTAATTACGAATCTAATCAATATGGTTAACTTATAGATGATTATTATTATAGCATACATGCTTTATTGAGATATAGTTCTCCCTTAAGAAACAATTCTACATATCTCAAACCATACACAATGTAAATCTCTAAATTTTAGGACATTTGTATCCATTGCATCACACTTATACAACATCAAAATTATAAATTATAATTAATAAAATCATTTTATTTAGGGATTTCATGATATGAAATTAATTTAATATGTATTCTAGCTTATGAATATTCAAATTCAATCTATTTTTTCATTTTATATTTTCAATTCATACAAATTCATAATAAATTTGACTTTCAGGAGAATTTAATTTTCTTTTTCATGCTTATATAACTATTGCCTTGACCTTTCATTATCTTATCACACATATTCAAAATCACATAAGAGATCATAAGATACCTAAACTATTTTATAGAATTATCAATCATACTCATTCAGAGCATAATGTTTTAATAAAAAATACCAAGATTAATTAATTTTTGAATAAAAATATAAAACATATGAAGATCATGTGTTCTTGTAAATTTTTAAACAAAATTCCAATAACACCAATTATCTTTATGATTATGAGAATAAAATCAAACATATAATAAATTTCTCTACAATTTCACTCTTTTACTCTTCTTTGACACATAATTCATCTAATAAAAATATACCATATAAGTATTATCACCTTTCTAAGTACAATTTTTTTTATTTAAAATGAAAAAAATATAAGTGAACATCTCAAAATAAAATAAAAAAAATTATTAGTTTTAATGATTAAATAAAAAAATTAAATATATATAATATAAACAAAATTTTGGAAAACATGATTGTATAATGGATAACTTAATGATATCTACAAAAATAAAACAATACCATTAATAAATTTTAATATCAACCATGCTTCAATAACTTTTTAATTATCTATAGTCTCATTATTATTAACCAAATATAATTTTTTCATTATTCACAAGATTAATTTTCATGAAATAAATATAAATAGTTGATAAAAATTTACAATAGTTTTAAACATAGTAGCTTATTCTTCTATCATTTCTTCTCAACAATTAAATTTAAAATATCTGAATAAATAATGAAATTTCCACATTGAATTAGTTCTCCAATACATTTGACCATGTAATTTCATCTCATTTTCTCATTATAATTCTCCCCCTTTCTTACACAAATCAAATCTTAGTCATTTATATATTTATAAATTTATTAATATAAAAAAATTAATAAAAATTTTAGTTTAGATATCATTTAATTTGAAAACAAAAATATAAATATATTATATGTTTAAGTTATAATCATAATTCAATTATTAATAATAATTGGTAATGAATCTATCATAATTTTTGACCTCAAAATCCAAAATTTTGTATTAAAATCATAAAACTATCAAAAATTTATTCCATGGTACTAAAAAATTCAAGATTTATTATTTAATATATTTTTATCCTTTTGGAAAATTTGAACATCATGTTAATGTTATTTGATTCTAAATATTTTATTATGTTTTTTTAAATATTTCTGAATTTTTTTATCACATTTTATCACTAAAGGATAGATGACACCAACTATTATTTAATAAAACTATGACTTTATAAATATTTTATTAGTAATTCATGAGATGTTAAAAAAGTTCAACCCCTATTAAGATCAATGTGTGAGAATATTTATTCTTTTGATGTTATGAAACATTTATATCTCTAATTAAGATGTAACCTCCTAAAGTGGACTTATAAATATTATTTTTCATTTCCCTATAATTATATTTATTTTATAGAAAATAAAATATTCTACGTTTCTTATAAAAACTATCATAGTGAAATACTCTTTTATGATTCTTTAGTGTTATTTTTTATTTCACATACATGATAACCCTTTGAAAATTATGATTGAACATACATTTTAACTATTTATCCATTATTATGTACCACAAAATTTGGATTTTTTCAAATTTCCTTTGTATCTCCATCATTTTTATTTGTATAAGAGTCAGGCCCTTTATGGGTGACTATTGTTGGATTTTGAGGATGGTACATCATTTCCCAAACCCAATGGTCTTATAAAATCGTTCCAACTTTTCATTCCATCATTTCCTTTTTGGTTTCTATAATTTTAAAGGTGTGATATTTGGATTTGGGAATGAGTATTTAACCAAGGAATATCATGAATATTGAGAAGTATGGTTTATTCTCTAAAAAATTATGAATTTATGTTATTACTTTAATATATATTTTTATTTATGGTGTATTAAATTTAATATAAGTTAATAAAAATTAAATACTTATTTATCATTTTTGTCTTTATCGACTAAAATTGTTAATTAAAATTAGGAGTTTGGTCTGTATATATTCATTGTGGGAAGGCGGTGGATATAATATTTTCAAAAAAGGGTTGATTTTTATCCAGTATTTGGATTGCGATAGATGTAATCACACTCTATCTACTATTTAATAAATTAAGATTATCTTTATATAGGTTTTTTAGAAAATATATTAATTTATTTTAATGATTTATAAATTTTAATCGATGATTAATGATAAAAAAATTATGTGGGTATGTTTAGTGGAAAAGATTATATGACTTTTCTATGTATGTTATTTTTTTCAAAAAATACTGAAATATAGATTTTATAATATTATATTCCATTAATTTTTAATTCATCGTATTTAAAATGATTTGATGTTTCTTGTTGATATATTTTACTAGATAAAATTAGGATTTATTGGTTGTGGGATATGAAAGTATTTGGGGTCCTTCCTATCTATATGGGAAAAGAATGTATAGTTTGGGTGAATGAGGATATGTGGGAATTTTATTATGAGTGTGGACCTTGTTGGTATAAATAATTAGTAGAATTGAGATATATTGGATTGAATTTTCAACTATTTTGTAATTCTTTTCAACATCTTTTTTAAAATCATAATTTGTTGTCTGTGATTAGTATAGGGAAATTTGATTTTAAGTGGTGTGATTTTTTATGACATCAAAAAAAATTTATTTTCATGGCTTTCATAAAGATGTAATTTAAGGGAATTCATTTGGGAATCTCGATTATGTTGTCAAACTCAACTATACATATGAATAATTGTGAAAAAATAAGTTTTATTTGGCTTAACTTTTTGGTTTTTTCAAGTTTTTCTTTATTTCATGATGTTGAGTATAAGATGATGGATTTTAGTGACTATTGAGGGAGTTAATTATTCTATTTCTAATTTTTTATAGAGGTTTTTTTTATAATTTTAGATTTTTAGAATGATATAACAATATTTTATCAACTAGGATTATTAAAAATAAATTGTCAAAGGTTTATTTCATTTGTGGTAAATTAATGTTTATATATGGAATATGAAATGGATTCAATATTAGAGGAGTATAGAGATGATTTTATGATAGTTGATTTATTTTTTATTAAAGACGTGAAAAACAATACATATTCATTATTATAATATAATCATTTTGAAAAGAAATGCAGGTGATATTTTTTAGTAGTCATTTTATATTATGTGTATTAAAGGATACTAATAAAAAGATAATGAATTTTAAAAGGAGTAAAAATTTTAGGGAAACACCAATCATGTCATTATATTGGAATCCACCATCATATTTTTTCATATTTTTTTAATAAATTTTTTATAAAACATTTAGATATAGTAGAATATTATGCCTTTCATGTTTGATATCCTGATTTAGAATAAACTGAAGAACTATCATGGTTTTTAAGAGGTGATTTGTTTCATGTTATTCTTCATTGGTTTTAAAAAATTTGATGTTTAAAAGCTCTACAATATTGTGTATTTTGTTTTTTGTTATTATGTTGATATTTTTTATAACTATTGTTTGTTTGTGGGAGTAATTATTAATTAAAATTGTGATTGTTTAATTTTTCTTCAAAAAATGTTCCTATTTTTAACAATTTTCATAGTCAATAGTGACAATATTGAACGGGAAATTATTTCATCCCAACAGTTATGTTATTATGTAGATATAAGACCTTTCAAATATACAGATATAATAATTAGAATACATTGAGACAATGTGAAATTGTCTTCTTATAAGAGGGATATGGAACTAATAAGAGGTAATTTTATCATTAAGAGTGATTTCTTAATATCAGGAATTAGTGGATTATGTATGGGGTTGGTGATATACATTTTAGTGTGTTTAATATTGTAGTGAAATTTCAGTTTGACTATAAATATTAAGGGATATTTGGAGGTGATTTTTTGATAGATGAACAAACCAATAATCCATAAAAATTTATTCATGTGATAAAAAACCAATGTTTCTATTGATTATAATCTAAAAAGGATTAATCTATATATGTATACTCACATTTCAGTATTTTTAACTTGTAATAAATCCATTTTATTTATGGTAAAATTTATTAAATGAGACAAAAATACAAGGTATTATTCTTTTAATTACAAAATAATACAATTATTAATAAGTTGTAAAATTTTTTGTTTCCATTAGAATTGAATATTATGAAATAAATTAGAATATCACACCTGAATATAGTAATGTTTGAGATATGGGAATCCAATATCATTTATAAATAAAAATGCAATGGAAAATTTGGGTATTTTTTTACATAATTGGTTTGCAATCAATAATAAAGTTGATTTATGTAATAATTTGTCTTTTTTAGAAATAAATAATGATATCAACCCCATGATTTTAGGAAGTTAATATCTAAATCAAATCATGCAATTTAATAGGTCCCCATGAAAAAATAATTTCACACATCAATGAGGAGCTTCACACAATTTCCTTGAAAATTTAACATATCATGAAGATTATATTTATATTAAGATTTGAGATGAATCAAATAATCATTGTATGGGTGAATGTAATTAAATTTGAAAAAATTCCCACATTAATTAATGTGGTGCCCATGTAATGATCCAGATTCTTTTAGGGAACATGTATTAGTGTATACTATTTATTAATAGACTAAATTATTTATGAACTTTATAAAGTCCCTTATTAATACTATATATAATTTTTTTGAAGATACATGTTTGTAGTGATTATGGATCCTTTTAAGAATATTCTATTAATAAATTTTGTTTTATTGATTTATGGCTCAATATTTTTGGAATTTCATTGACAATCTATGAAATGATAATATTTAAGATGTAGTCGGTCAAAAATTAATTCCATTCAGTATTTCACTTAATCTATTGGATTTGTATTTTTTGATGTGGAGTTTGTATATATAAAGATTATTCAACTATATTATTCAGAATATGATCGTATTATCCATTGGATAATGGAGTGTTCAAAAGTGGAGTTCAATATTTCATCAAATATAAAGTTAATTGTACAAGGTTAATAAGATTATTATATTAATATTGAAGAGAGATACATTCTTATAATTTTATATCATTCCTTGAAGTAGTTCATAGAGTATGAAATAAGGGGAGTGACCCTTCGGTGGTATTACATCATCAATAAAACTATTATAAGGATAGTAAGCCTTGATATTTTTTGAACTAATCTAAAACATTATATCCAATGAAATAATCAGTATTTAAAGATTTTCGTGAAAAAACAAATCATTATGTGAATGATATATTAACATTACTCATAAAAATGAAATAAGTACAATCGGAATAAAATTGCATTCTTTTAATTCTATATTAACATTTTTCATTCATTGTAACATAATTTATGAAGTTATTTATTAAATGTTTGCTATATACAAAGGAAATATTATCTCATGTATTGTTATAGATATGCAAGAAAATGTTTTTATTAATACAGTAGCCCTGTTCACCCATAATAGGGTTACTTATGATATATATTTACGTGATGGACCTAAATAGAGGTATCTAGTTTTCTCAATTCTAATTTTATGTTCGATGTATTAAATATATTGTTGTGTATGTAGAATAAATGGAACTAGAAATTAATCCCCCTATTTTCTATTAAAATAATTTTTAGGGTTTGGTAAAGTAGATAGAATAGGTTCTATGAGTCTATGGTTATGATGTTTTGGAGTATATATGTTGGGATACTAAATTGTGAGGGAATATGGAAAGTTTTATACATGAAAAAGAATAAAATATATTTGTTTCTACTTCATCAGGTGAATTATTTAATAAAAATATTTAACATGAATCAACATTTAAATATTTTGAATGATTGAAGGTGGTATAAGAAAATCAATGGAAGAATAATCACTTACCAATATCCCATTTGTTGAGAAACATGCATCAAAAAAATTAATAACATAAAAAACAAAGAATAATAAGAAGAATATGAAAAATAATGTCCCTTAGAAGAAGGGTGCACTCTTTTTGGTATCTATGATGGGTTTTGAGGAAAAAATTAACACTAAATCCCTCTTATAAGTTGGATCAAAATCTTGAAATATATATTTACCCATAAGGATGTTTAAAAGGATAGTGATAATATATTGCATTTAACAATGTCATCTAGTTATTAATTTATATAATTCTATTTAAAAGATCAAGATGAGGTGAAAACCCTACATTGTAATAAAGATACATTAAATTTGCTAATGTAGATGAAAATATGATTCATTGAGTAAAAAAAGAATTCATTCAAAATAGAACATGATAAAGGATGCAAATATGAAAAATTGTATTTCTCTAGGATGTATGGTATATATCCTTAATTAATAGTTAAATACATAATTATTAAGGGGGGAAATGACGATGATATCCCAATATAGAAGGGTGTAGATTTTTTACATTCTCATCCCTGAAAAAATTAGATCACACTAATTTAAATATATAATCTATGAATAAATTATATTGTTCATTGTAGATTTAGTTAAATTTATTATCAATAAAATTTGTCATTAAAGTGTTATTTAATTATAGTTACTATTATAATTATGGATTTGTGTTCATATTCCAAACATATAACTAATTGAAGGGATTATATTGAAACATAGAAAGTGAGAAAAATATACACAAGACATGCCTTTTCTATGAGATGTTTTATATGTTCTGTAAAAGGAAATGTGGTATTATTCTATTAAAATAGATGTGATGGATTTATCAAGATTAAAACTCCATTACCATGTAAAGGTGGAATGAATAAATAAGTAAAAGATCATTTATTTAGAAAAGAGTTTTACAGTGTTAATTGATTATATATATATATAGACCAATAACACATTAATCTTTTGAAAAGGGATGTGTTCATATAAAAATCATTGAAAACAAAAGTATATACAGATAAATAATTAGAAGGATACCTCTACTGAATGAAAGTATGTTAAATGATCTTATAAATATATATGAAAGGTAAAAATGTCTTAGATAGTTGTAATAGATATCCAATAGTATAAACATGAATCGTGGTTCTGTGAACTTGTGAGTTTCACTACAATGAAAGAGTGGATGACCAATGGGAGATCCCTTATATGGAAGTGGAATGTCAATGGATATTACCCCCATTAATCATTAAAAGGTTAAAATTTTACAAGTATTATTAGTCCTATAATGAAATTAAATACATATCCAGAAAATACAGTGGTTTTTAACTCACAAATAATTTATTGATATTTACATAAATTGTGATGATATATGGGGAGATATAAAAATCTATTGGAAAAATATCAATTTAAAGGGTATATTTATTATGGAAAACCATATTACCCAACTTGAGGAAGATTAGTATACACTCTAGTCACAACTTATTTAATTTCTATTAGTTTGTTTGGAGTGATGAATAATTGAAGGGAACACATGATACATGGGGTAAATGCATTCAAAATAAATTATATAAGAATTACATGAATATAGATGCAATTATAATTTGTATAATACAATTATTTGGAAATAAAATTTGTTTCTGATTAGTTATAATTGATATCATAATCTATTTTTAAAAAAATATTTATCTTTATAAAATTTGAGTTTTAATTATTGACAGATAATTTCGAGGGTAGTACTAAAAGATATTAAATTATTGATGTTTCAAAAATGAATATAAGGTATCCTTTTGTTCCATAATAAATATGGTGTTCAAAAAATTATTTTAGGATATATGATTTGGTTTTGGACCACAAATAGGAGGTGGGGACTCATCAAGGATTAGTTCTTGATTTCGTTTTCATAATTAAATATGTCCTCTAATTAATTATTTTAGGATATATAATCTACATAATAGACGCACTTATTGTGAATATTGTAAAACATTTTTTATATATTTAAATAATGTTATAAGGATTTGAAGATGATGGTTCAAGGTCAATTTAGTGTTACATAAAAATATAAAACACTTTTTGGTGTGATGAGAAATTATTTCAAAAACTTATTTTGAATAGGTGGCTAGAATCACACACATTATAAATATTTTATAATAAATTTTAATATCTTATTTTGTTTTTTGATTTTGATCATTAAGTTATAATATATAAAAATAAATTTATGTGATGAATGTATTTATTGAAATAATAACGTTAAATTATGAAAAATATGTTTTCAAACATATAATCTTGTATCATATATTGTGTTCTCACTTAATAGGATTCATTGATTTTTTTCAACAATTTGAATAGTGGTAAATTTCATCACTAAAAGTAATCTATTAGGTAAGGATATAGTAGAAATTTTTTTAACTATGAAGGAAAAATTGGAGGAGTTATGAATATTTTTTGTAAGTGTTATTAGTAATAAAATATATATAATCAAAGATAAGATGATGTTGTGTAGTTAGGGATAGATATTTAGCATGATTAAATCAAAGCTAATAATTTATTACATGATGTTTGTTTATTTATTTATATGAAAAAGCGGATATATAAAAATTTTAGTTTATTATTTCCTTGAAATAATTTTTAAAAATATGGGAGTGTAAAGTAGCAAAATTTTTTATATTTTATTATAAAAAGGTGTTAAAATAATTCACCTTAAATTCATATAACTATAAAATGTTTTTAAATTTTATTAAATAGATAAATTGATAAATGAATTTCAATCATAATACAATAATAGAGAAAGTAAATTTAAAGGTTTGGTATTGGATTTTTTCTATTGAATGAGAGACTGTTTAACATTGAAACCATGAATGGGAGCTTTTGAGATATGATGATCCTTAATATTGACAATGATTGTTCATGAACCATGTTTGTATCCCCATGTAAATGTGAATGGAAGTTTACAATGAAAAGAGAATGTGTAAATAATATAGATGAATACAATAGGAGAAATGGGGATATGATTATTCATAGATAAATTTAAAATTAGATTTCATACATTGAATCCATAAAGAATGATAGAATCATGACATTCACTAGAATAAAAAATCAAATGTGAAATTGTAATTTTATGACAAATATTTGGAAAATATATGAAAAAATATATTCTTTAATGAGGATAAAGGATTCATAATCTTGTTTTTATATGTCATTAATGATGTTCAGAATATTTTTTATGGTATATTGAGTCATGTGACAATGTCTAACACATTTTTTGGATGTTTTTTAGTTTTTTATAAGTAATTTGTTGATGTAAGAATGAACCAATCCAAAATATATTTACAACCACATCATCATATAATGGTGTGAATATAACAAAAACTAATTAATACATTGTGTTTAAAATTGGATGATCATGTCAAGATTGTCACATATGAATACATCCATATTTCAAAAGAATAATGGTCAGATAGTAATTCCATTGTTTCAGATGATTAAATATGAAAAAAATAATTCACTATGGAACAGGATGTATAAATTTTTGTTACTCTATAATTAGAGTTCCCATAATAAATAATGACATCACACTATATGTTTTTAATTTTCTTTATAAGAGAAGTTTGAATCTATAAAAAATAAATGATGATAATTTTTGTCTAGAACGATTTTTAGAGAATAAGTTTTAAAACTATTATAGGTTTTTTTATTCCATAATAAGTCTTGGTTGGAAATACTTGATAACATAGATACACTAATTTTAAGAATCTATAATAGAAATAATATAATTTTTTTAGAGTTCATAATGAAAAAGTAATATATAATAAAAATTAAGGGAATCATTCTAGTGTTTATGAAATGATTTCATATCAAGATGAATTCATTTCAATTCAAACCAGGGAGATACAATATAATATTAAAAAAGGGAAACAATTTAAATTTATGAAATTAACCAATTTAATTTTGGAGGGTCACATGGCCTAATCTCATAGAATTGAAATGGAATGGTTTTTACTCAAACATTTATTAAATGACTATGATATTAAAGAGCAGTTTAAAATATAGTATAAAAGAAATCAAGAAGACATGGAATTATTGACATACTATTTTTCATAATGAAAATATATCGCATTTGTAAGATTTAATTGATATTCCTTGTTACCATAAATGTTGGAATGATAAAAACATAATTACAATTATCATAGTTATTAATTATATAATTAGATAGTGAAAAATAAAAAAACATTCAAGAATTATCCAATTCTGGGGGGGGTCTATTACAACATTTGGATTCATTTTAAAATCAACGAATCAACTACCATATTGGGAATTTGATCATACAATGAATTACATATTTTAATAAAAATTAGAATATTTTTATATTTCACCTTGTTTAGAGTTCAAGATTCATGGATAATTAGTTTCTTATAACAATAATGATGAGACCTACAGTTTTATAAAAATATTTCATTATTCTAATACATGATTAGAGAATGAATAAAACTAAGTGACTCTTGGGTGTTTTTTCTCTATATAAAAAACTTTTGTAATGGACGTTATAATTTGTGAATTATGGTCACTACTAGAACTTTGGATTCACAAAAACAATATCTATTTTTGGAATTGGTATGCTGGAAAATAATCATCCATTTACTCAACTGATGGATTAAAATCTATGTGAAAAATTAAATTTCTTGTGTTTATTTTCATTCAATTATTTTTTTATTAACAATAAGTATGTGAAAATTAAAGTGTGTGATGGACTTAACTTGTTACTTATAGTAGGGGAAAATATTAAAATTCCTTATGGTTAGTTAATAGAGAGTTCTTTTTTCATACATTACATCGATTCACCCCCTTCTCAGGGTTCAATGAAACTCATGTAATACCTTGATGGCCCTCAGTGTAGAACAAATGAAATATTATATTGATAATTATCTCAATAATAGATTATTTATTGTTCTCAATAGATGATTTAAAAACTATACTTCAAAAAACTATGTAGTAATAAAAATTATTTTTATTAGATTTTAATGGAATTTAAAAAAAAATTGTTGGTTCAAGAAGTAATAATCATTTTTTGGAAAACATTAATATAAACCTGAGGTTGAATTTGGTGAAGTTTTGAGTAAATGTATTTCTTTAGTGAGATTCATAAGAATATAAGTTATATGTAGACAGAACACTAACATAATTATTTATAGAGTTCCTCATCTTTGTGTGGTTTGGAAATATCTTTTTAGAGAAATATATAATGATATATTTAGAATATATATATTTAACAACCATTTTTTCAAATGAACCATTTACCTTGAAAAAAATTCCACATTTAACATGAGAAAATAATTTCATAAATTTTAGAAAAATGTATATATTTTATTATTAAATTTAAAAATTATGTATGTTTGGATTTTTTTTTATAAGATAATTAAAATTATTCGGAGGATTATTTTTTCATTTTAATGTTTTAATAATATTTAACATAAAAATAGGGATTTTTTATAAGTTTCATTGAAGTGGTAAGGTAAAAAGTTTAGAATTTTTTTAAAACAAGGCATATTATGGTGGAATATATTTTAAAATTTGGTTTTAGAGTGATAAATGTGAATTTATACAAGAATTAATTCATAGTATTTATTTTTTATATTCATTTATAGAAGTTAAATTAATGTTAAGGACTATTAAATTAGGATGTATTAATTCATTTGAGGATGTAATTATTAATCACCAAAATATATTAATTTTAATATTTTAATATTGTGATGTACTATATGGATTAGTTGAATGAGGGAGTGATCCATTGTACTTTCTGTGAAATTAACCAATAATATTGACATTACAACAATTCATAGATATTTAATTTTTACATCAACACATTTTTTATGCATACTCCTTGGGAGTGTCCTTTTTTGGATAAAACTAGTAAAATAATTATGTTTATACATTTACATATCATATTGGGAAAGTTTTGATAATATAATTTCTTAGAATAAATCTAGTTATTCATTCAAATAAGATTAAAATAATTTTTTCAAATAAATAGAATATGACACCATAATTCACTTCTCTTAAGGTGTATTTTTGATCTGTTGATAAAAAGAATTATAATAGATACATATTGTTATTGGTAAGGGGAATCTATTTTCATAATATATGTAGCTTATAGATTTTAATTTATACAATGAATCTCTACTCTTCAATGATTAAAATTATTATATCATGAAGAAACACATGGGACCACACATGTGATTACATAGGATGGATTTTTTGTTCTCAATAGTACCTGGTATTCATATTTTTAATCCCCTAGAACTATCTTTAATAGTGTTGGGAATACTGATTCTTAGCACTAATGAGAAGTAAGAAAATTCATTTCCAATTGAATTAACAAATAAAATATAGATCAAGATGATGAATTGAACATATATTAGTGGACTTTTAGAAATTTGGGATAATATATATGACGGTGACTTCAATATGAAGTATGGAAAAATAATTGAAGGAAGAATATATATCATTATATCAATAAAATTTTAAATGTGGAAAAGGGTGTTTCTAGGGAATTATAAAATTAAAATGTTCGAAGTGCAGATTGGTCATGAACCTTACAGTAATGTGACTAGAGATAACCAAATGTCATGATAGTTTTTATGACCCCATACCTCTAAAGTTACACCTCTTGGGTTTTTAATAAAGGAAGATAGATAATGGCCCCCATATTCCCACCACTAGTAGGCATCGGGTTGGAGACAAGCACTAAGGGTATAAAAATCTCACAAATGGAAGGAATTACCCTCTATAATAATATAGGATAGGGAAATAGGATGGACAACCATCAAGAAACTCCAAAATAATATGAAATTAATCAATTATCTGTCTTACCAATAAGGAACAATTTCAATAGATACAAATAAATATCTCAAAGTAAATAATAAAAGGAAATTCATATAGTAGTGACTCATTTTAAGATCCAAACCCAAGCTTGCAATATTCAAATTAGTCCCCAAATTACTCCTAGAAAAGTTAAAAAATTGCATATATAGGGTGATCTTAACTTGTTTGTATTGTAGGATTATACCCAAGGTCCCCAGTTCACATATGAAAATATCATTTTAATGTTCCAATGAACTAACATCCAAACCCAAAGAGAACATGAATTCCTTAACTAACCAATCCTAGCCTCGCTATGGCTCACTCACCAAATCATGTATCCAACTTGGTAAAATAATATCAAAACAAAAATTAATTTCCCTCACTATTTATTCCCAAGTAATTTTACATTTTCATGTCCTAGCATTGAATTTCATACTACAATCCCTTCAATACATATCACACCATAGAAGAATCCATCTCTAATGTGGGTTGATATACATCACTACATTCCCCTCCCTCATAAAGACTAGATTATAGTGAAACCATAAAAAAGAACTACATCATGTCTCGCTCAAGGAAACATGGTCCATCACAAAACATATCACCTAAAAAATATTGAGCCTTTAGATAACCAGAGCAGTAGGAAATCATGAACATAGAGGACCTTAACCTCATGCCCTACTCCCACTATGAATAACCCCCACCACATATCTTATCCTCACCAAAATGTATGAATTCTGTAGAATCTATAACAACTTCATGTATCACCATTGTTATAGAATGAATTGTGGGTGATATGGGCATTCATCCATCTATATCAACACCATCCTAGATTTGGGGAAAACACAAGTAAACCAAAAACATTTGTATTTGGTAAGGTTATCGAACACTGGTGGCTTTCATATTGAAATAATAATAATACAGGGTATATAATTATATAATAAAATGACTAACCTATGGGTTCACATCAACTACACAGGCATAATTTACACCACCACCACTACACAACACAAAATCCATCACAATCGCTGCCTCCAAAAAATGCAACACACTGCACAACAACCACAAAAGACACACAAGTCGTTTACTACCATATATTGAACCATTTTCCATATTTTTTGATTTTCTGAAAACTACCATTTACTAATCCAATACTATCACATTTACACAACCCATTCATTTATAATTTTGATTATTTAAGAAAATTAACACATATTAATCTCTAGTATAATATTATTCATTTACTAACCCATATAATTTCATTTTAGTATTTTAATTATTACATGGATAACCAGGAACAAACAACATCACACCACAAAATATCTCACCCATATCACATTAATCTTTTCCACAACACCCTAACTACTAATACATCTTTCCAAAACCACCGTACATCTCAACCACCACCCAAATACCCACATTGCATCTTATTCTAACCAACCACATCACATAACACTACAACCACATTTCATAAAACAACCACACATATTTTCATAGACCATCCAGTTAGTGCTATCATCCCATCATAGCCCATGTTACGCAAGGAAAATCAATATCTAAAACTATATACAACGCCATCTTACATCTTACCAAAAAATATAAGGGATTATATTGCCTTACATTATTATTTATCATGGGTATTATCACACAAAGTATATCCCCTAAGAAACAATTTAATTAGACATATATATATGTTCTTATCCTTTTTATTATGGGTGATAAAAACAATCAAACATAAAGGGTTTCACAAAATCAAAAACTATATCACACAAAAGTCTCCCAATATCCATTATTTTTAATATAGGAAATAAAATGAGTAATAATATCAAAAATAACAATGTATTCGTAAGAAAATGAGACTACTCTTTGTCCCTGTGAAATTTGGATTTAGCCAATTCATTTTTTGTTAATCTGACCCTTACAACCCACCCATTGGTAAGGAATAACTTTTAATCTCCACACCTATTACTTAAAAAGGAAATAATGAAGATCTTCTACATCAATGATGATTTTTGATTCACTGTGCACCATAGGGTGATGGAAAAAACCCAAAAACCACAACCTCAAAAGTAACCCTTGGATCATCTTGAACCTTACAATGGTATTTTAAAAAATAGCTCAAACACATGACAAAACAAAGATACATCACCATTATGAATCCCTAAAAATGGAATAGAAGGAAATTAAAAGATAAAGAAAAGGACTCACCTGTGATTTCATATTATCTACATCTAGTGCCCAATAATTGAATTAGAAAGTATTGAGCTGAATGATCCTAAAAAACTTGGTTTCATCCACAAACTAAGAGGAAGAAAGAAGAAATTGGGATTATTAAACCAAAAATTAGTTTTATAAATAGGGTATAACATGAATGATTCGCACCATGAATTTTATATATGCACTTTGAATTTCATAGGGTCCATGAAATACAATCTTGAAAACTCATTTATGGCATGAATTTATGAAAAAATCATACTTCCAATAAAATTGATGAAGCTTTAGCCAAAATATATATAGGTCATTATTTCCATTTTCACGTGATGAATTTATTACCAACAAAACTCTTCACCCTCATGAAATTTATGAAATTCAATCCCAGTATACCACAAAACACTATCTTATGAAATGAATTATATATTAAAAATATTGGCAACCTGATATTATACAGCTACAGATCCATCTCAATAAATCCTCCTCAAGCCTCATTCAAACACTTCCATCACCTAAACACTCAATGTAACTATCCAGGAAGCCCAATTCCATTACACTACATACATTTCAAATGCTTCTATTCCTCAAGAATCAATACCAACCAAAAATAATGTGTATTTTTCAAAAAAACCTGTGAGATACCTATCAGTGATATTATTGAACTCAAAAACTACCACCATCCACAGAAACCACAACAAAAATCCAAAAAACACATACTACACAAACACATTTCAACCTCACTAACCACAACACCACACCACCTTAGTCAAACCACAATCCACCACCCATTACTCATAACTATCCACACAACTAAATAAGAAAAATTCTAAAATCAATGTATAACACAACCCTGAGAAAAGAAATCAACGAAAATTCAACCTTCAACATTACGATATTATCCTATTTAAGCGATAATGACTCACACACATTGTTTTAAAACATTTTGAAGTTTGACATGCCTATGTTCATAATTATTCTTTTCCTTATTCTGTATGCATGAATTTTTAAACAAAAATCGCATCATGTAAAGGAATACCTCATAAAGTAAAAATATTCAAATATAACATACACAAATTAAAATGAATAATAAAAAAAATAAAAACAAATCTGGATAATGGGAACACATCTATAGATAATTCTACTAAGTACTACCCTCTAGGTCATCATGACTCCACAACACACAAACTAAGGCGATATTTCTTCCACACAACACCATCTCTGAATCATTCTATATTTCAACCTTTCACTCCATGAATTTCAGATCACCCTCGACAGCCAACTATTCATGATCAATGACATTAGAGTTATCATGGAGATACCGATAAAGCTAAAAAAAAGTGGAATATGTCATGGAAATTCCAATGAAGCTACAATAAGTAGAATATGTCATGGATCTTATCTAGCCATGGTTGCAGTTCTAACCAGTATGTCATCTCTCCAAAATGTCCCAAAATCTAAAATTTTCCCAAAAACCATGGAAAAAGATTAATCCCCCAAATACACTCCAACTTCCCCCATCAATAATGGACCATTAAACTATAAGGACCTCTTCCTATGATAACAAGGTATCCAAAATAAAACTACAATGGCCTCAGCCTATGATCAGCATAGGCCTATTGATAGTCTTGAACTTCCTTCATCCTCTATTAGACCAACTAGATTTTCTTAGTCATTCTCTACACTAATTATGGATGGAGAAATGTTGACTCCCCAACCTCCATCCAATACAATGAAGAATGGAAACCATAAAATACCTCAAATGGAGCCATACAAATGGATGATTGATCTTAATTGTTTTTTGAAAAATCTTCTAATGGAATGATACTAACCCACAATCCTTAATGTCAAGGAATAAATCTTTCAAATTATCCTCCAATGTATATATTTTCCACTCTATCTTCCCATTTATGTAAGAGTGAATATAATTGTTAAGGCATGACTGATATCAAAAAGAATATTTCAGTACCCTCTAGATCTATGAGGTAAAATAAGAATACTAATTAAAGATTATGGTATGTCGTATACCATGAAGCCTAACCACATCATACTTATACAAACTTGTCAATAATACCATGACACTCGACTCATGAGTCACTAAAAAATGAGCTGACATCATTATTTATTAAATTGTCACGCTAACAGCATAACATCCTCCCTGGGTATGGGATAAACCATTGATGAAACCCATCAAGATATGCACCAATTTTCACTCATGAACCTCCATAGACTAAAAAAACCCCTCTAGGAACAAAGTGTTTTGCATTTACATTTTGAAAAATCATACTCTTTTCCAAAAACTCTACATTTGACCATTTCATCATAGGCGAAAAAACTGCTTCCTATTTCTATTATACACCTTAATCAACCAAGGATGTAATAATAAAGGGTAATTGTAAAATTCATATATAAATTCCTCACACATTGCTATTATAACAAGAACCCTACCCTAAAATAGCTTTTCGTTCAGATCATCGAACATTAATCCATCCAGGGCATCACTATGGCCAACACAGTCACATGTCACCTCTAACATTGAGTATACACATTAAGAGACCCGCACATGTTGAATCAGGTGTTATTCCACTGTCATATGATAAATAAAAACTAGTCCACTTCTCTCCTCCAAATTTATATTCATCACTACACTCCTTCATCCCTTTGAAAAAATTAGGACACTCCCATAACACATCTCAACTCGACATCCAAAACAGTAAACAAAAAAAAATCCCCTTTCCTATCATGTAATATATAAAAATAAAATAATCCATTATAAAATATATCAAAATTATATAGTGTAGATTAATATACCAATTAAAGAGAAAATATTCAAGGCTCTGGTAGTCTATTAAAACTACAAACCACTTTGCAATGAGGTAATTTTACCACAACTTCCATGAAAACACAACAGATTCTAGTCCCATATCATTAGTGGAATTATTACACTCTTGGGGACATAAGTTCATAGACCCATAATATATCAACAAACTCTTATAAATAAAGATTAATCCCATTCCCATATCATATGTGGCATAGAAAATTTCAAACATTGCACCCTATTTAAGAAATTAGAGCACCAGAGCACTGACCAATTTCACCTTTATGTAACCAAATGCTACCTAGCATTAATAATTCCATAGAATGGGTTAGTCCTTCCTAGAAAAAAATATATCCAAGGCTACAAACCATGATATTTCATACACAATCCTCAATGAATATCCAGTAAATCCAAGAAAACAATGAACCACTACCAAGTTCTTGGGTGCTTCTAAAAAAACCACTGACTTAACTTTCAAAATCTCAATGACCACGCCCTTCATAGATACCACATATACATTCAAATATACATATCAAATAAAGAATTTGAATTTAGATAGATTTATTTAAATATGGTGTCATCTAAGGACCTGCAATACAACTTTTAGATTCTTGACAGTCTCCTCCTCTAACTTTTAGTAGATTAAGCTATCATTGAAGAACATAATATTGAATTGGTCTAGGAAATCATAGAATATATAGTTTATGATCCCCATGAAAATATCTATTGAATTTGGGACACTAAATGACATGATTATAAACTCAAAGTTACCATACCTATACCTGAATTCATTCTTTAAGATAGCCTCATCCTTTACCCTCATCTGGCGATATCAAGTCCAATAGTTTACCATAAAAAACAACATGCTCCAAAAAACAGGTCAAATAGATCATCAATCCTTTTATAGGGTAACTGTTCTTGACTATTTCCAGATTCAAACTTTAGTATTTTATGCACAACCTCAGAATAGAATCCTCCTTCTTAGTGAACAACACTAAAGCACCCTTAAGAGACCCACTGGGTTGGAAGAAAACCATCTATATAAAATGATCCAGTTTTTAAATACATTATTACAACTCCATAGGTTCCCTTTGATGTTGATTCATAAAAATAAAAGATCCACCAGGTTGAATATAAATACATAAATCAATATCCTATCGTGGGGTTAGTGTCACAACCTCATCTGAGAAGGAATTCAATTACTCCTCCATAATCCTAGGATAACCCTTTACTTGAGATTCCTCTAATAGCTTCACCAACTGAGAAAAAAGAGGCTCCACTTACCAACCACCCATTTCATAACCTATATCTCTAATAAATTCCACTCTCTAGACCTACATGTTAAAAAATTAAATTCTCCTGTGAAAATAGTCAATGATTATAATCCTTGAAAACAACTAATCCATGCTTTTGATAACATCATATGGATGTATTTTCTATAAGAAGTTATCTCTCACTAACTAGTGTTACCGCATCACTAGTCTACACCCATGGAACATGTCAAAAAATTAATTATGAAATCCAACAGGTCTAGAAAACACTAATGGAAGATTCTCTCCATATCTAGTCCCAAGGTATAGTCCAATGAAGGAAAAAAGGAGAGTGAGGCTCCTGAATCATACCACACACATAGAAGAGTATATGTTAAATTTATAATACCTCATAAAAAAAATTCCCAAAGGCTCTACTTCCTCCAAGGTGGGAATCTGAACCTCACTAGATCACCTATCTCTATACTAACTACCACAATGAACACACACTAAAAAAGGACTCTGTAAAAGGATATTATCACATGTTTTTTCCTACTAACAACATATGATATTTGATACTAAACAAGAACTGGTTTTCCCTATAATTGAAACTACATTAGAGGAAACCATTATTGATACTGAAAAGGGGATAAATGCCAAACTAAAACAGATCTCCTAGAGTGGTCAGACAATGATCCTAGTGACGATTCTATCCCTCACAAACATGGAACAAAAATGGTATTCCCCTTGAAGGCTCTCAAAATCCATTATCCAAAAAGGATGAGAAAATAGCTATTGTGGCAGTTTATTTGATATCCAAACCCCCGACTATTTAAGTCTTCATTACCCAGTTTTGGAAGCACTTATCCTTGAGACATCCTTATATCCACTCTCACTAGGATCAAATTTGATGTAAAGAATCCAATTAATGACTTCATCCTTCTTTTACACCTCCATGTACTGGAAAATCATAAACTTGGTGACCATATACCTATTCACTGGGTAAAAATACTCCACAAAACCTAATGTTCAAGACTCCTAATCTGGAAATGCATGTGGGGTGGAGTGACAGAGGTCTCTAAATGAAATAATAATCCCCAACACACTCAGGAAACCCAATGAAGGGTTAGAAACTCCTTCCAATTCATTATACATATCACCGATGATAGAGACTCTAGATGGAACTCCTTTTGAATGTTGATCCACAAAACATCCTCCTCCTTGTAGCTACCAAGATAAAGCATCTACCACTGATGCATAACACCTCATAACTAACTAAACAGTAACGATAGCAAAACATTCCCATATAATATAATCAAACTGAAAGTGAACTAGAGATCCTCCGACTAGTGCTCTATCTCTATATCTAAGATGATCCCATAATAATTCTCTAAACACTTCTATAGAAAGGCATTTAATTCCCAATTCCATGCCTAATTGTCATTTTTCAGGTGAATCATTCGATGGTCAACCAGATCAATCGAATGAACCTAAATTTCTTGACTAACTCACTAACAACCAATAGGATTCATCCCATAAAAAATAATGAGGAAGGCTAATCCCTTTATCATGGAATTTTATCAATGATTATTTAATTAATTAATTTTAAGTTTCCATATTCACCTAATTCAGATATGAACACAATAAATCAAGATGCATATACCTCTCCTAGGTCTCTAACCAACAAATAGGTCCACCACACTTTGCATGTCAGTAGGCTCAATATATGTGCACCAGATCCCGAGGGCCTTAAAATCCAATGTCCATTTCAATATCTTTGGCTTATGTCGCTCACAAATATCAACATGAATCATTTCCCTACCAACTGATGAAACCATTTTTATTCCTAACTCCAAAATCCACCCTACCACTCAACCCAAATCATTGACACCACCCTATCTTATAAAATATCCTATAAAGGTAACCATCATGGGATGATAATAAAGGAAGAGAGATAATGACCCCATGAGTCATGCCTCCAGAATTCCTGGTTTGGTGATAAGCACTAAGGGTATTAAAATCTAAAAAATAGAAGATATTTCTCTTTATAATAATATAGGATATGGATATAGGATAAAGACTCACCAAGAAAATACATAAAAATATAAAATTAATCCCAATTTCATCCCACCATGCATGAATAATGTCACTAGATAGAATTAAAACCCTCAAACTAAATACCAAATGTCAAGTCTTATTTAGGCGACTCAGAACAATCTCTAAACCTATGATAGTAATGCACATATCAGCCCCAAAAGTCCTATTGGGAACCTAAGAAAAATTTATATATATGGGTTGATAATGACATGTATACTCAATAGGATCATACCCAAGTTCCAAAATACACATATGAAAATAGAATTTTAATGCTCTAGTGAACAAAATAACCACCAAGAACCTAAAATGGTCAACTAACCAATTTTGACATAACCATGTATCACTCCTCCAATCATGCACCCATTATAGTAAAATATTTTGAAAATAATAATGAAGGATCACCTTTCCTGCTTCCCCGCTAATTTTCCACTATCACACACCAACATACAGAATCCTATTCTCTTATCCCATATATAAACATCACATCATAGAGCCATCCATCTATGATTCGGGATGGGGGAAAATTAATAAATACCCCATCCTTTAAATGTCTCACATATGGTTCTATCATCAGACATCATTTCATCATGTATTATATGAAGACACATTGTCCATCTCATCACATCTCTCCCAAAAACACTTGGTCCATCACATGACCAGATAACTACCTTTTCCTGAACAAGAATGTTATAAACCCCATTCCATCCTCCAAACATGCATTACCCCCACCACATATAACATCCTTATCACAACACATCACTTCTTGGTGATATCCAACAAAAAATTATATCACCACTACAATAGAATGAAGAGAAGGGAATAGGGGTAGCAAGACATCTATATCACCACCATCCTGACCATTGGGGAAACCACCCGATATCCAAAACATTTGGTTGTTGGTAAGGTTATCCAACTAGGTTGGGGAAAATATTGAAATAACATCAAATACATGATATATACAGATATCATGACATATCAAACATATGGGTTCCCATTAACTTCCCTAGCATACTTCACACCGCTACTACTGCACAATGTGACATCCATCAAAACTGATACCACCAATAAATTCAACATACGACACAAACACAACAGAAGAAACACAATCCCTATTATCACCTGATATTTGACCATTTTATATATTTAATGTTTTTTTTTCTAATGCCCATTTTATTAGACATTTCCTTCATATTTACAAAACCCACTAATTTTTCATCCACATTTATTAATCCTATTACCAAATATCAATTTCTAGAATATTATTATTTATTTATCAACCCATGATATGACATATTAATATTTCAATTATTACATTGATGGTTATAAAAATAACAAAACCATATAACCCAATAGCACACTCATATCACATAAACACCAAACCATAAAATCCAAGAAATCTTTCCACAACAACACCAATTTTCATCCACCTCAAAACGTCCCACATCACATACCATTCTAAAAAACATCCTCACACACCACTAAAATTGCATTACACTTCACAACCAAATTTATTTTCACTGCCCATATAGATATCATTATCATTGAACTGTGTTCCACATCATGCAACGTAACATAAAAATCATAACCACATAGAAACATTATGGATTAAATAATTTATTCAAGGTCATACATTAAGTTACATCATTATTTAGCATACATATTATAACAAAAAATAGAATTAGTGGGAATATAAATCATTATCAAAATAAACATTCCTATAAATTTCATTCTAGGACATAATAATAATAATAAAGAAAGGGTAAAACATAGTCAACAACCTTATACATAAAAATCTCCTAATTACCTAGATTTTTATTATTGGAAATGACATCCATAATATCATAAAACATACCACCAAATCAATAAAAAACCTAGGATTAATCCCAAAACACATGAATTTTAGATGTATCAAATTAATTTTTTGTATTAAGATAACACTTAATAGCACCCAAATTGAAGTAAATAGCATGCAACCCCCACACATAGAACATAAAAGAGAGAAAACATGGATACCCAACCTCAATAAAGATTTCTAATTCATCGCACGCCCCTGAGTGAAGGAAACAAAAATCTGAAAACACTACCTCACTTGGAATACATATATAAACATAAATAGTACAAATAGTTTATCAAAAAACATCCTAAACACACCCCAAACTAAGGAAACATCACTACTTTGAATCCTTAATAGGATAATGGAACTAAATAAGAAGATAAAGAGATGGGATTACCATTAATTTCTAATGATCAAACTCTAGAATTGATGTATCCATGCATAAAAATATGGTTGACTGGCCCTTTAAGTGTTCTAAGGATCACCCCTAAATAGAGAAGAAGAACTGATAAATGGGGAGAATTCAGTCGAACAGTGGGTTTATAAACCGTAATTCACTGGATAAATTCACACTATTAATTTCTTATTGACATAATGAAATATATAGGTTTAGTGATATATAAGAATATTTAACATTTGAATTTCAAAAAATTCAGACTTCCACTAAAATTCATGGTTCCTCATCATGAATTTAAACACATTGTAAATTCTACTTTCACTCAGGAACTTATTTCACCCATAACTACTCACACTCATATAAGATGTGAATCCCCATAATCATATATTGTGAAACACTATCTAATTATATAAATTCAACTTTCACATCATGAACAACCTACTGTTATACAACAACAACTCCAACCCATTTGAACCCTACCCAAGCAACCTTTAAACACTTCAAATGCCCAAAATGGAATTTAAATGGGCATAGAAGCAATAAAGAGTTACAATAGTGGGATTTTATACACATGAAAAAAAAATTATATTTCCCTATATAATAAATTTTAGATATTGGAATAGATTATGAATAATTTTTGAACAATATAAATTTTTATTATATGAATAATATTACAATGATAGCTATTTTGGTGAAGGTGAATTTCATATTAAATAAAACTCAAATGATGTGATTAATGTTATATTTTGGAAATGGAAATCTAATAATAAATTGAAAATTAATTATAAATATTTATTGATATCATCTTTGAACATTAATAAATACATATGAATAATATAATCAATGAAAAAAATGAGAATATTAGTTGAATTTTGATAAATTTCATATAATATTATATCTAAATAAATTCTTAAAGAATTTAGTTATTAATTCTATGGAAAATCAAAAAACAATAGATATATCTATAGAAGATATTTAGGTTAATAAAAAAATTAAAGACAATATTATGGTGACCAATGAACATAATTATTGTTTAATGGAAGTAGGATATGGGATTAAATTACTTAATGAATATATAGTTACGTAGATAAAATATAATTAATATAAATTTAATTTTGTAGTTTCTATGAGGAAACCCTAATGTGGAATGATTTATAATTAAAATATTCAAAAATATAAAAAACATGTGTAAGGATCTTTTAGAATTTATTTAATGATGAAATATCACATAATCTAGACAAATCAATAATTATCTTTGATGTTTAATCATCTAAATGTTAGATTCATAAAACAATATAGATAGGAATGAAAATTTTTAAAGATAACTCCCAATGATTAGTGGGATTTCAAAAATATAAAATCATTTTAGGGGATAAAAATATGTTGAGTTGTATTAAAAAATATTTCAACTTAATTAGTCATAATTTATAGCATACTTTGGTTAAAAAAATATCAATCATAGTTATGTGAGGATTTACCTATGATGTAATGCACATGGTAGCCAATAAACTAAAATAAGAATATTTCCCATGTGTTAATGATGAAATTTATTATATTGGTATTTTTTATTACTATAAAATTTGGTACGCTTATTTTTATAATAGATAACTATGTAATGAAAATAAACCTATTAGGGGTTTGTGGAGATTGGAATAGAAATCATTATATATTATTCTATTTTAGTTTCAATTTTCTAAACATTGAATGAAGTATAATAGTGTTTTATCACTTCTTGTGATAAAAAAGAGTGAAAAGACACAAAAATATCATAATATAACTTATTTAATCATTGAATGAAAATAATATCATTTATAATGTGATAACGGTAGAAATAATTCTAAAAACAGTAAATAGTGGATGAGTGTAATAGAAACCCAAAATTTTCATTCATAAATATTACATCATTTTAGATTAATATCCAATACATTTCAAAATAATACATATTAGATAACGATAGAGTTCTAGGGTCTTTGTAAACTTGAATACACAAAAAAAATAGGTACATAAAATATCTATCTAATTTACTATTTACTTCATTACAGGTAGAACCCTTCTTAAACTCAACATACATAATGATTTTCTTCATATATGTGGGTAGGAAAACATAAAAAGGGTGAGATTAGATTCTCAATAGAGGTAAAGATAATATATATATCAATAATGGATCATAAGTGAACATAAGACAGGAAAAGGGGTATTATAATGTGATTAAATTATAAAATCATAAATATCAATTCATATAACATATTCATAAAACATGGAACAATGTTTTTTCAATAAAAATACATAAAACATAAGTGTGTGGAATCATATATAATCAATCACTATCTATGAAAACATAACATAAGAATCATGCATAAGTTTTTATCAAAAACATAAACATAGAAAATAATTTACATAGTCTAGGATCACTAATAAGACTATCAGATTGGATTGAGTTTTCTCCCCACTCCATCATTTCTAAAGTCCTGGATTACTCCCAAGATTATATTATTGGAAAACATCCCCACTAAGTGAAACAACACATTATTTTATGAAATATATTAATTAAAATTAATTTAACTTTGTTAATTGCTTGTGTTATAATATAAACATAGTTTATATTGAATCACATGCAATACTATATTTATCTTATATTGCACATAACATCGAATACCTTAGATGACTTATGTTGCACACAAGCCCGAGTCCTATTGGATGACAATATACTGATAATATTTTTATAATAGTTATCACCTCACCATTATAATATTGGGAATGAGAGAGAATAAGAAAATTATGAAATTTTAGTTTATAAATTTTTTTAAGATTAATTCATTGGTTTCTAATTAATTCTAATTTAATATAAAGATTAATTGAATATAAAGGATGTAATATTATAGGTTATTATTGAATATATCCTCTTTATATTTCTAAATATTTATGAATTGGGGAGTAATTTTTAATGGTTTCTATTTTCAATAGAATATATGAAATTAAATATGAGTTTCTTTAAAATATTTCATTTCACACAAAGTGAGTCATATTGAAAACAATATATTATTAATACAATTATTTAATATGGTAGTTTTGCCAACTTTTAATGGAAGTATTTCTTTAAAACTAAATTTTTATAATTTTATAATTTATATGAAAAAATAAAATTCATTATTTGGATACTAATATTATAATTAAAATTAGGTTAATTGATTGTTATTTTTTTGAACTGTTTAATTTTTTAATAAATAGTTAAAACATTGAATTTTAATTAAAAACTAATTTTCATCTAATTTCATGATATTATTAAATAAAAAAATTAATTGGTTTTAAAGTGTAATTAGATAAATTTTAAACAAATTAATCTAATTTACTTTATTGGAATCAATTTCACATTAAAATTGGATAAAAAACATGTTAAACTTGTGAACTTTTCTTTTTAAAAACTCTCCATCTCATCTCATCTTTTGATTAATTTTAAATTAATGTCTACCACTTCTATAGTTTTAATTTTGAAAAATGGATGTAATATTTGGTATCAGAAAAATTTATAATTTATAATATTTTCAATTTAGTTTACTACCATAAATATTAGAGAAAGTAATTAAAATTAATTACACCAATTAAGGTAAAAATGTGTTTACTTAGTAGCTAAACATTAATATTAAGAGTCTAAATTATATATAAAATTTTTAAAAACCCTTTTTCTGATCATTATTAGACCATTTAATATATTTTACTATATTTTTATTATAATTAGTGGCACAATATGTAAGGGAGACCTCTTAATATTGTTTTTCATTTTTATATTTACAAGAATGCCACTCCCCAACCACTATTAAAAGGCACTCAATATCACAAATTATTCACATGTCTCAAGCCCATTGACTCACCAAAACCATAACCAAATAATATTACAACACCCCTACCCTCAAAATAATGTCCTCACTTTAGACATAAATAAATCCAAGGAATCCCTTTATTAAAAACCAAAAGGAGTTTGCTGAAAAAAGGTAACATTCTTCAACCTGCATTTATGTTTTATTTTTTCTCCATACATTAAATTATTATTATTACATGATTATATAATAAAATAATTATCCATAATATACATATATGTTTTTCTTTTATGGAATATACCTACTCTTACACACACTTCCAAGAAATGGGTAACGAAATTACCGTTCATGTGTACAGCGGACTACCGCCTCGTGAAATGATGTCACCCATTATTCATTTACCAACTATCATGGTTGGGATTTATGATGCAATAAATATTTTTATATGATATTTATGATATTTATGTTTCATTAATACTGATTTATATTTTATATGACTCATACTTTTATTCTTTCCATTTTGTGTAAATACGATAACATCTTTTGTGGATGTGTGGACTACCTCCTCCTCAAAGTTATGTGATACCTTCACACATTGCAATGGATGTATAAAGGGTGGGTTTAATTAAAAATAAATTACCTAAATAAAATATATAATATATTAATGAAATATTTATCTTTATATAAATATAATATTTCATTTTCATTTTTACCTTTTCACACATTGAAAATTTGATAACGACATTTGTGGACATGGGGACTACCGCCTCCTCGAAGTGATGTGATTTCTTTTACATAAACAAAATTATATATATTAATATATATGATTAAATAATATCATATATATGATATAATTATAAATAAGGAATGATAAATGTAAATTTCTCTCTTTAAAAAACGATCATTGAAAAATGGTAACATAACTTGTGCGTATGTACGACCTACTATCTACATGATTGTAATATTGGTTCATTTTTCATAACTGTATTTCATTATTAACTTTAAAATTATAATTTATGTATAAATATGTTTAACATTAAATGATTATTTTTCATGATATTTTTATATAATTACCTCCTAGACCATAGTCACCAACCTTAGTCATTTTGACTCTTAAACTAAATATCATCAAACCACCTGACATAGACTAAATTGTTTATGTAGTTGTATAAAACATTGTAATAACAAAAATAAAAGTAATTATTAACATGAAAAATATTATGTAGAAATAATATAATAAATATAAGTTTATTATTCAGGAATATAAAGAAAAATGTGACATCTCTGACTCTAGGTAAGGGATTTTGTGTTAACCCCCTTTCATTGAGGCATATATTGATGTTATACACCCACATTATTTTATGAGTTTTATATAAAACTCTGTTGACATATCATATAAATAAATTTTTTATTCTCATGTTATTTAGTTTTTTGATAAATTTTATTCTTTCATGAGGATTATTATTTAAATATTTAAATTGTTGTGGGACACTTTCAATGTTTAAAGTTTAAATTTTCAAATATTTTCCCCATGTTAGTATTATTAAAATTATTTTACATATTTATTTATATCTAAATAAGATTATTATAATTGAAATTTTATATATAATTTTAATTTAATTTAATTTTTTTCAAAATTAGTCTTTTTACATGCCTTAAAAGGAATTTTTTGAAAAACAACATATGAAATGTCCTATTTTTAAAGCACTGTGATAATGACCTTTCAAATCATCCCAGATATTATTAGATTTTTTGGATTCTTTTCAACCTTACATATTTTCTAAAAATAAATACACTACTTACATTTACTTTTTTATTTTCTTATTGGGAATGGGTTTTAAATGAAAATGGTGTTTTGTATTGAAAAAGGGTTCTCAAAGGAGAAGGGTATTTTTATCTGAATGTGTTTTCATATGGATTTAAAAAGTGTTTTTAATAAGTTTTATGATGATGTTTGTTTATCTCTTGATATGGTACTTGATATTAATATAAAAATATTGGTCCTGATATAGCTTATATGATTGGTTGATCCTTATTATAGCCCATAGTTGAGCCCTATATAGATTATACAAAGGGTTGATCACCATTATAACTTGTGATAAAAGGGTGAACCCTATATAGCTTATAAAAATAGTTGATCCCAATTATTTCTCACTGGTGAGCCTAATATATCTTATAAAAAGGTTTATTTACATTATATATCACTAATTAATTGGGTAATGATAATTTTTTAATCCATCCCTATATTTATTCCAATTAAAAGGGTTTGGAAAGGGTTAATGTATATGATCCTCTATGTAACCAAAAAAATGTTAATTTCTTGGTATGGGTTTTAATGATTACCCTTAAGCAAAATGTGCATTTATTATTCATGTAAAAATATTTTATTTCATATTATCAATGAAATTTTAATATAAAGGTAAATATTATATGATTTTTTATGATTGTACTAAAATATGGGTTCCCTTTATTTTTATATCCCTTACTGATATTTTTATCTCATCTAAGATTTTTAAAATTTTTTCAAAGGTTTCAATGATGAGTTAGTTATTTGAAGAAGTCATGTTGAAATTTTTGAAGAGTATTCATAAAATAGATAATTATTTATTTTAATTTTTTTTATATTATGGGTAAAAATAGATACGTTTCGAAATTGTAAACCTTGTATTTTACTTTTTTTTTTGTTTGAGTTATTCCATAAATCTTTAAAACCCTAAACCTAAACATTACAAAAGGTGGAATATTGTAATTTCTTGCCTAAAACTTGATATTATGTATTTTTTAAGGATGTTTCCTTATACTACTCTAGGTTTACTTCCCCTTACAGTCCTTATTATATCATTTGGTATACTAATTTTCCCAATGCATTGGTGGTCTATATAATTTTTGGAATCACCTAGAAAATAATGAAAACCATACATATCTATTCTATAAGACCATAAAATATTCACCAAATCATTGAATCGTAACTCGTAAAAGGACACCTTTTTCTTAAACATTTCATCATCATAATCATAAACCATGTATATAAAGAATATAGATTATAAAAATCTATCAAACACCCATTAATTCATAATAATAAAGTATGTTTTTATAGATAAAAATATAATAAAAATGTATCTCATATTTTTTATGGAAAATACACTATTTATTTGAAATAAGTTATTTAGAATCAATAAATTTTCAAAATTTTAAGTAAATTTATTTTTAATATAATAAATGTAAACTATAGGGAAATTTTTAAATAAAATATTATTAATTATTGTGGATGAAGCTGTTCATGAAGTGTTTGTTAAAATAAAACATCCTTTCACATTTTCCGTAAAAAGACCAAAGTACCATGTTGAGAAAAGAATAAGAATTGTCATTTGAATCATTGGTAATTAAAGTTAAATATATTTAAAATTAAATTAAATAGTCTTTTTATAATTGTAAAAAAATTCATATAAAATTTAAAATTGAACTGAAGACAAGGAGGATAATATTCTAGAGTGAAAAGAAAAATAAGGGTGATTTTCCAAAAAAAACATTTTTTAGTCACTAGTGAACATAAAGAGAGGAAAATTAATGTAAAACATGAAATATAAAAAATAGTGGAAAAAAATATAAAATATTTTTAATATATAAATCATAAAATTTTATTATAGAAAAAGTTAATCAAAAGCATTCCCTATAATAACTAAATTGTAACACAAAACACTTACCTCAAGTATGTCCTATTTCATAACTACTCTACCCTCTTATATAAATTACATAAATTTATTTTAATTATATACAATAAATATAAAAATTAATATAATACCATAAATTTTTCACCTATAATATATTTTAACCTATTCATTAAATGTCATTCATTATCATCATCATTTTAGAAGTTAGCTTCTTTATTTATTATGTTTATTTTGGTTCTGCAATTATGATATGAAAACATTTATTAGGGTTACAAAATATATATAATGTTAACAATGATATAGATATCATATATATTCATTTAATACATATTTATAACAATTAATTTAAATCTATGATGAAAAATGAATTACACCACTATGTGGAGGTGTTTATCCATACATACGCAAGAGTGATATTTCCACTTCTTGATGGGTGGAATAAGTGAATGGTTAGTTTTATTTCACATTTTAAAAATAATTACAATAACATAAATATCATATATAAACAATAAATCATCTCTAATAACCAAATATGAATGACGGTGGTTGAAAATGATCTGTATCGTCATGTGATGGTAGTAGTGCACGTGTAAGAAAGAGAAATACTTTTATCTACCATTTTATTGAGAAGATGTGGTAAATGGTAATTAGAGAATCATTATAAAATCTCAGTATATTTAGTTTTTTTGATTAATAATTTTTTATAGATATAAGCTTTTTATAGTATGTTGATTAAAAAATAAAATCTAAGGGACACAATTATGATCTATACCAATTCTTTGAGAGACATCATTTGGAATAATCCTTAGGCCTTGAAAAAATGGTTATTGGAGTCAAAAAATAGATAATAATAATTGTATGATTATATAAATATTTTTAGTTTTTATCTTCCATGATATTATTCATAAACATTGAGAATAAGTTAGGAGAATATGTGACATTTTTTCAGTGAGGGGAGAGACACACAAGGAATTTCCTAAAAGATTTCAATGATTTAATGATAATTTCATGGGAATGTGGGTAAAAATGGTAAGGTATTAAAAGTTAGGATAATTGAACTTCTAAATAAATTTAAAAATTATAATTCTAAAGTTTTTAGTGGAAATAAAACCCTTATTCTATTGTTTACCACCCTGGTAAACATGTTTTAACCTTAACCGTGGTGATAAAATTTTATTTTTTATTACTATTCACAATGAAAAAACATAAGATGATTCTATTAAATAATATTAATTATTATCATTAAAAATATGTAATATTTTTTACCTCATTCAACTTATATATGTAAAATACTTTAATTTTAATTAAGCATTAAAATCATTATTAAAACCCATTTTATAAAAATGAATTTGTAAGTGTAATACATATTTTAAATCCATTCAATGCCATATAATTTTTTTTGAATTATAATATTCAAAATATATTAGATAAATTTCATTAAAATAAATGATAAATAGAGATTATGTTAA
Organism: Viscum album; assembly: GCA_963277665.1. NCBI lineage: Eukaryota > Viridiplantae > Streptophyta > Magnoliopsida > Santalales > Viscaceae > Viscum > Viscum album. The sequence continues at coordinate 1,283,687,052 of OY728156.1, forward strand.
TTTATTAAGATAAAAACACATTGCGCACATAAACACAGTATTTTAGACAAATGTGTTTTAAAAGTGAAAATTTTATTATACCAAAAGAATGTATAATGATGATTATAATGAAATTAATTAAATTATTTGTAATTAAATTAATCCTTGGTTAATTAATGATCAATTTAAAAACCTAATGGTACACCTACTTAAAAATAAATAACATTTTTTATAAAAAATCAGTTTTTTTATAATTCACCCAAAAAATAAATCATTTCAGAAAATTCATAAAATTTCACCCTTATAAAATATTGAGATTATGATTATAGGAATTATATAAATTTATTATAATAAATTATTAATAAAATTTATAATCAAATTATATTTTTTTGTGGGAAAATGCAATAAAAATGATTTTTGATGTAAACAGTTTTTTGAAGTGTGAAATGGATTTTCTATAAACTGATTACTTATGTATTATGAATTAACCAATTAATTTTCAATAATAAAAACCATTATACATATTTTTGTAAAAAGAATATTATTATTCATACATTTTAATTTAATTTATTTCTTATAATGGTATACCATATCACAGTTTATATAGGCACGGTGTAGTGTGTAAGGAAAGATAATGAATATTTCATGATTTATTTCAAAGGAAATACATCTAAAATGTTAGGGTGTTATATTCTACCCCCATAAAATGAATTTTTCCATAAATATTCCTTCAAAATGGTCCAAATAAATTATATTATATCTATTTTATCACATCATTTGGTTTTAAGTTAGATGAATCAGTTGTTGGGTGGGAATTTATACAAAAATAGAGGGTAATTATTTATTAATTTGTAAATATACATTTTTTATTCTAAGTTATAAATTAATAAATACCACAGACCATGCTATTTTTTTCTCTTAGTTTCTACTAAAGAGGAGTGGTTTTAAATATTTGTTTATATTAAGTACCAAAATCCTTAAACTTTCACCATTAATGATGTGGAAGTGAGACATTTTTAAAAATAATTGTTTTTTGACCATAAAATATAACCCTCTTTTTTTAAGATTCATTAAAGGTTTGTTAAATTAGTCAAATAACTACAAAAATACTATTTATTATATGGTAAATATATTTTTGTTCATCGATGCTATTTATAGTATTTAATAGATCACTTTTGTACAATTATGGTGTCATAATTCATAATATATATGGAGATGTTAAATAAAGAGACGATAGTAGAAATGGATATATTTAGAAATATTATTAAAAGGTGTTTGTTTTTATCAATAGGAATTGGTGGGAAATTGGATATTAGTAACATGTAAAAAATTTATACCTATTTATAAGGTGGTGAAGTATCTCATGATTTGAAAATGGGATAATTTAACTTTCCTCCAAGACCCAAGAGGAAGGCTAGATGTTACTAGTTTTATTCAATTGATCATATCAAGAGGGGTTGTATAAAACCACCTAGATCATGTCACAATTTTATTCAAATAGGAAATATCCAGCCTTATTTTCATAGTCATACTATGTTAGCTACTAGGAATACATATCATATCTCTTGAACATCATATGCATTGACTGGGAGATCTCATCAAACCAAGTCCCATCCTAGGATCAAATTGAGCCACGGTGATTTTGGGAAAACTGTGACTCCTTAGGCAATAAAATATTATAAATAAAGCAAGTATCTAGAAGGAGCATTTTGTAAATTTGATTTTAATGGGAAGATAATGGGAGAGGATCCATCTGATCCATTAATAGTGAGAGGTACAATTCTCTTGAATTATACCCTTATACATGTTTTTAAGGAAAGGTGTGTCCCACTGTTATTTCATCACATGTTATTGGTTATCTTGGTTTATATATTGAGATGATTCCTTCTATCATCAAATATATAAACCCTCTATGAAAAGGAGAGGGTAATTTCATTACGTATGCAGTGTGTTCTATAACGATCGATGCAGGTGAATTGGTTTATGATTTATCTATTCTTAAGATAGTCATCCTTGATATAATTTTTTTAATGGATTGGTTGACATCCTTCAGTACCTATATCTATTGTTATGTCTATAAGGTTAGTTTCACATCTTTTGATGGTTATAGACAAATCATTAATGATATTGGGAGGTGAATGGTTGTAGGGTAGGACCTTTGGTGCCACTGTTTAGGACTACCCCCTGTCATTTGGTAGCAATTACTTTGGAATATATTACTGACATCAAATATTGAGATTTTCTGGGTATTGTTGACCAATTTACTGATGTATTTCCTAAAAAATTATATGGGATCCCAACTAGAATAGAATATTAATTTTTTATATATATCCGACCTTGAAATATTCATATTTAACTTTTATCTTGTAATATAGAGAGAATGGAATTAAGGGAATTAAATATTCAGCCTTTAAGGTTAAAAAGTAATGGGTTTATCTGAATTAGTACGTCTCTAAAGGTCGTACAATTATTTTCTAAGAATTTATATGGAAATATTTGTATTTTTTGGGATTATTGTATGTTTATCCATTTTATGATAAAGAACTAATGTCTTATTCCATGAAATGATTATTTGTTTGATCAATTTAGTGAATGCACTTCATTCTCTAAAATTGATGTATGATTAAGGTCTCAAAAACATTGAGTTTGGAAGGAGGATATTCTGAATACAAATTTTCAAATTTCTTATAATCATTATAAACATGTTTTTATTATTTTTGATCTTACGAAAGCACCAAAAATGTTTATTGAGGTTATGAACAAATCATTCATAGGTATATTGAAACTTTTGCGGTGGTTTTTTCCAATTATATTATAATATATTCTAAAACTATGGTTGATCATGAGAAACACAAGGTTATAGTTTTGGGTATTGTTTAAGGAAATAAAAATTATTTTAGGATATAAAATTGTGCATTTTAGATAAAAAAATAAATTTCCTTAGTCACACAATCTAGGAAATAGGTGTTTCTATAAATCCTAAAAAGTGAGAAGATTTAATCTGTTGGAAACAACTGATGAAATATTTTTATATATGTAGTTTCTTTATATTTTTATTTGATCATTGAAACATTGTTTTAAATGATTCATGACTTATTTCACTAATTAATGATTTTAAAATTAATGGTTTTCCCTTTCAATGGAGCGATGAGTTTTAGACATCATTCCTAGATTTTATTTTTCAACTTACATCAGCACATATCCTTATATTACCAGATTCAAGAAAACACTAGGAAGGATATTATAATAATTTATACAATAAATGCCATGAATAATTGAAGTATCATGACACAAAATATTAATGGGTAATTGTAAACAGCATTCCAATTAAAACATTCCATGTAATTATAAATTTATCTCCAGAGAATATATTTGAAACATGAAACCCTTCACTTAATTCAGGCTTAACCAAAATGTGAAATATAATTCTATATAAAAAATAACTATATTAATCACCCTTTTATGAACATTATTAATATCTATAAAAATTATAATCATTATTTATAATTATTCACTACATGTATATAAGATAGATATTATTTATTTTTTATGATAGGAGTGATTAATATTGGTCATTTTAAACTAGAAGCATAGTTGAGGAATTATATTTCATTATTCTCTAAAATTACATATTCATAGATCATAAAAGGTAAAAGAATTTTGGTTGTATATTTATTTTTAATTTTTAAATTTCATTCAATAATATTTTTTGTGTTTTTATCATTAATTTTGAAATTGTTTATGAGATTGCTTTAGTGATTTTGCATGAATAAATGGTAATATCCAATGTAATGTGTTTAATATTAATGTAAAAACTACAGTACTAAAATAAAATCAATATTAATTTATTTATATCATATATTGAGAAACAATTTATCAATATAGTAATCAATTTTATAAATGTATATCATTTTTTAAGTATGTGGTTAAACTGATCCAATCATGAACATACCCTAATTAATTGATGATTATAAAGTAATTTAGTTTTCATTTCATAATAAAAGATTGAATGATGAATTTATTTAGAATTGATTAGTGTGATATAACATAATAATAATGAATTTGAATATATGATCCCACTACCACTGACCAGTAATCAGTTCCTAGACTGGTTGTGGCTACAATAACTTGGGTGTGCGTCCTCGTACAGAATAGACTACCGACTAGTAGAAGTCATATAAAGTGGTATTCTAAGGATACAATACCATCACATTATAGTGAATAATCGCATATAAATAAACCAAACATCATACACATCAATAATAATCATATAAATAAAATAACTAAAAAACATGTTTTAATATTATATGATGTATCATACATACATACCTACTCTCAAGCATTCAATAATAATTGGATGTCCATTGGGTAGATTTATATAGAGTGTGAAAATAAATAAATTTTAAAATATTGAAAAAAAATTACAAGAGGATCCACTATAATCCCAAATTATCATGTTATCCTAAACTCCAAAACACATTTTATCTTCTTTGTCTTGATCAAGTAGTCTCAATCCTTAGCCAAACATGGACCCACAACAATTTAGGGCTTCCCGATTTACCATATTACATATAATTTTTAGGAGTGTTTGAGTATAAAATATAGTTTGGTTCAACCAATGAGATCTCATACCATACTGGTGATGCAGTGAAATATTATTGTGACATACTGAGAATAAATAAAGAAACTATGGAATTAAATAAACAAACCAAAAAATAGTACATGCTTCAGCCTGATGTTTTAATGTATTTAATCACATCAAAAGGATCTCAGAAATTCATGTACCCTATTCCAAACCATTTTCAATCCAATATTTCATGAACCAGATCAACCATACATACATCAACCAATGATGAGGTGTCTTTGATCACACCGTAATGACCATGCCCCAAAATATAATACTTGGGTCCCTATGATATATGTATAAGTATTAAATACCTACCTTATAGGAGTTCTATCATAATTTGGTATGAGATAATATGTATCAAATAACTCCCCTATGTTATTTTTATAAAGTAATATTGACACCTTCCTAAGGAATTCACCTAGATAGCTCTATCCATGTATAAAATATCAACCTTAGCTCTATTTCCTTAAAATCCTCAACGATTCTACCCTATAACTCCCTTATGGGACCACTCTCATTCATGTATCACAAATATCACCTATGGAAGTTTTATCATATAAGGGAATATCACACAGGTGTCATAGACCTCTGATCTGAGAGATTTAATAGTATATATACTAGACCCACCAACAAGGGATTTTTTTAAACAAAATAACAACCCTATATGAGTTTTACAAAACACTAATAAAAGATATAACCTTTGATTTTTTATATTTAAATTCTAAAACTAAAGGAAAATGAACTTTTGGTCAAATTCCTAAACCTTCCATCACTGTATATACCCAATCACACCCTCTCACTATGACCAAAATATACATGTGATTCCCACTCTAGTCTCCTATGTCAAAACATGTGAAAGACACCCCCCTTATATTTTTTGGGTCACCACCAAAAAAATTAACCAATATTACAACCAATTAGTTCTCAAATATCCAATAGATCTACGGATCTCAAGGTATCTTAGGATTTCTACTTTAGCTACTCCAGTCAAGTTGTACCACTCCTCTGCATTGAGGTGGCCATAGTTTCCAACACCATACCAGTTGGTCATACTTAACTTGGTCAAAATCCCCAAGAGTTTCATGTTAGTTGTTCTAAATATAATCAAAACCTTTTCTATTAGCTTAATGGACACCAAGATATGGAACTAGGTCCCTAGTGCCTAAGAAACTTGGATACTTTTATTCATTGGTGCTCAAGTAGTTTGTCAATTTAATTTTAATTAATCTATTTATATTAAAAAAAATTAATTAATATATATATGTAGACTTAATGGAAATAAAGTGCACACACATTTAGGTAATAATATTAGATAAGGACATAGGGATAGTACAAGGTCCACCTACCTCAAACTAAAGTTAATCCCTCCTTAATTAACCACATAGTAGCTTCTCCTAAGCTCACCAAACCTGTTCAAGTATATATTATCATTATCCACCCATGTAAGTCCCTATATCACGCCATAGATCACCACATAATTATTTAGAATCAAATTATAATAAATTTAAACAGTTTAAAATTTAATTCTAATTTTATTTAAATTTGAATAATTCAAAAGATATATAAAGGTCACTCCTTCCACACCTCACCTATAAAGAAATATTTTAAGGCATTATGTGACATTCCATTGAATCTAATCTTGGAAAATCTCTTTCAATAAAAACCATGTAAATTGAAAAAAATATTTTAATTTACACTATAATATATGTTAAATCCAATAATAGTGACATTCCACATCAAAATAGAAAATGATATCATGCAGAAGACTGTATAGGCTCCCGCATCACATGAATAATAAAATCTCCATCACACCCAGATAATTCAACCCTGATATGGTCAAATCATAACATAATACCTACCTATAGACACAAAAACATTATAGGGTATATAGGGCAAGATCAAATAAGGTAAATGGAACCAATGACATACCTCAAGTCACTATAATCTACTATCCTTGGGGGCCCAAAATAAATGGAGGGAATAGAAGAAGAAAGGGAGAGGGACCCTTAATCACACACACAATAAGGGAGGGAAGAGTGTAAGCCACTTATAAAATTGAAAGTTGGAATAGGAAATTTCCCCATTAATACACCACCAATTATCTGGTAGCCCCTTGGTGGGTTTCAAAACCTCTGTTGTAGCCATTGGTAAGCTAGTGGGACATGAAGGGCTATATGTGCTACTACCTAGAATAATATCCAGAAAACAACCTCCCATCAGTTGGGTAGTGGATATAGACTGTAACCCAAACCAACCCTACCAACCATAAATTCCACCACGAGCACCCCAGATCCCATTGGAGATTTATTTCATCTCTAAAATTTCTCTTTTTGGATACATCATTCTTTATAATTCTATTCTAAAACTAAAATATAATTTTTACCCACCCAATAAATAGGAATTCAATATTATTTTTAAATTAAAATAATTTTATGGATATAGAGCATTACAAACTCCTAACCATGAAAATTAGCATCCTTAATAAGTCCCACTGGTCTCCCAACTACATCATTCAACCAATGTTAGTAATAAATTCTCATTTAAATGGGTTTTCTCTACTCCAAAATTCTAATAATGATTATGGAGAACTATGTTGATTTCAAGGGGCTTAAACCACCAAAACTCAATCAAAATCTAAAATTTTCACTGAAAATCTAAGAGAGGGCTCTCCTAAACTCATGCACTCAGATACATGAAGGTTTTATCATTCAATTAAGCAACCAGTCCTTTTTAAAATCCACAATTGACATTGGCATATGATTTTCAATTATGAATCATGAAACCGTTGACTATTAAAATTTCCTATAAAGGGGATATTTCTACATTTTAATAACACACCCATAATGGTTTCAAACTCACTATTCCCTATTATATAAGATACACCGATAAAAATTCAATGCTACTCTTCAAATATGATTCCAGATTGAATCAAATTAGTATCCACTTATCATTCATAGGGAAAGAATTTAGAATCCATGTAGCACCCCCATGTTTCAAGTAAATCGCCATTAATCATTTATTTTGAGCCTATATAATGTTTAATTTATTTTTTGGTAGTTTTTGAGTGGTTTTGGAATGTTTTGGAGGCTTTTATAGAGGTTCATGGTTTCTGCATTGTTAGTATAAACTATGAAATATCTCCAGAAAACCAGGAAAGGGAGAATAGTGGACACTTGGATGGTTTATGTTTGGTTCATGGTTTATCCAACCCATTTGAATATCTCGGAAAAACCATGCATCTTCAAAAAAAATGTAAATGCAAGTTTGGTTCATGGTTTTTCTAACCCTTAAAGCTATCCATGCGAGGTGTGTCCTTATAATATTAGCACCACACGGTTGGTGTTTGTTTTGACAAACTATGGGGCCTAACCATGCAGTGTATACTTATCCATCTATAAAAAGTAAATCTAAACTAAATTAATCATTTTGACATCAGTTTTCCCCTATTCATCCCATTACTCAAATTCCTTTTGGATCCCAAGTCATGAGAGAGAACTCCCTTTTATCTTGGAGGGATATTTATGAGAATTAATGTGTTTTGGAGGCTCAAATTCATCAAGAATTTATAATTATTACATTTTAATCTTAGATCTAACATTATTATCTATTATTTTATGGATAAGTCGGTGTGTTGGGAATTATTTTAGGATGATATGTTTTTTAATATAGTGAATGTAACTTAATTTGTGATCTAATCTTGATGTTTTGTTGTTTTGTTCTTCATTTTCGCCAATGACTATGAGATAGGTGGATTCTATCTTGACTCCACTTGATTTAGAACTAAAAAATTAATTTTAATTTAATTATTTTCATAAAATTATTAGGAAATATATGTGATCTTTTTCATGTAAGTTATGATTTAAAATTGGCTTGTAAATCATCAAAAGTTGATTGGTTTTTGGAAAACCCTATGTTTATAATTTAAACTTTTTTATTTAAAAATAATTTTTGGTTTGATGTAAGTAAAGTAATTGTGGAAATTCATTAAATAAATATGTTTTGTGACTGAATAACATACCATGATGTTGGTATAAACTATTGCTCAGAAGTTGAATTGGATGGATAATGGTTGTGAAGTACAACTATCAAAATTGGATGGAGTATGAACATGATGTTTTTCATTTAATAGTGACACCAAGTTGTATGAAGGTGTGTTTGTGTGTGTGGACATGGAAAATAAAATTCCAAATCAAATGAGAATTTATTAAAGGGATTATCGATTCATTCCTTAGAAACTAGTTTATTGATTTGATAAGAAATATTTTTACCTCTTAAAAAGTTTTCATAAATTAGGCTAACAAGTTTTTTCCAAGTGGCGTGAGTTTGGAAATAGTTGGGGAAATCCCATTGAGTTTAGACTCATCCCTTATGTGAGAATTTTTTGTATTTGTGGATATCATCTCTCAGGACACATCAAATGTAAAAGTGTCTCTATTCTTCACTGATGTTTATTGATACCTTGGGTTGGCCTATGAAGTTGGATCTTGGAGCGGGTTGGCTGTTTCTGGTTGATGTCACTGTAGAGTTTTGAATTTTATGTTCATTTAGTCCTCTTTGAGTATGTTTTCTTATTTCAACTAATACTCTCATTTTGTGGTTGTTTTTTTTATTTGGGTTTTTTTCTGCACTCATGCATCATATAGTGCTTTTTTGGTAGTTGTTTTCTTTTGTTTTGTTGTTTTATCTTTAAATGTGAAAATTGTTCCCTAAATTTGATGACATCGATGGCATTTATTACTAGACTTTGTGGTCTTGGGGATGTCACTTGATAGCCTAGCAACTCCCTCATTGCTTCTCAAACTAATAATAAGGGGTACGATGTTACAAATGGGATCATTCATGATTGATCCAAATATATTTTTGATACATATGGTATCATTTTTTGTTGTTCCAAATATCATTTAGTGATGAATGGTATCACTATTTTTTGGATCTTGACATAGAAAATGATGTTATATTTTTCTAGTCCTAGAGTTAGAAATACTATTAGTATATCTCTTGGTATGGTAATAAGTAGTGAGATTACCATTAAAGAAAATGTAGAGTATAAATATAAATATCTAACCTCCTTATATAGAACATAAAGGTACTAGGGTTTTTGGGTATAAGATTGTTTCAAGAAAAAACTAATATATTTATCACCTCATCATCATGTACTTATCCGATGAGTTTTTCATGACATGCATTTATGGTAAGACATCCCAATTGGGATGAATTGTACATTTTTACTAAAATGGTTTTTGAATTGGAAAACAAGGTGTTTATTTTTTAATAGAGCAAAAATGGTTTACATTGAAAGGTAGGTTGCATTATTTTCAAAAATGGTTAAAATTTTGATGATGGTTGTATTGTAAAAAAGATATATTGTGATATGAGTTGATGTGGTAGATTAAAATTTAAAAGACTTTAGTTTCTAATGAGTGACAATAAATGGTGTTTTTTCTCCTTATAGTGAATTGAACTAGGTAGGAATCCTATATAAAAAACTGGAATAGGATTCTAAAAAATGTGGTTGACCTGATCCACAGGCAAACCAATAGCTGGTTCAATGGATTTTCCATTCTTTTTAGGTCATGGATAAGGGTAATAGAAATGATGAACTGTGGAAAGTGGACCATCTAGTTCAATTCTAAAAGCAAAATCCACCAATCTTTTTGGGGAATTCCAAGCTAGAAAAAAAAGAAGTATGGTTGAATATGATGAATTAGATCATTGAATTCATTATGATAACGGCAAAACTGAATGTTAATTTGGAAATATATATGATGGAGAAATTGAATCGCTAAAGGTTTATATTAGTAGTTTATGATAAATTTTACCAACTCATGACATGGGACAATTTTGAATAGTTATTTAATAAGAAATTCTATACTCATGTATTTCAAATTTCTAGAAAAAATAGACTCTATCTATTTGAAGAAAGAGAATCTATCATTTATAGAGTATGAAGATAGATTTTTTAGATTATTTAATTTTGTCATGGATGTTTTTACAAGTGTTTCCTTGAAGGAATGTATTTTTTTAATCAGTGTATTTTTTAGATAATCATTCAAATATTTCCCAAATTTTTATTACGGACTATACAGAAGTGGTAAATAGAGATATTGTGTCATAAAGGGATATCTCAATAAATATAGTTGTGTGGGTATGTTTATTATTAAGGAAGATGTAGGAATACTAATGATGAGAATCAAAGTAAGAGGGACACATACTTCCAGAGTGGTGGGAAACCTCAGAATTAGACCTTGGGGTCAGTAAATCTTCCTCTTACTCCCAAAAGTAAGCTTAAATATTTATTGTGTGGCTCACTAGATCACATCAGTAAAGATTGTGTGGCACCACCTAGAGTGTTTCATAACTTCAACAAGATGGGACATCTTCAATGTTGTTGTTGCAGTGCTTCCGGTTTGGGTTCATAAAACACATCTCATGTTTCTCAAGAATGTTATTCTTTGATATGAGAAATATTGAATTATAGCACTCGTTATCAAAATAGATAAAGAAATTGTTATTATAGGAACACCATGAAATTTCAACCAGTTAAACCTTAATAAGGTAACAAAGAGAAACTTACACCGAGTAAGAAATTTTATGGAGCTGAGAAATGATCGAGGGTGATCAATCTGGTCTATAAATGGTGATAGGTATACGACTTATCAATTCTACCATTATTTAATATTTTTTTAATACTAGAATGTCATAGTCATTTATTTTTTATCAAGTTTTTTATAATATGGTTTTACATGTTGAGGTAATTTCTTATATGTTTAAACACCAAACTCATCTTGGAAAAAGGGAGTGTTGAGACTTCATGTGTAATGATTGTTCTATAATTTAAATAGGGATGAGTGTCATTGGGATTTATATATGTTGGATATGGATTCCTAGGACCTGATTCTGTGTAAGTATTGGTTGGAATCTTTTAAATATCAAATATACTATTATACTCTACAATTTAGTTTCACATATATAGATGGAATTTAACATCTACTTAGAGAAGATTTGGATGGAATGGAAAGTAGATAATGAATTTTTGGACCATTGGTTGAAACCATATCTTATCATTTGGAAGAACTTACCTTGTCATCTATGGATGATGTTGGGAATGGATATTTTAGAACTATTTTAGATCAGTTTCTTGACATTTGTTCATGATAATTTTCCTAGGATTCTACCCAAAAGATAAGTGGATTTTATGATTGATATCCTTACTAGGACCAGTCTTATTTCACTTACATGTTACTGGATAGAACCAATATAGTTTATGGAATTAAAATTTTAGTTATAATAGATAGGAATAAAAATTTTCATTCAAATGAGTATGACTCTGTGGGTACCAATAATTCCTTTTTAAAATAATATGGATTAAAATTGTATAATTTTTATGGATTATTATAAGCTTAATCATGTTGTGTTAAAAAATATGTATCCTCTTCCTTGAATTGATTATCCTTTTGATCAATTGATGGGAGCCCAGTGGTTCTCAAAAATTGACTTAGGATCGGGGAATCACAAATTAAGAGTTTCGAAGGAGGATATTCCAAATACATATTTCAAAATAAAATATATCCATTTAAAATATAAAGTTATGATTTAAGGTCCTATAAATGCACCAACTATCTTTATGGAATTGATGAGTTTATTCTTTTTGAGGTATCAAGATTCCATTTTGGTGGTATTTTTTGATGATATAATGGCGTATTCTATAACAAAAGTGGATCATAGTAAACATGTAGATATATTTTTGGATATATTTTAAGAACATATTTTTTATTCCATGTTATCAAAGTTTCATTTCTGGATAAAGGATGTATGTTTCTATAGCCATGTTATTTCAAGAAAAATATGTTTACGTAGATTCAGAAAAGATATAAGTTTTTATATCTTGGAAAAAACTAAAAAATGACATTGATATATGTAGTTTACTTGGAATGATAAGAAACGATATATGTTTTGTATGTGATATTTCATGTTCGGGATTACTAATAAATGATTTGATGAGAAACGGTATTCCTTTCAAATGGAACAAAGAATGTCAAAAATCCATTCATAAACATAAGATTATACTTACCTTAGAAACAATCATCATGTTTCTATAGTATGGTCATAGATATGATTTCTATTGTGATTCTTCATGATCTGGGTTAGGATGTTCTCGAATGCATGGATATCATGTTGTTATAGATAGTTCATGGAAACTATTGAGGCACAGGAAGAACTACCCTACTCATGCTTTTGAATTAGTTTCTATGGTCCATGATTTAATGACTTGGGATTATTTCCTATTTAGGTAAAAATTCATAGTGCTTGAAAATCATAAGAGTTTGAAAAAAAATCTTGCAAAAAGATTTAAATTTAAGATAGTAGAAATGGATGGAGTATCTGTAGATGTTTGAATTCAACTTGATGGGTAAATCAGGTAAGGGAAACTTTGTAGTGGATTAATTTATGAGTAATTGATATGATCAATTATCTAAAGATTATTTAGACTAGTGGAAACTAATATCATTTATAGTGGATATTCATATAGACTTATCCGACCAAGGTCATGTTTCAGTTTTCCTTCCAATTTTGTTTGTTCTTTATTTGTTTGAACTAGTTAAAATTTCTCAAACATCTAATCATAAATGTTTTAATATGAGGTAAAAACTTTGTGGTGGGGATACTATTAAGGGTAGGAAGATGGATGGGAATTTTGTGTTACAGTTTTAAGATTGAATAGTACTACCTTTGGATTTTCAAGAACAATTTCTTAATTCCAACCACCATTCATTATGGGTTGTTCACTCTTGGATTCAGAAAATGGATAAACCAATGAACACATAGTTCTAGTTTTTTGGAATAAAAAGAGTTGTAGAAAAGTATGCATTTATATGTATCTCCTATCAGTAGGTAATTGTGGACCATTAACATCTAAAAGGTATTTTTTAGTATTTTCCACTTCTTATACAGAATTGGGTGTAGATAGCCATGGATTTCTTAATATGTCTACAAGGATGTTTGGGAAACTAGATTCCATTTGGGTGATAGCGGATCTGATCACATAGTTGTCTCACTTTATCTTGATTTGGGAAACTAACTTAGTGGAAGACTTATCAAAAATTTACATTCAGGATGTTTTAAAGATGGATGATGTTCTAGTGACAATTATATCAAAAAAAGTCCTCGAGTTTTTGTGCGGTTTTTGGAAATTATTCCAGAAATCCATTGGAAATATTTTGAACATAAATTTGGATTATCATCGGAAAATAGATGGATAATATGGATGGACAGTCCAAATTTTTGTGGAAATACATAGAGGTTTAGTGATGGATTTTTGTGTCTTACGGAAAGAGAATTTAACTTTAGTATAGTTCTCGTATATTAATAGTTACAAGGCCTCGATACATATGGACACTTTTGAAGCATTGTATAGGTTTTCTTGTCGTTATTCACCTTTTTAGATGAAATAAGTTATGCTTCACAAATTAGTCATAGAATTATATAATAGAAAATAAAAAATATTCAGATGATCAGAAGACAATTGAAATAGAACAAATTCATTAGAAATTTTATGCAAATCATCCTTGATGACTATTGTCGTTTGAGGTGATTGATCATGTGTTCTTTAGAATCAATCTATGGTTTGGATATCATCATTTTGGTAATAAGATAAAGTTATCTCCTCATTGAATATTACATTTTGATATACTTTAATGAGTTGTTGAGTTATTATATTAGTTCAATTTTTCACAAAGATTTAGTTTAGTGAAAATGTGTTTCATGTATCCTAATTGAATAAGTACCTACCTGATATGGACCACATGATTAGATGGGATCATATTTTTCTAGAGCCAGATTAAATACTTATTCATATACCAATAATGATTGTGGATAGGTAATAGAATCTACTTCATGGGAAACCCATCATTCTATTATGGGTTTTATGGAAACAAAGTTTGATTCAGAAAGAAATGTGGGACAAAAAATGAAACTGGTGGAGCAATTTCCCAGACACTTTCAGGAAAGAAATGGTTTTATAACTTATTTGGATGAAAAAGACGAGGTGGGGATAATTTATCACCCATTTTTTTAGGTATATAAACCTTTATTCATATATTTATATTTTATGCAATGTTTGGGTTATGTTTCTTGAATTTTTGAGGGTTTTTTCATGTTTTGAAGGATTTTTTGTAGGTACATAGTTAGTAGAAACCATGCATCATCCTCTTGAATCCATGGAAGTGAATACAGTGGACACTAGGCAGGTACACGTTTGGATCATGGTACAGTAAAACCATTTGAATTCCCATGAAAAACCATGATTCTTAAAACATATAGAAATGAATGTTTAATGCATTTTTTTTCAAACCATGCAAGCCAATTGTGTAAGGTGTCGACTAAAGATAGTATCATCACATAGTTTTCACATGGTCTAAAAAATTTTATAGTAAAATTGTTCACTATACAGCTAGACCTCATTAAAAAATTTATCTAATATGAAGTAATACTTGTGACTATATTTTCCCATAATCCTCCTATAACTAGAATTCGTTTTAGCTCCCAAGGCATGATATATGATCCCCTTTAATCAGGAGATATCCTTAGGTGAATTAAATATTGTTTGAGTCGTGAATTCATTAGTAAGTTCATGTTCTTCCTCTTTAGTATTATATCAAATTTTATTCTCTCCCTCAGAACCATATATTTAGTTCGTGATGGAAAGATATTTTTGTTATTAAGGATTTAATGAAGATATCTTATAGGACGCAGTTAAGGTAACATGATTTGTGATTAGATCATGATGTTATTTTGTTGTTCTTCATTTTCACCAATATTTTTGAGGTAAGTGGGTTATCTCTTGAATCTTATAGTTTTATAACTTTATGGATTGTTTTTAATTTAATGATTTTATTAAAATTATTATGGAACATTTTTTTATTCTTGATAGAAATAAAGTTTTGGCACTATCATGGAAATTATGGAAAGTTTATTGGTTTTTGGAAAACCATTTGTTTATAATTTTAAAATATATATTTTCAAATTTATGTATATTTTGATTCATGTAATGTATTTTTTGAAATGAGTTCTAGAATGAAATTTTTTAATTGAAATTAATTGGAATGTTGTTGGTATAAATGATTGGGAATGAGTTGAATGGGATGGATAATGGTCATGAAGTACCACCATAAAAATGGTTTGGAGTATGGACCTGAAGTACCATGATAAATTTTGACATTAGTTTTCTATGATTGTGTGGTTGTGTGTGTGGACATGGAAGAGAATATGTAAAATAAAATGATAACTTATTTAAATACTTTTTATATCTTTCCTTATAAATTATTTTACGGCTTTGATAAGATTTTTTTTACTACTTAAAACTATTTCATAAAATTTTCTAACTTGTTTTACCCTTGTGAAATTAATTGGGAAGTCATTTGGGATATCCTTCTGAGTTTAGAATCATCCACAACTCAGGGAATATTTTAAATTTTAAAATATAATCTATTGAGAAATAGGTACAGGAAAAGGTATCTCTATTCAATAGTGATTCTTCTGGATACTTTTTTCTTGGCATGTGGTGTTATATCCTTGAGAAGTTTGGTTGTTACCGTTTGATGTCACTTTGGATTTTTTTAGTTTTGTTCTTATTTAGTTCTCTTTCATTATGTCTTATGGTTTCCTATTATTCTCTGATATGGTTTTTTGGTTTGGTTTCATTTGGGTTTTTTTTACACATTTATCATGTAGATATTTTTTTAATTGTTTTTAATGTTGTTTGATTATTTTATATTTCAAGGGGAATATCAAACCAAAAAAAAATTAATTCCCTTGGAATTTATTTCCAGCCTTATGTGTCATTTTTATTTCTCTAAGTCCTGGTAGCTCCCATGTCACACCTCAATCCAATGAGGAGGGGAAGGTTGATACAATACATTCCTCAAAAGGTCCCATCCAAATATTATATTACCATAGTAATACTAAATATGACATACACAAACCATGGTAATAGTTTCCCAAGTTCTTCTAAAATTTTTCATCCCAATTGAAATCTCCACTATGTTTCATCATGTTAATCACCCAAAAAACCACATGATGAAATTGTTTCACCTAAAAAACTAATAAAAAATTATTCAACCCCAAAACAATTGCACAAACTATGGTTAACTTTATGAATCAACATTTAATCATACTGAAATCATCTCGATTATGATGTGAATGAACTGAAACTATCTAATTTATTATCTATCTCTTAAATCCAGTTTTTAATTTAGGACCATCAAAATATATTGACTGGATCATTTCATCTAATCACCACATTAACCATCTAATTATTTTTCTTAACATTTCCATGATCCTAGAAACATTTGTTCGTTATATCTCATTCCATGATCTATTTATTGTCACAAAAATTGACTAGAAATGATTGTCCTACTCATAACCAAGCACAGTAAAAAATATCAAATTTCTTATATTCATGAATCATATGAAATGTTTCCATAGGATACAAAATAATATAATCATAAAAGGGTTTATTTATACTAATTTATAACAGTTCTCTCCCCATCATATGGCATACTTTACAATTCTCCTCAAGATCCACCTCCACAACATCCATTTTAATATGTGTCTCACTCATCCTGGTCCATTTTCATCTACTAAAACACCAACACCATTTGATAATGGAATCCATACATATAATAAAGGATACACTACCCACTCTCATATAATATATTGGGTCACTATTCCAACAAAAATCTCATAGAATTCACCATGTTCCTCAACAGACACATAGACTGTCCCTAATTCATAACTCAGAAAGAATCAAAGGTAACCCATGTGAACTAAATATGAATAATTATTAAATTACTAAGACACACTCCCAATCCAATCTATTTTCAAGATTACCATCATCATGTAACTCTTGTGTTATTTCTAACATGATCTTAACAAATGCATAATGTTTGTCAGTTATAGTATAGACCTGTCATCAAAATTCGTCTTGTTCCACTATCAGTTTTATATCACTAGAATTCGGCTAAAGCACCAATAACTCTAACCATATTCCATGGTATGTTAGTTTTTTAAGCCCTGAACAACTCATATATTCTCATCCAAGTACATACATGTATCTTAGGTTAATCCCAACCACATGCTTAGTATCCATACATTATTGTTCCATTTCACATGCATCTATCCAATCTTATATTCAATGAAAAACACATATCATGTCAACAATATCAGGTACGCATATGGTCTTACCCTCTGAATCTAGTATTGATGCCAAGGTAGCAGTACTCAAGAGGATTTCTCCAACAAAAACCATGTCACAGACATTACTCCTTATTAATTATAATAGGACCCTCCATTCACTAATCTTGAAGTCTATCACATAACTTTGGTTTTCAACCATAATGAATATTCCATCTAACGATAACCCCCATAGTAGGTTACCGTTACACATAATTGCACACTGAACCACTCATAAAAATGATAAACATTTCAAAGGAATCATTTGGCCTCACTCCAAGCCCCATGAATAATTTTCAGGCCTTAATAGATGTCACAGACCATAGGATGTCATCCACAATACCATATCAAATATAAAATGGTATCCACAATGACAAAACATGAATCTCTAGCAGGATATATATATATATATATATATATGTATGTATGTATGTATGCATATTTTTATGTATGTATATATATATATATATATTTATGAAATTAAATTCCAGAAACAATAGACCACTATATAGAAATTCCCACAGAGCACCCCCCTATAAGATTGCTCCCTCAAAATTTATGGTCTCATCATTTATGTTCTATCAACATATAACAGTTCCTCCTTGGTTGAGCCATATCAAGTTAATTTTTGATACTTCCTCTATTATTTATAATTCCATTCCATGCTATATGGTATAAAACCATATAGGTTGTCACTAAAACATTAGATAACCATAGATGAAAAAATTTAACATGTTTAGGGTTTTAAATAAGGCATCACGATCCATTATCAAACTACTAGGTTCACTGCACATCTTGTGCACCAAGTATTAGTGTCATAGTCGACTTCATCAAGCATCTCACTAAAAATCTACATGAAATTTCATTGAAGTTAAAAAATATACCAGTCATCCCATCTGAGTAGAATTCTACCACATACTTATAAAAGAGGGTATTATTTTAGCATTTGCATAAAATTTAATTAACTGAACCACTCATTGGTGACACATTCATAAACTATAATGCCTATATGTCACGTAAATTCTACATTCCAAATTATGATGCATGATTCACCTCATTCCTCAGTGGGTAATGATCTAATCCGATGTCTAGACTCTTTCCAACTGTACAAATAAAAAATCAATAAATAAAAATGTATAGCTCTCAAACTTCATGTATGTCACATGATATAAAAATTAAATCACCAATAACATGAAAAATCTATAACATAAATCCCATCCTTGTAAACATGGAATTCCTACTTGAATAGGTGTTCAAGATGTATCATCCCAATATCCATAACAGGCTCAAAAACTTTCTAATATATCATGTTTATCAATTCATATATAGTAAAATAATGAAAAGAAAACTTTGATACCAATTTTTAATTTCCCACTACCAAAAACCATAAATCACTACTCATATCGATGGTACCTACAATACCTCAGGTGTGACTACTCATTTGTATGAGGCTTCCAACTAATAGTGGCAGTCTAAAGTTGAACTACCCATATAAATTTCAACAATCATGGATAAATAATCCCAACATCAGAAATATCCAAAAGAAAATAGAGCACCACCAAAACAAAATAAATATAACCTCTATAATAAAATAAGATATGTAATATAGACATATATAAATTCAATAGTTCAATGATAAAAGGCCTTCCATTGGGCTGAATCATGTTCCAAATGGGGATAAAATAATAAACATAACCTGAAATAAAAGTATAGGAGGATTTACTACAATCCTCAGGACTCACCATATCATGATACTATAATATCTTTGATCACATTTCATGGATTGTTCTAACCCATTTACAATATGTTAAACCATTTTCGATACTTATTGTCGTAACCGCATCAACCATACCAACATTAACTAGTGCCACAATTTCTTTGACCACATAATGATGACCATTCCATCGAATAAAATATACATGTATCTTTCCAACATATGTATAATTATCATAGAACTCCCTTACAAGAGTATTCTCAACATTGGGTATAATCCTATAAGTATAACATACCACCTCAATAAGATTATTCTCGACCATTAGTAACATAAACTTAGTAAATTATCCATGAAGAGTTTTTCCATGTATACTAGATCAACAATGATAACAATAACTTAGAATACCCACCATAGGTATCAAATACCTCCCTCTTGGAAGTTTTCTCAATAATGATTCAAATACCACCCCTACATGATATTTCTCCGCCAAGTTTATATTCAAAATGTATCAATGACCCCCTTTACTATAGTTTCCGAATATAGAAAACAATACCTCTTTATGTTCATTTTATAAATCAAAAAATAATAGACCATCCCTATGGGAATTTTAAAACACATAAATAAAAGTATTCCCTTATTAGTGTTTTTAATTTCATTTCTATAGAATATTATGGGTTTCCAGAATTCCAAATGTGGATGTCACTATCCATACACATGAACACCATATCACTAGGGTAAAAATATTTGTGGGACACTGACATTGATCTTCTATATTAGAAAAATTAAAAGAAATACCTTATTCAACCAGGTTACCTAGCAACATAGAACCTAACTTTCCCACCAACTTAGTATCAATTTTCCAATGACTATAAAGTATATATAGGTTCCCCACATGTTCTACCCAATATTCTCCACTTAATTAATCCTAAAACTCCATTTGAAGGTGTTCGTAGGTTACTACACAAGAACACATGGTCATACTTTTCTCAGTCACACTTCTCAAGAGGTTTAAGTTCCAAGGATAAGCAAGAATACAAATCACAACCATCGACATTCACTACATCATGTAAATTCACATGGTATCTAGTGTCCTGAGCTATTTTTCCATTTTATTTATAGTTTCTTATTCAGTTTAATAATTTAATTTAAAATTAAACAATTTAAATTATATAAAATAATTAAATTACATAAAATTTTTGTTTCCAAAATAGAGAGATCACACATACACAATAATGAAAACACTATACATAAGGAAAATGTGTTATTACTAGGTCCACCTACCCCAAACCAATGACACCTCTTCAATTAATTTCTTAATAAATTCCTCCTAAGCTTTGTAAGCCCATTCATGTTCATTTATCCATCACCCATCAATGTTAATCCATAACTAACACTAGGCATCACCACATAATTAATCATTATCAACTTATATTCAGTTTAATGAATTTTGAAATTAATTGCAATTTTATTCAAATTGAAAAAACTACTAAGATAATAATTGGGAACTCTCTCTATACCCAAACTAAAACCAACTATCGTTAGGTGGTCCATACCATGCTATAAAAATATTCTAGGAAAAATTCTTATCAATCATAACATAGAATATTTCCAAAATAATATAATTAAAGTCAAAACCTAAGAAAATCCCATAATGGGGAAAACATCATTTAATAAAATTGGCATGAAGATGGTACCTCGGTATACCCTAATCAAATGAATAATTAATTACTAAATATACTCTAATGATTCTTCAATGATCCAATGGAATAAGAATAAAATTCCAAACTAGAGAAACCAAAAATTAGAGAGGAATGAGTTGATAATTTATGAAGGTCGAAAAAATAAAAGGAATACCTCTACTCAATGAAAAAATTCATCCAAAGGCACCCCAAACCAATGGGGTTGAGGGATTAATAGGGTTGAAGGACCCATTCTTATGTGCACAATAAGGGATAGAAAAGGATGGGATGAACCATTATAAAACAATAGGGGGAATAGTAAGATCTCCTATTAAATAAGAAAATTTGTTTTTGGTACTAGAAAACCAGGAATGTTCATGAATTTTAGGGGTTGTAAAATTCATACTGAATTAAAAAATTTAAATTTCTAGAAATTTTATGTTTTAATTGGAGATTACGAAAGGAAATTAAATGTTTGGAATTCCTATAAGGAACATTTTATATATGGTTTGAGGATTAGAATTTTGTTGGGATGTATTAGGATAATTCTTGTTGTTGAGGTCCTAAAGTTGGAATTTTTCAAAAATTGCAGTCTTTGGTATATGGTTTGTGCATTGGTGTTTCTAACTGTGCTGCCTAGTTTGTAAGGGAACATGGATTGTTTAACCATTTTAGGGGGTATAAAAACATTTCATTTAGTGAAGAGGTGTAGAGATACTAACATAATTAGATTAGAGTTTTCTTAATGGTGTGATGAAACCTTATAAGTTGGAGGTGTTTAGATAATGAAGCTTGAATGATTGGTCCACAACTTGCCTGATAGTTCTCCAAATAAAAAAGAGGAAAATTTCTATTTTTTCCTCTAACCCTTAAATTGTATTAACTCCTATTCTCTACCATTTCACCCATCATCTCCCCTGAATGGTAAATTATACTTATCCCTTCTTCCATGGGATATCTCCTTTGTTATTGGTTGAAAGAAAATGTCATAAAATGAGTTTGAGTCCTAGAGGAAAGCCTCTGAATCTGATAGCCTCATTTGTGTTATTATCCTTATTACTCTTTGATTCGATTATACATGTAGATTTTTGATTTCTAATTACACAAGAGAATGGTGGAATTGGATACAATAGATAGGGATTTTTCTCTTTTGAGGAATATGGTGACCTATAAGTCCATCTTGAATTTACCTAGTGTTATTTCATTGAGTAATGTCATTGTCGTGAATTTATTAAGATTTAAGGATTAAAATTAAATTAATAGGTATTTATTGAATTTTTCATTTAAGTATCAGGACTTGGTCAATGATTAGGATAATCCATGGATTGTTGATGAGTGTTCTATTGTTGTTATGGTGTAATGGGATCAGTCAGGGTGGTTCTTAGCATTATGATTTCATAGTTATTTTTAATGGTTATTTTTTGTCGAGAATAGTTAATAAATTATAAATTAATTATAATTAATTTATTAATATGGTTTTGTGTGGTGAATGACCCTAAATGTCTCATTTGAGCTTGGATGTGTCTTAGAATCTATTTTTGACCATTGGAAAATAATTGGAAATTTTTTTAAAGGTAGATGGCCTATGAGACCTAACTTGTGGTGTTTATGCATGTTTATGGTAGTATGTGTATGTTTGGGATTTTCCTTGATGTAAATTATTTAGGATTACTTCTATTTCCCTGATTTTTTAAATTAACTAAATAAAATAGGTCAATTTTAATGGATGAATTTCAGGGGACACTAATAGCCCATGTGTGCTAGCTTCGTGTCCTGGCCCATTGTGGATGATACATAGCCCCATGAGATACTTAGTAGCCAATAAACACCATAGGAGTTCAGAATACATTTTATATGGAATATTAACCCTTAAGCGTGACTATATGGATATACCTTAGGTAGAAAAAGACCATAAAGTATGGATAGACCAAACATGACCATCGAGATGGGCCTTGAACCACCTCAAGATGATTGTTATTATAACAAGAGCCCATGTAATCAGAAATGCCACACTACCATTTTTATGATTCTAGTGGAAATTATTTCCTAGTACATTATTTTTCAACCTGATACCATTATAAAACATATAGGATCCCAATAGAGATTCCATTTCTTTTGTGTGGACCTTGAAGAGCCTTCTAGGGATGTATCTCTAGTGTTTGGACCTAGGGGACATGTGGGTGCTCCGATGATCAACTAACCTTGACCGATTGGGTTACAAGTTTGGCTACAGATTATAGTGGGTGGAACTTAGAACCCTTATCGAACATGTAAAATTGAGGTTTTTTGGAAATAGTTATGGGTTTGGGTATTCGACCAACCTCACTCTTATATTTTTGGTTTCACACAATTATTATTGATGTATCTGTGATTGCTATACCTAATTCCTAGTACATGGCTTATGATTTTAATGAAATTATATATAGATAAGATTCCCATTTTACTTATTGGGATTCAACTTATGATCCTTACTTGATTTAATGTTACTATTACAAAACTTTCCATATATCATGGGGATCTCTCCCATTGTAGGGATTATAGAGGTACGTTTATAAGTGCATATTAGATCCCCTCTCTATTAGGATCACCTATTGGATTCTCTAGGTTATGATGAGAGGTTTATGGGTGGGTGATTCTCCCTCGATCATTGGATTGATACACTTTTGTGGATTGATGAACATCTCCCAAAGTGACGCCTAAGATAATTCCAGGGTTGTGGTGGATGCACCATTAATATATTAACTATAATTTCCCAGAAATGGGGCTATTGAATCATTTATTTAAATTAATCATGATTTATTAGATTGACCTAGGACTATATTCCTTATATATTTTCTAATGGTCATCCCCATTTGGGTTTATCGAAGATCTAAGGTTGTTACTACCTAAGAACTGGGAGCTATGGATTATACAACAAACAAGATTATATATGGTGTGAGTAGTATGAATTGGATTTTTAACAACCATATATTGTCATAATTTATAGAACATCTAATTTATACATTTAATCTTTCATTATACTTATTGGAGGTTATTGTGACATCTCATCCTAGCTCACCTAGTAAAATTACGGAACTGGTTGGACACAAGGTCTCAAGCTATGACATGGGCTAACAACTGGTAGTGAGGATCTATGTTCGTAAAGTGGGGAGTACATACCTTCATAAATATATTGGAACAAAATTTAAAACAATGTCTAAATAATAAAATCATAATAATAATTAATTAGGCCATGAAAACAAGCGTAATAATCAAAGCTATAAATAATAAAATCACAATTCTAAATAATACCATATATATTAATGATGAAATTTCTCTACAAAAAGAAAAATAATAAATGGTAGAAGGAAGATAGAAATGAAATTAAAATACCAAAAACTATCCAAGCATCTGTAGCACTGTCTTGGTTAGCAGCTACCAAGATCCCAAGCTGAACAGGAAGTGATGTATCCATAATTGGATGCTTCCCCTCATATACACCTACAATCATATAATCATATCGATCACCATTTACAACCTATTTGGGATTTGAGATAAACTCAGTAGTCCCCTTCCAATGGTGTCTATACAAATCCATTCTGTAAATATAAATTTTAATGGTTTGTAGATATATAGAAGTAAAACATGAAATAAATATAACCTAAGTCGATATGTGATTACTCGGGGGATAGTTGGACAAACACACCCTCCTTGGCCTATATTGGATGTGTCTGAGTTAATTTTAAATTAATTATTTAGTCAATGTATTATGTAATATAATACATGTGGTCATGGAAAGTAAAATTGATAATACTATAAGTGATCCAAGAGGAATCAAGGTATCCTTGACTTTCAAAGGTCACCTAGATCATAGTACACTACTATACATCCTAATAATAGTGTATAATTGTAATACAAGGGGAAAACCCAAGGAATTCAACTAAAAATGTTTCTAACATAGTCCATGTATCATGTCCAAAGTAAATACTTTGCTAATCAGGATTATATCCCAAGGTGAATAATCCAAGGTGTCAGATGTCCTAAGGAATTGTACTGAATCTATGGAGTGCATCCAAAAAAATTTAATATTATGGAGAATTTTTAGGATCCTATTGAATCATTTCATACACCCTTCAAAAGAGAAATACTAAGTTCCAAGGTGGGTATATCCCCCGACAGCCATCTTAGTTAATCAGAATGGTGTCCTCTAAGTGGTCAAGGCTTCCCTCAGGCATCCACGATGGGATCAAGCTTGATCATTCCTATTAAGATGTAAAAGTTACATTTCCAATTGGCACCATATAATAATTTTGTAAATATATTCATAATTCATCATAGTCTATGTAAGTATTTTTCTATTAAATAAATCATTAGGTTCATTCCAATACCTTTAATCCTTAGTGACCCGGTCAATAAGGACATGCATCCAATTTCCATTAAAATTACAATTTATCAAGAAAAAGTGATACCTATATATAAATATACTTTTCATTTAATGTTTTATTATTCATTTAATTTAAAAATTGAATTCCCATTGGATGGTTTGATTCAAGCACACATTAATAGTAAACTAGTAACCATAATATAGGTCACAAAAATCGCAACTAAGAATTCACCATACATGGGGATGTTCACATAGAGGTATTAACATCCAATTATGTAAAAAGGTGAAAATAAGGATTTAGATTTCATGTTAGATGATTTAATTTAAATCCAATAAATTTAAAGAGAAATGGTTGGTGAAACAAGCATGTGTACAATGGAATAGAATTTTACCCAGTGAGACTTTTAAGAAAATTCATAGACCACATACCTTATGCATCTAGAATATTCCTCATCTAGTATTGGTCCATAGATTGGCCTATGTCATGATAAAACTAAATAATAGATAAACTCCCTAAAAATAGAGAACAATTGCTTGAAATAACATAATTTATTACATATGAAGAAAAATTATGAAATTAGCTTAATGAATGAAGAACTCACTGGCGGTTATCCAATGACACAAATGTCTCTAAATTTTGAGTTCATGTAGAGTGGTGGTTTTAAACTCAAATTTGAGGTATGGAGGAGGCTTCTATTGAGAGAAAGATAGGGTAGATTGATATGCATGGGGGAGAAAATAAAATGGAAGGTGAGTTATACAGGAATAGTGGGAAAATATTAAAATCACCTAAGACTAGAAATTCATGTGGTTTGGATACATGGTTAGTCAAACCATGCACCATATGTGCACCCTGCTCTGTCCCAAGGAAGCCCTTGAAAGTCTTGTAGTGTATAGTTATAAAAATAATGTCTAGCCTATGTGCACTATATTTATTAAACCGAAATGTTGTTGTAACCCTATGGAATGTTTTATCAAATTGTGTGACCCCCTAACAGTGCATAGGATCACCCTGTACGGTTTTTCCTAACCATGCAGATAGAGATTAAAAATTTATACTAACCATGAGGCCCCATTGTTTCCTCAATAAACTAGGGATCCAGGCTCCGAACAAGAATTGCACACCCTCATTTCATAAGTAACATCATTAAGCATTCAGATTAAGAAAAATTTAAGGATTAAAGCTAAGAAATAACGTTTTCATACCTCAAAAAATAGGTTCTTACGTTATACCACCATTAAAAGAACTTTTCCTTGAGTTTCCCTTCTAAAGGAGGTAAAAATTCTTCTGACAAAAAATCAAAACAATTAGCGTGTATATCATCCTCCCTCTCCGAATTCTTGTTCTGTAAGTAGGTATGTAGCCATAGCATCCATACAAAATAGACAGACCTTCCTTTTAGATCCTTCATGCTCTAATCAATGATGTAAATGGGATACTCCTCAAAAGAAAAATTTTCATCCAATTCAACATCCTTGGATCAAAATTATGAGATGGGTTATCATGGTAATAGTGAATCTATGAAATATGGAAGACATCGTACATGGAATTGTACCTATAAGGTAGAATTAACCAATAATCTAGTGGCCTAAACATGTCCACTGTCTCATAAGCCTAAAAAATGAGGTGATAGCTTCCCTTGTCGATTTATCCGCCTATTCCCAATCCTTGGAAACACTCACAAGAAGACATGATCTCTAACCACAAACTCCATAGGTTATCGATGGTGATCGACATAATATTTCTATATAGACTGAGAACTGTTCATATTCTTCCTGATAAGATGTACCTTCTCTGAAGTTGTAACAATGAGATAAGGATCCTGTAGAATTGTACCAGATACCTCTAACCAATATAGAGGTCATTGGAATATCCTATCATATAAGGCCTCATAAGTATCCATGTTAATTGTTTCCTAAAATGTTTTATTGTAGTGAATATTTATGAGGGGTATATTTTTCTCCCAATAATCCCTAAAATCATGGACATAAACTCAGGGCATGTCCTCCAACATATCTATAATCTTTTCTGACTAGCCATTAATATAGGGTTAAAAGCTGTCTCAAAAGAACCTGTATACCTAGAGATTTATAAAAACATTACCAGAACCATGATGTGAAATGAACATCCCTATATTTAATGATATTATAAGGGAACATGTGTATTCATATAATCTCATGGACATAAAATTACTCTGACTCATCAAATGATAATGTCTCCTAGATTGGAAAGAAGTGGGATACCACCATCAGTCAATCCATGACTACCCAAACTGCGTCTCTACATCGGGGAGAACATGGTAAACCATTCAAAATATTCATCTTTATGTCATCCCATTTCCAATATGAGATAGATAATGGTTGTAATAGTATTGTAATATATTTTTTCTTCTCTTTCACCTACTTATAGGTGGAATACCTAGGGATAAAACATATTAGTTAACATTTCACTACAGGACCCCAATACTTTCATCACACAACATGATACATATTATAAACCCATGGGATTACTAGCTATTGAAATTCATGTTATTCTACCATATGGTCTTATCATGTATCATTAGGCACCCAGATACACCCGTTTATAAAAAGGATTTCATCTCCATCATCATACCAATTTGGTGGTGTTTTTGAACCTGAAATACCCTCACTCAGGACCAATCCTTCAAGATTTCAGAACTTTCTACTCTTCACTCTACCCATAAGATATTAGACTACTTACAATACAATATTAAAATGATGATAACAAATTTTCTAAACCTTTAGGTCAATCTCAAAAAAAATCATCAATATCCCTTCATCAATGAATCCCTAGAAAATTTTCATTTGATTTATCAAAACAAAATATTCATCAACTGTATTTGATTTTCCTAGAGTATAAGAAAGGTCAAAATAATTGGAATAAAGATATTCAACCCATATTCATTGTCTGAGGTTTAAGTCACCATGTTTGAAGATATATTTCAGACTTTTTTGGTATATTTACACCAAAAAAACTCTCCTTATAAATAGTGTCTACATAAATGTAAGTAATGGACAAATACAGCTTTCTTGAGGTCATATGTCAAGTAGTTATGCTCATGAGGACACACCTTTCGACAATTGTACAAAACAAATGATCTTCCTGTATCGTAACTTCACCTACCCTGATGCATGAGGAATCATAAATTATTGTATAGACTCTTCCAAGAATAGGTAGAAATAGAAATAGGTTTGGGTTGAGTCTTCCCTTAAAATACTAAATAAATATCTTTCATGCTTTAGACCAAACAATCAGGACACCATTGTTGGTAAATTTTATAAGTGGTGCTGCAATATTACAGAAATACTTTATAAAACATCTTTAATATCCATGAATCCTCAAGAAACTCTATATGTAAAACAAATTATTGGGATTCTCCAAGGAAGCTACAACCATTTCCATATATCAGTCAATATATACTCTATATTTTGATAAAATATGACACTATAAGTGAAACTTACCAGTTCAGAAGTGGCGTTTCGTTATTTGGGAATACAAAATGTTCTATCTCAGTGTACTCAAAATGATATCAAGGTGTTTTTCATAACCATGTCTTGTCATTGAGTATATAAATATGTCATCCATGAACATCATAATGAATAAATCAAGGTACATGTGAAAAATATGATTCATCAAGTCCATATAAATGGTTGGTATATTCATGAGACCGAACGAAATAACCAAATACTGATAAAGACCATACATTATATGAAACATTGTATGAGGTGTGTCTAATTTTATAAAAAAACTTGATGATAGCTTGACACTAAATCAATCTTAGAGAAATATCTCTCTCCTCAGAGCTGGTTGAAGAGGTCATCTATATTAGGTCATGTATACCAGTTCATAACCATAAGCAGGTTCAACCTTCGATAATCCACACATAGGCTAATGGTCCCATCCAGCATCCAGGATAAAATAATGGTAGAACCAAAAGGTGTGGTATTTTTTCATATAAAAACTTTAGATTTCAATTCCTGTAACTTATATTTGTGCTCTTCCAACTCAGTAGTAGCCACCATGTAAAGAGAAAAGGATATTGGTACTGTTCCTGGCACTACCTCGACAAAGAACTCCACCTATAACTTATGAGGTAAGCCTAAAAAATCATCATAGAAGAAATCCATAAAATGATCCACTATAAAAGGAAAATAAGCCTTCCAAATTCCTAGAACCACTATATTTACACTATCTATATGGGTTTTTACTCCACCTAACCCATGATGCTATGGTATTTCTCTACTAGTATGGACATCCCATTCACCCTTGTGAAGGTAAATATTTCCCTCTGGTGATGTTGATAATACCCTATAGTGGTATTAGTCCACATAATCATGATAGGTAATCAACCAATCCACCATGAGAATAAAATTAAAACCCATCATATTTAGGGCAAAGAGTTCTCATACCAAATTATAACTACCTACCTCAAGGGTGAATTCCCTACACTAGCGTACACACTCTCTGATCAATGCCCCAATAGAGTATCAAGTGTCCTCGCACCAAAGAAGTAACAAATTTCAAGTACAAACCTTTCAGTGATCAATAAAGAAATAAAGGGGTGTCAAGAACCTTTATCAAACAATGTAGATACGGTAGTGGAGGCTACTAGAATAGTAATTTATACAATAGAGGGACCTACACTCTGCTCCATGGGTATCATCTAAACTACAATTAATCAGCCTAATTCATGGACCTGAGCTAGAACTGGACTAGCCTATGTAGTTACACTCTACTGATGCTAAAAATGCATGTTTTTCTATAACGTCCATAACCTCCTCCTTTTCATGATCGACTAGTTTCACTCTAGTTTCCTTCCTGATGTGGAGCATCTGATCTCAATCTATAAAGCGGAGCTAGTGTGCATCCTATCCTACTATGAAATGATGGTAAGGTCTAGAAGAACATATTAGGATGTCCCAAATGGCCATAGTCTCTACACTAAACTTGGTTATTATCTCACTAAGTCTTCAAGTGGCCTTTCCACCCACACCGATTTCACACTTTTGAAATTCCATTATGGATACTGAGGCTACCACTTCCCTTGTAAGGACTGGTTCTTTCTATAGTTTTTGAATTTTTATTTCCATTAATTTTTAATTTAAAAGATTATTTAAGGCCTATTATGAATACCCTTTGAGGTCACGGGTGTATGGGGGTGTTCAGGGCTTTTTTCGAGTTTGAAACTCGACTCTCGGATGAAAACAGTTGGGGTTCATGGTTACTTTGAACTGCACGACCCAAGTAATACTGTTTGATGAAACCATGCAGATTTGGAGAGTGGGATTTAAGAGACATCATGGTTTGTCGAAACCATGTGGATGGAGGAACAAGCTCCTATGGGGGCCTCTATAGTTTTTGACATTGGTACGAGACACAATTTTTGCATGGTTTAGAGAATTGTGTGTGGTTCCCATCTTTACAGTAGGGGGAACACGGTTGGTGCAAGGTTCAGCCAACCACACATCCAAACTATGTGACCAATATTTTTGGGGTAAAATGATCAATTTTCCATTAATTAATCTTATAACCTATTTTCTTTTACTTTTTATTACTTTGCACAGAAGTGGTACATATTGAGAGACCTATTTAATCCAAATCAAAGGATTTGATCCCTATCATCAATCTGAACCCATATTTGAACATCAATCATATTTTTGGATCTACACTGGTGAGTACTCAATTTTTTTGTTTAATTATTCATTTTTCTTGGTGTCAACTATTCTCTTTAGTTGCAATCTAATATTATATATTTTAAAGGTTTTCATTCGTTCATCAATTTTCTTCTAATATAAGTAAATTCAGAAACTAATACTAGATAAGAATTATATTATGGTCCTACAGTAGGTGGTCTTGATATTTTCCCTTAATTTTGGGGTGTTTATATATATGTTTGTGTGCCACATACCTGATATTCCAAGTGATGCTCTTGAAATGGAATATAATCCTTGATTAAAATGAATATGTATGGCCTTTGTAATTAATGAGGGGTATTGATAAATGATTGATGTTTTTTAATCTTTAATTGGAACCACACCTTGGTGAATTTTTTAATTAAATGTTCCACCGTTGCTGGAATATGAATTAGTCTATTCTATGTATGTTGTTTACCAATTCTTATGGGATGTTAAATGATGAATTGAATTTTAATTTTAATTGTAATTTGAATTGATTAATTTCAGAGAATATAAGACCATGTCCATTGGCTATAGATGTTTATTTTCTTGCTTGAGAATAAATTTCTTCTTTTGATGAAATTACCATGTGAGATAATTAAGATACTCAGCCTTCTAAGATTAGCCTATTATTTGATCCACCTTCTGAGGTGAGGTTTAAATGAAATGATCATGCTGATGACCTTTGATTTAATTAATTAATATTTATTGAATGTTATCCATATTCCTTGAGTGAAAAATGGGGTCTAATAGAAATTCCATGGATAGATTCTTTTGGCCTCTTTTATGCTTACACCCAAGTGATACTTGGACTCCCTAATGGAATGCCAAGGATAGAATCAGTGGGATGATTTTGTATTCGCTTGAGTGATACTTAGGCTCCTTATATGGACTTCTAGTGATATAATTACAGGGAATTTGAATATAATTTCATGTTGTGACACTTGTGCTTCATTAGTAAACCATGAAAGAGCGACTCAAAAGGAAATGATATTTTACCCCACCTAGAGTGACACTAGGATTCTAATGAGGAATTTATAGGATAAGATTATGATGTGCTTGGTTCAAGATAGGATGAGATAGATACCTAGAATCCCAATAATGAATGCTAAGGATAGGGCCTCTATTCTTAATTTTAAAATTAATGAAACGATATATATGATTCCTCTTCCAATCCCAAGAACAAGCTTGGATTTGGTTAGAGAATTATACCATAATTATAGCCTTGGGAGGCATATTATGATCACATAAATTTACAATGGATTCTTGGATATTCACCAGGATTTTATACTAGTTTATTAAATGATGCCAAACTGACTATTTATTTAGAGACTTTTCGGATAAGGTTGAAGTATTTATAAGAGGACGGGTGTCCATGGTAACCCGAACCTTTGTGGGTTTTTTACATAAATCACTTCCTTTACATATTCGATTACATCCTACACACTATCATTATTATATATTCACTAACCAAATTTAATGAGATACCATTGGTGGTGGTATAATGGTATTTTATCTCACACCCAAATCAGGATGCATTTGGCACATGAGAATATTATATGACTATAGGTATAGATAAGGATAATCTTCCTTCTATGGGTTTTGGATTACTTCTTCAGATAAGGGGAGTAAAAGACCAATATGAGGCTCATGATGCTAGCTGGGATAGTTTTTCATCTTTTGATACTTTATTACATGTATTTTATAGATTTCATGTATACCTATTTTGGATTCTTTATAGGTACATGACATCATCGTCATTTTATATGAGTTTCCTTTGATCATTTTAATATATATATATATATAGGTATTTCGATGTTATCTTTTGTTTGACTGGTTTATTGCTTATGATATGGATTGCATGTTGATACTATTATGTTAGAATATGAAAATAGGTAATGGTATCCACATAGACACACCTTAGGCCCACACTTCTAGTTGAAAGATTCTATATTTGGAGGAGATGCGCTTGAGGCCATGTAGCCAATTGGGTTTTGGGCATCATTAAGTCGCATCTAGGTATGGTATATTAAAAAGTTATATCATAGGTTTTTTATTTTTATTTCTTTATTATTTTGGAAAAATATAATGGGATAAAAAGGAATATGAATTTGGTAATGATTTTTTACTAGTTATAGCTAACCCATATACAGGAAGTCATTAAATCATCTCGAATTAAATTTTTATTTTCTGTATTTTGGATATTACAGTTCATTTGATTCCTCCATTGGGTGACGCAATAGAATTGTGGTGTTATTATTGATGTGATTGTGGTTTCTATGTTATTTAACATGATGAGATGTTGGTATTCCATCTCATATATCATTTTTGTAACTAGTTACAATTCACATTCCATGCATTATTCCATGCCATATAGGGTGAATTTAGTGATTTCATTGGTGTTCTGATTTGTGCCACGATTAATATACCCACTTCTTGATAAATGATTGTGTATGGAATTAGAAAAAAAAAGGTTGGTAGTTAGAGTTCCTTCAATAACCAAAGCATTGTTTTCCTAATTAGGCTACCGTAGACACCCTAAGTAGCCAATTTTTCCATGTTGAGTAATGAACCATGAGTCACATGGGCTAGAACGTGTTATGATATGGATTAAGTGGATTCTATATTCTAGTTAATGAGTAGTATGGGACCCTATGAATAAGAATTTGGGGAAACTTTTTGTTCAACCATTAAATATTAATTGTGATGTAATGTAAATGAATATGAAAATAAAATTGAAACCAATATTTCTTATAGTAGAGAACATAACCTAGAACCAATCTTCACAGTGGGCAGTAGGCAGTATCTCTTTCTTTATTACAATCTATATATCACCCACACCTCACTCAAGAATTATTAAGAGGGGTTTTACTATTATATAAGATGTATTTTAAATATCATGTTTCAATATTTTCATTTTTAGCTATGAGTTTTGATAAAATTCTTTATGGGGGCTTGTGTTTGGAATTGTACAGACATGCCACCATGATGACATCTAGTTGTATGCTAGGAGGGTGGTGACAACTAGATCTAGAGTTACTAGGCTATGGGATATTGGTGTATCCTTATATATTTCTAGTTGTGGAACTAGAATTTTTACCAAACATAAGTACTAAGTCATAGTTTTATGAGTTGCTTTTAAGCTTCATGTGGACTTTTTAGGGAGAACCACAGCCCGCCTCATCTATGGATGTGCTAATACAAGTGTTCTAGATGTACAATTTTCCTGTGTTTTTGGGGAATGGTGGACAACTTTCAACGGAGCCCTAGATAGAGGCCATTTTATCTATCTTTGAGCATTTCAAGACACCTTCTAATAGGAGGGTAAATCTCATTACTTATATGATGCATGATTCTATCAAGAGATGGTGGGATATCATTACCCAAATATATCATCATTGGGAAATGGATTAGAGGTATTTTCATATGGCCTTATATGAAAAATTTTATCCTGATACATTGAGGGATGATACATCTCGAGAGTTCATGCACTTGGAGGAGTATGAGTTATTAGTTATAGATTATTTGGACTATTTTATAGATATTTAGTAATTTTCACATATTCATATGGGTGATGATTTATATAAATAAAAGGAATTTTAGGATGGTCTCAAATGTGATATGAGATCAAAGATTAATTTATTTCAACTGATTACTATTTTGGAATAGTGATTCAATCATTTATCACATAACATAACCTTAAAGAATATGTTGGTGTGATCTAGGGTGGTTAGACACCAAAATCTGGAACTATATTGACAAGTACTAGAAAGAAACATCTAGAGCATCCATGTGGTGATATTAGTAAAAAGAGCTCATACATAAGTAGCCAGGTGAGGTGTCAATAGTGTGGTAGACTGAGACATATGAGACATTGGCGAATGATATAACTAGTTATGTATCAATCCTATATAAATATAGGTCATCTACTATGAGTTTGTAGATGTTTTTCTCCAAAAGGTAGTGAGATATGGTCTAAACTAACTCTATGTGTTGGATAAGGGTCAACATCTTCTCATCAAATAGGGAGTCAGAGTACTGCTAGCTGATTAAGCTGAGGTGGTATTTTTTTTCATGGTAGTCAAACCATAGATTTGTATCAATATCAGACTGGATCTACTTATGGTAGACATGATATATCATAGGGTTGTAGATTAGACCAAATATATGAAGTGAAACTAACACCTGAGGAGAAGAATCTCAAACCTTCTACTATGAGATGTACAATTCAATTAGCCTCTACTTTAGATGCTTCTTTTTGATATAGAAACTTCTCATAGATTTATATTTATGACTATTGTGGGGATTCTTGGTCTTAGAATTTAGTGTTATAATAGTGTTTTAATGCTTGATACTTCACTAGGGATTTGAATAAAGGATGTACATTAGTGTATGAAGTTCCCCCTTGATATTGGCGGGTGTC
The DNA here is from genome assembly GCA_963277665.1 of Viscum album. Lineage (NCBI taxonomy): Eukaryota > Viridiplantae > Streptophyta > Magnoliopsida > Santalales > Viscaceae > Viscum > Viscum album. The sequence continues at coordinate 1,283,722,764 of OY728156.1, forward strand.
ACAATATTCGGGACCTCTTTACCCTCAAGAGGACATGTTTTGAAATCATTCTCAGGATGGACTAGTTTGTTCCCTTTCATGGTATTATTGATTTATATTGTAGATCAATGACCTTTATATCACCATATGGTAGAGAGTTTATTCATAAGGGTGGATTATATGTCCAGGAGATATGAGATGGACCCGATCATCATGGGATAGGAATGATGACATCCCAACTTTAGATTTTATAACTATATTATCAAGGAATATGTCATGTAGTTTTCCCTCTAGTATTTGACCATTTTAGGGAAATTTTCCTAGATTAATTTTTATAATTACCTCCATTGAGATAGGTAGAGTTATTTATTGATCTTGTTCTTGGAGTGGCATTGATATATATTCCTCCTTAAAAGATGATACTACTGAGATTCAGGAGCTCAATAGGTAGCTTGATGATTTAGAGGCAAAGGGATTTGTCTAACCTAGTACTTCTCTATGGGGTTCTTCAGTCATTTTTGTAAAAAAAGGGTGGATGGTAACCTTATTAAATGCATCTATTATTAGAAATTGAACCCAAATTTGGTTAATAACAGATATCCTCTTCCATAGATAGATGATCTCTTTAACCAACTATGATGAGATCAGGTTTTCATGAAAATTAACATGATATCTGGTTATCATCAGGTTTATGTTAGACTATCATACATAACTCACACAACCTTTCATAGTAGATACGGTCTATTTGAGTATTTGGTTATGTTTCTTGGTCTCATGAATGCACCTATAGTTTTCATGGAACTAATGAAATCAGTTTTCCAACTTTATCTGGATTCATTTGTCATTGTATTTGTGGAGGACATCTTGTTTTCCTCTCATACTCGGCACAACCATTCCAATAAATATAGATCATATTAGATACAATGAGAGAGGATCATTTATATTATAAGATAAAAAAGTGATACAACTATATGAATTTGATACAATTTTTATGTCACATTATCTTATATACAGGAGCTTCAATTTACCTAGAGAAGATGAGAGCTATAGTTTTCTAGGAACATCCTAAGAAAATTTTTGAGATACATGGTTTCTTGGGAATTACTGGATATTATAGGTTTTTATAGATAACTTCTCACACCTACCATCACCTCTCATGGGATTTAATAATAATAGTGTGATGTTTGTAATGTTATATGCAAGTGATTCTATCTTTAGGAGCTAAAAGGGGGAATTATTTCATTACTTATACTTATTTTTCTAGAACCAGGAAGATGTTAGACTATTCACTATGCTGTAAAAACTATTGATCTTGGAGTTGTTCTAATGAAGGTGGTAGATTCATGGCTTATGGGTCTCAATAATTGAGGCCAAATGAGATGAACTACCTGAGGCATGATCTTGAGTTAGCTAAAGTTGGTCATGCTTTGTGCTGTTGAATACATTATTTACTAGGAGAGTGTTTTTTGGTGTACACAGACCACAATATCCTCAAGTATATTTTGACACAGGATGATATGAATTTAATAAAGGGATGATGGGTTGAGTACCTATATAATTTTAACATTGACCTTGTCTATATGTTTTTTAAAGCTAATTAAGTGGCTAATTCACTCAGGAGGACTGAAAAAATGTAGTTTCAGAGGCTAGTAGTGAGTGGAATATTCGGGATTTTTTCTCTAAAATTCACTCAGAGGTGCATGATAGTTACGGGATGACATTTTATTATCATTATCTGTAACTTATACCCTTATCAATATAGTAAAGATGAAAAAGTTTTTGGATTCTGAGGGTCTAGTCCAATAGGAGAGTATAGAAGGTGAGGACCCTCCTCCTGGTTGGACCATAGGTGAGGTTGAAATTCATCCAATACATGGTTGCATATTGGTTTCAACAGACATGTGCAAGGTGATGATATGAAACTTTCACAATTTATCTTTGGCATCACATCCCAACATATCCAAGATTGATTAATATTTTCATCTCCAATACTGGTGTCCGAGTACGAAAATAGATGTAGCTAGTTTTTTCATGAGATGCCCACCTATTAGATGGTAAAGGTGGAGCATCAACAACCATACAAACCTTTACAGAAGCTTCCTATTCTCAAGTGGATGTGGTTTGAAATTATGAGGTATTTAAATACTTGGTTATTAAGGTCACATTGAGTCAATTATATCATTTTGTTTTCTATTGACAAGCTCACAAGTGTTTCTCATTTCTTATCTATAAAGTATACATTCTCAATAGAGTATCTTGGGAAGTTGTATATCTATGGGATAACATTAATTCACAGGGTCCATCATAATATTGTTTTATATTCTAACACCTAGTTAACCTCATAGCTCTGGAAAGAGTTTCAAAGGGTGTTGGGTACCATAGTATCTCTGAGCACTTCATGCCACCCTCATACTGATTTTAAGTCAGAGTGAATGATACAGGTGCTTGAGAACAGGATGTGAGCATGCATCTTGGATTTTGGTGGCTCTTGGGATATTCACATGCCCTTGGTTAAATTCCCCAAAAACAATATCTATCAATATTCGATAAATATTTTACCTTATGTGGATTTTTGTGGTATGTTATTCCAATCACCCCTAAGATGGTTAGAGGTAGGACTGGAAACTATTCTTGGAACTAATCTCATAGATGATACTATGGAGAATGTTTTGTTGATTCAAAAGTGGATGGATAATAAACAGTCTTGATATAAATCTTACACTGATCATCATTGAGGACCACTATAGTTTAAGGTTGGGGATCAGTACTTTTTACGTGTCTCACAAAGGTTGGTAAATATGTGGGTCATGAGACAGGGTAGACAATCAATATGATATGTCGGGCCTTTTGAGATTCTAGATAGAGTCAATCCAGAAGCCTATAAGTTATAGTTACCTTAGATGTACTGATCCATACTCAATGCCTTCCATATATCTCACATGTTCCATTATCATTTAGGCCTATATCATCATTTTCATCCTAATTAGGTTGAGTTACATGTAGAGTCATCCTTTAAGAAGATTAATATTATTATTATGGATCATAGAATAAAATTTCTCGCAGGCTAGTCAGTTCCTCTAGTACAGATGGTATGGAAGCACAACAACATATATGATAAGACATGGGAGTGGGAGGAGGATGTACACACACAGTGGCCAAATTTGTTCATTGATTATGCTTCGCCGCCATTAGAAGGGAAATTAGAGAGTTAATATATTTAAGGGGGAATTTTTTAATAACCCAGTTTATTCTTGATGTATGGAATATTTATCATTCCATCGATTATAAGTTGAAATAATTATTTATAGACTAATGGGAATACCCTTTGAAGTCACTAGTGTATCGTGGATGTCTGGGTCTTACTCTGAGCGTGAAACCTAACTCTTTGAGGAAAAAATTTGGGGTGTATGGTTAGTAGTAACTACGTAATCCAAGATTCATGGTTTGATGAAATTGTGAATAGATAGATTTGGTTTTAAGAAGCCCTCGCGGTTTATGGAAACCATATTGATTGAGGGGCATGCTCCTACATGAGCCTCTAGATTTTTTAATAGTGGGATGAGACATGGTGTGCACTTGATTTTGAAATCCATGGATACAAACCATGTTAGGTACCCCTTCTTATAGTATTGGGTGTATGGTTGGTTCATAGTCCGACCAACTATGTAACCAAACCAATCAACCCATATTCTTGAGGTAAAATGACCAATTTTCCATTAATAAATATTACAACCATATTTATATTTCTTTTTCTCCATCCACACATTGGTAGCTCACATTGAGAGCCTTGTTTGACCCAAATCATAGGATTTTATCCCTCTCCTCTATACAAACTCATATTCCAACACTGATCATATCATTTGATCCACACCGATGATTAATCAATTTCTTTTATGTCATTAATCATTTGTATTTATATCTATTGCACTATTTAAGTGAAATATAATATACCCTATTTTAAGGTTTTTCATCCGATCTTTGATTTTTTTGATCTGAGTCAAATCTGGATATGATACTAGATGATCACTTTGCTATAGACCTACAGTAAGTGGCCTCGTGCTTTTCCCTGAAAGTTGGGGTGTTGATATATATTCTATTTTTTTCATGCCTAATAATCTTATTGAATCCCATGTTATGAAATTTAATCCATGATTAAAATTAATAGTTATAACCTATGTAATTAATGAGACCTATTAATAAATAAATAAAGTTTATGAAACATGAATTGGAACAACCAATTTGGTGTGTTAATTAATTAATTATACTACAATGGGTGGAAAATAAATTGGTCACTATTAAGTTTCTCATTTACTTCTTGCTACTATGTGTTAAATGATGAATTTATTTGTCATTTAAATTTTTATTTTAATTAATTAATTTAAGGTAATGGAATACCATTTCCTTAGTCTATTTCCACATATTTTCTTAATTAAGAATATGTTTCTTCTTATAATGAAATTCCCATGTGAGATAATTAAGAGGCTAAGCCTTCTAAGCTAAGCCCTTGTTTTGAGCCACATTCTAAGTTGAGTTTTAAATTAAATGATTATAGTGGTGACCATTATATTAAATAATTGAATTTTATTTAATTTTTATCATATTCCTTGGGTGTCACATGGGTTCTCATATGAACTCCATGGATGGAATAATTTTCTTACTACCTTGCTTATGCCCAAGTGAAACTTAGACTCCCTAAAGGACTATGAATGATATACTCAAAGGGAATATTCTATGTATGCCCAAGTGATATAGGGAATCCTTATATGGACTACCAAGGATGGACATAGAGGTAAGTTGATTGTATATGAATGGGGTGACACATGGGATCCATTTGAGGCCTGACAAGAATGGACTCAAATGGAAATGATGTTATACAACACCTAGAGAGATATCAGTGTTACAATAAGGAATTGATAGGATGGTCTGGTAAGGTTATTGGTTCATGATATGCCAATACTGATTCTTGATCCGGAATAAGGAAGGCCAAGGATGGTCTCACATTCTAAATTTTATAATTAATGAAATGATTTATATGACGTGTATTCACATACAAATCACAATCTTAGATCCATTTAGAGACTCATACCATGTTGATGTACTTGAAAGGCCTCTCTTGATCACATATAATTATGGGGGATTTTGTGCTACATGATAGGTTCCATGACTTATTCATTAAATGAGACAGGATTGACTGTTTATTCAAAGACTTATCAGCTAAGGCCTAAGAAGGTAGTAGAGAACAGGTCTCCAAGGGAGCCCAAACCTTTATGTGTTTTATATATAAAAAATCCATTAAATATTCTATTACTTACTTCACATTTTTATTATTATATATTCACCTAATGGGTGTAATTATAAATCATTGGTGGTGTCCTACTAGGATTTTATCTCATACCCAACTCAGGTAGCCTTTGGAACCAGATATGTTTATATGATTTTACACATGGATAAGGGAAAGTTCCATACTATAGTTTTTTATTAATACGTTGAAGAAAGAGACCATAGGACCATTATGAGGTTCATTATGCAATCTTGGATAGTTTTTGGTATTTTTTTTATTTTTTCCATGTATTGAAAACCTTCCATGTATAGCTTTTTTGGATTCTTTGTAAACACATGACATGATCATCTTTTTATATGAGTTTTCTTATATAATATATATATATGTCTGTATGTATGTATTTGAACATAATCTATTATCTAATTGAGTTACTTCTCACTCAATTGATTATATGTTTTTACCACTGTGTTAGATACTAAAAATAGGTTATAGTCTCCCCACAGACACACCCTAGGCCATTACTACTAGTCACCAGCCTCAGGTATTTGGGGAGGTATGATTGAGGTTGTGTATCCAACCAGGCTTGGGGCACTATTCAGTGGATTCTAGGTATGGTACATTAGAGGCCTATTGAAAATACAAGTGATGGTGTTTCTAACCATTGGTGGAACCTCTATCCTATCTTTGTACTGAGCTATGGATCTATTCACTATTGGCTTCCCTCATACTGTATTATGTAATTGATCCTTGATTTGTAATATCTGAAATGGTTTCAGGAATTAATAAATTTATCTAAGATCAGATGGTTTATATAATCTTATCCTTCATGTGCCTCTCTCTAGGTATCTCATCTCCATATAAGAGCAGTAAAAAATTTGAACCTCAGTAAAATGTGTTAAATAGTCCATAAACGATGTGGTCCCCTAATCTAGGCGCATGAACTCTATGGCTATAAAATCTCATAGAATCTATGGGAAGAATATTTCATTGAAACTAGATGGTAAATTTCTCCAAGTCATACCCTGATGTTGATCATCCTGATTCAGAACATACAACCAATGTTTAGAAGAATCATAAAGCATAAAAGTGGTGAGATTCACTATCCTCTAACGAGGTGTATAAAATTTCTTGAAAATCAAGAGCATGTCCTCTAGACTTGACTTTGAAACATGTGGATTGACATCCCCCAAAAAAATTGGGGGGATGATACTACAAAAATTATCAGGTCAACCAAACCATGGAATAGAAAAGTTAGGGGAGATCCATACATAGTCTACATATGACAAAGGAATCCCTTATAGTGTTGGGAATAATCTCCTAAATCTTGGATTTCAGGTTATTTCATAGGAGGCACTACTGGATGTAACACTAGTTTCTCAAGGCCCACCATCCTCAGAGCGTGGACGTAACTACCCTCAGGGTGCATGACATGGGGACATCATGGTGAAATAGCTCTAAAAATCCAAAAACTTGTCTCAAATATATTTTGATAATGGAAAAGACATGGGTATAAGAGTAGAATATGTATGAATCCTTTGTATATAAAGGATTCACACCCCTCTTCCTACTTTTAAATCCAAGTTTGGGCATCATATAAGACTAAGATAAAAAAACAGATATACTACCTACATCCCACTATTGTGGTCAGTTTGGGGACAAGTTCTCTATTTTATTACTATGTTCCAATATATGGTGCCTCATCCAAAAACTACCTTTAAATTTTAATTGGAATCAGTATTTAACGAAAACCATATTTGAATATTTTCTATTTATCAGTTCTTACTTTCTTATAATGGAATAGTTAAATCAATACTATTCCAATTTATAAAATTAATTTCTTTATAAATTATAATTGGTAGTTCATTTAACTACATATTTACCCCTACATTCAATAGAAAAATTTAATAGGTAAAATAATATGATCTGACTAGATGGATTTCCATTTTCAAATTATAAATATAGGTTTACTATTTAGTTGAAAAATTAAATTCATATAATAAAAATCAACTAACATTTCAGCCTATATAACATCAATTACATAAATCCAACATATGATAATTGATTAGTTATGGTCCCTTCATCAAACTTTATGAGAAAACACCATTTAGGGGGATGCAGACACTTTAATAACCAATTATTCAATATACTTTTTCCTTAAAAACATTAATTGTGTAATAGATATATCACTCAAGACACATACGATAGATATCATATAGTCAGGTAATGAAACCTACATGGAATGGCATAATGCATGACATATTAGTCCTATAAGGTTCCTAAAATGATTCATAATCAATGATTCTTTTCCATACCATGACAATAGAAAAATATAATGAAACATCATAATAATAATAAAATCACAAATCATGTGTGTCACCCGATGTTGGAATCAAAAACTATAATAGTCATAATCCAGAACACCAAATCCATTCCTTACCATTTTGATTTTTCCCTGTATGTGGGTTAGAAACTCCCAGGAACAAGATCATTAGAAAATTCTTACACAACCTAGTCAACTTTCTACAATCCCAAAATAGTAAGGAAAATGAAATAAAGATCATATACCACTTTTTAACGAACTAACCTAACTCATCAGGTAACAGTAACAAAAATGGTAAGCTAGATATCTTCAACCACGCCTCCCCATACAACATAGATTTCCAACTAGCTGTGAGGGTCTAAAGTGGTATGGTGAAGAGACTATACCCTCATAACCAGAGTGAGTAAAAGTGGTAGGCAATTTATAAGTGACAGAAGCATAATAATAATAAATAATTTATCATAAATAAGAATAAGAATAAAATATATAAATAATCAACTCATAGGTTAAAATAGTAACATATACAATAATTATGACATATCTCTTCAAAAAGTGTAGGCATACATGGTGGTAGGAATATATGAAAGGTAAAAACAGACTAAAAATAATTGAAGCATCCTAACCATTGGACTAATCATCTTTTATCTAAGCTCTCTTCCTAAATAATAATTCATGTATCCATAACAGTATTCTTCCCTTTAACTACACTTGCACTCATATAATATTCTTGAGTACCATCAGTAAGCTAGATAGGGTATGAGATAATCTTAGAAGGCCACCATGAATGACATCTATAAAAATATAGTGTTTAAATAAAAAATATAACAGTGTGAAGGTATATAAAAGTAAAATCAGAAATGCATATAACCGAAGTCAAGATCAGGTTTCTCATGGGAGACTTGAAAGACCATATCTGCTTTAGACTATATCTGATTTCTCTGAGATAATGTTAAATTGAATATTTAGTCAAGGTATTAGGTAATATTATACAAGTGAACCTGGATTTTATTAACAGTAATACTACAAAGTATCCCAGAGTAAATAAGGAATACATGACGTTAAAATGACATATTGCTCAAAGTTTATGATCAAGCATTCTGTGAATATGGGTAAGTGTAATATGATGGGTACACCCAAGGTATTACACAATAAATGTATCTAACTAAATCCATGGATCAAATCCAAATTAAATCTCGAGATAATTATGACTGGGTCCGATGGAGAATAATATGAGATGTCACATGTCCTATGACATCATGTTGAAGATACGGAATACATCCAAGGAATTCCAATATTCCATATAAATATAGGGACTCTATGTAATCATTTATGGCTACCTCTAATATAAAAATATCGAGTTCTAATCTGGGTATCTCCCTTAGCAACTAGCATAGTGGGTTAAAATGGAATCTTTTGAGTGCTCAAGGAATTCCCTTGGAAATTCATTATGGGCTCATGTCTAACCATTCATATAATTGTGTAAAAGGTCCATATGAAATATTTACCATATATTAATATTTTAAATATGTTCATAAGTCATCACATGCCTTGTAATACGCATTCCAATGAACAATTCATTAGGTTCATTACATTACCTTTCATCCTAGGTGACATGGTCAATAAGAACACATGACCAATTTCTATTTCAATTATAATTTATCAAGGACAAGTTATATATATACACAAGTTTTCCATTTAATTATTTATAGTTAATTTATTTTAAATAGTGACTTACCATATGAAGGGTGGATTCATGCACACCTGAATAAGGATAGGGTAGCCATAATATAGTTTACCAAAGGACTAACAAAGATCACACACTACTTGGGCTAGTTCACATTGAGGTATCAACCTCCAATGATATAAAAAAGTGATAATACATATTTTGATTATTGCATAAATTATTGTATTTAAATTGGATGAATTTATGGAGCAACGCCTGGTGAAAATTATGTGTGGAAAATGGAAACCATATTTAGATCACTACTAGAAAAGAAGGTTATACCAACAATTTAACACCATTGGTATAGGCTGGATAATTGTTGGTATATCCTCTACCAACAGTTTTCCAAACTTTTCCAAACCGTAGGGTAGTAAGCCGTGAGGAAATCCCTATACCAAAGGTTTGATCTAAACCGTTGGTATAGCCCACTATATTTATTGATATACCAATGGTTGTAGGCTAACAGTTGGTATATGTTTGTATAACATTTTTAGCAATGGTTTCCAGATTCCGTTGGTATATCTTGAATACTAAACACTATACCAACGGTTTTAAAACAGTTGGTATAGTTTTTAAATTTTTATCAAAGTATACCAATGATTTAAAACCAGTGGTATTGTGTTTTTTCATAACTATTATACTAATGGTTTAAAACTGTTGGTATTGTGTTTTTTCAGAACTATTGCACAGCAGCCCTCCAGTATACACCTGCATAAAAAATATCAAAAAAAACACATACAGACATAAAACAGCATAAAAACACCTAAAATAGAACAAAAAAACACATAAAACCATCAAACTCTTCCAACCATGTCATGTACTACAATTCCCTATTTCAATCTTTATATGACAACAATTATCCAGCAGAGTTAATAACAGTTTCAATAACTGAAGAATTATTTACACCCATTTCAATCTTCAAATGACAACCAATCTTTAAGTAGTAATTCACCTCACCCCTGCACAACCCCCCAACCGGAACATCCCCCCATCTCCCCATCAAATTCTAATAGGCAGAATAGTCTGAGAAATTCTTATTAGAGTTGAATAAGAGTTTGAAATTGGCTCAAATCCCAAGTTTTTTTTCTGATCCTAGATTTGGGTATGTAATGATTTGTGATGAATTTTGAATTGAACTTGTATTTTTTATAATATATGGTGAAAAGATATTTTCTTAGGAGTCTCTTCACTTATGACCCCATGAGCGAAACTACCCAACTCCTAAAAAAGAGTTTGCATCTATAGTTGATTAGTGTAAATTTCAGTTGTTGTATTCACTTAAAATGATGTCCATTTGCAACAAAAGAGAGACACTTTGAGTGGTGTCGGCCACACTGCACCTCGTATTGAGGCGGGGTTGACTCATACATGTCACAAATGACCCACATATCATTTTCCTAAAGTATCAGCACAATTCTAATGCATTTGGTTGGTTTTCTGTATACTAGTTGTTTTTACTTAAAAGGGTATCCATTTTAAACAAAATAAAGACACTTTGAGTGGTACCGGCCACACCATGACTCAGATTGAGGCTAGGTTGACTCGTACACATCACAAATGACCCATGCATCCTTTTACTAATGTATCAATAGAATTAAAATGTGTTTGGTCCATTTTCTGTATGTCAGTTGTTGTTTTCGCATAAAATGTTGTCCATTTCAAAGAAAAGTGAGACACTTTGAGTGGTTCTGGTCACACTGCACCTCGGATTGAGGCAGGGTTGACTTGTACATGTCAAAAATGACCCATGGATCATTTTCTTATAGTTTCAATAGAATCTGAATGCATTTGGTTAGTTTTATGTATCTTAGTTGTTGTTTTAACTTAAAATGATGTCTCTTTTAAACAAAAGAGAGACATTTGGAGTGGTGTTGGCCACACCGCACCTCGGATTGAGGTGGGGATGACTCGTACAAGTCAAAAATGACCCATGGATCGTTTTCCTAAAATATCAACACAATCTGAATGCGTTTGGTTGGTTTTAAGTATGCCAGTTGTTGTTTTCACTTAAAATCTTGTCCATTTCAAACAAAAGAGAAACACTTTAAGTGGTGACGGCCACACCGGCCCTCGGATTGAGGTAGGGTTGACTCTTACACATCAAAAATGACCCATGAATTGTTTTCCTAAAGTTTCAATAGAATATGAATGCCTTTGGTTGGTTTTCTGTATGTCAGTTGTTGTATTCACTTAAAATGATATCCTTTTGAAATAAAAGAGAGACACTTTTAGTGGTGTCGGCCACACCACACCTCTAATTGAGGTGGGGTTGACTCTTACATGTCCCAAATGACTCATGGATCATTTTCTTAATGTATCAAAACAACTAGAATGCATTTGGTTGGTTTTCTATATGTCAGTTGTTTTTACTTAAAAGTGTATCCATTTTAAACAAAAGAAAGACACTTTGAGTGGTACCAGCCACACTGGTTCTTAGATTGAGGTGAGTTTGACTCTTACACGTCTCATATGACCCATGGATCGTTTTCCTAAAGTTTTAACAGAATCTAAATGTGTTTGGTTGGTTTTCCGTATGCCAGTTTTTGTTTTCACTTAAAATCCTATCCATTTCAAATAAAAGTGAGACACTTCAAGTGATACCAACCACATTATGACTCAGATTGTGGCATATTTGACTCATACATGTCACATATGACGCATGGATATTTTTCCTAAAGTTTCAATTGAATTTGAATGCCTTTGGTCAGTTTTTCGTATTGTCAGTTGTTGTATTCACTTAAAATGATGTCCTTTTGAAACAAAAGAGAGACACTTTGAGTGGTGCTGGCCACATCGCACCTCGGATTGAGGCAGAGTTGACTCTTACATGTCAAAAATGAACCATGGATCGTTGTCCTAAAATATCAACACAATCCAAATGCATTTGGTTGGTTTTAAGTATGCCAGTTGTTGTTTTCACTTAAAATCTTGTCCATTTCAATCAAAAGAGAAACACTTTCAGTGGTACCAGCCACACTGACCCTTAGATTGAGGTGGGGTTGACTAGTACACGCCATATATTCCCCATGTATCATTTTCCTCAAGTTTCAATATAATCTGAATGAATTTGGTCGTTTTTTGGTATGTCAGTTGTTGTATTCACTTAAAATGATGTCCTTTTGAAACCAAAGAGAGACACATTGAGTGGTGCCATCCACACTGTGCCTCATATTGAGGTGATGTTGATTTTAACATGTCAAAAATGACCCATGTATCATTTTCCTAAATTATCAATGCAATCTAAATGTGTTTGGTCAGTTTTCCGTATGTTGGTTGTTTTTACTTAAAAATGTATCCATTTTAAACAAAATATAGACAATATGAGTGGTACCACCCATCCCGGGCCTCGAGTTGAGGAAGGGTTGACTTGTACACGTCAAAAATGACCCATGGATCCTTTTCCTAAAGTATCACTAGAATCTTAATGCGTTTGGTTGGTTTTCTGTATTCCAGTTGTTGTTTTCACGTAAAATGTTGTCCATTTCAAAAAAAAATTGAGACACTTAGAGTGGTGTCGGTCACACCGTGCCTCAGATTGAGGAGAGGTTGACTTTTACATGTCAAAAATGACCCATGTATTGTTTTTTAGTAGTATCAACACAATCCGAATGCGTTTGGTCAGTTTTCAGTATGCCAGTTGTTGTTTTCACTTAAAATCATGTCCATTTCAAATAAAAGTGTGACATTTCGAGTGGTGTCGGCCACACTGGCCCTCGGATTGAGGCGAGGTTTACTCTTACAAGTCCCATATGACCCACAAATCGTTTTTCTAAAGTTTCAACAAAATCTGATTGTGTTCGGTCAGTTTTCTGTATGCTAGTTGTTGCTCTCACTTAAAATTATGTCCATTTCAAATAAAATTGAGACACTTCGTGTGATACCGGCCACACTATTCCTCGAATTGAGGCGGGGTTGACTCATACACATCACATATGACTGATGGATCTTTTTGCTAAAGTTTCAATAGAATTTTAATGCCTTTGGTTGGTTTTCCATATGTCAGTTGTTGTATTCACTTAAAATGATGTCCTTTTGAAACAAAAGAGAGACACTTTAAGTGGTGTCGGCCACACCTTGCCTCGGATTGAGCCGGGGTTGACTCGTACACGTCACAAATGACCTATAGATCCTTTTCCTAAAAAATAAACACAATCTGAATGCGTTTGGTTGGTTTTAGGTATGTCATTTGTTGTTTTCACTTAAAATCATGTCCATTACAAACAAAAGAGAAACACATTGAGTGGTACCGTCCACACCGGCCCTCAGATTAAGGCGGGGTTGACTCTTACACGTCACATATGACCCATGGATCGTTTTCCTAAAGTTTGAACATAATCCCAATGCCTTTGGTCGGTTTTCCGTATGTAAGTTGTTGTATTCACTTCAAATATGTCCTTTTGAAACAAAAGAGATACATTTTGAGTGGTGCTAGCCACACCGTGCCTCAGATTGAGGCGGGGTTGACTCATACATGTCACAAATGAACCATGGATAATTTTCCTAAAGTATTAACACTATCTGAATGTGTTTGGTTTATTTTCCATATGCCATTTGTTTTTAATTAAAAGTGTATCCATTTTAAGAGAGATTAGATTGGGATCCAGGGTCCAGGGAGGACGGTTGGGGGGCTGTCCAGGGGGCTGTCTGGGGGGCTGTCCAGGGTCCAGGGAGGATGGTGGGGGGTTATTTGGGGGGATATCTAGGAGCATATCCAAATCACAGCATTACCGCGACGTGACTGCGGCGTGACCGCGGCGTGACAGCGGAGTGGCCGCAGAGTGACCGCGGAGTGACCGCGGCATGACCGTGGCGTGACCGCAGGGTGACCGCGGTGTGACCGCGGCATGACTGCGGTGTGACTGCAGCGTGACCACGGTGTGACCGCGGCTTGACCGTAGCTTGACCACGGCGTGTTGGACCGGTCCAGCGACATCCTCTAGGCAGCATCTTCCGACCCGGATTCCTAATAAATCATATGTAGTTTTCCTTCACATTATAGAAACTGATCTTATGTTATAAAAAACAGAATCTTGATTCGGGATTGTGGTATGATAAAGATGTATATTTTATATTCTTTGTTTTTAAAAGTGGTACTAGGTAGTTGAAACTACTGATTGAGAGTCAAATTATCACACCCTATACTATCATTGGGAGTTTTCGTAGACAGCGCACCTCCGTTGGAGGGGTTTTATTATAAAAACATGTTTTTATTTATCAAATGAAACAATTATATTAAAGAAAATTTATTCAAGATATGCAATTCAATATAATTAAGTATAATTAATAAAGAATCTAAATTCAATTTAAATCATTCTTAAATTAAAGAGGCTACGAGAGGGACTCTACCTCAAGGGGTGTCTCTCATAGGAATCTTGTGATGTGTAGTGTCTATCTATGATTTTTGTAGTGCTTCCATATTGTGGGAAATGTTTATTGCATGGTCTGTTTAATAAATATATTAGTCAATTAGAAAATACACCCATATTCAATAGAGATATACCAACTTTTAATAGATAATACCATCCAAATAACCAACTCAAAAATCTGAGACTAGCATTTTACTTTACCATTTCCAATTATATAATATATGCATCACCGACTTATGTTTTATGAACCAATAAATTAAAGGGAAAGAAACTCCTCACAATAACCCATAAAATCTCATATAGCATCACTCATTTCCAAACCATTATAACATTATTAGGCTTCCATATTAGGTCTAAAATAAAAATTTATACTAAATTCAAAAATATCCATACCAGAGTGAAAAACTATGTTAAATAATAATAAGTTATACAAAATTCAAAAATGTAATGGATCAATCTTGCCCTGATCACCATCGCCATCACCACTATCATCATCATCCTCATCCTCGCCATTATCTCTGTCCTCATCGATGTCCTCATCATCGTCCCCATTCTCATCATTGGCCTCATCCTCTCCCTCGGCCCAATCCTCGCCCTCGGCCCCATCCTCTCCCTCATCCTCATCCTCATCCTCGCACTCGTCCTCTTCAGCATCCTCATCATCACCAGGAATTTCATCATCTCGAATGCCACTAGAAATGTCACCTGGGGCATTGGATAATGCACCCATCGATGACAAAAATGTCTGACAAGCTGCGTTGGCCTCTGGTGGAATTGATGAAGATAAATCTTTCATCAGTTTCATAAATTATGTGTCCCTCGTTTGAACTTGTACTTGCAACTTTGTTACCCTTTTATCAGACTTTCATGCATGCTCCTTGACTAGTTCCAACTTAGTGGTACTAGAATGGATTCTTGGAGAGGACCGATACCTCTTCAGGACCATATTCTAACCAGGTTGGCAGTGTACTCGACCAGAGTGCTAATCTCCCAAAACATGATATAAATGATCATGTGGCCCAAAATTGTCAGGCTCCTAGGCATCAAGGGCCTCTAAATCAGCATATTAAAAATATTAATAGATTATTAAATTTAAAAATAGATATTAAACTTTGAAATAAACAAATTAAAACTTACAATCTTTTCTTGTGTCGGTACATTAACCGCAGTTCCATCTTTTTCCTTCTACTCAAGAAAAACAATTTTGCTCGAGGGATACGTCCTTCAATATTCAATTTGTTCTTATTTAATGACATTGAAACAATATAAAGTGAAAGTATAATCATATAATCAATATTCAATAAATCACATAATTTAAGTAGAAATAATAAAAAGGGCAAGTCCTAAAGGAAAATTATAAACAAATATATCTTACCAGGTGCCTCTCATGATCTGACATAGTCGTGTGCCCGAAAGTTTATAGGTATTGTTTTGAATCAATTTTTTTTTTGTTTTTTCAGAAGATTCCTAAATAATGTTTAATAATAAATTAGATAATATTAATGAAATATATGAAAACTGTCATTTAAATACCACAAATGGGATTAATACCTTAAATTTGGTAGTCTCTCAATGGGTAATAATTTGGCGATATTGCTCTATCAGGCACGATAGGTAATGTCTCCAACTCCATGCCCACTCTATCTCACCATCCAACATACAGCTCAAGATTATAATCTCTCCAAATATCTCTTAGCTCCTTTAAACACGCCAGTCATGCACCTTCTCAATTAGGGAAGTTATACGGAAGTTGAAACCCAATAGATTAATTCATATAAATACAAAAAAAATACTACATTAAATCCTATAGATTTTTTACCCATATTTGTGCCCACACATTATCCATGAATTCATGTGGCAGATGTCTCCAAGAGAGAGGGCTGACCGGAATGATGTTGGAGTATTTGGCTAGCGTCGCCAAAAAACCCCGACATTCCTGCCCAGATTTATCAATCATCTATCCATCATCATTATATTCAACCATCAACTATGTCTGGTGGTTTCATACTGCACATAAGTGAGTACTCCCCTCCCTTGCCTCCTATTAGTAGATGATTCTGTCATTAAAGAAAAAAATATCAGTACAAGTTATAATAAAAATAAATTTTGGTATAAAAATTTGTTAGATTTATATAAACATACATGTGGTAGTCGGATCAATGGGTGTCACTGGATGTGCAGAAGCCTAAGGAATATCCTGTACAGGAGGAGTTTCCCTCATTGTGTGCTCCTCAGCAACATGCTGTGTCAGAGTAGGAGTCGAAGAAGGTGGAATATAATAGTCTGTAGATAATGAACCAGAAGCAAAAGATTATGGAACAGACGTCTAGCCAACTTGTAGTGTAAATATCAGAGGCTTAAATATCTCGTGTGTCCCTAAAGACACACCATGATAAAATGGGTCTTGTAAGATATGTTTATGGTAGGGGAATAATACAATCGGATACGACCAGTGGTTTGTCTAACTCTCTCACCACGAGCCCTCGTACCACCATCCTCAGTACCAGGACCACCAGATGGTCGTCTAACTCTGAAACCACCACCCTCCTACCACCATCCTCTGTACTAGGAGCAATATCAGGCTCCTCGTCAGATATCTCTCATCAAGGGGGTGGATCCTGAAAAAAAAGATTAACAAAAAAGTAAACACATGATATTATAAGTTATTAAAATATATATATTTGAAATAAAATACTCACAATAGGGATGAGTGGAGGAATTTCCATCTGTGTCATGCGACGATTATTTTCTGTCATATTTTTCCACAACCTCTCTTCAATGGGTGTAGTTTCCTGCAATGAAAACAAATATGGAAGTAATTATAAATAGATAACTAATGTGTAACCCAAAAAAAAATATAGAAAAACCATTATGATTAAAAAAACATAATGAAATAGAAGATTTATGGTGGTTTGAAGGTAAGTACTAGTATACACACTCTGAATGATGTTTGTGAAACATGTAGGTGAGAACAAAATTGTATGATTCTATATATTTTCCACCACAACTTCGGGTTCAAAATCAACACTGACAATTGACCTATTGGAGTCATCATAATTAATAAACGGATTGCATCCAATTGCAGTAGGGATAATGTCAACTTCATCATCACCATCATCAAAAACATGTCTGGGATTTACTTTAATAATTACACCGAATTTAGGATAATGATGATCTTTGACATAAAAACTTGTTTCACCATTGATGCCAATACATATGGTTCATCAGTGGTAATAGTGTGAGTCATTTCAATAACTCAAAATCCACAATCATCAATAAAGGTTCCTTACTTCATCATTGAATCAAACCATTCAAATTTCATCATCATAACTTGACCATGTGAGTAATAATCCAAAATTATTATTTTCTCAATGACTCCATAATAAGCTACATTTTCAAAACAAGTTCTATTATCCGATGAATTGGCATAACAGTCTGTTGTGGCAGTTAGCATAACACCATCATGTTGTGTTCACATGTTTCTTGCTCGTTTAGTGATAATAAAGTTGTATCCATTGATCACAAGTGATTTACAAGCACAGACCTTGGTATTGGGACCAAAATCCAAAGCTCTTATTTCCTCAGAAACAGAGTCTGCAGGAAAACTCAACACCTAAAATATATAGAAATTGTAAAATTATTTAAATATTATTTTTATTTTTTTATTACAGAAATATTTTTACATTTAATTTCAACCAAGCAGAAAACCCTTTGCTATGGAATGTCTCTTTCCTTCTCAATGATAAAGAACGGTGCTTTCTATATATAAACTCATTATGTTCCCTATAGATAAAAATAATAATAGTTTAACAAATATTTAAAATTACAAGAGATAAGATATGAGATACATGTACAATTTACTTACTTGATATACTCATCAAAAAATCACAATTGAACAATACTGTGCGATGTGCCATCTCTCGCTCTTCAAGGATTAATTTCGTCAATGTATGTGATCCCAGAATTCCTCCTGTCTGAGGAAGTGATGGAAAACTGGGTTCAATTTTCCCATATTGTTCTTCTTCATTTCTTATTGGTCTGTTTATTCTCGTAGTAAGATCAGAAAAATACATTGAGTATAAATCCATACATTCTTGATCCAAGTAACCATTCATAATAGAACCTTCGGGATAATTCCTATTCCAAACATATGATTTCAATGTGCACATGTTTCGTTCAGCTGGATACATCCAATGGAAAGCAACGGGTCCTCCAAGAAGTATTTCGTTCAAAATATGGACATTCAAATGCAACATGCAAGTAAAAAAATGATGGTGGGAATATTTTATATAACTCACACAAAATTAATGGTTTCTCTACCAATAGTTTTGGCAAGAAGGATTTGGAAAACCTCTTAGTGCAAAGATCTCTAAAAAAATTGCACAATCGAATAACTGATACTCTTACATTATTGGACAAGAGGTGACGGATTTCTATTGGAATCAACTCATGCAAAAGGATAGGATAATCATGAGTCATCAAAGATTTCATCTTTAACTCTTTTCTGTTAACCTATTATATATATTGCTTGAATAGCCATCAGGAACTTTAATAGTCTCTAGCACTTCCATAAATTGATTTTTTTCAGTAGGT
Source organism: Viscum album (assembly GCA_963277665.1). NCBI lineage: Eukaryota > Viridiplantae > Streptophyta > Magnoliopsida > Santalales > Viscaceae > Viscum > Viscum album. The sequence goes on from OY728156.1 coordinate 1,283,742,026, forward strand.
GTCATCATATAAGAAGTACATGGAACTTGCCATTTATTTTCACTGATACATACAAGATGCAATTCTGGTCTGATCCCCCAATCTACCATGTCACGTCGAGATCGTAAATCATATTTTGTATTCCCCTTGAAATTTAGATGAATCGAAAGCAACATTTCACATATATTCTTTTCAATGTGTGTTACATCTAAGAAATGATGTAACAAGTTGGTTGACCAATACGAAAACTCAAAGAATATACTCTTCTTCTTCCAATGGTAATAGGTATCATTGGAAACATTTTTCCTCTTTCTAGATTTCATTAAACCCTTCCCAAATGAATAACTGAAATCTTTCAATTCATTAAGAACATCAGTTCCAATCATACGCTGAGGTGGATCATCAGTCTCCATGGTATTGTCAAATCTTCGACGATTGTTTCTATATGGATGGTTCATTGGCAAGAATCATCGATGTCCCATAAAACTAAAAATACGATGATATTTTAGTCTTCTCGATCGAGTATTCTTCATACAAACAGGACATGAAAATGTTCCTTTTTTTCTCCATCCAGACATCACTGCATAAGTAGTAAAATCATTGATCGTCCATATAAGCGTAGCATGCATCTGAAATATGTATTTCGAACATACATCTTATGTGAGCACACCCACATCCCAAAGAAGTTTCAACTCTTTTATTAAAGGTTGCATGTATACATCTATATAATTTCTGGGATCAGAAGGGCCAGATATCAGTATACTTAAGAAAGTGTAAGGCTTTTTCATACACAACCATGGGGGAAGGTTATAAATGTGTATGAAAATTGGCCATGTGCTATGCGAAGTAAGCATCTTCCCAAATGAATTAAAACCATCACATGAGAGACCCAATCTCATATTACGCACGTCGGCTGCAAATTCAGGATATTGAGCATCAAATCTATTTCATGAAAATTCATCTGTAGGGTGAACCAACTCTTCATTATTCTTTTTTCTCTCGGTGTCATTCCATCACATTTTTACTGATATTTCATCATACATGAAAAGGTTCTATAATTTTGGGATCAATGTAAAGTGCCACATTACTTTTTGTGGCACATGATATGGTGTTCCATCATCTTTTGGCTTCCATCGAGAGGTTCCACATTTGATACAATCATTTATTTTAGCATTTTCCTCCCAAAATAAGCTATAATCATTCGAGAAAGCATGAATTTTTTTTGAGAATCCATGTTCTTCAACTAACTTCTATGCCATATAGTGGTTTGAGGGAATATCTGCATCATTTGGAAGTAAGTCCTACAAGAAGGTAAGAATGTAATCAATTAAAGTATTTGAAATCCCATACATAGTTTTCCCATGAAAAAATCGGATTAAAAATTCCAACTTTTTAATTTTACCACATTGCCGATATACTGGAGTCGTCGCAGCATCATTCAATTTTTTCACCCTATCAACATCATCATTTTCATTGGACGCATCATGTGTGCTTCTATCAAAATCTTGTTGGCTAGACATCCTTTCCTTCTCATGATGCTGAATAAATGGAAACTGATCATATATAAAACTCTCCAATTCAGTCTTATCATTAGGATCATCAACATTTTGAGATTCCATTTTCTCTCCATTGTGATACCACACATAATAGTATGTTTGGAAACCATATTTGGTTATATGATAGCTAACTGCTTCATTACTCAACCAAGGTCTTCCAACACAATTTGAACATGGGTAGTGTATGCGAACACTATTTAAAGCCTTGTAAAATGAAAAATCTAGAATGTTGTTCAAATTATTTTGAAAATCAGTTGAAATCTGATCAGTTTCATACATCCAACTTCTATCCATTCTGTAAAAAAATTGTAATAAGTCATTTCAAATCAATTCAATAATATTTAAGTTCAATCAATAAAATATTTAGGTAAATGACAATTGTTTACTTGAAATAAAATCATAACTGACACATTAATTTATATGAGAATCATATTAAGAAATACAAAAAAATACAGTGTATATAAGAAAATAAGATACTGAATTTCTAATGCCTATATTCAAGGATTGACCAGTATGATATTCAAAGTGGATCAAAGAATACATAATCCTTAAGGGTCTTGTTGGGAGTACATGAGTTTTATACTTTAACTTCTTCATGGAGATCAGGATGAGGAGTAGGATGAGGATCAGGGGGGGTGGGGCTGTCCAAGGGGGGTTCGGGGTGTCCAGGGGCTGGTGGGGCCATCCGGGGGGTCGGAGGTGTCCAGGGGGTGAGGGGCTGTCTAGGGGGGTTGGGGTGTCCAGGTGGGTGGGCTGTCCACGGGGTTCATCAGGCTGTCCAGGGGGGTAGGGGGAGTCCAGGGGGTGGGCGGGTTGTCCAAGGAGCTGAGTGGGGTGTCCAGGGGGTGGGTGGGGTTGTACAAGGGGGTACGGGGTGTCCAGGGGTTGGCAGGCTGCCCATGGGGTGGTGGGGGCTTTCTAGGGGTGTCTAGGGTGTCCAGGGGGTGGGCGGGCTGTCCAAGGGGTGGCCGGGATATCCATAAGGGGGTTGTCGGGCTGTCCGCGGGGGGTGGTCGGGCTGTCCACGAGGGTGGAAGCGTTGTCCAGTGGGGTCGAGGCTATCAATGGGGTGGTTGGGGGGGCTTTCCAGGGGGTGGGGGTGTCCGGGGGGGATGGGGGTGTCTGGTGGGGTGATGGCCGGGTGTCCAGGGGTGGGGTGGGCTGGCTATCAACAAGGGTGGTGGCTGTCCAGGGGGGCACGGGCTGTCCAGAGGGGTGGGCGGGCTGTCCACCGGGGTGGTGGGGCTGTCCAGGGGGTCGGGTGTGTCTAAGGGGTGGGGGGCATTCTAGGGGTCGGTAATCATCACATAATGTTATTTAGTGGCGTTTTTGGATTTAGAAACGGTTTCACCTACCAAAAATGGAAAGGATATAGTAGTGGTTTGAACCGCCATTATATCCCCACCATTTTTTTTCATGGAAAACAACTGCTGAAACAACAAACGGTAAACAAATATGGACCTTAAATAGTGGTGGTTTATACCACTATTAAACAACCATTAGTCATATATATTAGGGGTTTACAACGTTGCCATATATCGCTTTAAAAAAACCCAAGTACGGAATTTGCAACCCTGGAAGATAAAAACAAAATTCAATATATATGTTTATAATTATATCCATATTCACCACACCCACCTATGAGATCATATAATCATGAAGGTTATCAACATGGTTTACTAGAATGTAAAAATTAATTGATTATTCCAGGAATACATTACATTATTTAAGCAAGGAAAAACATTGAAGTGGCTATTAGATTTCAAAGACATCCTTGGAAGACATTAATGAAGGAAGAAGTGAACTCATTAAAAAATAAAATGAGATGTACACAATCTAAAAATGGTATTAATCTATGGTATATGAGTGGTAATGCTCAAACATGGATCCAAACTTATAAAGGATCCACTAAGTATAAATATCTTTAATGAGATTTTAGAATACAATAAAAATGGGATCTATCTTTGTACAATTCCAAATAAACCACTTAGATATTTTTTTACCTATTTTATAAACATATATTTAAAATCCACTAATTTATATCATTAAAATATAAATAGGTTTCGTTAGTAAAAAAAATCAAACGTTGGAATCATAAAAAACATAACCAAATAGTCACTCAGTGAGTCGACACCACCTACAAAAAAATAGGCACACTTTATGAATATAATGATCTCTAAAAAGAACATAAGAATAACTCACCCGAAATTCAGGACCAAAGGAACCACATACATAATCACTATAAATCCATAAGAAAATAAAATACATTAAAAACCAACACTACAAACTCTATAGAACAAAAGAAGAGGAAGCCCCATGATCCTAAGAAAATTCCACCATTCTTAGGTGGAATCACCATATTAGTGGTAGTATGTCGTATGTTTAGTTACAAATGAATATGAAACCAAATTCAACCCTAGTCACAGACATCTACCAATTATGTATTAGTCATTGATTCAATATCAAATAATGTGAATCATAAAATTTTCTAAAATACCTAAAATAGAAAAAAAATGACGTGATATTTCTAGATATTGAAATAAATGTAGAAATCAGAGGAAGAGGACTTATATGTTCTTATTTAGGAAAAGGTTTAAAGAGTCTAACCTGGATGGGGGATTTTTAGTCGATCGGATGGAAGAACTCAGGTTAGGGTTCACCTGCGCGTTGGGGCTTCTAGAAATTGGTGGAAAACAAGTTCTGTGCTGTGCTGCGGGGGATTCTGGAAATCAGGATTATTTGAAGAGACCTTTCCCAATGGTTTGTAAAAACTATTGGGAAATCATGATTTTTCCCAAAGGTTTTTAAAAACCATTGGGAAAAAATGGCCTTTACCAGCGGTTTTTCATAAACTGTTGGTAAAGGGTGCAAACATTTTGGAGTTCCCAATTGTTTCTTCAGACCATTGGGAAATCCTTCCCGAAACCAAGATTTACAAATTGTTTTTACAAACCTTTGGTAAAATAACTTATACCAACGGTTCTGGAGAACCGTTGGTATACAAGTGTTGGGAAAACACAACTTTCTAGTAGTGGATGGAGTAGGTTTTAAATAAAAAGTCATAGGCCACCTACCATATACCTATAGTAGATGCCTCATCCTTTATTGGCCCATAGTTTGGCCTAGATAAAGATAAAATAGAATATTATATGAACCCCCTAAAATAAAAAAAATATCACACACCAAACTAGTATCATCGATAGGAAGATAAATACAAAAAGATCCTAAGGAATTAATAACTAATCAGTGGATAAACAATGATAAAAATGAACCTTGATTTTGAGTTTGGATGGAGAAGCTACTTTAAATTCTATCTAGAGGTTTGGAGGAGCCTTCCATCTAAAAAAATAGAGGGATCATATAGTTCATGGGTGAGAAAATAAATTTCATGATGAGTTATAATAAAAGAGGATAAAATAGTAAAATCTCTCAAGAATTAAAAGTCACATGGTTTGGCCACATGGTTGGCCAAACCATATGTCAACCATACACACTACTATGTCTCAAAGAACCCCTGACATGTCTTGTAGCATATGGTTATTCGAACCATGTATAGCACATGTTCACCCTTAGCCTCATCTGAGAATGGTTATTTGGATGGGTGGCATGGTTTAATCAAACCTTGCAACTCCTTGTTAGTGTATAGGATCACCCCGCATGGTTTTTCTAAACCATGTAGACAAGGTGTCATAGATTATACTAATAGTGTGGCCCAATTTTTTCATCCAAATGTTTGGGGCTCCAGTATCCGAACATTCCTTGTACACCCTCATTACCTCTGTAACATCATTTGGAATTCTCATTAATACAAAATTAATGACTCAAGATAAACAATAAAGGTTATATACTTGATGAAAAAAAATAGATTATTATAGTGAGTACTGGTCCTCCTAGGGCTAGGAAATAAATTCACCAATAATGATATAGATTTTATAGATGTATTCATACACTTCCCAAAGTAGTTTGATCTATTGGGATCACATGCCTAATGAATGATTGGATTACAAATAGCATGTGTGGAATGACATCTAACTCAATTTTGTATCCATATGATGTATAGTCGATCAAGTTAACATATGAAATTATTTACTATGGATTTATTTAATTTATTTATTCATGTCATGTCTCATCTAGGATTAGTATTTTACATGATAATTCACTCATGATAGAATTTATGGTCGAACAAGGGTATCCATCAGGCTCTCAGTATAATTTTGGTTACATTGATTATTTTTTTAGTTTATTATTATTATTATTATCATCATGAAGATTAGGTCACATATACAAATACTATATATACTCTCTATTTATAGGACTGTGTTGGAGGTTTACTACGGAGTTTTGTACATAAACCCTACTTGGTCTTCCATTTCACTAGGGTACCCAAGAATATATTAACTTACTCATAGGAACAGGTTTGGATGATTCTCATAACTGGTCGATCTAGATAACTCCTAAATGCATGGGGAGTTTGGTTTCAAGTACATCTCTGTCAAGGTAGCACAACCTCATAAATTTATTTCTATTTCTTTAGATTACTCATATATATGTGTTCATCCCAATGTATTATCAATGTTGAATATATGACATGGTCATTTGGGCCTTACAACATTTTATTTTATTAAATACTTATTTATATTGATTACTTCCTTGCTCTGATTAGTTACTATTATTGATAATGATTGATTATTTCTTTTGTTTTATAACTATTATAAGACTTCATATTCTCCCCAATGACACACCCTGGGCCCCTCACTTCTATTTCATATCCTCCGGTATATGGGGAGGTTCACATTAGGCATTATTGAAATCATGTTTGGATACTATTCATAAAGTGAGTCGATTCAGGATGTGAAAACGGGGTAATATAAGAGTTCCTTCCTTTTTGTATTACTATTTGGGTGTCAAAATTTACCACCAATATTAGATTAGTGTGTTTTGAACACATATTCTATTAAGAATTCTATTTTTCTATTGGTATGGGATTATAGTTCTTTTTTTATGATGTTACAGTTGAGTATGATTTTCACTTTGAGTGGAACACATGTGTTGTGTATTCTAGGATTTATTATGGATTTCTAGATCATGGACCATGGGTTAGAGGCTAGTGATTAATTTGACTCTTGGATAGTATAGGCAAGGGGCATTTTTTCATGCATCATATTCAACATGTACGATTCAAATTTTATAGGAATATTAGTGTGTGGCTTAGAACTGATGAATGAGGTCAACTATTTAATGTTAAAATAACAAAATAAATTGTGTATTACCATATCAGTTTTTAGAATAATTCTTCTTAGATAAACTTCATTTTTAAGACACTGAATGATAGGCTATGTAGACAATGTTTTGATGAGACTTGACAATGGTGATGCAGATATGGTATCTTTTGGACAGTATATTCAGTCATCCCTAGTAGGTCAGAATGGGTTCTTAGAATCTCATTAATATCTTCGGTAGGTCTCTTGGTTCATGTGACACCTTAGAGAGGTACTGTTAAGAGAATATTTTTGATAAGGGTAGCTAATTCCCCTTTATTAAACCCTTTTTCTATGTATATTTTTTAGGTGTTGATCGTTAAGGATTATAAACAACCTATATAGAGTTTTACCATCTATATTTCTCTATAATTTTATATAACTAACCTTATATTATGGTTATCTAGTTAAATCCTCTTAATTTTAAACTGGTAGGTATGATAATAAATTTATATGAAATAAAAAAATCGAGTGGTTATGGTGAGGGTTAATTCTTGAACTTTTATGTTGACACCATGACCAACTATATAGTTGTTCCTACTATTAATGCTTGAAAAGGATCATGTCCTAGTAAGGAAATACTTGGAAGGTGATTTCAAAAAAAATTAAAGGACTAGACTCCTCCATGAGTTAAAAGTTACCAATGGGATTCATTTAAAGGGGTTTCTAATAACAATAGAAATACAATTTTCATATAAAACATAGAATTCAAAACATGTATAATTAATTCCATGTTGACTGGTTTTGTTCCTCATTAGTTAATGAACTATTTACCTTCCTTTTTATTACCTCATTTATATAATTTTTATGATAACATAAGATGTTGTGTAATGGTTGAGGTTGGTGTGTGGGTGATTCCCTATAAGTTATGAAATTACTCATAGGTGTAACTTTTAGGTCTAGGAGGAAGGGCCTAGTGACCCTATTTTGGGACATAATCAGTAGGGATATGTGGGAGACCCATAGGACCTTAATTTTTACTTGAATATTAGTGATTCATTTTTTTTATTGAGGGAAATATGAAAAGGGGTTTTCCTAGGTTTATAGATTCCCTTTTTGGAAATTTACTTGGTTTTGTGCTCGTGTTGATACTGATGCATGGGAGGTTCTTATAGTTTTCAATATAGTCATGATGATGCCTTAGATTTTTTAGGAACCCCATATGTTACTTGGTTATCAAGTATCACTTTGATAGGAAATACTATTCGGGTTCCCAGCCCTTTTCCCTAGTGTTTGTGTATTGGATTCTTTAATTATGGAATTAATAGTGTGAGTTTGTTGGTTATTTGATTAATCATGGAATGGGAAGGGTACCTAATTTTGAAGAAGAATTACAAGGGATCTTTTGGAATAATGAGTCTAACATTATAAGTAGCATGGTCAGATTGGACTTATTGATTGAATACCTATTAGAGAATGATTTGGGTCTTAAAAATTATGCTATGGTGTTATACGCCCATTGGGCATGGAGAGTTTAGTTTGTGGTGGTTGTGTGTGGTAACTATTTGATATAGAACATCAGTGAGAGGATTGAACCATATCGAGGATCAACGATTTTGAATCTGATTCTTGTTGGTCTGGAGACCCAAATATTAGGCTAAATTAAAGAATGTTCCATATCATGTGGGCTATCTGGGTAATAAATCAGATTGAAAAGGATATTTCAATCATGGATAGTCCTTAAAATGCATTTTTTTGATATGTGGTGGCAGGGTTTGGTTAATGGTAAGTATATTTTGTTTTTATGTGATTGTGCAAGGGTGAGAATGATATACGCATATATATGGAGTCTTAGTGTACTCCTAATATAGGGATGATCAATCACAATATCCTAACATCATCTTGAGTATACTTATTTTGTGTCAACTATGTGTTAATCTACCAAAATCAATTTTCTAATATAATGAATTGAACTCTTATAGAATGGAAAAATATAGAAGTTTTATAAGGTAATCCATATTGTGGGGAGTTCACCATTGTATGTTTGTGGATGGTGATATAATTGTCATTTGAAACTCAGTGTATGCCATGGGACCCATTTTTAGGGAGCTAGAATGAGTGATAGTTGACATTTGTGTTTGTAGTTAGTAATGATTAGGTTTATAGACATTATAGTTATTATTTCTAGAAATGGATGGGGCATAGGTTGTGGTAATTAGATGTTTTTTTTGGTTCATTTACTATGAAACTCTCCAGGTGGGAAGTAGGATTTGGGTCACTAGTTTGTAACCCTTATGTGAAAAATGTTCTTGTGAGGAATAGACCAGTAATTGGATATTAATTTTTGGGTTTTTCATTCCATTGAATAAATAAATATATGGCAGGATATATTTCTCACTAAACAATAGTTAAATGTTTGAATAATGACATAGTTGAAGTCATATCATAGGTGTTGGGCCCAAGATTTTTTGTGAGGATCTGCATTTATTGGATCATGTATGCACCAGTGTTCATTCTATGGCATGACAATATAAATAAATAGGGGATCACTCAGCTAAGAGATGTCATCATAATTATTGTATAGGCTTTGGTGACCATGCTTCGAATGACCTCGATGTAATGTTTGATAAAGGATTTTGAAATTGGGTTTTAGTGATATGTCAGTATTAGGAACCAGGAATTTATAGTGCAATAGGTTGGAGGTATTTTGACTTGAATTACCTTGAGAAAATGTATGTGGTCATTAAGTAAAAACATTGGGTACGGTATTGGGATGACAATGGTGAAGTCTAAAGGTCAGTCAAGTATTTTTAAGGAAAAGACAACATGACTAAATCATAATTGGTTGATTTTAATCATGATGTTTAGATTAATTGAAGACATAAAGTAGTTTCCTCAATTATGATTAGGTGTAGAAAGTTTAAAAATATTTTGAGATCATTATCAGGATGTTGCTGGTGTTCTTCAATGGGTAATATATCAGTGAAAGTATCGTGGATCAAAATTGGTTGTTGAATGATAGAACATACGGTATGGAGATCCATATTCTTGTTTTTAAAAGATACAATAAAACGATCTTGTCTCCAGTTATATGGAATCGATTTAGTTCCATCTTTATGTTTCAATGTTAGTAATGATATTTGGATTCATTTTTTAGTGTTATGTGTTTTATGTTTGAAGTGGTACCTAACCATGCATATAGTGTTCAGTAATGAATCATGGATTATTAGTAGGAATTCATGACCCTAACACGTAAAGGTATTCATTTATATGACCAAAAATGAAACTCAGGTATGAGTAGTTTTATGGTTGGTTTCTTTTACAATCTCTTTTACTATAACATGGAAAACACATGAGGGATTTAAAATTTTCAACTACTAGATGGGTAATATTTTATTGGAGATTTAGAATAAAAATTAGAAGCATTTAATGACTCGGAATAATGAATTTAAATATTTTATGAGGCTCATAAATTTTGATTGGAGGTTTTGGGAGTATTCTAGGGGTTCAGATCCTGAATTTGGAGTTTTGGAAAACCGTAGCATAGGGCACATGATTGGTGAACATTTAGTGATAACTGTGCATACTAATCATTCTTATTAGTATTTAGGGGAACATGTTTTATTTTACCATTAGAGGGCCTATAAAATCCTCTATTTTGGTGTAGAGGTGTAGAGGGACTCTTGTTTTTTAACACATTTTTAGAACCATTCACTAAAACTGTGCATGGTTGAGGTGTTTAGACAATGAAGCTTGCATGGTTTGGGTAAATCTTTCCTAATTATGTGTCCTAACCATTTTCCTAATTAAAAGATGAAAATTTACCATTTTCCCTCTAGTACATAATATTTCTCACCCCTTTTTCTACCTCATTTCTCCTAACATCTCCCATGCCCACACCATCCTCCTTCTCCCTTCCTCTGTGGGAGATCTCCCTTATTCTTTGTTAGAAGAGAACATTATTGGATACATTGGAATCCTAAAGTTAATTATTTGATTATGTAATCCTCTATTTTATTCTTCCCAATATTCCTCCATGTTTGGATTCTCTGGTAAGGTTTTTCCTTTGTAATTCCATTGGATCATGGTATAATCAGATATCGATGATAGGGATTTTTCTTTTCCTAGGAAGAGGGTGATTGGGAAGGTCATATACAATTCACTACATGTATTTCATTGAGGTATGTTACTATAGTGAATTTATAACTCATTAATATTAAAATTAAATTATAGTAGTATTTTTTATGTCGTTCATTAGGGATTTAGGCTAGTTTTAGGTTGAGGATGTGAAGTTGATTTTTAGTGAGAATTTAGTCTCATTTTATATGTGATGAGATATGATGATATGGTTTTTAGATTTTTGATTTTATATTTGGTTATTTAATTATTATAGTTTTGTTAGTTCAATTAATTAATTATAAGGTAATTAAAGTTAATTAATTCTCATGGTTTTATGTGAGATAGGACCATGCATGTAAAGTTTGAACTTGGATAGCCCATATCATCTATTGTCAGACATTGGAAAATAAATAGAAAGATTCCTAATGTTTTGTTTTGAATCATACCTACCCTATGGTGTCTATAAATATTTTTGGTTGTATATGTATACTTAGGATTTCCCCTGAGGGAGAATCCTTCTATTTACATTTATTTTAATGATTAGTTAACTCAATAAATTAAATTGGTTGATTATAATGAATGAATGATAGGGGTCACTAACAATCCCTATTCACTAGCTTCATGTGATATCCCATCCTAGTTGAGATATAGCCTCATGAGACACTGAGTAGCCTCCATATATATTTGGAGGTGTGAATGAATTTTGTATGGCCTCACATCCCTTGAATAAGACTTGGTGGATGTGTCACGAACCAAATATGGTCGCCATAAAACTGGCACTAAACCCGGCCCGTGCCATGTCTCAATGTGCGTTCCTGATCCCCACGAGCTGGCACAAGTTCCCAGGTATCATATAATGATAATTGGGAATGATTTACCTGATTTTATAAACATTAAAAAACAAACAAACTCAGTAAAACAAATCTGGATTTTTCAACTAAAACCATCTTTTAAAAAATTTCAAAACTAAATTAAATAATCTAAAACTATGTTTAAAGACCATTATAAAGGTACAAAACCATATAGGATATCCCAAGAACCCTCAGGGAAAGGGGAACCACCCTCAAGCCATCTCCACAAGACTTCACCACCAAACACCTTCCAGAAACCCGAACCACTGGAACTAAAAACTATATACAACCTACGACAACAAAAATAAAAAAGTATACTTACACCCAAGGGTGTAAGTATGGTGTGATACAAAGCCCAATAGGATACCACCACTAATATATTCCATGTGATAAACAATTAATTATGAAAAGCATGCAAGTTTCCAAAAACATGAGATGCTGGATAAAATTTCTAAAAGATGCAACATTAAATAAAAACAGTTTTCAGGTGGGCTAATTTAAAGAATAAATAATTTTTAAAATAAATAACATAGCTACTAAATTTTCCAGACTCTCATACCGTATGCCGACGGTATGCAAAAAAAATATCCAGTGAGCACAAGAAATGGGAAATAACCCCTAGGCACTAACTAGTTGTGGGTCCCAGGTACCTCGTATCTCAGTGAGAGTAACCATCACAAATATTTGTCCTCATGCATGAACCACTATTATGGAACATACCCATAACCTAGTGGTCCCCAATAATCATCATCATAGTTTAGTTAGAGTTGTAATTTTTCATCTTGCTAGGTGAAACTGAGGCCAAACCCCACGGATTCACTAGCATACTAGTACACATCCACCCACCTAGATACTCTAGTTTTCCCTTTGTGCTCAAACAAGTTAAACAAGTCAATGAATATACTTATCACATGAAAATATCATTTCCATGTCATAAATTCACCAAACATCCCACATGTATACAACACAAGTAACAAAAGTCATCTTTTCATTCAGATTGATTTTGAAATCCGACTCACACCAAAATAGCCCACAACACTTTTCACATTTGTTTAACACTTCCACAAATCCATTAAAAAATATATAAAACCATTATAATATATTAAAACTCTCATAACAACCCACTAACTTGTTACATAATACCCTTTTATCTTCAAAATCATTTTATCGTCAAACTTACATGAAACAGCCCACAAACAAGTTTCACTCCAACATCACAATTTATTAAAAAAAATTAGAAATTTACAAAACATTATAAAAATGTTTGACATCTTAAAACCCCACTTCACCTTTAAAAATCCCTTAATAGGTGAACACACATACCAAAAAATAAAAAATCACCATTTTCCCACTTTGTTTGACCAACTAAAACATTTTCAATTTTCATAAAAAGAACCCAAGTGGTGTCAACATATCTTGCACACAAAACCCATTTCAAAACCACCATTTAAGACCAAAAACCAAACCAATTACTATCCAAAACAGAATTTTATTCCCTAGAGACATTTATAAAAACATTTCAAGTTTTATAAAATCACCTTGAATAATACTACAAAAGATTCAAATGAAAGCACACATTTTTATAAAATGCTCTCAAAAAGTATAACAATGTTTTACACATAAAACCTATTCAAAAACCATATTTTTTGTCCCACAAGACACTATTACATTACCAAACAAGAATTGTAAGTCCAAAAAATATTTATTAAACCAATTCCATATGTTATAAAATACACCCAAATAATACCCCACGAGTAACACATTAAAACAAGCAATTTCAAGTTAAAATGAAAATATAAAATTGAACACTTAACCAAATCAATAATAAACCATTTTAGAACCACACCCAACATATGAGGAATATGAAAAATTACTAAATACATCAATCTAATTCATCAATAATTGTTTACACATGGAACCACCTACCGAAAGTGTCGAATCCCTCAAAACATGGTGTGAAACATCAACCCCACCACTTCCACATCACATGGATGATAAATCCAGCCCTAGACCAAAATATTTTACCAAAAAGACACCAAATCAAACCATATGTTCTAACCCTAACTTCTGTACATTTTATAACATAATGAAAGAGGGAGGAAACCCTAAGAAGAATGAATAAATTGAAGAGAGAAACATTTACTCAAAACAATCTTGAATTAAACGACCCAAAATCCACCAGAATATTAATTTTAAAACATCAAAACATTCAAGGGAAGTTCTAAAAATTATTATGAGATCATTTAGGAACTGGAATGGGGGAAAAAGAGTGATAATTGAGAGAGTTAAGATGGAAATAACTTACCTCCTCAAATCTTCCCGACTTTTGAAACCCTAAGCATTTAAGCACTCAATAGCGATGGAAACAAGATACAAAGAGGGGGGAAAGGAAATGGTAGCTCTCCTGGTCTTATTAGGGTCTAGAGGGAGGTGGAATAACCTAAAAAGTCATTATAATTAATAAGATGTTAAAAAATTAAAGAAACAATTTAAAACTGGAAAATGGGCTTTCGGGTTGGCCAAATTCTCAAATAAAAACCCAAATCCCCCATGATTATGGATTTACAAAGGCTAAAAATTTAAATGTGGTGTTAATATATCAGGGGATGAAATTTAGGAGTTATAATTAGTAAAAAATATTAAAAAATGAAAAATTTATAAAATAAACAAAATTTATTTTTAAATCTGGAATTGGGCTCACTGGTTGGCCCAATTCATGAAAACTCATCTATTCTCCATAAAACCTTTGGAAACCCCCAAAACAAAGCATGAATGGGAAATAAATTAAAAATAACTTTAATATAAGTTATTTATGTGACAATTCTCCCCACCTTGAAAACTTTCCACCCCGAAAAGTCACAGCAAGGTCAAAGCAACAACCAAACCCCCCTGAGAAACCAATAGGTACTCCCGTGCCAGGTTTCACCCCCAAAGGCCAAAACACCTCCAGTGATCAATTAAGGAAGGATTACTCTCACAACCAAAACATACACCAGTTTCCTGAAATGATTAATCACATTCATACTTTACCCCAAAAGAAAACTCCTCAAACACTATCCGAACAAGACTCAAGCAATTCACCCAAACGAACAACAACTTTGAACAAGGTTCACTTACCTTACTTTAACTAAACCATTGGGTGCTCTGTAGTCTCGATGTTTACTGAAGGAATATGTTGGTAGATAGATAGATCCAAATGAGAATATCTATACCAAGACAAGACCATGGATAAATCTAAGTTACTGGTATGGGGGGACACAAATACGCTGCCCACCATAAGAGGCAACCAACAATCTTAACCGACCAACATGGGTCGGCACAAAAAAACCCAAAAATTTCAAGATTTGGTAAGGTCGCATGGTTAGTCCTCACAATTTGTGAAACCGTGAACTAACTGTTCTGATCAATCTTCCTTCATGGATTCCAGGCACACAATCACTCTTAATCATTCACAAACTATGTGCTCAGCCTATCTAGCCAAATTTCCAACCATTCTCCAAAGAATCAATGGAAACCAAAGGGGGAGGGAATGACATTGGGCGATGTCATGGGTACAAGGCCCTCCACCTATTTCCACCAAACATGAACAACATAAGAAATATAATGATACCAGAGGTTTAAACTCTTCCTATATTTCATATTTAGGATAGGACTTTGTATAAGGGTTTATATGACCTTGTGATTTCCCCTGACTACGAGCCAGCTTCTCTCTGAGACCTATGGCTGGAGGTCAAATGATTGAAGCATCTTCGGCCTCGCAGTTAGTCTTTAGAAACCCACTGAATGAGAATTCATCTTCTTGTGCCACCAACAACTATATCGCAATCCCAAATAAGTTTTCCAGACATAACAAATTCCAAACTCACTTTACCTTATCCTGATATTTCACTGAAACAAGGGCTATGAAGATGCACACACATCACACCTTGTTTCTTCAGGTGAGAAACAATAGAAGTAAAGAACACCTACACTCACATTCCTCTAAAATGGATGATTTTGATGTTTTTCCAAGGGATACATTCACCCAACATAACAGGGACTCTCAGAGGATTTCACTACTTTCACCTATATAGTCAATCGATCACATGACATCATAAGGAATCACTGAACATGCCCATTACGACTGATATAAACATTCCATGGAGAGGGAACTTATACAACATCCCCAAACAACACAAAATTCTAAAAAGTGGCCACAATATCCTATCGTGACCATATATTCCCACATCAGTGGTTTAACATGAACTCATACTTCAAAGAAACTTTAAAGAACCCAAAGGACCTCTTAGACACCATCGAGACACTCATCCACACTGACAACCCTAGACCACATCCACCTTCGACGAATTAAGAAACATAAGAAACTAAGGTCTCTTTCAACCTTCCACGAGAACTATCCCATTACAAGAGGATATAAAAATCAACGAAAGGAATGGGTGTAGACTCAATATAAAAATATCAAGAAAAATATTCATTATATTGATCAACTGGAGGGTCTTCAAATGGAAAAACAATCCTGGTTGCACTTCAGTTGTGCACTAACCTTTAATGGGGGTATTCCTTATCCAACAAAAGAACCTAAAGACCCAACGAAGATGGTCCATTGGTCAAAAAGTGCCGCAAACCAGATCCAAACACATGAAGGGATCCACCATAAAGGTGTCCCGAAGCATATCTCATAGGATACTACTAACCGGTCCTTCTACCCAGCTTACCGACCAAAGACAAACCCAAAACACAATTCGAACAGGAGGGGTTCTTTGGCTCAAAACATCCCACAACATCAACATTTTCCAAAAACACATAATATAAACCATCCCAATCAATTCATCAATACATAATGTTTCTCTTTAAAAACATTTATTTGAAAACAAATGGTTCAGAGGTTAGCGCATCCACCAATGGTACCCCATGGGCCTTACACATGCATGTTTCTGTGTCACACCAGGAACCCTCCTCATATCCATCCCGACACTCATCCAGTCATGTCATCAACCATCCATCTTACCATATAACCCCATGCATTTGGTTTCACATGAAAATACCAAAGGTTAAAACAAAAATTCTTTCTGCTTTTCAAAACCAAAATGGTCAACCAACACATCCTTTTTCTCAAAACCGCTAACCACGAGATCACAATCCCAACTCACATCTTGCAAAACTTTTCAAAAAGTCACAACCATTTAGAAAATAATTCACTTTCAAGATAGTCACATCAATTTCAAAATATCTCATCCCATTAAAACACACTCTGATTGTTTAGAAAACCCTATTGGAAACACTTTTCAAAACCAACTTCAATATAGTTCATGCTTTCAAAAGAGGTGTAAGCACACCATTTTCCATTTTAAAAAAATTCTGAAAATTTAGTTCCACCATTTCATAAACCAAACCATTCCCTCTTTATTTGAAAATAATTTCACAAAAACTTTAAGATTCTTAAAACCAAGTCACTTTAAAACCAAAGTGCCAAGATTTCAAAACTAAAGCCCAAAAAATGTGAGAGGAAACTAGTTTTAGTGGGTGACTTTGAAATATGGTTGGTGGCCATATTCCAATCACTTCACCATCAAAGAGAGTTTTTTAGGGAATATCCCTGGATCCACATGGCTTGTCAGGCCCTACGAGCTCACTGAGACCATTAACCCAACTCTCTTTTCATTTCCCCTAATTATCATCAAACCAAGAAACCCCAAGGACTTAGATAAATCCCAACTTCCCCTAGAGACTCGAATCCTATCATGAGGTGCGGTGATCAGGCACACTACCCGTAACCAAACTAACATGTCCCAACAATCCTAACTCTAGACTATTTGGACTGTTCCCTAAATAACGTGACCCAAAGAGTTAACCAGAACCTCCTCTGATACCATTTTGCCACAAACCGGATCTGGTCGCCATCAAACCGGCACCAAACCCAGCCCATTCCAAGGCTCAAAGGGAATTCCAAATCCCCACGGGCTAGAAAAAGTTCCCGGGTATCATATAATGATAATTGGGAATGATTTACCTGATTTTATAATCATTAAACAACAAATAAACTCAATAAAACAAATCTGGATTTTGCAACTAAAATCGTCTTTTACAAAATTTCAGAACTGAATTACATAAGTTAAAACTATGTTTAAAGACCATTACAATGGTAAAAAACCAAATATTACATCCCAAGAACCCTCATGGAAAGGGGCACCGCCCTCAATCCATCTCCACAAGACTTCACCACCAAGGACCTGCCAGAAACCTGAACCACTAGAACTAAAAACTGTACCCAACCTGCAACAACAAAAATAACCAAGTCTACTTACACCCAAGGGTGTAAGTAGGGTGTGATCCAAATCCCAATAAGAAACCACCACAAATATATTCCATGAGATAAACAATTAATGACAAAAAGCATGCAAGTTTTCAAAAACATGAGATGCTGGTTAAAATTTCTAAAAGATGCAACATTAAATAAAAAAAATTTCCGGTGGGATAATTTAAAGAATAAAAACTTTTTAAAATAAATACCATAGCTACTGAATTATCCAACCTCTCATACTGTATTCCGACGGTATGCAAAAAAAATATCCAGTGAGCATAAGCAATGGAAAATAGCCCCTAGGAACTAACTAGCTATGGGTCCCAGGTATCTTGTATCTCGGTGAGAGTAACCATCACAAATATTTATTCTCGTGCACGATCCACTAGTATGGAACATACACATAACCTAGTGGTCCCCAATAATCATCATCATAGTTTAGTTATAGTTGTAATTGTAAATATTGCTAAGTGAAACTGAGGCCAAACCCCACAGATTCACTAGCATACTAGTACACGTCCACCCACCTAGATACCCGGGTTTTCCCTTTGTGCTCAAACAAGTTCAACAAGTCAGTGAATATACTTCTCACATGAAAATATCATTTCGATATCATAAATTCATCAAACATCCCACATGTATACAACATAAGTAACAAAAGTCCACTTTTCATTCAGATTGATTTTGAAATCCGACTCACACCAAAATAGCCCACAACACTTTTCACATTTCTTTAACACTTCCAAAAATCTATTTAACGGTTTTATAAAACCATTAAAATATATTAAAACTCTCATAAAATTCCACTCACTTGTTACATAATACCCTTTTTACCTTCAAAATCATTTTATCATCAAACTTACATGAAACAGCCCATAAACAAGTTTCACTCCAACATCACAATTTATTAAAACATTTCAGAAATTTACAAAATATTATAAAAATGTTTGACATATTAAAACATCACTTCACCTTTCAAAACCCCTTAATAGGTGAACACACATACCAAACAGTAAAAAATAACCCTTTTCCCACTTTTTTTGACCAACTAAAACATTTTTAATTTTCAAAAAAAGAACCCAAGTGGTGTCAATATATCTTGCACACAAAACCCATTTCAAAACCACCATTTAAGACCAAAAACCAAACCAATTCATATAAAAAACAGAATTGGAATCCCTAGAGACATTTATAAAACCACTTTCAAGTTTCATAAAATCACCTTGAATAATACTACAAAAGATTCAAATGAAATCACACATTTTCATAAAATTCTCTCAAGAAGTATAACAATGTTTTACACATAAAACCTATTCAAAAACCTCTTTTTAGGCCCACATGACACTAATACATTACAAAACCAGAATTGGAATTCCCAAAAAGATTTATTAAACCAATTCCATATGTTATAAAATGCACCCAAATAATACCCCACGAGTAACACATTAAAACACCCAATTTCAAGTTAAAATGAAAATATAAAATTGAACACTTAACCAAATCAATCATAAACCGTTTTCACACCACACCCAACATATTAGGAATATTAAAATTGTATAAATATAGCAAGTTAACTCACCAATAATTGTTTACACATGGAACCACCTACCGAAAGTGTCGAATCCCTCAAAACTTGGTGTGAAACATCAACTGCACCACAGCCGCATCACAAGGATGATAAATCTATCCCTAGACCACAATATTTAACTAAAAAGACACCAAATCAAACCATATGTTCGAAACCTAACTTATGAACTTTTTAGAACATAATGAAAGAGGGAGGAAACCCTAAAGAGAATGAAGAAATTGAAGAGAGAAACACTTACTCAAAACAATCTTGAATAAAATGACCCAAAATCCACCAAAATATGAATTTTAAAACATCCACCCATTCAAGGAAATTTTGAACAAGTATTATAAGATCATGTAAGAACTATAATGGGGGAAAAGAGTGACAATTAAGAGAATTATGATTGAAATAACTTATCTCCTCAAATCTGAACAACTTTAGAAACCCTAAGAATTGCAGCACTCAATCACAATGGAAACGAGCTCCAAAGAGGGGGTAAAGGCAATGGGAGAGCTCCTGGGCTTCTTAGAGTCTAGAGGGAGGTGGAATTACCGAAAAATTCATTATAATGAATAAGATATTAAAAACTTAAAGAAATAATTTAAAACTGGAAAATGGGATTTTGGGTTGGCCCAATTCTCAACTAAAAACCCAAATCCCCCATGATTATGGATTTATAAAGGATCCAAATTTAAATTTGGTGTTAATATATTAGGGGAGGACATTTATGAGTTGAAATTAGTGAGGAATATTAATAAAATTAAAAAGTAATAAAAGAAACAAATTTATTTTTAAATCTATAATTGGGCTCACGGTTTGGCCCAATTCATGAAAACTCATCTATTCTCCATAATACCTTTGGAAACCCCCAAAACAAAGAATGAATGGTAAATAAATTAAAAATAACTTTAAAATAAGTTATCTATGTGACAGGATGGTCTATAGGAAAATTGGGATCATGTTGGATTGATTGACTGACCTCAAGCACTGAGATGGGTCATGAGCTATCTCGTTACTATTTCTATTGTGGCATAACCCCATGTATCTAAAGAGGCCATGATTCCATTTTTCTAATTCGAATGGACATGATTTTCTGGTGTATCTGGTGTTTACCCAAAACCATAACAAGAGTTATAGGATCCCGTGATGGATTCATTACTTATGGTTGAACCTCAAGAATCTCACTAAGGTTTCCAATCTAGTGTATAGAACTGGAGTGACAATTGACATCCCTGATGATCTACCAAACCAGACCAAGTGTGTTATGTGTTTGGGTATGATGGTATCAGATAACATATAGAACCCATACCAAAAATGTAATGCCAAGGTGTCATGGAATTAGTTTTGGTTTTGGCTATTTTCACAACATCACACTTATATTTATTTTTTCACTAAGCTAATATTGATGGAGATATGATTCTCATACGTGATTCTTGTGGCTTGGTTGATGGGATTGACAACTTTTGATATAGAGGGGATACCAAGAGGTACTTCCTTGTATTATTATAATAAGACTTACCATATTTAATGTTATAATTACCAAATATCCGTTATATTACTAGGACCCCTCCCTTTATAGGGATTACACTATTAGTTTTTTGATTGAATCTCAAATCCTATCTTCATTGGTGACATCCAGTTGATGCTCCATGAGATAATAAGAGGTTTCTAGGGGAAAATTTACCCCCTGAGAACTGGATTGAGGCATTCCCAGAGATTTAAGATGATATCATTGAGTGATTATTAAGATACTTCAAGGGTATGGGTGAATTAACTATTACTATAATAACCAATGTTGAATAGAAATGGGGATGTTGATCTATTTATTTCTTGATTGACTGTTGAGCTATTTATTTGTTATAGTTCATATGAGCTCTAATGTTATTATTGCTTATAGATAGGGATATGGGGCTCAGAAATTGAATTGGATTGTATTCTACATGAGTGGTATACGTATGATTTCTATAAACTAGCTCTATGTCTGATTTATAGGATGTCCAATTAAAACCTATAGGCTATCATTATACTTATTGAATGAAAGTATGGGTCATACTAGGTCTAGGAAATGTATCCCCCCTATGGTGAATTATCTTTTTCATAGACATTCTAGGGTTGGATGATGCATTTATGGTCAATCAGGATCATAGACACAAGGATCAACTGGATGAAAAATATCTTGCGTGGCATAACATCCAACTAAATACCCTATTCATAGGATATCTTGTGATCAAGTTCATATACACAATGATCAATTGTAGATTATTTTTATTTATCTATATTTTTTATGCCTCTTATAGGCTGAGCATATTTAATGATCATGAACTTGTGACTGCAAATATGGTCACACAAGGGTATCCATTGGTCCCTCGATATGATTCTGGTTACTTATCCTATTTTATACATTTTTTTTTATTATTATTATTATCCTAAAGTGCAGATCATATATATATACATTGGATATACTGACTTATTATTGGACCATGTTGGTAGATCTCTAATAGGTTTTGTACACACACCCTTATTGGAATTCTTGGCACTAGGGTACCCAAAAAAACATTCAGTTGGTTACAGTTACAAGTTTTGTTGAGTCCTGATAATAATCGAGAGGGATATCTCAAATATGAATGGGGATTTATTAATGTGGTATATACCGGTGTGGGAAGTAGATCCTTGTGCATTTATTCCTCTTTCTTTTGTTTACTCAACTATATTTTTTCAAATCAGTGTTTGATCAGTTTTTTATGTATGACACGGACATTCATGACATTATAGTATTTCATTTTATTACAGACTAGATTATATTTATTGCTTCTGAACTCTTATTATTTACTACCATTGATGATGTTTGGTTTTTATCATTATTTTCTTACTTTGACATAAGGGTATACTCTCACCACTAACACACCCTATGCATTTTCTTCTAGTCAGCCGACTCTAGTGTATAGGGGGACGCTTGAGGACTTATATCTATCTTGTTTGGATATAGTTCATTGATTATATCAGTCCAATATGTGATATAACAGCTATCCAAATCCTCCATGGTTGGTTGTATCACCAGTACTAAAACAATTAGAAATCCAACACAGAGCCTCTAACTGGTTGTCCAATTGTTTTAGGATGTAGAAGCAGTCCCCCTAGCCCACCTCTTATTCCTTCCCAAGAACTCTTGTTCACATAGAAACATTATTCTATGTCTAAAATATATTTTTTTGATAATCCCAACCCTGGAAATATCTTTTGAATATCAAACAAAAATTTGAACCATTCAAAAAATGACAATTAAAAATTCTATGTAAATTCATACACAATTACAAAAATGTGACATTACATTGAATAATAGGGTAACCTTTTTATTTTATTCCATAGTAACAATAAATCATCTTTTATCCTTGGAAATATCTTATGAATGGTTGAATTTTCCATGGTTATTTATTATTTATGTTGTTAATAGGGTGTATGATTGTTATTCACCAAGCTTTAATAATTTCACAAAAATAAAATTTATCAATTAAAATAATTCTCATAAATATCCATTAAAGGTAGTATTGAAGATAAAAAAATCATAAATCAATCATTTAGTGGAGGTGGTAGTCTGTACATATGAATGGTTGTTAATTTTTTTTATAGTACTATTGAAATTTGTAACTAGATTTATCATTTTAGAATCTTGAATAACTAAAATATATCATGAATATAAAATAAATTCAATAATAATACATTCCATTTAATGTATTTATGGAAAAAACATGACGTTTCATAGTGACGGTACTTCGCACCCATGAAAAAATGACATTTTTATTTTACATAAGGGAAAATAGGTAAGGTGGTTAATAGTTATTCCATTTGAACACAAAATAATTTTAAAATAAATAATTATTCAATGATATAGTAATGATAAAAATATATTAGGAAAATTAATATATAAATGAAATGAAATTAGGGAAAATTAGTACACACATTGAGGACTTGGAATTTTCCTTGGGGGACCACTTTGAAACATACTAATTAGGAACTCTCTAATGACTAAAAACTTATAAAGTTGATAGAGGATTATAATGGAATTAATTAGGGTATATTTTCAATATGAAATAGAATCACTTTTTGTTACTAATGTTGTGTTGAGATTCCCTTTTGTAAGTGTTGAGGATGGTATTTTTGTAAACACTTCATCACAATATAAAGAGATCACGTGGTTAACTTTTCATCTAGCACCAAAAAAGGAAAATAATTTATTGTTGGATGATTTAATGTATAATTTCCCTCAACCAATCATTTTCTTGCATGTTTTAATCTTTAATTAAGCTCATTACTCTTAGAATGTTACTTTTAAAAAAAATTCCTTAGCGTGGTAAATATTTTTAACATTTGTAATTTACATTTAATGGATAAAAAATTATATATTATTAAATAATTTTTACCAACTAATTAAAAATATGAAATCTATATTATCATATAAAATATATATGTGTATCAAAAATTAAATCTACCATTATAGCATGTAACATATAATTTTTTTTTGAAAAGTGTATCTTTAATCATAAAGTGTAAAGGTTGGATAAATTTATCAACATCGTTTTTTTTCAAGATAGAAACTGGTTTATTAATATGGAAAAAAAATAGTTGAATTTTATATAAAAAATATAATTCTAACTAAACAAATATTCAATAAAAATAAAATACCAAAACTTGTTTCTTTTATTGGAAATTATTAATCAAGTTCAAAAAATGTTAGACATAGATTTTATTAATTAAAAATTGTATTAATAATTAAAAATAATTAATCCTTAAAAACATCATTTATAAATAAAATGGTTTTAAAAATTCTATGTCTTGTTTAAATAATTATAAAATCAAAAAAGTTATAGTTTTAGAAAAAACAGTATATTACACTATTCACTTTAAAATCGATTAATTTTGAAAAATCCCCAAAAATAATCATAAGATAATACTGACTTGATAAATAAAAAGAAATTATTTTATCAAATTAAATTTATAAAATTTTAGTATTTAATTTTTAAATAAAATCATTAAAATATGAAGAAAGTTTTTTCAAAGGAAAATAATTTTTAAAAAATATAATTTTAAATATTTTTATTTTTATTTCATGTTAATTAATAATTGGTGTTAATATATTATTCATATGAAAATACATTATATTAATTGATAATATTTTTCCTAAAACCACATAAAAATAAATTTTTTAGAATGGTTACATCATAATCTTCAAATCAGTCTTATTAATTATTTAGCTACACAAATTTTATTTATAAATTCCTTAATCCTAATAATGTACTTTTTTATTTATAATTACGTGTAAATTTTCAGAAAAAAAAATTAGTTTTTTACCTTCCATTTATATTTCATCATTTAATTTATTATATATTGTTTTGTGGCCCATTTTCATTCAGTGTTGTGTGTTTCACAAGATATTGATGAAATTTTTTATAATGGAAATTAAATATTTAATATTTAATCTTGGTGTGTCACATTCTCCCCACCTATATAAATTAAACCCTCACAATTTTTAATTTTTTTTCATAAGGTAAACAGTTGAGTGTATCCCCAATATAGTCAAGATTCATGGTTTAGTTTCTAATGAGATATCAAATGTTCAATTTCAGATTCTAAGAAACTAATGATTGGGTATCATGATCGTTATCACCAAATTTATTTTCATATGAAGATCATATTCAAAAAAAATAGATGTTCTTGGGAACATATAGGACATGTAATGTGAATTCCCAATATGAAATTTTATATGATCCCTTTTCAAAAATAGATAATCCATTTATAATACCATATGAAATGAAGGTAAACCCCTAGATTATCATGATGTATCTTCCTAAAACTATAAAGAAGTTATAATAATAATCATACCACCATTTATTTTTATTTATATCTCAATATCTAGTAGATAGTGAAAATTTACATGTCAGGAGACATTGGAAATTCTTGATTTAAAAATTTTTATCCTCTTAAATTATAATAGTTTTGTAGGATTTTAATTTTTTCTATAGTTTAGGATGTTTTAAGTGATTATTTTCATAGTTTTTTACTAGTTTAGAAAATTTATTTTTATAGTTCATATTTCCATTAAATTTTTCAATTGAAGTGTTGATGGTATGTTAGTTGGCATATTTATACCTTCCACTATATCAGTCGACCTCTTTACCTCGCTTTAACAAATCATTTGTTCGATTTCCAATCCTTTTACAATTGAAAATTTTATTGTTCCATTGAGACATTCCCATTGATTATTTTTCCCACATTTATTACATGTTTTAAGTAGGATCCTATTTCTTGGGTCAAATTTGTAACACCCCAAGATTTTATTAAAAAAATAATTAATTTAATATTTTCAATATTATGCATTTCACGCGACAATGAATATAGCTTGTGTTATATGGAATCACTTTGTTTGGATTTCATTTAACAAAACAAAACTTTAATCTTGAACTACACTGAACACTTAGATTATTTTATTGTACATGCAACACTATGTTTGGATTGTGTTATAAACAATGCTGAGTTCTTTCGATGGCTTGCATTACACGCCCGACTGAGTTTTACTAAATTAAAATATATTATTAATATTATTATAAAAATATTACTATAGTTACCACCAATCCATTATAATAAGAGTTAAGATTAATATTAAATAAATTCTAAAAAAATATTTACACATTTATATAAAATAAATACATTATATCAATTAGTTAGAATGAATGTAGGAACTATTTGAAAATAAAGAAATTACTTTTCCTAGTAATATATTTTTGTGTTAAAACACAATTTTATCTCAATATATTAAACTATAAAATTATAATTAATATTTTAAAATAAATTAATATATTATATATCCAATAAATATTTTGATACTCATATAATAGATTTTATAAGTATAATATTACAACATATCAAAATTTATGAATAAAAAGATGTATTTTTTCTGTAAGGTAATTTTACATCCTTTTAATAGTGCAACAATTTTAAATAAAATTTTTTAAAAGTTTATAATTTTTATTTGAAAATTTAAAATTCATTTTTGAAATAATTAAATAAAAATTTACTTTGGGTTATTTTTTTTATATTCAAAAATATATGTTTTTGGATGAATAGTAAAAAATAATGAATTTTAACTGAAAATTGATTTTTCTTCTATTTTATCAATATAGTAAAATTTTATTTTAATTTGGTTTTAAATTATATTTATATCAATTATACATAAATTAATTTAAATTTTTTGATAGGAAAAAATTTCACAATGAAATTGGATATAAAAACACTTCAAACTTATGAACATTTTCACTTTAAAAACTCATTATCTCATCCCATATGTGGGATTAATTTTATATTAATGTATTTCACATATGTGATTATAATTTGGAAAAATGGATTTCATATTTTTTATAATCATAATTTATAAATTCAAATAATTTAAACTTAGTATTTTACCAAAAATATTCCTAAAAATAATTAAAATAAATTATACTTATTATGGAAAAAATTAGTTTACTTAGTGGTTAAAATTTAACTTAAGGGGGGAAATACAAGGTAAAAATGTAAAAAATTAATTTTATACCCTTATTTTTGTCATATCCTCCATTTTATAAAAACATTAACATTATTGGAGTCACATGGTGTAATAGAGACCTCTCAATACTATTACTATTTTTATATTTACAAGAATGTCACTCCTCCTCCACGAGTAAAGGGAACTCAACCCCCAATAATTTGTCACATCTATTAAGTCCTTTTTCTCATCTAAAAACTAACTGAATAATATCAAAAGATAATTCCTCTCATTCAATAATCATCACTACAGTTATAATTCCAGCCAAGGAAGTCCTTTGGTGCAAACTAAAAGGAGTTGCCTGAAAAAGAGGTCAAATTCTTCAACGTGCATTTATGTTTTTTTTCTTCTCCCACACATTCAGTTATTACTATTACATGATTATATAATAACATAATTATAATATATATACTACTATTTTTTTATTATAAGTGTTCAAACTACACATACACAGACTTCCATCAAATGGATAATGAACTTATCATTCATGTGTCTGAAGGACTACCACATTGTGAAATAATGTTGTTCTTTTTTTAATTTAACACCTATCTTGGATGGTAAATATGATGTTCATACTATTTTTATATGATATAAATAATATTTATAATATATTTATGTTTATTTAATTATTATATAACACATAACTTCATGCTTTCCATTTTGTGAGAATATGATAACTTCGTTTGTGGATGTGTAGACTACTACCTCCTCAATGCGACATGATTCATTCACACTCTACAAGGAATGTATTATGTATGGGTTTAGTAAATTTATTTTATATTTATGAAGAAATAATTATAATTTAATTTTAATATATATATATCATTTAATTTTTTTATTTCAATATGGCAAGATAACGGAAGCAGTGTTCATGCATACGTACGACCTACCATCTCCATGAATGGTGTGTTCCATTTAATATTTTTATATTTTATAAATTATTATAAATAATTATAAACTGAATGTATATGGTATTTATATCTTTTTTACAAGATTTAAAGAATTAAATCATGCTCTAAGTTAGAGGATTATGAATAAAAAGTCAAAACATTACAAAAAACAAAGTGGTTATTACTGGAAACATCATATTAACATTGAATTGTAATTAAACAAGTAATATAAATTAATTAAAAAATAATATATGAAATGATATATAATAATATGGTTATATTTTTTATGTAAAATAAAATTATATTTATTGTAATGTATGTTTGAACGTGTATGAAGAAATTCAAGAATTAAGGTAACGGTTTTCTCTTCTCACTTATATTTTTGTGTAACTTATACCTAATTCTGCACTCATTTATTTTTTATAGTGTATATAATACCAATTAATTTACTATATGTTTATTATGTCTAGATTTATTGGAATTTATATATCTATTTTTTTATATCTCTTTCATGGGTTTTATGGTTTAAAAGTTATCAAATCGGTAATGTAATTTTGTCTCAATTTCTATTCTTTGAGATCAATGCAATTTTATGCACCAATATTCATTTATGAGGTTTATATATATCCCATTAACTTGTTATATCATGAATATATTCATTTTAATGATATTTTAGGCTTCATATAATGTTATTATTTCATGGGGATTATGATTCAAAGTTTCCAAATTAATAACAGTTTATTTCTACAATCTCATCATTTATCAGGGTTATTTTTTCTAAATCATCTGAGGGACAAGCCCATTTTATTAGACATAAAAAGAGAGATCATTTTGAAAAATGGGAAAATGTTAAAACCTTTACAAGAAGCATATGAAAAAAACTGAAAAATAGGACATAATACACTTACATGGTTCATTGATGAATTCTTAAGATCCATATCTCAAGAACTATGATGGTTTTTATTCTCATATAGTCCTTCATTATATCTTTATGTAATGGTAATATTTTCCCAGTATTTTTTAATTTCTAAAATTAATAATGTTTTTTCAAGAAAATATTAATGTATCTCTCTCTTCCATTGGAAATATGTGTTCTTCCAAAACCATGTTTTATAAAAAAAATGTTTTCAAAATTGTTCTATTATCCTCCTTTGATATTTTAAATAAATTTTTTCCATGTTTAAACTTTTTAACAAAATAGTTTTTAAAAATTAATATTCTTATCATTTTCTAATCAATACATGTTTTAAACCTCTTACAGCATAGAAGAAAGGTATTAAATGTATAGATTTATCCACCGACAAGACCATCACTTCTCTGAAGCATCTATTATATGTTTCTAAAGTTATTTTCAAAGAAAAAGGTTTTAAAAATCATTTCAAATTTAATAATTATTTTAAATGCTTTAAAATTCATATTTTATATGTTCTAAAAATGTTATTTTCAAATAAATAGATTTCAATATTTTCAAATCTTCTATTATAAGTATTCAAAGTTTTCAAAAAAAATTGTTTTCAAAATGTTTTATATTTTAAAAATTGGGTTTTTTTATACTAGAAAAGGAATTTTCATCATGAAATGTGTAAAATTATTTTTAAATATTAGATTATAAATTTTAAAATTGACTTTAAAAGGAAAATATTTTGAAAATATTTTATGTTAAAAAAATTAATTTTTTAATGAAAGTTTCTTTCTAATGAGAAATTTTCTTAAGTGATCATTCCAAATACTCCTCCATATAATATGACATCCTTTGATATAATTTATTCTTTATTTGGGATATTATCCCAAGACACTGTTATTATTCTTTATTTGGGTGGTTTATGTTTATGATTACATGTTTATTATGAAACTTGTTTCAATTCCACAGGTTATACCATGATAAAATGCTTATGAAACTCATTTCGTTTCTCAGGTTATTCTATTATTAAATGATAAGGAAACCTATCTATTTCACATAGGTTATGATAGGGTGAATTGTTTATAATACCTATTTCATTTCATGGGATATTCTATAATGAATTTTTGTGATCTTTTGAAACACATATGTATGATTTAATTATGTGACAAGTGTAACCCATATCTCCCTCCAATTCATTTGGTAACAACAGATGAATCATGTGTATATATGTTATGTTTGAACATGATTACATGTTTACAATTTATGAGTGAACCTTAATATATGTTCACATTATTATGTGTGAATCTGATAACATGTTTACAATGTTATACATGTACCTAGTTTCATGTCTATTTATTTATGATTGAACCTGACTAAATATTCACTATGTTATGTGTGAACCTGATTACAAGTTGAAAATTTTATGAATAGACTTGGTTTTATGTCCATTTTTATTTCTGTTTGAACCTGGTTACATGTTCAGAATGATATGTGTGAACTAGATTACATGTTCAAAATGTTATGTATGGACCTAGTTGCATGTCCATTTATTTATGTGTGACCCTAATTACATACTCACAATTTTATGAAAGAATTTGATTATATATTCCAAATGGTATGCATATAACTAGTTGGATGTCTCTAAGTTTATGAGTAAACCTGATTACATTTTCAAAATGTTTTGTGTGAACCTGTTTACATGTTTACAATGTTATGCATGAACTAGATTACATGTTTATATTATTATGTGTGAATATGATTACATGTTCATGGTATTATGTGTAGACTTGGTTGTATTTCCATGAGTTTATAACAGGTCCTAATTTCATGTCTTAAACCTAATGAGTGAACCTTTTTCTTTTTACACATTTTCACAATGTTTTAATTTGATGTTTATTCTACAAGTATATATATTATTCCTATTTTATACTCTCATGGCTCATGTTATTCATCTTCTATATGATTCATATCTTATTAACTCATAATATTTTTTCCATGATTCATGTTTATGATCTTTGATAGATAGGGTATAATAATATATTGATAATAACATGTTAACATACACTTATGATTTTGTTATTCTTATAGATCTTACTTGTTTACCCTTATTGAGAATCTAATCTCACCCATTTCTAATGTTTCCTTTCGCCAGGTTATAAAGAAAGTTATTATGTAGGAGTAATAAAGGGTAAGATATTTAAGGGAGATGTTTAATATCTTTCACCAATATAGAATATTATGGTTCTATGTTTCTAAATACTATAAAATATTATGGTCCTCAAGAATATACACTTTAATATGATGAATATTCATCTAAACTGATTTAATATCCATCTGTGTTAAGCCCCGGTCGATATAGTTGGTGTCAAAGGGATGTTTTAGTCATCCTTTGGAAACTAGGATGATAGAACCTTAGTTTGATCACTTGGGTTATTTCTAAGGATTTTTCTAGGGATGTATCTAAGAATAAGCCTAAGGTGTTATATATTTAAATGTATTTGTCATGATTTCTGAATTTGATAACTAATTATTTAGGATTATGTGGTTTTCTACTATGATAAGTGTTTCTCACACTATGTGTTCTGGTCGTAGTCAATAGTAGTCACTAGAAGGAACTGGATTAACATGGAATTTTATAGATTTGGAATATTTGGGAATTATGAAAATTGATTTCCTATGAGGAAATATCATGAAGAGAATTAGGAAAATGATATGAGTATTCATTATACTACGGATGATAAAGAGACTGTGAAAGGAATGTGAAAGGTATGGATGTTCTAACACTATTGTTTACATTAAACTTAAGAATAATGACTATATTGAGGTTGAGTAACTTTAATACATGATTCATGTTTCATATTCTAGGAAATTGGTATTAATGAATAAGTTTTAAAATATTGGGAAGTGGTTTAAGAATAATGTTGGATGATTGAAGTGTATATTTCTTGTAATTAAAAGATTACATTATATAATTCTTGAAATATATATTCATTTTTAGAATAAGTGGTTCATTAAAGACTAAGAATGATATTTTGAGTGGTGTTAAGGTCTTAGAAAAGTGATTTAACATAAAGGTGATATTTTGATTAAGGGAAGGTAACCCTTAATGTGTTCCTGAGGATGAGAAAATGATATTTGGTATGGATAAAGACATGTTGATGTGGATAAAG
Organism: Viscum album; assembly: GCA_963277665.1. Lineage (NCBI taxonomy): Eukaryota > Viridiplantae > Streptophyta > Magnoliopsida > Santalales > Viscaceae > Viscum > Viscum album. The sequence goes on from OY728156.1 coordinate 1,283,774,134, forward strand.
TAAATTGGATAGTATTTATTGCCTCAAATCTGATAAATTATTTTCTAAAAAAGTGGTTTTCACTCTCTTAGATGGAGATTAAATAATTTAAGAAATATATCCAAATAACTTTGGAATAAAAAAGCATGCATGTTCTCAATAAGATTTTATGGTAATACCCATGTTTCCAGAGAATGCGTGAAAAAGGTATTAAAATTTTTGGAATGAAAAAACCAAATGATACTTTATGATATATGTGGGAATAAATGTTAAGCTGATATTGAGAAATTTAGTGACATTATTTCTAAAAAAATTTATTTTTACATTTTATAAGAGTTACAAGGATGACCATTTATGGAATGGTTTATGTTAAATAGTAGATGAGGTTTTAAAGATTAAATAATTATCTCAATATATGAGTATTTATTCATATTATCTAACCTATTATAATCATTATGTTATGATGATAACTAAAGTTATATGGAATGACTTATTATTCTTCCTCATGATCTATTAGTACTTCAGTCATGACAAATTCACCTTTATTTCTTAGAGTAAGAGATAAACTGAAAATCAAGAAAGGTACAACTAAAGGGTGATATTGTGCCAATGAAATGGAATAAAATTAAGTAATTATATTTCATTATGTTCTTATATAAAAAAATAAATCCTCAAATTTAGGAAAAGGACAATGAAAAATATTTATCTAAATGACTTTGTTTCTATTGAATTTATGGTCTTATTAATCATCATAGATTTATGGTTTTGGGTCCCTTAATTTTCTATTGATTATTCAAAAGCTTGGGATAAATTATCTTTATCACTCTCTATAATTATTTACATTGTTCATCCACATCCAATATTTACTCCCAACCTATTTATCCTACATGGAATCCTAGTTATGAGTTACTTTGGGTAACCATTATGGTTCAAAATTTCCCTTTTCGAAGGAAACTTTAGTATTCATTTTTACAATGTGGGTTTTCCTAAAAGGAAGATTCAAGTATTAATCCTTTTATAATCCAAATAGATTTTGTGAGAGAAGTTAATTTTAAGTTGGGAACAATGAAACACCCAAATATATTGTGATTTTTTTTCAAATTAATTGAATATTTTCAATATTCAACATTTCACACAACACTAAATATAGTTTGTGTCATATGAAAGTGCTATGTTTGGATTACATTTCATGAAACTATAAGTTAATCTTACACTAAATGAAACACATAGATTATCTTGTGATACACACAAAACTATGTTTCTCTTTTGTTACATGTAATTTCAATTTACTTCAATGGTTTACATTAGATTTAAGTTTGAGTTTAAGCAAACTAAAATATACTATTAATGTTGTAATTAAAATATTATTATAGTTACCACATAGCCATTGGAATGGACACTAAAAATAATATCAAAAAATTGTGAAAATAATATTTACACAAGTATATAAAATTAATTCCTTGGTAATAAATTAGTTTTAAATGAATGTAAGAACTACCTTAAAATAAATAAATTACTTTTCTAAGAAAACTATTTTTTATGTGAAAACAAAATTTTATCTTAATAAATTAAAAAAAACTTTTGATAAATTATTTCAATAAAATTTATGTATTATATATTCAATATGTACTTTTATAATCAAAAAATATATTTGATAGATATAATATACAAATTAATCTAATTTTATGAATAAAAAGATGTATTTCTCTAAAATGTTTTTTACCACATTTTAATGGAGCTCCTAATTTAATATAATTTATTAAAATTTTATTATTTTAATTTGAAAAAATAAAATTAACTTTTTAAATAGGAATATAAAAAATTTACATTTGGTGGATTTTTTTGTATTTTTTGAAATATTTCATTTTTGGATGAATAGTGAAAATACAGAATTTTAATTGAAAACCGATTTTTCTTCTCATTTTTTTAAATAGATAAATTAATATATTTTTTTTACAAAATTATAATTAGATAAATTATAAATCAATTAATCTAATTTAGGTTATTATAACCAATTTCATAATGAAATTGGACATAAAAACATTTCAAATTTTTGAACATTTTCACTTTAAAAACTCATCATCTCGTCTTTTATGTGAGATTAATTTTAAATTAATTTTTACCAATTATATGATTATAATTTTTAAAAATGGATTTCATATTTGTAATCATAATACCATATATTTATAATAATATCCGAGTAGTTTTTTACCAAAACTATTAGTGAAGGTAATGAAAATTAGTTACACTTATTAAGGTAAAAATGAGTGTACTTAGTTGTTACACTTTAAATTAAAGGGAAAAATACCCAATACATGTGTAAAAATAAATTGTTTAGAAATATTTATACAATATTTTCCCTATTTTATAAAATGTAAAATTATTTTAGGCACATTATTTAAGGGAGAACCCCTCAAAAGTGTTCACCTTTTTATATTAATAAGAATGCCACTCCCCATCCCCTAAAAATGGAAGTCCGCCACCATCCCCCACTTCATCACACAACTAAATACATTTTTATCATCATAAAATTGAATAAATAATCTCTCAAAATACATAATATCATCCTATAATAATCATTTTAGGCCTAAATCCAACCAAGGAGGGCCTTTGGTGCAAACCAGATGGAGTTACCCAAAAAATAGGTAATGCTCTTCAATGTGCATTTCAATTTTATTTATTTATTCACCCATTAGGTTATTCATATAACATTCTTATATAATAAAAAAATTACAATATATATAATTATATATATTTATACAAATGGTTATACCTACACCCACACTTCCATCAAATGGGTAATGAAGTTAACATTTGTGTATGGCGGACTACTACCTCATGAAATGATGTCTTTCATTTTTCCTCTACCTTCTATCAGGACTGATAATTGTAAAGTACATAATTTTTTTATATGATATAAATTATTTTTTTGATATCAATACCATTATTTAATTATTATATTACAAATAACTTCATGATTTCCATTTTGTGGGAATATGATAAATGTGTTTGTGTACGTGTGGACTACTGCCTCCTCAAAGCAATGTGATTCATTCACACTCTATCGTTCATGCGTACACACGACTAACTGTCTCCATGAATGATGTATTCCATTTCATATTTATATATTTTATTGATTATTATATATATATATATATAGATAATATTTATGATATTTATATAAATTTTTATATTATATAAATAAGTAAATCTTGATCTATGTAAGATGATCAAGATTAAAAAGTCAAAACATATATGAAAAATAATGTGATTATTGCCTAAAACATAACATTAACATGGATTTGTTAACAAATATGTAATATAAAGTCATTATAAAATCATATATTGTATGATATATAATAATATGGTTCTTAGGTAGATTTTTAATAATCTTAAATTTATTATTCTATAGTTTTTATCATGTAGGAAGAAAGTCAATACTAAATGTAAGGGTTTTCTTGTCTCACTTGTATTTCTGTGAGACTTAAGCCTCATTCACCACTCATTTATTTTTTGGGTGTATATACTACTCATGAATGTATTATTTGATTATTATACCTAAATTTATGGGTGTTTACATATTCAATTTATCATCTCTCTTTCATGGAGTTTATGGTTCAAAATTTTCAAAATTAGTAAAGTAATTTTTTATCAATTTGACTTCTTTGAGAAACATGACATATTATGAACCTATATTAATCAATGAAATGTATATAATTCCATTTGAAATATTATATCACAAATATACTAATCTTAATGATATATTAAGATTCATGTAATTTTATTATTTCATGGGGATTATGATTCAATGTTACCAAAGTGATAACTATTTATTACTACAATATCCTCATTTATCGTTATTATTTATTATTATGATTATATTTATTAAATCCTATCATCTCTCAAGAAATCTGATTAATTTTATTATCCTCACATTATTCATGATATATTCAAGTAAAGGTACTATTTTTCACTCTTTGGTAGTTAAGATAATTAAGAATGTTTTTTTAAGAAAATAAGCATTTCTCTCTCTTCAGTTAGAAATCTATGTTCTTCCAAAAACCATGTTTTAAAAAAAAACAAAAAATTCTCTACTATACTCTTCTGATGTTTGAATGAAATTTTAATAGATTTTTTTCATTTAAAAAATAGTTTTTTAAAATGAAACTTATTTTCATTTTTTTTATTGTAGCACTTTACTATACTTTTTATGACACAGAAGGAATGTTCAGCATGTACAGATTTATCAACCATCAGGAAATAAATTTATTTAAATAATATTGTATAAGTTTTCATGGTTATTTTCATATAAAAAAATAAAAATACGTTTCACATTTAAGATGTATTTTAAATGATTTTCAAATATTCCTTCTAATTTTTTCAAAATTTTATTTTCAAGGAAACGGTTTTTAATTATTTTAAAGTTTATTTTTTAATTTTTTAATGTTTTTATCAATTAAAATTAAGTTAAAAATGTTTTATGTTTTAAAAAAATCAATGTGGAAAGGATATTTTCCTCAATATATGTTTTAAATTATTTTTAAAAATTATTTTATAAGTTTTTATAGTGGTTTTCATAGGAAATTATTTGGAAAATATTTTATGTTTTAAAAAAATAAAGAGAGGTTGTGTCACATAAGAATTGATCGAAATGATAATTAAAAATCATACTTCATCTAAGATTAAATCCTATGATTTAATTTATTATTTATTAAAGGTATGATCCAAGGACACCATTCTTATTATTTCTTTTAATGGTTTATGTTTATAATGCCAAGTTGCTTATGAAAGGTTTTTCTCTTCCACAGGTTATACCGTAATAAAATTATTATCAAACTCGCTTCCTTTAACAAGTTATTCTAAGAATAAATTTTTCTTTTCATACACAGGTTATGATAGGATGACGTATTTATAATACCCATTTCATTTTATGGGTTATGATATTATGAATGTGTGTGATCTTTTTCCACATATATGTATGATTACATTATGTGACATGTGGGACCCATATCTCCCTCCAATGCAATGGGTAATGATGGAAGAACCATGAGTATATTTGTTGTGTGTGATCATGATTACCTGTTCACAATATTATTATTGAACCTTATAACATGTTAACACTTTTTTTTTATGAACCTTATTTCTTGTTCATGATGTTATGCATGGACCTGGTTCCATGTCCATATGTTTATGCATGAACCTGATTACATGCTCACCATGTTATGTATAAATCTGATTAGATGTTCACAGTGTTATTCATGGACACAGTTTCATGTCCGTATGATTATGAATGAACCTGATTACATGTTCACAATGTTCTTTGGGAACCCAATTACATGTTCATAATGTTACCAATTGACATTATTTCAAATCCATATGTTTATGTCAAAACCTGATTAAAAGTTCACACTTTTATGCTCCATCCTTATTACATTTTCACAATTTTATTCATAGACCTAGTTGCATGTCCATAATTTTATGAGTGAACCTGATTATATGTTTACAATGGTATGCATGAATCTAATTACATGTTCACAATGTTATGAGAAAACATGATTACATGTTCAAAATATTATGCGTGATTCTGATTACATGTTCACAATGTTTTCTATGGACCTGGTTGCATGTCCATAAGTTTATGTGAGGGCCTCATTTCATGTCTAACACCAAACAAGTGAACGTTTTTCTATTTACACATGTTCGCAATGTTATAAGTTGATTTTTATTCCAAAAATATTTGTATTATTACAATATTATGATCTCATGACTCATGTTCATTGATTTCATTATGATTAATCTCTTATAAACTGTCAATATTTATTATATGATTCATGATTATGATCTTCGATATGTAGGGTATGATATTATACATATACGATCATGTTCTCATACCCTTATGATCATGTAATTCTTTTATACCTCCATTATTTACCCTTACTGAGCATCTGGGATCACCCCTTTCTTTTCTTTATTTTCTCAAGGTTATGAGGAAAGGATTTAAATGGGATTAATAAAGGGAAGATAGTTAAAGGAGATATTGAAAATATTTTACCAAGAAATAATATTATGTTTCAATGTTTCTAAGGACACTAAACTATTATGGTCTGTGGGCATGTTCCTTTGTAATGTGTTGAGTATTCATCTAAAATTAAGTAATATCCATGTATGCTAAGCATGGGTCTCTATAATATTCATCACATGAACCTCCATAAGAGTATATTCTTCATTAATATCATGTTTTTTGGTAACTCCACTTTGTTCTAGCTATTAATCATGATTTATGATAAAAATATTTGAATAATTTCAAAATTTATTCATCCAACACTTATACCATTTGGTTTCTTATTGGGATAATCCCCTAATTTTCCATGACATAAATTTCTAAAATGATTTCTCCCTTTTCCATCCATTACATCAAATATAAAAGTTTAAGGGATTAATTTAATGGATGTACTAAGGTAATAATACATGTTTAGATAAAATAACTCTTAACTGTTGTGAATAGCCTAAAATATAAATATCCATGCATAATTCTAGGTTGTCTACAATTTGTTTATTGGGTTATTGATCCTAATCATATTCAAATATCTCATAATAGTTCATAATGTGAATGTGAATTATCTAATGAATATCCCCCATGAGCCTTAACACGGTAATATGGTTATGCCTATTTAACATGAACCAGATGATAATGATTTAACACCCAATACACCCATTTTATTGTTATTAACCATAGGTATATCATTTCTAGAACCTAGTTTCACTTGTAGTATATAGATATTGATTTTATTTCTTGGAGATCCAAAAAAATCACTACTTTCCAAAAAATCAGGATGTTATCTTATACATATACATATAAATTACACTTATCACAGTGGTATTAACTAATTTTATTATCTTAATAAGTAAAATATTCATTATTAGTTCTACTAACCTAAATGGTGATCTATATATTGAAATCAGTATCATCCTTAAATTATCAAAGCTTTAATTATCCATTACTAACATATTAACCTCTAATGTTATCTATAACCTCCATTCATACCTATAGTGTTCCATTGACCCACACTCCTAGAATATAGTGTTCATAATAAACATCATTACATATCTATTTTGAAATGAACTTAAGTGACCCAACATCAACAATCAACAATTAAGGAAAAAATTAACAAATAATTCCCGTGTATATTTCATAAAATAGAATTTCTTCCCATAGTATAACAAACTATTTAATCCACAATCTATATTTAATATCTCTCAAAAAATCTCCGCATAATAAATTAGGTTTGATATATGATGTGTAATATATTTCTTCATAACCAATGGAATGGTAAAAAAAAGAAGGGTCCAGCTCAAATGATCAATAAGTCTAAACATAATACATAGCATTCAAATATCACAAGTGAGCATAATATGATCATAAATAATATAGTGGGAATATATAATTAGTATAACTCCATATTAAAAAGATAATGTGAGAAAAAACATATTCATGGTTGTTAAATAAATAAATAAATTCTTGGATAATAATAATTCATACCTTCATAATGAAGTAAATAATGGCAGTCAGCTAATTCCTTTCCCTAAGACAATATATCATGGTCTTAGACATCATGAACATTTTAGAAAGGCCCTATGTTCAGGTAATATTTTGTTATGTACAAGAATACACCAAAATACCAATGCTAGTTTGGATCATGATACCTATAAATGAATTTAGGGGATATCTCTAACAATACTCACTAACTACTAATTAATTAAAATTAATTTATTATGTGATTGAATAAATAAACTTTTTAATACATAACAAATATTTTGTAGATATCATTAAATATCCATATTGAAATAACAAATATATGGATTGTGAGTGTTTATAAATTTAATAAATGTAATATCTTTCTATACAATAATGTCTCAAACAAACATTGAATATAGAAAGTGGTGTATGTTTATGTCCATAATTCCATAAATCAATCAATGTATGGCAACTAAGCGAACACCCTTGAATCACTACAAGGAAATATAAAGTGGTCGCTATGGAAAGGCATTATAAGAAATATTATTATTAATATAGAGGATGATTTGGTAAGGTTGTGATAGAAAAAATTATCACTTAGTGGATTTAGAAGCCAATACATGACCAATATATACAACAAAAAAGAAACATGTAGTCAATGAAAATCATGTGTAAATGAAACAAAATTTAGATACAAGAAAACTTACAGTTATGGTAACATAAGAATCAAAGTAACTTATGACTAATTCCAGGAAATTAAAATACAATTAAATGAAATATATTAACATTGAATAAATTAAATATGGAATTTAATAAATCATATAAATGAATAGATGGTGTAAAATATAAAACATATCTTAGGGAATTGAAAATAAAGACAAATAAAACATAAGTCATTAGAAATATAAGAATAAAAATAACATAAGGATATAATTTAAAATTGAACATTAAATATCATGAATAATTATATTAATTATATAAAATATCAAAGGGGATGTTAGTACACCATACAATGTAATACAAGCTGTATAACATTAACATGTCTCAAGGAATTGAAAATTGAGAAAGTGAACTCTTACATGTAATGTAATCATTTTCATCAGAATCATTTGATAATGTGGTTATAAAGAAGAATTATAGAACCCCAGAAGATAAAAATTAAATAAATTTAAATGAACTCATTGGGTAGATAAATTATTCTTCAAAAACAAGGATTCAATAATTTTATTTCTAACTAAATGAGTATAAATTGAGTTATCACAGACACTTAAGATCTTATAAACATTCGACCCAAAAAATCATAAAGGATAAGAACATAAATGATTTAATAAATACCAATATTAATGATATTACCATGATTAAAAATATTAAGGGTTAATTATATATACCACTTCATAGAAAACATAGTGTATAAAAAAATATTTCTTAAGAGAATAAATTTTTGACAAGAAACGATACCATTAATTCATGGATAGTCAAAATGATCTTTCACATCCTATATAATAATAATAACAATAATAATAACTGATTTATATCCATTTTCATATCTATAAACATTTATAAAATTAATTTATAATTACCCTCAATATGTATATTAGTTAGTTTTTATATATTTTAGATATCGGGTGTGAGTAATCATGATCATTTTGGACTACTTTCATAATAGTGGTGTTGTTATTCATTTTTCTCCCAAATATTATCTTTCCCAAATCATAAAAAGATGAAATTTCTGTTTTATAGTTATTAATAATGTTATAATTTCTATATATGGTAGTTTTAGTGATGATCTATATATTTTAATTTTTTTATGAACGTTATTCTGTGATTTTTTATAAATGGGTGTAGTTATCATAACTATTTAGTATAATTTCAACTTTACCATTATAAAACTAAAATAAAATTATTATTTAAGTATTTATATAATATATATACTGAAATTAAATTCCAATAGCCATCCATTATTTAAATTTTTAACATTGTTTAGTAATGTGGTTAAACTGACCCAAATAACAGTATATTATAATTGATTAATGATAATGAAGTGATTTAGTTGTCGTATAATTATACCAAAAATAATAAATAATTTTATTATTGTTTATTATTATCATATATAATAATTTTAAGTAATTATAAAAATTATAATCTATAAAATTTTATTAAGTAGTATGAAGAAATCATTTTTCTCTTAGAAAATTGATTTGGATAGTTGATTTTAACACAAGTTTTTATTATTAAAATTATTGGAAGGTTATCTAATATTTCCTTAATAACCAATAAAATTTTTATAAAAAGATTTTTTATCAATTAAAATAATTCTCATGACCATATTTGATAGGTGTTGGTGAATGGAAAAAATCAGAAATCATTCATTCTATGGAGGTGGTAGTCAGCAAGAACGCATAACTACTTATTTTATTATACATTTAATGAAAAAAATTATATTATATGTTATTTTTTATGAATAAAAAATTTATAATAAATACAATAAATATTTATTAAATTCAATATTAGGACTGTTTAAGTAGAATAAAATATTACACTATTGAGGTTATAGTTTGCACAGATGTGTAAATGTCATTTTTGTTCTCCTTATGGGAAAACGGAAAGGTGATTAACATTAATTAAATTATAAGAATAATAGTCACTATGAAAAAAATAAAGATGATATTATATTGGAATGAGAAACATGTATTTTTAAAAGTAATAGAAAAACAAAATTAAGGACATTTTGTAATCACATTCTGGACATGAACTTTCTTATGGAGGAATCCAAGGAATATAAGAGATTATGATAATATCATGTGACCTGAATCATAATAGAGTGGAATGGAATTATAGGGGAAGGATTAAGGGAATATTTTCAAGATGAAACCAAATCATTTTGTGGTATTTGAGGGGTAGGTGAGGGGTCCCTTTTATATGTTATGAGAATGGTATTTTTGTAAATATTTTTACTTAATATAAATAGAGCTCATGTTTCACATTATTTGGGGCTCCAAAAATATAATTGATTGGTTGGTACCTGAGATAATTTCAATAATACTATAGAGAGTGAATTTGAAACAAAATTTATTTATGTTTTTAGGTCCAATATAATTAATATATTAAAATTTATTGTTTAAGGTTTTATTATGGTAAATAGTATTTACCAAAGTAATTTGATTTAAATACTTAAAAATAAAATATATATTATTACTTAATTTGTACCTATTGATTAAAAATTCGAAAAAAAAATTATAAAATAAAATTTAAATGTTTTATAAAAAATAAACGTTAATATGAGCACATATAATGTGTAAAACTCTATTTTCATATGAAGTATATTATTAAGTTTAAAATGAATGTGTAGGATAAAATTATATATGCATTCAGTTTTCAGGTTAAAAATTGGTTTATTATCAAAAAAATAATTTTTTTCCCTTTATAAAAATACAAATATTAATTGTAAAAAGAAAATATGTATTAAAATAAAATACAAAAAATAATTTTTTTGTTTATGAATATTACATTAGATTACAAAAAAGATAAAAATAGGGTTTATAAAATAAAATTTGCATTTAAAATGCATATTATTAATCCTTAGATACATATTTTATCAATTAAAACTTTTTATAAACATCAAGTCCTTTGTTATATAACTGTAATGTCAAAAAAAAGGTAATGTTTTTTTTAAACTTCATTTCTCATTATTCATCTAAAAATTAGTTATTTTAAAAAAAATTACAGAAGATTCATCTTAGGATAATATAGAAATGGTTAATATAAATATGATATTTACATTATAAATTTTGACTTCAAGAATTTTATATTGTTTCTTTTATATAAAATGAAAAAAATATAATGAAATATGTTTTCGAAGGACAACAAGATTTTTATTGAAAAAAATTTTCTATTATTATTATGATATCCAATCATTTAATAATGAAATTTTAGTTAATAAATTATTCAAATATATAAAATATTTTATTCATAATGTATTTAGTTTCTTAAGAAATAGATAATAATTCAATTTGTTGAAATATGACATTATAAACTATAATTTTGTCTTATTAGTTATTTATCTTCAATAATTTAGTTTATAAAATCATTATATTTGAAAATTCATATTATTTATATTTATAAATAAATTTCATACTTCAGTAATATCTATTTTTACCCACATATTATATGACTTCATTTTAACAATTATAAATTTTTTTCGAGAATCTTTTTGGTTGTGTGTTTCATGTATGATAAGATATCGAGGACATTAGGCTCTAAAGGAAATAAAATATACAATCATTAATCATGGGTTGTTAAATATTAAAACAAATGATGGAATATTTTTAGGATGTTATATTTTTTTGAATAATATAGTGTTTATAAAAGATGAACCATGGTAATTGAACAATCTAATCAGGTAATGTTTGATGAAAAAAATAAAATAATAATAATCAAATTAAAGTCAGAATGATGATGAACTAATGAGTATTAATATTAGAGAAGATAAAAATATATACATGAATGATTGTTTATATTGGAGAATCACCCTATTGAATGATCTTGGAAAACTTATAAAGATCATATTATCAAAAGAGTCGTTAAAGAAGTTGAATCTTGAGTTCAAACCAGAAATTAATTGTGAAATTTTCATTACATAATGATTTTATTTATTATTTCATTCATTCTAATATTTCATATACTTTGGAAGATCCAAAGCAGATTTGGTTTATAAAAGATGAACATAGTTACTTTTGTTGAAATAATGTTTGGACATTAGTTGAATCACTTAAATATTCATAATTATTTATACAAAATAGAAATTTACAATAAAATAAAATTAACCGTGTTATTTTTTAAAAAATAAATACAAATTATAGTTACTCATGGGTACTTTAAAAAGGAATTTTTTTGTTAGGATGATACTTTTGTTTTTATTTTTAAATTAAAAGATATTAAAATTTTATTAACTTATATACATCATAATGGATTTAAATAATATCAAATTAATTTTAAATTTGATTTCATAAATGGTTTAATATAAGAAAAATATTTTTAAAAACATTAACTAGAAAATAAATAAGATAAGTTACCATACCATATTTCGAAACATTCAAATAATGTTTATATACAAGATCTATCTCATCAAATATGCCATGAAATATTTTCTTAATTTCTATATTAAAAATGTTTTTATAAATGTAAATTTAAATCCAATTTTTTTATTAATAAATTTTCAAAAAAATAATTTTTGTTATTAAATTTTTTATTATTGATAATATTTTTATAATCCTAAGTGTGATTCCTTGTAAATATTATTTAGATTTAATTAAAATTTATTTTTTCATGAGTATTATGGGGGAATTGAAATTTTTTTAGGATATCAAATATTTTAATGTAATGATTGAAAGTTTCAATATTAGTACATATTTGATAAATTATTAGTAAAAATATTTTCACTTGATTATAATTAAAGTTCAAGAAACTCAATGAGTAGTGCTTATAAATTATATTTAGGTGTTTTTATAAAATATATTAGTATTAAATGTATTAGAATAATGATGCTAATTTTCTACATTTAAATTCTTCTAAACTAGACATAATTTATTTAATACGTATGTATGATATATTTCTAGTCGGTCGTAAAAATGGGAACTATAATGATTATACAAGAATAATTAAATATGTATGTCTTTATGTAATTCATCATTTATTTCATCCTCAAATAAATTCAATCAAATTTATAAGTAATTCTGATTCAGATTTTGAAGGATGAAATATGGGTGAAAAAAGTACTAGTGGAATGCTTTTATTTTTATTGTGGATATTTTCACTAACTTTTGGGACATAGCTAATTGTGAGAAAATTTTATTTGGTCTTTAACTAATGTAAATATTATTTAGATATGTTATATACGAGATTTTGAAATATATATCCTTATTTTTAATTTTTTGTGGGGTTATTTTAGAATTGGTCTTTAATTTTCCATGAGTTATTCCAATATTCAATACTATATCACTTTGGCAGTTAAAGATGAAATTTCAATGAAGTTTTCATTGATTTAATATCTATTTGTTTATTAAAATATTTATTTTACTTATTATATATGTAAATTATTTTTTGGGTCTTAATTTTCTGTAGATATTATTAGATATATTTAAAATTATCGAATTCAATTATGAATTAAACCTATTTAATAAATCATTTTTCAAACCCATGTAAAATAGACACATTTCAATTTTATATATATTTTAAATTTTTTTATATTAAAAGGAGGTATAATTTAGGATTTAAATTTTTTGATTAAATAGGGAACTGTTATTTTATTTTAGTATGATAAATCAGACTTATATATATATAAAAAGTGGTTGTATGTTTACATTTTCTTATATTGACCTTTTTTACTATTTTAAAATTTTTGATAATTCTAAAATAATAGATAAATAGTTTTGTAATAATAAAATATGGATGTATTTTTTAGGATCATTTTAATTTTATTTATTCTATTTTGATAATTTCAAAATCCCTTTGTTTTTTATTCACTATAATATTATTTATTCAAACAATACTAAAAAAATCTGTGAATTTTTCACTGCATATACAAGAAAAAAATGAGGTCAAATTGTATTATTCATAATTATTTATTCATTTATTAGTTGTTCTTAAATTAGTAATTATATGTTTATATTGTAAATATTTTTCATTTATTCATTCATAGTGTGATTATTTAGAGTTTTAATGTTTTTCTGATAGTGGAATGAATCCTATGTTGAACCTCACAACAGAAAAGATGAAATAATTAAAAAATATAAAAATTTCATATCATAAAAAAAACAATATCTTATATGGGTTTTAGTTTGTTATGTGTTTTTTATATGTTATGAAATTTTTTCTTACATGATTTTTAGTATCTTATACATTTTCAATATATTATGTGATTTTTCAAATTTTATACGCTCTTTAGTTAAAAACTTATGATTTTCATATAGACTTAAGAATAGATTCTAATGTATTATTCATCTCAATTAAGTATTACGAATTATTTTTTTGTTAAGTACAAATTTATTAATTGATTCATTACCTTATGATCCTTAGAAGTCCTATGAAAACATGAAATTTTGATCTTCCTAAAGTCTTACATGATTTATTTCTTTTATAATATAAATATCTTAAAGGATATGAAGTCATAGACAATATATTGAATTATAATGAATCAAAATTATTAGAAAACAAAAGGTCTTATGACATATCAAATTCATAGGAAATAAAACATCTTTCCATTATTTAGATATCTTATAAAATATAATTTCATACAAGATAAAATGAATAGTGAGATTGATTTTAAAAATAAAATAAAAAAATTATATACAAATTTATTATAAAACTTATTATATTATGCTGTATAAAATAGTTATATTTCTATGCTTTTTAATGATTAAAATTTTATCTATTTTAATTATTTTATTAATATTTATTTAATTTCAATTATAGTGTCAGATATTTTTCTTGTATATTTCTTTTGTGTACATTTATAGATGATCAATTCATATAGAGGTGAAATGATGACTACATTGATATTAAATAAAAATTAAATATTTAAAAACCTTCTATGAAATCATCGAATTATTTTTTATGACTATGAATGAACATGTAAACAACTAGGAAACAATACATAATTTTCAGATTATTTCTATGACTGTTGGATGAAAACAAAAGTACTATTATGGAAATGATATTTAAAATTTTAGTTGTTCATAAAGGAATATATAAACATAAATATTGAATAAACCAATGATTATTATAGAATAAATAGAAATATTTTATAAACTATGAATATTATAAAATTATTTTTCTATTATTTATTTCTAGAAATCATTATTAAGAGGGACACTTCCAAATTGATATAAAAAATCCTTGAAGTCTTAATCTTCATCATTTATCCCTAATTTTTATGGTGTTTTATTCATATCATCAATTTTGGTGAGTATTATTTATTTTTTATGATTATAAATTTAAAATAAAAATATGTGGTTTATGCCAACCATAAGAAATATACATCAAGATTGATCCTTTAGGTGTGAAAAATTAAGCCCAATGATTTAAATCCATGTTTAAGTAGTCAGTTTTCATGTAGGTTTTGAATCTATATAAAAATTCAATATTATAGTGGGTATCATCGTCTTTATGAATAGAATGAAGTGAAGTTCATATGTAGTATCCCTTTAATAAAAAGTATAATTAATTTTATCTATTCCTATTTTAATTTTACTACTTCACAATAATTTCAAGACTAATAAAATCCTTAAATTTTATAAATTGGTTGATTTACTCCATCTTCACTATTGAGAAACCTCACTACCTAGGAAGAAATGTCAACTCATAATTGTCTATTATTACCTTTTTCATATTTCTTCAATCTATTTTCATATGGATTTATATTATTTACATAACTTATGATTATTATTAAATGAATATCATTCTCTAATAATAATTTTTTGTTATCCATATTCTATATTTCAGATATACCATTCTCTGTATCCAAATATATTACTTTTTATGACTTTTATAAATTCTCACATGTTTATGATATTTAATTTTAAATTAATAATTCCTTATAATATTTAATATATCCATTCATTGTGATTTATAATAAGGAAAATTTCAATTTATCTTACTTTCTTACTTTATTATACTAATATTATTTAAAAATTATTTTATTATTATTATATATCATAATTTGAACATTTATTTAAATTTTCTAAATGAATATAAATACTGTTTGAAATCTGGCTTCTTAAGACATTATGTTCTCATGATTTACTAATTACATCCTCGCTATATTTATTATTTGATTATAATTTTTCTTTTATCCTTTTAGCGGGAATATGAGTTTATTTTTGTATCTTACACTACTTGTAGAAGAAAAAAATGATATTGCATTTTTTTTATTTTAAAATTATTTTTTCTTGTTATTCACCTAATTTTTTTATAATATTATTCACATGAAGTTATAAATAATTTATATTGTAACATGATATTAATAATTATTTCAATCTTCTAGGATGTTAATTTTGAATTCAATTAAAGATAACCAAATTTATAATATATTTGAGTTAGAAATGTTTTCATTGTAAAAATAATTACATATTGTATAAATGATATTATGCGTGTAATTAATTTTCATGAATATTAGTTTTTGGAAATCTCTAAAAACATATGTATTCTTTAGACTGAGAAAGTATTTTACCTATTTTGGAGTATACATTTTTTTCACAAATCGAATTATAGTAAATGACAGAACATGAAACATTTAAAAATTTGTTATATATAATATCTATTTGAGAATATTAGATATATATAAATCATTACCTAGTAGGAGGATATTATTATATATGGAAAAATAAATTAAATGATAATTTTTTTTGAAAATTCAATTTTATTATCCATTGAATATATATTTTTTTATAGAATAGAAAATCCATAAATTTTTTCATAGTTTAGTTTCATACAAATGTTAAACAGTTTATAAAACTTATAAGTGAAAAGATTATATTACTTATTTAGTAATTATTGATAAATTTCTTATGTAATGTCATTTCTCAGTGTAAAAGATCCATGAAACCCCCAACTAAGATTTAACACATCACACATATGATTGTTTTAATAAATTATGGTTTTGAAATTTAATGTTTCATAAGATTTATTTTTATACTGATAAGAGTATTATTAATTATAAAATATGATTTATATATAGAAATAAGGAAATTATTTCACATTTTATTATTTATTATAGTTGATATTAATTATTTTATTTACAATTATGTGATACCATTTTTATTTACAATTAAAAAAGGATTTCAAGAACCTCCTTCAAATAAATAGTTTTGAAGAAACTGTATGGAAATTTTAATTCTAATGATATAATTATTTGAATAATGGTCTTTCTAAATCAAAATTAGTTCTTTATTTTCAAATATTATTTCATAATTTTTGTTCTATAGAAGAAAAATATTCAATAACGAGGAATTTATAAATGAGATGATTATGATGAAATACCTATAAATAGTGATTCAAAAAACATACGTTTGAAACATGAAATATACATGCTAAAAATTATATTCTGATCCTGACTATTAGTACCATTTTATGCATTTTAAATTTATTAAATCTCCTTATTAAAATGATTAATTTTGTATAATGTTTTATTCTCATTTATTTATTTCTGGTTTTTTTTATGCAATAATTTATCATCTCTACTATGTAGTAATTATTTAGTTGTGAATCCAAATAAAAATAAAATACATGTTGATTATACCTTCATAAAAGGTAGTTCGTGTGATGAATATCACTCCTCAAGAAAAGAAATGTTGTAACTGAGTTGTGAAACCCCTAGAATAGTCATGTTGGGAGTGGCTTGTGGCTTAAAAATAAAGGATGGTTGTAATTTTATTTTGAATACCCAAAGTAAAGTTATGTTTTTAGTGGGTGTTATATCTCTGTACTATATAGAGGTCTGAATAAGATAGTTATGATCTTTTTTATACAAACTAATATAAAAATCTTTACAGCTAATATTTTACATTATGTTTCGCATTAATTTTTAACTTTTAAATTTTTATATTTTATAATTCATGTCCCTATATTTACTATCTCAATCATTTAATATCTAGGAAAATAAATTTATCTTCCTAAATAAAATAAATTTTATGTTTATACATCATTGAGCTTTATTTATTCTATAACAGACCTAATCGAGTAAAAATAACATGTCTCACTAGTTAGAACTCTATATTTCATAAATTTTATCTTCGATAACCATTGGTTTCAAAAACGTGTTGAGGGAGTCAAACAAGCCCTTTGGGAAAGACTGTTCACTCTAAATGCATCAATAAAACACATAATATCCTTATTAAAAATCAAATTAACATGTCCACATGGTTAACATTGATGAAAAATAAATATTCTGTTTCTATAAAACAAATACAATTATTAAAGGAATAAAAATATAGAACATATACATAATTATAGGGTCCTAAAAACTCCACAAAGGGAAGGATAATACTCCCAGAAATTTTATGAATGAATAAGACATGGGTTCAATTGAAAATTTGAAAAGAATATTGAAGAAATCAAATTTGTAAAAGGACTATAGTGGTATGCATACTAATTTCATAGAATGGTACGTCGATAGTATCACCCATAAACCGAACGGTATGTGGACTACCTACAAAACGCTGGCCTGTGAGGAATTGGCTAGCGAAACAAGAAGTTCGCATAATGAATGAAGAATGGAACCCCAGCCCCGCAAACTGTGTCCTTGGCGAAGATGTGATAGAGAGGTCCAACCCTGCACACCATCCCTGCAAACTCAGTTTGCAGATGATGTGAGTCTAGAAGCATCCCATAAACAACGTCCTTCGCGAGATCAAGGTGGTGATTTCCACCACCATGAACAGTATCCTAGAAAATCTCTGTTAACCGAGTCATCTGTAGGATGAGAAATTCCCCCATGGTGTTCTGAAAATGGTTCCATGTGACCCGAAGACACATCCTTCTTCGCAATCTATAAAATGACCCCAATGGGAGCCAAAGAAAAAGGAATAGGAAGAAGGATATAGAGAAGAGGATTTTTGGAGATCTTGGAGTTTACAAATGGAAGAATTCAAAGGAAAATGATCGATGATGTTTGGAACTATGAATGGTTTCCAACGGTTATAAACACATTTCTAACCCTAAAAAAGAAGTAAGGATAATAATTTGAGCAAACCCATGAACCTAATAGGAATATTATGAACTATATTCCCTTTTCAAAAGAAATTCCTGAAAACTATTTGAATAATATCACTTCTTCAATCTGGAGTACCGCATAACACATGTCTATGTGGATGAAGCCCTTCCCTACATAGTGATCTATTACACAAATGGACTCTATCACCACATACCACCACAGTATATGGATGGAACCAAATGTTGTATACTGTTATGGTACACGGACCACATCCAAGTCTTTTTACCACCTAAGTACATGGATGGAATTCATGTTGTGTACCACCTTGGTATATGGAAGACCACTCCACCTTCATGGTAGTATGCCATACAGAGGGCACCCCACCTGTGTGAATGACTGGTACATGGAGTGGGTTACATCTAGGCTTTCTATATTCCATTCTTGATCATTCCCTTCCATTTCCATTTAATCCTTCAAATCCCCTCTACTACTAGTCCATCGGCATCAGGCCAAGTCCTCTTCCAAAGCCATTGGACTTGTATGATAAAACGTGTGGGCGCATCAGAACGCCCTTTTTAGTTTACATACCCATGGTAAGCAGAGTAACATGGGTAATCCTAGCAAGGGTATGGACCCTCAGAATGTCTCTAAGTTTACATTTATATGGTAACCTGGGGCACAACCTTTGAATACTCATGTGAAACTCCATGTTCTATGGATCACGGGTAATCATTGGATTCTCCATTAAATGAGGGATAGTAACAAACAAAAGGGATAATGCATGCTTTCGCTTTGACGAGGTGAAATTTTTCTCCCCTTTCCCTGAATTCATTTCCAGGCACTCTCTCAAAGGTAAGTCCCTAACCCTTCCTAGGGAGGTGGCACTCTAAATCCTCTAGGATATGTTTGGATAGATTTCAAAATGTGTATATCTTGGATATCAACACGGGAGAGGAAATTCACAAATTCAAATCCCCTATCTCTCCCCCTTTGGGCTCCAGTACCATCTATCAACAGATGAAGTGGGACGTGCAATCTTCAGATCCAATCGCTCCTCTTGTTTCTCACACCGAGCTTGAATCACGTGGGCTTGGAGGTTGGTAGTGATAATGACACCTTCATAACTCCAAAAAATGGTCCCCCTCATAGGTGTAATCCCCAAACCTAATAAACTATAAGAAATCTGATTCCTGCTCTAAATATGATACGTAAGACGCCTGTCTAAAGGCCCAATCTCAACGGGATCCATTTTCAAGGTCAAACGCCAATCATGCACCCCATAAAATAGGGCATACTTTACAGTATAATCCTCAACATAAACTAAACTATGAAGGATTTGATTCCCAAATAATTTGGATTTATAAGATTCATCCATCAGGTTAAAACCCAGCACCCAAGTCATCCTAGTGTTCATGAGGCCATATCCCCGATAGAGCCATATCCACCTAGGAGACCATAACACTCTTGAGTGTCTAGGTCAACATCCGTGTATGCCCCACATGAAATCTTGACTACGCATCCTCTACCTATACATCCTTGTTGCATGATGCTAAAACTTCATGGATGGGTCCCCATCACATGACCTTAAAAGGTGATATGTCCAGTTAAGTGGCTCTGAACTGCGTGGGTTTTGATTCCTCTTACAATGATATCTAGGAAGACCATATTATGGGTCCGATCCCAATATCAATGCAATTTCTACCCTCCATATATAATGATAAACTTCAGAGCATCTCATCATAGGGCTTAAACATGCATTGTCTCGGTAATTCCTAAACCATGCATATATATATGGTTAACCTTGTAACCCAAGGGTAATCCATAGATACTTGTTTTGGAAAGAATCAAGTATTCACAAATATATGAAAATTGCTTCAATATATAAGAGAGTCCCAAAGTAGGCAATAATTCCCCCCAAAAGGGTTTGATGAGCCCCACCTCCCATCCTCTTGACCAATGTATTCATTAAGTGTCATTAGCCAAATCATCATCCAACGAGTGTTTTCCTTTGTAAAATAGATTCATGAATCAAGGATACAAGGGTTGTTGGGTGTTTTTAGCTCCACAAATAAACTCGTTGGAGACCATCAGAGGAAATCATGTAGATCATGAAAGCCTTCATAATAATAAACAATGAGTCACTATCTGTTAGTCCATTTCATTGAACCCCAGTATGAGGCAAATCAGGACAAAACAAAAATGGTCAAACTGATGTGAATCCTTAACCAAGGTGGAGGTATTACCCCAATGATAACAAATATGTAGATATGGCACATTGGACCATATTTTCCCCAATACACTATGATGTGAATTAGGACAAAAAAATAGTGAACCTAATGTGAATCCTTAACCAAGGTGGCGATTTACCCCACCTCAATCCCCTTTCACATTCAAAAGGAAAAGGGTCGTGAAATATTAACAACCATCAATGTGATCATGGGAAGATACCTTGATGGGTTTTATTTGTTTGTGCTTGTTACATGTATTGCAGGTTTCACAAAGCTCTCTTTGATCTAAATGGCACCTTGACAAATTACTTAGACATGCATGTCAGCGTCTGCATAGGTGACCAGATTCCCAAGGAACAGGAATATGTTTCCTACCCAGGGTCTTCAACACTCAGTATTAAACACTCTAATCAAATAGTACCACCAAAATTGTCCTCTTGGAATAGTTGAGGCTACAAGGTAGGCCCTAAAATTAGTTAAATCTCACAAGTCACCGCTTCAACCGTGACTGTCAATCCATCATTAGACGGCTCCACTGGTCATCTCAAATTGTTTCAAGAGTCTAGACTTGGAATGAGACAACAAATAAATTCCTTATCTAAGGGAGTTAGATGAGGTCAACCCCAATAACCTCATCTCAAATGCATAAGAACCACACTCAAGGGATCCTTCCATATAACCTCATCACCAGTGATGTATGACCCAATATCCTTACTTTGAAGAGGATATGATGTTGAGTGAACCTTCAAAATTCCAATAGACATGGGACCCTCGGGATGCCTGCCAAGGGAGGAAAACACATAATCTGGAGCAAGTTGTCACCATGTTTCCTAAAAAGGATGTCCTCCATGAAAATGTGGCAGAATATAATGGGTAGGTATACAATTCTTCCCCTCCTACTAAAGCCCTCAAAAGAAGTATAGAGTTAATATAAAATAGGATGCATATCTATGATCTCTCATATGAAGGACACTACAAATATAGGGTAGCACAATATGAGAAAAATCATATTCATTCTAGTACTTTTTGGTACCACTGTGTAGATAGAGAGGAAAATTATAGGTAGATTAAATTCTCTACCAATGTGTAAGAAACCTATCATCCAATAGGATGGTAACCAAAATAAGTAGGTGAAAATTACTATTAATGCACAAAAATACCTATATCTAAATAGGGAGGAAAATTATGGGCAAATATACAACACTTCCAGTGCATATGAATCCCACCATCCAAATATGGTTGCCAAAAAATATGAGGAGAGTTAAATTCATGTGGTTGAAAATAAAGCACGTGAGACTAATAAAGTGGAAAATGAGCAGACACAAATTTTTACTCGCAAATATAAAACCCACCTGCCATATATGGGGGAAACTATAGAAGACAACTGGAGGAATACATGTTTCTTTGTCTCGTATAGGAGAACTGCCAGTATCCACTGGAAACTCAAGGATGATCGGAGCAAGCATGAACTCCTACTCCAACATCATAATGGTCATTCATACATGTTCCATCAAAAGACGTATCACAACACATATTTGAAAAGTTTGAGGATCATACATTGATCCTAGATTATATCCTCCAAACGTGTCACGGTGTCATTGTGTCGGTGAAAAAATTGAGGAGTTGGGCCCATGACCCAATCTCCCCAGGATGGGTGATTCATCCACCAAATCAGATAATCACTCTGGAGTAGACCATTGTCCTTTATCTATTCCAAGAGGGTTGATAGACATATTATGTAATACATGTACAACCAGATTAAAAACAAATACTAGTTCCAGTTGGGGGACACTGGTCCAACATGGTTGCCACTCTAGGGAAGGCATATATCCCTACCAGAACTCAAGATGTTTGTCGGTATATCCCAGAGACATAACATGAACCAAATAGATATGCACCCATATAATATGTCTATTACCGATAATGGGTGGCACCAATTGCCCACAACGGAGCACCAAAAAATGGTTGGTGCCAAAGGCAACCGGAAAATGAAGACAACATTCATGATTCTGCTATTCTAAAAGCTTGAGTTCTTGATGCCATCAAAAAACTATTAATATAATATCAAGATACTATCAATCCATTAACAAACTATGGAAGAAACAATAGCTGTGGAAAATTTCCTCCCTGTAATATTGATATTAGTAGCTCTAAAGGTCCTCCCTAGAGCACCCACTAGGGCTTACTCCTTGGTAAAAAAATGATCAATCATGAGATCCTATATCCTAATGCATGTCAAGGTAGCCCTCCCCTTGACTAGAAGATCGAACAGCAAGAAGTCCCTCCCCTTTCTTTCATCCACCCGGATGGTCCTTCTTAGGGTATACTCTGTAGATATGTTTCTCTCTATAGCCAGACATCAAGCTATGATGGTAATCATTGCCATGATGGAAGTCACTATTAAGGACCTCTCTATAGTGACATCACGCAATGATAAGGTACTTCCCTTATTATAGTACATCCTGAAGGCCCTCCCCATGATGTACGCCGCAAATATTCTCCCTACAACCCAAGATATGACGGTAGTCCTCACTATGATATATTTCATTGTCAATCCACTCCCCAAAACAAAACCAATAATCCAGAAGGTCCACCCATTATTGTGGTCCACCCTAAAGGTCCTCCCTAGGGTATACACTTCTGAAGTCCACTCTTTGGCTAGAAACTAATATGTGATGGTAGTCCTCACCATCATGACAACGACTATGAAGGTCCTCACCACATTAAAAGTTTATGTCAAGGAAAATGTCTTTCCCTCGTCAGGTCAAATGTGAGAAATCCATCATTTGTCGAGATGCTTGAAAAAATGGAGTGTGACATGATGGATACCCTCTCCAAGACAATTGATATCCTTTCTCAACCATAGGATGACCTGAGTATGCTCATCTTCTGAGCCACCCTCATACCATTCGCATGGTAATGAGACTCCCACTAACCTCGCTTCTTGGAAAGAAATCATTAAGGATCAGTCAAACCGGGAAGATCAAGAAGAAGATTCCCTAGGAGAACAAAAACAATATAAGTTTCTTGTGAGAAGAAAACTAGCTAGGGATGATATACCAGTGATATATTAGCCTATGGCCACTTCTCAATACAACATACCAAGAGAGTTGTCATAAAAATGTATGCATAAGATTTTCCTCAATATATGGAAAACTCCCCACCAGCTAAAGAAAAAATTTCTTCCCTATATAGGGTACGTAGACCATGTTAATGTTTGGGGAGAGTTTCACCATCAGATCATCCTATAATCCATTCCATATGCATGGAGCCCGCAATTAGAAGGGAAAAATAATGACCTTGTTCTGGAATGCCTCCATGCATTTCACAAGTTCTGATGCCTTATCTGCAACACCTCGTATAGTGCTTATATCCAGGGACAAGGAGAACATGGATCTTTACTCTTCACCCTACATCGCATCGAGAAAAACCCACCAGAAGTGACATCCCTCATTGTCATCATCCCTAGACAAAAGTCAAATAAATTCCCATGTCTAGAAAGGTGGAACACTATACAAGAATCGGCCCTTAGTAAGTCTCGTAAGCATCAGGCCCGACGAGTGAACTTCATCGAGAATCTCCTGAACCGGGCCACCGAGAACATCTAGCAGACTTCCCATGTAAGGGAATCTAATCAACGAGCAGTGATCATATCCTCAGAAGAAAGTAATTCATGTGTAAACCCGACACCATATCTAGCTTACATCTTCATGGGAATTCCTGAGGTCTAGAAAGTGGGAATAATAGCAGTAGCTTACGCAATATGATACAAACCCCTACCCATAGGGACAGGGTCATTTTTAACACAAAATTCCCTTATAATACCAGAAAATTTAGGTAGAGGAATGTCAACCTAATAATGGGAGAAACCCTAGCCTACAGGGTTGGGGGAATTTTTACATCAAATTCCCACAAATTAGACTTCTTCCTACTTCCATCTGGGGAGAATGATGGATATAGGGGTCACCCTTTCCATCCCATCTAGTGACTCACATCCCCTGATATGGAGGTATAATATAGGGTCATATTAGGGCTCCTTTTGAGTCACTCTTCACTAAGAAACTTGAAGAATGTCACATAATGGCTGTAGAGGATACAAAAAAATATGTAAGAATCTCTCATATCATTCAGTACTTAGTACACCACCCCTAATGTGGAATGCATCATTGGGCATCGAGGAAATAATCCCCATAGAGCTCACTGAAAATAATACAAATAGTGAGGAAACATAAGAAAGGGTTCCATCTTAGAGATGGTCCACACTGAGCATGGTGGTGTGCACACCAGAAACCAAATATTTTCATTAAATTTGGGTTCCTTATTAGTCAATCCTCTGCCACCTCTCACATGAATCCCTAATAAGGATAAGAATAAGAACAAGGTCTATGAACCACCACTTATTCCCTAAGAAGATGATTCCCCCACGCTTGAGGAGAGCTTCACTCGATAGGAGGAAGAAATGAAAGAGCTAAGGAAAATTAATGCTAAGAAACTACAAGCAATCTATCTTACTCGGTATGTTCCTTAGGTGGAGCGTCAACACAAAATTCCATCAGGTGTACCTCTACCTCATAGGATCATCCCGACGGATGAAGCAAGGCTGGAAATCTCATTTATAGAAACTTCACAGCCATCAGTCTACTTGAACCCAATCCCAACAAGATATTAATATTTCCCTACCTTGGGGAAGAAACCATAATAGATTCAAGAAAATCCATAGAAGATGCCCCTAGATGGGTATCCAACTCATGTTCCAATAGTACCGACACATCCAATCTTCCCCCCTGCTATGCTTGCTCATGCTCATGTCCAACATGCCATGCATTAAGGTCTCGTGAATACAATCAAGTTATTGAAAACTTGAATGGAAGAAATGGAGTAGAGGTACACTCTAATAAAACCATAACGGAAACCTTAGCTCGACTAGGTGAGAAATGCCCCACCTCCACCAAATTTTGGGAAGCCTGTATTTCTAGTGTTTAGTCGCTAAGGGTACCTGGAGTAGTAACTAATGAATTAATCTACCAACGGTGATCCCATAATAGAAACCCTAGAGTAACAAGAAGCTTTGAAGATTAAATTCTTTTTGCAAACCCTGTAAAGTTCATCCTTTGTCTGGTACCCCAGTTTATAAGCTAACTCAATAATAGGATGGGACGATCTCCAGTTCCAGTTCTAGTTCTAGTTCAGCTCGACATTTCTAAATACAATAGTTAGTGATCTCATGAACTACAAACAGTGAGAGAAATACAGAGTCTTATACTTCATCGCTATATGGAAAGGTATGACTTAATCCATGAACTGGCCCCTCCCCCAATATGAGATGTTATCCATGTGTATCAAAAACATTCATGATGAGCTGCGAACCCCACTTATTATGGTGAAATATAAAAGTGGGTTCTAGGACATCTCCATCATCGGTCATAGGATAAAATATTCCTTGTAATAAACTATATCAATTCTCAATAAATCCCATCACCCCCAGTGAAATGAGCAAGGAGAGATGAATCATATTATATCATGCTTAATCCACCCCTTCTCTAACTTCAGCTGCAAGGCCCCCACCAAACCATGTAGGGCCCTCTGGACATCATCAGCCACCCCTTCCTTGGCAAGATCAGCGTTGAGGAGCAAGGAGGAAAACATTTGTGGAACGTAGAAATAAATTTTACTCATTCCAAGATGATCAAGTTGGTGGATACATCATAGAATCCATGAATTTCAACTTTCTTCAATTACTAGAGCTGACAAGGGCTGATGAAGTAGGTCTTGATGACCATCCAGACTGCTGCCCCTTCCCCCAGATATTGGGACACACCATCCATGAGTGTTTCATTGTAACGATCAAAAGTATTATCAAGGGAATTCCCTTCTTATAATTATGACTTATATTATAATCACATTAGGAAGCACAATGACATATAATGATATTAAATATTATGTTACCATTAAACATAATTTTGCAACTTCTATGTTTTGAATTTTGAAATTTGACATACACGATTGTGTTAAGGATGATTTTTAGAGTTTGATAAAACAAAATTAATTATTTGTGAATAGTAACCTACCCTTATGAATAGTCACCTACCATAATGAATAGTAGTATGACCCTTATGAATAGTGAATTGTCCAAAATAATAGTAACCTCACCCATGAATATATAAATAAAATTTATGCATCTTATAAGTGACAATTTGACCATAGTAATATTATTGGTATATTTGTAAGTCATAAATAATTAATTATAATTAATTAATTAAAATAAAAATTTATTTTTATAAAATGTGTTCATAAAATAAAAATTATATGTCTTCTGGTTTTAATATAATTTTATAAGACATTATATAATTTTTTAAAACATTATAAAATTAGTTTTAATTTTAAAAACTATATTTTTCAAGTAAATTATGATTTTAGTGAAAAATTAAATTAATCATATTTAAGAAATTATTTTTGAAAAATGGATTTCATTTTTGGATTCTAAACATTGAAAAAAAATTGGGAAATTTTTTGGGATTTTTATAAAATACATTAATTTTTGGTGAATTGTAAAATACATTAATTTACCATATAAATACATTATAATTTAAATCCACTATTCATGAAATCACAAGAGATGAAAGCACCCGAATCAAGAACTCACGTGTAGTATTTACTAATATTGGTCAAGGAATCATCACTATTTCTTATCATGGTGGAAATTAATAAACTAATGAATTAAATTTTAAGAAAACCCCTCTCCCTACCACAATAAATACCACCCATCACACACGCATTTCCTTACACCTCTCAAGATTAAATCCTTGTCTAAAATCTTCCCAAATATCTTACCTAGACCCTCCCCCAAGACGAGGATCTCTTTTACTCATCAAAATATCAAGCCTAGGTTCTTTAAGGAGGAACTTAAGAGGAGGATTCAGGAGTCAATTCCCCTATCTCTTTTCCTTTAATTTCCTTCCAATTTCAAGTTATTTTCTTAATCTATCTCCCACCTATCCTAAAAAAAATGGTTTAATAACTCCAGTATCATAAATATGATGTAATTTTATGATAATAATGGTATAATATATCATCCAACCCCCTTCTCCTATTATTTTTATTTTAGAAAAGAAAACATTGTTCGCGAGGTGTTAATTTATCACCTTCAAGAACCACATGTTTTTATTTTCCATTACCGCCATCAGATCTGGTCATGAAACCATTTTTATGGTTTAAACAGGTTATAATATATTTATTATATCCTATTAAATGTTTTTTAACTAACATATGTACATATTTCTAAATTATTAAACAAAACAAGTTCGTTATGGTCGAAAAACTGCATGAATTAACTCAAATGATCATAAGTAAATATTATCTAATGATTAATCCACATGGTATATAACATAATTAATTATAAGATAATTTAAAATCATGTAATATAATTAATAACATGTAATATCAGTTATGTATGTTTATCCATGTTCTACACAAACTTTCATTTTTGAATACAGGTGAACCATTCAAGTAAACCATAAAAACAAACATTCCCAGTCAATGGATTTAAACCCTATAACTCATCCAAAGGCCCATAAAATAACATAATGAAACCATAATGAACCATATTCATGTAAAAATGTTCTATATTTTTTAATTAATTAATCTAATGTGGTTATATAGGACTTTAAAGTGAAGAAAGCATTCAGATACAATGTAAGGGAAATTCTCGAACACAAATTTCATTGTTCAAGTTCCCCCTCTTTCACTCCAGGTTCGGTATGGGTTCTCCTTATAAATAATTTATTCATCATTATCTTAACTTTTTTGGAATATACATGGTATCTAATTAATTTTCTAAAAATCCCAATTTTTTCCAAAATAACTCTTCTTTCAAATAAACACATCCTTTTACATCATGAATATTGTTTCACTCTTCACTCATTTTAATGGTTCTATATAAAGAATGATATTAACTCTTTATTTTGGGGAACAAATGTTTATGAAAGTATGATTTATTATGTTAAACCCATTTATTTCCATAATTTATGTTAAGTTCAAGTTATATATATCTTTTTAATGTGGCATGAATGATAATGTAAATATTATGATCGGACGGGTGTGCCCAGAATTATATAGCACAATATGAATTTTTGAATGTGACGAGTGTGCCCGGAATTATATAGTGCTCCAATGTGTTGGGTAAAGTGATTAATCTCATGAGTAAAATGGAAATTATTCTTGAACATGATTCTAAAATTGTACACAACTATGTGTGGTAGTTGACCACTAAGACATGATGTTTCATTTTTATGCATTGCCACATTTCAAGTATTTTATTAATATTTCCTCTACTGATTTTTATGATGATGTTATGATTATGCTCTCCCCATTCTATATTGTTATTATCTCTCCTCTTACTCAGATTTTAGATCACCCCTTTTTTATGTATATCCTCATGTGATTATGTGTAATAAGGAGTTATCAAGGGACAATAAGAAGCTAGAGAAGAATGAAATAAATAAATATTTATGTTATATATTGAAAATGTTTTGTATGGTCCTAATTTTACCAAGACACTAAACTTATTGATCCTCATGGTGTAATAATTTTATTTTTTTATATTTATAGTGATGTAATAGTAATGTAAGAAAGGTCTGGGTCGCAATAGTTAGTATTAGAGGCAAGGTTTAATTAATTTGGGAATTAGGATTAGTGAACCACAGAGAAAACCTCTAATATTAGTCTATGTAAAAATATGCCCACAAGAAGCTTTACATAGGGATCCAATAAGTTATTATTTTAGTGAAAATTTTAAAAATTAATAAGTTATTTATTCATGACTCGATGACTTATGTTTTTTTCTAACATTTTATATTTTAGAAAATGGTGGGAACCAGGAGAAATCGGGACAACAACCTGTGTGAGGTCCAATGCACTGATTTCTCAAACAACATACTCAATTCTTTGGGCTGTGGAGTTCAAAACTTCAGGGATATTTTTAACCAACTATCTCAGGTTATGAAAAATAACCATAATAATGGGTAACATCCTCCTTCACAAATGATGGACCAATTGGCTATCAAGTGTTTTATGCGGCACTGACCACTGATATTTAGTAGATATTATGATCCACTAGTTGTGGAATAGTGGGTCTACTCCATGAAGAATATCTTTTCTGCGCTTCATTATTCTGAGATGGAGAAGGTGACACTAGTCGTTTATCATTTAGATGGAGAGGTCGATCAATGGTGGGACTTGATTAAAAACACCAAGACAAGGGAGAAAATTGATCAGATGGAATGGGAAGACTTTAAGATCATGTTTCTAAATAATATTTCCCATGAACTCTTCATATGAAGATAGAGAGTGAATTCCTAGAGCTCAATAAAAAATAAAGAGAATATGTCAAAAACTACAAAGAAATTTTTACAAGGCTCTCAAGGTATGCTTTAGGTTTTGTTATCAAAAATGATATAAAAAATGATAGATTCTATAGTGGATTAAATACACACCTTCAAAAGGCTCTCAAAATTAGAGACATTGGTAGTTATGAAGAAGTTGTTCGATGTGCTCTCAAAGTTGAGATGGAGTTTGGAGAATGGTCCCATAGATATGGTGATAAGAAACGAAAGATGAAGTTTCAAACCAGATGAAATAATGATAATGGTTGAAAGAAACCTCAATGACCCACATGCCAAAAATGTGGGATGTTGCATCATGAGAACTGCCTTAAAGGTATGGGGAAATGATTCAAGTGTGTGAAAGAATGAAACAGTGCTCATGAGTGTCAAAAAGACATGAGAAGGAAGGATAATGTGGTGGAATAAAAGAGATAACCACCCATGGTTCAATGATACAGTTATAGTGAGCAAGGGAACTATGCAAGCTAGTGCACTAAACCTCAAGTCCTTGATGGTAATCAGCGTCAGTATCCAATAAATCCAAAGGAACAAGGGAAGGCTTATTCTATGACTACTATAGAAGTGGAGTTAGATAATGAAATCGTACAAGGTAGACTTCCTATTCACTCAATAATGGAAAAAGTCTTATTTGATTCTGGCTCTATGCATTCTTTTATATATTGCGGGTTTTTTAGAACTATATAATCGAAGCCCCAGAACCTTGAAGTAGATATATATGTAAAAACACCAAGTGGTGAAATCATTTCAACCCAAGGGTTTCACTCTTCTTCTATTGGCATATGTGGTAAGATTCTTCTATCAAATCTCATAATACTTCCCTTGGTGGAATTAGATGCTATAGTGGGAATAGATTGGCTCTCATTATATAGAGTACATATCAACAATCAGGAAAAAGAAATATATTTTTATATTCTAAACCATCCCATGCACATCTATAAATGAAAAGAAGATCATGAATCTCCTTTGAAAAATCCTTCAACGGTGTGGGTGTTGATACCCTATGAAAAATCATAACTAGCCCAAATGGTTGAGTCAAAGGAAAGTGTCGACATTGAGGAAATGTCCATCGTGATAGAGTATGGTGACTTATTTTATGAAGAGTTACTCGGACATTGCCCATATCATGAGTTAGAGTACTCAATAGAAGTCATATCTAGATATGCTCCTATCTCAAAGTGTCCATATAGGATGGATCCTATCAAACTGGAGGGGTGAAAGAAGAAACTGAAACATCATCTATACAAAGGGTTCATATGACCAAGTGCAACACCTTAGGGTGTGCTGGTGCTCTTTGTGACGAAGAAGGATGAAACAATGCAGTTATGTATCGATTATCAGGAACTTAGCAAGATCACAATAAAGAGAAAGTATCATATTCCAAGGATTGATGACATGTTTGGTCAGTTAAGAGGAGCTCCACACTTCCCAAAGGTGGATCTTTGTTCTGGATGTCATCAACTTAAGGTGAAGAAGGAATATATTTATAAGACAGCCTTCCGTAGAAGGAATGGGAACTATGAGTTTCTAGTGATGCCCTTCAGACATACAAATTCCCCTATATTCTTCAAAGATTTGATGAATAGAGTCTTTAGACGTTACCTTGACAAATTTTTTGTAGTTTTTATTGAGGATATTATCATCTAATCATAGAGAAATAAGAAACATGAAAAACATATAAGACTTGTGTTGGCGACATTGAGAAAGGATAAGTTGTACACCATATTCAGAAAGTTTGAATTTTAAATGAATCAAGTAAAGTACTTGTGAAATGTGATCACAAGTGAGGGACTTTCTATAGACCGTTCAAAAATAATGGCGATTGAGGAATGGAGAAGGACCTCTAGTGTCACAAAAATCCATAGTTTTCTAGGAATAGCTGAGAACTATCGATGATATTTGAGAACTTTCTCACGATTTTCAATCCCACTAACAAATATAACAAGTAAAGGAGTAAATTATGTCTAGATGGAATAATGTGAGGGAAGCTTTAAGGATCTAAAGAGAAGGTTGACCAATACACATGTACTTACACTACTGAAAAGTGGAAAAAATTTTGTGATATACAGTGATTCTTCAAAGAAAGGCTTGGCTTTATTACTCATAAAAAATAATAATGTGATACTTTATGCCTCATAGTAGTTGAATATCCATGAGGAGAATAACCTGATGCATGGTCTAGAGATGACAGCCATGATTTTTTCCTTGAAAATCTGGCAGCACTACCTTTATAGAGCGAAGTGTGACATATACATTGACCACAAGATCCTACTGTATATATTCACACAAAAGGATATCAACATGCATAATAGTATATGGTTATATATAATCAAGAATTATGATTTATCTATTCACTATCATCCTCGAAAGGAAAACAAGGTAGCTGAAGCTCTAAGCAGAAAAGAAACTACTACTCTATCGATGTTACGGATTGAGAAAGACCCTATCTTATTGGATTTGAAAAGGATGGATTTGAAAATAAAAAAAGTAGGGGATAAATCCTACTTTCCAAAATTATTTCCCAACCATAAATCCAAGAGATCATTAAGGAGTCACAAAGGGATGATCTGCAGTTACAAAGTATAGTGAATTCAATAAAGGAAGGGAAGCTGCAAGAGTTCCATATCGATGATGATGGTGTGATTCTTCCTAGAATGTAAATTTGTGTGCCTTCATCACCCATCATAAAGAAGGATCTGTTGGAAAATTCACATATCTCAACATTCTCTATTCATCCTGGTAGCACCAAGATGTACTGAGATCTCTGAGAACACTTCTAGTGGGATAACATGAAGAAGGAGATTGCAGAATACATCTCAAGGTGCATGGTATGTCCGTAAGTTAAAGTAGAGTGAAAAAAGTACAAAGGGATGATGAAACAAATACATATACCCATGTGGAAATGGGGGAATGTCACTATGGAATTTTTCATGGGTCTCTCAAAGATGTCTAAGGGAAATAATGGGATATGGGTTGTGGTTGACCGACTCACCAAGACTTTCCATTTTATCGCTATTCGGGAAGATCCCTAACTTAAAAAACATCCAAATATATATGTGAAGGAATTTGTGATAATACATGGTGTTCTAATCTCGATTGTCTCTAACCATGATCTTGGTTTCACACCAAAATTCTATAGGTGTCTTCAACATGATTTGAGTACTAAATTAAATTTCAGAACAACCAATCACCCCCAAACTGATGGCCAATCTGAAAGGACTATTTATATGCTTGAAGACATGCTAAGAGCCTGCACTTTAGAATTAAAAGGTGGATGGGATCAGCATCTCCAATTTGTTTAGTTCTCATATAATAATAGATTCCAATAGAGTATTCAAGTGACCCGGTGCGGACCGACCGGGGGGTCTCGGGCCGGGTCGGTCCGGGCCCGAAACCCCTGTTTTCGGACCGTCTTCGGTCTTTTTCCCATAACTTGGGCTACGGACCTCCGATCTATGCACCGTCAGTTGAGATGTGATCCTTGAATCGAGACGGTCGTTTCGGTATATCTCACTCAAGTTTTTGGAATACTTTGTGTTCGGCCGGGTTGGTTCGTACACGAAACCAACCGGGCCCTCGGAGCAGAAACGCTCATATCTTGAGCTTCGGACGTCTGATTGACATGCTGTCGACTTTGTTGAATTCCTATTAGTGAGATGGATCTTTTGGATTACTCCGCCCAAGGTTTGGATGCAGGTGGAGTACGGTCGGGTTGGTTTTGCCTTAAAAACTAACCGAGCCCCTGGGACGAAAAGGCCAATAACTCTCAGACCGGGCGTCCGATTGATGCACTGTCTGCGACGTTGAGTTCCTGTTGACGATACGGAACTTTTGGATAAATCAACTCTGGACTATGTGTCATTTGATGTATCAGCCTCTCGGCTCGTGGGGCGGACCCTCCCGAACGAGCTTGCTGTGTGCGGGAACCCTAATGCTGGCTGCGACTGCTACTGTGACTGCGACGACGACTGTGCAGAGATCCTCAGTGGATTCGACGACGACGACTACAACACTCAGCGATCCTGTGTGGATCAGTGCTACCAATCCTGTGTGGGTCTGATCCTGTGTGGGTCATCGATCAGCGGTTCTGTGTGAGCCAGCGCCAACAGATCCGGTGTGGGTCCGATCCTGTGTGGGTCATTGCGGGGGTTAGTACCTATCAATCCTTTGTGGGTCCAAAGACATAGATGGATCAGTGATCATCTTTATCGTCTTTCAAAAAGTATACATGTGTGAGCTGAATCTTGTTTGCTTTCCTGTGTGGATTTTGTTGTGCTATCCTGTGTGGATTACGTTTTGCTTTCCTGTATGGAATACGTATACTTTCTTGTGTGGACTGGGTTGTACTTGGGCTCGGAGGTTAGAGCGTTTTGGAATTGATGACTTAGGTATATGTATGGGCATATACCTAAGCAGTTTCAGTTGTTACTTCGTGAATGTATTTTTCCATTGTGGTTTATCCTTTGTGGATTTTGGGAGACCTTTGGGGGTCTCGGGGTCCCTACTGAGTAGCTTATACTCACCCCTTCACGGGTTATGCCCACACTACGTTGTGTTGGTTGTAGACGACGGACAGCGTTGATCGTGGTTGAGGCTTGCAGAGGAGGACGGTACCTGGAGGTGGACCACTGGGCGGGACGTACTCAGAGGGGACGGCGGGACCCAAGGAGCAGTGGAGCTATCTGTACCCACCCTTCAAGTGGGATTTCTAGTGGACAGCTCGGCGTAGCGGCTTTTACTTTTCAGTTGCTGTTTTCCATTTCGAGTTGTACTTTACTTTCAGTTTGGGTTTGTATACTGGCCCACTTAATTTTCCGCACTTACTGTTGTACCAGTTTTTACTTAGTGTTTAATTTTTCCGCTTTCTTACTTTGTGGTGCTTGTTTACTTTACAAAGGCAATGTGTTCCCTTTTTACTGGGATTTACACCTTGGTGCTAGTCGCCAGCCCCTGGCCTATGAAAGGCGGGCTTGGGGTAGTCACGGCACGGGCCCCGAGGACGGGTCGTGACATGCAGATTGGGGTTCATAATTTGTAGGGTGTTTAATTGGGATTTTTCTCAACAATTCATTCCTTATTTCCTTTATAAAATGCCTATTTTTCTTTTCAAAGTAAAGTGTGTTTTGTGTTTCAGCATGTTTTGAAATTTTATTAAAAATGGTCGGGTCTTGAGTGTGTAGCCTAAATGTATTATAAATGGTTTTATCAATGTTTGGGTGTGATAAATGATGTGTTTACACCTCCCTTGGAAATTTGAATAATATTTTATAAATATAGATTGTGATTTGATGATCAATGACATCTGTTGACTCACCTGTATATATATATATATATATATATATATATATATATATATACTTGTGACATACGAACCTAACATATTGAGAGAATTTTCTGAGATGAGTATTGCACTGTTAGGTCACGGTACTAACCACTGGCCCATAGTAGATGGATATTTTTGGGTTTATTGCTATGGGAGTTTCCCTTGTCCTTCCTAAGAAAGGATGGCCGAGCATTTTGGTGCATTATATTTCATCGTATGTAGCATGCTACTGTAGATGGGGTCATAGGTATTAGTGTTGTCTGGATTATTCTCGATCTCTCAGGTTCTCTTAGTCTAGTGTTACTTTTATCTATTGAACTATTACGATGATACTATCACACCTATTTACATTTCCATTTCTGTATCTACCTTGGAACCCGTGTGTGGTGTTTTTCATGAAAAGTGACATTTTAGTTTTCCAACTTTCATGATAATGTTTACAAAAGAAAATGTGTTCCAACCCCTTTTGTTCTGGTTTTTCAAATGACTAAGGGAAATGGTTTGTACTTTTCTTTCAAATAAAAATTATAGAAATGCATATTTTAATACATTTTAGTTCAATCTTAGAATTGATGTTTCTTAATTTTAATGGTAGTGTAATGGGATTGATATTGGGCTAGCCAACTGATTTTTAATACTCACGCCTATAGTTCTTTTCTATTTTTAGTGTTTGTGTATGCTATAACTTGAGTGTGCTCGCCTTGGGTGACGCTTGATCATTGATTCAGATAGTGACTCGTGGGGTCACACAGAGTTAGTTAAGACATCGAGTTTGGTTAGTTTTATTTTCTTTCATTATTGTTTAGTCACTTTACTGGGTTTATTTATTATGCGCTACTCTTTATTACTTTTGTTGTTGTATTTATTTGTATCAGGTGAAATTGTTCCCATGATCTCTATTGATTCCCTGATGCTTGTCGCTAGTTTAGGAGGCTCGGGAACGCCTCTCGGGCCATGTCGTGGATCGGCTCGGGTGACCAGTTCATGGTTGACCCAGGTTGGTTCGTGACAAAATGGTATCAGAGGAGGTCGTCTCTTAGTGGACCTCACTTTTCAGAGTGATTTTTGTTATTTGGGATGCCATGGAGATGTAGTAGTATTTTCGGGACTCGATGGGTAGGTGCGGGAAGACCGTCGCGAAATACTGCTCGTTATGATCCTCGGGTTTCCATGGGAAGTCCATTTTAATTAGTTTCTTTGGGTTTTTATGGAGCATTATGTTATTGGGACACGAAAAAGGGAGTTGGTCTAATATTCCTCCTAAGCCACACAGCCTGGAAAGCCATGTTGACCTAGGGACTTGGTCCAAAAATACTCTCTATGTCGGTGACGTGATTGACATATGGCCACCAACCATATGGTCAAGTCTCCCGCCGACACTAGTTTCCTATTTGAGATGTTTTGGGTCTCCTGTAACTTCTGAGAGTGTTTTGAATTTAAAAAAAATGGGTTTTGAAAAAAATGGTTGTTTGAAATGACATGTTTAATTTGTGGATTGTTTTAAAAGAAGTGGTATGAATGATTTTTTTTAGAAAATGAAGTTTCTTTATTTTGGCCTTGGTGTTCCTATGGGTGCTCACATGCATACTGGTATGTTAGAAATGTGGATGGATTTCTAGTATGGTGGATGGATCCCTGGGGTGGCACAGATACATGCATGTGAGGGAGACTCTAAAGAATACCAATGGAGAGGGTTTAAACTACCAAGCTTGTTTTAAATTAAATATGTTTTCAAAAGAAATGTTTTGATTTTATGATGGCTCGTTTTCTTGTGTTTGGAGATTTTCATATATGCAGTGTTTGTTTTTGAGAATTTTTGTTTATTGACTTGACCTTGATTAGGTTCTTGACTCTTTTTGTCCAGAGGATATTCCTTTGAAGCTTCGATGGGTGATCATAGTACGGCTGATCAACCTAAGGATTTTATGCTTGAGTTTCGGAATCTTGATCCACCTCTATTTTATGGTCAAGCAGATCCTTCTGTAGAAGAGGAGTGGATGTGGAAGATTGAAAGTGACTTTAACCTTGTTGATTTTCTTGAGTCGTTGAAGGTCATGTTTGCAACCTTCATGCTTGAAGGTTCACCATGGATGTGGTGGAATTCAATGTCTCGGAACAAGCCCTGTCAAGAGCTTACTTGGGAGTTTTTCAAGGTAGTATTCATTTTTCAGTATTTCTTGAAGAAGAAAGGGTGAGGAAGGGGATGGAGATGTGTTGTCTGCAGCAGGGTGATGGATCCATGTTGTAATATTTCCAGTGCTTTGTAGAGCTATTCCCTTATTATTCAGGTTATGCCACAGATGATCCCATGAAGGCTTGACGCTTCGAGGTGGGTCTCCTCCATGATCTACAGTCAAAGGTGTAGGCATCCAACCTAATTTCATTTTTCCAATGTTGTGAGACAAGCTTTTCATGTCAAATCCATGGTGGCAGGAGTGCTCGAAGTAGTCCTCCCTCCTTCGATCCATATGACCAGTGGTGAAGATTCTAGAAAGCAGATGAGTAAGCAATTGAAAGTGAATGGAGCAGGTCATGGAATAAAAATGCCTCAGGATCTTTAATCAACCTCTTCAAAGCGATAGATCCTCATATATTATTGGTTTGGAAAGCTAGGTCACAAGAATTCGTCATGCCCAAGTGCTCTGAAGCCCTACGAAGCATGTGGAATCTTGGGTAACTTGTGGTGATTCTGTCGGGGCTTTTCTTGGAAGAGTCGTGGAGGAAGTTATCAGAAGTGATTTTCTATTGTGTTTTTGTTTAAAGTTTCTTGTATAATTCTTCTTCTAGTGTAAGGGATCTCTTATTATTGCAGTTGTACTGATGGTGTTTTGGGTTTTGAAATGTATGGGTATTTTGTGGGTCTTTTGAAAAACTCTGGTTTTCAATGCCAGTATGTTTTTATTTTCTTTAAAAAAAATCATTTCCATTCATCTATAAGATAAAAAGATGTATGTTTCTTATTGGGATTATCAGAACTTGACTGTGAGGCAGTAGATGCTTCATCCATCAGAGCTCCAGCCAAAAGGCCTCGGAGTTAAGCCGGCGCGTAGTCAAGAACCCTGGGGAATCTTAAAGTGTCTTGTTATGGTTGGGCCTCTATCATGTGGTGAGAAATTTTTGGCATTGTAGATCTGGTTTCTCTGTCATTGTAATTTTCCTCTTTTCACAAATAGCACGATGGACTTATCCTTTCCACAACATCTGTGATTGTGTCTTTTTGGCTGTCAGTTGCTGATCAGTGACCTTACGTGGGCCATCCATGTGAATCAGTTGAAGCTTGGGTGGTGACCATCCCGAATTGATGGGTTATGAGTAGTTTTCTGTCATAGGTTCGTTAATACAATCCTCGGTCCCTCCCTCCCCGCCCATGGGGTTAGGGTGTTTAGTTTGTGAAAAGGTTCCATTTAAGCTCTTATCCCTTTCAGATGATAGTGAGTGGTTTAAATGTTATTGTTGTGCTCCTTTTAGTATGAATAAGGCCGGGTTCAGACTTAAGTCATTTTTTCACTTGTCCGGGTAAAGTTTGGTCCTTTATGGTGGGGAGACCCACCGTCTCTTTGGATTTTCTCTCAAATCGTAATAGGATGCTGGTTGAATCCTTATTGTGGGGGGTTCGATCAGGCCTCCCCTCTACTGGTGATATATTTTGGACAATGAGGTTGAGTCCCATACGTGGTCGATGGAATGTCCATGTGTTAAGAGGTTGGGTCGTGTTATGTGGAATCCTTAGGTGTTGATCGATCAGTTGGTTGGTGTCGTGGATTTATGGGGACAGAAAGAGTTATGGTGGGGAGAATTGTCGCACCCCAACCAAGGTGTTTATTTTATTTTATTATTTCCTTGGACTTAAATTCTTTTTTTTTGGGTTCGGGTTGAGTTGCGGATGAAATTTTTGAGCTTAGGATAAAAAGTGCGTGTTTTGGGTTCGACGTCATTGGATGCACGGGCAAAGCCTGATGCCCTGCCACTTTGTTTAGGAAACTATGTTTCCTTTTTGTATTCAAAGAACTAAAGTGGGTTAATAAATGTTAGATAATGGGGTCATTTAAAATTTTTATTATGTTAATAATTTTATTATTATTAAAATAAATTAGTTATTTTATTAGTTTTATTTTTATCATTTTACTTCAGTATTATTATGTATTATTATTATTATTATTATTATTATTATTATTATTATTATTATTATTATTATATTTTCTATCAAATTTTTTTATTAGTTGTTTAGGGTGTTTTTTTAAGGGAAAAAAATTAAAACCCTAAAGCTACCCCCTGGCGTTACCCACTACCCCCGCCCCCCTCTTCCATGGCGGCGCGATTTCCCCTAGTGCAATGCCTGCTCCCTCATTCGCCTCGCGATCTAGTAAAATAACCTCACCCCGCCTCACCCCGGCTCTCCCCTTGCAGTGTGACCCGGCCGCACTCCTCCAGCGGTGCGCCCTCCTCGCCCAGCCAGCTGTCTGCACAACAGCTCTCCCCCAGCTCCCTACGCTGCATCCCAACAATGTCACACCGCTGAAGCCCCACCGCGACCCTCCTCCTACATAGCGGCCCTGCCACCCCATCGCTTCTCTTTCCCGGTGTGCTCCACCCATCCCGCGCACCTCCTTCCCTATAGTATCCATTGAGCCACACCTGCTTCCAGCTGCACCCCAGCACGGCAGCCCAACATTTGAGTGCCTCTGCCTCGGATCCCTCTTCAGCACATGGGCAGGCCTCCACCTTCAAGCTGGCTCTACCTCCCGCTCGGTGTTCACACAACCCTAGCAGCCCCCTCCGGCCGACCCCATCACGATCGCCGCCTACACCTCCCCGCTCGACGGAACCCATCCCCTTGCAGCTAGGTTTTTTTTGTTTTTTTTATTATCATTATTATTATTATTATTTTCCTTCTCTCCAGCAATCACCATATCCAGCGGCCGCCCCTCCCTTGGCCAACCCACCTTTCTCCTGCTGATCCGAGCGCTACGGTCTGGTGCACACTATTCTGGAGACCCTGCCTTCGGTCATGGCCCTCCTACTCACCAGTGGCATGAAACCATGACAATCCCTTCCCCTTCTTAGCACGTAGCCAGCTGGGCCTCCCTCCGATTGCGACCCCATCTCCCGGCGCGACCGCCCCTCTTCAGCCAGCGCGAACCTTTCCATCAGTACTTTCTTTGACCAGCACCCCCTTCGCACCTCTGGTAACACCTTCTCCCTTTATTTTACTTGTTTTCAATGAGGTTTCTAATTACAAAAAGAATTATTTTCATAGAGTTGGCATTTTAGAACCGCACAGGGCGATTCTGAGTGGGTGTTGTCATTGCGCTTTGGATTTAAGGTGAGGGTGTCTCCCAGCCACTTTGTTTCGCATACTCTAATTGGTTTTTTTATGTACTTATGTCCTGGATTTTTATTTCTCAGTATGTTGGTCCTTACCGTAGGTTTCTGAAGGTGCATTTTCTTCGCACATTGATCTCGAGGTAGGAATCCCTTTGCGCTTGCCATTTTTTAATTTAAGAAACTTTTATTCTATGTTTTTCATAATTAGTATACATGTTAAATATTTTTTGTGCAACATGTTGGTCATTTGCTTGGTATTTGGCCTATGTTTGGTGTCTTTTTTGTTATGAATGTTTTTGCAATTAATTTTAAAGTAGTATTTTGTGAAAAATTTGGTGTATTTATGTAGAACCTTGTTGTGCCTCTGGATTTGTGTTTTATAAATTTCTCAACATTATTAAATTATTTTGGTAGTGAGAATTTTGAAAGAGGGTATTTTTGGGGTGCATTCCATTTCAAAAATAGTTTTCTTTTGATGAATGGTTTGTGTGGTGTGTCGATCTGTGAATACCAGATGTTTACACACATGGTTTGTAAAGTTAAGAACGAGGTTCAACAATTTCAATAAAGGTATGGCATGCAGATTGTGGTTCATAATTTGTAGGGTGTTTAATTTGAGATTTTTTTTCAACAATTCATGCCTTGTTTCCTTTATAAAATTCTCGTTTAACTTTTCGAAGTAAAGTGTGTTTTGTGTTTCAGCATGTTTTGACATTTTATTAAAAATGGTTGGGTCTTGAGTGTGTAGCCTAAATGTATTAGAAAGAGTTTTATCAATGTTTGGATTTGATAAATGATGTTTTTACACCTCCCTTGGAAATGTGAATTATCTTTTATAAATATAGATTGTGATTTGATGCTCGACGAAATTTTTTGACTCAAATTTATATATATATATATATACTTGCGACATACGAACCTGACATATTGAGATAATTGTCTAAGATGAGTACTCCATTGGTAGGTTACAGTACTAACCAGTGGCCCATAGTAGGTGGATATTTTTGGGTTTATTGCTATGTGATTTTCCTTTGTACTACCTGATAAATGATGGTTGAGCATTTTGGAGCATTAGATTTCATATTATATGACATGATACTGTAGATGGGGTCATAGGTATTAGTGTCATCTGGATTATTCTCGATCTCTTGGGTTCGCTTATGTCTAGTGTTACTTTTAGCTATTGAACTGTTATGATGATACTAGAATACCTATTTAAATTGCCCTTGTCGTATCTTCCTTGGTACCCTTATGTCGTGTTTTTCAAGAAAAGTGACATTTTGGTTTTCCAACTCCCAGGATAATGTTTTCAAAAGAAAACGTGCTCCAAACCCTTTTGTTCTAGTTTTTCAAATGACTAAGGGCAATGGTTTGTACTTTTCTCTTTCAAATAAAAATTATATAAATGCATATTTTAATACATTGTAGTTCAAACATAGAATTGATGTTTCTTAATTTTAATGGTAGTGAATTGGGAATAGATATCGGGCTAGCCTACTGAGTTTCAATACTCATGACTATACTTCTTTTATATTTTTAGTTTTTTTGAAAGCTATAGATTGAGAGTGCTCGCCTTGGGTGACACTTGATCATTGATTTGAAGATTGACCTGCGAGGTCTCATGGAGTTAGTTCAGATGTCAAGTTTCGTTAGTTTTATTTTCTTTCGTTCTTGTTTAGTCACTTTACCTAGTTTATTTATTCTGCATTAATCTGTATTACTTTTTCTCTTTTAATTATTTGTATCGGGTGAAATCATTCCCACAATCTCTGTTGATGCCCTGGTGCTTTTCACCAGCCCGGGAGGATCAGGAACGCCTCTTGGTCCATGTCGTGGATCGGCTTGGGTGACCGGTTCAGGGTCGACTCGGGTTGGTTCGTGATAGTACATCTTGATTCTTATCTACTGATGGGATATGTAGATAGACCTTGATCTTAGATCTCGGTCCAACCACCACCTGTTAACAAGATTCCTCTATTGTACTCTTAAATTCCTCTTCATTATGAGAGGAGACACTCTTGATTTCTTGTTTCTCACACTGATAATAGCTCACACGAGCTTAAAAATGGTGGTAAAGGTTTGCCCTGGACAAATAGAGGATTCGAATATATTTTAGTCACATTAAAAATGGTAAAAATTACCCCCCCAACCTATGTATGATACAAACCTATACAGGGAGGAAACTCTAGAATAATGTGTCTCTTGATTCTTCCCCTCATAGGATACGTAGTGACGCCCGAATTCTTCATCCTGGTTTGACACCACACAAAAAAAATGCCTCCTTTCCCTACATAAAGTTCAAACCTATATAAAGAGTTTCTTTATAAGAGTCCCATATGGTATCATTCCTACCGTAGTAGGATATATATGTTTCACCTAGATCTTCAAACTTAGTCCTAGATACAACAGAGTATTGAATTAAAATTCCCCCATCCTTCTTCATGATACCCCTGCACTGTAGGGTAATCCTTTTCCAGCCTTTGTTTCTCCCATTGAGTACTACTCATGTGGGATTAAGAGTCTTGATAGAGGATTTTTCATAGGTATACCAACTCAAATCTAGGAAAATTCATTTCTTCAAGACATAAAACTATAGGGTACCCCAAGAACTATGTATGGTTTGATTCCTACTCTCACAGGATATGTAGTGACACCCGAATTTTCCATCTTGGTCTAGACTCCACCTAAAAAACAAAAATACACTCTTCCCTATGTATGGATTATATGTAAGGAATTTCAATTAATGTTAGGTCTACTTGGTTAGATACCCTGAGAGGAGGGTGAATTAGGGTATGACATATTAAAACAACTACCCCCTTTGATCTTGTTTCATTGTTAGAAAAAACTATATTCTAACTCCTTCATGTTGCAGAGTATGAAAAAATATTAAAGCATGCACAACACACAACAATTTTAAATGGTTCACCCTCACTAGTCTATCTCCATGGAGTATACACTAGTGATGATCTGATGTACCAAATCCACTATAAGTGCACTGCTGTTTACAATTTTGAAGTGGACTCACTATCCCACATCGTTTGCAACCAATCTCAATTTCAAAGCTTGCTGCTCTCTCAACTGAAGTGTGATCACTACTTCTTTAGAAGATCCAGTCACAGTTTATATACTTGTAGGTACCTTCATTATCTATAATGAATGAATCCTCAACAATATGTAGATGTTCAATTGATGTCTCACATTCATCCATGGATGAATAAAACTTTACCGTAGGATTACTAGTAAACCTCATATCTTTCATGAAAAACTTACTCTATCTTCTTTGTAAAATTAATTCTTTTTCATGTAGGATTCCACTTTTTTCATGAAAAACACCTTGCACACAACTTCAATCTTA
Organism: Viscum album; assembly: GCA_963277665.1. NCBI lineage: Eukaryota > Viridiplantae > Streptophyta > Magnoliopsida > Santalales > Viscaceae > Viscum > Viscum album. The sequence continues at coordinate 1,283,818,965 of OY728156.1, forward strand.
CGTGCAACTCAAATCTAATGTGAACATTTCTTAGCATGCGTGCAACTCAAAATATTTCGCACAACTCCCTTCTCATAAAAAGATTAAATTATTAAGATTTTTAATTCCCTCCAAGTTTTGAGATACTTTGAGTGAGTGGGTTCACCTCATTTTTATAGGCATCGTAGAAACCTGCATGGAAGATTCTATAGGTCGCACAAGATCCTCCTCAATCGTACAAAATCCCAATTGAAGTCACATTGGGCATGCATGTTTCTTTCGTTAAACCTCATCTTTCGTGCACATTTCTAAATATTTCACACACATCCTACCTTTTCCATTTTTCGTCAATCCTGATCCCAAAATATAGCTTGCACGCAAGTTTTCAAACAACCTTCAATCATTCAAGAAACTTCCTTTTCCAAAAACACATTTCTCCAATTTTTGATTTTGAGGCCAAAATTTTTGGCAAACTCTAGAAAATAGAGCCACCTTATATCTATTCTTTTTGTACTTCCTCCAGATCAACCATTCCTTTTTTATGGTTCTTTTTCAACATAGGTAGTCAACAATATCTCTAAAACATGAAAACTCACCATGGGAACCCTCTTTTTCAAAAAAAGCCTCCTAGTCAACAAACATAATCAACCTAAAAAAGATTCAATGCTTCCTTGAGGGATTTTTTTGCAACAATATCCCCCTTTGGGTTTTCTTACAACTCTTTCAGAAATTGATACCTCATTGTAGCTTCATCAATATTCCACCACAATTCACTTCATGTGATTCAGATAGGGATCAAAGATTTACTCAACACATACTCTAATCCCACATGAGAAATGCTTGGCATGAGAAATAGTAGTATAATGAAAAGTTCATTAATTAATCACTTCATTCCTGAAACCAATTCTTGAAACCAATAAACTTATTTGATAACGACCCTCATCTTTCGTGATATATCTTCTTTGACTAATCACTACTACCATTGTCACCCCCTATCTTGTTACTCCCCCAATCTCGCTGCTCCACCTATCAACTTCTCTCGGGTCTTTGAAAAACAAATCGTCCTCCCCTTGAAAAGTCCCAATTTATCCCCCTTTGTCAATGAAACTAAAGGTCACTCTTTTGTTCTTTACAATAAGGTAAAGAACATAGATTTGTACATTAAAGAAAACACATCATACCTTAAGGAGAGGGGGAATCCCACATCCACACTTTTTCAAGTGAAAGGATTCAACTGAACTCCTAAAGTCAGTTGATGCCTCTAAAATGATTCATTAGGTAAGGCCTTTGTCAGAATGTCTATAACCAGTAGCTCTATAGGCACATACTTCAACATTAACATCCCTTGCTCCAACTTCTCCTTGATAAAGTGATATTTGATCTCGATGTGACTTTTCCTTGAGTTATGAACTAGATTCTGGATGAGATTTATTGCACTAAAATTATTACACTGGATTCTGATTAGAGACTTCACTTCATATCCCATATCATTAAGTTTCTTCTTCATCCATAATAATTGTGTGAATTCTTGAGTGGCAGAAATATACTCAGCTTATATGGTGCTCGATGAAATAAAATCTTGTTTCCTTATCAGACAAGAATTACACAATCCAATAATATAGAAAGCACCACCTGACATTGATTTTATATCATCTATATATCTAGACCAATCTATATCTGATATCCCAATATCTCTAGATGATATTTTTCAATATACATCAAACTGAAGTCCATAGTTCCCTCAATTTACCAAAGTATTCTTTTCACCGAAATCATGTGTATTTCCATGGGATTACTTAGATATCTCACTACATAGAATGTGGAAAAAACTATATCAAGTCATGTCACAATCAAGTACAGTAAACTTCCAATAATTTTACTATATTCAGTGATATTAACTGCCTTACAATCATTATCTTTTGATATTTTTGTCTGGGTAGCAACTGTAGACTTCTTATCCTTGGAATTATTCATTACAAACCTTCCCAAAACATCCTTAGCATATTTTGATTGAGAAATGAAAGTTTTATTCGTTCCTTGTGTCACCTATAAACCAAGGAAAAACATTATCTCACCAATCATTAACATTTAGAAATCACATTTCATGAATTAAAAAAAAAATTGCACTCAACTTCATCTAATCTACCAATTATTATGTCATTTACATAAACAATCACCATAATCCTTTGATTACTATTTTGTTGAAATAAATATTGTAATTAACTCCACCACGATGAAAGACAAGCATTTTCAAATATTAATCAAGTCTCGAATACCATGGTCTTGGTGCTTGTTTCAGCCTATATAGTGTTTTCTTCAACCGAAAAAATTTCTTATCATCTTCATGAAGGATAAAACCATGTAGAATATCAATATACACTCCTTATTCTAGAACCCCATTCAAAAATGAAAATTTTACTTCCATCTAGTACACTTTGAACTTCTATTTCAATGCAATGGCCAAGAATAATCTGATTGTATCCACCCTTGCAATAGGTTAAAATGTTTCATCGACATCGATACCCTCTAGCTGGGAGTAACCTTTTCACACTAATCATGCATTTTTTGAATCACTCCACCATATTTGTTCATCTTGTTGTGAAATAACCATTTAGTCCCATGACATTATTATCTATTGGCCTTGAAGCAATCTCCCATGTCTAATTATTCTTAAACTAATCTAGCTCTTCATTTATATCTTGAACCAAATTCTCATCCACAATTGTACCAGTAAAACATTTTGTCTCTACCTGACATAAAAATATTCCTATTGTATTGACTTCATTCTTCTTATTTGAACATGCATTGTATGATCACCAAGGATATTCTACCAGCCAATTTCAGCTCGACTCTATGGATTCTTCGTAGATATAGACTTGACTTCCTCTTGCTCATCATCAGTATCTTCTTCTAAATCACTATCTTCCACTTGTTCTCCCCTATATTTATTTCCTCTTCATCACATTAATCAGGAAATTTTTCCATGTTTGGTTGATTATTTTCTTCATTCTTCACTATAGTGACATCATTTCTCTCAACAACTTTTTCCATCCTCTTGTTAATTCATTTATATGCTTTTAATTTTCCCAAATAGAAGAAAAATTTCCCCTCATCTCCACATGACTCAAATTTATTGTGTTTTTTCTTTATTGAGAATAATGAACTTACATCCAAAGATTCGAAATTATTTCACAATGGGATTATTTCTGTACCATATCTCATACAGAGTATTTACTTCCCTCTAACACAACAAAACCCTATTATAAATATATACTGACATTAATACCGCTTCCTTACAAAATTTCCCTAGAAGGTCATTTTTCATGAGCATTGTCCTGGACATGTTGTTGATAATCTGATTTCTCCTTTCAAAAGCTCCATTTTGTTGAGGAGTCGTCACTGAAGAAACTTGATACCTTATCCTATTTTTCTAGAGATATTCTTCCACCTATCTGTTTGTGAATTTTGTACCATTATCAGTACAAAAAAACAAAAACAATTATCCAAGAATCCTATCAGATTCCTTCTGATACTGTTTTATGAAACTATACACATCAGACTTATGGTCAATGAAAAATACCCATTCTATTCTTCTATAATAATCAATGAAAAGAATGTAATACCTCTTTCTATCAAGAGATCTTGGTGAGAAAGGTCGACAAACAGCAGTATGCAGCAATTCAAGCACTCTTGTTGTCTTATTTTCCATTTCTTTGTACATATTTCTAATGATATTCCCATGTTGACAACCATTGCACATATATTTACAATCATGTGATAGCTTAGGGAGGTCTATATCTACATCACACTTAACTAGATCTTCTAGGGATGGTTTTTATAGATGTCCCATCTGTTTATGCTAGTGATTGTTTTCTTCTATATAGAAAAAAAGTATATATCTTCTTTTCCACTTAAAGGGTAGATATTTACCTTTTTTCATTTTCCCTATAGAACCACAACACCATCACTTCATTTGACGATGCACATCTACATAGTAAACCTTATAGAATTCCTTAAGTCACATAGTAGACAGATGCTAATCAAATTGTGTCTGGGACCTTCTACTACCAAGACATAAGCATGCCTCATTTCTTTTCCCCCAAACCTAGCCTTTCCTAATCCAATAATCTTGATGCCTTCATCATTCCAAAACATTACAATTCCTTCTTTGTTATATTTTATGCCTATAATATGATCCATTTTTATTTTAATATGGTATATACATCCACTATCAAGGATCCAAACTCCAAAATGATTTGGTGCTTTAAGGGAAATTTCTACTACCACTTCCTTGTCATCCTTTTACTTTTTGATCCATTTCTTTGACTTCAAACTAGATGTAGTTTGAAAAACATGATCTCACATATAGTATGATACACCAGCTTCATCCTGCAGTGCTGCAAAAAGATTTTGTGTTTTTAAATCACTTTTTGATTCTTTGATTTTCTTCTTGCAACCACTTGGGTTCTTCTTTGGAAATTTCTTCTACATGATTGATGTATAGTATCTAGCCATGTTCCTAAATCCTCTACACCAAAAACAATGTCCCTAAAAATATGTTCTATAATGTTTAGATCTGTTTTGATTCCACTGTTGTTGTTTTTCCCTATGGTATCTCCTCGCTATAGAACACACATTCTTGGAATATACCAAATTTCCACAGAAAAGAAACTTGATATAGGGTGCATTCTTATGTGTCACTTCTGCACTTCTAGTTTCCCCTTGGGATATCTGAATATTCTAATTCCAATTTGTGTCCAAATCAACCTTCAATCTTGAAACGGGTGTTTTTGGTTTAACTTCAACTTTCCCAGCTTTTTCTTTTTGGTCAATCCCCACATAAGTCTTAACATCTGAACATGATTTGTGCTTCTTTTCTACAAGACCACTATTCATTAATTCCAACTTTTCCATATTTTAAGTGATCTTCTTTTCTGATGTTGTATTGGTATTCAATATTTTTCCATTATCCTTAACTTTTCATCACATATTGACAAGTTATTCTTTGATTTCCTCAATTCATTTGTCTTCTTCTTTAGGTATGTTATTCAAACCATCGATCACCCTTATTTGTTCTTCAACGCCAAGTTTGTACTCATTAACTTTTCATGAGTCCACTAGAATAGAGGGATTAAGATTTTGAATTTATTCTCTCAACTTAGACTTTTCTTCTTCATGTAGTTGCATATAGCATTTTCATTATGTACCACTTTGTTGGATTTATTCATTTTTTCTCTCCAAACATCTATCTCTTAGAGAGATACTTCTAATTCAGCTTCCATATCAACTATTCCTTCAACTTATTATTCTTCTTCATCAACATTAGTCTATTCCTATTTCTTGGAACTACCGATAACTACCACCATAGAATTTTCTCTACGATCTTTGTTTTCCACAATGTCTTCAACTTCTTCATCCTCAAACTCTTCTGAAATTTCACATTCTGGATAAAGAAAATTCATTCTCTTAAAGAAATTTTTCTTGAACAATATCTTTCCTTTCACATAGGTTGAAGACTTCTTCAGGAGAATTTAGACTTCATCTTCATAATCTTCTTGGATCTTCTTGTGGAACCTTTCCACATGATTTTAAACCATTCCACATCAAAGACACACTAGTGGAAGTTTCCCCTTAAACATTTATTTTCCTCTTTGTAGATTTCAAGGCAGAAATGAAATCAACTCAACTGTTTCTTCTTATTCTGTAGAGTCTTTAATGGTGAGCTTCTTTGTGGACTTTACTTCCATATCTTTAGATTTACCCTTTCACAGCATCATTGTCATTGTTTCTCATTTCATATGCTACCAGTGTACTATGAAAGTTTTCCAGTGTTAGCTCTTTTGCATCTTTATCTTCCAAAACTAAAACTTTCATATTGAGCTAAGTTGGAAGTTCCCCCAAAATTAGCTTCATTATATTTATGTATTCAATTATTTCTCCAATACCTCACATGTCTTCCACAAAATTATTTACCCTATCAAAGAATGCATTAAAAGACTCAATTGGGTTCATTCTTAGATCTTCATACTTGTTCCAAAAAACATACATCTTTGCCTCTATGAACTTTGTATCTCATTCATATATATTCAAAATATTTTACAACATAGCATGTGATTTTTTTCATGACATCGCCTTCATATATATTGCATTGTAAATGGATCCACCTAGATCCTTGATTCCTTTTGTGTCAGCATCTAGTTTCCTTCTTTCAGCTTCTGATAGTGTACCGCTATTATTTTCAACTGAGATATCATGCATTTCAATAGTAAACACATCCATTCCTAAATATTAGAAGTATTGTTTCTTCTAATTCTCCCATAGCTGAAAATTATTGTCATAATGATCAGAATCCCTTTATGATTGGTGACATCCATTGAGAGAGATACTAATATCAACCTTTCCCTATAATATCAATGGTTAGGTCCACTAGTTTTGATACCCAAAGATGGGGGTGAATAAGGGTATGATAGATTAAAATAATTTCCTTTTTTGATCTTGTTTCATTGTTAGAAAAAAATATATTCTCTCTCCTTCCCGTTGTAGAGTATGAACAAATATTAAAGCATGAACAGGACACAATAATTTTACTTGGTTCACCCTCACTGTTCTATGTCAAAGGAGCGTACACAAGCGATGTGTTGATATACCAAATCCTCTATAAGCGCACTATTGTTTAAAATTTTGAAATAGACTCACATCCCTCCGGGTTTATAGCCAATCACAATTTTAATACTCCCTTTTCTCTCAACTAAAGTGTGGTCAATGCTTCTTCAGATGACCAAATCACAGTATATAGACTTGTAGGTCCTTGTATTATCTCTAATGAATGCATCCTTCACTTTATGTAGATTCTCTATCGATATTCCACTTTCATCCACTGATGAATACAACCTTACCGTAGTATTATAGGGAAACCTAAAATCTTCTTTGCAAAACATACTGCATATTTCACGCAACATTAATTACTTCCACCCAAGATTAAACTCTTGTCATGAAACACCCCTTTCTCACAACTTTAATCTTACATGAAACTCAAATCTTATGTGCAACTTTATTATATTGCATGCAACTCAAAATATTTCATGAAACTCCCTTTTCTTAAAAATCTTAAGTGATCTAAAGATCAAATTATCTCTAAGTATTGAGTTACTTCAAATGAGGGGGGTCACCTATTATTTATAAGAGTTGCAGACCCATGTGCAGAAGATTTGACATGTTGTGCAAGATCCTCCACGAGTGCACAAAACCCTATTTGATGTTTCATTGTGTGCGCAAGTTTCTTTTGTGCAACCTCATCTTTTGCACAGCCTCATATTTTGTGCAACCTCATCTTTCGCGCACATTTCCAAATCTTTCACGCACATCATGAATTTCCCATTTTTCAACATTTTGATCCCAAAACATTCCTTGCACGCAAGATTCCAAACCACCTTCAATCTTGCGCTTAAATTTTTTTTCCAAAAACATGATTCTCTATTTTTCAATTTTGAGGCCCAAAAATTTGGCAAACACTAGAAAATGGATCCACCTAAAATATGATCTTTTTGTACCACCTTCAGATCGACCATTCATTTTTCACAATTTATTGTCACAATATGTTGTCAAAAATATATTTGGAACTCAACAACTCACCATGGAAACCCTATTTGTCAACAAAAAAACATGCTTTTTTAATAAACACAATCAACCCCAAAAATTCAATGATTCCTTTAGGTATTTTTTTCCAACAATTAAGAATAACGCATGACTTGATTCCTACCTTCATAGGATACATAGAGATACCATGAACCTATGAAATAAATGATACATATTAACCTCTCTTTGTACATAGGTCATACTGGCACGAGGAGTATTCAATAATTATTTATGTGTTGATTTTTGCCCTCACAGGATATATAGCGATGCATGGATCCTTCATCTGAGTCCATCCTCCATTCAAAACAAACTGCTCCTTTCTTGTGCATGGGTCAGACTAACATAGGGAACATTTTTTTCATAACTACACGGACTTTGATTCCCAACTAACTATGATATGTATAAAACCTCTGAAAGGTTCAAGCCCGACACTTCACTCACATCATCCTTTTCACATTGATTTATGAATCTTGACCTCATGACTTTAAACTGCATGGCCAAAGATGTCTGAACCACTTGACATTAAACTATAAGGTATTTCAAGAACTATGTGTGGCTTTATTCTCAATATAATGAGATACATAGTGAAACATGAGTTGAAAGTCCCGGGTCCATCCATGTAGAATAAAAAAATGAAAAAAAGATCCCTCCAACCCCCTACATATGAAGTAAAAAATTGATGTAGGGGATTTTATATATGGAATCTTACCCCAGAAAGTGTCAAAAGACCATGATTCCCTTTACATACAAATTATATCTATATAGAAGATCTTATACCTCAAAACTAATCATGGTCTAGATATTTTTCACATACCAAGACATCCCTTTTTCATCCATCAAACTCAATTCGTATGGAAATATCATATCACTATAATCACCCAAAACTATCGGAAATGGATGGATAATGTCTTAAGGACACCATTTTTTTTCTATACACATAATGTCGTGGTGTCTCTGCATATGTTTCCCACAAAAATTTCATCTCAACCAACAAAACATCCATCCTCAAGAGAGGTTGTCCCTACTTCTGTATACTCATTGTCTCCTAAGCCTCGCATCATCCCTCCAAACTTGAGGGCTCACAAAATCATGGTTTACACCTTCTTCCCTTTCCCATGTCTAGGGAATATCAGGAATATATCAACCTGATTATCTTATATTTACACTTGATCTCATTGATATTTTTTCATTTCAACATGATGACTAAACTATGTTGTCAACGTCCTTTCCACAAGACTTAAAACTAAATTGACCAAAAACATATATCTCGTTCAAATTGAGTCACTCGTTTCCTCACTGCATGAAATTAAACTACATGGCACAATGTCCTCAAAACATGATGTTAAACTACATGGCCCAACTATTCTCTGTTCATTGATCCTATCATCCCTAGGTTGTTGAGTGAAACCCTTTCCACCACTTGTTTCTAACGTTGAGAATAGCTCATGTGGGCTTAGGAATTTTGGTAGGGGACTCCCCACAGAGCCAGGGTGAATCAATCCACAATGACTGACACTAATGGCATGAATTTAAAAGGAATATTAGTATATTCTCATCCATTGTGGGAAACCTAAAGTCCTAACCATTTGAAATTAAACTACAAGGTACCAAAAAGATAGTTGAAATTCCCCTACACATGTACCCATCATGTGCGGGGAGCCTGACATCGGGATATCTGAATCCCCAACCTTGGGTATGACCCCAAGAATAGAATACAAATTCCCCCCACACCTTGTGCACATACCAATCTTGTACAAGGAATCTGATCTTGGGACACTAGGATCTTTGAAACTTGGACCCAATCCAATAAGGGAGTCAAAATTTCATGCCTCGTATTTATGGTATGTCCAAAACAACTCTCTTCATTCATAAAACATACTTCTTTGAGTGATATTGGATCATCATAATCTATCATGGCCATCGAGAATAGAAGGAAAGTGTCCTACAGACACCGTTGTTTGACTAAGCACTCAATGCCCCTGCAGCTCTACGTAAGTTTCCCACAAAAATGTCCAGTCAGCCAAAGTAAAATTCATCCCTAGGAGAGGCTTTACTTCATACATATAAATGCTTCTAAGTCCCTTGTCATTTATCCTAGTACAAGTACCCTCAAAACTATGGTTTACCCTTTCATTCCTACTCATGTCTAAGACATGTTAGAACACCCCAGCTCAATTACCCTCTAGTTACTTGAGGATTCTATATCAAAGTCCTAATCACATTACATTTAAACAACACGATGCTCAATACTCGGTATTCCCCTCTAGGATAGTTCATGTCAAAGGGTATTTTTCCTCATGAACTTATGCAAGAAACGAATCTACATAGAAACTTTCAACACACATCCCATCTCATTGGTGAATCTATATACAAAACAAAAATCCCCCATCCATATGTGTGAATCAGATCCACAAAAGAATGAGCCTTAAAATAACTACATACAGCTTCATTCCTATCATCATAGGATATATAGTGAAATTTGAATATCATATGTCAAATCAATCCATGAAACATAATTGTTCTTCCCTGCCTATGTAAGTGTTAGACCTGCATAAGGAAATAACTCATATTGATAAGATAAAAAAGACTCCACTTATTCCTGATATTCCTGGTAAAGTTCAACCTAAAATGCCCCTTTTAATTATCAGGAACCCCTCTCCACACACCATACTTTGTGTCCAGAAATTTTTAGATCCCCATAACCATCCATGTCCATCAGAAATGGACATTCGGTGTCTTTTTGACACCTTTTTTTGACTATTCTCACAATTCCCCAGCAACTCCGCATATTTTTTCCACAAAATTGGCATGTTAACCAAGGGAAAATTAATCCTTAATAGAGGCTTTTCGTATCTCCATATGCCTCTATGATGGATATGTCTCACCTCATTCCTCAGTTTTGGAAACCCCTATATTATAGTTTACATATTCCCCACCCCCCTCATTCTTGAAGGTGATAGAACACTGTTGGCCAAAATGTCAGGGAAAAATTCATGGTTTTACAACATTAAACTAAACCATGCACTATCCCTCCTTTGCATAAGTCAAATTCATGTGGGATCCTTTTCTAAATATAACCAATTTGAATTCCCCCATACTTTTATATAGTGTTCCTTTAATATTCCACCCATTCTATCCCTCCATAAAAAAATAAATCCAAAATTCTATAAAAAAAAAATTTTCCATTGAAAATGGAAGGTCATTTTCATTTGGATACCTTTGTTTGATTATGCAAACAATGCCTCAGAAGCTCTGCATATGCTTCCTCAAAAAATGGAATGTCGACCAAAGGTAAATTCATCCTCAAAAGATGCCTTTCCCATTTTCATATGACCCATCAATTCCATGCCCAATATTATGTCCCATATCCAAAATACACAAGTCAAGGTCAAGAAAAATCTTTCATCCATGTATGAAATTTATTGGGACATTTTAGGTTAATGAGTCTTAAATTGGGGCCCTTTCCCTGTAAGTCATGGTCAAAGCTGTTTGACCTAAAATATCAAAAATGATCGTCTATTTTTCAAGACTCTAAAATACCAATAAAAAAAAGACACAACACACACCAAGGTGAAATCCCACAAAGGGAATTCTGTATAAAATTTGAATACTAGATCACTAAACTGATATAATATACAGTTTAGGAAAAACATCGAGCAATCAAAAAATCATTAATACACACAAATCTTATTAGGTCAAAAACCCATAAAGGGTGGCCTAAGAAAAAATTAAATTTATACCCGCTAGTACCACACCATAACAGGATTAAGAAAAAATTGGGAAATAATGAAAAAGTAACACTATTTTTATGGTTTTACATGTGACACTAGAAATAGTCAAACTATGCTCGCTAAGCCCCTCTAGTTAGGAATAAATTAGGGTATGATTAGAATATTTTATTTATCCCAGATTATGAATCAAATAAATATCTCATTGAAATTATGATTTAACATGCATTTGATCATGATTTATTTCCATTGTAGTAAAATTATATAAAAGCATCAGAGAGAGAAATATTCCCATTTTATTAAAAAATTGTATGAAGGGATCCACAACCTGGGGCCTCTCTATATGGGTTGGACATGACCATTACAAAATATGTTTAGCAGACTCCTAGAGTTGTATAAATTTCTGATTCAATTACTTAATAGATATATAGAGATTTAAAAAAGTCACAGTCTCAACCTCCACACCTACCCACAGTGCCTTTTCCTCCAGTTCAGCCTAAAATCCATCCTTTTCCCCTTACTCCAATAGCTATTGTCCCTCATCAATTGAGGCTACAATGTGGGATCGTTCTTGTTTGATCCACTCCTATTTTTGGAACTATTATTTCAGTTCTTGATCATGTTTCTCTACCAAGGACCTTTGTTTTGTGAGTTCACTCTACAGCCTCATGACTACTCCATCCTGATTAGCAGCTTCATTCATAGGAAAATTTTTGGCCTATACAAGATGATCCCCAATCTTTACAGTAGAAGGATGGGACTCAAGAATAATGAATTTATCCCTATACATGACCACCTACATCACTGTGTCATAAATTTTTTGGAAATTAAATATTCCAAACCCTAGGACCAAAAACTGTCTACATAACTTTAGTAGCTTTGTCAGCATGTCAGAAAGTGGTGTTTGAGAAATCAATTTCCAGATGTTCTTGTATGACCTTTGGCGGCCAACTCAAAGCCTGAAAAGTAACTCTCGATCGATCTTGGAATCACTCCTAGATGACTAAATATATTCAAGTATGAATTTAACTAGCGAGGGACCTGATTCAATGGTCACAGCGCAACTGGATCCCTCGACAACCTCACCCCTGAAAGTTGCAATAAAGGGAAGGATCAAAGTATCTACCAAAATCACCAGTGCATGCGGTTGTGATCCAAGAGTCAAAAATAAAGAAAGTAAACACCCTCAATTCATGTAAAAAGGGGGGAAATAAAGGTTGGTGGTAGTATTACTAGGAAACTAACTTCCACTTGTTAAAACATTTATTCCCCCAACTTCCATTTCGGCATTACCTCCAGATGTAGATGGTGTTGCGTCTTCAATATACAATCAAGTTTTAGGGATTTCCAAGAGCACCAAAGACTTAGGAACACACCCAACTGGACCAACAACCTATAAAGAAGCTTCTAAAATATTACATACAAAAATTAGGCATGCTAGAATAATCAACCTAGAAAAAGGTGTGATGGCTATTTCCAAACCCATAGGAATCAGGGCAACGACTACTCCTATAGTTGCAGAAAAAGATACAATGGCCAATTCTAAATTCTCGGGACTTGGGATAAAATATTCCCCTATGGGTGTGACTTATGTGGAAGTAGGATTAACAATCTCAACCAAAGGATCAACCCCAAAAGGTATTCCCTCTACAAGGGAAGGGTCCATCTAGCTTGGGATGGTCGACTCCTCGGGACCAGGATCCCCTTCAGTATCCTGAGGAAATTGGGGCTCTTCACCCAATTCAGTTGATACTATCAAGGTAATCATGTCCTTCTCTATGATAGTGAGGTTAATACACTCATTTCGGATTTCAAACTCGAAATTATCCTCCCCTATTGCAGTATAGGTTTTTTAATTTGGGATAGGAACATCTTGAGGGCTCAGAATACCCTTGGTCTCCTTAGTCGGTCATGTCTCTCCACCCTGTTCCACCATGACTATTAGTGGTCCTTCTTCTTCCATAGAAGGAACATAAGCAAAAAATTCCTAAGTAACTACTTCATGATTACTTATATTTATTCATTAAAATATGAATGAAAAAAAATGGTTAGCAAGATAAAATAATCTGGTTTATCAACAATATGGGAAGATATGATAGTTACTTGTAATCCCCATTATTATGTTTTTCAATTGTTGGGATGATTTTTAACATTTCTAGGTATTCCCTTGGGATGGATCCTTGATGAGAATATCAATCCAATCCAGAGGGGCTAATTCACTGGTAGGATTTTTAATAACTACCTTAATATGTTTAGAAGTGCCAGGAGAACCTTCCCTAACAATCCTCACATCTGAAAGGACATGTTCACTATTTCAGTGACCTCAGGGGTGTATATTGGAGAAAAAATCATCCATCAAGACTCCTCAAGTCCCTATAGAAGTAAAATAGGAGAGTTAAATGTTAGAACCATGGTATTCTATGCATTATTTGGAGTATGATTTGTGTTTTTTTTCAATCCTCAGTGGATGTTCAGAATTTGTACCAGCAAATACATCATACAGTTCAAGCAGACAACAGTGTTGAAGGTGGCACTTTTTCCCAGTGTTTGCCAAATTTTTGGGCCTAAAAATCGACAAATGGAGAAAAGTGTTTTTGGAAAATAGACTTGCACGACGTGTACTTGATGAAGAGGAAACGTGTGCACCATATTTTTTTCAAGATCAGAACATGGGAAAATGGAAAAGGGATAAGGGCCGTGCAAGTTTTGGGCTGGTCGCACAAGTGACCTGCGTGCCGTGAAGAGACTTGCGCGTCGATGCCTAGGAGGACTGGAAACTTGTGTGCCTATTGTTTTTCAAGATCATAACTTCAAAATATGGCAAAGGAAATAATGTCACTCAAGTATTTTTGTGGTCGCGCAAGTGAGTAGCACGACAGAGGCTAGAGAGGATGAGCTATGCAGCGGAACCTACGCGTCGAGGGAAGACTTGTGCGCCACCGCGTAGGGGGTCCAGTTTGCCTATAAATAGAGGACCCCCCTCCTCATTTGGAACAAAGTTCAAGACTTATAGATTTTTTGAGCTCTATTCATGCAAGTTGTTGAGTCTCACAAGTGGTTGTTGGGTCGCGCAAGTAGAGGTTGCGCGCTGATAGTTGGCTGTGTGACCAAGGCAGTTGGGGAGTTAAAGGCGCAACATCATGCAAGTTTGGTGTTGAAGGAGGCAGTGTCGCACAAGTAGTTTGGTTTCACCTTTGTGACAAATTTGTACCACACAAGTGACTTGTGCATCGGGATTGAAACTTGCGCGTCGGGCTTGAAGAATCACGCCGGTTGTTAAAGTACATCTGTCCTTTTGAAGCTGCATGAAAGCAGGAAGATCGCCTGGTACCCTCAACGTAAAGTTAGATTCATCTTCTGGTGAGAGTTGGACTTCAACAGATCATCTACATATGATAGAGGATACATTCTTATGAAATTATAAAGATTCCATTATGTCTATAAACTCAGCATGACTTCACCAAGGGCAGTGAGCCAGGGGGAGTCAACGGGGGTGACCCGAGGGAAGCAGTGAGCTATCCCTGAACCTTTGTAAAGGCAGTGAGCCTGGTACAGAGTGACTATGCCCGAACCTTTGTAATCCACAGCTAGTGAAGATTAGTGGAATTAGGTATGACCTAAAACTTGTCGGTGTATGCTCCTTGGACGTAGCCTTTAGTGGTGAACCAAGTAAAAAGTGATGTGTCTTATCTATGCATGTGAATGTTTTCTTTCTGATCATATTTATCATACAGGTTCAACAAGTTCATACCAATGTGGGAATAAGATCCATCACATTGAAAGAAAAAGTTGTCACCCTGATTCACCCCTCCCCTCTCAGGATGTCCCGGGGTCCTTCAAGTGGTATCAAAGGGTAAAGGTTGCTGGTGTTGAATCTATCCTTTATCGTCATGGAGAATACAATCAATGTCAGGGGAGTCCCTCACTTCGATGGAAGTAATTTCCAGATCTGGAAGAACATAATGAGATCTCATCTAAGATATCTTGGAATGGAAGTTCTATTTTCTACTGTGAAAGGAATACAATTCACTGATCCAATAGTTCTGGCTATGACTGAAACAGACAGAAAAATTCTTGATGCAAATGCTAAAGAACAAAATGCAGTCATTGCAGCCCTTTCTAATTAGATCTACCTAAAGGTGATGAATTTCACCTCAGAAAAATCCATGTGGGATAAACTAGAGAATAGTTTTGAAGGATATTGCAAAGTGAAGGAGATGAAACTACAAGTGTTGCACAATCAGTTTGATGATCTAAAGATGCATCCAGACGAGAATGCAAACTCTTTCTTCAATCGAATTACTGAAGTGGTTGGAGAAATGCGGGGTCTAGGAGAATTAATCAAAGACATTGATATTATAAAGAAAATATTAAGAATACTTCCACCTCTGTACAATGCAAAGGTGTTATCCCATGAGGAAAGAGATCTTTCCAAACTTTCTCTGGATGATCTACTGAGCACCTTGGTAGCATATGAAATGAGAGTCAAACCAGAAGATGCTATGACTCGTGTGAGCAAGGAAATGTAATTCGAGGACATGGATAAACTGAAAATATCAAAATATAGTAGTGGTGAAGATGATGAAGAAAAATAAATTCTTTCTCTCATTGCAAAGAAGTTCCAGAAGGGGAAATGGAAATTCAAAGGGAAGTTACCTCTCATATTTTTTCGTTGTGGAAAAGTTTGGCACATTGACTCTTAGTTCTTAAGAAAGATAAATGATGAAGATAGTGTAGATTAAATCTTCGAGAATCCTCGAATAAGGTTCTTCAAAAAGAGAGACTTCAAATCTGGAAAGAAAATGCAAAGGAAGAGTTTTGTCTGTGAAGAGGAAGAAGATGATAATGAATTCTATGATGAAGAAGAACCAGAATTCAAAACTAGGAACCATACTTCTATGATAGACACTGTTGAAAAGGCAGAAGATACTGGTGGAGAAAAACAACTGAGAACTTGTGTATATCCTGAGATGCAACTTAAGGATGCAGTTAGTAATCTTAAGATTAAATGTAAGAGTTGCAATAAGTGGAAATCAATTGTAGAAGAATCAACTGAATACGTTGATCAACTTGAAGA
This sequence comes from Viscum album, assembly GCA_963277665.1. NCBI lineage: Eukaryota > Viridiplantae > Streptophyta > Magnoliopsida > Santalales > Viscaceae > Viscum > Viscum album. The sequence continues at coordinate 1,283,835,384 of OY728156.1, forward strand.
TGAAATTGAACAACTAGAAGAATTTGTGAAGGTACAGTCTAAAATAATTGAAAGCAATGATGATGTAGTGGATCTAAAGCTGAGAATTGAAGAGCAGGTAAAGGTCATCAATGACCTCACCTCCAAACTTGATTAAAAATCCAAGACTACTGAGGGTCTTGAGGAGGAAGTTGTTACTCTAAGGAGTAAACTTGAGACTAAATAAATTCCAAAAGAATTGAGAAAGAAAATACAGTTTAGAAGATTCTCATATGCATAATTACTAGCAAGAGCCAAGTGTGGTTCAGATGGGGTTGTAAAAATCTTGAGTGACCAAAGACCCGCTTGCATGGGAAAGAGAGGAATTGGCTGTGAGGCTGAGAGATCAACTGCTGGAAGTGAAAATATCCAAAAGAAAGATAAGATGAAAGTTGAACATGTTGAAACGTTTCCTAAAGTGCCGAAAAAGGAACCCTCAATCCAAATAAAAAGGAGAACTGAAAATTATCCTCAAACATTCAGAAATGACAGACAGTCTAACTATTCTCCCAAGGAAGAAGGTATGAGGATAAATTCAAGTGAGAATACATTTCCTCTCATGAAGTGTCAGTTCTCGGGCTATCTGGTCCATACCATGTCTTATTGCGAAGAGGCAAGAAGCTATCTGAATGGAGAAGATATAGATGTTTAACAAAGTAGAACAATTTCATATCCTAATTCTTATAGAAGAAACAATTTCTATGGATATTGTTATCATTGTTTTAACTTTGGTCATAAGGATGCTAATTGCAGGCAGAGAAGGGACATGGACACCTCATACCGAAGTTCAAGACAAGTCAAGTCTCGTAAGCAAGACAGTGTTGCTCTTTTAAACAGGTTTTCTCCTCTCAAAGAAGATTTAGACTATGAAGAACCTGGGTATGCAGAAGAGATAATTGAAAGTCCATCAGTACAATATACTCAATACAATGTCTCATGGAAGGAAAGGAAGAAGATTGAGAAATCCAACCGTACAGAGGTGGCCCTCATAGCTACAAAGAAAAACAGTACCTGGATTCTGGATAGCGGTTGTTCATCTCATATGATAGGTAATGAAAACCTACCAACGGATATCAAAAGGAAGGTTGATGGTACTCTAAAAATCAAAGGGAGTGGAAGTACCGAATTAGGTAATGAAGAACTAAAGAAGACTGAAGTCCTTTACGTAGATTGCCTACATCATAATCTCCTTAGCTTGAGTCAACTCTGTGACTCAGGGCTTATAGTTACTTTTAATCATAAAGGCTGCACTATCAAGGGAAAGATAGGAAATTCACCTATGAAGGGATGCAGAACAGAAGGCAACTTGTATCAGGTTTATAGTGAAGAAAATGTATGTTACATGACTGTTGAAGAAGCAAACAATTTGTGGCATCGAAGACTGGGACACATAAATCAACAAGACATGGAGAAAATATCAAAATTGAGAATTTTCATGGACATTCCCAACCTGAAGCATGAGCGTGAAAAATCTTGTGATGCTTGCATTCGTGGGAAGCTGGTATGCAGTTCATATCGGCCAAAGAAGAAAAGGGCATCTCACCTTCTTGATCTGATTCACACATATGTATGTGGGCCGATAAATTTTGCTGGAAATCATAGAGAAATGTACTTTTTCCTTTTCATAGATGATTACAGTATAATGGAATGTGTGATGGTCATTCACAGAAAACGACAAGTCCTTGACTGCATGAAAACATATCGGCGAATCGCCGAGAATGATACTGGACGAACAATCAAAGTGTTGTGATCTGACAATGTAGGAGAATACACGTCCATTGAATTTGAAAATTATCTGGAGAAGCATGGGATACAGCATGAGGTAGCTACTGTGAGAACTCCACAACAAAATGGAGTTATTGAATGTAGGAATCGACAGGTGAACAACATGGAACGAACTATGCTGATTGAGAGTCGTATTCCACGACATTACTGGAAAGAGGCTATTCAAGCTGCATTGTACATTCAAAATCAAACAGGACTTTATATGGGTTAGATGAAGACACCATATGAATTGTGGCATGGACGGAATCCCTCTTTAAAATACTTTTGTGTCTTTGGAAGTAAATGATTCATCAGGAACAAAGAAGGAAATCAAGGGAAGTATAGAGACAATGCAGATGAAGGAATTTTCCTCAGTTACTCAATGAACAGAAAAGCCTACAAATGTTTCAACAAGCGTTTAGGAAGGATTGTGGAAAGTAGTGATGTTAAGATAATTGAATAGAAAACCACAAATGATTCAAGGATGTCATATGCTGATGTGATAGAAAGTCCGGAATAAAGTGAACGTGAAGAAAATATAAATACAGAAATAGAGTAAGTTGTACAAAACACTCAGCAATCACATCATGATGTTGACTCAGAAGAAGAATCTGAAGAAGAAACTATGGCTGAAGAGAATGCTAATGATCCTCGCAGGAGAAATCGAAGAGCTGAGATTGATCCATCCAACATAATTGGGGACAGAAGTGAACCCAATCAAACGAGAAGGATGAGGAATAACATGCAATCTGCATTTCTATCAGTTGTAGAGCCATCCTCATTCAAAGAAGTTGCAAATGATGAATCTTGGGTGAAATCCATAAATGATGAATTAGATCTGATTGAAAAGAATCAGACATGTGATCTTGTCCAGAGACCCAAAGGTCACAATGTGATTGGTACCAAATGGATCTTCAAAAATAAGTTTTATGAGCATGGAAGTGTCATCAGAAACAAGGCACGACTGGTATGTAAAGGATACTCCCAGATTAAAGGCATTGATGTTGAATAAACCTTTGCTTCAGTGGCTAGACTGGAGTCAATCAGGATTTTCCTTGCCATGGCACTCCAAAGAGGATATAAAGTATATCAAATGGATGTCAAGACAGCATTCTTGAATGGTGTACTCGAAGAAGAAGTCAACATTGAACAACCTGTGGGCTTTGTTTTGGGTACTGATGAAACAAAGGTCTGCAAACTGAAGAAAGCTCTATATGGTTTGAAGCAGGCACCACAGGCGTGGTACTCATGGCTGGATTCATATCTCAAGAAGTTGGAATTCAAAATAGGAGGAGTAGATCACAATCTCTAAGTGAAGAATTCTCCAAAAGATCAATTCATTGTTCTAGTCTACGTAGATGATATCATATTTGGTGGAAGCAGACAGAAATTAGTGGACGAATTTTCCAACCACATGAAATCAGAATTTGAAATATCTATGATTGGGGAGATCACATATTTCTTGGGGCTGCAGGTGATTCAAAATAAGGAATACACTTTCATTTCTCAGGAAAAATATGCAAGAGAGCTGCTGAAGAAGTTTAACATGCAAGACTCCAAACCAATGTCAACTCTGATTGCAATTGGAACTAAACTTGGAAAGCATGAGGATGGGGACTCCGTTAATCCCACCATGTACATGAGAATCATTGGGAGCCTACTGTACCTGATAGTGACACTGCCATATATTTTCTTTGCCACATGCCTTATGGCCCTCTTTCAGAGTAATCCAAACGAGGAACATATGACAGCAGTGAAAAGAATCATGAGGTACATTCAAGGTACACATAACTTCGGGTTATTTTTTTCTGCAGGTAGGGACAATACATTATTAGCGTTTTCTAATACTGACTGGGCTAGTGATGTAGTAGACAGAAATTCCACTAGTGGTGGAGCCTTCTATATTGGGTAGAAATGTGTTGGTTGGTTGAGAAAGAAACAAGAAAGTACTTCTCTTAGTACTGCTGAAGCTAAGTATATCTCTGCCCTAAATGCATGAACTCAACTACTATGGATGAAGAAACAATTAATAGATATTGTTGATGAGGTAAAGAAACCAATGATAATTTACTTTGATAACAAGAGCGCAATTGATCTTACAAAGAATCTTGTTCATCATTCCCGTATGAAACATATTGAAATCAGGTATCACTTTATCAAATAAAAAGTTGAAAAAGGGGTGATTATAATGGATCATGTGGGAATTGATGAGCAAGTGGCTGATATCCTGACCAAACCAATGTCTGTGACTTTGTTTGAGAAGCATCGATTGAACCTTGGTGTTCAGCCACATCCCAGTGCATAAGGAGGTTACGCAATAACCCTCTCCCCGATTATGATAACTGTTTTTATCTGTTTATGGATGTGATGCAGGTTTGTGGGGGAGATACTATCCAGGGGGAGTATGGTTTGAGATGGAAAATGAACAAATAACAAAGCTTCAGGTTTATTGTCAATGGGGGAGAAAGGAATAAATTCAAGAATGTTCAGGCATATAATGCTCTTGTGACACAATGTGAATTTAGTGTCACTGATAGGATGAGAAGGATAAGAAGGAATTCATCGATCATGTAATGATTCTTGGGAATCATTGAGAATTCCAAAACACTGGAACCCAATTCAAGCTTCCTCTCTTGTTTTCTACATTGAGCATTGCTCACGTAGACTTAGAGTGTTGGCTGAGTTGATTCTTGTGTTTTTGGTTGGCACATAGATGAAGATCTATCGAATTTATTTTCTGATTGCCAACAAACCCAAAGGGGGATATTGTTAGAACCATGGTCTTCTATGCATGATTTGGAGTATGATTTTTGTTTGTTGTCAATCCTCAGTGGAAGTTCAGAATGTGTACCAGAAAATAGATCATACATATGTTTTTCAAGATCAGAACATGGGAAAATGGAAAAGGGATAAGGGTCGTGCAAGTTTTGGGCTGGTCACACAAGTGACTTGCGCGCCATGAAGAGACTTGTGCACCGATGCCTAAGAGGACTGGAAACTTGCGTGCCTATTGCTTTTCAAGATAATAACTTAAAAATATGTCAAAGGAAAGAAGTTCGCGCAAGTATTTGTGAGGTCGCACAAGTGAGTAGCGCGATAGAGGCTATGGAGGATGAGCTACGCGCCGGAACCTACGCGTCGAGGGAAGACTTTCATGCCACCACGTAGGGGGTCCAGTTTTCCTATAAATAGAGGACCCCCCTCTTCATTTGGAACGAAGTTCAAGACATAGAGATTTTTTGAGCTCTCGTCGTGCAAGTGGTTGAGTCGCGCAAGTGGTTGTTGGGTCACGCAAGTAGGGGTTGTGCGCTGATAGTTGGTTGCACGACAAAGGCAGTTGGGGAGTTAAAGGCGCAACATCGCGCAATTTTGGTGTTGAAGGAGGCAGTGCCGCGCAAGTAGTTTGGTGTCACCTGTGCGCCGAATTTGTACCGTGCAAGTGATGTGTGCACCAGGATTGAAACTTGTGCGTCGGGCTTGAAGAAGCACGCCAGGGTTGTTAAAGTACATATGTCCTTTTGAAGCTGCACGAAAGCTGGAAGATCGCCTGGTACCCTCAACGCAAAGTGAGATTCGTCTTCTAGTGAGAGTTGGACTTGAACAGAGCATCTACATATGACATAGGATGCATTCTTATGCAATGATGAAGAGACCTTCATGTCTATAAACTGAGCATGACTTCACCAAGGGTAGTGAGCCAGGGGGAGTCAACGGGAGTGACCCGAGGGAAGCAGTGAGCTATCCCTGAACCTTTGTAAAGGCAGTGAGCCTGGGACAGAGTGACTATTCCTGAACCTTTGTAATCCACATCTAGTGAAGATTAGTGGAATTAGGTACGACCGACAACTTGTCAGTGTATGCTCCTTGGACGTAGCCTTTAGTGGTGAACCAAGTAAAAAGTGATGTGTCTTCTCTGTGCATGTGAATGTTTTCTTTTTGATCATATTCATCATACAGGTTCAAAAAGTTCCTACAAATGTGGGAACAAGATCCATCACATTTAAAGAAAAATTTCTCACCCTGATTCACCCCTCCCCTCTCAGGGTGTCCTAGGGTCCTTCATTAAAGATATTCAAAACAAAGTAAATTAATGCTAGGGTTAGTAAAAAGAATGACCTCTTCTTCAATATCATTTGGTTCAAAGAGTATTGCCATCCATACCACTTGGTCAGACCAGTAATGTATGTCTTTGGAATCATGGAGACATCTTTCCATCTCACTCAGGTATATGGCTACCTCATCCTGTTGTTCTTCATAAAAAATAAATGTATGGTAAATGGATTCTCCAAAACATGGAAGATAAAAGCACCCTATTTAAAGCATCTTAAAAATGTATTCATTAGAATCATTCTCCCATAAGTAATCCTAGACCCTCTAATAATTTAGAAACACAGTTGTAATGGGAATGGTTAGTGTAGGAGGATCGAACTAGGGAAGTGGAGCAGGTTTCATCAGTTGCAATTGCTTCCTGGGTGCCTCTGTAGCCCTGAGATCTTCAGGATCTGAATGTTTGTGAGGATCTGGATTTGTTAGAGGAGCTTAGATTTCTCAAACCACAGGATGAAAATCATTGATATTTTCACCCTCTGAAGAGGGATCATCATTATCACCCACTTCTTCAGTATCTGATTTTATCATGGAAAGTACTCGATTAGAGTATTTAAAATGATTTTCTGGGGAATGGATCGAGGTTTCAGGGTCCTGAAGGTAATGATTTTCCTTCTCAGGCTTATCTTCATAAGAAATTTCAGCAGGTGTTAACATATTGCCAATATCGGTAAGTTAATCCTCCATCTCTTGGAGGAACTTCCACAAGGCATGATGGGACTGATTGTGAAAAGACTATAGATTCTTCAAACTATCTCATTTTTTCTAGGCCACTGGGAAATTGGTGCCAGAAGGGATGGGTGGTTGACTCCCAGTGGTAGTATCAACAGCTTATGAGGTTACACCTCATGGTCTCAAGACCGTACTTATGGGATAACCTAGATTATTCTGAATAACATTCCCTATTTGGGAATTCTCAACAAATTCATTTTACTTTTCCTTCCCCTTAGCCTTAGATGCCTTGGGGGTTGTAATAGTGGGAACCAGATCTGACAAATGGCTATCTGAATATGATTGAACCTAGGCTTCAACATTACCTATTGTAAAAAAGGGTTCAAAACCATCAGAATATAGAAGTGTGGCCTTAGAATGAGTATCCTCACAAGTAAATAGTAGCCACAATTTTCATGCTATCATAAGGTGTTTTTCCTGACGTTCACTATTAAGGGAAGGGGGATATAGCATTTGGATGTAGTTAAACTGATGGTCGAATCTGCAAGGTTTGTATCCTTTGTAGATAAGTTCTCTATCTGTACAGGAAACCAAAATAACCTCTCTCAAGTAAAAGAGATAGCCTCAGTTGAAAAAGTATTCAGAATCTGCATTCACAATACTGCTAGTAGGGGAAGTGTAAGGATGATAGATGAATCTGTCATAAAAGTTGATTTGATCCATCAACTCTCATTCATTCTTTTCAGTCTGATCTTCTTTCTCATCCTAGGCATCCCAACCCAAAGGCATAACCCCTCTGGTGCTTTGAATGTACGGTCAAAGAATGGAATGTGGAATTCGAAAGGGATTGATGAATTTGTAGCCTCCTATGTGGGCTATTATCCATCCCTAGAGGATATGGATGGGACCAATCATCCGATAAGGTGGCCTTCCCTTACTAACCTATCCTAGTAAGCAGTAGATTTTTTCCAAGACTAGAATGGATAGATTGATTCATTTTCTAGTGTCTAGATGACCATACAGAAAGAATGTTGTGACTCTGACACCACCAGATTCTCACACCGGTAAAAGCCATCCGCAGAAAAAAATCCAAAAAGGTTGCCAAAAAAAATAAAACGGTCGACATAAAGGATTAGTTCCCATCCCCATTCTTGGAATCAGCCATCCTTGAAGTTATTATAGTAGGAACCTACTTTCCTTAGATTTTCTTTAGATGGATAGAACCTGAGTCTATGCACATCGGTCTCTTGACCACTTATCTTGGTAAAGACATTAATCCACTTCGAGAAAGAAATGTATTGCTTTGGATAGGGGTTCAAATTCTTGAAAAGTATATTTTCATGGGACATAATCATTTCAGCTAAAGGATGAGTCCTATCCTCATTTTCTCAAGTGGAAGAAGGATATAGAAACTCATCATACATGTCACCAATAATAGGGACCCCCAAAATCAACCGAACATCCTATATACTAATGCCAACTTCCCCATGGGATAAATTAAAGTTATTAGTACCTGGACTCCATATTCTAAGAAGTTGTGAAATAAGGGAACTAGTCTGATGAGTGTAGTTCTGGGATACCCATACAGCCCCATATAACCACACTTCCTACAATTCGACCCGGAATTCTTCTCAACTCTGATAGACCCAAAATGGTCATCCCCAATCCAAGCAAAAAAACTCCAAAGAAAAGGTCCCACGTCGATGACCAGCCATGTTGCTCATTTTCTATGGCCCATTACGCAATGATATGGTATTAATTTGACATTTCATATGGATTCTTCCACACTTCCTATAGAGTCTGAGGATCATAGTTCAATAAGGACCCAATAGAGGTATCCTTTAGTATGAATCATCCAATCGATGAGATAAGGGCTTTAGGAATGGTGCTCTTGATTGACCAAGAAGTAGGTTTGTCAGGAACACATGATTTTGGAATATATGTATCAGGGAATAGATCAAATTGATAAGTGAAAAGCTGATCTAAGATTGGATAATCCCCCTGGGTCATGGTAAGTAGTTTTATTAAGGATTTATGCAATGGGTGATAGGGATTTTTTCATCAACAGAGTCCTCCATACTCTTCTGCCTTTTATTAGCGGCTGAAAGGGTCACGATGGCAGTATTAGAACTTGAAACATCATTGTAAGTAGCTTGAAGAAGGGACATCTCCTTCATGCATTAAGAAACCCATGAAAAAGGGTCAGTCCAAAAAAATAATTCTGCAAAAGACCAAAAATTTGACAAATGACTACAAGAAGTCCACATGGAAAGGCGCTGCAATGTGAACACTGGGAATGGTTCGTAGAATGATTCATAAGATACTATCCTGGTAAGTGATTTCCATTGAACCAGATGGTTTGCATACTAGGCAAGCTATTTATTGTGCCTCGCTACATGGTCATCTGAAGTGAAGACTTAAAAGTTTAAGTTCAAAATTTAATTTTTAGTTCTCTGAATTGAGGTTTTGTCCACGGAGAAGGAAACCTGCATAGTGAGTTACTACGTTGTAGTTCAAACATACATTATAAGTTTCAAATTTCTTCATAGTTTCAATGGTCAGTTTGCATATGAGAGCAATTGAGAGGAGTTCATAGTTCATAGAATGTGAAACACAATTCACAATTAAAGGATTTCATGAAGGATCTGGTATACTGGAGTAGGGAAAGCAGAGAGCACTTTACTAAGAACTTTTCACCAAGAAATATAGTAATTGAAAAAAGACCTATCCCCACTATATATAGGTGTGGTCCACCCAAAAGGTCTACATTTACACCACAAACCAGATCAGTTCAAGACCACTTTCCAAATCAGAATAGCCTCCTCCTCATCCCGATCGGAACCCATTCCAATGGGGGCATTTTTTAGGGTCCTAAAAACTCCATAAAAGGCAGAAAAATACACCCAAATATTTTATGAAGGAATAAGATGCAGGTTCAATTGAAAATTTGAATATAATATTGAAGAAATAGAATTATTTTAAGGACCAAAGTGGTCCGTATACAGATTTTTGGGAATGGTATGCCGATAGTGAAACCCACTAATAGAAAAGTACATGAACATCCCATAAAATGATTTCCTATGACATGTTGGTCATTGAACTGGGCAGTTCGCAAAACTAATGATGAGCGAAACCATGGCCCCGTGAACCATGTCGTTTTCCATATGGAGGCAGAGAAATTCCACCTACGAATTGCAGCCCCGCAAATTACGTCCTCGCAAATTTTGGCCCTACAAACCATGTTGTTGGTGAAGACATGACATAGAGGTATGCCTCTACACACCATCCCCACAATGTCAGTTCATGGACGAGGTGAGGTTGGCAGTATCGAGCGAACTGTTTTTTTCACGGGATTGAGGCTGTGATTTCAACCACCATAAACTGTAGACTTATAAATATATGTTCAATAAGTCTTTTGTGGTCTAAGAAATTCCCCCATGGTCTTCCACAAATGGTTTCATGTAACCCAAAGATACATCCTCATCGGCACTCTATAAAAGGATCCAGATGGGATCCAAAGAAAAAGGAAGATGAAGAGGTAGATAGAGAAGAGTATTTTCGAAGAGCGTGGAGTTTTCTATTGGAAGACTTTGAAAAAAAATGATCATCGATGTATTAAACTACCAGAAGTTTCCAGTAGGTATAACCACGTCACTAACCAAAAAAAGAAGGATTATAATATCAGAAAACCTGTGAACCTAATTTAAAAAATGTGAACCATATTCCCTTTGTGGATGAACTTCCCATGAACTATAGGACTAATACCCCTTCTTCAATCCAATGTACCCCATTTAACATCTCTATGAAGACGAATCCCTTCCCCACGTAGCGATCCGCTACATGGATGGACTTCATGACAGCATACCACTGTGGTATGCGGATGGAACTGGAGGCTGCATATCGCTACAATATGGGGACCACATCTAGGTCTATGTACCACCTTAGTATGAATATGGAATCCAGGTCCACATTCCACATCAGTACGCGGATATCCCATCCACACGTATGGCAGTACACCATGCGAAGGGTACCCCAACCCACATGAACAAGTGGTATGCGGAATGGGGTACCTTCGATCTTTTTTCCTTCCAGTCCTTATCATTCCCTTATGTTTCCATCCAATCCATCAAATCACTTCTTCTAACCAATTCATCGGCATCAGGTCAAAGACTCTTCCAAATCCACTGGACCTGTATGAAAAAAAAACATAGGGTGCATAAGCACATCTTTTTAAGTTTACATACTCATGGTAAGCAGAGTCATGTGGTAATCCTAGAAAGGGTATGGACCCCCAGAATGTCTCTAAGTTTACATTCACATGGTAACCCATGGCCCAACCATGGAATACTCATGTGAAACTCCTCATTCTAGGGATCAAGGGTAATCGCTAGATTTTGAATGAGGGAAAGTGAAAACCAAATGGTTCATGCCTATATTCCCTTTTATGAGGATCGATGTTTCATCCCTTTCTCAGAACTCATTTTAGGGCACTCTCCCTGAGGTAAACCCATATACTTTTCATGGGAGGTGGTGCTCTGTCTCCTCTTAGCCTCATCTTGGGATACTTAAAGATATATTTTCAAACATGACTATCTTGGATATCAACATAGAAGAGGAAATTATCAAATTAAAACCCCTGTATATCTCTCCATTTGGGATCTAGTACTATATATCAACAGATAAAGTGGGACATGTGATTTCCAGATCCACTACCTCCTCTTTTTTCTCACATTGATAAAAAATAATGTTGGATTAGAAGTTTTGGTGATCATGGAACCCATATAACTCCAAAAAATGGGCCTCCTCCTAGGTGTAATCCCCAAAACCAATGATCTACAAAAACTCTAATTCCTACTCTAAACAGGATATGTAGGATGCATGTCTGATGGACTAAGATAAAGGGGATACATTCTAAAGGTCAATACCCAATCATTCCCCCCCCCCCCGTCAAATAGGGCCTCCTTTATAGTATAATCCCCAACGTAAACCGAACTATGAGGTCTTTGATTCCCACCTAACTAGAATATGTAGGAATCCACCCTAACATCCAAATCCAAAACCTAATTCATCCAAGTGGTCACTAGGCCATATCCCTAATAGGTCCATATCCACCAAGGAGACCATGCCTCTCTTGAGAATATTGGGCCACTTCAGTGTAAGAGCCACACGAAATCCTGACTATGAATCCTCTACCTAGACATCCTTATCTCACAATGCTAAAACTGCATGGATGGGACCCCATCACATGACCTTAAAATGTAATGTGTCTAGTTAAGTGGCATTGAACTACATGGTTTCTGATTCCTCTTATGAGGATATATAGGAAACCTATCTTATGGGTTCGATCCCGATATCAAAGAAATTTTTTTCCACCCTAGATTACAATAAACTCAAGAGAACCTCATCATAGTTCTTAAACTGGTATTGTCTAAGTAATTTCTGACCCATGCATATATATTTTTAACCTTTCAACCTAGGGGTAATCTGTGGAAACATTCTTGGGAATGAACCAAGGATTCATGGATATATGAACATTAAATAAATCTATAAGAGAGTCTCATAGTAGGAAATAATTCCCCCCCAAAAGGTTGTGATGAGCTTGACCTCCCATCCTCTTGACCAATGGATTCCTTAAGTGTCGTTGACCAAATCTCCATCCAACGACCGATTTCCTTTAGAATTAAGGTTCAAAAATCATGGATACAAGGGTATTTGGGTGTTTCTAGCACCATGAATAAGGATGTTCAAGACCATCTGAGGACATTTTACTAAATTTGAAACCCTTCATAATAATGGAAAATGGGTCACTATCTGTCATGCCATTTTATCGGCCTCAAGTATGACGTGAATTGAGATGAAACAATAATCAATATTGGATATACCAAAAAATGTATAATGTGACATATAATATGTTATAGGGAATAAATAAAAATGAGAGAGAATTATTGAAGTGGAAAATACAAGGTACATCCCAAAAATAACCACATGTTCTAAAATACTACCCATGTATCTCTTTGAAGCATGAGGTTGCCACCTAATAATCTCTTTTATTAAAACCCAATTAAGAAATCTTTTGAATATAATATTTGGATGCTTATCCCTTCTGTTTACATAAATGTGATCTTTTTATAAACAATTATAAAATAACATTGTTATAATTTTATGGTAAATAAAAATAGTCAAATTTAATGCTTTACCTATAAAAACCATTATTATATAGAGAAAACTAATCTATGAGACTATTAATTAAAAAAAATCCCCATATCGATCTTTAACCAACCAAATCAACTACATAAATAGAACTATAGTTTCAAATCAAAAACACACTCTAATAAATAAAGAATTTTATAAATTATAATAACTATTAAAAATATATAAGATTCGATGAATTATACAAAAAATGGAACTTAATCAAGAAAACATCGCATTCCAAATAATTATATAATTTATCTCCAACATAGATGAATTTAAATTATCATTTATTTTCAATTAAATGACCAATTATTTTTTAATTTTATCTTAATATTATATAATTTTAAATTAATTATAAATAATATAAATAATTTTAAAATAATCATCATTATACATGACTTTTGTATAAGTCAATTTTTGGCCAAAAACACATTTTTTCTAAAAAACTTCATTTATGTGCGTAATATGTCCAAATATTAATAAACTAATTTATATATATATATTAATGATTTTAACTTTATTTATGGATTATATATTAAATATAACATTTTAAAATTCATTATATTGTTTTTTAATGAAACAAAAGGATTTAAATTATATTTTACACTTTGAAATTCATTTTCTGAAAATGGTTTTTCATTATGGTTTGTGAAATTAATTAAAATTAAAATATTCCAATTATATAAATTGAATAAAATAAAAAGGATTAAATGTTTTTAACAATGATAATTAGTATAATTTATTAATCTCAACTTTATTTTTATTCATAGTTAATAGTAAAAAAAGTAAAATTTTATTTTCACAGCTGTGGTTAAAACAGGTTTAACAGAGGGGTTAAAGCTTTAGATAAGGATAGTATTTCCATACACACCAATAAAATTATTATTCACTATAGATATATTAACCATATTTTATCCTAACATTTAACCCCTAGTCATTTGGTAACACTTTTCAATAAAAGTGAACTTAAATCATTGAAATGTTATAACAAATTCCAGGTGTCTGTGTACACTCACTTATAAAAAAGAACCTATAATCCTCTCATATTAAAATAATTTGAGCCTTCTAGGTCATTAAATACCTAATCAAAATTAATTCTTGAATATGTCCTGGCATCCTATAGATTTTGGTATTCTACTAAGACTCATTATTAAATGCTTAAGGAGTAACCCAAAGGAGGTTACTCAAAGAAGTGGAATTGATCTCAACCAAGTTATTTTAATTTTATTTCTTCTTATAATTACTCTATGATTATTATATCCAAAAAAAATTATGAATAATTTATCATAAAAATAATTAAATCTTGTTATGATGGTAAAACCACAATCCACTAAAATAAAACATGGCTATATGTATAGTTTATAGCCATAGTTTTCTTAAACTATGGATATATGTATTTTGGTACAAGATATATCCTTAGTTTTGGAAAACTATGGCTATTGGTCCTTTTATATATCCATAGATTGAAAACCATTACTATAGGTTTTCCACCAACTGTGAGATAAATATTTTCCCATGAGAAATGTGTGGGGGGACCTATTGCCACAGTCTGCTACCTATTTGCATGGATAATATATATATATATATATATATTAAAAATATACTAATTAATATATATATAATTAGATATAGTGTTTTGGATATGTTCCTGGTGTTCGATAGCATAGGTAAGGGGTTCGAATTCATCATACAAAATTTTATTTTAACCCTATAGCCATAGCTTAAAGGGGCTATATCCAGAGTTTTCCACCATGGAAACCGAGCATATATCAATGGTTTAAAAACCATGGAAATAGAATTATTTACATTGTGTAAAACAAATAGGACTATTATAATGGTGGAAAAAAACATGGTTATGGGATCTGTTGCCATAGTGGACGACCTTGGTTATAGCCCTTAAAACCATAGCAATATCTTTTCCCTATAGCCACTACAATATGAGCCATGACCAGATATAACCATGTATAAAGGCTATATCCAGGGTTTTTATATCTATAACCATGGTTTTTTACCATAGATATAGCCAAAAATTTTAGTTTTAGTATGGTATCCCACTTTTTTAATACATAACTTTTCATTACATTTTACATACAGAGGATCTTTAAAGTCTAGTGTCTTGGAAATCAGGAATAATAAAACTTGAATATAATATAAACAATTATTCTAATTCAATTGAAATTCTTTCTCATAAGTTCATCCTACGTACAATTACTGCATCTCATAACCTGGATGCATACATTCAATGGAAAGGGTGAGCAGAAGGCCCAGTAAGGGTAAACAAGGGAATCAGTTTACTTGTGATATCAATACGAACTTGATAAAAACATAAAGACAAGAGAAATGAAATAATATTCATATCATAATGAAAATAACTTGAATCATAACTTTAATATTTGGCTAAAACATTTCATTTATACATTCATGAACATATCCCCAAGGTTTATCCCCAAGGTGTCATAAAAATTACCAAGGTTATTCACCAAGGTATCGTAAAACTTGTCATCTCTAGAGATCAATTCTTTACCCAATGCATTGGAGTGATATCAGGGAGAACCCTTATTATGTCTTTAACTTCATGTGGTCCACATATATCATAATCAAACATTTCATAAATAACCCAAATAGAACCAAATAAATGGGTTTCATGTCAAAATCGTGATGTTTAAAAAGAGCTTAAAAATAAGATCATTATATCATTTATTACCCATGGAAAGGGAGTAATGGTTATATGTATGTAAATTACAGAATCAAATATATCATATTTATATATCTATGAACACAAATAGAAACTAAATAGGTCTGGGTATTCACCTAAATAAAATAAGAAAATTTCTTGAGAGAAAGAGATAGAAATTTTGAGACGAAATTTCTGCAGCATAACAGCTATAAAACATGGTTTTTGAAAACATTGAAAAGAGAGAGGAAAAGGGTATCCCACTCATAAATAATTCATAATACATTATGGTTACTGAATAAGATCATGTTATAGATATTTGAATGACATACCACATAAAAAAGGATACATGAAAGAAAAGAGAAGATGTGATTTCTTTTACGAGAAATTCGGCAGCTTGAAGGCGTCACTTAAAAATTAAGAAAACAAATTGATGAGAGAGGAAAGGGTATCTCAACAATTATACATGAAATGGAAATAAATGGGAACATATAATAACATACCCTCATCATAAATAGATTTAAATTAGAAGACACAACATAAAGGAAGTCATGACTTAAAAGAGGAGGGTGAAAGGATCCCTTACCTTGAAGAGTAACTTCGAACGCTTGAAGTTCGGGACCTTGGGAAGCTTGAGGGAACCTTGGGAGGACTCCTTGGGAGGTAAGGATACCATAACTTTTTTTAGGAAGATTTTTTAATAAAATGGTTGTGGTAATGCCTTGGTATTTATAGGGGAAGTGAGGGAACAAATCATTAATTGCCAAGGGACACCTCATCGGTGGTATTGGAAAAACCGTGGGATTTCACATGGTATTTTGCAATGTTATTGGAAACTTAGGACAAATCATAGCATATATCACTATTCAAAAGTTGAACAAAAAGATTAAATAATTATTTCATCATTAAAGATGTCATTAAACACCCGAAACTCAAAACTATATTTTCACTATTCACTGAAAATTCAACTTTTTCAGAAAAATCCCCAAAAAAACATTTTAACCTAATATCGATGATCTTAATTCAAAAATAAACTCCATTTTATAAAAATAATTTTCTAAATATTTTTAATTTAATTTTTAAATAAAAAACACTATTCACCTGAAAAAACTAATACTTAACTAATGATTTCTGAAACACTTATTTACCTATTTTATTAAATCACATTACTTAATCAAGGTGCATAAATTATATTAATACTCTCTTAAGTGAGGTTACTTAATCCATTTGGTCGTGTTACTATTCATAAGTGTAAAATCACTATTCATAATTAACTGTTCACCAAAAAATAAGTTGATCTTATTAAACTCTAAATTTCTTAATGAACACAACTATAGAAGACCATTTTTTTAAAATCATTACACATTATTAATTATTTAAGGTTTAAATAAATATTTTAAAATATTCTTTTTTTTCAAAAAACATCAATTATATACAACCTATATTTATCTAGACATTTGAAAATTCACAAACTTTAACATAAAAATAAATAAATTTTTTTATTTATATCAAAGGATTACATAAGGTAGTTAAGGTCTTATTAATAGCGCCTTATAACACCAGCATAGGACCTAAGTGTAAGTTGTGCTAAGGTGATAGAATCTTGGGGCAGCTCAACCAACATTTCTCGAGTGGTGATTTCTATCAACTTGAACTTCTCCCAAAGGTGATTCCGTTCTAGCTTCACACGATGAAGTTCAGCTTGGGTTTGGTCCAGAACAAAGCCCCATGGTGCGACCTCCTTCCCAAGTTCCGTTAGATGGGCTTCGAACATCCTGAACCTACTCGATGTGGCCATAGAAACTTCTTTCTTTATTAATTAACCAAGATCACTTGTATAAAAAATGTAACTTTAAGAGTTTAGCTTCCAACGTTCATATTGACCAACGGCCATATAACAGTCAAAACCCAATGGTCTTATTTAATTATACTCACTACATTAATTAAAAAATATAGTTTTATTTAGTATAAAATAAAATAACACACAAAATTTAGGAAACAAATATTAATAAAAAGTTCGGGTCGTTACATTCTTCCCCCCTTAAGAAATTTTGTCCCCGAAATTTTAACTTGTACCCTATGAAGAGAAAAGGTTTGGGTACTTCTTCCTCATAGACTCCTCTGGTTCCAATGTGGCTTCTTCATATTTGTGGTTCCTACACAACACCTTAACAAGGTGGGTAGTCTTGTTGCGTAGAACCTTGTCTCTACGATCCAAGATCTCCACTGACTGCTCCTCATAAGAGAGGTCATGTTCCAGTTTTACAACCTCTGGGTTTAGTACATGTGAAGGGTTAGGTATGTACTTCCTCAAGAGGGATACGTTGAAGACATCATGAACTTGTGCTATATTTGGAGGAAGTGAAAGCTGATAGGCCACTGCTCCCATGCGATCAAGGATTTCATAGGGGCCAATGTACCTAGGGCTGAGCTTCCCTTTCTTCACATACCTCATGACTCTCTTCCAAGGTGAAATTCGAAGAAATACCTTGTCACCGATATCAAACTCCATGTACCTGCGATGGTTGCTGACATAGCTCTTTTGCTGACTCTGAGAATCATCAATGTGTTGTTTGATGGTACATACTTTTTCTATCATCTCTTTCACAAGATCAAGCCCAATAAGCTTCCTCTCACCAGCTTCATCCCAATAAGTAGGAGTTCTACATCACTTCCCATATAGAGCTTCTTTGGGCGCCATTTGAATGCTTGAGTGGAAGCTATTTTTCTAAGAGAACTCAACTAAAGGGAGATGTTGATCCCATCAACCCTTACATTCCATTGAGCACGTTCTCAGCATGTCCTCATGTGTTTGAATAGTCCTTTCAGATTGTCCATCAGTTTGGGGGTCATAGGCCATACTAAAATTCAATTCAGTGCTCAGAGCATGTTGAATACTTCTCCAGAATTTTGATATTAACCTTGGATCATGATCAAATACGATAGAAAGTGAAACATTGTTCATCCTTACCACTTCCTTCACATAAATCCTAGCAAGTTTATCAAGAGAGAAATATTCCCAAATAGAGATAAAATGGGCAGTCTTGGTGAGACGGTCCACAATAACCCATATCGCATTGTTTCCTTTGGAAGTTCTTGGAAGACCAGTGATGAAGTTCATAGTGATAGTATCCCAGTTCCATGCTAGTGTGGGTAGTGGTCGCAAAACCCCTTTAAGAAGTTGTCATTATGCCTTCACTTGTTGACATACTAGAAACCTTGAAATATAGTTAGCAATCTCCCTTTTCATATTATCCCACGAATAGTGATCATGAAGGTCCCTATACATTTTTGTGCTTCAAGGATGTATAGAGAAAGTAGAGCTATGAGCTTCATCCATCAGCTCTTTCTTTATTTCTGGAATAGATGGAACACATAGTCTTGTATGAAATTTTAGTACACCTTCTTGATCAATATTGGACTCAAGAAACTTCCCATCCTTTATATCCTCAAACTTCTTTTGTAAAAAAGGATCTTCTTTCTGAGATTTCTTGATATTATCTAGTAATGACAGTTGAGAAATAATTTGGGTTAGGGTTGATGATTTCCCTTCCCTTATAATTCCCATGTCCATCTTTACTAGGTAATTGATCAAAGGATCTCTTTGAATTCTCATCATGGAAATGACAACTGGGTTTTTCAAGCTCAATGCATCAGTAACTTTGTTTGACCTTTCGGGAAGATAATGAATTGAACAATCATAGTCTTTGTGAATTTCCAACCATATCCTTTGTCTCATTTTCAATTCCTTTAGTGTGAAAATATACTTCAAAATTTGATGTTCCATGTATATATCACATTTCTCCCCATAAAGATAGTTCCTCTATATCTTCAGAGCAAAAATGACCGCAGCTAGCTCCAGGTCATGCGTAGGATAATTTTTCTCATGATTCATCAACTGTTGAGATGCATAAGAAATGACCTTGTCATTTTGCATGAGGACTCACCCAAGCCCTTTCATAGATGCATCACTAAAAATAACAAATTTGTCTCCACTTGAGGGCAGAGTTTACATGGGTGCAGTAACCAATATCTTCTTCAACTCTTGGAAACTTTCCTCACACTCCTTTGTCCAGATGAAATTGACCCATTGTCAAGTTAACTTGGTTAATGGATTTGAATGTCATAAAAAGTTTTTCACAAACCTTCTATAATATCCTACTAATCCAAGAAAACTACAAATATCAGTTATTGTTGTAGTTTAAATATACTCCTCTACAAATTTTGTCTTTATTAGGACAATTTTGATTCCTTCATTGGTTACAATGTGCCCAAAAAAAGCCACTTATTGTAACCAAAATTCACATTTACTGAACATTTCAAAAAGACTCTCCTTCTGTAATGTTTTTAAAATAACCCTTAGATAATCCCCATACTTCCCATAACTTTTGGAATACATCATAATATAATCAATAAAAACTACCACAAAGTTATCAAGGTAGTCTATAAAGACTCTATTCATAAAATCCATAAAAATAGCAGGTGCATTAGTGAGTCTGAAAGTCATAACAACAAACTCATAATGCCCATATCTTGATCAGAAGGCATTTTTCAGAATATCTTCTTTCTTCACGCTCAATTGATGATAACCATATCGAAGATCAATCTTAGAGAATAAATGAGACCCATGAAGTTGGTCCAATAAGTCATAAATTCTTGGAAGAGTGTATTTTTTCTACATTGTGATCCCATACAGTTCTCTTTAATAAATTCATAGCCGCATTGATCTATCCTTCGTTTTCACAAAGATAACTGGTGCTCCCCAATGAGACACATTCGTTCGAATAAACCCTTTCTCCAAAAGATCTTGTAGTTGTTTCTTTAATTCCTCCAACTCCACAATTTTCATCATATACGGGGTCTCTGATATCGTATGAGATCCAAGTACAAGATCAAGGGATAACTCTACCTCTCTTTCTGGGGGAGGTCCAGGAAACTCTTTAGGAAATACGTCAATGTATTCCAGGACGATGGGGACATTTTCTATCCTCAAACTCTCATTTCCTTCTTCTTATTCACCAATCAATTCCATAAAGAATGATATAGGATGTTCTTCTAGATAAAGATTAGGTTGAGATATCTCTCCTTGGAAGATAACTATAGCTTTTCCATTCAAGACTACTGATATTTCCTTACTTTAGCATTTGATCTTAGCATTATACTTTGAGAGCCAGTCCATCCCAAGTATAATGTCGAATTCTTTCATGGGAATGACTACTATATTTTTGATAAGATTGTACAAAATAAATTAAATACAATAGTTTCTAAACACAGATGAATCTTGGATAATCTCACTAGGATTCTTGACTGATAAATCTACTTTTAGATAATTGGAGGTTGATTATAAATTCTTTGCAAAATTGGAGGAAATAAAGGAATGTGTAGAACCTGAATCAAAAAAAATACTTGCTAGCTTTGAGAGAACAACAAGAGTACCTTATACCACATCATTTAAAGCTTCAACTTCAGCAGTCGTGATAGAAAAATCATGGCCTTGATCCCTTGGCATTTTCTAAGGCTGATGGTGGTTCCCCTCCACTGCCCTTAGATTTGGAAAGTGATTGTAAAAGTGCCCAAGTTGTCAAATCTTAAAGCATTGAACATCAGGTAGGGCCTGCACCATATTCCCCTTGTCGTTTTTGTTTGGAAGTTGAGTTTTCACCTCACTATTACAATTCCTCAAAATATGGACATCTCTTCCACACTTATTGTATTTCCCGCTATTGAGCAAGTAGTTCCCCAGAATGATTCTTCCCACATTTATTACATGAGGAAAGTTTCCATTTCTTTTCTCCTCTTCCCTGATCAAAATTCATCCCAAAGCTGGGCACCATCGATCTCTTCTTGTCATTGGATTTATGAGACCACTGCGTCTCTCCAAACTCCAGTTTGACTTTCATCGCACTCTGCATGATCTTCTCATAGTTATCATAGTCTCGGATGGCTAAATTCTTCCGCAGATGGGGTCTTAGTCCACCAAAGAATCTATCAACCTTAACATTTGGATCCATGACAAAGCTATAGGTATATCTTGAAAGTTAGGTGAAGTTCATCTCATAGCTTCTGACAGATTTTTTTTCCTTCTGCTTCAGTTTGAGAAACTCTTTATCCATCCTTGTTCTCATGGAACGAGGGAAATACTTACTGAAAAGGATAATTCTGAACTCTTCCCACTCCATAGCTTCAACCTCTAATATTGGCCTTATGTTTTTTATCAGTTCCCACCACTGATCAGCTTCTCCTTATAAGCGATAGACATCCAGGGTGACCTTCTCTTTCTCTGAACAGCAGAGCACAGAAAAGATCTTCTCAGTGGAGTTGATCCACTTCTCAGCAATCAATGGGTCGGTCAATCCACAGAAGGTTGGTGGTCGTTAATGCATAAAGGAATCAACATAATGTTGTTCCCTTCACGGTGAGATCAGTCTCTTAGCTTGATTCATGTTATTTCCCATAACTTGAGTCATTTGGTTCATCATTCGTATGAATGTTTCCATTCCGGCTTTCATCAGAGGGTCGTTGGTGCATAGTCTATTGCGGTCACCATTTGCACGGTTCCTCCTATTGCCTGCCATTTCTAAAAGAATAAAGATCATAGTGATAAACTTATTTCATTTACGAATATTTTTACTATAAAGGAATTTATTTCTTAAAACATCATGCTTAAATAATTACATATTTCTTTTATTATTTCATAAAGATTCACAAAAAGCTTGCGATTAACCAAACATATCCCTCGAGAGTTTCATAACCAAGAGTGTAGTAAGGCTCATTTCCATGCAATAGTTCCCATTCGATTCTATCTCAAAACGGTGTTTTTGGATTTTACCCCTATGTACATTTGTGCTAGATCCACCTCTACCTGCTCATATCTAGACAGGGATGTATTTGTTTGATAAAACACTTACTCAATACTCACCAAAATACCAAGAATTTTTTCTGTATTTAAATTTTTCTATAGGATTATTCCTAAAGTTTTCATATCCTAATTTCTATAAATAAATAAACTATAATTTGATACCAACTATGGCATCCCACCATTTTAATACATAACTTTTCATTACATTTTACATACAGAGGATCTTTAAAGTCTAGTGTCTTGGAAATCAGGAACAATAAAACTTGAATACAACATAAAAAATTCTTCTAATGCACTTTTAAGGCTTCATAATAAGTTCATACTAAGTACAGTTATTGAATCTCGTAACCTAGATACATACATTCAAAGGAAAGGGTGAGCAGAAGGCCTAATAAGGGTAAACAAGGGAATCAGTTTACTTGTGATATCAATATAAACTTGATAAAAACATAAAGGCAAGATCAATGAAAGAATAGTCATAGAATAATTAAAAGAACTTGAATCATAACTTGAATATGTGGAAACAACATTTCATTTATACATTCATGAACATATCACCAAGTTCCATCCCTAAGGTGTCATAAAAATTACCAAGGTTATTCACCAAGGTATCGTAAAACTTGTCATCTCTAGAGATTAATTCATTACCAAATGAATTGGACTGCTATCTGGGTGCACCCTTAATATGTCTTTAATTTTATGTGATACACATAAATCATAATCTCACATTTCATAAATAACCCAAATAGAACCAAATAAAAGGGTTTCATGTCAAAATCGTGACGTTTAAAAAGAGCTTAAAAATAAGATCATTAAGTCATTTATAACCCATGGAAAGGAAGTGAGGGTTATATGAATGTCAATTCCAGAATCAAATATATCATATTTATATATTTATGAACACCCATAGAAACTAAATAGTTCTATTTATTCACATAAATAAAATAAGAGAATTTCTTGAGAGAAAGAGATAGAAATTTTGAGACGATATTTCTGCAGCATAACGGCTACATAACATGGTTATAGAAAAAATCGAAAAGAGAGGGGACAAGGGTAACACACTCATAAATAATTTATAATAAAGTATGGGTACTGAATAATATCATGGTATGGATATTTTAATGACATACCACATAAAAAGGAAACATCAAAGAAAAGAGAATATGTGATTTCTTTTATGAGAAATTCGGCAGCCTGACGACATCACTTAAAAATTCAGAAAACAAATTTATGAGAGCGGAAAGGGTCTCTAAAAAATTAGACATGAAATGGAAATAAATTAGAACATATAAGAATAAAACCTCAACATAAATATATGGAAATTAGAATACACGACATAAAGGAAGTCATGACTTAAAAGAGGAGGGTGAAAAGATCCCTTACCATGAAGAGTAACTTCGAACACTTGATGGTTGAGACCTTGGGAGGCTTGAGGGAACCTTGGGAGGTAAGGAGACCATAACTTCATTGAGGAGGATTTTTTAATGAAATTAATGAGGGAATGTCTTGGTATTTATAGGGTAAGTGTGGGAACAAATCATTAATTACGAAGGGACACCTCATCGGTGGTATTGGCAAAACCATGGGCTTTCCCATGGTATTTTCCCATGGTATTGGCCACTTGGGATACCTCATAGAATATATAACTATTAAAAAGTCTACCAGAAAGATTACATAATTATTGCATCATTAAATATGCCATTGAACACCCAAAACTCAAAACTGTATTTTCACTATTCACCGAAAATTCGACTTTTTCATAAAAATCCACAAAAATCACCTTAACCTAATATCGATGATCCAAATTCAAAAATGAAATCCAATTTATGAAAATAATTTTCTAAATATTATTAATTTAATTTTTAAATAAAAAACACTATTCACCTAAAAAAAACTAATACTTAACTAATAATTTCAGAAACTGTTATTTGCCAATTTTATTGAATCACATTACTTAATCAAGGTGCCTAAATTATATTAATACTTTCTTAAGTGAGTTTAATTAATCCATTTGGTCAAATTACAATTCATAAGCGTAAAATCACTATTCATATTTACTATTCACCAAAAATTAAGTTGGTCTTATTAGACTCTAAATTTCTTACTGAACACAACTGTAGAAGATAATTTTTTGAAAATCATTACACATAACTAATTATTTAATTTTTACATAAATATTTTAAAATATCTTTTTTTTTCAAAAAAAACATCAATAATATACATCCTATATTTATCCAAACATTTAAAAATTCACAAAATTTACCATAACAAGAAAACACAATTTTTATTTATATCAAAAGATTATATAAGGTAGATAAGGTCTCGTTACATGGTCCCTTATAACACAAGTATAGGACCAAAGTGTCAGGTGTGCTAAGGTGATAGAATCTTAGTTCATCTCGGCCAACTTTGCCCGAGTGGTGATTTCTATCAGCTTGAACTTCTCTCGAAGGCGATTCCATTCCAACTTCACACGCTGAAGTTAGGCTTGGGGTTGGTCCAGAGCAAAGCCCAATGGTGCTACCTCCTTCCCAAGTTCCATCAGATGGGCTTCAAACGGCCCGAGCCTACTGTATGAGGCCATCAAAACTTATTTCTGTATTAATTAACCAAGATAACTTGTATAAAAAAATTGTAACATTAACAGTTTAGCTTCCAACGTTTATATTGACCAACGGTTATATAACAGTCGAAACCCAATGGTCTCATTTAATTATAATCACTTAATTAATTAAATAATATAGTTTTGTTGAGTATAAAATAAAATAACACACACAATTTAGGAAACTAATATTAATAAAATTTTCGAGTCGTTACATTTAGTCCAATGGGAGCACGTGTGGACTACCACCTCCATATAGTGATACAATTTATTTTCCACCAAAATCACTTATGATTGGTTATTATGATAGTTTAAATGTTTTAATATTATGTTTATTTTATAATAATTACCCTATAAATTTGAATTAATATTTAAATTTCTTTTTTCCATCCAACCTAAAATGAATACATCACTCATGAATATGTACGCACTACCATTCCCACATAATGTTGTAGTTAATTTTTCAAAACTGATTTATATGAATGGTTATAATTATATATAAAATGAATATATAAGGTATTTATATCATTATTAAAAATTTATATAAACTAACAATGATCCATTTTCAAGGACCATAATAATCGAATCAACAATTATATGTAAAATGGAAAAGTTGACCCCTGAAATGATGATAATAATGAAATATTTTTAATGAATGAGTAATAATATGTTATAAGTAACCCATGTATGGAATTAAAAGTATAATAATGGTCCTATTATAATATTATAACAAAATGTAAATTAATCATACATGTGTTCGGAGAACTTACGATGTAAGACAACATTGAGTCATGGGTTTTCTGTTACAATATAAATTTTATAAAGATTATATATGATTAAATTTTATGATGATGATATTATACGATATATCGCTCACAATTCATATTTAATTTATTATACTATAGTTATTTATATATATTTCATGTTTTAATTCATTTTTCACTCCTTATATACTCTAGAGAGTGAAGGAAAGTATTTCAGGAAAATTGAAAAAAAAATCTCATCGAACAGGACTCTATTATTCTAGGTTTATATTTTTAAAAAAATGTTATCAATAATTTTATCTCTATTATACAGATATTATTTAGATTAAACTTTTAACTATATTTTACATTCCTTTCCAGGGTTTAAAAGGGACCTTCTTATCATTTTTTAAATTTTTTTACTTGTATTTTTTATATAAAATATGATTTGAATTTTGGTTTTAACATAAACCACATGAATTTATTCCCCAAATATCATAAATAATATATTTATTTAACAATTTCTTCATTAGTTTGATTTTTTCTATTCAAGGGAAAAAATTCTTAATATTTTGGAAAATTGTTATTTCTAAATTATTTATTTCAAATAAAAAGGGTGTTTTACTCAAGAAATATATAGATTTATTTTATTGGTATTTTTATCTATAACAACATCCTATGATGATTATAGATATTTAATATAGTATCTCAATATTTTAAAATAAATACTATGTTCATTAGTGTACAAGATATGCAACATTGATTTTAAATGAACAAATAAATATAATTATATAACGGTAATAACAGAGCTGTTAAATTGGTAATTATTAATAGAATTATTTATTTTGTGAAATATATATAAATTTTATAATCAATATAAATTTATTGATTAATATTTTGGAAATATTCACTCAATTTTTAGTAAATCCATTTTAGTATACAAATATATGTTTTCTACAAAAACTATTTTTACTATTTTTATGAATGAATAATGTAATTAATTTTTGGAAATTTGAGAAAATTTATTGGAAAAAATAAAGATAATTTTTGTAATCATAATATTAAAATTATCTTAGGGTTAAATTTTAATTATTTTCTAATAAGTTTGATGTTTCAATGAATATTGAAGAATACTGATTGTTATTGAAAACTGTTTTTTATTTTAACATATTTACAAATTCAAGTTCTACTTTGGATTAGTTTTAAAATATCATTGATTTAATTTTATTAAAACTAATACAATTATATTTCTTGGAATTGGTTTAAAACATGAATTTTGTATAAAATCATTTTATACTTAAAAAAGATATTTTTCTAGAAAATTGTTTTATTGCATTTTGACTGTTTGATTTTGAATTAAATTATAAACCTTATACGTTTTGAATATTGAGAGATATATTTGATATTTTTAATCAGGTAATACAAGTTTTGTAATTATTTCCTATTTATTTTTTTCATTATGAATTGTAACCTTATAAAGTTTTGTTATCGGGTAAAAGATAAATCAAGTAATTATGTTTAAAAATAAAATCATATGAACTAAAAAATGGACATAACACTTGAATTAATTTAATTCTACGATAAAATATCATATTTTACCATAACTTTTTTTAATATATTACCTTTTTCCATTATTCCACGATTTGACCTTTAAATTATTTTTTATAATGAAAACTCAAAAAAATATCTTTATTTTATTAACGTTAGATATTATAAAAATTTATAAACAGCGTATATGTTTAGTTATAAATATTCATATGAAATATAAATGATTTATCTTCATCATAATAAATTATTTATAATTTTTAATGATTAAATTATAACCATAAATTCTTATACAACAATGATAGAGTACTTGAGAAAGTAGTAAAAAATAAATAAAATGATTTTAAAAACTCTAATAATAATGTAATTTAAGCAATTTATGGCATTATATGATTCCTTATATAAATATGACCTATTTGAGAGTTTTTTAGGCATTTTTTTTTAATTCCATTTTTTTAAAGTAGTATAAAAATTCAAGTTAAATGAATTGTTCCAAAATTGATGTTAATATAATTTGATAATAAAAAATATTTTATTAAATTATTTAAAATTATAAAAATATATTATTCTTGGACAAGTTTTTTTAATATGGTTTATAACTTATTTTAGGATCTATTTATATCCCAATTTTTATTTAATAGTGACTATATAGGCCTCTATAGAGTGACATCTATGTTTCTGTGATAATTTTCAAAAAGGGTTAGAGTATGTTAAAATAAAAATATAAAGATAAAAATATCATATAAACTTGTAAGACATTTATTTAATGAGATTATTTCTACTAATACACATGTTATCATTTAAACGTATTAATTTGGGGTCATTTGAACATAAAAGTTAGTTTATAATATTTTAATATTTGAAGAAATTCTAAGAATGTCCCTCCCCTCATTATAAAAGGTAATCCCCTCTCTTTCTCCCTAAACACTAAACAAATCATTTGGTTCAGTCAATACCAACTTAAAACCCTTAATTGTAACACCCTGAGCTTTCACGATACGCCTCTCTTTTAATAATGCAATAGCTTGCATTATACGCAACTTCGAGTTCTAACACACCGCGGCAAATCAAAGTAGCCATTATGAATAGTAATACCCACTTTTTAAAATTATAGAAATTTTATATTTCAAAATGGAATTCATTTTTGTATTCCTAATATTGAAATTAGCCTATGTTGATTTTTTTGTAATTTTCTGAGAACTTCCAAATTTTTATGAATAGTAAAAAATACTTAAAAACAACTTCTTTAATAAAAATAATTTATAGTGATAAATTATACTATTTAGTGGTTTTAAAGTATAATTAGAATATATTTTTACCATTTTATCCAATGGTGGTCATTAGAATTAATTTAACATTGAAATTGGACATAAACAATTGTCAATCTTTTGATATAAATTGTTTCTTAAAAACACGCTATTTGTTGTGACAGTGGGAATTAATTATAAAATTAATTAATTCAACTTATATGTTTGGAATTTTGTAAAATATACATCATTTTTTAATTCGGAATATCAATTATAGCTTAGGGTGAAATTTTGGCATTGTTCTGAAAAACTTCAATTTTTGATGAATAATGAAACCACTAAGTGGTAGTTAAATAACTGATTTTTCATTTAAATGAAATATTACCACTTCTGTGATTTGATTTTCAAAAATCCTACATACATGGTTGTCATTAATAAGTAAAATATGGTTCAATGAGATTAAAATAATTTTTTGGTGAATAGTAACTTTTAAGTTCTTAATCGCGATTAGAGGTAATTAGTGTAGTTTAAGGTAAAAATAATGTTTTAATAATATGAGATGGGCATACACTTGTCATACTCCTATTGGATGATTCATTTCCAACCAAGACAATCCATGGGTCAACTTGGGGACCCCATGGAGCCACTTTAGTTGGAAAATGACATAAATACCTTTTATTTAATGTTAAAGTAAAAAATGACACAAACATGAAATATTTTACTAAAACAATTTTTACATGGGGTTATACAAGTAATATTTTTGACTATAAATAGTCATTGGAAATATAAAAAGATTTCCTACATCATAGTATTTTTTTTATAATTTTTAGACATTAAATAAATTATATTATTTATGACATCATTATGATGCAGCGATGACCTCATTATTTAACGATTTTAATAAAATGAAAAGATAATGTACAATCCAAGTCTTACACTTGTCCAAAGACTATTGGATGGGTAGATTTCGAACCCTTATCACCTTAGCCACGAATTATATAAGTGTGGGACCTTTAGAATCCGAAAAGAAATGTATAATAATGTAACATTTCAATCTTTCCAAAAGAGCCCCTCCTCTCCTCTTATAAAAGGCCCCCACCTCTACCACCTCATTCACACTTTAAAGCCATTTTGCCTAGCCAACCTATATCCAAATACTCTCCCAACTTCCCCCTCTTACTCCTAGAAGCCTCACTTTGGGCAGAACTCTTCCCAAGGAAGCCTTTGGCTCAAATCAAAAACAGTTACCCGATTTTGAGGTAATGTCTTCTCTAATGTTGTTTTGTTTTATTTTTCTTCTCGAACCCCCTAAACTCTTTTTATTCATTTCTTTTGTAACAACACAAGTATCCTAAATATACTAGGATTTTTTTATAAGAAGTATTTTAGCTACACATACACACACCTACATCTAATGGTTAAAGAACATACGGTTTCTGTGGATGGCGAATTTCTGCCTCACGAAACGATGATTGTTCAACACTCATATAACACCTTCAAAGGTGGCCATTAAGATGTCACTATATTTATATATGATATATAATATGTTTATGTTTTACTTATGCTTCTGTATTTCTCATTTATGGCATACTTTATGATTTCCATTATGGGTAAAATGCGATAATTTCATTTTCGGAAGTGCGGACTACCGCCCCCTCAAAGTGATTTGAATCGTTAATGCCATATGTGGGATGTATAAAGGGTGGATTAAATGGTATTATACACTATATTATACTTCAATTATATTAGAAATTTATATCATTATGATTTCATTCCATTAAATATGAAATAGAAATGAAAGTAGCGTTCATGCGTACGTACGACTTACCGTCTCCATGAACGGTGCATTTTATTTCTTACCTCTAAATGTTACGTGACATTATAAATGAATGTATATACTGGATATATATCATATATATGATATATACATCATGAATATAATTCTGGATATAATGGATATTTCACCACATGAACAACTTGTAATTACAAGAAGTTTATTTTTGACTCAAGTACCAAAGATCGACAAAACGACCGTTATTAACTTAAATAATTAAATAATGTTCATAACATGGTAATAAGGGATATAAAAGGAATAATGAACATGAAAAAGGTTCTTATGTAAATAGTAATTAACTCTATTTTATTATTCAGGAGGTTAAAGAACGGTCGAGTCAGGACAGGACGCAAGGTAAGGGAACTTCTTAACCGAACTTCCATTATTTGGGTTAATCTCCTACTTTCAAATTATGTCATGATATTATTATATCATATTTTGTATTTTTACTTTCTTTATGTGTAGCTATAGTGAATACACATAATAGATCTATTTTATTTTAAATTATCTTTTTAAGGACTTCGTCTCAATCCCCTTTCAATGAGGCATATTTGGCTTTATACACAACTTTCCTTTTATACGGTGTATAAAACCCTTTGACTTTTACGTTTATTCAAAAGGAATCTTTTTATACGAAGCGTTTTGCTAAACGACAAAAGGGAATGTTTTTCTTTCCGTACTTATGCGGCGACAACGACTTCTCCACCGCCGTGACCATTATTTGAGTTTCGGCTTCCTCTACAAGCCATCACATTTTTTTAAATTAAAAATAAATACAAAGTTTTAACATTCTTTTATTTTGGTATTGAAAATGGTTTTGAAAGCATTTTTTATATATCAATGTGTTGTATTGATATCTTGTGATTGAAATGTGGAAATGTTATGTTTCCTTCATGCATGTTTTATGTGATACGATTATGATATGGTTTATGATATGTTTAAACCTATTCATATGAGGAATGCATTGGACTTAATAAGTGACGGGTGGAGCCCACTATAGCTCCTCGATGCATCGGTAGGTCTCATTAGACAAACTAGTGTCTTGGCACGAGGCCTGGACAAAATCTTATTTGTGGTCTTGGCATGAGGCCTTGGCTACGTGGTTATGATAGTCTGGCATTATGCATTCCATCATTATGAAAGAGGTTATTGATATTGCATGTGATTATTCGACCAGTAGAATATCCATGTGAATAAGTAAATGGCATTATCTCATTTTACTTTTGCCATATTATGTTGAAGTTCAAGTTTAAAAGGCTTTTGTTTTAGTCATACATTGCCTTAAATGTTTATGTTTATTTATAAAAGCTTCCGCAATATTGTTATACTTACTGAGCATCTGAGCTCACCCCTTTCAATGTTTTAATATTTCCAGGATGTGAAGAAGTATTTTATGAATGACCTGTAGGGATAGTCAGAAGAGGATATGAGTGTGGACTATGAAGACTTTGTTATTAGTTTTTCACTTTATGATGTAATGTAAGACTTATGAATGTATCTAGTGTTTCCAAGGCTACTAAACTAATCGGTCTTTCGAGACTTGATCTTTTGTGATCATGACAATGTTATGAAGTAATGCACCGACTCTGGGTAGCTGGGGTCGGGGCGTTACAGTTGGTATCAGAGGAAGTTTAGTACAAACCTTGGAAGCTAGATTTAGATAAACTCTGATTAGAGCATGTAGACCTAAGATGAACTTTGAGGATTAGTATAGAAGAACTTCCTAGAATTTTGGTATTGTAGAGATTTTGTGAGTTTTCCGAGAGATACATCCCTGTCTGGATACGAGCATGTAGAGGCGGCTCTGGCACATATTCACCTAGGGGTAAAACCCGAAAACACCGCTTTGAGCTAGACTCGAATGGGAACTGGTGCACGACAATGGTCCTTACTGCACTCTTGGTTACGACACTCCCGGGGGATATGCTTAGGATAATTCTCATTTTATTTACAAACCACTATGAAGGGTTATGAGTATATACTTCCTCAAAGAAAACATTTCTTTTTATGATTATGGATTATATCCATAAATCGTTCAATTTATGTAAAGTGTTTTACAAGTATGGAATTATATATTTTGATTCATAAACTAATCTAGTTTATGCCATTATTTAGAAATGGCGCCTAGTGGAAGGAATTGAAACCGTATCAATTCACGAACTCCGTGTAGGGATTTCCCTCCTTCTCAAGATAATTATTGTGGATCTGGAGATACAACTGGTGCTGATCAACTTATTACCATACTGGGAAAACTCACTCAGGTTATGAATAATAACCTTACTCGTATGGAGCACCCTGATCCGCAATGTGGAGGATCAATGCTATACCGTTTCATGAGGCAACAACCACCAACCTTCAATGGGAGTACAAATCCTATAGTAGCTGAGCAATGGATAAATTCCTTAGAGAAAATATTCTACGCCTTGGGGAGTAGTGAAAGGGAGAAGGTTGTCATGGCAGTTTACCGCCTCACTGGAGATGCCGATCAGTGGTGGTCGATGATTCAAAACACAAAGGAAGATGATGAAGTATCGAATATGGAATGGAGGGAGTTAAAAGATCTTTTCTTAGAAAAATACTTTCCTCGTGACCATCGAGCAGATATGGAAAGGCAATTTCTGAGTCTGAGGCAGAAGGAGGATGAGAATGTCGCAAAGTATGAGGCTAACTTTACAAGGTTAGCGAGGCATGCAGTAGATTATATACGTAACCCAAGAAGTAAGATTGATCGTTTCTTTGATGGGTTAAAACCATTTCTACGTAGAGCTTTAGTATCACAATCCTTCTCATCGTATGAAGATATTGTCTCGTGTGCTATCAAGACAGAAAAGGAATTCTCTAAGTTTTATGACAACAAAGTAAAGCAATAGAAGAAGAGAACGGTGGAACAAGAGACAGATAAAGGGAAAAAGGGAAAGAAGGATTTTCCATTATGTGATAATTGTGGGAAGAATCACCCTGGTACTTGCCTAAAAGGAATGGGAGTTTGTTACAAATGTGGAGAAAAAGGTCACCAGGCTCGTGATTGTAAGGGAAAGAAAGAGGATATCAATGTTGAATGCTATAATTGTAGAGAATTGGGGCATTATGCAAATGAATGTACTAAGCGTCAAGGAAACTTACCTCAGAAAAGGACAAGGGATCAAGGCCAATCTTATGTTGTGACTACAGTTGAAGCTGAATAATTAATGTATTGGTGCTTTTGGACTCAAGGATTATATTCTGGTTATAAGAATAATGTGATATATATAAGGATTGTACTGCAGTACTTTTTGATTTCATTAAGGTTTTAATATGATGAAGGTAATCATATTTTTGTATGTGACAATAAGAGAAACTTTACTTTGTTTAGGGAATCTAATGTGACAATTGATTCTGGAATTAAGTGACCTTTTAGAGAAAGTCTGAACAGAGGTATTTTGGATAACTATAAAGGTTGGAGTGGATTAAGTTGATCTTGGGATAGTATTGTTTAAGGTTAAAAAATTTATGAAGATTATTTTTGGAATATTATAATACTATAGTTTTAGGAAAAGGACAACCTGCAGGGTGGGGCATAACCCGTCGCGTCGGACAAAGCTGTAGGAATCGAACCCACAACCATAGTGCGACAGGCCTTTATTTCCTACCACTAGCCTACAGGAAGTTTCTGGTTATTACAAAATAGTTTTCCTATTCTAAATGGTTTGTGGTAAAAATTTATTAATGAAAGTATACAGGACAAGTAAGTATATTTCCTTACATTCTTAGTAAATCTCTTAAATGAATTCCTCAACTTTATGAAAGGTGACTTGAAACAAAAATGTTGCCAGTCAACTTTTCCAACTGGGGATTCAATGATCGTTTAACCAACCACAAGTTTGTGATTTTCTTATTGTTAACTTTCTCCTAATCCTATTTTATACAACTCTCCATCAGACCTTGATAGTTTGTTTCTCCTCCATATCCATATTTTCATAGAATTCTAGTATGGGCGATCTCGGATGACCTTTGTACTTCTCTTTCTTTCTTTTAATGTTATATTTTTATTAATCTTATTTCCGATGTGGGTTTTCCACAAAGGTATTTTCTATTTTCAACCTTTTATTTTCAAAGAAAAATTTCAAATTGCGAGGACACAATTTATTGAAGGAGGGGAGAACGTAACACCCCGAGCTTTCACGATACGCCTCTCTTTTAATAATGCAATAGCTTGCATTGTACGCAACTTCGAGTTCTAACACACCGCGACAAATCAAAGTAGCCGTTATGAATAGTAATACCCACTTTTTAAAATTATAGAAATTTTATATTTCAAAATGGAATTCATTTTTGTATTCCTAATATTGAAATTATCCTATGTTGATTTTTTTGTAATTTTCTGAGAACTTCCAAATTTTTATGAATAGTGAACAATACTTAAAAACAACTTCTTTAATCAAAATAATTTATAGTGATAAATTATACTATTTAGTGGTTTTAAAGTATAATTAGAATATATTTTTACCATTTTATCCAATGGTGGTCATTAGAATTAATTTAACATTGAAATTGGACATAAACAATTGCTAATCTTTTGATATAAATTGTTTCTTAAAAACACGCTATTTGTTCTGACAGCGGGAATTAATTATAAAATTAATTAATGTAACTTATATGTTTGTAATTTTGTAAAATAGACATCATTTTTGAATTCGGAATATCAATTATAGCTTAGGGTGAAATTTTGGCATTGTTCTGAAAAACTTCAATTTTTGATGAATAGTGAAACCACTAAGTGGTAGTTAAATAACTGATTTTTCGTTTAAATGAAATATTACCACTTCTGTGATTTGATTTTCAAAAATCCTACATACATGGTTGTCATTAAGAAGTAAAATGTGGTTCAATGAGATTAAAATAATTTTTTGGTGAATAGTAACTTTTAAGTTCTTAATCGCGATTAGAGGTAATTAGTGTAGTTTAAGGTAAAAATAAGGTTTTAATAATATGATATGGGCTTTACACTTGTCATACTACTATTGGATGAGTCATGGCCGACCAAGACAATCCATGGGTCAACTTGGGGACCCCATGGAGCCACTTTAGTTGGAAAATGACATAAATACCTTTTATTTAATGTTAAAGTAAAAAATGACACAAACATGAAATGTTTTACTAAAAAAAAATTTACATGGGGTTATAAAAGTAATATTTTTTACTATAAATTGTCATTAGAAAGATAAAAAGATTTCCTACATCATAGTATTTTTTTTATAATTTTTAGACATTAAATAAATTATATTATTTATGACATCATTATGATGCAGCGATGACCTCATTATTTAACGATTTTAATAAAATGAAAAGATAATGTAAAATACAAGGCTTAAACTTGTCCAAAGACTATTTGATGGGTATATTTAGAACCCTTATCACCTTATCCACGAATTATATAAGTGTGGGACCTTTAGAATCCGAAAATCAATGTATAATAATGTAACATTTCAAGCTTTCCAAAAGAGCCCCTCCTCTCCTCTTATATAAGGCCCCCACCTCTACCACCTCATTCACACTTTCAAGCCATTTGGATCGGCCAACCTCTGCCCAAATACTCTCCCAACTTCCCCCTCTTACTCCTAGAAGCCTCACTTTGGGCAGAACTCTTCCCAAGGAAGCCTTTGGCTCAAATCAAAAAGAGTTACCTGATTTTGAGGTAATGTCTTCTCTAATGTTGTTTTGTTTTATTTTTCTTCTCCAACCCCCTAAACTCTTTTTATTAATTTATTTTGTAACAACACCAGTATCCTAAATATACTAGGATGTTGTTATAAGAATTATTTGAGATACACATACACACACCTACATCTAATGGTTAAAGAACATACGGTTTCTGTGGATGGCGAATTTCTGCCTCACGAAACGATGA
Source organism: Viscum album (assembly GCA_963277665.1). NCBI lineage: Eukaryota > Viridiplantae > Streptophyta > Magnoliopsida > Santalales > Viscaceae > Viscum > Viscum album. Next base: position 1,283,871,528 of record OY728156.1, read on the forward strand.
TTGTTCAACACTCATATAACACCTTAAAAGGTGGCCATTAAGATGTAACTATATTTATATATGATATATAATATGTTTATGTTTCACTTATGCTTCTGTATTTCTCATTTATGGCATAATTTATGATTTCCATTATGGGTAAAACGCGATAATTTCATTTTAGGAAGTACGGACTACCGCCCCCTCAAAGTGATTTGAATCATTAATGCCATATGTGGGATGTATAAAGGGTGGATTAAATGGTATTATACACTATATTATACTGAAATTATATTATAAATTTATATCATTATGATTTCATTCCATTAAATACGAAATAGAAATGAAAGTAGCTTTCATGCGTACGTACGGCTTACCGTCTCCATGAACGGTGCATTTCATTTCTTACCTCTAAATGTTACGTGACATTATGAATGAATGTATATACTGGATATATATCATATATATGATATCTACATCATGAATATAATTCTGGATATAATGGATATTTCACCACATGAACAACTTGTAATTACAAGAATTTTATTTTTGACTCAAGTACCAAAGATCGACAAAATGACCGTTATTAACTTAAATAATTACATAATGTTCATAACATGGTAATAAGGGATATAAAAGGAATAATGAACATGAAAAAGGTTATTAAGTAAATAGGAATTAACTCTATTTTATTATTCAGGAGGTTAAAGAACGGTCGAGTCAGGACAGGACGCAAGGTAAGGGAACTTCTTAACCCAACTTCCATTCTTTGGGTTAATCTCCTACTTTTAAATTATGTCATGATATTATTATATCCTATTTTGTATTTTTACTTTCTTTATGTGTACCTATAGTGAATACACATAATAGATCTATTTTATTTTAAATGATCTTTTTAAGGACTTCGTCTCAATCCCCTTTCATTGAGGCATATTTGGCTTTATACACAACTTTCCTTTTATACGGTGTATAAAACCCTTTTACTTTTACGTTTATTCAAAAGGAATCTTTTTATATGAAGCGTTTTGCTAAACGACAAAATGGAATGTTTTTCTTTCCGTACTTATGCGGCGACAACTACTTCTCCACCGCCGTGACCATTATTTGAGTTTCGGCTTCCTCTACAAGCCATCACATTTTTTTAATGAAAAATAAATACAAAGTTTTAACATTCTTTTATTTTGGTATTGAAAATGGTTTTGAAAGAATTTTTACTATATCAATGTGTTGTATTGATATCTTGTGATTGAAATGTGGAAATGTTATGTTTCCTTCATGCATGTTTTACGTGATACGATTATGTTATGGTTTATGATATGTTTAAACATATTCATATGAGGAATGCATTGGACTTAATAAGTGACGGGTGGAGCCCACTATAGCTCCTCGATGCATCGGTAGGTCTCATGAGACAAACTAGTGTCTTGGCATGAGGCCTTGACAAAATCTTATTTGTGGTCTTGGTACGAGGCCTTGGCTACGTGGTTATGATAGTCTGGCATTATGCATTCCATCATTATGAAAGTGGTTATTGATATTTCATGTGATTATTCGACCAGTAGAATATCCATGTGAATAAGTAAATGGAATTATCTCATTTTAATTTTGCCATATTATGTTGAAGTTCAAGTTTAAAAGGCTTTTGTTTTAGTCATACATTGCCTTAAATGTTTATGTTTATTTATGAAAGCTTCCGCAATATTGTTATCCTTACTGAGCATCTGAGCTCACCCCTTTCAATGTTTTAATATTTTCTAGGATGTGAAGAATTATTTTATGAATGACCTGCAGGGATAGTCAGAAGAGGATATGAGTGTGGACTATGAAGACTTTGTTATTATTTTTTCACTTTATGATGTAATGTATGACTTATGAATGTATCTAGTGTTTCCAAGGCTACTAAACTAATCGGTCTTTCGAGACTTGATCTTTTGTGATCATGCCAATGTTACGAAGTAATGCACCGACTCTGGGTAGCTGGGGTCGGGGCGTTACATTAATAGAATCCATAACCTCATTCTATAGGTTTATTTTTTCACATAATACCAACCATAGAGGTCGTAAGGTGTAAAGAAACAGAGATTTTTCGAAGAAGTGGTATAGTTTTTAACTGAATGTTTTAGTTTCCTATCTTCTTATAACTCATTAAAAAATTAAACTATAATAAATTAGTAACAAAAGTATCCTTCATATAATTTTATTTTATTTATATTAATTTAATAACCTATATCTATCTCTAATTCCATCTAATGGGAAATGATGATGTCCTTCGTGTGTACGTTGGACTACCATCTCATGAATCGGTGTAATTCATTTTCCATAAAAATATCTAAAGACTGGTTATAATAATGTAAGTAATGTATATTTATATATCTTATTTTTATTAAATATTTATAATTTTTAAAATATAATGTATATTATACTATCATTCCTTTCCATCCACTAAAATTGATAGCGTCATTAGTGCATACGTATAGATTACCAACTCCACAAAACGATGGGATACATTTTTCATCACCACATCACATGGATAGTACATATAATGATATTTTAATAAACAATATGGTATTTATAATATAATCTTCATTATGTAAAGATAAAATAATACTTACCATATTTTTATAATGATTTTTGAGACATGGAAATGTTACTCATGCGTACATAGGACCTACTGATTAGCCAATAAATGAGGATAATATTCATTATTAATATACATAATATTCATGTTCTTTATTATTCATAAACACCATTTTAGTGCTTTTTACACTTTGAACATCATTTCACATTATGATTATAATACCTTCTTAAAATGCACTATTATGTGGTACATTTTTTAACATCATTTGAAGTACCCAATGATTCATCTGATTATACATATTTTAATTTGATATTTTTTTAAATTGATCTACCCTCCAATATGAACATATTTCATTCAGGGATCAATGGATAATTCATGGAAGAAGATGGGGATATTTTTTTGATGAAAGGAAGAAATTCTAGAGAAGGCAGATTGGACGCCATCCCACTGATAAGACTGTAGGGCCCAACATAAATCACAATGAATCCCAAATTTCGTGGGATTCTAGAAGACATGTATAGGAACAAATAAATCTTTATGAGCCAATGCTAATTCTGCCTCCATGGTGTCCATTTATGCGGCCCAAGTTAGAGATAAAATTATGGTCCAGATTCTGCGTCCCAGAAAAACATACCACCAATTAAACCATATCTCGAAAACCATAACTCCTTTTGGGATGATATTTTACAAGATGTTAGTGGACATCCGAATCTGAATTTAAGTCTTCTATGGACAACCAAAATTATTCCATATAGAAGGTGTTTTATGCGCCTCTGTTTGGTGGATGGAAGTTGGATGCCTTTTCGGTTCAAGGGTGGAAAGTCTTCTCTCCCTTGCTTTCCACCCACCTATGGCCTACCAAAATTAAGTTAAGAGACTTGGACTATTGGATGATCGACCCAAGGACTCAAATATTCCTATTTAAGGTAGTGGTGTTGGATTATTAAAGAATCTTTTGGTGCTTTGTTCAATTGTAATGTTATGCTGCAATTTTGTTGTCTCAAATTTGTCTTTCACATGTAAGTTGTTCAATTCACTTTAGTTTCTTAATAAAAGCCCTTCTTCTACTATTATTATGTTGTTCTTCATATCACTTTTATACCGTTGGATCAAGGTGTGAATTTATTCACACCAAACCTTGTGAAATTATTCACACAACGGTGGAGTGATCATTTTATTTTTGTTGTTCTCTTTACTTCTCCATTTCCTCCCTCATGAGTCTACTTTCCGCTTCCATTGAAACCATGGGATCAATGGAGGGATAAATAACTTATGGGTTGATACAAGGGAGTATAAAGGGGATGGATTGGATGTTATTTATCACCCTATTAATGTATAATCACTTCTTTAATTGAGATTTTTATTTGATGATTTTTAAACTCCATCGTCCTTGTTGAATTTAAGGCCACACGCTTCAAGTGCTAATACGAACCTTTACCTTGAAGTGCTCAAAACTTTTATCCTTCAAGTGTATAGGTGATTATTATTAAAGGGTGTATGCATTAAACCAGTAAGTGATGATGTTGTTTTATCTCCTTAAAGAACCCATCTCAAATATAAGAAATTGAAATCATTAAAAAGGAAATGCGTCCAATCCACCCCGAGCGATAACCTAGGATCAACTCATTATTTTAAATTGAATTCACTTAAGTCTCTTAAAGTTCCTTTAAACCCATCTAAAATCAACCCATTTTGGCCACTTCATATCCAAAAATAGTCCATAGAATGTACGTGTCTATAGGTTACTTCTTAGGTCTCTGAGGATTCGACAACCCAAGCTAAACTACAAGGACCGTCCTACCTTCTTCTCCTGGGTAAATTTGAGCGTGAATCAAATTTTGGCACCATTGCCGGGGACCCAAGTAATTCATCTAAAAACCCATTCTATTCTTCCACATTTCTTCTTTTCTCATCCAAATTCTCTTATCTTTTCCATTTCTCCTTTTTTTTCTTTTGGCGCATGTCCGCCTACACCCATGATCAATCAAACCATCTTGTTAGGGTGGATAGTCCTGGGGTTGGGGAGTCAAGTACACCAAGGGAACTCTTTCCATTATATCCCAATCTTCTTAACACCCTCGAGTCAAAAATTGAGCTCATTCCTATGGAAGTTATTCAAAGAAACCAACTCATAAACCCAAGTGGGAACCAAAATGGAAACCCAGATGAGGCAGCCCCAAACTTGGGGAATGCGGTCGATCAAACCATGAATGACTACCTCACACCTTCTTGGACCAATGCCCCCTCATACATTAGACAAAATTACCTAGGATATTCCAACTACATATTTAAACCTCATGTCCTAAACCATCTTCCCACATTCCATGGAATAGAGTCTGAGATGCCCTACCTTCACATTAAGGAGTTCAATGACATTGTAGAAACCAGGTGTCCCCCACATCAACTAGAATCAGCTAAGATGAGGCTATTTCCTTTTTCTTTATGGGATCGAGCTAAAAATTGAAAAAACAATTTGATACCATCATACATGAACTCTTGGGACCAACTACAAAGAGAATTCTACAAAAAATACTTTCCCCACCACAAAACAATTGCACTTAAAAAGAGTATCCAAAACTTTTTTGAAAAAGAGTGAGAGTCATTCTATGAAACATGGGAGAGGTTAAAAGACACTCTAAACATGGTTCCACACCATGGTTTTTCTATCCCTGAACAAGTGAGAATTTTCTATGAAGGGTTAGGTGCGGGGAACAAACAATTCATTGACATGATGTGTAATGGAACCTTTAAAAACAAAGCCCCAAATGATGCTTACGAGTATCTAGAAAGCCTTTCTGAACAAAACCAAACATGGGGAACTTCACCTTATTCTGAAAAGACACAAAGAACTGCTGGAATTAATACACTTATAGAAGAGGAAATCCTTAGTTCTAAACTCACAGCACTCTCTAGGATGGTTGAAGAAATAGACCTTAGGAAAGTCCATGAAATCCAAACTGTTGACCCTGTTTGCACAATTTGTGACAAACATGACCATAAGACAGACAACTGCCCAAAAATTCCATCCATCAAGGATGTTATTTTAGGAGGACCCCCAGCGGAAGTAAATGCTTTGAACTTTCAAAAGCCTCAATACCAAAAAAAACTTCAACCCAAGGTATAACGACCACCCAGGCTTCCGCTGGAAAGATAACCAACAACCTAGCCAACCACAGGGACAAAATCCTTACCCCCATCAGAACTACCAATCCCATAACCAGTTCCAAACCCAACCTATCCAATACCAACAGCCACCAGTCCATTTTCAACAAACCATCCCACGTCCAAAATATCCCCCCAGGATAAACCAATCTTCTCAATCACCAACCCAAACTATTCCATAAAGCCTACTAGAACAACTGTGCAAACAAATGGAGAGGATGAACTCAGAAGTCTCTTCCCTAAAACAAGAACTTCAAACCATAAAAACTGGAAAGGCACCCATGCCGACTCAGGTGGTTCCATCCTCAACTTCAAGGGGAGAGTCAAGTTGTGCTCAAACAACTCATGAACAACTAAAGGCTGTGACTATTTTAAGAAGTGGAAAATCAATTGAGAAACCTGAACAACTAATTCAGAACCCACCTGAATATTCAAACTTGGATGAAAATCCAAATGAACCACAAGATCAAACTGAGGAAACTGATAACAATGTACAAGAAACAACTCTTCAACAAAGAACCCCACAACCGACACCATTTCCTCAACGCATGAGGGGGAAACCCAAGCCTGAACTGAGTGAAACATTGAGGGAAATATTTTCACAATTCAAGTTGAACATACCCTTTCTCGATGAAATCCAAACCATACTTGCCTACTCAAATTACCTTAAGGACTTGTTCACTTTTAAAATAAAATTTTCACATAAAAACCAAGTCCTTTTGGTTGCTAATGTGAGTACCACCATTCAAGGGACCATTCCTCCTAAGTTGAAAGACCCAGGTTGCCCTTACATCAATGTTGAACTAGGAGAAAGCAAAGTTGTCAAGGCCTTGTGTGATCTAGGTGCTAGTGTTAGTCTCATCCCATATGCTGTGTACTACTAGTTAGGCCTAGAAGAACTCTAACCCACATCTGTCACACTTCAACTTGCTGATCGTAGTATTAGGGTTCCAAAGGGTATTTTAAAGGATGTTCTGGTAAAGGTTGAAAACTTCATCTACCCTACTGAATTTATTATCCTTGACAACCATCCAAACATAGGAAATAAGGAAAAAACCCCAATCATCCTTGGTCATCCCTTCCTTGAAACAATCAACTCTGTTATCCGAGTTCTAAATGGGAACATGACCACCACCTTTGGGAACATGAGTCTTGACTTGAACATCTATAATGCAATCTCACAAATAGGGGATGATGAGGACATTCATAAAGTAAACATGATAGGAAGTATTGATAATGAATCCATGGAACATCAAGGAATATTTGATGAATGTTTAAGTCAGGATGAGATTGATTTCCTTTGTTCATATGAAGTAATTTTATCTCCTTGGCTTGAATCATTTTCAAATTGCTCTTATGATGAAGTCTTAGGTCCAAAAATCAGTGAAACCTTTCAAGAAACCACTTTCATAGAGACCAATCTAAATTCCTTCCCTAAATCTGATCAACCCAATCTATTAGCTGAAACTTCTACATGTGGGGAATCAATACTATCTGAAACTCTAAAAAAAGAACTTGAACTTGATCCAATGTCCCAATATTCTGCTAAAATTCCGAACCAACCTAATCTTGAATTGAAGGGACTTCCTGCTACACTCAAGTATGCTTTCCTAGGGGACAATCAAACACATCCTATTGTCATTTCTTCTTCTCTTGAATCCAATCATGAGAGGATGCTTCTAGATGTCCTAATGAAGCATAAGAAAGCCATTGGTTAGACCCTTTCTGATATTCCTGGGATTAGCCCACTTATCGGGACTCATAGGATTGTTCTGGAATCTGATTCAAAGCCATTTCATCAACCTCAACAGCGACTCAATCCTAATCTCATGGAGGTAGTAAGGAATGAACTTCTGAAATTGTTAAAATCTGGTATCATCTATCCCATAGCTGAGAGTGAGTGGGTGATCCCAATTCAAGTGGTTCCAAAAAAGGCTGGAATCACAGTGATAACCAATGAGGATGGAGAGATTATTCCGACAAGGGTGAGTAGTGGATGGAGGGTCTGCATTGACTATAGGAAGCTAAACTCATTCACCAAGAAGGACCATTTCCCCTTACCATTCATTGACCAAGTCCTTGAGAGAGTGGCAGGTTATGCCTTCTACAGTTTCTTAGATGGGTACTCAGGGTATAATCAAATTGAGGTCTCCCTAGAGGATCAAGGGAAGACTACATTCACATGTCCATTCGGAACCTTTGCCTTCAAATGCATTCCCTTTGGTTTATGCAATGCTCCCAGAACCTTCCAGCGGTGCATGATGGGAATCTTCTCAGACATGGTAGGGGATTTTCTAGAGGTCTTCATGGATGACTTCTCTGTGTTTAGGGATACATTTGAGGGATGTCTGTAGAATGTGTAGAGAGTCTTGTCAAGATGTGAAGAAAAAAATATGGTCCTAAACTGGGAAAAATTCCATTTTATGGTTAGAGAGGGACTAGTTCTAGTCCATCTGGTCTTAGGTAGGGGGATTGAAGTTGATAAAGACAAGGTTGACATCATTCGTCACCTTCCATCACCCAAAACTGTCAAGGAAGTGAGGTCTTTCTTAGGACATGCTAGTGTCTATAGAAGATTCATCAAGGACTTTAGTTCAATCTCACGTCCCCTTTGTACTCTCCTATTAAAGGATGCTCCATTTGTTTGGACAGAAAGCTGTGAGGGTTCATTATCAACCCTCAAATCCTCTCTCACCTCTCCTCCCATTATGAAATCTCTAATTTGGAACCTTCCTTTTGAACTTATGTATGATGCTAGTGACTTTGCCGTTAGATCTATGTTAGGACAACGCTGTGATAAAACTCCTTATGTCATTGATTATGAAAGAAAATCCTTAAATGATGCCCAAATAAACTACAACACTACAGATAAAGAGTTTCTTACTATTGTGTTTTCCTTAGAAAAGTTTAGGTCCTACCTCTTAGGATCCCCCATCATTGTGTTCACTGACCATTCTACACTAAAATACCTCCTCCAAAAACAAGATGCTAAGGCTAGACTTATTAGGTGGGTTATTCTCTTAAAAGAATTTGACCTCACAATCAAGGATAAAAAGGGAGTTGAAAATGTTGTAGTTGATCACCTCTCTAGGATGGAATTCAAAGACAAATCAAATCACATTTCTATGTCTGATTCATTTCCTGATGAACACCTATACTCTATGAGTGACTGCCCTTGGTATGCCGACATAGCCAATTTCTTAGTTACAGGAGTCATTCCAAAATTCTTAGGGACTCAAGCTCGAAGGAAATTTCTTTCTGATGTTAGACATTATGTGTTTTATGATCCATACCTCTATAAGTTCTTCCCTGACCAAGTGATTAGGAGGTGTGTTCTAGAATCTGAACAAGATCCCATCCTTAAATTATGTCATAGTGAGGCATGTGGAGGTCACTTTTCCTCTAAGAAAACATCTGCTAAGATTATTCAATGTGGTCTTTTCTGACCCACCCTCTCAAGGGACTCCTACACATTTTGTCAAAGTTGTCCTAGGTGTCAACAAGTAGGGTCCATCACAAAAAGGAATCAAATGCCACTCACTCCCATCTTAGTGGTTGAAATATTTGACTATTGGGGAATTGATTTCATGGGTCCCTTCCCAAACTCTAGGGGATACCTCTATATACTCTTAGCTGTTGATTATGTCTCAAAATGGGTTGAGGCCATTCCCACTAAGTCCAACGATCATAAAGTTGTGATTCGATTTCTGAAAGAGAACATATTTTCTCGATTTGGAATTCCTAGGGCTATCATTAGTGATCATGGAACTCATTTTTGAAATCTTCCATTCTCATCACTCATGGAAAAATATGGAATTTCTCACAAAGTGTCCACTTCTTACCACCCACAGACCAATGGTCAAGCTGAGTTAGCCAATCGTGAAATCAAAATAATTCTTGAGAAAATTGTCAATCCTTCTAGGAATGATTGGTCTGAGAAACTCTTGGATGCTCTTTGGGCATATCGTACAGCATTCAAAACCATCCTAGGAATGTCACCATATAGGTTGGTTTATGGAAAAGCATGCCATTTACCTGTTGAAATTGAGCATAAGGCCTTTTGGGCAATTAAGAAAATGGATTATGACCTCTCATTGGCCGGAACAAAAAGGAAATTAGATCTCAATGAACTGGAGGAATTAAGGATGGAGGCTTATGAAAATTCAAAGATCAATAAAGATAGAGTTAAAGCCTACCAATCTAGGAATATCAAGGTAAAATATTTTGAACTGGGAAAACATGTGCTCTTGTATAGTTCAAAACATCATTTACACCCGGAAAAGTTAAGGTTTAGATGGTCAGGACCTTTTATAGTGCATAATGTGTACCCCCATGCAGTAGTATAGATTCAAGATCCCACAAGTGGTTACATTTTGAAGGTCAATGGTCAAAGGTTAAAACCCTCCGTTGAATCATTCAATAAACAAGAAATAGAGGTTGAGTTAACTGAGCCAACCTATGAACTAGGAAAAAATTGATAGATTTAGGGTCCATGTCAGGCTAACGATGTTAAACAAAGAACTGCATGGGAGGCAGCCCATAGTTTTCAAGTTTCCTATCATTTTATTATTTTAATAAAATTTATATTTTAATTAATCATTTTTATATTTAAAAAAAATAGACTATTGACCTATTCTTCTATTATGAGTATGGCTGGGTATTAAAGGGGAGCACCATATTCATCTGTGTCACGTGGTGTGATCCTTGAGTAATGCCTTTCCCAGAAATTTAAAAAGAAGACAATGTATCATCAGTTTGTTTTATTTTAATGTAATTGTAGGTTAAAATAAAAAACACAAAAAAAATAAAAAAAATATAATAATAATAAATAAAAAAAGTCCACATCATAGGTCATGGGGCAAACCCCGTCACAACCGATGAAGCCGCGGGGATTCGAACCCGGGACCGAAGGGAGATAGGGGCGCGCACTTACCACTGACCTATGGATTTTTGTGCTTCCTTATTCTATAATTTTTATATATATAATTATATTTTACTTTATTTATTATATAAATATATATATCTATATATATATATATATATTTGTTTTGTTTTGTTCATTTTGTTTTTCCTTTCTCTACTAGGGAACTCTGCAAGTGACATGGATATCAAGGGATTAAAAGAGAGCAGCAAGATTTTCAACTTCAACCACCAGGTGACTTCATTCCATGATCCTCATTTTCAATTTACTTTTTAAACTTCCATTATCTACCTCTAATCCTTCTAAATTTTCATTTCTTCAAACACTGGGGATAGTGTTGTTTTAAGTTGGGGGGGACATAAAATAAAAAAATGCTTTTGTGTCAAAAAAAATAAATGATTTGAAAAAAAATGTGTAAATGGAAGGAAAAATTCCTTTAACTTTGAACATGGTAATACACATTGAACACTTTGAAATTTAATATCAAATAATTTAGCATACCCTAATTCTAATTTTAATCCTTGTATAATTTCATGAGCATAGATTTTTGAAAGTGTGGTTGTCCAATGTGATATTTCATCGTTTATATTTTCATCCAAAAAAAATCACAATGCATGTCCTTTGGATAGTGGGGTATTAGTTTAAGTACATGGGGTCCCCTGAATAAATAGCACAGGTTTGGTGATCATTTTAGTTTAATATGAGTATTAATTAAAAATTATTAAAAAAAATTGCACGTAGAGAAATTAAATGACCTAATGTGTGGCTTTCAGCACTTGGGGATCGTGACTCCATAGTTGTCTGGCCCAGAGTTAGTAATTTTATCTCTATTTTTTGTAATTTGAATTTGTCTTTGACTGAGTTAACTCAAGATGATGCCCGAGTATGTGGGATTCACTTGGTTCCCTAAGGTCTTTGAGCCTGGGAGTCATCGGCAAAGTCTCGCTATAGGGGTTGACTCTTTTGAATGAAACTTCAATTACCATGGAAAAATTTCAAAAAAAACAAAAACAAAACAAAAAACAAAACAAAAAATATATGATACAAAAAAAATTGAATACTCATCTTAATATTGAAATTTGATTCCACCTAGCGCTTCCGTCATTTTCCCCTTGAATAAAGATAAACCCCCATGTCTATTGTGATGCACAACACATCCTCATACTTAATTAATATTGGATGAAATATGGCAATGAATTTGAAAAAAGGAATGGGCTTGGGATTGGGATCTTCTTATGAAACTATCTTGTATTAAAATATTTTTATGGGTTTCATGATTATTTGGTATAAGGGTTTCTAGTGATCATTTTGTATTAAAATGTCTTTGGAAAAGGGAATTCAAATTTCATATTGTTGAGACATATTTTCCTCGGGACTAGAAAAACTCAAGTTGGGGGGTGTGATTAGCCACTAAATGAGGATAATATTCATTATTAATATACATAATATTCATGTTCTTTATTATTCATAAACACCATTTTAGTTCATTTTACACTTTGAACATCATTTCGCATTATGATTATAATACCTTCTTAAAATTCACTATTATGTGGTACATTTTTTAACATCATATGAAGTACCCAATGATTCATCTAATTATACATATTTTAATTTGATATTTTTGGAAATTTATCTACACTCCAATATGAACATGTTTCATTCAGGGATCAAAGGATAATTCATGGAAGAACATGGGGATATTTTTTTGATGAAAGGAAGCAATTCTAGAGAAGGTAGATTGGACACCAGCCCACTGATAAGACTGTGGGGGCCAACATACAGGCCCAATGAATCCCAACATTCATGGGATTATATAATAAATGTATAGGAACAAATAACTCTTCAGGATAAAATGATAATTAGGCCTCCATGGTGTCCATTTAGGCGGCCCAAGTTAGAGATAAAATTCTGGGCCAGATTCTGCGGCCCAGAAAAACATCCCACCAATTAAACCATATATAGAAAAAAATAACTCATTTTGGTTAAGAGTTTTCAGACTGTTAGGGGACATCCTGAGATTAATTTTAGTCTTCTATGGCCCACCAAGATTCGGCCATATGGAATGTGTTTCATGCGCCTCTATTTGGTGGATGCAAGCTGGATGCCTTTTTGGGTCAAGGGTGGAAAGTCTTCTCTCTCTTACTTTCCACCTACCTATGGTCTACCACAATTAATTGACGAGACTTGGACTGTTGGAGGCTCTACCCAAGGGCTCAAAAATTCCTATTTAAGGCAGTGGTGTTATAGGATTAAAGAATCTTTTGGTGATTTGTTCAATTGTAATGTTATGCTGCAATTTTGTTGTATCAAATTTGTCTTTCACATGTAAGTTGTTCAATTCACTTTAGTTTCTTAATAAAAGTTCTTATTTTACTCTTATTCTATTGTTCTTAATATCACATTTCTACCTTTGGATCAATATGTGAATTTATTCACACCAAACCTTGGGAAATTATTCACAAAATAGTGGATTGATCATTTTATTTTTGTTGTTCTCTTTACTTCTCAATTTCCTCCCTCATGAGTCTACATTTCGCTTCCATTGAAACCATGGGATCAATGGAGGGATAACCCACTTATGGGTTGATCCAAGGTAGTAGAAAGGGGATTTCTTGGATGTTATTTATCACCCCATTAATGTATAATCACTTCTTTAATTGATATTTTTATTTGATGATTTTTAAACTCCATCGTCCTTGTTGAATTTAAGGCCACATGCTTCAAGTGCTAATACGAACCTTTACCTTGAAGTGCTCAAAACTTTGATCCTTCAAGTGTATATGTGATTAGTATTAAAGGGTGTAGGAATTAAACCAGTAAGTGATGATGTTGTTTTATCTCCTTAAATGAACCCATCTCAAATATAAGAAATTGAAATCATTAAAAAGGAAATGCGTCCAATCCACCCTGAGCGATAACCTAGGATCAACTCATTCTTTTAAAATGAATTCACTTAATTCTCTCAGAGTTCATTTAAACCCATCTAAAATCAACCCAATTTGGCCACTTTATAGCCAAAAACAGTCCATAGAATGTACGTGTCTATAGGTTTCTTCTTAGGTCACTAAGGATTCGATAACCCAAGCTAAACTACAAGGACCGTCCTAACTTCTTCTCTTGGGTAAATTTGAGCGTGAATCACCTACATATCCATGAGTACAATGTAGTTCATTATTCATAAACATAAATCATTAATTGTTTCAAAATAATAATTTATTTATAAAAATTATAATTATAACATTATTATTATTCTGTATATGAAGGAACATTGACCTCTTTGACCACGATCATTACACTGAAGATGTTTTGAAATTATGGACCCAATGTTCTCAAAGTACATGACATGGACTCAATTAATTAAGTCATTGTATATAACATGGTATTAAATAACATAAAAGGCATAATAAACATGATAAATGTTCTTAAGAAATTAAATAATTAACTTATTTTTATTATTTAGGATGATAAATAATGAATGTGGTGATTCAAACTCGAGGTAAGGGATTTCATCTCAATTTCTTTTCATTGTGTCGTGTTTTGGTGTTATGAAAATAATTTATTTTATGCAGTGTATATACTAAATTTTTTATTTATTTTATCATGAATCCTTCATAAATCATTATATTTTACATTTCAATAAAAATTATTTTAACCAAGGGGATTTGACTTGAATATTAACAAGTGGAAATCAGTTATATAACTCAATTTTATTTCATAGGGTTATTTCAATTCTTAATTTATTATATTATGGAATGATTATGTTTGAAATGACCTTTTCATAATTAATGTATTGTTTCAACTTTTATTTTCTAGAAAAAAATATTTTACACATTATATCTTCATTGATTAATTCTCAATTAAATGATATGATCTTTGTAATGGTTATTCATCTCAAATTCCATTTCCTTGGGACATATGTATATGATATGAAACTATATTATTTTATTAGGTGTACACACTTCTACATTGACATGTTAAACCATTAATAACCATATCTTTCTGATATTTAATGTTTCATTTGATGTTGTACTTTATGAATATTACGATTGAAAAGTTTCCAAAATAGAAAAGTCTATGTATTACAATCTAATTATTTATGAGATTGATTATGTTAATGGTTATCTTGGAGGAAATAATATGATATTATTTTATTGAATCACATATCTTTTATTATCATATAGAAATAAATGTGGTTCAGAGGTTTTAGTTACATTTTCTCCCATATTTATTGGACAAAGCTCAATAATTTTTTTGTTGGTGATACTGATCTTGTATCTTCAATTAGATCGAGAATTTGTCCTTTAGATATCCATGATCTCTAAAATGTTTTCCAAAATATTATTCTCTAAACAAAAAATAGTTTCTAAGAATATTTTTTATGATCTTTTAAATTCTTTTTAAATGGTTAAAAAAGTAAATATCTTAATGTTTTAAACTTGGGTCTCTTTAGACATAGCATCCAAAATGTTTGAAAAGAATGTTTATTTTTAACTTTTAAATAATTAATGTATTTTAAAACTATCATGACCATTCCTTATTTTTCATATTCCTTTATATGTCTCCATATTTATTTTCAATGAAATTAATTTTCCCAATATTTTGAAAATTTTATTAAATATTACCCAAGAAGATAGTTTTTTCTATTATTTAAAAAATTATAAATATTATTTTAATGGTATTTTCATATATGTTGACATCATTTAATGATTTATCAACTTAAATAGGATTATAATATTATGATAATATCATTACTATTTCTCTAGATTTCTTACAATGATTATTTTAAATTTATTTTCATGGAGATAATTTCTTTTCCATAGGTTGATCATTTTATGAAAGGAGTAATGGTTGTTTCTATGAGTTTTATATGAAATTAAAGCTCTATTTACTTATTTGTGTTATGTTTCATTGATATTATTTATGATTAAGAGTGTTTCCTCTCTAATCCATGGATAGGGGATCCGATTATATCTCTCCAATTCATTAGATAAAGGGACTGAGTTAACCAATTAGGTTCTCCTAATAGATTATGGGAATTTATTGTGAAGGATATTCCATTTATAGTTTTGAATATTTTTCTATGTGTAATAGTGAAGGTTGTTATAAGTATAATAGTAATGGTTATTCCAAGTATAACAATGACAGTTACTCTATTTAATTGTGATGGTTACTCCATGTGTAACCATGAGGGTTTCTCTATATGAAAGTGTGATGTGGAAATATTTCAAGATACAAACACTTTTTCTTTTTTTTATGGGTTATAAATATTTACTTTGATCAAAATTGACCTCAAATTTCTCATTATTATTTATTATTATGAATTTTGTCTTATTCTATATATTTATTCCATGTTTCTGATTTAGGATCCAAGTATTGTTGCATATGAGTTCTTTTATGTTATGCTCATTCAATCCGATTATGTTGTTAAACCATTATACTCTCTTTGTACCCACTAATAGAATTAAATTGTCAATTCTTATAGTCACCCATACTAATATTCTTGGCTCACCCATTGTATTTTCCATTTTTATTGGGTTATTAAGAATGATTTTAAATGAATTAGGTCCATAAATGTTTCATGCATGAAAATTTTTATAGGAGATATTGAAGACTTATTTTTTAATAATAAAATATGAGAATTGTGCAAATATAATCATTTGAATATATGGGTATTGTTATGTAAGAGTTATTTAAAATTATCTAAAACTCTTAAACATAAATTTCTTTAAGTTTGTAATAGATCCAATATTTCATTTGGATGTTACATGTTTTTTAAGTAAAAATTTGTATCACAGTTATCACTGTCAGATAAAAAAATTATTATTTATTTATTTTGCATTGGATCCAGGTTTGTGGAACTCGGGCACATATTGTTTGTATCAGTGGAGGGTTTAGAAAACTTTGTATATTAGGATTTTTCAATTAGAGGTTATTTTTGGAGTGATGGATAGCATCATTGGTTTTATGAGTTTAAGGTGGATCATAAGTTCAAAGTACAAGACGCACCTTTTAAGGTTTTTAGTGAGAGAATTTTAAGGTGACTAATGATATTTTGGGAGCTATTTTTTGTTAAGGTATATGTATCCCTTAGGTTTAACATGAATTATTATTTGAGAAGTAATGGTTGAATTATATTTTGGAAGAATATATGATATTAATTTGGAAATATGGTGATTCTGGTTATTTATGGAAATAATTAGCATATTTTTTAGATTAGACGCTTCAGGAATATTCCTTTTTTGGTATACTTATTTTTTTGTGACTAATGTTATTTGTGGATAAATGTTAAATTCATCTTTGAAGAATATGTGATCAAATCCTACTGGTTTTTGGGTTACAAAATTAGTAGATAATATTATGAATAATCATGTGGTTAGTTATTTATCAAATGATCTAATTTCAACTTGGGGTACTTATAACACCATATGATTTTAAAATAACACAATTTTTTATAGTGTATTCAACACACAATAGTGAGTTTATGTGAACCACGATATAATATTAAAATATTATTATTTGAACATGGCTGATATAATATAATAATTAGATTGGAATGTAAGAATAATATTAACTGATTTATGAAATATCTATAAAATTCCAACTCAATATAATTCTTTTAAAAAATTATTAATATTTAAACACTCAACTTTAATAAATATATTTTATTATATGATAAAAAAATTTCTTTCAAAAATGATTTTTATTCTTTTTTATGTGAAAATATAATAATTACTTTCTTGGACCTTATAGTAATTTTATTTTATAAAATGAGAATAATTTTTTAAAATCATAAAATCTTTATTACCATATGTTAAAATTTATGGATTTTTAAGAAAATATTAAATTTTCAATCAATAATGAAAAATACAGATTTTTATAAACTTTTCAAATCTTTTTTAAAAATTAATTCCCACAATAATTTTAACATGATTTAAAATTAACATTAATACTATTCAGTTTTATTAATACAAATTATATACATTTAAATTGTCACGACACGTCCTCGGGGCCCATGTCGTGACTACCCCAAGCCTGCATTCTATATGCCAGGGGCTGGCGACTAGCACCAAGGCATAAATCCTGAAAAAAAAAAAAAGGAAGCGATTTACTTTATATAGTAAGCAAGCACAACAGAGTACGCAACACAAGTAAGCACTAAGTAAACTGAGTACAAAAATTAAGTTCTGATAGTAAATGGTCTAGTATACAAACCCAACTGAAAGTATAGAATAGCTGAAAGTCTAGTACAACAACAATAGAGTAAAGCAGCAACCACTGAGTCGTACGCTGGAAATCACACCTGAAGGGTGGGTACAGATAGTCTCCCCAGCACCTCAGGTCAGTCTGTCTGCTCCGAGTATGTCTCACCAAGTGGTCCACCTCCGGGTATCGTCCAGCTCTACAAGCCTCTACCACGATCAGCATTGTCCGCCGTTTGCATCCAACGAAACGTAGTGCGGGCATAGCCCATGCAGGGGTGAGTATAATGATACTAAGTAGGGACCCTGAGACCCCCGAAGGTCTCTCTGAATCCACGAATGATAAAACGCAAAGGAAATATACAATCACGAAGTATAAACTGACTCTACTTAGGTATATTCGCATACATATACCTAAGTCATCAAATCCAGTTCGGCTCCAACTCTTGAGCCCAAGGACAACCCAGTCCACATAGGAAAGAATTCAATCACATCATTGGTATTGATTGCAAGTAAAGACTCAGCTCACACAGGTATACTACTCATGAATAAGGGTGGATATGATTATATGTAGCCTCTGAATCATCTCCTTTGTCGAACTAATGTAGGATCCTAGTACAGAAGTTGTCACTGCTGAACCCACAGAGGATCCAAGTATAGTCATCACCACTGCTGAACCCACGAAGGATCCAAGTACAGTAGTCGTCACTGCCAAACCCACGGAGGATCCAAGTACAGTCGTCACCGCTTCCGAACCTATGGAGGATCCAAGTACAATGGTCATCGTCATCGAACCCATGGAGGATCCCAGCATGGTAGTCTTCGTAGTCGCAGCCAGCTCAGTGTGGTCGGGGTGGTCCTCCAAGTGGTGGTGGTGGTGGTAGAGACTCAAAGCGTCGTCCACCACCTGCTACTCGGTCAGCTCCTCTGCCTCCTCCGTCTGCTCCCTGTAGACCACCACGGTCGAAGCTCTGCCTCTGCCTGGGAGGTCCCTCTAATGTTTGTTGCTTGTCCGCATGGCAGGTCAGGAAATCTCGATCCATGTGACCATGCATGCCGCATGCATAGCACTGCATGCCCCTCGAATGGATGGCTCTCTTTCATGTGCCGTGCACCTCCAAACCAGTATCCTGGGGTCGCCCACCTGATGGTCTGGTCTGCACAGACCTCTGCGACATCTGTCTACTTCCAGCTGCAGAAGACTCCGCTATGTGTTGCCCTGCGGTGTGTCTCGCTACTGGCGTCGGCTCAGCATGAAAGCTCTCCACAAGAAGGGCTCATTCCAGCACTCCTACCTGCGTCAGAATGCTGAGGGAGATCATTGAAGTCCTGATCACATGCCTCAGTCCCTTCTCGAAGGTTCAAGACTGGATGAATGGGTCTCATACCATGTCTTTGGATTAGCATGAGTGGTCAGTGAACTTTTCTGAGTACTGTTCTACTATCATGCTGCCCTGCCACAGATGAAAGAACTCCTAGATTCGCACTGCACGAAGGGTGATGGGAACAAACTCCGAGCTGAAGAGACTCTCGAAGTATGTCCAAAGAATAGATGCCTCATCGTGCACCTAGAGCATCAAGCTCCACCATCTACCTACTTCTGCGTACAGGAGACTCGCGGCAAGGATCACCATAAGGTCAGTTGGTGTCCCTACCAATCCGAAGACTCTGACGATAGCCTCCACCTAATCCTCAGCTGCCTGAGGGTCCATCTCTCCACAGAACCTGGGTGGCCTCTATCACTGAAACTCATGCAATGCACTCATTCGGCATGCACCCTCTGCTTCTGGGGCTGGTAGTATCGGTGGCTCATCGGGTAGTGGTACCGCTGGTGCCTCCGCTATGATGGGGCCCTACACTGAGGCCTCGTTGCTCAGTGGGCTGCCATCTCATACGCGACTCGGAACCCTAGATGGCTGCCTTCGTGGGGCCATCCTGAAAAGAAACAGGTGTGCCACGGTCAAACATTATACCTAGTGAGCTGACACAATGTAATCACAAAGAAAATTTTTGAAACACAGATGTAATAAATGTTTTCATGCACTGAGTTAGAAATCAGAATTCTGGGTCCTAGTGTAAGGATACATCGGCCGCCGCACCAACACTGGACTCCCTGAACTGAAAACCACACTTGGTACCCTTAACACTATTTCTTCACAGAAATGAAATATCAGAGTCCCAAGTTCTGCGGTAGAAACGACTCCTCTGATACCAATTGTAACAACTGGGCCCCAGTGACAGCACAGACACCCCGCCTTAACATGGCCGTCGGGTCCTGACCCACCAGGTACCAGCAGTTGCCCCACAAACACGTGGTCCCCACCCTAGGGCTCATCCACGTTCCCGAACAGGTCATCTAACTAATGATTATCCCAACAGTGGGTCCACCCACGTGCCCGAACATGTTATCTCACTAATGACTATCCCCACAGACCAACACATGTCCTTTCTAGTGTGCTTTTTTCTCACTCGCACACACCCTGAGAAACATCCCAGAAGGTCACTCATCCTGATCACTACTCTAGGACAAGCACACTTAAATGTGGAGTTCTAACCAGGTAGGCTCCTGAAAATGAAGGTGCACCTTGTTGACATGAGTCATATCATTTATTCATTTAACACTTTATCATTTGGAGGTGTTATATAAATCATCTTTATACTATATTTTAGTATAAGCTTATTCTTAGGCTTAAAACACATTTTTCTAAAAAAATATTTGAAAATGCATATGTTGTTCTGTTTTATTTAATTAAAATAACCACTAATAGGGAATTATTTTAATGAAATTTATATATAATATATCTAAAAATATTTATATATGTTCATCTAGGTATTATTACTTGTCATATATTTATTATAAGTTCATCTTATGCTTGAAAAATCATTTTTTTGACACGTCTTTCGGTTTAATTTTAAATTAAAATTTTCCACTTATGTGAGTTAAATTTAGAAAAATGTATTATATATTATTAATGAATATAATTTATATTATTTAATAAGTAAAAATTAATTTTTGATCAAAATGAGTAGTGAAAACGGTAAAAATTATTTACCATGGTTAAGGTATAAATGGGGTTACTAGTGGTTAAACTAAAACTATAAGGGTTAAAAATGAACCAAAACTTGTATAATTCATATTTTATGGTAATATATAGACCTTATATCTCCCAATATTCTAAATTCTTCCATTTTGGAGTCTTTTTTTTAGGATCAAAATGTTGGTGTAATTCTTTCTTTTCAAAAATTCCATGTGTTTCCTCTCCCCCACATATAAAAGACCACCCCATCACCTCTACTCTTCACACATCAAAAACCCATTAGTTCAGCCAATACCAACTCAAATAACTTCTATAATTACCTCCCCTCATACTATAATCCTTTGTTTTTTCATTAAAAATCTAGGAATGCTTATAGTGAAAACCTAAATAAGTTGTCTGAAGAAGAGGTAACGTCCTTAACTGAGGATTTTATTTTATTTATTTTTCCACCTCACCCAAATATTATTAAAAAGTTATAATATAATAAATGAATTATATTATATATTATTTTATTTTTTATGTTATTGTATTGACATAAAACCATATCCTTCTCTATCAAGTGGGAAATGAAACTGTTGATTGTATGTATGGCGGACTACCGACTCACGAATCAATGTAATTAATTTTCCATAACTATTTCTCATGGAAAGATATAAAGAATTATTTAATGTTTAAATACTATATTTATAATATTTTTATACTTATTTGATTATAATATCACATATACATTTTGGAATTCCAATCAATATGGAATACGATAATGTCACTCATGTGCATGGTGGAATACCGCCTCGTGAAGTGATATGATTCATTTTTTCACTTATGATTTACCTATAAGGTGATAAGGAATAATTTTATGTTGATATATGATATTAATTAAATATTAGTAATTATATAAGAGAAATATATCATATTATTTCAAACCATACCATCCATTGAAAAAATGATAATGTCATTCGTCTGTACGGTGGGTAATTGCCTCACAAAGCAATGTAATTCATTTTTACTAAAACATCACATGGATGGTATGTGTAGGGGTATCTCAAAAAATAATATTATATTTATCATATAATTATAATAATGTAAAATTGAAATAACACATGTCATATTTTCATCATTATCATTGAAAAAATGAAATTTTACTCATGCATACATACGGTCTACAGTCTCCGTAATTGTAACATAATGCATTTTTCGTAACCATATTTTATTGTTAGTTTTAAGAGTATAATTTATATTTAAAAATTATAATTATTTCATAATTATTCTATTTATGGTTAAATAATAATCTCTCTAACCTTAGTCAACTTACCAATGTAAATTTTTACATGTGATCAATTTATCATTAAAAGGCATAACATGGAAATAATTAGTTATGTAATTGAATATGAAATGGTAAAAAATAAAATAAAAGGAATAAAAAATGAAAATAGTTCTTAAGAAAATAAATATTTTCATAATTTTATCATTTAGTAATATAAATAATGCATATTGCGATTTGGCCTTAAGGTAAAGGTTTTTTCACAAAACTTCCTTCTTTGGGACACATGTTCTTTTTATGCATATAATTTCATTTTAATGGTTTACATATTGCCCCTTTACTTAATAAATCATTAATTTATAATAATTAATTAAATTTAAAGTTAAAATTAATCTACTTCAACCATTTGTGTTATGATTTAAAAAATACCTAAGCAGTAAGGGTTTATGATTCAATCTCATTTTAATTGGGATTGATTATTCTTGAATTTATATTGTTGGAAATTTTTTGATCACATCCTAATAAAATAAATCAATTTCATTATCCTATGGTTATTCATGAACATTTCATGTAATGGTACCATTTTTCATCTCTTTGGTACTTAAAATGATATAGAAAATGATTATAAGAAAATCCAACTTCATTTATCTCTTTGGTCAAAAATATTTTTGCTTCCATATCCATGTTTTCTAAAATTGTTTTCAATTTATTTTAATATTTTCAAATGTTTTTAAAATTCATTTTTATCTATATTTTAATTTTAAAAAAAAATAAAAGGAATATTATTATCATTTTTTAACAAGGTACTTTTTAACTTTAACTAAAACTATGAAAGTAATATTTGTTTTAACATGTATGGACTGAATAGTATTTTATTTCATAGTGAATATTATTTTCCATGAATATTACATTATAATTTTCCAGTTATATTTTCAAATAAAATAATTTCCATAATATTTATTGAGTTTTATTTTTTATAAAGTAAATTTCCAAATAAAGAGTTTATTTTACTCAAGACTATTTTTAATATTTTTAATAATATTTATATTCCTCAATGAAAACAACATTTAATGTTATGTAATGAATATAAATTATTTGTGTTTATTTCTATCACTTATATACCAATCATATTCTCCCTTCCTTTGATATGTTAATACATGACTTTTTTCATTTCTCAAATTCCTTCATTTTGAAATTTACATAGATTATGATATGATATAAGATTATGGAACCCATTTTCATTCCATGGGAAAGTATTATGTTATTATTTATTATTTACATAATTTATTTGAAACATGTAGATCAAGAATATGTTGTTATAGGTGTACCTAGATAGTTCTCTAATGCATTGGGTAATGGTTTTGTCTCATAAGATGTCATGTATAGGATTAGGGAGTAAACCTAATATATTATGAGACTCTTTATGTTATGTTGTATTAAATAGGAAGTTAGGTTTGACTCATATTTATGTCATTTTTTATGTTTCTACCGCATTTCCAATGATTCCATAATCTTATAATACTGTGTTATTTACATTATGTGTTTTTGTTATTACTCATGTGCCTTCTCTTTTATGATATCATGTTATACCTTTTACACACAAGTTATGTTTCCTTATCAAGTTTATTCTAGAACTAGTATTGTTATTTCACAACATTATTTATGTAATCCTAAGGTTGTACCATGTTATTTTAGGAGCTCAAATTGATTTTAATATCTCATTATGGAGAATTAAATAATGATATTGTGTTAAAAGTTACTTTTGAAGTTATATGAACCTATTATTCTAAATAAAACTATCCTTTGCGATCATTGGGTTGTATTGTTGTATATTTATGTGTAGAAATCATATAATAATTTGTGTAAAAATATCGGGTCACTATATTTGGTATCATAAGAAAATGGTTAGTTAACCATTGGAAACTTCGATGAGAAAAATTTTGTGATAACCCTATGGATATCTCTAATAATAAGTCTATGGATAATTATAACTATTGAAAAATATCTTTAAATATTGTTGAAGTATAGACAGAGTGGTTTCTATGAAATTGTATACGTTTTCAGATACTAAAAGTGGATTTAGTTTTGACACATATGTACCAAGGGGTAATAACTCTGAAGAAGGCATCTTGGCATTGACATGAGTGTTACATGGTACAAGAAAATGGGCCTTATTATGCACTTGGTTTTATAATCTATAGAGATATACATTGGAAATTCCAAAACTCTTTTATGAACCATTATGAGGTAATTTAATAGATGATAATCATGTATAAACTATGTCAAACATAAAGTGCTTTAGGTTTATAAATATAAGGTTGATCATATTTTTAAAGGTAAAAGTACCACTTTTTAGGTTTGATGTTTTTGAAGTCTAATATGATTAAAAGTATTTTCAGAGAAATTTATGGTAATATAACCCTTGGGTTTTGTATGATTTTTTTTAAAAAAAATGTTATTTGAGGAAGAATGTATTTATATTTTTTGGACATTAGATTAATGGTATTGGAAATATTTATGGATTATCTTATCTTTGATGCTAAGGTAATAATATTAAACTAATATTATTTTATTTTGTGGGAAAGTTAAATAGTATAAATGTATATAGTGTTTAACTACTTATTTAATGATTAATTTTTTTATGATCTTCATTATATTTCATGGGAATTTTATAGGAATTAAATTAATATTGTTTTAGAAAAATGAAAACCCACTTGTCGGGTGACAAATCATAGTTTTTTGAAAATAAATGGGGCATGAACCCACTACTGAATAATGATAATGGAACAATGCTTACAACTAGCCTATGTGATGTACTGGTTAGAACAACATTATTTTTAATTAAATTATTTGGTGGATAAATATTATGTTGATTTTTGGAAACATATTAGAGTATAAATTTTTTTTTGATCTTGAGGTGAATAATGTTATTTTAAGAAAAGTTTCATTAGTTTAAGATATATATATAACCTCTAGATCTAACATAAAATATTATTTGGGAATAATTCAATCATGTTTTTGGATATGTAAGATGAAAGGTTATGAGATAAACTTTTAGGTTAAAAACATCATTCATGTTCAGTATACTGAGTTTATTTGGGATATAGGTTTATTTATTTATGTAATGATCTATATTAATCCTTTTGTTTCATTGTTTAATTTTGGTGATTAATATATTCATATTAATTTTGGGTATTATCTAACTTGGTGCTAACCATTTCGGTTTTAATAAATAAAAGAGGAATATAATGTTACTCTTTAATGGGTCTTATGATTCATTAAAAGTTAATTATAGTGCCTCATTCGTTAGAAAATTGATATTGGATATTCATTCCTTATATTAAGAGGTGAAGTGTAAATTGATCAAAGAACACTGAAAAGATGAATTTTTTATGAAATATAATGATATAAAGAATATATATTTTCTATTGTTCTCTATATTGATATAAAAAGTCCCTAACTCTTTAAAAATTATATTGAAAAAAATATATCATATTACATTTTTATATGATGAATCAACGTTACTTTAATTAATTACATGTTTAAGGTTTTTTGATTATTAATATTCTCTTGATTATTCACTTTATTGTGATCAATGATCCATTTAACACTCTATAATTATTGATTCATTTATCATATGTCTATATTTTCACTTATATCTAATATTCTACAACATGGAACCCATGTTAGGTGTTATCCAATATGACCTTCTAATTTCTCTTTCCCTAATTTAAGTGGAAGTTTTAGTAACCCATTTTACAACATGGGTTTTCCACAATGGAATTTTCAAATGTTTAACCCTTGATGTCACAAACCAACCCAGATACCCTGGTGCCCTGATAACAGAGAGATCTGACATGGCCTAAATGTTCTTCCCTATCCCCAAAGGTTTGCAACTACCTCCTATAATAATTCAAGATCAAGAGGGAATGAATTTTCCAAAAAAAATTGTGGAAAATAGAAGATTTACAGGTCAGTATTCTCAACACTCCAACGGAAGAAAGTACTTGAAAAAAAACATTAAAACAAAACCCAAATAAGTACATCATCAAATTAATCAATATTTACTAAGATAATACTCAAAAATCCCATGAAACAAGTGGATCACATCTCCCATGGTAACCTCCTTCACTCTGAGCACAAAGAATCAAGAACACCCACCACCTCCAAGTGGAACTTTCCCTTTTCTCGGACCAATAATAAGAGAATCTACAAATACCTAATGGAAAAGGTAGGGTGTGAGATAAAAATCCAATTATGGTCTCACCATGGTTTCCATAATATATTCCATAATAATTAACCAAACCATGTTTTCAATTTAAATAAAATAGGAAATTGAATCAAAAATCATTTTCATATTTCAAACAAAATATTCTTTATTTTCAATGGATGGAAACAATTTCAAACATGGATTAAATAAAAAATATATATAATCATTTATATATATCACCTAGTATAAATAAAATTGTTTTATAATAAATGGATTATATATAATCAAATCCTACACAATAAGTATTATGATCATATACACTTATGTATGTTAGTTTTTGGTTATATGATCCTTGCATTTCTCAAATCTATGATCAGGATTAAACATGTGTGTACACATCCCTTAGGCTCAAGTGGAATAGGACTCATCAACAACCCATCCAAGGAAATCATGTCGAACTAGGTTTTTGTTAGATTTTTCATCGTCAATTCATTACTATGGGGTCAAAATCCTAGCATGCGTATCCCAAATAACACAATAACAACCCAAGATCACATGTTCTCAATAAATCAATAAACAATAGAAAAATCATCTCATTTAAAATTAAACATAATTTATAATTCAATATCCAAATTTTCAATTGTAATATGACAACTAAATCTCAAAACAAAAACATGGGTATTCATCATTTCATTCCTTTTCAATCAAAAACCAATCGCATGTTTTCAATAATTAAATTTATGTTATTTTTCTAAAAACAATTCTCAAATTATTTCATTAATTTCATCATTTTGAAAATTCACCCCACAACTCCAATTCATTTAGAATTGGGAATTTTATAAAAATACATTCCATTTAAGATTTCATAATAAAACCTCTTAAAATAAATGTTATATAAATCAATTAAAACACATTTCAAAAAAATCAAGTAAATCAAGGTTTTAATTTCATAGTAAATCTCAAACAGAACCAGCTACCTTTAATCACAAAAAACAAATGATCAACCCATGCAAATGGAATAAAAAATTGTATCAACTATGAATGAGATATTGAAATATATACTAGAATTAATATATAATCAAACATAATTTAGAACTGCCCAACATGTGATTATCCATCAAACTTTGTGGAGGAAATAAGGAGATATCAGAATAAAATATTATAGAGGAGATCCAATTACCTGGAGGAGATCAAAAAAGATCAATGCCACTTAGATCCACCAATTAATAGGTTAAGATGAGATAAAATTGCTTCTATGGAGCCCTCAAAACCCAATAAATCATATTAGGGCCAAATGGGTAGGTTATATATCTTAAACGGGGAGTTTAAGAATTTAAAATAAGTTTTTAGGTGAATTAAATCTTGCATACATGGTTTCCTATAGAGGGTCGCACAGTTAGACAAAGTGTGTTCCCCTATTATTTGGGGTGCATAGTTTCTCTTAGGTTGGTGAATTGTTTAGTTAACCATATTCCAAGAGTGAAAATTTCCATTTCTTGAATCCACGGGGTTTAGATGGTTTGGCTGCATGGTGTGAACAAATTGTACACCCACTCTTGAACACCATCAAGGGGTACATGATTTGTTATGCCAAATCATACAATTTTATCTAACCATGAACCAGTATTTCACGGAAAAAAATACATCCAAAATTATCTAAATTTTACCTAAAACAACTAAAAACCATCCCCAACCAAAGAATGATCAAAAATATGATTGAGGAGTACCTAAAACAAGTAAAGGGATGTTACAAACTCCCCGTCATAAAAATATTTTGTCCCTACAAAGCTAGTCTAGAAGTTTCCATATCAAAGAGACATGGCCACTACTCTCTCATCTATACCTCACAATCCCATGAGAATCAAAATCACGCTTCAATAGAATGAATATCAAAGTTATATTCCCCCCCCCCACACAAAGTACTTTTGTCTCAGAATCAAGAATCTTGATCGGATGCTTAGTCATGGGTAAATCCATCTCAACATCAAGATCCTCCCAACTCAATACTTGATATGGGTCAGAATTATACTTCCAAAGTTTCGATACATAGAAAAAATTATGTATCAGAATCAACTATGATGGAAGTTCTAAATGTTAATCCTTTTTCCCCACACTCTCAACAACCTCAGCAGGTATCACAAAATGAGGATCCAACTTTCCTTACCTCCCACGCCATCGGTGAGCCAACTGAGGTGAAACTTTCAAGAACACCTAGTCATCAATTAATAATTTCAAAAGTCTATAATGATGATAAACATTAGATTTGTATCGTATCTTTTCCATCAACATTCTCTGATGGATTAACCGATTCTTTATCAATGTCTCTTAAACCAAACTCATCCTAATTAGGTATGTTTCACCAATATTCAACCAACACAATGGATATTTGCATGGACTTCCATACAAGGCCTAAAACAGATCCATTATGATCATAGACTGGTAATTATTATTATAAGAAAAATCAACCAATCCAAAATGGTTATCCCAGACTCAAATAATATCATGGAAACGAGTACGAATCATGCCCTAAAGAATCTATAAAACACACTTTGTATGTCCATCTATCTAAATATGGTATTTCATACCCAAACAAACATAATATCCCACTACCTCTTGAAGGCCTCAAAAAATGATAGGTAAAATAAGGATCTCTATCAAAGACTATAGAAGATATAACTCTATAAAAATGAACAATAACATTAACATAGAAATTTTACAACTCCATTAATTGGGTATTATCTCGAATGGGAATAAAGTGAGCCAATTTAGTAATATTTTTTATCGCAACCCATAAAAATTTCTTTTTTAGTGTTACATGGAGACCCAACTTAAAAGTATATATATATCTCATCCAGCATATTGTTCATTACTAGAAGTGGATGAAGTAAACCCTAAGGTCTCTAGTGATCAGGATTAACCTTCTATTAGGTATAATAATGAGAAAAAACACAACAAATTCATCTAACATACTTGTCTACTAAAATATTTATTGTATATCATAGAACATATTAATGGTACTTGGGTGTACTACCCACTGGGAACTATGAGACTCTCCCATCACATCATTTCTAATGGAAGAAGTCACAACATACTGGTTTCAAAAACAAATAATGACCTCTATGTAGAACAATCACTCACCAACAAACTCCCCACTATAAAAAGATTCTCTACAGCCAAAGAATTCATCATCATTATATTAATACTAAAGATTATATCAAGAAGAGAGGACCTTAACTGAAAACTAGTAAAAATAGCCTCATATTAATTCCCATAGACTCTTAAATGAAACTTTTTGAAGAGAAACATTAAATTCCACACTTCTGATTATTATTTCAAGTCTTGGTCAAAAGTTTACTTTCAAATAATATTAAGATAATGAATCATGTTTGTTAATTAATGGCCATGGTTAGGATAATTATTGTCATGTTTAATGGTATTTCTAGATCTATAGGCTACCACGTCAACACCTAGAATAATAAAATACCCCAAACCAAAACCTGATGCATCATAGAAGACCACATAGAACTGTCAACCTCTGGATGATTCAAAACAAGTGAAAAAGTCAAAATATGTTACAAGTAAACAAAATATATCTAACATTTATCATCCCAAGATAACTTCAAAGACTTCTAAGTGAGAGTGTTCATCGGAGAATCCAACCGTGATAAATCCTTTACCAACTAGAGATAATACCCCTCTAATCTCATGAATCTCTAAAACATCAAAATATTTCATGGTTGTTCGCATGTTAAAATAGATTTTACATTTTTAGGGAAAACTGAGATACCTTGTTCCAAGACCACATGTACTAAGAACATAAATTCTTGAATCTAGAAATCACATTTTTCTATCTTGGTATAGAGTTGGGGATTTATCAACAATTCTAGAACTTCTCTCAGATGACACACATGATCCTCCTCAAATAGAGATTAAACTAAGATTTCATCCATAATGACCCCCATAAATGTATCAAGATACTCAGGTAAGACCATGTTCTTCAAAACCAAAAAGAATAAAATATCATTGGTTAGTCAAAATGTCATGATGATTATCAGAATAGACATACCTACACTGAAAGAAGATTTTCTAAATTTCATATTCTTTTTTTCTCAGTTGGTGATAACCTGATAAAAGATCAAAATTTGAGAACCACTTTTCCCCTTTCAACTGGTCAAATATTTCATCAATCTATTATAATGGATACTTGTACTTCATCACTAATTGGTTATGTTTCTAGTAATAAACTCCTAGGTGATGTGTTCAATCCACTTTTTTTACAAATAAAATAGCTATTAAAAAAAGGTGACACAATCAATCATATGAATTATTTCTCCAAAAGATCATCCAACTGAGTATTCAGCTCATTTTGTTCATGTGGTTCTATATGGTAAGAATGTATAGATACTAAGTACTTAGTACTAAATTAGTTAATAATTCTACCTCTCTTACTAATGGAAAACTAGATACATTAGAAAGATAAATGTTGGGAAAATCAATGACAACTAGAGGGGGATTTCCACTCAAAGACTCCACCAAATAAAAATCAAACACAGATATAACCCTACACAACTCTAGGTAAGATGTTCTAACTCTACTCAATATCATATTTCATTCTCTCTGAAATACATGACATACCCCATCAGGCATAGTACATGAGACTCGTAGAAGATAACAACCAATATAGTCCTGATGATAAATCTTCTAATCCATCACAAGAATGACGTAAGGATATTTCATATTGAGGAATATAAAATTCTAGGTAATATCAATATCGGATAAAGAGAAAACATAAGGAGGGAATAAAAGATCTTACTCTCTCTTTGTTTCAAGTGTAAAAGTAATATCCCTTGTATAATAAAAAAACTTCATATGAAGGTTTAGAAAATAAAAAACAAGGGTAGATTTAAATGGGTGAGATAAACTGATATAAAATAAATTATTCACTATAGATGAAGCTATAGTGATGGTACTTATAATGGTTGTTTGATCCGTATATGCTTTCTATAGATACTCTTATATTGCATAAAGAATCTGTTTTCAGATGCCTATGGTTGGAACCCCTTAGATCTCAAAGCATCTAATTACACTGTAGTACTTTTAGGTGCTGATGAACTCATGTCACTATGTGGACTAGAAAAAAATGGAAGAATTTTTTAGGTTTCCTAAGAGACCACAAGAACAAAAGATCTTTGGAACCTCAATACAAAAACATATATAGTGATCAACCTTTCCAAATTGGAATCAAGTCAAAGGGCCTATCCCAAGTACTATATCAGGTATATCAAATGATTGCTATCGAGAACCACTATAAGGATCAACATGATTCCTTCTTCCTTTTAAGAAACGTGTATAGCTAATACTTTGATAAAAAGGAAATCATGTAAACCTTAACTTACCCACTAGGTCAAGATCAACCATTATATCCCTATCCATCATGTCACCACATTATGTGATGTTCAGTAATAAAACCAAAGAATGAATATCCAGTCTAAGAAGCATCTTGAACTATCAAGTACTCATATTATCACATGATATAATATCATGTGAAATATGAAAATTATCATCAAATTAGTTCACATACTCCATCACAGACCAATAATATTAATGGAGAATAGAAGACATTATATCCTTAGTCAACACTATCGATTCCTAATAGAACTGGTCAGTGAATAGAACTCCAAATTCCATCCACACTAAAACCTTGTGCTTATTTTTTGTTATCGTAGAATCCCAACATCTCCTTATAGGTACATATAGCTTAAATTTGTAACATTTCACCTTAATAGAACATGGGGTTTTCATGAAATCAAATAGAACTCTATCATTCTCAATCAATCCTTAGCATCTTAAGTATCATTATATCATTGGAATTATGGTGGGTTATGGTAGAGAAACTCTTGAGAATGATTACAAGATTTATCCCTATGAGGACCTACAAGTGGATCCTAAATGGGAACATTTATAAAAGTATATCTGAGACCATATATGGAATTCACAATAATCTTAATAAAATTATAGTCAATAGGAGGATTCACTAGTTGTGGTTCACCAACAGCTTCCTCCTAGGGCTCATCCACACGTCTTTTCAGAGTTATGATGTCACAAAATATCATCAATAAACACTAAAGACATCAAAATATTACTCAGATCAATAACTCAAAAAAGATAAATAGGAAAGTTAATCCCATTAGATAATATTTCAATATTTTTATTTCAATATACCCAAATAAAAAGAGGGTAAAATACTAGAATAAACTCAAATTATTATTCAAGGGGCCTTTCCCAAACCACCCATGGTGACTTAATGTTTGTTATAATGAGATATATCTTGAAACTCACTCATAACTACCTCTTAAGTCCTGAAAATTCATCACAAACTACATACTGACATCAACAGAAGAACCTAAACCTATAACATTGATACCACATTGTCCCAAACCAGGCTGCATACCCTAGTACCATGATAACTAAGTTGTATTTTATATGGCCCAAAGAGTGTTCTCGATCCTCATAGGTTGGAGACTCACACCTACCATCATATAATATCAAGAGTGAATTAATTTTATACAAAATAGTAGATCAAAACTCCACTGGTCGCAACGATCAATCCAATCCCAAAGGATCAAGAACATCCATCCCCTCTAATAATAGTTTTACCTTTTCTCATACATGGAATAAGAAAATATATAAATGTTTGAGGGCAAAGGTATAGTTTGATCTATAAAGCCCGGTACTTTCTCACCAAGTGTTACATAAAAAAATAATCATAATAATCCAAATCATTCTTTTAATTAAAATAAAATTGGGAATTACATGACATGTAATTTGAGTATTTAAAACAAAAAATTAATTCCTTTCAAAGGATAGAAAACATTTCAAGCATGTATTAAATATAAATTTTATATAAAATTATTTATATAAATCACTTATATTGAGAAAAATTGTTTAATAATCAATGTAATATATATTATCAAATAATTCACAATAAGAACCATGGTCATCTTCCTTATTGTATTTATATTTCTACCTATAAGATCCTCACAATTCTTAAATCAGTGATCACAGAAAACATGTGTGATCATGTCCATTAAGCATAAAGTAAATAGGACTCATTAATATACCATCATGGATAATCATTATAAATTAGATTTTTTTTATAGTTTTCATCATCAATTCATTGTTATTGGATCAAGATCCTAGAATTAATGTCCTAAATGACCAACTAACTTCCTTGACTAGCAGGAGAATAATAAATCATTAAATAATGGAAAAATCAACTCATTAAAAATCAAACAACATTTATAATTAAATTAACTAATTTTTAGTTTTAATATTCCAATTGAATTTTAAATCTAAAACATGGGTTTGTCATTATTACATGGCTTTTAAATCCAAAACCAATCATAGATTTTCATCAATTTAATTTAAGCCATGTTTCTCAAAAAAAAATTCAAATCATTTTTATAAGGCTATGACCATAAACATTACATAATATTGAGTTTTATTTGGGAATTTACAATATTTCAATTTTAGGATCTATTTAGGTTTATAGTTTTAGAGAATTAGGTCATAATTAATACATTAAAAACCCATATAATACAAAGTGGTCACTTTTGACCAGTATCTATTTTTTCCATAATATAAAACTTTTAAAATAAAGCATGATTAAGTTTCATATAAAATCATCACGAATTTATAATTGACTTATTCCTTTCACTTACCCATCCTTAAACCCTATGAAAAATATTTAAAAATGTTGTAAGATCACAAAATATTTATTATGGGATAAAAAAAGAATGAAAACCAATATTCCAATGAAAAAATAGAAACTAATAAACGCTTACCTATATCTTCAAAGTTCTTTGAGCATATGAAATAAAATAGTTTTACATGAAAAAAACACACACCTTTTTTTCTAAAATAAAATAATTAAAAACCATATCAAGAAATTAAAATCCATTATTGGTAACATATAGCATAACATTCATAACCCATTTTAAACCCATGTCAGAAGTAGTCGTAGCCAAGTTAAATCCTTAGGAGAAACATGTCTGTAACTCCATCCTTCATGCCTATTAAGAAAATGAACATTTCCCAATTCCTTAGATTAATATCTCTATACACCTATCATTTAAGCTATAATGGGCTCACGTATCACTATAAGGGTCCCTCTATAATATAAGTTATAATAGGCTTAGCCGACATTATCTGGGTCACCCCATCATATAAGCTTTAACATGATCAGTGGGTGTTATCTGGGACACCCCATTGTATAATTCCCAAGTAACAAATCAAGAATAAAAAAAATTATGCTTTCACTTTTACATCATATAAAATTTGAAAAAATCTTTTAAGCTTCTAAACAAATCACTTTTGGATATCAAAATACCATTTTCTTTAAATAGCCATTTTTAATATAAAAATTCCATTTTCTTTTGAAAACCCATTTTCAATAACAAAATAACCAAATAAAATGAAAATGGTTTTTCATTTAAGTAAAAATAAAATATTTCAAATTAATCCATAAATAAAATATTGTTTATAGTGGTAAAAAGGTCTTTGTCACCATATATTTTAAGAATTCATTTTTCTGTTTGTTAAAACATTCTATATAAAGTTTGTAAAAATATTCCTTTTAAAAATTAATTAAAATTAAGTATAAAATGTGCAATATAAATATTTTATGTACATATAAAAACTTTCTAAAAAATATTTTAAAAGAAATTACATGGAAGAGAAAGAGAGTTTGAAGGAAAACATTGAAATAGGAATTTTTCTAAGGAAAGTCTTTTATCACTTGGGAAACACTTGAATCATAAGACCCATGAAATATTAGAACTGAAAAAACATGTAATACTAAGAGAATAAATAAATTTATTACAAAACATGAATATGGGTCTGTAAATACACCTCAAAAATGAATATAGGTGTTTAAAATAAAATATGCCTCAACGAAAGGATATTGAGACTAAGTCCCATACCTTGAGTCTGACATATCATGTGTTTATTTATAAATAATTTATACTTTTAAAACCCATAATGTAATATTGTTATGAATAATGAACTAACATTTTTATCATGGATATGGTAATCTGTACGTATGAATTAATAACGTTTCTATTTTCAATGATCATCATAGAAATAAGGTAAGTAACATTTATCTTTAAATTATTATCATAATATCATAGATACCATAATATTTAGTAATATATACTTATATATATCATTATTATGATTTGGTAATGAAAAACTTAATTGCATCACTTTGAGGAGGTCGTAGTCTATACATCCACAAACGACATTAACGCTTTTTCAAAGAGTGAAAAGGTAAGAAATAAAATCATATATAATACTTCCATAATAATAAACATGACATGAATATCATAACTATATCATTTATATAACATATATTAATTATATTTATAATTATTAACTTCCATGCATCTTGTTAGTGAAAATGAATCACATCGCTTCGTGAGACGATATTTTGTTGTACACTCAAATGACATCACTGTATCCCTTATATATTTGAATATAAAAAGATAATATATGATATAATTACTCTATAGTAAAAAATATATCATAAATATCAAATATAAACTTTATATGAATCATTATACCCAACTATGATAGGTGGTATTGGAAAAAATGAATGAAATCATTTCACGTGGCAGTAGTCTGCCATACACATGAAAGCAGACTTCGTAACAAAATTGATAGAGGTTTGTGTGAGTTTAGGTTATAACCATATTATAAAAACATATAATTATATGTAAGATAATTGGGTTATTATATCATAATGGTATAAAAATAATTTGATGGGGGGATAAATTAATAAAATAAAAATGCTCGTGGATGAACATTGCCTCTTATTCAAGTATCTACTTTTTTTCCCTAAAGGATTTTTGTGGTGGGATTTCTGAAAAAATAAATTCATATATGATGATTGAAGGGAATTTAAGAAGTGATTTTTGTATTTATTAGATAATCCTATTGGATTTTAAGGTGTCAGGAGAGAAGGATAGGTGGTGTCTTTTTATATGTGAGTTGAGTGGCACACTAGTAATTTTTTGAAAGAGAGAATTCCAACCACATTTTTTCATATCACTGGGTCCCAATAATGCACCAAACAAGATCCTATATGGTGTAAAGATAAACTATGTCTATAAAATGGATTTTGGTGAAGTATATAGTTCATATTTTTCCTTATGTTTAAAGTTTAACCAAAAAGTTAACTTTTTCACCTTAATTTATTTAATAAATTTCAATTACATTCACTAATATATTGGGTAAAAAGCTAATTTTAAAACTATAGAAATTATAAATTTTTATTATAAAAAATATTTAATCAATTTTTATAAATTCAATTCATTGAAGTGGAAATATTTAAGTTAATATTAATCCTGCAGACATGGTGAGACGATAGAATTTTAAGAAGACTCTTTTTTAGAAAAAGATGGTTCTATATTAAATGCACAACTAAAAATAATAATTACATGAAAATAAATTAATATTTAATGATAGATAATATATAAATTTAATTTTATAGTTCCCCATTACGGATTAATTTAATTAAATATTAAATAGAAATATTATGCATTTTAAAATAGATTTTAGAAAAACCCATCATTAAACACAAAAACAAACTTAAACTAAAAACCATAATAAAGTTAATTAAAAATTAATTAATTAGATTAAATAAAAAATAAATAATATATAGGTTAAATTAAAAAATATTACAAAAATATTTTTAATATTAAATTACTTCATTTATTAAAAATAAAATTCAATTTTATAAAATTCGGTATTTTCACTATTCACTGAAAAATCAAAATTTTCTAAAAAATCCCAAATTTTCATCCAATGTAAATTTTAATATTATAATTTCAAAAATGATATTAATTTTATCAAATTAAAATTCATAAATTCATAAATTGTTATTTTAAATAAAAACTTACAGGAAAAGTGTTTAATTAATACAATTTATTTTTGATAAAAAATTACATATTATTTTTATATCTAATGTAACTATCTAATTCATATTAATATATATGAAAATTATTTATTCTGTCATTAACTAGGTTTTTTTATCCTTCCCCCTTTTAAAAAATTTATCCATGTAATTTTATTCACTTATTAAAAAGGTGGGGATATCTTTCTTTCATAACATTTTTAGATTTCCATGTTACCAATTCAACCGTATGGGTTTTGCATAAAACCTTAACCTGCTAATTCACCTTATTCCATAATAATTTCTCCATACATTCAAAAAAATGAATTGGGTGTTCTTCATTATAATTTTTATCTTCTAACTAAACTACATGAGTTGAATCTGGCATATATTTCCTTAATATTGAAACTTGAAATACATTATGTACCGAAGATAAATTCATAGGTAAGGCCACTCAGTAGGAAACATATTCATATTTTAGAAATATTTTATATGGTATGATAAACCATGGATTCATATTTACCTTTTTACAAAAACACATATCACTTTTCCATTGATAACCTTTTAGAAATGCATTATCACCTATCTCAAATGAAAGATCTTCCCTATGATTATCTGTATAACTTTTCTTCCTTATCTAAACTATCATCATGTGTATCTAAATTAAATGAAACTTATAATCCATTTTATTTTCCTACTCCTTTCCTATATACATCCTTTCTCCTAATCCATCTCAAAAAGTTGGTTTTAGACACCGCTTTCTATATAATTCCTCAAAAGGTTTCATCTGTATACTGGAGTGAAAAGTATAGTTATAAGAAAACTAAACCAAATAATGATATTGATCCAAGATTCCCTAGTAATCCATTGACCATTATGAATCATATATTACATGGTTTGAATTATCCACTTGGAATTTCTATCATATTGTAGATAAAAAGATGTACTGAAATTTAATTCAGTGCTCAATGGATTCTGTAGTCCTTATGAAAAATTGGATGTGAGGCTCGGATCATAGTCTAATAAAATAGAGAGATCACTCCATGTAACCTATCTATCTTCATTACATATAATCAAGAAATATAATCAAAATATATTGTATCTTTAATGGGAAGGAAGTGTGAAAATTTATTTAATTAGGTAACAATAACCAAAATTGAATTATTACCAATGGATTTCCTTAGAAATACCACCATGAAATCCATGAATATATTTTCCCATTTACAATATAGAACTGGAAAAGGTTGCAGCATACCTTTTGGAAAATTTCAATCTTCTTTAACCTACAGACTAGTCAAACACTTCATGGTGAAGTTTGTAATATCTTTTTTCATTCCATCCCACCAGTAATGATCCCAAACATCTTTATTCATCTTAATGTTTTAAAGATGAATGGAAAATAGATAATTATGAGCTTCAGTAAATAAATATTTCATAAAATATGAATCATAAATAACACATAATCTTTTTCCCATTTTTAAAACACCTCTTCATCAATATTAAAATTATGAAAATTACTCTTCTAAGCCGATTCTACAATTTTCTACAAAGATTGATCCACCTTCTGTGATCTCTTAATTCTTTCTGATAATTTCAACTGCACTAATACCGAAAAACAGAGGATATCTCTGCATCCACAACTTCTATGGAAAAATTTATTAAATCACTGACCAAAGGGTCACCTTCCAAATGTAATATGGTTAATGTATCTTTATTTTTAGACTCATAGAATCATCTACCTTTTTTTCTTTTCCAGGATGATAATGAATCATGTAATCATAATCCTTAATCAATTATACATATCTTCTCCACTCATGTTCAATTCTTTCTGTGTGAATATATACTTCAAACTTTTGTGATTAGTATATATTTCACACTTTACTCTATAGAAATTATGCCTCTAAATTCTTAAAGAAATAACCACAACAGATAATTCTAAGTCATGTCTATGGTAATTTAATTTTTTAGTTTTAACTAATGTGAAGCCTATGAAATTATCATGTCATTATGTATTAGTACATAACCAAGTCTTTTTATTGAAGAAATAGTATATAAGAAAAAGTCACCATTTCTAGAAGGCAAGGCCAAAGCTGGAGCATTATCTAATATTTATTTTAGTTCTTTAAAAAATCATTATATTATGTTGTACAACTAAACTTAACTCCTTTTTAAGTTGACTTAGTTAGTGATCTAGGAAACTAATAATTTTTTTTAGAAAATTGTCAATAGTAACCCGCTAATGAAGGAAAACAATGAATCTCCTTAATAATTGTGGGTCATAGACATTCATTAGAAAATGTTTTTATTGGATAAACTTTTTTTATATCTTTATAAATAATGTGACCAAGGAATAAATAAATTTCCAACCAAAATTACAACTATCTAAATTTCCCAAATAGTTTATTTTATTGTATGGTTTGAAAATAAATCCTTAGGTTTCCTTCATGTTCCTATTTACTTTTAGAATATACCCAAATTTCATTAATAAAATCAACCAATAAATTGACCAAGAACTAGTGAAAAAATCCATTCATAAGGTCCATAAATACAATATATGCATTAAATAACACAAATTCCATTACTACAAATTCATAGTGCTCGTATCTATCTCGAAACATAGTCCTTTGAATGTATTATTACTTCAATTTTAACATATGGTATCCCAACTTTAGGACAACCTTCAAAAAATACTATGATCCCTAGAGCTGATCAAACAAATCATTGATATAAGGCAATGGATACTTGTTCTTAATAGTAATTTTAATCATGGATCAAAAATAAATGCAATGTCTCATTGAACCATCTTTCTTTTTAACAAAAAAAAATAGGAGCACCATAAAGTGAAGTTCTAGGTCTAATGAAACCATTATCTAATAACTCTTGCAATTTTTTAATTCTAATGTTCCATATTAACCATATGATAAAAGGGGTTTTTAAATAGACTTAGCATTAGGAACTAATTCAACAGTAAACTCAATTTACCGATCGGGAATAAAAATTGAAAAAACATCCAAAATACATCAATATATTCATTTACTACTAATAAATCCTAATTTGAACAGTTTCATTCTCCTTAATTATGTGGGCTATTTATCTTTTGTTGGAATCTCTAATAAATTTCTTCACTTAACTGTAAATTATCAAAGGAATGAAATCATTAAATAAAACATTGTTGGCACTAAAATATATCTTAGCATGATAAATTAAAAGCAAATATATATCAATAATGGTATAAAAATATAATATGGATAGTTCAAAAATATTTTTAGGAAATACCATCTAAATGATAACAATAGAAATATTTCTATAAATATTGGTTTCTTTAATACTTCCACTAGGATATTTCACCAATAGTTCTATCAGAATTTCATTATTTATAATTCCCAATTTAATTGAAAATTTCTCAAAAACAAAATAATTAAAATATTCAGAGTCAAATAGGGTATTAGAATAATTTCAATACACAAGTAACATACATTTTACAAACTTCATTTAATGGAACAAAACCAACTATATTGGTATAAAATGACTTTGTTGAACCTTTCATTTTCCGATCAAGATAATTATCATCCTCTAAAAATAAATTTGGATAGTAATTACCATATTAACCGAAATAATTATAACTAAGTCACAACTTGGTTTGGTGGTTATTTATTTCCCCATTGTTTAATTATTTAGGAGTATTTTTCTTGAATTCTTGGGCCATATGGCCAAACATTCCACATTAATAATAATTCATATATCCTATCACACATTCCATGAATTTTCATTTTCCATGCTTCTAATTTTTTGGGGTATTTCCACCATACTTATTAATTGGTTGTTTCTCTATTTCCTTTCATGATGACAATTTATTACTACTGTAATGTTGAGGAACATAAATGTCAGTAAACTCCATCTCAACTTTCTCCCCACAATGAACCACTTTCTAGAAAATTTTAAATTTTTTGTTTGATAATTATCTTCTTAAACTTGGTTTCAACCCTGAGTAAAATATAATAACTTTACTATCACTATCATGACCATAAAACTATCCATACTTATCAAAACTTGTGTAGTTTTCTTCATATACTACTATAGAATATTCACCTTTTTTCCTTAATTATAGAAATTTTTTCTGTCCAGAGTTGAACAAGCTTAGGGAAGTTTTTTCCAAGGAAAAAACCTTAAATGTTTCCCATTCCATGGAATCAAGATCATATTTTCTTTGGTACTCATAAATAGATACCACAATCGATCAAATTCACTATCAAAATGATATAAGTTAAGAGTCGTATTTGATGTTACAAAAATACCATAACTTCAAATATTTTCTCTCAAGAATTGATCATTCCTTCAACTTCTTCTAGGTCAGATGATCTACTAAATGATGGGGGATGTTGCCTTAGAAAATTATCCAAAAAAATACATGTTCCTTTCATATAGATCATGTTCATCTATAATATGGATAACACCACCATTTATAGATTTTTCTTTAACTGATCCATTACTATAAAAATTTATTCTGTTCTGATTCCAACTATCTTGGAATTCTTATTTGGTAAGATATTCTCCTCTTGATTCTTTATAACTAAAAATTCTCTATTTACTATATAGAAAACTATTCTTAATAGAAATATTTCAAGTAATGCAACATTGTAATATTTAAATTCTATGTTATTTTAACTTGACCCTAAGGTAAAAT
The DNA here is from genome assembly GCA_963277665.1 of Viscum album. Taxonomy (NCBI): domain Eukaryota; kingdom Viridiplantae; phylum Streptophyta; class Magnoliopsida; order Santalales; family Viscaceae; genus Viscum; species Viscum album. Next base: position 1,283,913,511 of record OY728156.1, read on the forward strand.
CATCCAGGGTAAAGTTTTTAACATTATACAAACCTCTAATATTATATAAACCTTCCCTATAATACCAAATATAAGTATTTGATCTTAAAAATTACATAATAATGAGTTTTAGTTAATAATTTACTTTTTTCACTTTGAGTATATTTTCATGTTTATATATTCATATAATTAGTTCATAACTCAAACGTTACAAAACTATATAATACAAAGTAGACACATTTAATCAGTATTCATTTTTTCAATAATTTAAAAATTTTAAGATAAATTATGATTTCTTTTCATAGAAATTATCCACAAATATCAACATGAATTCTTCCTTTACCTTACCCATCATTAAACCCATTTAAAAACATGGTATGAGAACAAAAATCTTTATACAAGATACAAAAATTTTAAAACCCTTTATTCAAGAGGAAACATGAAAGCTCATATAACATTTCCCTTTATATTCAATGTTATTTGAGCATATAAAAAAATACATAAAAACACACACACACATTTTTTATCAAATAAAATCATTAAAACCCCTAGAAATCAATTAAAATCTCTTCTCAGTAACTTGGAGCATAGCATTCAGAACCCATTTTAAACCATTGTCAGAAGTAACAGGATCCTAGTTAAACCCATAGGAGAATTAATTTAGTAAATACCTCCTTATATTATATTAAGATAAGGAATATTACTCAATTTATTAGATTTATATGTGGGAACACCCATCATTTGAGCAGTAATGAGATCAATTGGCACTATGTATTCCACCCCATCCTATAAGTTGTAATGGGCTTACTTGGTGTTATATGGGTCACTCCATCATATAAGATATAATGGGCTCAACCAATACTATCTAGGTTACCCAATTATATAATTATAAATTACATTATCAAAAATAAAACATTTTTAGGCTTTCAATTTTCCATTATAAAACATTTTAAAAACTCTTTTAAACTAGTAAGAAAACCAGTTTTGGATATCAAAATCCCTTTTATTTTAAAACCCATTTTCAATATAAAAATACAATTTTCTTTTAAAAACCCATTTATAATACAAAAAGTACCCAAATAAAATTAAAAATGGGTTTTAATTGAATAAAACATGATAAATTTCAAAGTAATTCACAAATCAAATTATGTACATGGTGGTCGAAAAGTCATTGTCACAATGAATGTTAAGAATTTATTTTCCCATTTTTAAAAACATTCCTTATAAATCATATAAAAATATTCCTTCGGAAATAAATTTAAAATAAATTATAAAATTTAATTTTTAAATATGTTTTTTCATATAAATACTTTCAAAAAATCAATTTATAATCATGGACATGGAAGATAAAGAGAGTTTGACGGAAAGACATTAAAATATGATTTTCTTAATGGAAAACCCCCTTATTAATTTGAAAACACATGAATCAAAATCCCAATGAAATATTAACATTAATAAACTTTTAATGCCATTATAATAAATAAATTCATGATATAAATTGAAAATAGGGTTACATATACACCTTTTAAATGAATATAGGTGTATAAAATCAAGACAGGCCTCAACAAAAGAGATTAAGATGCAGTCCCTTACCTTGAGTTAGACTTGCCACATGTTTCTTTATATACTTGAATAACAAACTAATGTTAAATAGTTACATTATTGATAATATTATTCAATTTTATTATTAATTTTATTTAATTTATTAAAAATTTAAATATAATTATGTAATCACATAATTTTATGTCAGATGTTTTGACCATGTTTGACTTATGTGTCAAAATGGATTTGGTAGGTCAACTATGGTCAAAGTGGTCATTATTTAAAAATATCAAGAATAATAATCATGAAATAATTATTTCATTTATAAATAAACTATACTTTTAAAACCCATCATGGAAGATGGTTATGAGTAATTAATAAATGTTACGATCATGGAGATAGTAGGTCGTACGTACGTATGAGTAACGTTTCCATTTTTCAATAATCATTATGGAAATAAGTTATGTAAAATTTATATTAAAGGAATTATAATTATATCATAAATACAATAATATTTAATTATATATACTTATATATATCATTCTTGTAATATTATGATGAAAAAAATAATCACATCGCTTCAAGGAGACGGTAGTCCACACGTCCACAAACGACGGTATCACTTTTTTGTGAGTAAAACGGTAAGAAATAAAATTATATATAATAATTGTAGAATTATAAATATGTACTTAGTATCAAATATATTTAATTTATATCATATATATTAATTATATTTATGTTTATTCCATTCTATGTGATGTGTTAGTAAAAATGAAACACATTGCTTTGCAAGGCAGTTGTTTATCATACACAAGGAGGACGTTATCGTATCCCTTACATATTGAAATATAAAAATGGTATATAGGATAAAATTACTCTAGATGTATAATTATGTTGTAAATATCATATATAAACTTTATATATATCATTATAACCAATTACGATAGGTGGTAATGGAAAATGAATGACATCATTTCGTGAGGCTGCAGTCCATCGTACACATGAAAGATGATTTCATAACACATTTTACTGAATTGTGTATGGTTGTAGGATGTTACCTTATTATAAAGAAATATCATTATATAAAATATAATAATTTTATTATATAATAATTTTATAATAATAATTTAATGGGTGGATATATAAATCAAACAAAAATGCATGTTGATGAACGTTACCACTTCTTCGGGTATCTCCTTTCAGTTCACACCAAAGGCATTTTTTAGTTGGAGTTCATCCCAAAGTAATGATTTTATGAGGTTATTTTGGATAATTATAAGTCATTTGGGTATTTATTTTCTAAACCAATTGGTTTTTTATGTTTCAATAGAGGATGAGAAGTGTGGCCATCTATAAGTGAGATGAGTGGCACACTTGAAATGTTTTAAAAGAGTGAATTCCATACATGTTTGTTTCAGGTCATTGGTCCCCAATAATGAACTATACTAGATAATATAAGGTATAAGGTCTAAATATTTCCATAAATTGTACCTTTTAAATGTTTCTAGGCCATGTTTCCTCTAATATTAAATATTAACCACTAAGAAAACTCTGTATTACCTTCATCGCAATAATTAATTTTAATTTCTTTAACTAATAATTTTGTTCTGAAACTATGTTGAACATGATATAAATTATAAATTATTACAAATAAAAATATGAAATTAATTTTTTTGAATTCAATTCATATAAGTTTAAAATTTTAATTTAATACTAATCCCATAGAAGCGGCAAGATAGTGGGTTTCTTAGAAGAGTATTTTTCTAAAAAATGGTGATAATATATTAACTCCATGACTAATAATAATAATTACATGAAACTCAATTAATATTTAATGATATATAATCTATAAATTTAATTTAAAACATTACACTATATGTATTAATGTAATTAATTTAAAAGGATAAACATTATTCATTTTATATTAGTTTTTTTTTTAAAACTCATATTTAAACCCAATAACAAGCTTCTATTAAACACCAATATAAGGTTGATTCAAAATTAATTTAGTGGATTAAATAAAAATATAAATAAAAATAGGTTATTTTAAAAAAATATTCAATGCTTATTGATATTATTAAATTAATTAATTCACTAAAAATATAAAACATTTTATAAAAAATGGTATTTTCCATTATTCATTGAAAAACCAAATTATTAAAAATCTCAAACTTTTACCAAATGTTAATTTTTATATGATGATTTAAATAATTATATTTATTTATAAAATTAAAATTATAAAATTTAAAATTAATATTTTAAATAAAACCTTATAAGAAAAGCGTTTAATTAAAACAATTTCCTTTTTCATTACAAATTACTTAATATTTTTATAACCAATGTAACTATATAATTTATATTAATTAATATGAAAAATGTTTATTATATAATAAAAAATGTTGTTACAATTTCATAAAGTAAATCATCCTTAAAAGTCACCCCACAATTCTAATTCCATTGGAATTGGGTTTTTTTCAAAATCCATGCCATTTCAAATTCCATAATCAAATAACATCAAATAAATTTTTTAAAAATAAATTGAAATACATTTTAAAAAAATCAAATAAATTAGGGTTTCAATTACATGTAAAATCTAAAATGTAACCACCTACATTTAATTATGAAAATAAAATGATCAACTCTCATAATGGGAACACCAACATAGATCGAAGGTGAAGAAGATATAGAAATTAATCATAGAATAATGATCTAATAAAAAGAATTTTAGATATATCCAATACGTGATAATCCATCAAACACTAAGGTGGACGACAGGAGAGATCAAGAGAAACTAATAGGGAGGATATCCAATAACCTTGAGAAGATCGAAAAATATCATCATTGCTTTGATACACCGAGTAAAGGGTTTGGAGGATCCAAAATTGCTTCTTGGGAGCCTCCAAAACCTAGGAAGTCGTATTGGGGATGAATGGGTATGATGGGTATCATAAATGAGGGGTTTGATAATTTAAAATAATTTTTCATTGGGATTAAATATTTTGTGAATATTTACCTAGGTAGGACCACATGGTTAGAGAAACTGTGCACCCTACACATATTCCCCTACTTTATAGGGTTTGGGGTTTCCCCTTGGAGGGTGCATAGTTTGGTTCACTATGTTCCAACTGTGAAAATTCTCAATGCCTAAAGTCGCATGGTTTTTTGGGTCTACCCACATAGTTTGGACAAATTTTCTACCCCCTATAAATCAATATCAATGGGAACATGGTTTTTGGGACCAAATAGCATGGTTTCCCATAACCATGCACTAATCATGCATATCCCAAATGGCATCTAAAATTATCCAAATTTCTCCTGAAACAACCTAAAACAATCCCCAACCAAAGTACAATTAGAAATATGGTTGAAGAGTTCCTGGAAATGTGTAATGGGTTATTAAACATTATTATTGTTAAAAAGTTAAAATTATAAGTATGAAATATATTTAAGGGGTAAGAATTTAACACCTTTAGATTTTAAAAAATTTCCATGTTTGATAGCATATACAACATACAACACTATGTTTAAACTAACCATAATATAAAATTAATATATATTTATTTAAATGTGACTAATAAAACATAGATTTAACTTATATTTTTTAAATAGTAATAAATTAATTATGAAATATAAATAAATTTCATTCCCAATATAATTTTTCTACAAATTATTAATAATCAAGCAATCAACTTTAATAAATATATTTTTTCTTATTTTAAAAATGATTTTATTTATTTTTGTGAGAAATTATTATAATTAATATTTTTACCTTTTATAAATTCTATTATATAAAATTAATAACATTTTTTAAATCAACATATTAATACTAACTTAGGGTGAAATTTTGGGATTCGAAAAAAATATTAAATTTTCAGTGAATAGTGAAAATACTGATTTTTATAAAATATTAATTTATTTAAAATAAAGTAAGTCCCATTTTTTTAATTTGATTTAAAATTATTATAAGTATTATTTATTTTTATCAAACCCAATTAATATCATTTAAATCATCTTTATTCTGTATTTTAGTATAAGTTCATTCTTAGGATTAAAAACAGATTTTTCTAAAAACAATTTTAAATTGCATAATGTTTCTCTATTTTAATTAATTTAAATAATGCTTAATATGGAATTAGTTAAATTAAATGTATATATTATATAGCTAAAAGTATTAACTTAAATTCATTTAATTATTATTACTTTTCATGTAGTTATTTTAAGATCATATTATTTTTACAAAATGGATATCTTGAAATCTCATTTTTTTACAAGAATATAGGTCTAATTTAAAATTAAATTTGTCCAATTCTGTAAGTTGAATTTGTAAAATTGGACTCAATATTTTTAATCAAAATAATTTTTATTATTTAATAATTTCATCTTAATATTTAACCATAATGAATAGTAAAAATAGTACAAATTAATTATTATAATTAAGGTACAAACAGGTTTACCAAGGCTTAAATTAAAGGGATAAGGGATAAAAATGACCCCAAACATGTATAATTATGATTTTATAGTTATATTTAGAACTTATATCTTATAAGGTTATAAAATGAACCACTTTGGATCCCTATTTCATGTAAAAAACAAGGGTGTAATTCTATTATCTTAAAATTCCTAGTGTGTCCTATGCCCGATATATAAAAGGCCACCGACTCTCCTCTCCTCTTCACACCTCCAAAACCCATTATTTCATTTAAAACATGAGAAAATAGCTTCCTAAATTAACTCCCATAATCATATAATCCTTTTTTATCTTAAATCCAATATAAGATGACTTTTGGTGCAAACCTAATAAACTTTTCCAAAAAAAGAGGTAATGTACTTAACTGATTATTTTATTTTATTTGGTATTTAACCAAATTCAAATAATATTTAATAATTATGATATAATAAACTCATTATATTCCACATATTGATATGTTTTTATGTTATGTTAATGAACTAAAACTATCTCATTCTCCATCAAATGAGATAAAAAATTGTTGATAGTGTGTATTGTGGACCACAGCCACACAAACCGACATAATTCGTCTTCAATCATTTCTTCTCAGAGATAAATATAATGAAATATCTAATTTTTACATATTATATTTATGATATTATTATAATTATAGAATTATAATATCACATATACCTTGTTACTTTATATTCCATAGGGAATATGATAAAGTCGCCCATGTGTACGGCGAACTACCTCCTCGCGAAACGATGTGGTCAGTTTTTCACATACGCTTTACAGGAAAGTAAATAAGGGTTAATTTTAAGTTTATAAATAATATTAATTAAATATTGATATTTATTTTAAATAGATATATAATATTCCTTCTTACCATACCAACCACTGAATAATGATAATGTTATTCATGCGTAAAGCGGACAACTACCTCACAAAGCAATGTGATTCATTTTTACTACTGCATCACATGGACTGTATTTTTGTAAGGGTATTTTAAAAAATAATAATATATATATTATATCATGATAATCTCAAAATGATAAAATAACACTTTCCTTATTTCCATCATGATCATCGAATAATGGAAACGTTACTCATGTGTACGTACAACATACTGTCTCTATGATTGTAATATAGTTTATTTTTATAACCACTTTTCATGGTTGGTTTTAAAAATATTATTTATGTATATAAATGATAATTATTTAATTATTAAAAATCTATATATTATTATATAATAATATCTTTGATCTCATTAAACTTACCAAAGTAGTTTAGGATATATAAGCCATTTATTTTTAAAACGTCTCACATAAAATTAGGGGCTAGTAACTAAATATAGCATAGTAAAAAATAAAATAAAATTGATAATAAATGATAAAATGGTTATTAATAATTTAAATAATAAACATAAGTATATTATTCTAGGATATAAAGAATTCACATAACGATTTGTTCTCGATGTAAGGGTTTCATCAAAGATTCTTTCATTAAGGAACATGTTTTTATACACATAAATTATTTTTAATGGCGTATATAATTCCCATTTATATATTAAATCATTAATTATTCATACTTAATGATATTTTAAGTGATAAAACATATACTTCATCCATTTGAGTTATGATTAAAAAATTTACAAAATCAGTAAGGGTTTATGTTTCAATCTTATTTTAATTAGGATTTTTTATGGTTGAATTTTAATTTTTAGAAATTATTTGATCATTAAATAATAAAACCCTTCAATTTTATTCTCCTATTATAATTATTTTACTCTTTATGTAATAGTACAATTTTTCCTCTATTTGGTACTTAAAATTATTGAGAAAATGTTTTTAAGAAAATATCACTTTATTTCTCACTTTCGTTTAAAATCTATGTTCTTCCATATCCATGTTTTCTAAAAATGTTTTCAAATTTTATTTTAATATTATCCAGTTATTTTTAAAATTAATTTTTACCCATGATTTAAATTAAAAAACGTTTTAAAAGGAATCTTTCTATCATTTTTTTGAATAAGGTACTTTTTAACTTTTCTTAAAATGTGGAAGAATAATTATTTTAACATATAAAAAATGAATGGTATTTTCCATCATAATGACCATTATTTTACTTAAATATTAATTTATATATTTCCAAATATATTTTAAAATAAAATTGTTTCCAAAATATTTTGTTTATTTTAGTATTTCAAAAGTGATTTACAAATATAAAATGTCATTTTCATCAAGAATGTTTTTAATTTTTTTAAGTTATTTATATTAATCAACTAAAAAAATTTAATATTATGAAATCCTATAGATTATGTATATATGTCTCTCACATGTATACCTAGTTTATTCTCCCATACTTTAATAATGTAATATATTCCCTATGTCCATTTCCAAAATTCCTTCATTATGAAATTCACTTCGATTATAATAAGAGAAAAGATCATGAAACTCATTTTCTTTTCTAGGGTAATTCTTATTTTATGATTTATGATGGACTTAAATTATGTGGAACACATAGATCATGAAAATGTTTTTATGGGTGCACCCATATAGCACTCCATTTCATTGGGTATTGTTTTAGTCTCATGAGACATTATGTATAGGATTAGGGAATAAACCTAACCCATTATGGGATGTTTTCCACCATTTTATTTAGTCTAGTAAATTAGCCTTGACTCATTTTTATGTCATATTTTTTGTTTCCTAAACATTTTCTATGATCCCATAATCTTATGATACCTTGTAAATTACATTATGTTCCACATTATTACTCATGTTTCTTCTCTTTTATGATGTTATGTTCTCCCTTTAACTCACATGTTATACTTCCTTATCATGTTTATTACCTTACTATGATTTTTATATCACCACTTTATTTATATATTCCCCGAGTTATCCCATTCATTTTAAGTAACTCAAATTGATTTTAGGATCTCGTTATGGAGAATTGAATAAGGATTCCATGTTTAAAAGTGCTTTTGATATAATATGACCCTACTCTTCCAAATAAGCTAGGACTTTACAATCCATTTGTATTGTTATTGGATATTTAGGATTATAACTCTCTTAATAATATGTGTAATAGTATTGGTCCACTATCATGTTATTTTTTAATATTTGAAGATAATTTTGTATTCAATAATTTGTAGTTTTATTCATTTCCTGAATTATCATACTTTATTCTAACCATTTTGGTTTTGATTAATTTCGAAATATATGAGGAATAAATTTTCATCCTTTTGGGGATTATGTGATCTACTATATATTTATTTTCATGCTTCAGGAATGAAAAAATCATCCTGAATACTCCTCGTTTAGAGAAAAAGATGATATTTTCGTAAACATTGATTTATTAAAGAAATTACACTTTTTAGGTAATTATTTTTTAATATTTTAATAGTTTAGATAGTAAATAAATTCCTCAACTATTGTAAAAATGATCTTGAAACAAAAACATTATCATATTACCTTCATTTTTTTTGAATTGGTGGTTATTTTCAAACCTAATTGGTTTATGGTTTTGTAGTCATTTACTTTCCCATGATCATTCACTTTATTGTGATCAATGTTCTCTATTAGATCTCTATCATTATTTTTATGTTATGCTTCTCTTATATGTACATATTATTACTTCCACTAATTTTATCATATTCTAAAACCTTATTTTTGGTAATTTCATAGGACCTTTGTGTTTCCCATTCACTCTTTTTAATAAGAAGTTTTATTTAAACAAATTAAGATGTCAGTTTCCAAAAAATAATTTTCATATTTCAAACCATTAATTAATAAGAAAAATTAAAAATTTTGAGGATGTAATTTTTAAAATGATGGAGAATGTAATATCCTAATATTTTAAAATAAACATTATGTTAAATAAGAGACTAAATATGCAACATTGATCTTAAAGGAATAACTAAATATTATTATTTGACCATTATAACCCATCTGTTAAATTACATTGTATCAATAAGATTAAATAATTTATTAAAAAAATATAAATTTTCTAATCAATAAATTTTTTTTGATTATTTATTATGAAATAATCACTAAATTTTTCGTAAATCAATTTCACACTTTAATGATATGTTTTCTACAAATATGGTTTTTATTTCTTTTTGTGAGTGAATAATAGAATTAATATTTATAAATTTTTGAAAATATATTTAAAAAAATTAAATTTATTTTTGTAATAATAATATCAAAATTATCTTAGGGTAATATTTTCAAATTTTTCTTAAAGTTTGATTTTTGAATGAATAGTGAAAAATACTAATTTTTATTAAAATTTTATTTTATTTTGATATATTTTCAATGTAAATTTATATTTTGGATATGTTTTGAAATAAAATATTTCCATTATATAAAACATAACCCAATTATAGTCCTTTAAATCAGTTTTATACTTTAATTTAGATTATATACATTTTTTACTTAAAACATACTTTTTTCAAAAAACCAGTTTTTGATCCTGTTTTTTTGGTTTAATTTTTAATTATATTGTTACACTTATGTGTTTTGAGTATTTAAAAAATAGTTCCATATTTTTTTTATTAGATACATATTTTTTAAATATTCATTTAATTTTTCGTTATTTTCAATAGTAACCATAGTAATTATTATTATCATGGTTAGAGGAAAATCGAGTATTTAAGGTTAAATATAAAATGATAAGAACCACAAAATGACCCTAACACTTGAATTAATTTTATTTTATGAGTATATCTGATCCATAATTATCAAAAATTATAATATATGGCATTTTTTCCATTTTTATATGATTTTTACATTTATATTATTTTATAAAAAGAAATGTCTAAAATGTCATTCTCTTTGATTTATTATATTTAAATACTAGAAAAAGGGATAAAAATGGTAATGTCTGGTTATAAATATTTATATTAAAAATAAATTATTTATCTTCATCATGTTAATTGATTTATAATTCTTAGTGATGAAATAAGTACTTTAAATTATTTTGAAACACTAATGTAGTCTTGTGCATGCAGTAAAAATAAATAAAATGATTTTAAAAACTATAGAAATAATATTTTAAGAGTTAATTTTTTGAGTTATATTATTTTCATATATAGTTATCAAATATTATAGATGTTTTTATTTATTTTATTCTAATTTCATTATTCTATTATAGTTTAAAAGGTCAAATTAAATTAATTGCTCCAAAATTGAGAGAAATGTTTTTATAATAAAAAATATTTAATGAAATGGTTTAAAAAACTAAAAAATCCTATTTTTTACAATTAATTGAGATGTGGGTTAACATATCAACCATGATATATTTAATTCTCAATTATCTTTTTATAGTAACTATATTGACCCATGTAGTGTAAAAACATCATTTTCGTGATAATAATAGAAAAAGGGTTATAGTGAATTAAAATAAAAAGATAAGGGAAATAATTTGATTTAAACATGTAAAAGTTTTATTTCATGAGATTATTTCAACTCATAATAATCTTCTCTTCTTATATTATCAGTTTTAATCCATTTGGACTTTAAAATTTATTTATATTAATATAATATTTAACAAATTCTAAAAATGACCCTCCCCCCATTATAAATGGGAACCCGCTTCCTCTTCTCTACACACTTTAAGAACCATTTTGGTTAGAAATTCCCAGAATAATTCTCTACCTATAATAACTCTCCTCATTATATATTTATTGTTTAGGCATAATACCAAACAAATAGGGGTTAATGTGTGATGAAAATGAGATTTTCCTAAAAAGAGGTATATTTATTTACTAAATGTTTTAATTTCATTTCTTTATCTAACTCCTTCAAATATTCATAAATAAGGATAAAAAATAACATATATATATATATATATATATTGATATATTATTATGTTAATTTATTAACCTATATCTATATCTACTTCCATCAAATGAGAAATTAAAATTTCTTTCATGTGTATGGAAAACTACCGCCCCAACAACTGATGTAATTCATTTCCCAAAAATGTTTCTCAAGAATGGTTATAATGATGGATTTAATGTATATATATGATATTAATTTCATATTTAATATTCATAAATTATAATATATCATATAATTTCTTATATTTCTATCCATTGAGAAATGATAACAATGTTTGTGCATATGTGAGGAATACCACCTCCACAAAGCAATGTGATTCATATTTTATATCTGCCTCACATAGAAGGTATGTATAATTATAATTAAATAAATAATATTTTATTTAATATATAATTATTATTATGTAAATATAAAATAATACTTACCTTATTTCCATAATGATTGTTCAGAAATGGAATTTTTTCTTATGTGTACATACGGCCTACCATCTCCATGATTGTATTATAGTTCATTTTCAAAAACCACCCTTGACGATAGACATTAAAATTATAATTGATGTTTAAAAATTATAATTATTTCATGATTATTATTCTGTACATGATGCAACATCAACCCCATTGACAACATTCATTACATAGAAGCTATTTTGAAATTATTGACTAAACGTTCTCTAAGTACCAGACATGGACATAATTGATTAACTAATTGTATATAACTTGGTATGAAATAAAATAAAAGGAATAATAACCTTTAAAAATTTTAATAATAAATTAAATGCTTAATATATGTTTATTATTCATGAATATAAATAACATATATAGAGATCCATACTTGAGTTAAATAATTTCATCTCAATTTCCTTTCATTGAGGAACATTTTGATGTTATACGCTTACTTTATTTTATATGGTGTATACACTGCCCCTTATACATGTTGTATCATGAATCCTTCATACTTTTTGGTATTTTAAATTTAAATTCAAATTATTTCAAACAAGTTATTTGACTTTAAAGTTACTAAGTGGTAAGGAATTTCATAACATAATCTCATTTAATTGGTTTATGTCACTTTTTCATTTATTATATTATTCCATGACTATGTGTGAAATTAATATTGTTTGATTTAATTTTTATTAAAACTTTTATTGTGTGTATTTAGATTTCTTTGACATAATCTCTTCATTGATTAATTCTTAATTCAATGATATGATCTAGGAAAGTGTTATTTATCTCAAATTCATTTTCCTTTGGAAATATTTCTATGATATGAAGCTATATTCTTTTATGAGGTTTCTATACTCCCATTTGACATGTTATATCATTAATATCACTATATTCATGCAATTTAAAGTTTTATTGAAAGTTATTACCCATGGATATTATGATTGAAAAGTTACCAAAATGGAAGTCTTTATGTTATTATCTCCGTCTATTTGAGATTATTTATATTGAAGATTCTTTTAGAGGAAATCATATTCTCTTATTTTCTTAAACCATATATCATTTTTTAACCTATGGTTTTGAATTTGGTTCACATGTTTAATTTCAATTTTCTCCATTAATTATTTTATAAACATCAAAAAAAAATTGTTAAATAGATCTTAAACCTTCTTTTAGATCAAGATATTTCTCTTCTAGATACTTTTTTTCAAAAATGTTTTTTTAAATTTTATTACATAACCATAAATGATTTACAAAATATATTTTCAATTATATTTTAACTTATGTAAAAAAGGTTTTATAAAATAAATTTATTAACGTTTTTCATATGGGTCTCTTTTGACTGTCCATTCAAAATGTTTAAAAAGTGTGTTTTTTAACATTAACATCATGAAAATATTTTCAACCATCATGAACATTATTTGTTTTAAATATTCCTTTATAACTCTCCATGATTATTTTCAAATAAAATATATTTCCCAATATTATTTTTTTTTTAAAATATTACTTCATAAGTGGGTATTTTAATTTTATTTGAAATAAATGTTTTAAATGTTATTTTAATTGTATTTTCATCTAAGTAAACATAATTTAATGATTCCTCTACTTTTATATGATTATAATATTATGATACCATCCATATTGATTCTTAGTATATATTATTATGATTATTATAAATATATTTTCATGGAACTCATTTTATTTTCATGGTTTGATCATGTTATGAAAGGAATAATGGTTGTTTCTATGAGTTTTATATGAAATGAAAGCACTAATCATTTTATAATTCTTGGATATTATTTATTATGATGGATAATTCCATTATAAACCAAGGAATGGTGGTCCCAATATATCTATCTAATTTATTGGGTAAAGGTATGGAGTTAACCAATTATCTTTCTCCAAAGAGATTATGGGAATTTACTGTGATGGGTATTCCATTTGTAACTATGAAGGTTATTCTATGTGAAACTGTGAAGACAATTATAAGTATACCCATGATGGTATTTTAAATTTACCTTTGATAGTTACTCCATGTAAGTTATATGGTTACTCCATGTGTAATTATAAAGGTTACTCCACATGTAAGATTGATATGAAAATGCTCTAAGATACCAAATCATTTTCATTATTCTTTATATAGTTTATAAATGATTCTATTAATCAAAATTTTCATCACATGGATCAGGATTATTGATTCTTATGAATCTATTACTATGATAATGCTTTATACCATGTTTCATGTTTTATGATCCATGAATTGTTGGACATGAGTTCTTTTATGTTATGCTCATGCACTTTTATTATGTCATAAAACCCTTATTCTCTTCTTACTCCCTCTAATTACATTAAATTGTTAATACTAAAGATTACCCATACAGAGTTTTGAAGCCCACCCATTGTTTGTTTCATTTTCCATAGGTTCTAAAGAATGGTTTAAAATGAATTATTTTTAGAAATGTTTCACATTTTAATGATTTTATGGGAGCCACATAATACTTAATGTGGTAAAAGAAATTTTGGGTATAGTTGGAAAAACAATCACTTAAAGATTTGGTAATTTTTATGAAAGTGTTTTTCATAATTATATAAAAATATAAACCAAAATGTTCATTGGTAATGTATGTTATCCCATGTTTCATTTTGATTTTTTATGGTTTGGGTTATAAAAATTGGGTCACATTTATCAGTATGAAATCTTGAATTGTAATGTTTATGTTTTTAGCACCAGATCTGGGAGTGTGGGTGTTGGGAAATTATATTTAATGGGGCTAACATCTAATGTTACAATAATTATTCTTCCTATGTATTGTTTATGATTATGATGATGAAATTATTATGAAACCTATATCCTTTCCACAGGTTATGACATGCTAATATGATGGATATTTTATTATCTTGTGGAATACATATTATGGTATCCATTATGTGATGGGTAGTTTCTTTATAAACCATAAACAGGTGGTTAAATTAAAATCCATATCTTGATTATTCTATTACATCCCTCCAATAAATTGGATAAAAAATGATGTATCATGAGATAATAAGGACTTGAATGGGGATTGAGACCAGTTCAGTAAGTGAAATTTCCTAATAATATAGTCTTAGGAGTAAACCTTGACTATGGAATTGATCGAATGGGGAGTAGTGCCAATCCACTATAATCAACATAGTAATGATACTTGACTATGTAAATGATAACATATTCTTATATTCATTCCAAAAAATTGTGTATTATCCTTATAATATTTTTCATGGCTCAAGATTGGTTATATTTTATTTCTCTTTATTTTTTCTTATGTCATTTATTCAAAAAAATAGATTCCATGTTTCATGAGATAAAAAATTTGATTGATTGGTTATGATTATCATATGTCTTGATCATGTTCTCAAATACTTTTTTACATTATGTACACTTATTATGATTAATTCATATCTCTTATATCTAACATTACTAAGTATCTTTTCTCACCCTTTCTTATGTTTTTCTTCCCTAAGTTATGAAAAAATGATTTAACTATAATATCTCTCAAAAGGGTTCTTGTTGTGATGAATATAATTATAATGTATGTAGATATTTTATATACTGATTTTTTATGCATTCATGTTTTCAAATACACAAAACCTCTATGGTTATCATGTGTGTATTATAATGAAATTTATTTAATATTCATCTAAAATAATGTAATAATTATGTGTGATAACTATGGTTTTCTATATTTTGTATAAAGGTAAAGGATTAATATCTTTTAGTTACTATGATGAGGAAGCTTTAAAGAGACCTCGTATGATAAAAATTAATAATATGAAAACATCTTTTTATGGTAAAGAATGGATTGTGGTTTCTCTAATAAAATGAATTAGTATATGTATACTACAAGTGGAAATGGTTTTTATATAGATGAATCTAGAAATTATAAACCAAAAAATAGATAGTAGAGTATATTATAGGCACTATTATGATGAATAGTGAATGGGCCCTTATAGTACACCAAGTTTGACACTCTCAGGGGATATTATTAGGTTAATTTAAATTTTATTAAAGATCCATTATAAATTATTTTAATAGATTTTAACCATGTATGACCTAGGATATCCTAAGGTGTCATATATTTAGAGGAGGGTTTCAATATTCATACATCCAATTAATGATCATTTGAGATTTATTAATCTAATTAATGATTTTTGATGGTCATGAAAACCATTTTTGTTTAAGTAAGTGATTAAAGATAGAACAAAGAAGTTTATGTGGTAACAAATATGACCAAATATACAAGTATCAAACTTAATCTTATTTATATAAATTCTTATATGTTATGAAAATCCTAAAGGGTTGTTAATTCATATCGCCAATGACTATATGTGGAAATAGCAATAAAATTTATTAATGGTGTGATGATCACATTTATAGTTTATAATTCTATTATAGTTAATGTTTCTTGGAATGGTCCTCCTTTAATGCTTTGTATTCTTCCTATAGTTGAATTCTATGTGGTTTTTTGGCATGTATTGGATTCATTTGTATAAATCCCATATTAATTTTCAAGTATGGGAAGTCACATTTCATATTTCAAACCAAATTTTGATTATCTATCTATGTGGGGATAAATTTATACCTTACCTAGAAATTACATCCATTTCTAGGGTCATTATTAATTTTTAAAGTGGGTATTTATCTAATATGTTCAGTGAGAAACTTAAAATCAATTATATACTAGTTTTTCAAGAGTTTATAAATTTATTTCCTGAAGAGTTTCGTAGTATTCCTATAAATTGTGGTGTTATATTTTAAATAGAACTCATACCTAATGCTCTTCCTATTTCAAAGACTCTATATAGAATGTCCCTAATTGAGTTGAGTGGATTGAACAATAAAATCGATGAGAATATTAATAAGGGATTCAATCATCCAAGTGCATTACCATGGGGAAAAATAATACTTTTTGAAAATAATAAAGATGGATCAATGTGGCTCTATATTAATTATCTCAAACATAAAAAGTTTATGATGAAGAATTATTATCTTTTAACCTGTATTAATAGTTTTTTTAATCAATTATGAGGGGATAAATATTTTTTAAAAATTAATATTCATTCTAGATACTACCAATGGAGGATAAAATAGGAAAAAATAACACTGATAGATTTCCATTCAAGTTATAGTCACTATAAATTTATAATGATTCCATTTGGTCTTAGTAATTCCCCTAATAACTTCATGGATTTAATTAATAGTGTTATTAGATGTTACCTTGATTAGTTTTTGTTAGTTTTTAAAAATGGTATTCTTTTATATTCTAAGATAAAGGATAATCATGATGATCACATGAGGATTATACTAAATATCCTAATAAATGAGAAGTTGTATGAAAACTTTACCAAGATTGAATTATTGCTGTAGATAATTTCATTTTTTGGGTCACATAATCTCAATAAAGGGTGTATCATTGGATCCATAAAATTCAAGTGTTATTGGACATTGACCCTGACCATCCACTGTGATTTCCATCTATTGTTTTATTGGATTTACTGGATATAATCATAACTTTTTAAAAGATTGTTCATGACTATATAATCCAATCACCAAGTTTTCTTGGTGATGATATAAATTCCTCTAGATTGATAAATTTAAAAAATGATTCAAGGAACTAAAGATAAGTATGGTTAGTGAATATGTTCTCACACTACCCTATAATAGATAAGGGATTTTCATTTATAGTGATGCATCAATGAAGGAATTTAGTTGTTCTCGTATGAAAAATTATATAGTGATAGTGTATCCCTCATTCCAAATAATGATTTATGAGAAAAATTACCTAACTCAAGATTTTGATCTAGAATAAATTATATGTTCAAAAAATACCAATATGAATTGTCTTTAGGTAGAAATGTGTGACATATATACTAATCATACATGATTAAATTGTATATTCACATAGAAAGAGTTGAATATTTTCTAGAGATGATTGTTAGAGTTGATTAATGATTATTACAACTCAATACATTTCCACTATAAAAAATTGGAAAATGTGGTTAATGTTTAAGTAAAAAGGTTCATGTTATATTATCTACGATTAGGATCATAAAATATTAGATATTTATGTATTTTCATATGATAGACCTCGAAATATTGAAAGAAGGGAGAAATCTTATCTTTCTGAAATGATAGTTTATACATCTATCCATTTAATGATTAATGATATAAAAATGATTATGTTGAGATGAAAATAAAGGTGAAAATATTCTTAAGATCAAATGTGATATTTAATAATTTATAAGGTTTAGTAACTAAGTATGTTTCCTATTAATACCATATATAAATAATTCATTATGGGAAGAAGATCGTATCTCATCATTCTCTATTCATCCTTGATGTATGAAGATGTATAGATGTTTGAAAGAGTATTTATAGTGGCAAAACAAGAAAAAAGATACTGAAGAGTATGTATCTTGGTTCATAATATGTCAAAAATTCACATATAAGAAAATAGTCTATGGGGAAGCTACAACCATTACTAATAAAAGCATGGAAATAGGAAAACAACACCATGTATTTCATTACCAGAATCCAAAATATATATAAAGTCCATAATTCTATTTGGATTATAGTCAATAATATTATAATGTTATTAAACATCATTGATATCATGTAATATTTATCTCTTTATCATATTTGAAGGATATAAATTAATGATGTGGTAACCTTATAAGGTTTTTCACATTCTATTGTTCCTAATGAGGATATAAATTTAACATCAAACTTCAAGAGAATTATTTAGCAAGGTCATGATATAAAGATGTGTTTTAGTAAATCTTATAATCTATAGGAAAAAGGATTGTCTAAGTGAACCATTAAAAAACTAGAGGATATGTTGAGATCTTGTCCTCTAGGTTTCAAAGGTTTTTGGGATCAATAATTTTGTCTAGATGAGTTTTTTCATAATAATATATTTCACTCAAGAATTAAGATGGATCCTTATGAATCCCTACGTGGAAATAATTATATAACTATGAATAACTTGGATTAAGTTTTGAAATATAAATCTATTGGGACCTATGATAGTTGAGGATATGATATATAATGTTATATATAATCAACATGGTCACAAGGAAGCTCATATTCGGAAGAAGAGTTGGGCTGACAATCATCAGAAAGATTTGGAATCTGATGCTGGTTGGAAGTTTTTACAATGAATTTATCCATTTAATAAGGTTATGTGAATTCAAAATAAGGTAATTATGATCCATATATATATTTAACTCTTTTATATTCTGGAACAAGTAGGGATTATAGCTTATCGTTTATCACTCCCACTATACCTCTCTCAAGTTCACATTGTGTTCACTGTATCTCTACTAAGAAAGAACATAGTTGGTCCATAATTTATACTAAAAATTTAGGTTATATCACTAGATAATGATATTTCCTATGAATAAAATTTTTAATAAATCATGGATCATGGATATAATGTTCTAGGGACCAAAACTACTCAACTATTTAAAGTTCTTTAGCGTCAAAAATTTTAGGAAGCCGAATGGGAAGCCGAGCATTTGAGGAAGATGATATATCCCCAATTTCATGAACTATAGTTATGTAATTTTTAGAGGTAAATTTATTTTAAGTGTGTATAATGTAACAACCATAGATTTAGTAATTGTTTCTTTTGTAATAATACATGATGTTTTCTAATAGTTTTTTTTACACACAACCCTAACTCTAGGTGAACCCTGATATAGTAAATTGTTAACCTAGAAATTAAATAATAATGTATGAATATTAATACCCACTTTATGAAAATTATTTATAATGTTTTTTAATAATGTTAATTTATTAATTAGTTCATAATAATTAAGTGCTGAAGTTTCATAAAAAAACATTTTATATTTCAAAAATATATTTTCTTCAGAAATAGTTTTTATCTAATTCTTTCACATAGACATTATAATTATTTTTTAATATTTTTAAAAATTTTATTTCATGAAATTAACATCTTTTTTTAAATCATACATTCAATATTATATTAGTACGAAGTTTTAGTATCTTTCTGAAAAAAATTATTTTTTGTGAATAGTGAAAAATACAGATTTCTATAAAAATTGTCATTTAATTTATATTAAAATTACCAATATTTTTTTAGTTATATTTTTTTGTATCCTATTTATCCATTAATTATAAATCATATAATTAATTAAATATGAATCATTAATACACTTTATTTTTGTATAAGTTCATTTTTGGGCATAAAACACATTTTTCTAAAAACATTTTTTTAGAGTATTATGTTTTTATAAATATAAATTAATTAAATATCTAGTTTTTAAAAAAATTAATGTAATTTATAGATTATATATTTTATATAATACATTAACATTCATTTTATGGTCTTTATAAGGAAATTAATGGAATTAAATTATGTTTTATGCTTAAAATTGATTTTTGAAAATAGATTTTTATTGTGGATTTCCCCCTTAATAAAAATTAAATTATTACACATATAGATATTGAATGTGGTAAAATTAATTACATATTTATAATCATCATAATTAATATATTTTAAAAGGGTCAAATTGATTTTTTCTCATAGTGAATAGTAAACGAAGAAAGATTTGGTTGCCAAATTTGTGGTTAAAATTAGTTTACCCAGGAATAAACTATGATATAAGGATAATAGTTTCATGAAAACCTATAAAATTATTAATTTTTGAATAAATTTAAACCATATATTATAAAAAAATTATTCCCTAGTTATTTGGTGCCACTTTCCCAGAAAATTGATCGTAATTCATTGAAATATTTTACAAAATTTCATGTGTGTCCCTCCCCACACTAATAAAAGGGAACCTCTCTTCATCATTTAAACAATTTTAGCATTCAAAAACATTAAATCACTAAACAATCCTTCATATAATTATTTCTCTTATCCTATTTCTTTTTTTCTTCTCCTAGGAAAAATACTTAAAGGTTTAATGAGTAAGCCACGAGATGTCTCTCAAATAAGAGGTATAGACCTTAACCAAGTTCTTTCAAATATATTTTTTCATGTACTTATTCCAAGATTTTTGAATCCCTAAAAACATTATAAATATATTTTCATCAATATACTAATATTTTTTTATGATAATTTCACAACCATTTACAATATATTCACAATTTAAGGGGAGGTGATAGTGTCACTCGTGCATATGTGTGGACTACATCATCCACGTAGTGATATAATTTATTTTCCACTACCATCATTTAGGGTCAGTTATTATTATAGATTAAATTTTTTTTATATTATATTTATTTTACAATATTGAATTTTCAATAGGTAATTTAAATTTACCTTTCTTTCATTTCATCCATCAAAAAATGAAAACATCACTAATGTGTATATATAGCTACCATCTCCACATAGTGCTATATTTCATTTTTCATCACCAATTTAAATAAATGGTTATAATTATGTGTATAATGAATATATATGTTACATTTATCTTGATTAAAATTATATATACTAGGGAAACATGATAAATGTTCAAGGACCATAACCACCAAACCAAACCAAACATGAAAAACGAAGTATTTAATATAAGAAATAAAGATTAAAATGGGTTTCTTTTAATAAAAACATTTATATGATATTATTAGTAAATCATGAATGGAATTATATGTATAATTATGATCCTAATATATAAGTATAATAAAATTTAATTTTTCTTAAATAGGAGGTCTGATAACTTAAGAAGAAATATGTATATGTGTTAAGGGTTTTATCTTATAATCTAATTTTTATCTAGATTATTTATTAATAGATTTTATGGTGATGAAATTATATACTATATCTATAAAAAATCATATATTCTTTCTTATCCTCTGCATATTTCAATATATCTTATTTTTTACATTCAATTTCATCTCTTTGAGTACTCGAGATACTAAAAGAATGCATATAAGAAAAAAATAACCATAATTATATCTTCATTCTAGAATCTTTTATTCTATGTCCATAATTTCTTTAAAACAATTTCTAGAATGTTTTTATTATTCTAAAATTATTATTTAATATCAATTTTTCTATATTTTTATTTCCATATTATGGGATAAAAATAACCTTCTTATCATTTTTCAAATATAGTACTTTTAAATTTTTACTAAAAATATTAAAGTAAATTTGGATTTAGCATACACTGATTGATCAACTTCCCCTTCCATCATTAATACACTATTCATTAAATATTACTTTATAAGTCTCCCATGTTATTTGAAATGAAAATATTTTACTTAATATTTTGAAAATTTACTGATTATAAACAACTTAATTCAAATAAAAGTTTATTTTTCTTCTCAAATGTACTAGTTATATTTTAGATGTATTTTTATCTATAGAAACATCCTTTGATGCTTTTTACTAGTTTTTTGATCTCTTGTTACCATCATTATTATTTCACTAGATGGTTTATGAATATGATGATGAATTCTTAATGAAATATTTATCCATTTCATAGGTTATGAAATTATTATATGATATATGTTTTATAATCTTGTGGAATATATATGTATGGATTTCATTATGTGGGGGTGGTTCTGTTTTAAACCAAGGATAGGTGGTTACATTATAAACCAAGTCCAATTGGGTCTGTTATATTCCTCCAATGCATTGGGAAAATATTTATATCTAATGATATAATAAGGACTATAATGTGGAATGAACCTAGTTCAGTAAGGGAATATATCTAATAAGGTACTCTTGTGTGTTAACATAGAAAAAGGAAATAATGAGGTGAGGAGAAACACCAATACACTGTGATACTCTAGGTAGTGATCCCTAACTATGGAAATGATTTTATATGATTATTTTAATTCCAAAAAAATAATATATTGTACTTTTGATATGTTTTTGTGGCTCATGATGTATCATTGACGATTCCACGCTCTTATGACTTATGTAATTTATTTTAAAAAACCCTACCCCATGTTTCATGATTAATGATATTTGACTTATTACATTTAATTATGGTAATTCTTGATCATGTTCACATCCCCTTATTATTATCTTCCTCTTAGTTATGATAATGGTTGATATCTCATATGTTTAAACCTGTTGAGAATCTGATCTCACCCTTTCTTATGTTTCACTTCCCCTGGTAACAAAGAAATTTGTTAAGTATTATATTTCTAAGAAGGGTGATAGTTGTGAATAATTTCATCAGAAACAATGTAGATATTTCATTTTCTATGTTTTTAGATATTTATGTTTCCAAATACACTAAACCTCTATGATCCACAAGTGTTTATTTTTGTGAATTGTTTTAAATATTAATCTAATAAATTCTAATGATTATGTATAAAAAGGTTTGGAAACTATAATAGTCTTCATAGTAACCATTTTCTCCACTATGAGATCTTTTCCTAAGAGATTCCATTCCCAAAATTCATCCCAATATGTTGGAGTGTGACAAATATTTCTGTAAAATTCATCATATGGTTTCATTTGAATTCAAGAAGGGAATATATTGTTAAATTAAAATTTAACAAAATAAAAATATAAATTCCACATAACATTAATTTCATTTAAGAATGACCATGATATATTTTCCATTATCTGAATAGTCATTTTTCACTTCCTAAAAATTTTAGGATGATAGGTGAGGATCAAATGTAGGTATATGTCAAGATACATTTGAAAACTCTTCTTGAATTTTTATATAAAACACAGATCACAGTTGGATACAATAAAAATTTCCACACTATAAATTATTTCTAATTCATTAACATGGAGTCATGTGAGGTGATAAAGAGGTAAATTTTCCCTTATATAAAAAATGTGTTTATTTTATAAGGAGATATACAATAAACCATAATAAATAATTCTTTCTATGAGTCTTTTGTGATCCAGTGAAAATATACATAGTACTATCTTCCCATTTATACATGATAATTGGTAGATGTTTCATGAATACTTTAGATATTTTCTCATATCCTTTATTAATTAAGAAACCAATCATCTTGATATATAGCTTGCACTTTCTATTTTCATATTATCACACTAAACATGTTCCTTAAAATTATGTTACATTATGGTTATATAAGGGTGCATAAGTAAATTTCAACAATGAAATTCATTTAATAATTTTAATTTCATTTCAAGAATGGATCGAACACATATCCATGTTTCAAATTTTAATAAAACTTCCAAATATATGAGGTCTACCAACATCCCATAATTAACCACATTATATTTATCTTGAATATTCTTATCATAAAAATAGAATATTTTACTTTTCTTAAATAAGGATTGAATGGAAATCATTTTTAATATATGTGATTTTTCCCCTTTCATAAAGATTATGATATCTAATTTATGAAATACATGAATATGGGATCTTTTTTAATCCTCATTTTAGTCAAAATTCTATTATAATTCCTACTAAATTCACGTAACACCTTATTTCCCTTACCCTGGTGGTATTCTATTGAGTAATCATCATCCTTTAGTTATTATAACCATTCCCTTTATCGAGAATCTTGAAACTTAGGCTTTAATTTCAAATTTCATATTATCCCACTAAAAATATTCCTTCAAATAATGATATATTTTTTCACTACTAGGGTGCAAAGAAAATTTTGAGTTATGGGATATATTTAATAATTATACTTTCATCTCGTACATGTATGGAACAAAAATCTTCATCCCAAATTTTTATAATCCATCTTAATAGATGAGGTCTACCAAAATCCCATCATTCAAAGATTTCATTTTTTTACAGTTGTTTTCATCATGTTGAGAGATTTATATTTTCTTCCACAAGGATACCATGGAAATAATTTTTAATAGAGTTGATGATTCCCTATATATATTTATTTCCATATACAACATTAAAAAATCCTAGAATATAGGATATTTTTCAATCATTATTTTAGTCAAACTACATGATAAGTGTGTCTCAATGCATCGGCAGCCATATTTTCCTTCCAATGGTAGTAATAAATTAAGAAATCATAATTCTTGAGTATTTCTTACCATGACCTTTACCCCATGTTAATCTATTTCTATTATAATATGTATTTTAAACTTTTTTGATCAGAATATATATCACATGCTTCACCATAAAGGTAATTCCTCTATATCATTATTGAAAATATCACAAGGTACCAACTCAATATCATGGGTTTTGTAATTATATTCCTATATACTTAACTACCTTAATTCATAGGCAATGTATCTTACATTTTTTATATGGACATAATCATGTACCTTCTATGATAAATCACTATATTTTACAAATTCATCCATTCATGATTGTAACATTAATATTGGATAATTAAAAAATATTCCATTTCATTTTTCACAACTTTATTTACATTTTTATGACCATATAAAAATAACCTATTTCCATGTCAATTAGGTTAATGGGTCACCCAATTGAGAAATATTTTGGACAAATTAGTAATATTAACCTGCAAATCTATGTAAACTAAGAGCATGGATATATTTGTTAGCATTGGTCATCGTATCAATTCCCTTATCTCTAAATAATCAACTAATATTCAATCTGGATATACATAGAAATTACATTTATTTTTCAGAATAAATAATACGTTACACAAATAGACTCTCAATGGTCATATTAGTTTAGTGTCTTTGGAAACTAGGAACACATTCTTATATCTTGGTGAAAGATCTTCAACATCTCCCATAAAGAACTTCCCCATTAGTTTTCCTACCTAATACCATTCTTTTTATCTTATGGAAAATAAAACATAAAAAGTTTGAGATTAAATTTTCAATTAGGGTAAAAATGAATAACATCAAACAAAACATAAACATGATAATTTAAAAACATGAATATAAATTTTGAATATCAAAATTGTGAGTCATGAAATAAATCTTGGTTGTTAGTAAGGCCTAAATAATAAATGAAAACAAACCATGATAAAATAACATTGACATAAAACATAAAATTGTGAAAATAAAATTATAACATAATATTATTTCCATAGTATCCAAGTCATTACATCCAAGACAATCATAGTAGACAAATTGCATTACTGAATTAGGTTTACTTTTCGTTCCAGCCATGTATTACTAAACTGGATTTACTTGTCATTTCAGCCCTGTATTACTGTACTGTATTTACTTTATATTCCAATCATGTCTATCTCATGAAATATAAGTCATTACCAAATGTATTAGAGGGATATATAGGTCCCACACATCTCATAGATAAATCATTCTTACAAGTTCCATAAAAACATAAATTGTTCATCATAGCATAACCCATGAAATAAAACGGGTTTCTTAAACATCATTAAATAATAATCTATATAAGATAAATATATTTCATAAAAATAATTCTATAATAAACACAATAAAATCA
Organism: Viscum album; assembly: GCA_963277665.1. Lineage (NCBI taxonomy): Eukaryota > Viridiplantae > Streptophyta > Magnoliopsida > Santalales > Viscaceae > Viscum > Viscum album. Next base: position 1,283,940,126 of record OY728156.1, read on the forward strand.
AATAAATAATAGGGATATAAACATACCCCAATGTCATCATATATGGAAAATAATTTTGAAAAAACACTTGAACATAATTCTTGAGGAAAATATCCTTTCTTGTTCAAAAACTTTTTCTTTTCCCCAAATTCCTTTCAATTTTATAAGAAAAGTATTTATTTGAAAATAAACTTGAAATATTGTATAGGAAGATTCATGTAAATAAGTAATTATGAATATTTAAAAATCTATTCATGCCATATAAGTTAAAAAACATTCTTCGTATACTCTTTCCCGAAAACTCAAAAAGTACCTCGTATGGAAAAGAAAAGAAAGATTCCTTCCATACCATTTAATAAAAAATTCAGAAATGGGTAAATTTTACTTAAAAAATAGTATAATAATAGAAATAATATTATATATTTTGGAAACAATTACATGAATGATAAATATACCCTAGTAAATACACACAAATAAACAATCTTAGATAATAATGAGATTGCAAAATTATCCCTTTCATTAGGTTTGATTTCTTCAATACGTGTTTGAAACTCCTATATAGTGTGTTTAAACATATTATTAACTTTTAATATAACCGCAATAATATTTATGATATCATATATTATTCACTTATGACTTTATATTACCCTTTTATTTATCAATTCCATGTTAAAGCAATGTTTGGAGTAATAATCGGTTTATTTATCATATGTGTTTTGAATTTTATTCTTGATAATATTATGTAGATAATGATTTAATTACTTTAATAACATAAAACAAGATTTATATAACATAAATATTTAGTATATAAATATATATAATAGATAGATAAATGGAATGGAATACACCATTCATAGAGATGATTGGTCGTACGTACGCATGAACGTTGTTTCTGTTTCCTAATTGAATTGGCTGAAAGAAAGTAAATGAAATATATACATACATAAATAAAGTAGAATTATTATATCATATATTTCATGATTATTTATTATATATACTTTATAATCATTCTTGATTGGTTAACGTGGACAATAAATCAAATTGGGTCGTGGAGACGGTAGGTCGTACGTACACACGTGTGACGATATCATTCACATAATAGTTAAATGGTATAGAATTGGATGGTATAATAATTATAAATACTAATTATCATGTTATATTAATTATTTAAATCCATTATAATCATAATTATACGTATCCAAATTAAGTATTGTTGAATAAAAAATTACACTAGGGTGTGGAGACGGTAAGTTGTATGTGCGCACGCATGGTGATATTGTCATTCGTAGGATGGATAAAAGGAGGTATAAGGATGTACCATAATTATAATAACATATTCTTATGTAGAGGATAATTTATTTATTACTTTATTTTGGAAAAAACATAAGAATAGGAAGTATAAGAAGAAAATAATTTTGAAAGAGTTGATAAAACAATTACCTCTTTTTCAAGTATCTTCTTTTGATTTGCACAAAAGGTCTCCATAGGATGGATTTATTCACAAAGTGTGGCCTCTTGGAGGAATAAAGTTATTTTAAGAGCTTATTTGAGCATAATTTTGATGATACAAGGGGGTTTATAGGTGTGAGTAAGTGGGTAGTGGTGGTGGCGTTTTATAAGAGGGAGGAGGGGCACTTTAGGAAAGTATTGAAATATTATTTTATTATAAATTTATTTTAGAATTAAAATAGTTAAAAAGTGATATATTTAGAGGATAAGATGATTATGGGTCTAAAGCCTCTCAAACAATAGGTTTTAGAAAAGTTTAGGTCACAAAATTAACCTTATCTTTTAGCTTTAACCCTTAGTTAAAAACATTAACTCTTACCATGTCTTCTTGTATTTTCATAATATATGGTTACTATAGTTACTGTAAAATGACAAGAAAACCACAGGTGGACCATTAATGACCTTTTTAAACATTATATAAGTTATTTTTCTGTGTCTTAGATTTTTAGGACTATTCTATCATTTAATAAAATACTATTTTTGAAACTCATTTATGTCAATTTTGACACTATTTAGTAATTGATTTTTGTTAAAGTCATAACAACTTAATTCCTTTGAAAAAAAGAATTAACTCATCCCTAACATGTCAATTTCATCTAGAAAAATCGTGTATGGCATCAAAATGTTCAAATTTCATTTATTTTAATAATTATAATATCATTTATTTGAATATTTCATTAATAAGGTAATCACTACATCATCATTGTGTCAGAATTTTATTTATTTATTTAATGTATAAAAATTATAAATAAAATATCATGATGTAGGAAATATTTTTATATTTATAATAACTATTTTTAGTCGAATATGTCATTTATATAGACTAGAATAATATTGTTTTTGTAAAAAGATACATGTTTATGCTATATTTACCTTTACATTAAATTAATTATTATAACATGTCATTTTCACACCAAGTGGTTCAAAAATGACAAAATTTCTTCCTAAGGATTTATACAGTCTCCCATTACTCATCTAATAGGATTCAGACACATGTTAGTGTAGTTTTAATATTATTATAGTATTATTTGTTTACCCTTATATACCTAATGTACCCTTTAACCAAGGTAAATAAAAATAATTACTGAAGTTATTATTCATAATGTCCAAAAATAAAAGATACCTATTTAAATAATTTGAAAATTACGAATAAAAATATGGAATCCATTTTTATAAATTTAAAACACTTAATTAGAATAAATTAATTTAAAATCAATTCCCATTTTCAAAACAAGAAAATGAGTTTTTACAAAGTAAAAAAAATAAAAAGATTGACATGTTTTTATATCCAATCTAAATGTGAAATTACATAAAATGAACAAAATTGGATTATATTATAAAAACATAATCTAATTACACTATGAAACCTATTAAAAATATAATATAACTATATAAATAAATTTAATGAAAATGTAGTTTTGAATTAAAATGTAGTATTTTAAACTATTCATTAGAATATGAATTTCATCAGAAAAATACAAAAATTTCAACCAAGGTAAATTTTGATTTCCCACTTCCAAATTAGAAGTTTATTATGCAAAATAGAAATTGTAAAATTTTCAAAAACTATATTTAAAAAGCATTTTCCATCAAATGGCAGTAAAATCATATTTTTTTGGTAAATACTTCTTTTATCTGAAAAATTGAATTTGTTATTATATCATATCATGAAAACATATAATATGGATTTAAACATTATATTGAATATATTACATATATATTTCACTAATAAAATCCAAAAATATTGATTTTATTATTTTTATAAACTCAATTATTATAATTTAAATAGTTTTTTTAGAATAAATTTAATACTATTCGTACTTGTCATTATAATGAATAGGTTATAATATTTAGTTATCGCTTATACTCAGTCTTGAGTGAAATAATTTCAATCAAACGAACTTAAAATTGTTCATATCACAAGACAACAATAGTATCGCATATACTACAAGCTAATACGATGTTGTGTATAGCGCTAGATAATTTTGGTGTAGCATACAACACAAGACATAAAAGAAATTAAAAATAATATATCTCCTAAAATTATGGGGTGTTACAATAAGGCTTAGAAATGAAACATCCTGAAATAATAATTTTCATTTAAAATGATTTACATATAATTTATTTTCTCTATGATACAAGATAATGATTAGAAAATGACACTTATACTCGTTATTAAATTTAGAGTATATCATGATATCATCAACAAATACTAAAATAAAAATATTGACATGATCCTTGAATAATCTATTTTATGGTTTCATAAAAATATAAAATTCACTAGTTAATAAAAATGGTATTTATATACATTTTTAATTTTTATACCTCATTTGAAATGTCATATTTGGAATATCATCCTCTTTTACCCATAGTTATTGATACCCAAAATGAATATCAATCTTCAAAAAATATTGAACTCCTTAAAGTTGATCAAACAAGTCATAAATGTGGGAAAGATGATACATGTTGTTTCTAGAAATAGCATTGATTTATCATTACTCTAGGAATATCCTCATAGATCCATATTTCTTCTTAACCAAAATAATAGGATCTCCCCATAGAAAAACACATGGGTATATACGTCCCATGTCAAAAAGCTCATGTAGTTGTTTTTCTATTCCAATAATTTCATTATGGTCATCATATAGTGAGTCTTAGACATATATTTTTAATCATATAGGATATAAATAGAAAACTTAACATCAAACATAGGTGGGTTACTAGGTAATTATTCATGAAACACATCAATATATTGCAGCACAGTAAGAACCTGGGTTTTTTCTCACTGTGAAATAAGAATAATTTTGAATTTTTTATTTCAATTTCACATGAGAGATAAATTGGTTATTTCCCAAATAAGATTATCATAGATTATTTTTTACCACTCTTTTGGTCTCAAAATTTGGTTTTTACTCTAGGAAAAGAGACTGGTGGAATTATGTATCGTTAAAATTTTCATAAAAAATCAATATACAATATTTAATTAATTAAATATATTCTTTATTTGTGCATGTTCAAATGGTGATAACTTTTGAATTTACTATATAATATATATTTTATATTTGTGTTTGAGTCCATAATATAAGTTTTTTCTAGTATAAGAATGAACTCATGTTCGGTGTCATGGATGACCATCATCCCCTTTCAGTTTTTCTTTTTCTTTTTTTTTCTTTTTTTCATTTCTCTTATTTATTTTTCCTTATTCCTCCTTCTATAGCCTCTCACTTACACCAAAATTGGTCTTCTCCATTCCATAACTAGGATGGGATATGTAGGGAGAGGGATAAATATATATGGGTAAGGGAGGTTTCATCATGGAGCTGGTGAGGAGTTGGATCATCATGCGATAGCTGGGGAATGAAAATCGGTGAGAAGCTTAGATAAATTCAGCCCAAATATGGGTTGTTTTTATATTTTTCAATAAATATACATATTTACCACTTTCACATTTTGAGTCCATATATGACTAAAAATGATCCCCATGGTGTCGATATATGCTTAATCATGAAAACATATGATTTGGAACCATTCTATGGGGTTTCCCAATCAGAAATCTCAATCACACAGCATGTGGTTTTATGAACACACACCATTGTTCTTCCTATTTAGGGAATATTTTGTTTTTTAAAGTACACACCATTTACTTTTATTAAATTCCATTATTATTACTTCTACATGTAACCTTGTACATGTATATATGGAGTTTTGGTATTACACAACGTATACTTAATGTACATGTCTGGTAGTCACACCCAGCCATGTGGTTGGGTACTTGGGAAGATTCCTATATAATGGGGCATGGTAATGTAGTTGTACATGGATAATCCCTAATAGTGAGTTTTATGTTTAGAATTATATGTTCAGACTCCATGTATCCCATAGCCATGTGATATTACATAGACAGACCCCATGTTTTCCAGTCCATGTAGAAGTACATGGTTGGGAAAAAGGTTCTACTGTACATGTTGTGTACTTTGGGTACACACTGTGTACTACCCCTTTATTTCACTTTTAAGGTTTTTTCATATTTTTAATCTCCATTGTCGAAGTTGAAAAAAGGAGTATTTCATTTTGGGAATTTTCTATATAGATCATGAGGGTAGAATCTTTAAGGTGATTTGAGTACTTCTATAAGGTTTTTTAGGGAGAGTGATATATTATATATATCTTCTTCATCTAGTTATTGAATCTAGTGGTGTTCTTTGAGTGAGAAATGGGATTAGACCCATATGATGGATTTGTAAATGGTTTTTGTATATATAATGGGATCTCTAATATCCTTATTGGGAGGTGCTAGGTAATGTCCCTCATTAGAGGGACTAACTTGAGGAAGCAGATAGTTTAGTTGTTCAGTCCAACCTAGAGTGAGAACTTGAACTAAGTTGGTTCATGAGACATCTACCTAGATCAATTCTTAGGTTGATTATACTTTCCGGACATCTACCTTGTAAGGTATTTTTTTTAGACTATGAGGCCATTAGTTTCTAGAGTTGTTTTCTTGGATTTTTTCGCCCGAGTGATGGCTTTTCCTGAGATCCTAGTTTGTGACTGAGGATCCCAAGAGGGATTCCTCCACTCATGATCATATATAGAAATATCATGTGGTATGCCTCTAATTTCATATTGTTTTTTATGGTCCTAGGAGTGATTCCTCTACCTTTTCTACTATTTTTGAGGATCCTAATAGGGTTTCCAATACTTATGTGTAGACCTCGAGGATCCTACAAGGGAAACCACTCTAATGTATTTCCCTAGGAGAACATAGTGGGTTCTCTAATGGTGGACCAACCCAGAGCTAGTTTGTTATGGGTTTGGTTAGATATTATAAAGTTTTTCACCATATAACCCATACCAAACATGTGATCCTAAGGGGAAATAGATGTAGTGATGGTTTTTAATGTTTGGCCAACCAAAATATTTTATTTGTGATCCATATTATTAATTGTTGATGCAATTTTGATTTCCATACATGATTCCAAAAACCTAGCCAATGAACATAATGTGATGCAACATATGGTGGTTATTTCTAGTGGTACATCCAAAAATAATTCTTTTGAGACTTACATTATTGAATGTTACTATATAATTCATTGTTTCACTAGGATTACTCCCTATTCCATGGAAGTGGAAAAGGTTACCAAGTTAATCTTGGAACCCCTATTATATATTATGTTATTCAATATTCTTAGCATGATATGATGTACGTGATGTCAGATGTTGTCTGGTGGGAACATTTTTTTCAAGCATGATATTTAGATTCCATCCCCAATGAATGATAATGATTGATGCCTAGGATACCCCATAGGATCGATTGGGAACATCATAACCTCGTTTCCTAGAATTATATGGGAATGAGGCTATTGATCTAGTTATTGAATTAATAGCAAGTTATTATCTTGGATATAAGATATTAATCCTTCTATATAAACTAAGGGTTACCCCCCCCCCTCATATATTATCTAAGATCCAATTTCTTGGCTGCCTATGGGGTGGGACATAGTAAACTGACATTAAACTAGATTACACATGGCATCAGTGGTATACATAAGATGCCTAAAAAACAATTATATGACCTATTTAAAGGATGTATAATTGATATGTGGAATTATATTTTATATAGTGAAGGTGAGTATGGTTGATCCCAGTTCTAGGACATATATCCCCTTGGGATTCCCTAGCCTTCTCAAATGAACTTTCAACACTATAAAAATAATATATAGTCGATTGGGATCAAAAATCCAACAAATGACTAGAATACACATGGCTTGAGTTGTGTGAAATAAAGATCAATGCCTTATTTATATGATGTTTGGTATATTTAGATCATGAACCCAAGGATCAATTTTAGATTTATTTTTTTTATTTTATTCCAATTGTGTCTCTTTTAGGATGAGAATATTTCATGATTATGTACTTATTACAACAGATTAAAGCATCACTATTGTGGGTGTCTTACTAAGATATATTTATCAACCCATGTATGTGAACCTAGGTATGTGTGCATATAACTTATTTGAACATTTACATTGATTATAAATGTATGATAGATAGGGTTAGTCCCATGGTTGTATGATAGAGCAGTGTCACTCGTTTGGATTCATATGATTGTGATGGAGCAGTTGAGCAAGGTCTATATAGATCGAGTTTTCAGTTCATCTCAGAGGAGTAGAGGAGACCTATAAATTTTTGTATTTATTTCATTATTTTATATGTGGTTGTACTAGTGTGAGATCCATTTTTTATTTATGACATGTCTATTTAGGCCTATACTAAATTCCATCTTATTTAAACCTTGTTTTCATATAGTTCTTCAAACATTCATTACATACTATTTTATGATGTTTAGTTATTCCAATTTTATTCATAATCTTATATGAGGTAATAGTCTCCCCATGGACTCACCTGAGATCCTCATTTCTAAATGGAAGCCTCCACCATATGGGGGCTCATGAGCCCTCATCCCAAACATGTTCAATTATTGTTCATAGAGTGAGTCGAGATGGGACATGCCAGAGTTTTATCATAGGGGTTCCTTTCATACAGTATTACTATTTTTGATATCATAGATATGATTATTAGGAATGTGTTTTATCCTGTGATGGATATTGGACTGGTTTATATTAAACATTTTTTCTATTAGGACTTCATGGTTTCCAGGGATATGGGATTGGTATTCTTGATATGCAATGTTATAGTTTATATGAGTTTTTCCTTGATAAATAAACATGTTTTGTGTATTTTATGACTTATTATGGATTTTTGAATATAAACCAATTAATGGGATCCCCATGGTTGATTTTTTAAACATGGGAAGAAGAGTCGACAGGCATTTGTTCAGGCATCATATTTAGCACATGGGTTCCAAATGTTAAATATCTTCTAGTGTAAATTTTTACTACTAATGAATGAGGATAACTATTTAATGTGTCAATAACCATATTAATAGTTCTTTATTATATATGATTTTAGTGAAATTATACTCTATTAAAATTCCATGGTTATATTCTCTATGACAGTTCATGTGGATCTATAGTGATATGTTCGATAATGAGGATGATGACTTAGTCCTCTTACACAAGAGGTGTATTTACCCTAGTGGGTTGACAGGGAACATGGTACCCAATTTTTGGATCCCTTGGTTGTTATTTTTACTTTGGTTTAATTATTTAATGTGTATGTCACAACCCAAAATATTATTTTCCACATATATTGGAATGAAATTCTACTTAACCAAACCATTTGAGTGTTTTACAACACAGATCATTTAACATGATGTTGTGTTTGTAATGTTGACCTTCGTAGTTATACACCAGAAGTTTTTTCAATTCTATTAGTCCATTTTGGGGGTGTATCCATTAATGGTGTATTTAAAAAATGATTCTTAACAACAACATGTATTTTTCCATCTAAATTTCTATGATATTTTACTTTACTAAACTTTTCATATGCTTACCTATTCGACTATTCTTGACACAATGATATTAGGAACATGAGAGATTATTTCTAAACTATAACCTTGAGTGGGAATTAAAATATACGAATACCTATTGAGGGTTAGTTTTTATCCTTTTTCTTCGCATTTTGATCCTCCAGGAAGCATTCCCTTATAATGATTCTTATAGTGAATTTGGTTCTGGTAGGCCGATTCTTGGTAAGCAATGCCTTAAATGATTAAAGAGTTAGAATCAATCCTTGGGAGTTTGTATAATAGATGATATGGGAGTGTGTATAATGTCCAATTATTTATAACCTTTGTGGGAGGTTATAATTTTGGGTTATTCGGATAGACATAGTGAACCAATTATGATACTTATTTGGTAGGGCTAGGTGGGTGACTTAGAGTAACAAAGTTTTGACTAGGACCTTGGTGAGTTGGTTTTTTTGGTGAACCTCTTTATGGGGGGAATTTCAATGACTGGAATTAAATTAGATGTCCTATAATAGATGGTATGGGAGTGTTTATAATGTCTAATTATTTATAACCTTTGTGGGAGGTTATAATTTTGGGTTATTCGGATAGACATAGTGAACCAATTATGAGACTTATTTGGTAGGGCTAGGTGGGTGACTTAGAGTAACGAAGTTTTGACTAGGACCTTGGTGAGTTGGTTTTTTTGGTCAAGGGAAAACTATGAGAGGTTTTAGACCTAGTTTATGGATGCCTTTTTAGGAAATGATTTTTTTTTATGATTGTGTAGATACTGATGCATGGGAGGTTCTCTTGTTTTTTTATATAGTGAGGATAATTCATTTAGTCTCTAATAAAGTACCTAAGATACTTGGTTATTAATACTGGATTCAATAGGCATGATTTTTTATGTGCATGGATCTATTTGGATACAGATTATATTGTTATCCATGTAGATGATTTTGGAATGATTTAGACCAAGGATGTGCAACAACAGTGTTAAAATAATTCCATGAGGTGGAGTTCATTGTAAAAATCAGGGAACATGTGTGGTGCCAAAATTTTAAGAGGATTTCTATAGGAGCTTCTATCTTAAATAGATTATAATTACTTATAGAATTATCAGTTGGGAGTTAGTAATGTGTGTCTCAGGGGAGCATGATTCAAGTATGATTTAAGTGGTATATGGTTTTACACATACTGTGTTGGCCTTAGTAATGTGTGTCTCATGGGAGCATGATTCAAGTATGATTTGAGTGGTACATGATTGTACACCTACTATGTTGGGAAGTATAGGTGTGGTGCACACTAGTTGCATGTGGAACTATTTAAATCAATATTCACTGAGTAATTATGGATGATCTAAGAATTTTTGGCTTCAAAGAATAGTTTTGGGCATGGTCTTTCAATAGTTTTGATGAGATGATTAATGTCCCTTCATGTTATAGGAGGCATCAAGATTAGATCGGGTTTAGTGGCATGACTGATATAGTTATGTCCTGGTCATGTATTTAGAGGTTGGAGAGTGTAGATTGAGAGAAGCAACATGCATAAAGTAATGTAATATGTTATGTTTTCCCTCATAGAGAAATTTACGGTAAGTAATATGGTGGGGGGAATTTCAACAGTTTCTATGGAAACTATTCTCGGGAAGTGGGAATGGAGATTTTTTGATGTTGTGGGTAGGAACTTAGGAATTATCAGTTTGGTCAATGCCAGTCATTGTGTTCTATGATGGATAGGTTATGTTCCATGGAGTTGGAGATCGATTTTAGGGTGATGATAAGGATACTCTAGTGATGGGAAGTAACAAATTGGTCACATTAGAATGTCTCTAGTGCTGGGAGAGTTGTTGAAACTAGGACACTGGTCATTGGATGGTCAAGATAGCATAGTTTTGTAGATAATCAGGGTGAGATCATTGAAACTGTTTGAACAACAAGGATTCTTAGAGATGATAAGGGTTATAGTGTGGATATTGAAAATACTGTTGTTTTCCATATTGTGAAATGAGAACAAATTTGATTTTTTTTCTTTTCTATGATTGTAAGGTGTAAAATAGTCTTTTCTCATAGTAGATGTTCTCAGATAATATTTTGACCATGTCACTGGGATTTTAATAGGTTTTTTCCTTATGATAGGATTTTAGTGGAGTTCTTATCCATTTTTATTTTCATGGAATAAGTAGTATTTACTATTTAATTAATTAAATATTATTTGAGTTGTTCTTGTTCTATTGGTGATATCATTTTAATGGAGTGTCATATTGATATTATTTCCTTGATTTTGAGTTCAAAAATGGTTGTTTTCTTAGTAGTAGCAGAGACTTGTATTGAACAGCAAGCTCGGGCCCAGGCCCCTTTTTCTTTTTATTTTTTCTTTCTTTCCTTTTCCCTTTTTCCTTTTTCATTCCTCATCCAACCATAGGCTTCTTAAATATTCCCATTGGTAAATTCTCAATTCCTTGACCATGAGAGGATATGGAAAGTATATAGACAAAGGTAGGGAGTGAATATGGGAGGTTCTACCCCAAAGCTTGAGAGGATCTGAATTATCATACAGCTACAATGAAACATAAATCTATGAGAACCTTTAGTGGATTCCACCCATGGGTAGGTTTTTTATAGGTTGTTTTAGTATATCCCCTTATATTTACCAATTTCTAGTTTTAAGGACCTATTATGACTATTATGAACTTCCATGGGGTTGATCTATACTTAATCAGGGGGAAATGGATGTTTTGGGCCATTTTGTGGTTTCCAAATCAGAAATCCTGATAGAATAGCGTATAGTTTTATAAACATGTATAATGTGTTGTTCTTGTTTCCAAAAGATGAAATTTTTGAGAGTACACCTCATTTAATTTTAGTACACACCGTGTAGTGGTACATGGCCATGTATCTTAGTACATGGCTTAAATTAGTATTGGGACTATACATAGTGTACTTGGAGTACACATCGTGTAATCATACCTAGCCATATGTCAAAGTACTTGGGAAGACACCACATATAAGGGGGACATTATTTTGTTGTAGTACACAGAAAGGCCCCAGGTGTTTCATGGTTGAGTAGTAGTACATGGTCATACCCCATGTATTACATGGACATGTAGCAGTACATGGGAAGACACAATGTGTTTCAGACCATATTGAAGTATATGTCTATATATGAGGATTTGTAGTACATGATGTGTACTCTAGGTACATGTTTTGTAATTCCTGTTGTTACACTTTTGAGGGTCTTCCATGTTTTCATTCCCTAGAGATTGATTTATGAAAAATAAGAGTCCATTTTGAGAATTTTTCAATTTAGATCATGATGTTGGAACCCTTGATGTGATTTAAGGACTCCTAAGTGGAATTATGGGTCAAGTGAGCTTTGATAGAGAGGTTATTCCTCTAGAAATTGATTACGTTGGTCTCCTATGTGTGGTATGTGGGATAATTCATAAATTATGGTTGTGGAATTGGTTGGTTTATATTGAATGGGATCACCCATATACCCATTGGGTGTTTCTTGAGAAATTACATGGTTAGAGAGACTAATATTTTACTTAACAAAGTGGATAGGTTGGGAGTTTTGGATATCCTATAGTGTGACCTTGAACTGCGGTGGTCCATAAGACATCTCCATAGATGGATGCTTACATTTCATTTACTTTGAGAACTTATTCCTTGAGAAGAATACCCATTTTATTCTATGAGGCCATTAGTTATTAGAGACAGGGTTGTGGGATTTTTTACCTAAGATATAGAGTATCCTAAGAGCATAGTTTATGAACAAAGATCTAAATAGGGATTCCTCCACACATGATTTTACCTATGGGATCCAATATGGGATGCCTACACTTTCATACTATTTATGAGGGTTCCAATATGGATTCCTATAACATGGTAATATTTTTGAGGATCCTAAGAGGGACGCCTCTTCTTATGTGTGGATCATAAAGATCATGTAAAGGATACCTCTCAAATGTATTGACCTAGGGGAGTATAGTGGGTTCCCCAGGGGTTGACTGAGCTTAAGCTAGTGCATTGTATGTTTGGGTATAGATGGTAACAAATTTCATGTAGAACTTATACCAAATATCTAATCCTGAGGGGTATTCATGGTAGATATGGGTTTTAGTATTCAACCAACCTCACTCTTTTATTTATTGCCTCACTCGGTTACTATTAATGCAATTGTGATTTCCAGACATCATTCATGGAACTCAACCTATGGTCTTGATGTGATGTAATATATGGTGGGGATTCTAAGAGGTACTTAATCAAATCCTCCTTTTTATCCTTATTGGATTGGAGTTTTCTACACACTTATTAGTGTAATGAGGATTCCCCCTTGTTCTATGGTAGTATAGGTGGTTTTTTATTTCATCATAGAACTTTTATCACATTTTGTGTCTCTCAGGATAAATAGTTTTCTACAATTTAGGTGATTCTAGATGTTTCCAAGTGGGACTAATTACTTTGAACATGTGATTATTATACAATCCATGATTATTTATTATGTTATTCTCATTTTATTCCATAGATAGTCCATAGGATGTGGTGGACACACAATTACTGCATTACCAAAACTTTTCGGGGGAATGAGGATATTGATCTAGTTATTTAATTGATGGATTGATATTATCAGGTATCTAAGGGAATATTCATGTCATATACCCTAAGGTTAATACCCCATAGGGATTATCAAAGGTCCTATGTATTTGGTTGACTATGGTTTGGGACCTAGAAACCTGACATCAGATAGGATTACACACAACTCTAGTGATACTCCTGGGATGTTGAGAAACTAGCTCTATGAAATATTTATAGGATCTCTAGATGATACCTGGAATCCTACTTTATAATGTGTATGTGAGTATGGGTGGTCCCAAGGATGGGACTTATATCCCCCTATGGTGATGTTTCTTTCTGAGATATATTTCAATCACTGGATGAAGTATGTATGGTTTATTGGGATCACAAACCCAAGGATCAACTAGATTACACATGTATTGAGTGTTATGAAATTCAACTCAATTCCTTATTCATAGGATTTATTTACAATTGGTATCATTGACCCAAGGAGAGACTGTGGATTTATTTTATTCCACCTGTATCACAGCTAGGCTAAGCATATTAAATGATCATTCACTTATGACATTATAATATAGGATCACGATTTCGGGTTGCCTATTAAGATTTATTTTTCACCACCTATACACAGACCTTTATGTTCATGTACACCATACTTAAGATTTTAGTATTACCACATATTAAAGGTGGATAGGGAGAGGCTAATGGTTTTATGATTGAGTAGTACAACACCTTTGGCTTCTTATGATCGGGTTGGACTAACTCTGTTAGTTTATTAGATATCAGGTATGTGGTTTTTCTTGGACGAGTTGAGGAGTCTTGTAATTTTATTTTATTTGAATTCATTCTTGTAAATGTGGTCAGACTAGTGTAAGATTAGTGTTTTATGTATAACATGGTTGTTTGGGGATTTACTAAAATATTACTTATTATAACTTTGTTTATATTTATTGCTTCTGCACTCTGATTACTATTATTTTGTATAGTTTTTAGTTATTTTTACTTTTTTTATTAAACTAGTACAATGGAATAGTCTCCCCTCATATACACTCTAGGCCCTTCCTACTATTAGGAAGCCTCTTTAATATGGGGAGGCATGCTTGAGGCCTTGTCATAAACAGGATTAGTTACTATTTTTAGAGTGAGATACACTGGTACTTGACAAGAAAAATATATACATCCTATATTCTAATGATAGCCTTAAATTTTATATGCTTCAATAACTCTTATTGTCTATTAATTTCATTAATTAGGGATATTATAGGTGGATCTAGATATTATTTAAATGATTTAATCTCACCTATGAAGACATAAAATTCCACATCTCTATCAATAATTATAATTTTCCTATATTGAACAAAAAAATTAATTTAAAATCCTATCAATATAAAAGGTTATATTATATTCAAAATTTGGTATAATAATAATGTTTTCCAATAGGGTATGTCAATGTGGTATGATGGGTATTGACTGATATAACCTTTTTGAAATTATATTTCTACTATGAGTATTGATTAGGAACTCCCTTCTTATGTAGTTGGGGAAATGTCAAATTTCTAGGATGTTTCTATCCAAATTTATTACATGCTAGAAATTTTATCCTTAGCTTCATTCAATTTTCTATATTTAGTTTTTCAAATTGATCATCCTCCCACTTCTTTTTTTTTTCCTTAGAAAACATTAGATGTAGAGAAATATATCTATACATTAACAGAATTTGATATTATATCCTCATAAACTATAAATTTATAAGAGAATAATTCTCTTTTAAGACAATATTTAGCTCATAAAATAAACGATTAATCTCATTTCTTGTATTACATATATAATACTCTATATGTGTTACTCACCCTGTAATTTTTGCTTCATATTCAGAAATATTTTCTCCTTATTTTCTCCTTTTATTGAGTAATTTTATCTATATATCATCTCAATTATCATGATAAAAATATTTTTCTAAGAATATAAATTTTAAATTCATTCACTCTATAAAATTTTTTTCTCAGACTCCATTGTGTTCTAGATTAATAACAACCATTGATCAAATCCACCTTTACTAAAAAAATATTACATTGATGTCTTTATCTCAATAAATATAACCCAAAGTGATAAATATATCCACTATATAAATGATATATTCCTCAAATACTAATCTATTAGTAGTCCCATTAAATTATGTAGGTTTTTATTACATGAAGTTGTCAAAAATTGTTTCACTGTGTTAGTGATCATCAAGATCCTTCATATGGGAAAGGTCATTAGTCCTAACCTGAGTTAGCTACCCTAATATAGATTTAATTACTTTAGCACCAACTTTTTCTTTATTTACTTTTTCAGGATTTCAATCCTTACATAGACTAAATGAATAGATATAGTTTCCACTCCTTCCACTATGAACAATTTCTAAGAAATGACTTATACTAGATTATCTCATAGTATTATGAATTTGAAAACATGAAGTATAATTATAAATATATTGTAACATATGAAATTAATTGAAATGTTATGAATAAATAATTTCAAAATCAGAATCTTAGTATCAATTGAAACATCTTCAAATAATAATAATATTTTTTTTTATATTTCAAAAAGTTTCATAAAGATCTTGTGAATCAACTAATGAATATCCCTTAGGAAGAAGGTCAAAGATAAACATGTCTTTATTTTACATCTTTCCTGTGACATAAACATTACATTTCTTAAATAATAATATCCCATGGACTTATAGGTTCAATGTCTCTAGATAATGGTTGCATAATCTTATAATTTTACAGTACCAAATATCATTTCATCTTAAAAAACCATACAATTCCATATTCTGGACATCTCATTTGAAAGATTCATCCACATAAATGGGTAATAAAAAATAATTATGTGGTGAGATCAAATTCTTAGTAAGGATTAATTAAACATTTAATCATGAATGATTTTATAATAATGAGTAAAAACAATGGAATAAAATAAATATCATAACATCATGAGTGATAACCATAAAAAATGATTTGTCTTCAAATTACATGGTATAACAACATAAATCCAAAAATTGTCAATAAGAAAATATAATAACTATAACATTAATATGAATCATTTAAAATTAACATTTTATCACAAGGGAATAATTTTATAAACCTTAGGATCATCTAGATTTGGGCCCTGGTCTAGGGCCAGAATCCTTGTAACACCCCGACCCCAAAATCTTGGAGCTAGTGAATTATTTTAATACATTGGCATGATTACAAGGAATAAAGTCCCAAAGGACCAATCAATTCAGTAGTTTTTGAAAATTGATTACATACATGAACATTAAACTACACATTCAAACATAAAACAGAATATAAATAATTCATTGATAATTACATTATTCCCCTATCTTAACCCTGCATATCAAACATAATACGCTTCTTGGAATCCTGGGAAAACAAAACATAAGAAAGGGGTGAGATCAGATGCTCGGTAAGGGTAAATAAATTAGTGGAAGTTATAAACTTTTAAGGAAAGATGTGTAATAAAAAAAACATCCTTTTAAACATAAAAATGAACATAATATGGAGAAAATAAATCAAACATTACCATATAAACATGCACATGGATCTTCTACTATTCAAATAATCCCATGTAATAATTAATTTCATAATGAGGGAATGCCTAATGCCCGACATCATTACCACATAGTCAAGGCTTTATGCCAATACTACAAATAAAATTTTTTTCAATACTATGTGCCAAGACACTAGTTTGTCTCATGAGACCTACCGATGCATTGAGGGTCTATAGTGGGCCATACCTGTCACTTACTAAGTCCACTACATTCCTCATATTAAAATGTTGAAACATAACATAAACATTCGTATTAAAACTAGAATACGAAATGTAAATACTTAAACCATAAACCTTGAAGGGTATAAAAAATCACATCCACAGCCAAACATATCATAACTCATTAGATACAATATGGAAGATTGTATTATAATAATTCAACCTTAATCAATAATAATATCCAGTAAATAATTTTGACACAGTTGAAAATGATCAGTAAAAATTTTTGAGAGAAATATCCCATTTTGTGAAATCATTTAAAATCCACAAATTTATAAAGGAATTAATTTAAAATATATTTTTGAATCAAAGTATCCCATAATATGTTCAAACTTTTTAAAGTAATTAACATTTTGAAACAATCATTTCCATATAAATAAATTCTTAAAACCATTTTGAAAACATGGACATTAATGAGAAAGATTTAGAAGAATAAATATATAAAACATTTAAAATGTTGTTTTAGTTAAAGAGTAACTTAAAATAATCATTATTAAATGTATTTTATAAAACATGGACATGGATAATAAATATTTCCTAGAAAATACTTACACATAAACAATCTCAGATAATAATGATATTGAGGAATTAACACTTACCTTGCACTTTCCTTTGGTTGAGGGTATGTTTAACCTCCTATATAATGACCATAATATGTTATTAAATTATAAAATAACCATATTAATATTTTTTATATCATAAATGATTCATTTATGACTTTATACTACCCATTTAATAATTATTTCTATATTAAATTAACATTTCGGTTATTAATCGCTTTCTTTATTGTATGTGTTTTAACTAGTTATTATTGATCGTATCATTTAGATCATGATTTAAATATATATATAATATAAAACATGATTTATATATAATATATATCTAGAATATAAATATGTATAATAGATAGATATATGAAATTAAAAACACCATTTATGGAGACGGTAGGTTGTACGTACGCATAAATGTTGTTTCCATTTTCATATCATATTGAATGTAAGTAAGTGAATAAGATATATGTAAGTATATATATATATATATATATATCTAGTGGAATTATTATTTAAAATATTAAATACTTATAAATAATATATATTTTTATAATCATCGTTGAATGGTGAACCTGGAAATGAATCTCATCGCGTCGTGGGGACGGTAAGTTGTATGTACACACGAGCGACGATATAATTTCCTTAATGATTAAAAGGTGTGTAATTGGATGGTGTATTAATTTTAAAAATAAATTATCATGTTATTTTCATTATTTATATACATATTACTCATCATTATACCCATCTAATTAAAATCATGTTGAATAACAAATTACACGACGACATGGAGACGGTAAGTCGTACGTACGCACACATGGTGAAATTATCATTCATAGGATGGATAGAATAATGAGTATGGTTGTACCATATTTATAATAAAATCACAGTATATATAATGTACCTGAGATTTTATTTTGGTATGGATATAACTAATAAAGAGAAAGTGGAAAAAGAAGAGAACTTTGAAAGAGGTGATAAAATAATTACCTCTTCTTTGGGTCTTTCCTTTTGATTTGAACAAAGGGGCTCCTTAGGTTGGATTTATGCTCAATAGAAGGACTCTATGGTAAATTGAGTGAAGTTGGGAGGATATTTGGGCTGGGTTTGTTCGAGCCAAATGGATTTGGAGGTGTGATTTTTAGAGAAGGGGAATTACCCTTTTAAAAGAGAGGTGAGGGTCACTTTTGGAAAAGTTTAAAAAATTATTTTCGGTTTATAAAGGCTAAAAATTGATTTATGTCAAATATAAGGTGGGTAAGGATCTAAATCCTCTCAACCAATAGATTTTAGAAAACTTTAGTTCACCATATTAACCATATCTTTTAGATTTAACTCTTAGTTAAATAGTTTAACTTTTATCATGTCCTGCTGTATTATTATAATAAATGGTTAATAAAATTACTATAAAAAGACAAGAAAAAACCAAGTGGTTAAATATTGATATATATAACCTTATCTAATTTATTTTTATAAACCTTTTATTTTTAGAAATATTATATTAATTAATAATATAGTATTTGTTTTAAAAACTCATTTATGTCAATTTTGATGATATTTGGTATTTTGTTTTTGATAAAGTCATAAAAACTTTATCACTTCAAAAAAATTATTTAATCAATCCTAAAATGTCATATTAACCTATAAAATTCTTGGATGGAATCAAAATTCTCAATTTATATTTATATTTATATTTATAATATCAATTATTTTAATCTTTCATTGATAAAGTAATTACTACATAATCATTGTGTCATAAATAAATTTAATTATTTAATATATAAAAATTATAAATAAAATACCATTATGTAAGAAATATTTTTATCTTTATAATGAATATTTATAGAATAATTTATCTTATCTATAACCCTATCTTAAAATGGTTTAGTTTTTAAACTTTGAATTTAATACTTTTATCTCTTCTTTAAATAAAATAATAATAAATGTCTTAATCTAATCCATGTGGACCAAAAGGATCATATTTTATTATTAAGGTTGGTTTTGGTAGAAATAAACTTATCCAGTAGAATTAGGACATGTGTTAGGGTAATTATAATATCATTTTTACCTTCAATTACCCTATTTACTTTTAACCGTGGTAAATAAAAGTCAAAAGTTATTATTCACCAAAAGTTATTTTCATCTCATTGAACCACATTTTACTTACTAATTTCAACCATTTTTATTGTATTTTTTAAATTCAATTCATATAAGTGGTAAAATTATATTTTATGCAAATTTGCAAATGTGCCTAGAAGGTGGGTAAAAGACGTAAAAAAACTTTAATAAAATTTTATGCATATAATTATATTATAAAATGAATCTAGTGAATTAAATTTAACTTATATAGGTATTATATATCTATTTTGACTAAAAATAAATTTAAATAAAATAATTAATTATTTAAATAAAAAAGTCGATTTTAAACAATAACGCAATGTCTTTCACTATTCATCAAAAATTGAAAGTTTTCAGAAAAATACAAAAAATTCACCCTAAGCTAATTTTTATATTCAAAATTAAAAATTGAATTATATTTTACCAAATTCAAAACATATAATTTTCATTAATTAATTTAAAATTAATTCTTATCGTCAAAACCAAAAAAGTGGTTTTTAAAAAAGTAAAAACTATCAAAAGATTGACATGTGTTTATGTCAAATTTAAATGTGAAATTACTTACAATGACATATATTGTATTAAATGATAAAAATATAATCTAATTATTCCTCCAAATTATTCAAATGCATAATTTAACACTATAAATTATTTTGATTAAAAAAGTAGTTTTCAATTAAAATTTAGTATTTTTCAGTATTCATCAAAATATAAAAGTTATCAGAAAAGTACCAAAATTTTATACAAACTAAATTTTTATGTCTCGCTTATAAATAAAAATTTAATTTCATTAAAATGAATATATAAAAGTGTCAAATATTGGTTTTAAAAAGGGTTCGCATTTAAAAGGCAGTAAAATTTCATTTTTTGAAAAATACTTCTTTTATCTGAAAAAATGAATTTGTTCTTATATTCTATATAAGAAACACAAAATATGGATTCTAATATTATATGTAGTATATAAAATTTAAAATTATATTAATACTATTCATAACCACTTTTAGAATGGCTAGTTTGGTAAGTCGTGGTGAACTCGAACTCTGTGTTGCGTGTAGAGCAAGTTATTGAATTACTTTAAAGAGATAGCGTACTATGAAATTTGGGGGTGTTACATTATCCCCTCTTTAAATAAATTTCATCCTCTCAATTTGAAAATGTTTTTCAAAAATAAAAGTTTAAAAATAGAAAATTACCATTGTGAAAACCCCACATCAGAAATTGGGTTAGAAAAATTTAGTCTTAATAAGAGGGAAAGGGAAATGAAAAATTCACCACAAAATTATGATCTCAATTAGGAGAACATTAGTGGAAATTAGAGACACATAATTAGAGGTAAAACATAAATATTTATAGGGAGTGATTGAGGTTATCAATCAGAAACAAGTGTAAAATTGAGGGCCTCAAATACATCAATCTATGATGATTTAAAATATCATCGATTCAACAAAACATAAGGTATTATGATAACACATTTTTGGTTTTAAGATCTCTTCCATAAAGTTTAATAATTAATTTATTCATAGAATAAGAGGAAAAAAATATAATTGACAAGTAGAGTTTCATCCTTCAACTAATTCCTTCCACAAACTCATCTTTCACTCCAAAAGATTATAGAATTCAAAAATATTATATTTATCCTAATTGTATAGGGTTCCAAAAATAAAGAATTTATAATTTATTTGTCAAAATATTTAAAAAAACTACATTATACCAACTAGTACATCACGTAGGCCAGTGGTAGGTGATGCACCCCTGTCACCCTTCGGTTGCAGGTTCAAGTCTCGCGGCCTTGTCGGACGTGACGGGTTGTCACCTCACCTTCGTGTTGTCCTCTTTATAACAATCCAAAAATAATCTTATGAAATGGTTTAACCTTAACAATAGTGTCCAATGTCAAACTTAATCCATTATAACCTTTATAATTATCCAAAAATACTTCTGTCCAAACTCATAGTCCAAAATTTTTAAGGAAGGTAAACACAGTGAATATCTTTTTTGCCACGTAATAACAAGTCAATACATTCATCATTTATTCTTTTAAAACACAGTAATAGCTTGAATTACCATAAAACATTATTAATTAAATTCATTCTAACTTATTCCTTATAAAATACTGGATATACTCTTTACATCAAAAAATGTTTTAAACTCCAACAATAATTGAATAAACAAACAATTAATTAGTTTCAAAGTAGTCAAGAATATTGAATATAATTTATCCAAATCAATCATATCTTAATCCATAATCATTAACTCAATATCAGAACCATATTAAGTTTTATCTTCCCTTAAACCATATATTTTCCAAAAATAATAACTTGTTATTGATTCACTTTTCTTAGAACCATATTATCTCAAATCCTCAATGAAATAGTACTAGAGTAAAATCCTTATTTATTTCCATAATTCATATAACTAGTATAAATTTCATACAACACTCAAATGAAATAATTTTTTAATAATAATAATATAATAACACTAGTCATTCCTCTTCATCTGTGGTGGTGTCATAACTTTATTATTGTCCAATAGCATTATTTGAGGAATACTCTGATGATTTGGGCATTGATTCGCGTTGTGTCCCAACTCCTTGAAGATGAAGCATTGTACATTTGAAACCTTTTTCTTACCCTTATTATCACGTACTTGGTTTCCTTTTTCTCCACACTTATAACAAATTCCTATTCCCTTCAATCATTTACAAAGGGGATTCTTTCCACGGTTATCACATATGAAATAATCCTTCTTTCCCCTCTTCCATTTATCCATATTTCTCTCTACCATCCTTTTCATCTATTTCTTCCCTTGAAATCCATAGGACTTAGAGAATTATTTACTTATCTTATTAACACCAGATACTATTTTCTCATAAGATTGTAATACATGGGAGACTATTTATCTTCTAAATGTTGGCTTAATACCATGAAAGATATGATCCTTCTTACTCTTTGGATCATGCATATTTTTGGAGTTCTCATTCCTTATAATGGGCACCATTTCTAAACAATGGAATACACTAGGTTAGTCTATGAATCACAATGCATAATTCCAAACATGTAAAATACCTAACATAAATTGAAAATATTATTCATATGATCTATAATCATAAAAAAAAATTGTTTTCTTTGAGGAAGTATTTACTCATAAATCCTTCATAATGGATTGTAAAGAAAAAGTGAATTATCCTAAGCATATCCCCCAATAGCGTCGTAACCAAGAGTGAAGAAAGGCCTATTGTCATGTACCATGATATCCTGGGTCAAGCACCAAACTTCTTGTCAGATCTTTCACTCCTAGGTACATCTATGCCAGAGCTGCCTCTACCTGATCGTATCTAGACAGGGATGTATTGATTTGAATATACACAAAATCACTACATTACCAAAATTCTAGTATGTTCATCTATACTAATTCTCAAAGTCTGTCTTAGGGTAATTTTATCTAATCAGAGTTTCTCTAAATCTAGTTTCCATGGTTTGTACTAAACTTCTTCTGATACCAACTGTAACACCCTGACCCCAGAAGATCAGAGCTAGTGCATTATTTTAATACATTGGCATGATTACAAGGAATCAAGTCCTGAATTACGAATCAGTTAAGTAGTCTTGAAAACAGATTACATACATGAAGGTTACATTACACATTCAAACATAAAAGAGAACATAAATAATCTGTTGAGAACTCCATTATTCCCCTAGATTAACCCTGCATATTAAACATAATACACTTCTTGGAATCCTGGGAAAACAAAACATAAGAAAGGGGTGATCCTAGATCCTTATTAAGGGTAAATAATTTAGTGGAAGTTATAAACTCTTAAGGAAAGACATGTAATAAAAACAACAGCCTTTTAAACATAAACTTGAACATAATATGGAGAAAATAAATCAAAAATTACCATATAAACATGCACATGGATATTCTACTAGTCAAATAATCACATGTAATAATTAATTTCATAATGAGGGAATGCCTAACTTTGTCCATCATTACCACATAGTCAAGGCCTCGTCCCAAGACTAAAAATAAAATTTTTGTCAAGTCCTTATACCAAGAAACTAGTTTGTATCATGAGACCTACTAATGCATCGAGGGTCTATAACAATCCCCACCCATCACTTACTAAGTCCACTGCATTCCTCATATGAAAATTTTGAAAAATAACATAAACATTTGTATTAAAACTATCATACGAAATGTGAATACTTCAACCATAAATCATAAAGGGTATAAAAATAGCACATCCAAATTCAATCATATCATAACTCATTCGATACAATATGGAAGATTTTATTATAATAAATCAGCCTTAATCAAGAATAATATACAGTAAAGAATTTTAACATAGTTAAAAATGATCAGTAAAACTTTTTCAGAGAAATATCCCTTTTTGTGAAATCATTTAATAGTCACACATTTATAAAGGAAGTAATTTAAAATAGATTTTTGAATCAAATTTTCCCATACAACTTTGAATCTTTTTAAATGAATTAACATTTTAAAACAATCATTTCCATATAAATAAATTCTTAAAACCATTTTTAAAACTTGGACATTAATGAGAAATATTTAGAAGAATAAATATTTAAAACATTTAAAATGACGTTTTAGTTAAAGAGTACCTTAAAATAATCATTCTGAAATTTATTTTATGAAAAATGGACAGGGATAATAAATATTTCTCAGAAAATACTTACACATAAACAATCTCAGATAATAATGAGATTGATGAATTAACCCTTACCTTGCACTTTCCTTTGGTCGAGGGTACGTTTAACCTCCTGTATAATGACCATAGTCTGTTATTAAATTATACCATAACCATATTCATATTTATTATGTTATACATGATTAATTTATTACTTTATACTACCCATTTAATAATGACATTAATGTTAAATTAACATTTCGGGTAATAATCACTTTCTTTATCGTACGTGTTTTAACTTGTTATTCTTGATCGTATCATTTAGATCATGATTTAAATACTTCCAGAATATAAAACATGATTTACATATAATATATATTAGGAATATAAATATGTATAATATATAGATATATGAAATGGAAAACACTGTTTACGGAGACAGTAGGCCATACGTATGCATAAACATTGTTTACTTTTTCATATCGTATTGAATGGAAGTAAGTGAATAAGATATATGTAAGTACATACATACATACATACATAAATATATATATATATATATATATGTATGTATATATATCTCCATTATCATTATTATTTCATATATTACATACTTATTAATAATATATATTTTTATAATCATCGTTGAATGGTGAACCTGGAAATGAATCCCATTGCGTCATGGAGACGGTAAGTTGTACATACACACGAGTGACGATATCATTTCATTAATGATTAAATGGTGTGTAATTGAATGGTATATTAATTTTACAAGGAAATTATCATGTTATTTTCAATATTTATATACATTTTACTCATCATTATATCCATCCAAATAACATAGTGTTGAATAAAAAATTACACCATGACGTTGAGACGGTAAGTCGTACGTACGCACACATGGTGACATTATCATTCATAGGATGGGTAGAATAATGATCATGGTTGTACCACATTTATAATAAAATCACAGTATATAAAAGGTTCTGGAGTTATTATTTTGGTATGGAAATAACAAAGAAAGATAAAGTGGAAGAAGAAAAGAATTTTGAAAGATGTGATAAAATAATTACCTCTTCTTTGGGTGTTTACTTTTGATTTGAAAAAAAGGGCTCCTTATGTTGGCATTATGATCAAGTGAAGGAATATAAGGTGAATTGAGGGAAGTTGGGAGGAGATTTGGTCTGGGGTTAGCTAAGCCAAATGGTTTTGGAGGTGTGATTTTGAGAGAAGGGGAAGTACCATTTTATAAGAGATGTGAGGGTCACTTTAGGAAAAGTTTGAAATATTATTTTATTATAAATCATTTTTTGTTTCTAATGGCTCTAAATTGATTTATTTCGAATCTAAGGTGGGTATAGGTCAGAATCCTCTCAAAAAATGGTTTTTATACAAGTTTAGGTCACCATATTAACCCTATCATTTAGATTTAACTCTTAGTTAAATAGTTTAACTTTTACCATGTCCTCTTGAACAATTATAATAAATGGTTAATAAAATTACTATAAAAATCCAATAGAACCCCAAGTGGTTCATTATAGATATATCTAACCTTATCTAAGTCCTTTGGCTGAACCTTAGTTTTTTGGAAATATTTTATCAATTAATAATATAGTATTTGTTTTAAAAACTCATTTATGTCAGTTTTGATGATATTTGGTATTTTGTTTTTGTTAAAGTCATAAAACCTTTATCACTTAAAAAATATATTTATTTAATATACCCTAAAATGTCATATTAACCTATAAAATTCGTGGATGGCATCAAAATCCTCAATTTACATTTATTTTTATATTTATAATATCAATAATTTTAATCTTTCATTGATAAATTAATTACTACATCATCATTGTGTCATAAATAAATTTAATTATTTAATCTCTAGAAATTATAAATAAAATATCATTATATAGGAAATATTTTTAGATTTATAATTAATATTTATAGTTGAATTTATCTTATGTATAACCCTATATTAAAAATGTTTTAGTTATTAAACATTGAATTTAACACTTTTAACTCTTCTTTAAATAAAATAATAATAAATGTCCTACTGTAATCCTAGTGGACCGATAGATCATATTTTATTCCTAAGGTTGGTTTTGGTCGAAATACACTTATCCAATAGAATTATTACATGTGTTAGGGTAATTATAATATCATTTTAACCTTTAATTACCCTATTTACTTTTAATTGTGGTAAATAAAAGTCAAAAGTTACTATTCACCAAAAAAATATTTTCATCTCATTGAACCACATTTTACTTAATGATGTCAACCATGTCTCTCGGATTTTTTAAATTCAATTCACAGAAGTGGTAAAATTACGTTTTATGCAAATTTTCAAATGTGCCTAGAAGGTGGGTAAAAGACGTTAAAAGGTTCAATAAAATTTTATACATATAATTCTATTATAAAATGAATCCAATGAATTAAATTTAACTTATATAGGAATTATATATCTATTTTTACTTAAAATAAATTTAAATAAAATAAATAATTATTTAAATAAAAAGTCAGTTTAAAACAATAATAGAGTGTTTTCACTATTCATCAAAAATTGAAGGTTTTCAGAAAAATACCAAAAATTCACCCTAATATAATTTTGATATTCTAAATTAAAATATGAATTATATTTTATCATATTAAAAACAAATAATTTTCATTAATTAATTTAAAATTAATTCTTGTCGTCAAAAACAAAACGTGAGTTTTTTAAAAGTAAAAACTATTAAAATATTAACATGTGTTTATGTCAAATTTAAATGTGAAATTACTTATAATGGCTTGAATTTTATTAAATGATAAAAATATAATCTAATTATACTTAAAAACCATTAAAATTCATAATTTAACAGTAAAAATTATTTTTTATTAAAAAAGTTGTTTTCAATTAAAATTTAGTATTTTTCACTATTCATGAAAATATGAAAGTTATCAGAAAAGTACCAAAAATTTATCCAAACTAAATTTTTATGACCCAATTATAAATAAGAATTTAATTTCATTAAATTGAATATATAAAAGTGTCAAACATTGTTTTTAAAAAGGGTTCTCCATTAAAAGGCGGTAAAATTTCATTTTTTGAAAAATACTTCTTTCATCTGAAAAAATGAATTTTTTCTTATATTATGTCTAAGAAACAAATAATAAGGATTCTAAAATTATATGAAGTATATAAAATTAAAAATTTAGTTAATATTATTCATAACCGCTTTTTGAATGGCTAGTTTGGTAAGTCGTGGTGCACTCGAACTCGGTGTTGCCTGTAGCACAAGTTATTGAATTAATTTGAAGAGATAACATATTATGAAATCATGGGGTGTTATAATACTATCCTATCTCTTGTAAAATTATTGATTTTTCTATAGGATCTCACTTAACATCAAAACTTCGATTTGTAAAACTAAAGAAATGACTTGGGGAATAACATCCTTTAAATTTGGAACACACATTATAATAGGTAAACATTTATTTCATGAGTCGCATCATCAATTCACCAGAATATGATCATCTAAAATGTACTCATGAATACCTATATCATGAGACAAAAAACTGTTAACCAATGTATTAGATGGAAATATTGAACCCCCCTCCCCCCATTATTCATCAATACTTATCTGTGTCACATAAAAATCATTCACATATCACATCATAAAGAACCCACGAAAATAAAATGGGTTTCAAAAAACATAAAAATAGAGATAATTATATTTTTATAAATATACTACATAAATAAAAGGTACTTTATAAAAAATCAAAATAGAAATCATCCACTTTTCATAATAAACCTAGGGAAATAAAATGGGTTTCATAAAAAATAAAAATGGTATAAAGTGACATCAAAAAATTAAATCTATTTAGACTAAAAACATTATAATCCAAAATATTCAAATAGTTAAGTAAAATATATGGGGAAATATAAAATATAACTCTATTGGATATAGATCCCTTGAATATAATGAAAATTAAATAATTAAAAGATCTTTTAGACAAAAAGTCTCCATTATTTTTTTAGAATAAAAATAAGTGAATTGAAAACTATTCATGGAAATAGATTTGGATCAAAAATATATATTTATATAGATTCAAGGAGATAACTTCATTCAAAATGATACATCTTTAATACAATAATTTCAATAAAAAAAATTATAACTAAAAGAATAGAGTTTTAGTTACCAAGTCCCTTAATATTACCATTGATTCTCATAGAAGTGATTTATCCTCTTGTATAATAAATATAAATATATTAATTACCAATTTTAGAACCTTTTTCATATAAAATTACACTTATACACTTCATTAATAAATATTCTTCACATATATTAGAGTTTTGTAATCTATTTTCAACATCCACTATTAATAATCTTTACAATTTTTATCTTCATTCATAAAATAAGTGTTGATATTTATTTTCATCCCAAATATTATAATTTAAAACCGTTAATGGTATTTTAAATTTTATTTCTAAAGACTTATAATATTATAATTTCATTACATGGGAGTTTTAGTCATGTTTTGTGAATATAAAAATAGTGATGAACTAGTTTAAGATTATTTACCGATATTGATTGATTACATAATAATGATCATAAAGTTTTGTGTAATCCAAAAAGAAATATTTTAACCAAATATATAAATTTTATAAATCATATAGAGTCATCAAATATAAACTAAAACCATCCATGCTTGGATGTGAAGGAAAATGAAACACATTTTTTTGTGGAGGTGGTAGTCCACACAATGCCCAATTCACATTTCATCTTAATGGAAATGAAGATAGTGGTTAATGCTTATAACATCACTAAAATAAACTGACAGTATAATAATTATACTAATTTTATCATTTTATTAATTTAAAATAAAATATGCGGAATAATAAAATCACATAAAAATATAAAATAGAAAGAAAGTTTAGAAACATATACCTCACTTATTGGATTATCTCCTTCATGAAATAGATTTAACCTTTGTGGATAGGACTTCTAAGAAGACAAAAACATAGATAAATTTTATTATAGTGTGTAGGAGATTTTTGTTTATATTTTTTTAAACATAAGGGGGTTTTTAGGGGATGTGAGGAGAGTATTTCCCCATTTATAAGTGAAAAGGATTAACATTTTTGTATATGCCCAAAAATAATAATTAATGCAAAGAGACTATAACACACCAAGATTCCATGGTATACTTATCTTTGAATAATATAGTAGCGTGTGTTGTACGCAACTTCGAGTTCTAACACACCACAACCAATCAAACTAGTCGTTATGAATAGTAATACCCACTTTTTAAAATTTTATAAATTTTATCTTTTAAAATGGACTTCATTTTTAGATTTGGAATATCGTAATTAGCCTAGGGTGAATTTTTGGTTATTTTCTAAAAATGTTCAATTTTTGATGAATAGTAAAAAACCATTGAGTTATAGTTTGAAAACAAATTTTTATTTAAATAATTTTTTATTTTATTTATTTTAGGTCAAAATAGATACAAAATACCTATATAAGTTCAATTTAATCCATTGGAGTCAGTTTATAATAATTTTAGATATATAAAAATTTTACTGAACTTTTCATCGTCTTTTACCCATCTCCTAGGAGAATTTGCAAATTCACATAAAACTTAATTTTACCACTTCTGTGAGTGGAGTTTCAAAACTTTGAGAGATGTGGTTAATATCAAGGAGTAAAATGTGGTTCAATAAGATAAAAATAATTTTTGGTAAATAGTGACTTTTTACTTTTATTTACCGCGGTTAAAAGTAAATAGGGTAATTAAGGGTAAAAATGATATTATTATTACCCTAACACATTTAGTAATTCTATTGGCTAAGTATGATTCGACCAAAAACAACATTAGGAATAAAATATGAACCTATTTGGTCCACTTGGATTAGATTATCACATTTATAATTATTTAATTCAAAGAAGAGTTAAAAGAGATAAAATCAAAGTTAAATAACTAAAACATTTTTAATATAGAGTTATACATAAGATAAATTCTATTATAAATATTCATTAGAAAGATAAAAATATTTCTACATAATGATATTTTATTTATAAGTTTTAGACATTAAATAATTTAATTTATTTATGACACAATGGTGATGCAGTAATTACCTAATTAATGAAATATTAAAATAATTGATATTATAAATATCAAAATAAATGTAATTTGAGACTTTTTATGAATTAAAATAATTTTCTAGGTTAATATAATATATTAGGGTTGGTTAGATGAATTTTATTTGAAGTAATAATTCTTTTATGAATTTAGAAAAATCAAAATACCAAATAGTGTCAAAATTGACATAAAAGAGTTTTTAAAACAAATATTATATTATTAATTCATATTCTATTCCTAAAAATATAAGGTTCAGACAAAGGACTTATATAATGATAGGTGTATCATTAATGAACCACTTAGGGTTATCTTGGAAGTATACAGTAAATTTATTAACAATATAATAAAAAAATACAAAGAGACATGGTAAATGTCAAACTATTTAACTAAGAGTTAAATCAAAATGATAAAGTTAATATAGTGACCCAAACCTATCTAAAACCTGTTGGTTGGAATTATTTAGACCCATAATCACCTTAGACTCGAAATAAGTCACTTTTAAGCCATTATAAACCGAATATTAATTTATTATAAAATAATATTTCTAGCTTTTCCAAAGGTGCCCCTCACCCCTCTTATAAAATATCACTCTCCCTTCTATCAAATTCATACCTTCAAAGCCTTTTAGTTCATCCAAACCCTATCCAAATATCCTCTCAACTTATCTCACTTCATCCTAGAGGCCTTACTTTAGTCATAAATCCAACCTAATGAGACTTTTTGATCAAATCAAAAGGAAGAAACCAAAGAAGAGGTAATGATTTCACCACCCTCTTTCAAGTTCCTTTCTTCTTCCACTTCTTCTTTCTTTGTTATTTCCATTCAAAAATAATAACTATTGTATCTTCTATATATTTTGATGTTATTACAAATATGGTACAACCATATTCAGTATTCTATCCATCCTTTGAATGACATTTCACCATACGTGCGTACGTACGGCTTACCGTCTCCATGTCGTGGTGTAATTGTTATTCAATACATTATTATTTGGATGGGTATAATAATGATGTGTAATTCATTTAAATAATAAATATAACATGATAATTATTCTGTATATATGATACACCATCCAATTATATATTATTTTAATATCAAGAAAATGATATTGTCGCTCGTGCGTACGTATGGATTACCATCTTCACGAACGCGATGAGATTCATTCCCCATCGTATCAATTCAAGACTAATTTTCATTTTATGATTAATAATAATGTTTAAGGACTTGATATCATTCTATATATGAATAATATACAACCTATGGATAACAATCATGACTTATGTAACAAAACATATAAAATAGAACGAGTAAATGAACACCCGAAACGACGATAATAATGAAATATTATAAACAAAGCAATATTAAAAGATCATAAATGATATCATATTTATGTATATGATTCTTTTATAATTTAATAACAATTATTTCACCATTATAAAAGAGTTTCACCTATCCTATACCAAGGAAAATTACAAGGTAAGGGTTTATTTGACAATCTCTTCATTATCTGAGGTTGTTTATACATAATTATCTACTGGGAGCTCTTTATCATCCACATACATGTTTCTTAAAAATGTATTTCAAATCCTTCTTACTATTTTACAGACTATGGTTTGAAGTCATTTATACCCTTGTTTGACTTTTTATAAGAATTTTATAAAGTAATCTTTCTAAATTTTTCCAAATAAGGTCCTTTTTAACCTTTTTGACAAAATTAAGGTAAGAATGTCTTTTTTAACTTATATGGTGAGTGTGACTATTTTCCACCATTATAAAATCATCTAAGATTCCCTTACAATCTTATAATAATATTTTCAAATTAAATGTTTTATTTTATAATTATGTGGCTTTTAAATGATTTCAAAAAAAAGATATATTTCTCCCAAATAGTTTTGATTTCATTTATGTCAACATCCTTTGATGTATTTTAAGCTTATTTGAATTTGATTTATTATGATACAAAACTTCCATATAGTATTGAAGGTTTTGTGATATTTTTGACTGTGGATGTGTTATTGTTATACCATTCATGGTTTGTGGATAAAGTACTGACATTTCGTATGCTAGTTTTAATACGAATGTTTATGTTATGTTTAAAACTTTTCATATGAGGAATGCATTGGACTTAGTAAGTGATGGGTGGAGCCCGCTATAGCTCCTCGATGCATCGGTAGGTCTCATGAGAGAAACTAGTGTCCTGGCACAAGGCCTTGAAAAAACTTATTTGTAGTCTTGGCACAAGGCTTTAACTATGTGGTTATGATAGTCTGGCATTATGCATTCCATTATTATGAAAGTGGTTATTGATATTGAATGTGATTATTCGACTAGAAAAATATCCATGTGAATAAGTAAATGGCATTATTTCAATTTACTTCTGCCATATTATTCTGAATTTCAAGTTTAAAAGGCTTTTTTTTAGTTATACATTACCTTAAATGTTTGTGCCTATTTATAAATGTTTCCGCTATATTGTTATCCTTACTGGGCATCTGAGCTCACCCCTTTATATGTTTTATTTTTCCAAGGATGTGAAGAAGTATTTTATGACTGACCTACAGGGATAGTCTGAGGGGATATGAGTTTGGACTATGGAGACTATATTATTGTAGTTTTTCACTTTATAATGTAATGTAAGACTTATGAATGTATCCAGTGATTCCAAGGCTACTAAACTAATCGGTCTTTTGAGACTTGATCATTTGTGATCATACCAATGTTATCTAATAATGCACTGACTTTGGGTAACTAGGGTTGGGGTGTTACAGTTGGTATCAGAAAAAGTTTAGTACAAACCTTGCAAGCTAGATTTAGATAAACTCTGATTAGAGCACATAGACCTAAGATGGACTTTGCGGATTAGTATAGAAGAACTTCCTAGAATTTTGATATTGTAGAGATTTTGTGAGTTTTCCGAGAAATACATGTCTGTCTGGATACGATCAGGTAGAGGTGGATCTGGAATAGATGTACCTAGGGTTAAAACCCAAAAACACCGCTTTGAGATAGACTCGAATGGGAACTGGTGCATGACAACAGGCCTTGCTACACTCTTGGTTAAGACACTCCCTGGGGATTTTCTTAGGATAATTCTCATTTTCTTTACAAACCATTTTTAAGGGTTTATGAGTTTATACTTCCTCAAAGAAAACATTTTTATGATTATCGATTATATTCATAAACTTTTCAATTTATGTTAAGTGTTTTACAAGTTTGGAATTATGTATTTTGATTCATAAACTGATCTAGTTTTTTCCATTTTTTAGAAATGGCCCCTAGTAGAAGGAATGTGAATTGTACCAATGCATGCTCTCCATCTAGGGATTTCCCTCTTGCTCAAGATAATTATAGTGGAGCTGGTGATACAACTACTGCTGATCAGCTTATCACCATAATAGGACAACTCACTCAGGTTATGAATAATAACCTTACCCATATAAAGCACTCGGATCCACAGCATGGAGGATCAATGTTAGATCGCTTCATGAGTAAACAGCCACCAACATTAAATGGGAGTAGAATTCCATTAGTGTCTGAGAAATGGATAAATTCCTTAGAGAAAATAGTCCATGATTTGGGGAGTAGTGAAAGGGAAAAAGTTTTCATGGTAGTTTACCGCCTTACTGGAGATGCTGATCAATGGTGGTCATTGATTCAAAACACAAAGGATGACGAAGAAGTATCAAATATGTAATAGAGAGAGTTTAAAGAGATTTTCTTAGAAAAATACTTTCCTCGTGACCATTGAGCAGATATGGAAAGGCAATTTCTGAGTCTAAGACAAAAGGAGGATGAGAATGTCGCAAAGTATGAGGCTAACTTTACAAGGTTAGCGAGGAATGCATCAGATTATATATGTAACCAAAGGAGTAATATTGATCATTTATTTGATGGTTTAAAACCATTTCTCCATCGAGAATTAGTCTCACAATCCTTCTCGTCGTATGAAGATATTGTCTCATGTGCTATCAAGACAGAAAAAGAATTCTCTAAGTCTTATGACTTTAAAGAAAAGCAAGAGAAGAAGAGATCTGATGATCACTCTGGAAATGGAAATAAGGGGAAGATAATATAAGTTGAATATCCATCCTATAGTAAATATGGGAAGAAACACCCCGGTACTTGCTTGAAGGGAATGGGAGTCTATTACAAGTGTGGTGAAAATGTCCACCACGCTCGTGATTGCAAAGGGAAGAAGGAAGATACCGATGTTCAATGTTATAATTGCAGGTAGATGGGACATTATGAAAATGAATTTCCTAAGCGTTAGGGAAACTTACCTCATAAAAGGCCAAGGGATCAAGGCCAAGCTTATGCGATCACTACTACTGAGGTTGAAGCTCCGAAAGATGTAGTGGTAGGTAATTTAATGGTTTCCTAAAGTTTAGCCAATGCTTTATTTGATTCTGGATCATCACATTGTTTCATATCTTCCTAGATTGCTAAGAAAATTAGATATTTCCAATTTTATTTTAAAAGGGAGTTGTCAGTCAAAACTCTTAAGGGTAGTATCATTGCAATAAAGTTTTGTGAATCAGTCCCCGTTAGAGCACATAAATGTTCTTTATCTTCTAATCTCATCATCATAACTATGATTGAATTTGATATAATACTCAGTATGGATTGTATTTCGGACCATGATGCATATATTTATTGTAAGAAGAAATAGGTTAAAAAAAATTATGATGATGGTAAAGAACACCTTATCTTTAGAGCAGAATCATCACCACCCAATTCTTATCTAGATCCACCCCGAGTAGCTCAACTAAATTCAATTATCGGGGGGGAAGAGAATGAAATAACTATGGGTGAGGAAAGGAATGTTCAAATAGAGGATGTACCTATTGTTAAAGAATATGTAGATGTGTTTTTGGAAGATTTACTTAGACATCCTCCAGAACAAGAAATTGATTTTTACATTGATTTAATTCGTGGTTCAAGGCCTATATCGAAGACCCCTTATAGAATATCCATTATGGAATTAGTTGAACTAAAGAATCAACTAGAGGAATTGAGTAATAAGGGATTTATTCGCCATAGTGTTTCTCCATGGTGAGCCTGTGTCCTTTTTTTAAGAAGAAAGATGGATCTATGAGGTTATCTATCGACTACAGGGAGATCAATGTTATAACAATAAATAACAAGTATCCCCTACCTCGAATTAATGATTTATTCAACCAACTTCATGGAGCTTAATATTTTACAAAGATTGACCTTTGATATGGATACCATTAGTTGTGTGTGAAGAAGGAATACATTCCATAGATATCATTTTGAACCTGGTACGGACATTACAAGTTTACAGTAATGCCTTTTGGATTGACTAATGCACCCTCTATCTTCATGGATATAATGAACAGATTTTTCAAGGAATATCTCAATGAATTTGAAGTGGTATTTATTGATGATATCTTGGTATACTCGAAAATCTATGAAGATCATGAAAATCACTTGTTCACTATCCTGAAGACTCTTAAAAGACATGAATTATATGGGAAGTTTAGCAAGTGTGAATTCTGGATTCAGGAGATCTCTTTTCTTGGCCATATTGTCTCTAAGGATGGAATCTATGTTGATCCTTCTAAGACCAAGGCAATCCAAGAATGGCCAACACCAACGAGTATAACCGAGGTACGCGGTTTTATTGGTTTAGCAGGTTATTATCAGCATTTCATCTAGAATTTTTTCCGATTGGAAAACCCATTAACGAAGCTCACATGTAAAGTGGTTAAATTTGTTTGGAAAAAAGAGTGTGAAGAATTTTTTGAAGAACTGAAGAGAAGATTAGTCAATGCTTTTATATTGACTCTACCATCAGGGAATGATGGGTTTGTTATTTATAGTGATGCTTCATAGAAAGGACTTGGTTGTGTCCTTATGCATAATGATAGAGTTATTGCATATGCATCACGACAGCTAAAAATTCATGAGAAAAACTATCTTACTCATGATCTTGAGTTAGCTGTTGTAATATTTTCTTTGAAGATATGGAGACATTATCTTTATGGTGAAAAATGTGAGATATATACCGATCACCAGAGTTTGAAGTATATTTTCTCACAGAAGGAACTAAACATGAGGCAAAGGAGATGGCTTAAACTACTCAAGGATTATGATTGCACGATACACTACCACCCGGGGAAGGCAAATAAGGTGGAAGATGCTTTGAGCAGAAAGGATCATGGAGTTTTGAACAAGATGAGAGTTGAAAAGGATCTTATATACATGGATATAGTAATGATGGATATGGGAATCACCATGGAAGGTGAAACCTCAATACTTTTTCAAATGGTTTCCAAACCATCTTTACTAGAAAGGATAAAGAGTTCTCAGACCGATGATGAAGAGTTTCAAAAGAATATTAAAGCTGTGAATGATGGTAGATTGAGTGACTTTGTGTATGAAGATGGAATTTTGAAATTTGGGAAGAGACTTTGTGTTCCTGATATACCTGGTCTAAAAAGGGAATTGTTGGACGATTCTCATAGTTCCAATTTCTCTATACACCCTGGGAGCACCCAAATGTATAGAGATTTGAAGGAACAGTTTTGGTGGGACAACATGAAGAGGGAGATTGCTGATTTTGTGTCAAGATGTATGGTTTGTCAAAAAGTGAAAGCTGGAAGGCAACATCCTGGAGGAGTCATGCAACCTCTCCCCATACCTAAGTGGAAATGGGATAATATCATGATGGACTTCGTCATGGGATACCAAAGACTCCTAGAAGGAATGATGCAATATGGGTCATTGTTGATCATCTTACCAAGTCAGCACGTTTTCTTGCTATAAGGGAAGATTTACCACTTGAATGTCTAGCAAGACTATATATTAATGAAGTTGTGAGACTTCATGGAGTACCCCTATCAATTGTTTTTGATCATGATCCACATTTTACTTCAAGATTATGGAAAAGTCTTCAGAAATCCATGGATACTGAGCTTCATTTGAGCATTGCCTACCACCCCCAAACTGATAGACAATTAGAATGGACTATTCAAACCTTAGAAGACATGTTGAGATCTTGCTCACGTGACTTTCAGGGTATGTGGGATCAATATTTACCTCTGATGGAATTTTCCTATAACAATAGCTTCCATTCAAGTATTTGGATGGCACCATATGAAGCGTTATATAGAAAGAGATGTCACACACTAACCTGTTGGGATGATGTTGGTGAAAGAAAACTTGTAGGGCCAGAACTGGTGGAGGAAATGATGGAAAAGGTGAAGGTAATCCAAAACCACATCAAAGCAGCTCAAAGTAGGCAGAAGAGCTTTGCTGATAACCGAAAGAAGGATTTGGAATTTCAAGTAGGAGATCATGTTTTCTTGAAGGTATCTCCATGAAATGGAGTTATACGTTTCGGTAAGAAAGGTAAATTGAGTCTCAGGTTCGTAGGACCTTTCGAAATTCTAGAACGAATTGGGGCTGTAGCTTACCGTTTGGAAATACCGCCAAGTCTCTCCAAAGTTCACGATGTGTTCCACGTATCACTATTGAGAAAATACATGTCTGACCCAACGCATGTTCTCACCTATGAGGAAGTAGAACTGGAACCTGATCTATCTTATTATGAAGATCCCATTAGGATTCTTGATACCATAGAACAAGTGTTGAGTAACCGGACGACTCGTCTGGTAAAAGTTCTGTGGAGAAACTATAACATGGAAGAAGCAACGTGGGAACCTGAGGAACTTATGATGAATAACCACCTGAGTCTTTTTATGCAGTAATATCCTAGAAATTTCGAGAAAAATTATTTGAAGGAGGGGAGAGTGTAACACCCCAAGCTTCCACGGTACGCTTCTCTTTGAATAATACAGTAGCGTGTGTTGTATGCAACTTCGAGTTCTAACACACCGCAACCAATCAAACTAGCCGTTATGAATAGTAATACCCAATTTTTTAAATTTTATAAATTTTATCTTTCAAAATGGACTTCATTTTTTGATTCGGAATATCAAAATTAGCATAGGGTGAATTTTTGGAAATTTTGTGAAAACATTCAATTTTTGATGAATAGTGAAAAAACACTGAGTTATAGTTTAAAACAAAATTTTTATTTAAATAATTTTTTATTTTATTTATTTTAGGTAAAGAAAGATACATAATACCTATATAAGTTCAATTTAATCCATTGGAGTCAGTTTATAATAATTTTTGATATATAAAAATTTTATTGAACCTTTCACCGTCTTTTACCCATCTCCTAAGAGAATTTGCAAATTCGCATAAAACTTAATTTTACCGCTTCTGTGAGTGGAATTTATAAAATACGAGAGACATGGTTAATATCAAGGAGTAAAATGTGGTTCAATAAGATAAATATAATTTTTGGTGAATAGTAAATTTTTACTTTTATTTACCATGGTTAAAAGTAAATAGGGTAATTAAAGGTAAAAATGATATTATTATTACCCTAAAACATGTCCTAATTCTATTGGATAAGTATAATTCGACCAAAAACAACCTTATAAATAAAATATTAACCTATTTGGTCCACATGGATTAGATTATGACATTTATTATTATTTAATTTAAAAAAGATTTAAAAGAGATAAAATCAAAGTTAAATAACTAAAACATTTTTAATATAGGGTTATACATAAGATAAATTTTATTATAAATATTCACTAAAAATATAAAAATATTTCCTACATAATTATATTTTATTTATAATTTTTAGACATTAAATAATTTAATTTATTTATGACACAATGGTGATGCAGTAATTACCTAATTAATGAAATATTAAAATAATTGATATTATAAATATCAAAATAAATGTAATTTGAGACTTTTAAGGAATTAAACTAATTTTATAGGTTAATATAACATATTAGGGTTAGTTAGATGAATTTTTTTCAAATTAATAATGTTTTTATGAATTTAGCAAAAACAAAATACCAAATAGTGTCAAAATTGACATAAATGAGTTTTTAAAACAAATATTATATTATTAATCCATATTCTATTCTTAAAAATATATGGTTCTCCAAAGGACTTATATAATGATAGGTGTATCATTAATG
Organism: Viscum album; assembly: GCA_963277665.1. Lineage (NCBI taxonomy): Eukaryota > Viridiplantae > Streptophyta > Magnoliopsida > Santalales > Viscaceae > Viscum > Viscum album. The sequence goes on from OY728156.1 coordinate 1,283,979,890, forward strand.
AACCACTTGGGGTTCTCTTGGAAGTATATAGTAAGTTTATTAACTATATAATATAAAAATACAAAGAGACATTGTAAATGTAAAACTATTGAACTAAGAGTTAAATTAAAAAGATCAAGTTAATATAGTGACCCAAACCTGTCTAAAACAAATTGGTTGAAATGATTTCGAACCATCCCCACCTTATCCTCTAAATAAGTCACTTTGGAGCCATTATAAACTGAATATTAATTTATTACAAAATAATATTTCTAGCTTTTCCAAAGGTGCCCCTCGCCCCTCTCATAAAAGGGAACTCCCCCTTCTCTCAAATTCCTACATTCAAAGCCTTTTGGTTCGACCAACCCCTGCCCAAATATCCTCTAAAATTCCCACACTTTATCCTATAGTCCTTATTTAAGTCATAAATCCAACCTAAGTAGCCCTTCTGATCAAATCAAAAGGAAGAACCCGAAGAAGAGATAATGATTTCACCACCCTCTTTCAAGTTCCTTTCTTCTTCCACTTGTTCTTTATTTGTTATTTCCATTCTAAAATAATAAATCCATTATATTCTATATAATGTGATATTTTTACAAATATGGTACAACCATATTCATTATTCTATCCATACTTTGAATGACATTTCACCATATGTGTGTACGTACGGCTTACCGTCTCCACGTCGTTGTGTAATTGTTATTCAATAAATTATTATTTAGATGGGTATAATAATGATGTGTAATTAATTTAAATAATAAATATAACATGATAATGATTATTTATATATGATAAAACATCCAATTATATATTATTTTAATATCAAAAGAATGATATTGCCGCTCGTGCGTACGTATGGATTACCGTCTCCACGAATGTGATGAGATTCATTCCCCATCGTATCAATTCAAGACTAATTTTCATTTGATGATTAAAAATAATGTTTAAGGACTTGATATCATTCTAGATATGAATAAGATACAACCTATGGAAAATAATCACGGCTTATGTAACAAAACATATAAAAGAAAATGAGTAAGTGAACACCTGAAACGGCGATAATACTAAAATATTATTAACAAAGCAATATTAAAAGATCATAAATGATATCATATTTATGTATATGATTCTTGTATAATTTAAAAAAAATTATTTCACCATTATACAGGTGGTTAACCTACCCTTGACCAAGGAAAATTACAAGGTAAGGGTTTATTTCACAACCTCTTCATTATCCGAGGTTGTTTATACGTAATTATCTACTAGGACCTCTTTATCATCCACATATATGTTTCTTAAAAATGGATTTAAAATAATTCTTACTATTTTACAGACTATGGGTTAAAGTCATTTATACCCTTGTTTGAATTTTTATAATAATTTTATAAAGTAATCTTTCTGTTGTTTTCCAAACAAGGTCCTTTTTAACCTTTTCGACAAAATTAGGGTAAGAATGTCTTTTTTAACTTATACGGTGGGTGTAAATATTTTTCACCATTATAAAATAGTCAAATCTTCCCTTATAGGCTTATAAGAATATTTTCAAAGTAAATTTATTATTTTATAATTATTTGGCTTTTAAATGATTTCAAAAAAAAAGAGATATTTCTCTCAAATAGTTTTGATTTCATATATGTCAACATCCTTTGATGGATTTTAAGCTTATTTGAAGTTGATTTATTATGATACAAAACTTCCATATAGTATTGAAGGTTTTGTGATATGTTTGACTGTGGATGTGTTATTTTTATACCATTCATGGATTGTGGATAAATTATTGACATTTTGTATGCTAGTTTTAATACGAATGTTTATGTTATGTTTAAAACTTTACATATGAGGAATGCATTGGACTTAGTAAGTGATGGGTGGAGCCCGCTATCGCTCCTCGATGCATCGGTAGGTCTCATGAGACAAAATAGTGTCTTAGCACAAGGCTTTGAAAAAATCTTATTTTTAGTCTTGGCACAAGTCCATGAATATGTGGTTATGATAGTCTGGAATTATGCATTCTATCATTATGAAAGTGGTTATTGATATTGCATGTGATTATTCGACTAGTAGAATATCCATGTGAATAAGTAAATGGAATTATTTCAATTTATTTCTACCATATTATGCTGAAGTTCAAGTTTAAAAAGACTTTTGTTTTAGTTATACATTACCTTAAAAGATTATTCCTATTTATGAATGTTTCTGCTATATTGTTATCCTTACTGGGCATTTGAGCTCACCCCTTTCTATGATTTATTTTTCGCAGGATGTGAAGAAGTATTTTATGACTGACCTGTAGGGATAGTCTAAGGGGATATGAGTGTGGACTATGGAGACTATGTTGTTTTATTTATTAACTTTATGATGTAATGTAAGACTTATGAATGTATCTAGTGATTCTAAGGCTACTAAACTAACCGGTCTTTCGAGACTTGATCTTTTTTTATCATGCCAATGTTATGTAATAATGCACCGACTCTGGGTAACTAGGGTCAGGGCGTTACAGATGCTCTTTTGGAAAATGCTTCCAAACTTGAGATATAATAGATATGATATTATATTGGGATTATAAATTCCTCAACCACTCAATTAAAACATGTTTTAAACATTTTTTTCCTTTATGTCTTAGGTTACTAATTTCTCCCCATTTGGGTTTTGACCACGATAGCTAGTTTTTAGTTATGTACTTTATCCTTTATGAAATAAAATAAAATGATCCTCATTATATAATTATTATCTAATTATTCCTAATATTAAATAAATTTTCTTGATTCTATTTTTTAAAGTGATAAAAATTATTTTAAAATATAAAATTCATATTATAATAAAATTAATTTCTTGAAAAATATAACTGAAATTATAAAATGTGAAATTTGGGTTTAAAATTTTAAACCATAAATTGAAAAGTATAAATTCAATTAAATATTTTTTCCTATAAAAAAGGTTTCATAAAATTAAAATTTAAACGTATAAACAAATAATGGCATAAAATTCATGAAATTAATAAAAATAGTATATTTCAATATTCACCTAAAGAGAAAATGTTACCAAAAAATACCAAATATTCATATTAATCATATATTATTATTCCAAATCATAAAAATAATATTCATTTTAAAATATTAAATATGTAAAATTTTAGAATTAAATATTTAAGTAAAATCACAAAATATAGCAGAGAAATGTTCATATTGGAAAATATCATTTTAAAATGTTAACTATTATTTATTATTTTTCCTATAATTTACTAGTGTATTTATTGGTAATATATTATTCATATTATCAATATATTTTATTACTAATTAACCATAATATACATTGTTTCTTGAAATAAAACAATAATTTTAGGAGAATGTATTTTAATCATAAAATTATTTTCTTTATTTTTTAGCTATACTAATTTCTTATAGTTAGTATTAAAAATTTTGTCTTTTCTTTTTTTATAAAAATATTTAAAATTATAGTTATTCCTATTTATACCAACTAATTCAATGGATAGGTTTTAAAAATATATATTTAATATTAATATTTTGCCTAAATATTTTATGGTTTTTAGTTTAGTTTAGTGTTGTATATTGAGAAATATATTTCATGTAGTTTTTATTTGAAGAGTAAAAAACTAGGATCCTTACATTATCCCCAATTATAAATAATTTTTTCATCAAAATATTTTTACATGGAAGAAAACATGTGATGGTACTTTTTCCTCATTATATCCTTAGGTTAACATGTATCTTTTTCAAACTTATGATTTTTTCATAGAACATTGATGAGATGAGTGATCTTGTTCTGAAAAATTATATCTATTTGATCCAAAATCTCCACTTTTGTTCATTAAATAATATTTTGTGTTCTAGTTACAGTGATTCTGAGTTTAGAACATGTGAAGGGTATAGTATATATTTCATAAAAAGTAAAACATAGAATACACAATGTACATGGGAGAGGTCTGTATGGATTAATAAGTATCAATCTATGGCCTTGTAATGATCTTAAATATCAAATGGTCAGATATACCATTGGATAAACTTCCATTTCTTCCCAAATCTCATAACTCAATTCAATATAGATATCATAAGGAACACCATGTCATAAACAATAAACTCAATACCTCTTTGATGATATGAATAATAACTATTCTATAAACTTTTTGAATGATTTATATTTCATTCAAATTTTTTGACCTTCTCCATCATTTTATGAACAAGGTTAGGACCTATCAGCTTCCCCTCTCTAACTTTATCCAAGCATGTTGACGTCCTATATCTCTCCTTGTACAATGCATCATATGGTGGCATCTGAATGATATAATAGAAACTATTTTTATATGAGAAATATAATTGGGGGAGGTGTTGAACCCAACATCCCTAAAAATTGATTAAAAATATCTTAGTATATCCTCTAGAGTTTGAATTATCCTCTCATACCGACCACCTATCTGAGGAAGATAAGCAGTGTTAAAACTCATCTCTCTCTCGAATTCATTCTAACGAATTATCCCAAATATTAAGTTAACCCTAAATTATATGTTAGATATAATTTATTTTAGTTCCCCATATAAAATCACTACATCACTTATATATATCTTCATGAGTTGTTTGAGGGAGAAATATTCTTGGATGGAAGTAAAATACACAGACTTCTTAAGGTGATCGACTAGAATCTAAATAACATTAAGTCCATTAGAGTATTTGGTGATTCCTAAAATAAATTATGTATTAAGGTTTTTCAATTTCTATATTGTTATAGGTAATGGTTGAAACATATCCTTCCACTTATGTAATTTAGACATAGCTTTCTTATATACTAAGAATCAAGATATGTATTCTATAATTTCTCTCTTCATATTATCACACAATAATTTTTTCATTACATCTTTATACATCATCATACTTACAAGATGAATAGATAAGTTTCATATATAATTCTCATTTCCTTCTTCAATATTTTATTTTTGAGACACATATCTAGGTTCCAAAACTTGTAACTCTATCATTATCAATGCAAAACATTAAAATATTTTCTACTTTTTTAGCTCAAAATATTTCTTTGGGATTCCTTGATCATAAAGTAAATTGAAGTTTGAGAATTCATTTGGAAAATATAGGATTTATATCCTCCCATTATTACTTAATGATTCATTCTCTACAAGTCTGTGAGTATTAGGTCTTTTTTAATACTCATCATATATGGAGTAGCATGGTATTTCCTATACATAGCATCATCCACCTTATTTTACTTCCATGAGTGGTAATGTATTATGTAGAACTAATATTTGATAAATTAAAACAATCTCCTATGGTTAATATTTAACAAAATTTTTTAAATTTATATTTTAAACTCTTGGGATTATTATAAATATCACAATTCTTAATATTGAGATAAAGTCGTCAAATTTTTAATACCAAGATCATTGTGTCTAGCTCCAAATAATTTATTTTTTAATTTTTCTCATATGTTTTTAATTATTTCAAGGCATAAAAAATTTAATTTCCATTTTACTTGATAAAACATACTAATAACTTATTTGAGGAATCATTTTATATAAAAATCCCTTCCCCAATGTAAGATAGTGTAAGTATTGATGCCTTGAACGACGTCTTCTATAGTTCCTTAAGTAATTCTCTAGATTCTTCCATGTAAAATCAAATCACTCCCTTATATGTTAAATTTTATAGTAGATTCTATAGTCATAATAAATTTCTCAAAATTAAATGATAATATCATTCGACCCTATGAAAACTATTAGTCTTTTTTAAGGTGTTCAATTTGTTCTATTGTTCAATAACTTTAGTTTTTAAGGATCTACAAATATTCCATTATTAGGGATTATATGAACCTTAAATCACAAAATTTGTTTCCATAATTCCCATTTTCTAAAATTGGTATATAACATATCATTTATTAAGGTCATCAATATAATCCTAATATGATCTACATGCTCTATCTTTCTCTTTGAGTATATATGAATATTATCTAAAAATATAGCCAAAAACTAATTTAGTTGGTCCCCAAAGATTAAATGAATTATATCCAGGAATATGGTGGTAGAATTATTTAATCATAATGGAATCGGTATAATATCCTAGTTTCTATACTTGATTGGAATTATTTTCTTCAAAATTTCATAACTTTTGATGCCTAACTGATGATATCTAAATAGAAATTCAATCTTTGAGATGTATTGTTCTCCTTTGAGTTGATCAAATAGTTCATTGATATGGGGTATATGATATTTATTATTAAATGTGATGTTTTTAATCTCATTAGGGTTAATACAAATTCTCATTGATCAATATTTCTTTTTAAAAAAGTGGATTAGATCTCCCCATGGGGACACATTGGGATGAATAAAATAAAAATCAATATTCTCATTTAGATTGTTATTTTGTTCTTCTAATTCAATGGGATTAATTTTATATAGACTCTATGATATTGGTATAAATCAAGGTATAATTTTATTCAAGTACTAAAACCCATGATCTGTGGGAATACTAGGTTTATTATCTATAAATATATCAATATTTTCTGATAAAATAGGCATGTTTTCAATAATGACTTTCAACCTAAACATTTAAGCTTGAATTCCCACATCTCTTGGTATAATAACACACATAATATAATTTCCATATAAGGGGAGATCATTCTTATGTTGATTCATTATAATAGTTTAATCAAGAATAAAAAAAAAGTTCTCTTTCCCCTAAAAATTGACATGGGATCTATATAGGTATAGCCAATCCATACCAAAAAACATGTCAAATTCAACCAAGGGTAAAACAATTAGACCCTTAGGAGGTATCCTCTCTCAAATATCTATCAAATGAGATTTTTTTTATATTAGATATGATCATTGTGCTTCAAGTTATTTTCACTAATAGTTTGATATCCATTTCTTGATATGATGATTCCACATTCATATAAAAATTGTGTGAAATAAATAAATTCAATGAACTATCATCAAATATGGTACTTATCGATCTAAAATAAAGAATATGTTTTCATTAAATCACTTCATTATCATGATCCACCTCATTGGTAGTGATCCTAAATGCCCTTCTTTATTTCCTATATTTGGTAGGCTACAAGGGTCTATATTCTTTATAGGCATGAGGGTTGGGACATTGATTATCATAGTGTCTAAACTCCTTACACTTGAAACCTTATAGTGTGGGAGTATCAACTGATATGGAATTATTCTCCTTTATTTTGTTAATTATATCCCTCATCACACTTTGGCACTTTTGGTCTTGGTTTCATACTTCACCACATTTAAAAACTTCTCTGACCAATTAATGAAATTTCATGGATGCTTCAACCTAAACATTTTTCAAGTAAGGGGTTAAAATTCCATACCCCCATGTGACATACCATCAGGGCTACCTTGTTATTATTCTTTCCTTTATCCCCCATATGATATCTCCAACCTTATTTCACATTGAAAAATGTCTTAATATTATTGTTGGGCAAAAATCCCTCAAGGCATCATTGAATCATTTTTGAGGTGATTGTGTTTGTTGACAAAGTGGACATCAGAGTAGTAATTGTTGACAAAGCAAAACAATGACATACAAATTTGTTGACAAAGAGGATTTCATGATGGAATGTCGAGTTCAAGAGCTGAGGTCAACGATCCATGTTTAATTCAAGAATGTCGACAAAAGGAATGAATGATATGGAGGCGGTACAAAAAGAACAGATACAAAGTGGCGTCGTTTTCCAGTGTTTGCCAAATTTTTGGGCCTGAAAATCGTCAAATGAAGAAAAGTGTTTTTGGCAAAGGGACTTACGCGTCGAGGACTTGGAGTATAGGAAACTTGTGTGCCATATGTTTTTCAAGATCAGAAGATCAAAATATGGCTAAGGAAATAGGTTCACGCAAGTTTGGGAGTTGGTCGCGCAAGTGTCTAAGAGGACAGAAGACTTGCGCGCCGAGACTGGGTCGCGCAGGTGACTTGCGCGCCGTCACGTAGGGTGGTCAATTTGCCTATAAATACTGGAACACCCCTCTTCATTTCACACCGGAGTTCAACACTTTGAGAAATCAGAGCTCCCGTCGCGCAGGTGTGGTTGTCGTGCAAGTGGTGTGTGTGGTCGCGTAGGTGGGACTTGTGCACTAGGGTGATTGTTGCGCGCCAGTGTTTGAAGTTTCGAACCTATGTGGAGTTGCGCACCAATATTGGATTGGGCGTAAAAGGAAGTGAGTCGTGCAAGTTTGGAGTTGGGGAAGATTGTGTCGCACAAGTGTCTGAGGTGGACTTGCGTGCCCATTGAGACTTGTGCACCGATACTTGCGTGCCGAGTTAGACTTGCTCGCCAAGTAAGGTTTATTTCCAGCAGTGTTTTTCGGGCTGTGTGGAAGCTAGAAGTTTTCCCGATAACTTCGGTGCAAAGAGATATTCATCTACGGGTGAAAATTGGTCTTCAACAGAGCATATACTTACAAAGAAAGATGCATTCCTTCATGAAAATAAAGAGACCTACAGGTCTATAAACTGTGAGTGGATTCCTTCCAAGAGAAGTGAGCAAAGGAAGAGAAAGAAGGTGACCCTCTCCACCGGCAGTGAGCCAGAGAGAGAGAAACAGGGAGTGACCCTTGGGGAAGCAGTGAGATGACCTTAAACATTGTAAAGGCAGTGATCCTGGGCATAGAAGTGATCTAGATTGAACATTGTATCCACATCTAGTGAAGATTTGTGGAATTTGGTACGACCGGCAACTTGTCGGCGTATGCTCCTTGGACGTAGAGCCTAGTGAGGGTGAACCAAGTAAAAATCTCTGTGTCTGCCTGCTTATTTGCCTGCATTGCATTTAAAGCATCATCATCAGATAAAGAACAAAGTAAGTGATCATAACAAACACACAAGTGCAAACAAAGTGACCCTTGTAACAAAGAGGTCAAGATCCAGTGGGGCAGGAAGAATTTTGAAAAAGAATATCCATACCCTAATTCACCCCCCCCCCCTCTCAGGGTATATAGGCCCCTATTGGTCCTGACAATTATCCAATGTCTCTTATAGACAAATCCTTTCAATTGATAGGTTTTAATCCATTGATGAAACAATCAATTTTACTTTCTGGATCGGTGATAAAACCATAGGTATATATTTCAAGCCTTGTGAATTTTTCTATGTATGACTCAATGGGTTCATCCTAATTTTGTTTCAAATCCATTAATTCCCTATAAATCTTTTTATGAAGAGATTAAGGAAAGTACATGGGAAAAAACACATTAATAAACTATTCTCAGTCTATTGAGTATAATTATTCTTTCATCATTATATTCTTAATAAGATTCCACTATTGGTAGGACATGCCACCAAAATAATAAAACAAAAAAAATAACCTTCTCATGTTCTATGCACCGAAAAATGGAAAATATATTTTCCATTAAACTAATAAATTTAGCAATAGTAAGTGCATATGAAAATCCACTAAAAGGGGGTGGATAATGTTGTATGAAAGACTAAATTATAAGCTTCTCCCTCCTTAGTGTATTCAAGAGATCAATGTGGTCTATGTGATTATTCATATATTGAGATATATGTGTGATAATTTATGCAATTTATTTTACTCCATCTCCCATTCCAATGGGTTGTTCATTGTGGAAACCAACACGTTATCCTAGACATCCATTATTAATCTCATTCTTTTTTTTTTCTAGCCACTAATAAAATAAAAATATTTGTTATAATTAGTTATGAAAATTTAACATCATAAGGTAAAAAAATCATAAAATGAATTCAATTAGAAAATGTATTATTCTTTGACAATATCATGTTACTCTATAATTCTTTTATTTCAACCTATATCAATATTTGTTAAAAAAATAAGGTGGGATTTCTCCTTTATCCTAACCCAATTCCTCAAAGTAACCAAGAAATAAATCCTTCAAAGTAGTCCAATAATAGTATGATATCAACTAAATCATATTCTTGATGTGTGATTATCTATATGTGTAGTGAGGCACCTTTTTCATGCACTGGGTCACGGTTGAGTTAATACCCAACACACCCTATTCGAGATTATTACCCCATGGTATGAATGTTCTAATTCATATATCAACTTTATAATATCCATATAGGGATATATTTTATTATAAAACCACCAAATCAATATATTACAAATATTTCATGATACGATCTTATACATAGACTCAAATATAGAGTTTTAAACTATGGTTCTCTAACAATAATACTCTGAATTGCTTTTCTGATCTTAAAAAATATCTAAATCATTTTTGTAATACAATATAAAGTAAAAAAAGATAAGAATTAAATTTTTTTCAAATATTACATGATATGGAAACTAAATTTGATAAATAATAATATCCTAAGGACCGATTGGTTCAGTGTCTTTGGATACTATCAATATAATCATCTTACTTTACAAAGAATGAGTTCATTTATCCTTATAGTCACCATAATAGAAATAATATAGACATCACATTAGTAAAATTCATCCCCATAACCATGGAAATGAAAAAATTAGTAAGGGGTGTGATAAAATTCTTAGTAAAGAGTGAGTAAACATTTTATCAAAGTTCATTTCATAAGAATATGTAAAAAATAAGAGCATAAGAGAAATATCATAACATGACTAATAAAAAATATAAGTGTGATTAAAATTATATGGAATAAGTATATAAATACACAAAATATATTTGTGTAAGCATAATAGATATAACATAAATTAGAATCATTTTACATAAATAATGAATCATGGGAACATAATATTATAATGAATAATTTCCTTTAATTGAGGAACAAATGTTAACAAAGAGAAGTAATAATTTCATGGGCCACATCATCAATGTTAATGCATACAAGAATCTAAAATTTAATCATTAATACATTTTACATGACATATAGACTCTTTTATAATGAATTGGATCGGTGATAGAGGACCTCGCACATCATTCATCTATACTAATGTGTTCCACTTAAAAATCATTCACTGTTAACATCATAAATATGTCATGGAAGTAAAATAGGTCTCATAAAACATAAAAATTAAAATAGATAAACTTTTATAAATAACCCATAGAAAAAAATGGGGTCCATAAAACAACCAAATTTTAATCATTCGCCTTTCATGAAGAACCCGTAGAAATAAAATGTGTTTCAAAAAAACATCCAAATTGTATAAAATAACATCATGAATTAATAATTTTATGATAAAAAAAATATCTCCCAAAATAATATCAAAATTAATAAAAATATATTATGGAACACGAAACATAACTCCATTGTAGATAGACCATTTGAATATAATGAAAACTGAATCATGAAATGATATTTTTTTTAAAAATACTACTTTTTGTTTTTATGAAAATAAGTGAAAATAAAACCATTCATGGAAATATTTTGGATAAAACACTTTTTACATTGAAATAAAGATATAAAATAATTAAAAATGGAATTTCATAGAAAACTAAGATTTGTATGAAATAATATAACTCAAAGATAGCAGTTTTAGTTATCGAGTTTGATATAGAAAGTCTATTAACTTTACCAATGATTTCCATGGAAATGATTTAAACTCTTATATAAAAAAGATAAAAATATTAGTAACATATTTAAAAACCTTATTAATAAATATTTCAACTTATACTCTTTATTTTAAACAATTATTTTGTTGTATTAGATTTTTATAATCACTTTTCAACATCAGTTGTTTATAATCTTGCATGTTTTAAACTATATTTATAAAAGATGTATTAATTATCTTTTTTCCATCAAAGATTATCATTTAAAAACAATTATAGGTACTTGAATTTATTTTTCATAAATAATTATACTATTTTAATTTAATTATATGATAATTTTAAATATATTTTGTGAAAATTAAAATGGTGATGAACTAGATTCGGGAAATTTATGGATATTGATTTACTACCAAATAATGATTGTAACATGTTGTTTTATCCAAAAAGAACTACATTAATTATATATATTACCTATATGTATCGTATATATTAATAAATTATAAACTAGTACCATATATATTTTAAAGTCAAGGAAAATGAAACATGTTAATTCATGGAGATGGCTGTCTGCACAACACACGATTCATCTTTATGTTTTTCTTAATGGAAAATTTGATGGGGGTGAATGATTGTACAATAATTATAATAAAATAAAATTATAATAATTTTATTTATTTATTCTTATTAAAATAGTGAAAATAAAATTTGGGGAAGAAAAAAAGAATATAATGAAATATAAAATAGAAAAATAGGGTAGACACTTATATTATACTTCTTGGATTGTCTCATTTTTGAAGGGAAGTATCCATTGAGGAATGGTAATTTAATAATAATATGAGCTCCTTATGGTATATATGTGATTTTAAGAGGGTTTTGGGTATATTTTTTGTCAATAATATAAGGTTATTATGTGAGGGGGAGTGAGGATAGGAATACCCTTTTCAGTGAAATTGAGTGGCATTTTTGAAAATACACAAAACATTCCATTGATGGAAAGTCACTCTCAAAGAAAATGTCTCCAAATTTGATAAATAAAAAATATTAGAAGTTATATGGTCAATAAAAACACAAGAACTCAATTTAATGTTGTATTAAACATGTTTTCTATTTACTTCTTAAGTTACTCATTTTTTACCATTTTTTGTTTTCATCATGTTAACTAGTTTTTACTTAGGTAATTTAAACTTTATTCCTAAAAAATAATCCTTATTATATAATTTGATCCAAATAATTCAAAATTTGAAATAAATGTTTTATGATTAAAATTTTAAAAGTTCTAAAAATTAATTTTAAAATACTAAATGTACAATGTTTTTAAAATAATTTTTTATAAAATATCACATAAATTCTAAAATGTAAAATTTTGGTTTATAAATGAAAACCAATGTTTTTACAATTATAAATTTTTATTAATATTTTTTCTTAAAAAAATATTCATAAGTTTCAAATTGATTATTATATACTAAAAATGGAATTAAATCTATAATATTAATAAAAATAACATATTTCATTATTCACTTAAAAATATAATGTTTCAGAAAAACCCTAAAAAATCATCTAAATGTTATATTATTATGAATAATCCAAAAAAATTACTTTTTTAAAATTAAATTTCTAATATTTTAGAATTAAATATTAAAATTAAATCCCAAAATATATAGAAAAACTGTTCATAATGGAAAATATATTTTAAAAAAATATTCATCATTTTAATTTATAATCATTTAATAATAAGTTTATTTGTGATATATTACTATTATAAATATATTTTATTATTATTTAATCATAATATACATAGTTTATTAAAACAAAAGTACAATTTTATAAATTTATATTTTTAATCATAAAATGATATTCATAGTTGTTTTAGCCATATAAATTTCATTTAATTAGTATTAAAAGATGTATTTATTGTCATTATAAAATATTTTATAGTTTGGTTAATCCTATTCATACATGATAATTCAACATATTGGATTTAATGGAAATTTTTAATATTTATACTTTACCTAAATATTATGTGTTTTTCTTTTTTGTTTGACGTTGCAAGTATATAAGGATATCGTACATGGTATTTATTTAAGGAGGAAAATTCCTAGATCATTACACTATGGGTTTCTATATTGGTGTGTAGTCTTTGTATCACTCATCATGCACTGAGTGAATATCTATTTGATAGGAAACTAACCATATTTAGTGTGCTTACCCAAAGGTGCATTTGTGGCACAACCGCATCCACTTTTATTTTTACAAATAGAGATATTAATGCAATGTAGATACACATTATCAATATTACCAAAATATAATGATATTATACTATACATATAGTTAACCCTAGAGTCTATCATAATGTAAAATTCTCTCATATTTGTTTTCCTAAATCTAGTTCTCAAATATGGTACTAAGCATTCTTTGATCCTAACTATAGAACCTTAACACTGATAACCAAAAGCTGGTGGTTTTCTTAATAAATTGGTTTGAGGGAAAAGAGATCAAATACACCAAAGGATTGAATAGTTTATCTATCTTGGAAGATTATATATATACCTGATTTTATCATTAAATTTGAAAAAATGAAATAAAACAAAAAATTGAAGTAAAAAAATTAATATTTCTTCTACTATATTCCAAAAATAATTCATAGATCCTATACTGGTATCTTTGGGAATAGAAAATGTAAAAAAAAAGTATGATCTTTGTTTCTTAGGAAGGTAAAGTGTACAACAGAATCCATAAAAGATTAAATAATAATTGAATAATATGAAAAGATAAAATAATAATAAAATTTATATATAAATAAAATCATAAAAGTTTAATATTTCCAAGTATAAAATAAAACATAATCACATAAATAACAATAATTGTTTTCATAATAATAGAATTCATAATTTCAAATATCATAAATATAGTGTCAAGGCTTCATGACATGAAATCATACACAAATAGGTATGGCATACAAGAGATATAAAAACGTTTTCCCTCATTAGAGCTAAAGATGTGTCCTATGTATATAATGGGTCTAGCCAACCCCTTAATTTATCCAACACATTTATCATTTGAATGAAATTAATAAAAATACAACACATAATCAATATAAATAGTCATTTAGAAAACTGGTATATAAAATATTAATATTTCCCCAAGTCATAGAACAATATGATCATAAGAAATACAAAGAAATATGGTTTATTTTATAATTAGATTATATCCCTAGTAAATATTATTATTTATCATATGATATTGACATTGATGAAAATATTTTTAAATGAACATCTGAGCATTTATTTAAAAACAGGATAAAAATATCCTTTTTTTTATAAATTTTTAAATTAAAATTTCAAGAATATTGAAAAAAATATTTTCATTGAAAATAACCATAGAAACTTGTAACGTAATATTAAAATTAAATAATGATTATGATGGTAATAAATCTATTAGATTTATTCACATTAAATCAAATAGTCTATTCATACTTTTGGGAAAAATTAAAATGTTCCTCATTCAGAATACGACAAGAATATTCCTTTTAAAACATTTAAAATATTGTAAAATATGTATGAAAGTGACCTAAAGTAATTATATGATCATAGAAAACAAAATTCGTAAAAAAATTTAAAGAAACAAGGATATTGATGAAAACTTTTATCAACCAATGAAAAATTAAGGTATATTTTTCATTAAAAAATAGACCATTTTAAGCACCAAGAGAGTAAAATGAGTACAAAAATTAAAATACCTAAAAAAATAGAGAATTCTAAAAAATATTGTTTTAATAGATAATGATAATATAATTCTACAAAATGATATTGAAATATAAAAATTTTAAATCAAAACTGATATTTCCATATAAACCCATACCTTGGACTTACACTTGGTCAGATGTGAAATATCCACCTTAATAAAAAAATTAAAATTTATTAAATACATGATTATAAAAAAATTCATATATATTTTTATTTTTCTATTGTCCTTTTATAATTATTTTTAATCCATTCATTGAATAGTTCTTATTGATGTTGACCACCTAAAGTTGTTCAGTCAATTTCCCTAAAATTAATTCAACATATTGACCATATTTAAAGGAGTTTTGAAATAGATATATCATATCTATAATGTTAATAATGTTATGAATATAAAATTTTTTCATTACATAAAATTTTATAATCATCCATGCAATGTGTTAATATGAAGACAAATAACATTAATTCACATAGGTGGTAGTGCCCTTATACGCATGAGTGATGTTATCATTATTCAATAGATAGAATGGTTAGATGATAGATGATATCTTATATTTCAAGAATCATAATCATGTAATAAATATAAAATATATTCATTTTTTACATCCTGATAACCATCCATATAATTTTGTAAAAAAATGAATTGCACCATTATGTGGATATGGTAGGTCGTATATATGCACCAGCGATGTTTTAATTTTACTCAATATGGAAATGAGATATAAAAAGGATATACCATTAACATAAAAACTTTTATTTATGGTAAAAATACTCATTTACTTAATTTATGATGGTTTTTTGGGATCTTTATGAGGTTAAATCAGAACTGAAATTGAAAAATAATTTTATTAACATATACTTATTTTTTAGGTAACCTTAATTTTCTTACACCTTAAGACTTAATGAAATGATATTTTTCTATGAATAGTACGTATAGGGTGTGGGGATGGATGTTTGGAAGATCTTTTATCATGTTATGTTAGATATTAATGTCACATGTAGTGTATGTATGTGTGGATAGGGGGTTTGCTTTTATAAGTGATTATGGTGGAAAACATATAAATACATGAAAAGTTATTATATAATATATTTATTACTAAATTAAAGGGTAAAATTATCAACTCATAAAATATAACAAGGATATGGGAAAAATAAAACAAACTAATGAGGCATAAGAAAATTTGCAGGGTTATCATGAATCCTTATCCCTTTAAATTATATTTACCCTTAACTAAAGTGATCAATATTTACCATATTTACAATTTATTACAAACAAAAACTAAGTTGAAAATATTTACAATTATAAAAAAATATGATTTATAATATAGAATCCATTTATTAATATGCAATTTCTATGTGTGGTAAAAATGTCTTTCATTATATTTTCATAAAAAAATGACTAAAATTATTATTATAAAACTGTTTATTCTAAACATAAAAATGGATTTACAACAATATAAAGAATAATGTTAATTAAAATGGATTTAATTATATTATGTTAAATAAATTGATATATATTTTTTATTAAAAACAAACTAATTTCTTAATGACCCATGTAAATACTAGATTATGTGACAATAAATAAACAAGTTTTTATTTGAACAAAAATGTTTCTTAGATTCCAAAAATATGCAGCATTTATTTTCAAGTTCAATATTATATTTTTATATTCATTATATTTCATATTAATTATATATTTGGAGTAGAAAAAGGGGTTATAAAAGTTTATGTTATTCTCATATCATTTTAATTTCATTAAAGTGACAGTATTTATAAAAGTTTTATTTTTTACTAGTCAAATAAAAATCAATTATTTCTAAAAAATATAAAATATTTACCATAATTTTATTTTTAAATTGTAATTTCTAAAATTAAATTAATTTCACCAAATTAAATATTTAATATATATGAATTCAGGTTTTAATCACAATTTTGAAATATGATTTTTTTCATTATGGTGTTGTTTCTTTAAGAAGAAAAGAAGGCTTATTATAATTTAAGAATGATTGTTACACCAAAGTAAGTAAAATAATATCCCATCCTCAATAAGTATTTCTCACCAAATAATTCATAAAAGTTTGAATATTTATATAAAAAATATACATTTTAAAAAAACCTTTATTCACTTTCCCACTTTTTCTTCACTCATGCCCTAACATCAAACTTCGTATGCTTTAATCCCATCAATAAATCCCCCCCTAAAAAACCATTCCATAGGTAAATATAATCATGTAACACATAAAAATTATATATCTTCATAACACACCACATATGTAACCTACTAACATATCTAAAATAAAAAAACCTCTCATGTACCACATAGTACTCCTTATTCCATTATTTCCCATGCATGTACACATGTACTGACCATAGTCACTATAAATTGAATACATATATATATTATAATCTCAAGAATTTATAGACCATGCATACATTTATGTGAAAACAAGTGTCCATAAAATATCATTTAGATAAGATCTATATAATATAACATTTTACAACTCATATACACATACACATAATATTACATCTAAAGATAGAGTAGAAAATAGGGAGTAATCATCCAATAATTCCCTCACCAACCAATATATTTTAGGAAGCACCTATATCCTCAAATATTAGGGAGTTTACTATGCACCTGACATGGATTTTGGAATGTACGGAATCATAAAACAGAAAGAATATATATCATGAAATCATACTAAAGGAAACTAACTATCCTTATTTTGGAACTACATCTAGCATCCCACCAAATATTGAGTTACCACTATAAAGGTCTATGAAACTAAATTTCAAAAAATAACACACACACCAAGGTTTCTAATTAATTGATTTTAAATAAAATTTTATAAAATTACAATATATTTATTAACCCCATTAAAAATTATGTTTTTATCATGACAAATCCTCCAAAGATAAAATATGTTATGGTCAATTTTTTAATTATCAATATCAATTCATGGAATTTGAGAATTAAATCCAACCTAAATCAAGGTTTAATTTTTAATATTATTTAACCTTTATAAACACCCAGTCTAGTGAATTCATTCAAAATTCCATTTACTATCACATAATTCAACTATTCTATTACTAAACTTAAATAAAAATAAGAAAGATTTCATCAGAGTGTATTAAGGATAAATATATAAAAATGATAGAAATAACAAAAACAAATCCTTGATAAAATCTAACACCAAGTGAAAAAAATAAGAAAAATAGATAGGTCTTGCTCTTAACTCATACCAACCACCTTGGTACCCTTACTAACACCTTTCCACACTATAAATTCTACCCTACTATCACCAGTATCATTCCCCTTCCATAACCCAATAAATCAAAACCATCCCGCAGCAAAATATCCCAATCTATCATCCATCCCAGTAAATTAATAAATGAAAATTACCATCCAATGGTATATAAACATGGTATGAAAAATATATTTTTGACACACAAAAATAAACAAAAAACAAAATCCATCACCTTTAGAAAACAAGTTATCAAGAAATAGGTGACTCAATATTACCCCCAAAAACTTTAATTTCATTAAATATATCTTCTACATTTACCATCATGAATTAACTAATTCATTAAAATAATGTTTTAAATTAAGAAACATAATATTTAGCCACTAATAAAAGCTACAACAACCAATATACATATGAAAGATATTTCTTTTGAGATCAAAACTTCTAAATAAGTGTAATAAACACAATTCTTATTCCTTTTTCACTATATAACTTTTCTAATTTGATTTACATTTAAAAAATAGTACATTAGTAATTATAGTGTGAAACACTAATAAAAACTTCACCAATTTAATGGTGCCTATTAAATATCATGAATCATCCTCAAAAAATAAAATAACCACAAGAAATCATAATACACCTTACTTATTTAATCCTTTATAAATTTTAGGATTACTAATATTTATTTAGTTTATTCAATAACTTACTCAATGAATCTAATGAATATTACTACAATATTGACATATAAAATAAGGTGTTATAATCCCCTAACTTGATTAAAATAATCCAAATACCAACTCATTAATATAATAATCAAGGTTTAATCACCACCAAACTCAAATGAAACAACCATGAAACATAACCACATGAGAACACAATCATTTCATCCTATTATTTTCACCTCAACTGTAAATGACCATCATCATAGTGATAATCGAGAAGGAAAATAATATGGTAAAAAGAAAATAATATGATGTGAGGGGATACCTTAATTCAATATATTCAATCCCAATAATCCAATATGTTTAAACTATATATAGAAAATACCAGAGAGGGAAAATTGGGCTAGGGGTAGGAAAGGGTTTGATGAGAGAAAATAAAAATTGATACATGAAAGGCTTGAAATGATATTTATAGAGAATTAACCATCATCCTCTACCATGACATAGTGACTCTAATCATGGTCATGGTAGATTTTATCTATATGAGATATATTTTTTCAGTTATTTGAATCACTTTATCTCCTAAATATTTTAATCTTTGTAAAAACATAAATAGAGATTTTACTACACCACCCTAATAAAAATGGAAAGATAGAAAACTTTTTTATGTCTCCTTAGACCTCTAGACCTCTCCTTAATGAAAAAATTCAACCACTAACCTGGAAATCTTAGTGGTCTATGTTTCCTATAGTTAAATATTCCAAATTCAATGGCTACCACAACGATTCCCAAAAGGTGTTTTTTACACTCCTTATTTCTCATTATGAAACACTCTAGGTGATATTCCATCCACTAAGGAAATTTTAGACCCCATGGTTCACTATACACCAATCATGATGATCCCCACTTCCAAAACATGAAAGCACCAACACACTATTCCTACTACACCAAAATGAAAGCACCACTCCCTCCACCACACCTAAAACCAATACATCATGGACCTCTATATGGCATGTAACTAAAATGCTTCCTTAATAACTCCAAAATTCTCCCTTTCAATACCTCTAACCCTTATAAAACAAAAAGTGATGGATTTTGAAAACTAGTATCATGCATTGTATTTTGTTTCAAATATTCAAAAAAATCAAAATAAAACTTATATATTTGAAAATTGAATGAAATAAATTAGTGAAATTTCTAAAAAAAACTTTACATAATCAATTACATGGATAAAAGCATCAAAAAAACATTAAATATCATTGGAATATATTAAATAAATCAATAGATCATATTGAGTCATAAAATTAAACATAAAATAGAGGTACAGTCAATTATTACATTCTATACTAAAAAGGGTAATTTTTCAAAATAATTTATTTAGAAAAAATTATTTTAATGATTATTCCTCAAACTATCTGATACAAAATCTATCCAAAAAAATGTTGTAATATGTAATAAAAGGATATATCACCTATAAAATTATTTTTTGAAGACTAAAACAAAAACTATATAATAATATTATAACATTTCATGATAGATTCAACGGACATGGTTCAAAATAAAAAAAATGATTTAAATAGATAGAATAATAAGAGTAAAAAATATATATTGAGATATACTACCTTACCTCAAGATCATAAAATATAGGATTCTAAACCACTTAATGTTAGTAAAACAAATATGGGATACCAATTCAAATATATCATTGAGTGAAATGAAAATGATTTATTAAATTATAACTTATTTATGAAAGAATGCGGTGGGATGATCAAGATCATATAATCACTTCACCAATGTAATTATTCCATAGTTATATAGAATAATTACATATAATTATCATAGATTGAAATGAATTTTTAAGAGAGGGGATAACAAAGATAGAAAATTGGGTTAATTATATTTTTTTGGAAAGAATCTAATGAATCTGTTTAAAATTGATGTAATATTTTAAGATTATATGTTTATTTTACCATTCTCTTAAAAAAACATGATTCAACCAGGAACCTAATACATAGTTATTTAGTAATTGGTCTCTAAACTAGTGAAAAACAATCAACACAAAATATTGATAGCTAACTTATACCCCACTACTTAGTACATAGATACACCTTCACTAAATTTCCCTTAAAATTCATCCCCTTTATTCCATTAATTGCCAAATATTTTTAAACTATAATGTATAAATTCTTAAAATATAATCCATTTAATTTTTAATTCAGTAGTATTTCAGAATTATTAAATTCGTTATAAACTCTCAATAATCATGATTCTAAATAATAATAATAATCAATGATATTTTTATGAAAACAAATTCAGAAATTAAGTTCTAATCTTAACATCACGATCCGTGATTTTTCTTGAGGTTTTCTATACAAAAATTTTACTTGAACCAACAATTTTACCTTCACTCACAAGAACTTCTCACTCCATTTAAGGATATAATTTTGTTTACTCATTGTGGAAACATCAAATTTTAATTCCATACCAATAAAATAAACCACATGTGTAAGAATGGGTAATTATTTACATATATAATAAAGTAATATGATGTTTTGAAGGACTAAATAGAGTAGGTTAATTTATTATAGATGATAATTTTCCATTTTATTACATGATATCAAACATTACAATAAATTTTATAGTCTACTCCCCTTACTATGATATCTTATGAGGACCCAATCATAGAGAAACACATATAAAATCATGACCATTAACCCAAAATTCAAATTATCATTACATCAAATCAGCATAGGTATTATAAAGTTTTATTGCATACATAAAATAAATTTAGATCAGATTTACCTATTCCCTCATTATATGATATCCCTCTCTTAATAGACATTGGGTTTTACTCTCTCATATTAGAACATCTATTACTTTATGTACATTTATAATCTCTCGTTATTCTTTACTCTCAATGATAGCCAATATTATGGGTTTTCCATTGTCTATGTTTGTATATAATGAATGTAAGTTTTCATCCATCCATTATAGGATTGTATTATACAACTATTTTCATGTCTCTATACTAGAGAAAACACATTGGTGTGGAAGACAAATCCATGACTCTGGATACTAAATCAATAAGATCCCTATGTGTTACTAAGGATTTTCCCTATTTACTAGAGGAATATGCATGAATTATTTATGATAGAGTTCATATACTCTATCATTAATTATTTGGTTTTATATAGGTGTTGAGGGAGGGGGAGAAGGTGCAATAGAGGAGTTGGGTCTATAAGGAAGGTGGTTGTCCAACAAGGCAGATTTATAGTATTGGGTGTAGTTCATCATTATTTTTTACATCTTCATGGTTATTAATTATCAATAGAGTTAATTTACTTATGTAATAATTTTTATAAATTCCCATAAATATACATTTTCACTCGAGTTGAAAATATATGTTACGTATGATGAATGGGAAGAAATTTCTATTCAATAATGAATTACAGTAAAGGAGATAATATTATATATTCATAAATATGTTACACATGTTATCCAGTCAATAATTTTTTTCTATGTATAATTCTTTAACCATTATAGGGAGGATATTAGGTATTGGGATTATTTTATTACCTATTTAAATTTCTTAATTTCAATATTAATGATAATTATATAAATTTTATCTATATAGTAGGAAAACCTTACATACTATTTTTTCATACTTTAGTATCATACACATATATTATACATTACAAAAACATATGTATAGAGTAAAAATATTATGAATTCCATATGTATTTATACATTTCATACAAAGTGATCTTTATCAAAGAAAAAAACTCATACACATCATAGATCAGATTCAATATATTAAATATATCAATGTTTCTAAAAATAATGGATTTGGAATTTAAACCTTTGGATGTTTGTTTTACTAAAGATAACATGAATATTTACTATAACAAAAGAAAGATATTTGGAAGTAAATATTTTATTTCACCTTTATTTATTTATTCTATCTGATATTATAAATTTTTTTATAGCAATAGAGAAGAATTTTTAAGAGAATTAAAAAAAATGATTTCAAGTATCTCATTCTTGGAGAATATTTATATGGAACAATTATAGAAATAAAATCCATTATAATATGGATATTTGAATGAAGGATTTTCAAACTTTGATATATTTTTTGTTTTCAAAAATATACTCAAGACTAATTTTCTTGGGATATAATTGATTAAACAATTATTTTTTTAAAAATTGATGTCCATGAAGATGTAATGGAAAATTTATATTGAAAAAAAACATGTCACAGAATTCTGACATACACACTAAAAATATATATTGTGATCAATACTACATTAATATTTTTCGTAGACCTAACATGTTCATCCTCATTAATAAAGTGATAGTGATGATACACTCTTCAATAATTAACTATTAATATTTGGTTTGGTGATTTTTTTAATTTATTATTATTTCAAAAATGAAGTAATTATTGTTTTTTAAAATTACTATAAAAGAAAATAAATGATGGTTATACCTTTATAAAAAGTTGTTTTTGTATTTTTTATGTATCTGTTAGAAGAGTAAGTTAAAATTTTGGTTGTGAATCTCCTTTGTGTGTTTCTAATCACTTCACTAAAAATTAAATTTTGGTATTGGGTTTTGAATCCTTTGTAAATGTTTCATTTTTTGTATGATCCATATCTATTAGGGATAGATAGGTGTAATGATTGAAATTATGTTCATTTTAAAATAATATATTATAAAAATCACATATTCAAAAAACTTACTTTCTCATACACATTAATTATGTTTTGTTTTAATTTTTTAATTATAAAATTAATCCATCTTTTAATTATGTAGTATTATGACATGAAAGGAGCATCATGAACACTATATATCAGAACTCTCATGATATAAATAACCATTAACCAAATATTTTTTCACCATAGAAAGTTATAAATTGTGAAAAATGAAAAATGGTAGACAAGAATATAATGATGAGAAAGGAATAGTAGATATGTTAATTTCTAAAGGGGATCACCCAAAAACCATGATGAAAACAAAATAACATGTGGAGCAGAAGTTCATCACTGAAATTCCATAATGGAATTACCAACAAATCCATCATATATAAATATGAATTAAATGATTATAATTTATACTAAAATATTAATATATTTTGGAATCTTCATGGCCTCAGTACGGAGTCTCTTGGTCTATGTAATGAAAGTGCAACATCCTATGTCCCCAGTTCCTTCCCATTATATGTTCCTACTATGAGGCCTCTATAACTAATAACCTTTATCATGAATCCTGGTAAATATTTTATATATTTACACTTTTAATATCAATCATATTTATTTTTAATAAGATATATTATTATTAGTACAAATACATACCCATTATATTGTGAGATTCAAAATTAATTTCACCTTTCCAAGTATGTACCTCATAAATTTTTCAACATTAATTCTAAGGAATATGATAAGGATATCTATATCTCATTAAGAAATCATGTTTCTATGTATCATGGATTCCATTTTTATTCTTCAACATCTCATGGGTAAAGTGAATTGATTTTCTGAAAAATATTTTTTTCCTAATGGTAATCATTGTGAATTTATAGATCCACCAAAAAAGCATCATTTTTTAAATCCATGTTCTATAAATAAATATTGTGAGAGGTATCGTGTGCATATTTCTTCAATATATATAAAAAATACATAATGAATTTATGTTAAATATGTAAGTAAATCTAATTACTATAATAATTTTTTATTCCCTTATATAATTGTAAATGTTCATCATATTATAACATTATATTACACTCCTTACCAATCTTATTATATCTTAAGAAATGTGATACATTAAGAAAAAATGTATCCATAATAATATATTTATGAGGATGATTATGATCATCATTAAATCATTTCCAAATATCTCTAATTTTTCACTAATCGTTTAAGAATAAATTATACCATACTCCTTATTACGTGAATGATACTTGGTCATGATAAAAATAATTCACTCACATTATCCCAACAAACACTATGAAATATTGAAAAATCATAATGAAGTTGAACTATATATATCTTCATCAATGAATAGTATTTATTATTATAAGAGTACTCAATAAATGATAAATGGTTCTCCCATGATCTCCAAAAGTCATCAAGACATACATGAAACAAATTATCCCTGATATAAATATATCTTCGTATAGAAAACATTTTGTGGATAATATTACATGTGAAATTTAAACTGATAAACCATTACATCCTATGGACCCATTAAAAAATATGATTTAAATAGTGGGTTGTTATATAAAACAATGTTCAATGACACTCCATGTATATTCATGATTTCAAGGATGTAATTATTTCCATTATTTTCTTCCTCTATATTTGATAGGTTTAAAGTTTCAAAATTTCATTATCTAGTTAATAATTACACATATTATAGTGTTCCCATGGGAAAATTGAAGAAATCCAATAATTATCTCCATTAATACTTCATTAAACTTCCAAAACGTGTTGGGAGATATTGTAAAAAACTAGTGGGATTTTAACTCTAAACCATCACCATTGGACATGTGAGGTAATAAAATAAAAATTAAGAATAATCCGGCTCCATATCTTGAAACAAAATATCCTTCCCTAAGATCCTAAAACATATTATTGGAACTCAAGTGGGAAATACAACAAGAATAGATACCATTATATAATTCATTTAGCCTGAAATATTGATGGCCTATAATTAAAAAAACACAATTCTTATTTGGGAGAACAAGACCAATCATTTTAATCATCCCCATCATGTATAATTTCATTAATTAGATTTACTATTTATCAAATGTGTTCTCCTACTAAATTTAATCATCTATGTTAGATTTTAATTTTAAAATTGAAAAGAATTTATGATACTCCTTCTATTTTACATCTTGGTGGATTCTAAAAAAATATACATCAACTAAAACATAACATCATACTTATTCCCTTCCAACATTTAGAAATTCATTATAATAGAATCTATTAATTAATTTCCCTTACTTAGGGTATAATAATGGTTAAATTCACATGTCTAATGATACTCCACCAAGTTTCTCTTTCTAATGGTCAAATATTTATGAGATAAAATATAATTAATGCACATATGATATAGAGACACTATAAATTTTACCATAATGATTTTTTAGAATTATTTTGTAAATACAAAAATCATTACCATAAATTCTAGGTCATGGGTGTTGTAAATCCTTTCATTAGGTTTTAATTGGTGAGAGCCATATGTTACTACATGATCACCATGGTTCAATAGACACCTAAAACCCTTACCCTTTTAGTCATTTAACACATTATAACCCTCACTTGTCTCCAGAATAATCAGGATAATTTAATATGTGAACAAATTCTTCAAAAAAATTATATATGAAATTCATAATTCTATTTAAATCTCATCACTATTCATATCAAATGTAAACTTGGGATAAGTGGGCATTGATTAATCCTATACCAACCTTTTATAATATCAAGATAGAACAAAGGGACTATTATAGTTTTTTTCTTACTATTAGTCATTTGTTATTTTGTTAGGGAAATTTTGAATCTTGTAATGCATATTAATGAAGCTAAACTGTCATTGATTTAAAATTATCATGAAATATATGATGAATATTATGATAACAACTAATTAGAATATATGTATTACTTAGTTATCACTTATTGATGAATTTCATATTAAGTTATAATGAAATATTATGATAAGTACGATTATAATCACTTTTATTGATATATAATTAATCTTTTATTAGATATTATTTAGAGTACATGTATTTACATTAACCTATATAAATTAAAACACGTGGTTTGTTATAAATGTGTCACTGGTTGTACTTTAGTGAACACTAGATATGCAACCTTGGAAATGAGGATTCAAATAGGTTTCCTAAATAGGGGGAATCACATATTGATACAAATATAATTTCATTTAAGAATATTTATAAATAAAATTTAATTGGGTATGACACAAATCAAGTGGAGGTATTTTAATAACCAAGTTATGATGTGTTGAATAATATGATAGATTATGGCATCAAGAAAATTGATTTTTTTAACAAAATAAGTTCACGAACATTCTAAGATAATTAAATGTGTTGTAATTATATATTACTTTTTCATATATTGAATTGTAAAAAATTTATGAGATATATGAGATTTATATTATTTATATATCATGCTTAATCATGATGTTAAAAAGAAATAATCTGTTCAAAATGGAATGTTCTTGATTAAATTACACTAAGCCTATTTTTATTTTACAAATTTATGACATGTTTCAAGATATTGTTGTTAGAAAATGACCATGAATGGGAATCGTCATCATTTATATTTTTACAAAGTCCCTTTAATGATGTAAATAACATAATTCTAATTAGATTTTCACGAGTAATGTGATTTTTTTATGTGTAAAGATGATTATGTTTATTAAAAACAAAAATTAGATATAATTTTTGAATATATAAAGTATTAAATTTAATAATAGTTATTTAAATAAATAATCAATTTAGTATTAAAATATGAATTGCGAGTTAATTATATTTTTTCAACATAAACAAGAGAAAATTATAAAGGAAAAAATTGTATTTAGACTTGGATAAAGATTATATTCCATCCAAGGCCCATTATATAGAGAAAATTAATATTCTCAAATTTAGAGATAATTTATGAGCCCCATGTACTAGATTTAACAAATTTTGAGTATCATTAATGCACATTCCAAGGTTATTTTCAGTGTTAATTAACTTTTAGGGTCTTTTTAATGATCCAAATAATAATCAGAGACTATTAAATAATCCAAATAACAATTAAAGGAAATTTATTTCACATTCATTGCATTTAAATAAATTTAAGTTTCTTAGAAGAAATTAAATACCCCACATTGTATAAAAATCATGGAGGAGGGGTTTAGTATTTATTCTATTAAGAGAAATCCATGGAGTTTGTTATTGTTTTCCTATATTCCTCATCTGATAGAGATAACAAGATTCCCTTTTATTTGTGGTTAATTTGAGATTTTATCATCCTCTCTAGCATTATTTTCTCTTTGGAGTGATTAAAAAAATTAGAAAGTAAGAGGATGTCACAAAGGAACTTATTTCTAGTGTTATCTAAGGACACTAAAGGTTATATGAAATATTTAATGTAATTTGTTTCTAAATATTTCCAAAAAAACACATATATTTTATTAATTTGTTTTTTACATTTAGTTGTATTATTTTTTTAGTGATTAATGACTATATATTTTATATATCGAGTGTCTATAACATCACTAAATCCAATAAATTATATTAAATCCCTAATTAATAAATGAAAATATACATTAACTAAATGTCAAAATATTTTATTGACTGATGATTTATTCACACCCTACAAAACTAACTCAAGAGTCTTAAGAACAAATCATGGAATTTATAATGTTTTATTTCACTATATATGGGTACTTCTATATAGAGGGTTTCCACTCTACCCTTTTGTGAAGTATAAAATGCCTTGTTCACTAGTCAAATAGACACATTATGAAATATAGCTCATAATATATTTATAAAATGAATATAGAGATAATTAACATTTATAATGTATATGATTATGAAAAAAAAGCATTATCTGAGATACAAGTCAAAATTAAATAAGCAATTAATATGGGTAATATGAATTGAGAATGTATAAAATACATTCTTATTAATTAAAATAAATGGTATATCAATAATAAACATAATTTTAATAATGAAAATTAATTTAAAATACTTTATTAAATATGTATGTGTTAGATGCCTTCAAATAAGAATTATATTCATCAAAACTATTATTTATCAAATAAAATAGTCATTATCATATAGGCATCAGTAAAATATCATGTGATAAGTGAGAATGGTAATTTTTATCCAAATTTAAAGGTTGAGTGACACATGAGTAGGTAACTATATTAAATTAGTAACTATAGGTATAGTGTTGATAATAGTAATGAAATAAAATGGGAGTGATTCTTTTCACTCAATAATCAATGCATTAGATTAGTTACAATTAAGAATATTTTTTAATCAAAATATATTTTCACTGAAAAGAAATATTAAATGAGTTAAGACACATTAAAAATATAGATTTGGGAAAACTAAATATATAATAGTTAAGGTTATTATTTTTAGGGTAATGTATTCAGTAAAGGACCATATTGAACAATAACATAAATGATGATAATGATGAAATATAATTTTAAGATATTAAATGGATCAGTAAAAAATAAAAAAAATCAGTCATATCCATCTTGTAGGAAGGAAAATTATATTGAAATAACCTATATTATTGGTAATTTATTTGGAGAATTAATCTCAAACAAGAGGATAAAAAATGTGTCATAGCTAGTTATCACATCTTAACTTACATTCAATATTCTTGTGATTACTAGGATACAAATAAAAAATATATTAATGATTCTCTAAATGTATCATATTTAATTATAGATATCATGATTCTTGTGCATTAAAACAAAACAATAACCAATTTCAATATATTTGAATTCTTTAAAGAGCACTGTCATAGATTATATAAAATTAAATTACAAAAGGAGAAAAAATAATTCTTATAATGTTAGATTTATAATGGAATCCAACACTTTAACCATGTTTCCAAAATGTTTTTCTATATAAACATCATGGAAAGTAATAATTTCCCTCTAAAGAAATAGATGTACATTAATATGATCCAATAATCATTATTGGGCTCATTTAATCAGAAAATTATTAATATTAAAATAATCATGATTAATTTTACACTTCTTTTTATTCTAAATATATTATGAATAGTTGAAAAAAATTAAATGGTTGTTCCTTATCATGATGATGAATAATGGTGTCTGATGTGTCCTTTAAATTTATTTATTTACCATTTATTATAATTATATTTTTTATCATTTAATTAATTAAATGTTTATTTATTATTAAAATAATTTAACTTTTTTATTTTTATAGTTGAATTTATGAATTTTTTATTTTTTATTTTTTTCTGTATCAGTATAATTAAAATTTTAATTTAGTTTATTTATTTTTTCTTTATATTTATTTTACAAAAATATTTTAAAATATTAATTTTATGTTTTTGTTTTTATAGTTTTGTCTTTGTAATTAAATATATTTTTTATTTTATTTATATCTGATTAACATAAAACTTAATTTAACTATTTATTATTTTGTCTATTTATTATTTATCATTTGATTTATGTTTCATTTAATTAATTAATTGAATTAGTATTTATTTTTTTCTTTTGGTTTAATGGTTTAATATTAAAGGTTAATTGTCTTTTAATATTTATTTTTGGGGGTTTTGGTATCGCATTTCCACCATTTGGGTGTGTAACTATTATTAAATAACCCACCATTCTCTATTTTTTCACCACTGACACAAAGTTATAGAAAAAAAGAGGATCAACCCACCATTTCATCACCTACTACCATACCAAGATCTAACACCATATCTTTCTAGAAGTCTCTCACTAACTACCTTTGGCAACCTTCCACACCCACCACTAGGCATCACTCACCAGCTAAGATCGACCCACCATCACAAACCACCCATTGTTTCCCTACTACCCACTATTGTAGAGTACCCACCATCAGTTGACACTACCCACCTCCAACTTCATCCTCTATTTCGAATAAAAACATCCATTAATATTGATCTCCCAACTATCTTTCATGGCTTCCAAATCTCACCTAAGCTAAACATTGATCCAAGTATTGTTGTATGCTTGTCTAACACCATTTTTTCTAGATGTACCAGAAGTGAATGGATTCGCTCAATCCAACATCGTATAGATCTGGAATGAGTCTGATGTCACCGATTCCCCATCGATATCAAACCAGAAGAATAGGAGAACAGAAGCCTCCACCATCTAGAGATCTTGAATCCAACAACTTTATCCTACCATTGTGGAGTCTCTTCCACCATGGAGGTTGATGAACCGTCTGACGTTGCTGCTACACTGAAATCCACAATGGATGATAATGAATTGAATACCATCTACCTAACACCACTACCACCTATAAATCCAACGCTGAGTTATCGGAGATGAAGAGGTCGAGCTGTTGCAGATGGATTGGTCGTTCTACTACATATCTGATGAATCTAAAGCTGTCAGAAGCCACAAATGAAGGAGTTGTGACGAGTACCTCCTTTTAGTGGAAGAAACAGCTCTGGTTTAGGATAAGATAAATAATAATAATAATAATAATAATAATAAATTTAAATTAATTTTAAAAAATAAGAATAATAAAATAATTTATATTTTTATATAATATTAAAAAAATGATAATTATTATTTTTTTATAAATTTACATTTATGTAAATACTTTTATATTCAGTTTTAATAAAATAATAATAAATTATAATTTATGTTTATAATTATTTTAATAATAATTGCAATTATAAAAAATTGTTTGGTAATTCTTTTTAATAATATTAATTACCAAAAATATTAATTATATATTTATTATTATATTAATTCTAATTTTACAATTTAATAATTTATTATATTATATATTTATAAATATTTTTTTATTTATTATATCATTATTTTTTATGTAGAAGTAGTGAATACATCCAAGTTTCCAATCGTTGGCAGTAGTTGGTTAGAAGAGATATGCTAAATTGACTAGCATTGCAGAAACCATGCCACATGTTTAGTGAAACAGTGAATACCAACCTAAGTCGGTGCAACACACCAATGATCAAATGGAATACAAGAGGACTTAAATTCTTAGGCAGGAGATAGAAGCATGCATCGATCATCATTTTCACATTCTCGATTTTAGGAGGAGCAGGACAAAGATGGGAAGACCAAAGAGAATGCGGCATGGATAAAGCGATAAGAATTAAAAAAATATTAAGAATAATATAACAATAATTTAATATAATATAATATAATATAATTAAATAAATAAATAAATAAAATTAAACATAATTATTTAATATATAAATAAAATAATAAAATTAAAATTATTTTTTTATTTTAAAATATATAATTATAAAATTAAAAAATTACACATTTTCCATTTAAATGTGCCATGTTTAATTATTTATAAGCCCTATTAACTATTGTATAGCAATAGTAGGATGTTGAACCCACAGGGAATGTGTATACCCATTTTTTCAAAACAACCCCACTGTAAATAGTGGGTTGAAAAAATCAATCTTTTTTATGAAACCAAATGATGATGAGACGGTTTTATACCATCAGAGATGTCAAACAGTGACTAGTGACCTACTTTTGGAAATGTTTAATGGTGGAAGATGACCTTCCATTGGATGAGTCCAATGGAGGAAGAACAAAAACAATACAAGAACACTGTAAAAAATTTCGATGTTTATTTTTTTATTGTATTAATTATGGAAAACAATATAAAGTGAAACACTATTTTTTTAAGAACTAGATGAGGCAAGTAGTGATATAAATAATGAATAAAAATAATAGAAATAGAGATTGAGATCATATAGCAGAAGAGATGTGCGGGTAATTTAATCACTACTGGGTCGAATGGGTTTCTTCACTCATAAAAAAGTTAATATATTTCATGGTATTGAAATGGGTTTGATTAACATCCCTCACTAAGATATTAAACACATAGATTTATGGTTCTTGATTTTCACCACTTCAAGAAACATCAATAAGAAAGATAATTAGAATAAAAATTCATCTGAAATGATCTCACTAATCATTTCAGGAGTTTTGAATTTGAAAATGAGAGGCATAAAAAAATAATGATTTCATAATTGAGCTTATCGATCAATCTTGAAATTTTTAAAATATATTAATATAGAATTATAATGAATAAACCCAATATTATTTAAATCCTTGAAAAATAGAATGTTACCCAAAAATCATATTGAAACTCAATAATTATAGAGATTTAATTTAAAACATAAAGAATTAAAATACAAGGTAGGAGTGATCTTACTCAAGAATGGTGGTCATAATTCCTATTTTCGATTCTTTTTCTCAGGTCTTGGGGTCTCTGACCTACTCCTCTAAAAATAAATAATGTTTAAATGATGATTTATGTCCCCTTATATTGTCTACCTTGAAATTTTAATCCTATATTTTTCAGGTTCATCACCAATGTCTTGCACCAACTTCGGTTGTTCTTTAATATTTCACCAAAAATGTGGCACAGTCTTCTACAATGCTTGTCAATTTAGTAAATATCTTCAAACCAAATGCTACTAGCAGTTTGAAACAAGGATTTATTCACTACTTCTACATAACAAATAATAAAAAAATTAATAAAAAAATATTTATAAAAATAAAATATTAGAAATTGAAAAAGTATAAAATTAAAATTAGTACATAATTAATATTGTTGGTAATTGATATTTTAAAAAACATTTACAAAAATATTTCTTATAATTATAAATATAAATTATCATTTATTATTATTTACATAAAATTAAATATAAAATTATTTAAATAAAAGTAAATTTAAAAAAATATATAATAATTACAATTTTTATTAATATTATATTAAAATATAAACTTTTTCTTATTATTATTTATCAAAAATAATTTAAATGTATTATTATTTATTTTATTATTTATATAATCGTAAACTGTGACT
Source organism: Viscum album (assembly GCA_963277665.1). Taxonomy (NCBI): domain Eukaryota; kingdom Viridiplantae; phylum Streptophyta; class Magnoliopsida; order Santalales; family Viscaceae; genus Viscum; species Viscum album. The sequence goes on from OY728156.1 coordinate 1,284,013,612, forward strand.
GTTTCTTCCTTTGGAAGGATTTTCTTGGCACAGATCCCTCATTTGTTGCTCCCAGCGACATCGGCTTCATCAGATATGCGGCAACACGACCTCTCCATCTTTGGTGGCTCAGCCTCTCCATATCTAGTGGCTTGTCCTTTCCATATCCGATGAATCATAGGAGGTTTTATTGATGGTTGTGGAATCAGATAGAGGGTATTTTGTACATTAGATTTGATTGCATCCTTCAACGGAGCAGTGACGTCAGATGGTTCATCAACCTCTATGGTGGAAGAGACTTGTCCTAAGTAGGATGAAGGTGGTGGAATCAAGATCTCTAGATGGTAGAGGCTAATGTATTCTTGTTCTTTTGGTTTGATATCATAGAAGATCAGTAATAGCAGTCTCGTTCCACATTCATACAGATTCCACTCGAGCGGATATGCTCACTTCTGGTACATTTATCCAAGTTGGCAACAGATGGGTGTACAATAGTCCTTGGCATCATAGTCAGCTTTGGTTTGCTTCATAATCCATGAAAGATGGGTGGATTCTCAAGCTTGATGATAGATGATATTCGAAATAGAGTATGGAGTTGTTGGTGGGTAGTGTCGGCCAATGGGGGGTACTGTGTAATGGTGAGTGGTAGAGAAATTGAAGGTGGTTTGTGATGGTGGATTGATCTTGGTGGAAGTAGTGCAATATGGTCTATGGAGGTGGGTTCTGATCCATCAGTGAGTGATGCCTAGCGGTGGGGGAAGGAGGTTTCCAATGATGTGTGGTGAGATACTTCTATAAATGATCTAGTAGTGGATCTTGTTCTAGCGATAGGTGATGCAAAGGTGGGGGGGTTCTCAATTTTACTACTGCTAGGTGTTAGTGGTGGAAAAACAAAGAATGGTGGTTGATTTTTTGATAGTGACACTCCCAAGTTTTTTTAATATGTTTTTTAAAAAAAATCTAAAAATGAATGGGTTTAAAAAAATTAAAACTACGCCCCAAAGGCAGCATCTGCGATGCCGCCTTTTTACTAAAATACAAAAAAAATAAAATTAAATTTTTCAGCGGAATTTATCCATTATTTAAAATCCAATAGTACTAACATTACAGTAGTTCGAATTCTGATATAAGATCTCACTCAAGACTCCCTTTTATAAGAGATCTTACCCTGGAAATCATTTTATATTTTTGATGTGGGATTTTGGTTCTACCTTTCCTGCGCAGACCATTCTGCATTTACGATGTGGGATTTTGTTTCAAGTACATGACTTTGAAAGACTATAAAATATAAACTATAAAACCAATATAAATGAAACTTAAAACATGGATTAAACATATAAAATATAGTTGAAAACAAAAAAAAATTCTTAAAAAATAATGATAAAAAATAATTTATAGCCTTTCATACCCACGTACTTGAAACTTAAAAAGTTTCAAGTACATTACTTTGAAAGCCTATAAAATATAAATTAAAAGACCAATATAAATAAAACTTAATTCGTGGATTAAACATATAACAAATAGTTAAAAATAAAAATAATTTTTTAAACAATGTTCATGAAAAATAATTTATATGTTTTCAAAAACACCTACATGAAACTTAAAAAAATTTCAAGTACGTGACTTTAAAATCCTATAAAATATAAACTATAAGACCGATATAAATGAAACTTAAAAAATGGAATAAACATATAACAAATAGTGAAAAATAAAAAGAATTTCATAAACAATGTTCATGAAAAAGAATTTATAATCTTTCAAAACCACCTACTTGAAACTTAAAAAATGATTCAATTATGTGGCTTTGAAAGACTATAAAATATAAACTATAAGACCGATATAATTTAAAGTTAAAAAATGGATTAAAGATATAATAAATTATTAAATTCTTAAATTAATATTATTAATAATTAATTATATAAAAATTAATTAGCAAATTATTAATTATTAATAATTAATTATACAATAATTAACTAATTAATTGATAATATAACGACTTTTAATAATTACATTTTAATAACTATAATGAAAAAGTTATAATTTATAACTATATTACTAATTAACTAATTAAATATTTTATAATTAATAATTATATAACTAATTAACTAATTAATTACTATATAATAATTTTTAATAAATATTAATTAATAATTATTATGAATAATTATAATTTATAATTATATTACTATTTAACTAATTATAAAAAGGGAATCAACTATATCTTTCTCAAAAAATTAACTAATTAACTATTATATATTTAATAATTATATTACTAATTAAGGAATTAATTTTTATATAATTAATGATTAATAATTACTAATTAACTAACTATAAATTATATATTTAATAATTATATTACTAATTAACTAATTACTTTTTATATAATTAATAATTATATTACTAAGTAACTGATTAATTATTAAATAATTAATAATTCTATTACTAATTAACAAATTATATTACTAATTAGCTAATTAATTATAATGTAATTAATTATTACTATTTACTAATTAACTAACTAATTATTATACAATTAATACTTATATAATTGATAATTATATTATTAATTAACTAATTAATAATTAATAGTTATAATGAATAATTACAAGAATAATTATATTACTAATTAACTAATTAATTATTATATAATAGTTTTTAATAATTACTAATGAATAATTATAATGAATAATTATATTACTAATTACCTAATTAACTATTATATAATTAAAAATTATATTACCAATTAACTAATTAATTATTATATAATATTTTTTAATAAAAACTAATTAATAATTATAATTTATAATTATATTACTAATTAACTAATTATAAAATGGGCCTCTGCTCTATCTTCCTCAAAAAATTAACTAATTATATATTATATATTTAATAATTATATTATTAATTAACTAATTAGTTATTATATAATTAATGATTAATAATTACTAATTAACTAATTGCAAATTATATAATTAATAATTATATTAATAATTAACTAATTAATTATTATATAATTAATAATTATATTACTAAGAAGCTAATTAACTATTAAATAATTAATAATTATATTACTAATTAACTAATTATATTAATAATTAACTAATTATATTACTAATTAACTAATTAATTATTATATAATTAATTATTAATAATTACTAATTAACTAACTAATTATTATACAATTAATAGTTATATAATTAATAATTATATTATTAATTAACTAATTAATAATTAATAATTAATAATTATAATTATTAATTATAATGAATATTTAGAATTAATAATTATATTGAATAATTATAATTTACAATTATATTACTAATTAACTATTATATAATTAATAATTATATTACCAATTAACTAATTAATTATCATATAAATTTTTTTAATAATTACTAATTATTAAGTATAATGAATAAATATAATTTATAATTATATTACTAATTAACTAATTGACTATTATATACTGAATAATTATATTACTAATTAATTAGCTAATTATTATATAATTAATTATTAATAATTTCTAATTAGCTAATTAATTATTATATAATTAATTGTTAATAATATTAATTTAATAATTTAATAATTTATTATATCTTTAATCCATGTTTTAACTTTAAATTATATCGGTCTTATAGTTTATATTTTATAGACTTTCAAAGCCACATACTTAAATCATTTCTAAGTTTCAAGTAGGTGGTTTTGAAAGCTTATAAATTGTTTTTCATGAACATTGTTTAAGAAATTATATTTATTTTCAACTATTTGTTATATATTTAATCCATGTTTTAAGTTTCATTTATATGGGTCTTATAGTTTATATTTTATAGGCTTTTAAAGTCACATGCTTGAAACATTTTTGAGTTTCATGTAGGTTTTTTTGAAAACTTATAAATTATTTTCCATCAACATTTTTTACGAAATTCTTTTTATTTTCAACTATTTCTTATATGTTTAATCCATTTATTAATTTATATTTGTATTGGTCTTGTAGTTTATATTTTTTAAGCTTTCAAATTCACGTACTTGAAACTTTTTAAGTTTCAAATAGGTGGGTTTGAAAGCTTATAAATTATTTTTATCATCATTTTTTATGAAATTATTTTTTGTTTTCAACTATTTTTTATATGTTTAATCCATGTTTTATGTTTCATTTATATTGGTCTTATGCTTTATATTTTATAGTCTTTCAAAGTTACATACTTGAAATAGAATCCCACATCGGAAATACAAAATGTTCTGTGCTGGAAAGGGAGAACCAGAATTCCACATCAGAAATGCAGAATGATTTTCAAGGTAAGCTCTCTTATAAAAGGGAGCTCTGGGTGAGAGCTTATGTTAGAATCCAGACTGTTGCAATGGAAGTACTACTGTATTTTAAATAGCGGATAAATTCTACTCAAATTTTAATTTTTGTTTTTGTTTTGTTTTTTATATATATATATATATATATAAACACAACAAAAAATTAAAATTAAAATTAAAATTTTTAAAATAAAAAATAAAATATTTTTTTATTAGCAAGGCGGCAATAGGGTTATCGCCTTTCGTCTTAACCTGAAAGGGTGCATCATCACTGCCACCTTTTTTTCTAAAGCCTAAATGTTGTAACTTCTCTACAGCCTTTAGAGATTATTTTTTAAAAAAAATTAACGTAACCTGTTTTTATAAAATATTTAAAAAAAAAGTATTTTAAAAAAAATATGACACTCCCTGGTAGTGGCAGTATTGTTCCAGATTCACTGCACATAAATATTAAAATAAAATTAACAATAAATATTAAAACATTAAACTAATTAATAAAAACTAAATAATAATTCAATTAATTAATTAAATGAAACACAAATCAAAAGATAAAATAATAAATAGTTAAAACTAAAGAAAAAAATAATTAATTTAAGGTTTTAATTAATTATATATAAATAAAATTATAAAGTATTTAATTAAAAATATGAAACAATACAAACACATACATAAAATTAATATTTTAAAACATTTTTTGAAATAAAATATAAAGAAAAACTAAATAAACTGAATTAAAATTTTAAATTTAGTAATATAAAAATAAATATAAAAATGATAAATTATTAAATTCAACTATAGAAATACAATAGTTAAATTATTTTAACAAAAACTTTAAATTTAAATAATTAAAATATCAAAAACTTAATTGAAATATATGGTAAATCGATGCATTTAAAGGCCATGTCAAATTTCCCAATACATAATCATTGATTAACCTCAAGAAATTCCATGATTTTGTGTCTTTTTGAAACAAAAAACATGTTTTTTTATAATATTCAACTAAGAATGAATATTTTTAAGATATTTATAAAAATAGGAATAATACCTAAGAGTCAGGAATTACAAATGAAATGTTCATAATACATCCTGTCTAAATTCAAATACCCACTATGAGATCAAGCCAACACATACTCATTCACTATTGAAGATTCCATGCCTCCTATATGAGGACACCTATTGACTTATTTTAATTAATATCAAGACACTAATTATATGATTAATGATATGTTAGATATAAGTGGAAATAAATCTTAACAAAAGGAACCTTTAACTTCTACATTCTCCAAGGTTAGAAAAATGAAAGTTCAATTATTATTTTCTATCACTTAATTGTTACAATTTAAATTATTTTCATACAGTTCAATTGTACCCTTATCCATCTGTGTTCAAAATTCCCATCACCTTAATGAACTTATTTTTTACTACTATTCACTTTATTGTTTTTTATTTAACCCAACTATATACCTTGGGCAAAGAACTATGCATAAACAATTATTTTAAATGTAAAGAGAGCATACACACACACCTAGTGCCTAGAGTTTTAGATGTTTACCGTGGGTTCCCATTTTCCCATATTACTTCAATTTAAAAGGACTTATAATACTACCATTTGATTTATCTCCCAAAGGTGATTAATATTTTTTCTTTAAAAAAACGTGAGCCCCATAGGTTCGAGTTCACATATAATATTTTACATTTTTTCAAGTATGTATCTCTTAGAGTTTTTAATTTTAGCCTTGCTAGATGATTCTTGTTTAGAGTTAAAGAGCCTATGTTTGAAAAAATGACCTAATGTTTAGGGATGTAGGCTTGTTTGAATTAATGGAGTTTGGGTATAATGGGTTAAGTATTTCATGGGTTCTTGATATGTTGGGAAGTTTTAAATAGGGACTGAGTTGTTTAAAACGAAATTGGGCTGAAAAATAAATTTTAGAACATTTACACATCGTTTCATTGTTCAGTGGTTTTAATAAAATAAATTGAAGGTGATGGGTTTTTCAGTGAATTCTATTAATAATATTTACATGATTTCTAACCACATTACTTGCTATGTAAAATCCAGACCTACTATTTTAAAAATGTTGTGTTGTAGATTTTCATTCTAATATACTGGAGATCTTTTCCTCTCAACCCTAAGGCTCTCTCCAGGTGATTTTGGGATGCCAAGTTCCCTTCTCAATGTCTCATTTGTGTGAGAAATCCCTGGTAAGTCCTTTGTTATAGGTTATTCCTTCTTCTCTAACCATTGTTGTTAAATCCTTTAACCAATTGAATTTTTGTTTTTGATATTGATCAGTTTTGATCTAGGGACATTTTGTAATCATCTTCCCCTTCTTCCTCATGGATGGTTGATGTTGGAAGTGTTGCATTCTTCACCGATTAAGGTAGGGGTCAAAATATTAACCCTATGGTTTGATTATTGTCAAGTTTATACAATATTTTGATAGAGACAATGTAGTGTGTTTGCAAAACAATTAAATGAATTAATGATATTTTTCTTTGAATATAATTGGCTTCCAACATGGCTTATTGCTACCCATTGGGTGAGAAACCCTCTGAGTATAATTGAATTAGAAAATGGTTTAAATAATTTTTAGCATGACATGTGACCTAGGGTGATTTCTTATTATATAATCCTTGACTTATAGCTTATTAATTATTAATATAATTGTTAATCGATTATTAATTTATTTGAAGTAGAATATGACATAAAAATGGTAATTATCATAATTAACCACTGAGAATTGTGATGTGATACCCATGTAATATGATAGGGATTTTATTTCATACTCTAATCCTTATATGTCAGGCTTGGATTTCCACTTGCACACTTATATGCTTTAATACTGATATTGAGTGGGATTATCCTAGCCATATTATGTAATTCTTATAGACAGTGGGCTATTCCCAGTACCATGTTGTAATGCTTATAGGGATTTTTCCTGGATTATTTAATGCTTATAGGGATTTGACATGTATTGTTGTTATTATTCCATGGTTATATTGTTGGGGTTGGAATGGTTGTAATTCATGCTCTGAGATATTCTAGCAAGGTGCTGAACAAGGTTATTTTACCTTGGTTATATAGTTTTGGTTGTCATGGTCATAAGAGATGCTCAAAGATATTATTGCACGAATCCAAAGAAGGTTTTTATTATATTTTATTAATTGGTTAATTAATTAATAAATATTTTTAACACTTTATTTCATACACTTCATATCATACTGGTTTAGTTCTGATACATTGGTGTCGAGCTACTGAGTTATGCTCACACCTTATTTGGTCCACCATTTGGAACCTGAGAAGATTCTATGGATGTCGGTTTAGACAAGGTAAAATGACATTGCTATTGATTGCTTATTTTCATATGGGCCAGAGTTTGGGGATTGGACCGATGTGGGGTTCAAGACCCACGACATTGAGTATTTTATTTGAGTATGAAAGTATTTTTCATTTAATTTTCTAGTATTACATTTAGTTACATTCTATCATTTCATTACATTATTTCTTATTTATTTATTGGATTATTCTGTTGGATTTTATTATTATCTTTTATTATGTATTTACATTGATTATTTTCATTATATTATGATTTTTCTACTCCAATGACACTTTATACAAGGGGTTATAGTCTCCAAACTATACATTTCACACCCCCAATTCTATTTGGAAGCCTTTGGAATATGGGGATGTGTGCTTTAGGTCTCATAACCAACCCTTTCTGACCACAAGAGAGAGTGCCAGATTGGGGGATGTTACAAAGTGGTATCAGAGGATCGGGTTTTATTTTCTTTTTCCTTACAATTTGGGAAAGTTATAAGTGAGACTTGTATGTGTTGGGACATGGTAATTAGATTATGCATGAAAGTATCTAACCCATGTATGGGGGAAAATCCAAGTGCCCAAGGATGGGATTGCAATTAGTGTTGTGTGATTTCTATAGTTTGGGTTATTTCACCTTGGGTGATTCACATGTTTTGTGAGATTATTGTTATATGATTTTACTATTTCATGAGATTTTTACTCATTTCATGGTATGGATTGAGATACGGATACATGCATCATAATAGGCGCATAGATATATATTGACATGCATTGTTACTAATTGGGATATATCTATTTTTTCATGTGATATATACTTCCATATTGAACTGTAATATGAGATATCTGTTTCACTAGATAAATGAAATGATTTTTCATGTCATGATAAAATACTTTTAATCCATGTGTAGAGAGACCAAGAGTTAGTGGTTCTCAGTTTTAGTCACCTGTTATGGTTAACCTTATTGTCATCTAGTTTTCAATGGTGCTTTTGTCTTGTGGAGAAAATTTATCCTCGTCATCTTTGACTTAAGTGTCAGAAGTGTGGAAATTATCATGCTCCTAAATCAACTAAAAAAGATCTTCATATAGTTCTTGAAGGTTATATGGTTCCATTCAATCCATGTATAAGGAAACTATTCACATTGTAGCTTTGATTTCTGAGCTGACAAGAAAGTTTCTATTATAGCATCTAAATGTATTTACTGTGGAAGGGTTACCGTAGGTAGTAGAGTTCTAGATTGAGTTAGTCCATAAAATCTTCAATCATCTCAAGACACCCATGGATAGGAGGGTAAATAATGTTGTGTATATGCTTCAGGGACCTACCAAGAGTTGGTGGGATATTATAGAGGAAGATGGGCAGCATAATGAGCTATCCAGGAAGGAATTCAATACGAGGTTTCTGGTCCTTTTATATCCTGAGAACATGAGGGATGAAAAATATCATGAGTTCATGCATCTGATGCAGGATGAATTTTTAGTACTGGACTATGCTGGACATTTTAAGGACCTACAGTGATTTGTGCCATCTTTAGTAGATGATGAGATCTCCAGGGTGTGGAATTTTCATGTAAGTCTTCATTATGTGATTAGATCACAGGTAAAAAAATTGCTTGAGAATCTTTAAATAGGTGATTAATCAGGCACTTGTCATGGAAGGTAATCTGAGAGAGGATCTGAGTAGCGATCATACTATTTTAGAAGGTAAATCTTAGATTTATTTTTCAAGTTGTGAGAAGAAACATTGTGATTGTTTCAACCAAAGTAGAAGTGGGTAGATAAGTCATGGAAGTGGAAAAAATATCAAGAACTTGTTTCATTCTGGTGTTATTAGTGTGGCATGTTTGGTCATAAGCACATGTTGTTTCCTTACCCCATCATTGAGTGTTGTATCTATAGCAGATGGGGCCATCTTCAGAGGTTCTGTGTGAAATTTCTACAGCAAACCCATGGCTAAAAATCAGGAAAGGCATCGGAATCGGGAAGGGGCTCAGCTACCCCTTATTAGGTTGGTAGTTGGAGTTCCATAGGTTGTTTAGGCTGAGGCATGGGACATGGTACCCCAATGCTTGAGAAATAGTTCCAAGAAATGGGTGTATCTTTGGGTAGTCATATTGATTACTAGGGAAGAGGTACAAGTAACTTTCACATTATGTAGACTACTATGGAAAACATGGATGTAAGACCATCTACCGTTAGAGGTACGATTCATGTATCATCTTTCATAGCTTGTATTTATTTTGATACAAGAGCATCAAATTATTTTATATATATTCTTTTTTTAAACTGGTCTTGGATATGGAAATAATAGATGAATTTTTAACCATTGACACATCATTGGGAGGGCGTTCAGAGAATATAAAACTTTCCAAGGTGTGTTCTCTAGAGATTGGTGGTTACCATTTCTTTTGGGAACTGTTCGTGCTAGAAATGATTGGATTTGACTTGATTATTGGTATGGATTGGTTAGTTATATACCAGTATCATATAGAAATTTATAGGAGGATAGTTAATTTCCAATATCCATAAGGAATAATCTATTCTCATCAGGGTTAGTGGGATCATCAGGAAGGTCATGTGGGACCAATTCAGTGAAGATTGGATTCTCACGTGGCTAAAATAACTGTTCAAGCTCTAAATAATGTTGGAATGGAGAAATAATATTTTACACCAATGGTAGAACATTTTTAATATGTTTTCCCTGATGATTTCTATGGCTTACCAACTGAGTGAGAGGTTGAGTTCATGATTGAGTTGGTGTCAGAAGCAGAGCCAATTTCTATTCCACTTTGAAAAATGAAACCAAAAGATCTTTGGGAATTGAAAGTTTAGTGGTACGATATATAATCTAAAGGCTTCATAAAGATGAGTACATATTCTTAGAGTTCTCTAGGTCTCCTCACAAAAAATATGGTGGATCTTTGCATTTATTTGTGGATTATCATAGGTTGAACCAGATGACGGTCAAGAACTAGTATCCTCTTCCACACATTGATGATATTTTTTATCAAATAAGAGGTTCTAGGATGTACTTCAATATTAAACTAAAATCGGGATATCATTATGTATGGGTGAGACCATCGGACATACCTTGAACAGATTTTAGGAGTAGGTATGGCTTGTATGAATTCATAGTTATGTCATTGGGGTTGACTAATTCACCTATGGTATTTATGGACTTGATGAATAGAATCTTTCACTTTGTATGGATTATTTTTTGGTGGTTTTAATCAATGATATATTAGTGTAATACCAGTCAAAAAATGATCATTCCAAACATCGTTACAACCTTATGAGTACATTGATAGATTATCCTCTTTACACCAAGCTAACCAAATGTAGTTTCTAGAATAATGAATAGAACTTCTTCAGTCATTTCATATTATAACCGAGAGTTTCATTTGACCTAGATAATGACTCAAATTTTATATCTTGGGAACATCCTAAGAATGTATTTGAAGTATGGATCTTTGTGGGATTAGCAGGTTATTACTAGAATTTTCTACATTATTTATCCCATTTTGAATCACTAATGTCTGGGATGAACAAGAAAGGTGTGATGTTTTCTTGGATTGATTCTTGAGAGATAAATTTTCAGTAGCTAAAATGAAGGAAGACCTAAGCACCTATCCTCACCTTAAATGTATTGGGTAAATCATATACCGTGTACTATGACATATCTAGAGTTTGACTCATAACATTTCTAATGTAGGAGGATTATTTGGTTTCTTATGTATCTACGAAGCTGATATCACATGATAGGAATTTCCATACTAATGATCTGAAGTTATAAGAAATGATACATGCCCTGATATTTTTTAGAAACTATCTCATGGGTGAGAGGTTTTTGATTTTTTGGTTCATGGGAGAAATATATGGAACTTTTGGAGTTTTCATATAATAATGGCTTTTGAGAATTGATCCAAATGGATCTTTTTGAGAATTTGTATGTTAGGTCATTATGTTTTCCTCTTTATTGGATAGAGGCTGGTGAGTCTACACTTGTTGAGCCTAGTCTCATGTAGGAGACATCTGAAGAGGTTCAGTTGATCAGACAGTGGTTTGTGACCACACATAGCAGTAAAAATCATATGTCAACCATCAGATATGACCTATGGAATTCAATGTTGGTCATCATGTTTTCTTTCGAGTGTCACCTAGTTTGGGGCAGCACCGTATTAGGTAATAGGTAAAGGTAATGTTTAAGTTTGTGGAGCCATTTGAAATATTGGTGGGGGTCAATCCAGTGGAGTTTCATTTAGTCCTTACACAATGATAAAGTTCCATTCATGATGTGTTCCATGTGTTGTAACTATGAAGATATCATCCAGACCCTTCTCATGTCATAGACATAGAATATGTAGATATTTGTCCTGATTCATCCATTGAGTATCATCTGATATGGGTTGTGGGTCATAGTGAAAAATATCTTCAAGGTAGGAATATACCATTGGTTTGGGTGCAGTGGAAGCTTAGTTGATTTCAATAGGACTCCTAGGAGAGGGAATTTGAAATGCAATCATTGTCTCTAGAATTTTTCACCGATACCTCACAGTGACAATTAGACCATCTCAGGGACTTGCTATTATAAGGTGGGTAGGTTGTATGATCCTGTCTTTTTTCATGTATGTTTCTCTCTAAATTGTTCATTTTAGCCCTGCTGGCTGAGTCTAGTTCAGAGATGGAGAGCATTTGTTAGAGAAAGTGACTTAAATTTTGGGTATGTATACTTGTTTAAATTAATGGATTCTAGTAAAGGATTAAGTGTTTCCTAGTTTCTTGGAAAGTTGAGAAGCTTTAAAAGGGGTTTGGGTTGTTTAAAAGAAAATTTGGATAAAAAATAAAATTCATAACTTTTACACATCATGTAAATAGATTAACCATCTTGTAATTATTCAAGGTTTTTAATAAAATAAATCTGAGGCGATCGGTTTTTCAGAGAATTCGATTAAAAACATTTACATGATGTGTAACCACATTACACACCATTTAATAGCCTATAATTCTATTTTAAACATGTTGTGTGGATTATTTTCATTCTAATATATTGTAAGTCCCCTCCTCTCAACCCTAGGGCTCTCTCTAGGTGATTTTTAGGTGCCATCATTTCTTCTAGATGTCCCTTTTATGTGATAAATACCTAGTAATTCATTTTTTTAGGTTCATTCTTATCTATAACCATTTCAGTTAAATACTTTGACCAATTTAATTATTGGTTTTAATCATGATTAATTTTTATCTAGAAACGTCTTTGGAATCATCCACACCTTCTTCCTTATGTGTGTTTTCTATTGGAAGTGTTGCATTCTTCGCCAATTAAGGTCGGGGTCTAAATTTTAACCCTATGGTTTGATTATTGTAAAGTTTATGAAATATTTTAATAGAACCAATAGAGTGTGTTCCCAAATAACATAAATAAATTAATGATATTATCCCTTGAATTCCTTTGTTTTCAATTCGCATCCAACTTGGCTTATGTCTACCCATTGGGTGAGAAAACCTCTGAATGCAATTTAATAGTAAAATGGTTTAACGTATGTTTAGTATGAAATGTGACCTATAGTGATTTATTATTATAGAATCCATGAATTGTGACTTATCGCTTACTGATATAAAAATTAATCAATTGTGAATTAACTATAAGTTTCATATGAAAAAAGAATGGTAATTCACATAATTAACCATTGAGAATTGTGAAGTGATATTTTGATATTCATGTTGTAGGATAGGGATTGTATTCCATGTCGTAATGCTTATATATCAAGATTTTCCCTGGAACTTGCACACTTATATGCTCTAATGATAATATTGAGTGGGATCAGCCTAGTCCCATGTTTTAATTCTTTTATAGAGTGGGATATTCCCTTTCCTATGTTGTAATGCTTATAGGTATTTTTACCAGATGTTTTAATGATTATAGGGATTTGACACTGATTGATGTGATTGTACCATATTTATATGGTTTTGGTTGGAATGGTTGTAAGACATGCTCTGAGATATTTTGGCATGGCATCGAAGTAGGTTATCTTACCTTGGTTATATGGTTGTGAGTGGCATGGTCATAGGACATGCTCAAAGACATTCAGGCATGGAGCTGAAGTAGGTTGTTATTTTATTTTACTAATTGTGGAATTAATTAATACAAATGTTTATCAATTTATTGAATACAATTCATACCAGACTGTATTAGTTTAGAGATGGTTGTGTCGACCTACTAATTTATAATCTCACCCTATTCAGGCTACTATTTGGCACCCGAAAATATTTCATGGATGTATATTTGGACAAGGTAAGAAGACCTTTATATTGATTTCTTGTTTGTGGATGAGTTGGAGTTTGGATATGAGATCGTATGGGGTTCAGAACCTAAAACTTTGTGTCTTTTATTTGAGTATGCTAGTCTTTTTCATTTATTTTTCTATCATGAAATTTAGTTACATTCCATTACATCATTACATTATTCCTCATTTATTTATTGGATTATTTAACTGGGTTTTATTATAGTCTTATGCTATGTATTTAATTTGATTATTTTCATTATATAATGATTTTTTCTACTGTTATGAGACTTAATACTAGGGGTCATAGTCTTCCCAATATAAATTTTACACCCCCACTGCTAGTCTTCAGCTTTTAGCATATGGGGAGACATAATTTAGGTCTCAGAACCAACCCATTCTAGCCATGTGAGAGAGTACTGTATTGGGAGATATTACATCAAATTTCTAGTTTTCTAAAGTTTTGATGATAATTCCACATTTATTTTTCCTATATCACTCCCTTTCTTAGATACTAAAAAGAATTTTTAAAAAAACGGTATACAACTACCCTAAAAAATCATACATCCCCAACAATTTCAGAGTCTGTACGGTCCCCAACAACCAGTATGATATTATCTATTAGGCATAAGTGAATTTAGGTGTATATTGAATCATAAATAACCTTATATTGTGAAAGAAATTAGAAAAAAAATATCAATTTTATTACAAGAAATTTTAGAGTGATTTTATGGGAATACTTTAATGCACAGTTCAACTCAGAATAAGAATATCCTCTCCCCCAAACTTAAAACACAACCTTTTTCTCAAATTTGAATTCATAAGTGGAGAAGAAAAATTGACTTTAAAAGTTAAAAAAAGATTTTCAATTCATTCATTTAATGATATGTTCAAGGTTAATAATGAAGTTCAAAAAATATGAGTTTTCCATAATAAATATTTTATGAGAGATTAAGAAAACTCATGCATCATCATTAAAGTTGGTAATAATAAATCTTCAATTATGTTAAAATAGTATCATTTTAAATATGAAGTGCATAATGAATTGGGTGTAGAAATATTGAAAATATGATTCAATTATATTTTTAGAAGAATAAATAAATGTATTCTAAACACCTTGTACAAAATATAAGATTCATGAAAACACAAACAGTAATGAATTTAATTCCACCACATTAAATTTCATACAGTGAAAAGATTTAAAATAAATGAATTTAAAATTTTATATAGTAGCATGATAGAAAAGTAGAAATGAATAATAGAAGAAAAATTAAGTAAAAATAAAAAAACATGGTTTAGTGAAGCTTCCTTATTTGAGTGAAGCTCCAACAAGACTCTTATCCTTAACAATTAAAAGTAAAGATGATAATTATTCTCTTCTTTACACACCTTAGAAGAAACCTACTTTAAGAAAAAAAGACCAATAAGACCAAGAATATCAAACCAGTATAAAATATAGACAACAAGACATAGAGATACAACAATACTTTATTCTTAACAAATCAAAAATAGAGAAAGAACATGGGTTGAATTTAAATACCTGAACTTAAACATATCACTTTCTAGTGACTTTGTACTATATTTTTATTTATTTATTTACCAAATGTATTTTAGATTTATAGTTTTAGAGATTTATTAAAAATACTTAAATATTAAACCCATACATTATAAGTGGAAATTTGTACTCAGTGTCTATTTTTTCCACTAAATGAACCCCTTTTAAAATAAAACATGACCTATTTTCATGAAACATCTCCAATGATTTCTTAATGAAATCTTATTTTTCTTAACAATTTTTAAGCCCTGTGAAAAACATTCTAAAAATTTGTATGATCATAAAAAAACTTAGTAAGGTACATAAAATTAAGGAAAACCCATTAGTCTTGTGAAAAACATGAAAAATAATTCATTTTTTACCTTTACATCAATATTCTTTGAGTCTATTAAAAAAACATTTTCACATGAAAAAAATACACACTTTTTCCTGAAATAAATAATTTCAAACCCCTATAAATTAATTAAAAAACCCTTTCTAGAAACATAGAGCATCATAATCATAAAACCCTTTCAAATCCCATTCAATTAAGATAACCATATTTTCAACTTCCAATATAATCACTACCCAATGAATTAGAAATATATAATGGGACAATCCTTCAGATAAGCTATATTGGTCTCACCTGTGAACTATAATGGGGATTAACCCTTCATATAAGCTATATTGGGCTCACCTATGAGCTATAATGGGGCTCAAACTTCCATATAATCTATATTGGGCTCACTTGTGAGCAATAATGGGGATCAACTTTTTATATAAGTTATACCAGGCTCATCCATTTCATATAATGCTCAAGTACCACATCATGAACTTAGACCTTGAAAACAATTTTAAAACCATGTGTAAAACACTTTCAAATATCAAAATATACATTTCTTATAAGAGTTTCATTTAAAATATAAATACAGAATACTAATTAAGGAAGCCATTTTATTTGAAAAGAACTATGAAAATTATAAATGAAACATTATGGAATTAAAGTGATGGGAAGGATGGAAATTTAGTTCATTCTTTATATGTAAAAAATCATTCCTTTTGACCATTGTAAAAAAAGGGTTGAAATAGGAACTTCAAAATATGATTTTTAAAATAATTTAATCTACATAAAACATTAAAAATATTCCTTTTTGAAAACATTTGGGAAAATTTTGAAAATTAAATTGTTAAATACTTATTTTACATAAAAATAAATTTATTAAAATTGTTTTAAAGACATGGAAATGATAAGGAAATATTTCACTACTATAAAAATAACCTATAGCCATGGACCTATAGACACAGTTTTATAATTCGATGGCTATAGGTTAAATTATAACTACACCTTAAATTAAAACTTGTGGGAATTAATGTTTGATCTTCGGGCATTTCCTCTTCTCTGCACGACCCCCTCACATTATCCTCACCTCTATGTGGCCCTCATTCCCCAATGGTGCCCCTCGCGATCCCTCTTCTCCCCCAACCCTCCTCTCTCAAACCTCCTCCCTTGATGGTTCCCTTGCGAAGCTTCCCTTGCAACGCTACCCTCGTGACGGTGCCCTTGTGACGCTGCCCTCGCAATGTTACCCCTCACTATAACCCCACCGCTAGATCTCATCTCTGACCCTCCTCCCGAGACTGCCACCTAACGCGGACACCTCACCTCCCCCCACTGACATTGATCCTTGGTTTCCACCCCACCTCCTCCTCTAGTGTTCCTCTAACATGGCCACCCCCCCTCCCAGTGATCCACCTCCTCCTTGTGAATCTCATCTGGTCACATCTCTTAAATTTTCTTACCCACAAAGGTATTTGGGGTTCTATCTTATATGTTGGGTGCCTCAGATCTCAATATATCTTTTGATTTATCTTCTCACAAGTCATACTCATGTAAATAAGGAGAGACATGTCATTTTAGAGAAAACTAGGTTTTGGGGAAGATACATCCTATTAATTTCCATGATGGAATAATGAAACCAAATAAAGAATATGTATAATAACAAAATGAGTGAGAATTGTAAACCACATGGTAGAGATTAAACAATGTGATGTAGTAGAATTAGGATATCTGTGTAATGATATGATTATGTGACCTTGTGACACAACCATATTCCAACAACAAACAATTCAAGTATAATGTGAATGCGTGATTATCATGAAGATATGATCTCACCGACTGGTCATGTTGGAATATATCGTGTGTATGTCTCTTTAATAATTAATTTTCATGGAATTTTTATATATTATTTATTATCTATCATATGTTATGATTGAAAAAATATTTTCAAATATTAAAAATTAATATATTAAGTTGTTTTGAAGGTTTTGTTTTACATTATTATATAAATTAGTCAATGTTTTTAAATGTTGATAATTATGGAAGACATGATTAATGATCTGGGTGATAATTTCATATTTGTAATTGCATTTTTTCTATGCTAATATACTCTTTTGTGTTCCTGGATTATTATAATTGGGCTATAGCAATATCTGATCGACCAAAATTGTGTGGTCATACTAAAGAGGCTGAAGAGTTGTGGAAATAGGTTGGATGTTTTAAGCATTTTTTGTTATGGATTCAATTAACATAAATGTTATATAATTGATATTAAATTATTTAATAACATAATCAGACCTCATTTATGAATTTTTTTTTTCTAAAATTTATTCTCTGTGTACCAGGGGTTGGGTACAAGAACATCCAAAGAAGGAAAATAATACTTCAGTGAGCTCCAAAAGTATAAGAAGGAATTTATGTGGGTCGACGATGAAGATTCAAATGAAATTTCTATTTCATTCAGCAAAAAAAAGATAGAATCTAGAAAGAATTTTCTTTGGTAGTTTGAGGTTCAAAATTGATTTTGATAGGTGATTTCTAGGGTTGTATGTGTCTTACCTTATTATATTATCTGTTTCTAGAAGCTGGCACTTACCTTGATCAGAAGCAGAAGCTTATCGAGTACAGTGAACAAAGAGATGATATTGTTTTCAATGGAATACCTTCAACTGTCAATTCCATCAATGGTCGATGGCTTGAAGTCAAGAAAAGGGAGATTCTCTTATACTCTTTCAAGATGAATTTTTTAAATGAGGTGAAGGTTACCCAATTCACTAGTTATGTATCAGAACACTCATCTTATCACCAAGGGGAGACCGGCCTTACTGGTAACATAATTGGAATGGCACAATATTTTTTTGGGAGTAACAACATTGAATTGCTTCAACCAAATGGTCAATTTGGTATCAGGAACTAGGTAAATAATTTTACAATTTTACTTCATTTGAGCACAAATTCTGCCCAAAATCTTACTTTATGAGACTTGTGTGTTTTAAACAGGGAGACAAATACCATGCCGGTGATGGATACGTCTATATTAGACTATCTCCGATTACACATTTCTTATTCCCGAAGGATGATGATATTCTCCTCAACTACTTGAATGAATATGGACAGTCTATTGAACCCAATTGGTAAGTGTGTGATTACAGTGCTATTATGAAGATTGTTCCTAACTTTTTGTGGTACTCTTAAGGTATATACCGGTGATACCAATGGTTCTTGTCAATGGGATTGAAGGGATCAGTACCAGGTGGAGCTCCTATGTCCCAAATTATGATTCTAGAGACATTTTATAAAATTTAAGATGCCTTTTAGATGGATAATTGATGAGGGCCATGGATCCATGGTACAAGGGATTTTAGGGGACTATTGAGAAAATAGCAACCAAGGAAGGTGGGGAAAACTAAACTGTCTTTGGAAATATAGAAGAGGTGGATGAAATGACCCTTAAGATTATAGAGCTGCCTATACAAAAGTAGACTCAAGATTACAAGGAGTTTTTGGAATCTATCATGAAGGGGAATGATGAAATCAAGGATCCCTTAATTACATTGGGTAGACCCAAACATAGTTAGCTCCTTTCCTTTTCCACAATGTCTCTAAGAAATGTTTTTTCTTAAAAATACAGGATTATAAGGAGCAAAATGATGAAACCAATGTTCATTTTGAGGTCATCATGTGCGAGGAGAACCTTGGAATGGAAAGACAATAGGGTTTATTGAAAAAGTTTAAACTCACAACCTTTATCAACACAAGTAATATTCACTTGTTTGATTCAAATGGGGTCATTAAGAAATATGATACAGCAAATCAAAGTATGCTCACCCTCAAATCCCATTTTTCATTTTTCAATGATGATTTTCAAGTATTTACCCTGATATTTTCCTTGCAGTTCATGAAGATTTCATTCACTTGAGACTTTAATTCTATGAGAAGAGAAAAGTAAGCTTAGATCCCTTGAAGTCTGGTTTATATATAATGGTCATATTTTACTAAAATATCTTACTGCTGCTGTTATGCAGAGAGTTCTCTTGGATAATCTAGAACTGGATCTATTGAAATTAGATAACAAGGTTCGGTTTTTCTGTGGGTGGTGAATGGGGAGATCATTGTGAGCAACTGTAAGAGAGCGGAAAATGGGTAACTAAATAGTAAATCATATCTATATGTACTATATTTTCTTATTTCATTTCATTTTTGTGTTTTGTGTTAAGGTTTTTTTCATGTTTATCATGAAAAATATTTGGGCTTTTAGCTTATTATATGTTGGTCACATGTGGAATCTTTTCACTGGTTCAAGGAGTGGGTGGCTAATAAGATTTATGGATATAAAAGGAAAAATTTATCTATGGTGGGGAAGAGAATTATTTAATATACATAGTTTAATTGTATATTCTTTTTTTATTATAATATAAATTCATATTTTACTAAATCCATTTGTGATTTTTTTTATTATTTTATTTCAAACTATTGGTGGGGAGGAGAACTAAGTAGAAGACCTCTATACTATGTTAAGTGGGAGGTTATGTGTCATGAGAGGTATTGTGGGAGACTTGGGTTGAAATATGTTAATGCATTTAATCTAGTTATTTTGGACAATCAAGGGTGATGTCTTTTGTATAAACCAAAAGACCTTTGGTATACAGTTTGGAAGGGAATTTTCTTTCCCTAGACTAATTTTATTTTAGTACATCTCAGGTTGAAACCATCATATGTTTGGATGGGGTTGATATAGGCTCAGGAAATACTTAAAAAAAATTGGGCTGGAGGGTAGAGTATTAAAGGATTATTCATATGTGTGTAATGAAAAATAACATATCTTTCCAACTATTTTGGGTGATTTTTCCTAGGGGCAATTTTAATAGTGACATAAGGGTTTTAGACCTCCTCAAAAAAATGAGTACTGGGATATTTTTCTCAATTATTAGTAGCTTGTTTGTCCCATTTAAGGCTAATTTGATTATTAATATTCCTTTTCTTATTACTAACATCACTAACACTCTGATTTGGGATCCTTATTCCATGGTGTGTTTGTTAGTTAGTTCTTCTTACTTAATGGCTTGGAAAGTGTAGCATCCACCCGATCTAACTTCAAAATTCCACTTGGGATGGGGATAAGAAAAGAGATATAATGTTGGGATATCTACCCTGTTATTCAGAGGAAAATGAGGTCAAACCCTTATTTTATTAATTAATTAAACATATTGATTGACATTTAAAAAACTGGATATGAAGTACATTGTGGTTTAACTCATAGGGTTCACAACTCAATGCCTCTACAAAACCCACCTTGTGATGGGGCCCTTCGAGTCATGTTATGAGACATATCCCCTAGTGCTAACCCAAGAACCTAACTCCACTACCTAGGACCATGTTACGACATAATCCTTCCATTCACAATGCAACCACCCTTTGTGGATAAGGCATTATGGAGAAACACTATGGTTCATGGTGCGATCCACCTTCATATCAACAATGTACCTTTAGAATAATTTATTCCTATGAAAACTATCACAATACTGCAAGGTCCTTTTCTATAGCATAGTCCTTCACCATCCTTAAAATATCTATTATTATGAAACTACATATCATGTCATGGTTCCCTTGGATGTGGTGTTACCATTTAATTCGTATAGAATTTTAGCCTTGAGCCCTATCAAAATTCATAAAACTCGACTCTTGGTCTATTTCAACACCTCTAAAACTTCAAAAAGGTTCAAATACACCTCTAAAACCTCAAAAGGGTTCAAATACACATGGTTAATTTAAGAATAGACCTGAATTAACTCACTTGAGTACCTGGTCCATTATAACCTCCCCACTATATGATAGTTCACTTTTGAGTTGTCTCTAATTATGATAATGACCAACCTCACAACTGAAACCCAAGTGTCTTCTACACAACACTCCCAAAATATTGAGATGAGGTTGAACACATCTATCTATCCCAAGTCACCTTGAAAAAAAGACATAAAAATCCGAATTCCAACCACAAGAACTCCAAACTATAAGAGTCATATAATCGATTGCATCACCACTAACTACCTGACATGTCGATGGTATCATACCTAAGTTCTTTCCATGTGTAGCCTATTTCTATTTCATGTTTTATTTTATTTTTTTAATCTATTTTTTCCCATAAATTTTTCTATTTGCTGTCATGATTTTTTTTTCAAAACCATGCATTATTTCATTTTTTTTAGAACCACACACTATTTAATTTCATACATTTTATGTTATCATAAAATAGCTAAACATTATTTAATGATTCATTATAGATAACCTTATAGTTTTGAATCTCCCAATACTAAAGATGTTGGTGCAACAGGCTAAATGATGAACTTCAATCTAGATTTATAGATTGCTAACTACATGATCAAGAATGATCTGCCATTACAATGTGCTGATGAGATTCTAGAACAGATGACTTCCAATACCTTTATGGAGTTAGACTCTGATAAATGATCTGGAGTCCCTTTCTATGTAAGTTTTTATCTAATATGGTGATCTATTTGATGGAACTTAACATGAATCTGATGTTTTTGTGAGTTGTGCATGAGACTTTCTCTAAGGTGATGGTAGATATGGGCCAGAAGCCTGCCAATCAGAGAATAATGTGCACCTTTCTAATATCCAAGCATCAAAGGTAAATATTTTATTCAATTTTTTTGATTCTATGCTAGTTACGATGAAAGAAAAAACCTTCTATTTGTAGTTATTGTTGGATTGTGAAATTCTTTATTTTAGCCTGTCTCCCCATGATAAAAATTGATATATTACCTTGATTTTGAGACATGATTCTCTTAATCAAGAAAACATTTCGAGCCTTGGGGTTTTTAAAAAAAATATCCATGCAATCCTTCCAATTAACAATACTGGTTTGTTTTTTATAACATGCAAGCTCAATGGGGTGAACACCATCCATGTTGATTTTATAGTGGTTTTTTTATTGAATGTCTTAATAGTTTAAATCGATATAATAGAGAACTCTAAAATATAACTCTATCCATGAAGGTGATTGAATGATTCTTCTCATCACATATAAGGTTTAAAGTTTACTGTATCATCATAATCAAATAAATTTATTAGATCACCACCAATGAGGGAATGGGTTCATTCACTCTTCACAAGTGTGTTGGTTTATTGTCTCATTACCAATATGGGTAGGACCTCACTATCTCACCACTAGTGAGTTCACTTATTAATTCATCACCAACATGGGTGTGAACTTACATTCTTTTCAAAATTAGGTTGGTTTATCTATTAATAACAAAAAACGGTATGTGCTTATTGTCTTATCATGGGTGTGTTGATTTGTTATCTTGTCACCAATAATGGGTATGAGCTTACATTCATTTAAAAAAGGCATAATATAACATTGAATTCCATGTGATAAGAGTCATATTTCTTCCTTTTAAGGGGTTATATAGATAACTAATGGTGTTCCATTATAGGTTATATAATCAATGGAATATTGTGCCTATACTTTATGGTTCCTTCATTGCGATTGAGAATAATTGTTAGGATTTGAACATGATTGTCGTGTTTAGGTGTATTTCCCCCCTCCCCAGTCGATAATATTTATAATTTTTTGTCATAGGATCACACACTTGTATGGCCTATGGTTGTGAATCTTTCCTGCAGATGCTCATTGAGGAAGTCGGTGAATGGTGAACCTAGATAGGGAAATTCAATTATTCCCCATATCTGTCCCTGATAAGCTTGTTTCATCCCATGCAATAATTTAAATTTACCCATAGATAGTAGATCTTCTTTTTAATTGATGCTAAGGGTAACTATTAATTATTTTTATAGAAGTAGCTGAGAGAGCATTAGTATTTGTCGCATGCCAAACTTGTGACTGGTAGCTTCCAGCAAAAACACTATGCTCATAGCCAATTTGAGAATCTTTTGTGGTAGATCCGAGATCACTTTAAGAAACTCTATAAGTATTTTAATCTCTTTCCTCATATGTTATGAACTTTTTTGAGTTGATTATCACAAGGAAAATGATCCACTGCCTCACTAAATTATTTGTGTTTTGGTGAAGCATTCTACATGGTCACAGAATAGAAGGTAAGATGTCTTCCTCTAATTCTCAGCAATTTTTTACAGTGTAAATAATGTTTGGACTCACCACTTCTCTAGAAAGTCATTATATGTTAAACTCTAGACCCAACTCCTACATAACTCGACATTGATAAGATAACTCAGAAAGTTACCATACCTATTCCTGCATGTTCTTCTGGTAATCATGGTATTATTCATACACCCTGGAAAGGGATTAAAAAAATGTTGGTAGTTCTTGAATCTCAACCACCTATTCATGGAACAACTGCTCCAACTATGACTACTCTATAGAAACTCTAGTAACCATCCTAGTAGGAACACTTAAAAAAATTAGAGACAATAATCTTGAACTACTACACTACAACAATGAAATTTTTTTGGACAGCCCTACAATGAATGATATCAGCACCTCTGCCTATTTCTATGCAGTACCACAATCACTAAAATATACCACAAATTCTACTCAATGTTTGGAACTCAAGATATAGTACACAACAACAAAAAATTCATGACTTTATTCCAACATTTGGCCAACATAGAAGATGTTTGGTAGAGAAGATAAAACTTCTTGCAAGTTGGCACCAACATAGATGTCTAACAATGATGTCTTTGTTCACTTGATACAGTCTACTGTATAGCTAAATCTATTTTTTCAGTAGTGATCTTGTGTGATCTAATAGCAAAAATGACCCACCAATTCATTTTTCCAGAAAGAACATTTTCACTATGATCGCATGAAATCAAACAAATTTCCATCTCACTACGATTGATCTTTCACCTTGAGTTCTTCATCCAAGAAGTAGCGTGCATCCTCTAAGATCTCAATGAAAGCACCAAATTGTTAGGAATTTATCTAAAAATGGACACAATATAAATAGTGTAAATGGAAAGGAATTTTTTTTGGCATTCACAACAATGACACCCTTTTCATAAGATTATTGTCTCTAAATGTCTATTATCAATAAAACTTCAGAATTTTATAATTGTTATATATTATACCATGTTTATATTAATTCTTTGTTTTTTTGTTAAATGTTTATTATTCAATGATATATTTTAAATATATGTTAGCTTCAATATGGAATATCTAACATTAAAATTATTTCAGGTAATTTTGATGCATCAAATTATATCAAGTATATTCTACACCACTGCATTCTTCTGACCTCATACATTTTGAATTGTTAACATCTTAATGTTTGTATGTTTCTCTTTGTTCACTATTTTATGATTGTAATTTTACGATAACCAGTTAGATTTTAGTTAATTTTGAACTTTTATATTGCAATGACATGCACTATAGAACAGTTATGATCATAATGTATGCATAAGTCTACAATGTTTTGATGATATCCAGAGGCGCTCTTTTATTGTTTTGTGATATATGAATTTGACTTTTAGTAGGGATAAGGGCCTATGTTTTTTTCTTTTGTTTTTTTATGCTGTAATAGGGAGAAGGGAGCAAGAGGCAAGAGGTAAGAGGCAGGGAGCAGGGCACAGAGGTAGGGGCAGGGATCAGGGAGTAGCGGTTGAGCCAGGGAGG
The DNA here is from genome assembly GCA_963277665.1 of Viscum album. Classification (NCBI taxonomy): domain Eukaryota; kingdom Viridiplantae; phylum Streptophyta; class Magnoliopsida; order Santalales; family Viscaceae; genus Viscum; species Viscum album. The sequence goes on from OY728156.1 coordinate 1,284,038,989, forward strand.
CAGGGAGCAGGGAGTAGGGAGTCAGGGAGGGGTAGGAGGGAAGAGGGAGGGGGAAGGGGGCCAAAAGCAGAAGGTAGGAGTCAAGCGACAGCAGGCAGGTGGCGGGAGACTAGGAGCAGCGTTGTTGCAGGGAGTAGTGGTTGGGTAGGGAGCAGCGTTGAGGCGTTGAGGTAGGGAGGCAGGAGGCAGGGAGGGAGGGAGTAGGGGGTAGGAGCGGTTTTTTTCTAGAAACACGGTTATTGTAGACTGGATTTTTTTTTCAAACTAGATTTTTGTGTGGCAGTATTGGATTTTTTTTTTCTGTATACTCCATGACGTAGCCAAGATTGTGAACCATGGAAATATGTTTTTTTCCACTATTATAAATCATGTCTATAGGTTTATGGCCACAGTTCCAAAATGTGGCTACAGGTTTTTCCCTATAGTCACACCAATAGGCACCATGGTCGGTGAAACCACGACTATTACCTATAGCCATAGATTTGGTGTCTATATCCATGGTTTTAAACTGTGTCTATAGCCATGTTTTCTAGTAGTGTTTAGAAAATAAATCTTTAAAACATTTAAAATGAGGTTTTCTAGATAAAGAGTCTCTTAAGTTGAGTCTAAATCGTCATGTACATTTTTTTATCTTTATGAATAATAAACTTGGGTTAATTATTTACATTATTTAGAAAAAAAATAAAGTTTATTATTCATTTTATATAACCTATTATGATGATATAAAAATTACTTATTTATTTAAGTTCACATCAGACATTTTGATGACATCTGGTACTTGAGTCCAAAAATGACATTGGTATGATGTCTATAGTAAAAACGGTCATTAGTCCATAGTCTCTAGAATAATAATAATTTCATAATTATATTTTTTATACATCATTTATACTTTTAAATCCATCTATTAAATATAGATATTAAAAATTAACTATGTTACAATCATGAAGATGGTAAGTCATACATACGCCTGAGTAATGTTTCCATTTTTCAATGATCATTACGGAAAGATGGTAAGTATCATTTTACCTCTCTAGAATTGTTACAATATCATAAATATCATATAAATTCTCTAAATATACTCATATATATCATTCATGTGATTTGGTGATGAAAAATGAATCACATCACTTCATAGAGGTGATAATTCTCAAGTACGCACGAATGACATTATCAATTTTCTTTGCATGGAAAGGTAAAAACAAAAATAATATATTATCAGTTAATAATGATAAATATTTCACAAACATATTATATAAAATTTTAATTCCATAATTATAAATATTCTTGATATATGGTGATGGAAAATGAATTTTATCTATTCATGAGGCAATAGTTTGTTATACACACGAATTATAACTTCTTTTCACATTTGATGGAATTGGAGATGGATATGGGTCATTACACTTACATAATAAAATCCAAGTATATGGAAGGTACTAGAGTTATTATTTTAGAAATATTTAATAAAATTTAAGTAGGTTGAATAAGAAACAAAATAGAATATTTGAAGGTGGTGGAAGAAGAAACAAAGAAGAAACATTTAATTAAAAACAACACCTTTTATTTAGAAATCCTTCCTTTCTTAAGACCTCAAGACCAATAAGGATGGTGTTATTCTTAAACTAAGATTTATATAATTTGGAGAGGGATTCTAGGAAAGTTTTTATATATATATTGTTCATATAAAATAGGTTTTGAAGTGTGAATCCAAGTAAAGAAGAGGTTCCCTTTTATAAGAGAGGAAGAAACTCTTGAAATTTCTAAAAATATTAAATTAATATAAAATAATTTTCTACTAAAAAAAGATCAAAACTAATTTTTTTAGAATATAATATTATTATGGGTCTAAATAAATTCATCCATTTAAAATTATTCATGTTTTTACAATTTTTAAGTCCTTGTCTTTTTCCTTTAACCCTTATTTCACCTCTTTAACACTTACCGTGACAACATTTGTTTTTACTATTTAAAGGTAGATATAGTTAAAATAAAATTCCAAATAAACCATAAATGGATCTTGGATGAAATTTACTCCCTATCCTAATCATTTTTACTAATATAATATTTTTAGGAATTTTATATCATTTAATAATATTTTTTTTAAAGGTTGGGGTCGAAGCCTCAATTTATTATTTGAAAGCAAATACATCTTTAGACTGGGTAGAGGGAGACCCATTACATATCCCGAAGTCCCAAGGCCAAGTGGCCTGAATACAAGGCTTGAAAGCCCATTTGAATGGCCCAAAGGACCCCTCAGTGAATAGTATTGCTACACAACCTGCGCTGTTATAGTACCTGCTACAGTACCACCACCGCTACAGTATCTGCTACAGTCCCTCCACCGCAACAGTGATGCCGCTGCTACAGTGTCGTCGCTATAACAGTACCTGCTACAGTACCTGGGAAATTCACCCCTGCCCGGATTTGATCCTGGGTCTTTTGGATGTCAAGCAGGAGCCTGTACCACTAGGGTACAGACTCGTTAACTTCATTTAATATTATATTATTTAATTTAAAATATCATTAATGTCAAATTTTACACTACTCATTAGTTTGACTTTTACAAAAATCAAGATAACTCTCATAATTCAAACCAACTATTTTATTACATTTCAAAAATCTCAAAGTCATCTAAAATATTTTTTAATAACATTAATTATATCAAAATATATTATATGAATTTTTTAATAATATTTATCTGATATTACCCTTAATATAATAATTACAACATTATCGTTGTGCAAGCCCTCAAGGTAATTATTTTCTCCCCAAAAAATCAGGATGAATATAAATATTTTATCTTTCAAATTACTATTTATATTTTAATATATATTATAAATAACTCTATATTAAAAATGTTATAATTATTTAAAATATTAGTATTTCAACTTTTAATTTTCATTAAATAAGGGGATTAAAGTCATCCAAGTTATTCCAAGAAGTCATAAATTCAACCCATGAATTATTTTAGTAGATATATACTCATAAAATAAAATTAAAACAATTTTTTGGTAATTTTCTAATATTTATAATATTTTTTTACCCTTAATTTCCATATTTACCCTAAACTATGGTGATTAAATTACAAGGTTTACTATTCATATTTTTAAAAAAATAAAAGGAACCTATTTACTAGATCTTAACCATATGATTCAGAATATCGAATCCATTTTTTAAAATCCTAAGAACAGAAGTGCCTAAATTTAATTTATAATTTATCTTGTAGATGGGGTGAGAAATCAGGTTTTTAAAGTGAAAATGTTTAAAAGTTTGAAGTGTTTTTATATAAAAATTTTATATGAAAATGATTTTAATAACCTACACTAAATTAATAGATAATTAATTGATCTAATTTTAATTTAAAAACAATAAAAAAATATTTTAACATTATAAATTATTTAGGTGAACATTATATACAGTATTTTTCTATAATGTCTATAAAATACATAGGATTAATGTTAAACATTAAATTAAATGATATATATATATATATATCATTAATATAATATAAAAATATTTATTTGTTTATTTTATTGGTATAAAAACCCCTTGTATGCATTTAAATAGTTTTTCAAGAAAAGAATTCCCTTTTATTTTCAAAAGGATTTTATTTTTGTTTATAATTAATTGGTCACAAAATAACTCATTATATATACATGTGTAAACCATATTTTCATACTTTTGTTAATCATGTTTATACCTGACATTATAGTGGCTAGTTTATAATGTTAAAATTTAAATAATAATATTTAGTTATTCATTTAAGCTTGATATGGTATATTTTATGCTATCGAACATGGTATTTCCTTTTCAAATGTGAGGTTTCACATTATCCCCCCCCCCTTCTTTAATAAATTACATCCTCTCAATTTTAACTCAGTCTCTATAACAAGGGTTTTACTTTTAAAAGTACATTTGTTAAAATCCCACATCAGACAAAAACTTAATAAAACTTTTACTAAAAAGGAAATAAAAAAATTATGAAGGTAGCCATAGATGACACATACTAAGATTCCGTGAAGGAAAAATGGACATGGGAAAGAAAACTGACTATCATGTTTTTATGGATAGTGATAGAGAACATGGTCAATATATAGTTAAATATTATAAAACCATAAATATGTGATGGGCTAAAACGTTATTGATTTCATAGTAAGAAAAGTAAATAGATTAAATTTTTGTTTCAAGATCTATTTCATAGAGTTGGGGAATTATTTTACTAAATATAATAATAAAATAATAAAATATACTTAAATTACAGGTATATTTTCATCCTTTAATCAATTTTCAACCCAATTTCATATTTTTCTCCAAACAATGAGTATTTAAGATGAATTTTTTATGACTAATTCAGTAGGATCAACTTCTACGGGTCACAGAATCAAAAGAAATATAAATATCTATTCCTCCTACATTTATACATCAAAAAAAATCAAAATGGTTAGGATAATATAAGATAACTTCCCAAAAAAATAAACCTTTATATGATGAAAAACTAATTTAATCTCTAAAATTAAACATTAATACCCAAAGTTCAAAATATATCATTAAAAGAATAAACTATCCTTAAAATTAATCAAAAATATATAGAATAATATTGATACACAAAAATCATAGGTATTTGATCACATAAAATTACAAGATAGAATTAACATTTATTACTAAATAACGTCAATGACTCTTAAAGTATCCTACAACAATTTATATTCTCAAATCATATAACCTCTATTATATGATAGTCGTTTCTATAAATAACCTAGATCACAAAAAATCCATAATAAAATCATATTTTTCTTTAAAATAAAATTCACCCTTTATTCCTAAAAAATAATCCCTAATATCCTATTTACCTTAATCTTATATATTTCCAAAAATATTGAACTTATTCTGAAATAAAATTATTCAATTAATCAACTTATAATTTTCCAATATCATGGTTATCTCTATAATAAAACATATATTCCCAAAATTAATTTAACCTAATTATATCATATATTTTAAAAAAAACGAAAAACAATCTCATAATAACAAGTAAATCACTAAGGCCAGTGGTAGGTGATTCACCCTTTTAACCCTTCAGTTGTGGGTTTAATTCTCATGGCCTTTCTGGAAGCGATGGGATGTAGGTTATCCTACTATTTTTAATTTTCCTAAAACAATATTATTATAATCCTTATAAAATTATAAAATTTGAGAAACTACCTAAAAAAAACCTTAGTATATTTTAACCTAAATTTTTATCTCCTAACATTCATTTTTCATCCCAAAATGTAATAACCCATAATTACCTCAAAAATAAATGTCTCCAAAAATATTGTTAGTCACCTTAAAATTTCATAACATAAATACTAAAAATGGGTTTCTAAGACCCAAAACATCTAATAAACCTAAAAATTATAAATCCATGATTATATTCATAACTCTTACGAAGACATCTTAATCTCCAAATTTTTCTAAACACTTCTCTAATACAAACTTTAAGGACCCACACTTAAACATATCGTATTCTAGTGACTTTAGACTATAATTTTATTTCTTTATTTCCCAAATATATTTTAGGTTTATAATTTTATATAATTAAGGAAAACACTTACATAGTAAACTTATACATTACAAGTGGACATTTATACTCAGTATCCATTTTTTCCACCAAAGGAAACCCTTTTAAAATAAAACATGATTTATTTTCATGATACATATTCAATACTTTCATCATAATATATTATTTGAACTTAAAAATTATTAATCCCTATGAAAAGAATTTTAAAACTCTATTTGGATACAAAATACTCAGTTAGGGACATAAAAATAAGGAAAATCATTAGTCTGGTGAAAAACAAGAAACCTCATATAACACTTACCTTTACCTTTATTGTTCTTTGAAAGTATGAAATAAAATAAATTCACATGAAAAAAATGCACACATTTTTCTCAAATAAATCCTTTAAAATCCATATAAGGAAATTAAAAAACCCATTTCTAGTAAGATAAAGAATCATAATCATAAAACCCTTTCAAAACCCTTATAATTGAAATAACCATATAACCGGCTACCAATTTAATCACTACCCAATTAATTTGAAATATATGATGGGGATTACACTTCATATAAGTTATATCGGTCACACTTGTTTTCTATAATGGTTCTCAACCCTTCATATAACCCATATCGGTCTCATTCATGAGTTATAATGTGGCTCAACCCTTAATATAAGTTATATCGAACTCAACTGTGAGCTATAATGGGGCTTAACCCTTGGTATAAGATATATCAGGATCTCTGATTTCATATAATTCTTAAGTACTATATCATGAACTGAAACCTTGAAAACTATTTTAAACCCATGTGTAAAACACTTTTAGATATTAATATGCCCATTTCTTGTAAAAATCACTTTTAAAATAAAAAAACATGCACAAAATAATGAAATTAAAAATTTTTAAAAGAAATGTAAGAGATTATAAAGGAAATAATAATGTAAAGACCAGTAAAATTCAAGGGAAATTTTTTCTTAATTTTCTTTGGGATTTTACAAGAACGCGGTTTCTGATGGAACTTGATTCCGAGGCCCGGTGTGCCTGGAATTTCTATCCGAATTTTAGCTTGGGTACGTTCAGTGAACGAACGAGCAGGTTTTTCTAACTTTTGAACCGGTACTCGGAATCGAATTCAAAGGGAACCGATGGATTCGCAGCGCCGGTAATTGATTAGGAACACCTTTTCCAGAGTTGCGTTTACACGGGAGGAGTTGTTAAAAAATTGTGGAAGTTAAAATAAAAATTGAGCTACAATTTTTATTTTTACTAATTTGTTTAAACCTTTGGGTGGAAGTTGGGTAACCACCCAACTTCCCATGAGAGATTATGAGGGTGTTGGGGCCCACAAAAACCCCACCCCTTTATATTCCCTAACTCCTTCAACTCACCATTAATTTGATAACTTATGTTAATTAAATAGGTGAGTTTATTTTGAATATTTGAAATTCAAATACTTAAGTCATGTTAATAAAATAAGTGAGGTACTTATTTTATTTTGGTTGGAACATGTTGTGTGGAGTCTTTGGGAGAAAAGGAAAAGATCTTGAAGTTCTTCTTCATCATCGAAGAATGCGAAGAACGCGAAGAATGCATCGATCTCTAACGAAGAACGCTGAATCCTCGGAGATCGACTACACGACGCCATGTACCGCGACGCCAACGACGTTCCTTCCACGACGCCTTCTTCCACGATGGTTATTTCCACGACAAACCCTCGCTCAAAAAATTTGACGAGGTAGGGGTTTATTGTTGATGTTTTTCGTGAATTATTCAGTCATCGTTCCTCATGAAAATTAGACCGCTTGCTATCAATTAACGGGAGGGGTTCGAACCGCACAAACACGGCTGACCCTCCTCCCTTAATTCTCTTGTCTACCTTGTGGTGGTTTGGAATGGGAATGGTGTGGTGTCGTCGCATCGCGCGGGTTCATGCGGCAAGGAATGCGTGGCGCCATCACGCTGTGTCGGCAAATCGAACAAGGTCACGGCACTGTCGCGCCGCGCCGGAGAACCCCGAAGGCACTGTGGCCGGAGCGGGGTCGCGGCGGAGCAAGGACTGGCGGCCGGTTCCAGGCCACCGGCGTCGGAGCAGGGGGACCGGCCAGTGCCGGTCCCGTGGCGGCAACTGCCGACCGGCCGGTCAGAGGAAGAGCCGGGGGTTCGTAACCCCTAGCTGGCCGGACAAGAGTGGCCCCCCATCATGGGGGTCGCGGTTACCAAACACGGGGGCAGGCCCCCCCCCAACCGCTCGGCCGAAACGGCCGAGCCACCTGGCCCTGGCCAGCGTGCCAGCACACTGGGCTGGGCCGCCCAGGCCGGGCCGCGCCCAAGCGGGCCGAACCCGGACTCGGGTCGGGTCATCCCGGTTCGGGCCGACCCAGGGGGTCTCGGGTCGGGTCGGTTTGGGCCCGAAACCCGCACTTCCAGGCCTCTCACGGTCTTTTGCCCATAACTGGGGTTGCGGACCTCCGATCGACGCACCGTCAGTGGCGATGTGATCCTTGAAACGAGACGGTCATTTCGATATATTAAAATAAATGTTTCGGAGTACTTTGGGTTCGGCCGGGTTGGTTCGTACACAAAACCAACCGGGCCCTCGGAGCGGAAATGCTCATAACTTGAGCTCCGGATGTCTGATTGACATGTCGTCGACTTTGATGGATTTATTATAAGTGAGACGGACCTTTTGGCTTACTTCTCTCGAGGTTTGGACGCAGTTGGAGTACGTTCAGGTTGGTTTTGACTTAAAAACCAACCGGGCCCCTGGAACGAAAAAGCCAATAACTCTCAGACCGGGCGTCCGATCGACGCGCCGTCTGTCGCGTTGAGTTCCTACTAACAATATGGAACTTTTGGATACATCAACTCCAGACCATGTGTCAGTTGATGTATCAGCCCTTCGGCTAATGGAGCGGACCCTCCCGAACGAACTTGCTGTGTGCGAGAACCCTAGAGCTAGCTGCGACTGCGACGACGATGACAACTGTATAGAAATCCTTCGTGGATTTGACGGTGACGACTACAGCACTCAGCGATCCTATGTGGATCAGTGCTACCAATCATGTGTGGGTCAGATCCTATGTGGGTCAGCGCTCATCGGTCCTGTGTGGGCCAGCGCCTACAGATCCTGTGTGGGTCTGATCCTGTGTGGGTCATTGCGGGGGTTAGTTACCTATTGATCTTTTTGTGGGTCATGGTGGGGGTTAGTTACCTATCGATCCTGTGTGGGTCAGACGGCTTAGATGAATCAGTGACTACAACTGATCATCTCTATCATCATACAAAGAAGTATACATGTGTGAGTTGAATCTTGACTTGATATCCTTTGTGTATTACATTATGTTTTCCTGTGTATACTGGGTTGTACTTGAGCTTGGATGTTGGAGTCGAATGAGAATTGATGACTTAGGTATATGTATGGTCATATACCTAAGTAGTGCTGGATGTTACTTAGTGTTTGTATATTTCCTTTGTGGATTATCCTTTGTGGATTCTGGGAGACCTTCGGGGGTCTCGGGGTCCCTACTGAGTAGCTTATACTCACCCCTGCATGGGCTATGCCCGCACTACGTTGTGTTGGTTGCAGATGACAGACAGTGCTGATCGTGGTTGAGCCACGAGGAGCAAGACGGTACCCGGAGGTGGACCACTGGGCGGGTCGTACTCGGAGCGGACGGCTGGACCCGAGGAGCTGTGGAGGCTATCTGTACCCACCCTTCAGGTGGGAGTACCAGATGACGGCACGCCATAGTGACTTTACTTTTCAGTTGATGTTTTTCCTTTCCAGTTGTACTTTACTTTCAGTTTGGGTTTGTTTACTAGCCCGCTTACTTTTTCGCACTTACTGTTGTACCCAGTTCTTACTTACTGTTTACTTCGGCTTGCTTACTCTGTGGTGTTTGTTTACTTTACAAAGGCAATGCCTTCCCTTTTTACCAGAAATTACGCCTTGGTGCTAGTCTCCAGCCCCTGGCCTATGGAAGGCGGGCTTGGGGTAGTCACGGCATGGGCCTCGGGGACAGGTCGTGACAAATTGGTATCATAGGAGTTCGGTTCTAAAGCAGAACTCAAGACTCTGATCTTTTTCTATGTGAAGCAATAGTGTTAAGAGTATTGAGTGTGGTTATCAGTCCAGGGAGTCCAGTGTTGGTGCGGCGGCCGACGTATCCATACACCAGGACCCTTACTTCTGATTTCTGACTTAATACATGAAAACATTGATTTCATGATGGCCCCACGACGGTAGCCAGCTAGGGTTCCGAGCGTTGTGCAGGAAAACAGCCCACCGAGTGAAGAGGCCTCGGTACAGGGCCCTTTGATAGCAAAGGCACTAGCGGTACCTCTACCCGCCGAGCCACCGATGCTACCAACCCCAGCCGCTGATGATGCACGTTGCCTTAGTGCACTGCATGAGTTTCAGCGTCAGCGACCGCCCAGGTTCCATGGGGAGACGGACCCTCAAGACACCGAGGATTAGCTAGAGGCAGTTGTACGAGTTTTCAGGTTAGTGAGTACACCAGAAGACCTCATGGTGATCCTCGCAATGAGCCTCCTGCACGCGGCAGTAGACAGATGGTGGAGCTTGATGCTCCAGGTGCACGATGAGGCATCTCTTCTCTGGACAGACTTTGAGAGCCTCTTCCGCTCGGAGTTCATCTCAGCCACCCTCCGTGTGGTGCGCATCCAGGAGCTTCTACCGCTGCGGCAGGGCAGCTTGACGGTCAGCCAGTACTCTGCGAGATTTACAGATCTCTCGCACTATTCGACGGACATGGTACGGGACCCATTATTCCGAGCCCAGACCTTCGAGCAGGGATTGAGGCATGAGATTAGGGCATCACTGATCTCCCTCAGCATTCCGACATAGGCAGGGGTACTGGAGTGAGACCTTCTCATCGAGATCTTCCTTACTGAGCATGCATCAGCAGCGAGACCTATCGCAGGGCGGCACGTAGCAGAGTCTTCTACAGCAGGCAGTCGACGGATGACACATGGGTCCAGGCAGACCAGACCCTCAGGCAGACGACCTTAGGACACTGGCTCAGAGGTTCGGGGCACTCAGCGCGGAGCCAGTCTTTTGAGAGGCAAATGGTGCTACGCATGCAGCGGGCAGGGCCACATAGCTCGTGACTACCAGACCCGTCGTGCCGAGGAGCATCAGATGGTTGAGGGACCACCTAGGCAGAGGCATAGGGTCAACAGTGGTGGTCCGCAGGGAGTAGGCGGACGAGGTAGAGGAGTTGGCCGAGCAGTAGGTGGTGGGAGAAGCTCTAAGGCTCTACCACCACCACCACCAAGAGGTCCACCCCGACCACAGGGAGGTGGCGGGCAGAGACAGGAAAAGCTTCAGGCAGCGAAGGCCTACGACCACGGCGCGCCCGAGATGATTCTAGGTATTATCTGTGTCTATTCCATCCTTTCTTCAGTTCTTATAGACATAGGAGCGAGTCATTCTTTCATAGCCGCTACCCTTGTTCGGAGCTTGGAGATTCTGACAGAGCCATTGGCTCGATCCTTACGGCTAGAGACTCCTACGGGAGCAGACTCAACAATTACGCATTGGTGTCGGCAGTGTGATCTTACTCTAGGAGGTGAGAGATTTGGATGGGATCTTCTTGTAGCGGCGTCGAGGCCTTACGACGTCATCTTGGGCATGGATTGGTTATCTACATTCCATTCTCAGATCGACTGTATTAGGTGCAAGGTGCGATGTGTACGCACCAACGGGAGAAGGTTCACCTTCACCGGCGAGAAGGGAGCTTTTGCAGCACCGGATGGACTCATGCAGAGGAGAGGACAGCCCATCACTCATCAGTTGGCTAGCCTCATCCTAGGAGCAGTTGACGTGTGGAGTCCGAGCTTACCTGCAGTGGTGGATCAGTATGCGGACGTTTTTCCCGATGATGTTCCAGGACTACCTCCTCGCAGATAGGTAGACTTTTATATTGACCTGTACCCCAGGACAGCCCCTATATCCACTCTAGCATATCAAATGGTCCCCGCTGAGCTTTGAGAGCTATGGGTACAGTTGGAGGACTTGCAGGGCAAGGGATTCATCCGACCCAGTGTTTCACCCTGGGCTTCCCCGATATTGTTCGCCAAGAAGGCGGACGGGAGCTTGCGACTTTGTGTCGACTATCGTTTCCTGAACCAGGTGATAGTAAGGAACAAGTATCTGCTACCGAGGATTGATGACCTCTTCGATCATCTCAAGGGAGTACGGTGGTTCTCGAAGATAGACCTTAGGTCAGGCTATCATCAGTTCAGAGTTCGGGATGAGGACGTGCAGAAGACGGATTTCTGGTGTCGGTATGGCCACTATGAGTTCTTGGTTATGCCATTCAGCATGACCAATTCTCTAGCAGTGTTCATGGGCCTCATAAACAGGATCTTTTATCCATACCTCAATCGATTTGTCGTGGTCTTCATCGACGACATTTTGATATACTCGATGACTGAGGAGGAGCACGCCTACCACTTATGGGTTATACTAGACACACTCTGAGAGCACTAGCTTTATGGAAAGCTCTTGAAATGTCAGTTCTGGATACGTGAGGTCCACTTCTTGGGACACGTCATCTCTGAGGTGGTAGTTGCGGTGGATCCTGCGAAGATCGAGGCAGTGCTAGCTTGGGATCCACCCAGGAGTGTGACGGAGGTGCGGAGTTTCTTGGGTCTAGCTGGATACTACCAGAGATTTTTTCCAAACTTCTCCAGAGTTGAGATACCACTCTCAGCTTTGAAAAAGAAGGGGAAACCCTTTGTGTAGTCAGACAGATGTCAGCAGAGCTTCCAGAAGCTGAGACAGAGATTGACTAGTGCGCCTATCTTGAGGTTGCCGGAGGAGGGAGTAGGGTACGTAGTTTACTGCGATACATCAGGGACCGGACTCAGATGTGTCCTGATGCAGGAGCGGGTCGTGATCGCCTATGGATCACATTAGTTGAGTCAGCATGAGTAGAACTACGCTACCCATGACATGGAGTTAGCAGCAGTGGTCTTCGCTCTGAAGATGTGGCGACACTATCTGATGGGCGAGCGCTTTACAGTCTATTCTGACCACCAGAGTCTCAGGTACATCTTCTCACAGAAGGACCTGAACCTAAGACAGCGGCGATGGCTCGAGTTCCTCCAGGACTATGACTTTGAGATAGTCTATACTACTGGAAAGGGGAACGTAGTAGCTGATGCCCTCAGCAGTAGGACGGGCATTCATCTACTTGGGGAGGCGACATAGCAGCTAGCCGCTTTGTAGATATCCTTCGTGGATAGCGATGGAGCAGCCTTTCTTCAGTCACTCACAGTCACTCCTCCACTACTGCAGCAGGGCAGAGAGGCACAGCATGGGGACACTGAATGTGAGACGCGACGGTACCCAGAGGTGGACCACAGGGAGGGACGTACTCGGAGCGGACGGCTAGACCTGAGGAGCTGTGGAGGCTATCTATACTCACCCTTCATGTGGGACTTCCAGTGGACGGCTTGACGTTTCATCTTTACTTTCAATTTCTATTTTCCCTTTCCAGTTGTACTTTACTTTCAGTTTGGGTTTGTATTCTATCCCACTTACTTTTTCGCACTTACTGTTGTACCCAGTTCTTACTTAGTGTTTACTTCGGCTTGATTACTCTGTGGTGTTTGTTTACTTTACAAAGGCAATGTCTTCCCTTTTTATCGGAAATTACGCCTTGGTGCTAGTTTCCATCCCCTGGCCTATGGAAGGCAGGCTTGGGGTAGTCATGGCACGGGCCCCGAGGACAGGTCGTGACAAATAAATCCTTAAAGCATCATGGAATTGGGAAATTTAGTTCATTTAATATATGCAAAAAAATCATTCCGTTTGATCATTGTAAAAATAAGTGTTTAAATAGGAATTTTAAAAGAGGATTTTTAAAATAATTCCCTTTATATGAAACATTAAAAAGATTCCTTTTTAAAAGAATTTGAGCAAAATTCCAAAAATAAATTTTAAAATAATTATATTACATATAAATACATTCATTAAAATTATTTTAGGACATAAACATTAATGATAAAGATTTATAAAATAAATCTTTAAAACATTTAAAATGATTTTTTTTAGTTAAAGAGTCAATTTCCTTTAGTCTGACTCGCTGCTTATGTTCTTTATCTTCCTGAATAATAAAATTTGGTTAATATTTACATTCTTGATAAAAAAATAAAGTTTATTATTACTTTTATATAACTTATTAGCATTTTATAACCATTACTTAATTATTTAAGTTCACATTGGATGTTTTGATGTTATTCGGTACTTGACTCAGAAAATGACTTTGGTATGATGTCTATAGTCAAAGTTGTCATTATTCCACAATTTATAGAATAATAATCCTGAAATAATTATAATTTTATATATTAATTATAATTTGAAATCAATCCATTAAATATGGATATGAAAAATGAATTGTGTTACAATCATGGAGACGGTAAGTCATACGTAAGCATGAGTAATATTTCCATTTTTCAATGATATTTATGGAAATATAATAAGTATCATTTTATATTTATAGAATGATAATAATATCATATTAATTATCTAAATATACTTATATATATCATTCATGTGATGTGGTGATGAAAAACAAATCGCATCGCTTCGGGGAGGCGATAATTCACATGTACACATGAGTGATGTTATCAATTTTATGTACATGGAAAGGTAAGAATATAAATTATATATTATCATTTAATAAAAATATAAATTTTATTAAATTAATATATGAAATCTTAATTCCATAATCATAACCAGTCTAAAGATATGGCAATGGAAAACTAATTTCATCAGTTTGAGAGGCGGTAGTCTGCCATACACACAAATGATAACATCTTTTCTCATTTGATAGAAGTGGAGATAGAAATGGGTCATTAAACTGAAATAATAACATATAAGTATATGGATGATAATGTATTTATAATTTTATCATGCTTGAATAAATTTTAATGTGGGGGAAGAAGAAACAAAACAGAAACACTTAATTAAAAAGGATACCTCTTCTTTAGAAATCATTTGTTGCTTAACATATTAAGACCAATAATGATGGTGTTATACATACAGTAAGAGCTATTGAATGTGGGGAGATATTATAGTATGGTATTGGGGTATATAATGGCCAAAAAATAGGTTTTTAAGTGTGAATAAAAGTAAATAAGAGGTGCCCTTTTATAAAAGAGAAGTGGGGTGGTCTTGGAATTTCTCAAAATATTTAATTAATATAAATTAATTTTCTATTAAAAATGGATTCAAACTGATTTATTTAGAATATGAGATGATTCTAGATATAAATAAATTAATCTAATTAAAATTATATATGTTTTGACTATTTTTAAATCCTTATCTTTTGTATTTAACCCTTATTTAACCTCTTTAACTCTTACCATGCCAACATCTATTTTTACACTTTGATAATTAATATAGTTATTATAAATGTTAAAATACCCATAAATGGGTCATGGATGAAATTTTAAAAAATATACCAATAGTTTGGAACAATATAATATTTTTAGTTATTTTATATCATTCAATAATATATTATTTATATTAAAATATCATTAATGTCAATATTGACACTATTTATTACTTTGACTTTTACAAAAATCAAGATAACTCTTATAATTAGAACCAAAAATTTAATTACATTCCTAAAAGGTCAAGTTAATATAAAAAAATTTTTATGACATTATTAATCTTAAAATATAATTATTTTATTATTTTTAATAACATTTATTTGATATTTCCATTAATTTAATAATTACTGCATCATCATTGTGAAAGCCTTCAAGGTAATTATTTCTTCCCTAAAAATTAAAAAAAAATCATTATGAAGATAAATATTTTATATTTTAAATTACTATTTATAATTGGAGTTATCTTCTGAATAACTCTATATGAAAAATTTTATACTTATTAAAAACATAAGTATGTCATCTTTGACTTTTCATCAAGATAAAGTACTATAAGGGGATTAATGTCATACAAGTAGATTAAAGAGTTTATAAATTAAACCCATGGACTATTTTTATTGAAAAATACACATAAAATTAATTAGTAAAAGTGTTATGTTAATTTGATAATATTTATAATATTATTTTTAGCCTTAATTTCCTAATTTACACTTAATTGTTGTGATAAAATTACTAATTTTACTATTCATATTATCCAAAACATAAAAGGAAATATTTAATAGAGTTAGACCCTATAATTACAAAAATTGAATCCATTTTCCATAATTCAAAATACATAAGTTGATAAAATTAATTTAAAATTAATCTTGTAGATGGGGAGAGAAATGAGGTTTTTAAAGTGAAAGTCTTTAAAAGTTTGAAATGTTTTTATAGCCAAATTTAATAATAAAATAATTCCAATTACATAAATTAGATTAATATATTTATGTTTAAAATAATTTTACTTTAAAACAAATTTAAAACATAATTTAAAAGTATAAATTATTTAGATGAAAATTCAGTTTTCAATTAAAATGCAGTATTTTTCACTATTCATCAAAAAAATAAAATTGTTAGAAAAATAATAAAACATAAACCAAAGTAAATTTAAAATTCTAATTTCAAAAATAAAGTTTATTTTTTCAAATAAAATTTAAAAATTCTCAAAATTTAGTTTTAAAATAAGTTTTTCATTAAATGATGAAAAAACTACCTTTAAAAATAGAGCTTTTTATACGTGTTATTATATTTACTTTTATATCATCTATAGAAAACACATAGGATGAATGTTAAGAACTAGATTTAATATATAATATATTTATTTCATTAAAATAATACAATAATATTGATTTTTTTATTCTATTGGTTTAAAACACACTTATACGCATTGATTTTTTAGAAAAAAAATGATTTTATTTCCAAAAGGGTGTTATTTTCATTAATAATTAATTGGTAACCAAAGAATTAATTATATATACATGTGCAAAAAATATATTCATAATTAATTTAATCATGTTCATACCCACCAATCTAAAGGCTAGGTTATAATGGTGACATTTAAATAATAATATTTAGTTGTTCGTTTAAGCTCAATATGGCATATCTTATATTATATCGAATATTGTCTTTCCTATTAAAAACTTGTGATGTTACATTGACTATCATGAGTCACTAAATTTTAAATATTTTGTTTGAATTTAGTGAAATTCAGTTTTTAAGCAAGAATATGGAATATAAGCCTTTTGGTTTCCCTTCAAAATAAAGTTTGAATCTTTGAACATTAACCAGTATTGGTCTATTTTATTCCCCTACAATTTAAAAGGATCCATTATTCATTACTCCTAAAATAATGAAGGTCCCAAACCGCATATATTTTAGTTTACTAGGAATGTTTTTAAGTCCAAAATTAAAGATAATGACCTTCTTTTCAACTTTATATTGTCTATTTTGAATGACATAATCCTAAAAAATCATGGACCTCTATTTGTAAAACCTATAATTATCATAATAATCTCTCATGATCTCATCAAACTCACTATTTTCTATCATCCTTCCCTCTCTAATAGTCTTAAAATAAAATTTTAATGCATTTAATACCCAATATTACTTGTTCTATAACTCCACGGTTAAATGATAGAATTTCCCAAATATCATCATATATGGAGACATACGAATTGAGGTTTTGAAAGTAGTTATATAGGCTGAAAAATCATCATCTAATTTTAGAGACCAATCCTTCCTAGAGTTTTAGATATTTTTCACTAAGATTTTCTTCATCTCCATTTTTTTATATCTATATGTCCACTAGATTTTGTTTGGTAGGATATTCTAGTTATATGGGCACATCCATATTTCTCCATCAAAGATTTAAATTTATAATTTTTAAAGTAGGTTTGATTATCAGTAATGAAAGATCTAGGCACCCCAATCCTTGACAAAATATTGTTTTACATAAACTTTATCCCACTACTATCTTGATTGTTGGGTAGTGCTACTACCTCAACCCACTTGGATACATATTCAACAACAACTAAAATATACCCATTCCCATGAGATGATGGGAATAGTCCCATAAATTATAATCCCCAAACATTAAATATCTAAACTTCCACAATACCTTCTTGAGGTAGTTATAGGTTTTTTCCAAAATTTCCTATCCTTTATTGTATATCATAGCCCACTATAAAACTCCTTGCATCCTTGAATAAAGTGGGTCGGTAAAATCCAGCTTTAGGAACTTTTTGTTTTATCCTCTCTCCACCTTGATTTACTCCCCTAGGTGAGGAGTGACGTTTATCCATTATTGAAAACATTTCCTCTTTTGTAATGTACCTTCTTAGAATTACATTATCAAATATCCTAAAAATAAAAGAGTCATCCAAAAAAATAGTACTTACTCTTTGAAAGGAATTTATTTCTCTGGTTATTTGAAAAATCCTTTGGAATGACACTTGATGCTAGAAAGTTGTCAAAGTTTTCAAACTAAGAAGACTACATAATAGAGATAATAAGAAAATTTTCATCAGGAAAAGAAGAATTTACTTCCCTTTGATCTTTATAATGGGTATCATTAATCCTAGAAATATGATCTACAACTACATTCAAAGTTTTTTTGTCTCTAATCTCAATATCAAATTCTTGAAATGAGATAATCCACCTAATAAGTCTACATTTGACCTTATTATTTGATATAAAATACTTTAAGGAAGAATGGCCTATAAATATTATGACATTTAAACCTAAGAGGTATTTCCTAAATTTCTGTAAAGCTAACACCACAACTAAAAACTTCTTCTCTATAGTGGTGTAATTCCTTTGTGCTTCAACTTTCTTAAGATAGCTCTGACATCCATGTCACTTGCATCACACATTAGTTCAAAGGGTAATTTACAATTTGGTTTAGTTATTATATGTGATTAAATGAGTTTTCCCATATGAAAATTAAATTATTCCAACAAGTTTTTATCAAAAAAGAAGTGTGCATCTTTAATCAGCAAAGAACATAAGGGATTTGTTATTTTTTTTAAATTATTTTATAAACCTCTGATATAACCAACATGCCCTAATAATCTTCTAACAACCTTAACATTTTTAGGAGGTGGTAGTTTTTCAATAACTCCAATCTTTGCAGTATCTACCTTTAAACACTTCTTGGATACGTTATGTCCCAGCACAATACCTTTAGTGACCATAAACTATAATTTATACCAGTTTATAACTATGTTGTTCTCTAAGTATATTTATAAAACCAATTAAAAATTTTCTAAATAGTTCTCAAATATTATTCCAAAAATGGACAATCAATCCATGATAACCTCAATAATCCTCCCTATCATGTATAAAAATATATCCACGATATATATCTAAAAGGTAGTGGGAGCAACACAAAATCCAACAAGAATCCATTCATAGGAAAATGTCTCAAAGGGGTATTTGAATGTAGTTTTATCTTGATCCTATAGTGCCACAATAACCTTTTTTTATCTAGAATAGAAATCCATAAAAAAGAAATCATTTCCATAAATCCTATCAATAATTTAATCTAAGAAAGGCATTGGAAAATATCCTTTTTAGTTGCTGATTTGAGTGTTCTATAATCAATACAGACTCTCCATTTGGTTTCTTTTCTCATGTGAATTTTTTCATTCTTTTCATTGTGGATTATAATGAAACCTTATTATTTTGGAACCACTTGGACTAGACTAACCCAAGAACTTTCAAATATGGGGTAGATAATACTAGTTTCCAATATCTTAATAACTTCCTCTATCACAACTTCTTTCATATTTGGGTTTAGTATCCTTTAACATTATACTATTGGTTTGGGGTCTAGTTCCAAAGGGATATTGTGCTTGAAAAATGAAGAAATGATAACTTTGATATCTGATATAAACCATCCAATTTTAGTTTTAAATTTCAATAAAACACCCAATAATTTTTCCTCATGATTAACTTGTATTTCAGCAGATATTATTATAGAAATTGTTCAATTCTCACCTAACGATGAATACTTCAGGTTTGATGGGAGTAGTTTAAGCTACATGGTGTGTGATTATCTACTTGAGGGAAAGATCTTTGTATAAGGAGGTATAATATCTTCAACATCTTTTTTATAAGGATTTTGATAAGTAAAAAGTTTTTGAATTTCATAACCAGATTTTAAATTTTATTCACTGCTATCCAAGGTGGAAAACTCACTCTCATAATTCTCCATATCAGAATTAAAGAATATCAATTAAATAAGAATCATCCAATTGTTTTATCATCACTCCCTTAACCATGTAAAATTTTATATCTGTTTTTGTTATAGTATAATCATCCTCATGTTCACGTAACTTTTTTTAAGTTTATAAATAGTGTATTTATCTCCAGCTAGAGTAGAAATAGGATTGTTTTCTAATTATAGAAAATTTTCAAGATTATCACTTTTAACAGATTCATTACTGTGTGAAATATCATTTTCAACTTCAAAATTTATATTTCAAATCTCTTAGGTTTCAGTTTTTCTAGGAAAGGGATGGGTAGAGAATGGTTCCTATGAATAGAAGTTATGTCCCCTATTTCTTCAATAACTTTATCCTTTCTATTATTCATAATCAGATAAAAAATATTCATATTGAATTTCAGGTGAAAATTTGTGATTTATTGAATTTTAGAACATTTTTTCTTATTTATAGATTATATGTACTGCTGATTTTGACTTCCAAACACACACAATTTTCTAGTTTTGTAAATACTATGGTATTTTATAGATTATATTTGATATTTTAACCCACTTCTTGTGACTAATTCCATAACATTATCTCTATGGTATATTTCAGTTTTATTAGGAAGCTTACCTTTTTTCCTCTAATTCATTCCCCTAGCAGGTTGGCCCATTTGAGGTTCAATATTTTTCATTCTAGAAATAGATTTAATTTTTTCAGAATAATATTGGTATTTTTATTTATTATGTTGAGTATTGAACTTTTCTTCTTGAGAATCCATTATATTTATGATTTTATATAGCATAGAGAATTTTTTTCTCTCAATGTTTCCATATAAATTGGAAGGTTCTTCCCTTGGTTGATTTTTCTAAGGCTACCTAGGATATTATTAGAAATTAGTGGGTGCAGTAGGTTTAAAATCCCCCTTCACCTTCAAGAAAAGATTGGGATGATTTATATAACCTGGAGTATAGTAATTAGATAAAGAATAATAACCGATAAATTTTTAATTATCAGGTTGTTGGGTAGGCATATCAAAATTAGGGCAGCAAGAATTGGAATGTCCATACATGCCCTAGTGGTGGAACTGCTCCATATGATAACTTTTATCATTATGAATATAATACCCAGAAACATTAACCTCAACTTTTTGAGTATTTTTATTTTATTTTATAGCTATTTTACTTCTCTTATAAAACTTTTGTTGAGAATTTTGTGCAAGTGAGTTGAATATTTACTTCAATTATTTAGCTATCATGTCACTAAAATCTCCTCCAGATACTTTATCAACTAGTGTCTGATGATATGTGGTGAGGTTGATGTAAAAGGTGTCCATAAGGAAATTTGGTGTGTGCTAATGATTTAGAAATTTTATAAGAAAACCCCTAAATATATCTCATGCCGCATGGAACAACTCACCCTCATCTTGCAGAAAACTAGTGATCTTATTCCATACCATAGCTGTCATACTTCTTGGATAAAGCCTCATCACAAAGGCATTAAAAATTTAATCCTAAGTATTGAAAATTTATTCATCCATTTTTTGAAACTATGCTCCAGAATTATTCTTAAGACAGAATGGAAAATATCTAAGTTTTAACTCTTCTACAATCGACCCTCTCAATGGCATATATTATACCACACAATAAAAATACATAATAAAGTCAAATGATTTTTCATTAGGAATCCCATTGTATGATGGAAGCATAGACAGATGTGATTGTTAGATTTCTAAATTTATAGATCTATGGTACTTCCTAATTCATGAAGTATTACTATACACTATAAGTAATTAAAATTCCCTAATTATATCTCTTTCAGCAAACTTATTTCTAGATAGAGGTTTATTATTGTTCTGATTTTGGTTATTATTTTGATTTTCAAGATTTTATTCCATTTCTGAGTTGTTTTTTTTAATAAAACTAAGGTGTTTTTATATTTTAGATATAAATTGCTCTATCCTATATATTGAATATCTAGTTCTCATGTAGTTGGTAATAGAAAAACCAGTTCGTCACAAAAATTACAATAGCAAAAGACAGAAAATATAGAAAAAAAGTTTTGATAGAAGATTTTATTAACCTATAGTTTTTAGATTTTTTTGAATTATTTTTATGAATTTTTCTTAAAACTAATTTTTTAGTTTTGAAAGTTGTTCACATGAAGCCCTCCATAAAAATATAAGCAAAAACTTTGTCACATTTCAATGATAAATATGTCAATGTCACGCCCTAATTTTGTATTCTCATGTAATTAAATTTTATTTTTGGTCATTATTTCACCTTTTCTTATTTATATGTTTTTTGGGTGAAATTGGGGGGTAAATATAGTTTTAGGAAGCATGGATGAGGCCTGGGGAGATATGACTCTCACTATGTCATCCACTGCACTATATCCCCCTTGGTCAAGATTTTTTGGTTGACCATAGAGATATCCACATTGTGGAGCACCCCATGTGTCAACAAGGAGGTACCAAATATAAAACAAATAGGGTGAACCACTTCATGGTGATCCTTGGCCCTCTTGGATGATAGTCCAAATGAAGGGGCACCATGACATTTTATATCTTGTCCATATAGTGGTGAGGCTTGACATGTCATTTTAATATTGAAATCCATATTCTACCCCTAGCTCATTTAACTCATTTCCCATCCTTCCTCTTTATATTCATGAACTAGAACCTTTTAAATGATAGGTTCCTTCTTATTTATTCTCCTTTGATATTTACTTTACAGATTAATCAGATTCTTTAAGTTAAACCCTTGATTTTACAGAGATTTATTCTCCTCTATTACTCTATTATCTCATTTCCTTCTCTTTCATCTCATTCAATTTACCTAGAATGGTATTAGTGACCAAGTGTTTCTTATATATTGAATTTTATTTTTTGTGCTTCTTCATTTTATGGATCCTCTTGATTATTCAAACATCTTATTAACTTATTGTGGTGGATTAACCCTTGGAATAGTAGAGATGACATAATATATATAGGTTTTTCTAATATTTCCACTCCAAAAAAAACCATGGTATGCTTGATGATTTATAAATTCTTTTTTATTGAATTTTAATTGATCTTAAATTTGATGAATGGGTTTTAAGGATGATTCTTTATGATTTTCAATGTTTATACATTTTTTATAAATGGGGAAACATGTTATGTATTTGTTAAAATGACTTATAGGAACTTTTAATATATTTTTATGTCATAAATCACGGTTTTGCTATAATAAAATTATGTATCTTAGTTTTTGAGAATTAATTGGGTTTTGTTTGGGTTATTTCTATATTTTATATTTTAATTTTTTTAACTTGTAAATTCTTATTCCTTTATGTTTTTCTTGAAATGTGTCCCATCATTTGATCCATTTGAATTTATATAAATATTTATATATATTTGTGTGGAACTGATATATGCATATTTATATATATTTTTATGAGCACAAATAGTTGTGTGAATGTATATATATATATAGTAATTTCATATAATTATTTTATTTTTAAAATTGGTTTTAAAGTTGTCTGTTGGTTTCCAAATTGATTTCAAAAAATATTTTATCTAGGTGTTTTCTAAAACATTATTTGAGTTCATTTTAGAACTTTTGAGACATTATTTAATTCAAATATTTTTTTAAATGTTATTTGGAAGAAGTTTAGTGTCTTATAAAAATGATTACTAGTTTTAAATTTTATGGACTGGTTGGTACCGTGAAATTATTTTCATATCCAAAGTGAACCTCCATTGATTCCATATCCTCTTACTATATGGAGATACATTTATTAACCTTTAATGAGGGTTTTTTTTCATGAGTGGGTGTTGGTAGAAGGGTATATCATATTTTTGGCTAATGTTGATTAGTGGTCGACAATGTTTCTATAAGGGATACCTCACCTACCCCTTATTATCATCATGGGATCAAACTAATTTTAGATACTGATAAGATATAGTTACTATCTAGTCATGATTTGATGGAATGGATCCTCTATAGTGTAACAGACTATAAGAAAGTTACACCAGTGAATCTAATTGAGATAATTCGGTTAGTTATAAACATAGGAACTCTTCGATAGGCTAATAAAGGGTTATAAGAAGATAACGTATAGGGTTTTATCATGATATGTTTATGATTTTATTTTTGATTACATATTATATATTTCCATAATGTTTACATAAATTCCAAAAAAAATTATTATGCTCTATTGTGATATACTATACTATTTATATTCTATATTAGGTCATTCTTGTTTATATATTTACTCATTTGTCCATTGCTTTGGAAATTTTTAAAGCCAATATTTTGGGTATATTTTTAAAAGTTTTTTTCAAAAAATATGTATTTTTAATGATTTTTTTAAATAATTAAATTTTATAGGGAATTTAATAAATGATAGAATTGATTTGAAATAATGATAAAACCCTATTTTATAACTTTTTTTCAAGCAAGAATGTGTGGTATATTTTGGGAAAGAAAATTTTTGGGCTTTATGGTGCTTACATATTGAGATGCTTCATCCCCACACCCTAATTATTCCACTCAAAATAAGTAGACCTGAGTTTTTTACAAGATTAGGTTTAGTTATGAATCTCTCTTTCTGTAAGTATTATTATGGATGAATTATGACCATAAGGTCACATCAATATTTTTCAAGATTTGTGTTTTCTTTTAATATCTTTGTTTTTATAGCTGTGTAAGCCTTGTATATATTTATAGATATTATATCACTTCCATTGATATTAAATATTTTCTACTGAATTTTTATTTTATTTTGATTATGAATTATTGGGATCTTCTTTTTTATCTTTTTTGTTCTTAAAACTCAAAGAAAACTGATGTACAAATGAGTCAGGATGAAATTTTGGAAAATATTCCACTACATTTGAATACCTATTTATAGCTATATTCAATTCCCCCAAAATATTATTTAATACCAAGGTTGTTGTTACCATAATATGGTGACTAGGAATGCTTATTGGTTGTACACTACTATAAAAATAGGCTACGACCATGGGCCTATAGCCACGGTTTTAAATCCGTGGATATAGATTGCTACGGCTATGGTTATGTGGCCTATAGCCATGGTTTTAGAACTGTGGATATAGATATTTTTTCATGGGCTATAGCCACAGTTTTCAAAACTGTGGTTATAACCCACACCTATATCCATTTTTATGTGGCCTATAGCCATGGTTTTGAAAACTGTGGCTATAGGTCTCCCACCCTTGCGCGGGAGGAAAAATTTCCTGCCAAAAAATAGCAGGAAGATCTATTGTCATGGTTTTTAGGATATTGCCACAATTTCTAATAATATATATAAAATATTATTTATATATATATACACAAATGACTTGGTGGTGTAGTGGTTAGGTCACTGAAATGTGAAGGGAAGCTGTTGGGATCAAATCCGGCTAGGCACACATTATTTTTAGGCTATTGCCAAAGTTTTCTAGGGCTATAGCCATGGTTAAAACTATGGTAATAGGCCACCTATTTCCATGGTTAAAATTGTAGCCATAGTTCAAATACTATGGTTGAAAATGGAGAAACCTATTTCCATGGTTAAAATTATGGCCATAGATCAGACCCTACTGCCATGGCGATAGTGACCACGGTTGGAAAAAACTGTGGATTTAGGCTACGACCATGGTTTTGGGCCCTATTGCCATGATTTTAAACCATGGAAATAACCTATTTTTCTAGTTTTGGTATCATGGGGTGGATTGAGAGCCTGATTCAGGGGTGACCATGGTTAGTTCCTAAAAAATGGTATCAAATCCTAGGTTTTTAAGATAGCTTGTTCTCTAAATCACCCTTTGTTATTTGTGGTGTTTAGTATATTATAATTAGGAATTTTAGATATTTAGGTATAGGTATGAAGGAATTTATAGCTAAAACATCTAGTACTGAAAATTATATTTCCATAGGAATTTGGGTTTTGAGTCATGTAATCTATGTTGTTTTCATTTATTAATTTTTGTTTCAAATTTGGTTTTGGGTGAGTTTTGGTTCATGTTTCAAGTGTTTTGGATCATTCAAATGATTCAATTATTTTTAGGTATGAAAATGTAAGTTGATATTGTTATAATCGATTAAGTCACACAGCCTAGAAAACTATCTAGATACCTAGTGCCTAGTTTGGAAAGACATACCATTGAATTATCATGATTGGAACATGGTTTTATAAAACATGTGGCAATGTCTGTCACAACCACTGGTCCCCCTTAGGGATTTTTTGGTGTTATATGATGTTATTAATTGGGTTTTGGTTGGTTTGTATTGGTTTAAAAAAATTATTTGGCTTTAAAATTTGATAAAAAAATATTCTAAGTTCAAAATTTTATTTTAAAGGAAAATAAGGGTTATGAGATTTGAAAAGGGTTGTTGTAATTATGAAATTTTTTTAATGAGGTTTTAGATTTGAAATTGATTTTTTGGGATTTAAAATGGTATATATTAGAGAACATTAAATTTTTTATGTGTTATGTATTTCTTGTAGTCTTATTTGGAATAGAAATGTATCAGATTGAATTAATGTTTTGAGTTCAAATTTTATATCTAGCTGGGTATGATTTGAGAATAAATTTTTATTGATTAATTATTATTCTCTTTTATTATTTATATTATACCACATATAAAATTCCCAAAGTATATTTAGACCTATAAGAGTTTTGGTTTATTTCTTATAGTATTTAATACCTCCCAGAGCCCAAGTAGAGTGATAGGGTTAGGGACTTCTCACTAGATACCAATCGTTTGTGGGGCTCAATGATTTTAAGAAGCTTAATACTAGAAAAAAGAAGTTTATGGAATCTTTATGTCTCTAGGAACACCATAATCCTTGATTGTGATTTTTATTTTAGGTTTGTTTGAGTAATTGATTCCAAATAAATCAAAGATAGTCATTCCACTGTAATTGAAAGATAGAATGACATGAAAATACATAATAAACATATTTTATCAGGTGTTACTTCCTTAAAATGGGATGGTAAAGTTGGTGATAGATGTTAGGGGTATTTAATTGGGCCAATGGACTGTGATGGAGTATATTGACCTCTTCAATAAGTTGATTCCCATATATATGGAAGTTGTTTCAAGTGATTCATTAAAGAATCATATATTTATAATGTTCCCCTATCTAGATCACAATGATAAAGTTATTTAATCTAAGATAGTATTGTTTAGAGGATTTATAGATAAGGCCTTTTATTTAATTAAGTATCTATAAATTGATTGATCATGTGTAGAATCCATTATTCTAGTAGTGATAATGAGGGTTCCCCATTTGGCGAGGGGTTTAAACTAGAGGAACCTGATGTGGAGGACTCTCATTCTTATCATGATGTTGCTTCATCTTAAATGAAATGTTTAATTGTATGATTTCATTGTGGCATGTTCAGGTATTCCAATCCCTCTTACACTAAATCTATAAAGACCAGTTTTCTTTGTGTTCTTCAATGGATTATTAAAAAATATAATAGTTGACATATCACTAGAAGGAGAAAAGGTTCTTTCTAACTTATAAATTTCAATAGAAGTAATTTGTAAACTTTTGAGAAAACACTTTGAAACTTTTCCCAATTGGTATTTTATTTCCTGCATCCTTAAAATAGTTAATCTACGGGTTAAATTTTCAATAAATTTATAACCTTTTTCTTATTTAGAGACTATGTTACTCATTAATTTTGATTATAAAAATGCTTCTAATTGAGTGTCGTGTTTGAGTTCTCTTCAGTTAGTTGTTTATCTTAGGTCTTGATGTGGTCCTTTCGAATACCTTGTTAGGTTGAACTATCATTCTAGTTGAATACTAAAAATGTGGGGAGACCTATTATGGGTCATGAATTTCTAGTTAATCTTTATAAATTTTTGCTGTGAATTTTAGAACTGTGATTAATATAATATATGTTATTTTTAGTTCTTATTAGATCAATTTTCAGGTTATCTTTTGTGATTTACCCTCTTTCTGAGTGGATTGTTTTTGTTTCTTTTATCTATTTAGACTTTTGTGACATTTTAGGGTTAAGAAGTGTTATGTTTGAGATAAATTTTACACCCCAACCATAAATTCTCTAGTAAATATATATTATTATTGGTATTTATTTTACTTTTCCTTGTTTCTCGGTTCTTTGGGTGTTAGTGGGGGCCGATGATCAGTTTCAAGAGGCTTGGGTGGTGCCTGGAAATCCTAGAGTCTCATTATAGCCTCCATTACATAATGGACCCCCTATCTTGGTTGTCCAAGTTGTCCATGGGATATCCATACTATGTATTACCCTTGGGTTCTTGTAGGAGGTCCCTTAATCAAAATTTCTAAGGGAACCACACTATTGTTATCTATTAGTCCCTATGGAGGATGGGATAGATTAAGGGGCACCATATCATGGTCCATGTACACTACTATGATGATTAATTGATCACTATTTTATAATTCAAATCCCAATTATAACCCTTGTTTGATTTAGATGGTTTTTTCTCACTTCCCACTTCATTTTAAAGACCTAAAACCATCTCAATTATAGGATAATTCTTCTACATGTTCCCTTGTTGTTTCCCTTATACAATACTATAATTTATTTTGGTATTCTCTTGAATAATTTAGTATTTAATCTTCTATCCTCCTATATTCTATTGTTTCATTCCCTTTCCTCTATTTTCCTCTCCCTAGAATGGTCTTAGATACCTAGTATTTCTTATAAATCATATATTAATTGGGGGTATTAATTATTATAAATAACCTCTTCAATAGCTAATATTTTTCTGGCCTTCATGTTTTAGATTAACACAAGGAATTATGAAAGAAACATGATTGAGGATGGTGTCTTATTCCATTTTCTTTTCCAATGTTCACCATAAAATTATTAAGACTTTCTAAATTAATTTTAATTAATTTTATATCATTTTTAATGTCTATGAATTGGTTTTAAATAAGATACATCAATGTTTTCAATGTTTATTCCTTTATTCTAATAGTATATACAATAAATGTATTCAATAAAAATAACAATATGGAATTTTAAGTATTTTAATGTTTAAATAATGATCGTTCTCTAATAAAATGAAATAAGTTGGTTTATAAGATTTAAATGTATATTTTCTGGTTTATTATAATTTTTGTGGTTTTAATGGTTTTATATGGAAATTCTTATTCATTGAATTGAATAAAAATGTGTCCCTTCAATTGAATCTGTGTAATTCTTATAAATTTTCATATATACATGATAGTGATATGGAAATATCTATATATACACATATTTTTAAGCATAGATGTATGTATTTATATATATATATGTGTGTGTGTGTGTGGAAATTTAAACTAATTCCATTATTTTAACGTAACATTTCAAATTGTCCTCTTGCTTCCAAAATAAATTCTAAATGATATTTCAATTGGGTTTTTTCTAATCCATCATTAAATTCGTATTAGGTTCATTGAAAAAGTGGTTTGATTCTTAAATTGGATTTTAAATAAAATTTTAAATAGGGGTTCTTTCTTAGAAAAATGATTACTAGTTTCAAATTTTTTATTATGGTTGTTACATTTAAAATATTTTCATATGAAAAGTGCACCACCATGGAATTCATAACTTCCTTCTATATAGAGATATGTTTCTTATCTATTAATTATGTGTGCTTCAAATGAGTGAGTTAGGTATGGGGTTAAGAATATGTGGTTTTTCATATGTTTATTAATAGTTGAGATGTATTATATAAGGGAATTTACCGTTTACCCCTTATTACAATAATAGGATCTAGGAATCTTAGTGAGTGTAAGATCTCATGTCCATACAGGTGGAAAATTCCAAAATGAATTTGAACTTTCTTTTAGTGTATTGACCTACTGTTGAACTGGGATAAAAATATAAACTATGATGGTTGAAACCACTATAATGAGGCATTTTAGATAAGGAATGGAGGTTAGATAATGATCAAGGGTATTAGAAGGGATTAAAATGAAGATGAGATAGTCAGCCTATATTCTACAGCTACTAACTCACTGGAACTATCCCACCAGCTAGCCGATGCAGCTCACAGTGTCCCGAATACCACTATAGGTGGCACTAGCTATAAATTTACCCATTCCTAGCTATTTTTTGGGATTAAATGACTAAAATTTTACATTTTTACCAATCATTATTTTGAAGGTTCATCCCTCCTTCCTCCCATTTGGTCTCATGACTAGGGGTTTGAACTCCCTCCCCCCTATCACCCCAATTCATTTTGGGGTTTTCATGGGAGCAATTTGAAAAAAATGAGGTGTAAATATCCTTCATCCCCCATTAATTCTTTTACTTATGTTGCTTTAATTTTCTCTTCTATGGTTAGTGTTATCTATTCCAACTTCACTAAATCATGGTGGAATCAGCAGATGATGATGGGGATTTAATTATTCCAATATATCGAAAATCCTGAGATTATATTTAGGTACCTCCATTTTTTAAATCATTAAATATTAATTATATCACTAAATTTGGTGTTGATTTTCAATAAAATAAAATTTAATAGGAAATTGATATAGTGTTTTGTGATAGTGATTTAGTTTGGGATGATGAAAGAGGTTTGTTGTGGACACTATGTGTGTTGATAGATGTAATTTTGGTGTAAATAAGCATATAGTTATTTTATATAAATTATTCTATTTCTTAATAAATGGTTTATTTAAATATAAATTTTTTATTTTAAAATTTTAGTGATGTTTTGGCATAGAATAGATTACATGTATATGGGTGGTAGTTGTTTGATCTAAGATAAGATAATAAACACTTTTTCAATCCATAGAAGATCTTTCAATATAAGGTTTTAAAAAGTGGGAATGCATCGTATTTAGGTGGGTGGTCATTGATAAATTCCCTATGGTTTAATTTAGTTTATTATATACAAGTGGACATGTGGTCTCGTCACTATAGTTTGTGAACCTTATTTTTAATTGAATTTTGTAAGTTAGTTAAATGGTTTGGTTTAACATAATTTTTAGACTATATTAAGACACATGGGAACATAAAGAGTAATGTTCCTAAGCCATCATAGACCTAGTTCACTAGTCAGGATGCCTCAAATGTCGATGTATGAGGCATGAACAAATGGTATACCGTGAATCTTGAACCACTTGAGGGGTGTAGATCAAATAAACTAGGATATTTGAGAGTTATTCATCCCACTTTTATGATTTTAGATCTATTATCCCTGGTAGCTTATATGACGACTCATATGACATTATAAAGGTGTGGGATACCATATGTGTGGTCGGTGATTACCCAATACTTGACCTAGACTAGGGGTCCTAAGTGGGGTTCTCTTATTTTTTAGTGACCTAAAGGACCCTAGTAGGTTCCCCAATGACATATTGACAAGTGAGGGTGTACTCACCTATGGATAGTGATTACAGTACTATGAGTTCATCCAACCCATGTTTCTTTTTATTATGATTTTATATAGTGCACACCTATGGGGGGATATTATATGATATGGAAAACTCCCTTGGGGAAGTCTCTTTTAATTTTATGGTTGGAAAATTCTCTGGGGGGTTTATTATCTGATATACTTGGCTAAGAAAATACCGGTTTTACTTGTATATGTTAATACATGTAAATAAAACTCACACAGAGGAGGTTTTTGATACAATTTGTATGGATTCTATAGATTTTGTGCATGGGTTTTATCGAATATAATAATATGGAGCTTTCTAGGATAACACCCAACGATTTTGATACTTATAGTTTATGTCTAAGCAGAGAAAATTCCCATAGGGGAGGACATTGATGATTGATAAGTATATCATGGAGTCCTAAGTTTATTATTGGGAAGTGCAGTAATCATGTAAATCATAGAGACACCCCAGTATTGTCTGATGTAGGTATAGTCTATAGAGCCCCCAGACCCACGTTCTAGAATCCATTGTCAAAAACACATAATTTATAACACTATAATTGTTACACATAAATGATTATAATATCTTTATCTCATTTACAATAAAATTAATTTTTAGTTTATAGTTTAATAGTATTAATAAAAAATCACTCACTAATAAATCCCATGTCTTCTCATCAAATAGACACTTTTTACACTATATAAGAAGCTAATAAATTCATAATGATTCTTAAATGTCACCCATGAATTCAACACATACGGTAAATTTTAGGATTAATATACCTAATAACTTATTTTTACATGTCATTAAAAGTATAATAAATTCTATATTCATTCACTAAATAAATATTAGATTATTAGTCTAGGTTATAAACTGACCAAAATAGAAGCCTGCAGTAATGATCGAATGAGTAAGGTAGTGCTATTATATAATGTTAATATAATATTTACATAAGAAAATAAGGGTAATATATATCATATTTCTCCATAAAATCAATTCTTATAACCATTAATTATGGGTGGTTTTTACAAATGAAATTTTTTATTTGTGGAGTTGTAGTCTGCATGCAAGAATATTTAAAGAACCCATTTCACAATATATCAATAGAGTGAGGGTATATAAAATTTTATCACTTTAGATTTATAATAATGTTGTAAAAATCATATTAGTTCATAAATTTAATTTTTAGTTACATAAAAGTTATTTTCTTAAGATAAATAAGTCACTTTATTCATAGAGGTGGTAGACCGTACATTCGCAAGTTTTACTATCTCATTCCATAATGAATGGATTAAAAAAAGGTAAATGAAAAAAAGGTGATAATTTAATAATTGTATAAGTGAAATAAAAACATATTTATTCATCAAAACCAACCTTGATACCATCTATAATACAAAATTATGAAAACTAAATGACATCATTTTTGGAAGTCGGCAGTCTGCATGTACGCAAGATTGATTCGTTAATTTTTCTTAGAGGATGTTATGGAATGAATAGATAGATTATGTCCCAGTATTATAATGAAATTTTAGTTTATGTAAATATATATATTACTGAAATAATTATATTTAAAAAACTAGGTAATATTCATAATAGGGAAGTATTGAAAATAAATACTAAGAGGCGATTAATACTCAGTGTCAAGAATATTGATTTTCCTTAGAATTAACTTTAAAATGAAGGTATTAAGATAACTAAAGAAGGAAAAATAATTAAGTTTGAGGAATATGGATATAGGATGAAAAAATTTAATATTTTCACTAAGTAATTATAAGTTAATGGTATTTAAATAAGGGTTGTAGGTGGTCCCATTAATAAATGAAGAAATAAACACTTTATATAGAGAAGAATGTTAAGTATAGGGAAAAATGGAATGACATGAAATTTACGTGGGTTGGATGAGGAAAGGTTGGTAATACATGTTAAAAATTCATAAAAATCTTACAAATAACTTATATAAGGTATATAGGTAATGTAAACTTAGGAAAATTCTTGCCACAATAGATTACTTTCTTAAAAAACAATTAATCTTAATTAAACATTAATCATAGTAAATAATTATTACTAAAAATATAAGAGGACCCTTCCCAAAAAAATGACCTGATGAAACCAAATTTTTCCTCAATTTAACCTATTTAAATTTCTAAATTAGTTAAATTTTTCATTTAAATTAAAACATATAATATATCAAAAAACAACTTTTATAATAAAATACAACTTATGTTAAAAAAATGTTATTAATGGGTTTGTAAATATGACATATTAAATATAAAAAATAAATATTTTTAATTTTATATAAAAATGGTTTTATAAATATTTAATTCATTATTATGTTATGTTAATATCAAAATTGGTGTTAAAATTGGCCAAAACTGGTATTTTTCACTATTCACCTAAAATTTTACTATTTCTAAGAAAATCCAAAAAATACATAAAAAAAATAATTTTATATTAGAAATTAAAATATTTAGTTTATTTTATCTATTTATATTTCAAAATATATATATATACATATATATATAACTTTTAATAGAAAATAAAAAATACAAAGTTAAATTTCTTTTATTTAAAATGGCCTTATTAAACATTAAGTGGTTTTATTATTATTATTTCATGCCAATTTTATAATTTAAATAATTTAAATATTTAATATATTATATAGATATATTATATATTAGAATAATTATAATTTAAATATGACTATTTTAAGTTACTAAGGTATCACAACCTTTATTTTTGTACTTGTGAAGAAAGATATTACAATTTTAATTATTTAATAGAAGATATATATATATATACACTAGAATATTGGGATGTTACATTATCCCACCTAAAATAAATTTCATCTTTATAATTTTAAAAATTCATTAATTAATGTTTTCCAAATGATAAAAATGAAATAATATAAAATTTCAAATGAAATGTGTATATTAATATCCTAAGTAATTCTAAAAGATAAATCTTCTTCCTATATCAAGTGAACTGGATTTTTTTTTTCTCTGCAATTATATTATTTATGTCATTTTCCAAACATAATTCAGTTCCCAATTCATTTGAGTCCTTTCCCATTGTGTTTTTTCCTATATTTTTTATTTGAAAAAAAAATTATCTATTTTCCTTCATTATATACATCACTCAAATTTTCATGAGACACCATCCTTACCTTCATTTAAGGGTTTTGTATTAATAATATTATCACATTGTTTATTATATTTCTTGATAGTTGATTTAGAATAATTATAAGATTTATAACTCTAATTCTTGTCCCATTATATTACTGGTCGGGAATATCATCTCATTGTCAAATGTATCCATTATTATCTTGTTTAGTTTTAGATCAAAACATTATATTAATATAAATTTTAGGGATTATAATACTTAAATTAGTAAATTCAAAAAAGTGAACACTATGAGCTTAGAATAAATAATTCATAAATTATGTTCATAATAAAACTTATGAGTCTTTAGATGGAATGTAAGTTATCCATGGTCATTTTAATTATATACTATCTAATCTAGTTAAATTCTATAAATTAATATATCTAAATCCATGGTTTTTAAATATAATGTGAATTAGCCCATCATATCCCCCAAGAGTGCCTATTCAGGTGTGCAGTTAGGGCCCATAAACCATACAGCAGGATAATGATTGAGATATACACAACCAACTCATTTCAAACATATTTAAATATAATGCATCTATTCCAAAACTGTGTCCACATGCTAGTATACAAAAAAGGATTTAATTTATAGGAAAAACACACAATCTCCATGTTACTAAAATTTCATGAGGTCCACCTATATTTGAAATTTTTCTTTTGGTTTTCACTAAAGTTCTCTTATCATAATCCCCAAACAACATATTATTTACAACACTTCCAACATCAATGTTTATCTATAATATTAAAAATTGCATCATACTTAATTTATATACCCTTTATTTCATTTTTAAATTCTAAATCATTCTTAATCGATAATATCCTAACATCTAAAGACAGTTAAACACTACTATGATACGAACTATAGATCCCTCAGACCTGCTCTTCTGGATTTTATGTCGAAAACACATATCATAAAACACATGATTTGATACACATATAAGATTAAATTATCTTTATATCCTTTAAAAATATAGATATTTTAGTTTATAGTTTTATATAATTAGAAAAAATCACCAACTACGAAATCTCAAGTATTCTCATCAAATGAAGAAATGTTTTCAACCATATAAGAAGAAAATAAATCAATAATGATTCTTAAATGTCACACATAAATTATACACATAAGATACTCTTATAGGGTTATCATAATTTATACGTTATTGTTACATGTCATTAATAATATATAAAATTCTATAATCATTCACTATATTAACATTACAACATCACTCAAGTAGATGGTAAACCAAAAAAAATAAAATTTTGTCATAATGAATTAATCAACAAGATGTTTATATTAAATAATATTAATATAACGTTTAAATAATCACACACATGTAATATATATCATATATATCCACCAAATCTATTCATATAACCTCTAATTATTGATGTTATTGATAAATGAAATCAATCATTCATGGAAGTGGTAGTCCACTCATATGCACGATTAACGAACCCATTTCATAATAAAAGGATAGAGTGATGGTATAATAAAGTTTATGAATTCTGAATTATAATAATGTTATTGAAATCATATTATTTCACTAATTACTCATTTGTCACATCCATTTTATGGGGTTTATTTAAATAATACATGTCTTTCTTGGAGGCCTTTGACCACACACATGATTGATTAACGATCTAATTCCTTAAATAATTGATATAATAGTGGTAAATGAAAATTTTGATCATTTAAAAATTTTATAGGTGACATAAATAATATATTTATTCATCAAAACAATCCTTTATACCAGTCATAAGTAGAAGTGGTGAAACCCCAACTGTATCCTTTCATGAAAGTGTTAGTTTGCACGTACACATGATCGATGCATTTGTTTTTTATATGGTAAGGTTATTGAATGAATAAATATCTAATTTTACATTAATATAATGAAATTTTGAGAATCATTTGAGAATAAATTCATTATATTAACAATTATATTTATGATTTTTTAAAGGAAATTTTTAAAATGAAATAGTAAGAAGATAGTTATACTCACATCAAGAATATTGATTTTCCTTTGAATTGTCATTGGAAAAGAAGGTATTATGTGTAACACCCCAGGTAAATAAAGAATATGACATTTTCATATTTATCCATATTTATGAATAAAATATTAATATGACTTTAAAGGGGACGTTATGCTCTATGGCGTACCTAACACGCAACAACGAGTTTCTTGGGAATCTTACGTTGCACTCTAATAATAAAATAATATTATTTTAAAATGTAGTTAACATGTAGTCGTTGTGTTGGAGGGAATGGATATAAATAACTAAAATATGATTATATATGTTTTTAAATGTTTTTACATTTATCCAATAAAAGATAAAGGCTTAAAATACGGAAAGAATTCAATTTTAGGCGTATATGCCCTAGTTTTCACTAAAGGTTCACTTATCGCCTTTTGATGGCGAACCGTCATTAAATATAGTTTTGTTCACTCTTATACATTCTATTGTACCAAATAAAACTCTTCTTAAGAATTGGGACATCAAAATTTACTTTGTGTAAATTTTTGGTATCTTTCCGATAAAGTTCATTTTTTTAATGAATAGTGTAAAATGTTGTATTTTAATTCAAAACCTCTTTTTAATCTAATTTATTTATATGATTAGATTATATTTTGAATTTGTTTTAAAATTAAATTAGAATATATTTTTATCATTAAATCCAATAGTTGTCGTTGGAATTAATTTCACTTTGAAATCAGACTTAAACTAGTGTCAACCTTTTGATACTTATTGTATCATAAAAACACGTTATTTGCTCTGACAGCGGGAATTAATTTTTAAATTAATTAATGTGACTTATATGTTTTTAATTTTGTAAAATAGACTTCATTTTTGAATTCGGAATATCAAATATAGCTTAGGGTGAATTTTTGGGATTTTTCTGAAAAACTTCAATTTTTGATGAATAGTGAAACCATTAACTGGTACTTATAAAAACTGATTTTTCTGTTTAAATGAAAGTTTGCAATCTTTGTGTTTTGAATTTAAAAAATCTGACATACATAGTTATCATTAAGAAGTAAAATGTGGTTCAATGGGATAAAAATAATTTTTTGGTGAATAGTAACTTATTAAGTTTTTAATCGCGAT
Organism: Viscum album; assembly: GCA_963277665.1. Classification (NCBI taxonomy): domain Eukaryota; kingdom Viridiplantae; phylum Streptophyta; class Magnoliopsida; order Santalales; family Viscaceae; genus Viscum; species Viscum album. The sequence continues at coordinate 1,284,076,322 of OY728156.1, forward strand.
TAGAGGTAATTAGTGTAGTTTATGGTAAGAATAATGTTTAAATAAAATTAAATGACCTAGAAACATGTCCTAACCTCATTTTATATGTCATGGACGACCAAGAAAATCCATGGGTCAACTTGGATACCCCATGGATCCACTTTGGTTGGAAAATGACATAAATATCTTTTTATTTAATGTTAAAGTAAAAATGACACAAACATGAGATGTTTTACTAAAAAAAAATTTAAATGGGGTTATACAAGTCATATTTTTGACTATAAATAGTAATTGGAAAGATAAAATGATTTCCTACATCATAGTATTTTTTTTATAATTTTTATACATTAAATAAATTAAATTATTTATGACATCATGATGATGCAGCGATGACCTCATTATTTAACAATTTAAATAAAATGGAAAGATAATGTAATATCTAAGCCCTACACATGTCAAAAACCTATTGGATGAGTGGATTTCGAACCCTTATCACCTTATCCTCGAAATACATCAATGTGGGACCTTTAAAATCCGAAACTCTTTTGAAAATAAAGTAACATTTTGTAATTTTACAAGAGTGCCCCTCCTCTACTCTTATAAAAGGCCCCCACCTCTACCTCCTTACCCACACTCCCAAAGCCTTTGGCTCGGCCAACCCCTGTCCATTTTGTCTCTCCACTTCCCTCTCTTACTCCTTGAAGCCTCACTTTGGGCAGAAGTCTTTCCAAGGAAGCCTTTGAGCTCAAACCAAAGGGAGTTACCCGATTTTAAGGTAATGTCTTCACTTGTGTCCTTTTGTTTTATTTTGCTTCTCCAACCCCCTAAACTCTTTTTATTCATTTATTTTGTAACAAATCCAGTATCTTAAATATACTAGGATTTTTTTATAATAAGTATTCGAGCTACACTTACACACACCTACATCTAATGGTTAAAGAACATACTGTTTTCGTGGATGGTGAATTTCTGCCTCCCGAAACGATGATTGTTCAACATTCTTCTAACACCTTCAAAGGTGGACATTAATATGACACTATATTTATATATGATATCTAATATGTTTATGTTTTACTTAAGATTCTGTATTTTTCATTTATGGTGTACCTTTATGGTTTGCATTATGGGTAAACGCGATATCTTCATTTAAGGAAGTGCTGACTACCGCCCCCTCAAAGTGATTTGATTCGTTAATACCATATGTGGTACGTATAAAGGATATATTTAATGATATTATATATGATACCATACTGGAATTAAAATACTATTATTTATCATTATGTTTTCATTCCATTAAATATGAAATAGAAATGGAAGTAGCGTCCATGCATACGTACGGCTTACCGTCTCCATGAACGGTACATTTCATTTCTTATCTCAAAATGTTATGTAATATTATAAGTACATATATATAATGGATATATATTTAATATATTACATCTAAATTATGGATATCATTCTGGAATTATAACATATATATATCTCTCTCATTTTGTTTTAATTCCATTAATATGACAAAAAATTAAAGTAGCGTTCATGCGTATGTACGGCCTACCGTCTCCATGAACGGTGCTTTTCGTTTTTTATCTCCAAATGATATAGAATAGTATAAAATGAATATTTACTGGATATATATGATATTTTAATCATTAATACTATTCTGGAAATTATTTACTTATAACTACATGGGCAATCTTTTTTCAAACAAGTTCATTTTTGACTCATGTACCAAACATCAGCAAAAACATCTGATATGAACTAACATTATTAAAAAATTATTATAACATTATAATATGTGATATGAACTGAATAATAACCTCTAAAGGAGGTACTTAGGCAATTATTAATTGACCAAAGTTTATTATTTAGGAATATAAAGAAACGAACAAGACAAGTTGGACTTGAGGTAAGGGATCATACTCCACTCTTTCTTTTTAAGTACACTCTTTTATGTCATTCCTTTTAAAGCTCATATTTCTTGTTATTGTGATGTTATTTTATATTAATATTACTGTAATTTTTATGTTCATGTGATTAGAGACCCTATTCTCTCTCATCAAGCCATTTTGGAAGTTTTGAGTGGCGCCGTTAGGCTGCCAAATTTTCGTAAGAGATCTAACCTCTCTCTTTCTTTTTAAGTACTCTCCTTTATGTCACTTCTTTTAACCTCCTATTTTTTATGTTGGGGGATGTTCTTTTATATTCCTCTTTCTATAAACTTTAAGTTAATATGATGAGATACCCTATTTTATCTCATCAATCCATTTTTGTAAGTTTTATGTGGCGTCGTTAGGCTGCCGAGTTTTCGTAAGGGATTTTTCATCTCACTTTTATTCCCATGAGATTTATGCTACATTTGACATAATTTCCTTTTAGTGGTGTATGTACTGCCCATTATTTTTCTCATTGTGTAATATACTTTCTTTTATGAGTATTTACATCAATGTTGTATTGTTCTTCTTTCACGAGGTGTATGTTTCAAAAGATACCCATGTCGGTAAGGGAACCTTTCACCCTCCTCTTTTTAAAAGACTTATTTTGTTGGGTATTTTAATTTACATATTGTTATGTTGGGATATGTTCTCATATATCCTTATTGACATAAATTTTATTTCCAAGTGATGAGATACCCTTTTTTTATCTCTCATCAACTCATTTTGATGTGACGTCGTTAGGCTGTCAAGGGAACTTCTTAACCCAATTTCGATTTCTTTGGGTTCAACATGTAGTTATTGAATATGTCATCCTTTGAATATGTGTGAATGACCTTTGATTATTTTACACTTAATATCCACTTATATTTGGTGTATTCATTTGTCACACATAATTATGTAATTGATTTATCCTTAAACCAAGGATACCATCTTTGTAAGGGACTTCGTCTCAATCTCCTTTCATTGAGGCATATTCTGTTTTATACACAACCTTCTTTTATACGGTGTATAAACCCCTTTGACTTTTACATTTATTCAAAAGGAATCTTTTTTATACGAAGTGTTTATTAAACGACAAAAGGGAATGTTTTTGTCGTACGTATGCGGCGACAACGACTTCTCCACCGTCGTGACCATTATTTGAGTTTTAGCTTCCTCTACAAGCCATACCTTTTTTTTAAATAAAAATAAATACCTTGTTTTAATTTTCTTTTATTTTGGTATTGAAAATGGTTTTCATAATGTTTTTATATCAATGTGTTGTATTGATATATTGTGATTGAAAGGTGGAAATGTTATGTTTCCTTTATGCATGTTTTATGTGATACGATTATGTTGAGGTTCTTGGGAATTATTATGAATACGGGTGGTTCTGTGATAAACTAAGGGTGGGTGAGCCCGATATAGCTCTCCAATGCATTGGGTAACGTGAAGGAGTGAAATGTTAAGGTTTCTCCGAAGAGATTTAGGGAATATATTGTGGTGGGTATTCCAAATGTAACCAAGAGGGTTACTCCCTATGTAAGAATGTTATGAATGCCTCAAGTTACCATTTATGTCTTATGATTTCTTTGATTTATTCATTATTTGATGAGGTATGTTAAAGTGCCTATGTTTTATGGGTAAAGTATGATTTCATTCTTATGTATATATGAACTCATGTTTCCTTTCCATATTTTTATAACCCTTACTGAGCTTTTTATGCTCATCCTAAGTTTTTGAAATGTTTTTCATAGGTCAAGGGAAAGGTACATGATGGGATGATAGTGTCAAAGATGTTTTAAGAAAGAATACATGTTTTATTTTTAATATGTTTCTGTTGATGGGAAGAATGAATACTATCTTTTATGTAACCACTTTGTTTAAATGTGGAATGTAATGCAAGTTTCATGATCTAATTCTCTAAAACTCTAAACCTGAAAAGATCCTCAATGTGTAATCTTGTAATAACTCAAGATTAAGTAAGGTTTAAGGTTGGGGCCTTATAGTTGGTATCAAAGGTCGGTTTAGATAACTTTAGAGGTTAGGGTATTCTTTAAGCATAAGTGGCATTACCATAATGGTTAGAATTTCAGAAAGAGTCCTAGTTTTAGATTAAGTGAATGAGTAAGTATATCTTAGTGTTTATCTTCCTCATTAGTACATGATGGTTTTTTGATATACTCACACTGACCTTTTTGGTTTTAGTAAATGGCTTGATCTAGCAGGCACCAAAGTAACAGTGGATGTGAAGGAAACTGTGATAGTTTTTTGAGAAAGCAACTGAATGATATGAGAGCTGCAATGAGAACTCTTGTGATTATCCTCAACCAACTATCTGGAGTCATGATTTACCACCTAAACCTTGGTGATTTCTCTAAGGCATCATATATGCGAGAAACAAATCCCTATGAAAGTACAGGTAATAATCATAAAGGTAAGTGTGTTAAAAAACCTATGTGTCAAAGATGTGGAAAGAAACACCTAGGAAAATGTTTTAAAGGGACAGAAATATGTTATAGATGTGGAAATGAAGGTCATAAAGCAAGAACCTTCCATGGAAAAATGAAGAATCCAGTTTACTCGAGGAAAGGGAAAGACGTTCTTTATGAGGGATCAATTGAATGTTTTAAATGTGGTGTGCATGGTCATTATGCAAACACATGTCCTATGAAGAAGTTTCATGAATGGGATCACCAAGAGCGTACAAATGTTCGTTTACCAATACCTAATTCCATTCCGATTGAGGATGAAGAAACTGACAATGACCAATCAAAGGTATGTATTATTTCATGACTATTGTTTTCCTATTTTGGAATCTTAGGATATGATTCATGATTTTGTTTGTAGGAAAGAGGTATTTCGGAATAAGTTGGAAAGGAATGGTTAGTGGATCATGAAGAATGTTGAATGAGTAAGATGTCAACATATAAGGGCTTCAAGAGATATGGTGAAATTATTAAGAGTATTAAGTCTCTTTTGATGATGGGGTTACATTAGAAGACTTTTTATATTATGTGTAACCCTGATGTTTAATATATGAAAATTTTATTCAAGTAATAGTTATCTTTTATTTTCTGGACATAGTTATAAAGAACCATTTGGGTTTATTTGATCCTTACTTTTGAGGTAATTATCGGTTACTATATGTTATGATTAAAGTGAAAGGCATGAGAGAAAATTGAGGTTAAATTATGTTATGGTTATTTTTGATGATTTTATCCCTTTTGGGGAATGATTTGAGAATTATATAGTTTTGGAAAAAGGACAACATGCAGACCGTGTGACTACCCGTCACTTCGGACAAAGCTGCGGGAATCGAACCCACAACCAAAGTGCGACTGGTATTTATTGCCTAACACTGGACTACATGAAGTCTCTGGTTAGTTTGACTAATTCTTTTTAGTTATATGATTTTATGAATTAAGAGTAAGTTGATTTTGGGTTATTTATGAAAATTGTTAACCTATCATGGAGGATATGTGATTAGGTTAATTACTTTTCAATACGAGACTTCAGGAGCAACTGATGTTGTTTGGAGATAAATGTTACGTTTTAACTTGGAAGACTATGTGACTAAATCCTTCAAATATTTGGGTTTCAATTTAGATTGGTTTACTTTGAATAATTTTATGGAAAAATTGTTTATCGGATGGTCCTCGTTGAACTTTGGGTTTTATTGGACAAATTTTGGAGATTAAGCATAGATTTTCTTTTTAAAAGGTTATCCTTTTCTGGATTATCTAACCTTGAACTAACCTTTTTGGTTTTGGTTTTGGTTAAAGCCTAAAGTCATGGGAAGTATATAGTTCTCTTTGGTGGATTAGGTGATTCTCTAGAAGTTGATTATAGTACTCTTAATGTGAACAAGTCTCCCTAAATACTCGTCTTTTGGAAAAAATATGAGTTTGATTAAGGAATATAGTAAAACTTGAAAGTCAATATGATAAGTGATTATGTTTCCTTATGAATAAATTCCTCAATAAAAAGTAACTTAAAACAAAAAAAATTCTATTAACTTTTCCTACTGGGGAATCGAATACCGTTTAACCCATCACAAGTTTGTGATTTTCTTATGGTTAACTTTCTCCTAGACATGTTTACTATCACTCTCCCTCAAGAACATGACCCTTTGCTTTTTCTTCCATGTCCATGTTTTTCTACATGGAATCCTAGTATGGGCTAACTCGGGTGACCTTTGTACTTATCTTCCTTTATTTTAAAGTGATTTTTTTACCGACACTTGTTCCGATGTGGGACTTTCAAGGATGTTTCCAAGCTCAATTTTAAAAATTGCGAGGACGCAATTCCCAAAAGGGGGGAAGGATGTAACACCCCAGGTAAAAAAAGAATATGACATTTTCATATTTATCCATATTTGTGAATAAAATATTAATATGACTTTAAAGGGGACGCTATGCTCGATGGCGTACCCAACACGCAACAACGAGTTTCTTGGGAATCTTACATTGCACTCTAATAATAAAATAATATTATTTTAAATTGTAGTTAACATGTATCCGTTGTGTTGGCGGGAATGGATAGAAATAACTAAAATATGATTATATATGTTTTTAAATGTTTTTACATTTATCCAATAAAAGATAAAGGCTTAAAATATGGAAATAATTCAATTTTAGGCGTATATGCCCTAGTTTTCACTAAAGGTTCACTTATCGCCTTTTGATGGTGAACCGTCATTAAATATAGTTTTTTTCACTCTTATAAATTTTATTGGACCAAATAAAACTCATCTTAAGAATTGGAACATCAAAATTTACTTTGTGTATATTTTTGTTATCTTTCCGATAAAGTTCATTTTTTTAATGAATAGTGTAAAATGTTGTATTTTAATTCAAAACCTCTTTTTAATATAATTTATTTATATGATTATATTATCTTTTGAATTGGTTTTAAAATTAAATTAGAATATATTTTTACCATTAAATCCAATAGTGTTCATTGGAATTAATTTCACTTTGAAATCAGACTTAAACTAGTGTCAATCCTTTGATACTTATTGTTTCATAAAAACACGCTATTTGCTCTGACAGCGGGAATTAATTATTAAATTAATTAATGTGACTTATATGTTTTGAATTTTGTAAAATAGACTTCATTTTTGAATTCGGAATATCAAATATAGCTTAGGGTGAATTTTTGGGATTTTTCTGAAAAACTTCAATTTTGATGAATAGTGAAACCACTAAGTGGTACTTATAAAAACTGATTTTTCCGTTTAAATGAAATTTTGCAATCTTTGTGTTTTGAATTTCAAAAATCCGACATACATGGTTGTCATTAAGAAGTAAAATCTGGTTCAATGGGATAAAAATAATTTTTTGGTGAATAGTAACTTATTAAGTTTTTAATCGCGATAAGAGGTAATTAGTGTAGTTTATGGTAAGAATAATGTTTTAATAAAATTAAATGACCTAGAAACATTTCCAACCCTCATTGGATGTTTCATGTCCAACCAAGACAATCCATTGGTCAACTTGGGGACCCCATGGATCCACTTTGGTTGGAAAATAAAATAAATATCTTTTTATTTAATGTTAAAGTAAAAATGACACAAACATGAGATGTTTTACTAAAACAATTTTTAAATGGGGTTATACAAGTCATATTTTTTACTATAAATAGTCATTGGAAATCTAAAAATATTTCCTACATCATAGTATTTTTTTATAATTTTTAGACATTAAATAAATTAAATTATTTATGACATCATGATGATGCAGCGATGACCTCATTATTTAACGATTTAAATAAAATGGAAAGATAATATAATATCTAAGACCTACAAATTTCCAAAACCTATTGGATGAGTGAATTTAGAACCCTTATAACCTTATCCTTGAAATACATCAATGTGGGACCTTTAAAATCCGAAACTCTTTTGAAAATAAAGTAACATTTTGTAACTTTACAAGAGTGCCCCTCCTCTCCTCTTATAAAAGGCCCCCACCTCTACCTCCTTACCCACACTCCCAAAGCCTTTGGCTCGGCCAACCCCTGCCCATTTTGTCTCTACACTTCCCTCTATTACTCCTTGAAGCCTCACTTTGTGCAGAAGTCTTCCCAAGGAAGCCTTTGAGCTCAAACCAAAGGGAGTTACCCGATTTTAAGGTAATGTCTTCACTTGTGTCCTTTTGTTTTATTTTGCTTCTCCAACCCCCTAAACTCTTTTTATTCATTTATTTTGTAACAAATCCAGTATCTTCAATATACTAGGATGTTTTTATAAGAAGTATTCGAGCTACACTTACACACACCTACATTTAATGGTTAAAGAACATACTGTTTCCGTGGATGGCGAATTTCTGCCTCCTGAAACGATGATTGTTCAACATTCTTCTAACACCTTTAAAGGTGGCCATTAAGATGACACTATATTTATATATGATATCTAATATGTTTATGTTTTACTTAAGCTTCTTTATTTTTCATTTATGGCGTACCTTTATGGTTTCCATTATGGGTAAATGCGATATCTTCATTTAAGGAAGTGCGGACTACCGCCCCCTCAAAGTGATTTGATTCGTTAATACCATATGTGGTATGTATAAAGGATATATTTAATGATATTATATATGATACCATACTGTAATTAAAATAATATTATGTATCATTATGTTTTAATTCCATTAAATATGAAATAGAAATGGAAGTAGCGTTCATGCGTACGTACGGCTTACCGTCTCCATGAACGGTACATTTCATTTCTTATCTCAAAATGTTATGTAATATTATAAGTACATATATATAATGGATATATATGTAATATATTAAATCTAAATTATGGATATAATTCTGGAATTATAACATATATATATCTCTCTCATTTTGTTTTAATTCCATTAATATGACAAAAAATGAAAGTAACGTTCATGCGTACGTACGGCCTACCGTCTCCATGAACGGTGCTTTTCATTTTTTATCTACAAATGATATGGAATAGTATAAAATGAATATTTACTGGATATATATGATATTTTAATCATTAATACTATTCTGGAAATTATTTACTTATAACTACATGGGCAATCTTTTTTCAAACAAGTTCATTTTTGACTCATGTACCAAACATCGGCAAAAATGTCTGATATGAACTAACATTATTAAACAATTATTATAACATTATAATATGTGATATGAACTGAATAATAATATCTAAAGGAGGTAATTAGGAAATTATTAATTGACCAAAGTTTATTATTCAGGAATATAAAGAAACGAACAAGACAAGTTGGACTTGAGGTAAGGGATCTTACTCTACTCTTTCTTTTTAAGTACATTCTTTTATGTCATTCCTTTTAAAGATCATATTTATTGTTATTGGGATGTTCTTTTATATTAATATTACTGTAATTTTTATGTTCATGTGATGAGAGACCCTATTCTCTCTCATCAAGCCATTTTGGAAGTTTTGAGTGGCGCCGTTAGGCTGCCAAATTTTCGTAAGAGATCTAACCTCTCTATTTCTTTTTAAGTACTCTCCTTTATGTCACTTCTTTTAATCTCCTATTTTTTATGTTGGGGGATGTTATTTTATATTCCTATTTCTATAAACTTTAAGTTAATATGATGAGATACCCTATTTGATCTCATCAATCCATTTTTGTAAGTTTTATGTGGCGTCGTTAGGCTGCCGAGTTTTCGTAAGGGATTTTTCATCTCACTTTTATTCCCGTGATATTTATACTACATTTGCCATAATTTCCTTTGAGTGGTGTATTTACTGACCATTATTTTACTCATTGTGTAATATACTTTATTTTATGAGTATTTACATCAATGTTGTATTGTCCTTCTTTCACAAGGTGTATGTTTCGAAAGATACCCATGTCGGTAAGGGAACCTTTCACCCTCCTCTTTTTAAAAGACTTATTTTGTTGGGTCTTTTAATTTACATATTTTTATGTTGGGATATGTTCTCATATATCCTTATTGACGTAAATTTTATGTCCAAGTGATGAGATACCCTTTTTTTATCTCTCATCAACTCATTTTGATGTGACGTCGTTAGGCTGTCAAGGGAACTTCTTAACCCAGTTTCGATTTCTTTGGGTTCAACATGTAGTTATTGAATATGTCATCCTTTGAATATGTGTGAATGACCTTTTATTATTTTACACTTAATATCCACTTATATTTGGTGTATTCTTTTGTCACACATAATTATGTAATTGATTTATCCTTAAACCAAGGATACCATCTTTGTAAGGGACTTCATCTCAATCTCCTTTCATTGAGGCATATTCTGTTTTATACACAACGTTCTTTTATACGGTGTATAAATCCCTTTGACTTTTACGTTTATTCAAAAGGAATATTTTTTATACAAAGTGTTTATTAAACGACAAAAGGGAATTTTTTTTGTCGTACATATGCGGTGACAATGACTTCTCCGCCGTCGTGACCATTATTTGAGTTTCGGCTTCCTCTACAAGCCATACCTTTTTTTTAAAGAAAAATAAATACCATGTTTTACTTTTCTTTTATTTTGGTATTGAAAATGGTTTTCATAATGTTTTTATATCAATGTGTTTTGCTGATATCTTGTGATTGAAAGGTGGAAATGTTATGTTTCCTTTATGCATGTTTTATGTGATACGATTATGTTGAGGTTCTTGGGCATTATTATGAATACGGGTGGTTCCGTGATAAACTAAGGGAAGGTGAGCCCGATATAGCTCTCCAATGCATTGGGTAACACGAAGGAGTGAAACTTTAAGGTTTCTCCGAAGAGATTTAGAGAATATATTGTGGTGGGTATTCCAAACGTAACCAAGAGGGTTACTCCCTACGTAAGAATGTTATGAATGCCTCAAGTTACCTTTTATGTCTTATGATTTATATGATTTATTCATGATTTGATGAGGTATGTTAAAGTGCCTATGTTTTATGGGTAAAGTATGATTTCATTCTTATGTATATATGAACTCATGTTTCCTTTCCATATTTTTATAACCCTTACTGAGCTTTTTATGCTCATCCCAAGTTTTTGAAATGTTTTTCACAGGTCAAGGGAAAGGTACATAATGGGATGATAGTGTCAAGGATGTGTCAAGAAAGAATCCATGTTTTATTTTAAATATGTTTCCGTTGATGGGAAGAATGAATACTGTCTTTTATGTAACCACTTTGTTTAAATGTGGAATGTAATACAAGTTTCATGATCTAATTCTCTAAAACTCTAAACCTGAAAAGATCCTCAATGTGTAATCTTGTAATAACTCAAGATTAAGTAAGGTTTAAGTCTGGGGCCTTATATTATGCTAACTAATGAAGAGAGAAATATTAGTTTCATGATATATGGTTATAGAATGAAAAAAAATTACAATTTTATCAAGAAATTGGAAGGAAATGTAGGGTAAATTAGTGGTGTAAGCTGTCCCTTTTATAAGTGAAGGAAAGTTAACTTCCTATATAAAATAATGATATGTCATGGTTAGATGGAATGAGTGTTTAGTGAGGTGGTGCGGGAAGGTAGGTAATGCATGTAGGTAATACATTATTACCTAATAAATGACTTATAAATAGTCTATAATTCATGTAAACATATTAAAATTCATTCCACATTAGATTACTCCCTTAAACACTAATTAGTTGTAATTAAATATTAATCATGGTAATTATGTTATTACTAAAAATATATGAGGAACCTTCCCACAAAAATATATTTGATTAATCTGAATTTTTCTTCTATTTAATCTAATTAAATTTCTAAATATGTGGTGTTTTAATTTTTAATTAAAACATATAATATATGAAGAGATATTTTATAATAAAATATCGTGAATGTTCAAAAATTTTATTCATGGGGTTGTAAACATGATATATTAAATATTCTAAATAAGTAAATATAATTTTATAAAAAGGTTTTATAAATATTTTAATCACTCTTATGTTATGATAATATCATAATCGACAATAAAATTATCCAAAATCGGTATTTTTCACGATTCACCTAAAAATTAAATATTTCAGAAAAATCCAAAAAAATAATACCAAACTGATTTTGGTATTCTAAATTAAAATATGAATTTAATTTTTTATAATTATAGTTAATAAAATTATATATTCAATATTTAATATAAAATATATAATATAAAGATAAACTGACTTTATTTAAAAATGACCTTCTTAAACATTATGTGATACTAATATTATTTCAAAAAAAATTAATTTAAATAATTTTAATATATTATATGTTATGATAATGATATTTTAAATTGATTATTTTAATTTAATAATATATCAACACCCTTGTTTTAGTATGTGGAAAAAAAATATCACACTCAAAATTATTTAAAGGAAAATATATATATTGGATACTTGGGATTTTACATAGTTAAGAAGGGTCAAATACCTAAGGATAAACATCATATGGTACATGGAACATGGGTTTTCATGGTCCATGAGACATGCTCAGAGGAATTCTAGTATCAGGCCAAAGCAAGTATGGTAGGTTTTAATTTTATTTATGGTTCAATAGTTATTTATTTATTCATTCATTCAGGGAAAGTCACATACAAATATAACAGAATTGTTGGTATAGTATGGGACCATGTTGGTGGTTCCCAAAAGATTTATTTACAAAAACCATACTTAGGACATTATTTTGAATGATTAACCAAGAATATCTCACATAATTATTAAATCTATATGTTGTGTTATGCTATGAGATTGCATGATCAATAAAGACATATTAGATGGGAGTCAGAGATCAAGGTGAGGTTAGTATCAGTGATTATAGAACATCCTCTAGCTTTTCATTTTTATTTTATTTTCTTTTCTTTTATTCATTTTGTATATGTGATCTCTTAGTTGCCAATTGATCTTGTATGATTGTATGCACTTCCTCATATATTTTTTTTGTATGGATGCTTTATTTTCTAGAATATTCTATTGGTTATAGAAGTTATATTATGATTAGTTATTTAGTATTTACTTTGAACTCTAATATTGAGGGTATTTTCTCCCCATGGTACCATCATATAACCCCACTCCTAGTCATCATCCTTTGGTGTATGGGTCATATGCCTAAGGCAGAGTAGAGACCATCGGTCCAGAAACTGATTAGTGGTTTTTTGTGCTAGGGAATTAGGAATTTATATAATAGTATATATTAATTTCATTTTAGTTTTTAGTTTTATGGTATATAGGTAATTTATGAATGCATTGAAGCTTGTTCTGGAACCCGAACCGGTTCATCATGAACACCTTTTTCCAGAGTAAGTATATGATAGCATGTTTATGGAATAGATATTCATGTCTTGCATTTTTATGGTTATTATGATTTTCTCCTACTATTACACACATGAGATTTCAGATTTTTAATTCATGATTTTTATATTTTTTTATGGATCATGTCCCATTATTAAGAGGCCATTTAGTAGAATATTGTCTCTTGGTTTGTTGTCATAAAATATGTCGTATTCATCATAATTACCCACATGGTATTCATAAGATAAGTTAGTGGTTTCTTCTGTGATTATTTTACTAAATATTTAGGTTAAACTAATTAAATTTTTAGAAACTGTTAAACCATTTTTTCCTATATATTTACTTTAGGGAACTATATATAGTTATACCAACTTGTATGCATGTATTGTATTTTTATGGAAGATCTTATGGATCTTATATCTTGATGCTTAGGGATAATGAAAATTTTGAAGTCCCTCTAAAAAGGGATGTGCGGTGAACCTAGTAGGTTGATGCATGCATTATATTCCTTGATGATGAACCTATAATGGGTGATTATTTTATGTAAGGGGTATGATTTCATAGAGTACCACATTATATTATATCTGATAAATATCCTAGTTTCACCTCAAAGTTTTGTAGAAGTCTTCAACAAGTTATAGATATAGATTTAATTTTTAGAATAGATTATCATCATTACCCAGATGGTCAGTTTGAGAGGATCGTTCAAACCCTGGAGGATATTTTGTGATATTTTTCTCTAGAATTCAAGGGTGTTTTGGATCAACACCTTCCTCTAATTGAATTTTCTAATAACAATATCTTTCACTTCATCATTCAAATGACTCCTTATAAATACCTCTATAGAAGGAACTATAGAACTCCAATGTGTTTGGATAATTTTAGAGAAATAAATCTATTAAAAACTGATCTAGCTAAAGAAATGTCTAGAAAAGTTAGATTCCTTCATCAATATATAATAGCATCTCAGAGTCGATAGAGAATTTATACTGGTAATCATCGATAAGTTCTGGAGATCAAAGTTAGTGATAGGGTATTTATATTAATCTAACATTGGAAGAGGGTTATGATTTTAGAAATTAAGGTAAATTGGATCCCTATATATAATGGTCCCTTCAAAATTCATGATCTTATCGAGGCGATAGCTTCTCAATTAGAGCTTCCACCAAATATATCTTAATTTTACGATGTGTTCAATGTATCTCTCCTGAGGAAGTACAGAATGGATCCTTCACATTTAATGAACTAATAGGTTATACAACTATAAAATGATTTATCTTATGAGGAATAACTATTAGTGATTTTGGATCATAAAGATAAAGTGATAATAAAGAATACCTCGCACTTGGTCAAAATTTTGTAGCGAAAACATAAAATTGAGGAAGCTATATTTAGACATGAGGATGTGATGAGGTAGAGGAATCATCTATTTTTTATATCAAATTGAAAAATTGTGATTGGGGAATTCATTTTAATAGGGTTATAATGTAACTTCCTGAGATAATATATTTCTCTTTAAAAAATTTAATTTTTTTCTATAGTTTGGGTTACACACAACACTAAATTCAAACAGACCATGATATATTATTAAAATATTATTACATGGATATCACCTAGCCATTGGAAAGGTATGTATGAATTGATATAACTAAGTTATTTATAACTTATGGTTTATATATGTTCATTTTTTATAAATTAATACAAAAATAAAAATAAAAAAAATGAAAATAAGGAATATGTTTTTCTAAAAAATTATTTTTATGCGCACAAATGTGTTTTGTCTTAATAAACTTAATAAATAAGTTTTAGTGAATTATTTTAATGAAGTTTATAAATTATAAATTTAATAAAATGTTTGAACCTTCATATAATATTTTTTCTAATCATGGAATAAAAAAATCCATTTTTATGTTTAAAAATGCATTTTTTATGGAAAGTTGTTTTCATTATGTTTCACACACTTATTATAAAATAAATTTCTTCCACCAATTGAAATTTAATTTGATAAAATTGATTACATATTTTTAATAAATATTAACAAATTGGTTTATTATGTCCCTTTTATTTTTACGCATTATGAATATTAATTGTAGTAAAATGTATCAACACAGTAAAGGGTAAATCTGGTTAATATAGGTAAAAACTAAGTGGTATGGCCATAATTTTTCATCATAATTATTATTGTAAAAATTTAATTATACCCTTATCACCTAATTCTATAAATTTAGTTTTTTAAGGGACACATGTCCATTCAAATGACCAATATAATATTTAAATCAAAAAAAGGTACAAAATGTCACTCTCTTAGTTTTAAATATATATTATGTGTCAAAATGGAGAAAAGTATGTTATGAACTAATATAAGTATCTATTTTTATAATAATGAATTTATTTTCTTGATGGAAATTTTTTTCTAAATTTTTTTAATAATTTAATTATAAAAAATTATTATACAACGTCGATGCAGTATTTCTTTAATTAATAAAAAATAATAAATGATTTTAAAAATGTTAAAAGAAACTTAATTTGAGTGATTTAATGTGTTTTAATAATTTTATAGGTTAATATAACATATTGGTGTTATGTTAAATAACTATATTATAATATTAACTTTTTTTATGTATTTTAAGACAAATTAAGTTAATAGTGTCAAAATTGACAATAATGAAATTTTATGAGAATAATATTTTATCAAATTACATAAAAATTATAAAAAGATTAAAAGGGGATAAAAGTAATAAGAATTTTTCTAAATTTTTGTTCATTTTTCATTTATAGTCTGTTTGAAACCATTTTTCATGAGATGGACTTACTTATATTTTAATCTTTTAAGAAATTCACTATGTTTTTATCCCCTCTCATATAAAAGGGCACCTCTTCTTTCTCTTATTCACAACACATTGATCCCTATAGCTCGACCGTCCCCTAAAAAATTATATTATAAACTTAAATAAACATGTTATAGATAATTTTTCATCTCAAAATACCACCCATAAGATCGTTAAGAGGGGATCTAAATAAGTTCTTTCCAAGAAGAAGAAATCACCTTAACTGGTCACTTTCATTTTACTTATTATGTTACCTCCAATAAATATGTTATATTATTCATAAGATAATAAATTAAGTGTAATAAATATATTTAAATTTTATTATGATCATTAAATCACAATTATTAAAAATATTTTCCATCAAATGGGAAGTGAAATTATTATTCGTGCGTACATACAACTTACGGTCTCCACGTAGTGATGCAATTCATTTTCCACCATCATTATTCATGGTATATTATTATTATGGGTTTAATGTTTATATATTATAATTATGGAATAATTATACTTATGTAATTATAATATCATATCTAACTTCTTACTTTCCAAACTATTGTAAAACTTTAACATCGTTCTTGTGTATGGGTAGACAACCACCATGACCAGGCGATAAGATTTTTTTTTCACTTACATTTTACTTGTATATTAATAAGGATAGATTTAATTAATATATTATATATATGTGATATAATAATTATTCTTTAAAGTTAATTTATTATTTAACTTTATTTCATTTCATAATCGAAAAATGGAAAAAACATCGTGCGTACGTACGACCTACCATCTCCATGAAAGGTGTACTTAATTTTTCTATATATATATAAATAATTAATGATTATAAATATGTATATAATGGATATATATATATATTATATTTATATAATTATTAAAATTATTTAATTTATGGAACCATGATTAATTATTAAGAACCAAAACAACCAAACCAAAACATATATGAAAATGAAGTACTTATCACCCGAAACAATGTTTTTAATAAAACATTGTTTATAAATTGGTGATAAAAGGTTATAAGTAAATAATATATGATATTATATATATGATTATGGTTCTATAATATATTTATAATAAATAAATATTTATTATACAGGAGGTTCAAACACATATGAAGTAATTCAGACTTGTGATAAAGGTTTTATGTTACTATCTCGTTATTTATCAAGATTATTTATGATTATGTTTCCAATGATGGATTATTGTGATCTACATCTAAGAAAAATCATTAATTCTCTTATCATATAGTTATTTTTTAAAATAAAATTTTTTATTTCATTTTTCTCACATTATTTTCTTAACTTAATGGAAATATATTTTTAAAGAAAATTGACTTTATTTCTCTCTTCAGTAGAAAAAAACTTTTTCTTACATATCAATGTTTTCTAAAAAATTGAAAAGGTATTTAAAATTCTCCTATGGTTTTTTAAAGTCGTTTTTACCCATTTTTAACTTCATAAAATATGGTTTAAATATAATATTCTTTTCATGTTTTGAATGATGAACTTATTTGACTTTTTACAGAAAATTTAAAGATATATTTTATTTTAACTTATATAGCACAAATAGAATTTATAAATGTCATGACCACCCAATGATTTGAATATTCCATTTTATGTATTTATTTTTCTTTTTAAAGAAAATTTTTTCTTTAATATGTGTGATGTTTTTAGATTTTAAAATGTAATTTTCAAAGGTGAATGGCTATTTTCCTCAAGAAATGTTCAAATTGATTTTTTTACATCATTTTCCATTTAAGATGATTTACTTTGTTGTTAATTATGATTTAATGGGGATATAATCCTATGAAACCATTACTACTCTTTATTTGGATGGTTATTATATATGTTGATGAGAATATTAAGAAAGCCATTTATTTTCCATGGTTTATGCTATAATTAATAGATCAAATGATTATAAATCCCATTTTCTTTACACGGGTTTTGATATGATGATATGATGAATGTTTTAAATTTTGGAACATATATGTACAATTTTCATTATGTGATGTTGGTTAAGTTATAACCAAGGAGGGTGGTGACATTATAACCAATATGGGTGGGACTCATAATTTCCTCCAATACATTGGGTAAAGTTTTATATCTCATAAGATAAAAATGGTATGTAATTAAATGTTCATGATCTACTATGGTATTCAAGTTAATTTGCTTCATCTAATATAGAATTCAAGTTAATGTGTTTGATATACTATGGGATGAGGTGGTGATTCCTGATCTGTTATGGTTTGATGATCATAGTAGTTAACATTTACATTATGAAATGGTTTTTATAACAATGTTGGTTACACACTTTTATTACATGAGAATATGATTCATGATTGATTTATTATTATTATTAAATATTATGATCAACTTATTTTGAAATTATAACGTTTTATGGCATGAACCATATTTATGATTTATAATAGATTGGGTATGAACTTTGTTAGTTATGTTGATGACCTCATACTCTTATTCTTATCTTATGATTTCAAATGATCATAGATTGATATCTCCTATGTTTACCCTTATTTAGCATCTGAGATCTCCCTTTAGTAGGCATTAATTCCCTAGGTTATAAATAAATGCTTTAAGTTATGCATGTCTAAGAAGGATACTAGTTATGCAATACTCAATGGGCAACACTTATGAACCAGTTGTTTATGTGTACAAGTTTCCAATGATACTGGACCTATAAAATTATGGTTTAGATTATGATGTTTTTTTATGAATATTCATCTAATAATATGTAATTTATTTTTATGAAAATTATGGGTTGTTGTAGCTGTTTTATGGTTAGACCCTACTTGGGTCACACCACATATGTTGAAACTAGTTATTTGGAAAGATCATGTTCAATTATAGTTTTTTTAGATCATGTAGTGTTGTAGATATATGGTCTAGGAGGAGACATGTTGATTATGTCTGAATTTTTGTAATATTTTTATATCTTTTTTATTTCCTAAATATTGATATCATGTATTCTGATAGATTTTGTATTTCTTCTACTATTGTTGTAAATTTAATTTAGAGTTTATCCTTTATTCTCATTATGGTTCATTTTGATCCACCAATTTTGTATATGATTTATTCAATTGGTTCATTAACTACTGATTTATGGAGGAAATATTCAGTAATTTCAATAAATATTCTATTTTATTTATTTTTTTATTGGGAGAATCTATACTATTTGACTCTTATCTAATCCCTTAGAGGTCATCTCCAAACTGAAGTAATAGGGAACATGCCACATGTATGATGTTAGATATCTTGAGATAATGATTTAGGTGTGAACCAGAGTTAGTTCTTGATAAATGTAATGTATAAAGACATGACTAACAATAATAAAAGTATTGAAATGTAAAAAACATTTATCACTTCACTAAAACCATATAATATTAGAATTTCAAAGAAACTGAATGGTTTCTTTTGCAAACACAATGGGTATTTCAAGAGGAATGTAACACCCCGAGATTTTATGAAAAATATTCTTTTTAATTTTATTAATGTCTTGTGTTGTATGATACACCAAAAGAAGCTTGCACAACATGCATCCTTGACTTGCCTTGCATTACATTCAATCACTACCTTCCTCGATAGCGTGTGTAGTACGCAATAACGAGTTTCACTAAACAACAATATGCCATTAAAATATTATTAAAACTAGCTGTTATGAATAGTAATAACCACTTTTTGAAATTTTGTAAATTTTATTTTTCAAATAGACTTCATTTTTGGATTCGGAGTATCGAATTTAGCCTAAGGTGAAATTTTGGTACTTTTCGGATAACTTTCATATTCTGATAAATAGTGAAAATTACTAAATTTTAATTAAAAACAACTTTTTTAATCAAAATAATTAATAGTGATAGATTATTAATTTGAGTGGTTTTAAAGTATATTTAGAATATATTTTTATAATTTAATACAATGTTGGTTATTGGATGTAATTTCACATTTAAACCAGACATAAACAAGTGTCAATCTTTTGATAGTTATTATCTCTTAAGAACACGCTATTTGTTTTGACGATGGGAATTAATTTTTAAATTAATTAATGAAACTGATATGTTTTGAATTTTGTAAAATAGACATCATTTTTGAGTTCATAATATCAAATATAGCTTAGGCCTAATTTTTGGTATTTTCTAGAAACTTTCATTTTTTTGATGAATAGTGAAACCACTAAGTGGTAGTTAAAAAAATGAATTTTTCATAGAACTTAATTTTACCGCTTCTGTGAGTGGAATTTCAAAAATCCGAGAGACATGGTTGATGTCAGTAAGTAAAATGTGGTTCAATGAGATGAAAATAATTTTTGGTGAATAGTAACTTTTTACTTTTTTTTACCACGGTTAAAAGTAAATAGGGTAATTAAGGGTAAAAATGTTATTATTATTACCCTAACACATGTCCTAATTCTATTGGATAAGTGTAATTCGACCAAAAACAACCTTAGGAATAAAATATGACCATTTAGGCCCACCTGGATTAGATTAGGACATTTATTATTAATTTATTTAAAGAAGGGTTAAAATAGTTAAAATCAAAGTTTAATAAGTATATCATTTTTAATATAGGGTTATACATAAGATAAATTCGACTATAAACATTCATTAGAAATATAAAAAAAATTCCTACATAATGGTATTTTATTTTTAATTTTTAGACATTAAATAATTTAATTTATTTATGTCACAAAGATGATGCAGTAATTATCTTATTAATGAAATATTGACATAATTGATGTTATAAATACCAAAATAAATGTAATTTGAGACTTTTTATGAATTACACTAATTTTATAGGTTAATATGACATTTTATTACTGATATAATTAACTTTTTTGAACTAATCAGTCTGTTATGATTTTTACAAAAATCAATTACTAAATAGTGTCAAAATTGACATAAAATAGTTTTTAAAAAAAATATTATATTATTAATTGTTATTTTATTCCTAAAAATATAAGGTTCAGCCAAATGACTTAGATGAGGTTATATATATTAATAATAAACAACTTAGGGTTTGTTTGGCTTCTTATAGTAAGTTTATTAACCTTATAGTGTAAGAACACAAAAAGACACGGTAAAAGTAAAATTATCTAACTTAATGTTAAATCTAAATGATAAGGTTAAAATAGGAACCTAAACTTGTCTAAATTCTATTGTATGAGAGGATTTCGACCCATCCCCACCTTAGCTTAGAAATAAATCAATTTGGAGCTATTTAAAACCGAATTTGTCTTTATAATAAAATAATATTTTTAGTTATTCCAAAGGTGACCCTCCCCTCCCTTATAAAAGGGCACCTCCTCCCTCTCTTCCTCACACCACTTTGAGCCCTCAAGCTCGTCCAACCCCTACCAAATTCTCTTCTCCACTTCCATATATACATCCTAGAGGTTCTGTTCTTCCTCAAAGACCAATTTTAGTTCCCTAAAAGGAGATCTCAAAGAGGCGCTTCAAAGAAGAGGTAATGTCCATTACCGATTCTTTCAACTTTATTTCTTCTTCCACTTCTTCTTCTTAGGTTTTTTCATTTTGAATTAATAACATCAGTATCACTCATATACTGATATGTTATTATAAGTATTAAACAACCATATTTCACCATCTATCCATCCTACGGAAAACAAAATCACCGCGCGTGCGTACGTACAGAATACCGTCTCCACGCCGTGGTGTAATCTATTTTCCACCACCACCTTACTTGGATGGGTATAATGGTGTACATAATAACTATATATGATTATTGTAAAGTGATATTGATTCTGGAATAGTATACATACACTCCAATACAATTCCACTATCATGAGAACGATATCATCGCTCGTGCGTACGTACGGACTACTGTCTCCACGACGCGATGAGATTCATTCTCCACGTTAACCATTCATGAATGATTCTAAAGTATATATAATAAGTAATCATGAAATATATGACATAATAATGATACTGTATTTATGTGTATATATATGTATGTCATCTACTTAATTCCATTCAACTCAATAAGGAAACGAAAACAGCGTTCATGCATACGTACGGTCTACCGTCTCCATGAACGGTGTATTTCTTTCCATTTACTGATCTATTATATATATATGTATATTCTGAATATATATTATATATAAATCATTTTTTATATTATGTAATTAAGTAATCATGATCTATGTAATCATATGAATAATTACAAGTCAAAACATGGACGACAAATGAAAAGATTTTACTCAAAACGCTCTTTAACATGGAATTTACAAAAGAATGGGTAATATAAAGTCATAAGTGAACCATATATGATATCATAATAATGAGTATGATTCTGGAATAATTCAATGACATTATTTAAATCATTATACAGGAGGTTTGAACACTTACGAAGCAAATCGGACCTAAGGTAAGGGATAATTTTGCAAATCTCATTTTTATCCGAGATTGTTTATTCATAAGTATTTACTGGGGTTATTGCTATCATCCATGTCCATGTTTTATAAAAGTGTTTTCATGTATGTTTAAATTCCTTTTTACCCATTTTTGAATTTTACTATATGGTATGTAAGGAATCTTTCTTTTGTTTATGTTACGAGGTACTTTTTTGACTTTTTCGGCAAAAGTACGAGAAAAATGTTTTTTTTAACTTATACGGCATGAACGGATTTTTACGGTTTTATAAAGCCTTATTTTCATGAAGCTTCCTCCAAAATATTTCATGACTATTTTAAAAAAAATCTCTTTCTTTTAAAATTGCATGGTATTTTGTAAAAGGAAAATGATTTTCAAGAAGAAAGGATATTTTCCTCAAGAATTCATTTCAAGTGTTTTATCAAAACCATTTCCCATCTAAGATGAAATTATTTCATATGTGTATGTCTCAAGTATAATGTCTCTATGATTTACATGCTTTCAATTTTCTTATGATGAAATATCCATTTGTTTTATATGGATTATGTGATGATGGGATGATGTTTATAAAACCCATTTTATTATTTGGGTTATGATTAATGTTTTAAGTTTATTTTGTGGCACAAGTAAGAATGATTTCACTATGAGATGGGTGGTACCTATATCTCCCTCCCATGCATTTGGTAAAGATTTATATCTCATGAGATAGACATGGTTGGAACGGAAAGTTAAACCGGTTCAGTCATACAGGACTGGAACGAGGAGTGAACTCGATTCAAAAAGGGACTTTGTCCACTAAGATGGTCTTGGAAGCAATGCCTTGGGCTACTATGGAAATCATATCATGTGCTTAATGGTTTCCACAATTACATATTTTATTCCCATGCTATTTTATCATTCTTAATGTTTCTTTATGATCTATGCCTTACGTAATTCCATGTTTTGTGTCATTTCTCAAGCTTTTGATGTTTAAATATTATGTTCATGTTTTTAAGTTAAAATGTATATGGTATGTTTTATTTTATCCACGCTTACCCTTACTGAGCATTTGAGTTCACCCTTTTTCTGTTTTCTTTTCCCTAGGATATAAATAAAGGTTTTAGGTAAGAAAAAAAAGGAAGATCTTTATGGGAGATGTTGAAGATCTTTCACCATGATTAGAAGATTACGTTCCAAGTTTCCAAAGACACTAAACTATTACGGTCCTTGTGTGTCTGTTTTTGTTATGTATTAAGTATTCTGCTAAAGTAATGTAATGTCCATGTACGTCAAGTTTTGGGTCTCTACAGTTGGTATCAGAGGAAAGGTTTAGTCAACCTTTGGAAACTAGGATGTGAAAACATTAGTGAGATCCCTAGAGATATTTCTAAGGTATGTCTAGGGATGTCCCTAAGGTTAAGTATAAGTATAGGTTATAGTACTAGAATTATGGTAACCTAAGATGTTAGATATTTAAGGTACTCCCCCTTTATTATGTTTTTTTCCCTAGCATGATTTTTTCCTCTCACACTATTCTTTTTGGGTTTTAGACGATGGTTGGAACCCGAAGGAACCGTGTTGATCAATGCAATGGACAATGCAATGATTGTTCTCCTGAACAAACAAATGTTATGGGAGATGGAGTGAAAAATCTTATTGCTATACTTACACAAGCTATGAATCATTCTGGACTTCCAAATGAGCAGAGAAGGGAACAATATTCTATTCAGTCCTTCATGAGGAAACGTCCACCTTCTTTCAGTGGGTCTTCTGATCCACTTATTGCTGAACAATGGATCAGTACCACTGAAAAGATATTTTCAATTCTTCAATGTTCTGAACATGATAAAGTCATCTTAGCAATGTATCATTTGGAAGGTGATGCTGATCAATGGTGGAATCTTATCAATAATACGAGGCCAAGAGATGAAATTGATTCCATGGAATGGGATGAGTTCAAGAACTTATTTTTCAATAAGTACTTCCCTCATATTCTTCGAACAAACATGGAGAAGGAGTTTCTTGAACTAAAGCAAAAGGATGATGAATCTGTTGGTGTATACGAAGCGAATTTTACAAGGCTTACAAGGTATTCATCTGGATTTATCATCCAACCTGAAAGTAAAGTTGGTCGATTCTTCAGTGGCTTAAAACCAAGTCTTCGAAGGGCATTAGCTATAAGAGACTTCAGTAGCTATGAAGAAATTGTGCGTTGTGCTATCAAGGTAGAAATAGAAGTTGGTGTTACTTATCCATCTCATAGTTTTTACAAGAAACGAAAGATGGAGTTCAAGGAGAAATCTCAGAATAATGGTGAAAAGAAGATGAATGTTTCCTTATGCTCAAAGTGTGGAAAGAATCATGGTGGAGATTGTCTTAAAGGGATGAGTAAATGTTTCAAATGTGGAAAGGAAGGTCATCGGGAATTTGAATACCCCAATGATGGGAAGAAGATGTCTAATGATGAAAACAAAGGAAGTGATACACAGAATGAACCTACTACACTTCAATGCTTCAAGTGTAAGGAAATGGGGCATTATGCTAATAAATGCCCTAATCCAAGGGTTAGTGATGATCGACATGAGCAACCACTTAAGGAAAAGGACAAAGGAAAGTCACATGCAATCACTATTGTCAATGTTGAATATGACAACGATGTGGTGGAATGATTAAGTGTTTATATAATGGGATTCCAAAATAATGTTGTATATAGTATCGTGGAATATTGGAATATTTATGTATTGGTCTATTGTGGTTTTCAATAATTTTATGGTACCGGTAACCATGGAAAGTGATTGAGATATTTTTGGAAAAAAGAATGATATGCGCATAATGAAGGGATAAGGAAAAAATGAAATGTTTGACAGTATTCATGAGTTCATGATTGATATAAGGACTAAGTGATATCATGGTTTGAGTATATAGAATTTTGAGGATTTTGGTATGTGGAAAGAGTTAACTTTTAACATCATTATTGTTTTCAATAAGGTTCAATGGGTATTCATTTTTTTCAAGAGAATACCTGATTAAGGCCTTTGAATTTTTGGAATGTGACCAACAAGACATATCTCATGATATATGGGGATCAACAATGGTATTAACATGCTAATTGTATGAACTATTT
This sequence comes from Viscum album, assembly GCA_963277665.1. NCBI lineage: Eukaryota > Viridiplantae > Streptophyta > Magnoliopsida > Santalales > Viscaceae > Viscum > Viscum album. The sequence goes on from OY728156.1 coordinate 1,284,101,792, forward strand.
GGTAATCATTTTCACCATAATATGAGATTAGACAGCATTATTTTGGATAAGCCTAAAGATTGGAATGGATTATGTTGGACATAAGTTAGTATTGTTTAAGGATAGAAGTTTTTTCAATATTATTAATGTGATGTTATAGTAATATAGCTTTAGAAAAAGGACAACCTAAAGGATGGGCGACAGCCCATCGCGTCGGACAAGGCTGTGGGAATCGAACCCACAATCGAAGTGGGACTGGCCTTTATCACCTACCACTGGCCTACAAGAAGTCTTTGTTTAGTAGAAACTAGTTTTATTATATTAAGCAGTATGATATATGAAGTATAAGTCCATTTTAGGAACCATATATGATTAATCTCACTATAGATGGATTTATGTATTTTTTGATAACTTTTCTAACCTTTTGAGACAGATGGAATGACCCATCATTATATCACATGATCTTCTAACACATCATGAATGACAAATTCAACTTCATTTCTTTAAGAGATGAAGTGCAAATTTTCTAAAGAACGACCAACAGTGAGACTATACCAAAATCACGAAAGTATTTCTTCTAATTCCAATTTCATCAACTTTAGGGAAATGATCTTGAAAACCAAAAAAATGTTGTCCTAGTGCTCTTATATTTGATGAATCAGATGGTACCTTAGATCATCACAAATTTATGGCTTTGTGATTGCTGGCTTTTCCATAGCCATGTTCTCTACCACTCTCCATCAGAAAATGATGGTTAGATTTCTCTTCCATATCCATATTTTCACCTATGTGGAAACCCAGTGATTAGTTTATTTGGGTAACTGTTACATTTCATACTTTTGTTTTTAAAGATTGGTTTTGGTATTCCTTTTTACGATGTGGGTTTCTATTAAAGAAACTTTCGAGTAGTAAACCATTTATAACCCCGACGAATTTCGAGGGTGAAATTCATTTTAAGGGGGGTAGAGTGTAACACCCCGAGATTTTATGAAAAATGTTCTTTTTAATTTTATTAATGTCTTGTGTTGTATGATACACCAAAAGAAGCTTGTACAACACGCATCCTTGACTTGCCTTTCATTACATGCAATCGCGACCTTCCTCGATAGCGTGTGTAGTACGCAATAACGAGTTTCACTAAACAACAATATGATATTAAAATATTATTAAAACTAACCGTTATGAATAGTAATAACCACTTTTTGAAATTTTGTAAATTTTATTTTTCAAATAGACTTCATTTTTAGATTCGGAGTATCGAATTTATCCTAAGGTGAAATTTTGGTACTTTTCGGATAACTTTCATATTCTGATAAATAGTGAAAATTACTAAATTTTAATTAAAAACAACTTTTTTAATCGAAATAATTAATAGTGATAAATTATTAATTTGAGTGGTTTTAAAGTATATTTAGAATATATTTTTACAATTTAATACAATGTTGGTTATTGGATGTAATTTCACATTTAAACCAGACATAAACAAGTGTCAATCTTTTGATAGTTATTATCTCTTAAGAACACGCTATTTGTTTTGACGACGGGAATTAATTTTTAAATTAATTAATGCAACTGATATGTTTTGAATTTGGTAAAATAGACATCATTTCTGAGTTCATAATATCAAATATAGCTTAGGCCTAATTTTTGGTATTTTCTGGAAACTTTCATTTTTTTGATGAATAGTGAAACCACTAAGTGGTAGTTAAAAAAAATGAATTTTTCATATAACTTAATTTTACCGCTTCTATGAGTGGAATTTCAAAAATTAGAGAGACATGGTTTATGTCAGTAAGTAAAATGTGTTTCAATGAGATGAAAATAATTTTTGGTGAATAGTAACTTTTTACTTTTTTTTACCACGGTTAAAAGCAAATAGGGTAATTAAGGGTAAAAATGTTATTATTATTACCCTAACACATGTCCTAATTTTATTGGATAAGTTTAATTCGACCAAAAAAAACCTTAGGAATAAAATATGACCATTTAGGCCCACCTGGATTAGATTAGGACATTTATTATTAATTTATTTAAATAAGGGTTAAAATAGTTAAAATCAAAGTTTAATAAGTATATAATTTTTAATATAGGGTTATACATAAGATAAATTCAACTATAAATATTCATTAGAAATCTAAAAAGATTTCCTACATAATGGTATTTTATTTTTAATTTTTAGACATTAAATAATTTAATTTATTTATGTCACAAATATGATGCAGTAATTATCTTATTAATGAAATATTGAAATAATTGATGTTATAAATACCAAAATAAATGTAATTTGAGACTTTTTAGGAATTACACTAATTTTATAGGTTAATATGACATGTTAGTACGGATATAATTAACTTTTTTTGAACTAATCAGTCTGTTATAATTTTCACAAAAATCAATTACTAAATAGTGTCAAAATTGACATAAAATAGTTTTTAAAACAAATATTATATTATTAATTGTTATTTTATTCCTAAAAATATAAGGTTCAGCCAAATGACTTAGATAAGGTTATATATATTAATAATAAACAACTTGGGGTTCGTTTGGCTTCTTATAGTAAGTTTATTAACCTTATAGTGTAAGAACACAAAAAGACACGGTAAAAGTAAAATTATCTAACTTAATGTTAAATCTAAATGATAAGGTTAAAATAGGAATCTAAACTTGTATAAATTCTATTGGATGGGAGTATTTCGACCCATCCCCACATTATTTTCGAAATAAATCAATTTGGAGCTATTTAAAACCGAATTTGTCTTTATAATAAAATTATATTTTTTGTTATTCCAAAGGTGCCCCTCTCCTCCCTTATAAAAGGGCACCTCCTCCCTCTCTTCCTCACACCACTTTGAGCCTTCAAGCTCGTAAAAACCCTAAAAAATTATCTTCTCCACTTTCATAGCTATATCCTAGAGGTTCTGGTCTTCCTCAAAGACCAATTTTAGTGCCCTAAAAGGAGATCTCAAAGAGGCGCTTCAAAGAAGAGGTAATGTCTGTTACCGATTCTTTCAACTTTATTTCTTCTTCCACTTCTTCTTCTTAGGTTGTTTCATTTTGAAGTAATAAAATCAGTATCACTCATATACTGATATGTTATTATAAGTATGAAACAACCCTATTTCACCATCTATCCATCCTATGGAAAACGAAATCACCGCGCGTGCGTACGTACAGAATACCATCTCCACGCTGTGGTGTAATCTATTTTCCACCACCACCTTACTTGGATGGGTATAATGGTGTACATAATAACTATATATGATTATTGTAAAGTGATATTTATTATTGAATAGTATACATACACTCCAATGTAATTTCCACGATCATGAGAACGATATCATCGCTCGTGCGTACGTACGGACTACTATCTCCACGACGCGATGAGATTCATTCTCCAAGTTAACCATTCATGAATGATTTTAAAGTATATATAATAAGTAATCATGAAATATATTACATAATAATGATGCTAGATTTATGTGTATATATATGTATTTCATCTACTTAATTCCATTCAACTCAATAAGGAAACGAAAACAGCGTTCATGCATACGTACGGTCTACCGTCTCCATGAACGGTGTATTTCTTTCCATTTACTGATCTATTATATATATGTATATTCTGAATATATATTATATATAAATAATGTTTTATATTTTTTAATTAAGTAATTATGATCTAAGTAATCATATGAATAATTACAAGTCAAAACACGGACGACAAATGAAACGATTTTACCCAAAACGCTCTTTAACATGGAATTTACAAAAGAAAGGGTAATATAAAGTCATAAGTGAACCATATATGATATCATAACAATTAGTATGATTATGGAATAAGTCAATGACATTATTTAAATCATTATACAGGAGGTTCTAACACTTACGAAGCAAATCGGACCTAAGGTAAGGGATAATTTTTCAAATCTCATTTTTATCCGAGATTGCTTATTCGTAAGTATTTACTGGGGTTATTGCTATCATCCATGTCCATGTTTTATAAAAGTGTTTTCATGTATGTTTAAATTCCTTTTTACCCATTTTTGACTTTTACTATATGGTATGTAAGGAATCTTTCTTTTGTTTACGTTACGAGGTACTTTTTTGACTTTTCCGGCAAAAGTACGAGAAGAATGTTTTTTTTAACTTATACAGCACGAACGGATTTTTACGGTTTTATAAAGCCTTATTTTCATGAAGATTCCTACAAAAGATTTCATTACTATTTTCAAAAAAAATCTCTTTCTTTTAAAATTGCATGGAATTTTGTGAAAAGAAAATGATTTTCAAGAAGAAAGGATATTTTCCTCAAGAATTCATTTCAAGTGTTTTATCAAAACCATTTTCCATCTAAGATGAAATTATTTCATATGTGTATGTCTCAAGTATAATGTCTCTATGATTTACATGATTTCAATTTTCTTATGATGAAATATCCATTTGTTTTATATTGATTATGTGATGATGGGATGATGTTTATAAAACCCATTTTATTCTTTGGGTTATGATGAATGTTTTTAAGTTTATTTTTTGGCACAAGTAAGAATGATTTCACTATGAGATGGGTGGGACCTATATCTCCCTCCAATGAATTGGGTAAAGATTTATATCTCATGAGATATACATGGCTGGAACGGCAAGTTAAACCGGTTCAGTAATACAGGACTGGAACGAGGAGTGAACTCGATTCAGAAAGGGACTTTGTCCACTAAGATGGTCTTGGCAGTAATTCCTTGGCTACTAGGGAAATCATATTGTGTGCTTAATGGTTTCCACAATTACATGTTTTATTCCCATGCTATTTTATCATTATTAATGTTTCTTTTTTATCTATGCCTTACGTACTTCCATGTTTTGTGTCATTTCTCAAGATTTTGATGTTTAAACATTATGTTCATGTTTTTAAGTTTAAATGTATATGGTATGTTTTATTTTATCCATTCTTACCCTTACTGAGCATTTGAGCTCACCCTTTTTTGTGTTTTCTTTTCCCCAGGATATAAAGAAAGGTTTTAGGTAAGAAAAAAAAGGAAGATCTTTATGGGAGATGTTGAAGATCTTTCACCACGATTAGAAGATTACGTTCCATGTTTCCAAAGACACTAAACTATTACGGTACTTGTGTGTTTGTTTTTGTTATGTATTAAGTATTCCACTAAAGTAATTTAATGTCCATGTACGTCAAGCTTTGGGTCTCTACAAGGAATTATCCTCAGTATGTGTAGATGCATAAGAAAAGTTGTTATGATGTTTTTACCACACAATTTATTTACATAATATAAATAAATTTATAAAACACTAAATTATTGGTATTGGATACCAGATGTGAAAAAAATATTTTATGTAATGTTTTTTTAGAGAATAAAGGATTTTGCTAATTAATAATTGATCCTATGAGTGGTTAATGGATCTATAGTTATTATATTATATTTATAGATAATGAATTTAGTTCATTATAGTATGTTTTCAAAATTTCATGAAAAATATTATCATGTAACATAAATAAATAGAATTTTGAATTTTGTATATTGACTAGATGCATTGGAATATTAATTTTAATAATAAAAAATTATTGTTAAAAATTAATTACTGAATGGTTTTATGTTTCTATTTACATGTGTAATTACTTATATATATTAGATCATCAAATTTTCAACTATATCATAAATAATTAAATGTTCAAATATAAATTTTAATTTTAATTATTTTTCCCAACATCACATAAACCATATATATAAGAATCACATCTATCTAATCTACAATGATGTATTACATAATTTTAATGATTATGAATCATTTGGAATATGTGAAACATTTCTTGATGGTAATATAAAAATATCACATATTATGTGTAAATAGAAATTAGATAATGTTTTATTAGATCCCTTAAATACTAATGTATATAGTCTAAAAACTAAAGTATATCAGGGTGGATTTTAGTACATCCATACTTTTATGGATGACTTTAGTAGGAATTTGAATGTATACCCAATGAAAAAAAATATGGATCCTTTCTAATGATCAAATGTGTTCAAAAATGAATTATAAAATAAAATTTCTAAAAATTTTAATTTAATTTGATCTTATCTAGGTGGAGAGTATTTTAGTTTATAATTTCTTGAATATAATTTATATTTTTCTGTAATATCACAACTATATGAACCAGGTACACCAAATTTAAATAATTTATCTAAATATATACATGGAACTATATTAGGCATGTTTTTGTCAATGATGTGTCATTCAGACCTTTTTATTTATATTTTGGGTTATTATCTTAGAAATTATTTATTTAAAATAAATTATTTTCCATAAAATTAAATTCATAAGACACAATATTATATAAGTAATAAAAAACATCCAATTTTAAATCTCATGAAAATTTAGTGTTTTGATGCATATTTATGATGCATTAAATCATGTAAACTAGAACTCAGATTAGGTAAATGATTATTTTTTTTAATATAATGAGATTGAGGGTTATAATTATTATAATTAAATAGATACAAAATAGACTATTTCTCTACAGTATATATTTTAATAAAGGAAAACCATTTTATATATAATTAGTAGGATAAATTTTAAACTTCATGAAGTTTGAGATGAATATAAATATCCTAATATTGTGATATACAATTTCAAAACCGCAAGGTTTACTAAAAAAATAACTAACAAAATATAAACATGATCTACAAAGTTATTGAATAATTTTTATAAACCAAAAAAATATGGATTTTTTATTTCTAATAAATGTGGTACAATATTCATAGAAGATGATACAATATCATAATAAGAGGTCATCATAAGTTCTAACTATAATAAATGGTTAAATAAAATAGAATCTAAAATAGAATCCATATAAATTAATAAGATTTTGAACTTAGTAGATCCATATAAAGAGGTAAAACCCATTTAATGTAATTTGGACTTTTATAAAATTATTGAAATGGATGGTAGAGTGTCTGTCTACAAATATTTCTATATAGCTAAAGGATTTGAACAAATAAATGGAAATTACTATGAAAAAATAATTTTTCTTGTATCCTGGATGAAATAAATTAGGTTTACAATATCTATAATAGTATATTGTCTTTATAAAACATATCAAATAAATATAAAAGAAAAAATAATTTTTATTATATTTTTTTAGGTTTTATAATGAAACAAAAATAATTTTTTATGGATCCATGTAATATTTTAATGATTTTTATACTATAATGAACAATTTATGGATTAAAACAAGATTAATTTTATTAGAATATTCATTTTCATAAATCAATCAAAGAGTTGAAAACTATAAAAGTGAATATGAACATCATGTATAGAAATTTTTTGTTGGATAGCTATTATAATAAAGGTATTGTGTGTTGGTATCATACTTCTCATATGAAATGAAATCCCAATGTAAATATCAATGAAAATATTTTTAGGTAATTTCAAACCAATAAAAAATTCTTAGTAAAGAGTCATACATACTAATTATGATGATATATTATGTGATTGAAATGAATTTTTGGTCTTGATTAGAACTCATAAAATGCTAAAACAGTTAAATAATTCAACATGTAAAACACCAGAAAATGTTCTTAAAAAATAATCATGGAAAGAGTTATTTGAAGGCACAATGTCCATAACCTATTGAAGATCACGGATTTATGGGTAAGATACCTTATGGTTATATTGATGGATAAATAATTAATTTTATATTCTAAACTTATTCAAGAATATATTATTACCTCATTATGATTTACATTTATTAATCCAATCTTAGTAAATGTAATTGGGTAGCCATAAAGAATATCCTAATATATTTAGGAAGAACTGTGGATATATTTTTACATTTGGTAGTGAGGAATATATCATTATAAATATTTCACTAAATCTTGATTCCAAACTAACAAAGATGACCGTAGATATCTATTATGATTTTTGTTTTCTCTAAATAATGAAGTTGTGAGCTGGAAAAGATCCATGAAATTAATAGTTGTTTATTCTATAATATAAGCAAAATATATCAAAAACAAATGTAGTGAAATATTACATTTGGATAAAAATGATCATGAAGAATCTAGAAGTTGAGAAAAAAAATCAAATATCCTATTGAACTATATAATAATAATAAACAGGTGGCAGAAAAAGAAAAGGAATCAAAGTCTTACTAAAAGGATAAATACATTATTCATTAATTTTATCTGAAATTATAGATAATCAATAGAGTTAATATTTTAGATCCATTAAAAATGACCCTTATATATCCAAATAAATAATACCACACCAGTTATCTTTGTTTTTGAAAAATTATTTATTTTATTAAGTGAATGAGGTAGATAGTTAGAGTTTGTTACCTAAATTTTGAAATGTATTATTGTATTAGAAACATGTTTAATCATGAACATATATTAATGGAAGTAAATTATCATTCATATATTTTATTTTTATGTAACATTGAATATGATGTGAAAAAACCCCTATAATATATGTATTACTAGTTCATCCATGATTAATGATCATCATATTGGGATTTTAGGATATTTCAATATTAATATAAGTAGAATATATTGTATAGAGATGCAATATATTAATGATAAGATAAAATTTATTACGGTGTATTCATATTTAACCTTATAAATTCAACCACATAAACTACCATATATATATATATATTTGTTGATACTTAAGTGAACATTGGATATAAATCCTTAAAAATTAGTTTTTCAAATCACTTATCTACTTGTTATGTTTCCTACATTGATTCATATTCAACATCATTTAAAAATATTTCATAAGAGAATATAATTGTGTATGACAGTAATCATGTAATTTTATTTGATTATACTTGATAGTATGTGTCTTCCCATAAGATATATTATGAATTCAAGGCCAATAATTGAGTTTCATCTATGTATGTGCATGACCAAGCTAGGGTAATTACATATGATTTAATTATATAATAATTATTAATCTATAGAAATTTGAAAATGTGATTTGATAAAAAAATTATATTTTCCATGTCCTAAGTTTAATCACGATGTTAAGTATAAAGAATCATTTCTAATAGACATGTGGTTGAATCAATAAATCCAAACTAATTTATAATTTATTTTTCTATAACATGTTTCTAGATACCACTATTAGTTTATAATTATTAATGATATTAAAAACTTGAATTTAATTTACTATGTTCTCTTGGGGTTTTATATATGATGTTACAAATTTTACATTTTAGAATAATGTGGTTGGTTTAAATGTAAAATTGGAAAATTTTAATAAAAATAGAATTTTTTTTAATACCAATTTCAAGGGTGTAACTAAATATTAATTATTTACCAAAATAATTTTTTTAGAATAATAATATAAATAATTATTTATTTATATTATTAAAAGGTAACTATTAAGAAATGACTAATATTAAATGGTTTTTCACTAGGTCTTAAATCAAGAGGATACAAATACCCATTACATGTGGAAAAGTCATAAGCCCAACTATCAATACCATTTCTAAAAAACATTTTCTAGATATAGAAAATTTTTAGGTTTAATATTGAAAACCCCATGTTGGCTATAGACTTATTAAACATTCAAAGGTTATATAATTCTTTAATTAACTATTAGAGGGTATTTGTTGCTCCTCATTTCTCTATCAATGAATTTAGCTTCCTTAGAAGATATTGAATGTACCTCTTGGTATAGATTTAAAGAAAAGGGGTGTAGACTTAATTTTATTGAGAGGAATAAATGGTGTTGTATAGTGGTATATAGTGTTCCTTATCTAAGAATGATCTAGATTATTCCACAATTGAAGGTTCTCTACTAGTTTCTCATACTTGCTTCCATTTTTATCCCTTCATAGTAACCATTATCAGCAGGATATGAAGTGGTTCCAACTGAGATGTTGGTGAATAAGGTTATTAGTTGATAATTAATGAGATATTATGTCACGAACCGAATCGATCGCCACCAAAAATGGCACCAAACCCAGCCCGTGACAAGGCCCGAAGGGCGTTTCCGATCCCCACGGGCTGGCACAAGTGCCCGGGTATCATAAAATGAAAATTGGGAACGATTTACCCGAGTTTATAAACATAAAACAACAAAAGAATCCAATGAAACAAATCTGGATTTTTCAAACCAAACAATATTTTACAAAAATTCAGAACTGAATTACATGGCTTAAAACAACTCAAAAGGTCTATACCAAAGGTACAAATCCAAATAAGGACAGCCCAAGAACCCTCATGGCAAGGGGCACCGCCCTCAAGCCACCTCCACAAGACTTCACCACCAAGGACCTACTAGAAACCCGAACCACTGGAACAAAAAAACTGTACCCAACCTGCGACAACAAAAACAACCATGTCTACTTACACCCAAGGGTGTAAGTAGGGTGTGAGCAAATGCCCAGTAGGATACCACCACTAAGAGATTCCATGTGATAAACATTTAAAGACGAAAAGCATGCAAGTTTTCAAAAACATGAAAATCTAGTTACAATTTCTAAAAGATGCAACTTTGAATAAAAACAGTTTTCAAGTGGGCCATCATTGAGAATAAACACTTTTAAAAATAATGTCAACACTACTGAATTTTCCAGCCAACTATACCGTATGCTGACGGTAAGTACAAAGTAAATAATGAGCACAAGAAATAGGAAGTAACCCCTAGGCACTAGCTAGCTGTGGGTCCCAGGTACCTCGTATCTCGGTGAGAGTAACCATCACAAATATCCATTCTCGTGCACGATCCACTAGTAGGGAACATACCCATAACCTAGTGGTCCCCAATCATCATCATCATAGTTTAGTTATAGTTGTAAGCGTCAATCTTGCTAAGTGAAACTGAGGCCAAACCCCACGGATTCACTAGCATACTAGTACACGTCCACCCACCTAGATACCCAGGTTTTCCCCTTGTGCTCAAACAAGTTCAACAAGTCAAGAAATATACATTGAACATGAAAATATCATTTCCACATCAAAAATTCACCAAAAAGCCCATATGTATACCACACAAGTCACAAAAATCCATTTTTCATTCAAAATGATTTTGAAATCCGAATCACACCAAAATAGCCCACAACACATTTCACATTTCTTCAACACTTCCACAAAACCATTAAAAAATTCTATAAAACAATTATAAGATATTTAAACTCATATAACATCCCACACACATGGAATATAACACTTCTTTCATAATCAAAAATTCAATTTTTCACTTCACACTCACACAAAACACTCCACATCACTTTCACTCCTCAATATCTCCTTCAAAAAATTTAATAAAATATTTCCAGGATGATAAATATCACATAACAACATTTTCACAAATGAAATGGACCTTTTAAAAATATACTCCTACCAAAACAGTTTGCTGATATAGTTTCACCTATTACTATAAGGCCCCGGCCTTAAACCTTACTTAATATTGAATTAAATAAATAATTCATGTTGAGGATCTTTTCAGGTTTAGAGTTTTAGAGAATTAGAACATAACTATTGCATCTCAAAAGATTACAAAGTAGTCACTTCTACTAAGTTTCCATAATAAAAAAACTCTTAAAAGAAACATGTCTAGTTCCATGTTTTATATAGCATGACATTCCCTTGATCCCATCCTTGACCTTATTCCACATTAAGTCCTGTGAAAAACATTTCAAAAAAACTTGGGGTGAGCATAAAAAGCTCATTAAGGGATACACAAAGAATGAAAACTATTATTTTTTCAAACATCAAGTAAACCATGTATAATCTATCAAAGTAATACCTTCACCTTCATGAAGTAGTAAAAACTCTTCACTGAAAAAAAAAGTATCATTACTTACCTTTTTGTAACCAAAGGATTACCATAAAACCCATATAAAGAACACATAACATATATAAAGGTAACTTGGGACATAAACATACTTAAGTGGAATAACCATACGGTCGACTTCCACACATATCACTTAAATGGAATAGCCATACGGCCAATTTCGATACATACTTAATGGAATAGCCATACGGCCGACTTCCATACCCAATGCATTGGAGGTTATAACGTAACCACCCTTCCTGGTATTCACGGTACCACCCGTCATATGGTTTATCACGTAACCACCCGTCAAATGTCCAAGTACCAATATAAAATCATAAAACATAAAACCAATATAAAGGAATGATAAAATTTCCACATTTCAATCACAATATATCATAATAGAATCCTTTATCAAAACCATTTTCAATACCAAAATACATAAAAGATTATATGGTATTTATTTCATTTTAAAAACATAACGGCTTGTTGAGGAAGCCAAAGACCAAACAATACTCGCGGCGGCGGAAAAGGTCGTTGTCACCGCGTACGGTAAAAAGACATTCCTTTTTGTCGTTTAGTAAAACGCTTCGTAGAAAAAGATTCCTTTTGTATAAAAGTAAAATTCAAAAGGGTTTATACACCGTATAAAAGAAAGTTGTGTATAAAACAAAATATGCCTCAATGAAAGGAGATTGAGATGAAGTCCCTTACCTCGGGTCCGACTTGACTCGATCGTTCTTTAACGTCCTGAATAATAAACTTGAGTTAATTTATACTTGATTAAGAACCTTTTTAAAGTTCATTATTCCTTTTATATCACTTATTTCCATGTTATAAACATTATGTAACCATTTAAGTTAATAATATTTGTTTTTTCAATATTTGGTTCTTAAGTCGAAAGTGGACTTCTTACAATTACATGTTGTTCGTGTGGTCAAAGGTTCTTTATATCCAGAATGACATTCCTGATTTGGATATAATATATATCATATATATCCAGAATATACATGTATTTATAATATTACATAATCATTTAGAGGTAAGAAATGAAATTCACCGTTCATGGAGACGGTAAGCCGTACGTACGCATGAACGCTACTTTCATTTCTATTTCGTATTTTATAGAATGGAATCATAATGATATAAGAGTATATTATAATTCCAGTATAATAACATATATAATATCATTAACTTTATCCTTTACACATCCCAAATATGGTATTAACGAATCAAATCACTTTCAGGGGGCGGTAGTCCGCACTTCCTAAAATGAAGATATCATGTTTACCCATAATGGAAACAATAATGGTATGCCATAAATGAAAAATACAGAAGCTTAAGGAAAGAATAAACATATTAAATATCATATATAAAAATAGTGACATCATAATGGCCACCTTTGAAGGTGTTAAATGAGTATTGAACAATCATCGTTTCGGGAGGCAGAATTTCGCCATCCACGGACACCGTATGTTCTTTAACCATTTGATGTAGTTGTGTGAGAGTGTAGCTTGAATAAATCTTATAACAACATCATAGTATATTGAAGATACTGTTGTTGTTACAAAAGAAGTAAATAAAAAGAGTTTAGGGGGTTGGAGAAGCAAAATAAAACAAATGAACAAGAGAGAATGAATTACCTTTAAAAGTGTAACTCCTTTTGATTTGAGCCTAAAGGCTTCCTTTGAAAGGATTCTGCCCAAATGGAATCCTCTAGGATTAGGAGAGGGATGTGGAGAGAGTAAATGGGCAGGTGTTGGCCGATCCAAAGGCTTGAGGAGTGTGTGTAAGGTGGTAGAGGTGGGGGCCTTTTATAAGAGGAGAGGAGGGGCACTTTTGGAAAGTAAAGAAATATTACTTTATTTGAAAATGTGTTTCGGTTTTAAAAGGTCCCACATTGATATAATTTGTCGATAAGGTGATAAGGGTTCTAAATCCACCCATACAATAAGTTTTGGACATGTGTAGTTCATAGATTTTACATTATCTTTCCATTTTATTTAAATCGTCAAATAATGATGTCATTGCTGCATCATTATTATGTCATAAATAATTTAATTTATTTAATGTCTAAAAATTATAAAAAAAAATACTATGATGTAGGAAATATTTTTAGATTTCCAATTACTATTTATAATCAAAACTCTGACTTATATAACCCCATTTAAAAATTGTTTTAGTAAAACATATCATGTTTGTGCCATTTTTTACATTAACATTAAATAAAATGTATTTATGTCATTTTCCAACCAAAGTGGCTCCATGGGGTCCCCAAGTTGACCCATGGCTTGTCTTGGTCGGCCATGACACATCCAATGATGGTAGGACATGTGTCTAGGTCATCTCATATTATTAAAACATTATTTTTACCTTAAACTACACTAATTACCACTAATCGCGATTAAAAACTTAATAAGTTACTATTCACCAAAAAATTATTTTAATCTCATTGAACCACATTTTACTTCTTAATGACAACCATGTATGTCAGATTTTTGAAAATCAAAACACAATGATGGAAAAATTTCATTTAAACAGAAAAATCAGTTTTTATAAGTACCACTTAGTGGTTTCACTATTCATCAAAAATTGAAGTTTTTCAGAAAATTACCAAAAATTCACCCTAAGCTATATTTGATATTACGAATTTAAAAATGAAGTCTATTTTACAAAATTCAAAATATATAAGTCACATTAATTAATTTAATAATTAATTCCCGTTGTCAGAGCAAATAGCGTGTTTTTATGAAACAATAAGTATCAAAAGATTGACACTAGTTTAAGTCCGATTTCAAAGTGAAATTAATTCCAACGACCACTATTGGATTTAATGGTAAAAATATTTTCTAATTTCACTTTAAACCAAATTCAAAAGATAATCTAATCATATAAATAAATTATATTAAAAAGAGGTTTTGAAATAAAATACAACATTTTACACTATTCATTAAAAAAATGAACTTTATCGGAAAGATACCAAAAATTTACACAAAGTAAATTTTGATGTCCAGATTCTAAAGAAGAGTTATATTTGGTCCAATAGAATTTATAAGATTGATCAAAACTATATTTAATGACGGTTTGCCGTCAAAAGGTGATAAGTGAACCCTTAGTGAAAATTAGGGTATAAATGCCTAAAATTGAACTCTTTCCGTATTTTAAGCCTTTATCTTTTATTGGGTAAATGTAAAAACATTTAAAAACATATATAATCATATTTTAGTTATTTCTATCCATTCCCGCCAGTACAACGGCTACTTGTTAACTAACATTTAAAATAATATTATTTTATTACTTGTGTGCAACATAAGTTTTCAAAGAAACTCATCGTTGCGTATCGAGTACGCTATCGAACGTAGAAACCCCTTTTAATTAAAATTAATATTTAATTCGTAAATATTAATAAATATGAAAATTCTTTATTCTTTAATTACCTGGGATGTTACATCCTTCCCCCCTTTTGGGAATTGCGTCCTCACAATTTTATTCACTTATCAAAATAAGTGGGGGTATTTATCCCTCATAGTATTTTCAGATTCCCACGTTGCCTCTTCAATCACATGGTTTTTCCACAAAACCTTTACCTGATGAATCACCTTTTTCCGTAACACCTGCTCCCTATGGTCAAGAATCTGGACTGGTTGTTCTTCATAAGATAGGTTCTCCTCCAGCTGAACTACCTCTGGACTCAAAACATGAGATGGATCTGGCATATACTTCCTTAACATTGAAACATGAAAAACATTGTGTACCTGAGATAAACTCGGAGGTAAATCCACTCGGTAAGCAACTGATCCAACTTTCTCCAGAATTTCATATGGTCCAATAAACCTTGGACTCAGCTTTCCTTTCTTACCAAATCTCATCACACTTTTCCAAGGAGAAACCTTGAGAAAAACATGATCACTTACCTCGAAAGATAGATCCTTCCTCCGGTTATCCGCATAACTCTTCTGCCTGCTCTGAGCTGTTCTCATGTGCTTCTGAATCAGCTGAACTTTTTCTTCCATCTCTTCTACCAATTCTGGTCCCATCAACTTCCTTTCACCCACTTCATCCCAGAAAGCTGGAGTTCGACACCGCTTCCCATATAATGCCTAAAATGGTGAAATCTGTATACTGGAATGAAAGCTGTTATTATAAGAAAACTCAACCAAAGAAAGATGTTGGTCCCAACTTCCCTGATAATCCATCGAACAAGCTCGTAGCATATCATCCAAGGTCTGAATTTTTCGTTCTAACTGCCCATCTGATTGAGGATGAAAAGCTGTACTAAAATTTAATTCAGTACCCAACAACTTCTGAAGGCCTTTCCAAAAGTTAGAAGTGAACCTGGGATCACAGTCAGATACAATGGAGATAGGAACTCCATGTAACCTGACTATCTCTTTAAGATACAAACGGGAAAGTTGATCTAGGGAAAAAGTATCTCGTATATCAAGGAAATGAGCAGATTTAGTCAAGCGATCAACAATAACCCAGATTGCATTATTACCTCGAGATGTCCTCGGTAATCCCACAACAAAGTCCATGGATATGTTTTCCCATTTCCACTCTGGCACTGGTAAAGGCTGAAGCATCCCTTTCGGTAACTGTCGCTCTGCTTTAACCTACTGACAAGTCAGACACTTCACAGTAAAATCAGCAATATCTCTTTTCATTCCATCCCACCAGTAATACTCCCGCAGATCTCTGTACATCTTAGTACTGCCAGGATGAACTGAAAACGGGGAACTATGAGCCTCACATAACAACTCATTCTTCAACTGTGAATCGCAAGGCACATATAACCTCCTCCCAAACCTCAAAACACAATCATTATCAATGTTGAATTCAGGAAACTTACCTTTCTGAACTAGCTCTACCTTTTTCTTCAACTCACTATCTCGCTTCTGTGCTTGCTTGATTCTATCTTATAGAGAAGATTTCACTGATACCTGAAACAAAACAGAAGAACATCCTGTACCAACAACTTCTATGCCAAAGTTCATCAAATCTTTAACCAAAGGATCACATTCCAAATGCAACATTACTAATGAAGCATTACTTTTTCGACTCAAGACATCATCCACTTTATTTTCTTTTCCCGGATGGTAATGAATTGTACAATCATAATCCTTGATTAATTTTAGCCATCTCCTCTGTCTCATGTTCAATTCTTTCTGAGTGAATATATACTTTAAACTTTTGTGATCAGTATATATTTCACACTTTACTCCATACAAATGATGCCTCCAAATTTTTAAAGCAAAGACAACAGCAGCTAATTCCAAATCATGTGTAGGGTAATTTACCTCATGAGTTTTCAAATGTCGTGAAGCATAAGCAATTACCTGATCATTCTGCATAAGGACACAGCCAAGTCCCTTCAACGAAGCATCATTATATATAACAAACTCACCATTCCTGGAAGGAAGTGCCAAAACTGGAGCATTCACCAATCTTCTTTTCAACTCCTGAAAACAATAATCACATTCCTTTGTCCATATGAACTTAACACCCTTATGAGTTAGCTTAGTCATTGGACTAGATAACCGTGAAAAATTTTCAACAAACCTTCGGTAGTAACATGCCAAACCAAGAAAACTACAGATCTCGGTTACATTGGTGGGTCTTGGCCATTCTTCAACAACTTTTGTTTTAGTAGGATCAACAGTTATGCCATCTTTTGAAACAATGTGACCCAGGAAAGAAATTTTTTGTAACCAAAACTCACACTTGCTGAATCTTCCATATAGTTTATTTTCTTTTAAGGTTTGCAAGATAACCCTTAAATAACTTTCATGCTCCTCTTTACTTTTAGAAAACACCAAAATATCATTAATGAAAACCACCACCATTTATCACCTGATTCAACTGAGCCATTACTGCAACAAACTGTTTAGTTCTGATTCTGACCATCTCTGGTTTCTGATTCGGAAAGTCATTCTACTTTGTATGACTTCCCTGAAAAGCTTCTCTATTTCCTTTATGAAAAACCATTCTTGACATTGAAATATCTTAGGCGAAGCAACATGGTAATCTTTAAATGCTATATCATTTCAATCATATTATAATTTAACACTTTTCTAACTCCTAAAGTTGTCTAAACCGACCTTTGATACCAACTATAAGGACCTGGCCTTAAACCTTACTTAATATTGAATTAAATGAATAATTCACATTGAGGATCTTTTCAGGTTTAGAGTTTTAGAGAATTAGAACATAACTATTACATCTCAAAAGATTACAAAGTAGTCACTTCTACTAAGTTTCCATAATAAAAAAAAACTCTTAAAAGAAACATGTCTAGTTCCATGTTTTATATAGCATGACATTCCCTTGATCCCATCCTTGACCTTATTCCACATTAAGTCCTGTGAAAAACATTTCAAAAAAACTTGGGGTGAGCATAAAAAGCTCAGTAAGGGATACACAAAAAATGAAAACTGTTAGTTTTTCAAACATCAAGTAAACCATGTATACTCTATCAAAGTAATACCTTCACCTTCATGAAGTAGTAAAAACTCTTCACTGAAAAAAAAGTATCATTACTTACCTTTTTGTAACCAAAGGATTACCATAAAACCCATATAAAGAACACATAACATATATAAAGGTAACTTGGGACATAAACATACTTAAGTGGAATAACCATACGGTCGACTTCCACACATATCACTTAAATGGAATAGCCATACGGCCAATTTCCATACATACTTAATGGAATAGATATACGGCCGACTTCCATACCCAATGCATTGGAGGTTATAATGTAACCACCCGTCCTGGTATTCACGGCACCACCCGTCATATGGTTTATCACGTAACCACCCGTCAAATTTCCAAGTACCAATATAAAATCATAAAACATAAAACCAATATAAAGGAATGATAACATTTCCACATTTCAATCACAATATATCATAATAGAATCCTTTATCAAAACCATTTTCAATACCAAAATACATAAAAGAGTATATGGTATTTATTTCATTTTAAAAACATAACGGCTTGTTGAGGAAGCCAAAGACCAAACAATACTCGCGGCGGCGGAAAAGGTCGTTGTCACCGCGTACGTTAAAAAAAATTCCTTTTTTTCGTTTAGTAAAACGCTTCATAGAAAAGATTCCTTTTGTATAAAAGTAAAAGTCAAAGGGGTTTATACACCGTATAAAAGAAAGTTGTGTATAAAACGAAATATGTCTCAATGAAAGGAGATTGAGACGAAGTCCATTACCTCGGGTCCGACTTGACTCGATCGTTCTTTAACGTCCTGAATAATAAACTTCAGTTAATTTATACTTGATTAAGAACCTTTTTAAAGTTCATTATTCCTTTTATATCACTTATTTCCATGTTATAAACATTATGTAACCATTTAAGTTAATAATGTTTTTTTTGTCAATATTTGGTTCTTAAGTCGAAAGTGGACTTCTTACAATTACATGTTGTTCGTGTGGTCAAAGGTTATTTATATCCAGAATGACATTCCTGATTTGGATATCATATATATCATATATATCCAGCATATACATGTATTTATAATATTAAATAATCATTTAGAGGTAAGAAATGAAATGCACCGTTCATGGAGACGGTAAGTCGTACGTACGCATGAACACTACTTTCATTTCTATTTCATATTTTATAGAATGGAATCATAATGATATAAGAGTATATTATAATTCCAGTATAATAACATATATAATATCATTAACTTTATCCTTTACACATCCCACATATGGTATTAACGAATCAAATCACTTTCAGGGGGCGGTAGTCCGCACTTCCTAAAATGAAGATACCGTGTTTACCCATAATGGAAACAATAATGGTATGCCATAAATGAAAAATACAGAAGCTTAAGGAAAGAATAAACATATTACATATCATATATAAAAATAGTGACATCATAATGGCCACCTTTGAAGGTGTTAAATGAGTATTGAACAATCATCATTTCGGGAGGCAGAATTTCGCCATCCACGGAAACTGTATGTTATTTAACCATTTGATGTATTTGTGTGAAAGTGTAGCTCGAATAAATATTATAACAACATCCTAGTATATTGAAGATACTGGTGTTGTTACAAAAGAAGTAAATAAAAAGAGTTTATGGGGTTGGAGAAGCAAAATAAAACAAATGAACAAGAGAGAATGAATTACCTTTAAAAGTGTAACTCCTTTTGATTTGAGTCTAAAGGCTTCCTTTGAAAGGATTCTGCCCAAAGGGAATCCTCTAGGATGAGGAGAGGGATATGGAGAGAGTAAATGGGCAGGGGTTGGCCGATCCAAAGGCTTGAGGAGTGTGTGTAAGGTGGTAGAGGTGGGGGCCTTTTATAAGAGGAGAGGAGGGGCACTTTTAGAAAGTAAAGAAATATTACTTTATTTGAAAATTTGTTTCGGTGTTAAAAGGTCCCACATTGATATAATTCGTCGATAAGGTGATAAGGGTTCGAAATCCACCCATCCAATAAGTTTTGTACATGTGTAGTTCATAGATTTTACATTATCTTTCCATTTTATTTAAATCGTCAAATAATGATGTCATCGCTGCATCATTATTATGTCATAAATAATTTAATTTATTTAATGTCTAAAAATTATAAAAAAATACTATGATGTATGAAATCTTTTTATCTTTCCAATGACTATTTATAATCAAAAATATGACTTATATAACCCCATTTAAAAATTGTTTTAGTAAAACATATCATGTTTGTGCCATTTTTTACATTAACATTAAATAAAATGTATTTATGTCATTTTCCAACCAAAGTGGCTCCATGGGGTCCCCAAGTTGACCCATGGCTTGTCTTGGTCTACCATGACACATCCAATGAGGGTATAACATGTTTATAGGTCATCTCATATTATTAAAACATTATTTTTACCTTAAACTACACTAATTACCACTAATCGCGGTTAAAAACTTAATAAGTTACTATTCACCAAAAAATTATTTTAATCTCATTGAAACACATTTTACTTCTTAATGACAACCATGTATGTCGGATTTTTGAAAATCAAAACACAATGATGGAAAAATTTCATTTAAACGGAAAAATCAGTTTTTATAAGTACCACTTAGTGGTTTCACTATTCATCAAAAATTGAAGTTTTTCAGAAAATTACCAAAAATTCACCCTAAGCTATATTTGATATTACGAATTGAAAAATGAAGTCTATTTTACAAAATTCAAAATATATAAGTCACATTAATTAATTTAATAATTAATTCCCGCTGTCAGAGCAAATAGCGTGTTTTTATGAAACAATAAGTATCAAAAGATTGACACTAGTTTAAGTCCGATTTCAAAGTGAAATTAATTCCAACGACCACTATTGAATTTAATGGTAAAAATATTTTCTAATTTCACTTTAAAACCAATTCAAAATATAATCTAATCATATAAATAAATTAGATTAAAAAAGGTTTTGAATTAAAATACAACATTTTACACTATTCATTAAAAAAAATAAACTTTATCGGAAAGATACCAAAAATTTACACAAAGTAAATTTTGATGTCCCGATTCTAAAGAAGAGTTATATTTGGTCCAATAGAATTTATAAGATTGATCAAAACTATATTTAATGACGGTTCGCCGTCAAAAGGTGATAAGTGAACCCTTAGTGGAAATTAGGGTATAAATGCCTAAAATTGAACTTTTTCTGTATTTTAAGCCTTTATCTTTTATTGGGTAAATGTAAAAACATTTAAATATATATATAATCATATTTTAGTTATTTCTATCCATTCCCGCCAGTACAACGGCTACTTGTTAACTAACATTTAAAATAATATTATTTTATTACTTGTGTGCAACGTAAGTTTTCAAAGAAACTCATCATTGCGTATCGAGTACGCTATCGAACGTAGAAACCCCTTTTAATTAAAATTAATATTTAATTCGTAAATATTAATAAATATG
This sequence comes from Viscum album, assembly GCA_963277665.1. Classification (NCBI taxonomy): domain Eukaryota; kingdom Viridiplantae; phylum Streptophyta; class Magnoliopsida; order Santalales; family Viscaceae; genus Viscum; species Viscum album. The sequence goes on from OY728156.1 coordinate 1,284,123,481, forward strand.
AAAATTCTTTATTCTTTAATTACCTGGGATGTTACAATTACACAACCCAATAGACCATTCAAAACATTCATAAAACAATTATAAAGAGTATACCCAAACTTTGCACATAAAATCCATTTCAAAAACCTCTTTTTAAGCCAAAATCACACCAAGACCCTACCAAAACAGAATTGGCAGCCCAATCAACATGTAATAATCCACTTTCAAATGTTATATAATCACCTTGAATAATATCACAAAAGATACCCATGAGAACACACAAATCCATAAAACACTTTCAAAGAGTATAACAAGGTTATACAAATAAAACCATTCAAATACACCCCCTTTTTAGGCCCACATGGTACTATATCATTGCCCAACCATAATTGGCAGCCCTTTTCAACAACTAATAAACCACTTCTACATTTTACAAAACTACCACAAAAGATAACACATGAAATACATTTGAAAAATACACACTTCAAGCAAAATGTAACTTTAAAAACAAATGCTTTACTATTGCTACCAAAAATTGTTTTCTCATAGTGCACAGCACATAAGGAACATGTAAAATTGTTTAATCAAGCAAACTAACTCATCATTAAATGGTTATCCACGGAATCACCTACCGAAAGTGTCGAAACCCTCAAATATTGGGGCGAAACATCAACCGCATGACCGCCGCACCTCAAGGAAGTTAAAAGAAACCTAAAACCTCAATATTTCACCCAAAATACAGTAATTTAGAACCTATGCACGAACCCTAACTTCTAGAATTTTTTATAATTCAAGAATTAGGGAAGAAACCCTAAGCAATTTGAAAGAGGAAAGAAATAGACTCACCTACTTGAAGTATCCTGAATTAATCACTCCAAAAAACAATAGTTTCTGAAATTGAAAACAGCCAAAATTCAGGTATTCTTCGAAAAATATATAGGAGGTAATTTGGGAACTGGAATGGAGGGAAAAGAGTAAGAATTGAGTGTTAAGAAGGGATGAAGTTACCTTTTCAATTCTGGCTGATTTGAGACACCCTATGAAGATCAGCCCTAATTCGCAATATCAAAGAGCTCCAAGGAGGGGGGGGAAGGAAATGAGAGCGCGCCTGGGTTTATTAGGGTCGAGTGGGAGGTGGAATCACCGAAAAAACGCAAATATTGAAGTATATATAAAAAATTTAAAAATTATTTTTAATGAAGGAAATGGGCCTTCGGGCAGGCCCAATATCTTAAATAAAAACCCATATCCACTATGATTATGGATTTATAAAGGCTCCAAATTTATATTTTGGTGTTAATAGGTCAGAGGAGACCATTTAGGAATTGGAATGAAGGAAAAATATTAAAAAATGAAAAAGTTATAAAGGAAAAAAAATTTATTTTTAAATCTGGAATTGGGCTCACGGTTTGGCCCAATTCATGAAAACTCATCTATTTCTTCATAAAACCTTTGGAAACCATCCAAAACAAAGAATGAAAGGAAAATAAATGAAATTTAACTTCAAAATAAGTCATTTATGTGACAATTCTCCCCACCATGAAAACTTTCCATCCCCAGAAAGCTACAGAAAGGCCAGATACGAAAGCCAAACCGAACTGATAAACCAAGATGTACTCCCTTTCCAGGTTTCGCCCCCAAAGGCCAAAACACCTCCATTGATCAATTAAGGAAGGAATAATTCACAACAAAATCATACACCACTTTCCTGAAACAATCAATCACATTCAGGCTTTATCCCAAAGGAAAACACCTCAAACACTATCAGAACAAGACTCAAGCAATTCACTCAAACGAACAACAACATCGAACAAGGTTACACATACCTTGTTATAACTAAACCATTGGGCACTCTCCAATATCAATGGTTACTCAAGGAAGATTTAGGTAGCTTGATAGATCCGAATGAGACTACCTACCACTAATCCTTGACCATGGATAAATCTAAGTTATTGGTACGGGGAAAAAAATAGGCTCCCCACCATAAGAACCAACAATCTTAATCGACCAGTATGGGCTGGTACAGAAAGACCCCAAAATATAAAGTGTTGGGACGACCACATGGTTAGTCTGCATGGTTTGGGAAACCATGAACTAACAGTGGAGATTCTTCTATCTACATGGTTTTTTTTTCTTTTTTTTTGGGGGGGGGGCATGGTCACTACTAACCAAGTGCAAACTGTGTGGTCAACCTATCTAGCCAAACTTCATACCTTTCTCTAAAGACTCAATGGAAACCAAAGAGGGAGGGAATAAAATTGTGTGATGACATGGGTACAAGACCCTCCACCTATTTCCACTGAACGAGAACAACAGAAGTAATATGATGACACCATAGGTTTAAACTCTTCTTATCTTTCATATTGAGGATAGGACTTTGCACAAGTGTTTAAATGACACTGAGGTTTCCCCTGACTACGCGCCAGCTTCTCTCTAGGACCTATGGCTGGAGCTCAAAATATTGAAGCATCTTCGGCCTCGCAGTCAGGCTTTGGAAACCACCTGAATGAGAATTCTTCTTTCGTTGCAAACAACAACTACACCACAATCCCCCCGATAAGTTTTTTCCAAGACATAACACATTCCAAACTCACTTTACCCTAAATCGATATTTCACTGAAACAAGGTATTAGAAGATGTACACACATCACACCTTGTTTGTTCGGGTGAGAAACAATAGAAGTAAAGAACACTTATACTCACCTTCCTCTAAAATGGAATATTTTTTTATGTTTTTTTCAAGGGATACATTCTCCCAACATAATAGAGACTCTCAGATGATTGCCCAACTTTCACCTTTACAGTCAATCGAGCACATGACATCACGAGGAATCACCAAACATAACCATTGTGACTGATATAAACAATGAATAGAGAGGGAACTTGTACAACATCCCAAAACAACACACAATTCTAGAAAGTGGCTATAATATCCTCTAATGACCAGATTTCCCACACTAGTAGTTTAACATGAACTCCTTCTTCAAAGAGACTATGAAGGACCGAGAGTTCCTCTTAGACACTATCCAAATACTCATCCATGCTAACAACCCCAGAACACTTCCACCTTCGAAAAATTAGGAAACTTAAGAGGCTAAGGTCACTTTCAACCATCCATAATCAATCTCCCACTACAAGAGGATACACAAAACCAATAAAGGAAAGGGTGTATACTCAATCTAAAAAGCTCAAGAAATATATTCCTTATATTGATCAACTGGAGGATTTTCCAATGGAGAAACAATCTGGGTTGTGCTTTAGTTATGCATTAACCTTTAATTGGGGCATACCTTATCCAATGAGAGAACCCAAGGACCCAACCAATCTGGTCCATTGGTCAAAACAAGCCATAAACCATCTCCAAACACATGAAGGGAACTATCGTAAAGGTATCCCAAAACATTTTTCAAAAGAGACCACTAACCGTCCCTACAACACATCTTACCGACCAAACACAAACCCAAAACACAGTTCAAACAGAAGGGGTTCTTGGAATCAAAACATCCCACAACATAAACATTTTCAAAAACCCATAATACAAACCATACAAAAATATTCATCAAGACATCATTTTTTTCTTTAAAAGTAATTCTTTGAGAACAAACAGTTTAGCAGTAAGCATATCCACCAATGGTACCCCATGGGCCTCACACATGCATGTTTTTGTGCCACACCAGACACCCTCCTCATATCCATCCCGGCACTCATCCATTCATGCCATCAACCATCCATCATCCCATATCACCCCATGCATGTGGTCGCTAATGGAAATACTAAAGGTTAAAACAAAAATTCTTCCCACTTTTCAAAACCAAAACGGTCAACCAACACATCCTTTTTTCTCATAACTGCTAACCATGAGATCAAAATCCCAACTCACATCTTAAAAAAAATTTCAGAAAGTCACAAACATTTAGAAAATAACTCACTTTCAATATATTCACATCAATTTCAAAACATCTCATCCCATTAAAACACACTCTGATTGTTTAGAAAACTCTATTGGAAACACTTTTCAAAACCAACTTCAATATAGTTCCTGCTTTCAAAGAGGTGTAAGCACACCATTTTACATTTCAAAACAATTCTGAAAATTAAGTTCCGCCATTTCATAAACCAAACCATTCCCTCTTTATTTGAAAATCATTTCACAAAAACTTTACACTTCTTAAAACCAAAGTGCTAAGGTTTCAAAACCTAAGCACAAAACAGTGCAAGAGGAAACTAGTTTCAGTGGGTGACTTAGAAATATGGTTGGCAGCCATATTCCAATCACTTCACTGTCACAGAGAGTGTTCTAGGGAATATCCTTGGCTCCACATGGCTTTCCAGGCCTTGCGAGCTCACTAGGACCATTATCCCCACTCTCTTTTCATTTCCCATAATCATCATCGAACCAAGAAAACCGAAGGACTTAGATAAATCCTGACTTCTCTTGGAAACTTGAATCCCATTATGAGGTGTGGTGATCAGGCACACTACCCATAACTAGAATTCCATGTCCCAACAATTTTAACTCCAGACTATCCTGACTCTTCCCCAAATAACATGACCCAAAGAGTTAACCTGAACCTCCTTTGATACCATTTTGTCACGAACCGAATCGATCGCCACCAAAAATGGCACCAAACCCATCCCGGGACAAGGCCTGAAGGGAGTTCCCGATCCCCACGGGCTGGCACAAGTTCCCGGGTATCATAAAATGAAAATTAGGAACGATTTACCCAAGTTTATAAACATAAAACAACAAAAGAATCCAATGAAACAAATCTGGATTTTTCAAACCAAACAATCTTTTACAAAAATTCAGAACTGAATTACATGGCTTAAAATAACTCAAAAGGTCTATACCAAAGGTAAAAATCCAAATAAGGACATCCCAAGAACCCTCATGGCAAGGGGCACCGCCCTCAAGCCACCTCCACAAGACTTCACCACCAAGGACCTGCTAGAAACCCGAACCACTGGAACAAAAAAACTGTACCCAACCTGCGACAACAAAAACAACCATGTCTACTTACACCCAAGGGTGTAAGTAGGGTGTGAGCCAATGACCAGTAGGATACCACCACTAAGAGATTCCATGTGATAAACATTTAAAGACGAAAATCATGCAAGTTTTCAAAAACATGAAAAGCTAGTTACAATTTCTAAAAGATGCAACTTTGAATAAAAACAGTTTTCAAGTGGGCTATCATTAAGAATAAACACTTTTAAAAATAATTTCAACACTACTGAATTTTCCAGCCAACTATACCGTATGCCAATGGTAAGTACAAAGTAAATAATGAGCACAAGAAATAGGAACTAACCCCTAGGCACTAGCTAGCTGTGGGTCCCAGGTACCTCGTATCTCGGTGAGAGTAACCATCACAAATATCCATTCTCGTGCACGATCCACTAGTAGGGAATATACCCATAACCTAGTGGTCCCCAATCATCATCATCATAGTTTAGTTAGAGTTGTAAGCGTCAATCTTGCTAAGTGAAACCGAGGCCAAACCCCACGGATTCACTAGCATACTAGTACACGTCCACCCACCTAGATACCCAGGTTTTCCCCTTGTGCTCAAACAAGTTCAACAAGTCAAAAAATATACATTGAACATGAAAATATCATTTCCACATCAAAAATTCACCAAACAGCCCATATGTATACCACACAAGTCACAAAAATCCATTTTTCATTCAAAATGATTTTGAAATCTGAATCACACCAAAATAGCCCACAACACGTTTCACATTTCTTCAACACTTCCACAAAACCATTAAAAAATTCTATAAAACAATTATAAGATATTTAAACTCATATAACATCCCACACACATGGAATATAACACTTCTTTCATAATCAAAAATTCAATTTTTCACATCACACTCACACAAAACACTCAACATCACTTTCACATCACTTTCACTCCTCAATATCTCCTTCAAAAAATTTAATAAAATATTTCCAGGATGATAAATATCACATAACAACATTTTCACAAATGAAATGGACCTTTTAAAAATATACTCCTACCAAAACAGTTTTCTGATATAGTTTCACCTATTACACAACCCAATAGACCATTCAAAACATTCATAAAACAATTATAAAGAGTATACCCAAACTTTGCACATAAAATCCATTTCAAAAACCTCTTTTTAAGCCAAAAGCACACCAAGACCCTACCAAAACAGAATTGGAAGCCCAATCAACATGTAATAATCCACTTTCAAATGTTATATAATCACCTTGAATAATATCACAAAAGATACTCATGAGAACACACAAATCCATAAAACACTTTCAAAGAGTATAACAAGGTTATACAAATAAAACCATTCAAATACACCCCCTTTTTAGGCCCACATGGAACTATATCATTGCCCAACCATAATTGGCAGCCCCTTTAAACAACTAATAAACCACTTCTACATTTTACAAAACTACCACAAAAGATAACACATGAAATACATTTGAAAAATACACACTTTAAGAAAAATGTAACTTTAAAAACAAATGCTTTACTATTGCTACCAAAAATTGTTTTCTCATAATGCACAGAACATAAGGAACATGTAAAATTATTCAATCAAGAAAACTAACTCATCATTAAATGGTTATCCACGGAATCACCTACCGAAAGTGTCGAAACCCTCAAATATTGGGGCGAAACATCAACTGCATGACCTCCGCACCTCAAGGAAGTTAAAAGAAACCTAAAACCTCAATATTTCACCCGAAATACAGTAATTTAGAACCTATGCACGAACCCTAACTTCTAGAATTTTTTATAATTCAAGAATTAGGGAAGAAACCCTAAGCAATTTGAAAGAGGAAAGAAATAGACTCACCTACTTGAAGTATCCTGAATTAACCACTCCAAAAACAATAGTTTCTGAAATTGAAAACAGCCAAAATTCAGGGATTCTTCGAAAAAGATATAGGAGGTAATTTGGGAACTTGAATGGAGGGAAAAGAGTAAGAATTGAGAGAGTTAAGAAGGGATGAAGTTACCTCTTCAATTCTGGCCGATTTGAGACACCCTATGAAGATCAGCCCTAATTCGCGATATCAAAGAGCTCCAAGGAGGGGCGGAAGGCAATGGGAGCGCGCCTGGGTTTATTAGGGTCGAGTGGGAGGTGGAATCACCGAAAAAACGCAAATAGTGAAGGAGATATAAAAAATTTAAAAATTATTTTTAATGCAGGAAATGGGCCTTCGGGCAGGCCCAATATCTTAAATAAAAACCCATATCCACTATGATTATGGATTTATAAAGGCTCCAAATTTATATTTTGGTGTTAATAGGTCAGAGGAGACCATTTAGGAATTGGAATGAAGGAAAAATATTAAAAAATGAAAAAGTTATAAAGGAAACAAATTTTATTTTTAAATCTGGAATTGGGCTCACGGTTTGACCAAATTCATGAAAACTCATCTATTTCTTCATAAAACCTTTGGAAACCATCCAAAACAAAGAATGAAAGGAAAATAAATGAAATTTAACTTCAAAATAAGTCATGTATGTGACATATTAATTCCTTAATTCATTATGGATGTGAATATTTTGAATATTTTTTAAAACATATTATTTTTGTATTGAGTTTTTCATTTAGTTATTACATTAATTTATTGGTTTTATTAATGATTCAAATGTGCATTATGTGTCATTAATTTAACTAAAATCCAATCAAAACATATAATTTCAAAAACATTCATGGTATTTTTGAAAGAAAACTTAACTTAAATCTTCCCAAGGACCACAAAAAAACTTTTTTTATGTAAAATATTACCTATGAACTTGGCCTTATGAATAAAGAACTAAAATTTATACATTATTGAAAACAAGAAACAATGATTTATAAAAATCAAAAGAAAATATAATTTTTTTAGAGTTTTATAATCTGGAGAAAGAATCAATACCTTCTGATGACAAAAATCGATGCAATATCATGAGAAAATTATCAAATCCCTACGAAATATCTGGTCAAAGACATCATTTTTAAGAAAAATAAATTCCCCAATGATTTATATGTCATTGATCACCACATTAAATAATGTGAATTAAAAAACTCATTACTTAATCATTCCCAAATGGTAATAATAATTATTTTATAATGAATAATCTCTACTGGTAAACTCAATCCTTCAATCACAATAGATGTTATAATAGAATGTAAGTAATCTATATCAAACAAATCCATAACTACATAATAAGTAATAAGTTTGTTACCCTTTCTTATGGATAGATTAGATTCTAACTAAGATGGTGCAGGCTCCACCATATATATTCAATAAGATTTGTTTCCTACCCAATGGCTTCCTCCCTAAATTATCCTCACACTTCATTAGGATTTATTTTTCCATGACTTTTAGATTTAGCCAAAATCCCTTAGATGCAGAAAATTTGACCTCATAACATATTGTAAATGGGGAATATTCATTCAATAAATAAGGATGAATATGGTTACAAAAGATTTATAAATGTTCTAATCACCCACATCAAGTAAAATTTATTGAAGTTTTATTGAATTCTAATTTAGAATTACACTGATTCCCACATGGGAAGCTTTCAAATTTATACTTCATAATGAATGACATAAAATGGTTTTATAGGGTAAATTAACACCCCCAAAATTTTCTCCACAATACACGTAAGAACCCTATTTTTGGCTACAAAGAACTTTGCAATATTCTTGACATTATTCCAGAGCAGCGCCTTCAAACGGCGTGTGATTCCAAGCCCCAGAGTGGCCGGAATTAAATTTTCAGTGCGTTCATACTAGAAACGCCAAATAAATGAGATAACTTCTAAGCAGTGCTTCAAATCAGAAATCTGAATGCACGGATGGTTCTGGAATGAGGTTTTACCCTAAGAACGACATAAAACATGTCGGTGCGAGACGTTTGGAGTCCTCGCTCGCTTCCGGAACGTTAAACGGATAAATTAAATAATTAATTTATTCGTTTACTGCTTAAACTCAAGTATCTCTTAAATGATTGCTTGGATTTGAAAATCGAGGGAACCTTTGAGTTCGGAGTTTTCCGTTTACCCTAGAAGGGGTGTAACTTTTGCGGGCGCGGGCCTTCTGTGGAAAATGGCCTCAGGGGTGTTTTCGTAATTTAGCGACCTCGGGCGTTATATTTTATAACTTTCGAATGGAGTCTTAGATTAAAATTCTGAGATCACCGTTGTGCTCGGGAGGTGGTGTTTACCCTAGACGCGACCTAACTTTCACTGTGTTTGGGGTTTGGGGTTTCGGACACGGATTTAATTTGGGTTGAGTTTTTAATTAATTAAAGGATTAATTAATTTTATTTATTTAATCCCTTCATCCCCTTCCTCCCCTCTAAATCCCATGGATAAACCTCATCTTCCTCAGCTCTCCCTCTCCCATATTCTTATCCTCCTCCCTTCGGCGGATGACGACAGAACTTCGGCGGATCGCAACGGACGCGTAGTCATCGACCGACGAACAAATCAAGAAGGATTTATTCCAATTTTTGTTTTCAGATTGAAGTTGCTCTCGTAAATTAATTCTGGATCGTATTATTTCGTTATTTTCTTTATCAATCGTCGATGGTTTCACTAACACAGACATCAATCCGTGTTCCAAGCCTATAAATGTATCTGAAATCCAGCCGTTCTTCGCATCCTTAGTCCTCAAACTTTTTGATCTGTCGAATCATCGACGAAACATGGAGTAATATATATGTTTGCGAATCTCTCAATCTGTGGAGTCCAGATCTGTGCTCCGTTTTGATTTTCGGGCGCCGGTGGAGCCGCGACGGTGAGTGGAAGTGGTGGCTAATTTTCGACGAGTCAAAATAGCGGCTCGCGGCGACCAGCCTAGGGTCGAGCGGTGGTCCGGGCGATGGTGCGGCGGCTCGCGGCGGCTCACAGGCTCCCAGGCGGCAGCTCAGGCAAGGCCGGTGCTGCAGCGGACTAGGGGCAGCGGCGGACCGGTGTGCGGCGGCGGCTCTGGGTGAGCCCAGGGAGGGCGTGAGCATGGTAGGAAGATGATAGGATAGAAATTAAAAAAAAAACAAAAGAAGGACTTGGAAAGTGGGGAGGAGACGTGCGCGGGAGACAAATGGGTTCCCCACTAATTGGAGAGAGAAAGCTCCACCGAGAATGAAATAAAAATTTGAGAAAAAAATTATAAAAAAATGATTTTTAATAATTATAATAATATTATAATTATTAAAACATTTAATTGGGCGTAACTTCCCCATGCGGCGCCCAATGTATGTTTCGTCACCGGCAGTGTAACTCTATCTTCGATACGGTCTTTTTAAGACTAATGTTGGGTACCTTTCGCTGACTCGTGGAGCAGGTCATTAAAACGCCCTAAAAATAATAATTTTATTATTATTTTCAAACGCTGATTCGGACGTAACTTCTACATGGAGCGTTCGATTAACATGTCGTCTATGACATCATGTCCATGACCTTGTGACGGTCATTTCGAGTCCAATCTTGGATACTTAATTCGGGCTCGTGGCTCAGTTACCCGAAACGCCCCAAGTATAATAATAATAATATAATTATTATTATTTGAGGGAATCTTGTATCAGACCGTACGTCAGCATACAATATATTATTGAAGCGCCGTCAGCGGCATCTTGACCCTGAAGTTGAGGCGGACATTTCAAGACTGATTTCGAGCACTTAAACTGACATCGAGGTGCGGACCCCACGAGGCCCGTTTTGGGAGTGGCGGTGATTTCCAGCTTTATCACCGGGTGTCCGTTTTGGACAAGTGAATAATCCACCTTGTGTGCTTTTTCGACAGGATCGCAATGGTACGATCCGTTCGTTGTGTTTCGGGACCGGGATGCGGGTCCCACGAAGCACCGCTCGTGTGCGGTGCGCTGGAATGCATCTTTTTCTCCGGATATCTGTTGCACTCAAGTGAGCAGTCCTTTTGACGTGTTTTCCCGAAGGGATCGCAATGGTGGGATGCGCCCGACTGCTTTCGGGGCCGAGGCTCGGGACCACAGGATGCCGTTCGAGCATAAGGCGGTGTTGGCGACTTTTCCGTCAGATATCCATTGGAGGCGAGTAGGTAGTCTATCTCGCGTGTTTTTCCACGAGTATTACAACAGTGTAATCTGTTCAGGCGAGCGGACCCTCTTACGAGATCTTATTAAATGTGGAAATATGAAGGGTGCTCCAGTGGCGGTTCCTCTTGCTGTGTTCGGAAGCGAACCCTTGGTCTGCGATCGCGTGCACTTCCGTGTGAGTGAAGTAAATGCTTAAAGAGATGTGGTTGGTCGTGCCTCAGCTGTTGAGGTGGAAAGTTGGAGTTGTTACATTTATGCCCTTCGTGTTGACGTTGGGTGTCATGTGCACGTTAGCCTTTGGGCTGGAGACGTGGCATACTTTGGGAGTATACGAGAACGCTTGGAGGTGCATGTGGTTGTTTGTACTTGAGAACGTTTGTGCGCTTGGTTGGAGTTGGCTTGGGGCCACACGTCATGTGGGCCCCATGTGCGTGTCATGTTCTACTTTGCGTATCTTTGACCTCTCATGACGTAGAGGGTCACTCGGTTCTCGTTTGTTGACCAACGGGGTTAAGTTATTCCCCCGGCTCTGTGCTCGATGGTTTAGATTGGCAGGGTTGAGTGGTTTCCTCTGGTATTCTTCCAGAGTTAGATGGTTACGCGATACTCACTCCGTGTTCAGTTGGACAGTGTTGTACCATCTAGTAGAGATTTCCATAGCAGTTCTGGGTTTACCCTCCAGTGGGGCTGGGCAGTGGGTTACTCACCGACTTCTCAGGGTTTACCCTATAGCAGAGACTAGGCGGTGGGTCACCCAATGACTCTTGAGGGTCTACCCTACAGCAAGGCTGGGCAGTGGGTCGCCCGTCGTCTTGTTTCAGGTCTACCCTCCAGCAGGGCTGGGCAGTGGGTCGCTTGTTGACTTGTTCAGGGTTTACCCTCTAGCAGAGACTAGGCAGTGGGTCACCCGACGACTCTTGAGGGTCTACCCTCCAGCAGGGTTGGGCAGTGGGTCTCCTGTCGTCTTATTCCGGGTTTACCCTCCAGTAGGGCTGGGTAGTGGGTCACCCGTCGACTTCTTCTAGGTCTACCCTCCAGCAAGGCTGGGTAGTGGGTCGCCTGACGACTTATTCCAGGTTTACCCTCCAACAGGGCTGGGCAGTGGGTCGCCTGATGATGTATTATGGTTTACCCTCCAGTAGGGTTGTGCAGTGGGTCACCCGATATCATATTATGAATTACCCTCCAGCGGGGCTGGGCAGTGGGACACCCGTTGATATTTCAGACTCAGTCCTTTCTACTAGGCTAGTCTGTGGCTTTCCTCTGGGATTACCGGAGTGGGACCCTTGGTTGTACGGGTCAGTGATGGAACGACCATGTCTTTGAGGAGACCTCAGGACTGCGGGGTAGTGACGAGGTGTGGTTTGCCTTAACCTAGAACTCTCAAGTAGAGGGGCACTTTCCCCCACCGAGACGCGTCCTTGTGACACGACCTAAAGCCATGCGGGTGAGTCAGTGCCGCCCAAAGGGGATAGTGTCGAGGTGCGGTGGTTTGAGCCCCTTGACTTGTAGTTTGGGGCAGACGTGCGGGATGCTGGGCATCAATGGTATTTACTTCTGGGACTGTTGTCTACTCACTTTCCTTGGATGAGCTATGGGACGGAGATCCCCTTACGATCTTGTTCGGGTTTCTTGTCAGAGCATATATATATGTATACCTAGTTCCAGTACCCACTCCTTGGGTTTTGGTTACTCTCCTTCCAGGAGAGGCGAAGACGCACGGGGTATGCCACGTGATTTCCGTGTCTAGCTTCTCGTGTTTTGATGAGACTACTTCCTTTCTCTTGTTGGGTTGAGTTGGACTCTTTACTGTACGCTACTGCGCTCCTTGTTGTACTCCTTTACTACTCCCTGTTCGATCTACTGCTCACCCTTCGGTACCTCCTTTGTTGCTCCCTCGAGCCTTCAGGGCATCCTACTGAGTATTTTTATACTCACCCCTGCTTGGGCTTTGCCCGCACTTGGTGTGCCCTTGCAGACGACGGACAGGTGGAGCGTGACTTCAGAGGAGCTTAGGAGCTTGGGAGCTTGGACCGCGTGCGGTGGTCGGAGTTGGGTTCTAAGTGGGGGACCCTTTAATCTATTTTCCCTTCTGTTTACCTGTTGCCGGGTTGTGGCACTTTTCTGGTTGGGTGCGTGTTTTTCCCCTTTTCTTTTTTAGTTACTTTCAGCGTTTGCTTTGTACTGTTAGAGGTCGATTCACTTTGTGGTTTATTTATAGAACTTTCCCTTTTTCTTTACATGTCTTTTCCTTTACTCTGCACTTTTGCATTAGGTGTGCTGTGTGTGTGTGTGTACAGGTACTCAGGCAAAGGCCTCCCCGAGTTGTTTAGCCTTCGGCGCTTGTCGCCAGCTCCTGGCCTATGGAGGCGGGCTTGGGGTAGTTGTGGCTCGAGCCCGGGTAGGGTCGGGTCGTGACAAAGTGGTATCAGAGCTGGTTCGTTCCTTGGGACGTTGTGCAGACGTCCCTAAAAAGAGGAATTGGTTGGGATTTAGGGCAACAATGTTAATGTGTCTCAAGAGTGGCTCTCAGGCTAGGGAGTCCAGTGATGGTGCGGCGGTCGACGTATCCATTCACCAGGACCTTGATAACCCGCTTGTCGACTCGGCATGCTGAGACACTTGTTGCAGAAAAAATTTGGTTTGTGCATCACGTAGGATTGAGTCTTTGACTGTCCTTCTTGTGTCAGCTCCCCATCGTTGTTGTTGTTGATATATACATATATGCTCATCTAATCGCGACACTCCTTGATCATATTCAGGATGTCCCCACGAAAACAGCCAGCCAGGATACCATCTTTGGTTCGTGACGACGACCCTGTGAGCTACGAGGCCACAGTCCAGGACCCATCATGCGAGCCCCTTTCTCCGGGTGGTCCGGTAGCAGCACCCCCACCTGTTGAGCAGTAGAGCAGGCTGATTTTGAGCGCAGGTTGAGCGCGCTCTGTGAGTTTGAGTGGTAGAGACCGTTGAGGTTCAGTGGCGAGCCAGACCCTCGGGCAGTAGAGGTTTGGCTAGAGGCATTGGTTCTCCTTTTCAGGCTTGTGCAGACACCGGCAGATCAAAGAGTGGCTTTGACAACCAACCTTTTTCGTGGAGCAGCTCGGCGTTGGTGGAGTCTGGTGACTTAGTTTCTTGACGAGTCGTCGCTTTCGTGGGGCGACTTTCAGTTGTTGTTCCGTGAGGAGTTTTTCCCCTCTTGCTTGCGCTCCTTTCAGATTCAGGAGCTCCTACAGTTTCGGCAGGGAGGGATGACAGTGGCTGAGTACGCGGCTAGTTTTTCAGACCGTGCACGCTCTTACCCGGACTTGGTCCATGACGACAACATCCGAGCGCGGAAGTTTGAGCAGGGCCTCCGCCAAGAGATTTGTGATTTCATAGTACCCTTGGGCATTTCCACATATGTCGGGGTGCTAGAGCAGGAACTGGTGACAGAGGGATTCCTGTCATGTTCTAGAGTTGGTGGTGGCAGTAGGCACGTCGGAGCCGAGACGTCTGCCGTAGCTAGCAGGCGTCGGCAAGCAGAACCTCGACGCAGGTGGATTCCTGATGACCGGACTCAAGGGCATGGTCGTACACCACAGTGGCACCGGAGGGCACCAGTGCAGCCCAGAGAGATTCTATGCTATGCTTGCGATGGGCGAAGTCACCTGGCATGGGACTGCCCGACCAGGCATGCAGAGAGCTTCGGGCAGGCAGCAGGTGCGCCACCATGACAGAGGAAGCTCCGTGAACGGAGTAGTACCTAGAGAGGTGGTGCTAGCAGATGAGCAGGAGGAGCTGGTGGTGGGGGACAACATTACGAGGTCTCCTCATCACCACTAGGAGGTCCACGTTAGGCTCCAAGAGCTAACAGTTAGGACCGCGAACATCCGCGAGCTTTGGATGTCTACGATCCTGCAGAGCATGAGGTGATAAGAGGTATACTCTACAGCTCTTCTACTTTTTGTAGTAGAATTGTTATACTCTGTGTGTGAAATACTTTTCTCCCTGCTCCTTGCTTGAGGTGTTACTAGGGTGGTGCGGGGCATCGGTGTAACCCTGTGTTGGTATGATAAAATGTGTGAGACCTTTTCTTTAGTCGATGGTGTCGACTCCTTCGCTTTTCGAGCGTGTAAGAGAGTCTTGGTTGTGAGACATCGACTGTGAAATCTTGTGTGATCAAATATCCTTGGGTGTTTCACCATAAATATATTCTGAAGGAGGGACTCATCGGGCCTTGTTCCAGGTGCGGGTGATGATTCTAGTCACGGCGTGTGACTTAAGGGTTCGGTCGGGGAGGTGAGATGCCCCCTGAGATCCTTCGGGCCGTTTGAGACCGTGCAAAGGGACGGAGAGGTTACCTACCGCCATTCCCTAACCCCAAAGTCTGGAGTGGGTGCACGATGTCTCCCATGTGGTTTACCCGAAGAGATGTGTGTGTGCTTCTATGCACGTCATTGGCGAGGGTAGACCTCGCGTGAACAGATCAAATCCTTTGGTCTGTGTGCGGTGGCGTAGAGCTGTGCAAGAGTTATTCTGGGTACGGAGGAGCCAGGTGTGGGCTTAGTACCCTGAGTTGTTCCCTGGTTTTTCTTTTCGGGGACAAAAAGCATGGAGGGAATGATGCAAGAACACTTTTTTGGCTACAAAGGACTTTGGAATATTCTTGACATTATTCCAGAGCAGTGCCTTCAGACGGCGTGCGATTCCAAGCCCCAGAGTGGCCGAAATTAAATTTTCAGTGTGTTCACACTGGAAACACCAAATAAATGAGATAACTCCTAAATGGTGCTTCAGATCAGAAATCTGAATGCACGGATGGTTCCGGAATGGGGTGTTTACCCTAGGAACGACATAAAACATGTCGGTGCGAGACGTTTGGACCCCTCGCTCACTTCCGGAACGTTAAACGGATAAATTAAATAATTAATTTATTCGTTTACTTCTTAAACTCAAGTATCTCTTAAACGATTGCTTAAATTTGAAAAAACCGAGGGCACCGTTGAGTTCGGAGCGTTCCGTTTACCCTAGAAGGGGTGTAACTTTTGCGGGCGTGGGGCTTCTGTGGAAAATGGTCCCAGGGGCGTTTTCGTAATTTAGCGACCTCAGGCGTTATATTTTATAACTTTCGAATGGAGTCTCAGATTAAAATTCTGAGACCACCATTGTGCTCGGGAGGTGGTGTTTACCCTAGGCACGACCTAACTTTCACTACGTTTGAGGTTTCGGACGCGGATATAATTTGAGTTGAGTTTTTAATTAATTAAAGGATTAATTAATTTTCTTTATTTAATCCCTTCATCCCCTTTTTCCCCCTCTAAATCCCATGGCGAAACCTCCTCTTCCTCAAGCTCTCCCTCTCCCATATTCTTATCCTCCTCCCTTCAGCTGACGAGGACAGAACTTCGGCGGATCGCAACAGACGTGTAGTCATCGACGGACGAACAAATCAAGTAGGATTTATTCCAATATTTGTTTTCAGATTGAAGTTGCTCTCGTAAATTCATTCTGGATCGTATTATTTCGTTATTTTCTTTATCAATTATCAATGGTTTCACTAACACGGTCATCAATCCTTGTTCCGAGACTATAAATGTATCTGAAATCCATCCATTCTTCGCGTCCTTCGTCCTCCAACTTTTTGATCTGTCAAATCATCGACGAAACATGGAGTAATATATGTTTGCGAAGCTCTCAATCTGTGGAGTCAGATCTGTGCTCCGTTTTGATTTCCGGGCACCGGTGGAGCCGCGACGGCGAGTGGAAGTGGCGGATAATATTCGATGAGTCAAAATAGCGGCTCGCGGCGGCCAGTCTAGGGTCGAGCGGTGATCCGGGCGATGGTGCGGCGGCTCACGGCGGCTCACAGGCTCCCAGGCGGCAGCTCAGGCAAGTCCGGTGCTGCAGCGGACTAGGGGCGGCGGGTGTGCGGCGGCGGCTCCGGGTGAGCCCAGGGAGGGCGTGAGCATGGGAGGAAGATGATAGGATAGAAATTAAAAAAAAGGACTTGAAAGTGGGAAGGAGACCCGCATGGGGAGACAAATGGGTTCCCCACTAATTGGAGAGAGAAAGCTCCAAAAGATAAATTTGATAAAAAAAATTATGAAAAAATGATTTTTAATAATTATAATAATGTTATAATTATTAAAACATTTAATTGGGCGTAACTTCCCCGTGCGGCGCCCAATGCATGTTTCGTCAGCGGCAGTGTAACTCTATCTTCGATACGGTCTTTTTAAGACCAATGTTGGGTACCTTTCGCTAACTTGTGGAGCAGGTCATTAAAACGCCCTAAAAATAATAATTTTATTATTATTTTCAAATGCTGATTTGGACGCAACTTCTACATGGAGTGTCCGATTAACATGTCGTCTATGACAGCGTGTACATGACCTTGTGACGGTCATTTCGAGTCCAATCTTGGATATTTAATTCGGGCTCATGGCTCGGTTACCCGAAACGCCCCAAGTATAATAATAATAATATAATTATTATTATTTGAGGGAATCTTGTATCAGACCGTACGTCAGCATACGATATCTGATTGATGCGCCGTCAACGGCATCTTGACCCTGAAGTTGAGGCGGACATTTCAAGACTGATTTCGAGCACTTAAACTGACATCGAGGTGCGGACCCCACGAGGCCCATTTTGGGAGTGGCGGTGATTTCCAGTTTTATCACCGGGTGTCCGTTTTGGACAAGTGAATATTCCACCTTGTGTGCTTTTTCGAGAGGATCGCAACGGTACGATCCGTTCGTTGTGTTTCGGGACCGGGATACGGGTCCTCCGAAGCACCGCTCGTGTGCGGTGCGCCGGAATGCATCTTTTTCTCTGAATATCTGTTGCACTCAAGTGAGCAGTCCTTTTGACGTGTTTTCCTGAGGGGATCACAATGGTGCGATGCGCCCGACTGCTTTCGGGGCCGAGGCTCGGGACCACGGGACGCCGTTCGAGCGTAAGGCGGTGTTGGCGACTTTTCTGTCGGATATCCGTTGGAGGCGAGTAGGTAGTCTATCTCGCGTGTTTTTCCGTGAGGATTACAACGGTGTAATCTGTTCAGGCGAGTGGAGCCTCTTACGAGATATTATTAAATGTGGAAATATGAAGGGTGCTTGGTGGCGGTTCTTCTTGCTGTGTTCGGAAGCGAACCCTTGGCCTACGATCACGTGCACTTTCATGTGAGTGAAGTAAATGCTTAAAGAGATGTGGTTGGTCGTGCCTCAGCTGTTGAGGTGGCAAGTTGGAGTTGTTACATTTACGCCCTTCGTGTTGACGTTGGGTGTCGTGTGCACGTTAGCCTTTGGGCTGGAGACGTGACATACTTTGGGAGTATGTGAGAACGCTTGGAGGTGCATGTGGTTGTTTGTACTCAAGAACGTTTGTGCGCTTGGTTGGAGTTGGCTTGGGGACACACGTCGGGTGGGCCCCATGTGTGTGTCGTGTTCTACTTTGCGTACCTTTCACCTCTCACGACGTAGAGGGTCACTCGGTTCTCATTTATTGACCAGCGGGGTTGAGTTATTCCCCCGGCTCTGTGCAAGATGGTTTACATCAGCAGGGTTGAGTGGTTTCCCCTGGTCTTGTTCCGGAGTTAGATGGTTGTGCGATACCCACTTCGTGTTCGGTTGGGCAGTATTGTACAATCCAGTAGAGATTGCCAGAGCAGTTCTGGGTTTACCCTCTGGCGGGGCTGGGCAGTGGGTTACTCACCGACTTCTCAGGGTTTACCCTATAGGAGAGACTAGACAGTGGGTCACCCGACGACTCTTGAGGGTCTACCCTCCAGCAGGGCTGGACAGTGGGTCGCTTGTCGACTTGTTCAGGGTTTACCCTCTAGCAGAGACTAGGCAGTGGGTCACCCAACAACTCTTGAGGGTCTAGCCTCCAGCAGGGCTGGGCAGTGGGTCTCTCATCATCTTATTCCGGGTTTACCCTCCAGCAGGGCTGGGCAGTGGGTCACCCGTCGACTTCTTTCAGGTCTACCCTCCAGCAAGGCTAGGCAGTGGGTCGCCTGACGACTTATTCTAGGTTTACCCTCCAATAGGGCTGAGAAGTGGGTCGCCTAATGATGTATTATGGTTTACCCTCCAGCAGGGCTGGGCAGTGGGTCACCCGATATCATATTATGAATTACCCTCCAGCAGGGCTGGGCAGTGGGACACCCGTTGATATTTCAGACTCAGTCCTTTCTACTAGCCTAGTCTGTGGATTTCCTTTGGGATTACCGGAGCGGGACCCTTGTTTGTACGGGTTAGTGATGGAACAACCATGTCTTTGAGGAGACCTCTCGACTGCGGGGCAGTGACGAGGTGTGGTTTTCCTTAACCTGGAACTCTCAAGTAGAGGGGAGCTTTCCCCCACCGAGACACTTCCTTGTGACGCGACCTAAAGCCATGCGACCAAGTCAGTTCTGACCAAAGAGGATAGTGTCGAGGTGTGGTGGTTTGAGCCCCTTGACTTGTAGTTCGGGGCAGACGTGCGGGATGCTGGGCATCAATGATGTTTACTTCTGGGACTGTTGTCTACTCACTTTCCTGGGCTGAGCTACGGGATGGAGATCCCCTTACGATCTTGTTCGGGTTTCTTGTCAGAGCATATATATATGTATACCTAGTTCCAGTACCCACTCATTGGGTTTTGGTTACTCTCCTTCCAGGAGAGGTGAAGATGTGTGGGGTATGCCACGTGCTGTGTGTGTCTAGCTTCTCGTGTTTGGACGAGTCTACTTCCTTTCTCTTGTTGGGTTGAGCTGGACTCTTTATTGTACGCTACTGCGCTCCTGTTTTTACTCATTTACTATTCCATGTTCGATCTACTGCTCACCCTTTGGTACCTCCTTTGTTTCTCCCTCGAGCCTTCAGGGTATCCTACTGAGTATTTTTATACTCACCCCTTCTTGGGCTTTGCCCGCACTTGGTGTGCCCTTGCAGACGACGGACAGGTGGAGCGTGACTTCAGAGGAGCTTAGGAGTTTGGGAGCTTGGACCATGTGCGTTGGTCGGAGTCCGGTTCTAGGTGGGGGACCCTTTAAGCTGTTTTTCCTTTTGTTTACCTGTTGCCGGATTGTGGCACTTTTCTGGTTGGGCGCGTGTTTTTCCCCTTTCTTTTTCAGTTACTTTCAGCACTTGCTTTGTATTGTTAGAGGTCGATGCACTTTGTGGTTTATTTATAGTAGTTTCCCTTTTTCTTTACTTGTCTTTTCCTTTACTCTGCACTTTTTCATTGGGTGTGCTGTGTGTGTGTGTTTAGGTACTCAGGCAAAGGCCTCCCCGAGTTGTTTAGCCTTCGGCATTTGTCGCCAACTCCTGGCCTATGGAGGCGGGCTTGGGGTAGTTACGGCTCAAGCTCGGGTAGGGTCAGTTCGTGACAATACACCTTATACTTAATGTTATTTATAGAATATAAACTGCACCTTCATCTGAGTATAGATAAAAAAAGATAAAAAAACTAATCACTTTTTACACATTAGCCTCATCCATCACTACATTATTAACCATGGCAACATATGTGGGTAGGATGAAGATAGTGACATTAGAATGGATATAAATTATTAATTTTATTTTAAATTGATTAGTTTTGGTTGTGTCATTATTGACATGGTTAGAAGAAAAATAAACTTGGACGGAAAATGGGAAGCATATTCTAACACTAAATTATTTGTTTGCTGAATAGTAAAAAATTATATATCCATATATTTTATCAAGGTTTTAGGATAGAACTAATGTTAAATTATATCTTTTACACTTTTATAGGTAATGTATTTGTATAAGTTGTCTTGGATGATAGAGTCCCACATATTTCAGCTAAACCCTTCTACTATGTGTGTGGTGAACCTTTCTTAAAATTCCTATATTATCTGAAGAAATTAAAAGATATATTAAATTTTCTATAGCTTATAATTAAGTTCTAGATACCCTTGATCACTTCTGAATAAATATTGATTCTACTTAATGAAGTCATGAACATGATATACCATATGAGCTATATTTTACTAGCAATCCCCATAAAAGACATGAAAATTTAATATGAATAACTCAATAATAATTTATTCAAAATGATTATTTTATAATATAAAATTATCTATAAATACTATTATAGTAATTTAGTATTCTTCTATGTGTCATTATATTTTATCATGTAATGTTCTATGACCAATCAAATCACAGTTCAAAACTAAATTGTAAGTAAAATTAAGTATCACTCAAAAAAAATAAAACAACACATAAAAATAATACTCTATAATTTATATAAAATAATAAAAAACAATAGTAGATATAGTTTAAAATCATAAGGATATAAAACAACTCAAAATAAGTCATTTTTTATATAGCACTACCAAGTACACATGGTAAAACTTTTATGCCCCTGTTGTCCATCCCATATTATAGTATTTATATTATGTTTCAATATCCCCTTGCACGGTCTATATCTTTTCAATAGTGATTTTGAAACTTAAATACACACAAATATTTTACATTTTAATCAATTAATTTATCAAAACAATTAATATGTATTCAATGTTAAATACAATAATATTTTCTTGAATAGAAATTCCTTAAAAGGTTGAAATCATGGTTTAAATCAATAATATAAATCTTCAATACCCATGAAACTCAAGGATTTTAATGTTAAATTTTGGATTAATACTATCTCATACAATCCAATTGATTTTCTAAATTCCGAACTCTTATTTAACTTTAAACCCCAAATCAAAAATATGGCCCTCATACAATTTTTTGAAAACCGACTAGATTAAACCGATCACAAAATCTAAGTAAGCCTATCATACAACCTAATTTACATTCCTACTCTAAATATGGAAAAAATAAGTTTTAAGGATACCAAACATATGAATTGGGAGTGATTTAACCCTATAAATCAATTAAATGACACAATGGTTCCTTATGAAGAATCACATATTAATTGTGCATATGTTGAAGAATCATGAGAAATAATAAAAAAATAAAAAAGACTTATAAACTAGGGTATAATAAAAATAAACCAACAAAATTTAATATTTTAATGTTCAAAAAATATATATAATGTCATATATAACATGTCATAATGAAAAGGAATTCAAACTAATAGTAAATAGATTAATTTTAAAAATAATGGAATATCTCAAAAATAATAAAATATTCAGAAATACCATAGACGCGTCTTAATATGCATGAGGTCACCATCTGATATTTTATAATAATAAAATATGAATAATGCATCTAGGGAACACCAATGAAATAGGATACTTCCTTTTTCGAGTATTAGATAAAATAATGTCTAAATACAAATGGGAATGTGTATATATAGTGTGATCTAATTCCTAGAAGCATATCACCATGAATATATATAATTTCATATATATTCAAAACATAAAATTATATTTTTAAATACAATTAAAAAATACCATTATCAAAATTTCCTAATAATGTAAAAAAATCACATTTTATAAATTTCCATTCAAAACAATTTAACATTGGAGAAAACATATCCATGGGAATAGATAATGAATAAAACAATGGGATTTATTATTAAAAATATTTTCTATTAAATCAAATTATGGGATAAAAATCTCAAGCCTATGGAGAAGGTATAAGACTATAATATGTGAAACAATTTTATATCCTAAAATGTAATCTTATATACATAGACCCTCATATAACCTAATTGGTATTTTTGTGTGGTAATCACCTAAAATGGAATAAACTAAACTAGGGTGACATTAGTCATTTCATAATAATAACTAGTTCAACACTCAACCTTGATTTCCCACACAGCTGCTCAATATTCCTATGATAACCCAATCAATTGTTAAAAACTCAGTCTATGTGAATAAACTAAACACTCATGTGAAATGAAAAACACAAACTAATCAATAAACCATTTCATCAATTTCATGTAACTATTTAAAATAAATAAAAATCAACTAATCGCATCCAAAGCAAAGTGAATCAATCATGAAAACATCACTCTTCCAATTATTATATAATGTGCCAATTTTAATTATAAAATCTAACAAAGAAAATTCTACAAACCTCATTTATACCTTAATTTTTTTTAAAAGTGAAAGACATAAATACCTAAAAAATACTTCTATATTAATCCCAAAATATTAAAAATATTGAAAATAAATTAAAATTTAAATATATATAACTTATTTAGGTTCCAATTCGAAAAAAACAGTTAAAAATCAAAAATAACCATGAATATATAAAGTATAATTAATTACACATAAGCACCAACCACAAATCAATGTAATTAGTGTGGATTTATTGAATGATGGATGATTATGAAGATAATGTAGATTCATGAAGGCTATGTATCAAAACCCCCACAATTTAGATAAACCCCAACCATATATTTGGCCTCTATCAATGGTTAAGGAAAATGGAATAGAGAACAATGGATGTGAAGAAGTGAAGGAGGATAATGTAGGATATAAATATAATAATGCCTATGGTGAGTACCCAAGAATAAATATGAAAATAAAATAAACCAAAAACGGTATAGGAGATTAGTTGAAACACTAATAAAAAGGGTACATTAATTACTTTAAATAAAATATGAGACAATCTTATAAAATAGGGAATACAAATAATAATTCATTAAAAAATGGAATCTTCACTACCCAACTGTACATCCTCCAGGACCATGTTATGACTATAAAACTTCCACTATCACAACTCCTTCCATCGAAATTTACTTGTTAAATGATCTCTTTGATTGTGCACATTAATCATGGAAGAAAGAAATTTCTATAATTTTGTAAAGACCCAGAAATCCTTTGGAATTTTTTTTAATACTTCGGATTTTTACAAGTATACGAAAACTGACGGTGCATGATTCCAAGGCCCGGTGTGCCTGGAATCAATTTCTGAAGTTTTGTTCAGGTACGTTTAGTAAACTTACGAGTGAGTTTTTATAACTTTTGAACCAATGCTTGGAATTGAAATATGAAGACACCGTTGAACTCGCAGCACCAGTATTCTCTTAAGAAGACTTTCACTTCGATGGCACTGAGTCGAGGATAAAAGTTAGTTTTTGGGTTTTTATAAATTTTTTAATAAAATAAAGTGAGCTAACACTTTATTTTATTTTAACCTCCATGTGGAGGCTAGGTGGTTAAAACATCCCCATGGAGGTTGGAGGTGGGGCCACCGCACCTTAACCTCTCCTGAGAGGTTATGGTGGTGGGGCCCACCCAAACTCAACCTCCCATGTGAGGATAAATGATGTGGGGACGACACGGGGCTTAACCACCCTATTAATAGGAGGAGAGGAAAACCTCCCAACTCCCCTCATTAATTAGGGGGGAGCCTCTTGACCTCACCAATAATCAATTGCGCCAACACATGTAATTTAATTAAGTGGAGCCTCTTGACCTCCCCAATAATCAAATCTGCCAACGTGTGTGATTTAATTAAGGGGATCCTCTCAATTTATTTATCCAATTTGAAATTGTTATGTCAATAAAATAATAGACAACTTATATCATTTTTGGTTTGGCAATTCTCATTTGGTGGGAGCTTTGAGAGGAGAGCTTGGGGGAAAAGAAGTTCTCCCAAAGAAGAATGAAGAACGCGAAGAATGCTGACGACGTTTTCTTCTTCGACTTCCTTCCTCGAATCTTACCGATGTGGAGCATCTTCCATGAGACGGCGCAGCTCGGTTTTGGAAACCTATAGTGGATGCGACGAATGACGATTCTCTTCATCCACTTTCCGTGGTTCCATCAACGACCAATGACCGATAATCAAAAGGTAGGGGTTTCATTTCTTGATGATGTTATACCCTTTTTCTTGTCTTCTTCATTGGTTAAAAAAGGATTGTTGCAGACGTGTTGTTGATCATCTACTATTCTTGATGAGACAATTGATACCTCCGTAAATGCGGTGGGTGCGGGCCAACCTAACAAGGCCTGACACCCTCCGTCGATTTTCCTTTCTTGGTGTTCTTTGGAATGGTGATGTATCAATGATGAGGCGACGGAGGGCAACGACCAAGGCCGCCCTACCCGCAGCCTCTGTGGACCGCGCCGCCCCTGCGGCATTCCGCACCAACCCGGTCAAGCCCGCACTGGCCCACCCTACCGGCCGACCGCTCCTCTCACGTGCCCCGGCCAGGCCCGC
This sequence comes from Viscum album, assembly GCA_963277665.1. Taxonomy (NCBI): domain Eukaryota; kingdom Viridiplantae; phylum Streptophyta; class Magnoliopsida; order Santalales; family Viscaceae; genus Viscum; species Viscum album. The sequence continues at coordinate 1,284,148,630 of OY728156.1, forward strand.
ATAGGCCCGACCTACTGGCCGCCTGCGCCTCCCACGTGCCCCAGCCCGGCCCGCGCCAGCCCAGCCCGCCAGCCGCCTGGATGCCCCCCTGGCCGCCCCACTGGCCACCCACCTGGCCGCCCGCCTGGCCACCCGTGCCGGCTACACCCTATCCAAACCGGTCGCCTGCGCCGGTCGTGCCCTGGATGAACCGGCCACCCGTGCCGACCGCGCCCTGGCCGAACCAACCGCCCGCGCCGGCCGCGCCCTGGCCGAACTAGCCATCTGCGCCGAACACGCCCTAGCCGAACCGACCGCCAATGCCGGTTGTGCCCTTGCTGAACTAGCTGCCCACACTGACCACGCCCTATCCTAACCGACCGCCCGCCTGGCCACGCCCGAACCGGCCGCATGTCGGCCCCCTTGCTGCCTCCCGGCCGAGATGGCGAACCAGCCCCCTTGCGGCTTCCCGGCCAAGCTGTCGAACCGGCCCCCCCTTCTGGCCCCCCTCACGGCGCCCTGGCCAAGCTGGCCCAGTTGCGCCCTTCAGGCCTTGCCACGCAGAGCCGCGCCTTCACAACGCACCGGGCCGAGCTGGCCCCGAGCCCGGGCCAAGCCACCCTTGCGGCCAGCTGGGTTGGGCCCATCGGGCCGGGCCAGACCCAACAGGTCTGACCGGGTTGACCCGGACTGGTTCGGCCCAAACTGAGTTGGGTAGGGTCGGTCTGACCGAGTCCGACAGGACCCGGACTCACTTCTGACCTTTTACTTCCTTTGGCCATATCTTTGGCATCAGATGTCCGTTTGACGAACCGTCAGTGGCGCTAGTATTCTTGGATCACGAAGGTCCCTTTGAGTTCTTCCCACTGGATTTCGGGGTAATTTTGAGATAAGGTCAAGTTGGATCGTACACGAATCGAACCAGGCCCCTGAGACTAAAAGGCTAATAACTCACAGACTGGGCATTTGATTGACGCGTCGTCTGTTGCATTGAGACCCCTATGACGAGACAGACCTTTGAGATAATTCTTCATGGGACTTTGTGGAAGTTAATGCATTGACACTTGGCTTGAGGAGCAGACCCTCCCGGAATCAAGCGTGCTTTGAGGAAACCCTGTGGCTGGCTGCGCTCTGACGACTGTTCCTGGATCCTGTGTGGGTCCGACAGCTCTGACTACTATTCCTGGATCCTATGTGGGTTTGAGAGTTCTGACTTCTCTTCCTGGATCCTGTGTGGGTCTGACAGAATAGCTGGTCATGGATCCTTTGTGGGTCCGATAGCTTAGCTGGTCCTGGATCCTATGTGGGTCCGACAGCTCCGACTACTGTTCCTGGATCCTGTGTGGGTCTGACAGTTCAAACTGTTGGTCCTGGATCCTATGTGGGTCTGACATCTTATATGAATCAATGACTACATCTGATCATCTCTATCACTCTACAAAAGTTGTATACCTGTTTGAGCTGAGTCAGTAACTCTTGTGTTTCCTCGTGATTGAGATAGATTATTTGATAACATAGGTATATGTATGGGCATATACCTAAGTGGGGTTATTTTTTGATTTCATAATTTGTGGTTTATCCTTGTTGGATTTTGTGAGACCTTGAGGGTCTCGGGGTCCTTACTGAGTATCATTATACTCACCCCTGCACGGGCTTTGCCCGCACCTCATTGTGTTGGTTGCAGACGACAGACATCGCTGACTGAGGCTGAGTGGACCAGGACTGGATGGTACCTGGAGGTGGACCACACGTCGTGACGGTACATAGAGGAGACGGAAGGCGTGGAGTGTTGTGGAGGCCATCTGTACCTACCCTTCAGGTAGGGACCCTGGAGGACGACCTAGTAGCTGCTTTACTTTTCTTCAGTTGTACTTGCTTTTCAGTTGTACCTGTACTTTCCTGTTGGGCTTGTATTTCTGGCCCCTTTTACTTTCCAGCACTTCTTTTGTATACATATTTACCTAGTGTTTTGCTTTCATCTCGTACTCTATTTTGTGAGGTTACTCTATAGAAAGGAAATGCCTTCCCATTTTTAGGGAATTGCGCCTTTGGTGCTAGTCTCCATCCCCTGGCCTATGGAAGGCGGGCTTGGGATAGTCACAGCACAGGCCCCGGGGGATGGGTTGTGACAAATTGGTATCAAAGGTGTTAGTTCTACCACATAACTTAGGACTCTGATCTTTATTTTCTGTGAATCAATAGTGTTAAGGGTACTGAGTGTGGTTTTCAGTTCAGGGAGCCCATTGTTGGTGCGGTGGCCGACGTATCCATACACCAGGACCTTGACTACTGATTTCTGACTTAGTGAATGAAAACACTGATTACATGTGCGTTTTCAAGAGTTTTCTATGTGATCTCTTTGAGTCAGCTCACCAGGTATACCTTATTGACTGTGGCGAACCTGTATCTTTTCAAGATGGCCCCACGCAGATTGTCAGCTAGGGTTCCGAGAGTTGTACAAGATGGAATCCCACCAAGTGATGAGGCCTCGGTGCAGGGACCAATTACAGTGGAGGCACCAGTGGTACCACAACCCATTGAGCCACCGATGCCACTAGCCCCAATAGCAGAGATTTCATGCCGCCTGGGTGCGTTGCATGAGTTCCAGCAACAGAGACCACCCAAGTACAGGGGCTAGATGAACCCCAGGCAGCTGTGGATTGTCTAGAGGCTGTGGTGAGATTTTTCATACTGGTAGGGACACCAGCAGACCTTATGGTGATCCTTTCCGTGAGTCTCCTTCAGGAAGCAGCAGGCAGATGGTGGAGTCAGAAAATTTAGGTACATGATGAGGTGATACTTCTCTGGGCAGACTTTGAGATCCTGTTTTAGGCAGAGTTTGTCCCATCCACCCTACGTGTGGTGCGGATCTAGGAGCTACTGCATCTACAATAGGGTAGTATGATGGTAGCTCAGTACTCAGTGAGGTTCACCGACCTCTCACACTACTCCATAGATATGGTACGGGGACCATTATTTAGGGCCTGGACCTTCGAGCATGGGATCAGGCGAGAGATCAGATTTTCAATGATCTCCCTTAGCATCCCAACGCAGGCGGGGGTGTTGGAGCGAGCCCTCTTAGTGGAGATTTTCCTTGCTGAGAAGTCACCAGCAGTGAGACCCACCGCCGGGCATCACGTAGCAAATTCTTCTATAGCAGGTAGCAGACAGATGTTGCGGAGGTCCAAGTGCACCAGAACATCCGGTAGACGACCTCAAGACACGGGTTTGGTTGTGCAAGGCACACGAGATAGAGCCAGTCATGTGAGGAACAGGTAGTGTTTCACATGCGGTGGGGAGGGTCACATGGCTCGTGACTGTCCGACCCGCCGTTCAGATGATCAACAGACGGTTGAAGAACCACCCAGTCAGAGATAGAGATTTGATCGAGGCGGTCCACAGGGAGAAGGCGGATGTGGTAGAGGAGTTATTTGAGCAGCTTGTGGTGGGTGAAGTTTTGAGGTGTTACCGCCACCACCACCAGGAGGTCCACCCCGGCCATAGGGAGCAGGTGGATAGGGGAGATCTCAGCTTCAGGCAGCTGAGGCCTATGATCACGGCACTCCAGAGATGATTCAAGGTATGATCTATTTCTACTCCACCATAACTGCAGTTCTTATAGACACAAGTTCCAGTCATTCTTTCATTTCCACTTCCCTCATTCGGAGCTCGGAGATTCCGATGGAGCCATTGGATCGATCCTTACGACTAGAGACTTCTACGGAAGCAGACTCGACGATTACACACTGGTGCCGACAGTGTGAGCTTACTCTAGGAGGAAAGAGCTTTGGTTGGGATCTCCTTGTAGTAGCGTCAAGGTCTTACGATGTCATCTTGGGTATAAACTAGTTATCTACAGTCCATGATCATATTGACTGTATTAGGCACAATGTGCGGTGTGTCCGCATGTATGGGACAAGTTTTACCTTCACCGGTGTGAAGGGAGACTTTGCAACACAGGACAGACTTACTCGGAGGAGGGTGCAGCCGATCACTCATTAGTTAGCCTGCCTTACCCTCAGAGTAGTAGATGTGGAGAGTCTGAGCTATCATATAGTGGTGGACCAGTATGCGGATGTTTTCCCTGATGATGTTCCAGGACTACCTCCTCGTAGAGAGGTGGAATTATACATTAACATGTACCCTGGGATGGAACCTATATCTACTCCAGCATATCGGATATCTACCACTGAGCTTCATGAGTTGTGGGTACAGTTAGAGGACTTGTAGGGGAAGGGATTCATCCAGCCTAGTGTTTCTCACTGGGAAGCCCTGATTATGTTCGCCAAGAAGGTAGATGGGAGCTTGAGGTTCTATGTCGACAACCATCGTCTGAACCAGGTGACCGTGAAGAACAAGTACTCACTTCTGAGGATTGACGACCTCCTTGATCAGCTAAAGGGAGCATGGTGGTTCTCGAAGATAGACCTCAGATTAGGCTATCACCAGCTCAGAGTTCAAGACAAGGATGTACAGAAGACGAACTTCAGGTGTCGGTACGGCCACTACGAGTTCTTGGTTATTCCCTTCAGCATAACCAATGCTCCAGCAGTGTTCATGGGACTCATGAATAGGATCTTCCAGCCATACCTCAATTTCTTTGTTATAGTCTTCATTGACAACATTCTGATCTACTCAACTACTGGGGAGGAGCATGCATACCATTTTCGTGTGGTACTAGACACACTCTGAGAGAACCATCTTTATGGTAAGCTCTTGATGTGCCAGTTCTAGATCTGAAAGGTTCACTTTCTTGTACATGTTATCTTGGAGGCTGGAGTTGCAGTGGATCCAGTGAAGATTGAAGCGGTACTTTCTTTGGAGCCACACAATAGTGTGACGGAGGTATGGAGTTTCCTGGGTTTGGCTGGTTATTACCGAAGGTTTGTACCAGACTTCTCCAGAGTTGCAGCATCACTATCAGCCTTAACGAAGAAGGGGAAACCCTTCGTATGGTCAGAGAAATTCCATCAGAGCTTTTAGGAGCTGAGGCAGAGGCTGAATAGTGCCCCCATATTGAGGCTTCCAGAGGAAGGCGTAGGGTACGTAGTCTACTGTGACTCATCAGGGACCGGACTCAGGTGTTTCTTGATGCAGGAGCGAGCAGTGATCGCTTATGGTTCTCGGCAGCTAAGACAGCATGAGTAGAACTATTCTACTCATGACCTAGAGTTATCAGTAGTGGTATTCGCCTTGAAGATGTGGCGACACTATCTGATGGGCGATCATTTTACCGTGTACTCTGATCACAAGAGTCTCGGGCATATCTTCTCTCAAAAGGACCTGAACCTGAGACAATGGTGATGGATTGAGTTCCTCAAGGACTATGACTTCGATATAGTCTATACTCCTGGGAAGGGGAATGTTGTAGCAGATGCACCCAGTAGGAGATCTGGTATATAGTTTCTAGGTGAGGCAACAGAGTAGTTGGCCACTTTGCAGATATCCTTTGTGGATAGAGATGGAGCAACTTTTCTACAGTCTCTTACAGTCACTCCTCCACTTCTTCAGCGAGTCAGGGAGGCACAACTTGGGGACGTTGACTATGAGACATGGTGTGCTCAGATATCTACAGGGCAGGCACCTGATGGATTTTCTGAAGGTGGGGAGCATGTCATCCTCTTCAGAGGAAATACTATGGTACTAGTGTCACTTCAGGATGAAGTGTTGAGGGAGTTCCACACATCCCCTTTAGCGGTACATCTATGAGTGGCGAAGATGTATCAGGACCTCAGATGACAACACTGGTGGCTAGGTATGAAGAAGGAAGTAGCTGAGTTTGTCTCTCAATGCCTCACTTGTTAGCAAGTGAAGGTGGAGAACCAGGTACCAGCAGGCTTGGTCCAGCCTTTAGAGGTCCCAGAGTGGAAGTGGTATGGGATATACATGGACTTAATGACGGTTCTTCCACGTACATCCAGGGGACATGACTCGATTTGGGTTATCTTCGACTGACTCACCAAGTCGGCCCACTTCCTACCGATCAAAGAGAAGGGTTCAGTAGAGAGAATGGGATGCCTATATGTGTAGAAGATTGTGCATCTACATGGAGTACCTTCGTATATTGTATTCGATCATGATGCACACTTTACTTCTTGGATATAGAAGGGGTTTTAGGAAGTTTTCGAGATGCAGAGTCATCTGAGCACCACCTTCCATCCATAGACAGATGGCCAGAATGAGAGGACCATTCAGACCCTCGAGGACATGCTGCGTTCTTGTGTCCTCGACTTCAGTCACAGGTGGTAGGATCGCTTACCTTTGATAGAGTTTTCCTACAAAAACAGTTATCACTCCACCATTGGGATGACACTATTTGAGGCCTTGTATGGTCAACCTTGCAGATCACCACTGTGCTGGACAGACCCTGGGGAGTCAGTACTAGTGGGACCAGAGATGGTACGGGCTACCATAGAGAAGGTGCAGATCATCCAGGAGTGAATGAAGACTGCACAGAGCAGGAAAAAGTTGTATGTTGACAAGAGATGGAGACCTCTGGAGTTCGAGGATGGTGACCACGTCTTTCTATGGGTCTCACCCCGATGAGGTTTACAGAGATTTGGTCGGGGAAGCTAGTTATCTCTGTGGTTTATTGGACCTTTCCAAGTCCTCAACAGAGTAGGTGAGGTGGATTACCACCTGACTCTTCCACCTCAGTTGCACCGGGTGCATGACGTCTTCCACGTATCCCAGCTGAGGAGATACGTGCATGACCCTTCACACATCATCGACCATGGGGAGCTAGACGTCGACGATGGGGATACTTTTATGGAGGTTCTAGTGGAGATTGAGGATCGATAAGAGCATGTCCTATGTAAACTATTGATACCTTTGGTGCGCGTTTGCTGGAAGCACGAGAACCTCCAGGAGAGAACATGGGAGAGGAAGGCTCAAATGCGTGCTCAGTACCCCCATTTGTTCCCTTAGTTTGAGTTGTAGCTTACGAGGATGTAAATCCCTGAGGTGGGGAGAATGTAAAGACCCGAAAATACTATGGAACTTTTTTTTAATACATGGGATTTTTAAGAGTCTGCAAAAACTGACGGCGCATGATTCTGAGGCCCAGTGTACCCGGAATCAATTTCTGAAGTTTTTTCTGGGTACGTTTAATAAATGTATGAGCAGGTTTTTATAACTGTTGAACCGTTGCTTGGAATTGAAATCTGAGGACACCGTTGAACTCACAGTGCCGGTATTCACTTAAAAAGACTTTCACTTCAATGGGAGTGTGTCGAGGATAAAAGTTAGTTTTTGGGTTTTTACAAAAATTTTAATAAAATAAAGTGAGCTAACACTTTATTTTATTTAAACCTCCATGTGGAGGCTGGGTGGTTAAAACCTACCCATGGAGGTTGGAGGTGGGTCCACCACACCTTAACCTCTACTGAGAGGTTATGGTGGTGGGGCCCACCCAAACTCAACCTCCCATGTGAGGATAAATGAGGTGGGGATGACACGGGGCTTAACCCCCCTATTAATGGGAGGAGAGGAAAACATCCCAACACCCCTCATTAATGAGGGGGGAGCCTCTTGACCACCCCAATAATCAATTGCGCCAATGCGTGTAATTTAATTAAGGGGAGCCTCTTGACCTCCCCAATAATCAATTGTGAAAATGCGTGTGATTTAATTAAGGGGATCCTCTCAATTTATTTCTCCAATTTGAAATTTTTGTGCCAATAAAATAATAGACAACTTATATTATTTTTGGCTTGGCAATTCTCATTTGGTGGGAGCTTTGAGAGGAGAGTTTGGAAGAAAAGAAGTTCTCCCAATGAAGAATGAAGAACGCGAAGAACGTCGGTGATGTTTTCTTATTCGACTTCGTTCCTAGAATCTTACCAACGTGGAGCATCTTCCACGAGCCGGCACAGCTTAGTTTTGGAAACGTGTAGCAGATGTAGTGAACAATGATTCTCTTCATCCACTTTATGTGGCTCCATCAACGATCGACAGCCGATAATAAAAAGGTAGGGGGTTTATTTCTTGCTGATGTTATACCCTTTTTCTTATCTTCTTCGGTGGATAAAAATGGATTGTTGCAGACGTTTTGTTGATCATCTGTTATTCTTGATGAGACAATTGATACCTCCCTAAACGTAGAGGGTGCGGGCCAACCTAACAAGGCCCGACACCCTCCGTCGATTTCTCTTTCTTGGTGTTCTTTGGCATGGTGATGTATCAATGACGAGGCGACGGACTGAACCAACCAAGGTCGTGCTACCCACGGCCTCTGTGGACCGTACTGCCCCTGCGGTATTCTGCACCGCCCCGACCGAGCCCGCACCAGCCCTACCGACCGCACCTCCTATGTGCCCCAGCTGAGCCAACACCGGTCCAACCAACCAGAAAACCATGCCTCCCGCGCGCCCCAGACGAGTCCGCACCGGCCCGTCCTGGCGCCCGCCTAGCCGCCCGCCTGGCCACCCGCCTGGACGCCCGCCTGGCTGCCCACCTGGCTGCTCGCTTGGTCGCCAGCATGGGGCCGTGCCGGCCGCGCCCTGGCTAAACTGGCCACCCGCGCTGATCGCACCCTGGCTGAACCGGCCGCCTGCGCCGGCCACGCCCTGGCCGAACCATCCGCCCGCCTGGCCGCGCCCTGGACAAACCGGCCGCTAGCACCGGCTGCGCCCTGGCCAAACCATCCGCCCGCCTGGCAGCTGCCAGTCCATGTCCGAACCAGCCGCCTGCCGACCCCCTTGCAGCCTCCCGGCCGAGCCGGCAAACCGGACCCATTGCAGCCTCCCGACCGAGCCGGCAAACCAGCCCCCCCTTCCGGCCCCCCTTGTGGCAACCAGGCCAAACTGGCCCAGTTGCGCCCTTCGGGGTATGCCACGCCGATCTGTGCCTTCGCAACTCACCGGGCCGAGCTGGCCCCGAGCACAGGCCGAGCCACCCTCGCGGCCGGCTGGGCTGGGCCGAGCGGTCCGGGATAGACCCAAAGGTATGACCGGGTCAACCCAGATGGGGTCGGCCCGGACTGATTTAGGCCAGGTCGTTCCAACCGGGTCGGACCGGATACGGTCCCACTTCTGACCCTTTACTTCCTTTGGCCATATCTTTGGTATCAGATGTCCGTTTGATGAACCATCAGTGGCGCTGGTATTCTTGGAGCACAACGGTCCCTTTGAGTTCACCCCACTAAAGTTCGGGGTAATGTTGAGATATAGTCATGTTGGATTGTACACGAAACCAACCAGGCCCCTGGGACTAAAAGAATAATAACTCACAGACCGAGCGTCCGATTGACACGTCATCTGTTGAGTTGAGACCCCTATGACGAGACGGACCTTTGAGATACTTCTTTGTGGGACTTGGTGGAAGTTGACGCATCAACTCTTGGTTTGAGGAGCAGACCCTCCCTGAATCAAGCATGCATTGAGGAAACCCTATGGCTGGCTGCACTCTAATGACTGTTCTTGGATCCTATGTGGGTCCGATAGCTCTGACTACTGTTCTTGGATCCTGTGTGGGTCTGACAGTTCTGACTTCTGTTCCTGGATCCTGTGTGGGTCTGAAAAAATATTTGGTCCTGGATTCTATGTGGGTCCGATAGCTTAGCTGGTCCTGGATCATGTGTGGGTCCGATAGCTCTGACTACTATTCCTGGATCCTGTGTGGGTCTGACAGTTCCAACTACTAGTCCTGGATCCTGTGTGGGTCTGAAACCTTAGATGAATTAGTGACTACATCTGATCATCTCTATTACTCTACAAAAGTTGTATACCTGTGTGATTTGATTCAGTAACTCTTGTGTTTCCTCGTGATTGAGATGGATTACTTGATAACTTAGGTATATGTATGGGCATATACCTAGGTGGGGTTATCTATTGATTTCATACTTTGTGGTTTATCCTTGTTGGATTTTGTGAGACCTTGAGGGTCTCAGGGTCCCTACTGAGTATCTTTATACTCACCCCTGCATGGGCTTTTCCCGCACCTCGTTGTGTTGGTTACAGACGATGGACAACGCTGACTGAGGCTGAGTGGACTAGGACTGGACAGTACCAGAAGGTGGACCATACAGTGTGATGGTACATGGAATAGACGGATGGTGTGGAGTGTTGTGGAGGCCATCTGTACCTACCCTTCAAGTAGGGACCCCATAGGATGACCCAATAGTTACTTTACATTTCTTCAGTTGTACTTTCTATTTAGTTATACCTGTACTTTCTTGTTGGGCTTGTATATTCGGCCCCTTTTACTTTATGGCACTTCTTTAGTGTACAACTTTACCTAATGTTTAGCTTTTAGCTCATACTCTATTGTGTGAGGTTACTCTATATAAAGGCAATGTCTTCCCAGTTTTAGAGAATTACGCCTTTGGTGCTAGTCGCCAGCCCCTGGCCTATGGAAGGCGGACTTGGGGTAGTCACGGCACAGGCCCTGGGGAATGGGTCATGACAAATTTTTTATGATTTTTACACTAAATATCATAAAAATCATGGGGATAAAAATTATTGATATTAATAAATACCTATGATATCATGGGTTTCACAAAGTGTTTTTACTAATATTTTTCATTATTTTCTTCTTTTCTTATTCCCCTATTATTACTCTATTTCATAAAATATTTTTCCCTAACTACCCTTGAATATCTATTAATATTTATTTCCATATTCTATCAATGAAAAACATTATTCTTCCTTACCTATTACATGATTATTTTCAAAGATGATATTATGTAAAAAAAATTATTTTCATGGGTCAACATGTTGTGAATTTATTTTTGATGTTAAATTTCATGATGTTAGTTTATTTTTACCTGAACAACATATGAATGTATGTTTTTTAATGTTATGGGTGGGACATGAATTATATAAACCCAAAAATAATTAGGTAATTATTATATATCATGAGATGTTATCCTTTTAGATGGGAATTGTGAATAGTAATCTATGTAATTACTCCTTGGATGTGATCCATTAATTATTCTAATAGTGACATTTTTAAAAATTATTCAATGATTATATAATTATTACATTTAAATTACATGTTCTTGTGTAATGTATCCTTGAAAACATAAATTATGATTCTATGATATACTATATTATTTCATAATATCCCTAAATTTTTTTTATCTATCAATTATTTTCTAATGTTCAAATGATATGTATGATACACCTATTATTTTATAATTTCATTTATAATATGATGTCATAGTATTTTAATTTCCTATTTTATGTTCATATTCAATTCCATATAATTATATTAATAGATGATTTTATGATATATATGATGATCACATGATAGATTATTTTTTATTCTTATCATTATATTTTCTTATGGTTATCCCCATGTATAGATTCTATCTCACCCTTTTATTTTATTATAATTTCCTAGGAGAATATTGAATACTATGATGGGTAGAAGGAATATGGTTGATGTGGAAATTATAATTTATTATAGAATAAATTTAACTAATTTTTTATTATATTTTGTATATTATGTAACATTTTTCTCAGTATACTAAACATATGAATCTTGGAAATAAGGAATTAAATAAAGTTTAATGTTAAGAATGACAATATGTAACTGTAGAAATTTATTAGAATTGTAGGTTTGGGGTGTTTTAATATAGGCACCCAAAATATTTGTATAGCATTATTATTTGATATTGAGTGATGAAAATAATGGTATATAACCTTTAGTACTCCAAAATAATAATAGTGGAGTGTCACTATAGTTTTTTTGAAGAAAAAACTAGAAATAACTAATTTCACTCCAATAAATTCCAGATATATGGAATCCAAGGTTTCATTTCATTGGCCTAAACATGTTTTTGACAACATGATTATTATTTATTTCTATGTATTTTTTATACCCAATATCTTCTAAATCCATAGACCAGTTGATCCAGGGGGATCACCATCCCTTCTCTAGATTTCACCATTCCCATTTTATCTTCAATTTTAGGTTCTTAAATCATCCTTTTCAAAATAATTTTGTTATAATACATTCATTATGGTGTGGAAAATGTAATCCATAAATTTATTTACTTTTCTCATAAATATGTTTTTAGTTTTTTTCCAAAAAATATAAAATTTATTAGTGTTTTAATGTTTTGAATTTATCATATAGTTTAAGAAGTGTTATTAAACAATAATATTTTTTGTCTTAAATAAAAAATCTATATTTGGTTTCTTTACCTAAATTGGAATTATTAATTTATGTATTGCATATGTGTTTTGTCTTTTTAGATGGGAACCAATTTCTTTAATCCCAACAAAGATTCTATAAAAACTATATTAAAGGATGAATTAGTAACAAGTTTTGTGTCATTTTTTAGGATTTATCATATGTAGTGAGTTATAATAATAAATCACAAACATAATATTACCATCATGAACCTTATTAGAAGAGAAAATAAAAAAGGGAGAATCTTGCTAGTGAGGTTTAAGGTACCTTGAAAGAATTAATAATAGGTTTTTAAATAACTTTATATATTTTGATTATATTTTATTTTAATGATAATCATGGTTACACTATGAAATAAGTGGATTTTTTTATGGAATTGTTATCTATGATTTATTATAATTTATTTATATGATATTTTTATATGTTATTGGTGTTTAATGATTCCATAATTAATATTTCTATGTGTGTATTTTGAAAAAAAAATTGGGCAGATAGAATGATATGGTATATGGTAATGAAATGGGTTATGTGACCTAGTGTTAGATACATATAAAATTTAAATTATATTATTATTAATTTATATTTGAGTTAGAAGGTTCATATTAGATTAATTTCCCTTTTTTTGAAGATTCCTAAATTTTTTAGCCCTATGAGGGGGAAAGTATAATAATATTTTTCTCAAAACTGATGATTTCAAATTGAGTGATATTTCCTATAAAGAAAATATGATCATACCATGAAGGTTTTATTCTGAATGAGGATGTACATTCTAATATTTTCATTAGTTTACGAATATACATATCATTTGTACTTCCCCCAGAGTGTGGATTTCCAATATTTATTTTCTATTCCAAAGAAGATATATATTATAATATTCCCTAAATTATGATTTCTATAGTAGGTTTATTTCCTATTGATTAAAGATCATTAGACCATTGATATTAATGTTATTTTTCATATGTAATGAGATTGAAATAAATAATATATAGAGGGGTTAAAGTTATGTAAATAGAGAAGCATCTCATACCATATGCATGAGGTACACATTAGACATCCCATACATTCCATGCGAATGTTTCATAAGTATTATCCCCATAAAAATCAATATATTCTACCACTTTCAATGAAATTTTCCTACTAAATATCTTATTTTACTCCCAAAATCAATTCAAATACTATTGTTTCTCCTAGTGTCGATTTCAGTCCCACATATTTCTCTTTACTCATTTTTAACATAGATCAAAATAATTTTGGTTTTATAAATAACTATTTTAAACTAATATCCTTTTCATTTAACCTAATGATTTATTATTCATTTACAATGAGTCGAGATATGAATTTTCATATTATTTTGTTACATTTTTTTAGAACTATAATTTTAATGAATCTCCCCCAAGAATTTTTTTGACCACATAACTTTAATAATTTCACTAAAACAAAAAATTTGATTAATTAATTTTATAATTATTTTATAATGATTCTTACACGAATGGTTGAATATAAAGAGACCCAAGTGGGACCTATATACTAATGAAAATTAATTAAGATCCATTTTGAGTGATAATAAATTATATTATAGTTATTTGATGAAATAATTTTCATAATCATTATTAAAAAAAATAATGAACATATTGAATAGGTTTTTACAAAAACAAAATTTTCTATTGATTGTTTATCTAGAATTTGTTAAGATAGATTACTAAACAATCAAAAATATATTTATAGGACCATTTTTTTCAAAATTTATTTCTTTTGAAAATGATATATATTGATATACCCACTATAAATGTTATTATTATATTTAGGTTATTTATTAACTAGGTATGTTATATTTGAAGATGAATCAACTGACATGTACATGTAGAAAAATATTATGAATAATCATTGATGTTATATATCTCTAATAGTCTATTTTAATTTTAGTGATTTTGTTTTTTCATAAATCTCATTGATATTTTCACAGAATTTCTCTTTAATTGGAATAAAATTTCTTTTGGATTAGAGTGTGGATTGAGTATTTTATATGGCTATGTTACCGTATCATCATTATGGAAAATTTTAAGAAAAATATCTATTATTTAAGAACATTATTTTAAATATCCATTTAGATAATAATATTTTATATATAATGTGGGTCTTATACATGTATATTTATATATTCCCATGATCATTTATATGATCGATAGGCTAGCAGTACATTAATTTTTTTTTCATTTTCCAAAGAGAAAATTATTACCTCATAATTATTGATTGATCCTTCATTATTAATACTATGGTTATGTGGCCTCAATTTGGTGTCATATTATTCATATGAATTATTATTTGGAAACTACAATGAACCACTCCGATCAACTAGAAAAGTCACCCTAGATATCCCACTATAAGTTGGGTATCATGAATATGACCAAAAATGTCTCATGATTAACCACAATAAGGAAAAATGGTAGAGTACATAGTGTCAAAAAGAGTAAAAAATCATGAGGCATACAATGTTAGTCCCAAAGGTCCAAACCAAAAAGTAAGATAAGAAAATATAAAGGTTAATCTATATGTGACCATTTTTCACCACTGAATTGTCCCACTATGAAGGAAATTACAAAAAAGAGAATCTAGTGAACTATATGATGCCCTTAACGTTACTTGTGCCCTAAAAGCCCATATCTACATACACCCAAAGGAAAAAGTAGGGTGTGAGAATGATAAATAGTATGATTTCACTAAATAATCTATAAAATTCTAATATCAAGAAAACATTAGTTCTATATTTAAAACAATACTAGTTTTTATAATTATTTCCCATGAGATAAATCATTTTGTAAAAAATCCTTTAGTTTCAATAAAAATCCTATCATATTCACATAATAAGGAATATGAAAAGTATACATAAGAAAGAATGATCATAAAAATAATCCTAAACAATAAATAAATTGGATTCATTCTAATATTGAGTCCCATAATGGTATAACGATGCCACAAAACCTATAGTGGCATTACACAAACTAATTTGACTCAAAACCTCTAGTGTTATTACACACACTAAAGTGAAATATCCATTTCTCGATGCACCCAAGGAACCTAATGTGCCATGAATTTAAAAAACCATTTTAAAACCACACTCTCAATTTTTATATCATTTTTACAATGAATCATCTCTACTTCCATTCTTGAAAACCCATTTGTATTCAAAAATCACCTTTAATACATTTCATCACTACATATTGTGTCCAAAACCATTATTAATAAAAATATATTTAAAAATAGATTTCAGGAATAAATACCACCTTGATTTCAAATAAATAATATTCATAAAAAACCCAAAGGAATCATACAAGAAAACCCAGTTATTAAAAAAATAGCAATAAAGCAGTGCAACACCTAGGATGGAACTCCTAAACCCAAGCTTGAATCCAATCAATAATGAATTCAAGGGAATTTTAAGAGATCTATTGGAAAAATATGGTTTGGGGAAGGAAGTTGGAAGAAGTCACAA
Source organism: Viscum album (assembly GCA_963277665.1). Classification (NCBI taxonomy): domain Eukaryota; kingdom Viridiplantae; phylum Streptophyta; class Magnoliopsida; order Santalales; family Viscaceae; genus Viscum; species Viscum album. The sequence goes on from OY728156.1 coordinate 1,284,164,237, forward strand.
TTCATAGGGGTGTCTGGTTATTTATATCTATACTATAAAATATAACACCATGACATAGGCCTCGGGCCACTGCACAAAGATGCTAGAAGAATCCCTTTTTACAGCACATTATGAAGTTCCACGCTATAATATTCTGATAAAAAATTCATCTAAGTTACACATTCATAGATCTTATTTTATAATTGAGGCACCACAACATGGCTAGAAAAACCATGCTGTATTGGTACCAATTTTAAAAGAACCAAAGAAAACTCCATGTAGGACTCCACATCATATAATCTTCCTCCATGCCACAGGGATCAACCCAATAGAGGGGATATATTGTAACCTATTATCTATAGTCTATATACACTCTATAATGGAAGTGACACTATCACATCACCTCCAATACTTCACACCACATATTATTTAGTCCACACTATAGCCATGCTCTCTATGGCATAGCAGGTCCCATCCATGATGCATCCCCATTCCCAAAATCCTTATTCACTCCAAAATTAATAGAACTCAAACTATAGACTCTTAAACATTAAAATATAGTGTAATCAAACCCAAATATAGTCACAATTCTCCCCACCATAAAATATTTATATCCTTAGAAAGGCCTCATGAATATGGACTTGCAAAAAGAGATGGTCATTGATGTCTCACTAACAATTCCTACTCCTGCAACTTTTGGTTATCACATATGAACTCCCATAGTACAAAGACCATGGGTATTATTTTACCAAAAAATTCATTTTCTTGGTGATACTTAATCTAAACTAGTTTCTCATTCATAGTGGTGTCAGATTCAATATAACCATCTTCTTATTTGATCCCATCGAAAGGTTCTGGTTGATACCTCCTTTACTAGGAAACATGAAACAAATCATATATCGATGTCAAATATGATGTTATATCTAACCAATATGCCGCCTTTCCAATTTTCTCAATGTTGTTAAGGGTTCCAAAAAACCTTGGTGCCATCTTACCCAACTGATGATGTCCCAAGTGAGTTGACACTCAATGAAAGACCTAATCACCAACCTCAAGCTCTAGTGTCTAATGAAGATGGTATGAATTGGATTTATGATTACTTTGTGCCATGAAAAATATCTTCTAGATCAACTTCACCTTTTCCATCATTTCCCTAACAAGGCTAATTCCAACCAAGGACCATTCTCCCACCTCTTCCCAATATAGGGAAGATATACACAAGCACCCATATAACACTTTTAGTGGTTAAATATTGATTGAAGCATGATAACTATTATTATTGTAAAATTATAACATATGAAGATAATTTTCCTAGGAATTACCAAAATCAAGAACACGTGGTTAGATAATATCCTTAAGAATCTCAATAAATCTCTTTTTCAACCCATCCATTTGAGGAAAATATGTCATGCTCAATTTCAATTGGGGATCCATAACCTATTTAAAACCTTCATAAAAAATAAATTTTAACCATAGTAACCTATCATAAATAATCATAGAGGGAACCCCATTAATTTTCAAAACCTCTCTAACATACAATTGCCCAAGCAGCACCACCTTTTTTGTCCCCTTGAAAGGGGGGAATGTGATGATTTAATGAATCAATAAATGTTCACCCAAATCACATACCACCCACTAGGATTCCATGGATAACCAATGAAGAAGCCCATATAAATCATATCCCACATCCATATTCTAGTTTCTAAAGGTTGAAATAAACCAACAGGTCTCTAGTGTTCTGCCTTAATCATTTTACTAGTAAGACATTGTGATAGGAAATCTATAACTGACTATCGTATCCATGGCTACAAATACCATTGTCTCAATTCATGATACATATTTTTAATCCTAGTATTTGTATACCAATAATAATTGTGTCCACATTCCATAAATTCTTGCCTCATAGATATTGGAACAACCAACCTATATTAGAAACACAAATTGCCAATAGGAGACCAAGAATTCTCACTCAAGGTCTTCCCATCATTTTGGATTTTACCGAAGAATTGTATTTTGGTGTCCATCATCTAATCAAGACAAAATCCATCATTAAATTATGATTCTCCCTTAATGGAAGCTAATAACACCAACAAACTAGCCTCTTACACTCCCAAGTTCATATTAGTGAACAAACCCATCAATGATCACTCCTCCACTGATTCCTTTCCATATTGAGTAGGTAAATTCCTTCTCAATTCATCGGTGAACACATTCCATTTTTCTAGAGCATAATAAATATAAAAATACAATGTCTAGAGACACTCAACCCAACATCTTTGTCATAATATTTGATCTCTTTGGGAAAAAATATTTTACAGGAAAATTTGATCAAAATATACCTTAAATTGCACCCCCAAATAGATACTAGATCCATGTTTTGAGTACATTAATAACCACTACCAACTCAAGATCATGGGTGGGGTATTTCTTCTCATGAGTATGTAATTGGAATTATCCATAGGCTAACACAAAGTGTCCCGATATCAAGACACACCCCAACCTTGTACATGGATGATTATAGAAAACATTGTAACTTGAACCCAATTCTAATAAAATCATAAATGGAAATAAAATAAATATTACCTATTATTCCTAAATAGAACACTGAAATTTTTCATTCCACTCAAACTTTACACACTTGGAGTTCAATGTTTTCATTAGAGATGCAATATTGGAAATGTCTTAAAAACAGTGTAATAACTAGCCAACCATAAGAAGTTTTAGATCTCATAAAAATTTCTATACTGCTACTAATAAATTACTATCTATATATTTTCAGAATCTTCTAATATATTCCACTCAGATATAACGTTCCCTAAAAACTCCATTTTCTAGATCCAAAATCCACACTTGGAAAGATTATCATATAAGTGATATTATTTCAAGGTTCTAAGAATGGAAAAAAATGATCCATTTGTTCCTTCATTGACTAGGAGTATACAAAAATATCATCCAATAACATAGCAATGAAATAGTCCAAGAACTAATGAATGATCTAGTTCAATAATTACATAAATACTATAGGACCATTAGTCAAACCATATGTCATAACCAAAAACTCAAAATGTCCATATTGAATCCTAAATGATGTATAAGATATTTTATCATCTCAAAATATGAAGTGGTGGTACCCCAACTAGTGTTCAATGTTTGAAAAGAAATGATCCCAACTAAGTTGATCAAAAATACTTCCAATTCTTGGTAAGTTACATTTATTCTTAACAGACACCTAATTTAACTTTTGATAATCCAAAAAAATTATGACGCTCATGTCTTCTTTCTTGTAAAATAGGATAGCAAAATAGATAGGGACACACTATGAAAAATAAATCCTTTATCCTCAAGATCTTCCCAATAAACATTAAACTTCTTTAACTTAATAGGTTTCATGCAAAAAGATAGCATATAAATTGGCATTATACTAGAAAGTAGGTCAATAGTGAACTCAAAATATATCAGTATTGGTAACCAAGAAAAATCAATTGGAAAGACATTAGGGTATGAAATCACCACTATAGGAGGTGTATTGTTCAAACAAGGATCAACATAATCAAGAAAAACCTATGGTAACTAGAATGATATCATTATAACATAAGGAAAAACATGCCCTTCACTCCCAATTCTAGAGTCCCACTAACCCTGGATAAAATGAGAGACCCCATAAAGTGATAAAAACTAAAATAGATGACAATAATAGTCAATATGGGCCTTAATTATGATCATTAAATCCTTGACAATAATTGGTTCAAAGACATCAAGGTCAATAACTAAGTAATCCCACATCACATCGAAGTCGGTTATCATCTCTCGACACATGGGTCATTTGAAACAATGTTCATACCTCATTCTTAAAGTTGTGGAATGGTTAAATAATAACAAAATAATCTCTTAATCTAATCCCAATATATCAACTAATATTGATGATATAAGATAATGGGTATCACTTCTATAAAAAAACTATCACCATAGAAGAAAAAATAACCACCTTACCTCTAATAGTATCTATTATTACTTCAAATTCCTCGGGGTCATTCACTACTACATAAAAATTTCTTGTCTCAGATCATCTATGATATTTCATAACCACATTAAAATCTCTCTTGGAATGAGGGTAAGACCCACCGCCCTTGGATGCATTAGAACGAACCTGAGAACAATTTGTGATAGTGGATCCAGCCTTTCTTCCTTGGGACATCCTTATATAAAAATTCCTAAGATGAATAGGTTGTAGAAAATGATGATATGTCTTGGGAGACTCCAAATAGTTGTAATTGGTATTTCAAGGCTTCCCACACTGATTCCAAACAACCTGATGTTGTCCTGATAATGATCCTGAATCTGGTCCTCAAGAAAACCGGTCACCTTTGGGGTTCCATTTCTAGCTAGAAGACATACCCTGTCTAACAACTACACCAAGCGATGGTCCACCAAAACTTGTTTTCCAAGATATGTTAAACACTTCCATAGCCACTTTTCTGAATACCTAAACAATGGTTGGATGGAATAAGGGAATCATTGTTGATAGAATATCAGCCCTTAGACCCAACTCAAACCTTAGAGCTTTAAGATAATTTTCCTTAACTATCTCAGGTATTAGGTTCACTAACTTAGTGAATTGGGTGGAATACTCCAAAACCATATTCTCCTCTTCATCTAAGTTTAGGAATTCCTAGGTAATCTCCATACACAATTTATCGTGATAAAACTAATGATTAAAGATTTTATTTAGGGAATCCCAAGTAAGGCCCTCGTGAAACTTAGCTTCCATAATTGAGTCCTACTATATCCTTCTCGATCCATAAAACATGTACATGGAAAACCAAACCTTAGATTACTCGAGAGTGTTTAGGAAATTAAAGACCCTTTCAATATTCTCAATCCATTCCTCATATTCCTGGGGTCCATTATTATCATGAAAGAGGGGTGGATTTTGCTTAGTGAATTTTGAGCCAGGATCCACTACTCATCCCTCATGCCTAATACCATATTGAAATATGGTATGAATGGTTTGGATTAAAGATTCCACCAAAGAATGTTCCACTAGAGGTTTTTACTATATAACTTATCTTGCATATTAATATTTCATATTTGAAAGAGTTATTTTAGGAGGAATTTTCTAATATTTTCAAGGAAATACCCAATCATCTTAATAAAAATTGCCAAATCATATGACCAATTTCTAGAATCCTTATAAATTCCACTAAAAAATTAACTTAAATAAATAATGGATCCTATGAATGAAAAAAAATTATAAAAAGGAATGTTTCCATTTAAATAAAACCCCAAATCTAGTTTATTCAACTAACCTTGAACACCAAGTCTCAAGCATGTAAAAAATCCCATAACCACCCAAGGAAACTCAGGATCAGACATGGAGGTGAGCTAGTCAGGAACCCTCTCACACTTACTCATTGTATTTTGACAGTCCTAACTCCTATATAATGAAGACACCAAAACAAACCTAGGTAGTGTCATAACACTTGTGGCTGGGTATTCAATCTAATGCCATTTTTGTAACGTACCAACCCAGGTCAACTATAAAAATCCTCTGATATGGCCCACCACAAGGTGATTATCATCAAAACAACCAAATATGTTTCATGAATAACCATAATGAGGGAAACCAGTAAAGTGCATAGTGAAAGAATGAGTAAAAATTCATGAGATATAAAATATCAATCCAAAAGGGACAAACCAGAAATTAATACAAACAATCCAAAGAATATTATTTATAGGACCATACATCACCATCAAAATATCCCACTATGAGGCGAAGAAAACCATGAGAACCTGGTGAAATACATGATTCCCCTTCCATTACATGTGCTATGAAAAATCACACCTAAAAACACCCAAAGGAAAAATTAGGGTGTGGTCACAAATCCTAATTGGATTTCACCAAAAAATCTAAAAAAATCCTAATATAAATGAAACATTTGTTTTAGATTTAACAAAAAATTGTTAATAAAGAATTTACAAAACATAAATCATTTTTTAAAGCATAATTTGGTTTCTTGAAAAGGCTATCATATTCACACAATAAGTAATATGAAAAGTATAATAATAATGAATGATCATAAAAACCCATCCATGGATACACCATTAGAAAAACAAGTGAGAAATGTATATGTAATATACCATGATGTTAAAAACTAAGAATAAATTAAAAAGCACACAGTTTGGGATCTAACATATAAGAAAACAAGGTATACCTATAAAATCATAAAATATAAATAATATGCATATAACCAGTATTGATTCCCATAATTTTATTTCAATATCACAAAATATATATTGAAATTACACACACTGATGTAACAAAAACCTTAGTGGTATTACACACACTAAAGTAACATGTCTATTTCTTGAAAACCCCAAGGTCCACAACATGTCTTGATTGTTAGAAAACCATTTTAAATACTCACTCAAAATTTATAAATCATTTCCACAATAAATCATATCCACTTACATTCTTGAAAACATATTTTTATTCAAAACCAACCATTAAGTAATTTCACCCACACATAGTGTGTTTAAAAACTTTTTTAAAGAAAATACCATTAAAAAATAGATTTCATGAAGTAATCAATCCTTGATCTCAAATCCATAATTTTCATAAATAACACAAATGAATCATAAAATAAAATCTAGTTATTCAAGTATAAGAACTATTGTAAAGAGACACCTACCTAAAGAAAGAGATATAGGTCTCAAGACAATAAAGAAGGGTTTCAAAGTCCTTCAAATAGATATTAAGGCTTCCTAAGGATTGAGGGAATAATTTGGAATAATTCATGGTTCGGAGGGGTTTCTATGTATTTATATCTATTATATAAAATATAACACCATGTTATAGGTCTCAAGACAACAACACAAAGGTACTAAAAGAAACCATTTATATAGTGTAATCTGAAGGGCCACATCACAACCTTCTACTCCAAACTAAATACTAGTTATGTATCCATAGATATTATTTTCATAGAGAGGAACCATGATGTACACAGACACACCATTCCATAAGAGTGAAAATTTTGGTAAAACTGACCAAAACTCTCCGCAGGGGTCCACACTGTAGTCTCTTCCTATAGTATTCAAGGATCACCCGAATAGAGGGGATATTCTACAACCATGCTCCATGGTATAACTACCACCTATAATGGAATTGGAACTAGCACAAAACCTATAATACTCCATGTCATAGACCAACTCTTCTTCATCACAACAATGTTTTACATGGCACAATAGCTTCCATCCATAATGTATCCCCTATACAAAATCCAAATTCAATCCAAAATTATCGAAACATGATTTAACAACACCATAAAATTAAATGAGAGTGTACCCAAACTTGTATTTCATCAAAAAATTATTTTTTTTTGATTTAGTATATATTTTATTGAGAATATATAATTATAGATGATGTTATTTAGATTCCTTTGATATGGTGGTCTCATAATCAATGGTTTTACATAGATAATCCTTAAATTGTATAGATGGGTAAGATTATGACTACCATAACTTGGCCTCACTGGAACCCCTCCTGGGTTTATGGTGAAAATTAGAGTGACCTTGAAATCCAACCTCCAATTGGCCATGGGATATCTACTATCACCAAAGGTTTAGAGACATCAATATAGTAGGTGTTACACAAATAATCCCATGAACATAACATTAAACCTCTAAAAAATATATATAATATAACATAAGACACAACCTATATTTCATGTAAATGTAATACAAAACCAAATGTCTCTAAAATAAAATACCAAAAACAACTCTTAAGGAAGTGACTCAATCACCAAAAATTAAATGACTAGCCATTACAATCCATTTTCATTACCAACTACCACTCATAAACATATAAATATATGTGTATATATATAGAGATGAATATAAAAGTATACTAAGTTGTATCCAAAGAACAAAATCTAGTGAAAATTTAAATTAAGTATAGTATTTCCTGAGTGAATTAATAGTAGAACCAACTCGTTACCTATACTAAGTAAACTCCCATCCATAGCCTGCAATAGTCATAAATAGAATAAAGCATGCGAATATAGTTACACAATAACAAAATTATACATATCAATAAGGTTCCCAAAAACCAATTTTCACTTATCTAGACACCCTCACACCCCAAAAAAACATTTCCCCTTAATCTCACATCCCCTCTATATCCATATAATCACATCATAATTACAACTATATATCCATAGCCACATATTTTACAACACAACCAGATCATTAAAAAATATTTATTTTCATTTCCATAGTATATATAACCTATTGAAAAATATAAATCCCATATTCATCATAATAAGGTAATGTGAACCTGAAGGACATAAACCTAATTATATCTTATTTTCATTCTTATCCCCAACCCAGAATCTATATAATAATCACCTCCCTTAATGAACATAACCTATTTCTATCACAACCTATACTATATTAGGGGGATAGATTTAGGAGATATATGGAATTATCAATATGTTCCTTCTATAACTAAGAGTTTGGGGAAAAAAGAAGTAACATAAAACCATATGGATGCTGGTATGAATACACAACATGGGTGGGGGTTAGAAATAATAAGGAAAATATGAGAGATATATTATATGATGCTTCCAACCCTAAGGGTTGGCCTAAAAACATGTTATCATTTATTTTTATTACTTCAAATAAACACATATCCATGATCAATTCTCATTGAAAACATTTTATATAACCTATCACAACATAATTAGAGCACACTATCATTGTTGAACAGCCATGGAGAAATATAGACTCCTTATTTTATAAAAAAAATAATATTTACTATTTATGAGCCACGATATATTCATTAATCCATAATAAAATTTATTCAATTAATTTTTCATTATTCACATTTATTATTAAACCTTAACATTCCTATTTAAGCATACCATTACATTCATTACTATAGGTCATGCAACATTAACATATCAACTTAGTAAACATTTTTTAAAAAAATTATTACTTTATCTTAATTATTAAATATATATTTTTCATGTAAGGTATTATAAATTCACACAAAATCCTCCTTAAATCATATCTACCACTACACATTTTCAGTAATAAAAAATAATGCCACCACTACCATAATAAAATTATTCCCACCACTTTTATAGCATCAACCATGACAATATATCCACAATGATAATATGCCACCACACTCAACATTCATTACAATAGATGCACAACACAATCACCAAAAAATAACACTATGACTCACTATAAAGACCTCTTTAAACCATAATAAGAATAAATATAGAGGAATTTTATAAAACTATAACATTTATGGAATTATAAAATATTAAATTACATTATTTATTTAAGATTTTATGATTAATTGTTTTTTCATGCATAAATCCTTTTATCATAAAATTTCATATAAATATATATCCATTTATATACAATGATTAATTATTTATTAGACGATTAATGGTTAGTGAACATCAATAAAAGTGAAAAATGACATCATAAAAACTGATTTCAATTTTTAGGAATTAATCTAAAGTCAATAGAATTGGAATCATATAAAGCACATGTGTATCAAATTTCATCATCAATTATTAATAATGGGTTTCTTTTATCATTATTAGGTTAATAATAAATATATACCAAATGGATGAATTAGTATGATAATTCCACATTCATAAATGAAAAATTGAAGTGCCACTATAAATCCTCTACCCCTACTAGAGAATCGATGTTTTTTAAATAAAAATAGTCAGATAATTCTAATCAAGAACCACTAAAACCATATAGATCCCCTTTGAAACCAATAAACACAAAAAATAAATCTATATAATGACCAAACATAATAAAAATAAATAGATAAAACAACCATATAAATTGATAATATTAAGAATAAGAAGTATAATAGTGAAAAGGAATAAAGGGAACAATGGATTTAAGGAGATTAGTCCCATGAAGTTGAGTTGTAAAACCCACCAAGGGAGAACCATAGATCCATAAAGAATAACCACTGAGTTAATTGGGTTTTTGGAAAGTAAATGGAAATGAAAGTAATCTGAGTGGGTACTTGAATTTTATATTAAAAATATGAAAACATATATTTATACTATAATGGATATAGTCATTCCATAATAGTGACCTGATTTAGATATCATCACATGATCATACAAAAAATTTGGGGAGTTAAAATGTCTAAATATAATGGAATAAAGGAAGGTGTCATTGAAAAATTGTCTTTATGAACTCCTAATAATAATATCTCATTCCTAGACCTTGTCCCTCAAACCAAATCAATCCCTAGATAAACACCATGTCACTATTCCCTTTTCAAGGGTGAAACGATCCTAAAAATGGAAGAACCGTGAAATTTGTATCCATAAATCCTAATATGAAACCAAATTGGTGAAGTTGTGGTGGAAATTAAATTTTATTAACTATGAACATATCACTACCCAAAATTTATTCCACAAATAGATACAATGAAACTAAAAACTCATGTCCTATTATCAACACCAATAAACATATCATCACACCACAAACAAGATGATACCTATAGATCACATTAGATAATAAAAAAATTATTCTCTATTGAACATACCATGACTAAATATTCATGATGATTACTTGGTTTCTAGATGGTATTTCATTCAATAAACACTGCACTACCTAACATATATCAGTTACCCCATAGCCCAAAAAATCCAATGAAAATTTCCTTAAATGTAGGGTTGTTATATTCGATTCCTACAAAATGATTATTAATCATGAGAATCATGTAACAACCTACATTTATGGGATAAAATCACAATCCTATATCATTTTTCACTATACCATTCAAATAATAATCTAACCATAATCTAAATTTTAATGCAATACATAAGAGAGAAAAATGGAAATAATATCAAAACAAAAAAGGCATTTTAGTGTCATAGAAAAACAAATAATGGGATAAAATAACTCTAGATAATGAGAAAAAAACATCATATCACAATCCTATATATATTATTTCAATCCTCTATTACTCCACCATAAATGAATCATGGGGATAACACACTGAAAACACAAATTATTCTAATGATTGTGAACATTGACAAGTCATTATTGTAACAAAAAATATTCCCTTATATCTAAAAAACTCAATTAAATTGGATGGGATTCATTGTGAAGATAACATGAATGATGTAATTCATAGAATATATCCTCAACCCAATACATATTTATTTGAAGCACTAACTAATATGCCGCCTTTCCAAGGTAGTTAAACACTTTTATAGGTCTAAAAAACATGGGATTGAACACATGATCATTGTATTAAAACTCTATAGGCCACCTCTTTAGATTAAAATAAATATTCCAAAGATCAAGATTTTATTTCACTCATTCATGAATTTTTTTATCCATCTGGGGCATAATATACACCAAATCCATTATATGTATAACAAAATATCGACTTTAAGTGCATCATAAGGGGTATTTTAATGGTTTCCTAAATTTAACATTGAACAAATCCATACAAAGGAATGAATAATATATATTTTTATAATAAAACATGACCAATTAAGGTGTTTCACCCATAAATATCTAAAATATAGAACACATGTATATAAAATGTCCTCCAATTTCATCATTGTTCTATCTTAATAACCATTTATCTGAGGATAAAATAAACTTCTTAGGAATATATAAGATAAAATATCATAATGTTGACCCTTATGAACTCATGTCATAAAATGTGGTTCAATATTACAAATAATCTCCCTCAAAACCCTATGATTTAACAAAAGCTTCTCAACATACCTCGTCATTATAAAAATCACCTTTCCCAACTATTTATCTACCTTAAAATTTTTTAACATTATCAATCAATAAAAATTAACCAAAAAATAAAATTCACTTGTATATTTGTAAAAAATAGTGATGAAATCTATATACATGTCCCCCAAATTATAATTAAGAACATCCAATGGATGAAAAAACCAACAAGAACATAATTTCTAACCTTCACCTCCTAAAATTATAAAAATTAAGACACAAATTTTACTATTGAACTCATAATTACTAGAAACCAAAATTGGATCCTCGATGTATTATACATCATATATATATCATGATGAGTTTATAGTTATGATAAATGACACTTATAATGAATCTTCTCATTCATGACTAATATAATTTTACAACCATGAGTTTGTATGTTTGATTTGATTATAATTATTCAAGGTTTATGTTCATCGATAGTTGATTATGGTTATGTAATACCAAGAATTTTTAGAATCATTTTTTTAAAATAACTTCTATTAGATTTGTTTTATATCATATTTAATGAACTAGTATTTTTATATTATTTAATTAGAGAAAAAAGAAGACGTGATAAGAATTTGATGGAAGTTTGGATATAATTTCATCATGAATAGGAGGGCCAAATGTTGATTTGATAATATGGTTTTGAGTGTAAAGGAATAATCCATGGCACATGAACAAGGATCCTGTAGTGATTTATACTTCCAAAAAATGGAAAATTCACATACAGATGAGTAATTTAGGCCTATATGTAATATACTTCAGTTTTCATTCCAGAAATTTTAAAATGCGTTAAAACACACCCAATATATATAAGAGTAGCTTCATAGGTATAGATAAATATAGAAAATGGAAAATTATTATATATGGGATAGTCCATATATAAGGGTTACCACATGAACAAGATGAATACATAATGGTCACATGGATGGATCACATCACATGAAAAATATTTATAACTCAATTTCATCATATGATAGATCCATCGGTATGAAACTTATTGGTTTATACTTAATTGATTAAAGAATGAGAAGATTTGGTGTGTATCGACCTGTTCTATTACACAGAAATATGAGGAAGCATTAAAAAGGGGTTGATAATGCATGGAACCCTTTGTATAGTGATGAATGAATATCATATTTTGTGTATAGTTTTTCATAAAATAATATTGTTTTGAATTGTAATGGAATACATAACAGAAAAACTGTAGCATATGTAAGAGTAATTTGGCCAGATATGTTGATACGTAAGGGTTATTACCAATCATAATATATTATTAACAAATGAGGACATCCAAGGGTTAAATTATATAGTATTTCATATTATAGAATCATCAATATGGACTGAAGTGATAATTATCATACCATAGAAAAAATTAAAATCCACAACATATTTAGAGGTCATGAATATATGGAATTTTGTCATGCCAATATTAAAGGGGATGTTTTAGTACATATATACTATGATAAAATGAGTCATTTCATTATATATATGTTATATAATATTTGGAAACATAAATCAAAGTTCCAACAAGATGTTTTATATAGCTACAATATGAAATTTATAGTTGAATAATATAAGAAAAAAACCTATATTACATTCCATGATAACTGTTCATGTGATATTATTGTTAAAATCTAATGAATTTAAAAAAATTATTAGGTAGTACTATAAAACTATTTTTTGGTTATGAAATTTACTTCAATGTTCTATGTGGTGTTTAATTATGTATATTGACTTGAAGAGGATCCTAAAGTTTAATTTCATGTAGAGTAAGTTCAATGTAGTTCACTTCATAAATATTAATTTAAAAATAAAATATTCAAAATTGAAATGGAGGGAGATGTTTGGAATAAAATGAAGGAGAATGGATCTTGATATAATTAAGAACAATGAAGAAATGTGAAATGGAATATAGAGTTCCCTGAAAGAAGAATGAGATAGAATAATTATGGAGATAATCATGGATATCATTTAATATTTGAATTAAAAAATAATGATTTTTTCTCAATATTTTATCCCATTAAAGACTAATTTTGGAAGTGTGGAGTTTTTTTAGTTTATTTTGGGATTAAAAGTAGATAATTCCTATATGGAATTATCTTTTCTGGAGTTTTTCATGGTGTTAAGTTTGTTTGAATTTTAAAGATTTATCTATTCCCATTACGAGTTAATTTTTTATATCCATGGAATTGGGATCATTACATATTATACATTGGAGCATATCATATGGAATGATAATGTAGTGTAAATCTATTTTTTTTTTGAAGAGGGCTATAAGTCATTAAACTACTATCTTTGAGAGTGGTGTGTCAATGATGATAATGGATTGACCCTTAATAAGTAGTAATCCTTGGTTAAGAGTGAATTCAATAAAATTTTCATAGGTATTGAGCCTTGGGGGGAGGGATTCATATAAAATTTTTATCCAAACAAATAATGAGTTATAGTGTATTTTTATAACACTATCATAACGAATACTATATTCTCATTTCTGTATTATAGTATAGGTAAATCATGTATAATTAGTGTATCCTAAGATATATTATATCTACACAAGTGCGTGATATTTTATATGGATTATTTATATAAAAATAATGTAATTATATATTTAATATATTTCTTCTAATAGGGGGACAATATGAAGAAAAAGTGTCAAGTAAAAAAATATTAAATATGGTAACACCTATATTAACTCCCTTTTAGAGGGTCTTGGGGTAAAATAATTATTTTCAATGATAATTGGTTCTATTATGGGTTCAACATGATATATTTTTCCTCTGAAGATTTAAATACATTACATGTTATAGATTTTATCTTAAAAAATATTTTATTCTCTGAAAATAATATTTTCAAATGGATGGTGGAGTGCATGTCATATTTTTATGTACATGTTGAAATCTCTTGATATGCCTTTTTAATTGTCAGTGGTTTGCATATTCATCATGTAATTGTGTTTGAGATAGAAAAAAATAAATTTAGAGATTAATATTTGTTAAAAAAATGACATAAATGATGTTTAGAAGAGGTTATATACATGAAGATATCTCATTAAAAGACATAAATGAATATGTGGATGTGGTTAAGGGGTTTAAATGGTAAATAATTTGTGTCAATATAAGATAACCAAGAAGCATATACTAGTGGAGAATATAAATCAGAAGAATATCTATGTACAAGTTATACTAATGAATAATTTCAAATATCTAGAAGAATGATAAAAAAGAATAATAAGATGGAATCCCATAATTTTGACATTATTATTGAGGTTAATGAAATAAATTACATGAATATATCATAATCAGACATTATATTGGATTTTTAATATAAATATAAAGATAATGAATATATATCACTTGAATGATTAGAAATGATGGTTTAAAATAATCAACTGCATCATGTGGAATCTCTGGAGATTTATTGTATAACAAATAAATAAATATTCAATCCTCTAGGAGTGAAGTACAATTATTCAAGGATTATGATGAAATGAATAGTATATATATAATCAATTTAACATAATAAATAGAAGTAAATGAAGTAATATGTGGCTTCAATGGATCCTATTGAAAGAATAATCTGGAAAATGAAGGAACAAAGTGATGAATATGAATAACAATATCATTAGTTGACATTAATCATGGAAAAGGGGAAATTTCATAAATCATTAATACATTCCCTAATAGAGAAGTGTATAGGGAAACTGAAGAGTATAAAAAATGTAAATAATTATCACATTGACAATTTATAAGGAAAAAAATGTGATAGATTTAAGGATTATAAAAAATGGGGGATATTCATGTTGTGAGGATGATGTAAAACATTAAATATTATAACTTGGAGACTTTATTAAATAACTAAAAGAATAAAATTAATGAATAAATATAGAATATGAATATAAATGAAATATTTAAAAAGAAAAAAAAACTCAAATGAAAGTTTTACGAAAGTTTTATTTTTATTTTATCATAAGACATGAAAAGGTTGTGTAAAAAGACATTTGGATATGGGATATCAATGGATACCTATTGATGCATATCACTCATGGAACTTTATTGAAAGGATAGTATATCTCATTCATAGATATTTTTATATGATAAATATAATATTATGGAGGTATTTTATGTAATTTGTGAAAAAATATAGAAACATATAACATTTACTATGTTTATATAACAAAGAACTCAATATATAGATCAATTTGTATCACTATTGAATATATCCATGACTTTGGTAGAATGTAACTATGGAAGGTATCATATATTCTATTTATCACCAATTTTTGTCTACACACACTAAAATTCCTTGAATTAGAAGGAAAAATCATATAGATCAAAGATGAATGAAGTGGTTTATCTCATGGTTATTAAGGCGGATGCGAAAGAAAAATCATCACATTCCATGATAAAGAAGGATTGTCCCATATTATAAAAAAGTGAATAGATGTTCATATAAAATATCATCATGGATAAAAAAATATGACATTAGTTTCATGTCCATTGAAAAATGAGAACATGAGGCATACTTAAGATGTCTCATTGATACCACTATAAATAATTAGTAGAGAAACAGTAGATTTGTCCTTGTACAGGGAAATAATCATATATAAGAATTCAAAAATTGTGCATAATTGGAGGAAAAATACATTTAGGAGAATATTACAATATAATATATGAGTACCAAGATGTTTAAGAAATATAATTAAGGTCCAATCATTAATAAATTATTTTTTGACTGGTAGTGTTAATAATTAAAAGACCTAGTAGATGATAAAAAAGTAAAGTTTTTACTGATATATACCAACCAATATTTTCTATGAGGTTATTTTATTGGTTACCCCTTTCTCCATGAACTTAATTTTTATATCTTATGATTGATGTAACTTAGTACTAAGTGGGAGATACATCATATTCCATGAATTGATTGAAAGGATATGAATTTATTGAGATTGATTTAATTCAATGATAATGAATTAAATTAAACTAGTGGATTAAAAGAGATTGAATGGAAAACATTGTTAAACATGGAATTATATACTAATATGATGATGTAAAATTGGAAAATAGTGTGATTTAGAGGAAAAAAGTTGTCAAAACCATATTTATGTTTTCTAATAGGTATCAATACAATTTAGAAATTCAAAATATTATATCAATCCATTACCAAGTGGCAGAATTCCCATAAGAATAAGGAATTAGACTCATGGAATAATTGTTATATCAATTAAGGAATAAAAGTTATATTTTTTAACTAAAAATATTGTATCATTTGGTTGAATTTCAAGAACCTAAATAATTCTAAAAAAATGTATTATGAACTATAATTAGTTTCCTTAATTGGAAGATTATTACAATATTTGTGTATAGAACTGAATAAATTAGCGGCAGTTAGTGATATACATTCAATGGTTTATTATCTTTTTCCTATAAAAAATCATAAGAAGAAATGATAATCATGAATAACATGTTTTATCATTATTTTATCATAACCAAGTGGAATTAATTAGTTCAATATGTGGTATGACTCAAACCCATTGTGATTTATTGCTTCTATTCTGATAGTTGTTTTAAGAATGATTAAGATTGTAATAAGAAATTCAAATATAAAGTAAAATATATTACTACATGTGTATATAGAAATAAATGTGTGATATGGGAAACATTGTTTTTATTGACTTAGAATCTTGATTCCCACAGAGAGTTCCAACTTAGTAGGCTTGGAGGATGAGTTGATCACTCCATTCTAAGTGATAAAATCACTTACTATAATTTCATGAGATGAATTCTTGTAAAAAATAAATAGTTTTGAAGTTGAGTTAGCAATAAAGGATTATTGAAATAATATTAATGGTTATGAGGATATTAAATAATAGGTTGCAATATATTAATGTTTTGACAGAAAATAAAATTGGATGATATCTGTAATGGTATAGGTTTCTGATTGAGAATGTTTTAGCTCTTTAAATGTAGATTATATAATGATACGCAACAGGAAATACACCACACCACAATTAGCCACAAAAACCAGCTAATTGGTGACCAAAATACTCTAAAATTTCCACGTGTCATGTATTTTCCACTACAATTGGAGGTTTGTATTATGCCTCCCCCTTAACTCAAACTCGGTACTTGTGTCATAACATCCTACTTAGGAGAATTATGAGTACCACTAGTTGTTTCACAAGTGGTACTCGTAATAATCCTCAGTGGAATATTATGACAGAGGTCCCAAGTTTAAGTTATGGGGGAGGTTAAATAAAAACCCTAGATAAGAGGGGAAGATACATGCCACATGGGATGTGGAGAGGTGTTTGGTAGCCACTTGGTTGTTTTACATGGATGATTGTGGTGTATCGTGTGGAATACCAAAGATCATTACATAAAAAGGTACCTTTTATGTAATGATCCTCGGTATAAATAAAAACACACTAAAATCATCCACATCAACCATCCATGTGGTATCCAAACACATCTCCACTTTCCACATGGGAGTTATTTTCCCCTGTATCCAAGGTATTTGTTTCACCCCCCTTAAATCAAACTCGGGACCTCTGAAATAACATCCCACTGAATAGAATAATGAGGACCATTGGTCCAGTGGTTCTTGTAATGATCCTTGGTGTCATGATATTCCAGAGGTCCCCAATTTGAGTTATGGTGGAGGCGAGATAAAGCCCCAGATGGAAGGGGGGAGTACATACCATGTGGAAAGTGGGGAGGTGTTTGGCCACCACTTGGTTGGTTTCCATGGATGATTGCATTTTTTATTTAATGATACTTGGTAGGATATAAGACACACCAAAATAATCCATTTTTATCATCCAAGTTGTGGCTAAACACCTATCCACTTTCCATGTGGTAGGTATCTTCCCCTATCATCTATGGTTTTTATTCAGCCTCCCCCATAACTTGAACTTGGGACCTCTAGAATAATAGCCCACTGAGGAGAAATACAAGTTCTATCATAATTTTCCTCAGTGGAATATTATAATAGAGGTCTTTAGTTCATGTTATGGTAGAGGTGTAATAAAAACCATGTATGGAAAAGGACAATATCGGTCACTTGGAAAGTTGATAGATGTTTGGCTGCCAAATGGCTGGTTGACATGTCCAATTGTGGTGTGGTGTATAGCCTACCAAGGATCGTTAAAGATTATCTATTTTAATGGTAAAACTATATCAAGTATCATCTATGTGGAATCATATAATGAAAAATAGAAAACTATAGGGGTAGAATATACTTTTAAAATCTGTGGTTTCATGGAATAATGGAATGATGATTATATGTTTTAAAAATATAGTGTGAGAAAATTATTTAGAATGGTGGAGTAAAGTAGGTGGGATACCTCAGTACTATTAAATGACTATTATAGGAAAAATTAATGAAGTATCTAGTGAATATGAACACTTTCATTTTATTAACAAAGGTAGAGGAAATACATTTATAAAATCATTATGATTAGAGGATCATGAATTTAAAGAGAATAAAGGATAAGTTGTATTCATTTATAAAATAATCATGGATTCTATGGACACATTGTTTTAAAAGTTCAATTGGGTAGATTATTGAAAATTGTAGGTTTTATATGGGATTTTATGACAATTATTAAAGGTTAAAGATGATGTATATTTTTTGAATGTTGTGTGTGTCCAAAAAAAATATAAGGATTTATTTTGATAATAATGTTGGATATACTTCAGATGTAATTATATGTATGTTATAAGTTGGGGGTGTAGATAACCAATGAGTTGGGATAAGAATGTATTGGATGTCTTTATGTTTAGTATGAAAATTATTTGTTCTTGAATTAGGTTTATGAATGTTGATCATTGATTATATTTTGGAGTGTGATAGAATAAAGCACAATGAAAAAAAAATATCGCAACATTATTAAAGGTTCATAAAAATGGAGAATTCACATATTTAAGGATAATCCAAGTTATTTTATAATATTATTAATTTTATAGTCCATATATAATGGTTTCTTTAGAAGAAAAAAATATAGAAAAGTGAAAAATATTATATATGGTATAGTTTATATGTTATCATTACCTTGTGATGTGGAGTAATACATAAGTATCACATAGATGAGTAACAAATCAAATAATAAAGTCACATCATGAATGAATGAAAAATAAGTTTTAACTACATGAAATATAAATTTTTATAATTTTTCATTTAAATAATGATAATTCCAATCAAATCACAAAATTTTCCCATACTCCAAAATGACTTCATGCATTGGAGTATGATTGAGTTTTCTTCGAACCCTTTAAACTATAATGAAATATTTTCATTAATTTAGTGGAATCATGTATAAAATGTGAAATAATTGAACAATAATGGAATACATGACATTAAATCCAAATAATACATAAGATTAAAAGGACCTGGGAAGCAGATAATTGAGGTTTATTGTTAATAATAACATACAATTAATAATTTAGGTTTTATAAGGTTTATGATATGTATAAAATCCTAATATATAATCATGAATGTTTCTAGAAGTGAATTTTTTTCATTACATAGGATTAATATCAAACTATTATAGGTTTTTAGATAGTGAATAAATGAAATTTTATCATTCCATAATACAATGATTATATCATGATTAAAGTGGATGTATTGTGACATCTATGTTGTGAAGGAAAATTATGGATATGATATTTATGGTTTGGGATTTTTTTGGAATTTAAATCATGTTTGACCCTTGATGTTCTATTTCATAACATGATTCAACTTTTTGTTAAATAATAACCGATGAAAAAACCTATATGTTAGGCCATGATCAATGTTGCTTCATCAAGATTGTTGAAATCTAGATAACTCAAGTAGAATTGATTTTTTAGAAAATTGAAATTGTTTTCTAATTATTTTCTAAACATAAATAGTTCAAATAGAGTTCAGTGTTGGAGAACTACTTGATGATGATCCAAGAGATGAATTCAATTAAGAGTAAATTACTTCTAGTTAACATATTGAATTTGAATTTGAAATTACAATCCCCTTGGAATAAATAGAGTGAGTCCGATTGAATAAAAATAAGAATAAGAAATCTTGACCGAATAAAGATAATAGAAAAAAAATTAAAAAGGGACATAGTGTTCAAATAATGGAAAAATAATAACAATATATTTGGAATGGACTATATATAACTCCTTGAATATCTAAATTAAAGATTATTGATTTGATGTTGGATTATATTTTATTGATGATTTGGTTATGAAGTTTATTGTTTCATTTCATATCTTTGAAGACCATGAATTATATAATTCATATATAATAATTATACTATTTGGAGTTTTTTATGTAATGTTTTTTTGAAGATCAAAATTTCAATGCATCTCATAAGGAGTTGATTATATCAAGTCTTGGAATTGGGAGTAGCACTTGGTACCCATTGGATCATCACATCTTGAACTATGATTAAGTGTGGAACTAATGTCACCTAAAATAGACTTGAAATTCTAAAAAATTATATCATTTATAGTAGTTTGTAATGGATTATAAGAGAGTGAACCTAGGGTGGTGTTAAGTTATTACCAAAAACATTTCATAGGTAGTGGTCCTTAGTGATGAGCGACCATGAATAAGTTTTTATAATAATTGAGAATTGGTCAAGAGTGACTATATATAAAACATTTCTCCACCCAAACAATGAGTTATTAGACTTTTTTAGTACAAAAACACAATACTAATTTCACACTCCTTGGACGTATCCCAGTGTAGGTGAACAAAGTAAAATATATGTTTCTAAACAAGTTTTACTATTTTGAATTATTCTTGATATTATATGTGGATACATTTGATAAAGTCAATTTAATAAGGGGTTAAATAGTGTTCCTTAAAATAGGGGAACAATGTTTAAAGGGAATGTGAATATGTGGAAATTATATAATCCAATAAGACCCAAAGTATCCCCTCTATCTCATCATGTCTTGGGTTACAATATGGAATACATACTTTTCCTTAAAACATCGCTTCATATTTATCATCCACTAAACACCACATTGGATAATATTCACATATGATATGATAATTTCAAACATCAACCATTTAATACTAAAACATTTCTCTGTCATCCTATTTTATCAAGGATGATTAACCTATCATTTAATATTGATGTCCACCCCCACCATATTTCTCTATATTTATATGTAATTCTTTAAACACTTAAATCACTCTCTATAAATCACAGGACACATGAACATAACCCAAGTAAGACTTCCTACTCAGTCCATTAGTATCCACATTCCATTTCCCCCATGTATGTTAGATCTAATGTACACCACAATTACTATCCACCATAATTGATATAGTTTGAAATCCCACTATTAGAAAAAAAATCTGATGGATTCACTAATTGGTGATGGCTAAAAACTACTCAAAAGTGATTAAATAACACCACAAATTCATAGATGAAACCACTGTCTCCAACTCGAGATCATGATTAGTGTAGTTAAACTCATGGGGATTTAAAAATCAAGACTTATAAGATATAATTTCCATATTTTTTGTTAAAACACACCCTATATATAGATGATATGAATCATAGAAAACAATAAACGTGAATCCTTCCTAGAGAATGTAGAGAACATAAGAACTGAAAAACTTCTCCTTCAGGTACTAAAATTATATATAACACAAAAAAGTACATATAAAGGCTTGATCCTTCCAGGATAATGAAGTGAAAGGGGACACAATAGAAGAGAAACTTCCCAAAAAAATCTATAATTTCTCATAATATTGATGAAATTATTAACCTCTACTTTAATTTTTTGGATCTATTTGAGACAAAATTTACCTAGTCATTGAAGGGTTAACTATTATGTATTTTTTAGACACACCTTATCTAATAAAACATAACTATGGAATCATAAACCTACACTTAGAAAAAAAAACTCATGCTTATATCATCAAATTAAGTCTCAAACCATAATCAGATACTGTGTTTTATCTACCTATATCATTAAATAAATTAATATTTTGTTGATGTGAATGATGAAAAAAACAAATCTACGAAATCATAAACACAAATTTCATCATGAACATGAAAACATATGGGGTGTCTAGGACACTATTTGGTATTACTATGAACATGATGAGTTTATAGTAATAACAGAATGTTTCCTTTAGGAAATCTACCTCCTTTACTCTAATTTATTGATAACTATACCATCGGTCAATCTTTAAAAACTAGATACCTAAATTCAACTTATATAAAAAAACACCTATTCATTGGAAGAGATAAAATTTCTTCATAATCATCCAGTTCAATCATCGGTAGCCTATATATAACATTATACTACCATCAACATTATTTTAAAACAACACTAATGCACCAAATCACTACACCTAGGGATACATAAAACCCTTTTATAATAGTCCATCAATCATAATAATTAAAACCTACAACTCTAATGGTGTCATATAATAAGAGACCATCAATTTTAGAGAGAAATCATGATATAAATCTATCTAAAATGTAACATCACAACATGGGAAAATGACCACAACCACTTTGGGAATGACATAAAAGATATCATTTAATTCTCTCAAAATTATTACTTATTGTTCACCCATTGAGCATAAAACTGACTCTTCTCATTGATAAGATAAGGTCTCCATATGTGGGGGTTTCATTCAGTGATTAAATTCCACTAAAAACAACATTTTCTTTCCATTCACCTCAATAAAAATTATATTTCTATAAAATTAATCAATAAGAACACACAATTACTCTAACCAATCCATATTGAGAATGAAATCATATGTTTTTATCTATAGAAAATGAAAATATTTCATGGATTGATGTTACCCCATGATCTAGTCAAAATCCCAACACACCTCAATAGATTAAGTTGGAATATAACTAGTTTAGATGACATAAAGGGAACTAAAATCCTCTCAACTCAGTGTCTTAGAGCATTAACTATGGTCCAAACAATTAAGGAATGTGAATCTCTAAAATTAAATAATGTATAAGAAATTTTAGATGATAAACAGAGAATACCTTGAAATACCAATGGCCCTATTAGCACTAAAAACACTACTCTACTATTATTCCTCACTAACTATCATTATGAATACATCTATGACCATGTTCATACCATTGTACCTAATTATTTGGAATATCATGAGGATTTATTCTAATTTCTCCTACCCTCTCATCTATCTATAATCCTATTGTCTCTATTAATGTTAATAATATGGAAAAAGAGGAAACTGCTACTATAATTTTATAAGTAACTAATCACCTATCCAATATTTTATATAAGTGATGGTTATACACTAAAACTACCAATGAATACAACATCTATAAGCAAATCACACAAGAATTAATATTCTAAAATAATCTTGTAGACTATAAACTCCATAGAAATGGAAATAAGAAGGATAGAACTAGATACCTTTCAGTTAAAACCACTAATTCCTAGATAAATGGAGGAATTCATATACTTCATTAATTTTTAGTATTTTTTCATAAATTTCCTCTAGATATGATCAAGTATATAATTGTATCTTATCTATAAATTATTCTTTTACCAACACCTCTATATTCATAAAAATGTAAATATGTTTGCCTAGAATAGGATATCATAATGATACTTCGCATTAAAATATTATTCCATTGTCTTCTAACTTGGTAAAGGGTCTAGATAAAAACAGATAAGATTATTAAACTATATATCTTGCTTCAACATATTCTATCTCCTCCTATAAAGGGATAGAAATTCATACAATCAATCCACCTTTAATGCTAATGATAGTAATATTGTATGAAACAAAATATGAAATTCAACCCATAAAATTTTAGACTCCCCACATTCACCTAGGAATAATATCCACAATTCATAAGAATTACCCAATAATTGAATAATGTCTAATGGGATCTAATGGTCTATATATGAAAAAATATGACTGAAAGAAATATAAATTTCCCAGATTTACTACTTTTTCTACAAATCATAGGTAGTCCCATAATGCTTCTTTAACCTCTAATTTTGAAATAAAAAAATATTTATATCTATAAGATCATGTCTTTTATAGGTAAATCCCTCTTTGAGTTTTGGTTTAACCTAATTTATTTGGGTTTTAATTCCTTTTAAAACTTGGTGACCAAGCCTTTTCTTTGGGGATGGATTGATTTTTCTGGGGAAAATGACCTATTTTTTAGGGATATATCTTTATTTTAATTAGTGGAGTATGAGTATAAATGTTTCTATGGTCGTAATGGGATTATCCTTGAGATTAGGTGGAGTTGAAGGATTATTGGGGTTTTCTGTAGGAATCTGTAGTGACTATAGCCTGCATGACATATTCATATAGTGTAAGTAATTCATGACATGAATACTTCGCTCAGAAGAAGCCATGAAATAGTTTTAGGATGTGAATATTATAAAATATGTGAATTAATTTCACAATATTAAAAGGTTTATTGGTTTTTTTAACCCAAGTTAATGATTTTTTTGGTATATGTGGAATTCATTCTGTGAAAGGGGTTCAAAAAATGAATTCATCAAGAGCATAGGTTTGTATACATGTTTCATTTCTGACTCTTTAAACATTCATTATTTGGCCTCCCCTATCGAAACATATAGAACCTTTAAGAATTTTTTGGGTATTTTCTTCTCCTCATATTCCTCGGTCTATCATTTAATCTCTAGTGAGTTCCTTTGTATTGGTTTTCTCCTTTCTTCTAATATCCTCAGTTATAGCGGTGTGATCTCCTAAATTCCATTGAATCAGGATTTTACCTTGATGCTTGTGTGACCTAGGTTTTCCTTGTTGATCTATTTTACCTTTATTATTCATTAGCATTCCCTATTGAGGTTTTTTATTTGATTTTGGATAAAGGTAGGTGGTCTAGGATAAAGCACTATAGTCTATTTCTATTTGTTTATGTTTGTGCAGTACTATGAGATCGCACTAATACAACATGCATGTTAACTAATGGAATAATGGGTAATTATAATCATGTATTTTAACCACTCATTATATCCCATTGGATCTAATAGTGTTGAGACCTAGCTTGCAGTCACCCATAGGGTGAGCCTACCCATGAATGATAATAATCTAGCTTTTGGATTGAAACATGAATTAGCATTACATGAGATCTTAGGTGATTTCTTATGATATGGTCACTTTATAAAATTTATTTTTTTTAAATGACTAACAATACATTGATATGATATGGTTGTGTACACTAGTATGATAATGGATTAAGACATAACAAGATGAATAAAAGGGTAATTGAAAGAAAAAAAAGGTAACTTGATGAATTAACCATTGTATCTTATATTGTTATGTTATGTTATTCTTTCCATTATGAATTGTGTTGTATCTTATATTGAAATGATTATATAGAGTTCTTGTACCGGTTATGCAGA
The DNA here is from genome assembly GCA_963277665.1 of Viscum album. Taxonomy (NCBI): domain Eukaryota; kingdom Viridiplantae; phylum Streptophyta; class Magnoliopsida; order Santalales; family Viscaceae; genus Viscum; species Viscum album. Next base: position 1,284,190,399 of record OY728156.1, read on the forward strand.
AATGCTTATATAGAGGAATTAGCTATGTTATGCTAAAATGATTATATAGAGGGATTGGCTAGGTTATGCTGAAATGATTATACAAAGGGATTGGCTAGGTTATAATGAAATGATTATATAGAGGGATCAGCCTAGTTATAATAAAATTCATATATAGAGAGCTTGGACCAGTTATTCTGAAATTACTATATAAAGGGATTGGCCTAGTTATGCTTAAATGCTTATATAAAGGGCTTGGATCAGTTATGATGAAAATATTATATGGAGGCATTTTCCCAATTATGTGTTTATATCATGGACTTGTGGTTATAGTTATCATGGTGATGCTACATGCTTAGAGATATTCCGATATGGTGTCGAAGTAGTTTAATTGTTATATCATATTTTTAAATTAATTAATTCCCTGGTTTATCACCCTATTGTATGAAGTTACTATTAAACTAGTTTTGTTTATACATGATTGTGTTGACCTACTAAGTTTTAATCAGACCCTATTTGGAACACCATTTTGTACCTGATAAGATTACATTGATTCATTCTTAAACAAGGGAAAATGACCTTATTATTGATTTTTTCTTACTATATGGGTTGGATCTTGCATACGGGACTGACATGGGGGGTATGAACCATGGTATTTGATGTCTTGTTTTAGTTTTTTTGTCATTAATCTATTTTACACCCAATTTGAAACATAGATACATTCTAGTCTATCATTACTCTATTTTTCAAATTGTTTAATTAATCAGTTCTCTTCACCATTTAGTTTACCTACTATTATTATATTATTTCCCATTATTTCATTTACTATGATATTTATTTTGTTGTTATTGAAACCATATACTAGGGGGTGTAGTCCTCCCACTATGTTCTCTACACCCCCATTTCTAGTTGAAAAACTAATGGAATAAGGGGAGGCATTCTTGAGGTCTAGTAACCAATTGTGTTGGGCCATGTGAGTGAGTGTCAGAACGAGGGATATTAAAATGTGGTATCAAAGCCATCAGGTTTTTATTTTTTTATCGATTTTCTATTTGGGAAAGTTATAAAGGATATTAGGAATGTGTTATGAACTGGTAATGATATTGTGCATGGTAGTAGCTAACCCATGTAAGGGGTAAATATGAGTACCCAAGGATGGGATTGTTGTTCATTCTATTCAATTGTTATGGTTGATATTATTTCACCTTGGGTGATTTACATATTGTGTGATGTTATTATTTCTTAATATTTATACTCGTGACCTAGTATGTTATGAGATGAGTTTTCATGCATCATGATAAGAACATAAGGATATGTATTGACAAGATTGTTCATGAAATGGAAATTTTTGTTGCATGTGAAGTATTTTCTAATATGAACTATGAAATGAGATCCATGTTATATCTAATAAAAAGGGAATTACTGAACTATTATGTCATTCTAATTCATTTTTTATGCAAGGTTTAGAGAGTCCATGATCCAATGATTTTCTATTTTTTCACCGATTGAGGTTGACCTTGTTGTTTATTAAATATTCTAAGGATCACATATTTCATGTAGAGAAAATTCTTCCTCACCAACTTTGAATTGAGCATCAGGAGAGCATCAATCAGTATGCTCCTAATACAGCTGAATTAGATCTTCCTATAACTCCTGATAATGATATGGATGTACATATTCATGATAGATTCATAAGGGTCATGTGATCCATAGAAAAGGATATTTTTCACACTATAAATTTAATGTTTGATCTTATAAGAGAGTTCTTGTTGCAATATCTTCCTACGTTCAATGGGGGTGGAGGCCCCCGGGTATTCAAGCTATGGATCAATTCATTCTAGATGATCATCAAGAATTGTGATACACTAATAAATAGGAGGTTGATTCTTTCTTCTTACATGATCTGTGAAACATCCAAGAATTGAGGGACATTCTAGATAAATCTGGTCAGCAATGGGAGTTATCCTGGAAGTACATAAAGGAAAAGTTTCTAAGCCACTTATATCCTAAAACATTAAATAATGAGAGGGATTAAAAGTTTATAAACCTGATGCAGGATGTCATGTCAATAATGGAATATGCTGGACATTTCATCGACTTGCTGTTCTTTGCACCATCTTTAGAAGTTTATGAGATTACTAGGTTTAGATGTTTCCAAGATGGTATTTTCTATGAGATCAAGTCATAGGTGAACATTTTTTGGATGAGTATCATTTTGAATGTACTTAATTAGGCTATCATCATAGAATTTAATCTAATAGAGGCCCTGAGTGGAGGTCATGCTATTTTAGTAGGGTGGATAGGGAGATATTCTTCAAGTGTAAATAAGCACTTATATGAATTTTTTTCCACGAAAATAATAAGAAGAGAGGACAGGGTAGTGGGAAGCTTTCTCAAGACCGTGTTTTGTTGTAGTGCTATTATTGTGGCATATTTGACCATAAATAATCTCTATGTACATACCCTACTTTTTAGTGTCGTTCTTATGATGGTTTGGGCCATCTACAAAGGTTTTGTTGGTGAATTCTCTAGTTAGGTATTGGTAGGGAATTAGGACAGGTACCAAAGTCTGGTAAGGACTCAGGTACCCCTCAGAAAACTGGTAGTTGGAGTTACATTGGACATTAAAGTCAAGGTGTGGGATGCAGTACCCCATTGAAGGAGATATAATACCATACAGAGGGAGAAGCATAAGGGATTCAGACTAGAGCTCAGGGTAAAGGGTAAAGTTAGTTGCATGTTATTCAATCTACTTTTTCTAGTTTATTTATAGGACCTTCTACCATTAGATTTATGATTCTTTTATCACCTACATTTTCATGTTTTTTTAATGTATTATAATCATATTCCTTTATATATTCTCTTTTTAAAAATGTTTTGGGTTTAGTTTTTGAAGGCGTGGATTGTGTCTTGATCATCGACACAATGTTGGGAGTGTGGTCAGAGAATATAAAATGTTGCAAGGAAAATTCTCTAGAATTTGGTAGTTACCATTTCTTTTGGGAAATTTTTTTGATGTAAATGATATATTTCAATGTGATTATAGTTATGTATTGGTTAGTTTTATACCAGTATCACATAAACTATTACTGGAGAAAATTTTTATTTTCTATCTCTAAAAGGATGTATCTATTTTAATTAGGGTGAGTGGGATCTTCAGGCTGGTGGTGCATAACTAATTTAGTGTAGAGTGTATTGTCTCATGAATTAGATAGAGATTTTTTATCTAGATAATGATATAATTCATTAGGATAATTTTCCTCTAGTAGTATATTGTTTTCAATATTTTTTTTTGAGGATTTTTGTAGCTTACCACTTGAATGAGATATTGAGTTTAGAATAGAGTTGGTACCAGGAGTAGAGCCATTTTTTATCCTAATTTATAGGATATAACTAATGGATCTTTGGGAATTTAAATTTTAGTTAGAAGACCCGGAAGCTAATGTTTTCTTATAACCTAGTACATCACATTGGGGTTCACTCATATTTTTTAGCAAGAAGGCTTATGTGACTTTGCGCTTGTGTGTGGACTATTAGAGATTGAACCAGATGGTGGTCAGGAAACAATATGAACTTCATTGAAATTATAATCACTTCAATTAGATCAGAGGTGCATATATTTTCTCTATGATTGAATTGATACAAAGGTGTCATAAATTGAGAGAGATACTATCAAACATACCTCGAACTTATTTTAGGAGTAGGTATGGAATGTGTGAGTCCATGGTGATGTTGTTAGATCTAAAAAACATGATGGTGGTGTTCATTTACTTAATGGTCTAGATTTTCCATCTTTTCTTGGATCATTTAATGGTATTTTTTATGATGACATCTTAGTGTACTCCCAGACTCAAGACGATCATGGCCAACATTTTGACATTGTCATGAGTATGTTGAGAGAGCATGGACTTTATGCTAAGATAACCAAATGTAGTTCTTATATTGATAATTCCAAACCCTAACCTTGGATATCCATTTATTTTATTATTTTCTTGGGTTTAGATCTTTTATTTGACGTTTTGGTTGAGTTTAGGATTAAATTATTATGTTTTGGAAGTTTTAGATGGCTTTTTGGCCTCCGCATGGTTTGGTAAACCATGCAGCCCAACCCAGGTAACCATGTGGAATATATGGGATTAGATATAGAATATACCACATGTTTTGTGCATGGAAATTCAATCCATGGGGGTTGACCATTAGGTTGATCTCCTCTTGAACAGTTTCTACTGCATGGTTGGCACACGGTTTGGTAAATCGTGTGGAAAAATCATGTGAGCTACCCAATCATTAAAATGTTTGAATTTACCTATTTTTCCTCTATTATATTAAACCAAAATCAAGTTTCTCCTCCCTCCTTCAATATAGTTTCACCAAGGGCTTCTCCAAACCCATCACCCTTGATCCCCAACCTCGATTTTTTCCCCTTGATGGTTCTTAAAATAAGTTCCTTCAGTTCTTAGTCGATTTCCCCCTTCCCTCTCCCTTCTCTCTCAAGTTCTTAGGTTTTCCTTATGGGTTTTTTCTTTTGTCTAAAATCTAAGGTTTAGGATTTTTGTATGACATTATTTTCACTTAATATAGGGTGTTCATATCATTCCTTAGGGTGTTCTCTTCCTTATCTGAGAGTTTTGTTGCATCCGTACTCTGTTGAGGTAGGTGTATCAAGAATTTTCCTTTATGAAGAATTCCATTAATGCTTGGGTGCTTTCAATAAATTTATGAACATGTCTTCCATGCTTGTGAATAATTTGGTTAAAGTATTATGATTCTTTCACGTTGGTAAAATTTGGTAAGAATGGTATTTGAAGAGATTGTTTCATTGGGCATATAAATAGATGCATATAAAGTATTCAATGAAATGTATCTTGGTTTATTTTTATAAAAACAGGTGGTTTAATGGAATATTTATCCTTGGGTACATGTTTTTGGTTTAGTTTGATTATTATGTGATCCATATGTGTGGATTTTGGTGATTTTTATGGTTTGGCACTTGTGTTTGTAGCTTGTGTGTTGGTGATAGATTTAGTGTGGTTTCTATAAAATGGTTTTTCATAACTTCATGGATATTTGTGGTGTACCATTTTATGTGGGAACATAAATGTGTGTTCTGGGTGACCACATGGATATTCCAACAAATGATAATGGTCTTGGATGAATTTTCCCAACATAAAAAACCAAATTTTAAGACACTTATCCTCCATTCCTTCTTATTTCCTTCTTCAAACTCTTAATTCTTTAATAATGGTTCCTAGATTTCCAAATGACATGAAAGTGGTTTCAAAATTGTATTTGAAGTTATGGTTGTATGGAAGTTCGATAAATGGTTGGTTTCTAAATGGAGTGAAATCCCATTTGGAACCTTTGTGTGTATTGTGTGTTATCATCATGGTTTCAAATAGGATGAGAAATGGAATTGAATTTGGAAGGTAAATGCCTATTTTGAATTGTATATTTAAAAGTGGTGTTTGTGTTGTTTTTTGAAGATAATGGGTAAGAGGATTTTAAAATTTATTTTGGTTTTAGAAGTGTAAGGCCTGGTGGAACCTGAGATGCATTGGGAGTTCTATTTTAAAACTTGTATGATGTAAAGCTAATTGGAATTATAAAATGTTTTGTGAAATGTTTTGAAATATTGTGTGGTGTGACATCCTAGTTGGAACTTGTGATTGGTTTGTTATATGATGGGAACCCCTATTGAGTATTTCCCATTGTGGGTTATCATATAGGTGGTGTTAATGTTTGGGGTAGGAAAGTGTGGTGATGGTAGGTAAGGTGAGTCATGCATGCGAGGGTCTCCTACTTAAACAGTGTACAATTACCATGGTTTTCCTAGGTTTCTTTAGAGGGTTGTGTGATAGTTTCTTATCAAACATGATTGTATGGGTTGGTACCCCTTGGATGGATTAGAGGCCAGGTTTGTAGTGCCAATGGATTGGATAGTTTAGAGAGGCCAGTTGGTTACAGACTATGGAGCTACACCATATACCAGTAGTTGGATCCAACTCGAGTACATCCAGGTATTTCTCTAGGGATGTTTAGGAAATTCCCATGGTTACTAATTGTATTTTATTATTTACCTTTTAATACATTTGGTTTCATTTGTATTCTATCTATTTATTTTTCATCATGACTTGGTATCGTTTTTATGGGTTTTGGTTTGGGTTTTAATTATAAAATATTGAACTATTTTCAAACTATCATTATGTTGTGTAATGTTTTAAAAAATGTTTTATTGTTTATTAAAAATTGAGAAACCTATTTTATATATTTATTTCAAACTAGTGTTAATAGACTAATTTTGAGAAAGGAAACATATGGATTCTTTGGTGGTTGCCTACTAAACTGTGAATCTCACACCCTACTTGTACCATTCAGTGTCGGTAGACCCAAGTTATTTTGTAGGTTTTCTGGTTCATATTGACTTTTGGGGAATTTTGGTCTTATGGATGGTGGTGACATTGAGTTCACATGGAGATTGAGTTTTTTTTGTTCTAGATATAGTTTTTTTATATCCTTCATTTATTTAGTTTTACATTGGTTCGGTTGTATTTGTATCTAGATCAGTTAGTGTATTTATTTTTGATCAGTTGTTGGCTATTGATGCATACTTAGTTTTTTAGTTTATTTGTTTCTCTTGGTTATTCTTTGGGATAAATTGTTCCCTATGGATCATCTTTGATTCTCGACACTAGTTGCAGCCCTTGTAGAGTAGGAACACCCTCAGCCCATGTCTCGAACCAGGTCAGGTATCAGGTTGGATAGCATCCCAGCTTGGTTCATGACAAAATGGTATCATAGTGGGTTCATTGTTATTTGGGATATCAGGTAGATAATAGATAGGATTTTCGGGACTCGAGAGGTAGGTACGGGAAGAGTGTCACAAAATCTTTCTCATTCTGATCCTCGAGTTCCCATGGTTTTTCTATGTTTTGATTCCTTGTTTGGTTTTTATATTGTTTTGGATGAGTAATGACAATAGAGGCATCACGACCTATCCCCTGGGGCCCATGTCATGACTACCCCAAAACCGCCTCTTGAAGGACAGGGGATGGTGACTAGCACCGAAGGCGTCAACCTACAATTGGGAGGCATTTTTCTGAGTACCTGTACATGCACAAACACCCAACCACATCCAAAAAACTGAAAGGGGAAAAATAGGTATACTAAAACAAGTGCTGAGTACAAGTACAACTGAAAAAAAGAGGGCCAGAATACAAACCCAACAAACAGAACTGAAAACATAAAAGTAAAAAAGGGACTCAGGTACCATCCACTGAAAATCCCACCTGATGGAGGAGTAGTGTAGCTACTAGAAGCTGAAGTAGTACATCTTTTCTGCTTGATCCTACTGGGACCTACCTGGTCCTTGGCCACCAAGTCCTTCATTGAAGCGTCGATCATCTTCACCATAAAAAAAACGTGCGGGTGAAGCTCATGCATGGGTGAGTAACAAAATACGCATTAGGGGACCCTGAAACACAAAAAAATACCACAAACCAATCCTCAAATCAAAGCACCAATCATAAGAATAAATCACAAGATATATCACACCAAGTATACATCTGGGGTAGTGATATAAGAATTATCAATCACATCATCGAACACCTTGACTACTGGAGAACTCCTCCACTATGAGTACAGAGGGCCTGATAGGTCACACAGAAGTCACTTCCCACTAATCTTGGACTGTTTTGGTACTCATCTCTGATGAGTATCATGGGTATGCTTAGTTACATAGTCTCGCTCCCACTATGGGCCTACCGAGTCACATAGAGGTTCTTCCCACCTTGTCCAACTAAGGAACTCCTCCCCATCGCGTACCATGGGTCTGCTGAGTCACACAATCTCACTCTAACTATGAGCCTGAAAATTCATACAGAGGTTCTTCCCACTAGGCCATAGTCGAGTCACATAGAATCGCTTGTCATAAATCTTGAGGACTCATCCAACTGTAGGGTTCTGTACATAGTACGTTGGGGAGAACCGATCCTCAAGCCATTATTTTCTTATCAACTTCTATTAAAGTCTCCTTATAGAATACCAAAATATATTCCTCATCGAGATGATCCCAACACTGCAAACTTTTGTTCAATCAGACGCCCGGTTTGCATGTTATTAGTGTTATAGTAAACAGGGGTCAGTTGCATCTAGGCCCAGTTCGACCCGGTCGGACCAACCTGACCAACCCAGCCTGGGGGTCCCACAAACCCTGGTTTAATTTAAATGAATCGACCTAACCTGTTTTGGGTCTAGGTCAGTCATGTCTGTCCGGGCTAGTGGGCACGACCCAATGGGCCTCGCTGGACCTAGCCTAGTTTGGCTGAGGGTCCAGCCCGCTGGGTCGCCCGACGACCCGGTCTCGTCAGGCCTGGCCTGAAGGGTGTGGGTCCGGCCTGACAGCATGGGTTCGACCCACTAGGTGCAGGTCTAGGAAGCTCGCTGGGGGGAGGCCTGCCAGCTGAGGCTCGGTCCGCCAGGCATGGACCAGTGGTGCGCCTAGCCAAGACGCGGTTGGATGTCACATTCATCTCCTCTTCTACCCCATGGATGTAGGGCTTCCCTCCTACCGTGGTTGACCGAATATAGCTCTCCATATCACCCAGTCAGCCCGGACATGGGTCGCCGCCTCCACATGGCACCAAGCTATCACCATATCCTCCTCTACTGCAGTCAATGGGCCGCAGCCTCCTCCATCGTGGCGTGCACGGGCACGCCGCCTCCACTAGAGCAGCCAATGAGGGTTGACCTGATATGTGGAACCTGGAGTGGCACAGCCTCCTCCACGTGGCTAGTGAGGGCCGCCCACCTTCGCGCCAGGTTTTCCACACTAGCGACACCTTCTACGGGCCACCGGGTCCACTCTAGTGGTTTGATCTCTGATTCATTTTCACCTTCGGGCCTCTCATGTTTCCACCATCCCTACCTTGGCCCCATATTCATCAATCTTTCCACTGATTTGAGGATGCATCCACAATGAACTCACAAGGCGGAGATGATCGGGCCTTGTTTGTGTCGGCCCCTTCCCTCCATGTTAGAGGTTTAAGTAGGGGAAGGTCCGAGGATTTCAGTTCAATCAAACAAGTGATAGTTTAAACCCAGATAAATAAATCCCAAAAATCCACCCTCTCATAAGAACGCACGATCTGTGGATCAACCCATTCATGGTTTGATCCACATTTGTCGTTAAATTTAATAACAGAGAAAAAAAAACTTAAACACAACTCCTACCTGGATTGAGGATCTATCACTAACAAGGGTCTAAGCTCCGAGCCATTGTCGATCCTTGATACATTAGCATTCATCATCATTCTCCGATGGCGTTCATCACCATTCATCAATGGCATTCATCGTTCTTCGTTGGAGAGTAAATATGTCAATGGTACGTCATATAATCATCTACTGGTTAGTTTTCATCTCTCCAATGTTTTAATCAAATAAAAAGAAAACACGTCACAACATTTTAGTTACACTAAGATGTCGTGTCGTTACGCTATTTCATTTATGAAATAGCATAGCTGTTACTCATCATTTAATGTGTCGTTATGTTGTGGGTTTTCTATCCATTAATGATTTTAATTAATGCGCCTCATCATCGCATTATAGCGTCACTATTTCACTACTTTTCGGTTGAGGAAAAGAAATAAAATATCTTTTTAAAGTTATTTTATTTTTTTCCCGAAAGGTCCAAAATTTTATTTTTTTCCTTTTGTCCCTTGTCAGTCAAAGTTAAGTCCTTTTTAAGAAAATCCCAGAATTCTGAGTTCAATGGTGCCCTCAAGTTTTTTATCCAAGAACTGGGTCAAAAATTAGAAAAACCCACATGCATGTTTACTTAAGTGAACTAAAAAAAGTTCAAAATTCCATTCCGAGCTCATCTGGTATTAGAATTATGTGACATCAGAGTGTGTAGTCTTGAGATAATTCCATATAATTAAAAAAATACTTTAGAATTATGAGACATTACATTCACCCCACTATAGGTAATTACACCTTCGAAAGCCAAAACAAGGTCTAACCAAACAAATAGGGGTACTGAGTACGAATCTAAGCCTCCCACTCCCATATGCTATCATAGAGATTATCATGCTTCCACAAAACATCCACCAAAGGAATCAACTACCCACGTAGAACCTACTCCTATTGATACTCTGTCTCCACCAGGAATTCCACAAACATCTCCTCATCGTCAATGTCCAGCTCACCCCAATCGATGACATGAGATGGATCATGTACATATCTCCTCAGTTACGACACATGGAAAATATCGTGCACCTAGTGCATCTGTGGGGTAAGATTTAGGCGGTACGCCACCTATCAAACTCTAATCAAGATATGAAAAGGTTTGATGAACCTCAAAGATAGTTTGTCACCTCGGTTAAATCTCTGCAATCCCCGTCAGGGTTAGACATAAAAGAACACATGGTCTCCCACCTCAAACTCCAAGGGTCTCTGCCTCTTGTCAGCATATGATTTCAGCCTGCTCTATACAGTCCTCATCTTCTCCTTGTTGATTTTTACCTTCTTAGTGGTAGATCATACCAACTATGGACCCATGAGTGTCGACTCCCCTAGGTCTATCCATCATAGGGGTGATCTATAAGGATGCTCGTACAAGGCCTCGAATGTTCCATTCCAATGGTGGAGTGATAGTTGTTACGATATGAAAACTCCACTAGTGGTAGGTGGTCCTCTTAACTACAACCAAAATCTAAGACGCAAGCATGAAGAATATTCGCCAAGGTCTGTATGGTCCGCTTCATATGACCATCCATCTGGGGATGAAAGGTTTTGCTCAAGTGAAACTGCATCCCAAATGCCTCCTATAATCCCTTCTATAACCAGGATGTAAAGCATGCATCACGGTCTGAGATGATCATCAAAGGAACCCTATGAAGCCGCACTATCTCCTAGACGTAGAGGCATCTCAGTCCCTCTACCAATCCATACTCCCAGATGGGTAGAAAGTGAGCCAAAATGGTGAGTCGGTCAACAATCACTGAGATAGAATTTTGGGATTTGGATGTACATGGTAACCCCATCATGACGTCCATTGAGATACTGTCCCATTTCCACTCTGGTACCTCAAGTGTCTGAGCCAAGCCTATTGGAACTTGATGCTCAGACTTCACTTGTTGAAAAGTGAGGCATTGTAAGAAGAACTCAGTCACTTCTTTCTTAATTCCTATCCACTAGTACTAACATCATAGGTCCTGTTACATCTTCACCACTCTAGGATGTACCACCAAAGGGTATGTATTTAACTCCCTCAACACCTCCTCTCACAATTCCACTGGTACTATGGTTCACCCTTTGAAAAGGATGATGTTCCCCCCACCTATCAAAAATTAATTAAGAGCATTACCTGAGAATAACTGAGCACATTGGGCCTCGCATTCAACATCCACCAGTTGTGCCTCCTTGACTCGCTGTAAGAGTGGGGGAGTAACAGTCATCGACTAAAGGTAAGTTTCTCCATCATCATCCATGAAGGATATATGCATCGTGTCTAGCTACTCTATTGCATCACTCAGTAGCAGCAAACCGATCCTCATGTTAAGCATTTCTGCTACCACGTTCCCCTTCCCAGGAGTATAGACTATCTCAAAGTCATAGTCCTAGAGGAACTCTAGCCATTTCTACTATCTCAGGTTTAGTTCCTTCTAAGAGAAGATATACCTGAGAATCTTGTGGTCGAAGTAAACTATAAATCATTCATCCATCAAGTAGTGTGGCCACATATTCAAGGAAAATACCACTAATGCTAACTCCAAGTATTAGGTCATGTAGTTCTACTCATGCTGCCTCAAATGGCTTGAGCCATAGGAGGTCACCACTCACTCCTGCATCAGAACACAACCTAGTACACTCCCTGACACGTTTCAGAATACTACGTACTCAACACCCTCCTCTGGTAGTCTCAATATGGTGGTACTAGTCAGTCTCATCCTCAACACCTGGAAACTCTGATGACATTTCTCTATCCACATGAAGGGTTGTCCCTTCTATGTCAAAGTAGATAAGGGTACTGCCACTTTGGAAAATTCGGGCATGAAACTCTTATTGTAAACAACCAACCCCAATAAGCTCCTCACCTCAGTCACGCTCTTGGGTGGCTCCCAATAGATCCCTGACTATATCCTCACCAAAACCACTACAAATCTATCCTCTAAGATGACGTGTCCCAAAAAGTGGACCTCCTGAATCCAGAATTGTCACTTCGAGAGCTTACCATAAAGATAGTCCTCTCATAGTGTATCCAGGACTATTTGTAGGTGTGTATCGTGCTCCTCCTCTGATTCTGAGTACACCAAGATGTCATCAATGAAGACTATGACAAATCGATCAAGGTAAGGCCGTAAAATACTGTTCATGAGTCCCATGAACACTACTACAGAATTGGTCACGTTGAAAGGCATCACCAAGAACTCATAGTAGCCATACCGAAATCTGAAGGTTGTCTTCATTACATCCTCATCCTGTACCCAAAGCTGGTGATAGCTTGATCTAAGTTATATCTTGGAGAACCATCTCACTCTCTTCAGTTGATCAAAGAGGTCATCAATTCCCAGAAGTGGATACTTGTTCTTCGCGGTCACCTTGTTCAGGTGCCGGAAGTCCACTCACAAACTCAAACTCCCATCTGCCTTCTTGGAAAACAACACTGAGGCTACCCATGGGGAAATGTTGGGCCTTATAAACCCCTTCTCCAGCAATCCCTCTAGTTGTACCCTCATCTCACAAAGATCTATGGGAGCCATCCAATATGCTGGTGTATATATCAGTGTCGTCCTGGGGTACAGGTCGATGAAAAGGTCTACCTATCTGCGAGGAGGTAGTCCCAGAACATCCTTAGGAAAAACATCCTTATACTCATAAACCACTATAGGAAAGCTTGGAATCCTCTTATCCAATGAACCAAGGGTGAGGCTAGCTAACTGGTGAGTGATTAGTTGTACCCTCCTCTGATAAATTTCGTCCTATACTTCAAGGGTTTCCTGAACACTGGTAAAGGAAAACTTGGTCCCATATCCACAGATACACTACATTGTATGCCTAAAATAGTCGATCTGAGCATGGACTATAGTTAACCAGTCCATATCCAAGATATCATCATAAGGCCTCAATGTCACTACTAGGAGATCCCAGCCGAAGATATAGTATCCTAGAGTAATCTCACACTATCGGCATCTATGTGTAATCATCGAATCCCCTCCCGTAAGAGTCTCTAGCCTTAAGAATCGATCCAACGGCTCCACCAGAATCTCCAAGCTCTAAATGAGAGCTTTTTTAAGGAAAGAGTGACTATAACCTATGTCTATAAGAACTTTATCTAGGGTGGAAAAGACACAGATCGTACCTCAGATCATCTCCAGAGCACTGTGGTCATAAGCCTCTACTTCTTGAAGCTGAGCTCACCCTTGGCCACCTTCTCCCTAAGGTCAGGGTGGACCACCTGGGGGTGGTGGTGGTAGTACCTCAAACCATTGCCCACCGCCTACTACTTGGACTTCTCCCCTGTCACATTTGATTCCCTATGAACCTTCTCGCTCAAACCTCTGCCTCTATCTTAGTGGTCCCCCAACCGTCTTCTAGTCATCTTCATGGTGGTTCGGGCAGTCATGTGCTAGGTGTCCTTGCCCACTACATGTGAAGCAAATCCTGGCTCCCGGCTAACTCCCTCTAGTCTGGGAGACCTACACTATTGACCCTGAGTCCTGGGGTCGAACCTTGAAAGACTTGTCCTTCTTGGGACCTCATGTCAGTTGTCTGCTACCTACTGAAGTCTCCACCTCCTGGGGTCTATTGGTGGCTCGGGTTGTCTGTGCCTGCTTCACCATGAATCTCTCCACAATAAGGGATCGATCCATCACCTCAGCCTGGGTAGGGATACTAAGATACACCATAGATGCCCTGATCTACCACCTAAGTCCCTACTCAAAGGCTTGAGCCCTGGAGAAAGGGTATCGAACCATGTCTGTAGAGTAGCATGAAAGATATGTGACCTCGATAAGTACTCAACCACTATCATGTTGTCCTACTAAAGGTGAAGCATCTTCTGAATGCGCATAGAGCGCAAGGACACAGGGAAAACTCCTCTGGGAAAATTTTCCTAGAGTCTGACCATGTGAGGGTCGCCTCATCATGTGTTTGGATGGTCAAACTCTACCATCTACCTACCGAGCCCTACAAAAGGATCATCATCAAGATCACTATCTGGTCAACTGGTTTCCTCACTAAGAGGAAGACTCATGTCACTACCTCTAGCCAGTCCTCGATGACTTGAGGATCTATCTCTCCCCTAAACCAGAGAGGTATCTATCTCTAGAACTTGTGCAAGGTGTTGATCTTGTGCGCGTCCTCTATCGGTAATTCCGGTAGTAACTGTTGATCAACGAGTGGTGGAAAAAATGGTGTACCACCCAGTGAGGCCATATCTAGCACTAGTCTCTAAACCGATACTTCATTGCTAGGTGGGTTGTCCACACGATCACATATCGGGATCCTGGCTGGCCGTCTATATGGAGGCATCCTGAAATAGATCAAGATGTACCGTGATCAGAATATTATACTTAGTGAGGTGACTCTTATTCAAAAATAACACAAGGAGACACTTATTAAAAGAGTGTTTTCATGTTTAGAGTTTAAAATTGGAATTCAAGGTCCTGATGTATGGATACGTTGACCACCACACTAACACTGGACACCCCAAATCGAAATTCGGACTCAAAAAACTTAACACTGTTACCCCAGAAACAAAACAATAGACTCCTAGTCTTAGAGGAGGAACTGACCACCCTCTGTTACCATTTTTTCATGACCCATCCCCCGAGGCCCGTACCGTGACTACCTCAAGCCCACCTCTCTAAGGCTAGGGGTGGCGACTAGTGCCAAAGGCATCAACCTGCAAGTGGGGGGCATTTTACTGAGTACCTTTATGCACACACACACCCAAACACATCCCACAAACTGAAAGGGTAAAACAAGTATACTGAAACAAGTGTTGAGTACAAGTACAACTCAAAACAAGTGGTCCAGAATACAAACCCAACAAAAATAACTGAAAAAAGGAAAGTACAAAGGGACTTGGGTAGCCATCCACTGAAAACCCCACCTAATGGAAGAGTATTATAGATATTGGAATCCTAAGTAGTACGTCTTTTCTGCCTAATCCTATTGGGCCCTGCCTAGTCCTAGGACACCAATTCCTCTATCGAAGCATCGATCATCTGCACCAGGCACAACATGTGCGGGTGAAGCCCGTGCAGGGGTGAGTAAAAAAATACTCAGTAGGGGACCTCGAAATACAAGGAAAGGCCACAAAACAATACTCAAATCAAAACATGAACCATAAGAAAGAAGCACAAGATAGCTCACTCTAGGTATACATCTAGGATAGTTATAGAAGAATCATTAGTCACATCATTGAACACCTCGACTGCTGAATAACTCTTCCACCATGAGTACAGTGGGCCTACCGGGTCACACAGAAGCCGCTTCCCACTAACCTTTGAATTTTTTTGCACTCATCTTTGATGAGTACCATGGGTATGCAGAGTCACATAGTCTTTCTCCCACCGTGGGACTATTGTATCACACAAAGACGCTTCCCACCTTGACCAACTGAGGTAATCCCCATCACGTACTGTGGGTATGCCGAGTCACACAGTCTTTCTCCCACCATGGTCCTACAAAGCCACGTATAGGTGCTTCCCACTAGGACATAGTCGAGTCACATAGAGTTTCTTGTCAACAGTCTTTAAGTATCAGCCAACTACAAGGTTCCATATATAGCATACTGGGGAGAACCTCTCCTCAATTTATCTGTCGCATCTCAACTTCTATGAAAGTATTATTAGAGCATACTAAAAGATCTGCCTCATTGAGAGGGTCCCAACACTGCAAAAGTCTTGTCAATCGGACACCCAATTTCAAAGTTATTAGAGTTTTAGTAAATAGGGGTCGATTGCATCTAGGCCCTGTTCAACCCGGTTAGACTGACCTGACCAACCCGGCCTGAGGGTTCCACATACCCCTATTTAATTCGACTGACTCGACCTGACTCGATTCGAGTCTCAGTTGGTCTAGTCCAGTCGGGCCAGTGGGCCAGGCCCAATGGGCCTCACTGGACCTAGCCCAGTTTGGCTGAGGGTCCAGCCCCCCGGGTCGCCCGGTGACCTGATCTCGTTCAGACCGCTGGGCATGGGTCTAGCCCGTCGGTGTGGGTGTGGCCCGCTAGGCATGTTTCTGACCCTACATCGCTGTTTCGGCCCCTTGGGCTGTGGTTTTGGCTCGGCCCGCTGGTTGGGGGCACGACCCGCCAGCTGACACCCAGTCTACCAGGGGCGGACCAGTAGTGCGCTTAGCCGGGACGTAGCCAGATGTTGCTTTTGGATCCTATGCTACCTTGCATATGTGGGGGCTCCCTCTTGACATGGTTGAGTGACCGCGGCTCACCAGATCGCCCGGGTGACCCGAACGTGGGATGTCACCTCCACGTGGCGCTAAGCTGGCGCCACATCCTCCTCTACCACGACCAATGGCCTGTGAAATCCTCTAGCGTGGCCGGAGAGGTCTGGATACCTCATCCAACCCATGGTGATTGGGGTTTCACCACCTCCTCCGCATGGCCAACGAGGGTCGGTGGCACCTTATGCGGGCCACTGAGTCTGCTCCAGTAGTTTGATCTCTGATCCGTATGTGCCTCCAGGCCTCTTGGGTTTCCATCATCCCTGCCTTGGCCCCAGATTCATCTTACCACTGATTTGAGGATGTGGCCACAAAGAAAACACAAGGATGACGTTCTCGAGCCTTGTTCGTGTTGGCATGTTCCCTCTGTGTTAGTGGTTTAATGAATGGGAAGGTCTGAGGATTTCAGTTCAATTAGAAAAGTGATAGTTTAAACTTGGATAAAGAAATACCAAAAAGACACCCTCCCACAAGAACGCACAATACACAGATCAACTCGTTCATGGGTTGATCCACGTTCGTTGTTGAATTTAAGAATATCGGAAAACAAACTTAAACATAACTCCTACCTGGATTGAGGATCTGTTGCTAACGAGGGGTGAAACTCCGAGCCGTCTTTGATTCTCAATCCATTAGTCTTCATCACCATTTGTTGATGGAGTTTTTCTCCATTCGTCGATGGTGTTCTCTTTTCTTCGTTGGAGAGGAAATTCTTTTGTGGTTCATTAGAGAATCATCTGTCGATTAATTTATGCCTCTCCAGTGCGTCAAAAAAATAAAAAGAAAACACGTCGCAGCGTTTTAGTTACGCTGTGATGTTGCATCATTATGTTGTTTTATTTATGAAATAGTGTAGCTATTATGTTCCATTTAATGTGTCATTACACTATCAGTTTTTTATCCATTAATGAGTTCCATTAATTTTCCTCTTCATCTCATTTTATTGTCATTGTGTCGCCTCTTGTCGGATGAGGAAAAGAAATAAAATATCTTTTTAATGTTATTTTATTTTTTTCAAAAGGTCCGAAATTTAACTTTTACATTTAGAAATTTCTAGCCAAAGTTAAGTCCTTTATAGGTGAATCATGTAAATTTGAGTTCAACGGTGCCCTCGTGTTTTAGATCCGAGCACTGGTTCAAAAGTTAGAAAAACATGCTTGTACGTTTAATTAAGTGAACTAAAAAAAGTTCAAAATTCCATTCTGGGCTCACCGGTCCTCAGAATCACATGATGTCATAGCATGTAGTTTTGAAATAATTACATATAATTTAAAAAAATACATGGAAATTCCAAGACATTACAGGAGGTGATTTAGTGTCATGTTGTGATCTCAGATGGAGTAGTGACCCATGTGGAGTCCATATGTATGGTTTGAGGTCCTATTAGTCATTATTACTTACTTGGGCATGGATCACTACCATGTTTCCAGGTTTTTCATGGCTACTAGTTATTCATTTTGGTAATTTGGAGTGAGTTATGTCTTGTTTCGGTCTTATTTAATGTAAGTAATATTTTAAAATGAAAATAGATTTTGAAATGGAAACAATTTCTTTCAAATGGTTTTGGACTGGAAAATAGGTTTTAAAAGAGAGAGTGTTTTGGTTTGAAAATCTTTTATATGTTTTTAATTGATAAGTAATTTTCATGGGTGATACCCTTGGTGTTCCTCATGGACATTCGCATGTGTGTGGGTAAGTGTGGAAAGTGTGTGTTTTTATGTGTGGATGGAAATGGATGAACACGTATGAGATGGTTCATAGGATTATGAGGGGGTTTATTTGAAATCAAAGGCTTGGATAGGTTTTTCTAAAATGGATTTAAATGAGAAAATGGTTTTATAAATTGGTTATGGTTTAAAGAGTGGGTTTTAGTATTTGGAAAGTGGCCTTGAAATAAGGTGGTTATGAAAATTTCAAATGGTAGTAGGAATTTTAAATGAGGATTTTGGGTTTTTTTGTATTTTTTGGGCCTACAAACTTATTGTTTTGGCTCATAATGCTCTTTTCGATTGTTCTTTGTATTGATGTTGGTTTTGAATTGGTGTTCCTTATGTCATTTAGAATATTCCGCCTAGAAAGGTCCCCAAAATTTCTAGTGAGTCATGACCACTTTCTAGTTCTTCTCGATTGTTGACTATCCTTTATGGTGATCAAGGTCTGTTAGAGGTAGTGGAGTATCTTGATAAATTTTAGCATGTCTTAAGATCATTAGGAACTCTTAAAGATGTTATTCGTTTTTTTGTTTATTTGAGGGCCCATATTTGGATGAATGGCAGATTTTTTCCTCTCCATAGATGCAAGTTGGGATGACTTGGGATGTTTTTAAGTCCGTATTTTTCCAATAGTGTATACCTAAGGAGGTGAAAATGAAGAAAAGGGAAGAACTCATGAGTATTTATTAAGGCCAGTGGATAGTGAAGGCTTATGTTGAAAATTTAAAGGATCTAGTTTACTTTTCTCTGGAGGTGGTGTCATAGGATCTAATAAAGAATTGTCTTTTCATTAGGGGTCTTCATATAGAGATCTAGTAGTGATTCCTATTCTCTAAGGATCATCATTTTGAGAAGTTTATGGATGAAGAATTTTTAGTCGAGTTGGTTTCTGAAGTAGAGGTATTTGGAAATCTGATATCTCTTGTTTCTTGTGAAGGTTCCCCATCTAATAACGTGTTCATGATGGAGGAACCCGTATTTGAGGAGTCCCCTTCATTGGTTTTGGATTCCAGTTCATCAGACCATTTTCTTGTGTGCCATCAGTGTGGTCAGTTTGGGAATTCAAAGTTTTATTGTAGTAATCCTCCAAATACATGCCATCATTGAGGTTGTTTGGTTCATCTAGAGAAGTTTTATAGGAAACATAACCTGAAGAAGACATTTTGTTCATAGGATGTCAGTGTCTAACTGTGAGGTAGAAGATGATTTAGTCATTAGGGCTCCATCCATTGTCCTTGGAGTGAAGCTCATGCACATTTAGGAATTATTGGGGATGCGGAATATCATGTATTAGTTTTTTTCTACATTATTGGGGTGGAGATGTTTAAAGTTTCCTATTGTAATGTTTTATACTATTGTGAGGTCTAATTTTTTAATATTCTTGATGGTTTTTTATCTAAATGTAGCTCTTTGAATTGGTTTTTCTTCTTTGAATGTTCTTAGCCTTTGTGTGGGACTATATCGTTTTTATTTTTGTTTGTTTGAGGAGGCTTGAGTTTTGTGTAATTGATGGGTTATGGTTCTAGTTCCCGATTTGGTTCAAATTCATTTCGTGGGGTTATCTCATGGTGTTGTGTTTTTAGATAGTGTGGTAAATTCATAGTGTTGGTGGTGTTATTTCTCTCATGAAAAGGAGTTTGGGTTAGTTATGTTGGGATTTCTCGGTCATGGTGAGGGCGGTTCTCAGTTTGTGTAGACAAGTTTGGGTTAGCTTGCATTGTGATTTCCTGATTTCCATCAAAGTGGTAGTTGAGTTCTTGTGGTGGGGATAACTCTCTCATGTTATCCCCTCTTTCTTTTGTGGTGGTTTTTTCTTGATCGGCTATGTGTGATTAGTGAAGTAAAATCATCACCCTTACATTCGTGTTTCCTTTGGTTTTTTATCGGGCATAGAATCAAGTTTTGGTTAACTTTCAGTTGGGTGACTTTATGGGGGATAATTTTTTGTGGTGGGGATAATTTTTAACCCCTACCTTGTATATTCCTTTATTTTACACTATTATTGGTTTTGGATCTTTTAATTGAGGTTAGGGTAAGTCTGGGATTAAATTTTTATGTTTTTGGAAGTTTTAGGTAGCTTTTTGGATTGTGCGCAGTTTGGGTGAATGGTTTGGTAAACCATGCAGTAGGTATGGGATTAGGGACAGAAGCTACCACTTAGTAAGTCAAAACATGTGGGTTGTCTGTGTGGTCAAACTCCTCTTGGACGGTAGCTACCGCATAGTTGGTTCACGGTTTGGTAAATTGTGTATACTACCTAGTCATTAAAAAGTTTGAATTTACCTCTTTACCCTTTATTATTTTAACCTAAAATCCGGTATCTCCTCCCTTACCTAACCTAGGTGCACTAAGGGACTTCTCTAAACCCCTCACCCTTGCTCCCCAACCTCCATCGATTCCCCTTGAAGGTTCCTAATGTAAGTTCCTTTGGTTCTTAGTTGATTTCCCCCTTCCCCCTCCCTTATCTCCCATGTACATAGGGTTTCATTATGGTGACTTTATTTTCACCAAACCCTAAGGGTTAGGGTTTGTGTGTGACATGATTTTCCCTTGATATAGGGTGTGTAGGTCATTCCTCACAGTGTTCTCTTCCTTCTTCATGAGTTTCATCGCATTTATACTTTGTTGAGGTAGGTGCTCTATAGTTTTCCTTTCCAAATCATTCCATTGATTCTTGGGTTCTTTCAATAAATTTATAAATATGTTTCACATTCTTGTGATGCATTTGGTTAAATTATTATGATGCTTTCATGTTGGTAAAATTTGGTAAAAATGGTATTTTAATAGCTTCTTTCATTATTCTTATAAATAAATGCACATAATGTGTTCGATGAAATGTTTATTGGTTCATTTTTATGAACATGGGTGGCTTAAATGTATGTTGGGACTTGGGTACATGTTGGTTGTATAGTTTTATTGTGATGTGAGCCCTGTGTGTGGATTTTAGTGATTTTTATAGTTTGACACTTGTGTGTGTGTCTTATGTGTTGATGATAGAGTTTGTGTGATTTCCTTAAAAAAAATTTGGTATCTTAATGGATATTTGTTTTGTTCCATTTGATTTAGGTACATACATGTGTGTACTAAGTTCACATGTGGATGGTACAATAATTGATAATGGTCTTTGATGAATTTTCCCAACTTAAAAACCGAATTTCAAAACACTTATCCTCTCTTCCTCCTTAATTCCTTCTTTAAAGTCTTAATGATTTACTAATGGTTCCTAGAATTAAAAATGACATGAATGTGGTTTTAAAATTGTATTTTAATTTATGGCCATATGGAACTTTGAGAAATGGTTTTTTTCTAAATAGAGTGAAAGCACGTTTGGAACTTTTATGTGTATTGTGTGTTATAATCATGGTTCTGAATGGGATGAGAAAAGGAATTGAATTTTGAAGGTAAAGGACCATTTAAAAATTTATATTTAAAATTTGTGTTTTGTGTTGATTTTTGTAAAATAATGTGGAAGTGTCTTTGTAAATTCATTCTGGTTTTATAAGTATAAGGCATGTTTTTCACTTGAGATGCATTCGGAGTTCTATTTTAAAACTTGTATGATGTGATGTTGATTGGAATTCTAAAACGTTTTGTGGAATGGTTTGAAATAATGTGTGGTGTGATGGCCCAGTTGTCACTTTTGATTGGTTTATTATATGATGGGAACCCATATTCGGGATTCCCCTTTGTGGGTTATCGTGTAGGTGGTGTCAGTGTTTGGGGTTGGCAAATGTGATGATGGAAGGTAAGGTGAGTCACACATGTGAGGGCCTCTTACTTACATAATGTAATATTATAATGGGTTTATTGGGTGTCTTTAGAGGGTTGGGTGATGGTTTCTTATCAACCTTGATTAGAAAAGTTGATACCCCTTGGATAGATTAGAGGCCAAGTGGGTCGTGCCACTAGATTGGAAAGTTTAGAGTGGCCAGTTGGTTATAGACTATGGAGTTTCACCATACGCTGACAGGTGGATCTAACCTGAGTACATCCAGGGATCACTCTATGGATGTTTATAAAATTCCCATGTTTACTACTTGTATTTTCTTATTTACCTTTTTTTTTTTTTGGTTTCTTTTATATTCTACATGTTTATTTCTCAGCATGGCTTGGTATCATTTGTATGGGTTTTGGTTTGGGTTTTAATTATAAAATGGTAAACTTTTTTCAAATGAGCATTGTGGTTTGTAATGTTTTAAAAAAAATTGTATTGTTTATTAAAATTGAGAAGCCTATTTTATATATTAATTTAAAACTAGTGTTAATGGACTATTTTCAAGAAAGGAAATATATGGATTCTTTGGTGGTTTACTACTGAGCTGTAAAGATCACACCCTACTTGTTCCATTTAGTGTCGGTAGACCCGAGCTATTTTTAGGTTTTTTGGTTTGAGTTGGCTCTTGGGGCAGTTCGGTCTTATAGATGGTGGTGAAATTGAGGTCACATGGAGATCAAGTTATTTCCATTCTGGTTGTTGTTTTTTATATCCTTTAGTTGTTTAGTTTCATATTTGTTCAGTTGTATTTGTATCTGGATAAGTTAGTGTATTTATTTTTGATCAGTTTTTGGCTACTAATGTGTGCTAAGTTTTTTAGTTTATTTGTTTATCCTGGTTATTCTTTGGGATAAATTATTCCTCTTGGATTATCTTTGATTCTTGGCACTATTTTCCACCTCGTGGAGATTGGGAACGCCTTTTGGGCCATGTCTCGGACCGGGTCAGGTGTCGGGTTTGGATGGCATCCCAGATTGGTTCAAGATAGATAAATTTCACTTCTTGGGTTATGTTATCTCATAGTAAAGAGTTTAAATAGAACCCATAAAGGTTTCAAATATAGTATCTTGGGAGTATCCCAAAAATTTCTTCGAGATTCAGAGTTTTATTGGTCTATCAAGGTATTATCAACATTTTATTTAGGACTTCTCCTATTTGGTAGCACTGATGTCTAGGCTGAACAAGAAAGGGGTGAAGTTTTTTTGGTTATATTCAAGTGAGAGAGTTTTTCAGGAGATGAATATTAGTCTGACCTCATCATTGAATCTCAATTTTCCTATGTTAGGTAAGGATTTTACCTTGTACTGTGACACATCCGGATATGGATTAGGTGCATTTATGAGGTATAAGGATTGAGTGGTTTCTTATGGATCTAGAAAGTTGATCCCACATGTGGTTAATTACCCTACTCAAAAAATAGAGTTATATGTAGTAATATACACCCTGATATATTGGATACACTTTCTTTTGGGTGAGTGTTTTGTGGTATACACATACCATAAGAAACATAGGTATATCTTTTCTCAATGGGGCATAAACCTTTAGTAGAGGAGGTAGGTTTAGTATCTATAGTATTTTAACTTCAAGTTGGATTATACACTAGGTAAAGGTTACATATTTTTTTGTGACATGATCTGGAAGATGTAGACATAGATAGAGGAGAATCCTTATGATGAGTTGTGGATGATAGAAGTCTTTGTAGATACATATATAAATATGCAGGAATCTCATGGATGAGTAGATCTAAAATTGACATCTCTATTACCTATGATTTCATATTGTATTAAGACTAATAAAATATCTAATCTAGAGGGATGATCTCTTAGGTATAGCTTATATGGTGGGGATCCACCATCAGGATGATCTCTTAGAAGTGGTAATTCTATTCTATTTTGTGGCTAAGTATGGGTTCCTACAGGATTGAATTAGGAGATAATGAAAGAGTTTCATGATTCTAGATGGATAGTACACCCAAGTATAATAAACATGTATTATGATATCTTTATAAATTAATAGTGGCTAGGATTAAAGAAATTTATAATGAGCTTCATGGCTAGATGCTTCACCTATCACTAGGTGAAGGCCGAGCATCAAAGCCATTCTTGGCTATTGAAGCCTCTACCCATTCCTAAATGGAAATGTGATCATGTATCTATGGAACTCATAACAGGATTACCCAAGACACCTTAAAATAATGATAAAATATGGGTGATCATAGTTTTATGATAAAGGTTACCATATCTTTCCCACCAGGGATACCTTCACTATTAAT
Organism: Viscum album; assembly: GCA_963277665.1. Taxonomy (NCBI): domain Eukaryota; kingdom Viridiplantae; phylum Streptophyta; class Magnoliopsida; order Santalales; family Viscaceae; genus Viscum; species Viscum album. Next base: position 1,284,214,604 of record OY728156.1, read on the forward strand.
TATCTATGTAGTCTCTACGTGCAGGATATAGTTAAAATTAATTGTGTTATGATGAATATCATTTCTAATAGAGATCCATGTTTCACATCTTGGTCCTAGTATGGTTTTTAAAAAGACCTGGGGTCATAGGTTCTACTAAGTATAGCCTATTATTCTCAAACTGAAGGATAATCTGAACATATGATTCAGAATCTATAGGATATGTTATGAGCCTGTGTGATGAATTGTATTGGTTCTTGGGAGAATCATATGAAACTTATATAGTTTTCATATAATAAAAGATTCTAGGAATCGATCCATATGGCACCTTTTCAGGATTTTATATAAAGTCATTTTGTTTGAATCTTTATTGGTTAGAGGCAATTGAGTTAGTTCTTTTTGGACCTAGTCTCATGCAGGAGATTTTTGAGTAGGTTTAGTTGATCGGGTTGAGGTTAGTGACCATACATAGTAGGTAGATATATTATGCTGACCATTGAAGATAACCTCTGGAGTTTGAGGTGGGTCATCATGTTTTCTTTTTGGTTTCTCCTAGGTTGGGGTAACACCATATAAGGATATAGGTAAATCTAGAACCTAGGTTTTTTGGGTTTTTTGAGATAGTGTGGAGGATCAATCCAGTGGCATACTGATTGAACCTTCCATAGTGATACAGTTCCATTCATGATGTGCTTAAAAAATCATAGCTTTAGAGATATCATCCTTACCCTTCTCATGTTATAGAAATTGATGACATGAATCTTGGTATAGATTCATCCTTTGAAGACAGCCCAATATGGATTTTGGATAGTAGTGAGAAGTATATTTAGGGAAATACCATACCTCTAGTATGAGTACAGTGGTATGATGGGTGTGTTCAAGAGGAGACCAGGGAGTGGGAGACTGATGTACAAGAATAGTGTACAAACTTGTTCACTAATAACCCATAATGATTCATGGAGCAGCTCAAGGATGGAATTTTATATGATGGGGAGGAGGTTGTAAGATCCCATGTTTTAAAGGTATGTACCTCTTTGAGTTTTAGTTTAAACTATTTTAGTTGGGTTTTTCTTCTTTAAACTTTGGTGGTCATGCCTTTTAATTTGTGATGGATATATTTTTTAGGGAAAATGAACTAAATTTTTAGGATGTATGTTTTTCTAAATAATTGGATTATGGGTACAAATGTGTCTATGATTGCAAAGGGATTCTCCATAAGATCTAGAGTAGTTGAAATCTTTCCGGGTTTTCAACATGAATCTATAGTGACTACTAACTATATTTCATATTCACATCATGTAAGTAATTCATATGTGAAATTATTTATCAAAAGAATCCATGAAACAATTTTAGGACATGAATGTTATACAATCCAAGAATTTTTTTCATGCTATGAAAAAGTTGATCATTTTATTTTTAAACTGATTAGATATATTTTAACATGTATGTGGAATTCACACCATGAAATTGTTTCATAACATGAATTCATCAGGACTAGTGGTTTTTATTCACACTTCATCATTGACTCTTTCCTCTTTCATTTTGCAGCCTCCTATCTCAAACCCTAGGGAGATTCTAGGATATTTTGGAAAATTTATTCCCCCTTGAACATGTCATTCTATAATTTGATATTTGATAAGTTCATTTTCTTTGGTTTTCTTCTTTCTTCTATTACCCTCCATTATAGAGATGTGATCTCCTCACTGCCGTTGAATTTGGATTTGATCTTATTGCTTATGTGATATAGGTTTTCCTTTTTGATCTTCTTCACCTCCATTATTCATTATCATTACCTATTAAGTTTGTTAATTTTATCATCAGGTAAATGTAGGTGGTCTATAAAAAATCCCTAAGTTCTGTTTCTATTTTTTTAAGTGTTTTCAACACTATGAGATTATGCCAACACAATGTGATCATTAACTAATGGAATAATGGGTGATGATAATAATATGTTTAGAACAATCCTTAGATACATTTGGATCCAACAGTGTTGATACATAGCTTTTAGACACCCATAGGTTGAGCCTATACTTGAACAATAATGAACTGGGTTTTGTCATTAAATATGAATTATCATGACATGATATCTTTGGTGATTTCTTATGATATGATCACTTTTAAAAATTCATTACTTTTTTATTGAAATGATAGTTGATAATTTGATATGATATGGTTGTGTACACTATAATGATAATGGATTAGTAAAAAACATGATAAATGAAAGGGTAATTAAAAGATAAACAGTAATTGGCTGAATTGACCATTGTGTCATATGATGTTATGTTGTGTCATTCATGCCATTATGACTTGTGTTGTATATCATGATGAAATTCTTATATAGAGGGCTTGTACCAGTTATATTGAAATGCTTATATAGTGGTATTGGACCACTTTTACTAAAATTATTATATAGAGGGCTTGTTATGATTATCCCGAAATGCTTATATAGAGGGATTGGTCTGGTTATGCATAAATGATTATATAGAGGGATTGGACCAGTTAAGTTGAAATGCTTATATAGAGGGATTTTCCGGCTATGTGTTTTATCCATGGACCTATGGTTACGGTTGGCATGGTGATGCTACATGCATAGAGATATTCTGGCATGGTGTTGAAGTGGGTTAATTGTTATATCATATTAATTGATTAATTAATACCCCTATGTATCACCTTATTTCATGTACTTAATATCATACTAGTTTTTTTATTCATAGTGGTGTTGACCTACTGAGTTTTAATCACACCCTATCCCGGCTACCATTTGGTACCAGAGCAGATTACATGGATGCTGGTTTGGATAAGGGAAAAGGACCTTATGGTTGATTATTTATTACTAGATGGGTTGGATCTTGGAGACGGGACTGGCGTGGTTATTTGAACTTGGGTATTTTATGTATTCTTTGATTTATTTTAGTAATTCATCTATTTTTCACATTTTTTGACACTTAGATACATTCTAATATGTCATTAAATTTTTTTTCATATTATTAGATCAATCAATTGCCTTCACTATTTGGTTTATCTACTATTATTGTACTTTTTTCTATTTCTGATACTCTTATTCTGCTATTATTAAAACCCTATACCATGGGGTATAGTCTCCCCACTATGTTCTTTACACCCCCATTACTATTCAACAACCTATATTGTATGAGGAGGTGTTCTTTAATTATAGTGACCAACCCGGTTTGGTCATGTGAAAGAGTTCCATACTTGGGGACATTACAATATGAGAATCACCAGCCTCTACCATGTTGAACCTCACACATTCAAAAAGATCATCATTTAACACCTATATTATCTGAACCACATACAAACAACATCCATTATCCCTCTTTATAAAATAAAACAATGACTATCATAAGCTTAATAATAATGAAACCATTTAATATCCCTTCATTAGTTTCTTTTAATTTCCCCAAAATTATCCTAATTCAAACATATGTGAAAACAAGAAGGATGAATATACCAAACCTCAATTTCTAAACTTCATTTAGTATCATCTCACCTATTCTGTTTTATAATCCTAATGACATTGAATTAGAAAACAGGGTTCTCTAAATGCTTGTTTCATAGTTGGTGTGATTTTTTATATCATAATTATGATCAAATAATATTATTTCCTACATATATCCCTAACATGTTCCTAACTTCATGATCCTCCAACTAACATTAAATTATTTAATTCCAATCTATGAATACCATTGAAAACTGGAATCCCCTCTGGGCTAGTAGTGATAATGAGAGAGGCCCTATAATCCAACCTCTAATAGGCCATGAGATAGATACTACTAATCAAGGTATAAAAACACATATATAGTAGGCATTAAAATTTTAAACCATATAAAATATGTTAAAACAGATAAAAAATCTATATAACATAATATAAAACCCTATCAATAAAGAATAAAAATATTTTACAAATACAATGGTTCCAAATTGGAATATCTAATACAGCTCCTAAGGTAGTTACCCTAATAATAATAAAAAACCATAAGCTAGTATTGTTGACCCCAAAAACCAAATACATCCTATAATTGTGTAAAATATATATACACATGCACAAACACATGCACACACACATATGTGTGTGTGTAGGGTTTATCAAACATGTTTATTCAAAAATATCCTCCCCAAAATCTCTCATGAATATTTGGAAAAATTATACTACCACATCAGTGAATAAACTATAGAACCAACTCATTACCTATAAAAGGTAATATACCACCCATACTCACAAAAGTTCAAAGACCCAATATAACACCCATATATATTAATGTAATATCAAAATTATTTATATCAATAATGTACTTCAGAACCACTTTCCTATTGATATTTTCACCCTCATGCCCTAATGAAATATTTTATGGAACTCTTATCCCCTTAATATCCACATAAAAACCTAACCACACCCACATATCCATAGACATATATCACATAACACATCCATATCAACACTAAATATATATATAAACTATTATATTCCATTTCTCTATTTCACAACCACACATCACATCCTTTCATGCATGTCCCATAACATGATTTGATACCAAAATCACCTCAGATAAGCCCAGTGGACTTTTTCCATCATACCCATTAATCATAACAACTAAAAATAAAAACCTATATTAATATGAAAGAGTGTTGTGGAGGTGGATTCATCAATCAATTCTTCCCTCTAAAAGCTAGATATTGGGGAAAATAACTACAACATGATACCATGTATGTATTACTATGTTTATAGAACTTTGGACCACATTGCCTAGCCTAAGTGTCGAATCAAAAATGTCTTCATTTATCATTATGACCATCAACAACCACCTCATCTAAACTACCTCACATAAATAACCACTTGTATGACTAATCTCAATACAAAACAACCACACTATCACTACTAAAAATCTAGAAAACAACAAAAAATCCAAATTTTATCACTTCATTATCAATTTATTGACATATCATATGTCATTCACATTACATTAATTATGAAACAATTAAAAACTAATCCATTAATTTATCATTAAGAATCTTTTTTCCCAACTATTAACATTCCAGTTCAACAATTAAATTACTTCCATTATTACTTCCAACACAATATTAAACCATGAACCCATTATATGTTCAATAAATCATCTACACTTTAATTTAATTTAGTATAAAAAATGTTTACTAGAAATAATGGCACATTCACACCAAACACTCCTCAAACAAAATATGCAAACACACATTCCCAGCCAACAACCACCAATACAAGGTAATCACATCCATGAAAACATTATTCCATCCTCTATAATATTATCTTCCATGTTAATCAATCCATAATGATATCACATCACCACTTCTAATAGTCCCAATAGTAGTAATATCACACTATCACCCTAACCCAGACATTATGACTCATAATCAAGACAATATCTAAACACAATAAGAAAAAAACACTATATGATAGTGATAAACAATATGATTTATCATAAAAATAAACATCAAATCATATTCTTTATTCATACATAAATATTTACATGAAGTTTCATGCATAAACATGGTCCAGATTAAATTCTATATTAACTCGTCTCTATTTAATGAAATAATTAAATGGTTAAATGGTCATGAAAGTTTAAGGTAAATTGATAGTAGCGAATAAATCCCAATAAAAACCCATGTCAACTATTAAACAATATTTTATTTAAATGTAATATAAATCACCTAAAGAATATATAAATCATATTTACCATTAAATTATATTTTACTATTTTATTTTATATTTTATTTTGATCTAAACCATCTAGATGATGGAAGTATAATCATGATAGTCACTCATTCACACATGATTAAATTAATATAATATATACATCCTCTACATCATCAAGAGATTCAATAATTTACTCAAAATAATAGATAAAATTATAACCATTCACCACCAAACATGTAAGGACACCCACTGAAAACTACCAATACAAATCCTCCTTTAAGAAATGACACACCATCACTAAACAAAAACTACACCATTTTTATAATCTCTGAGAAAGTTAAGAAAAAGGAGTACAAGGTTAGAGGAATTAGGGTAAAATATGATCAAATGGGTTGATATCATGAATCCATGGAGAAAATACTATGGGATAGGAAAATATCATTCTATAAGATCTAGTAAGAACCTAGGATTTAAGAAAGTTTTATGGAAGTGAATGGAATTTGATTAGTCACCCTAATTTATATAAAAAAATTAGAAATATAAGAACATTATGAAATGATTAGAGTTATGAATTGATGGTGGCCTGATCCAAATATCATGGAACAATTCTCAAAAAATGTATAAGAGTCAAATATTATAAATTCATTTCAACCAGAGATGGTCAATATGAAATTGGGTACATTAAACCGCAACAAATGAACTCTAAAGAATCATTGTAGAAACCACATCCTCGTGTAGCATGGAACAATTTCATTTTCCATGGTATATTTATCCTATAAATCAAACAACCAATAAGGTTACAGCCCTGACCCCCATGTCATAACCCAAATTGTAATTGTTTTAATGACCCTTAAAATGGATTATACAAGAAAACATCATTCGACAAATAAGAACATCACAATTAAAATTCAACAAAACCAAGAAAAAAGTTCAGTAAAAAACATATCCTATACACTATGTTGTAAAAAATATCATCATTCCACAACCAATGTGATCTTAGTGTAGCACACCAGACTACAAAAACTTATCTTCTACCATAAAGTGAGCATAGTTCAATATATATAGTCAGGTTTTAACCTTTCATATTAGATGAAGTTTCATATAATATTCCCCTTTTTTTAACATATCCTTCCCCGAACAACTTATAAATTAAAAATCCAAAATTAAAGGTCCAACACAATTTGGGCCTTTAAAATGACCATATATTACCAAATATTTGGCTTCTTATTATGAATAATCAAGTGTCAAATTGATATTACTCAAAAATTGGGATGTACTACTAAATATGTGTATACTCCCTCGTGAACATATGTTTATGTGGTAATATGTTCATCACTTTATAAATTATATATAATCTATAAGAGAAAATGGAGTGAATTTCATATTTAGTTTTCATCCACATAGGTGATTTAGTAGTGTGAGATAATGTTGATCCTTTTCTATAGAGTAAACATTATGGTTTTAATATTGATCTTAGTTTTGAATATATGCACATTCGTTGTGTTTTATCTTTGATTTATTTTATAAAGACTGTCTATTTTTTATATGAAAACACATAAATTCATGAAATTTTATATATAGATATATTTATTCTATGTTTTTTAGATGCATATACATTTATTTGTGGCTTTTGGATATATAAAAATGGTATTATTAAAATCTTCCTTTTATTTTATATGTATTACCACTTTATTCTAGTCAATAGATCATGGTTTTTGGGAGGTATATTTTGTGTGTAAAACCCAAACATGTAGACAAAATAGGTAGGGTACTAGTAGGTTAATCTCATTTAAGAGTCGTATCTGAGCTACATGATCTTATGCTTGGTGATTGGTGAAATCACATTTGACGTTTTTTTTTGAATTTAGGTAATATGGATCAATGTATTTAAGTTAAATATTTTAGGTAAGGGAGAATAGCTAAGGGTGTGGTTGTTGAATAATTCTTATTTGATGACTCATATAATCATTTGATTAACTTTTGAACTTTAATTATATATAGGGTATATATATTTTATTATGTTATTTATATTATAGTTAAGTGATGTGGAATTGTTTTGATAATATTTTTCCACATCTTTCTATTAATTTAATTGTGCTTTAATTATCAAAATTATGTTTTTATTTAAATAATTTTTTTTTATTAATTTTTTTTTAAATTATTTAAACTATTGAAATTTGTGCCTAATTTTTTAGCTTTATTTTTCCTGATCATTTTTTAGTTGAGTTATTAATTATTTTTAAGATTTTATTTTTATTTTAATTTGTTTATTAATATTAAGGTTGGTTAATATTTAATTTCATTTTGTTTAAGCCTTTAAATTTAATATTTTTTTAATTAATATAATATTGATTTTATTTGTTTTAATTTAATTTATCATTTCCTTGTTTTTTTAATTAATTATTTAGTTTTAGTTTAATTTAATTTTTAATTTAAGATGACCAACTGAGATCTCGATGAGTATTTTTAAGATGACCACAGAGGCTGAATCGAATGAAAATGATGGTTGTACTTGTTTGACAAAGATATTCCATTGATAAGAATAGAAGTCGACTAGATATTTTGAGAATGAATATTGACAGAACCTAATCCCATTGAAATCTATCACTAATGAAAAAGATGATATGTCAAGGTTAATAGGTTATTGCCGATGTCAATGAAACTGCAACTGAGGTTGAAGTTGTGGTTCCAAATAATTTGTAGATTGAAACCGAAGGCAAGGAATCAAATTCAGCCAAAGTGAGAAGATAAAGATGATGACCATACTATAGATCTTAAATTGTACCAATAGAACAATCTTAAAGAAGTTTAAAATCATAAAATGATGGTTTGAATGAGTCATATTCATTCTTCTAGTTGAAGCTTGAAAATGAAGTTTAATTTGAGATCATAAAATTAAGAACACCTGAGACTAACACAGATAATTTCATCCTAATTCCAATGATGAAAATATGAGCATGAATAGAATTTGAGATGTGGTTTGTAGATTATTCATTGTAAGATTTATTCACTGAGTAGGTATGATTGATGAAGAAAGTAGATTTCATGTTCCTTTTCTCTAGATTCAAGGATTTAGAGTTATGCAGAATAGGTGTTTGATTGTTTGTGTTGTCCTTGTCATTTTGTATTGAGAACATGGTGGTGAATCTGGTCCAAAATTTAAAAGAAGTGTTTTTTTAGTTTTTTTATTATAGAATATTATGATTATTTTCTTGCTAGAAAATTAGTTCTGATAGGTATATTTTGATGAGTAATGCCTATCCAATACTTGTTTTGTTGTAAAATCATGATGGAATGGCCACATGTGAGGGACAGCTGTAAATTTTAATGATTTTCATGAATTTAATCATTAAATTAATGGAGAAGTCATAATTTTAAATAATTTTTCTCAAATTAAGTCAGTGGAATGATTTCTTTTTAACAGGGAGAATCTATAATTAAAGGGGGTTCTATTTAGTATGTTTGGGAGAAAATCATGAAGAGCGTAACCATGAAATATTTTGGAGAGCTTAAAGAGGATATTTTTTCAATCATGTAGATGAAGACAGAGAATGTAATTCATTCATGCACTGTGATAATGTTAACTTAGATTTTTCTATGGCTGAATTTATTGGATACTCATGGTGATTTATACCTAAGTTTTATTCTTTCAATTTTAAAATTAACTCTCTTGAATATATTTAATATTGATTGTCGATTTACTTCTGATATTCAACCTTTACATCAATTATTTTATCTTTTTTCTTCTATTCTGTGACCAATTTCTCTCTGACCAGAGTGCTTTATTCATAGGATGTGTTCTATCAACTTAGGACAAATAAGAGTTTAAAGATGATTCTTATAGTTTAAATTTCTAAATCCTTTATCAAGTATTGTGATTATAGTGAATGGTTATCTTTGTTTTTTTTTCTCATTAATTATTGAGTACATTAATGGACTTCTACTAAAAAGAAATCAGATAATGAGATTTTAGTAGATGATTTTAACCTTTAAAACTAAATGATATTCAAATCTTGTGATTAAAAAATTAATTTTGAGAGAGTTAATAATGTTCAAAAAAATTATAAATGATAAATAGAGGAAGTTATATGAGGATTTCCATAATAGGACACTATAATTATTTTTTCATTTCCTCGAATTATTTTTTTTCTTTATCTTTATCATTTACTGTCAAAGAAATCCCCTCAAATAATATTAATTACCTAAAAAATAATAACCCTAAAATCATGTTAAAGAAACTCCATAATAGCACCTCGTTGGGAGACTACCATGTGTACTGCTATACTGCAGTAGTTATGTCACAAACCAGCCTGGATACCCTACTACCCTAAAACCTGATTCGATCCTAACATGACCTGAAGTGCATTCTTGATCCCCATGGGTTGTCGACAAGAACCTTTAAGCATAAAAGATAAATAGGAAAAGATTTTTCTACATAAACAATTGAAGAAACATAAAAAATTCAGTATTCTCAAATAAAATCCCTAAGGAGACTATACCAAAAGTCAAACAGGTAAAACAAAAACCCAAGAGTACAACTAAAAAGTACAATAAACTGAAATATAAATAACACAAGTCTCAAAAATACACATCTCTCCAAGTCCCAAGGATCGAGAACAAGAACCACCTTCAAGTGGCACTTTTCCCTTAGTCAAACCTCACAGAAGTTCGTCTACAAACACCCGAAGGCATGGGTAGGGAGTGAGATAAAATCCCAGTAGGGTCTCACCAAGGATTCCAGAATAAGCTATTTCATTAATAAAATAAATAAATCTTCAAATTTTAAATAAATAGGTATGGAAGTATGAGATCATATTCAAAAAAAGTCATTATTTACATTTCAATTTATTTAAATATTTCAAACAATGGCCTAATAAACATTTTTATATAAAAAATTTTATATAAATTCACAAGGAATGTGTAAAATAGTTTACAAAGAATGAAATATAAATCAAAATAATCATAAATGAGAAACATTGTCATTTTATAAGAGGTATGATAGTTCCAAGTTATGGGATCCTCACACACTCAAATAGGTGATCATGGAAATATGTGTACACACATCCATCATACACTGGTCAAAGATAACTCATCACTATCCCATTGAGGATGTGACATGATACACTATGTTTTATTATAATTGTAAAGCGTTAATAGAGTGTTGTCCTAAATAACTCACAAACTACCTAAGATTTTACGTTATCAAAAAACAATCAATATTTTTAAATTTATTTTAAAACTACTAAAAATAAAATTGACCCATTTCCCATTTTAATATGCCAGTTTCCATTTAAAAACAAAAACGGGTTTTTAATCAATTCATGCCTTTTTTAAGATAATACCAATGAAGATGTTTTAAAAATAATTTAATCCATTTTTCTCAAATACAAATTTGAAATCAATTTCACAATTTAATTTCACAATCCCTATCAAATTACACAATCACACCCAATTCATTGTAATTGGGGTTTTTCCCCAAATCACATGCCAAAGAAAATTCAAATACCAATTCGATGAAATTTGGGTTTTTCCTAATACAATTTAAATAAATTTAATTTAAATAAATAAATTTAGGGTACAATAAATTGGCCAATCTTAAATGAAACCACCTACCATAGATCACAATATCATGTAACACAACTTCCATAATGGAATTCTCCTATGAAGAGAATCGATATGGAGATCAAGAAATCAACCCTATATTTAATATCTGAAAAAAAGGAGTTTTGATCCATAAAAAACTATATGATCTAACAAATCATATGGAGGAAAGATAGAGAGAATGGGAGAGGATTAATAGGAGGATATAAATTTCCAAGAAGAGATAAAATGAGGTTTTCCAAGCATCAATCTGCCTTAGAATAGGATTAGAGGAGCCAAAATCGTCTCTTGGAAGACTCCAAGGAAGAAGATCATATGTTAGGTCCAAAGAGTCTTGTGGGGCATTTAAACTTGGGGTTTTGGGATTTGATAATAAATTTTTGAAATTAAAAATTCTCATACACACGGTTATCTGGGGAGGGCCGTATAGTTAGACAAACTATGTGACCTAACTATGTGCCCCCCTAGAGGGGTGCATGGTTTCTACTATGTGGGTGCATAATTTTTCAAACCATGCTCCAACCATGAACCCCCCCACCCACTATTTGGGTTTTCATGTTTTACCCTTGGTGGGAGCACGGTTAGGGGAAAACTATTCACAACCCAGAGTGCCCCAAAATTTTCAAATTTTATCTCAAAACAACACAAGACGAAGCCCAACCAAAGCATGAACAAAAAAAGAGGTTAAGAAGTACCTAAAAATAGTAATATGATGTTACAAACTCCCCACTATAGAAACTTTTTGTCTCTAGAATTTTTTTCCAGAAGCTTCCATGTCAAAAAAGATGAGCCCACTTCTCTCTTATCAGTGCCTCCCTCTCACATGTCTCATGTGCATTAGAACTATGATGTCATAGTACTCGAACAAAAGGTATCACCTTTCCATGATTTACCTTGATTTCAAAATCAACTATCCTAATTTGATGTTTAGTCAGGGATAAATGAGGTTCAATATTAAGATCACTCCAACATAAAACATGAGATATAACAGAAATATACTTTCATGGTTGTGATACATGGAACATGTTATGTATTGACGTCAACTGTAGTGAAAAATCTAAATGGTAATCCACTTTCCCAACTTTTTCAATAACCACAAAAGATAACAAAAAATGAGGAGTAAGCTTCCCTCACCTCTTAAGCCATTGATGAACCAAACGGGGTGAAACTTTCAAGAAAACATGATCACCAATTAAGAATTCCAATGGCCTGTGATGATGATCATCATAACACTTATACTGACTTTATGCTATCAAAATTATCTAACTAATCAACTAAATATTTATTGATATCTCTTGGACCAAGCTCGACCCAACCAAGGATCTTTCACCAATATCCAAAAAAAATAATGAATATTTACAAGAGTGGACATACAAGGCCTCAAAAGGATCCATTCTGATCATGGACTGGTAACTATTGTTATATATAGGCTCAACTAGTTCCAAATGGTCATCCCAAGCCCCACAAAAGTCTAGGACATGGGAATAAAGCATATCCTCAAGAATTTTTATAGGACTTTATATCAGTCCATTGGACTATGGATGGTATGTCGTACTCAAACAAAACTGGGATCTCGGTTCCTACTGTAGGCCTCTACAAAAGTGATAAGTAAACTGGGGATCTCTATTTGAGAGTATAGAATATGGAACTCCATACAAAAAAAACAAATCTTCTCACATAGTTATTTCCCAACTCCTCAACTTTGGTTAATTTAGTCAGTCGATTGATCATAACCCATATCACATTCTTATTTTGTTGGAAATAAGGAAACCGAACCAAAAAAGTCTATAGAAATCTCATCCCACTTCTAGGTCAGTACTAGATGTGGCTGAAGAAAACCCGAAGGTATTTGTTTTTTTTAGAAAAGTGACATGAATTGGTCACCCAATTCATGCCCAAAATGATTTATTGAATCAAAAAGATTAACAAAGTAAGCACGAGGTGTAATGAACATACACCATCAGGAAATTATAGCAACAACTAATGAAGCATTTACCTTCAAATAGAAAAGAGAGACCTCAAACATGCATCCTCCTCGCATCATGAAAAATGAGGGCCGTGAAAATCCTGCATCTAGGAGAACCATCTGTGCTGCTTCATCACTACATATGCCGCCAATTCAGGTTTAAACCCATTCTGTATCCATATCTTGGATGGAAGGGCTTGAGAAACATCAATCTATGTGAAAATTCTAGCAACCGAGGGTCTTGAGAGACTCTTCGTTGCAAAATACAGCTTTACGGGGTTGCCAATATGTCTAGAAATTGGATATAGAGCAGCTTGTTTGAAAATATGCAGCGGCAGCCCAGGGAAACCAAAGCATCCACCCAGCAACACACCTTTCCAATCAGAACCTGAAGTTATTTTGTGATCAACCTTGACCTATTGGAAAGTATAACAATGCGATACAAAATCAACAATGCCTCAACTCGTACCTGGACACTAATATTGTTGTTTCATGTTATAAAACATCTTTGTGGATATTGAGTGCACTTCCCATTATGAATTATGAAAATCCACCATCACATCTTTTCTTACTATAATGGCATAAAAATGATTTTTAAAGCATAGAATACCCTCTCTGAAGAATGACCACTCAACAATGGTCTCTCCACTATAAAGAGAGTTTCTAATGATATGGAACTCATAAAAAAGATGATGCTTCTAAAGAATCATATTGAGAAGAGTAGAGGTCAACTAAAAACTATCCAATGAAAACTCATCCCTGAATTCCTAGACTCTAATTTGCTATTGTGCAAAAAGATCCATCAAGTTCCACTATTGTGACGATTCTATCATGGCCTGGTTTGGAAGTTTTCTGATCAAACCATCAAAGATGAAATTCCCTTTCCCTAGTATATAGGCAATGTCAAAGTCATAATATTTTAGGCATTCCACCCAATGCCTATGGTAGAGATTCAAATATTTTTTAGATAAGATATAAATAAATCTATTATGGTCAGAATACATGGTAAACCTTTCTCCAAAAATCTAATGCCACAAACTCTTGATTTCTCACATCATAGCTGCAAGTTCAAGGTCATGGGTCAAATAATTCTTCTCATGTGGCCTAAGTTGCCAAGAGCCATAAAAAATTACATGATCACCCTACATAAGAACACATCCCAAACCTGAACCTGATGCATGAGATATGACCACATAGTCCTTTCCAGTCTTAGGAAGAGTCAACATTGGTGCAATAGTCAAGAGACATTTCATATTAACAAAATAACTCTAATATTTCTCATCCCAAGAAAACATTACTTCTTTTCTATGTTATAATAGTCATAAGAGAATCCAAATTTGATAAATCCTTAAAAAATTAGCAATAATATCCAGCTAAACCTAATAAGCTCTGAATCTTGAAAACATTTCATGGTTGCTCCCATGTCATAACAACTTTCACCTTCTTAGGATCAACTGAGATACCATGTTCCAACACCGCATGTCCCAATAACTTCACTTCCCAAATCCAGAATAACATTTTGATATCTTGGAATAAAGTTGGTTTTTTAACAATTCCAGAACTGCTCTCAGTGTACGCACATTATTTTCCTTATACTTAGAGTAAACAAGGATTCCATCCAAAAAACACCTCCATAAATGTGTCAAAATACTCATAGAAAATCCTTTTCATCAAATCCATAAACATTTCAGGAGCATCAGTTAGACCAAATGGCATGATAAGGTACTCATAATGGTCATAACTTCTCTGAAAGGTAATTTTTTTGAATGTCGTATTCTTTTATTATCAACAGATGATAACCATATCGAAGATCAATATTTGAAAACCACATTGCCCCTTTCAACTAGTCAAGTAGATCATTAATTTTTGGAAATGGATGTTTGTTCTTTAATGTAACTCGATTGAGTTTTCAATAATCAAATCAACAGCAAAATGACTCATCGAATTTCTTAGCAAAGAGAATAGGTGATGCCCAAGGTGACACAATCAAGCGTAAAAATCATATCTCTAAAATATCACCTAGCTGAGACTTTAATTATTTTATTTTAGATAGTTCCATGTTGTAAGAGGGAATAGATACTAATAGTTTACTAGGTGCTAAATAAATAAAGAACTCCACCTCTTGTATAGGAGGAAAACCAGAAAAGTCAAAAGGGAAAACATTGGGAAACTCGATGATAGCTGGAGGGAGAATATCACTCAAGGATTCCTGATCCGGATCAAAATAAAAAACTGATATTACTTTCCCCAAATCTAAATAAGAAGGTTTGTCTCTACTTGAACATGGGTCACATTCTCCTTTAAAGATACATAGCACTTAATCTGGTGCATTAAGGGAGACCCATCGAAGATAATAATCAATTCAAGATTTATTAACAATGAGTCAATCCATCCCAAATATGACATCAATATCTTTTATGTCAAGAACCAGAAAATAAAAAATGAGATACATATCTAATAAATAGAAAACACAGGCATGACAACAAAGACCCTAAACTCTCTTCATTCTGAGGTGGGTAGTAATATCCATTACAAAATATAAAATCTCCATAGGAAGATTAAGAATATTAACAATACAAGTCAAAATGGAAAAATGATGTGCACCAACATCAAATAAAGTAGTCATTAAAGATGAAGTAATAGTGATGGTACCTCTCATAGTTGTTGGACCCATATCTAGTTTCTCTGGAGACTCTTTCACTGCATGAAGAATCATTTTCCTTGATTCCTGTGGTTATAACCCCTTTGTTCATGAAGAACCTGATTTCACTATAGTGATTTTTGGAAAAGATGATCATGTTCCACTACAGGGAGAAAAATAGACATGATAGAACTTCTATAAGTGACCTAAGTGTCCACAAGAACTACATACCTTGGGTGCCTTAGTGAAAACCTTTTTCGAATTCCCAGGCTTTCCACACTGGTAGAAAATAAAAGGGCCTCTTCCAAGAATTGCATGAGGATTAAAAGAACCATGCTATCAAGAACCACCAAAAGAGTCATCACACTTTCTCTTTCCCTTAAAGGAAATCATAAAACTTATAATAGGAGAAAAATGAACTCCCGCCAATCCTAACTTTCTAGACAGGTCCATCTCAACCATCAACACTCTACCCAGCACATAATCATAAGAAGGTAGATTCAGCAAAAAAACCTAAGAATGAATATAATATATAAGGCCAATATTGAATCTTAAAATATTTATCTTTTCATTTGATATAATCTATGGTTGAAAATATACAATCTCATCAAATTAATTTACATATTCTATCACAGTTCTATCAGCCTACATGAGTTTGAAAAACTCAATAGTCTTGGCCAACATGATCGACTCTAGATAGAAATGGCTGGTGAAATGATCTTTAATATCCCTACATTCTAAGTTGTCTTTCTTCTTCTCCATCTCTATATTGTCCCACCATCTCCTTATAGGTTCCTCTAGCTTGAAGGTGGCACATTTCACCTTCATTTCATTATGTGTTACCAAGAACTAAAATAAAATATCGATATTTCTCAACCAATCCTCAGCCAGTTGAGGATCATTAGAGCCTTGGAACACGGGTGGATTTTGGTGAAGAAACTCTTGATCACGATTTAGTAAAATATCCATTTGAGGTTCCACACCTAGAGCCTGAACAAGAATAATAAAAGGTGTATTTCCTAGATCTTGGAAAGTGTGCATGATAACCTCAACCAAGTTATAGTCCAAAAGAGGATTTTCTCTTTGTGGTTCATCAACATATTCCTCTTGGATCTGATTTTCATGTATTCTCAGAGGAATGATGCTACACAACATCAGAAGAGGCTAATAAAGACATCAGAGAGGATTATCATATCAACACTCAAATGGGAACAACAGGAAAATTAATCCCAATAGATAGATAACCAAGATTTGGATTTCAATCTATCCAAATAAAAAGTAGGTAAATTACTAGAGGTAATACTCAATATGACTTTCCCAAACCACACCTAGTGACTTAAGGATCATTATGATGAGATATGTCTAATAACTCATTCATAACTACCTCCAATGCCCAACCAAGATTACTCAACCACACACTGACATTAAGGTAAGATGCACAACCTACATGTATTATACCAGTTTGTCATGAACCATCCTGGATACCCTGGTACCCTAACACCCAATATGATCCTGACATGACTAGAAAGTCATTCTTGATCCCCACTAGTTTTCAACAATCACTTTTCATCATACAAGATAATGAGGGAATGATTTCTCTAGATACAAAATGGAAGAAACATAAACATGTTAGTATTCTCAAAGAAAAAACTCAAAGGAGACTATACCAGAAGTCAAACGAGTAAAATAAAAACCCAAGAGTACAAATACAAAGTACCATAAACTAAAAGATAAAAAACCCAAGGTCCAACAAGACACAACTCTATAAGTCCCAAGGATTAAAAATAATAACTACCTTCAAGTGTTGGTTTCCCCTTGGTTGAACTTGGCAGAAGATCATCTACAAACACCTAAAGGCACAGGTATGGTGTGAGATAAAATTCTTGAAGGGTCTCACCAAGGATTCCATAATAAGATCCCATAATAATTAACCAAATAAATCATTCAATTTTAAATAAATAGGCATTTAAATACAAGATCATGTTTAAAAAAAATCATGATTTACTTTCCAATTGATGGAAATATTATGAAAAATTGAATAATAATCATTTTTATATAAAATAGTTTATATAAATTCACAAGGTATATGTAAAATAGTTTATAAAAAATGGAATATATATATAAATAATCATAAAGAGGCAACATGGTCATCTTCCAAGAGGTATGATAGTTTTAGGTTATTGGATCCACACACACTCAAATAGGTTATCACAACAATATGTGTACACATATCCTGCAGACACTAGTCAAAGAGGACTCATCACCATCCCATTGGTGATGTGACCTATTGCACTATGTTTTATTATATTTATAAAGTTTCAATAGAGTGTTGTCCCAAATTACTCACTAGATAGCTAATTTTTTATTTGATCAAACAACAATCAATAATGGGAAATTTATTTTAAAACTATTTAAAATATAGTGAACCCATTTCCCATTTCAATATGTCAATTCCCATTTAAAAACCAAAGGGTTTATTATCAAAACCAATTAATCCATTTTTCTCAAATAAAAAATTAAAATTGACTTCAAAATTTAATTCCACAATTTAATTTTACAATTTCCATCAAATTCCACAATCACGCCCCAGTTCATTAGAATTGTGATTTTTTCCCAAATCTCAATCCAAAGAAAACAAAAATCCCAATTTGATGTGAATTGGGTTTTTATTAATCCAATTGAAATCAATTTAATTTAAATTAAGAAATTTATTGTAAAATCAATTGATCAATCTTAAATAGAACCACCTATCGTAGATCACGAGATCACATAACACAACTTCTGCAACAGAATTCACCCACAAAGAATGTTGACTTGGAGATCAAGAAATCAAAACTATATTAAATATACCAAAAAAAGGATTTTAGATCCATCAATAACTATATGAGCTAACAAATCCTATGGAGGAAAGATAGAGAGAGAGAGATATGAGGAATAAGAGGAGATCACTTACAAGTAAGATATCAAATGAGGTTCAATAAGCTTTAATCCATATCAGAATGGGTTTAATGGACCCAAAATCACCTCTAGGGAAGAATAATTCATGTTAGGGTTGAATAGTCTTTTCAAACACTTAAACTGGGGGTTTTAGGGTTTTAAAATAAATTTTTAGAATTAAAAATTCTCATACACATGGTTAGCTAGACAGGTCCGCACATTTAAAAAAATCATGCACCCTAACTGTGCACCCCTTTGGTGGGGGCACAGAATCTACAAGGTGGGAATATGGTTTTCCAAACCATTCACAATACCTAAAAAACCCCACTATTTGGGTTTGTATGGTTTACCCTGGGTGGGTTCATGGTTTGGGAAAAATCATGTGCCAACCGTACACATCCTAGAACGCCCCAAAATTTTCAACTTCTTTCCCAAAAAAATATGAGACAAAGCCCAACCAAACCATCAAAAAAATAGGGGTCGAGGAGTGCCTAAAAAAGTAACAGGATGTTACAAGTTATGAGATAAAAACTTCAATATGGTTTATAATGACACTAAAAATCTCATTATTCAATTAGTTCCATTGTTTTTGTGTATTCAAAGGAGTGTAAAATAAGTTAAAAAAATATTAATCTTCTAGAATAAAAAAAAAGTTTAAATGGTATTAAAAAATAAAATAATAAAAAATTGTTCTCTATGTTATAAAATAACATTGAAAATTCAGAAACAGAAAACACTTATAATCCTAGAAAGAGAATAGAATAAAAATAGAAAAATAATCAGCTCACTAAATTTGAAAACACATAAAAAATTGAAACATTTCAAAAAGAGTCTAAAAAAAATCAAAACATAAAAAATATGGCTAACTAGAGAACATTGAAGGATCTAGGTTTTCCTGATTTCAAGAATCAAAAATATTTTATAAGATATCAGGATATAGAACTAGGATTCAAACATTGATCAGGATTTTTCCAACATTTTCCAAGGTTCTATAGAATTTTGGGTGAGGATCCCTACAAACATATTTAATAATTTCACATGGTGTGTATCACTATGAAACCCCAGTGGTTGAGTGAGGATCATAATAAGATGTGGTATTTCCCATTTTCTCTTGATGGGGTGGCTAAAGAGTGGTTCCACTACTCCTAATCTACCTCAATAGGGAGTTGGAACCAAATATAAAATACCTTCCTATAAAAAAATTACATGCTTCTAATACTTCCTCCCTTAAAAATACATATGTGGTGTTAGGAATTTACAAGGATAAATGTTGTATAAGTATTGAGAGAGGTTTAAGAAACTTTTTTCCAACTGCCATTACTACCAGATTTTAGATCAACTTCAGATTTAATATTTTTATGAGGGCTTAGTCTTCATGTATAGGATCATAATATATTATGTTGTTAGAGTATAATTGATAGATAAGATTCCGATTGATTCTTAGAATCTTATTTCAAACATGGCTCAAAATTCACAACAATTTGGTATTTGGGGCATGATTCATGTCAAATTGGATTTGAAGGTTTCTACTTCTAATTATAATAATATCTAAATTGATTTTCAATAGAGTGATATATATATCATGATGAGGTAGATTTTGACTAAATTTTCCCTTCACAACCTCAACTAGAACTATTTTTTACTATTCAGATGCAATGTGGAAATTTTTCTACTTAAGATGATTTTAATTTTCAATTTCCTCAACTGTAAGAAGGGAATGAATCTTATAATGGAATATTTCCTAAAAAAATTCCAAAACAACCCAAATAATCAATTCTTAAACCAGAACATTCAATCTAGTCCTTACCAATCCAACTAGAATTTGATCTAAGGTTGGAATTACCAATAGAAAAATAGGTTTAGGCGTAATGATAAACCAAATAGGGATTTTTAGCCCCAAAATTTCGATCATCATCCTATGTATGGTCAAAACCAATATGGAAATCAATCCGGTGTGAATTTTATAAATTTTTAGTATCGAGAAAACAAAAAATAGGAATGTAATTAAAGAAATTATTCACATCTTAAAGAGATGGTTAAAAAGAAATAACACATTTCTCAAGGAAAAAGTGTTTTTTTTTCAAAATATGGTAACTCAAATGGTTCAAATGGAAACTAAAATTAGTGGTTTGAAAAATCAAGGATGCGGTCAGTTTCCATCACAATATGATATGAATTTGAGAGGAATAGATAATGGAAGTTCAGTAATTCTAAGAAGTGGAGATAAAATTCAAAACCCTTAATATGAAAAAATTTAACAAGAACCTTAAAAGGGACAATTCTACTTCTAAAAATAATGTAAAATCATAAGAATAAGTCACAAAACCACCTACTAAACCTATTATTGAACCTATTTTCCACACACATGTAGAATAAGAAAAAACAAAAAAAGTAAGTAATCAATCTTGTAAGAAACTATATGGAATTTATAAACTTCATGGGATCTTACAAAGGGATGAATAAAGATGAATATGACCTAAAAATTTATAAAGATCCACCACCTTATCCTTTAGGAAGTCCTCCTTTTAATAACATTGTTGAAACTGAAATGGAAGAGTAAATTTTTGAATCTTATAGGAAGGTCTAGATTTAAATCATTTTTTAAATGTTGTTGAATAGATATCTTGTTACACTAAATTTCTTAAGGATATGTTTACTCACAAAAGGAAGATTAAGGGAGATGAGAAAGTCATTTTGGGATGAAATGTTTCTTCCATGATCCATCATTCCCTCCCTATTAAATTCAAGGATACTGATACATTTTATATCCCCCCATGTTATTAGAAATTTTCAATTTCAAAATGCTATGTTAGATTTAGGAACCTCCATAAATGTTATTCCTTATTCTGTATTTTTATTAATGTGGTTTGGAGAGCTTAATGATTTTGGTATAGTTATCAATCTGGCTAATAAGAGTTTTGTTAAGCCAGGTGGATTCATTGAAGATGTGTTGGTAAGGATAAAAGATTTAATTTTACCTAGAGTCCATTATGTGCGAGACATGTAGGATGGATTATTTAGTTCACATGCACCCTTGATACTAGGAAGACCATTTTGGAAAATGGATAATGAAATAATTAATATTCATAAAGGGACTTTGTCTATAGATTTTGGAGGTAATATGGTTAATTTTCATATATTTCAATAAATGAAACATCATGTGGATAACCATTCAGAACACCAAGTTAATATGATTTAATTATTTTCCATAGATTTTTGTCCTGATTTTATTCAAGATTACCAACCACTAGATTATTTGGGAAATGAAATTTTGGAAAAATATTAGTTTCTTAGAATTAAAAATTCTAAAATTTTTGTAGTTATGAATCTAAAACAAAATCTATTTTTGAAAAATTGTTTGTTATTTTGGAATTTTTGAACATGAAAAGGATGAAATTTTTATAGAAAGTGATTTTGAAATATATGAGTATTTTTCTATGTCTCTTGGAACATGTAATGCTTATGAAAATACTAAATTTATTTGTGAAATTTAACTAGAATCTGTTGTTTTTAAATTAAATTCATCTCAAAATGTTATTTAAGAGTAACCTCATGTTTGTGAACTTAAATATGAAATTTATTGAGGATGTCACCTATTTTATGCTTGAAAATAATTTCACTACTATTTTAGGATTTTGTAATTTTTCTATGATGGGGGATGATTTAGATACTGAAAATGAACTCAAATAACCCCTAGAACCAGTTATTTCCAAATGGGACAGTCCACCCACACTTGAAGTCGAAACTTTTCCTAAAAAATAAATATTACTACTTTTAAGAAAAAAATAATTCCCTTCTATAACTGCAAGTGGGATATCTGGTGAATAATAAAACCAACATTTAGAAGTTATTAATATGAATAAGAAGGATATAGCATAGTCTTTAGATGATTTACAAGGGATTAGTCCTTCAATGTGCATGAATAAGATACTTTTAGAGGACAATTCCAATCTTGTTAAACAATTTCAAAGGAAATTGAATCTTACCATTATTGAAGTGGTTAAAAAAGAAGTAACTATTTTATTTTATGTGGGTATAATTTTCACCATTTTTAAAAGTCGATGGGTAAGTCTAGTTCACATTGTTCCTAAAAAGTTATGATTCATAGTTGCTAAGAATAAATTTGGAGAGTTAGTTATTTCTATGTTTATTGATAAGTGTTGGGTATGAATTGATTAAAGGAGGGTAAACTTAGTGAATAGGAGGGACCAAATTCACTTACCATTTCATGAAAAAAAAACCTTGAATGGTTAGCTAGACAATCCAATTATTTCTTCTTGAATTGTTTTTTTATACTTCTAGATTCATATAGCTCTATGGGACTAGGATAAAAAGAACTTTCACATGACCTTTTGGTCCCTTTTCATATCAGTGAATGCCATTTCAACTATGTAATTCCCCTTCCACCTTCCCAAGATTCATTCTTAGCATTTTTTTGAATTTATTATGGAATCTAAGGAGGTGTTTTTGAATGGTTTTACAGTGTATGATATATTTTTTGAGATATTTCAAAGAAGTTTAGGGTATGTTCTTAGAGTTTATATTTAAAAGAAATAAGTTCTAAACATTTATAAATATAATTTTATGGTTGAGAGTGGAATTTTTCTTGGTCATAAAGTATCTAGGAATGAAATTTTGGTGGAAATTTATGAGGTTTATATTATCTATTTATTACCATTTCCTATTAATATGAAGAATATTAAATATTTTCTTTGTCATGCTATGTTTTAAAAAAGGTTCATAAAATTATTTAGCCTAATTTATTTTCCTTTCATAGGAAATCAACAGAAAGAAATTACTTTTCTCATTGATATGAAGTGAAATAAAGCCTTTAATGAACTCAAATAGAAGCTAGTTTTTCCACCCATAGTTCAACCACCTTGTTTGGATATTACTTTTAAGCTGATGACTAATGCTTCAAAATTAACTTTATGGTTTTTCATGGAAAAAGAGTAGAGAGGAAGTCACATATCATTTCTTATGCTCCTAGGACTCTAGAATCTTTCAAATCCAATTACTCCACAATAAAGAATAAATTATTAGTCTTTTTATTTTCCCTTAATAAGTTTAGAATCTATCTTTTGGGGTCTAATGTTGTGATTGTCACTACCCAATATGGTATTCGAAATTTCATGAAGAAATAAGAATTGAAAACATGATAGGTTGGATGGATCATATTGCTTCACTGATTTGATATAGTGATACAAGATATAAAATAAATTGAGAGCACTGTGGCTGACCATTTGATTAGGATTCCTGTATAGTTTTTTCCTAGAAATTCATCTGCTCAACCAATTATAGAGTTTTTCCCTAGTGAAAAATTTCATTCTGCTACCGTATACCGGAGGCCATGGTTTTCAAATATTGTGAATTACTAATCTATTGAAATTGTTCCTCATTGGTTTTCCAAGTATAAGGTTTCTAAACTACTTAGTGAGTCAAGGAAATATGTTTGGGATGATACTTACTTGTAGAATTTGAGAAGTCATTATATTGTTAGGCGATGTATCCTGAAATATGAGATTTGTTCCATGCTAAAATTCTACCATTATTTGAGCTATAGAAGCCTCCGTAGGCCCTGGAGGTTTTCTATAAAATTATTAGATTCAAGTATATTTTGGCCCACCATTTTTGAATATTCACATGAGTTTTGAGGGACTTGTAATGCTTGTCAATTCCAAGGAATCATTTTTCAAATACTTGAGATGCCACAAAAACCATTCTTGTTTTGTGATGCATTTGATGTTTAGGGAATGTATTTTATGGTCCCTTTTTCTAATTCCTTTTGATATTCATACATACTTCTTATAGTGGACTATGTGTCAATGTGGATTGTAGATTTTCCCACTACAACTAATAATGCAAGAGTAGTATCCCAATTTCTCAAAAGAAATAAGTTTTGTTGATTTAGGATGTTGAGATCTATTCTCATAGACCAAGGAACTCATTTTTATAAGCGGACTTTGGAGTCAATTCTTAAAATATATGGGGTTAGTCATAAAGTGCCTACTTTTGAAATAGTGGGTGCCCTAGACCCAACTATGCAGTACTTTTTTATTACCATATCATGTGTACAGTTATCTATGCATGATGTTATCTTACCATTATAGTGCATACTTTTCTGCATCCACTGTAATAATGGTAATGACCAAAGGTTGATTGTCGTGTTGAGAGGTTATAGCAGATCTCAGGCTATAATGAGAACCTAGAGATACAATGACATTGATCTTAAATATATGTTTTATAGTCTAGATACATCTTACAGACTGGACATAGTATATGTCTGACTATCAGGTGTTGGGGGATCATAAGCATTGAGACTTCTTCTCATGAAGTTCGCACTTGATGATCTCTAGTAGTGAGATCATGAGGACATACCCGCCAATAGGAACACCACATGTTTTGGGTGTCATTAGTCGTTCCTATCTACAGACATGTGTATTGGTCTCCTGACTTGAGACCATTACCAATGTATATCATTTGATTACATACTTTGATGCAAGATGAAAACCATGACAGTGATGTCGTGGAGAGGTAGTTTGTGTTGGGTGCGTCGTTGGTGGTATGACATTAGCTAAATGGTCAAGAAAGGATTTGTCACTTCCAAGTTCAGGAAGTTGCATATCTCAGGCCTGGTTGATCATGATGGTGTCGCCTTCATAAGTCTTTGGGCAAAGCAGTAGAAAGGCAAATCCATCCGGATAGATCAACAAACAATAAAGCAAGATAAGGACGATGACACAAGAGTGCGTCCTGCTTTATGAGATATTTAATGACAAAGAGATTATAGTATACAGTCAGTGTTCGTAGGATGGTAGTCGTTGTTATGACTATCCTTATCTCTTTAGGGGTCATGATGGGTTGCTAGACTCCACTCTTGGTCTGTGAATTTTATTCACTACTATTGAGGTAAGGGCATAGAGAGTCACACACAATAGTATATTCAAGAATCCACCCTATTCAGTTGAATAGGTATATGGATATAGTGGGCCACGCCACGGGGTCCGAGCGTTGTCCAAGTTGTCGATCACCAAAAGAATTAAATAAATTCATTAATATTCAAGTTATGAATATTTGGGATTGAATCTATTTAATGTATTTACGAGTTTAGTTAATACGAGAAAAATATTAACCGAACGAATATTATTTTAATATTCGAAGTTCGTTTAATATTAAGCGAGACAACGAGTCGAGTTAAATGGCTCGGATTTTATCATGTAATATATTTCATATATATATTACAAGTATGTGATAAAATAATAAATAATATTGGCACGGTTTAGTTCTCCAAAATTATTTATTTAGTGGACGTTGAACTAAACGGGGGTCGGGGAACCCAACCCGATATTTCTCAACTACACTATAAATAAGAGAGGAGTCTCTCTCTCTTTGGTGTGCAATTCACTATTCACTCATTTCATGGAGTGAAATCTAAAGCCTCTCTCTCCTCCCGCTCTCTAGAGAGAGAATCTCTCGATCCAAGATGCTCGGATCAAGATCTCACTTCGGCATCGTAGGCATCTCGATGCGGTGATCGTTGGGACGTTGAAAGCATCGTCGAATCATCGCGCTAGCACCCGGAATTCGACGATCGACGTTCCAGCGGATTTTTGGAGCACGTGTGGACGATCTAGAGGGATCCTACTTTGGATCCTTCAAGCGACGTTCGTCATCAACTAGTTGCAGTCGACCGCGCCTTCAGATTTGAAACGGGTACGTTTTCATTTTAATTTTGTGATCTTTACAATTTACACGAGATCCTCGGACCTCTCTGAGGCTCGGATCGTTGGCATCGACAAGTACCGTCGATCCGCCGATGAAAATTTTAAAATCTACAGCCCGCCGGCTTCCACAGCGGACCCCAGAACCTAACACCTACAACCTATCATCCTAAAACAAATGAGATATTTGAAGTATTGAATAGAGAGACGAAGAATATTCTTGAGAAAATTGTTAACCCAAACATGAAAGAATACATATTAAGGCTTGAGGATTTCCTAAGGATGTATAGGGCAACCTATATGACTCTAATAGGGATTTCACCGTATAGGATAGTTTTTGGAAGAGATTGTCATTTTCCTATAAAATTAGAGCATAAAGCTTTTTATGCTATTAAATCATGTAATTTGAATCGGTTTGAAACATTAAAAGAGAGGAAGCATTGTTTGCACGTGTTGAAGAAATAAGGAACAATGCCTATGAAAATGAAAGGATTTCTAAAGACAAAGGATATTCATGAAAAAATAATTTTTAATTGTGATTTAATTTTCATAATTATGTTTTTAATTGAATTATTTACATTTGTTATTTTGTTAAGAAATTATTTAAACCATTAAAATATGTGTTTAATTGTTTAATTTTTTTTTCAAGGTTGGTTTTTAGTTGAATGACTTTTTTTTGGAAAGTAAATTAAATTTATTAAAAGCAAGCAAGGAGATTACAAGAGTCTGAAAGAGGAAATTTTATTACAATTCTTTTCATAAAAAAGAGAAGGTCAACCGACAACCCATCGGTCCATATAATGGTCTGGTTGATTCCCTTGTTAGCAAGACCATCAACCACCATATTCGCTTCGCGATAGGAGTGGTTGGCAATGTATCTGAGCTCCTAAAGTGAGCTAAGGCAGTTCTTTCAACTCGTAGTAAGAGGCCAGGAAAGATGAATCACCCCATTCCAAATTGCCTAAACAATGGTGGTGGAGTCACTTTCAATCCAGATGTTGTTCCAACCTTTTTGTTTAACAAAGTGAATGACATGGATAAGAGCCAACATCTCAGCTTCAAGAGAGGGAAGTGATGCCGGAGCTGCCATAAAAACAACCATGGCAATGTCCCCGAAATTCTCTAAAGATAGCTCCGCAACCTGCAGGCCCCGAATTTCCTTTGGAGGCTCCATCCACATTGATCTTGATCCATCCAGGAAGCAGGGCTTGCCATAACACCTCAAGAAAGCATTTCAGCTGAAGGAAAATGTCATCAATCCTAAGACATCGTAGGATCACAAAGTCACCAACCAAGTTGTCATAATTAATTTTGTTGGGTCGGAGAAAAACGGGAAGGATGGCAAGAGGGGTGAATTGCCTTTTAAAAAATTGATTAACAATTAAAATCAAAGTTGAAAGTGCAGCGGAAATAAAAGAGGCAATCACACAAGAAATTGTTAACGGAGTTCGGCCAAAACCCGACCTACGTCTCCGCTCCCAACTCAACCGTTGAGAGATTCATACCGCTTTCTTTTCAATGGTTTTAGCAAGAAACCCACTAGGCTTTGAGGTAGCACTAGGACCTATTACAGCTTGCTTTTGATGGTTGAGCAAAAACCCACTTGCTTTTAATGGTTTAGCAAGAACCCACTATCCTTCTTACAGGTGAAGGATAGCTCACCTATGTCTCAAGCTTTTTAAAGGAAAAGCTTGTGAACCTCTTCACACCTTAGTGGTGATGTGAAACCCAAAGGAAAGAGGGGATGAGAAAATTGGGAGTTTGTAGGCACAAACTCAATTTGATGCTCAAAAAGATAAAACAAGAAAAACCGTATTTGGAGAAGTCTTGGGCGCCTTTGATTGATTGGAGATGTTGAAGGCTGCTTCCAAGCTTCTTTGAAGGGGCTCCTTGGATGTGGAAGTTGTTGGAGCTATTGGGGTTCCCTTGGAGGAAGTCGCCGGAGGTTGGCCAATTGATGCAAAATATGTCTGTGGGCTTCCGTATAGTTCCGGTTGATGTCCGGGGCTTCCTTGGCCTTTATTTATAGGCATGGAACCCTTGGGGAGGATTCGGAGCCGTTGGAGAGGCTAAAAGAGCCGTTGGGAGCCAA
The DNA here is from genome assembly GCA_963277665.1 of Viscum album. Lineage (NCBI taxonomy): Eukaryota > Viridiplantae > Streptophyta > Magnoliopsida > Santalales > Viscaceae > Viscum > Viscum album. The sequence goes on from OY728156.1 coordinate 1,284,243,230, forward strand.
GTGGGCCAGCCTGGTCAAACTGCAACGGCTAGTTTGACTGGGCCCACCGGCTGGCCGGTACAGTCCCACCGGTTGGCCGGTGTGTGCAAAAAGGCATAGGATTCGGGCTCAGCCTCCACCGGCTGGCCGGTGCTGAGGCCACCGGTTGGCCGGTGTGGAGACAGTAGCTCCCACTGTTCTGCTGGGTGCCACCGGCTGGCCGGTGCTGAGTCCACCGGTTGGCCGGTGGTGAGGCAGTAGCTTCCTCTTCTGTGCAGGTGCCACCGGCTGGCCGCTGGTTTGCCACCGGTTGGCCGGTGGTCTGGACAGAAGGATGCCTTCTGTCCAGGCCTCCATCGGTTGGCCGGTGCTCTTCCATCGGTTGGCCGGTGGACTGAATTTCAATCCACTTTGCCTGCTTTCTTGGGCCAATCCTTTGGCAATCAATTGCCTATCATTCAAAAACACTTCAAACAAAATTAGACAAACATGAAAGTGATTGTGATCATGAAAATTAAACCACGAGGGGATACGAGAGGTACAACAATCTCCCCCTATTTTGATGATCACAATCACCAAAACAATTAATGTAAAATACTGAAATTGAAAGGAAATGCTAAGCATGATGAAAAGGATTCTCCCCCAATCAATCAAGAAATTTCTCCCCCTTTGTGATTATCAAAATAGAATGGGGCATAAAACTTGATTGAGGGAATAGAGATTTGAAGAACAAGATTTGAGATTTGAAAAACAATTGAAATTTTGGAAATTGAAAGATTGAAAATAAAAATTCGATACCAAGAGTTGAAATTGAAAATTTAATAGAAAATTTTGAATTGAAAAATTTGATACCAAGTGTTGAAATTGAAAGTTTGAAAAGAAAGTTTTGAATAAAAAAAAGCTTAAACAAACCTAACTCCCCCTAAATAAAAACAACAAATCACCGGGGAGAGGGATTTTGAAAAGAGACAATTTTAGGCCCGGAGAGACTCGCTAGAAGGGATTTTTCAATCCATACTTGTCTCATGGCGGGTCTTCTCCTATAGTATTCATCCGAATAAAAAATCGATTTGGGCCTACCATACCGGGCGTTTTTGCAATTACATTCATATATCATGTGCCCGGTTTTCTTACAATAATTACAAAATTTAAAACTAGAGCTCCCCCTTACAAAAACAGTTGGAGCATGGGAGGAGGAAGCTTGGTTGGTGTAGCCAAGTCCTTGAGTGGTCCTAGAAACCCTTTGAGAACCCAATAATTTGGTCAAATTTTGTTCCCCTTGGGTGAACTTGGCTAGGGATTCTCTTAGGTCTTTAATGGTTGATTCCAAAGAATCAACATTTGGGAAATTTTGGATTTTTAGGGAGAGTTCCTCCTTCTCTTTGAGAAGTTGTTCTTTTTCGGAGGAAAGCTTTTTGAAATTCTTTTTCAAAGAAACAAATTTTGAAGAAAGTTCATGAAAACCATTTTCTAATTGGTCTCTAGCATGTTGGAGTTCTTCATATGATAAATGATTAAAAGAATTAGAAGAAGTAGAGGATGATGAGGAAGAAGAGTCGGAAGATGATACCTCATGTTTTGCCATTAGGCATTTTTTACCTTGGTCGCTTGAGGAGGAGGAGAAGGAGGAGCTATCACTCCAAGTTTTCTTTAAAGCCTTCTTCTTCTTCTTCTTGGCCCTTTTCTTGTGAGGTGGGCAAACGGGTACAGATTTTGCATCGGGTTCTTGCTTTTGAGCGGGTTCTAGCTTTTGAATGGGTTCTTGCTTTTGAGCGGGTTCTTGCTTTGGAGCCTCGCTAGTACCTTCATAGGTTAGTTCTAAAAATTTCCAAAGATCGTAGGAAGTAGAGCAAGTAGAAATACAATTAAATACATTTCTATCTAACCCGCAATGAAGAGCATTCATGGCTTTGCCATCAAGCTCGAAATTTGCAATGTCGGCGGGGGTCCATTTGGATTCGTCGGGGGAAGATAAAGAATAACCTTGCATGAAAATTTTGTAAATAGGATATCATATGCTTCTTAAAAAAGTGGTCATGCGGGTTTTCCAATAATTATAGTCGGACCCATCAAAAAATGGAGCCCGACCCAAAGAAAAGCCTTCGGGGGCGAAAGAGGTAGATGCCATCAAAATGGATCTTAAATTTGAAACCGGGTTAGGGTATTACTCAAAGTTCCCTCTGATACCAATTGTTGGGTCGGAGAAAAACGGGAAGGATGGCAAGAGGGGTGAATTGTCTTTTAAAAAATTGATTAACAATTAAAATCAAAGTTGAAAGTGCAGCGGAAATAAAAGAGGCAATCACACAAGAAATTGTTAACGGAGTTCGGCCAAAACCCGGCCTACGTCTCCGCTCCCAACTCAACCGTTGAGAGATTCCTACCGCTTGCTTTTCAATGGTTTTAGCAAGAAACCCACTAGGCTTTGAGGTAGCACTAGGACCTATTACAGCTTGCTTTTGATGGTTGAGCAAGAACCCACTTGCTTTTAATGGTTTAGCAAGAACCCACTATCCTTCTTACAGGTGAAGGATAGCTCACCTATGTCTCAAGCTTTTTAAAGGAAAAGCTTGTGAACCTCTTCAGACCTTAGTGGTGATGTGAAACCCAAAGGAAAGAGGGGATGAGAAAATTGGAAGTTTGTAGGCACAAACTCAATTTGATGCTCAAAAAGATAAAACAAGAAAAACCGTATTTGGAGAAGTCTTGGGCGCCTTTGATTGATTGGAGATGTTGAAGGCTGCTTCCAAGCTTCTTTGAAGGGGCTCCTTGGATGTGGAATTTGTTGGAGCTATTGGGGTTCCCTTGGAGGAAGTCGCCGGAGGTTGGTCAATTGATGCAAAATATGTCCGTGGGCTTCCGTATAGTTCCGGTTGATGTCCGGGGCTTCCGTATAGTTCCGGTTGATGTCCGGGGCTTCCTTGGCCTTTATTTATAGGCATGGAACCCTTGGGGAGGCTTCGGAGCCGTTGGAGAGGCTAAAAGAGCCGTTGGGAGCCAAGTGGGCCAGCCTGGTCAAACTGCAACGGCTAGTTTGACTGGGCCCACCGGCTGGCCGGTACAGTCCCACCGGTTGGTCGGTGTGTGCAAAAAGGCATAGGATTCGGGCTCAGCCTCCACCGGCTGGCCGGTGCTGAGGCCACCGGTTGGCCGGTGTGGAGACAGTAGCTCCCACTGTTCTGCTGGGTGCCACCGGCTGGCCGGTGCTGAGTCCACCGGTTGGCCGGTGGTGAGGCAGTAGCTTCCTCTTCTGTGCAGGTGCCACCGGCTGGCCGCTGGTGTGCCACCGGTTGGCCGGTGGTCTGGACAGAAGGATGCCTTCTGTCCAGGCCTCCATCGGTTGGCCGGTGCTCTTCCATCGGTTGGCCGGTGGACTGAATTTCAGTCCACTTTGCCTGCTTTCTTGGGCCAATCCTTTGGCAATCAATTGCCTATCATTCAAAAACACTTCAAACAAAATTAGACAAACATGAAAGTGATTGTGATCATGAAAATTAAACCACGAGGGGATACGAGAGGTACAACAAATTTATCATTGTTTTTGTATTAATTTAATTTATCTTTCTTTTTGTATTAATTTAATTTATCCTTTCCTTGTTTTTTAATTAATTTTTTAGTTGAAGTTTAATTTAATTTTTAATTGAATGACTTAAATGTTTTAATTTTTAATTGAGACTTAAAGAGAAGGGCCGAAGCAACCTAAATCTATTTGGGGCTTGAAGACGACGAACCCCTATCCTAAATCGAAGAACCAGGCCGAAATCGATCGATTGAAGACCGAACCCGGATCCCTTCGAGTCCGTTGAAGATGACCGCCGAGGCTGAATCGAACAAAGATGATGGTCATACTTGTTTGACGATGATGTTCCATTGAGAAGAACAAAAGCCGACCAGATCTTCTAAGAATGAAGCTCTGCAGAACCCCAGCCTATTGAAATCTCTCGTTGACAAAGAGGATGATCTTCCGAGGATGATAGGTCGCTGTCGATGTTGATGAAACTGTGGCTGAGGTTGAAGCAGTGGTTCCGAGCAAGCCGTAGCTGGATCGAAGATAATGGCGACGAATCGAATTCGGCCGAAGTGAGAAGCTGAAGACGAAGACCAGACTGTGGATCTGAAATTGAACCGATAGTTGTTGATGAAACTTCGACTGAGGTTGAAGCTGTGGTTCCGAGCAAGCCGTAGCTGGATCGAAGAGAATGGTGACGAATCGAATTCGGCCGAAGTGAGAAGCTGAAGACGAAGACCAGACCGTGGATCTGAAATTGTACCGATAGAAGCTTCTTGAAGAGGATGATCTTCCGAGGATGATAGGTCGCTGTCGATGTTGATGAAACTGTGGCTGAGGTTGAAGCAGTGGTTCCGAGCAAGCCGTAGCTGGATCGAAGATAATGGCGACGAATCGAATTCGGCCGAAGTGAGAAGCTGAAGACGAAGACCAGACTGTGGATCTGAAATTGAACCGATAGTTGTTGATGAAACTTCGACTGAGGTTGAAGCTGTGGTTCCGAGCAAGCCGTAGCTGGATCGAAGAGAATGGTGACGAATCGAATTCGGCCGAAGTGAGAAGCTGAAGACGAAGACCAGACCGTGGATCTGAAATTGTACCGATAGAAGCTTCTTGAAGAAGGTTCGACCCGGACAAGGATGTTTTGAGGGAGGCCGACCGATGCTTCTGGGAATTGTCGCTTGCTAGATTTATTCACTGAGCAGGTCTGATTGATGAAGGAGGCAGAGTCCTCATTCCTTCTTCACCAGTTGCAAGGATTTAGAGTGATGCACACCAGGTGTTTGATTGTTTGTGTTGGCCTCAATCCATCATGGTGGTGAACCTGGTCCAAAACGAAGCAGTGGAGGCAGTTTTTGTTTTGTTTGATTTGTTGTTTTATTGCTGACAGTTCGTTTGGGAGCGCCCATTTGGAAGGAAAAGAAAAGAATTGGGGCCATTGAAACCTATATCTCCTATTTGGTGAGGACAAAAGAAAGGACACAAACACGAGTCTTGGAAATGGAGAGAAACTCATTTCTCTTCTTTAGTGGATTTATTTAGATTTTGAATCGTCCCAAAATCGAGACGATTCAGACGGAAATCCTCCGCCCCGTGGAAGTATTTTTTTGATTTCTCATTTTATCCTTCTATGTATATATAAATAGTCGGTTCATACCTTTTATTTCCTCACACCTCCACATCATTCCCCTTCAACTTGACATCGTCCGGTTACTCTGCGGGTGCAGCTGTCCTCTGCTGATATTTGCGACGTTGTTCTTCATATTTGCGGTGTCGTTATCCTTCATGTTTTTAATCATAATCAGGTGAATAATATCAATCAATTATTTAATTAAATATTAATATTAATATAATTTGTTGAATACGACCGTCCATTTTTATTAATATAATAATTTTATAAAAGAAATATTATATTATTATTTAATATATAATATTAATATTGTGAAGATACTTTCATAAATAATAGTAAATAAAATGAAATACATTATATGAGAGCAAAATAATTTTTTGTATGAAATTTCAGTTATTGATTTTCAATAGGTTGAACTCTATTATTTTTTAAGTTTTCAATTATGTGTTAGATAAATTAATTGTCAAAAAAAAAAACAAATATTATATTGTAATTTTTATCAAATCATTTGATTAATATATCTATTTATACATGTTAAATGGTGATTGAAATCATGAAAAGTGATATATGAATAGTATAAATAATGATAATGGATTTATATAGTTTATAATAGATTATACAAATTTATTATTAGGTTATATTATAACATTTATGATTTATACAAATAAGTAAAAATATTAATAGTTCATATAAATAATTTATTACTAATTTTGAATTAATATATGTTTTGAATTAGTAATTATTTTGAATTAATAATTATTTTGAAATAATAATTTTGAAATAATAATTCCGAATTAATAATAATTTTGAATTTATAATTTTGATTACCTTGAATTAATATTTTTGAATTAATAAATTATATAAATAATTTTGATTATCTCTAATTAATTTTTAAAAATTTTAAAGTTTGTATTAATATACGTTCGTAGTTTAATGTTTACCTAATTTTGGTGATATGAAAAATATTGATTGATTAAAATCAAAATTATTGTTTTTTGATTTGTTATAAAAAAGGTAATAAAAATACATTTTTTAAAAGGCTATTTGTATCATTTAACCTAAATTGTTGATATTAAGAATACACGCTTGTAGGTGTGGTGTCTGTGGGATCTAATATATGATTGTTTTGGATATTGGGAAAATATGTCCTTTAATCTTGTGTGTATGTGTTATTTTTTAACAAAGGTTATTTGTGTCTTTTTCACCCAAATAGTTTCCTTTCTTTTCTTTTAAAATTTTCCCTAAACATGAGGGAGAGAAATTGAAATCATTTCTTTTCTTTTACTAAATTTCACATCCAAACACAATGGAGAGAAATCAAAATCTTTTCTTTTCTTTTCTTTTCTTTTATGAATTAGGGAATCATTTCTTTTCTTTTATTAAGACATAGCCAAACATAATGTGAAGGTTTATAACTGTTTTCCGGCTAGAATATTAAAGCCTTCCAGAATCTGTTGAAGAGCATTTCCTATTCGAGACCTAGATTGTTGGAGAAGCATGGAGGATTAGAAATGTGTGAGGGACAGTTAATATTTTTACTGATTTTTAGAAATTTAATAATTACATTGAGGTAAAAATCTGAATTTTCAAGAATACAACTCTAATTAAGAGGGTGGAATGATTCCTTTTTAAATGAGAGAATCTAGAAAAAAGCGTGATTCTATTCAAGATGTTCCGAAGAGGATCACATAGAGTGTAAGTTGAAGATTTTCTAGAGAGTTTGAAAATGAAGGTTGTCGATCATGAAGATGAAGATAGAGATTGGAATTCACATCTGCAGCGCGATCATGTTCGACTAGATTTTATAGTGGCTGAATCTAGTGGATACTTGTGGTGATTTCTCTCAGAGTTTTGTTCTTTCAATTTCAAACTATAACTCTCTTCGGATTGTTGAATGTAAATTCTCGATCAACTTTTGATATTCAATTTATCTTTGTTCTTCCACCATGTGACCAATTTATCTTCGATCAGAGTGTTTTAATCAATGGATATGGTCTGCCAACTTATGATGAGTATGAGTTTATAAGCGATTCTTACTTTTTTTTTAAATTTCTCTATCCTCGATCAAGGATTGTGAGTACAGTAAGCGGTTATATTTGTTTTTATGCTCGACAATTGTTGAGTACATTGATCAACTCCTACTGAAATGAAATCAAATCTTGATATTTAAATTGATGATTTCAACCTTTCGAACTAAATGAGATGCATGTGATGTGGTTACAGAACATGTGTTGAAAGAGTTTTTAATTTTAAGACATTTTTTAAAAGATAAAGATTTGATGATTGGTGAAAATTTCAAGAATAGGTCCCTACTTTTATTATATCATTTTCAATACTTATTTTTTGTCTTTATTTTTTCATTTACTATCTTAGAAATCCCCACAAAATATTAATCATTTTAAAAAATACTAATAATAAAATTGTGTCAAAGAAACTCCAAAATGACACCTCATTGGGAGATAACTATTGTTTTGCATTAGTTAGGAGATTAAAACTTGAAGAAGGTATATAATGACACTAAAAATCTCACTCTTCATTAAGCCATAGATTTTTTTCTTGATTTATCTAAATATGTAGTTATTCTAGGATAAAAAGGGGGAAAAAGTAATATCATCTAAATATCTCATCTATTAACCATAAAAATACATCATAATTTTTTAAACTGTTTTTAATGATTTATGTTTGTCTTGTGTAGACACAATTGGGTTCCATGAGGCGAGAATTATTGGGGATGAAGAAATCCTTGTCCCCTGTAATAGATTAGGAAGTGTCCTAGGACTCCATCTTGGGAAATGAGCATTAGATCATTATAACTTCAACAATGCTGAGGATATCAACCTTTATTGACGCTGAGACGACATTTGGGGTGGATATATTATATAATTTGAATCACTAAATGACACTTTTGTGTTTCTTGGAAAGCCTAATAATAAGATGACTAAGATTTCAATTGATACTATCTATATGATATTCCATCTAAAGATGAATCAAATGTCCCATATAATGTTTTTTCTGATAATATAGTTTCACTATGTAGTGTGTAGTTGGTGTGAGTTAAAACTCATTAGTAGGTTCGATGTAACAATTTCATGGGAAGAGTCACACCGAAATTTTTGGGAGATTATTTTTTCATTTCTATTGCCTATAGGTAGGTTTTAATAGCTTTTGGATTTATGATTTTTTTGTTTAATGTTTATATATTATTCCAACTAATTGAAAGATATATGTGGATTCTCACAAGATATGTTTAGTAATAAACTTACACAGGATTCTGAATTTAAGCATTGATTATGAGGGGAGATCAGGTTTTTGAGATCTCGTATTTTATTGTATATATTTAATTCAATATAATGTGATTAGTGAACAAGATAAAGAGAAAATCAAATTATATGAGATCTGTAGTGTAACTATGGCCATGTTTTTCACATCAATGGGACATTAGGACATTTAATGAATAAACAACCTCCGAAATCACGATGTGAGTGAAAAAGAAAAAGAAAAAATGACTAAAATGTGCATTGTATGATGATTGTGGGATGTGTGATTTAAATTTTATAATATCATATGGATTTTTTACAATGACATTAGTTATAGAGTTTTTCAATGTTTAATATAGAAACTATTTAGTAGTTTCCTTGGATGGATAAATGAGGAACCATACTAGTGGAGATAATATAATATTCAAGGGATGAGATATAAATACAAGTGTGTAAATCAATTTCAGCCTGTATAATATCTGATTATACTAATATCAAACTGTATATCATTAGAATTATATGATCTATTTTCTATACTCTTTCTTTTGGTAACAAAAGTATCACATAAATCCTATTATAATGATGTTTTATTTGATAAGGGATTATATTATGCTGATGTTCACAGACTAAGATATAGTATCAATGAATCATGTGAAGGATAAATAGTTGATACAATATTTATATCAATACAGGGAACCAATCCTTATAAATGGATAGTTCACAACAACCAATTTATGTATTTTATTTGAAAGGAAAGCACGAGAACAATCAAAAAAGGGAAAAACCAATGAACTGGGGGTGGGGTCAGAAGATTAGGGAGGTATGAAGTAATGGATCCCAAGGGAGTCACCTCTAATGATACTCACACACTCTGGGGGTAAGGACCCCAACATGGAGAAGGAAATAAAATCAATATCATGAGTGAACCTTGAATCCAGGAAGTCAGCCACCTTGTTTCCCTCCCGCCAGGTGTGAATTAAGCTGGTCTTGTAGATGATAAGAGGCATACACCTCCTGATATGATAGGATATGCTCCAAGGAGTGTTACATTGGTCTTTGAGAGAGTTATACTCAATCTTTGAATCAATTTCAATGACTGAGAGGATGATATGCTTGGAAAAATAGAACTGATGGCCTCTGAGTAAGGCCCAAGCCTCGGCCTGCAAGGAGTCACCACTACAAAAGTTTGCACCGAAGGATGCAACCACACTACCTCTTGGGCTCTAAACAACCCCTCCCCCCTCATAGTGCCATTAACACAAGACCCATCAATGTTTAATTTTGACCCATTGGTAGGGGGATCCAACAGACCCACTGACCTTGGGGATAATCTCTATATGATGCTTTTTATACCTCAGTACCTGCCTCATCGAGGGGGACTCTTTCCCACTTTTTCAGAAGAACACCGTGGTCGGAGATCAACCACCTGGTCCGAGATACCAGGGCCACCTTGGAGCAGGCGAGACCTCCGTTCTACACTTTTTCCCTCACTTCCAAAATGTACCAACACCCATCTAAATTAATGACGGATCTTGCCTTCCTCTCCACAGTGTGACTACCCACTCCTTGGAAACAACTCTGATGAAAGTTATTGCCAAGATGATCCAGGGATGTCAAGCCTGTGAAATCACCCACTGCTGCCCATACCGTGTTTTACCAATCGATCTCAAAGAATAAATGGAATGTCATCTCAATGCTCAAATGAAGATAACAGAAGAATTTAGAAACAATCTGGGCCCCTTTCCAGCACACCTCCTCATCAGTGGGGATCACATGGTTACAAATACACCAAATGAGAGAATTATATTTCAGTGATAGCTCTTTGCACTAAAGGAGATGGCCTCATAAATCCTAGATGTGAGATTCATGTATCAGTGATCGGTAAACCAAGAAAGAAAAATATCCATAAGAATAAGGCTTGAAAACACACCCATCTTGCTAATATGTGAGCTCAATGAGTTTATAAACATCATTATGCTCCTTATTAAGGACCACTTGAATAAACAATGGATATTCACTGGCCTGTTTGAAAGTAATTTTAGTGACTAGGCATCCAGGAAATATGAGAGAGCTATCCAAAAAATTATCATGCCAAAAATAATGTCTCCAAGACCAATGATCCATCTCGTATGGCATTGGAGATGAGATATGTGGCTTTTAATTGTTTTCCATAATTGAGAGGAGTTGTTTTTCAGAGTGCCCTGATTCTTTCCATACTTTTCCTTGATTACCTTTTCCCATAGAGTGAGCCCCTCCACAAACTCTTAAACCAACCTTTCATACAGGTAGGGTATCATCTCTAAGACACTTCGTAGCCCGATGCCACCCTTGTCAATAGGAAGAGCCAATCTCAACCATGAGGCCCAATAGTACATGCTCTCTGAATGAGAGTCCCAAATAAATGTAGTCATGAGATTCTCAATATTTCTGTTAATAGTTTTGGGAACCTTATGGGCTGAAAGAACATGTATGGGGATATATGTTAACACACTGTTTACAAGAGTGATCCTCCCTCCGAATGAGAGGAACCATTTTTTCTAATTATTAATGTGAGAAGAGATCTTTCCAACCACTTTTTTCAAGATGCTTTATATGAAGCCTCCTCTAATTGATAGGAGCACAAATGTAGTCCATTAGAAGTCTCTTTATATGAATTCCAATACTAGATTCGATTCTGTTATCCCGACTCTCCAAACAAATCCTTGAAATTTAAAGGCTATTATTTTCCCTATTTATAAGTTGCATGCTCCAATTTTAGTATTCATCAATAATGTTGTTAATTCCACAAATAGAGTTTGAGCACCAATTGATAAAAAGAACCATGTCATCTGCAAACATGAGATGAGACAAATTATAGAAATGTGATCTTCAACTAAAATGGATAATGACACCTTCTTGCATCTTGGATTTGATGTCTCTACTCAGTGCATCATGTGTCAAGATGAACATACTCAACGACAATGAGTCTCCTTGTCTAAGATTGTGAATCAATTTGAAGAAACCCCTATTCTTCCCATAAAAAATTGAGAACCATGGAGAGATGACATTTCTAAATAATAGGTCAATATCCCCAAAAGTAAAACCCTTGTAGTTAAAGAATTTAATGATAAATCCCCACTCAAGGTTGTCATAATATTTCTCTATATAAACATTGATGACTATGTTCGAGCCTTGATTTTTCCTATGGATGTCTTTAATAATCTCTTGCATTAGTCCAATAGCACCCTGAATGGACTTTCCTATCACAAAACCACGCTGATCCTCAGAGACCCAAGCTAGGAGATGTCTAGAAATTATCCTGTTGTGAACACTTGCAAGAACTTTATAGGTAAAGTTACACATACTTATTGGTCTTAACTTCTTAAGAGAAGACAAATCCTTGACTTTCACTACTAGAAATTTAGGTTATAGCCACATACCTATAGCCACTGTTTTATAGGTCTGTGGCTATATCCAGTTTATAGCCACGATTTAATTAAAAAACCATGGATAAAATTTTTCGTCCCCATTTTTTACCAAAATCCATCGGGCTCCTCCGTTCTCCCCTGATCCATTTTCTGTCCCCCTTCCCCCCCCCCAAATCCATTGGACTCCTCCTCCATTCTCCCCCGATATGCGACCCACCGTTCCATCCTCCTCCATCCTCCCCCGATCATTGTCCCTCCGCCCTCGACCTATCTCTCACGGTGGCACCCTCATCTTCCATCCTCCCCCGATCCACGACCCTCCGCCATCGACCTCTCTCACGGCGGCATCATTCTTCTCCATCCTCCCCCAATATACAACCCTCTACCCTCAACCTATCTCACAACGATGCCCTCTTCCCGGATACCCTCTGCGCGCGACCCTCCAACCCCGACAATACCCATCACGACCTCTCTCACCATTTCATGGCATTTCATTCTAAATCTATAACATGGGGGGTTTTATCTATTTTGGGGAATCATGTTGATTTAGATCAGTCCATCCATCAATATCGGACAAAGAGGCTCATATAACTATGCGGTAGGTGGTCCTTAAGTTTCTTCTTCATTTTATACGAGTTGTATGTGCTTTATGATGTGTGAGTCTTGATAAGCATGTAAAAATTTCTTGAGATGAAACCATATTGAATTTCTAAAGGGTCTTTCATACAACCTAGGATGAGGATATCCCAAGATTTCATCTACACCCTGTTTCTCAGTGATTTGGAAAGTTATGTTGTCATTATGGATTTTCTTAGTCTTTTACTAAATTTTAAATTAAATTTAAAATTTTATTGGAATTGTTTTTTGGGTATCATTATTGATGTAGGTTTGGGGATATGAGACAGACCCTTGGTATGTCATTGGACTTGGTTCTAGTGTAATAAGGTATCCATTTATATTTTTTATGATTTTTCCCTTTTATAATTAAACTGATAAATTAGTTTTAAATGTTTTAGATAATTATTTTAAGCTTATTAGAGAGTGTTGGGATATTTCTTAGTGATGTGGGATGAGACTGAGCATGGAAAGACCTTGGTGTTCCTTGGAAGCTTCTTCCCACCATTGGGAAATAATTAGAAAAGCATCGAATAAATATAGGTGATATGCATACTTTACCATGTGGTATTTATGCTTTTGATTTATTCTCATAGATTGCAGTCTTGATAATGAAGTGATCAATTTATTTAAATTAAATTAACCCCATAACAAATATATAAATTAATTCGTTTTAATGAATTAACTTTTTTAATTAATTAAATTGAAATTCATTGATTATGATTTATAAAGTGCTAAGGCCTTGATGGACCTTGGTACTAGCCGGTTTACCTTGGACACTAATAGTCTAGGCCTTAACTTGATACACACTTAGCCTAGGTTATGGACTTGGGTTGGGTGAGCAGATAGACCTTGTGAGACCTTGAAGACCAAAATGGGTCATGTGCCATCTCTTGAGTCTTGTCAACATGAAATATCTTGTGTATTAAAAAATATTGTGCTCTATTGATTATGATGCCAAGAAAAATAGTATTACTTTGAGCATCATTTATTTAACCAAGACCTGGATTGAGACAGAGGACCTGTGTGAGGGTGACTCTATTATATTGTAACCTAGGGAACCCCAATGGGTGCCCTGTTGACTAACCAACCCTAAGCAGATGCATATGGCCTTGGTAGATATGGTAGTGGCTGTCACCTTAAAACCTACATCAAATGTATAATCCCATGGGGCTATGAATTGTAGTGGTGGGTTTAGAAATTTTTAAAACCCTTACCTTTTGTTTATACCTTCATATGTTTATTTTGGATGCAACCATGGTTCCTAAATGTACTTCTTAGGACCTGACCTATGGGCCTGATGTGACGATGGTATGGTGGTAGCCTAAGAGTGTTTCCTAGGATCCGACCTTGGGCCTTATGTGGTATGGTTGTGAGAAAAATTATACATGATGATGTCATCATGTATTCATGACATGTATCCTAGGATTCGGCTGTTGAACCATGTGAAGAATGCTTGGTATGTTGGGATTCGACCTCAAGTCTATATGGGATGCTTTGGATTCCACAAGTCCCTAGGATGCCCAACCTAACTAGGATCCAACTAAGTTGGATTAGGGGATTATTTATATTTTTCAAGGTTATTAATATTATGAGATGACTATGTTATCCCTAGGATTATCCAGTCAATCCTGATGATTTTACTTATTCTTGATTAGGATGCATGGGATCCGACCATTTGACATGGTGACTTGGGGGATATTTTTTATTCAGTGATTACCCAAGGTGACTAGGAATCGAACTCAATCCATTAATTTTATTGGAGTTTGTAGACATTCTCATGATGCTTATAATATATTCATAGATCCATTCATGATGTGTAGTTGGATGTTTGAACTTGAGAATTTGGTATGCCTAGGTTACACCAAGATCTGATATTTATATGGTTGGAATGATATCATAAAATGATCAAGGGAGGGGGTGTGCAGTGGGGAGGGGGAAGTGGTGGTGCAAGGGGCAGAGGGAGGGGTGCAAGGTAGGGAGGGGTGTGTGTTAGGGGCAGGGGTGAAAGGGGGGCAGGGGGGTGATGGTGTAGGGGTAGGGGGTGAAAGAGCGTCTTGATAAAAAACATCATGAGTTTTTAAGAATAATATAGATGATGTTGATTCGATGCTTGGGTTATTCACCACAGCTTAAATCATTGCAATTTTTGCTGAATGAGTGATGTTTGAAAAATAAAGAGCTTTATTAATGATCACGTTATTTAGTATTGGGATGTACATATCAATCAGAATATTTTTTGTTTATTGTTGGTTATGGATTCATGTATCATTTATCATGTATAGTTGACACACTGATCACATATATATAAGAAGTCATTATATCTCATTTCTTTTCCCACTATTTTCTTATATGTGGATTCTTATGGTGAGGCCGGTTCTATCCACCACCATCAAGGACAGTGAGTTCAACATTGGATTTGGGTAAGGTTTATTCCGTTTTTATACTTTGGCCTAATTTTAATTATATATTTTTTGATTTTTGGGTTCCTTATATTTTTGTAGTGCGTTTTGAGAGAAATTGATCAACTCCACTCTAAAAAACCGGAACAACTGAAGGTTTTGAGGTGGAAGTTATATAGGGTTGAAACCTTTTATTGAACTCAAACTAGATTAATATAACACTTTATAAAGTGTTTAGGATTCCCTTTATTTCAGTCCTGAAAGACTTAACCTCATCAAGAACATCTTGAGATATGTATAATTGCACAATTGGAAGATTTTGGAACATTTACCCTTGAGATACAATCATAACACCAAGATCATTGAACTCATACTTGGTAGTATAAACATGCAGTTAGTCTTAAATTATGTTATCCAATGCTTCCGAAGGAATTGAGAATAGATTCCAGAAGGAGTATTAGAAGATCCAAGCATAGAGGAGGAGGAAGCTCTAATTGGAGTACGAACCCCTTGAATATCCACTGTAGGTAAGGGAAAATGATAAATATTTTTTAGAATTAAAGAGAGGGGAAAATTCTATTTTTTCACCAAAACCCCACTGCACACGGTTTATTCACATAGTTCAAAAACTATCTGCAAACCATGATAAATGGATATTCCCCCCATCTGCAACATGGCACATGGCTTTTCATTTAAGCCTGCACAATTGTAGACAAACCGTGTGGACTTTTAGGTTCCCATGTCTATAATCGCATTGTTTAAACAAACCATGCGGCCTGGGTCACATAGTTTCCACTAATTGTTCAGGCCAAAACCCTCTCACTCAAGGAGGGATCCCATAAAAAGTTATGATCTCATGTTTTATTTCATACTTCCAACCTCCCACTCAATGTGAGGTCTCATAACTTATCTAATAACACCTCCCAATCACTCATAGTGACTTCACACAATCCCTCTCAAATGGAAACCATCTCACTTTGGGTGAGGTCTTGTATCTTATCTTATACCATAAACATCTCACTTAGGGTAAGGTATTTCTTCTCATCACATTATATCACCCACTCATATAGGTTGAGGTCCCATATATCATCTCATATCACCAATCTATTCTTTAGGTCAGGTCTCTTATCAAATCATGTACCACCACTATCTCATTCAAGACGTGGCCTACATGAATACAGTAAGGGGGTATGCAATACATAGACAACACAACCATAAACCTAGAACATGGCTATCTAGTAAGCCATACCTCGTTCCCAACTAGAGGATAACCCACTATAAAACTCATAATCAACTATTTTTTCCTTTATTAGACTTGGTACCCAGTGTACCCAGACATGGTAATTTATGGGTCTTAGAATTAGGTGGAATGAACTAGAAACCCTCTAACTGCTACTTGATTACCCCATGAACCACCTGAACACCTAAATAGGCATAAAAACTTCTCAAGAGACATCCCAACACTCATATTATTTTTCTAAATACCACTTATTGAAACTCTCACTACTTGGAGACTAAAAATTTAATTTAATTTGAATTCTCTAACTCATAATGATATAGATAATTATAAACTCCCCACAAAATGGATAAAAATCCTTGGAAAGTATTCTGGATTATCCAACAAATCAAGATTTATTAATCATAATGGAAAAAACTACTCATTCCAAATTCAATATTGGATTCTTGGAAATCATCTATCATCCTAATCTAGGGAAAATAGGTTTTTTTCTGAAAAAATATCACGAATGATTATTTATACACATATTTCATTAAGTGGTTGAAGTGAAATGAAATGTGGAGGGTGGGTAGGGGGTGCATGGGGTGGGTAGGGGGTGTGGGGTGGGCATGGAGGATGGTAAGGGGAGGGGGCAGGGGGGGGGTGCAAGTGGGGGGGCAGGGGGAGGGGGTGTGAAGGTGGGGGGGGGGGGCAGGGGAGGGGGCAGGGGGGTGTGCAGGCAGGGGCATGGGGGTGTTCTGGGGATAGGGGGAGGGGGTGTGTAGGTGGGGGGGGTAGGGGGGAGGGGGGAGGGGGGTGTGCAGGCAGGGGGGTTGCTGGGGGGAGGGATGTGCAGGTGGGGGCAGGGGAGGGGGCAGGGGGGGTGTGCAGGTGGGGGATAAGGGGCAGAGAGAGGGGGGTGTGTAGGTGGGGGGGGAGGGGGGTGTGTTGGGGGGAGGGAGAGGGGGTGTGCAGGTGGGGGGGGGGGGGGGTTGGGGGAGGGGGTGTGATCATGATAACCAGACCTCTTTGTGTTTGGCACTGTAAGTCTTTGAATCTTATTTTAAAGTTGTAGTTTTTTTATCATGTTGATGTTTCTTCATCATTTTATAATATAATTGTTTCTTATTTTGATATTATTAAAATACTTGAGTCTGGTTGGTGTTCTTGCTGTGCACGTAGGGTCCAAAGAGACTGAATGACATAAATTATGTGTTCCTTACTTCTTTCATTAAATTATTGCATCTTGAATATTTAGATTCTTCTTTATTGGACTACTACTTTTAAAGCCCCATATCGGTCCTTAGGTGTTTGTATTTTATTCCTTTTTTTATTTTCACCATTACCCCTCACAATGTTATATAAGATCCAGACTTGTTTTTCTTTTCAATCAAACCCATTTCTTTTGTCAATAATTGATTTTGTGTATTTCTGCATTGTGATCACTTCATAAATTGCCTCTATTTATCTACTATATTTGATTAGATCCAATTTTATATTCATAATTCCTCTACATTTCAAATCTATTTTGATAAACATAGTTTATTCTTGAGATTGGTCAGATTTTAGGGGTGTGCACATAGCGTTGTATGCAAGAACTAGACATCCAATCTTCTTGTAAACTTTTCAAAAACTAGGTTCGAAATAAAAAAATTCGATGGGGACAATGACTTTAACATTTGAAAAAAATAATATGAGATCCCCGCTAATTTAGCAAGGCTTAATTGAGAGTATTATCTCAATAAAAAATCATTGTTCATGTTAGCTTCATCTTTCTTCATGTGACCACACATGATTATTTAGTAATTAATCTTCTTATACTTCATAGACTTCTTTTTATATGTTTTATTTTTTTTATCTAGGATTTTCTTTTTTATGTACTCTAGAAATGAACATTCATACTTATTTTATTTTTCATCCAACCTCGTTGATTCCTCAAATTTTTCTATCCATGCATCCATGAAAACCTTCAGAATATGTTTATTTTTCTTCTTACATTGTTATTTTTCTTTCACAGAAACCTTCATATATTATTAAAAAAGAATATTTTTATTTATCAATTCCTCAAACCTAGGTAATCATGCCATTTATTTTTTAGAGTGTGGTTAACATCCTTACATCATCCAAAATGATTATTTTCTTCCGTAATGTTACCCATCAGTGGGGTACCAGAGGGGTCTGCAGGGCAGTGGGGAGGGTGCAGGTGGGGTGCAATGGGGCCAGTGGGGGGGGGGGAACTAGCAGGGGGTGGGAGGAGGGGGGGGGGGGTCTACAGGGTAGTGGGGAGGGTGTAGGTGGGGTTCAAGGGGGGCAGTGGGGGGGGGGGGGTGCAAGGGGGTGTAGGTGGGGTGCAGGGGGGGTCTGTAGGGCAGCAGGGAGAGTGCAGGTGGAGTGTGGTTCAGGGGGGGGGGGTAGGGGGGGGGGTGCAGGGGGGACTGTAGGGTAGTATGGAGGGTGCAGGTGGAGTGTGGTGCAGGGGGGTTCAGTGGGGGGGGGGGGTGCAGGTGGGGTGCAGGGGGGGGGGCAGGGCAGTGGGGAGGGTGCGGGTGGAGTGGGGTTGGGGGGGGTGCAGGTGGGGTGCAGGGGGGGCAGGAGGGTGGAGGTGGGGTGAAAGGGGGGAAGTGGGGGGAGGGGGTAGGGGAGTGAAGGTGGGGTGTAGGGGGGGAGGTGGGCATGGAAGTGGGGATGGTGCCGGGGGAGTGGGGTGCAGGGGGTGCAGGTGGGGTACAATGTAACACCCCGAACCCTCTAGACTAGAGTCGGTGCGTTACTTGTGATATTGGAATGGTTATAAGGAATTAAAATCCTGAAGGAACGATCAGTTTAGTAGTCTTGAAGAAACTAGATACATAGATGTTACTCAAATTACATTGGAAATGTTTACAAAATACAATACATAATGAAACTAAAAACTGCATCCACAAGAACTCAAGAAATGATCTCCTCTTTGTCACCTGTTGAAAGTAAACAATGAAAGGGGTGATCTCAAATGCTCAGTAAGGGTTATGAATAGTGGAAGCATGAGTACAAAATAAGTGAATCACAATCAATCTAACATAATCAATATGGAATAGTGAATAAATGAATAACTAATGCCATTAATAAACTGAGAATGAAACTGCATCCATAGATTTTTCCATAGTGAAAACCTCATGGATAATAATAATAACTAATAATGAATAAAGAGAATGATTATTAATTGGACGTCATGTATCTGGCATATGAAACCATTATATCGTAAAAATGGTTTAGTTCTATGGGTAGAAACCCGTCTAATTTTTGGAAACAAACTCGAAGGGTTTTTCACCAACTGATTTGTCTCATGAGACCTAATGATGCATCTAGGGGATATAGTTGGCCCCACCCGCCACTGCATTATCAAATCATTATTTATACATTGATTCAATATAATAGCAATATTCCTTTTCAATATCCGTATAGGGTAGAGTATACAGATTCATCAATATTAAAATTACCTTCCAAATAAACACCGTATGTAAAATGGTATACGGTTTATAAAAAAAAACATATCCATGATATGAGATTATGTATATTTAATATAAACATAATTTTTAAATGAAAGGTAATATCCAATGAGATGTAGGTATACCACATAAGTATTATTAGGTGCACAATACAAAGTTAGTCACAACAAAATAGTAGTTGAGACAAAGACTCATACCACAATGTAAACGATCACATCGTATGACCAGAACTTAATAAAACTAAAATGAATCATTGAATAAAATGAAAATAAAGATAATCATGTTATTATATATCAAATGTAAGTACACATATACCACATACAAGAGATAATTGGCAAACAATTAAAATCTCACAGAAATGAATGTGGGATGAGAAACCACTTACAAACATTTTGGCATGGTAACAAGTGGTATTGAGAGGGATTAATGAGAGGTAATGGGGTTTTACATTATTTATATGTCACAAGGAAATTCTGGGGGAGGTGTGAAAATATACCCCATCATTAGGAATTAAAAATAAAAGAGCACAACATAGGGGAGATTCTTGAACAAAAGTGAGAGAGAGGATCCCTTACCTTATGCTTAAAGGTGTTCTTGACTTGTTATTTAAGACCTGAATAAACAAATTAAGCTTATTAATTCATAAGTCCAGAACCTATTCTATATGTAAATGATTTATTATAACCATTTTTAGTTCATTCAAGTCTTTTTTGATTATTTATAAAGTTCAATTTCATTGTTTGGGCTCGTTTGTTTACTTGGTTTTAAATGACCGGTTCACTTATATTCAAGTTCGGATAAATATATAAGATGGATGTGGTTGTCCATAAATGAAGTTATACTTTATTATTAAACATCCAAAAGATTACATGGTTTTAAATTTAATTTTTTTACTTAGAGTGAAGTCAAATTATTATATATATAACCTTAGTGACAACTGTTTTGGCTAAACGGTGAGTTTGATTACAATGAACATGTTTTGATTTATAACTTAATATCATTTGTACAAAAGGATTACAGAACTAAAAATAGGATATATTAAATATATAATAATCTGGTTCAACCATAACAAAAATGGTTTCATGACCAGAATTAAATATTATAATAGAAATTGATAAACCGTTGTCCTTGAATGTGCTAAATTAGCACATCTCAAACGGTGCTTTCATTTCTTTCAAATAAATGGTGGGGAAAGGAGATAAGATAATGAAATATACCATTAGCATAAAAAAATTCTAGTACATGTATGTTACTGGAGTTATCATACCATTTGGGTGAAGGGAGGTGAGGAAAGAAAAAAAAAGAAAAGAACTTAAAAGAAATGAAGGAATTGGAAAGAGGAGTTTACCTCTTGAGACTTACTCATTTGAGAACCTCTTAAGCGGAAAGGTTTTGGTATTTTTAAGAGGCTAGGAGATTTTAGAAGTGGGGGAGGATCTTGGGGAGAGATTTGGGTAGAATATTGGCATGGAACA
This sequence comes from Viscum album, assembly GCA_963277665.1. NCBI lineage: Eukaryota > Viridiplantae > Streptophyta > Magnoliopsida > Santalales > Viscaceae > Viscum > Viscum album. The sequence continues at coordinate 1,284,264,204 of OY728156.1, forward strand.
AGGCTTGAGTGGTGTGAGAGGAAGAGGGGGTGAGGGGTGCTTTATATAGTGGAGGGGAGAGAAGTTTTCTTAATATTATAATCATTAATTTATTATTTCCTATCAAGACAACCAATAGAGAGTATTCCATGACCAAGAACAGTAATATATGAATGTGACTAAGAACAAATTGGGATTACATCAGTATATCATCATTAATGACTCAATTAATCCATTATTTAGCATTTATTGTGAAATATCAGATTTTACTATTCATAAAAAATTTAAGTATTTCAGAAAAATTCCAAAAATTCACCATAACCATTTTTCGATGTGTAGAATCCAAAAAGGAAGTCCATTTTTAAAAAATAAACTTATAAATATGATTAATTAAATATTTAATTAAAATAACTATTTAATCGAAAAATATAAACACTTAAAATACTCACCTTCATTTTTATGGTGCCTAAATTCATTTATACATTCAAGGGCACGGATACCATTCATAAGAGTCATATTACAATTTATAAGGTTAAGTTACTATTCATAAGGGTAGGTTACTATTCATAAGGGTAGGTTAGTATTCACTGAAAATTAAGTTAATTCTGTTAGACTCTAATTATCATCTTGATCGCAATTGTGTATGTCAGATTTTTAAAATTCAAATCATAGAGCTGAAAAATTTAAGTTTTATGGCTAGGTTATGGCTATCTCCTATAAGTAAACATGTTTTTTTGCATAGAGGCTCAATGATTCTTGGGATATAGGCTATAACTAAAATGTATTTAAGAGAAACATACAATAAAATTTTTGCGGTGCTACATTATTACCTCCTTCGGAAATTTTGTCCTCGAAATTTTATGTATGAAACTCACCAAAAAGATGTGGGTGATTATTTTTCATAACATTCTCAGGTTCTCATGTTGCTTCCTCCATATTCTGGTTTCTCCAAAGAACCTTTACTAGACGAGTTGTACGATTTATCAATACCTAATCCCTTGTGTCAAGAATCCCGATCAGCTTTTCACAGTATGAAAAATCATGTTCCAGTTCAATTTCATCATAAGTGAGTACATGCATTGGGTCTGGCATGTATTTCTTTAACAATGACACATGGAACACATCATGGAATTTAGATATATTTTGAGGCATTGCTAAACGGTAAGCTACTGCTCTGATTCTTTCCAGAATTTCAAATGGTCTGATATACCTGGGGCTCAGTTTTCCTTTCTTACCGAACCTTAAGATAACCTTCCATGGAGATACATTCAGAAATACATGATCTCCCACTTGGAATTCCAAGTCCTTCCTCCAGTTGTTAGCATAACTCTTCTGCCTACTTTGGGATGCTTTAATATGGGCTTGTATCTTCTTCACCTTTGTCATGGTCTCTTCAATAAGTTCTGGGCCTATAAGTTTCCTCTCACCAACTTCATCCCAAAAAGTTGGAGTTTTACATCTCTTTCCATATAATGCTTCATATGAAGCCATTTTAATACTAGAATGGAAACTATTATTATAGGAAAATTCCACCAAAGGCAAGTATTGATCCCACATACCTTGGAAGTCAAGAGAGCATGACCTCATCATATATTCTAGAGTTTGAATGGTCCTTTCAGACTATCCGTCAGTTTGTGGGTGATAAGCAGTACTCATACGAAGCTCAGTATTCAAAGCCTTCTGAAGACTTTTCTAGAATTTTGATATAAACCGGGGATCTCGTTCAGACACAATCGATAGAGGTGCACCATTAAGTCTTACAAATTTATTAATATAAAGTATTTCCAAGCGCTCAAGTGGAAAATCCTCTCTTATAGGAAGAAAATGTGCTGATTTTGTGAGCCGATCAACAATTACCCATACTACATCATTCCTTCTAGGTGTTCTTGGTAGTCCGGTGAAAAAATACATCGTAATGTTATCCCACTTCCTCATAGTAATAGGTAGAGGTTTCATCACTCCTTTGGGATGTTGTCTCTCTACCTTCACTTGTTGACAAACTAGATATCTTTACCCGTAGTCCGCAATTTCCCGCTTCATATTATCCCACTAGAAATATTCCTTTAGATCACTATACATCTTTGTGCTACCTGGGTATATAGAGAAATTTGAGCTATGATCATCATCTAGTAGTTCCCTTTTTAGCTAAAGAACTGATGGAACACATAACCTCTTCCCAAACTTCAAAAATCCTTCCTCATAAACAAAGTCTTCCAATCTCCTATCCTTAATAGCAACAATATTCTTGTGTAGATTTTCATCATCAGATTGAGAGATTTTTATCTTCTCTAGTAAATATGGTTTAGCAATCATTTGAAAGAGGAGTGATGTTTCCCCTTCCTTAACAATTTCCATATCTATCTTTAGTAGATCCAAAAATATAGAATCTCTCTCAATACTCATTTGAGTTAGAAGGCCATGATCTTTCCTGCTTAATGCATCTGCCACCTTATTCTCCTTTCTTGGGTGGAGTGTATTGAACAATCATAATCTTTGAGTAACTGGAGCCATCTTCTTTGCCTCATGTTGAGTTCTTTTTGTGTGAAAATGTATTTCAAACTCTTATGGTCCGTATAAATCTCACATCTCTCTCTGTAGAGATAATGCCTCCATATTTTCAGAGCAAAGATTACGGCTGCTAACTCAAGATCAGGATTTGGATAATTTTTATCATGATTCTTCAAGTTTCTTGATGCATAAGAAATACATTTATCATTTTGCATAAGGTTGCAACCCAGTCCATTCTTTGATGCATCACTGTATATTACACATCCACCACTTCCAGATGGAAGAGTCAAAATTGGAGAATTGACCAATCTTCTTTTCAATTCTTCAAAGCATTATGTACATTATTTTTCCCACAAAAACTTAACTCCTTTACGTGTGAGCTTGGTTAGCAGGTTAGACAGTTGGGAAAAATTCTGAATGAAATGCCGATAGTAACCTGCTAAGCCAATAAAACTATGTACCTCAGTTATGTTTGTTTGTGTGGGCCAATCTTGGATTGCCTTTGTATTTTTAGGATCAACTAGGATTCCATCCTTAGAGACAATATGTCCTATAAAAGAAACTGATTGAAGCCATAATTTACATTTTCTAAACTTCCCATATAATTTATTGCTTCTAAGAGTTTGCAAAATGACCCTCAAGTGATTCTCATGGTCTTCATAACTTTTTGAGTATATGAGGATATCATCGATGAATACCACAAAAAAGTTATGAAGATATTCCTTGAAAACTGTATTAATTTAATCCATGAAAACAGAGGGTTCATTTGTCAGTCCAAAAGGCATTACTGTAAACTCGTAATTCCCATACCTGGTCCGAAATGTTGTCTTAGGAATATCTACCTTCCTTAGACGCAACTGATGATATCTGGATCGAAGGTAAATATTTGAAAAGTGTTGATATCCATGAAGATAATCAAATAAATCATCAATCCAGGGCAGAGGATACTTATTATTTATTGTAATAGCATTGATTTCCCTATAATCAATGCAAAGACTCATGGATCCATCTTTCTTCTTGACAAAGAGGACATGGGCTCCCAATGGAGAAACACTAGGTCAAATAAATCCCTTTTTACTCAAATCCTCTAGTTGTTTCTTTAGTTATATTAATTCCACAGTATCCATTCTATAGGGAGTCTTTGATATAGGTCTTGCATCAGGAATTAAATCAATAGAGAACTCAACTTCCCGCTCTAGAGGATGTACAAGTAAATCCTCTAGAAATACATCAATGTATTCTTGCACTATGTGCACATCTTCAATTTGAAGATTTATTTACTCACCCATAGATATTGGTTTATCTTCCTCTCTAAGTATTGCATTCAGTAGAGCTACTGGGGGTGGTTCTAGATAAGAATCAAGTGGCGAAGTTTCTACCCTAAAGACAAGGGATTATACACCATTTTCAAAAATTGTAACTTCCTTCTTCTTACAATAAATCTTATCATCATAATTTGATAGCCAATCCATACCAAGAATTATACCAAATTTAGTCATTGGTATGATGATAAGGTTAGCAACTAAAGCACGTTTTGGTGTTTGGAGGGGGACTAGTCGACATGCAATTGTTGCAATGATACATCCCCTGGGAGTTTTGATTGACAACTCTATTAAATTAAATTGTACATATCTAATTTTCTTGGAAAACTGGGAAGATATAAATGAATATGATGATCCAGAATCAAATAAAGTGTTGGATAATTTTGATGAAACAATTAAGGTACCTGCCACCACGTCATTAGAAACTTCAACCTCCGTGGTTGTAATTGCATAGGCTCTCCCTTGTTCTCTTGTATTTTTCCGAGGCATGTTTCCTTGGTGCATAGGACACTCATTTTCATAGTGTCCCATCTCTCTGCAATTATAGCATTTAATATCATTGAATTTTTTCTTCCCCTTGCATTAATTAGATCAATGAACCTTTTCTCCACAGTTATAGCAGACTTCCATGCCTTTCAAGAATTTCCTGAGATGATTCTTTCCACTGTTCTCACATAATGGGAATATATTTTTCCCTTGATCTTCTTTGGTGCTTCTCCTTTTCCTTTGTTATCAGAGTACCACTTCTTATATTGGTTTCCTTTAAAATTATTTGATCTAGAAAATTCCCTCTCTATTTTTATGGCACTTGATACAATTTCATCATATGATGAAAATGATTGATAAGCCAGTGCCCTTTGAAGACTTGGCTTAATAACTTCAAATAAATGATCAATATAGTCTACTGAGTCATGTACATAATCTAAAATATACTTGGATAGCATTGTGAAAGTAGCCTCATACTCTACAACACTGTCTTCTTCCCTTTGTTTTAAGCTAAGGAATTTCCTCTTCATTTCAGTTCGTTGCTCACGAGGGAAATATTTTTCGAAGAATATTTCCTTAAAAGTCATGTATTTCATATCTTCTATTTCTTCTTCCTCCATGGTATTCTAAATCAAGGACCACCATTGATCAGCATCACCCTTGAGACAATATACTGGCAGTACTACCTTTTCATTTTCATTGCATCTTAATGCCATGAATATCTTTTCAAGGGACTTGATCCATTGCTTAGAAACCACTGTATTAGTAGTGCCACTGAAAGATGGGATCTTTTGCTGCATGAAATTATCTAACACATGTGTGGAATGGTTATTCTTTACAACCTGAGTAAGTTGTCACAATATGGTCATGATCTGATCTACTCCAACATTGACTGTGTTGACTTTCTCAGTAGGTAGATCCATACCTTGGCCATGAGTATTGATTACCCTTATTCTGTTAAACGCTATTTCTAAATAATGGGATACACTAGACTGGTTTATGAATCTCAAATAGAAAAGCACTGAACATAGATTGAAATTCTATGCATAGATAATCTTATAAACATGATTTCTCTGAGGAAAAATTTACATTAAACTCCATCATAATGGCTTGTAAAGAAAATGTGAATTATCCTAAGCATATCCCCTGGGAGTTTCATAACCAAGAGTGAAGCAAGACCCATTTTCATGCACCAGTTCTCATTCGAGTATAGCTCAAAGCGGTGTTTTTGGGTTTTACCTCTAGATACATATGTGCCAGAGCCGCCTCTAACTACTCATATCCAGACAGGGATGTATTGCTTAAAATATCCACATAATCTATTCCTTACCAAAATACCAGGACGTTATTGCATGTTTATCCTCAAATACTACCTTAGGGCTTTGTTCCCTACTATACATTTCCTACTCTAGTTTCCGTGTTTTCTACTAAACTTCCTCTGATACCAACTGTAACACCCCAACCCCTCTAGACTGGAACCAGTGCATTACTTTTGATATTGGAATGGTTAAAAGTAATGAAAATCCTGAAGGAATGATCATTTTAGTAGTCTTTAAGAAACTAGATACATAGATTTTATTCAAATTATATTGGAAAAGTTTACAAAAAAAAATACACAATGAAACTAAAAATTACATCCACAAGAACTCAATAAATTATATCCTCTTTGTCACCTGTTGAAAGTAAATGATGAAAGGGGTGAGCTCAAATGCTCAGTAAGGGTTACAAATAGCGGAAGCATGAGTAAAAAATAAGTGAATCACAATCAATCCGACATAAGAGGTAGATCCATTTAGGACTGTATCTTTCTTGCTTCTAAATGTATTAACAACTTTAACAAAACTAATAGAGGAGGCAATATATCTATTAAACTTGACATCAGAAAAGCTTTTGACACTATGGATTGGAGTTTTATTTTCAAATTTCTTCAAAGTTTTGGTTTTAGTATGCACTTCATTGATGCGATCAGAACTCTCTTCAATTCGGACACCATCTCCATTTTAATCAATGGCTCTACCAAAGGTTACTTTAAATTCACCAAAGGCATAAGACAAGGTGAACCTCTCTCTTCCATTATCTTCTCTATAGCGGAAGACTACCTCAGTAGGCTGATCAATCGTCTGGTGAGCCAAGGAAATTTTAAACCTATTCATGTCTCCATAAATATTAATGCTCCCACTCACCTTTTCTATACTGATGACATCATCCTTTTCCTTCAAGGAGACAAAAGAAACATTCTTAACCTCAAAAATACTCTCTCCCACTATGAGGAGGTTTTTGGTCAAACCATAAGTTGAAACAAATCCTATATCTTTTTTGGAACGAATTTTCCCTCCAACAAAAAATGAAATATTATCAATGATTTGGGTTTGAAAGAAGGCTCTCTTCCTTTCACTTACCTTGGTGTCCCCATTTTTTGGGATAGACCCAAAGCTTGCCACTTTGTCAATATTTTTAATCAAGTTTATAATCAACTTTCCTCCTGGAAGGGTAAATCTCTCTCTATGGCAGGTAGGACTTGCCTTGTCAAATACACTATTGTATCTAATTTGGTCTACTCTATGATGGTTTACAAATGGCCCATTAATCTTATCAAAAAAATGAATACGAATATTGAAAATTTCATTTGGACCGGTATTAATCTTGAAATAAAACTCATGACGGTCCCTTGGTCAAATTGTTGCAAACCTATTGAGAATGGAGGAATTGGTATAAAAAACTTAAAATACTTTAATGAAGCCCTTCAATCTCGACTTACTTTGAATCTCTTCCACAACAATTCGGAGTCCCTCATTTTTCTCAAAAATAGATTTCTTGATAAACTTAAGACTGGAAACATGAGATTTATTAATTCATCCATATGGTATACCATCAAACACTCCTTCGTCAACATTACAGATGGTTGATTCTTGACTCTGTCAAAAATCAACTTATTAAATGTGCAGAGTTGGGCGGCTCCCAAAAAATCAGAAAACTTTTCCTTGCGACAGTTGCTGAACTTCACCATGTAATCTAGTATGATCGGAACAAAATTATTCATAAAAACCACTCACTCAATCTTAATGCAGTTCGTACCCAGATCCTTATTGCCATACAAGAAGCTGCTTTGATTCAAAAAGGTCATTTCCATAACACTGTGCATGATTTTGGAATACTAAAACATCTTCGGATCGACGAAAACTTTTATCAACCACACCACACTATGGAGGTGTTTTGGAGAGACCCTCTCTCTGGATGGATCAAAATTAACATTGATGGCACCTCCAAGGGAAATCTGGGTCTCTCTGGATGTGGCACTATTTTCAGAAACCACCTAGGACAAATTCTTGGATGCTTCATGGGACATTGTGGCACTGCCTCCTCCCTCGAAGGTGAGATTATGGGCTTGATTCATGCGATCAATTTTGCCATGTCACATGGGTGGAACAACCTTTGGATTGAAAGTGACTCGATGAACATTGTCCAAGCAATTTGGAACGGCATAACTCATCTAGCTTGGCCGATCACTACCCATTGGATGGAATGCAACCGTTTGCTCACTGACCTGAACTACATCATCACACATGTTTATAGGGAAGCAAACATGGTTGCCGACTGATTGGCCAACTTGGTAGTTAATCAAGACATCACCTGGTGTGAAGACCTCCCAGCTACTCTTACGCCCTTCCATGAAAAAGATTGTAATATGATCCCGTACTTTAGACTTCTGTAATCTTTCTTTTAATAAATTTTATGATTTGGTCGTTCAGGCTAAGGAATTATCTTCTAATAAAAAAACCATAAAATGTTTGGGGTTCTAAATGCAAGGGGGAGGGGGGGGGAGGGGGTAGGGGGTGTAGGTGGGGTGAAAGGGGGGTAGTGGGGGAGGGTGCAGGGTGGGGGGGGGGAGGGTAGTAGGGAGGGTGCAGGTGGAGTGGGGTGCTGGGGGGGTGCAGGTGGGGTGTAAGGGGGGCATTGGGGGGAGGGGGGAGGGGGGGGGGGTCACAAATCATTATACACAAGAATATTTCAATGTTTTCATTAATTATATTTGTTCTCATTTGTATGAATTATGTTTATCAGAGTATTTTATTGGTAACATAACAATATTATATGAATCAACATATAAACTTTGAATTTTTTCATTAATTAAATGTTTTCTCATTTGTATGCATTATTTTTATCAGGATTCTTTTCTCCTTACACTGATTTAGGTGCATAAACCAATGAATATTTCAATGATCCTGATGGTGGTGGTGGTGGTGGTGGCAGTGGTCTGATAGGAGGTGATAATGATGTGGGTGTTTCTATAAGAGATGATGAGGGTCATGATGGTTCTGGTGATGCTGATATTGAGGTACATTTCAGATGTAAATTTTATTATTGATTTATACATTTAATTTTATCAAATAGTTCTTTTTATTATCATGATATTGATATTGAAATTTTATATTGTTTATATTAGAGAGAGTTTGAATTCTTATGATATATATTGTATTATGCTTCAGTTTATTTTTATTTGGAAGGTGGTGTTTTTTTTGCTCGTAGCTAGATGATGTGAGTACTACTATAAGGTGAAACTATTATGGAGGGGGGTGTCCAGGTTCTGGGGGGGGGGGTTCTAGGGTTTTTATAGGGGGGCTGTCTAGGAGAGTGGGGGTCTGGGCTATCCAGGGGGATCTGTTCAGGGTTTTGGGGGGGGGGTGTCCAGGGTCTGGGAGGGGGGGGGGGTCTTTCCAGGGGAGTGGGGGGGTCTGGGGGGGGGGGGTCCAGGGTCTATCCAGGAGGGTGGGGGTGGATGTCCATGAGAATGGAGGTCTGGGCAATCCAGGGGGATCTGTCCAGGGTCTGGGGGGTGTCCAGGTTCTGGGGGGGGGGTTGTCCAGGGTCTGTCTAGGGGGGGTGTCCAGGGTCTGGGGGGGGGGGGGCTCTGTCTTGGGGGGGGGGGGTCTGTCCAGGGTCTATCTGGGGGGTGTCCAGGGTCTGTTCGGAGGGGGGGGGGGTGTCCAAGGTCTGTCCGGGGGGGGGGGGGGGGCTATTCAGGGTTTGTCTGGGAGGGGGGGGGGGTGGGTGGGTCTAGGGTCTATCTGGGGGGCGGGGTGTCCATGGTCTAGGGGGGAGGTGTCCAGGGTCTATTCGGGGGGGGGGGGGGGGTCCAGGGTCTATCTGGGGGGGGGGGGGTCTGTCCAAGAAGGGGGATTTATAGGGGGGATCTCTAAGGGGGATTTATAGGTGGGAGGGGGGATGTATAGGGGAGGGGGAGGGGTTATGTAGGGTGGGGGGTGTCTAGTGTACATGAGGGAGGGGTCTGTAGGGGGGTTTCCAGGAGGGAGGGGTGGGTTTTCCAGGAGGGGGGGCTTTGTAGGGGGAAGGGGGCTATCCAGGGGAGGGGGGAGGGGGTGTTTATGCAGGGTGGGGGTGTCCAGTGTCTAGGAGGGAGGGGGATACAGGGGGGATTTGCAGGGGGATGGAGGGATGTCCAAGGGAGGGGAGGGGGGGGGGTTATGTAGGGTGGGGGTGTCTAGTGTCTAGGAGGGAGGGGGCTACAGGGGGTGTCTAGAAGGTAGGGGTCTACAGGGGGGAGCTTTGTAGGGGGTAGGGGGGCTATCCAAGGGAGGGGGGAGGGGGGGTTTATGTAGGGTGGGGGTGTCCAGTGTCCAGGAGGTAGGGGTGTCTAGGAGGGAGGGAGGGGTCTATGGGGGGGGTGTTCTCCATGAGGAGGGATTTTCAAGGGGGAGGGGGGCTGTCCAGGGGAGGGGGAGGGTGTCCAGGAGGGAGGGGTCTATAGGGGGAACATCCAGGGGGTTTTGCAGGTGGAGGGGGTTGTCCAGGGGGGATTTGCAGGGGGGACGGGGGCTGTCTAGGCGGTGGGCTACTATGGGGGGGGGGGGGCTGTCCAGGGTGGTTGTACATGGGGGTGGGGGGATATTTTTTTTATGGTTTTTCTGACCCTATATCCACTGTTTCTAACCATGGATATAGGTCTATTTCTATGGTTTTTAACCATGGCTCTAGACCTATAACCACAGTTCCAAACCGTGACTATAAGTCTAGGCCTATAGCCACACCAAACTTAGCCACAGTTGCTCAAACCGTGGCTATTACCTATATCCATGGTTTGAGGACCTATATCCACGGTTTAAAACTGTGACTATAACATGAATTTCCAGTAGTGTTTTGGAATGAAAACCAGGGTAGTTACACTAGCCACCCAAGGGAGGCTACCTCCATGAAAGAAGTCTTGGAAAGCCTCTAGTAGATCATTCTTCACAATAATTCAGCAGCCCACATAGAAAGAACTTGGAAACCCATACGGTTAAGGGGAAATCTCAAGATTGAGACTTTTCACTACTTCCCATATCTCATTTTCCTCGGGAATGATTTCTAAGAGGTGATTTAAGAAATCTGATACTACCCTGGGAATGTTATCAAATACGGGGGAATGGCTGCTAGGGAACCCATCTTGTATAAAAGGGTTAGGTACTACAAGAATAGCTTTAAAGAGATCTTTATCCATACCTCATGAAACTTCAATTTCATTTGTAAAACTACCATCTTCAAGAAGAATATTAGGATTCCTAATACATCTCATTTATTTTATACATGCATAAAAATAGCCTGTGTTCTGATCACTTTCTTAAAGCCATGAAGATCTAGATTTCTCCCTGAAAATCCATTCTTGAGATAGGATTAGATCCTCTAGGATGCTCTTATTATGAAGGAGGGAACTAAAAAGGTCATCAATCCATCCATCATCTAGTCTTGAATCCATTTTCTCAATTTTTTTTTAAATATTCCATTTGTTGTTACGAGGGAGGTTGTCTGCTACTCCAAATTAGCAAAGAAATCTTCAGCTATTTCAATTTTTTATGCAGGCCTATCCAACGATTCCTATGGGCTGGTTTGGACCAAGAGGAGAAAACCTCATATTAAAATCCTGGGTCTGAAGTACAACTACTAGAGATGATGAAGCACTTCCTCCCCTCACACATGGACTCCAAACTCAACATAAGAGGGAAATGGTCAGAAATAAAATGAACACGGTTGAAAACTGTAGCCTTCTGATAGGAAGAAATCACTAGAATGTTGTACAGGCATTGGTCCAAGCGATACCAGGTATGCCTTGGACCTTTTTTATTTTCACACCAAGTATATTTGACCTCTGTGAAACCATAATCCATAAGAACATTATGAGAAATGAAGGAAGAGAAGTCCTAACATGATTTACAACAAAAGGATCCACCACATTTATTTTCCAAGGGATCAATGATGGAATTGAAATAACCTACCACAAACTATGCCATTGATCCAGGATAAAAGGATTTGAGAATTTTTCATAGTAACTCCTTGGCCTGAAGATCACATTTGGAATAGATGAAGGAAAAAAATATCTGGTGTATACCGAAAGAGATCCTGGTGATGAGGTGTTGATCTTAAGGGACCATCAACTCCACTAAGTAAAGAGAGTTCTAGAATAACCAGATGTGCAAGTTTGTGGGAGGGTCATGAATAAAATGATGAAATCCCATAATCTTATCATAGGTATAAATCCTGGAATATTTTTGTTTAGGTTCTAATATAACTACTAAGGACATATTGTTGATGCGAGAATCTCTAGATATGAAATCCATTTTCACCTGAGATCCTATACCATGGGAGTTATAAATCATGAGCTTTAACATTGAGACTGAAGACGTCTTGGTTTTGAGCCTAACATCAGAGAATTATTTGGTTGACTCATAGAAGATAGTTCCTTATTGGATTTTGAATGGATTTTGATGCACGAAGGTGGGGTAGTGGCCAAGAGTGAAGGGAGAAATAGAGTTTCCATCTATTTCTCCATCGAGGATGCAATGGAAAGGTTGTAAAAGCTATTAGATATGGGAATTGAAAAACATCTGGATGAGATCAGATATTTTGTAACCTGCACAGCTGGGGGGATGGGGTCCACATGGGTTCCTTACCTTTGGGGGAGCCTTTAGAAGCTTTATGGGGTGTAATTACAAAAGTGGTATAGTTGGTTTGAAAATCACCAGGGGAAGGTTGGAGGGAGGAGGGGTAGAGGAGCAGGACCTGAGGCCATAGGAGGGGATTTTGAAGACAACAAAAGTACCAACTGGGACTGAATGACAGAAGAGTCACCCTCTAAAAGAAAGGGAAAGAAGATACTTATGAAATGAGAGGAAACCTCTAAATACTAAAAGGAGTGAATTGTCTTAGGTTCTGCTACTGGATCCTTCGTTATGAGATGCTACTTTTGGCACATAGATATGAAGCGGCCATAGAGATGGAATGAATTGTAAAAGAGTGTCAGGGATTCATAGATGATTTTTTACCACTAAGAAAAAGGGTTACCAACACGGAGGAGAATATGATCTATAAGCTACTTAGTGAGATCCATTTACACACAAAAATGGTGAGCTAAAATGTCATGGATCCGAAGAGACCCAACATCTGAGAAAATAAAGGAACCAAGAGATTATTTGATATATTTCATGAAGGAAGCATTGATAAAAGGAAAAGGAATCTCTGGTAGGATGATCTAGATCACAAACTGATGGGATTCATTCCTGAAGTGAACCCCCATCGACCACCTAAAAATATGGAACCGCCACTTGCTACAAGATCGGGAATGAAACAACCACACTTGCATGAAGTCTTCCTCATAATAAAGGACCACATAGAAGGATCTATGATTGAGGACATTGACCCTTGCCAATGAATAATGGCCCCAAGAGATGTCATAGGTCTGGAAGAATGGGAGATGCATGTTATCTCTTCCAAACCGGGGCACCAAAGTCCACTTGTAAAAGGCTAAAGCGTTCGAGAAGCCCACATCCAGAAATGAGAGCACTGGGAAGCCTCCCACCCCCTAAATGAAAGGAAGACTGATATGAATACTAGGGATAGGAGAAAAGGATCCATAACTGACCAAGGAACCTCCCTAATTAACATCCTTTACTTAGATTCCTAGCACTGTGAAGCCTCTGAAGGGATGAGGAGGGAGTGGATATTTATAACCCGCTCCCAGATGAAGCAGAGGGGGAGGCATAACTATCTCATCTGACGTCCTAATAGCAGAATCCTGTGGTGGGTACGGATTTGAAGGCTCAATGGTAAAAAATATTCGAATGGGAGAGGGAGTCACATGGGGCGCATACTTTCTCAGTGAAATAGCCATATTGGTAATTTCCTTCAATGGATAGCTCACAAAATGTACAGAATTATGATTTTAAATTAGGATCTCTTTAGATATATCACTATGTTTTTCCTTACTATAGGTTTCTCCTCTAGTGGAATTGATATTTTCCCACTATTTTATTTCAATTTCAGGATGGTAGCTTCCATTCATATATAAATAGATCATTTTTATTGGAATTATAGAAATATATATACCAATGGAGGTATTCCCATCTAATAGTAGTGACACATGTATCCTTTATAAGGATCTTGAAACTCGTACACACAAATCTAGTGCTAAAAATATAATCATTAAATTTATTTATTTTATACCAATATACATGTCCCAATGTTATCCATCCATAAAATATAACATCAATTGAAATGTTGGATCACTTACATACCCAAATACATTTTAGGTTCATAGTTTTATAGAATCACGAAAAACTCTTTCAAAGTATAAATTTCCACACTGTATCCATTTTCCCCATAAATAAATGTCATTATAAATATATTCTTTCTTTGTTCAAGGCAACTTCCATATATAGAATTCAAACATTATCAACTATTCTACTCATCCTTAATCCCATGAAAAATTATTTCATAATGTGGGGTGAGAAAAATAATTCTCATTAAGGGACATATGGAAACTCATTAGTCCATTTCAAAACCATGAGGTCAAATATGAGAGCTTTTTCATTAACATTCAAAACTTTAAGCACAAATAATAATTTAATTACACATGAAATCATATTTACTACATTTTTTTTTTCAAAAAACACATTATAAGAAAACATAAAGGGAAAATAATAATCATGAGGGTTTCTTTAGGTAACATGAGAACCCTTGAAAACAATTTTCTGAAAAACATCTATTTTTACTGAAACATGCATAATAATTTTTTTAAAACAAATGATCATAATATCACCTTATGAAATAAAAATATTTATATAAAAACTCATTATTCAGCATAGAAAAGTCATGTATGTAATTTGAGACATAATTTTAAAATCACTCTTATAATAAATTTTTAAAATGGAATAACCTACCCAGTAAATTCAAATAATCTCGTCGGAGAAACCTGCAACCTATTAACTCTATCCCTTTACCCAAATCATTATAAAGTAATATCTGACTCACCCATGATCATAAAATATATCAATATCACATTTAATCATAATAGATTTCTAAGAACCATAACATAATCATAACACATGAAAACATTCATTTCCATTATCATATTCATAAAAATATTATTTTCACCCATAAGAAAATTATTTTTAGACATCGAAATATCCTTTCAACTTAAAAACATTTTAAAAAATCCCTAGAACAGTGGGAATGAAATATTTTATTTGAAGAAAATAGAGAGTATTGTAAAGGAATATATATATTAAATAATTGTTGTGGGGGTGGAAAAAACCATTGATGTCATATATGTAAAAATATAACATTCCTTTTTTTATATAGAAATTCAAAACATTTCATATAAAATACGCAAAAAGACTCGTTTTGAAATTATTTGAAATCATGTAAAAATTAACATAAAATGTTTTTAGAATTAATTTATGTGCATATAAATATATTCATAAATTAATTTTAATAATATGGACATGGAATAAATAAATTTAAAAGTAAATATTTAAAAAATTTAAAATGAGGGTTTTAGGTTAAAGTGTCTCTTACCTTGAGTCCGACTTGTCACGTACATTGTTTATCCCCCCTATAATAAACATCTATAAATTATTAAAATTTTCTAGAATATTTTCTAGGATTAATACCTTATCCTTAAACCATTTATTTCATTTATTTATATGACATATTTAATTACTTAATCTGTTAATTCCATGTCGGGTGTTTTGAAGATGTTTGCTTCCTAATTTCAAAATGACCTTGCTATGTTGACCACGATCAAAGAAGACTTTGTTCCATAATGTCAAAAATAATAATCATGAAATATTTATAAATTTAAAATATTAATTATAATTTTAAAACCAACCATTTAAAACAGTTATGAAAAATGAATTGCGTTACAATCATGGAGACAGTAGGCCATACGTACGTATGAGTAACATTTCCTTTTTTCATTGAACATGAGGTAAATAAGGTAAGTTTAATTTTATATTTTCAGAATTATGAAAATATATCAATTATCGTAACAAATCTTTAAACACTCTTATATATATATATACTATCCATGTTAGGTGGTGAAGAAAAATGAATCACATTGTTTCTTGTAGGTGGTAATCCACATGTATCCACAAACGATATTATAATTTTTAAATCAATGGAATGTTAAGAAAATAGATGATATATAATCTTTAAATAATTATAATTATTTCATGAATATCATATATATACTTTAAATCCATCATCATAGCTATCTCTAAAAGATAGTGATGGAAAATGAATTACATCAGTTTATGAGGCGGTTGTCCTCTGTACACATGAAAGATGATTTAATTTAATATTATATGAATAATGAAATTTATTAGAGTTAATTAATCAAAGTAATAACATATATATATATATATATATATATGGGATATACTGATGTTATTATATCACATGGGTTATATTAGTTTTTAATGAAGTAGATGACGAAATAAAACTAAAACATCCAATTAAAAGTTATAAATATTTTTTGGAAAACCTCCTTTCCATTACACCTTAATCCCTCTATAGTTTCTATCTTGACCAAAATAATATTCTAATATATTTTTAAGGTATTTTAGGATTTGATTTTTTTAGGGCTTGGCCAAACCAAATAGTGAGAAGAAGAAGGGGGTGTCCTTTTATAGGTGAGGGAGATGATAAACATGGTATTTTTGAAAATATTTAAATATTATTAATTCATTTGCATGACAAAGTTTCCAATAAATAATTATGTTTACATAATAATGTGATACAAGTTTAAATAAATCCATCTAATAAGATTTTAATAGGTTTTTAGGTCATTTAAACCCTTATCACTTTAGTTTAAATCCTCGGTAAACCTGTTTTAACATTAACTACGATAACAACTTTCTCAGTACTTAAGTGTTATAAATTTAATTATAAGTTAAAAATTTGGTCAAAAATGTTCATGTAATGAAATTTCTGACTATATCCCATTTAGTTGGACAAATATATGATTTTCATGAAGTTTAATTCATTTAATAAAATATCATTTATTATAAAATATCATCAATGTTATTTTTAAGGATATTAATTTAATTTGGATTTAATGTCATCAATACTAGAATGGAATTAAAACATAATAAATTTTAACATAAATCATAAATTTTTATTAACCATTAAATTCATATGTAACCATAATTTATCCAAAATACATAACTTTTAATGTTTTAAAAATTATTTACTTTGAATTTTCTACTACTTGCAGAAGCACCGTGTCAGTGTTACATAGGAATTTAATTCAATTATAAGGTCAATAAATATTATAAATATATTTCCATAATAAAAAACAATCATTATTATAAAAATTATCTTTTTGTTTCATTCATTAATTAATTTTATACTTATGTTAACATATAAATGAAATTAAAATGCAAGAGATTGACATTTTGTATTTTTCATTACTTAAAATATTATATAGGCCATTATCAAAGAAAAAAGGATACAAGTAGAGATAAATTAAAAAAATAGATGATTATAGATGAAATATACTCTTCCAATATGGTAAATTAAAGTTTTAGGTATATTTTAAACCCTTTTCACATTTGTTTAACCTTCATTAACATGATTGTCACTGTACTATGGTTATAACTATTTACCGTATTTTAATAATGAACATAAAATTAAAAGGGTCATATTTACCAAATATTAACTATATTGATTCCAAATATAGAAACCATTTTATAAAATTAAATTCAAAGAAGTGGCAGAATTTATTTTAAAATTAAACCTATAATGATCAACAAAAAGTGATTTTCAAGGAAAAATTATTCTTAAGTATACATTGTTTTTGCACCAAAATCAAGCATAAAATTGATTCTACTGTATTTAAATGGATTCTATAAAAAATAAATGAAAAAATATTTCTTTCAAAACTTTTTAAAACAAAATTGAACATTGTAAATTTTTAAAATGAAAATACAATTTTCAATAAAAATCAATATTTTTCCACTATTCACTAAAAAAAAATCTTTTCAAGAAAACCCCAAAATATTACCCTTGGATAATTTTGTTATTTTGGTTTAAGAAATTAGATAATTTTAATTAAATACTATTTCTAAAATTTTAATAAATTAATTATAATATTTTCTCACAAAAATAAATAAATACCATTTTTGAATAAAATGTAATTTTGAAGAATAAAACCACATTAGTAAAAATTGAGTTATTTTTTACTATGAATTTATCAATAAATTTTTATTGATTAAGACCTTTATATATATTTAATAATTTAGATACTTCTATTCACAACCTCTAATTCTAAAACTATGTCTTAACAATTATATTTAAATAATAATATTATTTGTTTGAGCTTGGTGTTGCGTGTTGTATATTATATACATATAGTATTCTTTTAAAAATAATTAGGGTTTTACATTATCACCCCAATTAATAAATTTTGTTCCCATAATTTTAATATGATCATAAAAATCAAGGTTTTAAAATATTTTTATAATCAATTACAAGGAGTGGAAGATAAATCATATGATCTTGAAATGAAAACCATTTTAATATTGAAAAAAATACAATTTTTGAAAACCCACGTCATAAGAAAGGGATAATAAATCTTCCTTTTTAAATGAGGGAAAGGGAAATAATAAGGTCAACATAAATAACACATAACTAGTTTCCAAAATATGGGAACATTAGTGTGAAGTGAAAATATGGCCATAGAGGAGAAAAGTATTATCCAAATGATGGAAAGTGAGAGAGAATTCATTTATAATAATGTTAATGACCACAAAACCATAAATACAAAAGGGATTAAAAAGTCATAAATTCATCAGAAATGAAGATGATAGAATATAATTTATATTTCAAGATCTATTTTCTAGAGTTGAGGGATTCTTTTACCATCAAGAGCGGGAACATGAAAAAATATACTTACATGATTTCTTTCCATTTCATAAGAACAATTAATTTTGTTGGTTGTTTTTAAATTTTTTTTCTACCATCTATTTTCTTAATCCAAGAAATGAATATCCGAGATGAATTTTTATTTTCTAAATCACTAAAATATACTTCTAATGGTCCATAATATCTTAAAAAGGATAACATGTTTTCCTCATATCTTTAGACATTAAAAAAATAATATCCAATATGAATAAATATTCGTAAATAAATCTCAAATATCTTAATAATATCTCCCAAAGTTTAACTTAAATAATTTGATAAATAAACACCCTTAATTTTCTTCAAAAAATTCCTAACCAAGTTTAAAACCCAAACATCATAATGATTTGTTCATATAATCTTCCAAGATAATATTAACATGTATCTCTAAAAACATTACTCACTAATAAATTCATATACAAAAAATTTATATCCACTAATCATATAATATACAAATAATAATAATATTTTCCATAAATAGAATATTTTACCACATATCCAAAATAAAATTATATATAATTCCAAAAATATTATTCAACATTTATTCCTCAAGAAACAACTCATCTTATCCAAATGTATTTCCATTTAGAATGACCATATAATGTTCCCAAAATAGTGAACTTCTCTAAAAATGACATTAATCACTTAGTCGAAAAATAACTTTTCAATACCATGGTTAAAAATTTGATAAATCCTATGTTCAAAAAATTTAAGAACCCTTTTATCCCAATTAACCACAATTACCTCAACATCAAAGATCATATTTACCCTAAAGTTTATCAATACCATTAAATTTATTTCTGTAAAATATAAAATCATTATTTCACAAATAACATTATCACTAAAAAAATATTAAACCCAAGGGTTTATTAAAATAAATGTCTCCAAAAATAATCTTAATCACCATAAAAAACCATTATATAAATACCATAAATGGATTTCCCATGCCTTTTAAATTAAGATCAAACTTAAACTCATAAACCCACGATGATATCCATAAATCTTAATTTAACCTTAGATGAAAGCATCCTAATATCCAAGGTTTTTAAAACCATGAATTGATACCAATATCAGGGTCCCCAAACCCATACTCTGCATATTCAATGATAAAAACATAATATTTAAATTTTTGACTTACATAAAAATAAATGTGACCCAATGTTATACATCCAAAATATATAACATCAAATGAAATATTAGATAACTTATATTCTCAAAGTCCATTTAGGAGTAGAGTTTTAGAGAATTATAAAATACTCTTTCAAAGTGTATATTTACACACAATATCCATTCTACCAAAAAAATAAGTTCTTTATAAATACATTATTTCTTCATTTAAGGCCACTTCTATATCTATAATTATAACATTATTAACTTTTCTACTAATACATAAGCCATATGAAAAATCATTTGAAAACATGGGATGATAAAAAAATGCCTAGTAAGGGATATATATAAAATTAAAGGAAACATATTATGTAATATCCCAATATTTTAAAAATAATGACTATATTCGATAGTGTATAAAATACGCAACACCGAGCATAAACAAACCACCAAATATTATTATTTAAATGTGATTGTTATAACCCAACTATTAAATTATTAGGTTCAAATAGGGTTAAATAATTTTTAAAATATATATAATGGTTATAATAAATACAAATGTATTTATTAATTATCAGGAAATAAACACTCAATTTTTATAAAAATCATTTTATTCTTTAAAAATATGTCTGATTCAAAAATGGTTTTTCCATTCTTTTTATGTGTGAATATTATAATTAATTTATGGAACTTCTAGAAATTTTATTTGATAAAATTAATATCAATTTTAAAATTATAATATCAAAAATATATAATGGTAAAATTTTGATAATTTTCTAAAAATATTTCTTCTTCAATAAATAGTGAAAAATACTGATTTTTTATTGAAAAATATATTTTCTTTTAAAGTATGTATAAATTTAAATTCAATTTGAGATTAATTTTAAAATTTATTTGTTTTTTATATAAAATGATACAATTATGGTTTTTTAAATTAATTTTATGTTTGAATTTAGTATAAAAACATTTTATATTAGAAAAGAACATATTTCAGAAAAACCGTTTTTCATTGCATTTTTCCAGTTTAATTTTAAATTAAAATTTACCACTTTTGTGTTTTAAATTTTGAAAAAATTAACTCCATATTTGGAATTATTGGGTCCAAATTTGGTATATAGGTCCCTATTATTTTTGGTCAATATGAAAAGTAACCTTGATAATTTTTGTTACCACGATATAGAGTAAATCAGGTAATTAAGGTTAAAAATAAAATGATAAGGACTATAAAATGACCCTAATACTTGCCTTAAATTTATTGAATGAGTATAATTCATACATACGCATATAATACTTGGTTATATTGAATTTTATGTCCATATATATGTAATTATAACTGTTATAATATTTTTTTTAAAGAAAAGAAAAAAATGTCACACTCTTGTTTTTAATAAAAGTAATATTTTTAACATGGGAATAAAAAAAGATATATTTGGTTATAAATATTTTTTTTGAAATATAAATGATTTATACATATCATATAACTTTAGTCTTAATTTTTAGTGAGGAAATAATTACCTTAAATTATTACACAACACTAACACAATAATTATTTAATTAATGGAAAAATAAAATATATGATATTAAATATATTAAGAGTAATATAATTTGAGATAATTAATGTGATCCAAAATTTTTTATATTAAAATTAAATGTTATGGGTACAATAATTTTTTTTGAATTTGACTTATTTTATTGATGTTATTAAAGTCAATGTAATGAATAGTTCTAAAAAATGACATTGATGGTATTTTGAAATAAATAAAATTATATAAAATTATATAAAATTACTAAGAAACTTAAATTATTTAAATTTATTAGAATATTGTTTATAATATCTATCATGATATATTTATAGGCCTTTTTCCATTTATAGTAACTATCCTGACTCTGAATGAGTAAAAATCCTTACTTTTTTATTAATTGTGAAAGGCATTAATGAGGGGTTAAAACTAAATGATAAGTGTAAAAATGTTACTGAAACTTTTCCAAAAGTTATTAGATGAAATTATTTTGACCCATAATCATCCTTTATTTGATATAAATCAGTTTGAATCCATTTGGAATTGAAAATTAATATATATTAATTTAATATTTTGAGAAATTCAAAGAGTGCCCCTCCCCTCTTTTATAAAAGAGAATATCTTCTTCCCTTCACTTCACACTTCAAAAAACATTTTTTCATAAAATAACTACCAAATTCATTATTATAACCCTTCTACTCATTCTAGTAGTCTTATTTAGGTATAATACTAATCTTAGAAGGAATAAGGAGATAGGAAAATGCGACATTTCAAAGAAGAGGTATATTTGTTAACTATAAGTTTTAGTTTTATTTCATCTTTCAAATAATTCAAATAATATTCAATAATGATAAAATGATATCACCAGAATCCTCCGTATATGTAACACCTCAAGATTCCATGGTTACTTTTCCCTTTGAATAACGCAAGAGCTTGCGCTTTACGCAACTTCGAGATTCTAACACACCACGACCAATCAAACTAGCCATTATGAATAGTAATACCCAATTTTTAAAATTTTTAAAATTTTATTTTTCAAAATTGAATTTATTTTTGGATTCTTAATATCAAAATTATCTTAGGGTAAATTTTTGGTAATTTTATGAAAACATTCAATTTTTGATGAATGGTGAAAATACTAAATTTTAATTAAAAACAACTTTTTTAGTCAAAATAATTAATATTGTTAAATTATAAATTTGAGTTGTTTTAAACTATAATTAGATTATATTTTTATCATTTAATATAATTTAGGTTATTGGATATAATTTCACATTTAAACTGAACAAAAACAAGTGGCAATCTTTTGATAGTTATTATTTCCTAAAAACATGTTTTTTATTTTGACAACGAGAATTAATTTTAAATTAATTTCCGCTACTTCTATTTTTTGAATTTGGAAAAATGGATTCCATATAAGGAATTTGGAAGTCCAAGTTGTGTAAATAGGTAACTTTTATTTTTAGACATTATGAATATTTACTTCAGTAAATATTTTATTTACCATGGTTAAAGGGTAAATATGGTAAATAAGGGTAAAAAATATTATTATAATAATATTAAAATACCCTAACATGTGTCCTATTCCTATTAGTTGATACATTTCCTACCATTAGCATCCTTGGGTCGATTTTGGGACCCCATGGATCCACTTGAGAGTGATAATGACACTTTATATTAATTAATTTAAAGTAAAGACAAAAATGACATAAACATATATCTTTTAGTAAAATAATTTTTACAAGGGGTTATATAAGTTATATTTTCGAATATTAATATTAATTTTAAATATAAAAATATTTCCTACATCATGGAAACTTTTTATAATTTTTATACATCAAATAAATAAAATTATTTATGATACAATAATGATGGAGTGTTTACCTCATTAAAGAATGATTCAAATAAATGAGATTATAAAAATTAAAAAAATATCCAAAACCTATCCAATTCTTATTTAATGATTTTATTTAGAACATGAGTCTTCTTATCTTTTACTTTAATGAGTTTTGGACCTTTATAAACCGAAAATCATTATATAATAAAATAATATTTTCAAAGATTTCTAAAGATCCCCCCTTATAAAAATCCCTCACCTCTAACCCATTTATCACACCTCTAAAGCCCCTTATATCATCCAAACTCTACCAAATTAAGCTCCCTACATCCCTATATTACTCTTATAAGCCTTAACTTCGGTAGAAGGAACTTCAAGGAATCCTTTTGGTTCAAACCAAATGGAGTTACCTGATTTAAAGGTAACATCTTCTCTTAAGTTCTTTTTTTTAATTCTACAACCCCCTAAACACTCTTTATTCCTTTCTTTTATAAAAAAAATAGTATAATAAATATACTAGGTTATTTTTATAATAATTATTTTAACTACAATTACACACACCTCCATATAATGGGTATAGAACATAATGTTTCTGTGGACGGTGGACTACTGCCTCACGAAATGATGATTGTACAATCTTCTACTACCACCTCTTATGGTGGCCATTATGATGGAAATGTAATTATATATGATATTTATGATATTTATTTTATCTATAATATTTTGTAAATATATTTTATAGTATACCTTTATTCTTTTCATGTTGTATATATACGATAATTTCATTTAAGGAAGTGCGGACTACCGCCCCCTCAAAGTGATATGACTCGTTCATACCATACATGGAACATATAAAGGATGGTGTTAATGAACTTACATAATGTATATAAAATATTATGTTATACTCAAATAATAATATACCTATGTATCATTTGTTCTTATTTCCTTTTAAAATAAAAAAAATGAAATGGAAGTAGTGTTCGTGCGTACGTATGGATTACCGTCTCTATGAACGCGATGAGATTTATTCACCATTGTAACCATTCAAGAATAATTTTCATTTGATTATTAAAAATAATATTTAATAACATTATATCATTCTTCATATGAATCAAATACATCCTATCCATAACAAGCTTTACTTACGTAACAAAACATATAAAGGAAAACGAATCAGTTAACACCTAAAAAAATGATACTACTAAAATATTATTAACAAAGAAATATTAGAAGATCATATATGATATCATATTAATGTATGTGGTTATTGTATAATTTAATAAAATTATTTAACTATTATATAGGAGGTTAATGTATACTCGACCAAGGAAAAGTACAAAGTAAGGGTTAATTTGACAATCTCCTTATTATCTGAGGTTGTTTTTACGTAAGTGTCTACTTGGACCTCTTTATCATCCACATCTTTGTTTCTTAAAAATGTATTAAAAAACATTTTTACTATTTACTATACTATGGGTTAAATTCATCTATACCCTTGTTTGACATTTTATAAAATGGGTTGAAAGAAATCTTTCTGTCGTTTTCCAAACAAGGTACTTTATGACCTTTTCGACAAATTAAGGTAAGAATGTTTTTTAAATTATATGGAGGGTGCAGTTATTCTCTGCCATTATAACACATTTGAATCTTCCATTATAATATTATAAGAATATTTTCAAAATAAATTTTTTCTTTTATAATTACATGACTTTTAAATTATTTCAAAACAGAAAGAGATATTTCTCTCAAATAGTTTTGATTTCATCTATATCAACGTTATGTAATGGATTTTATACTTGTTTGAAGTTGATTTATTATGATAAAAACCTTCCATATTGTATTTAAGGTTTTGTGATATGTTTTACTATGGATGTGTTATTTTTATACAATTCACAGTTTATGGTTAATGTATTAACATTTCGTATGCTAGTTTTAATACGAATGTTTATGTTATGTTTTAACCTTTTCATATGAGGAATGTATTGGACTTAGTATGTGATGGGTGGAGTCCTCTATATCTCCTCGATGCATCAGTAGCTTTCATGAGACAAACTAGTGTCTTGACACAAGTCCCTAAAAAAATCTTATTTGTAGTCTTGGCACGAAGCCTTGACTATGTGGTTATGATGTCCGACATTATGCATTCCATAATTATGAAATTATCTATTGATATAACATTTGATTATTAGACTAGTATAATATCCATGTGAATAAGTAAATGAAATTATTTGATTTATCTTTTCCATATTATGCTAAAGTTTAAGTTTAAAAGTACTTTTGTTTTAGTTTTATACATTGCCTTAAATGTTTATGTTTATTTATGAAAGTTTCCACTATACTGTTATCCTTACTAAGCATCTGAGCTCACCTATTTCTATGTTTTATTTTTCCCAAGATGTAAAGAGGTATATTATGGTTGACCTATAAGTATAGGATAAGGGAAAAGAATGTGGTCAATAGAGACAAAATTTTGTTGTTGTTTTTATATCATGATGTAATATAAAACTTATATTTGTATCTAGTACTTCCAAGGCTACTAAAATGATCGGTCTTTCGGGATTTGATCTCTTGTGATCATTCCAATGTTATGTAATAATGCACTGACTCTAGGTAACTAGGGTTAGGGCATTACAGTTGGTATCAGAGGAAGTTTATTACAAGCCTTGGAAGTCAGATTTAGAAAAACTCTGATTAGAGAACATTGCCCTAAGATAGACTTTGAGGATTAATATAGAAGAACATCCTAGAATTTTGGTAATGTAGAAATTTTGTGAGTTTTTCAAGAAATACATACCTATCTGGATATGAGTAGGTAGAGGTGGATCTGGCACAGATGTACCTATAATTGAAAACTCTGATAATAAGTTTCAGGCTTGACCAGGGGTATCCTAGTACACGACAACGAGCCTTGCTGCACTCTTAGTTACGACACTCCTGGGGGATATGCTTAGGATAATTCACATTTTATTTACAAACCATTATGAAGGATTTATGTGTATATACCTTCTCAAAGAAAACATTTTTATGATTATAAATTATATCTATAAACTGTTCAATTTATGTTAAGTGTTTTACAAGTTTGGAATTATGTATTGCGATTCATAAACTAATCTAGTGTATTCCACTATTTAGAAATGGCGCATAGTGGAAGGAATAAGAAATGTATAAACGCATGTAATCCATGTAGGGATTTCCCTCCTACTCAAGATAATTACAGTGGAGATGGTGATGCAACTGGTGCTGATCAGCTTATCACCATACTGGGAAAAATCACTTAAGTTATGAATAATAACCTTACCCGTATGGAGCACCTTGATCCACAACACGGCGGATCAATGTTAGACTGATTCATGAGGAAAAAAACACCAACATTAAATGGGATTACAAATCCATTTGTTTTTGAGCAATAGATAAGTTCCTTAGAGAAAATATTTCATTTTTTGGGGAGCAATGAAAGGGAAAAATTTGTCATGAAAATTTATCACCTAACGGGAGATGCAGATCAATGGTGGTCATTAATTCAAAATAAAAAGTAATATGAAGAAGTATAAAATATGTAATGGAGGGAGTTTAAAAAGATTTTCTTTAAAAAATACTTTCTTCGTGACCATAGAGTGGATATGGAAAGACAATTTCTGAGTCTGAGGCAAAAGGAGGATGAGAATGTCACAAAGTATGAGGCTAACTTTACAAGGTTAGAAAGGTATGAAACATATTATATATGTAACCCATGGAGTAAGATTGATCGATTCTTTGATGCATTAAAACTATTTCTCCATCGAGTATTAGTATCACAATCCTTCTCATCATACGAAGATATTGTCTCATGTGCTATCAAGACAGAAAATGAATCCTCTAAGTCTTAAGACTTTAAAGCAAATCAAGAGAAGAAGAGATCTACCGAACACTCTGGAAATATAAATAAGGGAAATTAAGGAAAAGTTGAATATCCATACTACAGTAAATATGGGAAGAAACACCCTGGTACTTGCCTGAAGGTAATGAATGTATGTTTCATGTGTGGTGAAAAAGGCCACCAAACTCGTGATTGCAAGGGAAAGAAAGAGGCTGTCAATGTTGAATGCTACAATTGTAAAGAAATGGGTAATTATGAAAATGAATTTCCTAAGCGCCAAGGAAACATACCTCATAAAAGGACAAGGGAGCAAGACCAAGCTTATGAAATTACTATTTCTAAGGTTGAAGCTCCGAAAGACATGATGGCAGGTAATTTAATGTTTTCCTCAAGTTTAGAAAATGATTTATTTGATTCTGGATCATCGCATTGTTTCATATCTTCCCATTTTGCTAAAAAAATTAGATATTTCTAATTTGATTTAACAAGGGAGTTATCAGTCAAAAATCTTAAGGGAAGTATCATTGCAACAATGTTTTGTGAATCAGTCCTCATTAGGGAATATAAATGTTCTTTATCTGCTGATCTCATCATCATACCCATGATTGAATTTGATATAATCCTCAGTATGGATTGGATTTCATACCATGATGCTAAAATTTATTGTAAGAATAAGGAGGTTACAACTTTTAATTATGATAAAGAATACCTTATCTTTAGAGCAGAAACATCACCATCTGATTCTTATCTAGATCCACCCCCTTTACCTCTACTAAATTCAATTATTGGGGAGGACGAGAGTAAAATAACTATGGGTGAGGAAAGGAATGTTAAAATAGAGGATGTACCTATTGTACAAGAATATGTTGATATATTTCCAGAGGATTTACCTGGAAATACTCTAGATTGATAAATTGAGTTTTCCATTGATTTAATTCCCAGTTCTAGGCCCAAATCAAAGACCCCTTATAGAATGGCCATTGTGGAATTAGTGGAGCTAAAGAAACAACTAGAGGAGTTGAGTAATAAAGGATTTATTCTCCCTAATGTTTCTCCATGGGGAGCCCCTTTTCTTTTTGTTAAGAAGAAAGATGGATCTATGAGGTTGTGCATTGACTACAGGGAGATTAATGATATAACAATAAAGAACAAGTATCCCCTACCCCGCATTGATGATTTATTTGATAAACTTCATAGAGCTCAATATTTTTCAAAGATTTACCTTCGATCTAGATATCATCAGTTGTGTGTGAAGAAGGAAGACATTACTAAGATAGAATTTCGAACCAGGTACGGGCATTACGAGTTTACAGTAATACCTTTTGGACCTATTAATGCACCCTCAGTCTTCATGGATCTAATGAAAAAAGTTTTCAAGAAATATCTTGATGACTTTGTAGTGGTATTTATTGATGATATATTGGTATAATATAAAATCTACAAAGATCATGAAAATCACTTGTGCACTATTATAAAGACTCTTAAAATAAATGAATTATATGGGAAGTTCAGCAAGTGTAAATTTTGGATTTAGGAGATTTCGTTTCATAGCTATATTGTCTCTAAAAATTAGTCTCTGTTGATCCTTTAAATACCAAGTCAATACAACAATGGCCAACACTGAAAATTATAACTAAGGTACGCAGTTTTATTGGTTTAGCAGGTTATTATCGGCATTTCGTCCAAATTTTTTCCTGATTGGCTAACCCATTAACAAAGCTCACGTGTAAGGGGGTTAAATTTTTTTGGACAAAAAAGTGTGAAGAATGTTTTGAAGAACTGAAGAGAAGATTATTCAATGATCTTATATTGAATCTACCATCGGGGAATGATGGGTTTGTTATTTATAATGATGCTTCAAAGAAAAGACTTGGTTGTGTCCTTATCCAAGAATTATAGTGTTATTGCCTATGCATCACGACAGCTGAAAATTCATGACCAAACTATCCCACTCATGATCTTGAGTTAGAAGCTGCAATATTTGCTCTGAAGATATAGAGACACTATCTCTATGGTGAGAAATTTGAGATATGTACTGATCACAAGATCTTGAAGTATATTTTCTCACAAAAAGAACTCAACATGAGGCAAATATGATGACTTGAACTACTCATGGATTATGATTGCACTACACACTACCACCCAAGGAAGGCAAATAAGGTGGCAGATTCTTTGAGCATAAAGGATCATGGTGTTTTGAACAAGATGAGAGTTGAAAGGGATCCTATGTTCATGGATCTAGTAAATATGGATATGGGAATAATCATTGAAGGTGAAACATTACTACTTTTTTGAATGGTTTTTAAACCATCTTTACTAGAAAGGATAAAAAGTTCTTAGACTGATGATGAGGAGTTTCAAAAGAAAATTAAAGCTGTGAACGATGGGATATTAATCGACTTCGTATATGAAGATGTGATTTTGAAATTTGGGAAGAGACTTTGTGTTCCTAACATACCTGATCTAAAAAGGGAATTATTGGATGATGCTCATAGCTCTAATTTATCTATACACCCTGGTAGCACTAAGATGCATAGAGATTTGAAGGAACATTTTTGGTGGGACAACATGAATAGAGTGATTGCTGATTATGTGTCAAGATATATGGTTTTTAAATAAATTAAAGATAGAAGACAACATCCTAGAGGAGTCATGAATCCTATTCCCATACCTGAGTGAAAATGGGATTATATTATGATGAAATTTGTCATGGGGATACCAAAAACTCTTAGAAGGAATGATGCAATATGGGTAATTGTTGATCTTCTTACCAATTTAGCTCATTTTCTTGCTATAAGAGAAGATTTACCACTTAAACATCTGGAAAGACTATATATTAATGAATTTTCAAGACTTCATGGAATACCGCTATCAATTTTTTCTAATCGTGATCCCTATTTTACATCAAGATTAAGGAAAACTTTTCAGAAGGCCTTGGATACTGAAATTTGTTTGAGCACTTCCTACTACACTCAAACTGATAGAAAATTAGAATGGACTATTCAAATATTAGAATACATGTTGAGATCTTTCTCACGTGACTTTCAAGGTATGTGGGATCAATATTTACCTATGGTATAATTTTACTCTTACAATAGTTTCCATTCAAGTATTCATATGGCACCATATGAAGCGTTATATAGAAAGAAATGTCGCACACCAACTTGTTGGGATGATGTTGGTGAAAGAAAACTCGTAGGCCCAGAACTTGTTGAGGAAAAAATGGAAAAGGTGAAGGTTATCCAAACCTACATCATAGTAGCTCAAAGTAAGAAAAAGAGCTATGCCGATAACCGAAGGAAAGATTTGGAATTTCAAGTAGGAGATCATGTTTTCTTGACGGTATCTTCATGGATGGGTGTTATACGATTCAGTAAGAAAGGAAAATTAGGTTCCATGTACATTGGACATTTCTAAATTCTAGAATTAATTAGAGTTGTATCTTATCGTTTGGTAATGCCGCTAAGTCTTTCCAATGTTCATGAAGTGTTCCACATATCATTGTTGAGAAAATACATGCCTGACCTAACGCATGTAGTCACCTATAAAGAAATAGAACTGGAACCCGATCTGTCTTATTTCAATGAGAATATTAGAATTATTGATACTAAAGAACAAGTGTTGAGAAACTGGATGACTCGTCTGGTGATAGTTCAATGGAGAAATCATAAGATGGAAGAGGCAATGTGGGAACCCGAGGAACTTATGATGAAGAAACACCCGAATCTTTTTATGTAGTAGTATTCTAGAAATTTCAAGGATGAAATTATTTGAAGAAGGTAAGAATGTAACACCACAATCTTCCACGACACGTTTCCCTTTGAATAATGCAATAGCTTGCGCTGTACGCAACTTCGAGATTCTAACACACCACGACCAATCAAACTAGCCATTATGAATAGTAATACCCACTTTTTAAAATTTTATAAATTTTATTTTTCAAAATGGACTTCATGTTTGGATTCAGAATATAAAAATTAGTTTAAGGTAAATTTTTGGTACTTTTCTGAAAACTTTTAATTTTTGATGAATAGTGAAAAATACTAAATTTTAATTAAAAACAACTTTTTAATCAAAATAATTTATAGTGTTATATATAAATTTTAGTGGTTTTAAAGTATAGTTATATTATATTTTTATCATTTAATATAATTTAGGTCATTGGATGTAATTTCACAGTTAAACTGGACATAAACAAGTGTCAATCTTTTAATAGTTATTATCTCTTAAAAACAGGCTTTTTATTATGACAACGAGAATTAATTTTAAATTAATTTCTGCAACTTATGTGTTTTGAATTTGGAAAAATGGATTCCATATTTGTAATCAGGAGATCTAAATTGTGTAAATAGGTAACTTTTATTTTTAGACATTATGAATATTTACTTCAGTAAATATTTTATTTACCATGGTTAAAGGGTAAATATGGTAAATAAGGGTAAACAAATATTATAATAACAATATTAAATTACCCTAACATGTGTCATATTCCTATTGGTTGATAAATTTATGATCATGGGAATCTTTTGGTCGATTTTGGAACCCCATGGATCTACTTGAGAGTGATAATGACACTTTATATTAATTAATTAAAAGTAAAGACAGAAATAACATAAACATATATATTTTAGTAAAATAATTTTTACAAGGGGTTATATAAGTTATGTTTTCAACTATAAATATTAATTTTAATTCGAAAAAGATTTCCTACATCATGGTTTTTTTTTATAATTTTTATACATCAAATAAATACAATTATTTATGACACAATAATGATGGGGTGTTTATCTCATTAAAGAATGATTTAAATAAATGAGATTATAAAAATTTAAAAAATATCCAAAACCTATCCAATTATTATTGGATGATTTTATTTATAACATAAGTCATCTAATATTTTAATTTTAATAAGTTTTTAATGTTTAGAAATAGAAAACCATTATATAATAAAATAATATTTTCAAACATTCCTAAAGAGCCCCTCCCCCCCTTATAAAAAGCCCTCACTTCTAACCCATTTCTCACACCTCTCAAGACCCTTGGCTCATCCAACATCTACCCAATTAATCTCCCTACATCCCTCTCTTTATCTTATAAGACTTAACATAGGAATAAGGAACATCAAGGAAGTCTTTTGGTTCAAACCAAAGGGAGTTACTTGATTTAAAGGTAACATCTTCTCTTAAGTTCTTTTCTTTTATTTTACTTCTCTAACCATCTAAACTCTCTTTATTCCTTTATTTCATAACAAAACCCATATACTCAATATTATAGGTTGTTTTTATGAGAATTATTTGAATTACACTTACACACACCTCAATCTAATGGGTATAGAACATAATGTTTTGATGGACGACGAACTACTGCATCACAAAATGATGATTGTTCAATATTCTACTACCACCTCTTATGGTGGACAATATGATGGAACTTTAATTATATATAATATTTATTTTATCTATAATATTATGTAATTCTCTTTTATATCATACATTTATTCTTTTCATGTTGTATATATACGAAAATTTTATTTGAGGAAGTGCGGGCTACTCACCCTCAAAGTGATATGACTCATTCATACTATACATGGAATGTATAAAAGATGATGTTAATGAACTTACATAATGTATATAAAATATTATATTATTCTGGAATAATAATATACCTATTTATCATTTGGTCTTATTTCCTTTTAAAATAAAAAAATGAAATGGAAGTAGCGTTCGTGCGTACGTATGGATTACCGTCTCCACAAACGCGATGAGATTCATTCCCCATCGTAACCATTCAAGAATAATTTTCATTTTATTATTAAAAATAATATTTAAGAACATTATATAATTTTGTATATGAATCAAATACATACTATCCATAACAAATATGACTTACATAAAAAAACATATAAAGGAAAACGAATCAGTTAACACCCGAAACAATGATACTACTGAAATATTATTAAAAAATCAATATTAAAAGATCATATATGATATCATATTTTTGTATGTGGTTCTTGTATAATTTAATAGCAATGATTTAACTATTATACATGAGGTTAATGTACCCTCGACCAAGGAAAAGTACAAGGTAAAGGTCAATTTCAGAATCTCTTTATTTTCTGAGGTTGTTTTTACATAAGTGTCTACTGAAACTGCTTTATCATCCACATCAATGTTTCATAAAAATATATTTAATTTTTTTTAACTATTTACTAGACTATGGGTTAAATTCATTTATACCCTTGTTTTAATTTTTATAAATTTTTTTGAAAGGAATCATTCCGCCATTTTCCAAACAAAGTTCTTTAAGACCTTTTTGGAAAATTAAGGTAAGAATGTTTTTTTTAACTTATATGGTGGGTGCAGTTATTCTATGCCATTATAACACCTTTGAAGCTTACCTTACAAGATTATATAAATATTTCCAAAATAAATTTTTTCTTTTACAATTACATGACTTTTAAATGATTTTAAAATAGAAAGAGACATTTCTCTTAATTAGTATTGATTTCATCGATATCAACATCCTTTAATGGATTTTATACTTGTTTGAAGTTGATTTATTATGATAAAAATATTCCATATTCTATTGAAGGTTTTGTGATATGTTTGACTGTGGATGTGTTATTTTTATACCATTCATGGTATATGGTTAATGTATTAACATTTAGTATGCTAGTTTTAATACGAATGTTTATGTTATGTTTCAACCTTTTCATATGAGGAATGCGTTGGACTTAGTAAGTGACGAGTGGAGCCCGCTATAGCTCCTCGATGCATCGGTAGGTCTCATGAGACAAACTATTGTATTGGAATAAGGCCTTGGCAAAATCTTATTTGTATTCTTGGCACGAGGTCTTGATTATGTGGTTATGATGTCCGGTATTATGAATTATATCATTATAAAATTAGCTATTGACTTTACATGTGATTATTCAACTAGTAGAATATCCTTGTCAATAATTAAATGGAATTATTTGATTTATATTTTCCATATTATGATAAATTTTAAGTTTAAAAGGTATTTTTTTTAGTTTTATACATTTCCTTAAATGTTTATGTTTATTTATGAATGTTTCCGCTATACTATTATCCTTACTGAGCATCTGAGCTCACCCCTTTATATGTTTAATTTTTCCTAGGATGTGAAGAAGTATTTTATGGTTGACCTTCAGGGACAGGCTAAGGGATATGAATGTGTCCAATAGAGAAAAAATGTTGTTGTTGTTTTTATTTCATGATGTAATGTAAAACTTATGTATGTATCTAGTAGTTCCAAGGCTACTAAAATGATCGATCTTACAGGATTTGATCCCTTGTGATCATGCCAATGTTATGTAATAATGCACTGAATCAGGATAACTGGGGTAAGGGTATTACAATATATCTAGATGTTATTATGTTAATGGGATAACCGATATCCATATTCACTTCCACCAAATGGGAAACAAAGACGTCATTTGTGTGTACAACGTATTACCGCCTCATGAACCGATGTGATTTGTTTTCCATAACTACCTCTTATGGATAGTTATAATGATGAATTTAATGTATATATGTGATATTAATTAAATATTTATAATTCTATAGAAGTAATATATAATTTTTTTCTTAACTTTTCATTCATTGATAAATGATAACACCACTCATGCGTATGTGTGGATTATCACCTCCACCAAGCGATGTGATAAGTTTTTCATCACCACATCACATGGATGATATATATAAGTATAATTAAAAATATATATGATATATATGTTATGATGGTAATTATATAAGGATAAAACGAAACTTACTTTCTTTCCATTATAATTGTTGATAAATGAAAATAATACTCATGTGTACGTACGACCTATTATCTACATGATTATAACATAGTTAATCTTTCATAACCAAATTTCATGATTTTTTTGAAATGTATAATTGATATATAAAAATGATAATCAAGACATGATTATTTTTTATGTATTAATGACCATGTTTTCCATAATCAACCTACCAAAATCATTTTGGACACATGAGCCGAATATCATTAAAACATCTTACGTGCACTTAAATGATTAAGTAATTTTATATAAAATGGTAATAATAGAAATAAAAGGAATAATAAAATTGAAAATTGTTATTTAGTAAGTAAATAAGTAACACAAATTTGTTATTTAGGAAGATAAATAAATTCTGTGATGAGTTTATCAAAAAGTAAGGGACACTTTACTTTAAGAACTTGTTTTATAATGTTTTAATGATTTATTTTCAAAATATTTTAATTCTATATACATTTTCATAAAATGGTTTTATATATATTTTACTATTAAAATAAATTAATTATAAATGAAATTTTATGTAACTTTTTTCCTTTCTTTCAAAGGTTTTAAAAAGGAATTTTTTATGGAATGTTTTGACTTTCTTCACAGAATACACAAAAGGATTATTTTATTTTAACATATACAGTGAAAATGAATTTTCCATCCACCATAACTATTATTTTATGCTTATAATTTTTTATAATATTCCATGTTTTCATTAAATAATATCCATATTTCTCTTTATTATGGTAATTTTATTTTTGAAAATTTGGTTTTAATTAAAAGGTATATTTCAATATATGGAAATGTTTTCTTATTATTGTAAAGAATATTTTTATGAGTGTAAGGATGAAAATGAATTATTTAATTTTTTATGATTATGTTATGGTTCATGGGAGATGTTTATGATGATGTGTTATTCCATTATAAACTAGGGATAAGTGGTTCTGTTTTAAACCAAGGATGTTTGGTTCAGTGATAAACCAAGGATGAATGGTTCCATGATATCCATCCAATGCATTGGGTATAGAAGTCAACCGTTTGGTTCTTCCATTTGTATGAGTGATATGAAAAATGATGTCCCAAGTTACCTACATGTTTTATCTAGTAGTGCTATGAGTTTTAGGGAAATATTATGATTTATTAATGTATGATAATGATTTAGGTTTAAAGGAAAGTATATTATATTTTTTTATATGAGAAATTTATAACTTTGTGGAAAAGATTTTATGGATTTTTCATGGTTATAAAGAAAAATTTATGAGTTTTATTTTTTCCTTTAATATTTCTTATGAAATATTTTATAAAATTATTTGGCCATAGAAAGTTATTTATTGGTAATAAAATTTTCATTCTGAACCCAATGTTTATTTTGAAAAAGTCAAATTTTTATATGTATTCATGGACTAACAATTTATTTTTTTCTTATTATGAACCTTACTGAGATTTTTGTGCTTATCCCATGTTTTATAATTTTCTTCATAGGGTTTAAGGATGGGAAAGTGTAAGGAAGAAGTCATGTTTAATGTCATGAATATTTTTCATGAAAATAAGTCATGTTTTATTTTAAAAGTTTTATATTATTGAAAAAATAGACTCTAATTAAAATTATCTAATATGTATATATACAGTATTGATATGAAAGCATTATGAACTAACTATATACAAATCTAAACCTAAAATATATGTTAGAATGTAAGAATGTGAATTCTATTTTAAAGTCACTATAATATATAATGTTTCTTTTCGGGTCCTTAAAGTTGGTATTAGTGCTGGGTTTAGATAACTTTAGAAGATTGGATGTTATTTAATAATAAGTTACAAGTATTATATAACTACAATGTTTAGCATGTTAGGGAGAATCATAGTTATTTTGAGAAATCAAAAAGAGTTTGAGATAACATGAATAAGGACATCTAAGTGTTTATCTTTCTCATAATATGGAATATTATGATTTTATTGATATCCTAAAAATAACATTTTTTTTAAAATGGTTGGATCCATTATGAACCAATGTAATAATGGATGTGAAGGAAAATGTGGTGGTTGTCTGAATGAAAAACCAAACAGAATTGGAGATGTAGGGAGAACTCTTGTGGTTATTCTTAACCATTTATTAAGAGTAATGATTAACAAATTGAACCTATATGAGTTTCCCAATGTATAAAATAAGAGAGAAATGAGGATCTATAGAATTTTAGGTGAGAAATATCATAAAGGAAAAATATTTAATAACCCATTTGTCAAGAATTTCAGAAGAAGAAACTAGGAATGTGTCTTGAAAAGGATAGGAAGAAGTTTTTTATGTTGTAAAGGAGGGAATAAAATAATAATATACCAAGGAAGAATAATGTGTTCAATTAATGCCATGAATAGTAATAATGTACTTCCAAAGGCATAAATTGAATTTTTTAAATGCAAGGAGTATGTGAATTATACAAAATGATGTCCTTTGGGGAACAAGATCAGAAAGACCAAATGCTTAGAAATGTAAAATTCCATTATAGTTGAAATGAGGGAACTGAAAATGAAATATCAATGGTATTGATTATACATTGGATTATGTTTTTATATTATTGAATATTAGGACATGATTCATATTTTTTTATAGGAAGGATGTATTAATTAATAAGATATAAAATCATGGTTAATGGATTATGAAAAACATTGAATGATTAAGGTGTCTACATATAGGGATTCAAGAGTTATGATATAGTGGTATATTTAGGGTTGATCATAAGTTCAAAGTCATATACACCCAGGTTTTATATTATGAAAAAAATTTGTGAGACATTTATTGAGTTTTGGTAGATATTTGAGGCATATTTAACCCTTATGTTTAACATGTGAAAAGTTATTTGAGGAAGAATGATCTTTTCATTTTTTGGAAATAAGTATAAATTAATTGATAAAATGTGGGGCTTATATGATCATTGTTAATTAAGGTTAATTTTTTTGGGAGTGTTATAAGAATTATATAGTTTTACAAAAAATAAAAACCCATAGGCTGGGAGAAAACTTATCACATCTGGCAAGACCATGGGGCTTGAACCCAAAACCGATGGTCAATGAGGGTGTAATACCTATCACTAGCCTATGTGAATTGCTGGTTAGTATGAAATTTTTTTTATAATGATATTGATTTTTGGGAATATATGTTTTATCATAGATATAACCATGACATTGAAAATTGATTTGGTGATTAGGAGGTTATTGTTATTTAAGAAGATGTCTACTATTTTGGGAACCATATATGATTAAGGTAAATAGAAAATTATGGGATTTTAATTTAGGATTAAAGTTTAATTTATCTTTTAGAGTCATATATGATTTTAACATGTCTCTATGGTTATTATGTTAATTTATGGAAATGATTATAATATCTTTGAGATTACATGATTACGGAATATTTATTTTTGTTATGAGAAATTATGAGTGATTGATGTTATCTTGGATGAATATTTAATAAAATCCTTATAATTTTTTTGTTTAAATATTTGTTTTATTTTTTTTAATTTTAAGGTTAGTTATTTATATAATTATATATGTTAATATTTGGGTGTTATTATTGAGGTTTTTGTAATTACTGTTGTATTTGTTAATATGAATGGATAATTCATATTGGAAATTATATTTATTTGTGGTAACCATTTTTGGTTTTTGTTAATGTAAAAAGATAAAAGTAATAACGTTTTATCATTTTATGGAATTATTTGATCTATTATAAGTTTATTTTAGTGCTTTAGGCATGAAAAATTCACCTTAAATACTCATCGTTTAGAGAAAATAATGAGATTTTGGTGGAAATTAATTAAAGGATAAAATTATACTTATCAATTAAGTAAATTTCCTCATGTTATTCAAGTTATGTAAATCTAGGAAAAAGGATCTTAAAATAATTTTTTTTCTATTTTTATTTTTATAGTGATAGATCGATGGCCTTTTAACCCATAACAAATTTATTATTTTTATGGTTAACTTTCTCATTATCATGTTCCTTATTACTCTTTATTAATCCTTGGGAATTATATTTTCCTATTACATATCCATATTTTCACTCACCACTAATTTTATCTTATTTTAGAACCTATTATGTGTTATCCCAGATAACCTTTGTACTTCCTTTTCTCTCTTTTCAAGTGGATGTTTCATCATCCCTTTTTATGATGTGGGATTTCAACAGAGGTATTTTGAAAATTAAAACATCTAGTTACTGAGACCATGGTAAAATTAATAGGAAAAAATTTATTAATGGGGATGATAATGTAATATCCCAATATTTTAAAAATAATGACTATTTTAGATAATGTACAAAATACACAACACCGAGCATAAATGAAACGCAAAATATTAGTATTTAAATGTGACCATTATAACCTTGCCATTAAATTGGATGGTATGAATAGTATTAAATAATTTTTGAAATATATATAAATTTTATAATCAATAAAAATTTATTAATTCATTCATAGGAAATAATCACTCAATTTTTAGCAAAATCATTTTGTTTTTCAGAAGTACTTTTTCTTCAAAAATGGTTTTTCTTGCTTTTTTATGAGAAAATATTATAATTAATTTTTAAAAAATTTGGAAAATTTATTGTAGGAAATTAATAATATTTTTTAAATAACTAAATAAAAAATATCCAATTGTGAAATTTTGAGAATTTTTGAAAATGATTGATTTTTCAATGAATAATGAAAAATACTGATTTTTATTTAAAATTATATTTTCTATTAATGTATTTATAAAGTAAAATTATATTTTGGATTAATTTAAATTTTTAATTTGATATTTTTTATTTTAAATTATCCAATTATGGTTTTATAAATAAATTTTATACTATAATTTATTGCAAAAAAATTATTATATTAAAATAGAATATTTATCTGAAAAACCATATTAATTTTTTGTTTTGTAGGTTCAATTTTTATTTAAAATCTACCACTTCTATATTTTGAATTTTTAAAAATTTATGAAATTTTTTGAATAAGTGTGTGTAATTTTTTTAAATAATTCCCTTTCATTTTTTTTCAATATAGATAAAACCTGTAGTAATTTTTATTACCATGGTAAAGAGTAAATCAGGTAATTAATGTTAAAAATAA
The DNA here is from genome assembly GCA_963277665.1 of Viscum album. NCBI lineage: Eukaryota > Viridiplantae > Streptophyta > Magnoliopsida > Santalales > Viscaceae > Viscum > Viscum album. Next base: position 1,284,303,957 of record OY728156.1, read on the forward strand.
AATTATTAGGAGTATTAAATGACCTAAAAACTTGAATTAATTTAATTTAATGATTCTATTTTATCCATAATCATCCAATATTCGTTTATATAGTTTTTTTGGCTATTTTTTTTTTCTAATTATGACCTTTATAATATTTTATTTAAAGAAAAGATAGAAATATGACACTATTATTTTTAATAAATATAATATTTTTAACAAAATAATAATAAGAATGTATATTCAGTTATAAATATTAATTTGGAATATAAATGATATATATTCATCATGGTAATTTATTTCAAAATTTTAGTAATTTTTTTTATCTTAAATGCTTACACAATGCTCACATAATAATGACTTTATTAATAGAAAATCAAATAAATGATATTAAAAATATTAGGAGTAATATAATTTGAGATAATTAATTTTATCCAAAAAATATCTATATGAACTTGATATTTTCGGATATAATAATAATGTGTTTTTAATTTTAATTATTGTTTTGATATTATTAAATTAAAAGTAATGAATAGTTCTTAAAATTGATATTAATGATATTTCATAATAAAAAATATTATATTAAATGATATAAAATTCATAAAAACCATAAAATTTTAAAAATTATTAGTATATGGTTGATAATTTTAACCATGGTCCATTTATCAGAATTTTTTCCATTTATAGTTACTATCTTAACACTCAATGTGTACAAATAATTGTTGTCATGGTAAGTGTGAAAAAGGTTAATTAGAGGCTAAAACTAAATGATAAGAGTAAAAATGTAACATAAAAATATCCAAAAATTATTTTATTCAATAATTTAGACCCAAAATTATCCTATATTTTAAATAAATCAGTTTATATCAATTTTAAATTGAAAATTAATTTATATTAATTTAATATTTTGAGAAATTCCAATAGTGCCCCTCCCCTCTCTTTTAAAAGGGCATCTCTTCTCCCCTTTACTTCACACATAAAAAACCATTTGGATCAGAAAAGAAATACCAAAATAAATCCATAGAATTCCTAACTTCATTTTATAGATCTTTTTTTAGGTATAATACCAACCTTAGAGGGCTTATGGTGTTAGTCAAAGAAGATTTTTCAAAGAAAGGATTTAGTTTTTAACCATAGGTTTTAGTTTTATTTCCTATTTCACCTCCTTTAAATATTATTCAACAATTATAAAATAATAATGAAATTATACTACAAATAATTATATTTTATTATGTTAATGTAATAACCTATATCAATTTCTACTTCTATCAAATGGGAAAAAACGACGTCGTTCGTGTGTACAATGGACTACCACCTCACGAACTGATGTGATTCATTTTCCATCACCACATCTTATAGATCATTATAATCATGTTTATAATGTATTTATATATTACATTAATGACATATTTATCATTATTTATAAGTATTATATATATAATTTTAATATTTCATTCACTAAAAAATGATAACGTCGCTCGTATGTATGTGTGGACTGCCACCTCTATGAAGTGTTGTGATTTTTTTTCATCACCACATCACATGGATGATATATATAATTATATTTAAAGAAAAAAAATTATATATTTTATATGATGATAATTTTATAAGTATATAATTATACTTATCTTCTTTCCATAATGATTATAGAAAAATAAAAATGTTACTCATGCGTACATACAACCTATAATCTTCATGATTGTAACATAGATCATTCTTAATAACCATATTTCATGATTGGTTTTAAAAGTATAATTAATGTATAAAAATGATAATTATATAATTATTATTATTCAAGATATGATTTATTAATGATCCATTTTTCCATAATCAACCTATCAAAGTCATTTTTTACACGTCAACCGAATATCATCAAAACATATGACATGAGATTAAATGATTGAGTAATTGTATATAAAATTTTTATAATAGAAATTTAATGAATAATAAACATTAAAAAGGTTCTTAATCAAGTAAATAATTAACTTAATTTTATCATTCAAAAATATAAATAAAGTGTGTGATGAGACTGATGGAGATCATGGTTGTTCTGGTGTTTTTTCTGTGGATGATTGGTCGATGATGACATCTCTCGTGTGTGCAACTGATGTGAAGAAGCAGGCAGCGGAGAAACCAGCTGACATGGATGCTGGCTGTAAACCCGTATGTAGGAGGTTGTTTTGTGTCTACAAGTGCGTGAAATTCATCAACAAAAAGGTGATTGGATTGGAGATATACATGATCTTATTACTCAAGGTGCTAAAGAAGGTTGTTTTGGATATTTTTTCAGGGGATCCTGGGTATTGGGGTTGTTGGTGGAAGACTCAATGGGATCCCGGTGTGTGGGATCCTGGAAGAGTTGAGGCAAGATTACTGATGAATTCTTGGTGGTGGTGCGTGTGTCTCTGGCATGCGATGAGGGCGACCTCAGGGTGGGCCGAGGCAACTTCAGGTGGCGTTGTTCTATGGGCTGTTGTAAACAGCTGGTGGCCATGTTTGGCGGACGATGAAGGCTGAGTTCCTGATAGAAGTCACAACTGGCCCCAGGTCGTCGGTGATTTTGGTGCTTGTATCAGGAAGCCATCCTCGGCTGGTGAAAGTTTTGTGCTCAAGGATGATATTTAGACCGATGGAGGGTATTTGCAGTGGGAGGTCATTGAGGGCACCGGGTTCTGGCTGGAGATGAAGGTGCGTGGCACTATAGCCGGCAGCAAAGAATCGAGTGTGGAGAGCATAGGTGCAAAAGCTGTGAGATGCAGATATGATGGGGATGTGCTGACTAAGGCCTCGGGATATGGGGTGGATGATGACTTCGGGATGTGCAAGGTGATGGAGAGGCGAGGCATGGCAGTGCTATATCTATCCGCGACGGAGCATGTTGAGGGTTTCACCCAGAAGAGGTCAGAGAGTTGGTCTAGCGTGTACAGGAGAAGGGTCGTGATGGTGGGTTGCACGTGGATTGATGAAGATAGCGACAAGCTTGGACGAATTTAGTGTGAGACGTCTTCAGAATGTGTGCTCCATGACAGGCTGTTGGCAGGTTGTGTTTCTTTATTTTCGGCACATGTGGGGATTTCTTGGATAGAGTGGGAGTGCGTGGCTTTCGCAGCTGGTCTGAGTGTTTGATAGGATGTTTTTTATGCTTCTTTTGTGGGTCTTGGACCATGGTATGTTTGGGTAGGGTTGGGTAGTACTTTTTTTATCACACTACTCTTGTTGTTCATGTATTTTTATTTTCAATAAAAAAATTTAGGGTCGGGTACACTTGATCCTGAACTTTGCTGGTATAATTGATTTAAAAATGAAATTTTATGTAACTTTTTAATTTTTTTCAAAGGTTTTCAAAAATAATATTTTTATAGAATGTTTTGAATTTATTTACAAAAGTTAAAAAATAATGTTCTATTTTAACGTATATGGTGAGGAATTTTTTTTCACCATTGTAACTATTATTTGATGTTCATATTCCTTTATAAGCTTCTATATTTTATTTAAATATAAACCTTATTTTATTTTATTTTTGGTTTTTTAGTTTTGAAAATTTGTTTTTAAAGTAAAGGGATATTTCAATGTTATGAAATGTTTTGTTACGATTGAAAAGAATATTTTTATGAGTATAAGGGTGAAAATGAATGCTTTCAGGTTTTATGATTATTTTATGGTTCCTGGGAATTATTTATTATGTTTTTTGGTTCCATTATGAACTATGTATGATTGATTCTGATATATACCAAGGATGAGTGGTTCTATGATAATCCAAGGATGGGTGGGTCAGTGATATACCTCTAATGCATTGATTATGAAAGTTGACTATATGGTTTTTCCATTTGTAAGAGTGATAGAGAAAATAATTTCCCAATTTAACTATATGTTTTATCTATTATTTTTATTGGGTTTTATGGAAATATTATTAATTTTCATGGTAATATAATGATTTTATGTTTAAAGAAATGTAAATGATAAATTTTAATGGTGAAAAGTCTACCTTTTTTGGAAAAGTTTTTATGAATTTTTTATTATTACAAATAATAATTTATGAGTTTTAATTTTTTCTTTTATGATTTATTATAAATATTTTAATGAAAATATATTGGAAAATACGGTGATTTCATTAGTATGGAAATGTTTATTTTGAACCCAATGTTTATTTTGAAAATGGTAAATTTTTTATAAGTTTTCATTGACTAAGGTTTTATTTCTTTATTTTTATTTCACTTACTAAAATATTTGTGCTCATCCCATGTGTTATAATGTTTTTCATAGGGTTAGAGTATGGGTAATAGAAAGAAATAATATAAGTTGAAATTTGGGAATATTTAAAAAAAATCATGATTTATTTTAAAAGTTTTATATTATGAAAAAAATCGATACTGATTCAAATTGTCTAATTTATATATATATGGGATTTATCTGTAAGTTTTATGACCTAAATCTCTAGAACATTAAACCTAAAAGTTATTTAGAAATTTATTAAAGGTAATTATAGTTTAAATTCACTATAATATTTATTGTTCAAGCTCAGGTCCTTAAACATTCGTCCATTTCAAAACCATTAGTCTATATAAGAGAGTTTTTCCTTTAAAATAATAAACTTTGTGCTCAAATAATCATTTTTTACACCTAAAATCAAATTAAATGCTCAAATTTTTTCATAAAACACCATATAATAAACCATAAAAGAAAAATAATAATCTTGATAATTTATTTATAAACTAATAGAACCCATGAAAAACATTTTATTTAAAACATACATTTTTACCCAAAAGGGAATAATTGTTATTTTAAAATGAAAAATCACTAGCTTAAACTGTGAAATAAAAATATTTCCATGAAAATAATTAGAAAGAATAAAAAATTCATATATTTAACTTGGGGCATAATTTTAATATAACTCTTAAAATCACTCTTACAAATAGAATAACCTACCTAGTAAATAATCTCTTCAGTGAAACATATAACATGTTAACTTTGTCACTTTACCCAATGCATTTGAGAGCTATTTTAGGATCAACCATTGTCATTATATATAGAAGGATCACCCATCATCATAAATAATGTTTAAAAACCATAATATAATCTTAAATCATTAATTATTTCATTTGTATCATCATATTCATAAAATATTCAACTTACCATTAATTAATAAAAAATTTATGGATATCGAAACATCCATTCAATTTAAAACTATTTTTTAAAATACCTAAAAAAAAGTGAAAGGTTGGATTTATTTAAATAAACAACTATAGATTTTAAAGGAATCCAAACATTAAATAATAATAGTGGATTTAGTAAAAACCATTGACATCATACATGTTAAAATTAATCAATCATTTTTCCCTTTGTAAACAAATCCAAAATGGTCTATGTAACATCATATTACTATTTTCAGGTATTCTTAAATCCCTATTTTCACCTTGATTTGGTTGGGTTTTGTTTGGGGTAGTTTTGGGTGAAGATTTGGAAAAATTTTAATGTTTCAGGTCTATGCACAGTTGGCGCACATTTTGTCCAAACTGTGAGCCCTGTTAGCAGAAATTGTGAAAACCCAAATAGTGAGGATTTTCATGGCTAACACACTATTTGAAAAAATGTTCACCCACCTAGGAGTAACCGTGGAACCCCATTAAAAGGGGCACATAGTTAGGGTGCATGGTTTTTTTAACAGTGTGGCCCTACCTAGGAAACCATGCATAGATTTTAATTAATCTGAATTTAAAAACCCTAAAACCTTTTTTAGGTTCCTAAAGGTCCTGTATAATCCTATAGAATTTTGTTCTTACTTTGAGGCTCACAAGAGGGGATTTTATCCTCTATACACCCTTTCAATAGAAAATCTAATCTAGGAGAATGACATTTAATCTCTTCTCGATAAGGTTCCTCTTCCCGTTCTCTTTCTCCCTATATCTCCTATTTCCTCCCTAGGGGTTTGTTGATCTCCATGTTGTTAGAGAATCTAATCCCCACTATTTAGGATCTTGAATCTTGGTTTGATTCTTGGATCCTCATTTCCAACATTCTTCATTAGAGTTTCAATTTTAAGGCTTTGTGTTGCGAGATCCCATGATCCCGAGGTAGGTGGTTCTATTTCGATTGGCTAATTTTGGTTAACCCTAAATTTTTTGATATAAATTCAATTGTTTGATTTAAATTCAACCGATTTATTTCAATTAAATTTCTTTTAATTGGATTATTTAAAAACCCAATTCCAATGGATTTGGTATTTGGATTTTTTTAGGCACAAAATTGAGAAAGCCCCCAATTCCAATGAATTAGGGTGTGTTTGTGAAATTGATGGAAAATTATGAGATTTAAATTGTGAAACTAATTTGATGAAATTGATTTTAAAGTTTTATTTTAGAAAAAATGTCTTAAAATTATTTTGATATAAACCTCAAGGTTTTATCCTGAAAAATTCATTATTTGATTAAAAACCAATGTATTAGTTTTTAAAGGGAAATTGACATATTTAAAATGGGAGAATGGGTTGAATTGTATTTTAAACACTTTTAAAATAAATTTCCCATCACTGATTTGTATTAGAGAACATGAAAGCCTAGGTAGTTAGTGGGTTATTTGGGATAACACTTTTTTGATTATTTACAACACTAACACTACATATAGAGCAGGTCACATCCCTGACGGGATGGTGATAGGTTCCTACTTGGCTAGTGTCAGGGGGGTGTACACATATTTCCATGATAACTATTTGAGTGTGAGGGATTACTATTGTCTGGAACTATTGTACCTTTTGTAAGATGAAAATGTTGCTCATTGTTTGTATTTGAAACATATACCATTGTTTGTGAACTATTTTATACATGCCTTATGAATTTATGTGAACTATTTTATATAAAATTTTTATTAAGAAATTTGATTAAAATATTTCTATCATTTGAAATGTAAAACATGTTTTTTAAATATTATTTTGAACTTCCATTTATATTTATTTAATATTGAAATCTTTATTTGGTTTATTAAATATTTTCATATTCTTATGGAATCCTTTGTGAGACCCTACTCATATTTAATCTCACACACTACCTGTGACTTTAGGTGTTTGTAGATTATCTTCTTCCAGGTTTGAGTAAGGGTAAGGTACCACTTGGAGGTTGTAGTAGTTGTTGATCCTTAGGCTTGGAGAGTTGTTCCAGCTAGGAATTGGGTTAGTTTTTACATTTTCTGGTACTTTGAGCTATTTGTGCCTATTTGAATTCTATTAGAGATATCCCTATGGAGTTTTTATTGTATTCATGATAAGTTTTTTTTATTTTGTTTCCATTGTGTTTTCGGAAAATTCATTCCCACTTTCATATTATATGATGCCAGGTGCTAGTTTCCAACCTGTGGGGATCAAGAATGCCCTTCAATCTATGTTAGGACCTTCTTGGTTATTAGGTTACCAGGGTATCTAGGTTGGTTCATGATAAATTAATATCCAAGGTGAAGGTTTTGAATCTTTACTTGATGTTAGTAAGTAATTCTGTAGTCTTGTCGGGATATAGGAGGTGGTTGAGATTGAGTACCTAGTCATCTATCTCCACAATGAGACTTAAGTCACCAAGGGTGGTTTGAGAAATATGTATCGATAATTAGTTATAGTATTTTCTATGATTTTTATTTGGATAGGATGAAATACAAATATTGTGTTCTTATCTGTTGGGATTAATTTCCCTTTTTGATCTGTTTGAGTTTTAATCTAATGTATTCAATGTTTTTTGATGATGTTGCGTAACATCATGAATCAGAGGAGACATGTGAATTAGATCGAGGAGGGAGTTGCTGATGAACCTTAGTGAGAAAATAGTATCATTGACCCAAGTTTGTATGAGGTGATTGTTTATACTATCCAAGCTCTGGGACAAGCACCACCACCGGTTCCCATTTAGGTTTCAGCTGTGGAACATTAGAGGTATGTTTTCTAGAATCATTCCTAAGAGTTAATTTTCTAAAATCCACCATTGTTCAGAGGATCCAATGACACTCAAGAGGATGAGGAATGGTTGAGTAAGATAGAGTGTTTTTTTTTGAGTTTTTGGAAACACCTAATGAGATAAATGTGAAGTGTGCCACCTTAATGCTGGAGGGACTGAAGAGGAGATGGTGGGACATGATGGTGATGGAGAAGAAGCATGAGGGATTGCAATGGAAATACTTTAAATCATTTTCACCGACTAGTTATATCTAAATTTGATGGTTTTGGCCAAGACTATTGATTTTTTCAAACTTGATTAGGATGGTAAGACTGTGACAGAGTTTGAATATCATTTTTCTGAGCTTGTTCAGTTTTTAACGGAGATTATATCAAATTAGAATATGAATACTCGACAGATCGATCTACAACTCTGATCAGATATTCACTTTTAGGTTTTCTTGCTGAATCTGGACTCTTATGATGATGTTCTAGATAGATTATTGATGGTTGAAACAGATCTGGCAGGCATGTTAGGGTTGTATGGAGTTCATTTTTCACCTAGTGGTAGTGTGAGTTTCTTTAAAGGAAGGAGGAAGAATAATGATTCTTGTGGTCGTTCTAAAAAACAAGGTTTTTCTAAACCTCCTAAAGTTTCTAGAAGAGGCGCTTTGATTTTCTACCAGTGTGGAAATCCATGGAAGTCTAAATGGGTTTTTACCATGGCACTTAAGGTATGTGGTTCATGTGGATGCTTAGTCCACTTATAGAAGTTCTTCCATGTATTTTCTACTCCACATAGTACAATGGGACCATCAATGCATATTAAAGCTACAGTGCAATTACATGCTTCATGAACAAAGGGGTTCCAGCCACATACATCCAGAATGAAGCTTCTAACATAGTGGAAGAGTCTCCAAAAGAAGTGGATATGGGTCCAATTATTTTGAGAGGTACCATCACTCTATATTTATCATTAGTGATTGATTTATTTGATACTAGCGCATCTAATTAATTTATTTCAAACCGTGTTGTTAATATTATTAATCTTTATACTGAGATTTTATCTTATGTGATGGATATTACTACACCACTTAGAATAAAGGGAGATCATGGTCTCCATAGTCCTACCTTTTCTTTCTCTCTATCAGATGTTGATATTTCTTATTATTTTATGGTTCTCGACATGAAACCTCTTGAAATCATATTTGGGATGGATTGGATCATTTTTAATAGTCTTGATTGATTTTTATCTTTCAAGTGTCTCCTTTCCCACACCTGATTAGGTTTTCCGTATCTTTTAAGGAGAATGGGACCAGTGGCCGAGTAGGGGTGAAACATTTTATACAGAGTTTAGGAAAGTGATATCTATGTTTTCTTTTTATATAAAGTGGTAATCATTAAGCAGTGATCCCCCTTCTATTTTTTTCAAGCTTCCTAGTGTTTTTCCTTCAGACTTCTATAGGTTGCCACCAGTAAAGGAGGTAGAGTTTTTGATTGATTTAGTTCTTCATACTCAACCACTATCTATTACCTCTTACCGCATGGCACCAACTAAAATGAAAGATATGAAGAATTAGTTGAATGATATTTTAGAGAAAGGATTTACATGCCTAAGTGTTTCACCTTGGTCAGTGCTGGTTCTATTTTCTAAGAAAGCTGATGGTTCACTTTTCCTATGTGTGGATTATTGAAATCTCAATTGAGTTATAATAAAGAACAAGTATTAATTTCCATAGATTTATGACTTTTTGATCAATTGAAATGGAAAAAATGGTTCATTAAGATTGAACTTTGATCTGTTTACCATCAATTGAGAATGAAAGAATTTGAAATTTATAAAACCTCTTTTCAGAGTAGGTACAACCATTATGAGTACCTTGCTATGACATTTGGTCTAAAAAATGATCCTACAATCTTTATGTATTTAATGAAAATGATATTTTATGAGTATCTTCACGCATTCAAAGTTGTATTTGTGGATGAAATTCTGATTTACTCTAAATCTGAGAAGGATAATGTACACCATTTGAGAGCAGTTTTGGAATTTTTGAGAAATCACTAACTTTATACTAAGATATCAAAATGTGATTTATGGATTTGGGAAGTGGGGTTCTTGGGACATATAGTGTCAAATCATGGTATTTCAGTTTATCTTAAAAAGGTGAAAGCTATTATGACATGGGAATAACCAATTTTTTTTTCAAGATTTGAAGATTCTTAGGTTGGGTTGGGTATTATCTCTGGTTCGTTAAGGACTTCTCAAAGTTGGATTCTCTGATGACTGATCTAACTCGGAAGGGGGTTAAGTTTTCTTGGGATGAAAAAATGTTATAATTATTTTTTTGAGTAGAAATGTATTATGACTAGTGCACTAGTTTTGAATCTTCTAGAGGCCATGCATGGCTATGTGGTCTTCTATGATGAATCAGGATCAGGTTTGGGCTGCATTATTATGTATGGTGATCATGTCATTGCTTATGTCTCTCATCCTATCATGCCACATGAGAATAATTACCCAACCCATGACCGTGAACTTGCATCTATGATTCACACGCTTAAGTGTTAGCCGCATTATCTTTTTAGATAATGGTTTTCCATGTTTTCTGACTACAAAAGATTGAGTTATATCATCTCTCAAAAATATTTGATTCTCTGCTAGAGGAATTGGGTGGAATACCTTCAATCTTTCAAATTTGATATTGAATATACCCCAAAGAAAAGGGAATGTGGTCACATATGCCTTGATTAGGAAACTTCTGACCCATGCCATGAAAGAATCATTATAAGAGTGGAACTTTATGAATCATTTTTCACAATTTCATATTGGATTCTAATAATTAAGGGCCAAGGATTCCTTGGATAGTGTTCAATTGAAATTAACTCTTCTTAAATTTTTCCTTTAAAAAAAATATCTTGATGATGAGTTCCATAACATTAGAGACCCTCTTTAGGATGGGGAGACCATACCTAACTGGTTATTCTCCACTGAAGGAATTCTATGTTATCAGAATCAATTTGTTGTTCCATTATCAGTAAGGAAATTTTTGTTGGGGGATTTCCATAATTATTAGTGGTCAGTGAACCTAATATCCATGAAGATGTTCCATGACATGCGTCATACATTCTGGTGTCTAGGTATGAGATGTGACATTGATGATTTTGTCTCTTGTTTTTATACATGACAATAGGTCAAGTACGTGCACCAAAAACCTTTGGGTTTGCTTCAAACACTTCCAATGCTGACTTGGTCATGGGATGTGATATCTATATAATTTATGGTTTATTTTACATGTAAACATAGAAATAAGAATGTGATATAGGTTGTGATTGAGAGGCTGACCAAGTTGGATCACTCTATACCAATTCATGATACAACCAAAGTTATAAAGTTAGAAATTATCTATGTAAAAGAGATTGTTCACCTACATAGAGTTCCATATACTATAGTCTCTGATTGGGATCCTCAGTTCACTAATCAATTTTGGAGAGTCCTTTAGGAGGCACTAGGATCTCAAGTCTGTTTGAGCATGACATACCATCCACAATCGGATGGCCAGACAGAAATAGTTATACATATTTTTGAGGATATGCTTCACACTTGTATCCTTGACTTTGGTGGATCTTAGGATGATCATTCGGGGCTGTTTGACTTTACTTATAACATTAGTTACCAGTCTATTACTAGAATGGGTCCTTTTGAGGCATTGTATGTCTAAACTAGTAAATATCCATTGTGTTGGTTGAAGATTGGTGAAAATTTCATGGTTGGACAAATATTGGTTCAATAGATGACAACAAATATTCAATTGATTCATCAGAAAATGTTGATAGCACATAGACAGTATAAATATTATGCGGATCATCATCATAGACCATTGGAATTTTTAGTCAGTGACTAGGTTTTCTTTAATGTTTCACCTCGATTGTGTCATCGATGACTTGAGAGGCAAGGGAAACTTTCTCCTCATTTTGTGGTACCTTTTGTGGTTTTAGATTTGGTGTGAAAAGTGGATTATCATTTAGAAATTCCAAAGTGGATCACGTTGATACATAACATATTCTATGAATCTTAGCTCTAAATGTATCTTTATAATCCATCTCATCTACTAATATTTGTGATCTTGATGTAGAACCTAATTTATCTGTAGAAAAGTATATAGTCAGGATAGTTGATTATAAAACCAAGGTACTTCGTGAGAGGATGATACCTTTGGTTTAAGTGATATGGCAGTACAATTTTGATTCTTATGAGATGTGGAAGAGAGAGGTATTGATGAGAGAGTAGTGACCTCATCTTTTTGGCATGGAAGATTCTTAACTGGATTTTAGGGGATAGAAAGTTTCAATGGGGGGGGGGAGGTTTTAATATCATGTTAATGTTTTCAGGTAATCCTAAACCCATTTTTTTATCATGATTTGGTTGGGTCTCATTTGGGGTTATTTCAGGTAAAAATTTGATATTTTTGAAAGTTTTTGGGTTTTGTACAGTTGGAACATGGTTTGTCCAAACCGTGTACCCTCACAATAGAAAAAGTGAAAACATAAATAGTGTAGGTTTTCATGTCTAATGCATGGTTTGAAAAATAGTTCACCCACCTAGGAGGAAGCATGAAACCTCATTAAAATGGGAACACCGTTTTTCTAACTATGCGGCCCTACCTAGAAGACCGTGTGCAACTTTTAATTAATTTGAAAATTATTTTTTAAAATCGTGAAACCCTTTTTTTAGGTGTCTGATAGGCCTATACAACCCCATAGAAATTTCTTCTTCCTTAGAGGCTCCCAAGAAGTTATTTTGGCCCCTATAAACCCTTCTAGTAGAAAACGAAATCTAGGAGAACAACATTTAATCTCTTCTCGGTAAGATTACTCTTCCCATTCTATTTCTCCCTCTATCTGATATTTCTTCCCAAGGATTTTTTAGATCTTCATATTGTTGGAGGATAAAATATCAATTTTTTTGGATCTTAAATCTAGTTTTGATTATTAGATCCTTATTTTTGATGTTCATTATTGGAGTTTCCTGGTTAGGGATTTATGTTGTGAGATCCCATGATCCCGAGGAAGGCATTTTCATTTTGAATGGCCAATTTTGACTAACCATAAATTGGATTATTTAAATTAAATTGTTTGATTTAAATTAATTTTATTTATTTTAATTAAATTTATTTAAATTATTTTATTAAAAACCCAAATTTTAGTGGATTGGGGATGTGGATTTGTTTTGGGACAAAATTAGGGAAACCCCCCATTCAAAAGAATTAGAGTGTGTTTGAGAAATTGATGGAAAATTGATAGATTTAAAATAATGATTTTTTTTTGAAATTGATATGATGAAATTTATTTCAAGGTTATATTTTTGAAAAAATGGATTGAAATGATTTTGATAGAAACCTAGTGATTTTATCTTGGAAAAAGGTATTATTTGATTAAAATCCCACGTATTGGTTTTCAAAGGTAAATTGAAATATTTTTAATGGGATAATGGGATGAATTGTATTTTAAATACATTTAAAACAATTTTCTTATCATTAATTTTTATTAGAGAACATGAAATCCCATGTAGGTAGTGAGTTATTTGGTACAACACTCTAATGATGATTTATAACACTAAAAAAACTTATGCTGTAGGTTATATCCCCGATAGGATAGTGATGGGTTCCTCCTTAGACAGTTCCAGGGGGACATGTGTACACATATTACCATGATAAATATTTGAGTGTGAGAGAGTACCATAGCCTATAACTATTGTATATTTTGTAAGATTACCACGTTTCTCATCATTTGAATTTTAAATATATTCTATTGCTTTTGAATTGTTTTATACATTCCATATGAATTTATATAAATTGTTTTATATAAAATGTTTATTAATCCATTTGTTTAAAGTATTTCCACCATTTCAAATGTAAAGAACGATTTGTTTTAAATATGAGTTTGAACTACCATGAATGTTCATTTAAAATTGAAATCTTTATTTGGTGAATTAAATGTTGGAATCTTTTTATGGAGTCCCTGGAAAGACCCTATGGGGCCTTTAGCTCACACCCCACCTGTGCCTTAGGGTGTTTACATATTATATTCTTCCAGGTTTGAGAAAGGGTAAGACATAACTTGGATGCAGTAGTAGCTATTGATCCTTGGTCTTGAAGAGTTGTGTCTACAGGGACTTGGCTTATTTTTCCTATTTTATGGTACTTTTAGCTATTTGTTCCTATTTGACTTTTGGTAAATTTCTCTATATGGAGTTTTTATTGTATGCATATTGACATTTTTTATCTTGATTAAATTATGTTTGTGGAAAATTTTATCCTACTTTAATATTCTATGATTCCAGGTTCTAGTTGCTAACTTGTTGGGATATGGAAAACCTTTTGGGCTATGTCAAGACTGAATCAGTTATTTGGTTACCTGGTTATCCGGGTTGGTTAGTGACATTCATTCTAAAATACACAGAAAGATTTTTTTTGAAAACCATTGAATGAAAGTAAAAACTTAAAAAAAATGTAATTTATAATTAATTTATTTACTTATAAATATATTCATAAAATATTTTTAAGAACATTGACATGAAATAAATTAATTTAGAAAATGAACATTTAAAATATTTAAAATGAGGGTTTTATGGTAATGTGCCCATTACCTTAAGTCTAACTTGTCACACACATTATTTATCTCATGTATAAAATATTTTATCAGTATTTACTTTTTTAATAAATTTTTATTGTATTTAATACCATATTATTAAACATTTTATTTAATTTATTTCAATGAAATATTTAATTACATAATCAGTTATGTCCACACTGGGTGATTTTTGGATGTTTGGTTCATAAATTCAAAATGAATCTAGTATGTTGACCATTGTCATCAAGGTAATTATTAAATAATATATATTATAATAATAATCATTAAATAATTTTAATTTTAATAAATTAATTATACTTTTAAAACCATCCATGTATGATGGTTATGAAAAATTAATTATGTTACAACCATGGAGACAATAGGTCGTATGTCATAATGTGCAACATTTCTATTTTTAAACAAACATGATGGAAAGAGGGTAATTACCATTTTATATTTTAATAATTATTATAATATCATAAATATAATATTATAACTTTATATACACTTATATATACTATCCATGTGAGATGGTGGTGAAAAATAAACCACATCGCTTTATAGAGGTGATGATACACACGTATGCTCGAGTGACGTTATCATTTTTTAATTGATGGAATGGTATGAAATTAGATGATATATTTTAATTAAATAATTATAATTATTTCATGAATACCTATATATAATTTAAATCCATCATTATAATCATCCATGAATTTCAGTGATGGAAAAAGAAATATATCGGTTCGTGATGTGGTAGTCCACCATACACATGAATGATGGTTTTATTTCCTATTAAATAAAGAAAGAGATGGATTAAAGATTAGAAATAAAAATAATAAAATATTATTTTATTATAGATACTGATTTTATTATATCACAATGGTTAGAATATTTTTTAAGGAGGTAGAAGAAGAAATAAAATTAAAACGTTCAGTTAAAATCTATATATGTTCATCAGACAACCTCCATTGCATTACAAATTAATCCATCTAAGGTTGGTGTTATACCCAAAATAAGACCACTAAGAAATGGTAAGTGATGTTAGGAAGGGATTTGGGTGGTTATTGGATGATCCAAATGTCTCTAGAAGTGTGTATAAGAGAATATAAGGGGTTTCCTTTATAGGAATGTGAGATGACACACTTGATATTTTGGAAATGTTTGAAATATTATTAAGTCATTTTCTTTGAAAAATGTCATATAAATAATTCAATTTCGATCAAAATGTGATAATTTTCATTATTAATTCATAAAATAAGATTTATAAAAGTTTTTATTTCATTTTAACCAATTACCACTTTTATTTAATCCCCAATTAAACCCATTTTAACCTTAAGAATGTTAACAAATTTTTAAATAGTAAAGGGTTATAAATTTTCATCAAAGGTAAAAATTTGCTAAAAAGTTTTCATGTGATGAAATTTTAGACTATATTCTATTACCTTGTCCAAATATATTATTTTTATAAATTTTAAATAAATTAATAAAATATTTTTTGTTATAAAATATTATTAAGTTAGTTTTTGAATAATTCATTTAAATTGACTTTAAATTCATCAATATAAAAACAGACTTTGAATATGGTACATTTTAACTTAAATAATATATTATCATTAACAATAATTTTCATTTGGATCCATGATTACTCCAAAATACATTAATTTTAATGTTTTTTAATTTATTTACTTTTGTTGTTCTACTGTTCTCATAAGCACTATGTTGGAATTGTATAATCATTTATGGAAATTACATAATAAAAAAAAATAAATCATCATTATAAAAATTATTTCTTTATTCTGAAAATAACCTTTCATATTCCTCGATAACTTATTTTTATCCATAACATGTAAGAGAAATTTAAATACAAGAGAGTAATATTTCATATTTTTGTCTACTTAAAATATTATATAGGTCATTATTAAAGAAATAATGATCCATGTGGCATTAAATTTGAAAATATTTTGACTATGTATGAATTACACTCATTCAGCAGGGTGAATACAAGTGTTAGGTAGATTTTAATCCCATTTCACATTAGTTCTAACCATAATAAACCTAATTTACCCTTTACTGTGGTTATAACTATTTACCTTAGTTTCTATTTATAATGTACACAAAATAGAAGGGAAATATTTAAAAAATATTAATTATTATAATTAAAAATATTTCATCCATTTTATAAAGTTATATTCGTAGATGTGGAATAATTTAATTTAAAATTCAACCTTCAAAACGCGATAAAAATCTGTTTTCTCAAAATAAATGTCATCTTAATTATAAAAGTTTTTATACCAAAATATAACATAATTTTTTTATAATGAACCTAATTGGATTATTAATAATATAAATAAACTAATTTTTATTTTAAAATATTTTTAAAAAAAGTTTAACATTGAAAATTATTGAAATGAAAAGATAATTTTCAATAAAAATTAGTATTTTTTACTATTCATAGAAAAATAAATATTTTTAGAAGAATCTTAAAATATCATCCTAAGGTAATTTTTATATACTAATTTCAAAAAATTATCCTTTTTATCCTTTAATATATCTAAAATTGGAAGAAATTATTTCTAATATTCTTTCACAAAATAAATAAAATCCATTTTTAAAGATAACACATTTTTGAAGAATATAACCAATTTACTAAAAATTGGGATATTTTTAATAATAATATATCTATAATTTTTTATTTATTACAAAATATACATATATTTAATAATTTAGTTATTTATATTCATACCCTCTAATTCAATGACTATGTTATAACACTCATATTTAAATAATAATATGGTTCATTTAAGTTTGGTATTGTGGGACACATAATCTATCAAACACTGTGTTATTTTAAAAAAATTAGGGTATTACATCCTTAATATCAGTTTTTAACCTTCACCATTTTTATAGCATCTTTTAATCAATTCACTTAATTTTTTTATTTTACTCAATCTCATGTGACATTTAGCATCCCCAACCCACATTTTTATCCACTATTCTAGTAATGAAGGCCCTTAGTCTCCCTTAATAGTGTTGTTGTGGTGTTTCAATACATCCATTTCCCATTTAGATAAAAAAATTCAGGAACTTAAACTTTATTAGCCCCAAAAAATTGTTTGATAATACACCACTATTATACCTTGGTGAAGTAGTGATTCACTTATAATCACATTTCATAAATTTCATAGAATTGTTATACTATTTCTTGGAGCCACTAAGCAATTCTTTAGAAAATAAATACACTACTACCCTTCATGTTTCCAATAAATTATTATACATTCTCAATATATATTTATTCCCTTCAATGTAGATCCATAGTGATAAGTTCCCTGACTCAATAGTGATGGTATATATCTTCTCATAATAAAACTTTATGATGGGTTTGTTCATTATAATAACTATTTTGATAGTGCTACTATTTAGGATTTTTATTATTTATATTTTTAGGTCATATATATGGATTTTTTTGGATAAAAAATTCTATAGGTTCAACCATTTGGTTAGTTTATGAACATGTTACAATTGGATATTATTGATATTTTTTGTTGATGTTACATTATATAAATTTTTATATATCCCAATTTTGAATTATTTCCCCATTCCCATTTTTATAACATACAAAATTTAATTTAATTTAAATAAACATCATATGTGGTGGTATATAATAATAATAACAGTTATTATTATTTGAGGTCATGGTCCAAGACACATAATTTGGAAAAAACATTCTTAGTATTTATTAATGAAAATATTGGTCTTCTAGTTTTAATTAAAATTATCAATTTTTTGGGATGTGGTATAGGACCCCAGTATAATGTTTTACAATTCATGCAGTTGTAATAGACATAAAAAATTAAAACAAACAAAACTTTTTATTTTTATGATACCCTCACACAAATGAACTTGGTAGACGTTGATAAGGAAGACCCATGATTATAAATATTTTAATTTTACAATGAAATGGAAATCAATAGAGAACTCAATGTAGTGTGTCAAATAGGGTTAAATAAATGGGAATTTTTATTTATCTCATGTTGAGATATATAGATATTTATATTTATAACCCTAAATCCATATATTATAAAATTAGGTAGAGATTGAATTTGATAATTTTTTATAATATAAATGATCATACATTTTTTAGATAATGTCATAATATAATAGTAATCAATAATAAGATAATTATGTGAATTGTTTTTATTAATAATAAGTTCATCATAGTTGGTGAATTTTTTATTTATTATTATTATTCCTTTTTTTAACTACACTTTAGATATAAATCTTATGAGAAATGGTATTCATTCTAATTATTGTGAATGTATTATATATGTTAGGTGAATTAGTGATAACCTACTAGAGTGTGATGACTATTACTCCCACACATCATCATTGGGTGAATAAGACAAGGTGATAGATATATATTGTTAGTTTTTACATGATTAAATTGATCATATAATTATCTTCTTGGATTTTAATTCCAAAATCTGGGGAGCATGGTGAAATATTATTTTTGGAAAAAATTATACCTACATAGGATACAGAGGAGTAGATAAGTGTATTACACACATCTCTGCTCAATGTATGTATATATTATTTGAATATTTATCCGGATATCAAGAGACAATATTGAGGCTCATTTATAAATAAGATTGAAGTTTTTTTTTTCTAATCATGATTTCTTAAAAATATATAGTTAACGATTAAGTATCATTTATTTTCAATTTTCATTTAGTTATTGATAGTGTCATTATATATGTAGAATAATATATTTATAGTATTTGTAACTGACTTATCATGTTATGAAATGTATAAAAACATTATATTAGTGGTTTTTAATCAATTTTCACAATATTATAATTTTATAACAATTAATGAGAATGGTCCCATAGAGTGTTTGGGAATATTTTACATAGTAATGATCTTTAAATTTCATTAGATAATATTAATTATTTTTTTAATAGAGACAATTTTTTCATAACATGGTCATGGAAATGACTTAAAGAGTCTTTTTAAACCTAATATTTTTAGAGTGAATCATTTTATACTCATAGATATAGGTATAAATACCAAAGTAATATTTTTTAGGTGATATCACAACCTTTTGTATTTGATTTTTATGGGGGTTTTATTGATAATTTATTTATTATGGGGATGAGTTAAATAATAAATACAACTCTATGATTTTCATTATAGTACATATAGTTTTTTGTGGAGGGTCTATTTGGTTAGTGAGTTATTGGATATAAATTAGATGAATAGTGGTAATGAAACCCGATATGGCATAATAAATATGGAACAATGTTTTAGTGACTTATATAAAGAAAATATGAGATGATAAACCTTATTACATTTTCAAAACTACTTGATAATTAAACATTACCTTTCATGTGTCACATAAATATAGAAATTTGTGTGAAAAGTTTTACATTATTGATTAAGTTATGTTGAATGTTATTGATCACTATAAATTCATTGATTAGGTCATTATTTTTTGGGAATACTAATAGATGTTTATTCATTTCCATATGATTTACATTATATGATTTCATCATATAAATGATGACTTCATGACTAAAAATTGGGTTTTTGAAATATTGATTTAATATTGATTTATTATATTTATTTATTGACATATTTATTTTTAATGTAAAAATCATTGAATGTCAGGAGAGTTTATTGATACTTATTTCTTAATGAATTATATTTCTAATTATTATAATTCGTTTTTAATAATACTTCTATGATGAATTTGGTTGTAGTTTACATCCATTGAACGTTTTAGAATGTTAATATTATTTATTACAGAAAAAATTAAATTAAAAAATTATTTTTTTCATAAACGAGAGACCTAGATTAAAAAGTGAACATATCTCTTAATTATTATCTAAGACTAAAAAAATCACAACTATGTTAATGCTCACAGTAATGAGTTTCATTAATGCGTGAATTATTTAAATTGTTAGTTCTAAAACACTAATATATTAAAATTGAATATAATTAGGTTGTTTTCTATATAATTTCTATCACCTAGGACATTTCATTGTATAATTTGATATTCATAAGAGGATAGTAGTGAATGTGTCCCCCAATTAAATGATTACTAATCCTAACATAATCAAATATATGGATGAATTTTAAATTTACATATAATTTTAATTTTTCATTAATATTTATTTGGGTAGTTTATTATTTATTTATTTATTTATTTATAGAGATAATGTGTGTGGAGGAAAAACAAGGATGAGCACCACTACTTTTATTTCATAATTAGTATTAGTGAAATTGCACTGACACTAGTTAAGTAGTCTTTTCTTAATTGGTATACTATGATTTTTATGCCATAATTGTAACAATATGAAGTGGGTAAAATGAAGTAAATGATTTGAGAGAAGTTCCTAATCGTGGTAAATTTTGTTTCCAAAATCTATTAAAATTAGAATAGTTATGAAAAATGAATTAATGACATCATTTGTGATGATATTTATAATTTAATATATATATATATTATCTATGGGGAGGTGTTTTTGAAACATTCATGGATTAAAGATATATATTAAGAAAATTTTATTGAATGAGTACCATTACATAGATATAATAGGTATATTTCTATTATTGAAATTATATATATATATATATATGATTACATATATATAATGGAATATGGGGGAGTGAGGTTAATGAAGAAATATATGGGGAAGGAAACCATACCATACATGTGAGGGATTGAAATGAAATCCCTCATAAACCATGTTTATTAGGCGAAAATGTCCATCATGAATTATATCTCTAGTTTGGTGAATTTATGTATCAATATACTTCCACCAGTTCCTTTCATGACTATAATTTTATCATACAATCCCAAATTTCCTTTGTATCTAATCAATTCCTATAAATAACCAATTTTAATTCATTTTCATTATATATTTTACTAGCGATGTGTTCATGGACAATTGGGATCAAATAAGAGATATTTTTGTTTTTTATGAATGTAGGGGCACAATACTAATGTATCATACTATGATTTTATTGAATATCACTTTGGTAATTTTCTCAAGGAGAATAATTTGGATTTTTCATCTAAATCTATTGGAGTTTCAAACATTATTGTTTAATAAAAAAATATTTTTGCAATGGTTATATGAAAAATAGAATTATTTAATTTATAATGGTGATGATCTATAGGGAGATATTACCAAATAATACTAGTGAGGGATATTTATTGATATCCTTTAGGATAAGTGTATGATCTCATGGTTGTATGGATCAATATTTGATGAAGAATTTTATTTTTCAATTAATGGATGGTTTAAATTTTTATCAATGATTAATAATAGAATTTTAAAAATTAGATGCCTCAAAGTCATGTTTTTAGATGCGTAATAAGACTCAGAAGGTGGTTTGGGTGATCAGGTGAGCTCCAAAGGCTTCGAGTTACATATTAGGAGTTTTGCATAATTTTGGCCTATAACACAATTTACAGCACACAGTTTAGTGGAAACCATACAACACCCTTAAGAAAGATAAAGTTTTATTTTATTTTATAAGGATTATAGATATTTCACATGGTTGGTTCATGTTTAAGGTTAAACTGAGTGGGTTTTTAGATGAATCAAGATAACTATGTTTGAGGTGGGAGGTTTAATGTAAGAATTCTGACAAACAGTGAAGGTTTGTAGGGAAAACCATGCATGGTGTTTCAAAGTGTTATAGATCCACCACATGGTTGGTGTAGTGTTTGTAAAATCACGAGAATAAACTATGTGAGGTATAGGGCTTAGGAAAAATCTAAACTTATGCTTTTCTCATGGTTTGGAAAACCATGTAGCCAAACCATGAAACTTATTTAAAGTGGAAAAATTTCCATTTACCCCCTCTGATTATTTAAGGGGATATATCATCATCCCTTTCTTTACCTATGATATTTCCTTTAACACCTCCTCCCCTCTTTCCCATTCATCTCCATCTTGTTTATGATGTGTTTCTTGGGTTTTTTTGGTGACAAAGTAAGGCGCCAATCCCTCTCCCTCATATTGTATCTTCTCATCACCTTTCTATCAATTTTTTCATTTTTACTATTTTTTTAAAAAGTGGTGTTTTCGTCAGAAAACTATGTAATCACCCATTTCAAGGTCCTTTCATAAAGCCTGTGTTGAGGTGGTCCAGAGATTATGTTTGAGTGTGTCCATTCATCTAATCATCAAATGTACTTAATTTCAGGGATTTTTCTTTATTTTTCATTAAAATTGATATTTATTAATGAGGGAATTGGTGGTGTAGATTAGTAGTTTTGATCATCTTAGGTTTAGGGTTGTGATGAGGGTGTCCAATACCATTCCTCTCAAAGATCTGATGATCGTTAGATATCCAGTGAGTTTTATGGCATTAAAATGACATGTTTTTAATAATTAATTTAAAAATAATTATTATAATTAATTACTTTTGGATGTTTGGTGTATTTTAGGGGATCAAGATATGTACAAGAGATCTATTGACCAAGGATGAGGTAAGATGGTCCTAGAAGGGCCTTGAAAACATTTTTCATCCCTTAAATTAAATGTAGAAATCTCTATATGAGGTAGGTGGTCTCAAATTATTTTCCTGTGGAAGATATACTTATTTATTTTTAACATAGATTCTTGGGATAGACATTGATAGTGATTCCAAATGTTAATTTAATTATATAAAATTATTTTAATTAATTCAAGTCACGTTACTTAAGTGATCAAGGGCTAGGGGTTTCCAGAAACCCCTTTTTGTTGGATTGAGGCATCAGCTAATTAATGATGTATAAGGATGAGAGCCTTATAAAACTAGGTCACCTATATAACTCATGAGAGTTAAGGCCAGAATGGATAATACTTTATAGACCATGTGTAGGGGATTAGAAAGCCTCTATGATATAGGTGAGGGTGGAACTAGGTACTGGATTTCAGGTGGGACATAGAGGTTTCCTTGATGGATTTCGAGCTATTCAGGTTCGTTGATACTAGAACGGGACATGTGATCCTCTTCTGTTTGATGTGACTAGGCCTAGGTGGATATATCATAGGCTGACTAGGAATAGGTAGGGTAAGCACACTAGCCTTGAGTGACCTTGAGGACCGATATGGTTCTTGGGTCATCCCTTAACCGTTTCTTATGTGGTGAGACCATGTAGCTAGAAAGGTACAACTACTTAACTGATGACATCGAGTGACACAATGTTCTAGTGAATCATGTTTTTACCTGAGACCATAGATGATAATGAGGGACCATGCATGGAGGCCTCCACTATACTCAGACTAAGGGGACCTAGTGGGTTCCCCATTAAAAGAATGACCCTGAGTGGGTGTATGTGAGATGGTAGTGGGTTTCACCATGGAACATGCACTACATAGGTGAGATTAGGTGTTGTGTATAGTGACAACAGGTATTGACATTCAGGAAACCCATGATTTCATTTACTTGTGGGATTATACATTAGGGAAGATAAAATAATATTAGGCATCCATGGTTATGGGGACCTGTATAAGTTTGGGAATCTATGATTTGGGGATGGGTATATGGTTAGGCTTCCATGATTATATCTAGTATGTTTGGACTGATATGTTATGGATCCAAGTATGGATGGGAGCTTCCATGGATATAGAGCTCCGTGATTGGATATTTTATGGTGTTTGACTTAGATGATGGAGTCACCATGGATTTGGGCCCCGGTATATGATAGGGGATTCCATGGATTTGGATCCCAGATTATTATAGCTACCATGGATTTGGAGCTCATGATTTTGATTTCATGGGACACATCCCCAAAGTCAAGAGGATATGATAGGAGGTGAGATGAATTTTAATCTTATGATAGGTTTACCATGGTCCTCATCCCCAGAGTTGTGAGGACATGATACAAGATAATTTATATTCAGATATTAGATGATAGAGATTTCATAAGATTGGTTCTAGGAGATTTGATGATTGGTTGGGGCAACTATTTATTTGGATCTCTAATTTTACTTGGTTGGAATGATCATCAAAACATTCCAAGAGACATCATGGAAATATCCAAAGTAGGTATGGTCTATCGGGGTCACATACCTATGGATCAATAAAAGTTTATTTTATTTACTTTCAATAGTTATTTAAATTACCTATTTGAGAAAACAACATGCACATATCAATGAATATAATGGTTAGTACAATACTGTGTTGGTCATGCCCTATAATTTTTTACTCATACCCTTCTCGTTCTACCAATAAAATTGGGTACCCAAGAAAAAATTTCACTTTGTTATTGGATATGTTTAGCTGAGGTCTAGGGTTGATTGAGAAGGATGGGTAAATCATGTACATAGAGACTAGATGTGGTTTTACTTAGAGATTCAGTTAATAACATTTTTTTATTTCCTTTATTTTGGTATGTATATGTAACCATCCTACTGGGTGGTTTGTTATATGCATGGAATGGTTGTTCAGGACATTACTGTATTTCATTTGTTATGGAATTTTATTACTTGTATAATTACACTTTTATTTTACTATGATGTGTGATGATTGGTTCAGTATCACCTTATACCCCTGATGTAAGTCGGTAGCTTCTGGTGTATGGGGAGGCGCAACCGAGGTCACATGGAAAACCAATCTAGCTATTATTCATAGAGGGATATGGGGTGGTATGTTACAAAGTGGAATCATAATTTTTTTACTATTTTTGGGATATAGAAAATTGTAGATATAAGAATGTGTCAAAGCCTGTTATGGATCCCACTCTAGTGCATCATGAACTCCTCATTCGGTAAGAAGTCAAAGTTTCCAGAGATATGGGATTGCTATTCTGGTTTGAGTTTTTATGGTTATATTTTATTTTATCTTCAATCAATGCAAAATTTGTTTGAATTTTATGATGAATGATTATTTTTTTGGATCATGGCCCATTGGAAGGAGTCTAGTGATTTGATTTAACCTCTTGGACCATATAGATAAGAGGCATCCCATGAATCATATTAGGCACGTTGGATCCATATATTATAGAATAAATTATGTGTCATTTTTCATATTGCAGAGGCTCAGTTTTTAATGTTCCAACAAATAACCATATGTTTTTGTCCTATATATGTAATTGGTGAAATTCTACTCAATTGGGATGACTTGTATATAGATTTTCTTTTTATGACAAGTCATGTGGATCTACAGTGAGAAATTTTATGGTGATGATGATGACTCAATCCTCATGTATAGAAGGTTAAATAACACCAGTGGATTGGGGTAGGTATATGTTAACTTAGTGTTAGAACCCCTTATGGGGTTTTCTTGTTTATTTTTACTTTTATAATGCGGAATTAACAACCTAAACGATATTTTTCCGCATTCTTTCAAATAACATTCTAATTAACCAAACTGTACATGTGTGTTTTCTATTGATAGGGATTTTATAGGATGATGTCATTTTTTATGGATGGAGTCAACTGATGATATGTGATCCTCTATGGGGTAGTATGATTTAAAGATGCTCATATAGGATAGGTTCCCTGGTTGTGGGCTGTGGTCATTGTGTGATGTCATCGGTTGTGATACCGCATGAGTAATTGTGTGGGCATGTAAACATCGCGAGACATTGATATGAGATAATTCATGATTCTCTATGGGTCATTACATTGTGATATATGGTGAGTAGGGAAAGGTGGTTAGAACTATTAAACTTGATGTAAGACTTGATCGGTAGGTCTCAGTTGGACACATAGAGCCGCTTAGTTATGACTCAAAACATAGAGAGTTAGTAGTTAGTGTCACTAAGGAAAACCTATGTGAGGGGTTGGTATGGGTTTTCTAGTGACTTTATGGATACTGATTAGGGTTTTATTCTTGTGAAAATATTGATACATGTGAGGTGTTATCACATAAGTGGTCAGGCATGATGATGCCTTCAGTTTTTGAGTAAGCACATTGGGTGCTTGGTTATTGAGATTGGACCAAACTGGAAGAACTATTTGAGATCCTGACCATATTGACTAATGAATGAGCATGTGGATGTGTGGTCAGAGAGTGAGTATATTCTCATGACTAGAATGGAATCGAGTGGTGGCTAAGAGTGTGAATGAGGTTGACATGATTTGAGGTGAGGATGAACACCTTTAGTGCTATAATGATGCCATGAGGTGGGAGTTAATTTATAGATTATGAAATTGGTCGGGTGAAATATTTTGGATAAGGGTACCAATTTACAATTTGGCTTATCTAGATTGAAATTTTGTGGAGAATGGGAAGCTTGGATTAGTGTGGTATGAATTATAAGAGCATGGACCATGTTATGAAATCAGCCACAATCGTGAGTCACATAAGGGCTAATAATAATTAACAAATAACTTGTATATGTTTTTCCCATTTATAAATTTAAATTCAGAAAATTTTATGAAAACCATTCTTGAGAAGAGAGAACATGTGATGTTCTGGTGTTGTGGTTTAGTGCACGGTATGAGTCATTTTAGCCAAAACAATGGTTAAGTACATTATAGATGGAGTGTGTGACATGGTGATTGAGATATTGTTTTTGAAGTGTGATGACAAGGATTATCATAAGGTGTGGAGAAAGATGTTGGTCATGGGTGACATAACACTCATGATAAGGGTCATGGATGTTGGACCAATCATTGGATATCCATTTCGGAATCCTAATTCCATTGAATAAATAGACATGATCACTAATAGATTCCTTAGTTAATTATAGGTATACTGAATTAATGAAATTAGAGGGATTTTGAGTATGTGTTTCAGGATTAGAATGTTTTAGAAAATATGAGAGGGTATAAGATCAATGTTAAATTGTCATTCATGGTGTCACATAGATAAGGGAATGGGTAGTTAATGGTTTTTCCATGGAATGTCAATAGAAGTTTGGTACATGATTTAGTGAGAATTATTAGAAAATATTGGTATGCCTCTGGGTATAAATGCATCATGATCATGTTTTGGAGATGTGTTGGTGGTTGGAGCCAATATTTTTTGAGTAAAGATGACCAGAGGGGGTTTGGATTGCATTTTCCAATGGAATTGAATGTAGTGAGTCAAGAAACCAAATCTCACATGTATCATGATATATGATAAGAGAATATTTATGACCATCTAAGCAATTTCATGTGAAAGATGATTCAACCATGCTGGGGGAATGGTTGAATGGCATTTAAATAGTTTAGATCAAAATCAAGGACCCAGAGCAATATTCTCATATGTGTTTGGTAATAGTGATTTGGGAATGATTCCATGCATTTCATTGGAATTTTGAAATATTATTTCACTAGTAAAATAAAATGGCGAAAGCATTAAATATTTGGAATTTGAAATTACAAAGTAACTCTTAATGTGGGGAGTACTAGAAATAGGGTGATGAGATAAATATTAAAGTAATTATGTTTGAGTTATAAGGGTCTGGGAATGAGTTTTCTTGGTGTTTTGATGGTGGTTATGAAAATTGGCTCATGGTTTGGTGGCTTAAGTGACTTAGTTCTGATGTTACTCTTTAGAAGAGTGTTGGGAATTAAGAGGTGGGAAATGACCATTTGAACATGAATAAATGACCAAGGAAGGTTAGGGTGTTCGGTTGGAAGATCACTAAATCTTATTAGGGATGAAAAGTGTTATGGTGGGGGTGGCTATAAGATACTATGTCCATACGTGTTGTAATTTCAGGATGAATTTAAATTTTTAATTAATGGACTTGTCAAATTTTTATAGGAGATTCAGATTAAATTAAAAATATTGGAAGACCTAAAATTGATTTTTTTGACATGAAATAAATCTCCAAAGGTATAATATATTCTTAAGTGAGTTTCTAGGGATTTGTGTCATGTTTTGGGAGTTTTTGAGAATTTTGGTCAGAGTGTATGGTTAGGGTGCAATGTTTAGGGTAAACCGTACAACATCCTAATGTATGCTGATTTTTTTTTCATTTTTAAGGAGTATTACTAGGTCACATGTATCATTCAAAGATAATGTTAAATGTTTTGTTTTTTTAAATGAAACCATGAAACTAAAATCAGGGATGGAGGGTTGGAATATGGTTTCATATAAACCATGCAGTTGTGCAGGGAAAGCCTTGTTTTGTGTATAAGAGGGTTGTAGAGCCACTGCACTATTGGCGCATGGTTTGTCCAACCATGAAACTAATTTAAATTATAAAAACTTTCATTTCCCCATACAATCATTTATGGGGCTACCCCACCACACATAATATCCCTCTCATGTAACTAGAAGTACGTACTCTCATCTATCCCTTCTTCTCCCCCTTGATTTGGGTGCGTTTCATTGTAGGTTTAAGTGATGAAATGAGGTACATATCCCTTTACCTCTTCCTTTATATCATCATCATCTTTACATTGATTTCAAAAATATTTCCATTTAGGTTGAAGGTGTCAATTTCACTAGAAAATAGTGAAATTTTCTAATTTCTATGGGAATGTCATACAATCGAGGTTAAGGATGTTCCAGGATGCTATCTGGGTGTAGTCTTCTATTGAATCATTAATGGTATGTTATTCTATGGATTTTTCATCATTTTCTTCAATAAAATTGATTTTTTTAATAATGGAATTGGATGCGTAGGTTGGGGTTTTCACTTGTCTTTGGTTTAGGGGTTTGTTGAGGGTGTACTACACCCCATTTCTCAAAGATATTCTGATCATTGGATTTACAATGAGATATCCAAAATTTTTATAAGTTGGTTTTAATTAATTTATTAATTACAATTATAATAATTAATGATTTTTGTGTGTGTTTTATATGGGATTGGGACATGGATATAGGTATGGTTGACTGATTATGAGGCTAAACAGGCTTGGAAGGTCCTTGGAATCTACTACAATCCCTTAGATTAAAATTGGAATACTCCATTTTAGGAAATTGGTATCACATAATTTTTCTACAGTGTATATTCTTTTTTATGTTGGATGTCGATTCTCAGGATTTCCAATGAAGGAGATACATAGGGATAATTTAATTAAATTATTATTTTTAAATAAATAATGTTGAATGACCTATGGAATAAAGTTATAGGGTTCATGAATAACACATGTGTGCTGGCATGGTGCCTTGGTCACTGATGGTCCAGTTTTGGACCATTATGACACTAATTCACCTCCAAACCTCTTGAGAGGTGAGGTATTACTGAATGAAACTCTGGAGACCATGTGTAGGGTCTTGGTATGCCTCCAATATATAGTTTATGGTGTACCTACAGATCATACACCATGTGACCCTTAAAGGATTCCTGTATGGACTTCGAGCCGTTCAATATCATTGGGACTAGGATGGGTAATCATCTTACAACTGATGTGACCAGACCTAGGTGGATAGATTGTTGGTTGAACAAGAGTGTTTTGAGTAAAATAACTGAACTCAAGTGAATTTTAGGACCAATATGGGTCATAAAACATCTCTTTATCATTTCCTATATGCAGATACCATGTATATGGAATGGTTGGGATACCTAGTTAACGACATTGAGGTAAGCAACATCGTGGTGCATCATGTGTTGACATGCGACTATTGATAAGGATAAAGAAACATGAATGGGTGCATCCACTATAATAATTATGAGGTGACCTAATGGGAACCTCCTTTATAGACCAACCATGAGCTAGTTTATGAAAGATGGTAGTGGTTTTTATAGCGGAACCTATACTAGACTGTTGAGATGAGGGGCTATGGATAGTGATGATGGGCCCAGAAATTTAGTAAGTACTTATGTTCCTTTACTTATGGTATGATCCATTTGTTAGGATATGATAAGGTTGTTCCACCATCGTTAAGGGGTCAGGTATAAGGTTGGGCATCCATGAGTTAAAACAAGGTATATGGTTGGGATACAATCATTAGAGTTGGTATATTTGGGATGCCATGTTTTAGAGCCAAATAGGGTTGAGAGATTCAAAGGGTATGAATATCAATTATTATAGATTCCATGATTTTATATATAGTTTCTATATCCTCCATGGATTTAGGTATCGATATATGATAGGGGTTTCCATGTATTTTGAGCTCTGATTATTAGAGCTTCCATGGATTTAGAGCTCCTGATAGTGCGGTTGTGGGCCTCATCCCTAGATATTAGAGTTTATTTTTGGATATTATATAGATATGGATCATATGATAGGTATTTTATGGGACTCATACTCTAAGTCATGTAGACATGATAGGGGTTGGTTTGAATTAGGATCTCAGATGATAGGGCTGTTATGGGATAGGTCACCAGAGTCATGATAATTGGTGGGGACTGCAATAGATTCAGATGCCAAATGTTACTTGATTTTAATTTTAAATAATACATACTTAGATATTCCCCTTCAATAGAAAAATTAGAGATGTTTGATTAGGGATAGAAACCCGAGGATCAAAAAAATATAATTTCAATTATTCTCATCAATTTTTAAGTTACTTTCATTGATCACGACACATGAACATAACACAGTGTATGATGGTTAGTATGAGATCATGTCGATGGATCCCTACTATGTTCTATAATCAAATCCTAATTGGGACACCACTACACTTGGGTACCCGAGCAGACATTCACTTCATTGTAGGAACATGCCAATTTGATGCATGGGGTCGACCGAGCATGATGGCTCAGACGTGTACATGGAGAATGGATGATATCTAGCTCAGATATCCATTGGATCCATTTTTTTATTTCATTTATTCTGGTATGTCTATGTAATCACCTCAGTGGAAGTTTGGTTATATGAATTTAACGGATGTTTGGGCCATTACTGCATTTTAGTTGTTGTTATCTATTATTATTTATCTTTTTCTTCTTTAAGTTTGTCACGATGTATAAAGATTGGTTATTTTACTTGTTGTTGTTCTATATAATTTTTAGGGTATAGTATCTCTATAGTACCAACTTATACATATGATTCTATTCAGTAGCCTTTAGTGTATGGAGAGGCATTCCTGAGGACACATGGAAGATTGGTTTGTTTAATGTTCATAGAGTGATTCTGGGTGGCACATTATAATAAGAACACAATTTTATATAAAAAAATAAATTATTTATTCTCATGTTCTTTGGTTTAGGCTGATAATGTACCTAATTCAAGGGTTTTTTAAAGGTGGTAGCTATATACTTGTTCTTTTACTTGGATTTTTTTTAAAAAAAAATATGAATTAAAATTTACATTAGGGTGATGATTTATTCCATTGATTATTCAAATGAAATTTTAAAATTTAAATTTTAAACATTGATATAATGATATCAATGATGGGATGTTTAATTAATAAAAAAGATATATATGTCAATGATGTTTATAAAAATTTAATTGAAATTATCCATAATTTTTTAATATTACATTTTTGATGTTAGTTCTTGTTAATTAGACATTATTACTATAGTAAAACCTCACACCAAGAACAATTTGATGTTATTATTTTACTATAATATGACTTCAAAAGTAAATTATAGAGGATTGATTATTTTATAGAGTTGGGGATCCCTATGTTCATCACATCACTATAAATGTTATGTTATTTCATTCACAATATAGAGTTTTTGTACAACTAAGATAAGTAATTTTCTTAGTAGAATGTGAGATACTCACATTTTATGTTAGGTACTACCATTATCATTTATGTTCTTAGAGGTACCATGGTTCTTTATATTACAATATTTTAATGGGAAAACATTCTTCATCCCATTATTATTGATCACTAACAAAAAATTAAGGGATTAATTTCAAGTTATTATTTTATTCGTTGTATCATCACATGAATTTTTTATTTTTGGGGTGATTCATTTGTTGATCTCATGAATTAGTTTTTTAAAATTTATATCCCTAGGGTGGTATGGATTTAAAATATCATGACCATATATTATGATGTCATTTCATTATTATTATTCACTAACAAAAATATATGTGGTGTTCATAAATATATGGGATGTCTAATAATGTTTTTTGTACACACCCATTAACTGGAATGTGAATAGTGATGTATTCTTGAATGTGGAGAATTATTTCATTTTGTAGGACATATTTCATATAACGACCTAATCTAAACTACCCATTGACCAAAAAATAACTACCAAAATTCTATAGGTTCACTTATTTATCTCTAAATTCCATCATAAATGTCATGGGATAATTATTGTAAATGGGTATAAAATTTACCTTTATGTTAAATAACTAAGCACGTGAGCCTCAACCCGTTTGGCGGGGGATCTTAAGTGAATCCATGCAACCCAAGATCAAATCCAGGAAGAGGCACAATTTCCAGGTACTGTAGCAGTACTGTAAAAGTACTGTAGCGGGAACTGTGCAGTACTGCAGTAGGTACTATAGCAGGAACTATAGCAGGCATTGTTCGACACTGTAGGAGTTGGGAATTTTCCCCCGTTTGGGCCTTCGGGCCACCGATTTGGTTCCCGAGTCCTTTAAGGCCTTTGGGACACCCAAGCCTTCGGGCCAGTAAGGCCTTCAGGCCACCTCAAGGCCTTCAGGCCACCTTTAGTGCAGTTGAAATCCAGACAACCTACAAGGAACAAGATCTATAGGAGGATAAGCAAGGAGCTTTCACCACAGTAGAAGCTACACATATTTCAAGAATGAGAGGGTATGAAACCTACCATTGGGACAAGCCTGTGCATGCATGAGATAGCCTAGACGAACAACCATACGAAGGTGGAGAACTGATTTCACGATGAAGATGCTGGGAGGATCAGTTCTAAGTAGTTAGTCTGGGTTGTATGTAATGTTATAAGCCTACAGGCAATGAATTCTTCTAAGGCAAACATGTACATGTAATACTTATTCCTATGGGCATTGTAAGGGTTCCTCCTCACCCCTTAAAAGGTGGATTATCAAACATAAATAAAAAATGAAGGCCTTCGGGCCATTGGATAGATGTTAAATTACTAAAATATAATCCCATCATATAATAACCTATAATGACCCTTGCATATATTAGTTATTTTAAAAAAAACTGATACCTATACACCAAAGGGAATGAACATATTCATCATTTTGTTATATATCATACCTATAAAATAGTGTAATAAAAATATATTTGTATAAAGACTCAAAGAAAACCAAAGTCCCACAACATAGACTCTAAGAATAAGATATAAACAAAATAAAACTCATACTATAAACATGATATAAAAATAAAAGAAACATTATCTAATCATTTTTTTAAGTCACCCAAATAATATATATAAAATGAAGTAAAAAATATATTCTAATACCATATCCACACAAAATTACCATCATCCTTTAAAATAACACATGAATTTGTTCTTGTATATCAATAAACTATCATGATTTGGTGCCTTTCTCATACATGGATGATAAATAACATAGTTTGAAAAAATTATAATGGAATATGGGTAGGGTTTGAGTACATCATATGTTGTATTAATTCACCACTCAACCTATATATATCTATTATGTGACATTTTTTATGCTGATGCAATTTAAAAAAATTAAGTTGTATTATGAATAATAAGAATTGAATAATAATTTATCTTGAAAATTTGATATGGAATCATTGATTTCATGTTTATAATGTAACAATAAAATGAACTAAACTTTATTCAAGACTTATTGGAATCCAAATAGAATATATACACACTCAATGGGTATACCAAGATGAGAAAGAATATCTTATATCCCATTTAAGAGGTGACACACACACACACACACACCTATATAAGTGATGGTGACAAAATAAACACAAATCAAGCTTGATCCTAGAAATACTTCAACATCTATTACATATTTACTAGACTAGTTAGGGGTTGGAATTATAATTATAACAAGACTATCTCATCCTTCACCATCGATATTCTTTTATGATTGATTCTACATAGTTACTTTCATGCAGTTGGATATTAATTTATTCCCAATTTTTATTCCTTGTATATTCTTAGAAATTTCATGAATGTTATCAAAACATTAAATAAATTAGGAATATGATTGATGAAATTGGTTTATTTATGATGATTATGATAATTTATTATGGCACTAGAGAGATTCTTAAATTTTATGACTGAGAAAAACTCTACGAATGATAGATATGAAGAGTCTAGAGGATTTTTGGATTTAATATAGATATTTTGAAATAGTCACTAAATGATTTGGAGGGATATGAATAATTATTTATTCTTATTTGGGTTAGTTTTTTTCCTTACCTTTATATATATTTATATCAGATACCCTTCTCAAAATTACTAGCACATCAGGATTCCATATTAATCATGACTCCAACACTCTCAATCTCTAATGTACAAATATTCAAAGGGTTAGTGTTTTCCTTAATGTTATTGGTTAACTAATGATGTTCATTTGATAAATAATGTAATTGAATTTTTATTCTAAGAAATTAATTTTGATTATGTTCTTATTCTCTATAAAATATAAAAAAATATTGGTCATGTTACTTCTCATTATTTTTTTCCAAATAAAGTGTAGATGTGACAAGGGCCATAGAGGAATGGTGGATAAATATATCAAAAATAAGATCAAGACAATTTGGTGTTATTAATCATATAATGATTATTCATAGTGCTACTGGTCAATTATCAAATGAGAAGATGATGAGAGAGATCATGAAGTATACATTAAATAATGTTGTGGTATGAATATGTAAGGGTGATTCCTTTGTAATATTATTCTACTTTTTATTTTGTTCATTCTTGAGATGGTTTGATTTTATTAAATGCCTTATATCATTAAATCATTTTCTCTAGTTTGAGTATACATTCATTGGGGTACTCTGGTAGGATGAGATATTGATATCAATCAATAGATGGTTGTGTCACCTCAAAATGATTTCAGACCTTGAAATGTGTGTGATTATGAACCGATTATAGGGAAAGAATTTTTGGAGTCTTTGTTTCATTAGGGACTGTATATGAGGTTGGTAAAAATTACACTGATGATACTCAATATAGTTTTAAGTAATAAATTTATTCATATATTTATATATATCGAGAATTTTAAAATTTTTATTTGGATGGAGGAATACCCTAATAACTGATTGAAGAAAAAATAGAAAAATATTTTCATTCAACAAATCTTGTGGTGTAAAATTATTAATTTTTATTTTGAAGGATATACAATTTTTCAATTCAATATGTCATGATTTCATAAGAACTACCCTATAATATTTTTTAGTAATGATAATTGAACTATCAACAATAATATATCCATAAAAATGACATTAACAATATAATTTTTTTGAAGTGTTTTATTAGGATAAGAATGATTCTAAAAAATCATTATAATATACCCCTTTTCAAACTAGATTTCATCATGATTTTAGACACTAAAATATTGGTTAATGAAATAATTTCATTTGACGGATCGACGATGGTGGTGAAAAAAGGAACACTTTTAAAAGGTTTTTTAGAAATCATTCATAAATTAATATGTCCGGGTTCTTCAATAAATGTATACTTCCCATAAAAATAAATTTTTTTATGTTTAATAGATTTGTTTAATGCTTACATGACTATGGGATAATTATTTAATATTTTAGAAGTTAAAAAATAAAATAAAATGGTATGAATATTAAATATCTTAATTTTAATTATTACTTGATTTTATTAATAATTATCTTTCATTCATGAGAAATATCAATGATGTAGATTTTTTTGTTCTTATTTTTATTTTATTTTCACACTTTTTTATACTTTTTACTGTAATAATGTAATATAGTTTTCTTTAATAATAAGTGATTATTTATGTTCATTTTCATTATAGAATATATACACACACACACACACACACACCATTATTCATCCTTCTTTTAGAGGTTCCTATTCTCATAGGATGGAATATATATTTAGATACTCCCATATCAAAATACATATACATATCTATAATCAATAACTAGGCCTCTACCCTCATGGAAATGAAAACAATCCTCAATATATATAAATAGAATTATATATTTTTGTATATAGTAAATTCAATAACATCTATTATGAAAGATTATATACATGAATATAACATATACAACATAACCAAAAATTCACATATCTAATACAATAAATTAAAATGTTTATCATGGATTAAATAATAACAAACATATGTGGTAGTACTTAATATATTATGCATGATAATAAATGGAGGTTATTGTGTATATGAATTTAATACATATATAAAAAATCACATAGAAATACTCAAGAGAGAATGTCAATGAACAATACCCAATATACAATAATAATAGGGATGTAGAGACCTTGGATTTTCCTTGTAAGACTTTGGAATATTTGTAGATATATTTTCCGAGTCAGGCGCTAAGAGGAAATGATATTCCAAGGCCTAGTATTCCCAGAATTGATTTTATAATAATATTTATTATATTTTCTATTAAGAATGCATAATTTCTTAAAGAAAATTGGATTAATATTAAAAAAAAAATCTCATATTGGAAATTCATTACCATGTTTGAGTAAAAAACATGGGTTTTACCTTAGGTGTGTGTTAAAATTGGTCGGCATAGGACGTTCATATAAAATAAGTCATTGGTGGCATGTTTAGTGTGTTAATTAAATCATTAATTAACCTAATTTATATTTTCCTTTTAAAACACCATTATGTAAATATCTCTAGGGTTAGCCACATAACCCTAGGATAATTGAGAAGAATTGTTTTCCTCCTCTCATTGGAAAATCATAATCAGATGACGAAGAACCTATAGATCTAGGTAAATCAACGCATATAAAATAGAAGGAATCCAATATTTCATTGGTGACCACATTTTCAATGAAAAATGATCCAAAAATAGGTAGGACTTATTAATTTGTGAATTATTCCCTTATTGATTAAATGATTTAGAATGATCATATTGTTTCTTTGATCTAAATTCGGTTTGTTCCATTACATGAACTAGTGTAATGATAATAAAATTATTTATGTTCTTTGTCATTTGGACTATGGGGTCTCGTCTTGACATTTCTGGGTGGGACTGAGCCTAATCGGACCCAAAAATTCATGACAAAATCACATTCAATGAACAAATCAGTGAATTAGGTATGGATATGAAATATTTTCAGATTGTAGGTGCTCAATTTGATGATATGAGATCCAAATAAATGAATGCGTGTGATTTTAATGCTTGTGGGGGGTGTTTGGGAATTTGAAGAACCATCTAGATTTGATTTCCTACCACCATATGGATGGATAAATATTCCACCATTTTAGGGTGGTCAAAAAATAGTTTTGAAGGTGGAGTGGCTAGATCTGGAGCATGGAGATCAAATCTGAGTTTTTGTTAAAATATCAACTATGTACCATGTATCTTGAAGAACACATTCCATATAGTATGATTTCTATGTTGGGTAGGGAATCTATTAAAGTTAAATACAACACACAATGTGGAGGGACCACATGCTGTGCAACCCCAACTAACTGGATCAGTGTGTACAGGGGGAATATGCCTAGGAGCCCATGTGTACATGCATTCCATGTATGGTGGGAGGCACGCCATGTAAATAAAATAGTACATGGGCTTGAGAAGGAGGTACATGATGAGTTCTTACCTATACCTTACACGCTATGTACTAGAGTACATAGAGATGAGGAAACTTTATATAGACACGACTAGAGGTAGGGGGAAGAACCCAGGTGGCTAAGGCATTCCGTGTAGTTGACCTACACGTCATGTAGTGATACACAGTTAGTGATACATGTACCATAAGGGACAAATCTAGGTAGTATTGTGGTACCACATGTTGTGTGGGTCCCCTTACACATCATGTACCCCTTCATTCCTTGTGAGAAAACTTCAACCAATTGAATATTCTTTTTTTGGACTCATATTTTGTTCTGTAAGTAGCCTATCCTGAGTGTTTTCCATGTAGAATGCGATAATGGCCTTTTTGGTGGATTCTTAGATATGATGCAACATTTTTTGGGCATAAAACTTATAGATGTGATGTTTAACTATAGAAGTGATCAGATAGGATCATCAGTTATATCAGAGTGAAACCCTCTTACTCGGTAGGGCATCGGTCCTCTATCTATTATTCAAGTGGAACACTTCTATTGTATCAGGAAACTAGTCCTTGACTACTAGAGTGGTATCCTATAGCTAGTATTTGTATGAGTCCTCTACCAAATACCAGAGTGACACCCTTCAATTAGGCTAGGTTTGGGTGCTCTATCGATTACCTGAGTGACACCCCCTTATTGTACCGAGGCATGGGTCCTTAACATAAAAAATATTTTTCATAATTTTAAATTTAATTTAAATGTTTTTTTACCCACCAAAGTTTTATTTTATAGGAAATTTTCACATTTTTATGTTTTTGTGGAATTTTGAGCTTAATTGTAAAAAGGGAATTTTTTTGGGATTTAATTATTTTATCTTTATCCTATATTTTGGCCATAAGTTTTTCTAAACTAATTTAAATTGTGAAATTATTTTTTTGAAATATCCCATACATCTTAGAATAATTTCATCCTTTTAGACCACAAGCTCAATCCATCAATTGGAGGCCTAAAATTAGCTCACAACATAGGCCTCTAAAATAGTTCACAGATATGGAATGTTTAAAATATGAGCTTATATATGGTAGTTGAACATCCCAATAAAGCTGAAATTCAACATGAATTTGGATTAAAATTTAGTAAATAATTTAATTAAAGAGGAAACATGTGAATCATCTATTTGGAAGGCCATTAAATCATGGGAAACTAGATTCATGGAATATAAAGAGGCTGTCTGGGAAGATTAAATAACAGAGTGAAAAAATCATAACATTTTCTCCACAAAGCCAAATATGACAAAACTTTTATAGGATACACACAATATAATGAGGAAATAATTTTATGAAGGTGTCCACATGTTAAATTTCCATTTATTATGTCTAACATGTGATGCATTTCGAATGGAAAATTTGTCCTATAAAAGGTGTAGAGATAATCCTTTACAAACCATTCCATTCCATCTCATTCCTTCTGAGTCACCATGGAGGAGATCTCCACTGAGGGAGGCTGACCAAAAATCTCTACCTTTTATTCTCCTTCATTTTTTTAGTTTTATTTATTTTAGTTTCATTTTAAATTATAATTATAATTTTAGTTTTATCAAATTAATCCACGAATTTGTGTTTCTTCATCCATTCCAAAATTATTCTTCTCAATTATCTTATTTTAATTATTTTTATTATTCTTATTATCATTAATATTAATAACAATACTAATAATATTATTAATATTAATATTAATATTATCATTATTATAATTATAACATTATTTTTTTAAATTATTTTATCCTTTTCCTTCTCCCTCTTTGTTTTAAAAAATTATTCCTTTAATAATAATAATAATAATAATATTATTTTAACATTATTTATTAATTATATATTTTGTTACTTACTTTTATCCTCTCCCTCTATCCAACTCTCTATATCTCTTCTAATCCACTATTCTTCCATTTTTATTTTATTTCTCTTATCTACCATTCTTTTTTATTTTATTCTTCTTCCTTTTTTTTCTTCTCTTCTTCCCCCCACTCTACCAAGTAATCTCTTACTCTCAGAAATGAGAGGATAACCCTGAGGCTTGGACCGTGGGGAGGTCAATGTGTTCATAAATTTTATTTAAAGATTAATTTTAACTTTTTAGATATAATTGAGTAGCATACATGGGTGAGGATAATGTCTCTGATGTGGTGATGGCCCCCAATGACATATAACTCAATCAATATCTATTATTTTTTAATCACTTTTACCTATCTCCATTGGTTAGTTATTAACACATTAGAGTTAAGATAATGAATGTATGAAATGACTTTGATAGAACCAGATCCTAGAAGATGACACATCCTAGACCAAGGTGTGTCATCAACCTTGATTAAAATAAGTGGTGGAATTGAGAGTGCTTAGGAATTAAATGATATTCCATATTTCTAAATAAATAACAGTAGTTAAAACATGAGATTTCATTTTTGGATTATCAAACATAAATCATACATATAAAGTAGAATAATGATTAAATCCAAGGATGAACCTAAGACCATGAACTTTATTCTTAACTCATTCTGTCTAGTTTTCAAGATAGTTTAAATTCCCATTTTACTAGTTATTATAAAATTAATAAAAAAACCCCAAAACAATATCATTGTTTCATTAAATTAATAAACACAAAAAATAGATATATTATGTGATAGAGAACAAGTAGGTGAAACAAATTGAAAAGCTCCTCAAGTGAGATGACTATGGCCTGCCACTGTGCTGCACTAGGAAAAATTATAATTTCTTTTAACCATGCCCTGTGATAGGTGTACGTCAAAACTTGTGCTGTTTCTAGGGATCCAATCAATAATTCGTTTAAGTTTTCTATTTTTACATTTTAGATATATTTTAATTAATTTATTAAAAAAATTATTTCCATGATGTATTCAAATGATTATTATTCTTCATGAACTGATGAATACTCTCAGTTGCAAGATCCAGTAGCTGAAGCCCCATGGTCTAAAAAAGATAGTGTTACATTATGGGATAAACAGACCATGGGAGAAAAAAATCCAAATTCTCAAAGAGGAGGAACTCAAGGACCTCATCCAAGATCATAATGAGACCCTCAAGCAACCAATTCTTGAAGTATTGGATAGATAACTCACTAAATTCTGGGATTACTTCCTAGAATTCTATCAATAAGTGGTCAAGACATAAGAAGAGTGCTCCTAGATTCCTCCCAAAACTTTTGGAGAAGTTCCATCAGAATATTTCTAGGAGAAAGTGGCAAAACACATGGTCAAATATTATATTCAATAGCTTAATGAAATAGTGAAAAAACTATAAGAAAAACTGGATTGGATAATTAAATATGTATAAGAACCATCAAAGAAATCTAAGTTTGAACCTGAGCCATATGATTAGCCACTTGTATTACCAAAGGAGTCTAATAAGAAAATGACACTAGTATTTACATATTTTTCTAAGGAAATCCAAGAACTTGAGTCCAAAATAGAGGTGGAAGATCCTGACTACCTGCCTTCACTTCCCACTATCATACTCCAAGAGGCACTTATCACTTAGGAATTGATTGAAACTGAACAAACTCAGGTATTTGAAACTTTATTTGACTCGTTCTCTTTTAATTTTATTGAATATTAATTGTGTACGACTCCTTATTTTTTTATTATAAAAAATGATACAATCTTTTCAAAGCCTTGGAGGAAGATAAAGAACATGGACTTACACCTATGGAGGAACACATGGAGCTCCCAAATTTTAATGAAGACAATTTTGAGGAATCCCATTATGAGATCTAAGTAGACGAGTCTAAGGAAATTAGACAAGTGAATTCTCATTTTGAAATGGAGAAATTACTTTTTAAAAATTACAATTAAAATTTTATTCAAGAAGAATTTCTTGTATATTCTCCCTTTGAACATTTAATACATGCAGCTCATGTGAAGCCAGAACGGGAATAGAAGAAAGATGAACAAGTAGAAAAAAATAAATAGAATGATTCATACTTCATCCTACCCCTATATTCAAGCTATAATTAATTGTGAAGGGGGAGGATTTGATGTACTCTATCCATGGATCATTCCTCACTTAAAATGATGAAGAACAAGCTGGGAAAAGCCATATGTGGTGGTTCAAATCAAAGAAGCTTCATCCACTATATGACTTTGGATAATAGTTGGTACTACACTCTAGAGTAAGTAAAAATTATGGGCCCACTAAGGAGATATTACCAAGAATTATCCCTTACTTTCTTTCTAGGAATTTAGATTTCAATTTCATTTCATTGGATGTAGTGCAACATACAACCCCCTCCCTCTATCTATTTTGAGATTAAAGTATATGATCATTGTTATTAATAATGTAATTCTATTTTTTAGGTTCATAATAGTATAAGGCAACCAAAAAAAGTGGAAGGGAATAACTAAAAATCATGAAAAGGGAGTTCATTTTCATTTTTTATCTTTTTAACTCCTTAATTTTTGTGTCCAAAAATATTTATTGATCATTAAAGTTAAAATTACATTCCAACACTTGAATAATTATTTACATGAATAATACAGGAGACATGAGTTATGACAACCCTAATCTTTTATTACACAATTAAACATAATTTATTACATAAACTTCACTTGATACAACATAGAAGATCAAGAGGTATAGTGTCTTTGGGGATTAGTATCATTACATAAAAACTTAAAACATGAAATACAACATCTTTATTGAAAACGTCTTTTACATGACCACTACATTCCCTCGTACTTAGCATTTCATGGGATAACCTAAGGACATGCATCAGAAAAGGGTGAGATATAAATCATAGTAAGGGAATAATCATGGAATAACATGAGGAATAAAATACATTATAGATAATAGGAATATCAATAGATCACAAGAAAAGCATAAACATAAAGGCATGATAAAGCATGATAATCATAACATGGAAATGTGTCAACAACACTTAACATGGAATTAGAATGAGCCAAGGCTCATTGCACATGGAGGATCAGTAAATCCTCATTGCACATGAAGCACGAGTAAAAACTCGTTGAACTTGAATTATCAAGAGTCAAAACCCATTGTACATGGCGTATCATGATACTATAATTTACCCAATGCATTGAATCTCTATAAGGGCACACCCTTCTTAAACATTTCATTTCACGCTTAAGTGTTCCACATGGATCATATAACATGGATTCATAAAACATAATATTTTATTACACAATACAGGAATATGGAATTCATACATGTAACTTTATAATAAATAAGTAAATGTGCATAAAGGTGAATATCCTTCATAGAGAAAT
This sequence comes from Viscum album, assembly GCA_963277665.1. Classification (NCBI taxonomy): domain Eukaryota; kingdom Viridiplantae; phylum Streptophyta; class Magnoliopsida; order Santalales; family Viscaceae; genus Viscum; species Viscum album. The sequence continues at coordinate 1,284,347,227 of OY728156.1, forward strand.
GGGCATGGTATTCAATACACAATGACATTGGCTTAGAAAATCGGTGCAATTTCGGCAGCGTAACGACTTCACGTAAGAATTCATAAAAAATGGTTGATTAAAGAGAATGGGGTGTCTCATCATATTTCCATGAAATTTAAAGTAATGGTGTCATATAGATACATATCCCAACAATTGAAATGGGATTTAGAGTCATGATACTAAATAATTTATTGAATGTAAAAGAAGAGAGAGAATATTTTTTTTTTCTGAATTTCAGCATAGTAACAGGTGTACATGGGAGGAATTTAAGAAGAGAGAAATGGGTATACCATCATCAAAACATAAATAGGATAGTATGGGGGAGGTTTGAAACCATACCCCAACATTTATAATTGAAATTAAAAGTTCATAACAACTTTAAGAAAATTGGAAAAAAATGAGAAAGGAAAAAAACCCTTACTTGGAAGTGTGATTCAAAAGGCTTGAGAGAGGCTTGAGAGAGTCTTATTGGGAGATTTGGGCACCTTGGGAGGATTATATAGAGAATAGGGAAGAGGTTGGACGATCTCCAAAGGCTTTGAGTGAGGGGGAATTTGGAGCCTGGGTGGGTTTACATAGGAAAGGTGAGGGAATTCTTTATTATTTAGGTTTGGGACACCTCACATTAAACTAATCCAAACCACAAACCAGACCAAGGTTTTTTCCCATGGTTTTTAGAAAATAAAAGTGGAAAGAAATATTTTATAAGTCCAAATTCTGAACTTCTTAAAATAATGGGGTTGTTTATGTGGAGGCGAGTCACACACCCTAGGAAAACAATTTAAAAAGATAAGATGTTTAATAAGTCTTGATGGGTCCATTAATGCTTTGTAAAATAAGTCAAAAAAACCCAAAACCACATTATGTTAATGGAAAAACATATATTGGTAGAACAAAAAGCTTATAGTGTTTTATTTCATCACTATTGGGTCATTATGATGTCATAAAACACATTATATATTTAAACGGTATTTAATTTTTACCTAAAAATTTGACTATCTCAGGAAATTATGAAAAATTCACTGTTGGATAATTTTGATGTCCTGATTTTAGAAATAATATTTATTTTATCTAAATAATTTTCTAAATATGTTAATTTTCAATTTTATAATAAAAACTGACATTTATAAAAAATTCATAGGTTTTGACAAAAATGGATTTCAAACCTTAATAAAAATTACAATTGCCTTCATAAAATTATACGATCATTTATATTTAATAAAAATTAATTTTATAAAAATAATAATATTTTATTAAAATATTATTTAATTTAAAAATCCATTAATTCATCAAAATATATTTCTTAGTTGAAAATTTAACAAAAAATACTATTTGTGCTCTAAAAAAACTATTTACAAGGTAACAATAATAAAATGAAATTAAATTAATTATTATATACAAAAATAATGTACATAACCATAATACTAGGGTCTTATTACATAACCCCTTATAAAACCTGCATAAGACTGAAGAGTAAGGTGTGTGATGGTGACAAACTCTTGGGGTGGCTCGGATAACATTGATCGGGTGGTAATCTCTACCAACTTCTATTTCTCTCATAGGCGGTCCCGCTCGATCTTAACATATTCAAGATCGTCTTGGGCTTTCTCAAGAGAAAAACCCAATGATGCCACCTCGTTTCTGATCTCTAACAAATGGGATTCATATGGGGCACGTCTACTGGATGAGGCCACTATTTTCTTTGTCTGAGTAAATTGGATTTGTTAAAGCCTTATATTTATACTAATCATGTGATCACTGTTCAACAACTATATTAGAAATGGTCACAATTCTTAACATAAAACCAAAGAAGTTTAAATTTTATATAAACATTTTACATAAAGATGCATTTAATTAGATCAAGAGAGATTTCCATTAATGAAAGTTTGGGTCGTTACAATCTTCCCCCCTTATAAAATTTTTGACCTCAAAATTTTCTTTTCCCACACTAAAACAGATGTGGGTAACTCTACATCATCATTTCCTCTGATTCCCACGTCTCTTATTCAAACTTGTGATTTCACCACAACACCTTGACGCTGGGCATTGTATTATTTCGTATAACTTTTTCTCTACGATCTAATATATTCACTATTTTCTCTTTATAAGAAAGATCATCCTCTAACTGTACTACCTCTTAAGAGAGTACATGTGAAGGGTCCAGTATGTAATTCCTTAAGAGGGATACATGAAAAATATCATGTACTTTTTCTATGGTAGGTGTAAGTGCTAGTCGATAGGCCACATCCCCAACACGATCAAGAATATCAAAGGGGCCAATGTACAATGGACTTAACTTCCCTTTCTTTCCAAACCTCATGACCTTCTTCCACAAAGATATGCGTAAAAATACCATGTCTACATCCTTAAACTCAAGGTGTCATTGACGGTTATCTGCATAACTCTTCTATCGATTCTAGGATGCCTTAATATGCTGCTGAATGGTTTTCACCTTCTCCACCATTTCTTCGACCATTTCTGGTCCAAGTAGCTTACGCTCACTGACCTCATCTAAACACGCCAATGTTTTGCACCTTTTCCCATAAAGGGATTCATATGGCACCATTTGGATGCTCGAGTGGAAACTGTTATTATAAGAGAACTCAACCAAAGGAAAATGTTGTTCCCATCCTCCTTTAAAGTCTATTGAGCACACTCTCAACATGTCCTCAAGTGTTTGGATAGTCCCCTTGGATTGGCCATCTGTTTGAGGATGATAGGCCATAGTGAAGTTCAGTTCAGTATTTAGAGAATGTTGAAGACTCTTCCAAAACTTAGAGGTGAATCTTGGATCTCGATCGGAAACAATAGATAGTGGTACTCCATACCACCTTACCACTTCCCTGATATATATCTATTCCAGTTGATCCACTAGGAAATCCTCCTGAATAACAATGAAGTGTGAAGACTTTATAAGATGATCCACAACGACCCAGATTGCATTATTGCCTTTGTATGTATTTGGAAGTCTTGTGAAAAAGTCCATGGTGATGTTCTCCCATTTCCATTCTGTTATGGGCAATTGTTGCATCATCCCCTTAGACTTCTGCCTCTCTACCTTCACTTGCTGACACAACATGCACTTTGATTTATATTCAGCGATCTCCTTATTCATATTATCCCACCAATAATACTCTCAGAGATCTCGATACATCTTTGTGTTTTCTAGGTGAATAAAGAAATTCGTACTATGTAAATCATTCAAAAGTTTCTTCTTCATCTCTAGACTTGATGGAACACATAGTATTTTCCCAAATCTCACAATTCCTTATTTATTAACATTAAACTCTGAGGATTTCCCTTTTCCAATAGCTTCCAATTTTTCCTAAATTCCCACGTCATCTTTTTGAGAATATTTTAACCTTTCCAAACGTGGCGGTTGAGCAATAATTTGTGAAAGGACTGATGATGTTCCTTTATTTATGATTCCCATGTCCATCTTCATCAAATATAATAAGATTGGATCCTTTTCAATTATAATAAATGATAGAATCATTGGGTCCTTTTTACTTCGGGCATCCTCCACCTTGTTCGCTTTCCTAGGGTTGAAATGGATTGAGGAGTCATAGTCTTTGATCAGATATAACCATCGTCGTTGTAACATGTTAAACTCTTTCTATGAGAATATATACTTGAGGATTTTGCGGTCCGTATATATTTCACACTTCTCCAAAAAGAGATAATGCTGCCAAATTTTCAAAGCAAAGATCACTGCAGCCAACTTGAGTTCATGTGTTGGATAGTTCTATTCATGAAATTTCCATTGCCTTGAAGCATATGTAATGACTTAGTCATTTTGCATCAACACACATCCCATGCCCTTCTTCAAAGCATCATTGAATACCAAAAAATGTTCTCCACTTGTGGGTAAAGTGAGAACAAGAACAATGATAAGCCTCTTTTTCAAATCCATTAATATTTATTCGCATTCATCACTCTAAGAAAACTTTACTCCCTTCTGAGTTATCTTGGTAAGAGGGTTGGACAGTTGTGAGAAATTTCTCACAAATCATTGATAATATCTAGATAACCCCAAGAATCTACGGATATCCATTACTGATTTTGGCCTTGTCCATCCCTCAATTGCATCTATTTTGGAGGTATCCATAGATATCCCATTACTTGTGATGATATGGCCCAAGAATGTGACCTCTATCAACTAGAAATCACACTTGCTGTACTTTTCATAGATCTTCTCCTTCTGCAAGGTCTCTAGTACAGTTCTCAAATGATCATCATGATCCTCCTTGGTTTTGGAGTATATATAAATATCATCTATAAAGACTACCACAAATTTGTCAAGGTAATCTCTATATACTCTATTCATTAAGTCCATGAAGATTGCTGGAGCATTAGTGAGTCCGAATGGCATTACTATGAATTCATAGTGCCCGTATCTTGTACAAAAAGCAGTCTTGGGGATATCTTCCTTCTTCACACTTACCTGATAATATCCCGACCACAAATCCACCTTGGAGAAGTATTGTGCTTCACACAGCTGATCGAACAAGTCATCTATTCGTGGGAGAGGATACTTGGTCTTTATCTTGATTTTTTTAAGCTCATGATAATTGATGCAAAGGTGCATTGACCCATCGTTCTTCTTGATGAAGAGGACTGGTTTACCCCATGGTGAAGCACTTGGGCATATAAACCCTTTATCAAGATTCTCCTGTAGTTGTTTCTTCAGCTCCTCAAGCTACACAACAACCATTCTATATGGAGTCTTGGATATTGGAAATGAACTAGGTATAAGTTTAATTGATAATTCAACATCTCATCTAGGAGGAAGACCAGAAAATTCCTCGGGAAACACTTTAGTGAATTACATCACAATAGGCATGTCTTCTAGGATGGTTGCATCCTTAAAATCAATCATTTGATCCAGATACGCATGCTCATAGGGTAGTAATATCCACACATGAGATGATGGAGATAAAGAAGATTCATCTTCCTCCTTAAACTTATAAAGAATCGGGGGTCGATTCTCCACATGGAGTGTGATTTACCTCTCACGGAAATTTATGTTGGCACTATATAAGGAAAGCCAATCCATGCCAAGAATCGAATCAAATTCTACCAAAGGGAGTATGATGAGGTTCAACAGAAAGTTTAATCCACAGATTATGACAGGCGAGGAGTTATATTCATGGGATGCAATGATTGCCCCATTTTCCGTACTCACTGAAATACTCACTTCCATGATTTGTGGTTGTGCTAGGATTGTTCTACTAAAATTTTGAGATATAAAAGAATGTGTAGAACCTGAATAAAAAAGTATGTTTTCCATTATTTAATGAATAACTAGTGTACCTATCACCACTTCATTTTCGGGGTTCACTTCAGCAATAGTGATGGAAAAAGCTCACCCATTCTGCCTTGGAGGTTGTTGGTTTCCTCCAAAAACCCTTGGCTTAGGGAACTGATTTGTAATATTCCCTAGTTATTTGCAGTTGTAGAAATGAACCACGTGTTGAGGTTCGAACGGAGCGTTCGTCTACTATGTCTCATCCACGGGTCTTTCTTTCTGACAGAAACAACTAGGTTCCCTTCTCTTCCACACCTAAAGCATTTCCTCATCCCTTTTATGCAATTTTTAGGGTGCTTCTTTCCGCACCTTTGGAAAGTGGGGTGCTAGATATTCTTAGCACCATTGGATTTATCTATCGGACCACCATCATTGAATTCCACCATATGCTTCTTATCCCTATGATACCCCTGAGATTCTCCAATCTCCATTTCAACCTTGAGGGCATATCAGACAATTTCCTCATAGCTGTCGAAGTCACGGATTGCCGACGCTTTTCAGAGGCTAAGTTTCAGCCCACCAAAGAAGCGGACAACCTTGCATTAAAGGGTAATGAAAAAAGTGGAAGCATATCGTGCAAGACTTGTGAATTTTTCCTCATGCACTCTAACAGATCCTTCGTCTTTTTTCTTGAGGGAAAGGAAATTCCTTTCCATCTTAAGTCGGAGGGTGCACGGAAAATATTTATCGAAAAACATCTTCCGGAAATCCTTCCATTCCAACGCCTCGATCTCCTCCTCAGGTTTCGTATTTTTGATACACGTCCACCATTGATCATCTTCAACCTCTATACGATAATTATCCAGGAGAAACTTCTCTTGTTCATAACAATGAAGGATGGAGAAGATCTTTTCAATGGATTTGATCCACTATTCAGCGATTGAGGGATCGAATGATCCATTAAAAGTATGAGGCCTTTGTCTCATGAAGCTCTCGATAGTGACTTTCTCTTTCTTGGGGGGGGGGGGGGTTGAAAATTCCTCTTGTCCCATGTTTCTATTCAAATATTGAGTTAGATGAGGGAGAAGCATGAAAAAGTTTGCAATTCCCGCTCCCATTGGATTGGGCATCTCATTTGTAAAGTCATCACATTGATCTTCACATTAGTTGTTAGCTTGAGTCCTCCTATTACCGGCCATTGGCTGGAATAGAAGGAAAGTTAGGGGTAACAAATAAATGGTAATATAAGGAAAAAACTAATGACTTATAAATAAATTTTATTTCCTTAACATATGAATCTATTGGCTTCAGTCTATGTTATCCATGATCTACTTTCTAACATATATTCTTAGGGAATTTTTTTGTCCCCTAATAATGGTTCATACTAAGCTAGTAAATTTACCAAAGCATATCCCCCAAGATTTTTGTAACCAAGAGTGCATCAAGTCCCATTTTTGTGCACCAGTTCTCGTTCGAGTCTAGCTTAAAGTGGCGTTTTCTGGTTATACCCCTAGTATACATATGTGCTAGAGCCACCTCTACCTGCTTGTATCCAGACAGGGATGTATTTGCTTGATAAACCACTTACTCAATACTCACCAAAACTTAGGGATGTTTTTATTATACTTAGTATTGTCTCTAAGTCTTTAGTAGGGTTTTCTAATCCTAGTCCCAAAAATAACTAAACCTATCCTCTAATACGAACTATGACAACCCTGATCTTTTATTACACAATTAAACATAATTTATTACATAAACTTCACTTGATAAAACATAGGAGATCGAGAGGTCTAGTGTCTTTGGGGATTAGGATCATTACATAACAAATTAAAACATAAAATAAAACATTTTTATTAAAAACTTCCATTACATGACCACTACATTCCCTCGTACATAGCATTGCATGGGATAACTTGATGACATGCATAAGAAAAGGGTGAGATATAAAGCCCAGTAAGGGAATAATCATGGAATAACATGAGGAATACAATAAATTTTAGAAAAGAGGCATATCAATAGAGAACAATAGAATCATAAACATAAATTCATGATAAATCATGATAATAATAACATGGAAATGTGGAAACAACACTTAACATCGAATTAGCATGAGCCAAGGCTCATTGCACATGGAGCATGAGTAAATCCTCATTGCACATGAAGCACGAGTAAAACTGAGTTTCAATTGAATTAGCATGAGTAAACACCCATTGCCCATGACGTATCATGATACTATACTTTACCCAATGCATTGGAGCGCTATAAGGGAACACCATTCTTAAACATTTCATTTCATTCATAAGTGTGCCAGATGGATCATATAACATGGATTCATAAAACATAATCATTTATTACAAGATAAAGGAATGTGGAATTAATACATGGATCTTTATAATCAAGAAGTAAATGTGAATAAATGTGAACAACCTTGATAGATAAATGGGCATGTTATTCACTATACAATGACATTGGCATAGAAAAACGAAGTAATTTCGGCAGCGTAACGACGTGACGTAAGCATTCATAAAAAATGGTTGATGAGAGAGAAAGGGGAGTCTCATCATATTTACATGAAATATAAATTAAGGGGGTCATAAAGATACATGTCCCAATAATATAAATTTAATTTAGAGTCATGATACAAAATAATTTCTTGAATGTAAAATAAGAGAGAGACATTTATTTCGGAATTTCCGCATAGTAACGGGTGTACATGGGAGGCATTTAATGAGAGATAAAGGGGTATCCCATCATTAAAAAATAAAGAGGTAAGTATGGGGAGGTTAAAAACCATACCCCAACATTTATAATTGAAATTAAAAGGGCATAACAACATTAAGAAAATTGGACAAAAATGAGAAAGGAAGAAAAACCCTTACTTGGAAGCGTGCTTCAAAAGGATTGAGAGAGGCCTGAGAGAGGATTCCTGGGAGCTTAGGGCACCTTGGGAGGATTATAGAGAGATAATGGAATAGGTTCGACGAACTAAAAAGGATTTAAGTGAGGAGGATGTGGGAACTTGGGTGGGTTTATATAGGAAAGGTTAGAAAATTCTTTATTATTTTGGTTTGGGACACCTCACATTAAACTAATCAAAACTACAAACCAGACCACAGTTTTTGCCCAAGGTTTTTTGGAAATGGGAAGTGGAAAAAAATATTTTATAACGCCAAAGTCTGAACTTCTTAAAATAATGGGGTTGCTTATGTGGAGGTGAGTCACACTCCCAAGGAAAATAATTTAAAAAGGAAAGATGTTTAATAAGTCTTGAAGGGTCAATTAATGCTTTGTAAAATAAGTAAAACAAACCTAAAACCACATTATTTTAATGGTAAAACATATATTATCCAAACATAAAGCTTATAGTATTTTATTACATCACTATTGGGTCATTATGATGTCATAAAACACATTATATATTTAAACGGTATTTAATTTTTACCCAAAATTTTGACTGTCTTAGAAAATTATGAAAAATTCACCGTTGGATAATTTTGACATACTAATTCCAGAAATAATATTTATTTTATATAATTAATTTTCTAAATATTTTAATTTTCACTTTTAAAATAAAAACTGACGTTTATAGAAAATTCACGGGTTTTGATAAAAAAAGATTTCATACCTCAATAAAAAATACAATTACATTCATAAAATTATACGATCATTTATATTTAATAAAAATTAATTTAATAACAATAATAATATTTTATTAAAATATTATATAAATAAAAAATCCATTAATTCATAAAAATATATTTCTTAGTTGAACATTAACTAAAAATACTATTTGTGCTTAAAAAACTATTTACAAGGTAACAATAATAAAATGAAAGTATATTCATTATTATATACAAAAATAATGTACATAACCATAGTACTAGGGTCTTGTTATATAACCCCTTATAACACCCACATAAGACTGAAGAGTAAGGTGTGTGATGGTGATAATATTTTGGGGTTGCTCAGATAACATTGCTTGGGTGGTAATCTCTATTAAATTCCATTTCTCTCATAGGCTGTCTCGCTTGAGCTTAACATATTAAATCTTGGAATGGGCTTGGTCAAGAGTGAATCCCAATGACTCCACCTCGTTTACGAGATCTAACAAATGGGCATCATTTAGGGCACGTCTACTGGATGAGGCCATCGCTTCCTTTGTCTGAATAAATTGGATTTGTTAAAGACTTATATTTAGACTAATCATATAATCACTGTTCAACGACTATATTAGAAAAGGTCAAAATTATTAACATAAAACCAAATAATTTGACATTTTATATAAACATTTTACATAAAGATACATTTAATTAGATCAAGAGGGATTTCCATTAATGAAAGTTTGGGTCGTTACATGAGTTTCTTAGGAATCCTATGATTCCATGTTTTAGATCTCAATGTTTATATGATTAAATTATTAAAATTTAGAATTAAAATTTTAAAGTGAAGCATGGATATTGAAATGAGGAATACTGATTTGAAGGAATTAATTGATCCATGTAAATGAAATTCCCCAACCATTTTTCATTATTTGATTTTCTGAAATTCATTGGAATTTATTTTTTGTTATTAATCATGCATTGAGTGATTGTCCCAAATAATATTTCCCATTCCTAAGAGGATTTATAAATCATGTACTTCCTATTTTATTATTGAGCATATTTCTTTAGTGATGTTAGGATATTCCATATACTAGAACTTGAAAATGAACTTGTTAAAGCTATTACTATAAAAAAACATGTTTAAAATGATTGAGAAATCCTTTGAAAATCCAATTATTCTTAAAATACCATCTACACATCAATACTTCATAGCCTTTAGAGACCAAGAATGACCTTTTTAGGTATGATCCATGTTTTAAGCCATTTTTATCTATTTTTACCCTCCTCTTAGCATTTTTATGATATTTTAAAGATGAAGTGTGGGGGTGAAGAGAATCCTGGTAAATGAGATGGTTTATAATGTAAGGAAGAAGTGTGGGGATGCTTACTATGGTAATTTTAAAAGGTTTTGGAATCATTCATTAGACTCCTTTTTTCCCTCTTGAATATAAAAAAATTAAAATAACAAAAAGAAAAAAAATGAGAACAATGGGTTGTGATTTGGGTAAACCAAAAATCACCATTACTAGAACTATGATTTCTATCATACATAGTTAGGTGGTGGATTACATGTTTATTATAAATCATAACTTTCAAAAATAAAAAAAATTAAAAAGGTTACTTGAAAAAAAAGTAAAAAAACACGTTCAAAAGATGATAAAATTCATTAATTATGCTTAAACTAATTATTATCTTTACTTAAGAGTATTAAGGAAAGTTGGGAGTTGTTGCAATTTGAAGGGGATAATGTCATTAGACTTTTTTACTTTTAATATCATGTTTTATGATTTAAGAGTTAAACCTTATCCATGATCTTTATTTTTAAACATAAAATCATTCCAACAATAAGCCTCATATTTATTAGAACCATAATTACAAGTCCTCATGATTTTATGTCTTTTTTTCTTTACAAAGTGGAGAAAATAGTTATTTTACAAGATTATGGTTAAGGAGAATGTTCTTATGATATGACCCTAACTATACTTTAATTCTATCATGATATATGGGAGAAAATAATAAAAAATGAGGTAGATCATGATTTGGCATGTCTAATTATAATGAATTGAGGAGCTTGAATGAATGAAATGAAAAGTTCCATCATTTATCAAAGGGGAAAAGTAAAATACATTAATTTATTGTTTCTTTAAAAATTGGGAAATTTAATTGATATCTTAAGTGGAATTTGAAATTTTTATTTGATATCAATAATGGTTTGAATATATTTTATTGAAATTTGAATATTGACAACATCAGTGCCCTCTGATTTTCAATGTTGAGATTTTATGTTTGAGGGAAAATATGGTTTAAGTGTTATTTAATTGAAATAACAAATAGTTTTTATAATTTTAAATTTAATTTCAATTTTTTTAACACAAAAAAGTGTTATTTTATTAGAATTTGTCACATTTTTACGTTTTTTTGGAATTTTGAGATTAATTGTAAAAATGGAAAAATTTTGGGATTGAAATGTTTTATTTTTATTATGTATTTATACTATGATGTTTTACAAACTAATTGAAATTGTAAAATTAATTTTTTGAATTATCCTAGATATCTTGGTAAATATTTCATTCTTTTGGACCACAAGCTCAATCCATCAATTGGAGGCCCAAAATCATATCACAACATATGCCTCTAAAACTGTTAACAGATATGAAATGTTTTAAATATTAGATTATATATATAAGTTGGAAGTCCCAATGAAGTTGAAATTATACATGTATCTAGATAATGAATTTATTAAAAAATTTAATTCAGGAGGATATGTGTGAATCATCCTTTTGGAAGGCCATTAAAGAATGGGAAACAAGATTCATGGAATATGAAGTAAATTTTGGGCATATCAAATTCATAGAGTGAAATAGTGATTACATTTTCTACACAATGACAAATTTGCTGAAATTTTTAGGGGATATGAAAAATATGATGGGGAAAACATTTTATGAAGGGGTACACATGTGAATCAACCATTTAATTGGTATAACACACAATTAATTTATAAGGGAAAATATGTCCTATAAGAGAAGAGCTCCTCCTTCCCAAACCATTCCATTCCATCCCATTTCTTCCTAGGCACCAAAGAGGATATCTCTTCTGAGGGAGGCCGGCAAAAATATCACCCTTTTCTTCTTCTTTATTTTTTTAGTTTTATTTATTTTAGTTTGATTTTCAAGTGTAATTTAAATTTTAGTTTTATTATATTAATCCATTTATTTGTGTTTCTTCATCTATTCCACAATGATTCTTCTCAATTTTATTCTTTTAATTATTTGTTTTTATTATTATTAATAATAATAATATTAATATTAATATCATTATTATAATTATAACATTATTTTTTAAATTATTTTATCCTTTTATTTCTCCCTATTATTTTTTCAAACACTCTTCCTTGAATAATAAAAATAAAAATAATAATTATTATTATTTTAACATTATTTATAAATTACATAATTTATTATTTTCTTTTATTCTCTCTCTCTCTAACTCTCTCTATCTCTTCTCATCCCCCATTTTTCCAATTTTTTTACTACTCTCATCCACCATTAATTTTTACATTATTCTTCTTTCTTTTTTTTCTTCTATTATTCCACCCACTCCACCAATTAATCTATTAATCTAAAAAATGAGAGTCGCACCCTGAGGCTTAGACCATGGGAAGGTCAAGGTGTTCATTAATTTTCTTTATTGTTTAATTTTAAGTTTTTAGATAGAATTTAGTAGCATGCATGAGTGAGGCGAATGTCTCCAATGTGGTGATAAACCCCAATGAAATATAACTCAATATATATATATTATTTTATTTAATCACTTTTCCTCTCTCCATTGGTTAGGTCTTCACATGTTGGAGTTTATCCACTTAATGGATGAAACAGATTCAATAGAAACTGGTCCTGGAAGATGACATATCCTAGACCAAGGTGTGTTATCAACCTTGATTAAAGTAGGAGGTAAAATTGAGAGTGCTTAGGTATTCAATGATATTTTATAATTTCTAAATAAATTATAGGAGTTCAAACATGATATTTTATTTCTAGATTATCAAACTGAAATCAAACATATAAAGGATAATAATTATTGAATCCAAGCCTGAACCCAAGACCAAATGCTTTATTATTAACTTAGTTTGTTCACTAAATTATTGTAAATCACCTAAACTAATTGTTTTTTTGTTTTTTTAATTTATTAAATTAATAATAAATCTTTTTGGATTTTTTATTATTTTTTAATGAAAATAAACAAATAGAATTTAAAATACCATGAAAACTGAACAGAATGAGTTAATAAGAAAACACTTGGTTTTGGGGTTTGGTTTAAGGTTCAATCATTATTCCCCTTTATATATTTGATTCCCATTTGATAACACAAACATGAAATATCATATTTGAACTACTATTATTTATTTAGAAATTGTTGAATATCATTGAATTCCAAAAGACTCTCAATTCCACCTCCTCCTTTAATCAAGGTTGATGACACACCTTGGTCTAGTATGTGTCATATTCTAGGATTCGATTATATAGAAGACATTTCATCCATTGATTAGATCAAATCCAATGTGGGAATAACTAACCAATATAGAGAGGTAAAATTGATTAAATAAAATAATAGAGAAATATTATGTTGTATGTCATTGGGGGATTTTACCACATCAGAGACATTCACCTCACCCATGCATGCTACTTAATTATATCTATAAACTTAAAAATTAAACTTTAAATAAAATTCATGAACACCTTGGGCTCCCCCTATGCCAAGAATTGGGGTTATCCTATCATTTATGAGAGTAATATATTACTTGGTAGAGTGGGTGGAAGAGAAGAAGAATAAAAATAAAGAATAATAAACTAAAAATAATAGAGGATGATATAAGTAAAATAAAAATAAGAGAATGGGGAATAATAACAGAGAGAGAGGGTGAGAGAGAGAATAAAATAAAAGAAAATAAGAAAATATATAATTCATAATCAATGTTAAAATAATAATAATAATAATAATAATTATTAGAGAAATAATTTTAGAAAAAGAAGATGGATAAAGAAAAAGATAAAATAATTTTAAAATAATAATGTTAAAATAATAATAATAATAATAATAATAATAATAATACTTATTATTAAAAGAAGATAATTGAAAAGAAGAATACTAGAATGGTTGGAGAAACAAAAATTCATGGATTGATTTAATTAAACTAAAATTTAAATTAGATTTGAAATAAATAAAAAATAATGAAAAATAAAAAAATAAAGAAGAAGAAATAAGGGAAATTTGTGGCAGACCTCCCTTAATGGATATCTCCTCCTTGGTGCCTCATAAGGAATGGTATATAATGAAATGATTTAGGGAAGGATGAGCTCTCCACCTTTTATAGACTAGATTTTCCCTTTGAAATTATTCGCGTATTAGACCCATTAAATGGTATATTCACATATGGACACCTTCATGAAGGTTATTCCCCAATGTATTATTCTTATCCCCTAAAAATTTCAGCATATTTTTCCTTGTGGAACGATTGTTATGAACATTTGAATATGAGAATTTAATCTTCCCAGACAGTCTCTACATATTCCATGTATTCGATTTTACTTGATTTAATGGCCTTCCAAACAGAAGATTCACAAATTTCTTCCTGAATTAAAGTTTTTAATAAATTCTTTATCCAAATATATGTCTAATTTATGCTTCATTTGGATGTCTAACTTCGAGATATAAGCTCATATTTAAAACATTCCATATCTATTAATAGTTTTTGAGGCATGTGTTGTGAGATGATTTTGGGCCTCTAATTGATAGATTTAGCTCACAAAACAAAAGGATGAAATATATCCCAAGATTTCTGGAATCCTAAAAGAATTATTTTTATAATTTATATTTGTGTAAAAAAGTTATTGGTTAAATAAATAATAAAAATAAAACAGTTAAATTCCAAAATCAAACCATTTTTATAATTAAGCTCAAAATTCCACAAAAACATAAAAAATGTGATAACTTTTAATAAAATAACAACATAGAGGGTATAAAAACATTGAAATTAAGTGTAAAATTATGAAAAATATTTGTTCTGTCAATTCCCCCACACTTAAGACATGTTTTTACTCAAGAATTAAATCTCAATATTGAAAATTAGAAGTCACTGATTTCGTCAATATTCAAATTTCAATATAATATAATCAAATAATTATCTATATCAAAACAAATTTTCTAATTCCACATAAAATATAAATTCAATTTCCCATTTTTTCAAAGAAATAATAAATTCATTATTTTACTCTTCCCCATTGAAAATTGAGGGAAATTATCTTTTCATTCATTCAATCTCCTTAATTAATTATTATTAAACATGTCAATTCATAGTTTACATCACTTTTGATTCTTTTCTCTCATCACCCATGATAAAATTAAAATAGATTTATGATTATATCATCAAAACATGATACTTATCCATATTTTTTTAGAAGAACTGATTTCTCCACTTTATAAAGATAAAAAGCATATAAAATCATAAGGACTTGTAATTAAGGTTCTAATGACTCTGAGACATAAGGTTGGTAGGATTTTATGTTTAAAAATAAATCTCAAGGAGGAGGTTTAACTCTTAAATTATAATTCATGATATTTAAAGTAAAATTATAATGACATTCTCCCCTTTAAATTGTAAAATTTTCCAATATTATCTAAGTCTTAAAGTAAATATCATGATCAATTTAAGCATAATAAATGATTTGTGCCCTCTCTTGAATTTTTTTACTTTTATTCATTTTTTATTTTTCAAAGAACTTTTTTCATTTTTTTCATTTTTTAAAGTTATGATATATAATAAATCATACAACCACCACCTAAACACTAATTATATAAATCATATGTCTAGTAATGTTTATTTTTGGTTTACCCAAATCACAACACATTTTTCTGATTTTTTTGTTCTTTTTGTTATTTTTATTTTTTATATTCAAGAGGAGAAAAATAATAGAGTACAATAAATGATTCCAATTTTTTTACAATTCCCATAGTAAGGATGAACAGACTTATTTATTAAATTATAAATCATTCCTTTCACCATTATTCTCTTTATCCCCACACTTCAACTTTAAAATATCATGCAAATACTAACAGGAGGTTAGGATTGGATAAAAATGTCTTGAAACATGGATAATCCCTAAAAAGTTCATTCATGGTCTCTATGGGATAACAAAGATTGATTTACATATGGTATTTTAAGGATAAGTTTCTTTTAAAAGGATTCCTAAATCATTTTAAACATGTTTTTGTATATTCATATCTTTGAAAAGTTCAAATTCAAGTTATAGTAGGTGGCATATCCCAAGATCACTCAAGAAATATGCTCAAGATAAAATAAAAAGTACTTGGTCTAGAAACAATCTCAAGAATGGGACATATGATTTTGGACAAACAATTAATGTATGATTAATAATAACAAATCAATTTACATAAATTTTAGAAGATCAATGCATGAAAAATGGTTGGGAAATTTCATTTACCTGAATTAATTAAGTCCTTCAAATCATGAGACCTCATTTCAATATCCATGCTTCACATTAAAAATTTAATTTTCTATTTTAATAATTTAATCATATCAACATTGAAATATATAACTTGGAACAATAGGATTCTTAATAAAATCATGTCTCTTAGATTATTCAAGTAAATAATAATTCAAGCGTGGGAATTAAATTTTAACTTTTAGCCTTAAGACAGGTTTTTGGACATAAAATGTAAGGAGTTAAAAAGATAGACAATGAAAATTAACTCCCTTTTCATGAATATTAGTAATTATATTCCACTATTTTTGGCTTCCTTATACCACTATGAACCTATAAAGTAAAATTACACAATTAAGAATATAAATCATGTAATTTATGATAAAAACCATAGAGGGAGTGGGCTGCATGATACACTATTTCCTAAGAAGATAAATTTAAATCAAAATTCCTATAAGTGAATGTATAAGTCTAGGTATGATCCCCCAGGTGGGACTTAAATTTTTTAAACCTATAAAGGGTAGTATCAGTTTTTATTCAAAATTAGATGGAGGGGGAATCTTCTTTGATTTGAAACACCACGCGTGGATTTTCTCAGCTTGTGTTTCATCATTTATCTTGAGTTATGATCCATGGATAGAGTTCACCATATCCCCCCACTTCAGAATGAGGTATATCTTGCATGGTGGGAGTTGGATGAATTATAGACCATCCTCTTAAGTAGTTTCGACTTTTGAAACCTACCTCTCTTCCAGTGCTGGCTTCATAGGGGCTTCAATAAGAGAAACTTTTGTTTTTATTTACTTATTATAAACTACCTTGATATCTTGATGGGGATCCTCCAATGCATGTTCATTGAAATTAGTGAGATCCAAGTGTTCCTTAGTAGGTGAATGTATAGTTTCTTTTTCTTCCTCTAAGGCATAACAAATAATGTATGATTCTGTATAATTGAAACAATGAAGAGTGATGTACAATTTAGATTCAGAAAAATCAGAAGATATATTGTCAAATAAAGGTTCAAATCCCTGAGTTGGTTTAGTTTCAATCAATTCCTTAGTGGTAAGTGCCTCTTAGATTCACATAATGGTAAGTTAAGGTAGGTAATCGGGATCCTCCACATCAAGTTTGGCCTCATGTTCTTGGATTTCCTCAGAAAAATCAGGAAAGACGAGTTTCACATATTTCTTGGCCTACTTAGGTAAGACAAGTGGCTCATATTTTGGTTTCGGTTCAGAATCTGATTGCTCTGATGGTGCTCGAACATATACAATTATCCAATCTAGTTTTTCTTGAAGATTTTCCCCACCTCTTTAAGATCTTGAATATCATATTTGAACTTGTGTTTTTTCACTTGTTCCCAGAAACCTTTTAGTGTGACTTATTCAAAAGTGTATGGAGGAATCTAGGATCACTCTTCTTGTGTCATAGCCACTTATTGATATAATTATAGGATTTACTCCCAAAATTAAGTGAGTTATCTAGACAATCCTTCAACAACTGGTTGATTAAGGGTCTCTTTAAGATAGTAGATGAGGTCCTTGAATTCCTCCTCTTTGAGAATTGGGCTCCACACTCCCCCGATCTATTTATCCTATAATGCAGCACTATCTTTTGTATATTATGGGGTTTAGCTACCAGCTCTTATATTTTAGAGTATTTTTCAATCCATTAAGAATAATAATCATTTGAATTCATCATGGAAATAATTTTTTTTGTTTTTATTTTTATAAAAGTAAAAAATATATCTAAAATGTGAAAATAGAAAAACTAAATGAATAACTGATTGACTCCTTAGAAATGGCGCTAGTTTTGATGCATGCTTGTCACAGGGCATGGTCAAAAGCAATTATAAACTTTCTTAATGCAACGTAGTTCCTGACCGGGGTCAACTCACTTGAGGATACTTTCAATTTATTTTATCCAATTATTCTATATCTCCTAGGCTATCTATTTTTATTATTTTTATTATCCAATGAAAACAAGGACAATATTTTTCGGTTTTTGATTATTTAATACAACAAAATAAAAAAATTGAAATTTAAAATAAAATGAAATCTAACCAGAATGGGTTAATGAATAATGGACTTGGTCTTGGATTTAATCTTGGATTCAATAATTATTATCCTTTTTGTGTTTTATTTCAGTTTGAAAATCCAAACAACAAATCTCATGTTTATATTATGATTATTCATTTAGAAGTTGTGGAATATCATTAAATTACTAAGTAATATTAATTCCACCTATTACTTTAATTGAGTTTGACGACACTCATTGGTCTAGGAGGTGCCACCTTCCAGGACCCAGATCAATCGAAGATGTTTCATCCATTGATTAGTTCAAAAACAACATGTGAATAACTAACCAATGGGGAGAGGGAAATGCGATTAAATAAAATAATAGAGATATATTGAGATTCTTGTCATTTGGGGAAGTCACCACATCAGGGGAATTTTCCTCACCCATTAATGATAATCAATTATATATACAAACATAAAATAAAATTTAAGTAAAATTCATGAACACCTTGACCTCCCTACTGGACAAGCCTTGAGGTCTACATCTCCTTTTCGAGAGTGAGAAATCACAATGGCAGAGTGAATGGAATAAGGGAGGAAAAAGAGAGAAAGAAATAAATAATGGTGTATAAATAAAATAAATATGGAAGAATGGGGGATGAGGATATATAGAGAGGAAAATTAAATAATAAGAAATATATAATTTATAAATAATGTTAAAATAATAATAATAATAATAATAATAATAATAATAATTATAATTATAATTAAAGGGAGAATTTTTGAAAAAGAAGAGGGGAAAAGAAAAGTATAAAATACTTTGGAAATAATAATGTTATGATGATACTAATTATAATAATACTTAAAATTTAAAAGAAGATAGTTGAGAAGAAGAATTATGGAATGGTTGGAGAAACAAAAATACATAGATCGATTTAGTAAAACTAAAAATTAAATTGAAATTGAAATAAAAAAATAAAGAAAACTAAAAAAAAGAAGAATAAAAAATGGGGGTGATTTGAGGCGAGGCTCCCTTGGTAGAGATCTCCTCCTTGGTGCCTCAGAAGGAATGGGATGGAATGGAATGATTTGGGAAGGAGGAGCTCTCCTCCATTTATGGGCCATATTTTTCCTTCAAAATGCATAACATGTTTGACACATTAAATGGCCAATTCACACATGGAAACCTTAATTAAAGTTATTCCCCATTTTATTTTTCATCTTCACTCAAACATTCAGTGTATTTATCTTTTTGGATCGAATTTTATGACCATTTCACTATGAGAATTTAATCTTCCCAAACAGCCTCTCCGTATTCCATGTATTTGGTTTCTCTTAATTTAATGGTCTTCCAAAAGGTTGATTCACATGTTTCCTCTTTAATCATGGATTTTAATAAAATATTTATACAACTCCATGTCTAATTTCATATTTATTGGATAGTTAAACCTCACAATATAAGCTCATATTTAAAACATTCCAGATCTGGGAACAGTTTTTGAGGCCCGTGTTGTTACCAGATTTTGGGCCTCGAATTGGTGGATTGAGCTTATGGTCTAGAAGGATTAAATGTATCCTAATATGTGAGGGATGTTAAGAAAGAGAAACTTAACAATTTAAATTAGTTTATCAAAAGTTATTAAATAAATAAATAATAAAAAATAAAATAGTTAAATCCGAAAATTTGGCCATTTTTACAAAAGCTCAAAATTCCAAAAAAACATAAAAATGTGAAAATTGATAATAAAATAAAACTATGGTGGGTCTAAAAAATTGAAATTGAATATGAAATTATGAAAAAATATTTTTTCTATCAATTCCCCCCTTTAATCAAGGTTGATAACACACCTTGGTCTATGATGTGTCATCTTTGAGGACAAGGTTCTATCGAATTTGTTTCATCCATTGATTATATCAACTCCAACATGTGAAGAACTAACCAATGGAGAGGAGGAAAAGTGATTAAATAAAAGAATAGAGATATGTTGAGTTGCATGTAATTTGAGAAAATCACTATATTAGGGACATTCGATTAACATATACATGATACTCAATTCTATCTACAAACATAAAATTAAACTTTAAAGAAAATTCAAGAACACGTTCACCCCCTGGACAAGACTCGAGGTTATCCTATAATTTTTGAGAGTAATAGATCACAATTGTAGAAGTGGGAAGATAATAAGAGGATAAATAATAAAATAATATAAAAATAATGGTGTAAGAATGAAATTAAAATTAAAATGGAAGAATGAGGGATGAGAAGAGAGAGAGAGAGAAGAATATATAATATATAAATAATGTTAAAATAATAATAATGTTTATTATTATTATTATTATTTTTAAGAGAATATTTTTTTTGAAAATGGAGAAGAGAAATAAAATGAGAAAATAATTTTAAAATTAGAATGTTATAATAATAATAATAATAATACTTATAATTAAAAGAATAAAATTGAGAAGAAGAACTATGGGATGGATGGAGAAACAAAATTTCATGGATATATTTAATAAAAATAAAATTTAAACTACAATTTAAAATAAAAATAAAATAAATAAAACTAAAAAATTTAAGAATAAGAAAAGGATGAGATTTATGGCCGAACTCCCTCAATGGAGATCTCATCCTTGGTGACTTGAATAGAATGTGATGGAATAAAATGATTTGGAAAGGAGGAGCTCGCCTCCTTTTATAGGCTATATTTTCACTTTGAAATAGACCATGTGTTAGACTCATTAAATGTATGATTCCTGCATGGACCCCTTCATTAAAGTGGTTAACCATTGTCTTAAGCATGTCCTATCCAAAATTACTATGTATTTGGACTTATAGAGAGAAAATTATATCTATTTCACTTTGAAAATTTAATCTTCCTAGAAAACCTCTCGATTTTCCATGTATCTAGTTTCCCATGATTTGATGTCCTTCTAAACGTCTAATTCACACATTTCCTCCTTAATTAATGTTTAAGAAAAATTATTTATCCAGATACATGCCAAATTTGAGCTTCATTGGGATGGCCTAATTCTATATATAATCTCTCTTTGAAACATTCGACATATGTGAACAGTTTTGAGGCCTGCATTGTGAGCTGATTTTGGTCCACCAAATGATAGATTGAGCTTGTGGTTCAGAAGAATGAAATGTATCCCAAGATGTTTGGGATCCTAAAAAAAGGAATTTAAAAATTTAAACTAGTGTATAAAATGTTATGAACTAAATACATAATAAAAATAAAATAGTTAAATTCCAAAATTAGGCCATTTTTACAATTAAGCTCAAAATTTCACAAAAACATAAAAATGTGACAGTTACCAATAAAATTACACTATAATAGGTCTAAAAAATTGAAATTAAATAAAAAACTGTGCAAAATATTTGTTCTTTCAATTCCACAATACTTAAACCATGCTTGTTCTCAAGCATAAAATCTCAACATTGAAAATTATAGGGCACCGATGTTGTCAATATTCAAATTTCAATGCAATATAATCAAAAAGTTATCAATGTAAAATAAAATTTTAAACTTCCACATACAATATCAATTCAATTTACAATTTTCAATGAAATAATCAATTCATGTATTTTAATTTTCCCTATTGAAAAATGATGGAGCTTTTCTTTCCATTCATTTAAGATCCTCGATTCATTATTATCAAACATGTCAGGTCCTGATGTATAACACTTTTGATTTTTTTATCATCACTCATGATAAAAATCAAGTAGCATTATGATCATATCATGATAACAAACTCTTTTTCCATAATATTGTAAAAGAACTACTTTAACCACTTTGTAAAGACAAAACACACATAAAATCATGAGGACTTGCAATTAAGGTTTTAATGACTCTGAGGCTTAAGGTTGGTAGGATTTGATATTTAAAAATAATGATCAAGGAGGGGGTTAAAATATTAAATCATAAAGGATAATATTTAATGTAAAAAATTTAATGACGCTCTCCCCTTCAATGTAGAAACTCCCACTTCCCCAAACTCAAAGTAAGATCATGATCAAAGTAAATCATGATGAATGATTTGTGCACCCTCTTGAATTTTCTTAAATAAATTTTTTTCAATTTATTATTTTTTGAATGTTCTTCTTGAAACAAACCTCACATCCATCACATAAACACATATAATAAAAAACATCATTCTAATAATGGCAATTTTTGGTTTTCCATAATAAAATCCTATTTTTATTTTATTTTTTTATTCAATAGGGGAAAAACAATAAATATTATAATTAATAAATCAGATAAAATTTCTCATTAACCAATATAACACCCCTAAAATCCTTTACTTTTTAGAACTACCTTCTTTCATCATGAACTTATAAAATATAATTACACAATTTCGCAAATGGATCATGTAATTTAAGATAAAAAAGATAGAGGGAGGAGGATATATGCAACAATACTTCCTAAGAAATGAAATTGAAATATAAATTACTATAAAGAATGTAAGTTATGTGTCTTGGTATGATCCCCCAAGTGGGCCTTGAATTTTTACCGCTTCCAGAGGGTAGTACCAACTGTTATCCAAAATCAGATGGTGGATGAATCTTATCTGATTTGATACAACACATGTAGATTTTCCTAGCTTGTGCTTCATCCTTCCAGATGGGGAATGATCAATGGATATAGTACAATAGATCCTGCCCTTCCCAATGTGGTATAACATGCATGGTGGGGGTAGGATGATATATGGACCATCTTCTTCCTTAGTTTCTACTTATGTAACCTATTTCTTATCCTACAGTGCTGAATTTATATTGGATTTAAAATGAGTAGCCTTTATTCTGATTTCATTAGGCTCAATAACTTGGATCTCTTCATTGGGATCCTTAAATTCATGTTCATTGAAATCAAGGAGATCCATGCATTGATGATCAAGAATTATCTCAAATCATGAATAATTTTATGATAAAAGATTTTGTTTTTCCATCATAATGGTATTTCCATCGTAATGGGCATTCCATCATAATGAGATGAAGAGGAAACAAAAATCATAATGAACTGAGAAAAAAAAATAAACTGTAATGAGCAGAGAAAGAATTTGAAATCATAATGATATAAATAGGAAATAGAAATTGTAATTAGCTGAAGAGGAAACAAAAATCCCAATGAGATGAAGATTAAACAAAAACCTTAATGAGCTAAGAAAGAAAAATAAATAATAATGAGCTGATGGAGAAACAGATCATAATGACCTAAGAAGTAAATATAATTTTAATGAGATGATTAAGAAGAAGCCTCAAATATAAAATTCTAGATTTTTTTTTGAAGATTTTAATAGTTCGATCATGAAATTAAATTTTTCATAAATCTTAGAGAAATATAAGGAGGTTTGAAGAAGTCAAAGTTAATGTATAAGTGAAAGAGATATTCAAAGATTTTGAAATTTTAGGGAGTGGGTAATGTTTTCAATTTTCCCTATTTTCTTTCCTAAGTCACCTATAAATACTCTCTTAGATCATTTATTCATTCGTTACTTTTACACAAGTGGAAAAGGAAGAGAATTGAAGAAATAAAGTGAGGGTCATTTTCATCTAGAGATCTCATGAGGAGGATCAAAAAGTAGAATGTTTGTTTATCAGTTTGAGAAATATCGTATTGAGAAGGTCGTATTCTGTTAATAGGATTGAGTAAATCAGATCGAAGAAGATATTTTTGCGAATTTGAGTAGATTTTGAGTTTTTTCATAATGAGAATGGGTTTATCAAATTGAGTCCATCGTATTGATATAGTCAGATAGGGACTCATCATATTGAGAGAATCAGATCTAAACTCATCTTATCAAGAGAATCAGATCCAGACTCATCATATTGAGAAAATCAAATCTAACCAAATCAGAATGAGGATTCAAACTGAGAAATCATGGAGTAGTTGCAACTAAGTATTTATTCCTTTGTTTGGATCAATAATTTTATAATTAAGCATTTTAAAATTATGGGAGTCAATATAATCAATTTTTTCAAGATATAGTTGGTCTCTAATAAGAGTTGGAACAAGTTGTATTCACTTATTCATAAGAGAGTATTTCTATAGACCCAAGGGAGTGACTATGGAAAGGATGTAGGTTCTCACACTAAGGTCAAACCTTGTAAATCTTGTGTGATTTATATTATTTCATCATTTTTCATGCATGTGTATTTACTAAAATTTGATAAGGAAATAAATCATAATAGGTTGTAGGGGTTAAGTTTTAAAAAGTATTGAAACTTATAAAAAGTGAACAACTTATTCAACCCCCCTTTCCAATTGTTATTCAATCCTTTAGAAATTAACTATACATTCCAACCAACTTAACATCTAGTGTTAAAATAATAATATTTAATTGCATATCACAATTCGTTTAATCCCGGTGTTGCATGAAATATACATTAAAGAATAAATTAAATTTATTTAAAAGTAGACATATCATAAAATAATGGGGTTTTTAATGTATATTATATTCACAATGTGGTTCCTTACACAACATAATGAACATATTCATACTATCATAGAAAAATCAAATGTTCCTTAGAGTTATATTAATACTTTCCCATGTATCTTCATATCTTTAATTTACCCATAACATTATAAAATGAATGTGATTCAACACATGAATGTGTTCTACACATTGCCTATATTATTCCACAAACATAATAAATGAAATCCTTACTTCCAAAATTCTTCTATATTAGGTCAGTTGGTAATCTAATATTTCTTTACTAAAATTCAGAGCCACTACACAGTATTAGCTCCTAATAAGAATTAATTTGGTATTCTAATAATATATTTAAATGTTTAGAAAGACCAGTGTATGAAATAATAGATCAATATTGAAACATATGCCATATTAGTTCATCTCACACCACTAGTTAATAAAAAGTGAAATCTTAAGAAAAAATTACCTTTCTAAAAAAAACACCCTCATGAGTGTATATATCCTTAATGTAGTTCATTGGAATTTCATTTCTCCCCTATATGAAATCAAACCCAAAGTTCAATATCCTAATAAAACAAGTAACCATGTTAGAACATGGATTCACATTGGTACATAGGGGGTTTTAAAATCCTTGAGTTGAGGTAAGCAGTTGAAAAAAAAGGTTCAATTGATGCATATGAAACTATGATATGAAAAATGATTTTGGGAGAATATTTTACCCTTGTTAATTTAAACCAACATTCTCTAACTTAATAATTTTATGCTAGGATATTTTATTAATAAAATGATACATGATTTAAAAATATTTTTATAGTGAATGATGTTCCATATTTTTAACAAACTCATTCGTACTTTTATTGTCACAATAGAATACCATGGGTAGCTTCATTTATTTCTAGATCCACATATATTTTTTTATCCTTATCATCTATGTGAAAAATTTTATTTAAAAATTTTTCTCATATTTGATCCTACTATAGAAGATTCATACTTTTATCATAATAAGATATAAAAAAAAAATTTCTTCCAATAAATAATGATCATGAACTCGTTTATTTTTTTCTCAGTAATGCCTCCAACCCCATATGAATCAAAATATACATTCATTTAATGATCATTCCATAAAAAATTAAACAATCCATAGATAAAAGTTTCTTGAATGTACCTCATGATCGACTTCACTACTTCCATATGTTATTCCTCTAAAAAACACTAGAATTGACCAAACTATCATGTTGGAATTCTTTTTCCAATATAGATGTTTTTATGTAAAAAAATAAAAAAATATTCCCTATTAGAGAGTGGAATAAATAATCCATCTTTATTCTTTCTTTCAAAGCATGGTTAAAATCAGTATACGTGTTTAAACTTGTTTTCCTTGATTTTATTCAATGATCAATGTCATACCCTAGTTCGACTAGAGTCTTAAATATATATTAATTTATTTAATTTTATACCATAGATATCCCTTGATAGTTTTGGGTTGGGAATTTAAATTTTGGACATGTTTGGTTTGCTGATCAATTACATCATTTTTATATTAAACCATAAAGAAACCATGAAATTTTGTTCTACATTTTCTAGTATCGACATTTATGAATTAAGGATAGTTTCTCTAACTGTGTGAATCTCGTGAGGAGACCTTGAAACATTGGTTTTACCATGGGGGTAAACCGCATGATTAGAGCATGGTTTTGGAAAACCATGTAGAGACTGCTATCCTTCATAGTATGAAACAAAATATTAAAGTAAAAAATATAAAAAATAAATTGATTAAAAATTAAAAATTAATAAAAAACTCCTTCCATTATCGTGTATACCCTTCCTCCCATAACATGCATCCACCCCCTTCCCTTATCCATTTTTCACCTATGCATGAGATTGTCACACCCTAGTCTTCCACTACATACTATCCTTTGATTCTTCATAGATACCCTCTCAGTTATCCCTCTATTCATCATCATCTTCCTTCCTCCCCCCTCTATAATTATTCACTCAAATTGGCCCCAACCCTTGAACAGTAGGGATGTTAGGACAAGGTTATGGGTTTAAGGTGCATTATAATATAAGGGGTTGTTTTCTAGGGCTTATGGAATGTATATTATTTCTTGTTTGAGCCTTTACTATCAATGGAAATTCATTCTTCCTTAGCTGTCATTGATTCGAGGTAGGTTTTCCAACACTATAACCTTTTATTTTTGAACCAATAATTTATTGAGGTTTAATTAGGTATGTTTAGGTACTAAGTGTACTCAACCCTAAAAATTATTAAGGAAGATAAAAAGTACAAACATTAACCAAAAATCAAGTGGCACATAAGAACCCACAAAACAGAAAAAGTGACATAACAATGCCACTAGAAAACAATTGACCTAAAGACCCACCAATACAAGACCATACACTATACCATCCCACTAGAAAATTCTTTCTGATAAGGAAGGCACAAAAATAACTTATTTAATCCAAGAAACCCTAAAACCATTCTGATTCAAAGGATGAAAACCACTGTATCATTGATCCACCTAAATGTAGGACCCCAGGACTCCTTGAGAGGGGAGGGGTGAATCAGGGTGTCAACATTTTCTTTTAAACTAACGGATCTTATTCCCATGTTGGTAGAAACTAGTTTAACCTGTATGATGGATATGAGAATAAATAAAACATTCACATGTAAAGAGATGACCCAACACTTTTCACTGGTTCCCTCAGGTCACTCCCGTTGACTCCCCCTAGCTCACTACCTTTGGTGAAGTCCCACTCAGTTTATAGATGTGAAGGTCTCTTAATTTTAACTAATGAATACATCCTTTATTGTATGTAGATGCTATGCTGATGTCCAACTTCCACCCATAGACTAATCTCACTTTGCACCAAAGGTATCGGGCAAACTTCGAGCTTTCGTGCAGCTCCAAAAAGACCAGCATGCTTCAACAACACCTATCGCTCTTCTCCAAGCCCGATGCGCAAGTTTCAAGACGACGCACAAGTTTCGGTGTGCAAGTCCAAATCAGTGCGCAAGTTCACCTCAACCAATTGCATGACACCCACTTCTTTAACTTCAAACTTGCGTGACTCACATCCTTTTACGCCCAAACCGATTTTGGCGCACAACTAACAACTGGCATGCAACTTCAAAATATGGCATGCAAGTGTCACCAAACCACTTGCGTGACACAAACTTCTTCAAATCAAAACTTGGGAGACTTCCTTAATTTCTCTCCCAAACCACCTTGGGCCCGCAATAAACGACTAGCGCGCAACTTATACTTTCACGACCACACACCACTTGTGCGACCACCACACCTGCATGACAGGAGCTCTGATTTTATCTAAGTGTTGAGCTCATCTAGAATGAGGTGGGTTCGACCTGTATTTATAGGAATTTGGACACCCTATGCGATGGCGCGCAAGTCTCCCCTCGGCGCGCAAGATTCAGCGCGTAAGTCTCTGCCCCCGCAAATCACTTGCGTGACCAACTTCAAAACTTGGGAGCCCCTTTTCCCTTTACCATATTTTGTTGTTCTGATCATGAAAAAAATATGGCACGCAAGTTTCTAAGGCTCCAAGTAATCAGCGCCAAGTACCTTTTCCAAAAACACTTTTCTCCATTTTTCAATTTTGAGGTCCATAAATTTGGCAAACTCTGGAAAACGACACCACCTTCAATATATTCTTCGACCATTACCTTCATGCTGCTTTTCTATGATTTGGATTCTTCAAAAAATCTTCTTCTTTCATCACAAACTCCAAAATCATGATATAAATACTTTCATAGATCAGATTTAGAATTATTATATTTTGAGACAATGTGGAGTGCATGGCCATCTCAGAATTCCAATCCCTTCCACACTGTCTTCTTCTTCAACTTTCATTCTTTACTTCATGCAAATCATACGATTCTATTATTCAAGAAGTATCTTACATGGTTCTCATGTAATAATGAAGAATTGCATGGTCTTCATCAAATCCCCATTCTTCTTTAATCATCCTCAGATGGATTATACCTCACCATTCTTCACTGTTGTAAACAATGTGTCACCTTTGACACATGTTCTTTGAAATTATGATCAGTACAACAATCATCTGAATTTCCATTCCTTCATTTCATTGGATTACTTCTTGATATCCTTCATTTTGATCTTCATTTACAACTATTGACAAAAAATACATCCTTATACACAAAGTGGTCCCAACAATCTCCCCCTTTGTATTTTGTTTTCAATACCTCCTAAATCTCTTGAAATGAATACATCATTGTCAAAATGAGAATCACCTCTCTCATCTTTACCTTTGAAACTTTCATTTCACTTTATCTCCCCCTTATTGACAAGAAATACAAAGCTCATGGTAGATAGGGTATCAATATATACTTAAGAAATGTTTCATCAATCATTTCACTCTAAGTCTACTTGAGCAATGCTCGATGTAGAAAACAAGAGGATTTGATTTAGACAACAAGTCTGTCCATTATTAAATAACCATGATACCAAATGAGATGAGAACTCATTTACTTGTCTTTAAGGGATTTCCACTTTCATTCCAGGATGAGAATAATAAATGTGATATGAGATTATCCACCTGAAACTCCATTTCCAATGACATTATCTTCAAGCAATTTTCATAGTAATTGGATTTAATTCCAATTGATGTTGATAATGAATGAAATAACAATTCTATAAGCTTCTTCATTATTCAACCCCTCATGGGAAACAATCCTCCTCATATTCATCAGGAGTGAACCTTCATCATCTTAATGATGGAAGCTTCTTCAGCTCAGCTATCAAGAGTTGAAAAAATTCACTACTTCTCAGGTTCTTCCCCTGAGATCACGCTTCACCTTCAATTCCCCATATTATTAGCACAAATACCATACAAAAATGGTTAAGGGAATAATGTGGTTCCTCCTTGCTTCATCAATATGAGCTGTATGGTTGAGGTGTTTTTCTCAACCATGTTCCTCCATTTACTCCAGTATTCATGCATGCACATTTGAACATATGTTCTGATCTGTGTTGATTTGGCATGGATATTTTCACATTCTCTTTTACTTTGTGTGGAGAATTGTTCTTCTTAACATCCATCCTTAATGATACATTTTTAATCCTTTTAAGGAATGCTTCCTTCTCTGGTATTAAGGTTTGAAAACCTTTTGCGATGTGACTAGATCTCATACACCTCTCACATATAACATCATTAACATATGTTTTTATTTTGGTTTTCACTCTCTCATGATTTTTATCTTTATCACTTGAAATTTTTCCTTTTTCTTTGTCACCATCCTTGGCCTTTTCATATTCAAGTTTCCTCATTATTTTTAAATCTTTTTTCCAGATGAAAAATATGTCATTTATAACTATTGCAGCTGGCTTGGATCTTCCACATAGGTTCATATGAGTTTTATCTCTCTTAGTTTTTCTTTTTGATGGATGACCCTTCAATTTCTTGGATCTAAAATCACGGGTCTTCTCAGCTTCCCTACTTGAGATCTTATTGGGGAAATTTGTGTTCACAATATTCTTCTGATTTATTCCAAAGGTACTTTCTTCATACTTAACTGGCATCAGAGGTCTTCTTTTCTTATCAACAGTGAAAGCATATTGAGATGGGAATGTGCCTAACTTGTGACCTCTTCCGTTGCATATATCACAGATGTTATCAAGAATTCCAAATATGTTTGTTGTAAAAAAATTATTCTGGACATGCAGATGTTGCTTCTACTTCTCTGGATTTATTCCCTTTGATACAGGCTTTCTTTGTGCTTTTTTATTTAAGGGATTTTACCAACAATCCAATAAGCAATGCCCAAATCTATTGCAGCACCAACATTGACCCACAAATATTTTCTTCTTTATATATTCCGTAAGAGGTTTTTGGGCCTTCTTCTTAATTTTTTGTGCTCTGTTTGAGGAACCATATTCCTCCTTTTCATTCGCATCCAACCTAGCCATAGTGGTAGGTTTATTATCCTCATCTTTCTTCATCCATACTTGCTTATAATTTTTCTTCCAACCATAACTTTTTGAATGAACATATTTAGAAACAATAGTATAGGTTTGTATGGATGGTACCTTCACTTTGATAGCTACTTGTGATAGATCAATGAGTGAAGTCATGATCTTCTTATCACATGTTGGAGGTCTTTTAACAGTAGAATCCTCCAGTGAGCATTGAGTACCAGTAGCAACTGATTCTTGAGAAGGATAATCAAGAGTTGTCATAATCTTCTTGTCACATGTTGGACGTATTTCAACTTTAGAATACTCCAATGAACATTGAAAACAAGCGTCACCTGTTTCATTCTTTTGTGAAGTCTCAATATGCGTCTTCTCAAGTTTTTTCAATTGGGCTTACAATTTTTGACCTTCAATATTGAGGATGATCTTCTGATATTAAATCATTATCATCTTCTCTTCACAAGTCTTCTTCAATATTTAAACCTCATATTATGTCGTCTTAAATTTGTTTTTTAACAAAGAGTCATGTTCCTTGAATCTCTTGAAAGTTTCTTCCAAATAAAAACTCTCGACATCAGTGATCTTTTTCAGCTCAGTTTCAAGCGCATGGATCTTTTCATTTAGAGTCTTATTGACTCTATCTTTTTCTTCAAAGACTTTAATCTATTTGGTGAGATTTAAGCATTCCAGAACTTTTACTTTGAAGACCCTTTCCACATTATCGGCTTCCATTTCCAATCGGTTTATCCTAACCTGCATGCATTGAAATATTCTAAAAACAGGAGAAACTCTTTCTTCAAGAATATCATGCAGATAGCTTATTAATTTCTCGTAATAACTTGAGATAGAAGTGTCTTCCATTCCTATGGTAGAATCATGAGTCACCTGCTCAATACTTTCCAAGACTGATAGTTTTTCATTATTGGAAGGGCATCGAAAACAAGAAACTGTATCTTCTTTGGATATGAGGGACTTCTTCAACTGCTTATTCTTTTTCTTCTTCCTGTTTTTCATGGTCTTTCTGGATGTAGGATTCTGCTCAGAAATGACTGAATCATTATCAATACTACACTTCATTGTTTAATTTAGGAAAGAAACTCAAATCCTCTTCTGAATAGAATTACTGTAGAGTATCCAACATACGTGAACCCTTGGCTCCGATACCACTTGTAGGACCCCGGGACACCCTGAGAGGGGAGGGGTGAATCAGGGTGTCAGCTTTTTTTTAAACTGACAGATCTTGTTCCCATGTTGGTAGAAACTAGTTTAACATGTATGATGGATATGAGAATAAATAAAACATTCACATGCAAAGAGATGACACAATTTTTTTTTACTTGGTTCACCACTAAGGGATACGTCCAAGGAGCATACGCCGACAGGTTTTCGGTCATACCAAATTCCACTATTCTTCACTAGTTGTGGATTACAATGGCTTGGGCACAGTCACACAGTCCCAGGCTCACTGCCTTTATAAAAGTTCATGGATAGCTCACTGCTTCCCTCGGGTCACTCCCATTGACTCCCCCTGGTTCACTTCCTTTGGTGAAGTCCTACTCAGTTTATAGACGTGAATGTCTCTTCATTTTCTCTAATGAATACATCCTTTGTTGTATGTAGATGCTCTGTTGAAGTCTAAATTCCACCCATAGACTAATCTCACTTTGTACGGAAGGTATCAGGCAAACTTCTAGCATTCATGCAGCTCCAAAAAGACCGACGTTCTTCAACAATACCTAACACACTTCTCCAATACCGACATGAAAGTTTCAACATGGCACACAAGTTTTGGCATGCAAGTCCAAACCGGCGTGCAAGTTCACCACAACCACTTGCACGACACTCACTTCTTCAACTTCAAACTTGCGTGACTCACATCCTTTTACACCCAAACCGATTTTGGCGTGCAACTAAAAACTGGCGCGCAACTTCAAAAATTGGTGCACAAGTGTCACCAAACCACTTTCTCAACACAGCCTTCTTCAACTCAAAACTTGGGAGACTTCTTTTCTTTCTCGCCCAAACTTCCTTGGGCGTGCAAAAAATGTCTGGCGTACAACTTATACTTGTGCGACCACACACCACTTGTGTGGACACCACACCTGCACGATGGGAGCTCTGATTTTCTCTATATTTTGAGCTCATCCAGAATGAGGAGGGTTAGAACTGTATTTATAGGCATTTGGACACCCTGTGCGATGGCGCACAAGTCTCCCCTCAGCGTGAAAGTTTCGGCGTGCTAGTCTCTTCCCCCGCAATTCACTTGCGCGACCAACTTCAAAACTTAGGATCCCCTTTTCCCTTTGCCATATTTTGATGTTCTGATCTTGAAAAACATATGGTGTGCATGTTTCCAAGGCTCCAAGTAATCGGCGCACAAGTCCCTTTTCCAAAAACACTTTTCACTATTTGTCAATTTTGAGGTCCAGAAATTTGGAAAACACTGGAAAATGACAACACCTTCAATATATGATTTGGCCATAACCTTCATGCTACTTTTCTGTGATTTGTCTTCTTCAACAACTATTCTTATTTCATCACAAACTCCTCAATCGTGATATAAATCCTTTCATAGATTAGCTTTAGAATCATCATATTTTGAGACAATGTGATGTGCATGCCCATCTCAGAATTCCAATCCCTTCCACACAGTCTTCTTCTTCAACCGTCATTATCTATTTCATGCAAATCGTAATATTCTATTCTTCAAGAAGTATCTTGAATGGTTCTCATGTAATAATGAAGAATTTCATGGTCTTAATAAAATCTCCATTCTTCTTTAATCATCCTCAGATGGATTATACCTCACCATTATTCACTGTTGTAAACAATGTGTCACCTTTGACACATGTTCTTTGAACTTATGATCAGTACAACAATAATCTGAATTTCCATTCCTCCATTTCATTGGAGTACTTGTTGATCTCCTTCATTTTGTTCTTCACTGACAACTATTGACAAAAAATACAACCTTATACACAAAGTGGTCCCAACACTAAAAACACCAGCTATAAGTGCATGTCTCTAGCACATCTAGAGGTCTCTTCTCCCCACATCCAAAATTATTCACAGAACTCAAGGCTACCGACATGATAAATACCAAGTTCGTCCACTATTGATTTTAAACCCAACACTGAGTAGGGTAGATCTCCACTTGAGAACGATGCATCTCATCACAAAGTCATCAGCCCTCAATATCATAGCTAGCTTATCACCGGACTGAAAAAACCATGATTTTATCCCCCACCAGCGATGCTAGTATCCTAGGTAATTGACCTTCTCCCATAGTACCTTCCTATAGAAATGCACCACTTTTGGGGCACCACTGAGATCCCAGATCCATATCAAAAGAGTTCTCACCTCAAAACTAAAAGCCACCCAACCACCATCACCGATGTCAGGTGGGCCTCCATCATTTCCATATAAAACCTGAAATATCTTGAACTCTTAACATAAATATCATGCGGGGTATCCGTTATCTCCATCCAGTGACCAAAGATAGTCAACCTTACCATCATTCATCCATGCACTAGACTATCACCATCCACATAGATTCTTCGCCAGTTCCATTGAGGCACGATGCCCATCACTGAACACACAAATCACAGTTCTTTCAAACTCCTACCCATACCATCATCATCCATAACCTCTCCTCTAGATAGTCTATTTCTCAATCCTTCATAAGTATAGATAGTGGTAGAGTTCCATCCACCACTATAAATTTCATCACCTTAATCATCAATTTCACTACCAAAAACGATTTGAGGACATATTCTACCACATGATGAAAACATCAGATAATGGCCAACAATATCATCATCTCTACTTCAGATTTTTGGTTCCATACTATGTCCATCAAATTAAAGATATAGAGGCTCCCTTTTCTTGAGATAGAGGCTCTCCATTATCCTTTATTGAGGATGAAATATATTTATTAGATTGTTTAATTATTGTATCAATTATAATTATAGGATTACAATGGATAATGATATGTTTTAACATGATTTCCATTTAGTGTGATAGGGTTTCTTATTTTAAAGAAGTGGTTGAATCTGCTTTTAACTTTTATGCACCACTATTGTTTCTTAATTTTGATGAATGAAAATTCAAGAATTCTATCATAATTATTAGTGAATTTTGTGTTTCCAAATTTATTTTTCTAAATTATTACTTATCATTCCATGTTGAACTTGAAATACCCAGAATTGATAAATTTTTTAAAGGTTTCTATGAATAATATATGATATTGAAAAATTGTTTGGCACTATTCAGTCATGGGATGAATTGATGAAATGAGGATCTAAGAAATCGTAATTTTATAAAAGACATGTTGTTTCAAAAATTGATTTCAGTGGGTGATTTGAAATAATTTTTTTAAATAATGGTTTTATGAATTGTTTTAAAATAGTTAAAAAAGGACCCAACATCCCTAATTTATTTCAAGAAGGTCTATTTGGAACTATAAAATATATTTAAATGTTGTATGTGTCTATGGAACCATTTTGAGCCTCATTTGAATTGATATTGTTATGAATTTTTACAAGTGTAATGATTTATATATTTTTGTTATATGATGGGTGATGTGAATATAATTGTTTCATATAAGGGTGTTGGAGGAGTGGTTTATTTATATGTGATGCTTCTTTTCATGGATTGGTTCATAATTGGTTGTCTCTACTTTCGATTCGGTCATGTAAACCTGATTAGATATGGGGTAAATCTAGACTCATGCTACACAATATAGTTAAACACTACTATAGCCACATATAGTTAGTGATGGGGCTATATGGGGTGTTCTATTTCAATGAGGCTCGGTGTAAGGGACTAAAATGGCTTGTGTTAGGATGTAACATACACTGTTTCGTTGGTATGTGTTTAGTAATTTCTAGGATTGTCTCACATTAGGTCCTATCATAGATCCCCTAACACATTACTTAGATGGTGGTTTGACTTAGGGGATTCCATTGGTTTATTTTTATATCCCCTTATTTCTTAGTATGTGTGTAACTATAGTTGATTTTCCTTTATTTATTTATTTTATTTATTTTTATTATATAGTACCTTATTTTGTTTTATAATTTATATTGTATGTGTGTGATTTATAATGGATTGTGGAAATGTTTTGACAAAGGGTATTTTAAAATTGATGAAAATGTTACTTTAGAAGGTGTTCGTGTTTTTAAAGAAAATTATTCCAAGTTACAATTTATGTTTAAGATAAATAAAAAATGAATGTTTTATAATACCATATTCATATGTTGTATTATTTTATAAATATAAGTACTCAAAACCTATATATTATTAATATAATTAAAACTTGATTGAAATGGTTTTAAAATTAATGATTTTGTATGTGGTGGTGTTGGTGGTGGCCTACATGGTATCTTTATTCTCATGACTATATTATCACTCTTCAGTTTTAGGTTCCTCATTCTAATTATGTCTATTGTTGAAGAATTTATTGGTTTGGGAATTGAGGTTAGTTTTTGTTTTATTTATCACATTTTTCTAAGTGTTACTATTATAGGATTTTGTTTGACCTTACTTTAATTTAATATAATTTAAAACACATATCCCTTTAAATTATCACTTCAATGATTTCAGTTATAGTTATTGGTGGATTCCATTATTTATACAAAGACTGGGGATTTATGAGTTGCATCATATTTAAGGAGCTTGGGTGGAAAGCATAGGTATGCTGTATAGGTGAGGGAGTTTGGAGGGTGAACTAAGTGATTAGTTTATATATTTTTATATCTTCTTATTATATATTTTTTGTTTATAACTATAGATTTTTTTTCATGGAAGTATGTTTTTTGGATGGGACGTGCCCAAATTTAGATAGAAATTTTCAATCGCATAAACTCTAATTTAGATTACATAATAGGTGAAATCATAAACACATACCACTTATTATGAATTTTATGCTTGTTTTCTATATGGGGGGTATTGAGGACACCCATTGGGTGTGTCAAGAGTTTGTTAGAGCAATAAATGAATGAGAGTCTTGGTCTATTTCATTATGATGTTTGTAAAAATTACTAATTAACACTTTAAAATGATTTATCATTAGTTTACTTATATTCCATATATCATATGGGGCCCTATTCTCTCTAGGAAAAAAATTGAATTCACATATACACTATGACTTGAATGAATTAACTCCAAGAGTAACTTGAGATTATACTATTGATAAGAAATTTCATTACCATGTTTTCTATGATTAAAATTTTCCTTTCCTAGACACCATTTCATTATTGTAT
The DNA here is from genome assembly GCA_963277665.1 of Viscum album. Taxonomy (NCBI): domain Eukaryota; kingdom Viridiplantae; phylum Streptophyta; class Magnoliopsida; order Santalales; family Viscaceae; genus Viscum; species Viscum album. The sequence continues at coordinate 1,284,384,264 of OY728156.1, forward strand.
TCTCATGGATGAGACTCTAAGATTAATGTTATTTTTCATCCAGTAGCTTTACAACTCATGAGTGGTGTAATGTATTCCATTTTCAAATCAATGGATCATACTTTTTTTTATCAAGTATTATTTTCAGTACTCTTTCAATATCAGTTGATACACCCAATCACCATTATTTTACCATTATAAGCATAATACAACCCATTAAACTATAATTTTCAATAAAAAAGATGAATTATTCTTCAGAGTATATTCTAGAGACTATCATGGGACCAAATATGTTGGTTTTAATTAGATATAGAAAATTTTATTTCTTATTAATTATCATACGATATATATTTTTCATCATTTTCCCACTAACATAAGGATCACATGTCTACTATCAATTTCATATCATATTTGGAATTCCAAATGACGTTTTCAACTCTCACATATTCTTATTACTTTTTTTATGAATATTTTTATCTTAGAATAACAATGTCTATTTTACTCCATAACTATAAGGATATAAACATTTTCCATGTAATTTAATTTTTATCTATTTTCATTTGTTTTTTTATCCATTTATTAGCGAGGTTCTATTTTTCTAATTTACAAAATTTCCAATCCTAGGGAATGTGGCCACAATTCCAAATTCAAAATATGTACTAACTATCAATATATTATGTTAAGGTCCATATACAAAAATGAACTCTATAATTATCATCTCCAGTTTTTCCATATTTTTTGTTCTATATCCCTTTATTTTTTTGGTCTCCATCATTGATGAATCAAACTATAATGTTAAAATTATATTCAAATTCATTAAGAGATTCATGTTTCCATTCATGTGGGATAAATACCAAATATCAAGAATCCATTATATTATACTTTTAGTTTCATTGATAATAATTTAAGCATAGATATACTTCTCATTCATCATATATTCCTTAAATGAAATTCTAGGTTTATTTGAGAAATATGGTGGTGTATCATATTGTTTTAGTATATGCAATGAGATCATACTTCACATCCCCAAATGGATAGAAATGATTTTAAAAATGGTTCTCTATAAATTTTCAGTAATCCAAACATAATTTATTTCATTATAATTTACCTCAATTCTTTTATTTCCAGTAATTTATAGGTTTGTGTAAACTATTAGTTCTTAAATAAAAATATCCATAGAAATTATTTCAGCTATGTTGTATAGAAAATATTATCATCCTTTTATATTGAATCTAGACTAATTATCCTCTCATTTATATTTAAACCATATTAAAACATGTAAATGTAAAAATAAAATATCCAAAATGTAGACACATCATCAAGGAAAATCTTATTTGGTTTTATCTCAATTTTTTCCATCCACTATATAGTTTTTCAGTTTTTTATGAGTTCCTAATATCTGAGAATCGTTACTAAACTTTTTCTTCCCACTATTCCAAGATATTTATATCCCTTACATTGACCTATCAATAATAATTAAAAGACATCTTTTACCCATGTATTTTGGTGTTTTATCACTTAGTACCTTCCCAAAACCTCATGGCAGTTATTTTAAAAAAATAAAATAATTCTTCATATGGTAACATTACATACTAAAAAATATTATTTGGTTAAATTTATTTTAATTATATATTAAGAATAATTGAAATATTATCCATCCCTTATTCCTTTTATTCGAACCTTTATGTTATCTTATTAATTTTTTCATTCAGTTCATTAATCATCTATGTTTTCTACTCGATCATAACCCATAAATAAACCAATTCTTTGGATATTTATTGAGTATAGTCATGATATTCTACCATTTTTTTAAATAATATTAATTATTTCTTTTAGTTAATAATTTTATTCAATTGATTACATTATCAAGATATAAATTATTATGTTTTCCTTATGTTGAGTTTCCATTAATACATGTCCTCCTTTAAGTTCAACCTTTAAGTTAAAAACTCTTTATAGTTGATCTTCTTCAATAATTTTTTTTTTCAAATTTGTTATTTTTTCCAATATAACATTTTCAACATCTAAAATGAATTGAACCTCAACATATTAATTGATCATTTCTTTTTTTTATTATTCAATATTAAACTAGAATTTACAATAAATCATATTCTCAGCTACATTTAATGATTTAAAGTTTCATTTCATAGGAAATTTCTCCACCATATTTGAATGGAATCATCTTATATTTCCTCTTCAATCATCCTAGTATATCCCACTGACATAATACCATGTTTTTCCAAATTAATCCACGTCAATAATAATTTTACTTCATATCTTCCATTACCATGCATGAATGTATACACATACAGACAAAATAATTCATCTCTAATATATTATTAAAATTTTATATATTTATTTATGGAGATACTATTCATTACCAAAAATGAATATTTTCCAGTTTTTCCGAAATATATTTTACTAATGTGTAGATCATAACCTTTATATAGATTTTGTGGGACAATGATATGGATAAGGAACATTATAACTCTTTATCAACATCTATTAATTTCATATTAACTTCAATCATTTGCCTCTATAATATGTATAATTTTTATTCCATAAATTGTATAAACCTAAGAACAAATTACAAGGTATTTTAACAATCAACACATTTTATTCTCCCCAATATGTTAATTATAACCAACAAATAACATAACCTCATTTTCATTAACCATTTTCTTCATGTCATCATTCCTTTAATGAATGATTCATTGAGTAAGAATGTTTTTCATTTGAAACCTAATATTGGAACCAAAAACATGAATACACTTTAAATGGGGGATGAATTAGGATGTTTAGTTTTTCTAAAAATCAATGGGATCTTCTTCCCATGTTTTAAAGAACACAATTTACTAATCAATACAAGGCACAAAAAGTATACAAGTATGATATATATAATTTTAGTGACACATGGAGTTTACATGGATCACCACTAAGTGATACTTCATGAACCATACACTTATGTTGTGTTTATATAACAGAAAATGAAACTAATAAGTGTAGATGATAACAAAGAATTAAAAGTATTCATTATAGATTATAAGGCCACTCTATCTTTAATTATATCCACTTAATAAATAAAATTATAGTATTTAAATAATATTTACAAAAGGTTAATCGCAATGATTTTCCCAATTAATATATAGATTATTATAACTTCTATATTTCTACTGTTCTTTTTTCCAATCATATATACTAGATAATTAAATAAATTCGTCACATAAAATTCCCTTCTCTAGAACCTCATTTTTTTCTCTAAATTTTTATTAAAAATTATCTTTTTATTTCATCTTTGATCACCCTAATATATATTTTCAATCATACAAAGATATACTACTTTAATTTTCAATATTTACTCATTAATTAACTCTTCAAATAATCCAATATTCACCTATTATGTGGGCCAAGAAATGAATAATCCCCAAAAATATAAGATAGTTTCAAATTTATGGAATATTATAGATATACCATCTTTAAATAATTACATCCTTTATCTTGAAATTATTCTTATAAAGTATTCATAGATATTGCTTTGATATCATTCACCATGATCTGATACCAGTCAGTAACTTAATACCTATAATCAAGATAATACCTCATTTAAAACCCTCCAAATATCATAAAATTACCATCAAAATTTCATTGGATAACAAAAATTATTGTCGAATAACTTTTTTGGTGCATATTCACGTAACCACAGAATATCTTGAATTTGAGAATTCTTCCAAAAATGCATCCTTCTCATCATGATGTGAATCTACATTATAAACCTATCATTTCAAAAACATATTTATTATAACATGACTACCACTATGGTTTGGTTTTTTTAACCATGATGCAATTAAGTTATGGATATTTACTCATTTAATCATCTATTTATAGAATTTTAGAATGACACATCGATTTAAATCCTGATTTACATCTTTGAATTGTATGTTTAATCTTATATACCCTTCAATGAAATTGATTTATTATTACATATAAAAAACTAACAGATTATTATCTCCTATATATAGAACTCTATTTTTGACCTTTATTACTTTAATCATAGAAAACATCCCCTCTCAGTTGGGAGTTATTCATGGGAACTTTTGGCCGGGTCTTTCTTCTTCTTATTGATGAGATGTCTTCCTCTTTAGGCATCAATTTTTCACTACATATTTAGTAAAGGAAATAATTTCACTGAGTGTGTGATAGAATAGATTCCTTTTATGGTGAAAATATAATTCCTAGGGCACGCTAGATGCACCTGGGTTGATCTTACCATTGTATGGAGTTGGGTGGCTCAACACCTATTTATTTATAGATATATTCCTTGATAGTCAGATCTGATCTCCTCTTTTTTACTATTGTTTTGAGGTTTCTCATTTTTTAGAGATTATCTAGTATTTATTTGTTATTTCTTAGTATGTAGTCATGGATTATATCAAGGAATATTTGTTTTTTCTCCCTTATCTTGTTTAGGATCCATCACACTATACCCATTTTTGGGTTAATGTGGAGGTTTTTTGCAGTGGTTTTGCTATGTTTCCAGTGGTTCCTCATTCATGGATGATTTGTTTCAAAAGGTTATAATTATCATGGTGGTGGTTCCAAAGGGAGGGAGTTTTGGTCATGTAAATGGTCATAATTCATTTTTTATGCCTATTTTATACTATTTTTCTTCATTCATGGAAGCATTAGAGGTGGGTCCAATTTCTCTTGGTAGCCGATTGGAAAGAAGGATTTGGTGTCCTGGAAAAGTTCAAGGATATCTTTTGAGACCATAAACTTCTTTAATATCTTCTATTATATCATGTTATATGGAACCCATAGCCTATTTGGTGTGGTAGTTTTCTAAAAGGTTTTGGAATGTTCGGGTTTATCTTTCAATGGTGTAACAAGAGGCATGACCTAAGTTGGCTTCTGTCCATCCTTCAAGTTTCATGACTCGAGGAGATTTTGTGGTGATGTGATAGATGTGTGGGGATTTTTTAATTTCAAATTTGGGATATGTGTTTGATTTCTCTCTTGGTTTTGAATTTTAAATTTTGGTGGTTTGGTTTGAATTCAGTTGAATGTGAGGTTACCACTTAACCATAAAGTGGGATTTTGAATGTACTAAAAACAAAAGGATTTGGAGGATCATGTATAGGTTTACAAAGAACCCCCCCCCCCAAAAAAAGCTCTTAGTTGATCCAGGACATCACTCAATATATCCACCTCCTAATATAAATAAAAAGTCACCCAAAAATCCATTAATGAATAGGTTAAACACATTCTCTATATTGGTAACAAACATTACTAATGATATCCTTTATACCAAAGGATTATATCCTCACCCTCATTATGTATACAAAGAGGAGAACAAATACTATAAAACCTCTATAAGTATCCTCATATTAATATATCATTATCAATTCTCACATTCTTTGATAACATTTCATATAAATGAATTCATAATGATATATATATATATATACATACATATGCATCCTCCCTTAATACTCTCCTCATATTTAGGAACTTAACTATGTTACATATCTATGTGTATCTAGTGTACATATTACAATCCACAACCATCAATTATAATGTCATTAAAACCTTTATAAAAACACATTAATACAAATTCATCACATATATAATACCATATATATAATAATTGAACATTGTATGAATTATAACAAACCTTCATGGAAAAAACGCTATGATATTCATGAAAATAAAATAGGTGTTACAATATATTGATGGATACCACATCAAGAATTTATATTAAAATAAATGTCAAATATTTTCTAAGAAATTTTATGAATAAAATGATACCATGGTTCTATATATATTTTTCCATGTCAAGAAATATCTAAAAAATTACATTTAATGAATTGAATTGAAATAACTAAAAAACATTACTGATAATTTAGAATGTCCAATATCACATATATAATCCTTTAAACATGATTAAATTCCATGAAATTTAATGAAATATATTGATAAAGAATTTTTATGCATGATACTGAATATATAATAGAATAACAACTAATTATGTTATTTTATATTAAAAAAGAAACATTTTTATAAAGTGTTTTTAGGAGGATTTTTTGATGGTTACTCAAATATCAATACCATGTCACTATAATCCTATAAGAAATGATAAAATTATTTAATTTGAGGGGTAAACTACCAACTTTATTGTTTAACCCAAATCCATCAGTCAGAGAAAAATAATATGTAACTGGATGATAAATTCAAGGACCCTAGGTCAAAGGACACTAGGGAAATAAAATATTGTCTTTTATAAATTATTTGAAATTAGAATAATGAAATGTTTTTTTTCATAAAAAATAATCAAATATTAGATCCTATAACCATGATATCCAAGAATGGTTAGAGTATGAGATTTATTTAGAAATAAATATTAAATTAAATTTTGGTATTTATTATACGAAACCTTTATAAAGAACTAATGAGATGGATCAATGACGATCTTAACTATTCATTAGTAATGGAATTATTCTATGACTACCAAGAGGAAGGAAGAATCATGTTAATATAGTGGATGTCTATAATAAAAGTGGTAATTGAGAACATATAAAATAACTAGATTCTAATATGTTTTATTGGAAAAATTCCAATTCGAATTTTAATATTGGGTTAATTTTTATATGTAAATGACCATTTTACCTATATAAAATAAACAAACTTTTTTATAATAGGTAATTCATATAATGACACTAGTTATCCATTTTTTATTTAAGAAGAAACTATATGCCACTCTAGATAACATCGAGTTGTCGGTTACCATCGACTAGGCACCCATTTCAACTCCTACATCAACACCATCTTCCATTAATCCCTCATTATTTAATTTTTCCTATAACCCCATTAAACTCTAATTTATATCTATTTAAATGGTAAAACACTGAAAAATAGAAAAAATTATTGACTGATAATAATGAGAGTCATTATAATAGAGGTTTTGGAGTATGTGCAGTCTTCAAGGATAATGAATTGAAATATGATTGAGTGGATTTATTATTATGAAGTTAGTATTATAATTTATGAATTTACATGAGTTTTTTTACTGATAAAATTTTAAATTATTTATTTTTAATTCAATCATGTTGATAATATTTATATAATATTTCACAATACACATGCATGAATTTATTTTTTATAATTTTATTTTCATTAGTTTCATCATATTCAGGTGCTTTTAATGATAATATTACAACATATAAATGTTAGGATATTGGTTATATTCCTTCCATACTATGATTATTCCCTCTCAAAAAAATTTAACAACAAAAGGATAATTAAAGGTATGCTATGAGTGGCACACAAAACCATATAGTTTCTTTTGGTGGAGGATTAATGGGATGAAGTGATGTTATAAGTCAATTTAGGATTTTATAATCTATTAACCACATAATGAGGTCAAATAATTTCATTTAATTATCCTTTAAATTCATATTTAATAAAATTACATTTCTTAAAATATCTAGAACCAACAAACATGGAATCAAAAATCCTCTTCGAGTTTCACATTCCAATAGGAAGTGATAGATAATATAAAGATGATTGATCAATGTATAGTTTCAGTGATATATATTTTTTATTAATTATGAATATATAAATACTAATTATTATGTTTTTCTATATATAAATCATAAATAAGTATTATTTTTTTTATCAATAAAAAATTAAATTTACAACATTTATATAATAAATCAAGTTTGGAATAAATTTTTGTAGTTATTGAATTTTATATCTAATTGAGTCTTAAATGTGTTAGATTAACCTTATATTAAAGTAATATTTTATTAGTTAAATGAATTTTATGCAACTAAAAATCATTCAAAATTATTTTTTAGATATACTGTAACAATATAAATCATTAAATGTTACTAAAACCCTCTTTTTATGATGTTTTATAAGTGTTTTTTCTAAAAAATAAAAATTATCAACTTTTTTACCCTTACATATGGCCTAGGGTCTATGTAAAGGTATAATGGGATCTACCCTTAGGAATAGAGATTTTTTAGGAGTCGTGTAAAGGTAACTCATAAATTAAATGATATATTTAATGGTAAGTAGGGTTTAAAAGGCCTTTCATAAGGTTAATACAAAGATAATTAAGGTTAAATAGAAAATTCAATGCACTTTGTAAGGGTAAGAGACCTCTATAAGGGTAAAAACCATTTCCCTTATGTGATACCTAGTAGTTACATATGGTTAAAACCATAATTCACTTTGAAATGACCTTTTAAGGAAAATTTGTTTAAAACCTACTTTTTTAGTTCTTCTGCACCATCCCAATACTATAACATGTTTTTACCCTTTAATGAGCCAAAAATCCTAGGAATTAATTCCCTTGACTCATTAAGGGTACTTGACACCTATTTTAATTTTTATAATCACTTATCTATCATGATTCATATGGGGAATTGTTTAAATAGTAATTTAATTATAGAGTATCCAAATACTATAAACCAGAACAACAACATATTATCTTTAAATACCCAAACCCTTATTGAATTTGTTTTCTGGTTATTATCTTCATTTGGGAAGTAATATTTTTTTATTCATGTTATTTAAAACTTTAATTATCGAAACTGAGTTCTTCATATCGCATCTTATCATGGAAGATCCCTCACCAACTCTTCTTTATTATTGGGTGCTGTGTTTGAAAGGGGTAAAAATCATGTAAGAATTATTTAATAATTTCTTCATAAAGAAGTTTGTTTATTTAGATATGAAAATAATTTTTAAATAATGTTAAATTATTATTGAAATTATAAAATAAAATTATTGTGGAAGAGAATAAAAAGAAATATTCTTGTCCATATAGGATTATTGTAGAGAGAGATTATAATTCCATACATAATTATAATTATTCTATAAGAAATAAACTAGATTTATTAAGAAGGATAATATGGGAATATCTTGTTTTATATAGATCATCTATGATGGATAATATATTATCTCATGTGGTGTTTTTATCTCTTTTGGAAATAAAATCATTGAATCAGTTATATGAATCCTTGGTGAGTGATTTGAGTTGATTAAAAAGTGGATGTGGTTTGAGTGATGATTCCTTGATGAAACATAAAGAACATTGATATTGAAATTATTGAATTTGAGGTAGAAAGTTCCTTTCCTTCTCAAAGCCCAGGAATACACAGGTTCCCATGAAAAACACCTTTTTTGTCACACATTAAGACCATTCTAGATTATGATCACATGTGGGTGTGTATATAGCCCATGTGAAAATTATATGATTCTTGTTTCCATGAGTACATTCGTATACTGTTTGTTCATTTTTTATATTGTTCATTTGAATTTTTTGTTGATAATTTTACTCATAATGATATTTAATGATTATTTTTATGTTTTACCCTATTACGTGTGACATTGATAGTATTTTTCTTGGTTATCAAAGCTAGTGGACCATCATGACTAGTTTATCCCATAGAAGGGATTTTTTTAAGAATTATAATGATGGTGATTATGGACCTAAGAATATGATAGGGATATGATGATGCCTACCAGATGTCATGTGATTCACTTAATTCATATAAGATACCAATGATTATATTGCACGATTCCCAATAGATACTGAGTAGCATGATCACTCAATTCCTAGTGGATGTTGAGTACATGAATAACTTGATGACTACTTGATATAGTTTAGTATGTACACACAATGATGAGTAACATGATTACTATCATCATGGTTATATCTTAATTATATCTGATATCTTGAAATTCCTTTCAGTATAGATTCGAAGCAATTTGGTCGGGGATCATGGAATCCCTTTTTTCACATGGGTGCTTGGTTTTGGATTGATTTTTTTATTATTCATATAATGTTTGTTTATGTTATACATTTTTTTCTATAATCAAATAAGTTAAGGATGAATCAATGGTGTCTTATTGGGTTTCTTACTCACACCCTGAATAGGAATCTTGATGCACGTCCCTAATTCTAGTATAGGGATTAGAGAAAGGGGAAGGGGCCCACTGTGGAAAGTTGAGTTGAGGATCATAGAAGTGGTACTAGGATTGATTTCATAGTAATACTATTGTTTTTTTTATTTTTTAACTAAATTTATTAATCTGGGTTGGATTTCTATATTGGGATCCCTTTCATTACTATATGAAATGTATTCCATATGCTAGTTTCCACATTATTACATTAGTTTTTTATTATATTGTTTATTATTTATTATTTGTTCAATATCATGACACTAAAGTAATAATACCCCCACTAATATAATTATACCCTCACTAGTAGTCGACATCCATTTGTATTCATAGAGGGGATTATGAGGTCATGTGGCACTCCGGTTCAAACCCCATGGTTTGGGTTAGGGGGTTAAAAAATAGTATAAAGTGACAATTTATTTTTTATAAACCTAGGACATGGTAAAAATGGGATAGTTGTTTGGGACTTGGGTAGGGGAGTTTCCATATTAATGTCCCACACATGTGTAACAAAACTTCATGTTACCATAAATGGGATAAATTTTACTATTTTTATTAGATTTTAGGTGTGGTAATTCTTCATGATTAGGTATGTATAATCACATTCCATACATATATACCTATTGTTATGTTACATAATAGATATTTTATTAAATTCCTTGAATTGTGCTATTCGTTCATGATAGATTCTATATTGTGTGATAAATATGTTTTTCTTTACTATTATGATATATCCATGTAGGCATTAATTAGTTAAACTAATCATAATATTATGTTTTATAATATATGTGATGAATGTGACTAACATAAAAAGATGATAACTTTAGTTAGTGCTTGGTGAATTATACCATGGGTTTTGGATATTCTCCTAGGAAAAACATTGAGTGATAAAAAATACTGATTAGGGTTTATCCTAAAGAATCTTGTTTTTCCAAAAAAATTTCAATCAAGTTATAGAAGATATCACCTAAAAAAGGTCTTATGGGAATAATTGGGAAGCAGGTTGGAATACTTCCACAAGGTATGATGATTTCTATCTACCAAAAGACATGTAAGTGTATGTGTTTGAGAATGATATTTCACCCATCATGGTCATCAATAATTTTGGTTATGGTAGTGTACCTTAAGGTCAACAGTGAGTTCCTAATTATAGTTTAGATCATACCCTCAGAGTCATAGTTAATAGTAGATTCACTTGGTGTTTTAACACCTTGGAAGAGATCCTAGGATCTGACATATGTGTCTATCCTTAAATTAGACTTTGGAGCTCCTTCTTGATTAGGTGGGTGTGCTTGATGTCATGGATACATATGCCATGTGTCACATTTACTCTTTTTGGGGCAAGAGAAAGGGTAGTTTTACCCATGAGTTTCTGGATAGAACCTAAGTTTTTCTATTTCCCTTTTTTGTTTATCCCTTGTTATATCTTTTATATATTTTTTCATCTTTATACTGGTAGTCATGTTTTTCTATGATGAACATAATTCATGTTGTATGCACATGTTATGATATCAGATGTTATTATCACCGTTGGGGGTGGCCTATTGAGTTTTTTTCTCACCCCATGCATGTACACCTCAGTGTACATGTGGACCACATTTCTACTTTCATATTGATCCTAAGATGTGGTGGATTGTGTAGAGGCCCAGTGTTGATTGATCGAGTGGGATGGATCATGTGGAGTCTAAGGTTCACTATGGAGTTTCCCATACATCATGGAGACCAAGTACATTGTTCATATTGATGTAGTAGTAGAACCTTAGGTACTTATTTTCTTTATTTTTATTCTGTTTTCGATCTTCCTAGTAAGATACTAGTGTTAGTTTTATTTTTCCTTGAATTTGTGCATAAAATTACATTATTTATAGTTACTTATATTATTTATTTTTTCATAGTATGATGTTCGTGGATGTTTATATGCTTAGTTTATTTCTACTATTATTGAACTATAAAATGAGGGAATAGTCTACCCACTATATCATTTTCGGCCATAACTACTAGTTGAAAGCCAATGGCACATGGGATGGTGCACTTGAGTCCTTATTACTGACCAGATCAGGTGACTGGTAAGGTTGGCCCAAACTGGTTCATGAAAACATGTATATCCATAGACCTAGAAGAAGTGGAGGAAATGTCATTATGAAAACATCTCTATTTTTTTTTAGATTAGGATAATTATAGTATTAATAGTATATTACTAATGTTTTTTCACAAGTTCTACCAATTATCAGTATCTTTGACTTTGTATATGAAGAAGGGTGTAAATTTACAGTGGAAAGACTAATTTGAAGAGTCATTTATTAAGAAAAATAAAAGGTTGAATATAACTCCAAAAATAATACTCCTCAAGCCATTGATATTATATATAGTATACTCTGATGCATCATGAATTGGTTTGGTAGTGATACTAATTCAAAGAGTGTAGGTAGTAGATTATTGGTCATGAAATCTATGACCACATGAGAAGAACTACCCCACTCTTGAAATGGATCTGGAAGACATGGTTCATGCTTTGAATTGTTGGGAGATCTATCTCTTTAGTGTGTGGTTAGTTGTCTACACTGAATAAAAGAGCCTCTATTACAACATTACATAATGTTACTTGAACTTGAGGCATAAGAGTTGGTTAGAGTATAAATAGACATTTGACTTCAATTTGTATTATAAACTACAAAATGGTATTGTCATTTAATATACTCTTATACATAAGACACAAGTTTATTGAAATCTTGGTGAGTAGTCTTCTGAGGAGTAGTGGTTCCTGATGAGCTTTTTGGCCGATTGGATGATGGATTCTTATGAGGACCAAGGTTTTTTGACATGTGTCACATCAGTGGTCACATAGTAGACTGGTAAAATGCTAGATAATACATTTAATGAGAGTGTGCTATGATGTGGGGAAAACTATATAGAGGTGACCCAATACCTACGTTTTCGTTGGATGATAATGATGTGATTCTTGTGCATATGTGAGTAGTAGTCACTACCTCCATCAGAGAGGATTTGATGAGGTAATTCCAAAAATATTTATGGGAAATACATATTGGTGAGATAAATATATACCATGACATTAGGAAATAGTTTTAGTGGCCATGGATGAGGAGGGACATTGATGGCCTTATTTCCCAATGCCTTACTTGTCATAAGGTAAAGGCCAAGAAACTGTGTCATTGTGGATTTATCTATCCAATTTATCATATATAAGTGGTAGGATGTAATGATGGACCTTATGATGGGGTTACCCAAGACCCTGAGGAGTTGTGAAACTTCTTGGGTGATTTTTGATTGGCTTATGAACATTATTTACTTCTAACCAATCTGCTTGACTGGATTAGTTATTGAAATGTGAATGTTTTTTATATTTGATAATATATAATTTAATAGAGTTTCCTATATTATTGAATCTAATAGAGGAATTTTTTTTACATCTTTCTCTTAGAATGGCTTGTATATGTCCCTAGGGACTCATTTTAGGTTGAGAATAGCATACCATCCTCTGATACATGGATAGTATGAGTTGATGATTCATAGATTATAGAATATTCATTAATATTACAACATAGAATTTTGTGTATATTGAGATTATAACCGATCCATGATGGGTTTATCTTAAATAATAGTTTTCTTGCTTCAATATAGATGAAAATATTATTGTTTCTTTATAGATGGGAATGCTTTTCACCACTTTATTGGTACAAGGTGGGTGAGGTAGTAGTTATTGGGCCTAGTTTAGTGTAAGAGACATTGAAGAGGGTACAATTGATCATAAATAGGTTAGTGAATGTATAGAGTATACAATGAATATATGTATGACAATGGATATTAACTTTTGATTTTTTTGTAGGCATACATGTTTTCTTATGAGTTTTACTCCGATTGGGGCATCATTATTTTCAGATGTATGGGAAACTATCACCATGGTTTTTAGACCCTTTGTGATCACCTAATGAGTTGGGATAATAGTGTACTATCTTGATATTCCTTCACATTAACAAGGAATTCATGATGTTTTCCATGATTCTTAGCTTCAAAAATTACATACCCAATACTTCATATGTAATTGACTATGAGGACATTGAGTTGAATCCAGATGCATCTTATTAGGAGTGTCCAATGAAGATTATAGACTAATGTGAGAAACTCCTTTAATGAATGTCTATATACCATGAACGTATGGAAATATCATGGAGGAGATGTGGGATTATGAGTTTTTTATTCAAAATTAGTGGGATGAGTTGTTCAAGAAATACCACTAGAGATAGTTCTCAAGGAAGATGAGTCATTTTACAGTGGGAATTTTAACATTCTCAATGATTAAAGGTTCTTAAAACCCTCTTTTATCGATGTTTTATGATGTTATTTTTTAAAAATTATAAAATTACATCCTTGTTTTTACAATTGCGTTTGGCCAAGGGGATATGTAATTGTATTGAGGCTTATATTCTTATGAATATATATTTATATGGAGTTATGTAAAGTTAAATATTTAATTAAACGAGTTACGTAAGGGTAAGAAGTTTTTTAGATACATTGTGTAAGTGTAATATATACTTGTGTATGGGTATGTGGGCCTTTCAATGCACTTTTTACGGGAAATATACTAGTTTATATGTAAAAAACCATACCCTTACACAACCTCAAAGAGCTATGTAAGGGTAATACCATGTTACCCTTACACAATACCCATTATGGAAAAAATTCATTTAAAACTTCCTTTTAATTATCCTTCCCCAAATTGACCATGAAACACATTTTTGACTATTTTAAAATCCAAAAATCATGAAAATTAATTACCGTGACTCGTTTAGGGTTCATGAAAGATGTTTTAAAAATTTTAATCATTTCATTTTCTAGATCTGCATGTGAAATGAATGAAAAGATAATTTAATTTTTTGGTTTGAAAATAATATGAAGTAGAACAATTGGTTTTTTTTCTTAAACATATGAACCCTTATTACCTATAATTTTTTGTTACACTCTTGAGTGGGTAAGTCTAGTTTCCCCTTATTCATGTTTGGTAAGACCTTATTTTACCAAACTGATTTGTTCATTCAGCTTCAGGCATGGAAGAGACCTCACCCCATATCCTATATTATTTAGTGTTGTGTTTTCATGGTATAAAGAATATGTATAGATCCATTCAAAATAATTTAATTAATATTTTTCTGAATTAATTACTCTAATATTTTTTGAAAAAAATGATTAAGAGTTTTTAAAAAGATAATAACCCATGTTTATGTAAAAAAATAATAAAAATTATCATTGTACTTCTCATAATATTCTAGATAGATATATAATTATCACATATGAAATTGTATAAATTCTTTAGGAAATAATATGGATTTACCAATAAGGATAATAATGAATTATCATGATTGTTATAGCTTATTAAGGATAGAGAATACATTATAATATGTGGTGTTTTTATCACTTTTGGAAATAAAATAATTAAATCAGTTCAAGGAATCCTTGGTGAGTGGTTTGAGCCGACAGATAAATGGATGGGGTTCGAGTGAGGATACCATGATAAACTATGGTGATCCTTAAAATTTATGTCAATGATGTTGAGGAAGGAAATTAATTACTTATTTAGCAAGATTTTTTACACTTAATAATATGAAATAACACTCATGTTGGCATACATGAAGACTGTTCTTGGTTATGATCACAAGTGTGGGTGCTTATATCCCATGAGAACCTTATATGATAATTGTTTCTATGAGTACATTCATTGATTTTTATATATTTTGTTGATCAAATGTATTTTATTTTTCTACTTTTACTCATAATTATATGTTATACTTGGGTTAATGTTATACTATGTTATGAGTACCTTTGGAGGTATTGTTCTTAGTTCCCAACACAGTTGAACCATTTTGAAATGTTTATCTTTTATAAGGGAAGTGATAAATACTCATTATGATGAATAATATTGACCTATTCATAGTATAAGGATTGAATAATGTCTTATTAATACTGTATGATATAATCAATGCCTAGTAGATACCACAGAGCTTGTAATTTGATGCCCAGTGGACAATGATTTGTAAGATCAATCGATGCCTAGTGGATTTTGAGACCATGATACACTATATACCTAGTGGATACTGAGTATTTTGTATACATGGTGCTAAGAAACATGATTACTAGACTCATAGATAGTTCATGATTACTTCTTATATCTTGATATTACTTCATTTTTGGAGTTAGAGAAGGTATGTTTGGGGCTCATGGTGGCTTGGTTAGTGCATGCGTCCATGGTTTTGGATTAAGGTATTGCTTGTGAATATAATATTTGTTTATGGTATACACTTTTTATATGATAAAATCCATTAAGAACTCAGTATTGGTGTCCTACTAGGTTTAATACTCACATCATACTTGAGCATCTAGAGGTTCATACATACATCATATATAGGGATCCAAGTAAGGATAATAGGCCCATGGTTGATAGTTGACCTCTAGAGTGTAGATATGGGGCTGATAGTATGATGGACTATGAATGAATACCACTATTTTATTTATTTTTTTACATTTTTTACTCTAGGTAAATATACCACATTGGTGGGCCATTTATTATTATATTAAATGTATGTTATCTAATAGTTTCTCTATGATTATTCTTGTTTTTGATTATACTACTTATTATTTAATAATTTTTCTATGAAATTAATATGAGGGTATATTATCCCCACTAAAAGACATATAACATTACTGATAGTTGGTAGCCTCTTGCATGTATATAGGCACACATGAGGTTATGTGTAATCCCTATTCATAACTTGATGTTTATGACATGGCTTTACAACTAGCATACAAATACAAATTATATTATTTTAAATTATTATCAAACCAATGGATAATTAAAATTTTATCTTAAATTTTATTTTTTTCCTAAGATAAAATTGAAATTTAAGAGTAAATATAAAAATTTATTTTATGTTTATTGTAAATTTTCAAGAATAAAATTTTTATAATGATGAAAATAATATATTTAATTTTTATTATTTTTTATGTATTGAGTTTTCATCCTAATATTTTTGGAGGATTTGTTTCACTTGTATTAAAATTCAATTTATGAAAAATAATAAATATAATAGTAGTATTATAATAAATACATTATACTCTAACCTAGGAAATATATCTATTTAGGGGGTACCTATTTTCGATCTAGTAGGCATTATGTGGTCAATAATATCATAATCCATTTATTGTGATTACTTAGAACCCATTTCTTATTTAATGTATGTTAATTAAGAATATGGAGAAATTTTATAGAATGTAGTAAAAATAAAAATATTCATGATTTTTTTATTCTATTTTTTATATTATAACTTCTATAATTTTTAATTAGAGACTATGTCTTCATAAATTATTTATTATATTTTTTATTTATTATTTGATATTTTAATTAATGGTATATCAATGGAGAATTATGGATTTGTAATGTCATAATATATCCTAGCATTTAAAATATAAAATTCATCCATTATCATGATTCAAACAATTACTACATATATTTTTTATTAATTTTTTTTCATAATATCATAGTGTGGTCAATATTATAGTTTGAAAAAAGGAAACAATATAGATGTTGGACTATTTATCATGATTATCACTAAAAATTCTTAAGGAGGTCATCTTTTCATATAAATGGGTATTGTTTTGTACCTTTTAGGGTAATTTTATCATCCTCCTTGATCTTAATTTGACTTGGTATTTCCATTGAGATTCATGTATGATTTATTTTTATTATCACTTGGATCCTTAATCTTGATTGATGATTAATCTTGCATTTCTTTATAGGTACCACTTTACCTAAGACACACACACACACACACAAATATATATATTAAATTTTTATTTGTTAAAGGATTATTGTTTCTCCACCATGGGTGTACCATAAGATCAAATTGAGATATTATTTGTGATTATTGGTTAATGAAAAAATATTGACTTTGGAGTTTTATGATTTATATAAATTTTATATACGCATAGAATGTTCTGTTATTTAAGTGATAATGTTAACAATGAATTTTTATATGACCCAAATATAGGATATGTTATCAAATAAAATAAAATATTAAATGATTAGTAATATTAATTTAAATATACTTGTAATAGTGTTATTTTTTCTATCCATAATTGGTTTTAAATTTTTCCAGGAAGGGGTGTCATTCAACTAGTTATATGTTTGTAGACAATCATAATTTTTTATTGAATAACATTTTTGGGGA
Organism: Viscum album; assembly: GCA_963277665.1. Taxonomy (NCBI): domain Eukaryota; kingdom Viridiplantae; phylum Streptophyta; class Magnoliopsida; order Santalales; family Viscaceae; genus Viscum; species Viscum album. The sequence goes on from OY728156.1 coordinate 1,284,402,446, forward strand.
AAAGTATTTAAATTTTATGTGTTAAATTTCATGAATATAATTATTCATTGTTACTAATTATACTGATGAGTTATGGGTATCTTAATATTTAAACCATACACTTGGTGTATATTAGAATTTATGATATAACTATATAATATTTTTCATGGGTTTATATATGATTTTTTTTTCATATTATCCATATTGAGATAACTATTCAAAGATAAAACTTATAATTATAAATAAATTGGACTAAATGCACAAATATATAAAAATCATGTGTTTATAAGGATCTTTAGGTTAATGTTCATGGAGGCGTTTGACATCGATCGAAAATGTTTCATTTTTAGGACTTGTTATTGACATATATCAGCCACATGAGTATGTCAAAGTTGGAAGGACATTAATTTATTCTAAGTTGATTAAATAGGGAAATTAAATAATAGAATTTATAGTTTCATTTATACTATAAATATAAAATTATTTTATTTTTAATAATTTATGTAACATAACAAAATAACATTTGATATCTCCATGAATTAATCATAATTTCCAAACTCTATAATACATGTGTTTCATTATTATTTTTCATTTGGTGTTCTATATATAAGTACATTATTTCCATTTTTTTGTTTATAAAGTTATAATTAGGTTCCATTACATTGTTTATTAGAGGATATTTTTGGGTGTTATAATCAATGTTATATTCTCCACTAAGGAAAGGCCATGTCGAGGTTGGATTGGGCAAGATAGAAACAATGGATACATTTTAGAGTTTTTGGTTTAGATTATTTTAACTTTGGAGTTTTTTATGGTGTTTGGAAGTGGTATTTATGAATCTATAAATGTCATTAGGCTAAAGATACCATTGATAAGAATAGTTATAACCTTTTATCCTATGTTTAAACTACATTTTCTATAAATGATGTCTAGGAGAAAGTGTAATATGTGATGGGCACTCATATAGGCATGAAGAATAAATTTTTATGTTAATTTAATTGATAATTTATTTATTTTTAATTATATTATAATGGGTGAAATTTATCTTGGAGTTATTTTTTGGGATTTTTCTATGATATTGATTTTTGCATGAATAGAGAAAAATTCGAATTTTTATAAAAACCAGCATTTATTTTTGATAATTTAAAAAGATCCATTAATTTTTTTTTGGATTTTTTAAAGTAACCATATTACCATTTGAGTAATATTAATATTCATAATTCCATAGGAATTATTATAACAATTTATTTTTGTATAAATTAAATTTTAATCTTAAAAATACATTTTTTCTAAAATATAGTTATTTATTGCATTTTTCATTCATATATTAAAAAAAATATTATAATTTTATGTATTGAATATTTAAAAATATATATAATATTTTTAATCAAGAGGTGCATATTTATTAATAAATTCAATTTCATTTTAGGGTATAATTAATAGTAACCATAGTAAATTATTATTAGCATAGAATTGGGTAAAACTTATTTATTAAGGTTAAAAAATTGTGATATGGTAACAAAATATCATCATTAATAATTATGGATGAGTTTCTTTCTTCCCATATCATCTAATATTATAAAATGGTTATATTTAGTGCTAATTTCTCATGAATTTGAAATTATATAAATTTAAAACATTTAATTATTACAAAAGGGTCATCTCCCCACTTATAATATGAAACCTCCTATCCTCTCTTTTTCAAATACCTTTATCCCTTTATCTGTAGTAATACCTTAAAATTACCTTCCAAACATACCAAACCACATCCTAGTGGTCCCATTATCTCTAATGGACCAATCATATAAGTCTTAATGTGTAGTCAAAATGATATTTTTGAAAAAGAGGTATACCACTTAACTAAGAGTTTTTTATATTTATTTTTCACCACCTTCAAATATTATTTAAACATGATAATATAGTAAAAATAGTATTTTATATATTCTAAAATTTCTTTATATTAATGAAACTACCAATTTTATCTATTTTTCCATCAGTTGTTAATAAAAACATCACTCATTTGTAGGTGTGGTCAATCACTTCTGTGGAGCTATGTTTTTTTTCCTTAATGGATCATATAGCCATGTAAAATGGATTATAAAATGAATATATATGATATTTATGACCAAAATATGAGTAATTATTTAAAATATATACCTTATTACCATTCCATACAATGAAAAATGATAACATCACTTGGGTATACATGTGGATTACCACCTTCATAAAGTGATGTGATTTGTTTTTGGAAGCAACCTGACATAGATTTTTACAAGGATGGAAATAGTAAACCAATATAAAATTTATAACATAATTATTATTTTTCTAATGTCAAATACCATCTACTCTATTTATTTTTCACCAATTAAAAAAATGAATATTTCTTTCATGTATTTTTATGAACTACCGTATCCATGAAACAATGTGCTTAATTTTTCACATGCACTCTACATGGATGGTAGAAAAAGTGTATCGAATATATAATCATGATAATTTTATTATTTTTATGATTCTAGAAATGATGTAAAAATTACCTCTTTGACCATAGTCAATACACCAAATTTACTTTTAGTTTGTGAACCAAATAACTTAAAAACGTATGATGCAAACATAAATGATTTAGAAACTCAATAAAATATAGTAATAAATGAAATAAAAGGAATAATTTTAATGGTATTAAAATTAATATGGTTACTAATAATGTAAATCAATAATATAATTATTTTATTCTAGTTTTAGTGAATATTTGAAGCTAGACAAGACTTAATGTAAGGTATTTTTATTTAATCTCCCATTCTAATGTATTCTATTGAAATAATTCTCCTAAATATAAATTTTATTAAAAATATTTCAAGAATGTTATTATTTATACATCAATTATTACTAAAGATCATTTTGAAAAATATTTTAGTTTCTTTAAAATTAAATCTTTTTAACATTCACTATTGATGTATCGGATCCCTCGGCCCAGCAATATTGTCCGCTCTGGCCCAGTTGCTATCCCATGCCTCACGGCTTTAAAACGCGTTGCTGAGGGGAAGGTAGGCACGAGAATTTCAAGCACCCACCAATCTCCCTCCACAACCGATGTGGGATTGGTTACCGGGGCACAGGCGCCAACAATCCTGGCGGGGGCCCAACAATCCTGGGCCCAGGACACAACATCCCCCCCCCCCCAAGCCCACACCGGTCCCGAGACAATTGATGGATCGGATCCCTCGGCCCAGCAATATTGTCCGCTCTGGCCCAGTTGCTATCCCAGGCCTCACGGCTTTAAAACGCGTTGCTGAGGGGAAGGTAGGCACGGGAATTTCAAGCACCCACCAATCTCCCTCCACAACCGATGTGGGATTGGTTACCGGGGCACAGGCGCCAACAATCCTGGCGGGGGCCCAACAATCCTGGGCCCAGGACACAACATCCCCCCCCCCAAGCCCACACCGGTCCCGAGACCAACCACCCTCTGATACCAATTGATGGATCGGATCCCTCGGCCCAACAATATTGTCCGCTCTGGCCCAGTTGCTATCCCAGGCCTCACGACTTTAAAACGCGTTGCTGAGGGGAAGGTAGGCATGGGAATTTCAAGCACCCACCAATCTCCCTCCACAACCGATGTGGGATTGGTTACCGGGGCACAGGCGCCAACAATCCTGGCGGGGGCCCAACAATCCTGGGCCCAGGACACAACAACTATATGGTTCATTTTAACTTTTTAACATTATAAAAAAATATATTTGTAAGGAATATAGTAGGAACAACCTTTCACAACATAAAAATACACTATTCTTTATAAAACTTCCCCTAAATGTTTTAATATTCTTTTAGAAATGTTCTTATTCAAATTATTTTGAAAACATTTCTCTTAAAAGTGTTGTAAGGGCCTGACCCCAATTTCCTAGGGCCGATGCTTATTTTATTACATTGTAATATAAAAAAGGCCTGATTATCCCAAAGGAATGAATTTATTAGTATATTTGGAAAACAATATACATACATAAGTTCAAAACTACCACTTGAAAGGAAATAAAACATATCAACTTCTTTTGAAACACACTTAATCTCTTATATTATCCTTGCATGTAATTCAAAATATACTTATTCAAAACCCAAGGGAAATAAAACATGTGAAAGGATTGATCTCATATGCTCAGTAAGGGTAAATAATATAGTAGTATAATTTATAAATATAAACCCTAGGCATGATAAATAACTAAAAATGCATTCTTTTAAAAATAAACTTGAGAATAATATGGAATGAATAAAATTTATTAAATAATTCCATAAACATAAACATGGATATTTTATTAGTTGAATAATAACATGGAATTTCAATATATAGTTTCATAAATAGGGAATTCATTATTCTGGACATCATAATCATTCTTTCAAGGCCTCATGACAAGACTATACATAAACGGGAAAAAACCAAAACTAGTTTTCCTCATGATACCTAATGATGAATCGAAGGGATCTAGAGGGCCCCAACCATCATGTATTAAGTCCAATGAATTATTCATATTAATGGGGACAATCATAATCAACATATTTATTCATATTTAAATTAACATTTGAAATGTAAATAACCTTCCCGCAACCATTAAATATGACCACTAACCGTTCAGAGTAATATGGTGAATGGTATCAAGATAACACATCCAGAATTAAACTAATAATAAAATATTCAATAAAATATGATATATGATATCATAAAATATTAATCAAAATTGATCATAATAATCAATGAGAGTGTTGAAATAGATGAAAATACTCATATAAAATCAACAAGTAATTCTTAGGATAAATACTCTTTTACTTTGAAAGTAAGGGTTCTTTTGAAAAAATCATTGGATAAACAAAGATGTGAATTAAGGTATTTTTATTCTAAATAAAATTAGTTTTTTAAGAAAAATAATGGTTTTTAAAATCATGTTATATGGTTCCCTTGAAAATAGGTAAGATTTTTATAAATTCCCTTGAATCAGGCATGCATTTCGAGATGATTTTTTGAAAGACCATTTTAAAACATGTAACTCCCCATAAAATAAATAATGATTATGGTTGGTACACATATATAGAACATTAAAAAATAATTTATAATGAATAAATAATAATAAATAATAATTTCATTGAGGTAAGTATAAAATAAGAGTAACCTGAATGAATGTGGATGTTCGGGTAGAAAACTCTTACCTTATATCCGAACGTGTTCTGAACTTGACCTTCAAATCATGGATAATTAAATTAAACCCATTAATTAATTAATTAAGAACCTTATATACATGTATTTTATTCATTATAGTTTTCTTAAGTTCATTTATGTCATTATTAATAAGTTATATGATTGAATTCCATCGTTCAAGAGTGTTATTTCCTTGATTTTCATAATCAGTTCGCCTATTTATAATTAATGGGGCTCATATGGAATGGATATAATTCTCTAGAATTAGTTTAATATGATAATAATTAAAATTAAGAAGCTTAAATAGTAATATAATTAATTTTTTATATTTTACGAGGATGGTTTATTAGGTGAAACATCAATGACAACTATTTATATTATTTTGGCAGTATTTTGAATATTGAAAACTAGTTTTGTTGTATGTATTAGTATTATGTATATATACTAGTTACATAAATCTAAATAGGTTATAATAAATATATTATATTTTTTTAGACCATAAAAATGGTTTCATGACCATAACTGAAGGAGAAATTAAAGAATGAAGGTTCGTCGTCCAGGAAGGTTGTAAATCGGCACCTCCCGGATGATGATCTCATTTTTAAAAACAAAATAGAGAGAGTGAGAGAGAGTAAGGATATTGATGAAGTATGTTACATTAAAATGATATAATTAAAATATATATATATATATATATATTATATTAGAGTTTTAACGACTGCTTGGATAGAGGAGGTGAGTGAGAGACTAAGAAAATAAAATAAAAAGAAATGAAATTAAAAGAAAAGGTAAGAAGATTTACCTATTGAAATATCCTCCTTGAGAACCTCCTTAAGGGAAAAGGGGTTTTGGTATTTTGGAAAAATCAAGGGCTCCTGGATCTGGGTAGGGACTATGGAAGAGTATTTAGGAGTAACTTTTAGGAGCTTAAAGTATTAGAGGAGTGAGGAGAAGAGGGAGTGATGGGTGTCTTTTAAAGTGGAGGAGAGGAGTAATTTTTGAATATCTTATTTCTTATTTTATTAATTTTCTCCAGACAAGAAATAACATTTGATTCTTGTGACCCAAAATAGAAACAAGTGTATGTGAGTTCAAACTAATGGTTTTTTACATCATCCATGATGCAAGGATTAATGTATTTATCTTATAATGTATTTATACCGTAAATTATCGTAGTTTACTATTCAAAAAATTCAAGTATTTTAGAAAAATACCCAAAATTAACCATAACCATTTTCAACATTTAGAATTAAAAAATAGAATCCATTTTATCATAATAATTTCCTATATATTTTAAATTGAATTTTTAATTAAAATCATTTATTACCTAAAAAATACAGATTTTAAATTTAAAACTGATTTTATAATACTTTTAAAAATTAACTGAGTCCCCATAAAATTATCTTAAAATCATAGGAAAACAAAATATTTATTTTGTAATACATTTTATGAAAATTAATTTTATTTTAAATAAATTTATTATTATAAAATTGTAATTAAATGTTTATTACTCACAAAATATCAATACTTAATTATTAATTTATAAAATATTCACTATCATTTTTATGGTGGATTAAGTTTATTTATACATACATGGATGGGGTTTCTATTCATTAGGGTGCATTACTATTCATAAGGGTAAATTACCATTCATAAGGGTAAGTTACTATTCACTAAAAATGTAAGTTGAGCCTATCAGACTCTAAATATATTACTGATCGCAACTGTGTATGCGAGTTTTTCAAAATTTAAAACATAGAAGAAGAAAATTTGTGTTCATTAGCTAGGTTATAACAAAGTGTTGGATCATAGAGACTTTTTGTTTCATAAATTCTATAATAAATATAATTTTAAATCCTTGGGGTGTTACATTCTTCCCCCTTTACAAAAATTTCATCCTGAAAATTAACAGAATGTTACCTCCTAAAAAAATTTGGACAGTTCTTCAATATAAAATCCCCAGGATCCCATGTCGTCTCTTCAATTTTATGATTTTTAAAAATTAAATTTATTAACCGAGTCATTTGATTCCTCAACAACCATTCTTTAGTGTCCAGAATCCAGATTGGCTCATCACAATAGGATAAGTCAGGTTCCAATTCTATACCTTCAGAAGTGAGGACATGCATTAGGTATGACATGCACTTTCTCAATAATGAGACATGGAACAAATTATGTTTCTTTTAAAGTCTATGTGGCGTTTACAAACAATAATCCATAGCCCCAATTCTCTCTGAAATTTCAAAAGAGCTTATGTACATTGGGATCAATTTCCCTTTCTTTTTAAATCTTATAACACCCTTCCATGGAGATACTTTCAAGAAAATGTGATCTCCCTCATGAAATTCCAAATCCTTCCTTCTATTATTAGAATATATATTTTTCCTAATTTGAACTACTTTTATATGGGTTTGAATAGTATTTACCTTTGTTGTTTCTTCCTTTCCAAGCTTAGGGCTTACAAGGTTCCTTTCCCCAACATCATCCCAAAATGTTAGTGTATAAAATCTCTTTGGATACAATGCTTCATATGGTGCCATTTAAATACTAGAATAGAAAATATTATTATAGGAAAACTCCACAAAAGGTAATGAGTATCCCACATAACTTGAAAGTTGATTGAGCAGGATCTCAACACGTCTTCTAAAGTTTCGATCATCCTTTTTGACTACCTATCAATTTGGGGGTGATAAGAAGTACTCAAACAAAGCTCAGTGTCCCAAGATTTTTAAAGACTATTCTAGAATTTCGATGTAAATCGAGGATCATGATCAGATGCTATTAAAAGAGGTTCTCTATGAAGTCTTACAACTTCATTGATATAGAGTCGTGTAAGGCGATCTAGTTGAAAATACTCCCTTATAGAGAGGAAATGTGCAGATTTCATAAGTAGATAAAAAATTACCCATATTACATCATTTTTTCTTCAAGTTTAGAGTAAATAAGTGAAAATATATATGGTGATGTCATTCCATTTCCATGTAGAAATAGGAAGTGGTTTCATGACTCTTACAAGATGCTCTCTTTCACCCTTCACTTATTGATAGACTAAACATCTTGATACATAATCAACAATTTACCTCTTCATGTTATCCCACAAAAAATGTTCCCTCAAATATCTATACATCTTCGTGATACCATGATATATAGATAAATTCAAACTATGGTCATCATCCAATAACTCCCTTTTTAGGTCAGGTATAGCAGGAACACAAAAGCCTCTTCCCAAACATTAGAATTCCATCTTTATATATGAATTCTGATAACTTCCCATAATTCACAACATTAATTTTCTTTTGATAATTCTCTTCATCAGGATGAGATATTTTAATCCTTTCTAATAAGGATGGTTGGGAAACCAATTTAAAAAGTAATTATGTTTCACCTTCTTTGATTATTTCTATATCCATCCTCGCTAGATCCATGTATATAGGAACCTTGTCAATTCTAATTCTATTTAGAACTCCATGATCCTTCTAGTTAAATGCATCAACTGCCTTATTTTCCTTTTCTAGGTTGTATTTTTTTGGAAAAATCATAATCCTTGAGTAGCTCAATCCATCACCTTTGCCTCATGTTTAGTTCTTTTGTGAGAAGATGTATTTCGAGCTCTTGTGATTAGTATATATCTCACATCTTTCACCATAGAGATAATGTCTCCATATCTTTAGATAAAACATTACAACTGCTAACTCAAGATCATGAGTTGGATTGTTCTTTTCATGAATTTTTATTTGCCTTGATGCATAGGCAATAGCTCTATCATTCTACGTAAGAACACAACCATGTCCTTTCTTTGATGCATCATTATAGATCACAAATCCACCATTCCCCGATGGTAGAGTCAAGATCAGAGCATTAACTAATCTCATCTTCAATTATTCAAAAATTCTTCACATTATTTTTTCCATATGAACATAACCCATTTATGAGTAATCTTGGTCAATGGGTGGGATAAACAGGAAAATTTATGTAAGAAATGATGATAATAACATGCTAAACAAATAAAACTACATACATCAGTTATGTTCATTGGAGAGGTCCATTCCTAAGATGAATTTGTCTTTGCAGGATCAACTATGATTCCATCCTCAGAGAAAATATGGATAAGGAAAGAAACTAATGAGATCCAAAATTCACACTTTCTAAAATTCCCATATCATTCATTTCTTATAAGAGTCTTTAGAATACTGCACAAGTGATTCTCATGTTCTTATTATCATTTTGAGTATATGAGGGTATCATTAATAAATACCACAATAAAGTTATCAATATATTCCTTGAAAAATATATTCATTAGATCCATAAAAATAGAGGGTTCATTAGTTAATCCAAAAATGCATTACTGTAAACTCATAATGCCTATACCTGGTTAAAAATACTATTCTTGGAATATATTATTTCTTCACACACAACTGATGATATCTGGGTTGAAGGTCAATATTTGAAAAATATTGGGCTGTATAAAGTTGATAAAATAAATCATCAATACGGGGAAGATGATACTTGTTATTTATTGTAATATAATTGATCTCCCTGTATTCAATGCATATCCCCATAGATCCATCTTTATTCTTAACAAAAAGAATGGGGGAAACCCATGGAGAAACAATAAGAAAAATAAATCCTTTATCACTCAATTCCTCTAGATGTTTCTTCTATTTTACTAACTCCACTATGGCCATTCTATAAGGAGTTTTTTATATAGGTCTTAAACCAGGAATTAACTCAACAGGGAACTCTATTTCCTGCTCCAGAGGATGTCCAGGTAAATCCTATGGAAACGCATCAACTTATTCTTGCACAATAGGTACATCCTCAATTTGAAGATTTATTTCCTCTCCCAAAGATATTGTTTTATCCTCCTCCCCAAGAATTGAATTTGTAGGGATAATGGGGGTGTATCTAGATAAGATTCAGATGATGATGTTGCTTCTCTAAATATAAGAGATTCATCATCATTCTAAAAAATTGTAACTTCCTTATTATTACAATAGATTTTTGTATCATAACATGAAATCCAATTCATACCAAGGATTATATAAAAGTCAATAATATGTATAATGATAAGGTTATCAACTAAAGCACGTTTATGTTTCATAAGGGGGGACTGATAGAAACATATATTTTCAATGATAATTCCCTTAAGAGTTTTGACTGATAACTCTTCTATTAATTAAAATTGGAAATGTCTAATTTTCTTGAAAAAACAGGAAGATATAAAAGAAATTTGGTGATCCAGAATCAAATAAATCATTGGATACATTTTAGGAAACAATTAAATTACCGATAACCACATCATTAGGAACTTCCCACATTAGCAGTTGTTATCTCATAATCTTGGTCTTTCTCCATTGGTCTTCTCTGGAAAATAATGTGCATAATGTCCAATATTTTTGAAATTATATAATTTAACATTGGTGGATTATTTCTTTCCCTTATAATCATTGTATTAGTGGCCTTTTCCTCCACACTTGTAATAAACACCCATACCCTTCAGGAATGTACTAGGGTGATTCTTCCCACAATTACCATAGGATGTAAAATCAATCCTCCCCCTATTCCCATTTTCTTTATTTACTTTTACAGAGTGTTAATAATCCCTATTATTGTCTTTCATTCCCTTAAATTCATAAGTCTTAAAGAATTATTTTTCCTTCTTGATAACACATGAGAATATATCTTCATATGATGACAAACTTTAGTAGAATAGTGCCATTTAGAGTATTATTTTTAAACCATCAAAAAATCAATCAATATTTATCCTCGGATTCTATATATAGTATGTGGCATGCCTTTCTTTCCTTGTGAAGTCAGCTTCATACTTTGCAACATTATCATCCTTTTTTTTGCCTCAAATTCAGAAACTACCTATCTATATCCACTTGTTTTCATTAGGAAAGTATTTTTATAAGAATATTTCCTTAAAATCCCTCAATTATATATTTTCAATATCTTCCTTCTTCTTTGTTTTAATTAGTGACCATCATTGATCAAAATATCCCAATAAAAGATGAACTTTCATTAAAACCTTCTCCCTTTCATTACTTCCCAAAGTGATAAATATCTTCTCTATAGAACTTATCCATACTCTACTATGAATGGGTTTGTAGTCCCGTTAAATGATAGAGGATGTTGTTTCATAAAACAGTCTAACATTTCTCCTCCACATTGTGGTCCAGGGTGTTCCATATGGGTAAGGTTATTGTTTATAATCTAATTCATTTATCCTAGTATAATTATAAGTTGTTCAGCACTAGTCGCAGCTCCATAACAAATATCATTATCTTATATAGGGAGGAATCCCTACATGGGATATTTGAATTCATGTGGTTTTTAATTCCTTCTACTTGTTTACATTTCTAAATGATGGCATACACTAGATTAGGCTATGAATCATATTGCGTAATCTCAAATAGAATAATAATTAACATAAATTGAAATCTAATACATAACTAATCCAATAATTATAAACATAGTTTATTTGAGGAAAAATTTACTTTTAAATCCTTAATAATGGCTTGTAAGGAATATGTGAATTATCCTAAGAATATCCCCCATGAGTGTCAAAACAGGTGTGAAATAAGGCCCATTTTCATGTACCAGGTTACCCCAGGTCAAGCATGAAACACCTTGTCAGAGTTGTTACACTTATGTACATCTATTCTAGAACCACATCCACTTATAGTATCCAAAAGGACATGTATTTGATAGAAAGATCCACAAAATATATTCCTTACTAAAATTTTATAATATTCATGTATGTTTATTCTCAAATTCTATCTTAGGATTTTGTTTCATAATCCATACCTTCTAAATCCAATTTCCAATTTTTCTGCTAGACTTTCTATGATACCTTCTGTAAAGACCCGATCATAGTTTTCCAGAGTTGGTGCCTTATTTTTTTTAAATTTTCATATAAACAAGGAAGTATTATCCCAAAGGAACAAATAGTTTAGTATCTTTGTAAAATAAGATAAATAAATAAGTTCAACATTAAAACATGAAAAGAAATAAAACATATCAAATTTATTTGAAACACACTTTATCTCTTAGATTATACTTGGAAGTCATTGATAATATATTTCTTCAAAACCTGGGGAAACTAAAACATGTGAAAGGGGTGAGCTCAGATTCTCAGTAATGGTAAATAATACAATGGAAGAAATTATAAACATAAACACTAGACATGATGAATAACTAAAAATTCATGCATTTAAAAATAAACTTGAGAATAATATCGATGGAATAAAAAATTTATTAATTAGTTCCATAAAACACAACCATTGATATTATACTAGTCGAATAATCACAAGGACTATTAATCTATAGTTTCATAATGAGGTAATCCATAATGGCAGATATCATAATAATTCTTTCAAGGACGTGTTCCAAGACCATACACAACTGGGTAAAAACACAAACTAGTTTTCCTCATGAGACCTACTGATGCATCGAGGGGCTACTATGGGACCCACCCATCATGTATTATATCCAATTAATTTCTCATATGAATGGTGAGAATCATAAAAAACATATAAATTCATATTGAACTAACATGTGAAATGTAAATAACCTTCCCCCAATCATTATGTATGACCACTAACCGCTCAGAGTAATACGGTGAATGGTATCAAGATAGAACATCAATATAAAATCTAATCATAAAAAATTAAATAAAATATGGTATATGATATCATAAAATATTAATCCCAATTTATCATAATAATCAACAAGAGTATTGAAATAGATGAAAATACTTGTATAAAATTATTGAGTAATTCTTCATATAAATACTCTTTTACTTTGAAAAGAAGAGTTATTTTGGAAAAATCATTGTATAAAATGAGAAGTGAATTAAGGTAGTTTTTTTTTCATAATAAAATTATTTATTTCAGAATAATAATGGTTGATAAAAAAATAATGTAGAGTGCCATTGAAAATAGGTAAGAGTTCGATAAATTCCCTTGAATCAGGCTTGTATTTTGGGATGAATTTTTGAAAGACCCATTTAAAACATATAAATCCACATAAAATCAATAATGATTATGGTTGGTAAAAATTATGAGTATTACATAAGAATAATTAATAAATTCATTGAGTTAAGTAGATAAAAAGAGTAACTCTAATGAAAATGGATGTTCGGGTAGAAAACTCTTACCTTATGTCTGAATGTGTTTTGCACCTAACCTTAACTTAATGGATAATAAAATTAAACACATTAATTAATTAATTAAAAAATTTATCTATATGTATTTTATTAATAATAGTTTTATTAAGTTCATTTATTTCCTTATTGATAAGTTATATGATGGAATTCCATTATCCTGGAGTGTTCGTTTCCTTGATTTTCACAATCGGTTTGCTTGTTTATAATTAATGGAGTTCATGTGTAATAGATATAATTATCCAAAATTTCTTTGATATGATACTAATGAACATTTTTATTCTTAAATGGTCATATAATTCATTTGTTTTTAGGGTATGAAGATGATTAATTAGTTGAAACATTAATGACAATCATTTAGATTATTTTCGCAGTATTTTGAATATTACAAACTGGTTTTGTTGTATGTATTAATATTTTGTATTTATACTAGTTTCATAACTATAAATAGGTTATTATACATATATTATAGTTTTTAAAAACCATAAAAATGGTTTCATGACCATAACTGAATGATAAATTTAATAACTAAGATTCGTTTCCCACGAAGGTTGTAAATCGGCATGTCCCAGACGTTGATTACATTTTTAAAAACAAAAGAGAGGGAGAGAGAGTAAAGAGATTGATGATGAATGTTCCATTAACATGTTATAATTATAGTATATAGATGATATTTTAGTTATAATTATCATTTTGATATATGAGGTGAGTGAGGTACTAAGAAAATAAAATTAAAATAAAGAAATTAAAATAAAAGGGAAGATGATTTAAATTAGGAAATATCCTCCTTGATAACTCTTTAAGGGAAAGGGCTTTGGTATTTTGGAAAGACCAAGGCCTCCTAGATGTAGGGAGATACTAGGGAATAGTATTGGGTTAGAACATTGGGGAGCTTTAAGGCTTATAGGAGCTAGGAGAATAGGGAGTGATGGGTGGATTTTATAGTGGAGGAGAGGAGTAATTTTTGAATATCTTATTCCTTATTTTACTAATTAGCTCAAGAAAAGAAATAGTGTTTGATTAAAGTGACCCAAAATATCAATAATTGCATGTGAATTCTAAATAATGGTTTCTTAAATCATCCATTATGCAAGGAATAGTGTATTTATCTTATAATGTATTTATACCGTAAATTACCATATTTTACTATTCATAAAAAATTTAAGTATTTCAGAAAAATCCCCAAAATCAACTATAAATTTTTTTTTTGATGTTTAAAATTATAAAATGGACTCCATTTTATCATAATAATTTTCTAAATATTTGAAATTTAATTTTTAAATAAAATCATTATTTACTTGAAAAATACAAATTTTAAAATAAAAACTGATTTTATAATACTTTAAAAAATTAACTGAGGTCTCAAAAAATTATACTAAAATCATAGAAAACCAAAATATTTATTTAGGAAATTCTTTTATAAAAATTAATTGTATTTTAAATAATTTTTTAATTTAAAATTGTAATTAAATATTTAAATATACACACTTAATTATTAATTTCAAAAATATTCACTCTCATTTATATGGTACCTAAATTTTAGTTATACTTACATGGGAGAGGTTTCTATTCATAAGGGTACATTAATATTCATAAGGGTAAATTACCATTCATAAGGGTAATTTACTATTCATCAAAAAGGTAAGTTGATCCTATCAAACTCTAAATATCGTACTGATCACAACTGTGTATGTCACTTTTTCAAAATTCAAAACATAGAAGCAGAAAAATTATGTTCGTTGGAGATTTTATAACAACACCATTTCATAGAGACTTGGTGTTTCATGCATTCTATAATAAGTATTTTTGAAAATCCTTAAGGTGTTACAAGTATTCTCAAATTAAGGTAATTTTTTACCACAATTTTTAGGAATATAAATAATGCTTTTTATTATTATTTTAAATTATTTTTCAAGAATTTTATGAAGAAAAACTGAAATAATAATTTTTTTGTTCATGATAAGATACCTAATCATTAAGGATGCTGACGTGTGAGCCTTATATAACACTCTAATGCATTAAGTAGTGATTAGTCTTTAAAGGTGAAAAATGAGCGATATAACATGGTAGGTTAATCCTATAGAATTAATTGTTCCTCAAAAAAGGGTTATATGTGATTTAACATTGGATATAAATATGATTATCCAATATACTTATTTTATTATTTTCAAGGGTTTTTATAGAAATCGTTTTATTTCACGATGAATTAAAAGATTATAAACATTTAAAGATGAATGGTTTATATTTCAAAGAATGTTTTCCTGAGTTCTCTTATCAATTATGATTCCATAATTATTTTCTATTATTATAAATAATTTAAAAGGTTTTATTTGATAAATATATGTTTTTTTCATGTGGATATGTTTTATTTATTCGATCAAATGTTTTTAATAAAAAAGTTAAACATTTTCATGTGTTTTCATATATTTCAATAGTCTAATTGGATTCCTTTATTTTTATATTCCTTATTGAGAATATTTTATCAAAACATGTTCTTAAATGTTTTTATAGGTTCTAAGGATGATTAGTAACTATATCATGTTCAATCGTTTCACAATGATTACTTATCATAAAAAAAGATTAAGTGTTTTGAATGAAAGAGGTTTAACATCCTGAAATTAAAATATACGATAACCATTAAAAGATTAAATATGTTTCATAGATTTCACTAAATGTAACATTGAAACTAAAAAACTAAACTATATTTAGATAAATTATAAATGATTATGTAGATTTGTTAAAACCTATCTATTGAATTAACGTGAATGAATAAGAGTAACCACTTTATATAGAAAATTGGGACTACTTTTAATAAGAATTAAAATCAAATAGTTTACCTAAAATGTATAAAAATATCATTATAGTTCAGTTATAATTATATTATAACTTAACCATAACATAATCATTCATTAAATCACGGTATGTTCATGTTTGGGTCAGATTAACCACATAATAAAACAATACAATGAATTTATTTCACATATAAATATGATTTTTTTTTTGGTGTAGTATAATATAAATATGTAAATATTTTATTATTATTTAAATTTCATATAAAACTTTTACTCCTAAATTAATAATAAATATTTTTTTCTTTAATAATCACCAAAACTTGATCATCACGGATTTCATCATCATGGTTCATAACAAAAACTTACATGAAATTAAATTATAATTATATATATATCATTGAACATAAATTATATTATCATAGATTATATAGTAATGATGATCATTTAAATAATAATAAACACATATACATCTATAATGAAACTAGTATTAATGATCAAAACTATAAACACTTGATGTAGAAAACTAAAAGAATTCACGTAGAGAATGACTATTTATAAAGAGTATGAATGAAAATGTATATGAGTGAGGTTATAAATTAATTTACTAAGATATTTATGATTCAGATATAATTGTTTACTATTTACTCATGGAAGTCAGGGCAAGAGGCAAGGGGTTCGGTCTCAATTTAATTTCATTGATACTTGTTAAATTTGTACACCATGTTTAATTTTTTATGCTGTACATAAACCACATTTTAATATTTACATCATGATTCTATTATATTTCATGATATGACATTTTCCATTTTTGGTTATCTCTCTCATGGGATTTTTTCCAGTGTTCTAATGGTTGTAAGGGTTTTCATCTCAATTTCCCTTAATTGGGAACAGTATTGCATTTATGCACATAATTTCATTAATGTGGTGTATATATTACCTAATTGAGATGTCATATCAGGAATTATATTTTAATCATGGTATTTTATGTATAATTGAAATATCTATCTTTCAATGGGTTTTTATTCGAATGTTTGTATATCATAAGGATTTTTTTGGTCTCAATACTTGTTTTTTGAGACATTATACTTTTTATGGACCATGTCTCAATTGAATGGTGATATAATGATTTAATATTCCATTAATTTTCATTTCCTTATATTTAATTATGTTTAATATCCAAATATAGTTCCCTTATACAAGTTTCAAGTGATTTTATTGTTTCTTAGGTAGTTAGGATTTTTGGTAACTCATTTTTTTCTCATCGAGTTATGAACATTATTTACACTTATATTATATAATTTGGTTACATTATAACATTGGATTTTATTATATGATATTCTATCATTGTTTTTGGGGAATAAATTTTATGACCACATAATCCGTTTGAAAAATGTTTCTCACTTCTTGGGATACATTTCATTTAATTCATCAACTACCTTTCTCTATATGACTTATAATCATGTTATTATTGTATTGTCTTAGTCCTACACACATTTCTCTATATGGTGTGAACAAAAAATTTTATATAACTCATTTTGGAATATATTCACCTAGAATATATTGTATTGTATTGACATGGGAAAAATTATTGGCATTCCAATATGGATTATTATTGGAAAGTGGACAACGTATTTATTAACCATAAACCTTTTTACCATGAAAGGGTCATTATTAGGTTATGACTTTTATTTACATGGGGAAATTTATTTTCATTTCATTATTTTATTTAAATATATATGATTATTGTCAAAGTATATTGGGTATTTTTTTATTCAATTCCCCTTATGGTTAATGCTTTGGTCTTAAAAAAGTGATGGGTGGGGCTTGTCATTCTATAACCCCAAGATTCATAAATATATATCATGACAAAAAACAAGTTAGATTTTTGTATATGAATCTCTCATAATAGGATATTTTATTTTTAAAAATCCTTAATAGAATAGTCTTAACTACTACCTCAATGACATGTTACATATCTTAGCAAAAAGAATTGAAAACATGGTTTTGATGTCTGACATTATGTATTCCATCATTATGAGATTAGTATTATTAATATCTATGTTTCATTTATTTCCATGGATATAAAATTATCATAGTTTCATGTTTATTATGGATTCACTAAGTTTAACTCTTCTTTCAATAATATTTATTCAATGTTTTATCCATGATTATTATTTTTATATGTTTCCTTTACTGTGCATTTGAAATCATACCTGATTATATTTTCATTTCCTCTAGTTATAGTAAAATTCAAACATGTTAAATGTTTATAAGGATAAAACATCTGAAATACATTATGTGAAATTTTTAATAATTTTTATGAATTAATCTTTTTCATGTAAAATGGAAAAATTGTCCATTTGATAAAAAGAATATGGGATATATCATTTTATTTTGTTTCCTAATTCTCTAACACTCTAAGCCTAAAAACATCCTTTGTATGTTACATATGAAATAATCATTTTGATTTGGTAATTAAGGTTGGTTTTATCCTGGATTTTATAGCTAGTATCAAGAATGTAATGTAATATATCTATTTAGGATCACTAAATATGGAAGTGAGGGTCCAAGGTGCCACAGTTGCTATCAAAGTAATGTTTTAGATGAAATTAGAGTTTAGGATGCCTATTTATAATGATTTAAGGGTATATAGGTTATGTTTGATCATACCTCCAATGGTACAGATAACCCTTTGGGATAGTATATGATTTAATGATAAGGTAATAATGTACATTTTATTTAGGTTTATTGTTAGATAACCCTAGTGAAAATTATTGAGATGAGAATAAGTATATGGTGATATCTATAAATATTGGTAATTTCATGAGTAAGTGACTTTCCTTGGAATACATCCCTATATGTATAATATAATGTGGATGAGGTTTTCACTAAAATTCACCTAGGGGTAATCACTACAAAAAGGGTTTTCTGAGAACTGACTCAATCATTACTATGATCCCTGATGAGTGGTCCTAAAACTGCACACCCAAATATACACTCCTAGGGGATATTATTTGTTCAATCACATTATCTTTTTAGACCATATTGATGGATTAATTTCTTAATTACAATATGGTATTAGGTTATTATGTAGAAGATAACCTAACTTAAGGTAATGTTGATTGAATGAGAAGTGTAAAGGGATAAAATGAATGTGTTACTAGAGATTAAAGATTAATATTTAGTTTTGATATTCATATGATTATTTACTCTAATTTTATTAATAATCATTTTGTGTTTTTTATTTGGTTAAAACAAGATCATGATAATGATGCAAAGAAAGGTATGTATCTAGAAACAACCATGTCTTATAACCGAATAAGGGATCATATATAAATGGTTAGGAATTTATTGTATTCCTATTATGATGAAAAATGTGAGTTTTATAGTCCTACATAAGGTAGTGAGATTGATATATTCTTGAAATTGTTATCTATTTTTATTAGTGAGTGATATTTATCAAGGACATTGTTGTACATTATAAAAGTTGTGAGTAATATGGGAAACATCTAAGTATTATTCTTCAGTATTTACAAATTAACGTTATGGAGAAATTAATTAAATGGTAACTATAACCATGAAAATTATCTTTAATTCCAGGTTAATAACTATTGGAGAACACATGATTGAGTTATAGATAACTCTTCAGTTTACATTCTGATTGATGTAGAGATAATAAATTTTGGTTTTATTTTGAAGATGTTGGTAGATAGTAATAGGTAAAATTGTGATTAGAAATTTATTCATGATAATATTTGGGGAATTTCATCTCATTTTTGGGATTATGATATAGAGTGACTAGTGTGTGACCTTCAAAAATAATGGTTAATTCCATTTTAGGATTAAATATAGAGATAATTTTTAGAGTAGTATATCGTATCATTGTGTTTTAATGTCTTGTATAATAAAATGGTTTGTTAAAAGGTATGATTTGAGTGTATATGATTATAATATATACATATGTGGGTATATGATTTTAGGAATGAATAAAATTTTTGGAGGGAGGTTAATATGGATTCTAATAGCAAGGATTTCAGTTTTTATTGGATTTAGAATATTTTAAGAACGTTATTGGTAATTTAATATCTCTATTTTGAGTATTAGGTTAATAAGTACGATAGAAACTGACCCAAATTAACCTAGGTATATCCAATGAAGATATACATTGATCCTTAAACTAATATAATTTTAGGAAAACAATGATGATAAATAGTAGTATCCACTAAGATAATGGAAACATGGGAATTCTTATGATACTCCTACTATAGGGAGGTGGTTATCAACATGATGGGAATATGGATCTCCAATCATCCACTCAAGATTTTTGGATGCATTGTTGGGTTCTTATTCTATCCACCCTAGTGTATCCAGGAACTATTAAATGAGTATTAATTCACCACCCTAATTATTTGATTATTGAAGGAAACTTCTAGTAGCAAGATTTTGGTATCCCAAGATGATGTTTAGAGATATATGAATCATATTTTTATTATATTAGATGAAATTGATTTATAGACTACCAATTCAATAAATAAAGGTTATATTTATCATAAAATATTAATTATTTAAAAATGGATGATGGTGAAGATAATAACCAATAGTTTACACTGAGAGATCTTAATTTCACTATGCTGGAAGAAGACAACAAAAAACCATCTTCATTATCATCCCTCATAGAACTGCTGTAATATCCATTCCCTGATGTTTCTAGTGAAGTTAAAATAACCATTCCAATGGTGGATGTATAATACATACATAGATACCACCCCTAGTGAGTGAGGTTGAAAAGGGGGAGTCTGCCTTGTGACACCAAGGTTGGGAGATGATCAAGAATCAATTTCAATGCCCCAAAAAATAAGATCCCTTATAGCATGTGTGGGAAATATTTCTAGTCTTGGAAAGAACTATTTGGTCATATAAAGTTACACCCATAGTGTAAATGGAGAAGCGTCCATCCCCACCAAAATTAAGTGAAGATTTTATCATGGGGAATGTAGCATGGGGACCAGTGTAACAGAGAGATAATGTTAATGGTCATTACCCATTGAAGATAGCAATGTAAAAGTGGGATATTTTATAAAGGGTGTAGGAAAATGTGTTAGAATAAGACACACTGACAAGGATCAAAACAGGTATAAATTTGGATCTCAATGTGTATTATGAAAAGGAGGATCATTCCTCATCAAATTCATTGTTCGACCTCAACCTTCCACTGTCACCACCAAGTTGAATACATATGAGGGAAAATATATGTATTTTCTTGGTATGTCCATTTGAATTAATTTTTATGTATTAAAATTACAAAAATAAGGAATAATATTTCATACCAACCATTAATAATATATCAATACAAGTATAACAATTAACTCAATGTGAAATAAAATAGGTTTTCACACTAAACCATGATATGTATTTTACTCATGTTCTTGGGAGGAAACTCAATATATAGATATGCCTATTGAGGAGTTTCCTAGTATCTTTTATGTAAATAATGTTCATAATCAAGCTATTTATACCTTATTAATACCCATATATATTTGTTGGGGTAGTAATTAAAATATTTAGAATACAATTTATTTAACAGAGGAGAATGTTACACCCCAAAATTAATATTTATGATTACCATTAATTAAGTTCATATGTTCGATAGAATTAACCAAAAAAAACATAGAAAAAATTAATCTATAATATATTTGGATAAAATTTAAATATTTATGTATGGTTGTTAAAACTTATCCATTGAATTAGCGGGAATGAATAGGAGTAACAAATTTATGAAATCCATCTATAAATAAAATAAAAAATAATTTTAACATTAATGAAAATAAATTATTTTTACAAAAAATGATTATAAATATCATTATACATTTGATATAATTATATTACAGCTAAAACAATTTATAATCACTCATTATATCAGGGTATGTTCATGTTTTGGTTAGTTTAACCACATAAAAACAATACTATGAATTTATTCGATGGATTACTATGAGAATTTACTTACTGGTGTTAGATGATATAAATATGTAAATTTTGGGTTTTTGTTCTATTAATGTTATCAAAACATTTAACTCAATAATTAAGAAATCAACTTTTGTTTTTTATAAATTATTAAAAAATTATCATCGTCAGTTTCATCATTATGGCACATAACAAAAATTAACATTAAATGAAATTATAAATTTATAAAATATCTTGGAATTTCCATTTAAATATATTAGATGATCAAATAGTTAGGATATTTAAATGAAGAATAAACTTGGACACCACTATTATGAAACTAGAACAAACGATCACAACTATAAACACCCAGTATTGAAAATAGGAGGAAATCATATAAGGAAAGAATATTTATGAAGAATATAAATGAAAAAATATATGAGTAATGTTCTAAATTAATTTATTAAGAAAAATATGTTTTTGATATAGGAGGTTAAAGTATGCTAATGAATGTTGGGATAAGTGGTAAGGGTTTTAGTCAATATTTTCTTTCATTGAGACATTATTTGGTTATACTCCATGTTTACTTTTGTATAGTGGTCTTACCTCCCCATTATAAAATTTATATGATAGTTATATTATATTTCATTATATTCAATGTCCCATTTCATGTTATATTTCTCAGTGGATTTTTGTTCTAATGTTTTAATGGTTTTAAGGGGTTTCATATTAATTTCCCTTCATTGAGGCATGTATTGTATTTATGAACCTACTTTAATTTATGTGGTGTATATATTGCCTATTTTAGATATCATATCATGAATTATATTTTAATCATGGAATTTTAATATCAATTTAAATCAATTTCATTCATTAGATTTTGATTCCAATGCTTTTAAGTTGTACAGATTTTCTTGGTCTCAATTTCCATTCTTTGATACATAATACATTTTATACGCCATGTCCCCTTTGTATGGTTTTCTATTGACATAATATCAAAAAATGTAATTTTACTTATATTTCATGTGATTTTCTTGTCAAATATTATTCACCTATTCAAGTTTCTAGTGATTAATTTGTTTCCCCACTAGTGAGGATTTTTGGTAAGTTTGATTTCATTCTTCAAGTTTTAATCATTGTTGGAACTTATTTCATATATATTTGGTACATTAAATCCTTTGATTGTATTATGTTTTATTCAATAATTTTTATGGGATATAAATTCTTACTAAATAAAACCTAGGAAAATATTTCTCACTTATTTTGATATATTATTTTAATGCCATCCACTTTATTTGTTCAGATTCTTATAATCATTTTATTCTAGTACTTATTTAGTCGTATACCCATTTCACTATATAGTGTAAAAACCACATTTTACATAACTTTGATTGGATGATTATTACCTATAATTCATGATATTCTAATAACATTGGAAATATTATTGGGATTCCAATACATATTATTAATAGAAAATTGACTATGTATTGTTTATCCATTCACCTTCATCCTTTGAATGGGATTTGATCAGGTTATCCCCTTTATCGACATGGGGAAAAGTATTGGAATTCCATATATTTCTATTTCAATGTGGCTGATAATTTTCAATTTTTATTATGTATTATTTATTAATTTTATCTTATTTAGAATATATTTTACTTAAACAAGTGATGGGTGGGGATCGACATTATATAGTCCCTTGAGACAATGAACAGTCTCATGAGAAAAAACAGGTTGAGTTTTAGTGTATGGTTATTCCCAAAATAGGTTATTGTATTAGAAAAAATCCTTTATAGAGGGATTAATTTAATGAGACCTCAATGAAAAGTAAAATTTTATTTCATAAATAATTGTAATTTTTTTTATATATGATGTTATAAATTAAGTCAACATGACATCAATATTATTAATATCTATATTTTCATTTATTATCAAGGATATAACATTATCCTAGTTTCAAGTTGAATATAGATTCATGTTATTTACCTATTATTTCCATAATATTTATACAATGATTATTCAATGATTTTTTCTATTATATGTTTCCCTTACTTTAAATTTGAGATCACCCTGATATGTTTTATTACCCTAAGTTATGGAGAAAAGCAGTACACCTGACTTGTTTAGAAGGAAACCACATGTATAAAAATTTGTGGGAGATTTTGAAGACATATAATGAATTAATTTGTTTTGTATATAATTGAAAATTTTTCCATTTGATACAAATGAAATGGTATTTATTAGTTTAAGCCATGTCCTAATTATCAAAATATGTAAACCTGAAAAAATCGTTGGATGCAATAGATGAAATAATAATTTTAATCGCGTAATTGAGGTTGGTTTTATACATGATTTTACAATTTATATGAATTAATCAATTTAATTTATGTGTTTATGAGCACTAGATCTAGGAGTGTGAGTCTAGGATTCCATAACATATGAGTAAATTTAAGAACTTGTTTTTTTAGAAAAATTTACACCTTTTGTAAATGTATAAATTTTAATTTAATGATTTTCTTAACTCTAAAAAACTATATACCAAATAGATATTTGAAATGTAATAAAGTGAAACCAATTTTATAAATCATATAATTATGAGTTGATTTTTTATGGGGTGTTATAAAGGAACACTTCATGTGTTTCCAATCACAGTTTCACGAAGTAGTTATTGAATAAATATGAAAAAATATGTGCATGTGTCATACCATATCTCTTAATTAATGACCATATCTAGTAAAAATACCTTATAATGATTTTTGAAACTAAAAACACATGATGAAACAAATGTAACATCTCATATTTTCCATGTATTATTTTTTGTTATATATGGATTATTTTCGAGACCAGGCGTTGAGACAACGTGTGATTCTGAGTCCTGATATGCTAGGAATAAATGTTTGAAATATATTAAATAGAACACACAAAAAATTTTCTTGAAAATGTGGAATAACTCTGAAATGGAGGTCCAGATCATAAATCTAAGGGAACTATTGAGTTCAGAATGCAGGTTTAACCCTAGGCATGACATGACCTTTGTTGTCATGAGCCTATTGTAAAAAATTTATAATGGGAATATTTAAAAGAAACAAATTAAATAATTAATTTATTTTGTTTAGTTTTGGATGTAATGGAAGTTTATCCTTTAACTTCATGATTATATAATTTCCTTAGGATTGGCCACTCAAACTCTGGAAATTCAGAAAATCCATTGGAGAGATTTTCTTGGCGGACAATGATAGATTGGGATAGGATGGTGGATCACCACACCAACAGAATTCATGGATCTATTCAATGATGGAAACACAACCGTTCTTCTTTAGTGATCGATCCAAACTCCAGTTAGGAAGTTATTCTTTGTGATTTTTATCCCTTTCTTTAATACTGAGTGAACACAGATCAATTCCATGGATAGAATTGAATCACACATTACTGAAAGATTTAATTAAAGAGAATTGTTTATTTGGTTTTTTGATTTATCTCTATTTTTTCATTGTTTCTATGATAACAAATCAAAGACAAACTAAAAATAGACTTGGTTATTTACTCATTTTTATGGATTATGTATTTTTCCTAAATTCATTACATGTTCATCATGGACATTTATTTTTATCCCATAGTTCAATGAATACCTGGTATTCGATCATTGACTGATTATTCTTTAGTGAAATAGATTAATACCATGGGTGCGGTTCCTGATCAATGTTGAGGTTGAGGTGAGATAATGTTAGTATATTATCAAGAGTGTAATAGATATATTTATGGTTTCCATTCCTCCCAGTTTTAACAAATAGAGGTGATTTTTCTCAAAAAAACATTTTCTGAGAAGATTCAATCCCAAGATGTAAGAACCCGATTCATTCCTTGAGGTATGAATCCTTCCTTTTCAATTTTTAATTATGGAGATAGATGAAAAATAAACTTACACACCATGTATTTTCCAGTACACACCGTCTAAGGTGGGTTACATGTTGTACGATCCCAGTAAACAACCATGTAATGGTATTTTTTGGACTTGTACGGACAGATCATGTATTTTTAAGTACATGCCATGTACTTTTTTTTGACTAAAATGGGTAATAGCTTCATGTTTTGTTAGAAGGATAGAAGCCTCATCTGAGTTTGCGAACAACAGCACTGACAACCATTTTTCCTCCTGATTGTCTATCTGAACTCCGTTTAAATCGTTGTTAGATGCATTGGAACCTAGTTAGTAAGATATCGATTCCCCATGAGACATTCTTCATGATTTATCATCTCGATAGAGTTGTTAAATGTTGAGAATTTATGCTCGTTTTGTAGATCTACTCAGTTCTAGGTTGAATTAGAAGACAACATTGGATGAGGAGAGTCTTACAACTATGAGGTAGGTGGTCTTGTGCCTTTCATTGATTGTCGAGTTGATTATATATGTCAGAGTGTTGCACGCCCACTTTTTGGGTGCCTCTTGATAAAATAATAAACACTTTTATTGCCTATTGATGATTGAAAAATTAATTAGATGATTTAAAATCATGTTTAGGGTTGTGAACAATGATTTAGGGAAACCCCATGTGTGTGTTTCCCTTTGAATGACCGTTTGTAGACGTTTGGCCGAGGTTATCTATGGGGCATGCCTTGTTTCACTTATTGGATTTTAAACTATGAATTACATTTATAATTGAATTTCAATTGTTATAAATTGTCATTTAATTGATTAAGGGTTTGGGATTAATGATTTCCCCCTTTTCCGTATGTTATGCCTATGCCTATTTAAGCATGTTTGGAATTTTTTTACCTAACTATAAAACTTCCCACATGAGTTAGGTTATGCTAAGGCCTTGTAATGGTTTAGATTACATAATAGTTTGGTATATAAATTGTTCCAATATGAGTGATTTATGATTAAATCCTTGTTATAGTTTAATTCTCATGTGTTTCTTGTTATATGATATGTTTCCATGTGGGTTAATATGTTAAATCCATGTAATAGTATAATTTACATGTGGATTCTTGTATGAAATGATTAATAAGGGTTAATTAGCAATGGGAGAACCTTAATATTAGCTAAATGACAAGGTCGAGATCATGTGACTAATTATAACTTATATACCTTAGGTGAACCATTTTCTCAGTTAAAAGAAATTGGATGAGATCAAGAGGTTAATTATGTAAAGGTCGTGAGTGAGCCACATATACGTTGGTTGAGCTCATTGAGACTTATTTAAAATTAAGAGTGAACCTAGGATCCATTTAGGGATACCCAGGCTGGGCCCTATTGGAAAATGATTAAATTATTATTATGTTATAATTTGACAGTTACTTTTATTGGGGGGTTGTCGGGATAAGTCCAGACCTCAAGAATTTCATATAATCCAAAGGAATTGAGTAATGAAATAGAATGACTAATGAAACGTCTGTCAAGACAAAGCACAATCTTGGATTCTGTCATCACTTATACTTGATTAGATTGTCTTCTAAGACATCTATTGTGCTTACTTTTGAGTACTTACTATTTAATACTTTCAATATTTTACACTGCCTATTATATATATTCACTGATAGATTGGAATTGACCTTGGGTGGCTTCCTACTAGGATTTAGTCTCACACCCTATTTGGGTCATGTTTTTGGGCCCAAATCGATTATATGATTGTAGGTGTTGATCAGGGTAAGCACCCTACTATAGGTACTTAATGTGCTACTCAGGAGTATGAGGGCTTGGGACTGACCCAAGGCTTGTGATGCTTTATAAACCCTTTTTGTTTCTTTTGTTATTTGAGACATATATTGTGTATTACCACAATGCACTTGTTTTGGCTTCTTTCATAGAACATATAACATGCTGCATCGTCTTTTGTATAGAACGATGCTTGGTTATTTATCTTATCAGTCTTCCATTGTTAATTATAGTTGTATGTTGTTTACTATTCCACTATTGTATATTACTATTATAGTATGTTAAACTCTTCCAATGAGGGAATAGTTTCCCCACTATCACACCCTAGTCCCTCACTGCTCATCAATAGCCTCTAGCATTTAGGGAAATGCATTTGAGGCCATGTGGCCAACTGGGAATGGGGCACTAGTTGAGTGGCACCCAGATCCAGGATGTTACAAAGTGGTATCAGATGATTTATTTACAAGTTTGTATTACTATTTGGTGTTGAGATGAAGGAAATAGAATTTGGTAATTATCTATGCCCGTGATTAGCTACCCGATGGACTGGGAAAATCCAAATAGCCTAGAATTGAATTGCACTTTTGGATTTTGAGTTATTATAGTTGATTCAGTTTCACTGTTGGGTGAAACAATTTTTTTGTATTATTATTATTAATATCATCTTGGTTCTATTTTTTTTATACCCGATGATATCAGGGTACACCATCTGATGCCTCATATAAGAACTTGTTAGAAATCACATTCCATGCATTCTTGACATGTCATTTAGAGAGAATTAATGATCGCATGATGTTGTGATAGATGTCATGGTATATATGCATGATGTTGTGAAAGGTACAATGATAGATATTACTATTGCTGTGATAGGTGTATTGGTATGTGTTATGGTTGAATTGGATGGATTCCAAACTTTAGTCCCTGAGGAGTACGGGCCCTCTTGGATCAGAATTTGGTGGATAATATTTTATAAATGGGATAAAAATCATGTTGTTATGTTCTATATATGGATATAAATATTTTATTCATGGGGATTATAGTCCCCCACAAATTGAAATTTGTAACATCGTTGCTTTATTTTTCAAAAATAGGGGTTTCGGGGAAGTTTCTGAGGCTTACTATCCGGAAACCCAGACAACACAGTGTGTGATGATATGAACACACGCCACATGTTCTTCTATTAAGGAATATATAACTTTTATTAAGTACATGTTTTGTACTCGGAATACACACCATGTGGTTTTTGACCGTGTAACTGGTCGTGTGAGAAACAACATGTGTTGTTGGTTTTTGGGTAGAACATACCATGTACTGTAAGTACACCCTATTTAGTTTTACATAGGTAGAACCCATGTGAGTCTATCTATGTAGAAGTACCTAGAAAAGAGGGAGAACATGAGTACACACCATGTTTTGGGATGGCACACCGTGTACCTAGAAAGTTTACATGACCATAGAAGACGAAGTTACACACCTATGTGAGGGTTTAAAGGGACACACCCTATGTCTAGATGACATGCCATGTACCTAGGATGTTACATGCCTAGGCCAATGGGAGTACATTACCATGTAAGATCTTGAGGGTACACAACGTGGGTGGTCTCTACATTCCATGTACTCGACTTTTTTTAAAAAAACCTTTGAGGTTTTTCTTTTCCTATTTTCCCCTTATTTTTAGTTTTAGACATGTGAGTAGTCCTTTCTGAGTAGTTTTCCACTTAGATCGCAATGGTGAAACTTGTAGAGCATTCTAAGGACTCTTAATGGGTGTTTTGAGGATTCTTTATAAATGGATAGGTTCTCCCTCCAGTTATTTTTTATAGTTGTCACGTGATAGTGGTACTTGTCGTGAATGATCAGTTGGGTGTTCAGACCAACCTAGTTGTGACCTTTTATTTAACATGAGTTATGAGATATCTCCCGTGAACTATGTTTTGAGGACATTTCCCTTGTAAGACATGACCTTCTGGCCTATCAGGACATGAGACTTGTTTCTTTTAAGGATCCCTTAAGGGATTCCTTTTCTTGCAAGCTGTTCTAGGGGGTCCCTTGTAGGATCTTTCCTCTATGTACTATATTTGAGGATACCTATTGCAGGATTCCTTTTTTATTCATATTTCAAGGATTCCATGTGGGATTATTCTTTTTTTCCTTTTAGATAAGGATCGTGAGTAGGATTCCTTCTCTCGTTTTTACCTGGAAGATCCCAAGTAGGATTCCACTCAGTGTTTGAATTGACTAGACCAAACCTTAGTAGTGAGATTTTCGTAGTATCTCTCATTATTTGACACCTAAACCTGACCCATGGGGAAGGCAGAGGGGTGAGTTCTTAAAGGAAGGTGTTGACCTGACCTATTTTATATCTTCTCTTTTGAGCTATGATATTATCTTTTATCTAGAGACACTCATAGGTTTCCTAGTTTGCTAAAATGGAACTTACATGATGTTTTTACACTGTCCGTAGTAGGATGTTTGGTTTCTAGAGAATAAACCCTTTGAGAATGGGTGATAACTGTATATTGACCCTTGAGATAGGAATGGGAATTGGGGAATGCTCAGTTTAGCACAGTATGCAAGCTTTGAGCATGGTCAGCTGCTTAAGAGGTTGTGTGAAACTCTATTTCCATAAGTGATGTATTACTTGGTACATAGTCATTTGTGTAAATGGTTTAGTTGGTGATGTGATCTTGAGACAGTTCTTGAGTGTGCAATCTGGTACTATGATGCGTAGGGTAGAAAAATTATGAATAATTCCCAAAATTTTCTATTTGTTCTTATAAACTTAGGGTAGTATATATTGACATACATGGTACTCGTTGAGTGTTTAATGTTCAAATCAAGTCATTGAGTTCGGTTCATTTTTTACGCTTTGAGCAGTGATGTCTATTCTTGGTTATCTCCAAAGTAGAGTGACCTGAATGTTTTGGAAAAAAGTTCATCGCACTGCTCAGGAGGACTTTCTACAACATGGGTGTTTTGACATGTCTGTCAGTTTAATTTTTGATTTCAGGAAAAGTGAGTTGATTAAGTGATCAAGTTTCTTGGAATGACACTCATGCGTTTAAGTTGGTTTTTAACTTGTGCATTTGAGAGCGGTTGTTACTTTTTCTTGATTTTTATGACACTATTAGGTGGGGAGATTCATGTTTATTCTGTTTAAATGTGTTCTTGTAGGTATAAGTATCACAATCAAGGACCATTCGGAAATGGACAATTCTATATGAAGTCCATTGAGGATTATGATTCTTTTTTCATGTTGATACTTGCTTGGAAGCATGATGTTGTTGTGTTTTGGCAGTGTGTGCAGTCCTTGTGAGGAACCGATGACCATGAATGAACGTCAGTGGTTAAGCATGATCCATAACAAGATTGCCTTGGGATAATGGAATTGTGGTTAGTTAAATGACGATGTGTTGTCAAGTGAATCCAAGTTTCTTTTTGGTCTTCAACCAGTAGTGGTCCGACTATCCTTTTCGGGTGATCCTTGAAATCCTCTTAGTGTGATACTTCTTAAGGGGCGAGTATGTCTTGACATCATCTTGGATGAACTAAGAGAGCATCAGTTATACATCTTTCCACATGAAAGCAGTTGGGCTAGTTTGTGATGTTTTGTTGTTGTTCACTGGATGTGTTTATTTAATTTAGGATTGGTTAATCCTATGTGATACATGGGTTTCTATGTAGGAATGCCTTGAACAGACTCTGGATGCCTTCTTCTTTCCTTGATGTGACTCCTAGAAATATGCCACTTTAGGGTTTAGTCAGTGTTCTTATGTGTACTTTTGTCCTTATACCAAAGTCTCACTTGTAATGGGGAGTATGGACCACCTTAGTGAGTTCCATAGACTTTGGGTTGGTGAATATGAGGTTATCTTGAACAAATTTTTTTCAAGCTCGTATGAGATGCTTAAAAATAGGTAATGATTATAATGGGGTGGATTTATAATTATGCTTTACTCATGTTGTGTAATGTACTTGTCAATTGATCAAGGGATGGTTTGACCAAGGATCATCACCAAGAGATAGGTATGATATTCAATGGACGAGATCATTGTGGGCATATGGTGCCTTGGGAATAGGTGTTGTGTTTTGTTTTAATAAGTTGACTTTTTAAGTTGGACATTTTTGAGATAAGTCATCCAGTGATGGTTTGACTCTGTATCCTTCTTGTTCTTTATGTTTGGTTCTATTGGACCAATTAAAACACTTTTCCATTTTTAAGGTGGGTGTGGGGTAAAAGTCTACAATATGTTTTTGAGGAAATATTTCATTACCTCTTTTGATGTGGTTGATCGATAATTGACCATTATTTACTGTGAGGCTGCTGTTATGACCCCAGTTATGTTCGAGTTTTCCCAATTAAAGGAAAATCATGTTGGAAGTGTCGACATAATGCTCATGGGAATTCTTGGTGGATTTTTCCAATGGTGGAGGTTTTTTGGTAATGATGTCATTTGAATTTTTCTTAACAGACTCACAAAGGATTCACTCTTCCTACTGATTAAAGAAACTTTCAAGGTTGATGAGATTTGAAAGTTGTACATCTGTGAGGCTGTACGACTGCATGGGTCCCATAGTATATCATTTCAGATAGGGATTCCTATTTTACTTTTCGTTTCTGGAAAAGGGCTATAGAGGGATTTAGGTACACTGGTGCTTTTGAGCACAAATTACCACCCCCAAATAGATGTCCAGTCAGAGCGCACGATTCAGGTGTTAGAGGAAATTCTTCGGGCATGAATCCTGAATTTCAAGGGTTCTTGGGGAAGATACATAACCTTGGTTGAGTTATCCTATAATGATATATTTTAGGATAATTTTATATTGGAACCATATAAGGATTTGTATGGTAGACCATGTCGACCACCCTTGTGTTGGAAGGATCTAGGATAGGAAACTATGCTAGGACCTCATCTTGTCCAAGAGACCAATGAATAGGTTCAGGTGATTCGGAAGTGGGTGGCTACTATGCAGTCTTTTCAATAATCTTATGGTGATAATCGCATAAGACCTCTGGAGTTTGAGTTCGGGGATTGAGTTTTCTTACATATGGCAACGAGGTCGGGACATAAGAGGATTAGGAGACAAAGTAAGCTTTCACTAGGTTACATCGATTTTTTGAGATTTTTGAAAGGATTGGGATAGTTTCATATCGGTTTAAATTACCTCAGAGGTACCAAGATATACACGATATCTTCCTCATTTTTTTATTGCGACGTTACTTTTTAGAACCATCTCATTCTTTTAAAACTGAGAAGGTTGAGTTACGGTTAAATGAATTGTTTTGAGAAGCATCCTATATGATTTTTGGATTGTAGAAAGAAAGTTCTCTAGGTCTAGTCTGTTCCTTTATTATAGGTTCTTCGGCAACATGAATGTGTACATGACGAGACCTGGGAGAGGGAGGGCAATGTGTGATTGCAGTGACCGCAGTAGTTCTCAGATAATTTATCACCACCATTGGAAGGGAAATTTGGAGATGAACTAATTTCAGGGGGAAATTTTTTAAGAACATGGTTCATTCATTGAGGTATGGATCCATCCTTTTGAATTTTTACTTAAGGAGATGGAGGAAAAAGAAACTTACACACCGTGTATTTTCAAGTAAAAACTATGTAAGGAGTGTTACATTCCTTATGATCCCAGTACACAAAAATTTAATGGTATTTCTAAGAATTATACAGACACAACATGTATTTTTTAGTACAAGCTGTGTACTTTTTTTTTGCTAAAATGGGAAGTAGAATCATGTTTAATCTGATAGAAGCCATGGGCCGTTTTTTCTTCTGATTGTCCACATGAAATCTATTTTGATCACCATTGAATGTGTTAGAACCCAATAGATAAGCTCTCAATTATTATTGAGCCTTTATTTTTTACTTCTCATATTGAACTAGTTATTGAAGGTTGAGCGTTTATGATATTTTTTAAGATCTACTCCATTCTTGGTCGAATTAGAAGTTGATGCAAGATGAGGAGAGTCTTATGACTAAGAGGTAGATGGTCTTGTGCCTTTAATTGATTTTTGAGTTGATTATATATGCCAGAGTTCCACATACCCACTTTTTGGGTGTTTCTTGATTAAATAATAAACACTATTATTTCCTATTTATGATTTAGAAATTAATTAGATGATTTGAAATCATGTTTAGGGTCCTGAACCTTGATTTAGGGCCACCCCGTGGGTGTGTTTCCCTTGGAATGGCCATTTGTCTAAGGTTTTTCCGGTGAGGCATGCCTTATTTAACTTATTGAGTTGTCAAGTATGAATTACATTTTTAATAGAATTGTAATTGTGAAAAATTATTATTGAATTGTTTAAGGGTTTGGGATTAATGATTGCCTCTGGTGCCCTATGTTATGCCTATGACTGTTTAGTCATGCTTGGAATGTTTTTATCCAACTATGAACCTACCAATGTGAGTTAGGTTACTTCAAGGCCATGTAATGGTTTACATTACATAATAGTTTTTTAAATAAATTGTGTTAATTTTAGTGATTTTTTGATCAAATCCAGATGATAGTTTAATTCCTACATGTTTCTTGTTTTATGATATGTGCCCATGTGAGTTAATATGTTAAAGCCATGTAATAGTTTAATTTATATTTGGATTCTAGTATGAAATGATTAATAAGGGATAATTAGAAATTGGAAAGCCATATTCTCAATTAAAATACAAGTTCAGGCTCATGTGAATAATTTCACATTATATACCTTGGGTGAACCATTATCTTGGTTAAAAGAAAACAGATGAGATCAAGAGACTAATTATGTGAAGGAAA
This sequence comes from Viscum album, assembly GCA_963277665.1. Lineage (NCBI taxonomy): Eukaryota > Viridiplantae > Streptophyta > Magnoliopsida > Santalales > Viscaceae > Viscum > Viscum album. The sequence goes on from OY728156.1 coordinate 1,284,436,945, forward strand.
TGAGAGAACCATGGATAGGGTGGTCAATCTCATTGAGTCTTATTTAAAATGCTAAGAGAATCTAGGTTCCATTGAGGGATACCCAAGTTGGTCTCAATTGGAAAATGATTAAATGATTATTATGTCACGAGTTGATGGTTACTTTTATACAGGGGGTCATCAAGCCTAGAACAGACCTTGAGACTTTCATATAATCCAATGGAATTGAGTAATGAAATAGAATGAATAATGATGTGTCTTCCTAGACAAAGAACAAGCTTGGATTCAGTCTTAAATTATTCTTGATTACATTCACTTATGATACATCTGCTATGCTTACTATTGAGTACCTACTATTTACTGATATCACTATTATATACTTCCTGTTATATATATTCTCTGATAGATTGGCACAGACCTTGGGTGTTTTCCTACTAGGATTTAGTCTCACACCTTATTTGGGTCATGTTTTTGGGCTCAAACAGATTATATGATTGCAGGTGTTGATTAGGGAAATCACCCTACTACAGGTACTTGATGTGTTGCCCGGAGTTGGTGTGCATGGGACCGAGCCAAGGCTTGTGATGTTTCCTAGTCTCTTTTTGTTTCTTTTTTTCTTTGAGACATATATTTTGTAATACTACAGTGCACATGTTTTGGATGCTTTCTTAGAAAATATAACATGTTTCATCATTTTTGTATGGAACGATGCTTGGTTATTTATATTATTAGTCTTTCACAATTTATTTCAGTTGTAAGTTGTTTACTATTTCCGTAATAGTATATTATTATTATTTCATGATATAATCTTAGAATGAGGGCATAGTTTCCCAACTATCACTCCCTAGGACCTCGCTGCTTGTCAGTATCCTCATATGTTTGGGGAAATGTGCCTGAGGCTATGTGGAAAACCGAGTAAGGGGAACCAGTTGAGTGGAACCCGGATCTGGGACGTTACACAAGAATCTAAATATATGAAAACCAAAGTCCCAAAAAAACCATGATATACATTTTTTAATTAGGTCGGTGGCTCTGGAGAGGCATAAGATGACGCAGAAGTAGATCTGAAACTTGTGAACAACATGACATGTACTTCGAGATTACATGCTACGTGGTTCTCCTTGGCTGTAGTGCTAGGGTTCTAGCCAGAGTTAAGGATCAAATGACGTGTGACCCTTGTCACATGGTGTGTGACCCATTTTGTGTAACTTTATGTTTACTTTGGAGAGTACATATACATGGGTAAAAGTACATAGCATTATGGAATGCCGTGTACTTGTACACATAGATGTCTTGGTGTACACGAGCAGTTACATGGACGTGACCATTGTACACAAATAGCACTAGGAGACACGAGAAGGATACCACATGTCTCTACATGCCATGTACTTCTTCTACACATTTTTTATATTGAGATTACATGTCGTGTGATTATCTTCCACATGAGAAGACATGGGAATAGATGTACACACCATGTACACCCTGGTACACACCATGTACCCCCTTTAAGAGTTGTTGTGGATATTCATTTTCTTAGTTTGGACTAGTATAGATTGAGTATGTTCCTTTGGTCCTTTCTCTCAAGGGTACAATGAAAAAATTACATCCATATCACTAGATTGTCATCCCCTCTAGTGGCTGAGTCCCAGAAAGAGTATTGGTGTTCCTCTGTGAGGCTAGAGTGAGATCATTTATCATCCTTTGTTTCCTAGGGTGAGTTTGTGGAATTAGTATGAACTACCTAAGTTGGGATTTGATCCTCTATCTAGTAGTCCAGATTAGTAGGGTTTTTGGTATCATTAACACATGATCCCCTACATTGTGGGTTGATCCAGAATGGGCTTGTGGTGTCTCCCATCGGTTCTTGATGTAAACCCCTATCTATGTATCAAAGTCTTCTTAGACCAATGAGATTTCATTAGGTGGTGCTCAATGAAATAGAACACTTCTTCAAGTGTCTCTGATGATAACATGAATCGTGGAGTGTATTATCTTGGAATGAGTGTTACTTCCAGCTGAATCATGTGGCTGGAATCCTAGATATATGCATGATTTGTTTCATTTGTTTTACATTTCAATATTCTGTGTTCTTGGGGATGTATTCATTTATATATGTACTTTAGGTTAATGCTTCCCATTTGGGAGATATGATTACATGGTGCTTTTTTCCATCCCATATCCTATTGGAGGTAGGCTTGGGATAGTTACGGGTCATATCTCAATGGGTTGGGTCGTGATGGAGTGGTACCAGAGTAGTTGGTTCTACCTTAGGACCAGAGATAGTGAGTTTATTTGGGAAAATTATGTTTTGTGTTTTGATTTCATATTTCAGGCCAAGGAATCCAGTGTTGGTGTGACTGCCTATTTATCCATACACCAGGACATTGATTACCTGTCATTTGACTATGTACATTTAAGAATTGGTTGCATGGAAAAAGCATTGGTATATGAATCATATAGGAATGGTTTTTTCCATGTACTTCTTGAGTCATCTCACCAAATATACTCTTTGGACTATGGAACATCTTGTTTTAATTATAGGATGCCTCCCCATAGATAACCATACATTATTCCACTACATGATCACATGGATGATCCACCCAGTGAAGAGGCATTAGTACATGGGACTATACTATATATATCACCTTTGGGTGGTTTAATAGCTATACCTTCACCCCTTGAGTAGAAGCTTGAGCTAGTAGTAATAGATGAGGATGCACATAGGTTGAGTGTGTTGGATGAGTTTTAGAGGTAGTGACCTCCCAGATTTCAGGGTGAGCTTGATCCCCAGGTGGATGATGAAAGGATAGAAGAAAGTCACTCATGTTTTCTACCTTATAAAGATTCCAAGAGATCAGATGGTAGTCCTAACGGTGAGTATTACTCAGTTATATAATGGGATATGGTAGAGCATGGTGAATCAGTCACACAATGATAAAACTCTATCTTGGATATATTTTGAGCATCTCTTCAGGGAGGAGTTATATCTAGGTATGTTATGATTAGTACACATATAAGAGCTTCTATTTCTGTATTAGGGTAGTATGACTACGACATAGTACTCAGTGAAGTTTACTAATCTTTCACATTACTCTTTTATATGGAACGATATAAGTTATTCATAACATTAAACTTTGAGCAGGGCTTGCATAGGGACATCAGGGATTCTGTATTATCCATTTTATTCCCACATATACTAGGGTTCTTGAGTGGTCCTCGTTGGTAGTGATATTTCTAGTAGACTAGACACTAGTAGTGAGAGATAGCATTGGGTACCCAGTAGTTGAGACCTTGACATTAGGTAGCTAGCAGTAGTCATAGGTATCCAATCTTGACAGACCCCTCAAAAGGAGATCCTGATACTTAGGGATAGTGGTGTAGGGATCTCAAAGTGGCTCGAATCAACTGAGGGAGAAGCAGTGTTTCTCCTACAATGGTTGCAGACACCTGTATTGAATTAATTTGACCCATCATGAAACTGATCATGTTAAGGTCAAGAGACCACTAAGACAGATACAAAGATAAGAGAAGTCTGATCCATAGGGCGGTGAGCATGCTAGAGGGGATGATAGGGTAGTAGGAAGTGGTCTTAGGTTTGACCTATTACCACCACCATCCCAAGTGGTCCACTCATGGCTTAGGGAGCTGGTGGGAAAGTAAAAGGCTAGCTATAAGCTATAGAGGAATATGAACCCAAGGATCTATGGATGATACAAGTTATTACATGTGTATTTTCTAATTTCTTTTTAATATTAATAAATATAGGTTTGATCATTCCTTCCTTTCCATGTCTCTAGTTCAAGAATTAGCAATTTCAGTTGAGCCTTTAGCTCAATCCTTGTAGTTGGAGATTTTGATAGGCAATGAATCATTGATTGTGAACTTGTGACAATAGTGTGATATAATGCATGGAGGTGATAGTTTTTAATGGGATATATTTTTTGTGGTAATGAGGCCTTACGATGTCAACCACGGTATAGAATGGATATCCACAATTTAGTTCCCTATTGACTATTTTAGTTAGAAAATTCTATGTGTCTGCAATGATGGAATTATGTTTTATTTTTTGGGTGAAAAGTAGAACGTGGAAGACACTACTAGAAAAGGAACCTATACACATGGTTTTGAGAACCATGGCTAGATAAAGCATCGGTATAGACCTATACCCATGGTTTCTATAGAAACTGTGGGTATAGGTGCCATGGATTTTCATATACCCACAGTTTCAATGTACCGTGTGTATAAATCTATACCCATGGTTTCAATAAACTCTAGGCATAATTCTATACCCATAATTTTTAAAATGTGGGTATATGTAATTAATCATAGAACCTATACCCATAGTTTTCAAACCATGGGTATAGTTTTCTTTCTGTATTTAGAAGAATCCCCACCACCTTCTTTCCCAAATACCTAAAACTATAAATCAAATAAACCGAACAATATACATAAAATTCAGTAAAAATATTTTACATTTATCATTTAACCAACAAGTTGTAATAATTTTTAAACCATATAAAATACAAAAATATACATATTCATTCATAAAACAAACCAATTTAAGTTATTACAAAACTTCTCAAGTATCCCTCTTGCTAAGTCAAAAATTATAGGGATCAATATCTTCCCTATCACCAATATCCTCATCCTCACCATCAATATCTTCATCATCATAATCAATAACATCCTCACCAACAACATCATCTGGAGTAGAAACATCACCAACAACATCATCACTACGACCTTTTGCTTGATTTCCACTAGAACCATTATTGACATCACTCAGGGAATCATTAAAAGTATGCATCGATTCCATATATGAATAAATAGTAGTAGAAACCTCTTATGGATGTGATGGACTAATAGCTGACATAAATTTCTAGAATTTCTCAGTGATCATCTTAATTCTTTCATGCTCCTGTTTACTTTTTTCATGCTCCTCCAAATCTATTTTTTCTTTAGTTTCTTCTGCATGAGCTCCATGAAACTCAGTGGTCTGAGATCCTTGAGAGGATACCGATGAGGACCAGTACCTTTAGAGGATGACATTTTTCTCAGGTCGACATCGGACTCTGCCCTGGCGATTGCCACCTAAAACCTGTCTCAAATGATCATTCATCCCGAAGTTTTTATCTTCTTTATCATCAATAGGACTCTAGGGTAGTCTACTGAAAATATATATAAGATATTTAATTAGGAATTTCCTATAAATATTTGAAATATAAATAAGAAACATACAATATTTTCTTGTGTTTGTGCATTGATTTTATTTCCACCTTTTTTATTCATACTTGAGAAAAATAATTTAGCTCGAGGTAGCGACCTTCTATGACCACTATAGCTTGCTGCGAATGAAATTGACCAGTATACACATATTAAAAATTTAAACATTTTATAATCTTGAATAATAATAAAATGAAATATATTTTAAATAAATGAAAAATTCACAATTAATGAGGTAAAATTTCATGAAAAATTTCCCATTAGGCCAATTGGCCATTAGACATATAGGAAAATTGGCCATTAGTCCTATAGGGAAATTGGACATTATGTCATTAAGCCAAATATTCCAATAGCACATTAGGCTTATAAGCCAATTGATAATTAGGACTATAGTCCAATTATCCTATTTGGCCCATAGAACAATTCGACATTAGGCCTAATAGGCCAATTGGCCATTAGTCCAATAGGACAACTGGACATTATGACATTTTTCTTAATAGTCCAATTGGCCATTAGGCCTATGGGTGAATTGTCCATTAGTCCTATAAGATAATTGTACATTATTACAGTAGGGAGAATGGCCAATTTCCCTAATGGCCTATAAGCCAATTGTGCATTAGGCCTAATGGCCAATTGGCCGTTGGTCCTAATTTCCAATTGCCCATTATTCCATTATGGCTAATAAGACAATTTTTCATTAGACCTATAGTCCAATTTTCCATTAGGCCAATAGGCCAATTTTCTATTATTCATAATGTCATAATGTCTAATTATCCTATAGGAAAATTTTCTATTCATCTTATTGGGAAATTTTACATTAGGCCAATAGGCCTAATGGCCCATTGTCCGTTAGGTTGATAAGCTAATTGCACCTTATGCGATTAGGCCCAATAAGCCAATTGGTCATTAGGCCTACAGGCCAATTGTATATTAGTCCTAATAGGCCAATTGGACATTAGGCCTATAGGCATATTATGCATTAGGCTTATAATCCGATTGTCTATTAAGCCTATATGCCAATTGGCCATTAGTCCTATAGTCCAATTGGACATTAGTCTAAATGGAATAATGTCCAATTGGCCTCTAGGCCTAATGTTCGATTGGCCTATTAGGCCTAACAACCAATTATCCTATTAGGCCTAATGGCCAACTGACCTATTAGGCATAATGAACAATTGGTCTATAGGCCTAAGATCCAATTGGCTGTTAGACCTAAAGTCTAATTGGATGTTAGGCCTAATGGCATAATTTCTAATTGGTATATTAGGCATATAGGCCAATTGGAAATTAGGACAAATATTCCAATTTGAAATTAAGCCTAATAGGCCAATTGGAAATTAGGCCTAATAGGCCAATTGACCATTAGGCCTATAGGCCAATTATCTATTAGGCCAATAGGCCAACTATCCATTAGTTCTAATAGTATAATGTCCAATTGACTTATAAGCCTAACATAAAATTTGACTATAGGAATAATGGCCAATTGGATATTATTCCATTAGTCCTAATAGAGAATTGTTCTATTAGGTCTATAGGCAAATAGAAAATTAGTCCAACAGTCCAATTGACTGTTAGGCCTATAGGCCAATTGGCCATTATGACATTAGGCCAAATAGGCGAATTGTCCATTAGGAATATAGGCCAAATGGCCTATTAGCCCTATAGAACAATTGTATATTTGGACTAATAGGATAATTGGCCATTTGGCCTATAGACCAATTGGCCATTTAGCCTGATGGCATAATGTCCAATTGACCTATTAGTCCTAACAAACAATTGGAATATTTTTATCTTAAGAGTCAATTGCCCTATTAGGCTTAACAACCAATTGGCCGATTAGGCCTAACGACCAATTGGCCTATTAGGCCAGACATCCCATTGGCCCAATTGGCCTAAGGGCCAATTGGGTGTGAGGCGTAAGGGTCAATTGTCCATCAGTACTATATTCCTATTTTCCATTAGGCCTATTGGACAACTGAACATTATTACATTAAGCCTAATATGACATTATGCACATCAAATGTAAAATCAGGATGTTGTGAATCAAATGACCACAATGCTAATCCATATGCTGGATGAACCAACTCATCATTACCTTTAATTCTATCAGTATCATGCCATCACATATTGGATGATATTTCTGAAAACATGAATAGATTATAAAGTCTTAGAATCAATGGAATGTGCCAAATGATTTTCTATGGCACATGAGATGGTGTTCCATCTACATTTTCCTTCCATAAAGATGTACAAAATTCTTTACAGTGATAACGATCAACTGTTTCCTCACAAAATAAACTGTAGTCTTTCAGAAAAGCATGAAATTTATTAGTTGCAACCCAAACTGCATAATTAAATTCCATGCCCTGTAATGATTTGAGGGAATATCTACACCATCAGTAAGAAAGTCCTTCAAAAATTTAAGAATATAATCAATGGTGATATTAGAAATTTCATAAATTATTTTTCCATGATATAACTGCATTAAAAATTCTAACATGGTCATTTTAGTACATTCCTGATATATTGATTTTTTGACATATTCCATTAAAATTTCAACTCTCTCAACACCATCATCTATAGACTTTTCCTCATGTGTATTGAAATCATTGTCTACTTTCACCGGCATACTATCTGTCTCGTGATGCTGCACAAATGGAAACCAATCAAATATCACATTCTCTATATGTGTTCTTTGTTTCTGTTCATGAATAGTAGAATATTGTCCCATCTCTCTATGGTGTTACCAAAAATAAAATAGTTTGTTTGAAATCCAAATTTTGTTACATGGTTTCTAACTTCTTCATGAAATAACAATGGCCTTCCAATACAATTATATCATGGACACTATATAGAACCTCCATATGAATCATTATGAAATGAAAAATGTAATTTTTTTCTAAATTATTTTGAAATTAGATTGAAATCCGATCGATATGATACATCTAACTTCTATCCATTCTATTACAAGGGAAAAAGTTATCTTCCAATAAAAAATTTAAATCATAATTAAATAAATCATTACAACCAATTTTAATATTAAATTCATGAAAACATACAAGTAGCTTTCAAAAAAATGAATAAGATAAATAACATATGCTATAAGAGATGACTAAAAATAAAAAACCAAGTTTGGTATCCAAGACTATAACACCCCATGATTTTATAGCATCTCATCTCTTCAAAGTATTTCAATAACTTGCGCTGCACGCAACACCGAGTTTGAGTGCACTACGACTAACAAACTAGCCGTTAAAAAAAGAAGTTATGAATAGTATTAACCACATTTTATATTTTATATATCCTATATAATTTTAATATTCATCTTTTTTGTTTCATAGGCATAATATAAGAAAAATTCAATTTTTAAGATAAAAGAGGTATTTTTCAAGAAATGTGGTTTTTATGCCTTTTAATGGAGAACCCTTTTTAAATCCAATATTTGAAACTTTTATATATTCAATTTAGTGAAATTAAATTCTTATTTAGAATAGGGACATAAAAATTTAGTTTGAATAAATTTTTGGTACTTTTCTGACAACTTTAATATGTTGATGAATAGTGAAAAAATTCTAAATTTTAATTAAAAACAACTTTTTTAATCGAAATAATTTGTAGTGTTAAATTATAAATTTGAGTGGTTTTAAAGTATCATTGGACTATATTTTTATAATTTAATATAATTTAGGTCATTTTATGTAATTTCACATTTAAATTGGACATAAACAAGTGTCAATCTTTTGATAGTTATTATTTTTTAAAAACACGCTTTCTATTTTAACAACGAAAATTATTTTTAAATTATGTGTTTTGAATTTGGAAAAATTGATTCCATATTTGGAATCAAGAGTTTTAAATTGTGTAAATAGTTAAATTTTATTTTTAGACATTATGAATATTTACTTCTGTAAATATTTTATTTACCATGGTTAAAGGGTAAATCCGGTAAATTAGGGAAAAAATAATATTATAATGATATTAAATTACCCTATCATGTGTCATATTCCTATTTTTTGATACATTTCCAAACATAGGTATCCTTGGGTCAATTTTGGGACCCCATGAAGCCATTTGAGAGTGATAATGACACCTTATATTAATTAATTTAATGTAAAGAAAACAATGACATAAACATATATCTTTAAGTAGAATTTTTTTTACATGGGGTTATATAAGTTATATTTTAGACTATAAATAATCATTAGAAAGATAAAAATATTTCCTACATAATTATATATTATTTATAATTTTTAGACATTAAATAATTAAATTTGTTTATGACACAATGATGATGCAGTAATTACCTTATTAATGAAAGAATCAAATAAATGGTATTGTAAATATTAAAATAAATATAATTTTAACATTTTTATGCCATACAAGAATTTTCTAGGTGAAAATGACATGTTAGGATTTATTTAATGTATTTTTTTCGAAGTAATAAAGTATTTTTGACTTTCAAAAAAAACCAAAAACCAAATAGTGTCAAAATTAACATAAATTAATTTTTAAAACAAATACTATATTATTGGTTGATATAATATTCCTAAAAATATAAGGTTCAGAAAAATGTCTTAAATAATATTATATATGTCATTAATTAACCACTTGAGGTTCTCTTGTAAGTATAGAGTATGTTTATTAACCATATAGTGTAAGAATACAAGAAGATGCGGTAAAAGTTAAACTATTTAACTAAGAGTTAAATCTAAAAGATAAGGTTAAAATGGTAACCTAAACATGTATAAAAACTGTTGGTTGAGATTATTTCGATCCATTACCACCTAAGACTCTAAATAAATTCATTTTCAGCCATTATAAACAAAAAATCATTGTATAATAAATTAATATTTTAATCTTTTCCTAAAGTGACCCTCACCCCTCTTATAAAAGGGAACCTCCCCTTCTCTCAAAATCACAAATCCAATGCCATTTGGCTCAGATAAACCCTACCAAAATATCCTTCCAAATCCTCTCACATCAACCTAGAGTCATTACATTGATCATAAAGCCAAACTAAGGAGCCCTTTTGATCAACTCAAAAGGAAACACCTAAAGAAGAGGTAATAATTTCACCACCCTCTTTCAAGTTCTTTTATTCTTCCACTTCCTCTTTATTTGTTGTTTCCATACCAAAAAAGCTATATTACCTCCTAAATACTGAGATATTATTATAAATATGGTACAAACATATTCTTTATTCTATCCATCCCATAAATGACAATGTCACCATACGTTCGTACGTACGGCTTACCGTCTCCATCTCGTGGTGAAGTTTGTTATTCAAACACTTCATTATTTGGATGGGTATAATAATGAGTATAACTGATGAAAAAAATAAAAATAAAATGTTAATTATTTTGTATATATGATATAACATCCAATTACATATGATTTCACCATCAATATAATGATATTGTTGCTTGTGCGTACGTACAGATTATTGTCTCCCGGATGCGATGAGATTAATTCCCACATTCACCATTTAATGATGATTATAAAAATATGTATTATTAATAAGCATGTAATATAAGACCTAATAATTCTATAGGATATATATATGTATATATGTATGTACTTAAATATATCTTTTTCAATTACTTCCGTTCAATATGATATGAAAATGGAAACAACGTTTATGCGTACGTACGACCTACCGTCTCCATAAACAATGACTTACATTTCATATAAATATCTATTATAAATATTTATATTCTAAATATATATGATATATAAATTAATTTTTATATTTTCTAAGTATTTAAATCATGATATAAATGATACTATCAAGAATAACATGTTAAAACACGTACGATAAAGAAAGAGATTATTACCCCAAATGTTAATTTAACATGGAAATCATTATTAAATGGGTAGTATAAAGTCATAAATGAAACATGTATGATATATTAAATATTAATAAGGTTATGGTATAATTTAATAACATACTACGGTCATTATGCAGGAGGTTAAACGTACCCTCGACCAAAGGAACGTGCAATGTAAGGGTTATTTATTCAATCTCATTATTATCTGAGATTGTTTATGTTTAAGTATTTAATCAGAAATATTTATCATCAATACCCATATTTCATAAAAATGTTTCAAAAGAAATATTTTAAGGTTTTATGGGAGGTTATATTTAACTAGATCACCATTTTAAATGTTTCAAAGATTTATCTTTCTAAATTATTTTAATTAAGGTACATGTTTTCAAAATGATTTAAAAGATTTATTTATATGGAAATGAATGTTTTGAAATGATAATTCTTTTCAAAAGTTTCAAAAGTGGTATGGAAAACTTTGATTAAAAAATCAATTTTAAATTACTTCCTTTATAAATGTGTTACTTTTAAATGATTTCACAAAAGGGTATATTCCTCTCAAAAAGTTTTACTGATCACTTTCAACTATGTCAGCATACTTTACTAGATATTATTCTTGATTGAGGTTGATTTAATATAATATAATCTTATATATTTTATTTAATGATTTATGATATGTTTGACTGTGAATGTTCTATTTTTATAGCATTCATAGTTTATGGTTAATGTATTGACATTTCGTATTCTAGTTTTAATATGAATGTTTATGTTATGTTTCATCATTTTCATTTGAGGAATGCAGTTGAATTATAGGGGAGGGAGGAGGCTGGATGAGGTCACATGAGGGGAGGGTGGACGCTTGGACGCACAAGAGTAGTAGGGATTGACTGAGGAGGAGAAGCGAAGGAGGAGCCTGAGTGGGATTGAAATAATTATAAGCCTATAAAAACATTTTCTTTAACACTATTATTATAGGATTTTTTTAGGAACCTCTATACACACGGTCTCCTAAACCGTGGGTATAGATCTCATGGGATATGTCCCTTTTCCAGTAGTGGGTGTAGGATGAGATCTAGAATAGGAGAGTGAAACCGATTACTCACCAGTTGAACTGTCATTGAAGCTGGTAAAAGTTTAAAATTTATATTCCTACTATCTACTATATATGTGGAAAGTAGGGTCGAACCCATAGAGAAGGCAATTATGACCACTAATCTTCTTAAAAAAACTTTCAAAAACTCTACTATTGTCAGTAGTGGAGTATATTTTATAATTATTTTTACTATTTATATTTTTGTTTCTATTTTTTTAAGTAGTAAAGTGACAGAACGTCAGGAAACTAGAAATAGTTGGAAACATCGAGTAACAGAGAAATAGTACGCTGATAAATGAACAATCTAAGAAAACACTCGGGAAAAAACCTTCATTATACTGGTTATAAAGTATTTCAATTCACTTAAAAGTTATTGAAGAGTACCACTTAAAATAAAATGACTTAATTCCCTCCCCAGGAGTTAAGTCATACAAGCTGATATGATTTAGAGTTCGCCACACCAAAATAAATCAACAGTGAACAGTTTGGAAATGAAAACAAGATGGACTCACCATATTTCCTGAAGTTTTTTGAATTTATTATCTTTCAAAAAGTGTTTCCACAATCAATATCACCAATTGACTATGAAATTTTGAAATTAAATTTTTTTGGAACAAGAAATTGAATGAATTTAGTATCGATATTGTCGATCAATATCGAATACATCAAATGATGAAGTGAAAAAGAACATTAAATGATAACCAATGGAACTTCAATTTCTCCCTGAACAAGAGTTTTTAGCTAGAAAACATATTCATTATCATTTCAGTAATTTGTAACATACTAGAATAGAGTACAAAATCTAAAATAAAAAAAAAAGATAAACTCCCGAGATGATGATCTACTCAAGAACTCCTCCATCTCCAAGAAGTGGTTCCAGAGTCACCCTTTGGCTTCCCTCTACTCAGACCTAGATCATAAAATGGGTCAAATAAATGTCCTAAACCAAATATACTACTTTCTCTTCTTTTTTTAATCAACTGTCATTTACTGCCCGTCACCCCTTGTTTGTAACCGACTTAAAATTTCTTTCACTTGTGCACTACAGGCGTGCGTTTTTTTCATGACTGTTACGCCACACTAGTTTTACCCTTGTAACTAACTCTGGTTGAGTTAGTTGTGAACCTGGATGTTTTTAAGAACATAGTGTGAACCTGCAAAGAATGAATAAAACAATCAGTAAAAAAAATACAAAGAAATTAAATAAATGAGAATTTATAAATGTAGTTATTAATTTATTATAATGTTTTAAATAAAATAAATTTTTTAAACAATGTTATATCATAAATTTATTTTATTAGATCTATCGATATCAAGAAATTATAACTATATTTTAAAATTAGATTATTATTAATTAATTATTTTATTTAATTAATTATATTCTATTATAAAATTTATAAATTTATAATTAAAGTAAACATATAAATATTTTAAAACTGATTAGTTATAAATACTTAACTTAAAAAATCAATATTTTCATATATATTTTTAGAAGTTTTATTAACTATATATTTCATTTTAATATTATTAATTTTAATGTTAATATTTGTTTCAAATATTATATTATTAACTATTTTAACAAAATTAGATTCATTTATCTTAATCAAGTATTTTAGTTTTTATAAGATTAATTTAATTAGTTTTACATTTTTTTATTTATCTAATTATATTATCAGTTATTTATTTATAATTTTTTAAGTTTTTATTAATTTTTTTTTATAATTTTAATTTTTATAATTTTAATTTTTAATTTATTCATTTTTATTTAGTTAAAATTTTTTCCAGTCTTCTTCCCCAAACCCTACAGTTTTGCCTCCCATTTCCACAGCGCCTACTCCTTCAAACTTCAGCAGTATAGCTCGGGTGGAAAACTCCTCTATCTGTAGAGTGAGATCCGGGCTTCATCAATGAAACAACTTCTCTTCTCCTATGACGGCTTGTGTTTGCAGTGAATATACCCTAGTGGCGTGCTTCATCTAGCAATACTCCTCATCACTGGAAAATAGAACCAGGATTGGCTCCAGGTTCTTCTCCAAATCCAAAAATGCTTCACAGTGGTGATAACATGATTTGCTGCAGACTAGAAAACTCCTCCCACAACATCCGCAAGCAGTTTCTCCTTCAGATTGGAAGCTGGGGTTCACTCCACCTCGATTCATCCTTGATAAGGCAACACCATCCCAGTGGCTTAAGATCTCCAAAATGGATCAGAGAAATGAATGATTCATTTTCCAGATCTAAAATCATCTTGAATAAATTTAGATTAATCTTTTGTAGGAGTTCGAAGATATTATATTATACTGCTATTATGATTTGCGTTGGTAAAATACCTCGATCCAAGTTCCAATTCCGTAGAGTGTTGAATTGATACGCAAAACCCTGGTTTGAGTCTATTGATTTGGTCTATGAGAAGGATTGTATGTTTGGATTGTAGGGAAGAATCATAGGTAGCAGTATGGAAGAGTGAATGGGGTGTAGTTGCCACATCCGGATTGGAAAGTAGCAGAATGCGCGATAGGAGTGGGATTCGAGATCACCAATAGAAGGAGCAACACTGGTGAAACAAAGTTTGAAGGTTTTTCTAGCAACGCTATGAAACTTAAATATAGAGGAAGAAGGTGATGAGAAGGATCAGTGAGTTGTCAAGGAATAGAGTCGATGCGAGAGGGTGAGATCAATAGTTGTTTCAGAAGTAGGAAAAACCATCGATGAGTAACAAATCACCGATAGAAAAGAATGTGATTAGTGAGATGCAACATCGGTGTGAGGATGATAAATAAATGAGTATTGGCGTGTGTGTGAAACCGATAGAAGAAAAATAAAAAAGACTCACCGATAGTTAAAAAAGAAACGAAAGACCGAAATTGATGCGCAAGAGAGACCGATGCTGTTTGAAGGTGATCGGCGAGTCATGACTCACCGATAGTTAAAAAAACTTCAGCATGACAAGGGATCGGTGAGTCGTGAGAGCGAGTCACGACATCGGTGCGTTGCGACATCGGTGCATCAACTCACCAATAAAACAAATTTAAATATTAAAAGATTAATTTAAAACAAAAATAAAATGAATAAAACATTAATTAATTAAAACAAAAGTCAAATTAACTAAATTGTAAAAGACTAATTAATTAACTATAACTAAAATTTGACTAAATTATTTAACAAACTAAAAAATAAAAGTAACTTAATTATTAACTAAGAATTTAAATATTAAGATTAATGAAAAACACATACAAAGAATTAACTACACACAAGAAGTTAACATAATCAAAATTAACTAAAGATATTAAACAACAAAGTTAATTAAATAAATGACAAAATGAAAACATAAAATTGAGAACACATTATTTTATTAAACTTTAACTTAAATTTTTAACTTATCTAATAAACAAGAATATTTAGACTGGATAATAAATAAAGAGTTAATTTATTTTAATAAATCTATTTTATATTGTATTGTTTTAAATTAAATACTAAATTATATTAATGAAAATAAAGATGAAAATTCATTAAAAAATAAAAATTTTAAATTATTAGAATGTTAACAAAATTAAGATTATTAAACTAAAAATTAAGTTAATATAACTAGAATAATTATAATGATTAAATAAAAAGACTAGAAATCCATATTTAATTAAAAAAATGATTAATTAATAGATTAAGTAATATAACTACAAAAGTGTCATTATTTATTAAAAAGTGTTAAAATAAGAAATTAAATTGTCAAAAATTAAATAAAATATGTGGAAAAACTATGTAAAAACAGACCCACATTAGATAGAATGACTCTTGGAGTAGACAATGCTCTGACTTATCAGTTTCCTTCTATGGTGGCAGTGTAAAAAGATGTATTTTTTAAGGGAGTACCGAGTTTACCACCCTTCTGGGAAATAGAATTCAGCATCGATGTGCATCCCGGGATGTCATTGATATCTACACCAACATATAGGATGGCTCCCTTAGAGATTTGAGAGCTGAGGATGCAGTTAGAGGACTTCTAGGAGAAGGGTTTTGTGAGACCTAACATTTCCACCTAGGCATCCCTAGTGTTATTTTCCAAGAAGGAAGAGAAGTGTATGAGGTTAAGTGTGGATTATCAATACTTTAATCAGGTGACCATGAAGAATAAGTATCTAATACTAAGGGTTTATGGACTATTTGATCAGTTGGGGGGCATGATGGTTCTCAAAGATTTACCTCAGATTTGACTATCACCAGTTGTGATTGCGGAACAAAGATTTATCAAACACGACATTTATACGCTTTTATAGTCACTATGAGTACTTATTGATGCCATTCATTGAGATGAAAAACCCAATAATGTTCATGGGACTCATGAACCTGATATTTCATCCATTATTAGACCGGTTCACGGTAGTCTTCATCAATGAAATCCTCTTGTATTCGGTGTATGAGGAGGAGAATGAAAGACACTTGAGGAAGGTACTGGAAACACTCAAAGAGCACCAACTTTATGAGAAGCACTCGAAGTTGAATTTCCCAGTCAGGATCCAAGTATCACTGAGAGGGGGAGGGGGTGAATCAGTGATATATTTTTCTTTTTATGTTTCATTCTATTTTAAACAACCTTTGCCTCTTGTTAAAGAGTTTCTTCTCTGCTGAACACACAAAACCACATGAACATACGATTTACAAGGTTCACTACTCAACAAGAGTAGCTACGTCCTTGGTATGGTAAATAAATAATTCAGTACCACACAATCCACTAGAAAACAATCTTTTTATATGGAATACAATGAGTAAGATATACCCTTACACTCATGTAGAAATTGGAAAACAATCCGCAAGCACATGTGCACCCTTTTAGCACAAATAAGGAATTCCAATATTTCAGTGCTTCTTTACAATTGAACAATTGTATTTTCTGAAGTATAGATCTTCACTTTCTTATCCAGAAGCTGGTAAGAACTCCCATAAGCACAACTAAATATGTGCGAAGACCCCAAATTTTTCATGCAGCCTTTAGGGTTTCTTGCACGCAATTGAAAAGCCTTGCACGAAAAAATCTACTTTTGGCGCGGAAAAAATATTTTGTGCAACTTTCTTTTTCACGCAACTATTCAAATTTTCATTCAACTTCCCTTTTACGTGCAAATATCTTTCTTTTCACGCAAGTCCCCTTTTATGTGAAAATATCTTTCTTTTCGCGCAACTCCCCTTTTATGCTCAAATCTATTTATTTTCGTGCAACTCACTTAGCGTATAATTTCTCCCCCTTTCCTTCATAAGGCTTGCATCAAAAGTTCTCATAACTTATGATATTTGTGAAATACATATCAGCAAAGCACCGTCTGGTTTCAAGTGCTCTACAAAGTGAGTTGATTTGTATTCTTTGACAATAAAAGATAACACTATGTAAAAGCTAAGTCTTCAAACTTACTTTTACATCCAACTTGGTCCCAACAATCTCCCCCTTTGGATTTTTTTGTCATCCAAGCTGCATAAATCACTGAACTTTTTAACCTTATGCAATGTATTACTTATAAACAATTCTACCCCTACATGAGCTAACTCATTATAGGAAACAAGAATTATTGACTGCCAAAACCATGTTGTCCAAAAGCAGTGACTATGAAATCTCATGATCATATATCCTTAGACTTATTCAAAACATATTTCAAGCCTCCACTTAAGTATTCTTCATTTATTCAACTTTCTTGGAATACAAAAACATTTTTTCCTAAAACCACTCCAACAAATAGTTAGAATAGTTCACACACATACATGCTGAATTCACAACTTACCCACAAATCCCCCTTTATGCATTCTTCCATAAGGATAGATTTATGAAACAATTATCCCCATTTAAAACACTATCCAAAGGTAAGGTGAGAGTGGGGATAGAGACACGTACGTTAAACTTTATGAGAAGGAGGTTTGAAACCCATGTTCAACCTCAATTTTGCAAATGGTTCCTTCGGTAATGGTTTTGTGAATATATCAACAACTTGTTTAGATATAGGAACATACTCCAGCCTTAATTATTTCTTCTCCAAATAATCTTTGAGGAAGTGGTACTTTATATTAATGTGTTTTGAACGAGAATGTTGTACTGGATTCCTCGAAAGATTTATTGCACTCTGATTATCATAACCCAAGAGCAATGGTAGCTTTACTTCAACAATTAGATCTTCCACCTGAGTCTTCATCCACATTAGTTGAGTTGCATATTGAGTAGTAGAAACACACTCATATTCATTTGTGCTAAGAGTTACAAAATTCTGTTTCTTGGTATGCCAACTAACACAACTTTTCCCTAGAAAGAAAACTTCACCAGATGTGGATCTTCGATCATCAACATTTCCTGCCCAATCAGCATCATAATACCCGAATAGATCAATATTTACTGATCGATCATACATGATTTGATTTTTTTGTGCCTTTGATATATATGATAATTCTTTTTCCAGCAATCAGATGTGATTCTTTAGGATCACTCTAAAATCTTGCACATAAAGTGACAACATAGACAATGTCAGGTCTTGAGGCAGTCAGATACAACAGAATTCCAATCAGCTTTTGAAACTCTTTCTGATCAACTTTCTTGCATTCTGTATCTTTAGAAAACTTGGTTCCCACTGAAATTGGTGTGGAAACTGGTTTCAAATTTTCCATTCCAAACATCTTCAGATGTTCCTAGCATACTTTTCTTGAGACAAAAAAACGTGATTCTTCTTCTGTGAAATTTGTAGCCCAAGAAAGTACTTCATTTCTCCCAGCATGGACATCTCAAATAACTTCTTCATATCCTTAGAAAATTTTTCACATGATCTTTCATCATTTCCTTCAAATATAATATCATCGATATAAACAATGACGATCAGTGAAAACTCCTGACATTCCTTGATGTAGAGATTGTTGTCAACTCTCCCTTTCTTAAAGTTCATATTCATTAAGCAAGAATCTAATTTAGAATACCATGCCCTCAGAGCCTGTTTTAGCTCATACAAATCCCTCTTCAAACTACACACATAACTTTCATCCTTTCCAATAACAAATCTACAAGGTTGATCAATGTAGACTTCCTCATAAAGGTCACCATTCAAGAATGCATATTTTACATCCATTTGAATGATTTTGTAACCTCATTGTGCTGCGATAGAATGAAAGGTTCTGATTGTTTCTAATCTTTCCACCGAAGCAAAGGTTTCATCAAAATAAATTCCTTTAATTTTTGAATACCCTTTGCAAACCAATCTTTCTTTGTTTCTTATTACTTTACCTTATTCATTCAGCTTGTTCCGGAAAACCCACTTTGTACCAATAATGTTATTATTGTCCGACTTGGGTATAAGATCTCAAGTATCATTCTTCTCTATCTGATCAAGCTCTTCATTCATTTGATGAACCCATTCTGGATGCTCGAATTCTTCATTTACATCATTCGGTTCAACTTTAGAATAAAGAGAAGTATGTGATATAGCATTTGTTGTTCTTCTTGTTTGAACCCTCTGATGTTTATCTCTAATAATGTTCTGAGCCTCCACTTGTTTCCTCAACCTAGGATGAATTTTTTGAACTCCATCCTCATCACTTGATATTTCTGAGTCGAATTCCTCTTCTTGAGTAGGATTAACAGAGTCTGCATAATTATCAGAATTTTTAACAAAGTCTTCTTTATCCTGCCCGACTTCCACATCAATATATGACTGCTTTTCTTTTTCAGCATTTTCAATAACTTTTACATCTGAAGAATCAATAATTCTTCATGTTTCTTTTTTTGAGAAATCTATATCCTCTTCCTTCTGGAGCATAGCCAAGAAAAATTCCATCATCTCCTCTTTTCTCAAACTTTCCCAGGTTTCCACCTTTCTTCTTTATAATACATGGACTCTCAAAAACTCTCAAGTGTTTCAGACTTGGATTTTTTTCATAGAACATTTCATATGGAGACATATTTGAGTTTGGCCTATAGAAACATTGGTTCTAAATATACACAGCAGTGCTCATGGATTTCCTCCAATAATAATGAGAAAGACTATTTTCGTGTAACATAGTTCTCCCCATTTCCACAAGACTTCGATTCTTTCTTTTAGCAACCCCATTTTGTTGAGGTGTGTATGGTGAACTGAACTCATGATGAATTCCACATTTTTCGAGATAAATTTCAAACTCTTCATTCTAATACTCTCTACCATTATTAATTATTAACTTCTTCCCTGAATACTCACATTCCTTCTCTACTTTCCTCTTAAAACTCTTAAACAATTTCAAAGTGTCTGACTTATGTCTCATGTACATAAAACACATAATACGAGTAAAGGCATCAATGAAAGTAATGAATTAATTATCTCTATTTGTTGATTTCTTGCTCATTGGTCCATATATATTAGAATGTATAAGTTTCAAGGGTTTTTTTGAACGAATTTCAACTCTCTTATGCATAGAATTTGTAATCTTCCCTTTTTCACAAATAGTGCAGCACCAATATCTTTTTCTTGATAAATCTGGCATATCTCGAACACTATCTCTCTTTGATAACTTACACATATTTCTCTGACACATATGTCCCAACGTTTTATGCCATAGCTGATTTTCATCTTCCATACCCATGTACCAAGAGTTCTTCACTTCACCAACTTGGAACAAATTCCTTCTTGTATGTTGGCCTCTTGTAACTATATTTCCATCATCTTCACTTTTCACGACAAATCCATCCTTTCTGAAGATAACCTTGTTTCCCTCATCACAGAGTTGTGACACACTAATAAGGTTATGTTTCAACCCATCAACATATAGTGTTTTCCTGGATTTCATCTTTTCTTTTCCAATGATGGCTGATCCAACACCTTTGATCCTTAGAGATTCATCATTTCCAAATTTCACTGTTCCTTCTTTGAAGTCTTTCACATTTTTCAGCATCTTTAAGTCTCTTGTCATATAAGGGGAACACCTACTATCAAGAATCCATGGATGTTATCCTTTTGTATCTTTCAAAGAAGTTTTGACAATGAGATATTTTTTGTTCTTCCTTTTCTTTGACTTTTATTGTGCTTCCTCCAATTTTCTAGCCAAGTCAATGTGTTCTATCCAGAAAACCATTCACTCTTTCTTTTCAAACTTATTAGACTTCTCCATTTTAGCTTCTAGAAACTCTGGCTTTTGAGGATTATTAATAAACTATGTTGCTCTGGTAACACACTTAGGTATCACTTAGCAAGATGTCCAGGTTGATCACATCTTTCCCAAATAGTTTCTTGTGGTTGGAATTGATTCTCAACTTTCACACCTATTTCTAAGATATCTTATGAAATTTGTTTAGAGACTTTATATTTTGAATTGATTGACTCCACCTCAATCCATGTCTTTCAAAACTTGTGGAATAGTTTTAATGTTGTTGGTTGAACAAGCACGTAATTGCCATGTGTCCGAATCCACCACAATACCAGCAGTATCCATAGAAAGAATATTTTCCTCTGAAAATTATATACTGACCGGAGTTGTGAACACGTTTCTCAATGAACTTCTTAATATAACTTTTATGACCATGAACCTTTATGTTTTAATTTTTAACTCTCTTCTTCAGCTCAGATTTATTAGTACCAGAGGTATTAGAAGACTTTCTTGACTCAAGATTTTTATGCATTTCGGATTTTTCATCATTGATGACTTTGACCACATACATGATCTTTCCAGCCTTGTTCTTATCAAAAATAGTTCCATATTTCCTTTCAACCGTTGAAGACAACTTTTGTAGATACTCATTTGGTTAATTTTTAATGGAACATTCACCAAATTCTGAGATAGATTGTTTGAAACTGACATTCATTTATTTAGCTTGATAAAGTTCTTGTTGGACTAGTTCCAACTCTTCTTTTTTTTCCTTCAGATTTAATTCAAGATGATCATTTCGATTCTTTTCATTCTCAAGAGAATTTTTCAGATCATCAATCTCCTTTTTCATATTGATTTTATCATCATGGGAAATTTTTTTAATGTTTAATGTGGAATTTTCTTTTATAACTTCTTGTTTTCCTTCTCAAGCCTTCTGATCTTTCTCAAACATTCTTTTAGATCTTCTTTTAGATACTTTTCAAGTTGAGTTTGTTCTTCTTCAGTACTACTGCTCTCATTATCATAATTATTCACTATTGTAAAAAGGTACTCTCTCTAGCTTTATCAATAATAGATTTTTCAGATCCAGTCTCATTATCATTATCTTCTTCAATTTTTGAAAACAAGCTTTTTCTTTTTGATTTGAAAAACTTCTTATCTTTACCTCTTACAGAATGTTTATATTTTCTTCCTGTTTCTTCCATGACCTTCTTGGTATTCTTTCTTCTTTATTGCTATTTTCATCTTTCCCTTTTTGAGGAAAATTAGCCGCAAAGTGGCCAATAGCTCCACATTCAAAACATTTCAAAGGGAGTTTCCCTTTATATTTCCCTATTTCTATTTTCACATTTTTAGAAAACAAGGAAAGTATTTCATAAATTTTTTGACCTACCTCATTTTTAGAGTCAGATTCACCAGATTTATCTTCAATAATAATTATCATCGACTTCACTTTCCTTACAGCCTTGAAAGACATTTCACTATTGGCTTTTGATTTTCTCTTCATAGTCTTCTCCCTTCTCATTTCATAAGTTATGAGAGAGCTATGAAAATCATCCAGAGATAATGTTTCAGGATCTCTGTCTTCTGGTGATGAAAATTTAGCATCAAATTTGTCAGGAAGAATTCTTAAGATCTTTTCAACAACTATAGAATCTTCCAATTTTTCACCAAGTCATCTGATTGTACTGACAATGTCATTTATCATAGTAAAGAAGTACCCAAAAGATTCAAATTCTCCCATTTTTAAGTCTTCATACTTCATCCTCCAAATTTGTAGTTTTTTCTTCTTCACTTTTGTATTTCCCTTATAGATGTTCTTCAACTTATACAAGATTCCTTTAGCTGTATCCACACCTTTCACTCTTAAAAACTCACTCTCAGAAAGAGATGAGTGTAATGAAATTTTATCTCTTCCATCATTATCAAGATTCTTCTTATCAGCAGGTGTAAGAGGAACCTTTTCATCAATGGGAGGAAATCCATCAGTTTTAGTTTCCAGAACTTCATACCCAAGAGACATAAGATAAGGCAACATTCTATCTTTCCAGATATGATAATTCTTTCCATCAAAAATCAGAATCCCATTACTGTTCACGCAATTTATATTCTCTATCACAACATATCTTCAAAAACTTCAGCAAATAATAAACAAAAGAAACCTCCCTTTGATACCAATTGAAGTTCCCAGTTGGGATCCAAGTACCATTGAGAGGGGGAGGGGGTTAATCAGTGATATCTTTTTCTTTTTATGTTTCCTTCTAATTTAAACAACATTTTCCTCTGGTTAAAGTGTTTCTTCTTTGCTGAACACACACAACCACATGAACACATGATTTAAAAGGTTCACTTCTCAACCAGAGTAGCTACGTCCTTGGTATGGTATGGAAATAATCCAGTACAACACAATACACTAGAAAACAATCCTTTGATGTGGAATAAAACGAGTATGATATACCCTGAAATTTGTGTAGCACTTGGAAAACAATCCGGAAGCGTGTGTGCACCCTTTTAGCACAAATAGGGAATTATAATATTTCAGTGCTTCTTTATAATTGAACAGTTGTATTTTCTGAAGTACAGATCTTCACTTTCCAACCCAAAAGCTGGTAAGAACTCCCATACGCACAACTGAATATGTGTGAAGACCCCATATTTTTTGCACAACCTTTAGGGTTTCTTGCATGCAATTCAAAATCCTTTCATGAAAAAAATACACTTTTGGTGCGGAGAACTTATTTCACACAACTTTCTTTTTTCGCGTAACTATTCACTTTTTCACGCAACTTTCCTTTTACACGCAAACCTCTTTCTTTTTTCACAAATCCCCTTTTATGTGCAAATCTCTTTCTTTTTTTACAACTCCCATTTTATGTGAAAATATATTTATTTTCGTGCAACTCACTTAGTGTTTAATTTTACACGCTCCAGAGCTTGAGATTTATTCTAAGTATCGAGTATTCACAAATGAGAGGGGTTCACCTCATATTTATAGGCCTTTTGAAACCTGCGTGAAAAACACTAATTTTTTCATAAAAACCTCATCATGCACATAAAAAAATCTTTCACGCAACATCATATTTCTCACATTGCTCCAATTATTTACACACCTCATGCCTTTACCAATTTTTGAGCCTTTGATCTCAAAACACCTCTTGCGCGAAAAACTTCATTCCTCTTTTTCTTGAACCACACCAATATTTTGCGCAACCATTATTTTTCACACATCCAGCTACTATTTCACACATCCCGCTGTTATTTCACGCATCCCATTGATATTTCGCGCATCCCACTATTTCGCACACCACATTATTTTTTTGCGCAACTTGCCTAAATTTCCACGCACTCCATGCCTTTGCCATTTTTTGATGTTCTGACCTTGTATAATGCATTGAATGAAAAAACCTAAACCATATTCAATGTTTTGAATAAAATTAATTCTCAAAAACACATTTCTTTATCTCCTGATTTTCAGGCCCTAAAATTTGGCAAAAATTGGAAAATGGCGCCACCTTAAACTGTTCTTTTGTGCTGCCTCCAAATTGTCTGTTCCTTTGTCATTTCTCTCTTTACTGCTTCCCATAACCATTCTTCATCTTTCATCATGAACTCCAATATTGTGATATATATCCTTTGACAGATCAAATTTAGCATCATCAGAGTTACAATGGGAAGTACTGAAACTTTCCTTCTTCCAACAACATCATTCCTTCCAATCAAAACTGTATATGACTAACATCATCATTTCCCCCTTTCCTTCATAAGGATTGCATAAAATGTTCTCCTAACTTATGATATTTGTTAAATACATATCATCAAATCATCGTCTGGTTTCAAGTCCTTTACAAAGTGAGTTGATTTATCTTCTTTGACAACAAAAGACAACACTATGTAAAAGATAACTCTTCAAACTTTTTTCTCCATTCAAATTGGTCCCAACAGAAGTGTCAGTTTTGGATTCAATATATCCACTTTTTTGGGACACATCATATTAGAGGATAGAGTAGTAGTGTACCCAAAAAATGATTAGTTAGTTCATGCTTGGGAGTCACCCTAGAGTGTTACCGAGGTGCAAAATTTCCTTGGGTTGGTAAGGTACTATCATAGGTTTGTACCAAAATTCATTAGAGTTGAATCACCCTTGATGGGATTGACTCAAATAGGAAACCATTCATGTGGAGGGAATGGTTCCAGAAGTACTTTCAAGAACTAATATAGAGGTTGAAAAGTGATTCTATATTGAGATTTATAGATGAGGGTGTTGAGTAAATAGTGTTTTGTGATGGATCAGGTACCAGAATTGGTTTTGTTATGATGTAGAGGTAGGTGGTTATTATTTACAGTTCATTCTAGTTGATACCATATGAGAAAAAATATGTGACCCATGATCTTGAGTTAGAACCTGTAGTCTTCACTTTGAGGATTTGGTGACACTATATAATGGATGAGTGATGTATTGTTTACTATGACCACAAGAGTCTCAAGTATATCTTCTCTTAAAAGGATCTTAAGTTGCGGCTTATAAAATGGATAGAATATGAATTTGAGACTTTTTATAATTCTGGGAAGGGTAATTTGGTGGAAGATTTTCTCAGTAGAAGATCATGCTCTTAGTTGTTGTTCGAGTCATCAGAGTAGTTTTCCTCATTGTAGTTATCCTTTATGGACATGGATGGTGCTTCATATCTTTAGTTGATGATTGTTACCCCACTACATTTACAACATGTTAGGTATGATCAGTGAGAAGATACTGACTATGAGACCTTACATAATCATATATCCAGTAGAACTGATCCTGATAGATATTCTTATGGTTGAGTGCACATTATTATTTTCATAGGATAGATGATGGTGACTTAGAAATTATGGAGGGGGTGTTTCA
Organism: Viscum album; assembly: GCA_963277665.1. NCBI lineage: Eukaryota > Viridiplantae > Streptophyta > Magnoliopsida > Santalales > Viscaceae > Viscum > Viscum album. Next base: position 1,284,463,022 of record OY728156.1, read on the forward strand.
GGAGTTTTATACATACCCTTTATAGGTACATATAAGTGTGTAAAATATGTACCAAGACCTCTGATATCTATTTTAGTGGCCAATTTTGAATAAGGGAGTTGCAAAGTTTATCTTTCGATTCCTTACTTGTCAGCAAGTGAAGGATGGGCACCAAGTTTTAACGAGTTTAGCTCATACCCTTGAGGTTCCAGAGAGGAAGTGGTATGGGATATACCTAGACTTCATTATGGTATTACCACATATGTATAGGGACATGATTCTATCTAGGTGATCATAGAATGACTCACCAACTTGGACCACATCCTAGCTATTTGAGATCCGAGTTTATTAGAGAGTTGTGATGCCTCTACGTGCATGAGATAGTCTAACTCCATAAAGTTACCTTGAAGATTTAATTTGATCATTATTATTGGTTTACATATTGGTTATGTATATGATTATATGAATCATTTAAAACTCATTTATGTTTGAGCATGATCTTTTACCCCAAAACAATGGCTAGACTGAGTAGACCATTCTGGTCTTGGAGGAAATGACATAGGCTTACATGTTGGACTTTGGCCATAGTTAGAAGGATCATATACCCTTAGTGGAGCTTCCATACAAAAAAATATACTATTTATCATTTTTATGACACCATTTGATGATTTTTATGAGAAACCCTATAGGTTGGTACTTTGTTGGACTAATCTAGGTGAGTCAGCACTCATAGGTCTGAAGTTGGAGAGAGCTATAGTAGAGATGATTCAGATAATCTAGGAGTAGATAAAGAATCCATAGAGATATAATAAGTCTTATACAGTCTGACGATAGATACCTATAGAGTTTAAGGAAGGAGACCATGTGTTCCTAAGAGTCTCCCCTCAATGTGAATTGGAGAGATTTGGACATGGAAACAAGTTATCTCTGAGATTCATTGGTCCCTTTCTGATACTGCATATAGTTTGTGAGGTGGAACAACACTTATCTCTACCATCGTAGTTATACCCGGTACATGATGTCTTCCACATTTCATACATGCAAAAACACATGCAAGTCCTGTCACACATTATCGTCTGGGGTGATTTGGACATTAAGGATGGTGTTACCTTTGCAGTGCACCCGATGAAGATTGTGGATAAGAGAGGAACATTTATGGGTGTTAAATTCCCCATGTGTGTGTCTGATGGTATCACTAGAATCATTAAGATAGAACATGAGGGTGGATGATTGGGATCATAGAAGACATATTTGTGGTTCCCATACCTATTAGTTTTGGCAAACAATGATGATTTTACATAAAAAATCATTTTTAAAGATGATTCGAACCCCATTATCCTTATATATTCAAACTAGAGGCGCAACCAAACCATGATCTATAATTTTTTTTAAGGGAAGTAGCTCTGGTGAGTCTCAAGATAGTGCAAAATATGGTATGAAAATTATGACCAATATGGCATGTACTTCCAGATTACATGCCATGTGGGACCCCTGACTACAACTATAGGGTTTCATCTAGAGTTAAGGATCACACAAAGTGTGAGCCTTGTCACATGGAATTTGGGCTCTTCTGTGTGGCTCGACATGTACTTTAGATAGTACATGGACACATGAAAAAGAACAAGACCATATGGAACACTGTATACTTGTACACATACTCAAATTGGTGTATAGGAGCTGGTACAAGTACATGACCACTATACACAAACATGACCCAACAACATGGTCATGATACCTTGTTTCTCTAAACACTGTGTACTCTTACATTCTGTGTATATGGAGACTGCATTTCGTGTTAGACTCCTCCATTGGGGAAGGCATGGGGATAGATGTACATGCCATGTAACCCTAGTACACGTCGTGTACCCCATTCAAAAGTGCTTGTGGTTATTAATTTTATTATTTTGGACCATATAGGTTGAGTATGTTACCTTGATACTTTTCATCAAGTGTACAATGTTTCATTACATTCATATCACTGGATTGTGATCCACTTTAGAGTTCGAGTCTCAAATAGAGCTATGGTGTCCCTCTGTGAGATTGGATTTTGATTCTCTATCATCCTTTGTTTCCTTGGTAGAGTTTGTAGAATCATCATGAATTACCTAATTAGGGCATTTATCCTCTATCTAGAATTCCATATCAGTAGGCTTTGGGGTATCATTGACATATGATCCTCGACCTAGCGGGTTGATCCATATTGGGTTCATCGTGTTCCCTAGTGGTTCTAGGCATGACCCCTATATGTTAATTAGAGTCTTTATAGACCAGTGAAATTTTATTTAGTGGGGAACAATGAGCTAGACCTCTTCATTGAGTGTCTCCGATGATAGCATGACATGTGGAGTGAATTCTCTTGGAATGAGTGTTTCTTAAAGCTGAATCCTATAGTTGGCAGTTGGTTATGACCTCTTAGTGGCATGGTGTCTTTCTTGAGTATACCTTAGTGTTTCTATGATACATTGATTTTTATATATTTTATTAAGCTAACTATCCTTTGTGATTTTTGTTTAGTATTTTTGGGGTGTCCTACTGAGTATTGTTATACTAACCCCTGCATGGTATTTTCCTGCATGAGTCATGTCTTATGAAGACAATGAACCTTTTGATGGTGTCGTCGGAGGAAAGGGAGTGGGTGGAGTATAGCTAGAGATTTTTAGAATGATGAGTTTTACTAGGAGATTACTTTTGGCTTAGTCCTCACCCATGGAGTTGGTTGAAAATCTAATCTTTTTGGTTGGTATTTTTTTGGCCCCTTTTTCAATTTTTAGTACTTTTATTATCATTATATATTGTGGAATCTTAGATGTATGCCTCATTTATTTAATTTTTTTATATTTCACCATCGTGTGGGATTGAAGATGTGTGTGTGTGTGTGTATAAATACTTTAGACCAATGCCTCCCATTTATGGGAAATTCATACTCATTGCTGGATGCCATCCTCTATTCTACTGAAGGTAGTATTGGGGTAGTCATGGGTCGGACCTCAGCGGGTCGGGTCATGACAACATGTTTCTCCTTTAATCCAACTGGATAATTTTATTTTTTATTGGAGAGGAAAAATTTAATATTATTATATAAAAACACCCCTATAATGTCTTAACTCCATCAATAAATATATAATTAAAATATCATTATATTTATCAGACCATAACACATTTTGATATTTTTAAAATGAATAGATGTCATCATATATAATATCAAAATAAATATATCATTAGAATCCATTTTTTGTTGCTTAACTATTCTCTTTATTCCATCTTAGAGGTCTAATTCCAATTAATAATCTTTCTCCCTCTAACACATAAACTATAAGTTAGTAACCCTATAGATAAAACATGAAATTTAGTAGATGATTCATGTTGTAGTACTATTCTTGAAATTGTATATTCAATAAGATTTAAATTTTATTTACTTGTACCATTATATATTTTGGATATTTAGATAATGAATCAATACTAGATGTGTATTTTTATATAATATAACCTTGAATGAAATCACCTATAAATAATTAAATACTTAAACAACACTTGTAGTATTTAATTACATGGGGAGATGGGACATGGAAATTTACTTTTGTAGAGGGATGTGGTAAGTCATGTTGAGCTAACCCTTTTATTTTAAAATTTCCTTTCACCATTTAAAATTTGAGTAAGGGAATAACATAAACTCATTATCATCATCTTCTCCCTTACTATTATCCATTCCAAACAACATAAGTTCCTTGACTAATGTTCTCCAATGATTGATTCCACTTAAAAAATCATTACTTCTGATATTTTCTTTAAACTTATACTTTTATTGTTTGGGAATTTTATTTTCTTCATGAACAAAATAAAAATCCTTCCATACATGGGTAAATTTACTTGAAGGGATTTATTAAAATTTCATCGATTGGAATTTTGATGTCCAATACTTCTTATCACATTTTTTAGATTGTATGATTGAGGATATTTCATAACCCATTACATCATTCAAGATGCATCTTCCACATGATCATATTTTAGTGACATTTCACTTTCCCAAATATATTTTATATCTTTACAAGAACAATTTTTTATAACTACATATTTGGATCTACTATTAAAACCTTTTCATTCCACTTTTTGGGAATCCCACTGGTCACTTTATTTCTTACATTGAGGTATTTTTTGAAAAACCACTCAAGCATACATTATGTCTTCCCTCTTTGACACAAAATAGATCCACTTAATGTGTTTTATTTTATGGATGAACTTTCTTTATATAATCATCTTGTATTATAATATATAGTTTATTTCCACTCTTTACCTTTTATATAATTTTTTCTATCCATGAGGAATGGTATGAGAAATCTATAACCGGTTCTTAGTTAAATATTCATTCATCTCTATTATTTTCTATCAAAGTGCTGAATCTATTTTCTAGTATAATTTTTTTTATATAAATGAAAACTCTCTTTTTTTAGTCATAATAATTGTGTATTTTATTAAAACGCATCCAATTCCACATATAATACAATTTCTATCCACATGACAATAAATATTGTAGATGAAGAATCTCATGTTAAAACCAAACCACATATACTTACACCATAGTTGGGATATTGTTGTAGTAGATTTCTATATTCTTTTAAGACATTGGGATATTAGAAAAATACTCATGGTATGTTCTATATTTACATAATATTATCACATTAAAGATCCTATTTATTGGGTGTTGTCTATTCTATATTTGGGAAATTGATATTATTTCTCATTGAATCCAGATTTCCATACTTTTGGACACCACCTATTGATGTATTAATGATGTAGATCTTATTCATATATTTTTTTATATTTTTTAATCTCGTAAAGATCTAGGATCATCCCATTAATAATTTTTTTTGGAATTCATCTCACTTATACATTGTATATACTATTTTGTGATTATAATCTATTTTGAAGTTGTCATTTCATAGGTTGTTTGCATGATTTTATATCCATCAATATAATAACTTTTTCTTCTATATAAAATTTATGTCCTTCAAGTATCATGATTTTTCACTTCATTGTTTCACTAATTTCTATAATATCACCATTTATGTACACCTTAATATTCCTAATTCTTTTGTTATTATCAATCAAATTTTCTATGCATACGAACAATTTATCCTTATTAGAAACTATATTTTGAACCAATTTTGATTCAACAATCTTCTCTTTAGAACCATATCTACACCCATGCACTTAAGAAGACATCCCCTCTAATTCCTTGTCTTGAGAATTTTTATGATTACTTATACTATATCCTTATTAGTATAATTTTTCATTTAGGTTTTCAAAATTTCAAAATAATTTTTTCTCAATTTAACATGACTCCCATTAGACTCAATACTCTTTCTTATCTCCATTATTTATCCCTTTAGTACCTAACCTAAATCCTTTGATATTTGGATAATATCGTCCTTTGGATACATGATATTTTAACATCATCAATAGACCCCACAATGATCGGAACATTAGTTTCTTCAAGTAGTTCTACATAATCATTGCATGAAAAAATATATACCCAATATAATTCATTCACACCTTCCATTTGAGGCTTTTTGTAATATTTCCACTCAAACAAAAATTTCACAAAAACAATTCCATTTCAAGGAATTCTATTAGATTTTTAATAATTTTTAAAATTAATTCCCTTACATGTGTTCAAATAATAATTTATAGGTTGAATAGGGTAAAACTCTAATTTCATATTTAAATGAATTTAGAGTAAAAAAAATATAACCAAATGATCCTATACTCAGTTATGAATTATGGACCCAGGAGTGGTCTTTATTAAGAGATTCCCTAAGGGAGGGTTGAATCTTGGTATTAAAACCATTATCAATTCCACTATTAAACCTAAAAATATCACTACCTTAAATGATTATATACACACTTTTGGTATGGTGAAATTAATGCTATTATTTTAGTGATAATATGAAAAATTATTTTTTTAATCTTAGCCTTAATAAGATTAGGTAGATGATATCTTAACCCACATTGACCAGTTCTGATCCATTAATACATATGTAAGTCATTCATGGAAGACACAATAACTTTTTATAGTTCACCCACACTAGGAAATATCAAACAAGAATATAATGATAATGTTCCAGAGTACCATAATTCATTAGATCACATTAAGTAGTGGGTTTATCACAATGCACTCAAATTAATGGGGATACTTTTTATTAAAAATTTGGAAAACAATTACACCCTCCCATGGGTCACTACTTTTTTCATCTCCTCTACTCACTCATATTTTATGTGATTCTCATAGAAACATATTGCAATGTAATAGTTTTCTATATTTTTTATTACACAATGTATGGTTAGTTCCCATTGATAATAATGATACTATTTCATTTAATTGATGTGAATTTATTAAATTTTGTAACATTACATTCCTTGATGAACTTTATAGAGTCATTAAGGAATAACTTACTCCTTTATAAAGACTTTGATTAGTAGAAATGAAAATAATTTATTATTTAACTTATTCAAAATTCTAATTATTACTTCTATGAAACATAATTAACTTTTTTAAAACTATTTTCATGTAATTGTTTCCTATTAAGTCCATAGACATGTATTTTTTTCAATATAATTTGGTTTTTTCTAGAATATACTTCATATAAGATAATGGTTCATGTAAATATTTTTTTCATGGATCTCATTTTTTCACACTAGTCACTAGTGTAACATACTAGTTCATGTAACTTAGCTCACACAAGATTTAAAATTGTAAATTTAGTGAATTACTCCTCAATGATATCCCTTTTTCCAAATACTCATTACTTTACTTTAGGTTTTTGGTATTTTTAAGGAAATAATAACCCATATCACAATAATTAAATCCATATTTCATGAATCTCAACTTCATATACGACATTAAAACACATATTTTTCAAAAATATGTCAATCATTAATGATCCTACAAATCACATTTCCTCCTTTGATGACTTTTGCGTGGGACTACACTTTTTTCACCCTATTTTTTCAATTCAAATTCTATGAGATATATATGAAATACATGATACTTATTCCTTTTTTATTTTACATGAATCCTATTATAATATGAATCCACTTCCCAACCAATGATGCTCTAAATTTATGAGAAAATACTTCCATTGAATCCAAATATAGTGGATTCAAGTTTCATCGATAATATAACTCACACTTGTAAGAAAATCACCCCCTTATAATTTTTCCTTAGAAACAATTTTGAAAATACATAAAAAATTCATGAAATATCATTTTGGGAATATTTAAAGGTCGTTATAGTCTTAAAACATCTCCATATATATTTTTTCAAGATGCATCTCTATCTTTATTACATTAAATTTTATGTTACTTTCACATCATGTCATCATATAAAATAAAAATCTCGCTGTTATAATTGAAAACTTACCAAAATTCCATAAGATAGCTGCAACCTTATACCACATTGAATATCCATAGTATATATTATACCTCCCATTATGAAACACCAACATTCATATAATCCCCTTTAGAAGTTCATCTTCACTTCCTCCATCTATAATTATCCAATGTCTTAAACAACCATTGAAATCATGAATAAAAAATCAAACATGGTCCACCCCATAATTTAAATGTCAACAATGAATCCAACACTAAAAAAATTCATATTTAATAGTAAATATAACACCTAAAAACACTAATTTTTATTTGTTTCTAATATGAACATTAATCAACACATTGAAAGAGATAATAACCTATTAGTTAATTTGTAGAATCTCACATTACCCAATTAATTTTTTAGATTATGAAATGGAGTATAAGAAGGAAGTGCAAGTAATATGTATCCAAACATTCCTTACTATAAGAGGGGCTATGATCAATTTACCATAGTGTAAGATAGTTTTTAAATTATTGATGAACATGAGGATTTTAATGTATTTAGAATATCCATACATGAGGGTAGTGGTAAGATGATTGATGTAGATCATGAGGTTTTTAGAGATCAGGATATGAATTGTAAAAACAACCATTATAGAGAAATAATTCATGGATAAAATGATGAGAACATTATGGTTAATATTATTCAACTGGAATCCAGTAAAGAATTTGAAATTTTATAGAGTATTGTGGTCAAAATTAGAAAATTATTTAGTAATAATCATGAAGTGGCTCAATAAGAAAAAATATGTTGTGATTGATTTGTCACTCAACTTGTTAATTAACACACTCAATCTATTGTTTGTGTTAAATCATCTTACATTAAATAAAATTGGGTTAAAATTATCACATTTATCATATTATAAGTAGTAACTGATGGGTTCTAAGATGAAAACAAGTGTTCTAATGCATCAAAAGCTATGAGAAAATATAAAGATTCTCCTGATCATTATCAATAAAAAAGTTTGTTTTATACAACCTTAAGAGATTACACATGTCAAAATTTGGATATAATTTTAGAAGTTTTTATCATGTATATTCCCAAAATCAAGAGTTATTTAGAAGTTGAGCATTCGGTCTAAGATCATAGATAATTCATAAGACATATTGGGAATTTTACTTCATCTTTTGGAAATAAAAAAACTAATATTTTTAATATTTTCTTACTCATAACATGAATAAATTTTCTTGTAACAATTATCTAGATGTAGAAGTTAGTGAACCTTTTTCTTAGTGTTTTTATGACTTTAAGTTTGGTGGATATTATGAGTATATTTCTCCTAATCTAGGAATTTTTACGGTTATTTATAATTTTTAATGATGCTATATTTTATATTTTGTGTATTTAAATTTTGGTTAATTGATCATGAATAACATTCATCATATTAGATTTATAAAATAAATTACTTTATTCTTATGTATGTGATAATAGTGATTATTTCTTAGATAATAATGAATTGAAACCCAATAAAAAATATATCCTTCCAAATGACCATTGTTAAAATTATAATGAGAAAACCTATCTTGAAAAATTAAATCTTTCATTTCATGGGAATAAACCTATGCTTTAATAAGCAAATGTTCACATATTTTCAATGAAGTTAAAATCTAAAAAACTTTTGTTTTATGAAACTATAATTATTGGATGAATAAATATTACATAATTCTCACATATTCTTTAATTTTACATGGAAAATAGGTTGTCCATTAGTAAAATTTAGAAACTATGACATCAGTATCTCAGATAATTAGTCCCATATCATATCATTTTTATTTTGGTTTAATTTTATTGATTTAAAATTATTAGATTTAATGATTGATGTGTTATACTATACTAAGTTATTTAATGCAAGAAACTATGTGGTTAATTGAGTGTTATAAATGAGATTGATCAATTGGCTATGTACTAATGGAATAAAAAGTATTAAAGGAGTTATGACAGATTTGTTTTGCAGCGGAGCATCATGGACTCAGTGGCCTTGAACCTCTTTCCCTTGTTGGAATTTTCTTTCCCAATTCCTTCTCACTAGATAGGGTCTCCCATGGTGGTGCGGTGTCGATCCACAAGCTTTTTTCTAGATCTGTGGATTTAGGACTCCATTTTGTGTCTGAGGTGTGCAGGAGGTGTTCACCGTGGTCTTTACGTGCATACTGGTCTATGACCACATGATTTGGGAAGCCGGACTTCCATCTAGCATTTTGATGATTTCTTCTTCTTCCTTCATCTCTATAGTCATCTGGGTTTAGGTTTTTCTGGTTTTTGTTTTTGTGTATGTGTGATGGTGTTGGTTTCTCTCTTTGATGAATTGGTGGTTGTTTATTTCTGGATCTTTGGCTTCCACAAGTCATGTTGTTTCTATTTGAATGATTTGAAAATGGCGTAGATTTTATATGGAAATTCTCAATTTCAAGTCACTTTTTGTGATATTTGGAAGTGAAGAAATGGGGTGTGATAGTTTGTGATTTTCTATATAGATGGATATTTTAAGTTCAAGGATATATTTTTTGTGGCCTGAGGTTTGAGGTTTTAGAGTCTAGCAACTATTCTCTTACAAGAATTGATTCAGATGGGGTTCAAAGCATTGGTTTCTCCAAGTTTTTTCTTTCAGATTTGGATGTTTGAGAGGGTATGAATTTTACATCGGTTCGATGCCCATGCATTCATACACGAGACTATTTTTAAAAATCAATGAGTAGGAGATACTGATTTAATGTTTATGATGCTGGGTAGGATCTCCTCTCTATAGGTTTGAATGAGTATTTTTCTCTTGAATTCTGGTATCATGGTGCTTTGAATGTTATTAGTCTTTGAAGTCTTGAATGGTTTCTCACCTTTTCCTTAGAAGTGACTGAATAATAAAATAATTAATTTTTAGTCTATCAAAATATTAAAATTTTAACATATTTCCTGATTCCACAATAGATTTAGAGAATTTTAATGGGATTTGTTAATGATTATATTAATATATTTAATCCTGTAATTAGTTTCATATATTATTGTTTTAAATTTTTACCATTTTGAACATTTATTGTTAACATACATGTATACTCTAAATTTGATTATGAAAGTGATGGAATTATGGAAATAATATTGATTTGAGTTTTTTTGTGACCTTTGTACAATATTTTGAGATATTAAATTATATGTAATTTTGATAAAAAAATATTTTAATTTTTCATTTCTTCTTGATGATCAAAATTTTGGAAAATATTCTAGTTTATTTATACGTACTGATCTTAATCTATGTTGAACTAAATTTTATGAAACACATATTAAAATTTCATGATTTTTTTAATATTTCTTATTCATGAGAATATGTTCTGATATCTAGTGATGATAAATTTTCCTTATATTTAAATATTGTTTTCTACTCTATGGTGGTTGAACATTTATATTTTCTCATAAAATCATTTTTGAAACACATTATTTATTTCACTATAGAAAATAAAATCATAGAGAATTTTATGGATAACATTTATCATTTTTAATTGAATTTTAATTTATTGATTGTATTTCAACTCATAAACCTTTTATTCAAATAGTATAATAAATAATGTTCTAATCCCAGTTGATTTCTGTTTTCTAAAATTGATTGATGAGTTCTTATTATAATAAGCTCATAGTTATTGTTTTTGTTTAATCATTCACATTTTTTTTTATTGAAATACAATTATATGGGTTAAATTTTAGGTTGTGTATGTGATCACAATGGAGTGAAATAGACGTCTAGAAAAACATTTGATAAAAAATTTCGGTTTATTAAATAATATTCAATATTTTGAAAATTAATCATATTTAAAAAAACCAGAAACCATACTTTTAAATTTTTTTCATTCTAATATAGAAATAAGTCATTTTTTACTTTAGATATTCTATAGAGAGTACTTTTAAAAATCACATCATCGTTTGAATTTCAATTTTTAATTTTTGAGATTAATTTACATCCACTAAGTCTAATAAACCAATTTCATCTAGAAAATAATTGAATAACCTGCAAGGGAATTTAATTTGCCAATATTTTGATACATATTTCAAATAAATAATTTATAAAAATCTATTTTTTTCAATAAAATGTTATTTTTTTTGTATTTTATTGAATCATGATCACTTTTTAATGGAAATAAAATTATTTGGATATTTATTTTATAATTTTATTTTTTTACTAAACTAGTCGACATATTTTCAATAATATTCAAAAGTTTTACTAAAAAAATAGTAGTTTTTTTAAATTATTAATAAAATATAATTTTTTATGCTTGAAATTATAAGGTTTTGGAAGTATTATTTCTGAAATTATTTTTTATTATATAAAATATTTTCTATAATTAAATTCTAATATTTTTTGTTAATATCTAAAAAAAATATATTTATTCTATTAAGAAATTATTTTTTTACTTGATGAATTTTATAAATTGTCTTATTTTGATCATGTTAATAACTAAATGTAATGAGAGATACTCATAAAGTTCATTATGAAGTTGTTTTGGCATAATTTAAAGGGAAGATATGTATATATTTAAAAAGGAATATCTAAGATTCATTCTGTTTAATAGGATGTAATATTTAACTAAGTCATCAGAAACATAAAATTCATTTTTTCTGGTGGAAAATATAAAAAATCATGTTAATTTTTCCATTGGAGTGTTTTATGAAGGAAAATACTATTAGTTGTTGATACATGAAGTTCTTCTATTTGTAAAATTTGATGACATCCTTTATATAAAAGTAGATTTATAATACATAAATGTAAAATAGTTGATTTGTAGGAGTATGTGAGTTTTGAAAATTCATTGATGAAAGATAAGTCAATGAAATTGTCTATTTATTAGGATTAACTATTGATATATAATATTTTAGACTTTTCTAAATTTTAATAATAAGTTGGTGTTGTGAGGTATTAAATTAAAAAAAAAATTTACATATACTACTTTCAATAATTCTAGAAATAAATAAAATGTATAGATAATGCCTAACAAAACTATGAAATTGAAAGCCACAAAATAATGAATAAACCCAAGAATTAATATTGGATCACATTACATATTGTTGAATCCCAACAGACATAGGGGAGAGACTTATGTTAGTAGTGTCTGCTCATGTCACACTAGAGAAATGAAGAATATTGAATACTTCCACATGCCGAGTTTAGGGGTTGATATGAGATTTGGTTATATAAATGAACGAATTGTGGATCTTTTTAATTTTAGTGAATCAATAAAATAGAGGATAAAAATAAGAAACATATTAGGAACTCTATGAGGTAAATAGGGGGGATGTAAATGAGAATGCATGGAGAGAGTATTTATATCATTTTAGAATATTTATGTATCTTTTTTATTTTCTTCCTTATTTGATCGGAGGTTTTATTATATGATTTTATTAAGTTACTGAACTTGATCAAAAAAATATATTGGGGAAAACATATTTAAATTATTTGAAATATTTTTCATAATTCATTATAATTATTTAATGTTAATGTATGATACTTTCTTCATTTAATTATTGTTGAAATACATATTTAAATTTAGTGTTGTTGGCCAGATTGAACACAAATAGGGGGTGAATAAGTTTCAACTTTTCCAATTTATTTATATTTTTAATTTAACCACTTAAACCTCTTAAATTTTTTATCTTCTCAATATTATCCCATAAATTCATATCATTTGTAGTGTAATGCCCCACACAAAAATCTCGGAGATGGTGAATTATTTTTTTGCATTGGAATAAATACAAGATTAAAATCCCATGGGAACAAATGGTTTAATAGTTCTGGAAAACTATATTATATACATGATACCCATGTTATAGTGGGAAAATAAAATAAAAACATAATACATAAAAAAATGAAATAAACAACAATCTTGAAACCCATTCAAAGGAAACTTATTCATAACCCAAAGAAAGGAAACATAATAAGGGTGGTTTCAGATTATCAATAAGGGTATGTAAAATATAAAAAATAAAAATCTGAATAGAATAAATCAACATGGAAACGTATATAACTAATAACACATGCCATTCGAATAACTAGATAAGGAAGAATTAACATGAAAATGTAAATTGCTTAAACAAATTACATTGAATTAATGAACTAAGAATGAAATGCATAAATAGACATGTTGATAAAAAATATAATGGATAAATATTAACTGAAATGAATTCAATGATTAATTATTTGACGTCATGTATCTGGCACATGAACCACTTCCATCAAGACATTTTCAAAGATAGTTTAAGTCTGTTGGTTAAAACACTTCTATTCTACTTGTAAACAAACTTGAAGGGGTTTTCACCAACTAATTTTATCTCTTGAGACTCTCGATTCATCAAGTGGATTTCATTAATTGGTCCCCAACCTGTGTCAAACATTTCCAATTCATTCATCATATATTGAATAATTAATTTAAAATGATATTTTTAAATCTATGTGTACCATACCACATTGAAATATTTGAATAATAATTCCCATAAAAGTAAATAATTATCAATTTAATAATTTAATACCATAAAGATAAATATATTAATTATATGATATGTCAACAAAGGCATGAGATACAAAACACAAAATAATTAAGTGGTGAATATGACATTTATCCCACAGATGTAGAACTTATATGAAAATCTATTGTAACACCCTTCATTTTTAGTATTACATTCTTTAACATCCTATATAATGGTTTAAAGCACGTTATTAATTTATATAAGAACATTATTTATATTTATTATATCATATATAACCTTTTTATATTATTTAATCACCTATTTGTTAATATTCATTCATCATTTTCACTTTTTTCAGGTGTTAATTGCCTAGTTTCTCGAGTATGTTTTGACTTTTAATTTTTTGTTCCAAATACTTAGATCATGATTTAATCATCTACATAATGTAAAACATGATGTAAATATCATATATTTTTAGTATATATATATATATATATTTATAATAATCTATAAAATATGGTGATAGGAAATGAAATGCACCATTCATGGAGATGATAGGCCATACGTACTCATAAATGCTACTTTCATTTATTTTCCAAATTAAAAGAATGAAAATTAAATGATATATATGTAATTTTAATTAAAGTTTCATATATATTTCATATATATCAAATGTTTTTATTAAAACCATCCTTTATACATTCCACGTATAGTGTGAACGAATCACATCACTTTGAGGAGAAGATAGTCCACACTTCCACAAACAATGTTATTGTATATTAAAAAATGGAAATAATGAAGGTTTGAATTACATATCAACTAAATAAGTATTAAAAAAATATAAATATAAAAATATCATATAAAAATTGCATGTCCATCAAAATGATTGACCATTAGAGGTGGTAAATGAAAAACGAACGACATCATTTAACGAGGCAGTAGTTCAGTGTACATGAATGATAAATTCATTACCCATTTTATGGATGAGTGTGTAGGTGTAGGTAAAAAATTTAACATAAAAAAATCTTATTATATTGAGGATTTTTTTTATTATATAATCAAGTAATATTAGTAAATTAAGGTGTGGGGAAATAAATAAAACTAAAGCGATCGTTGAAGAATGTTACCTCATTTTCAGGTAACTCCTTTTGGTTTATACAAGAAGACTTCGTTGGTTGGATTTATGCCCACAATAAGGATTTTAAGATCAGGGGAGGGAAGTTGGGAGATTATTTTTTTAGGTTTTAGTGGTTATAGAAGGCTCAATGTGGTGTGAGAAATACAGAGAGGAGGTTCTCTTTTATAATTGAGGTGAAGGGTACTTTTTGAGACTCTTAAAATAATATATCAATATAAATTAATTTTCTAATACAAATGGATCTGAATTTAGTTATTTAGAATATAATATTAATATGGTTCAAAATAATCTCAAATAGTAATTTTTATATAAACTTAGGTCATATTATTACCCTTATCATTTGAATTTAACCCTTAGTTAAACCCTTCAACTCTTACCATGACAACTTTGCTTTTTTACTCTTTTGGGGTTAATATAGTTACTATAAAATTAAAAAAGAACCATAAATGAGTTATTGATGAAAGTTTAAAATTTATAACAATTATTTGGATGATTTTTATATTTTTATTAATTTTTTTCCATTTAATAAAATATTATTTATTTTAAAATATCATTAATGTCAATTTTGGCGCTATTAATTTATTAAAATTTTATAAAATATCAATACACATGATAACTTAAAAAATCCTATAATAAATTCCAAATATTTCTAGTTTATCTATAATTTTTTATGACATAAATTATGTCAAAATGAATATATTTTAATATTTTTAATAACATTTACTTGATATGTCAATTACTTAAATAATTACTACATCATCATTGTATAAACCATTATTTTAATTATTTATTCACTTAAAATTAAAAATAAATTATAGTAATTAATATATACATTTTTTATTTAAAATTACTACTTAAATTCAACCATATCATCTAAATAACATTATATTGAAAATGAAATACATATTAAAAACAAGAGTGTGACATATTGAACTTCCCCTAGAATAAAATACTATAAAAGACCTAATGTCTTAAAAGTGGATCCAAGAGGCCATTAAACCAGACCAAGGATGGTTTGGAAAGAAATAGATCATGAAATAAAATTGGGACATGTGGTAGGATAATTTTATAATACTTATAATATTATTTTTACCCTTAATTACCAGGTTTACCCTTAAATTTGGTAAGTCAAATATTACTAAATTTACTATTCATATTCTTAAAAATAAAATAAACCTATTTACATAATTTTATCCCATTTATTAAAAATATGGAATAAATATTTAAAAATTAAACACATAGAATATGAATTAATTAAGATAAAATTAATCTCGTTGACAGAACGAGAAAATGAGTTTTTAAAGTGAAAATTTTCAAAAGATTGAAATATTTTTATATCTAAATTCATTGTGAAATTGATTAAAATGGAATATGGTAGATTAAATGATATTAAATTTATCTAATGATACATTAAAACCAATTATAAATATAATTTATCAAAACATATTATTTTGATGAAAAAGATGTTTTGAATTAAAACACAGTATTTTATCACTATTCATCAAAACATGAAAATTATCAGAAAAATACAAAAAATTAAACAAAAGTAAAATTTTATATTAATATTTAAAATAAGATAATTTTTTTCAAATACAATATATAAAAGTGTCAAAAATTTTATTTAAAATATTTTCTCCATTAAAAGGCAGTAAAATTGCATTTATAAAATATAGATTATTATGTGTAATATTGGGTTAGTTCTTAGATTATTCCTATTAAATTTATTTGATGAATTTAAAACATATTTTATTGAATATATTATATATATATTCCATTAATATCATTAACCAATATTAATTAATTTAATTTATTAGGATAAAATTCATTTGTGAGAAAAAACAGTTTTTATAAAAACATTCTAATTATATTGAATTAGTTATTATCTTTATTACTAATTAATTGTTAACCAATGAATTCAACCATATATTGTAATAAGTTAGCTAATAATATTCATGATCACCAACTTAATAGCTAGGTTATATCTTATTATATTAATTTATAATACTTTAATAATATATTTTTTTCGGTAAGACTCGGCATTGCGTGTAATGCAAGACAACTCATTATTTTGGGTGGGGTAAAATTATCATGGTTTTGAGTAAAAAAAAGATAGAAAAAAATTAAATTTATTTAAGAAATGCAAATATTTTAATTTATTGGGGAGTTACATTATCCCCACATTAATTAAATTGCATCCTCATAATTTAAACTAGATCCTGATAGTCTAGGGTTTTATATTTGAAAATAAAAAATTGATGAAAAAACAACATTATAAAGAGGGTTAATAACACAAATTCATAATAAGAGGTAAAAGAAAATGTGATGTTCACCACAAAACTAGGCTTTTGAATATAACAACATTAGTGAAAATATGGATATGGAAGATAAATCTAATCATCTTATTCTAATAGAGAGTGATAGAGAACATGCTCACAAGAACGTTTTTGACCAAAAAACCTTAAAACAAAGGTGTGAATAAATGTCCTTAATAAAAAAAAAATGATAATAGAATAATTTTTTTATTTAAGACCCTTTTTCTAGAGTTGAGAAATTATTTCACTCTCTAACGATATAAGTAAACACACATATTTGATATTAATCTATAGGAAAAATCTTATCCCTGCACCTTGAACTATTTGTACTTAATTTTTTGGAACATGTTTCATGAAATGGTTATGTAATAAAATAATCTCTAATAAATCATATAAATTTCAATTTAAACCATTTCATAAATGATTTACCTTATGACCCTTACAAGTATTAGGATCAAAAACATCAAAATCAATTCGAAGGAAGTTAGTAGTATCCAATTTAATTTATCCATATAAATCATCTATTTATCCAAGATTATTGTCTCAATATTGGGAACATATTAAGGCATAAAATTCCCTCAACTATGTTTTTCCTTAATGTAATACTTCTTATTTAAGGAATTTTCTTATTTATCGGTAGAAAATCAATATAAGATTTCAAATCCTTGATGAAAATGTACTGAAGTACAGTCCTTATATATTTCATAATTTGTATATTTATACCATCATCACTAAAATATTTTTAAAACATGTTTATTAGATCTAAATATATAATAACATTAATCATTCCACTTCGATTATGTCAATAACATATGCTTTACCTTGATCCCTTAGCCTTTTCTGAGTTATATTTCTTTAATTATTGGGGCATTAATTTTCATATTGAACAATATCCTTGTAGTTGTAACACTAAATAGAAGTGTTTTCCTTCTTCTATTTTCATTATTCTTCCTGGTGAACTTTCTCTCCAAACTTCTAACATAATCCCAATCCTTTCAAGAATTTACTAAGGGGATTCTTTCCACAGTTATCACATGTGGTAAAATCCTTCCTTTCCTTCTTACCTTTATCTATTATTTTATTTTCCTTTATCAAATTCTCTTTATTCCCTATGAATACATAAGACTTAGATAATTATTTATGTTTCTTGATATCTCATTAAGATATTCCATCATATGAAGAAAATGTTTGAGACACCAGCACCATTCAGATAATTCACAAAAGTACTTCAAATAAATGATCAATCTTATAATATGTGTTGTGTATGAAATCCATTTCATACCTTGATAACCTGGTAAAGGTGGATTCAAAATCTATAAGAAAAAATTTCCACCATTTTTTTTCTAAATTAATAAAATTTCTATTCACCTCAGTATGTTGATCATGAGGAAAGTATTTATTGAAGAATTTCTCCTTGAATGTTCTCCATTCCACGAGTTTTATTTCATATTCTTCCACAATATTCTGGATCAACAACCACAATTAATCCACATCTCTATTGAGACAATACACTATGAGTGTAACCTTTTCTTTATCAAAACATCCCAATTCTATAAATATATTTTACAAAGAGTTTAACAACTCCTAAACTTCCATTGGGTCTGTAGTCCCACTAAACGATGGGGGAATCTATCATATAAGGTGATACAACATTAAATAATATTTTTGTAGAATAGGTTTATCCATTCAGGAAAGGTTATTTATCATAACATGATTAAGCTTCCCTAGTATGGTCATAATTTGATCCATTCCAAAATCATTTACATTGGTTTCCTTAGTAGGGAAATCTCTACATTTTCCATGAGTATTTATACCATTCGTCCTTCCAAGAACCATTTCTAAAGAATGGTATACACTAGATTAGATCATATCATTATGATACATAATGTATAATACCACAACTAGTGAAATAGTTAGTATAAATTTAAAATTTTATGTGCATATAATCTCATAATAAAATTAATTGTTTATTTGGGGATATATTTACTTTCAAATACTTAATAATGATTTTTATAGAAAATGTCATTTATTAAGTGTATCCCATGAGAGTGTCAAACTAGGTGGGTAGTAAGGAATGTTATCATGTAACAAGTTATTCCGTTTTAGACACAACACACCTTGTTGGAGTTATTACCCCTAGGTACATTTATTCTATAACCACATCCACTTTTATTATCCAGATAGGGATGTTTTTCTAGGAAGACCCACATAATTTCTACTTTTAAAAAATTCTATGATGTTATTAAACACTTATCTTTAAATTATATCTTAGGGTTATTTTCCCTAATCTATGTTTTTATATCTAGTTTTCAATGTTGCTTCTAAACTTTCTCTAATACCAATTGTAACACCCCGACCCCAAAATCCTGGAGTTGGTGCATTATTTTATTTCATTGGCATAGATACAAGATTAAAATATGAAGGGACCAAAAAATTTAGCATTTTTTTAAAACTACATTACATACATGATTCCGATAATACATTAAGAAAATAAAATAAATGTTTGACACATAATAAAATGAACAAAATAGAATTCATGAAACTCATTTAATGGAATCTTCTTCATAACATGGAAAAAGTAAACACAATAAGGGTGAACTCTAATTATTATTATGTGTATTTAAAATGAAATAAATAATTAATTTAAGAGAATTAATCTACATGGAAAGTTAAATAACTAATAACACATTCCATTCAAATTAACAGATATGGAATAATCAATATGGTAAGGAAAATAACTGAAATGCATTCCATTTAATCAAAGAACTGAGAATTAGATGCATATATAGATATGTGGACAAAGAATAACATGGATAAATAATAAATAAAATTAAGGAAATTATTATTTATTGGACATAATGTATCTAATACATGAACCACTACTATTAAGACTGTTCACAAGATGGTTTATGTATATGGATAGAAACCCATCTATTATGCTTGGAAACATACTTGGAGGGTTTGTTTTCAATAGATTTCATCTCATGAGACTACCAATGCATAGAGGGCCTTTCATTAACTAGTCTCCAACCCATGTAATACAATTCCAAATCATTCCTCATATATTGAACAATAAATTTAAAATGATATATTAAAATCAATGTGTCCCACACCAATTTCAAATATTTGAATCATAAGCCCCATATGTGTAAATAATTATCAATTGAAACATATAATACCATTTATATAAATAGATTCGTGATATTATACATCAAATGGCTCAGTATATACACTACAAAAAATAAGTAAGTGCTGAATATGACATTATCTCATAGATGTAAAAAGCGAGATGAAAATATCTGACCTCTCACTTCCTTTTTATTTGTATATATTTTAAACTACTGTATCATGATTAAAATTAGATTATTAATTTATATAATAACCTTATTCATATTTATGTTATCATATATTATATTCTTAAATTATTTTATCACCCTTTTGTTAATAATCTATCATCATTTTCTCAATTTTGGGTGTTAATTTCCTTGTTTCTTGACTATGTTTTGAATTTTTATTTGTTTTTAAAATTAGTAAGATGGGTTTTTTGACATGTGTCTCAATTTAATTTTGGATTTCAAAAAAATTGAGTTGATGAAGTCATCATGGTTCTTGGAACGACACTCATGGTCTTAAGTTGGTTTTGAACTAGTGCATTTGAGAGCGGTTGTTCCTTTTTCTTGATGTTTAAGACACTCCTAGGTGGGGAGATTCATGTCGCTTATATTTAAATGTGTTCTGCTAGGTATAAGTATAACAATCAAGGACCATTCAAAAATGTCCAATTCTATATGAAGTCCATTGAGGCTTATGAGCCTTTTTTCATGTTGATACTTTCTTGGAAGCATGATGTTTTTGCGTTTTAGCAGTGTGTGCAGTCCTTATGAGGAACTGATGATCATGAATGGACCTCAGTGGTTAATCATGAACCATCACATGATTTCCTTGGGATAAAGTCATTTGAATTCGTTAAATGATGATGTGTTGGTAAGTGAATCCATGTTTTTTTGGTGGTCAACCAGTTGTGGTTCGATTATCCATTTCTGGTGATCCTTGAAATCCTCTTAGTGTGATCCTTCTTAAGGGACGAGCATGTCTTGACATCATCCTGGATGCACTAAGAGAGTGTCGGTTATACATCATGCTACACTTGAAAGTATTTGGGCTAGTTTGTGATCTTTTTCTATGTTTTTCACTAGATGTGTTTATTTAATTTAGGATTGGTTAATCCTATGTGATGCATGGGTTTCTGTGTAGGAATGTCTTGAACAGACTTTGTATGCCTTCTTCTTTCCTTTATGTGACTTCCAGACAGATTCCACTTTTGGTTTAGTCAATGTTCTTATGTGTACTTTTGTCCTTATACCAAAGTCTCACTTGTAATGGGGAGTATGGACCACCTTAGTGAGTTCCTTAGACTTTGGGTTGGTGAATATGAGGTTATCTCGAACAAATTTTTTTCATTCTCGGATGTGATGCTTAAAAATAGGTAATTATTCTAGTGGGGTGGATCTAGAATTATGATTTACTCATGTTGTGGAATGACATTTTCAATTGATCAAGGGATAATTTTAAAAAAGGATCATCACCAAGAGATAGGTATGAGCTTCAATGAACGAGATCATTGTGGGAATATGGTGCCTTGGGAATAAGTGTTGTGTTCTGTTGTAATACATTGACCTTTTATGTTGGGAATTTTTTAGATAAGTCATACAGTGATGGTTTGACTCTTTAACCTTATTGTTCTTCATGTTTGGTTCTATTGGACCAGTTAAAACACTCCTCCAGTTTTAAGGCAGGTGTGGGGTAAAATTCTACAATATTTTTTTGAGGAAAGATTTCATTACCTCTTTTGATGAGGTTGATCGGGAATTGACCATTCTTTACTGTGAGGATTCTGTTATGACCCTAGTTATGTTCGGGTTTTCCCAATTAAAGGAAAATCATGCTGTAAGTGTCGATATAATGCTCATGGGAATGCTTGGTGGATTTTTCTAATGGTGGAGGTTTTTTGGTAACGATGTCATTTTAATTTTTCTTAACAGACTCACAAAGGTTTCACTCTTCCTACCAATCAAAGAAACTTTTAGGGTTGATGATCTTTGAAGGTTGTACATCTATGAGGTTGTACGACTGCATGGGTCCCATAGTATATCATTTGAGATAAGGATTTATGTTTTACTTCTCATTTCTTGCAAGGGATACAGAGGGATTTTGGTACACAGGTGCTTCTGAGCACAAATTACTACCCCCAAAGAGATGGTTCGTCAGAGCGCAAAATTCAGGTGTTGAAGGAAATGCTTCGGTCATGCATCCTGAATTTCAAGTGTTCTTGGGAAAGATACATAACCTTGGTTGAGTTATCCTATTATGATATCTTTTAGGATAATTTTAAGTTGGAACCATATGAGGATTTGTATGGTAGACCATACTGATCACCCCTATGTTTGAAGGAGGTAGGAGAGGAAACTATGCTAGGAACTCATGTTGTCCAAGAGACCACTGAATAGGTTCAGGTGATTCAGACGTGGGTGGATACTAGGTAGTCTTTTTAATAATTTTATGGTGATCATCACAGACGACCTCTAGAGTTTGAGATTAGGGATCGAGTTTTCCTACATGTTTCAATGAGGTCGGGACACAAGAAGATTAGGAGACAAGGTAATCCTTCACTGGGTTACATCGAGTTGTTCAGATTTTTGGAAAGGATTGGGCTAGTTTCCTATCGGTTTCAACTACCTCAGATGTACCGAGATATACACGATATCTTCCACATTTTTTTATTACGACGTTACTTTTCAGACCCATCTCATTCCTTTCAACCTGAGAAGGTTGAGTAATGGGTAAATGAATCGTTTTGAGAAGCATCCTATATGATTTTTGGATTGTAGCACGAAAGTTCTCTAGGTCCAGTCTATTCCTTTGTTATGGGTTCTTCAGAAGCATGACTGAGTACATGACAAGACCTGGGAGAGGGATTCCAATGTGTGATCACAATGGCCGCAATAGTTCTCAGATAATTCTTCACCACCATTGGAAGAGAAATTTAGAGATGAACTAATTTTATGGGGAAATTTTTGTAAGAATATGGTTCATTCATTAAGGTATGGATCCATCCTTTTGAATTTTCACTTAAGGAGATGGAGGAAAAATAAACATACACACCATGTATTTTCAAGTACAAACTATGTAAGGAGGGTTACATGCCTTATGATCCAAGTACACAACAATGTAATGGTATTTACAAGAATTATACAGACACGACATGTATTTTTTAGTACAAGCTGTGTACTTTTCTCTCTTTTTTTGCTAAAATGGGAAGTAGCATCATGTTTCATCTGATAGAATCCATGGGCCATTTTTTCATCTGATTGTCCATCCTAACTCCATTTCAATCACCATTGAACGTGTTGGAACCTAATAGATAATCTCTCAATTCTTATTGAGACATTATTTGTGATTTCTCATATTGAACTAGTTATTTAAGGATGCGCGTTTATGATCTCTTTTAAGATATACTCCATTCTAGGTCGAATTAGAAGTTGATGCTAGATGAGGAGAGTCTTACGACGAAGAGGTAGGTGGTATTGTGCCTTTAATTGATTTTCGAGTTGATTATATATGGAAGTGTTCCACATACCCACTTTTTGGGTGTCTCATGATTAAATAATAAACACTATTATTTATTATTTATGATTTAAAAATTAATTAGATGATTTGAAATCATGTTTAGGGTTTTGAACCTTAATTTAGGGCCACCCCATGGGTGAGTTTCCCTTGGAATGGCCATTTGTCTATGTTTTCATATGAGGCATGCCATATTTCCCTTATTAGGTTGTCAAGTATGAATTACATTTTTAATAGAATTGTAATTGTGAAAAATTATTATTGAATTGTTTAAGGGTTTGGGATTAGTGATTGTCTCATGTGCGATATGTTATGCCTATGACTATTTAAACATGCTTGGAATGTTTTGATCAAATTGTGAACCTAATAATGTGAGTTAGGTTATTCCAAGGCCTTGTAATGATTTAAATTACATAATAGTTTTGTATATAAATTGTGTTAATGTAAGTGATTTATAATCAAATCCATGTGATAGTTTAATTCCCACGTGTTTATTGTTATATGATATGTTCCCATGTGAGTTAATATGTCAAAGCCATGTAATAGTTTAATTTACATGTGTATTTTTGTATGAAATTATTAATAAGGGGTAATAAGCAATTGGAAAGCCATATTATCAATTAAAATACAAGTTCAGGTTCATGTGAATAATTTCACATTATATACCTTGGGTGAACCATTGTCTTGGTTAAAAGACAATAGATGAGCTCAAGAGATTAATTATGTAAAGGACATGAGAGAACCATTGATAAGGTGGTCAAGATCACTGAGTCTTATTTAAAGTGCTAAGAGGACCTAGGATCCATTGAGGGATTCCCAAGATAGTATCTATTGGAATATGATTAAATGATTATTATGTCACAAGTTGATGGTTACTTTTATACTGGGGGTCATCAGGCCTAGTCCAGACCTTGAGAATTTTATATAATCCAATATAATTGAGTAATTAAATAGAATGAATAATGATGCGTCTTCATAGACAAAGCACAAGATTGGATTAATTCTTCACTTATACTTGATTACATTCACATATGATACATCTTCTGTTCTTAATTTTGAGTACCTACTATTTACTGATATCACTTGTACAATGCATGTTATATATATTCACTGATAGATTGGCATAGACCATGGGATGTTTCCTACTAGGATTTAGTCTCACACCTTATTTGGGTCATGTTTTTGGGCTCAAACAGATTATATGATTGCAGGTGTTGATTAGGGAAATCACCCTACTACAGGTACTTGATGTGTTGCCTATGAGTTGGAGTGCATGGGACCGAGCCAAGGCTTGTGATGAATCCTGGTCCCTTTTTGTTTCTTTTTTTTCATTGAGATATATATTGTGTATTACTACAGTGTATATGTTTTGGATTCTTTCTTAGAACATATAACACGTTGCATCATATTTTGTATGGAACAATGCATGGTTATTTATATTATTAGTCTTTCACTATTTATTTCAGTTGTATGCTGTTTACTATTTTAGATATTGTATATTATTATTATGTCATGATATACTCTTACAATGACGACATAGTTTCCCAAGTATCACTCCCTAGGCCCTCACTTCTTGTCAATATCCTCTTATGTATGGGGAAATGTGCCTGGGGCCATGTGGAAAATTGAGTACGGGGCGCCAGTTGAGTGGAACCCAGATCCAGGACGTTACATAAGAATCTAAAGATATGAAAACCAAAGGCCTGAAAGAACCATGATATTCATTTTTCAACAAGGTTGGTGGCTCTGGAGAGGCATAAGATAACATAGAATTAGATCTGGAACTTGTGAGCAACATGACATGTACTTCAAGATTACATGCTGCGTGGTTCCCCTTGGATGTAGTGCTAGGGTTCTAGCCAGAGTTAAGGATCAAACGACATGTGACCCTTGTCACATGGTGTGTGACCCCTTTTGAGTGACTTGATATTTACTTTGGAGAGTAAATATACATGGGTAAATGTACATAGCCATATGGAATGTCGTGTACTTGTACACATAGATGTCTTGGTGTACACAAGCAATCACATGAACATGACCACCGTACACAAATAGGACTAGGAGACACGGGAAGGATACCACGTGTCTCTACATTCCATTTACTCCTTCTACACATTTTTTATATTGAGATTACATGTCATGTGATTCTCTTCCATACGAGAAGACATGGGGATAGATGTACACACCATGTACGCCGTGGTACACACCATGTACCCCCTTGAAGAGTTCTTGTGGATCTTCATTTTCATAGTTTAGACTATTATAGATTGAGTATGTTACTTTGATCCTTTATCTCAAGGGTACAATTAAACATTACATCCATATCACTGGATTGTCATCCCCTCTAGAGGTCGAGTCCCAGAAAGAGTATTGGTGTTCCTTTGTGAGACTAGAGTGAGATCCTTTATCATCCTTTTTTCCTTGGGTGAGTTTTTGGAATTAGTATGAACTTCCTAGGTTGGGAATTGATCCTCTATCTAGTAGTCCATATTAGTAGGGTTTTTGGTATCATTAACATATGATCCCCAACATAGAGGGTTGATCTAGAATGGGATTGTGGTGTCTCCCATTGGTTCGGGGTGTGAACCCCTATCTATGTTTTAGAGTCTTCTTAGACCAGTGAGATTTAATTAGGTGGGGATCAATGAGATAGAACACATCTTCGAGTGTCTCTGATGATAACATGAATTGTAGAGTGTATTGTCTCAGAATGAGTGTTACTTCCAGCTGAATCATGTGGCTGGAATCATAGATAAATCCATGATTTGTTACATTTTTTTTACATTTCAATATTCTGTGTTCCTGGGGATGTATTCATTTATATATGTACTTTAAGTTAATGCTTACCATTTGTGTAATATGATTACTTGGTGCTATTTTCCATCCCCTAGCCTATTGGAGGTATGATTGGGATAGTCATGGGTTATACCTCAACGGGTTGGGTCATGATGGTGTGGTACCAGAGTAGTTGGCTCTACCTTAGGACCAGAGATAGTGAGTTTATTTGGGAAAATGGTGTTTTGTGTTTTGATTTCATATTTCAGGCCAAGGAATCTAGTGTTGGTGCGACTGCCTATTTATCCATACACCAGGACTTTGATTACCTGCCTTTTGACTAGGTATATTTAAGAATTGGTTGCATGGAAAAAGATTTGGTATATGAATCATATAGGAATGGTTTTTTCCATGTCTTTCTTGAGTCATCTCCCCAAAAATACTCTTTTGACTATGGAACATCTTGTTTTAATTATAGTATTCCTCCCCATAGATAACCATCCATGATTCCACTACATGATCACATGGATGATCCACCCAGTGAATAGGCATTAGTACATGGGACTATACTATATATATCACCTTAGGGTGGTTCAATGGCTATACCTTCACCCGTTGAGTAGAAGCTTGAGCTAGTAGTACTAGATGAGGATGCACATAGGTTGAGTGTGTTGCATGAGTTTTAGAGGCATTGACCTCCAAGATTTCAGGGTGAGCTTGACCCTCAAGTGGATGATGACAGGCTAGAGGAAGTCACTCATGTTTTATACCTTATAAGGATTCCCAGAGATCATATGGTAGTCCTAATAGTGAGTATTAGTCAGTTATATAATGGGATATGGTAGAGCTTGGTGACTCAGTCACACAATGAGAAAACTCTCTCTTGGACATATTTTGAGCATCTCTTCTGGGAGGAGTTATATCTAGGAATGTTATGATTAGTACACATATAAGAGATTATATATCTGTAGTAGGGTAGTATGACTACGACATAGTTCTTAGTGAAGTTTACTAATATCTCACATTACTCTTTGATATGGCACAATATAATTTATTCATAACATTAAACTTTGATAAGGGCTTACATAGGGACATCAGGGATTCAATAGTATCCATTTTTATTCCCACATATACTAGGGTGCTTGAGTGGGCCTCGTTGGTAGATATATTTCTAGTAGACTAGACAATAGTAGTGGGAGATATCATTGGGTACCCAGTAGTTGAGACCTTGACATTAGGTAGCTAATAGTAGTCATAGGTATCCAAGCTTGCCAGACCCTTCTAGAGGTGATACCGAGACTTAGGGATAGTGGTGTATGAATCTCAAAGTGGCACAAATCAACTGAGGGAGAAGCAGTGTTTCTCCTACAATGGTTGCAGACACCTGTATTGAGTCTGTTGGACCCATCATGCAACTAATCATGTGAAGTTCAAGAGACCACTAAGATGGAGACAAATATAAGAGAAGTGTGATCCACAGGGTGGTGATCATGCTAGAGGGGATGACAGGGTAGTAGGAGGTGGTCGGAGGTTTGACCTATTACCACCACCATCCCAAGTGGTCCAATCTAGGCTTCGGGAGCTGGTGGGAAAGGAATAGTCTATCTATAAGATATAGAGGCATATGAACCCAAGTATCTATGGATGATACAAGGTATTACTTGTGTATTTTATAATTTAGTTTTAGTATTAATAAATACAGGTTTGATCATTCCTTCCTTTCCACTTCTCTAGTTCAAGAATTAGTGATTTCGGTTGAGACTTTAGCTCAATCCTTGTAGATGGAGACTCCTATAGGTGATTAATCATTGATTGTAAACTTGTGACAATAGTGTGATCTAATGCATGGAGGTGATAGTTATTAATGAGATCTATTTGTTGTGGCAATGAGGCCTTACGATGTCAACCACGGTAAGGAATGGCTATCCACAATTCAGGTCCTTATTGACTGTTTTTGTTAAGAAATGCTATGTGTATGCAATAATGGAATGATGTTTTATTTTTTGGGTGAAAATTTGAACTTGGAAGACACTAATAAAAAATGAACCTATACACATGGTTTTGAGAACCGTGGAAGGATACAACGTCAGTATAGACCTATACCCATGGTTTCTATAGAAACTGTGGGTATAGGTGTCATGGATTTTCATATACCCATAGTTCCAATGTACCATGTGTATAAATATATACCCATGGTTTCAATAAATTCTAGTCATAATTCTATACCCACAATTTTCAAAATGTGGGTATATGTAATCCATCATAGAACCAATACCCATGTTTTTGAAACCATGGGAATAGGTTTCTTCCGACATTTAGAAGAATACCCAACACCTTCTTCCCCAAACGCCTAAACCTATTAATCAAATAAAACAAAAAATATACATAAAATTAAGTAAAAATATTTTACATTTATCATTTAACCAACAAGTTGTAATAATTTTTGAACCATATAAAATACTAAAATATACAAATTCATTCATAAAACAAATAAATTTAAGTTATTACAAAACTTCACAAGTATCACTCCTGCTAAGTCAAAAATTATGGGGATCAATATCTTCCCTATCACCAACATCCTCATCCTCACCATTAATAAAATCATCATCATCATCATCAGTAACATCCTCACCCACAACATCATCTGGATCAGAAAAATCACCAACAACATCATCACCACCACCTTTTGATTGATCTCTACTAGAACCATCACTGACATCACTCAGGGAATCATTCAATGTATGCATCGATTCCATATACGAATCAAAAGTAGTAGAAACCTCTTATGGATGTGATGGACTAATAACCGATATAAATTTATAGAATTTCTTGGTGATCATCTTACTTCTTTCATGCTCCTGTTTACTTTTTTCATGCTCCTCCAAAGCTATTGTTTTCTTTATTTTCTTCTGCATGGGCTCCATGAAACTCAGTGGTCTGAGAGCCTCGAGAGGATCCCGATGAGGACCAATACCTGTAGGGGATGGCATTTTTCTCAGGTCGACATCAGACTCTACCCTGGAGATCTCCACCTAAAACCTGGATCAAATAATCATTCATCCCAAATTTGTTATCTTATTTATCATCAATGGGAATCTATGATAGTCTATTGAAAATATAAATAAGATATTTAATTAATAATTTCTTATAAATATTTGAAATATAAATAAAAAACTTACAATATTTTATTGTGTTCATACATTGATTTTATTTCTACCTTTTTTATTCATACTTGAGAAAAATAATTTAGTTTGAGTAGAGGACCATCAATGCCCACAATAGCTTGCTGCGAATGAAATTGACTAGTATACACATATTAAAAATGTAAAAATTTTATAATCTTGAATAAAAATAAAATGAAATAAATTTTAAATAAATGAAAAATTCACAATTAATGCGATAAATTTTCATGAAAATTTTTCCATTATGCCTATAGGCCAGTTGGCTATTAGACATATAGGAAAATTAGTCATTAGTCCTATTGGGAAATTGGACATTATTTCGTTAAGCCTAATATTCCAATAGCACATTAGTCTTATAATCCAATTGGAAATTTGGACTATAGTCCAATTAGCCTATTTAGCCCATAGGCCAATTGGACATTAGGCCTAAAAGGCCAATTTGACATTAGTCCTATAGGCCAAATGAACATTATGCCATTTTTCCTAATAGTCCAATTGGACATTAGGCCTATAGGTGTATTGTCCATTAGTCCTATTGGACAATTGGACATTATTCCAGTAGGGCTAATGGCCAATTGTCCTAATGGACTATAGGCCAATTGTGCATTAGGACTAATGGACAATTGGCTGTTGGTTCTAATTTCTAATTGCGCATTATTCTATTATGGCTAATAGGCCAATTTTCTGTTAGGCCTATAGTCCAATTTTCCATTAGTCCAATAGGCCAATTGTCCATTATTCATAATTTCATAATGTCTAATTAGCCTATAGGAAAATTTTCCATTCATCTTATTGGGAAATTTTACATTAGGACATTAGGCCTAATAGCCCATTGTCCGTTAGGTCAATAGGCCAATTGCACCTTATGCCATTAGGCCCAATTATCCAATTGTCCATTAGGCCTATTGGCCAATTGTATATTAGGCCCAATAGGCCAATTGGACATTAGTCCTATAGGAATATTATCCATTAGGATTATAATCCAATTGTCTACTAGGCCTATAGGCCCATTGGACATTAGTCCTACAGTCCAATTAGACATTAGTCTAAATGGCATAATGTCTAATTGGCCTCTAGGCCTAATGTTCGATTTGCCTATTAGGCCTAACAACCAATTTTGCTATTAGGATTAATGGCCAGCAGGCCTATTAGGAATAATGACCAATTGGTCTATAGGACTAAGATTCAATTGGATGTTAGACCTAAAGTCAAATTTGATGTTAGGCCTAATGGAATAATTTATAATTGGTTTGTTAGGCATATATTCCAATTGTAAATTAGGCCTAATAGGCTAATTGGAAATTAGGCCTAATAGGCCAATTGACCATTAGGCCTATAAGCCAATTGTCTATTAGGACAGTAGGCCAACTGGCCATTTGGTCTAACAGTATAATGTCCAATTGACTTATAAGCCTAACATAAAATTTTCCTATTGGCATAACGGAGAATTGGATATTATTCCATTAGTCCTAATAGAGAATTTTCCTATTTGGTCTATGGGCAAATAGAAAATTAGCTCAATAGTCCAATTGACTGTTAGGCCTATATGCCTATTGGAAATTATGCCATTAGGCCAAATAGGCTAATTGTCCATTAGGAATATAGGAAAAATGGCCTATTATCCCTATAGTACAATTGGACATTTGGACTAATAGGATAATTGTCCATTTGGCCTTTAGAACAATTGGTCATTAGGCCTAATGGCATATTGTCCAATTGACCTATTAGGTCTAATGAAAAATTGGACTATTTTAAGCCTAAGATCCAATTGGCCTATTAGGCCTAACAACCAATTGGAATATTAGGCTTAACGACCAATTTGCCTATTAGGCCAGACATCTAATTGGCCCAATAGGCCTAAGGGCCAATTGGCTGTGAGGCTTAAGGGTCAATTGTCCATCAGGACTATATTCCTATTTTCCATTAGGCCTATTAGACAACTGAACATTATTCCATTAAGCCTAATATAACATTATGCACATCAAATGTAAAATCAGGATGTTGTGAATCAAATTCCCACCATGCTAATCCATCTGCATGATGAACCAACTCATCATTACCTTTAATTCTATCAGTATCATGCCATCACATATTGGATGATATTTATTAAAAAATGAATAGATTATGAAGTCTTGGAATCAATGGAATATGCCAAATGATTTTCTATGGATCATGAGATGGTGTTCCATCTACATTTTCCTTCCATTAAGATGTAAAAAATTATTTATAGTCATTACAGTCAACTGTTTCTTCACAAAATAAATTGTAGTCTTTCAAAAAAGTATGAAATTTATTAGTTGTGACCCAAACTGCATAATTATATTCCATGAATTATAATTATTTGAGGAAATATCTATATCATCAGGAAGAAAGTCCTTCAAAATTTTAAGAATATAATCAATGGTTATATTAGATATTTCATACATGGTTTTTCCATGATATAACTGCATTAAAAATTCTAACATTGTCATTTTAGTACATTCCTGATATATTGGAGTTTTGAAATCTTCCATTAAAATTTCAACTCCCTCAACACCATCATCTACATAATTTTCCTCATGTGTTTTGAAATCATTGTCTAATTTCACTGGCATACTATCTGTCTCATGATGATGCACAAATGGAAATCAATCAAATATCAAATTCTCTATATGAGTTCTTTGTTTCTGTTCATGAATATTAGAAGATTGTCCCATCTCTCTATGGTGTTACCAAAAAAAATAGTTTGTTTGAAATCCAAATTTTGTTACATGGTTTCTAACTTCTTCATGGAATAACAATGGCCTTCCAACACAATTTTATCATGGACACTATATAAAACCTCCATATGAATCATTATGAAATAAAAAATGTAACTTTTTTCTAAATTATTTTGAAACTCTGTTGAAATCTGATCGATATGATACATCCAACTTCCATACATTCTATTACAAGGGAAAAAGTTATCTTCCAATCAAAAATTTAAATCATAATTAAAAAAATCATTACAGCCAATTTTCATATTAAATTCATGAAAACATACAAGTAGCTTTCAAAACAATGAATAAGATAAATAACATATGATATAAGCAATGAATACAAATAAAAAACCAAGGTGGGTATACAATACTATAACACCCAAAGATTTTATAGTATCTCATCGCTTCAAAGTATTTCAATAACTTGCGCTACACACAACACCGAGTTCTAGTGCACCACGACTTACTAAACTAGACGTTAAAAAAAGAGGTTATTAATAGTATTAACCACATTTTAAATTTAATATATCTTATATAATTTTAACATTCATATTTTGTGTTTCATATAAATAATATAAGAAAAATTCAATTTTTAAGATAAAAGAGGTATTTTTCCAAAAATGCAGTTTTTCCGCTTTTTAATGGAAAACCATTTTTAAATACAATATTTGACACTTTTATATGTTCCATTTAGTCAAATTAAATTCTTATTTAGAATAGGGACATAAAAATTTAGTTTGGAGAAATTTTTGGTACTTTCCTGACAACTTTCATATTTTGATGAATAGTGAAAAAATACTAAATTTTAATTAAAAACAACTTTTTTAATCGTAATAATTTGTAGTGTTAAATTATAAATTTGAGTAGATTTAAAGTATCATGGTAATTAATTTTTATAATTTAATATAATTTAGGTCATTTTATGTAATTTCACATTTAAACTAGATATAAACAAGTGTCAATCTTTTGATAGTTATTATTTCTTAAAAACACGCTTTCTGTTTTAACAACGAGAATTAATTTTAAATTAATGTCTGCTAATTCTTTGTTTTGAATTTAAAAAAATTGATTCCATATTTTTAATCATGAGTTCCAAATTGTGTAAATCGTTAAATTTTATTTTTATTCATTAAGAATATTTACTTCAGTAAATATTTTATTTAGCATGGTTAAAAGGTAAATCCGGTAAATTAGGGTAAAAAAATAATATTATAAAAATATTAAATTACCCTAAAATGTGTCCAATTCCTATTTTTTGATACATTTTCAAACATGGGCATCCTTGGGTCGATTTTGGGACCCCATGGAGCTATTTGAGAGTGATAATGATACTTTATATTAATTAAATTAAAGTAAAGACAAAAATGACATAAACATATATCTTTTAGTAAAAAAAATTTACATGGGGTTATATAAGTTATATTTTTGACTATAAATACCCATTATAAGGATAAAAATATTTCCTACCTAATTATAGTTTATTTATTATTTTTATTCATTAAATAATTAAATTTATTTATGACACAATGATGATGCAATAATTAACTTATAAATGAAAGAATCAAATAAATGGTATTGTAAATATTAAAATAAATATAATTTGAAATTTTTTATGCCATACACGAATTTATAGGTGAATATGACATGTTAGAATTTATTTAATGTATTTTTTTCGATGTAATAATGTATTTTTGACTTTCACAAAAAACCAAAAACCAAATAGTGTCAAAATTGACATAAATTAATTTTTAAAACAAATACTATATTATTGGTTGATATAATATTCCAAAAAATATAAGGTTACCCAAAAGGGATTAAATAATATTATATATGTCATTAATGTACCACTTTAGGTTCTCTTGGGAGTTTATAGTATGTTTATTAACCATATAGTGTAAGAATACAAGAAGACGTGGTAAAAGTTAAACTATTTAACTAAGAGTTAAATCTAAAAGATAAGGTTAAAATGGTAACTTAAACTTGTCTAAAACCTATTGGTTGAGATTATTTAGATTCATAACCACTAATGATATAAATAAATTCATTTTAAGCCATTATAAACTAAAAATGAATGTATAATAGATTAATATTTTAATCTTTTCCTAAAGTGACCCTCACCCCTCTTAAAAAAGGGAACCTCCCCGTATCTCAAAATCACACATCCAATGCCATTTGTATCGAAAAAAACCCTTCCCAAATATCCTTAAAAGTTCCCTCACATAAACCTAGAGTCATTACTTTGATCAGAAAACCAACCTAATGATACCTTTTGATCAACACAAAAGGAAACACCCGAAGAAGAGGTAATAATTTCACCACCCTATTTCAAGTTTTTCTTCTTCTTCCACTTCCTCTTTCTTTGTTGTTTCCATACCAAAAAAATAACTCCATTACCTCATAAATACTATGATATTATTATAAATATAGTAAAACCATATTATTTATTCTATCAATCTCATAAATTACAATGTCATCATACGTACGTACGTACAGCTTACCGTCTCTACATCGTGGTGAAGTTTGTTATTCAAACACTACATTATTTGGATGGGTATAATAATGAGTATAACTGATGCAAAAAATAAATATAAAATTTTATTTATTTTTTATATATGATATACCATCCAATTACATATGATTTCACTATCAATTTAATGATATTGTTGCTTGTGCATACGTACAAATTATTGTCTCCACAACGCGATGTGATTCATTCCCACATTCACCATTCAAAGATGATTATAAAAATATGTATTATTAATAAGTATGTAATATAAGACCTAATAATGATAATTGATATATATATTTATACATTTATGTACTTAAATATATCTTATTCAATTACTTCCGTTCAATACGATATGAAAATGGAAACAGCGTTTATGCGTACGTACGACCTACCGTCTCCATAAACAATGCCTTACATTTCATATATCTATCTATTATAAATATTTATATTCTAAATATGTATGATATATAAATCAAGGTTTATATTTTTTAAGTATTTAAATCATGATCTAAATGATACGATCAAGAATAACATGCTAAAAGATGTACAATAAAGAAAGCGATTATTACCCCAAATGTTAATTTAACATGGAAATAATTATTAAATGGGTAGTATGAAGTCATAAATGAAACATGTATGATATAATAAATATTAATATGGTTATGGTATAATTTAATAACATACTATGGTAATTATATAGGAGGTTAAACGTACCCTTGACCAAAGGAACGCGAAAGGTAAGGGTTATTTCTTCAATCTCATTATTATCCGAGATTGTTTATGTTTAAGTATTTACTGAGAAATATTTATCATAAATACCCATATTTCATAAAAATGTTTCAAAAGGAATATTTTAAGGTTTTATGGTATATTCTATTTAACTAGATCATCATTTTAAATGTTTTAAAGATTTATCTTTCTAAATCCTTTTAATTAATGTCCATGTTTTCAAAATGATTTAAATGATTTATATATATGGACATAAATGTTTTGAAATGATAATTCTTTTCAAAAATTTAAATGTGGTATGGGACACTTTGATTCAAAAATCTCTTTTAAATTACTTCATTTATAAATGTGTTACTTTTAAATGATTTCACAAAAAGGGATATTCCTCTAAAAAGTTTTACTAATCACTTTCAACTATGTCAGCATACTTTACTAGATATTATTCTTTATTGAGGTTGATTTATGATAATAAAATCTTATATATTGTATTTAATGAGTTATGATATGTTTGAATGTGAATGTTCTATTTTTATATCATTCATAGTTTATGGTTAATGTATTGACATTTTGTATGCTAGTTTTAATATGAATGTTTATGTTATGTTTCATCTTTTTTCATTTGATGAATGCAGTGGACTTAGTAAGTGACAAGTGGAGCCCGCTATAGATCTTTGATGCATTGATAGGTCTCATGATACAAACTAGTGTCTTGGCACAAGGCCTTGATAAAAATTTTATTTGTAGTCTTGGAACAAGGCCTTGACTATGTGGTAAAGATGTCCGACGTTAGGAATTATCTCATTATGAAATTAGTTATTACATGTGATTATTAGACTAATAGAATATCCATGTGCATGTTTATAGGGTGATTTTTGATTTACTTTTTTCATATTATGTTCAAGATTATGTTTAAAAAGGCTGTTATTTTTATTACACATATTTCTTTAAAAGTTTATAGCTTCTACTAAATTATTTACCCTTAATGAGCATTTGAGCTCACCCCTTTCTTATATTTTATTTTCCAAGGATTACAAGAAGTGTATTATGATTGATATGTAGGGTTAATCTAAAGGGAATAATGTCATTCTCAAAGAACTATCTATGTTGTGTTGTATGTTTGAAATTGAAATGTAAAGTTAATGTGTTTAATCTATTTTCCATGACTGCTAAACTGATCGGTCCTTCGGGACTTGATTGCTTATAATCATGCTAATGTATTAAAATAATGCACCAAATCTGGGATTTTGGGGTCGGGGCATTACAAAGACATTTAAGAATTCAATATCATAGTCACTATCCAAACATCTCCCAGGAAGATCAGGAGGTGAAAAAATGTACTGAAATGAAAAAATAATCATTTTTCATAACGTATTATGAAATGAAATGAAAACACATCAAAAGTGTGTTACAACATGGTGCATTTTCCTATTAGGAAAAATTAAAAAAATGTTTAAATGAATTATCTATAATATAAATACAACAATTCGACACTATTCCTAATAGGGAAATTTTCCATTAGGGCTATATGCCAATAAGACATTATGCTGTTAGGCCTAATGGACAATTGGCCTATAAGTGTAATGGACAATTGGCATATAGTCATAATGGCCAATTTTCCAATAGACATATAGGCCAATTGGCCTGTAGACCTAGAGGCCAATTGTCCATTAGGCCTAATGGAATAATGTCCAATTGTCCTATAGGCCTAATGTGTAATTAGCCTAATGGAATAATGTCTAATTAGACTATTAAGCCTATATTCCAATTAGAAAATATTCTTATAGGCCAATTGGACATTTATGCCTAATGGTAAATTAGCTTATAGGACTATTAGGACAATTGGCCAGTAGGCCTATAGGCCAATTGGTCATTAGGACTATAGGAAAATTGGCCATTAGAACTATATATAGGCGAATTGGGCATTAGACCTAATGAAATAATGTCCAATTAGCTAATTAGACTATGGGTCTAATGTTCAATTGGCCTATTAGTGCTAATGGCCACACGATTCATGGGATACCTCCATTCACAAAGAAACATTCCATTCCAAAACAATTAAAAAAGGGAATATATTAATAAAAAATTATAACCACAAAATTCATGGGATACCTCTATTCATATTTTGGATCAAAAAATACCACCAAAACCTGAAATCCCTATTTTAATACAAAAAATTAACCCACTTTGGAAGCCTTGTTTTTCTTATAATACCAAAAACATGTGTGTTTCATTATTAAAACAAACCTTATAATTTTATCAAACATAAGGAATTTTTAAACAACCATTTCCCATCAAGATACCATTTGAATCAGTAAATTCAACAAATTATCCAGATGAGAAAAAATTAATATA
Organism: Viscum album; assembly: GCA_963277665.1. Taxonomy (NCBI): domain Eukaryota; kingdom Viridiplantae; phylum Streptophyta; class Magnoliopsida; order Santalales; family Viscaceae; genus Viscum; species Viscum album. The sequence goes on from OY728156.1 coordinate 1,284,501,227, forward strand.
AATTAATTCAATATAAAATTTACCAAAAAAACATCTAAACCATTTTGACTTCAAAATAACACTTGAAAAAATATTAAAAAACTATAAATAAGAAATAAGAGAATACAATAAAATGTTACCTCTCAAAAATTGTAACAAAAAATAGCCAGAGAAAGAGTGGAGTAGATGAAATTGAATGAAGAGGGTAGTGAGGAGATTGAAATCATAGGAAAACAAGGGGCGACCAATGTCACCTAAGGAGGGAAGGTGGACAAATTCACTAGAGGAGGGTGGTCAGATGAAATCTCTAGAGGGGAGGGAGGAGGCTGGATGAGGTCACTTGAGGGGAGGGTGGACGCGTGGACACACAAGAGTAGTAGGTATCGAATGAGGAGGAGCAGAGAAGGAGGAGCCTTAGTGGGATTGAAATAATTATAAGCATATACTAAAATTTTATTCAACACTATATTATAGGATTTTTTAGGAACCTTTATACACAGGGTCTCCTAAACTATGGGTATAGATCTCATGGGATAGGTCCCTTTTCCAGTAGTGGGAGTAGGATGAGATCAGGAATAGGAGAGTGTAGCCGATTACTCACCAATTGAACTGTCATTGAAGCTAGTAAAAGTTTAAAATTTATATTCCTACTAACTACTATATATGTGGCACGTAGGGTCAAACCCATAGAGAAGGTAATTATGACCACTAATCTTCTTAAAAAAAACTTCCAAAAACTCCACTATTGTCAGCAGTGGAGTAGATTTTATAATTTATTTACAATTTATATTTTTTTCTATTTTTTATAAACAATAAAGTGACAGAACGTCTTGAAACTAGAAATAGTTGGAAACATAGAGTAACAAAGAAATAGTACGCTGATAAATGAACAATCTAAGAAAACACTCAAGGAAAAAACTCTATTCTATTGGTTATAAAAGTATTTAAATTAACTTAAAATTTATTTCAGAGTACCACTTAAAAAAGAATTATTTACTTCCCTCACCAGGAGTTAAGTCATAAAAGCCAATATGATTTAGAGTTCACCACTCCAAAATTATTCAATAGTGAACAGTTTGGAAATGACAACAAGACAGACTCACTGTAAGTCCTGGAGTCTTTTTAATTCATTATCTTTCGAAAAGTGTTTCCAAAATCAATCTCACCAATTGACTGTGAAAATTTGAAATTAAATTATAGTGGAATAAGAAATTGAATGAATTCAGTATCGATATCGTCGATCAATACCGAATACATCAAATGATGAAGTGAAAAAGAACATTAAATGATAACCAATAGAACTTCACTTTCTCCCTTAACTAGATTTTTAGCTAGAAAATATATTCATTATCATTTCATAAATTTGTATCATACTAGAATAGAGTAAAAAATCTAAAATTAAAAAAAAGGTAAATTATTGAGATGATGCTCTACTCGTGACCTCCTCCATCTCCAAGAAGTGGTTCCAGAGTCGCCCTTTGGCCTCCCTCTACTTAGACCTAGATCATAAAATGTTTCAAATAAATGTCCTCAACCAAATATACTACTTGATTTTCTTTTTTAATCAACTGTCATCTACTTCCCATCACCCCTTGTTTGTCACTGACTTAAAATGTCTTTCGCTTGTGCACTGCAGGCGTGTGTTTTTTTCGTGACTGTTACGCTGCACTAGTTTTACCCTTGTAACTAACTTCGGGTGAGTTAGTTGTGAACCTAGATGTTATTAATACCTCGGTGTGAACCTACAATGAAAGAATAAAACAAGCAGTAAAAAAATACAAAGAAATTAAATAAATGAGAATTTATAACTGTAGTTATTAATTTATTATAAAGTATTAAATAAAACACATTTTTAAACAATTTTATATCATAAATTTATTTTATTAGAGCTATTGATATCAAGCAATTATGACTATATTTTAAAATTAGATTATTATGAATTAATTATTTTATTTAATTAATTATATTCTATTAAAAAAATTATAAATTAATAATTAAAGTAAACATATAAATATTTTAAAACTGATTAGTTATAAATACTTAACTTAAAAAAATCATTATTTTCAAATATATTTTTAAAAGTTTTATTAAATATATATTTCATTTTAGCATTATCAATTTTAATGTTAATATTAGTTTCAAATATTATATTATTTACTATTTTAAAAAAAATAGATTCGTTTATCTTAATCAAGTATTTTAGTTTTTATAAGCTTAATTTAATTAGTTTTACATTTTATTTATTTATCTAATAATATTATCAGTTATTTATTTATAATTTTTTACGTTTTTATTAATTTTTTTTATAATTTTAATTTTTATCAGTTTATTTTTTATTTTATTCATTTTTATTTAGTTAACTTTTTTCTAGTCTTCTTCCCCAAACCCTACGGGTCCGCCTCCCATTTCCACAATGCCTACTCCTTCAATCTTCAGTGGCATAGCCCGGGTGGTGAACTCCTCTATCTGTATAGTGAGATCCGAGCTTTATCAATAGCACAACTTCTCTTCTCCAGTGACGACTTGTGGTTGCAGCGTATCTACCCTAGTGACGTGCTTCATCCAACATGTCTCCTCATCAATGTAAAACAGAACAAGTATTGGCTCCAGGTTCTTCTCCAAGTCCAACAAAGCTTCACAGCAGCGATAACTTTATTTTCTTCAGACTCGACAACTCCTCCCACAACATCCGCAAGCGATTTCTCCTCTGGATTGGAAGTTGGGGTTCAGTCCACCTCGATTCAACCTTGATAAGGAAACATCATCCCAATGGATTAAGATATCCAAAGTGGATCAGAGAAATGAATGATTCAATTTACAGATCTAAAATTATCTTGAGTAAATTTAGATCAATCTTTAGAAGGAGTTCTAAGATATTATATTATACTTCTATTCTGATTTATGTCAGTAAAAGACCTCGACCCAAGTTCCAATTCTATAGAGTGTTGAATTGATATGAGAAACCCCAGTTTTAGTCTGCTGATTTGGTCTATGAAAAAGGATTGTATGTTTAGATTGTAGGGAAGAATCATAGGTAGCATGATAGAAGATTGAATGGGGTGCAGTGGCCAAATCCAGATCAGAAAGTAGCAGAAGGCGCGATATGAGTGGGCTTCAAGATCACCAATGGAAGGTGCAACATCGGTGAAACAAAGATTGAAGGTTTTGCTATCAATGCTATGAAACTGAAATATAGAGGGAGAAGCTGATGAGAAGAATCAGTGAGTTGTCAAGGAATTGTGTTGATGCAAGAGGGTGAGACCTATAGTTATTTCAGAAGCAGGAAAAACCATCGATGAGTAGCGAATCACCGATAGAAGAGAATGTGGTCAGTGAGATGCGACATCAGTGTGAAGATGAGAAATAAATGAGTATCTGCGCGTCTGTGAAACTAATAGAAGAAAAATAAAAAATACTCACCAATAGTTAAAAAGGAAATGAAAGACTAAAATCGATGCGCAAGAGAGACTGATGCTGTTTCAAGGTGATCGGTGAGGCATGACTCACCGATAGTTAAAAAAAACTTCGGTGTGACAAGGGACCAGTGAGTCGCGACAGCGAGTCATGACATCAAAGCGTCGCGGCATCAGTGCATCAACTCACCAATAAAACAAATTGAAATATTAAAAGATTAATTTAAAACAAAAATAAAATGAATAAAACATTAATTAATTAAAACAAAAGTCAAATTTACTAAATTGTAAAAGACTAATTAATTAACTATAACTAAAATTTGACTAAATTATTTAAAAAACTAAAAAATAAAAGTAACTTAATTATTAACTAAGAATTTAAATATTACGATTAATGAAAAAACACATACAAAGAATTAACTACACACAAGAAGTTAACATAATAAAAATTAACTAAAGATATTAAACAACTAAGTTAATTAAATAAATGACAAAATGAAAACTTAGAATTGGGAATATATTATTTTATTAAACTTTAACTTAAATTTTTAACTTTTCTAATAAACAGAATATTTAGACTGGATAATAAATAAAGAGTTAATTTATTTTAATAAATCTATTTTATAGGGTATTGTTTTAAATTAAAAACTAAATTAGATTAATGAAAATAAAGATCAAAATTAATTAAATAATAAACATTTTAAATTATTAAAATGTTAACCAAATTAAGATTTTTAAACTAAAAAGTAAGTTAATATAACTAGAATAATTATAATGATTAAATAAAAAGACAAGAAATCCATATTTAATTAAAAAATGATTAATTAATAGATTAACTAATAAAACTACAAAAGTGTCATTATTTATTAAAAATTGTTAAAATAAGAAATTAAATTGTTAAAAATTAAGTAAAATATGTGGAAAACCTATGTAAAAACATACCCACATAAGATAGAATGACTCTTAGAGTAGTCTATGCTCTGACTTATTAGTGTCCTTCTATGGTGGCAGTGTAAAAAGATGTATTTTTTAAGGGAGTACTGAGTTTACCACCCTTCCGGGAAATAGACTTCAGCATCAACGTGCATCCCGAGATGTCACTGATATCTACACCAACATATCGGATGACTCCCTTAGAGATTTGAGAGATGAGGATGCAGTTAGAGGACTTCTAGGAGAATGGTTCTGTGAGACCTAGAATTTCCACCTGGGCATCCCTAGTGTTATTTTCCAAGAAGGAAGATGAGTTTATGAGGTTATGTGTGGATTATCAATGCTTTAATCAGGTGACCATGAAGAATAAGTATCTAATACTGAGGATTTATGGCCTATTTGATCAGTTGGGGGGGGGACATGATAGTTCTCAAAGATTTACCTCACATTTGACTATCACTAGCTATGATTGCGGAACAAAGATTTATCAAACATGACATTTATACGTTTTTACAGTCACTATGAGTACTTATTGATGCCATTAATTGAGATTAAAACCTCAATAATGTTCATGGGACTCATGAACCTGATATTTCAACCTTTATTAGACTAGTTCATGGTAGTCTTCATTAATGAAATCCTTGTGTATTTGGTGTATGAGGATGAGAATACAAGACACTTGAGGAAGGTACTGGAAACACTCCAAGAGCACAAAATTTATGAGAAGCACTCGAAGTTAAAGTTCCCATTCAAGATCTAAGTATCACTGAGAGGGGAGGGGGTGATTCAGTGATATCTTTTTGTTTCTATGTTTCCTTATAATTTAAACAACCTTCGCCTCTTGTTAAAGAGTTTCTTCTCTACCAAAAACACACAACCACATGAACACATGATTTACAAGGTTCACTACTCAACAAGAGTATCTATGTCTTTGGTATGGTACATAAATAATCCAATACCACACAATCCACTTGAAAAAAAATCCTTTTATGTGGAATAAAATGAGTAGGATATACCCTTACACTCGTGTAGCACTTGTAAAATAATCCGCAAGAGAATTTTCACCCTTTTAGCAGAAATAGGGAATTAAAATATTTTAGTGCTTCTTTACAATTGAACAATTGTATTTTCTGAAGTATAGATCTTCAATTTCCTACCCAAAAGTTAGTAAGAACTCCCATACGCGCAACTGAATATGTGAGAAGACCCCAAATTTTTCACGCAACCTTTATTGTTTCTTGCGCGCAATTCAAAAGCCTTGTATGAAAAAATTTTCTTTTAGAGAGGATAAATTATTTTGTGAAACTTCCTTTTTCACACAACTATTCACTTTTTCGTGCAACATCCCTTTTACGAGCAAACCTATTTATTTTCACACAAATCCTCTTTTACGTGCAAATCTATTTCTTTTCGCGCAACTCCCCTTTTATGTACAAATCTATTTATTTTTGAGCAACTCACTTAGTGTATAATTTTATGCACACCAGAGCTCGGGATTTCTTCTAAGTATCGAGCATTCACAAATGAGAGGGGTTCACCTCATATTTATAGGCCTTTTGAACCCTGTGTGAAAAACACTAATACGCGCATAAAACCCACTTCATGCGTGTAAAAAACTCTTTCGCACAACATCGTATTTCATGAATTGCTCCAATTTTTCATGCACCTCATGACGTTACCAATTTTCGAGCTTTATATTTAGCATCGTCAGAGTTACAATGGGAAGTACTGAATATTTCCATCTTCCAGTAGCATCATTCCTTCCAATCAAAACTGTATCTGACTAGCATCATCATTTCTACCCCTTTCCTTCATAAGTCTTGCATCACAATTTCTCTTAACTTATGATATTTTCGAAATAAGTATTAGCATATCATATTCTAGTTTAAAGTGATTTACAAAGTGAGTTGATTTATCTTCTTCGACAACAAAAGACATCACTATGTAAAAGCTCACTCTTCAAACTAAATTCTCCATCCAACTTGGTCCCAACAATCCCCCCCTTTGTATTTTTTTGTCATCCAAGATGCATAAATCACTGAACTTTGTAACCTTTTTCAATGGATTACTTATCAACAATTCTAAGCCTAAGTGAGCTAACTCATTGTAGGAAACAAGAATTATTGACCGCCAAAACCATGCTGTCCAAAAGTAGTGACTATGAAATCTCATGATCATATATCCTTGGACTTATTCAGAAGATCTTTCAAGACTCTATTTCATCATTATTAATTTCTTCAAATTTCCTGGAATACAAAAACATTTTTTCTTAAAACCACTCCAACAAACAGTTAAAATAGTTCACACACATACATGCTGAATTCACATCTTACCCACAACTACCCCTTTATACATGCTTCTATAAGGATAGATTTATGAAACAATTATCCCCCTTCAAAACACTATCCAATAGTAAGACGAGAGTGGGGATAGAGACACGTACCTTAACCTTGATGAGAATGAGGTTGGAAACCCATGTTCAACCTCAATTTTGCAAATGGTTCCTTCAGTAACGGTTTTGTGAATATATCAGCAACTTGTTCAGATATAGGAACATAATCTAGCCTCAATTATTTCTTCTCCACATACTATTTGAGGAAGTTGTACTTTATGTCAATGTGTTTTGAACAAGAATTTTGTACTGGTTTCCTTGAAAGATTTATTGCACTCTGATTATCACAACCTAAGAGCAATGGTAGCTTTACATAAATAAGTAGATATTCCAGTTGAGTCTTCATCCGCATTAGTTGAGTTGTAGCTTGAGTAGCAGCAACATAATCTGCTTCATATGTGCTAAGAGTTACTGAATTCTATTTCTTGGTATGCCAACTAACACAACTTCTCCCTAGAAAGAAAACTCCACTAGATGTGGATCTTGGATCATCAACATTTCCTGCCCAACCAGCATTAGAATACCTGAATAGATCAATATTTCCTGAGCCATCATACATGATTCTAAAATTTTTTGTGCCTTTGATATATTTGAGAATTATTTTTCCAGTAATCATATGTGATTCTTTAGGATCACTCTGAAATCTTGCACATAAAGTGACATCATAGAAAATGTCGGGTCTTGAGATAGTCAGATACAACAAACTTCCAATCATCTTTCAAAACTCTTTCTGATCAACTTCCTTTCCTTCTCCATCTTTAGACAAATTGGTTCCTATTGAAATTAGTTTGGAAACTGGTTTTGAATTTTCCATTCCAAACATCTTCATAAGTTCTTTAGCATGCTTTTCTTGAGACAAAAAAACATGATTCTTCTTCTCTGAAATTTGTAGCCCAAGAATGTACTTCATTTCTCCCTGCATGGACATCTCAAATAAATTCTTCATCTCCTCAGCAAATTTTTCACATGATCTTTCATGATTTCCAGAAAATATAATATCATCGACATAAACAATAATGATTAGTGAAAACTCCTGACATTCCTTGATGTAGAGATTACTGTCAACTCTCCCTTTCTTATTGTTCATATTCTTTAAGCAAGAATATAATTTAGAATACCATGCTCTCAGAGCCTGTTTTATCCCATAAAAATCCTTCTTCAACCTACACAAATAAATTTCATCCTTTCCAATAACAAATCCACAATTTTGATCAATGTAGAATTTCTCGTCAAGGTCACAAATCAGGAATGCAGATTTTACATCTATTTGAAAGATTATGTAACCTCATTGTGCAGCGATAGCAAGAAAGATTCTGATTTTTTCTAATATTGTAATGGGGGAAAAGGTTTCATCAAAATCAATGCCTTAAATTTGTGAACACCCTTTATAAACCAATCTTGCTTTGTTTCTTATTAATTTACCTTCTTCATTCAGCTTGTTCCAGAAAACCAACTTTGTACCAATAATGTTCTTATTGTCCGTCTTGGGTACAAGTTCCCAAGTATCATTATTCTCTATCTGATAAACCTCTTCATTCATTGCATGAACCCATTCTGGATGATCAAATTATTCATTTACATCATTCAGTTCAACTTTAGAATAAAGAGAATTATGTGATATAGCATTTTTTGTTCTTCTTGTTTGAACCCTCTGATTTTTATCTCCAATAATGTTCTAAGACTCCACTTGTTTCCTCAACCTAGGGTGAATTGTTTTAAATCCATCCTCATCACTCGAGATTTTTGAGTTTGATTCCTCTTCTTGAGTAGGATTAACATAGTCTGCAGAATTATCAGAATTGTTAACAAAATATTCTCTATCCTGCCTGGATTCCACATCAACATATGAATGCTTTTATTTCTCAGCATTTTCAACAAATTTTACATCTAAAGAATCAATAATTATTCTTGTTTCTTTGTTGAGGCATCTATATCCTCTTCCTTCTGGAGCATATCCAAGAAAAATTCCATCATCTCCTCTTTGATCAAACTTTCCCAAGTTTCCACCTTTCTTCTTTATAATACATGGACTCCCAAAAACTCTCAAGTGTTTCAGACTTGGAGTTTTTTCATAGAACATTTCATATGGAGACATATTTGAGTTTTTCCTGTAGAAACATCGGTTCTGAATATATAGAGAAGTGATCATGGCTTTCCTCCAACAATAATGAGAAAGACTATGTTCAAGTAACATAGTTATCCCCATTTCCACCAGACTATGATTCTTTCTTTCAGCAACCCCATTTTGTGGAGGTGTGTATGGAGAACTGAACTCATGCCAAATTCCATGTTTCTCAAGGTAACTTTCAAACTCTTCATTCTTATACTCTCCACCATTATAAATTCTTAACTTCTTCACTGAATATACACATTACTTCTCTACTTTCCTCCTGAAACTCTTGAAAAATTTCAGAGCATCTGACTTATGTATCATGTACATAACATAAGTAATGTGAGTAAAGTCATAAATGAAAGTAATGAAGTGCTTATCTTCATTTGATGATTGCTTTCTCATTGGTCCACATATATCATAATCTTTAAGTTCCAAGGGTTGTTTTGAAAAAATTTTAACTCTCTTATGCATAGAACTTGTAATATTCCCTTTTTCACAAATTGTGAAGCACCAATATATTTTTCTTGATAAATCAGGCATATATTGAACAATATATTTCTTTGATAACTTTCAAATATTTCTCTGACACATATTTCCCAACCATTTATGCCATAACTGATTTTCATCTTCCATACCCATGTAACAAGAGTTCTGCACTTCACCAACTTGGAAAAAATTCCCTCTTGTATTTTGGCCTCTTGTAACTATATTTCCATCATCTTCACTTTTCAAAAAAAATACATCCTTTCTGAAGATCACCTTGTTTCCCTCATCACAGATTTGTGACACACTCAGTAGGTTATGTTTCATCCCATCAACATATAGTGTTTTCCTAAATTTCATCTTTTCTTTTCCAATAATGGCTGATCCAACACCTTTGATCCTTAGAGATTCATCATTTCCATATGTCACTATTCCTTCATTGAATTGTTTCACATTTTCAGCATATTTAAGTCCCCTATCATATGAGAGGAATACCCACTATCAAGAATCCATGTACGTTCTCCTTTTGTAACTTTCAAATCAGTTTCGACAATGAGAGATTTTTTTTCTTCCTTTTCTTCCACTTTCTATTGTTCTTCCTCCAATTTCCTAGACAAGTCAATGTGTTCTGGCCAGACAACCATGAACTCTTTCTTTTCAAACTTATCAGACTTCTCCATTTTAGATTTTAAAAACTCTAGCTTCTGAGGATTATTAAGAAACTTTTATTACTCTGGTAACACACTTAGGCAACCCTTAGCAAGATGTCCAGTTCAATCACATCTTTCACAAATTGTTTCTAGTGGTTGGATTCGATTATCAACTATCACACCTACTTTCTTGGATATCTTCTAAAATTTGTTTAGAAACTTTATATTTTTAATGTATTGACTCCCCCTCAATCCATGTCTTTCAAAACTTGTGGAATAGTAGTAATGTTATTGGTTTAACCACCACATATTTTTCATGTGTCCAAATCTACCACAATACCAGTAGTAACCATAGAAAGAATATTTTCCTCTGAAACTTCTATACTGACCGGAGTTATGAACACACTTCTCAATGACCTTCTTAATAGAAATTTTCTGACCATGAACCTTTTTTTTTCATTTGTAACTCTCTTCTTTGGCTTAGATTTATCAGTACCAGAGGTATTAGAAGACTTTTTTGACTCAATATTTTTATGCACTTCTGGTTTTTCATCATTAATGACTTTGGCCACATACATGATCTTTCCATCCCTTTTCTTATCAGAACTAGTTCCATATTTCCTTTCAACCTTTGAAGATAAATTTTTTAGATCATCAGTTGGTTCATTCTTACTGGAACATTTACCAACTTCTAAGATAGATTGTTTGAAACTGACATTCATTTGTTTAGCTTGATAAATTTTATGTTGGACAAGTTCTAGCTCTTCTTCTTTTTTCCTTAATCTTTACATCAAGATGATCATTTTGATTATTTTCATTATCAAGAGAATTCTTCAGATCATCAATCTCCTTTTTCATATTTATTTTCTTATCATGAGAAATTTCTTCATTGTTTAATGTGGAATTTTCTTTTATCAACTTCTTGTTTTCCTTCTCAAGCCTTCTGATCTTTCTCAAACATTCATTCAGCTCTTCTTTTAGATATTGTTCAAGTTGAGTTTATTCTTCTTCAGTACTTCTGCTCTCATAATCATCATTATTCACTATTGCAAAAAAGGTACTCTCTCTAGCTTTCTCAGTAATATATTTTTCAGATTGAGTCTCACTATGATCATCTTCTTCACTTTTTGAAAACAATATTTTTCTTTTTTATTTGAATAACTTTTTATCTTTACCTCTTCTAGAATGTTTATCTTTTCCACCCTGTTTCTTCCATGGACTTCTTAGTCTTTAGTCTTCTTCATCGCTATTTTCATCTTTCCCTTTATGAGGACAATTAGCCACAAAGTGGCCAACATCTCCACATTAAAAACATTTCAAAGGGAGTTTCCCTTTGTATTTACCTATTCCACTTTTCTCATTTTTTGAAAACAAGGAAAGTATTTAATCAAAATTTTAACATACCTCATTTTCAGAGTCAGATTCACCAGATTTATCTTCAATAATAATTTTCTTCGACTTCTCTTTCTTTACAACCTTGAAAAACATTTCACTATCGGCTTTTGATTTTCTCTTCATAGTCTTCTCCCTTCTCATTTCATAAGTTATGAGAGTGCTATGAAAATCATCCTGAGATAATGTATCAGGATCTCTATCTTCCAGTTATGAAACTTTAACATCAAATTTGTCCAGAATAATTTTTAAGATCTTTTCAACAATTATAGGATCCTACAATTTTTCACCAAGACATCTGATTGTACTGACAATGTCATTTATCCTAGTAAAGAAGTCCCCAATAGAATCAAATTCTGCCATTTTTAAGTCTTCATACTTCAGCCTCCAGATTTTTAGTTTTTCCTTCTTCACTTTTGTATTTCCTTCATAGATATTCTTCAAATTATCCTAGATTCCTTTAGATGTAGCAACACCTTTCACTCTTAAAAACTCACTCTCATAAAGAGATGAGAGTAATGCATTTTTAGCCCTTCCATCATTCTCAAGATTCATCTTATCAGTAGGTATAAGAGGAACCTTGTAATAAATAGGAGGAAATCCATCAGTTGTTGTTTCAAGAACTTCATACCCAAGAGAGATAAGATAAGGAATAATTCTATCTTTCCAGATATGATAATTCTTTCCATCAAAAATAGGAATCCCCATACTGTTCACACAATTTAGATTCTCTATCACAACTTCTCTTCAAACACTTCAGCAAAGAATAAACGAAGGGAACCTCCCTTTGATACCAATTTAAGTTCCCAGTTAGGATCCAAGTATCACTGAGATTGGGAGGGAGTGAATCAGTGATATCATTTTCTTTTTATGTTTCCTTCTAATTTAACCAACCTTCACCTCCTGTTAAAGAGTTTCTTCTCTTCTGAACACACATAACCACATGAACACATGATTTACAAGGTTGAATACTCAACAAAAGTATCTACGTCTTTGGTATGGTATGGAAATAATCCAGTACCACACAATCCAGTAGAAAACAATCCTTTGATGTGGAATATAATGAGTACGATATACCCTTACACTCGTGTAGCACATGGAAAACAATCTGCAAGCGCGTGTGCACCCTTTTAGCACAAATAGGGAATTATAATATTTTAGTGCTTCTTTACAATTGAATAGTTGTATTTTCTGAAGTAAAGATCTTCACATTCTTACCCAAAATCTAGTAAGAACTCCCATACGCACAATTGAATATGTGTGAAGAACCCATTTTTTTTTGCGTAGACTTTAGTGTTTCTTGCGCGCAATTCAAAATCCTTGCACGAAAAAATCCGCCTTTGTCATGGAAAACTTATTTCATGCAACTTCCTTTTTCATGAAACTATTCACTTTTTCGCACAATGTTCCTTTTACGCGCAAACCTCTTTCTTTTCATGCAACTCCCCTTTTCCGTGCAAATCTGTTTCTTTTCTTGCAACTCTCCTTTTATGTGAAAATCTATTTCTTTTCGTGAAACTCACTTAGTGTATAATTTTACGCACACCAGAGCTTAGGATTTCTTCTAAGTATCAGACATTCACAAATGAGAGGGGTTCATCTCATATTTATAGGCCATTTGAACCCTGCGTGAAAAAAACTAATCTACATGTAAAACCCTCTTCATGTGCATAAAAAACTCTTTCACACAATATCATATTTTGCACATTGCTCCAATTTTTCGCGCACCTCATGCCTTTATCAATTTCCGCGCTTCTGATCTCGAAACACCTATTGTGCAAATAAATTCATTCCTCTTTTTCACGCACCACACAAATATTTCCCGCAACCATTATTTTTCACGCATCCAGCTAATATTTCGTGCATCCCCCTGTTATTTCGCACATCCCGCTGAAATTTCACGCATCCCGTTACTATTTCGTGCACCACATTATTTTTTCACGCAACTTGCCTAAATTTCCACGCACTCCATGCCTTTTCCATTTTTTGATGTTTTTACCTTGAATAATGCCTTTCATGGAAAAACTAAAACCATCTTAAATGTTTTGCGCAACATTCATTGTCAAAAACACATTTATTCATCTCTCGATTTTTAGGCCCTAAAATATGGCAAACATTGGAAAACGATGCCACCTTAAACTGTTATTTTGTGCCGCCTCCAGATTGTTTGTTCGTTTATCATTTACCTCTTTACTGCTTCCCATAACCATTCTTCAGGTTTCATCATAAAATCCACTATTATGATATATATCCTTTGACAGATCAGATTTAGCATCTCAGAGTTACAATCGGAAGTATTGAAACTTTCCTTCTTCCAACAACATCATTCCTTCCAATCAAAACTATATATTACTGGCATAATAATTTCTCCCCTTTTCCATCATAAGGCTTGAATCACAAGTTATCCTAACTTATGATATTTTTAAAATACATATCAGAAAAGAATCGTCTGGTTTCAAGTCCTTTACAAAGTGAGTTGATTTATCTTCTTTGACAAAAAAAGACAACACTATGTAAAATCTAACTCATCAAACTTCCTTCTCCACCCAACTTGGTCCTAACAGAAGTGTCAGTTTTGGATTCAATATGTCCACTTTTTAAGAAACATCATCTTAGAGGATATAGTAGAAGTGGACCCAACAAATGATCAGTTAGTTCATGCTTGGGAGTCACCCAAGAGTGTTACCAAGGTTCAAAGTTTCCTTGGGTTGGTAAGGTACTGTCATAGGTTTGTACCAAAATTCTCTAGAGTTGCATCACCCTTTGATGGGATTGAATCAAATAGGAAACCATTCATGTGGATGTAATGGTTCAAGAAGTACTTTTAGGAACTAATATAGAGGTTGAAAAGTGATTATATATTGAGATTTATAGAAGAGGGTGTCGAGTAAATAGTGTTTTGTGATGGATTAGGGACCAGAATTGGTTTTGATCTAATGTATAGGTAGGTGGTTATTATCTACAGTTCATCATAGTTGAGAACATATGAGAAAAAATATGTGACCCATGATCTTGAGTTAGCATCTGTATTCTTCACTTTGAGGATTTGGTGACACTATAGAATGGATGAGTGTTGTGTTGTTTACTATGACCACAAGAGTATCATGTATATCTTCTCTCATAAAGATCTTAAGTTGAGGCTTATAAAATGTATAGAATATGAATTTGAGATTTTTTATAATTCTGGGAAGGGTAATTTGGTGGATAATGTTCTCAGTAGAAGATCATGCTCTAAGTTGTTGTTCGAGGCATCATAGTAGTTTTCCTCATTACAGTTATCCTTTATGGACATGGATAGTGGTTCATATCTTTAGTCGACGATTGTTACCCCACTACATTTACAACATGTTAGGTATGATTAGTGAGAAGATACTGATTGTGAGACCTTACATAATCATATATCCACTAGACATGATTCTAATAGATATTCTTATTGTTGGGTGCACATTTTTATTTTCAAAGGGTAGATGATGGTGACTTGGAAATTATGGAGGGGGGTGTTTCAGGAGTTTTATATATACCCTTTATAGGTTCATCTAGGTGTGTAAAATATGTACCAAGACCTCTGATATTTGTTTTAGCGGCCAAGTTTGAAGAAGGGAGTTTCAAAGTTTATCTCCTGATGCCTTACTTGTCAGTAAGTGAAGGATGTGCGCCAATTTTTAACGCGTTTAGCTCATACCCTTGAGCTTCTAGAGAGGAAGTGGTATGGGATATCCCTAGACATCATTATGGTATTACCACATATGTATAGGGACACGATTCTATCTAGGTGATCATAAAATTACTCACCAACTTGGACCACATCCTAGCTATTTGAGAGCAGAGTTTAGCAGAGAGTTGTGATGCCTCTACGTTCATGAGATAGTCTAACTCCAATGAGTTACCTTGAAGATTTCATTTGATCATGATTCTTGTTTTAAATCTTTGTTATGTAGATGATTACATGAATCATTTAGGACTCATTTATGTCTGAGCATGATCTTTCACCCCCAAACTAATAGCTAGACTGAGTAGACCATTCAGGTCTTGGAGGACATGATACTGGCTTACATGTTGGACTTAGGCCATAGTTAGAAGGATCATCTACCCTTAGTGGAGTTTCCATGCAAAAAAATATACTATTCACCATTTTTATGACACCATTTGATGATTTTTACAAGAAACCCAGTAGGTTGGTACCTTTTTGGACTGATCCAGGTGAGTCAACACTCATAGGTCTGGAGTTGGAGAGAGCTATAGTAGAGATGATTCAGATAATCTAGGAGCAGATGAAGAATCCATAGAGATATACTAAGTCTTATGCTGTCTAACGATGGAGACCTATAGAGTTTAAGGAAGGAGACCTTGTGTTCCTAAGAGTCTCCCCTCAATGTGGATTGGGGAGATTTGGACATGGAAACAAGTTATCTTTGAGATTCATTGGTCCCTTCTTGATACTGCATATATTTTGTGAGGTGGCACAACACTTATCTCTACCATCATAGTTAGACCAGGTACATGATGTCTTCCATATTTCATAATTGAAAAAATACGTGCAATACCTATCACACATTATCGACTAGGGTGATTTGAACATCAAGGATGGTGTTACCTTTGCAGTGCACCTGATGGAGATTGAGGATCAGTAAGAGAGGAACATTTATGGGTGCTCAATTCCCCATGGGCATGTCTGATGGTATCACTAGAATCTTTAAGAGAGAACATAATAGTGGATGATCCGGATCATAGAAGACATATTTGTGGTTCAAATACCTATCAGTTTTGACAAACAATGATGATTTTACATAGAAAATCATTTTACAAGTTGATTCTAACCCCATAATCCTAATATATAGAAACTAGAGGTGCAACCAAACCACGATCTATAAGTTTTTTAAAGGTAATTAGCTATGGTTAGTCTCAAGATAGTTCAAAATATGGTATGAAAATTATGACCAATATGGCGTGTACTTTAGGATTACATGCCATGTGGGACCCCTGACTACGACTATAGGGTTTTGGCTAGAGTTAAGAATCACACAGAGTGTGAGCCCTGTCACATGGAATTTGACCACTTCTGTGTGGCTCAACATGTAATTCAAATAGTACATGGACACATGAAAAAGAATATGATCATATGGAACATCATATACTTGTACACATACACAAATTGGTGTATAGGTGCCGGTACATATACACGACCATTGTACACTAACACGACCCAACAACGTGGTCATGATACCATGTTTCTCTAAACACTGTGTACTCCTACATTTTATGTATATGGAGACTACATTCTGTGTTAGACTCTTCCATTGGGGAAGGAATGGGGATAAATGGACATGCCTTGTACCCCTGGTACACATCATGTACCCCATTCAAAAGTGCTTGTGGTTATTAATTTTATTATTTTGGACCATTATAGGATGAGTATGTTACCTTGGTAATTTTCATCAAGGGTACAATGTGTCATTACATTCAAATCACTGGATTGTGATCCCATTTAGAGGCCAAGTATCAAATAGAGATGTCGTGTCCCTCTTTCAGGTTGGAGTGTGATTCTCTATCATCTTATGTTTCCTTGGTAGAGTTTGTGGAATCATCATGAATTCCCTAATTAGGGCATTTATCCTCCATCTAGAATTCCATAACAGTAGGGTTTGG
The DNA here is from genome assembly GCA_963277665.1 of Viscum album. Taxonomy (NCBI): domain Eukaryota; kingdom Viridiplantae; phylum Streptophyta; class Magnoliopsida; order Santalales; family Viscaceae; genus Viscum; species Viscum album. The sequence continues at coordinate 1,284,518,228 of OY728156.1, forward strand.
GGTATCATTGACATATGATCCTTGACGTAGCAGGTTGATCCATATTGGGTTCATGGTGTCCCCTAGTGGTTCTAGGCATGACCCATATATGTGTATTAGAGTCTTTATAGACTAGTGAAATTTCATTTGGTGGGGCACAATGAGCTAGACCTCTTCATTGAGTGTCTCTGATGATATCATGACATGTGGAGTGAATTCTCCTGGAATGAGTGTTGCTTAAAGCTGAATCCTACCGTTGGCAGTTGGTTATGACCGCTTAGTGGCATGGTTCTTTTCTTGAGTATACCTGGGTGTTTCTATGATACATTTATTTTTATATATTTTATTTAGCTAACTAATGTTAGTGATTTTTGTTTAGTATTTTTGGGGTGTACTACTGAGTATTGTTATACTAACCCCTGCATGGTATTTTCCTACATGAGTCATGTCTTATGAAGACAATAACCCTTTTTATGGTGTCGTTGGAGGAAAGGGAGTGGGTGGAGTATATCTAGAGATTTTCAGAACAATGTGTTTTACTAGGAGATTACTTTTGGCTTAGTCCTCACCCATAGAGTTGGTTGAAAATATACTCTTTTTGGTTGGTATTTTTTTGGCCCCTTTTTCCATTTTCAGTACTTTTACTGCCATTCTATATTGTGGAATCTTAGATGTATGCAGGATTTATTTAAACTGTTTTATATTTCACCATTGTGTGGATGTGCATATGTGTGTGTGTATGTTTCAATACTTTAGACCAATGCCTCCCATTTATGGGATATTCATACTCAGTGATGGATGCCAGTCTCTAGCCTATTGAAGTTAGTATTGGGGTAGTCATGGGTTGGATCTCAGCGGGTCAGGTCATGACAACATGATTCTCCTTTCATCCAACTGGTAAATTTTATTTGTTATTGGTGAGGCAAAATTTAATATTATTATATAAAAACACCCCTAGAATGTCTTAACTCCATCAATAAATATATAACTAAAATATCATTATATTTATGAGACCATAACACATTTTTATATTTTCAAAATGAATAGATGTCATCATATATCATATCAAAATAAATATATAATTAGAACCCATTTTTTGTTGCTTAAGTATTCTATTTATTCCATCTTAAAGGACTAATTCCAATTAATAATCTTTCTCCCTCTAACAATTAAACTATTAGTCAGTACCCGTAGGGATAAAATTTGAAATTTAGCAGATGATTCATGTTGTAGTACTATTCTTGAAATTGTATATTCAATAAGATTTAAATTTTATGTACATGTACCATTATGTATTGTGGACATTTAGATAATGAATCAATACTAGATGTGTATTTTGATATAATATAACCTCAAATCAAATCACCTATAAATCATTAAATACTTAAACAACACTTGAAGTATTTAATTACATGGGGAGATGAGACATGGAAATTTACTTTTGTAGAGGGATGTGGTAAGTCATGTTGAGCAAACCATTTTATTTTAAAATTTCCTTCCAAATTTTAAAATTTGAGTAACGGAATAACATAAACTCATTATTATCATCTTCTCCCTTACTATTTTCCATTCCAAACAACTTAAGTCTCTTGACTAATGTTATTCAATGATTGATTCCACTTACAATATCATTACTTCTAATATTTTCTTTAAACTTATAATTTTATTGTTTGGGCCTTTTATTTTCTTCATGAACAAAATAAAAATCCTTCCATACTTGGGTACATTTACAGGAAAGGATTTATTAAAATCTCATCGATTGGAATTTTTATTTCCAATACTTCTTATCACATTTTTTAGATTGTATGATTCAGGATATTTCATAACCCGTTACATCATTCAAGATGTATCTTCCACATGATCATATTTTAGTGTCGTTTCACTTTCCCAAATATATATTATGTCTTTACAAGAACCATTTCTTATAACTCCATATTTTGATCTCCTATTAAAACATTTTCATTCCAATTTTTGGGAATCACACCGGTCACTTTATTTCTTACATTGAGGTATATTAAGAAAAACCACTCAAGAATACATTTTGTCTTCCCTCTTTGACACAAAATAGATCTACTTCATGTGTTTTATTTTATGGTTGATCTTTCTTTATATAATAATATTGTATTATAATATAGAGTTTATTTTTACTCTTTACCTTTTATATTTTTTTCTATCCATGAGGGATGGTATGAAAAACCTATAACCGGTTCTTAGTTAAATATTCATTCATCTCTATTATTTTCCATCAAAGTGCTGAATCTATTTTCCTGTATAATTTTTTTTATATAAATAAAAAATCTCTTCTTTTTAGTCATAATAATGGTTTATTTTCTTAAAACGACTCCAATTCCACATATACTACAATTTCTATCCACATGACAATAAATATTATAGATGAAGAATCTCATGTTAAAACCAAACCGCATATACTTACACTATAGTTGGGATATTTTTGAAGTAGATTTCCATATTCATTTAAGACCTTGGGATATTAGAAAAATACTTATGGTATGTCCTATATTTACATAATATTATCACATTAAAGATATTATTTATTGAGTGTATTCTATTCTATATTGGGAAAATTGGTATTATTTCTCATTGAATCTAGATTTCCAGACTTTTAGACACCACCTATTGATTTCCTAATGATTTAGATCTTATTCATATATATTTTTTATATTTTTTAATCTCGTAAAGATCTAGGATCATCCCATTAATATAATTTATTTTGGAGTTCATCTCACTTATACATTCTATATACTATTTTTGTGATTATAATCTATTTTCAAGTTGTGATTTCATTGGTAGATTTCATGATTTTAGATCCATCAATATAATAACTTTTTCTTCTATATAAAATTCATTTCCTTCAAGTATCATGATTTTTATCTTCATTATTTCACTAATTTCTATAATATCACCATTTATTTACACCTTAACTTTCCTAATCCTTTTGTTATTATCAACCAATTTTTCTATGTGTAAAAACAATTTATCCTTATTAGAAACTATATTTTGAAACAATTTTTATTCAACAATCCTCTTTTTAGAACCATATCTACACTCATGCACTTAAGATGAAATCTCCTATAATTCATTGGCATGAGAATAATTTTGATTACTTATACTTATATCCATATTAGTATAATTTTTCATTTAGGTTTTCAAAATTTCAACGTCAAATTTTCTCAATTTAACATGAGTCCCATTAGACTCAACCCTCTTTCTTATCTCCATGATTTATCCCTTTAGTACCTAACATAAATCCTTTAATATTTGGATAATATATTACTTTGGATATCTTGATATTTTAACATCATCAATAGATCCAACAATGATTGGAACATTGGTTTCTTCAAGTATTTCTACATCATCATTGTACGAAAAAATATATACCCAATATAATTCATTCACACCTTCCATTTGAGGCTTGTTGGAATCTTTCTGCTCAAACAAAAATTTCACAAAACGATTCCATTTTATGGAATTCTATTATATTTTGAATAATTTGTAAAATTAATTCCCTTTTATGTGTTTAAATAATATATAGGTTTAATAGGGTAAAACTCTAATTTCCTCTTCAAATGAATTTAGAGTAAAAAAATATAACTAAATGAGCCTATACTCAGTTATGAATTGTGGACCTAAGAGTGGTCTTTATTGAGAGATTCCCTAAGAGAGGGTTGAATCTAGGTATTAAAACCATTATCAATTCCAATATTAAACTTAAAAATACCACTACATTAAATGATCATATACACACTTTTGGTATGGTGAAATTGATGCTATTATTTTAGTGATAATATGAAAATTTATTTTTTTGATCTTAGCCTTAATAAGATTAGGTAGATGATATCTTAACCCACATTGACCAGTTTTGATACATTAATGTGTACGTAAATCATTCATGGAAGACACAATAACTTTTCATGGTTCACCCACACTAGGAAATATCAAACAAGAATATAATGATAATGTTCTAGAGTACAATAATTCCTTAAATAAAATTAAGTAGAGGGTTTATCATAATCCACTCCAATTACTTGGGTTACTTTTTATTAAATATTTGTAAAAAAGTTACACCCTCCCATGGGTCACTACTATTTTTATCTCCTCTAATCACTACTATTTGATGTGATTCTCATAGAAACATATAGCAATTTAATAATTTTCTATATTTTTTATTACACAATTTATGGTAAGTTCTCATTGATAATAATGCTACAATTTCATTTAATTGATGTGAATTTTTTCAATTTTGTAACATTACATTCCTTGATGAACTTTATAGAGTCATTAAGGAATATCTTACTCCTTTATAAAGAATTTAATTAGTGGAGATGTAAACAATTTATTATTTAACTTCTTCAGAAGTCTAATTATTACCTCCATGAAACATAATTAACTTTTTTAAAAGAATTTTCATGTAATTATTTCATATTAAGTCCATAGACATGTATGTTTTTCAATATAATTTGGGTTTCTCCAGAATATACTTCATATAAGATAATAGTTCATGTAAATAGTTTTTTCATGGATCTCATTTGTTCACACTAGTCACTAGTGTAACATGTTGGTTCATGTAACTTATCTCACACATCATTTACAATTGTAAATTTATTGAATTCTTCCTCAAGGATATCCCTTTTTCCAAATACTCACTATTTTACTCTAGGTTTTTGGTACTTTTAAGGAAATAATAACCCATATAACAATAATTAAATCCATATTTCATAAATGTCAACTTAATATACGTCATTAAAAAACATATTTTTCAAAAATATGTCAATCATTAATGATCCTACAAATCACATTTCCTCCTTTTATGACTTTTGCATGGGACTACACTTTTTTCACCATTTTTTTTCAATTCAAATTCTATGAGATCTATATGAAATACCTGATACTTATTCCTTGTTTATTTTACATGAATCCTATTATAATATGAATCCACTTCCCAACCAATTATGCTCTAAATTTATGAGAGAATACTTCCATTGAATAAAAATATGGTGGATTCAAGTTGCATGTATAATACAACTCACACATATAAGAAAATCATCCCCTTATAATTTTTCCTTAGAAAACATTATGAAAATACATAAAAAATGCATGAAATATTATTTTGGGAATATTTTAAGGTCATCATAGTCTTAAAACATCTCCATATATATATTTTCAAGATTCAGATCTATCTTTATGCCATTAAATTTTATGTTACTTTCACATAATGTCATCATATCAAAGAACAATCTCACTGTTATAATTAAAAACGTACCAAAATTCCATAAGATAGCTACAACCATATTCCACATTGAATATCCATAATAGATATTATACCTCCCATTGTGACACAACAACATTCATATAATCCCCTTTAGAAGCTCATCTTTACTTCCTCCATATGTAATTCTATAATATCTCAAACAACCATTTAAATCATGAATAAAAAAATCAAACATGGTCCAGCCCATAATGTCAATGTCAGCAATGAATCCAAAAGTCCAAAAATTCATAGTTAATAGGAAATATGACACTTAAAAACACAAATTTTTATTTGTTTCTAATATGAACATTAATCAAAACATTGAAAGAGATAATAACCTATTAGTTAATTTGTAGAATCTCACATTACCCATTTAATTTTTTAGATCATGAAATGGAGTATAAGAATGAGGTGTATGTAATATGTATCCAACCATTCCTTACTATAGGAGAGGATATAATCGATTTACCATAGAGTAAAATGGTTTTTCATTTAGTGATAAACATGAAGAGTTTAATGTATTTAGGAAATCCATACATGAGGGTAGTGGTAAGATGATTTATATATCTCATGAGGTTTTTATAGATCATGCTATGAATAGTAAAGAAACCATTATAGTGAAATAATTCATGGATCAGATGATGAGAAAATTATGGATAATATTATTTAACTAGAATCCAATAAGGAAATTGAATTTTTATAGAGGATTGTGGTCAAAATTAGAAAAATAATTAGTAATAATCATGAAGTGGCTCAATAAGAAAAAATATGTTGTGATTGATTTGTCACTCAAGTTGTTAATTCACACACTCAATCTATTTTTTGTGTTCAATCATCTTACCTTGAATAAAATTGGGTTAAAAGCATCAAATTTATCATATTATAAGTAGTAATACTATTATTGATGGTTTCTCAGATGAAAATGAGTGTTCTAATTAATCAAAATCTATGAAAAAATATAAAGATTCTCCCGATCATTATAAATAAAAAAGTTTGTTTTTATACCACTTTAGGAGATTTCACATGTCAAAAGTAAGATATAATTTTAGAAGTGTTTATCATGTATATTCCCAAAATCAAGATTTATTTAGAAGTTGAGAATTCGGTCTAAGATCATAGATAATTCATAAGACATATTGGGAATTTTACTTCATCTTTTAGAAATAAAAAAACAAATATATTTAATATTTTCTTACTCATAACATGAATAAATTTTCTTGCAAAAATTATCTAGATATAGAAGTTAGTGAACCATTTTCTTACTGTTTTTATGACTTTAAGTTTGGTGGATATTATGAGTATATTTCTCCTAATCTAGGAATTTGTTCAGTTATTTATAATTTTTTAGGATGCTATTTTTTTGTTTTGTGTATTTAAATATTGGTTTATTGATCATGAATAAAATTCATCATATTGGATTTCTAAAATAAATTACTATATGCTTATGTATGTGAAATTTTATGTGATAATGGTGATTATTTCTTAGATAATAATGAATTGAAACCCAATAATATATATATCCTTCCAAATGACAATTGTTAAAATTATAATGACAAAACCTATCCTGAAAAATTATACCTTTCATTTCATAGGAAGAAACCTATGGTTTAATAAAAAAAATTCACACATTTTCAATGAAGTTAAAATATAAAAACTTTTGTTTTAAGAAACTATAATTACTAGATGAAGAAATAATACCTAATTATCACATATTCTTTAATTTTACATGGAAAATAGATTTTCCATTAGTAAAATTTAGAAACTATGACATCAGTATCTCATTGAATTACTCCTATATCATCTCATTTTTATTTTGGTTAAATTTTATTGATTTTAAATGATTAGATTTAATTATTGATGTGTTATAGTGTACTAAGTTCTTTAATTCAATAAACTATGTGGTTAATTTAGTGTTATAAATGAGAGTGATAAATTGGCTATTTACAAATGGAACAAAAATTATTAAAGGAGTTATGACAGAGTTTATTTTTGCAGTAGAGCTTCGTGGACTCGGTGGCCTTGACCCTTATTCCATTGTTGGAATTTTGTTTCCCGATTCCTTCTCACTAGATAGGGTCTCCCATGGTGGTGCAGTGTCAATCCACAACCTTGTCTCTAGATATGCAGCTTGAGGACTCTATTTTGTCTCTAATGTGTGTAGGAGGTATTCGCCGTGGTCTTCACGTGCGTACTGGTCTTTGAACACAGGATCTGGAAAGCCGAACATCCATCTAGAGTTTTGATGATTTCTTCTTCTTCCTCCATCTCTACAGTCGTTTGAGTTTAGGTTTTTCTAGTTCATGTTGTTGTGTATGTGTGATGGTGTTGGTTTCTCTTTGATGAATTGGTGGTTGTGAATTTTTGGATCTTCGGCTTCTGCAAGTCATGTTGTTTCTATTTGAAGGATTTGAAAATGGCATAGATTTGTTATGGTAATCCTCAATTTTGAGTCACTTTTTGTGAGCTTTGGAAGTGAATAAATGGGGTGTGATAGTTTGTGATTTTCTACATAGGTGGAGATTTTCAGTTCAAGGATGGATTTTTTGTGGCCCATGGTTTGAGGTTTGAGAGTCTGGAAACTATTCTCTTATAAGAATTGATTAGGAAGGGGTTCAGAGCATTGGTTTCTCCATGTTTTTTTCTTACAGATTTGGATGTTTGAGAGGGTATGCATTTTACGTTGGTTTGATGCCCGTGAATTCATACACGAGACTGTTTTTAAAAAGTGGCGAGTAGGAGAAACTGATTTAATGTTTATGATACTAGGTAGGAGCTCTTCTCTATAGGTTTAAATGAGTATTTTTCTCTTGAATTTTGGTGTCTTGGTGATTTAAATGTTATTATTCTTTGAAGTTATGAATGGTTTTTCACTTTTTCCTCAAAAGTGACTAAATAATTAAATAATTAATTTTTAGTCTGTCAAAATATTAAAATTTTAACATATTTCCTGATTTCACAATAGGTTGAGAGAATTTTAATGGAATTTTCTAATGATTATATTAATCTATTTAATCCTGTAATTAGTTTCATATATTATTTTTTTTGGTTTTTACCATTTTGAACATTTATTGTTAACATACATGTATACTCTAAATTTGATTATGAAAGTGATGGAATAATGGAAATAATATTGATTTGAATTTTGTTGTGACCTTTGTACAATATTTTGAGATATTAAATGATATGTAATTTTGATAAAAAATAATTTATATTTTTCTTTCTCCTTGATGATCAAAATTTTGCAAAATATTCTAGTTTATTTATACGTACTGATCTTAATCTATGTTGAACTAAATTTTATGACACACATATTACAGTTTCATGATTTTTTTTAATATTTCCTATTCATGAGCATATGTGTTGATATCTATTGATGATAAATTTTCCTTAAATTTAAATATTGTTTTCTACTCTATGGTGGTTGAACATTTATATTTTCTCATAAAATCATTTTTTAAACACATTATTTATTACATGATATAAAATAAAATCATGGAGAATTTTATGGATAACATTAATCATTTTAATTGAATTTCAATTTATTGATTGTATTTCAACTGATAAACCTTTTATTCAAATGGTCTAATAAATAATGTTCCAATCCTAGTTGATTTGTGTTTTCTAAAATTGATTGATGAGTTCTTATTAAATTAATCTCATTGTTATTGTTTTTGTTTAATTATTCACCTTTTTTTTTGTTTTTGTTTAAATACTATTATAATGGTTAAATTTGAGGTTGTGTATGTGATCACTATGGAGAGAAATAGATTTCTAGAAAAACATTTGATAAAAAATTTAGGTTTATTAAATAATATTCAATATTATAAAAATTAATCATATTTTAAAAAACCAGAAACCTTAATTTTACATTTTTTATATTCTAATATAGAAATAAGTCATTTTTTACTTTATATATTCTATGGAGAGTACTTTTTTAAATCACATCATTATGTGAATTTCAATTTTTAATTTTTGAGATTATTTTACATCCACTAAGTCTAATAAACCAATTTCATGTAGAAAATCATTGAATAACCAGCAAAGGAATTTGATGTGCCTATATTTTGATATATATTTCAAATAAATAATTTATAAAAATATATTTTTTTCCATTAAAATGTTATTTTTTTGGTATTTTATTGAATCATGATCACTTTTTAATGAAAATAAAATTATTTGGAATTTTTTTTAAATTTTTTTTTTCTTAACTAGTTGACATATTTTCATTAATACTCAAAAGTTTTATTAAAAAAATAGTAGTTTTTTTAAATTATTAATAAAATATCATTTTTGTTATGCTTGAAATTATATGGTTTTGGAAGTATTATTTCCGAAATTATTTTTTATTATATAAAATATTTTCTATAATGAAATTCTAATATTTTTTGTTAATATCTAAAAAATAAATATTTATTCTATTTAGAAATTATTTATTCCCTTGAGTAATTTTATAAATTATCTTATTTTGATCATGTTAATAACTAAATGTAATGAGAGATACTCATGAAGTTCATTATGAAGTTGTTTTGGCATAATTTAAAGAGAACATATGTGTATATATAAAAAGGAATATCTAAGATTCATTCCGTTTAATAGGTTGTAATATTTAACTAAGTCATAAGAAACATAAAATTCATTTTTTTAGTGGAAAATATAAATAATCATGTTAATTTTTCCATTGGAGTGTTTTATGAAGGAAGATACAATCAATTTTTGATACATTAAGTTCTTCCATTTGTAAAATTTGATGATATCCTTTATATAAAAGTAGATTTATAATACATAAATGTAAAATAGTTGTTTTGTAGGATTATGTGAGTTTTCAAAATTCATTGATGAGAGATAAGTCAATGTAATTATCTATTTATTAGGATTAAATATTAATATATAATATTTTAGACATTTCTAAATTTTAATAATAAGTTGGTGTGTGAAGTATTAAATTAAAATTAATATATATATATATATTACTATTTCCAACACTTTCACCGGGGCGCGCGTGTCCGTCTGCCTGGGTGCGACAGGCGCAGCTTTTTGTTGCCCCACATTCCCGCTTTACAAAGGCGGGTGACATTCACTCATTATTCAGGGACGCCTTCTCCATGATCGAAACCGAGATGATGGGATGTCGGTTTTTCCTTCCGTGGATTCCTCCTGGAAACTCATCGCCTAGTCCAGGTCTCCCTCATAGATTTAATATGTTGTTCATGAAACTATTCCTAGTTCCATGTTTCCATGGACGCCAGTTAATTACACTGCTTCTATCAGGATATTCCAAAGGGTCCGGTCAGGGTAGCAACCTTCAGTTGGGGGAGTAGTCACGTTGAGACATCCCTGGCGTGTCTGGATGCTGGGGAATTGGCGTGTCTGCCTTTTGTCCCTTGTTATAGGGATTCTCGAGGGCGCGGAAGCCCGAGGCATCCCACATCGAGTGTGGGGAATCATATGCCATTGGAATATATCTGAGGTCTTCCTCATCTTCATGTGTTTAACACAGGGTATGCCACGAGTTTAACGTCCAACGGAGATGGATCAGACTAATCAGAACACTAGCCGGAGTGGATCATATTAGAAAACCCCTTTGAGGGATCGCCAATATTGGGGCCATCAGGTGGGCGAATTCCCAAATACTGTGGGAGGGGAAATGAGGTGGCAAGATCTCACTGGGATGTGGCGGCGTGAGTAAGAATCAAGATGGGTGATGGAAAATTGAATGGAGTGGAGGAGGAGTGAGATGGGACCGTCATGGGGATAACAGTAGAGATGGTCTTAATCCTCGAAGAGACCTCCTACGTATCCCTGTGGAAGGGAATCAAAGTCCGTGTAGTTCAGTTGGTGAGAACCAATGTGAAGGGGGGTCGGAGCGACCAATGGGTGGTGGGATTGAACCTTAGGGAGGATTCCTACAAACCATGTCTTGACATGGATCAAAGTCTACGTAGTTCAAGATTGGGTGCCCGTGAACCGACATGAAGAAGGACATTAGTCTAGATGAATGGTGGGGCTTGAACCTCAGGAAGGCTTCCTACATACCATACCTTGACATGGATCAAAGACTCCGTAGTTCATAATGGACATTGGATAACTGACGTGAAGAAGGACCTTGGTCCAATGGGTGTTTGGCTTGAACCTCGTGAGGTTTCCTATGTACCATGCCTTGACATGGATCAAAGTCCCCATAGTTCGGGTTGAAAAGGGGCTATTGAACTGACATGAAGGTATGTCGGAACAACTGGGTGGTGGGGTAACAACAGGTTACCACTGGATTGTGATGCAGTTTAACATCATGCGGGACGAGGGCGTGTCAGAGAACCGACGTGAAGGGGGACCTTGGTCCATGTGGATGTTGGGCTTGAACCTCATGGAGGCTTCCTACATACCATGCCTTGACATGGATCAAAGTCCCCGTAGTTTAAAAGGGTGATGGTGGAGGCTTGGCGCACCGACATGGAGATGGTCGGGGCTAGTGGTTGTTGGGATTTAACCTCGTGGAGGCTTCCTACGTACCATTCCTTGACATGGATCAAAGTCCCCATAGTTCGGGTGTGCAGTTTAATATCATGTGAGACTGGGGTAGAACCTGACGTGAATAAACAGTCAGACGGTGGTCTTGAACCTTGTGGAGGCTTCCTATGTACCATGCCATGACATGGATCAAAGTCCTTGTAGTTCCAGAAAGGGTTTTGGCTGCGAACCGATGTGAAGGTGTACCCGGGGGTCCACGGGTGGTGGGCTTGAACCTTGTGGAGGCTTCCTACGTACCATGCCTTAACATGGATCAAAGTCCTCCTAGTTCATATTGGTGTGGAATACAATTTAACATCATGCGGGACGGGGGTGAACCCATGTGAATGAGGTCGGAACGACTGAGTGGTGGGCTTGAACCTCATGGAGGCTTCCTACGTACCATTCCTTGACATGGATCAAAGTTCCCGTAGTTTAGGTATGCAGTTTAATGTCATGTGGGATGAGGGTTTTGGGGATTACACTCTGAGGTGGTCCAGGGTGTGTCATGGTCGTTGCTCACTCTAATCCCACAAGAGTCATGCTCGGTGTGAGATACAAGAGGTTGCAGTGACCTAACGATCACGTCGCGAAGGGTGCGTCTGTGGGAAGCGAAGAGGGGCTTATGCGTTAGGCGGACCATGGAACTGGGACTTACTCTAGGATGGAGGCCCGAGGGTGTAAAAGTGCAGAGGGAGAGGGATTTGGTACCAAAGAAAGAAGGTTCCTTGTTCCCTATCATGCTCTCCACTGGCCCTGGCGGTGGGGAAGTACGGAGGTGTATGGGTGCTAACTTCCGCAAGAAGAGCTAGGGGATTACACCAAGATGGACACCCTTCCCCGCAGACAAATTCCACTCTGAGGAGGAGGATATCACCCCATGTGGGTAGGTGATTCCATCCCCGTGGAGACGAGCATCGTAAAGATTGTCCGAGCCGGGGGGACACTACGTGTGAGGCACGAGGCCAGATCACAGTTTAACGTCATGTGTTGAGAACGTGGTGCTTGGAAGTTTAACATCTTGTAGCTCGGACTAGGTGGGTTTACTCCGCATACCTAGTACATACATAACCGGTACCCTCTTCTCCTTGTGGGAGTGAAGGTACCGACAATGCCGTGGTGAAGGGGGGTAACAAATCGAACCATCTAGGGGCCCAAATTAGTGTGGCTATGCGAATAAGCAATAGCCGTTAGCATGCCTATGTGAAGAACCATTAGGCGAAGCAACGCCACGGGGGGTATCATCCATGGGACATTGAATTCACATCGTGAAAACCTATAGGGTTGCATAGAAAAAGGAATTTCCAAGCAGATGGGTCCATAGGCAGAGGCCTTGTAGAGCTTAGTGGCTCTGGGTGGTGAAGGGAACTTGCGAAGGGGTGTGCATCGCGAAGTGGGGTGCCTTAGACTTAGCATAGGGCGGAGGTGCAAGTGGTTGGTGCTTCGAGAAGTGGAAAGGTGTTCGCAGAGCACTGCCTCGTGGAGCATAGGTGCCTCGCAAAGCAAAGTGCAACGAATCAGTGTGATTCGCGGAGTACATAGACCCTTCCATGGCATGTAGATCATGTGTACAGGAGGGGTGTTTCGTGAATCATAAATGATCCGTGACTACTCGGGTCCCCTTGGGGATCCCCTTCCTTCACAAAAGCCCTTAGGCTTCACGAAAGGCATCCCTCTAGAAAGAGGGGATCAAAACAAGACAATGCAGTGGCACCTCGCGAAGCAAAAATACCTCGCATAGCTCATGATTCATAGATCAAAGGATGTTTCGTGATTTGGGAGCTAGGAGGGAGAATGGTTGGATTGTCTGTACCGTGGGGTTAGGGGGAGCTCAGTATTTATAGGCAAGGGGTGCCACGAAGCAGAGATCACATGGCGCGAAGGGGGATTCGGTTGCTTCGTGGAAGGTTACGAACGTCAACCAGTTTCACAGAGAGATACCACCTCCTTTGCTTCGCGACGGGTTCGCGAACGTCAGAGCCGTTCACGGGGCTTCCCGCCTCTGTTGCTTCGCGGTGGGTTTGCAAATTTCAGGGATGTTCACGGGGCTTCCCGCCTCTGTTACTTTGCGATGGGTTCGTGAATTTCAGGGACGTTTGTGGGGCTTCCTGCCTCTGTTGCTTCGTCGCGGCCGCGTTGCTTTGGACAGCTCCATATCGAGGCTTCGCGGGGAAGGCCTTGGGGCCTTCTTTTCATCGATATTTTCGACCAATATTTTGGCTCCAACAAATGATCCCCCTAAGACTTGGAGCCTCAGAGGGATCAAGGGTCAAAGTCTAAGGGAAATCGCAAAAATTGTCAGCAGTTCGCGGTGATGACTTGCGACGCGGGTGCGCGAGGAGGACAGGGGTCACGCGGTCCGGATGCACCGTGAAGCTCCGTGCTGGTTGGATGCGCCGCAAAGCTTCGAGGGCCGCCGCCTATAAATATGGGGGCTCACCTCTCTTTTTTCCTTTACATTCTCAAAGACTTTGTACTTTTGCGCTCTTGATTCGTGAAGCTCCGCATACTCCACGTCTGCTCACCGCGAATCGAGCTTCACGGAGAACTGCAAGCCTTTGACTCCACGACTGTGCCAAATGAACCTGTGATCATAGGCTGGAGCCAGGCTCCATGTCTTGGCTTTGTGAATGAGCTCTACGAATGAGCTCTGCGAACGATCTCTGCGACCCAACCTGAAATTTTCCCGAGTTCTGAAACCCAATGGCCCATCAGGAAGCTTCACTGGGTGTGCTTGTAGACGCCGCCCGAAGAGATGATATGGCCAATTGTTTGGGCCTAGGGGAGCTGGTTCGAAGCCACTCAGACCATAATTCTTGGAAGAAATTGCTATCAGAGAGACAAAAGAACTATCCGCTATGTAAGAAGCTCCCCTTGTATGGATTCGGGCTGAGGGATGACGTCTTTATTCCTTAGGCAGGTAGGGACGAACCAGCTTGATGGTTCAGAAGCACGCTGTGCCAGCACAAATGGTTCAGGGTGGCCGATGGTCATGCATGGGAGGACTTCACACCTATCACCGAAAACTATCTATACAACCATCTGAAAAACATTGATGGGAAGCCATTGTAACCGGAGATGTCCCCTCCCATGTATCACACCATATTGAAGGATGCTTTGAGGGATTCGAAGAAGGGGTGGTCCGATGAGTGGGACCTGCACTAGGGTGGAAACTTCACCAATGATTGGGCATGGGCCTACTGGGTAGGTTCCTCATGCGAGGATTTTTGGGCCGAGCTGAGGAGAGTGGGATTGTATGAGGCAGCGTGGGCATCCCAATTCCACATTTATCAACCAAAACAGCTGATGCTAGAGCTGTTGAGCAGATGGTCGTCTAAGAACAACACTTTTCACCTGCACCATGGGGAGCTTGGCATCAGTCTGTGGGATGTCCATCAGATTTCGGGGGTCCCGATCTTGGGGGCTATGTATGATGAGTCCCTCCCAGTCATGAGTGTGTGGGAGGATCCAGAGGATATAACGTGGATGGCACTGGTACTGATGGGACTAGTCCCCGAAGAGGACAAAGAAGCGGTGAGAGATGTCCACTTTAAGAAGTGGTTCAAGCAGTTCCTGAACTTCCTGGTGGACCACGAGTTTCCCCCTATGCCTCGAACTTGTCCGAAGGGGGCTCAACGGGGAAAGGAGTACTCGTATTGGTGGCTCTTAGAGGACATCCAATGAAAGACTTGGGGTTTCAGTGTTAGCACTAAACAACGACCGATAGTCAGACTGGAGGAATTCATCACAGCCCTTATCTTCGGTTGGATCCTATCGGTGAGGGATACCAACATTGGGGTGCGGAACAACTCTTTTATCATGGCATCCATACTGGCCACTGGAAGGCGGGTCAATATGGGGATCCCGATGCTCGCCAGATTGTACAAGATACTCCGGCATGTTAGTGAGGGAAAGAATCCACCAAGGATATGGAGGCCCTTCCACCTTATGTATGGGTGGATCACAACACACATCAGGTGAGATTATGAGTATCCGAACCCCATCTCACCACTGGGGTCAAACTTCCGCCCATCCATCTTGAATGCTGCCGGGAGCTTCCCAGTAAAACTAACCGTACCGATGTTGCTAAACCGGGTGTGGAAGATGGACGAGTTTAACTTATACCCATTTCCATTTCGGACGGGAGTACTCACCGATGATGGTCAGGGAATGGAAGAGCATCAGGCCTATCTTTTAGAAATTCGAGGTGGAGTTTTGGTGACACGGGTGGACTCGAGCCGCTCTGTGAGCCGTACACCCTGCACCGGTTCGCGAGACAATTCAGGTTCCTGCAGCGGCTGACCCCGTAGGTCTAATGGGAGGTGATCCATGAGGATCACCCGGGTGTACTGAGAAAATTGTGCCTCATGTTCACATGGGAAGATAGGAAAATGAGAAATTCATTACCTCCATCCACTGCCACCTTTGGACTAGTGAAGGGGTATGCCATTAGCTGGGAGGCAGCTTATCTAGTAGAAATGCTGAAGCAGCCAACCATCTGGGCTGGTGACGGCGGGCCTCCCCTATCCCGAGTTCGGGGTTGGAGGGCAGTAAGGGATTCTCACGGTGGAAGGAATTCCGTGGCGGCGAGACCTACACCGGCTGAGGGTGAGGCAGTGGCGGTGGATCCAACAGCGGTAGTGGACTCGGTTGTCCCGGAAGAGCAGAGCCATCCGGAGGGGCGACCACAGAGGGGATTCTGCAGGATATCCACTCAGGCTTCGGGGAAGCGGTTGTGCCATATCTACATGCCATAGATTGCTGTTTTCCTGGAGGCCTGGGACATTTGGGATGTCAACCGGAAATTCCTCATCCCGCTCGAGATGTTGGAACACCTAGACTACCTCAGGATGTATTTACCGGGTATAGGCCCTGTCTTGGCTAGTTTTGTGGTGTCTTCGGTGGAGGTGGAGCGATATCTGGATGAGATGAAGGACTACGTACATTCCAGCAGTGCCCTGCGTCCAATGATAGACCAGGTGAGGGTACTGCTAGATCAGACGGTCCCCCCCCCACAACTGTTGGCCACCGAGTTGAGGGAGTGCTTCCCCCTATCGGAAGATTCAGACTAATCCTCTCGGGGTGATGAGGCTGATGAAGAGATCCCTTTGGAAGAAGGTGAAGTCGGTGATCGAGACTCGGATCTCGATGATTTTGCAGAGGCTCTCGAGGTAACATTCCAAGTTTCATTCCTTGGGGTATGCTCTCAGGACATTATGGACTTCTTACTAACATCTAAACAATGCAAGAGGACCTGGTACACAAACCTCACTCTCACCCCTCGGTGGGTGATGATACAGGACCTTCAGAACCTGCGTCTGTGGCTGTATCCAGTTTTGTGTCTGGTGGGGCTAGGACATCTGAGGTGGCTCCTCCAGAATCTCCAGACCTTCCGACAGTATACAGAGGGTCACACCTTAGGGTCCCATCAACATCGACACCGGAGAAGTACCAGGAGTTCAATATCAGTAAGTCCTCTCTGCTGAACTCATTACTGTCACGCGCCGATTGTGCCAACTGACATCCATTCCCTTATCTGTCACATACAGTTCTTCGACTGGAATGGGCTACTGTGGCGAGGCTGTTCAAGAATTCTGGCGGCACCCTTCCCAAAGGCATTCCAGTAATCATGGAGATAGTTTCCCCACCCACCTGAGCTGCAGATCCCCCATCATTGGCGGGACCACCAGTGGGGTCATGCCTGAGGTCATTAAGGTGGGGTCCAACGATGAGGATCTGTCAGTCAACCCAAGTCCTGCTACGTCTGATCCAATGCCAGATGTCACGCCTGATCCCATGCCATATGCAGATCCCGCTGAAGACTTCTTACGAGCATACCCTATGTACGATCATGCTAATCTCACGGACTGGGATGAGAGGGAATCCGATGAAGAGGACAACAAAATAGTCCACTGCAGATCGTGGAAGCTGATGACACGCTTCATCAATGACACCCCCAAGAACTATGGATGGAATAAATGGATAGACTATGCTCGCGGTTGCGCGAACTGTGTGCTGGGGGAGTAGATTCCCAACGCCCTCATATGCTCATCCGAGATCTTATGATAGAGAAGATACGAGAGTATGATTGTGGGATCAGCATGGGATGGTAGCGGAGGAAGGCGACAAACATCAAGAAGCTCCAGAAGGATGAAAACAATGTCTAACACTTACAGATTTGGGTGGATGAGCACTTAGCCTCTCTCAATGCACAATCTGAGATGATCTTTCAATTGAAGGCACATCTGGAAAATGCGGAAGAGCATATGAAGCAGGCTTCTGAAGAGATGGCCGTCATTCAGGCTGACGTAGAGCGGACCTGAGCTGAGGCTGATGAACTGTGCCCCATTGCTGCTGAAGAGGACCAGAAGCTGAGTCAGCAGCAGTAATTCCTAGACGCCACAAGTCGAAGAGTGGTGGAGCTGCAACTCTTTTTTGATGGGGTCAATCCGTCCATGGGGGGAGTTGACCCCCCCGAGTACTGTAATGATTACAAACCCTTAATCGTACTTTTGTGCTTTGATTTTTTTGAGTGCCATAATATTCATGAGTTTCTTTGTTCGTACTCGTTCATTGCATCCTTACAATGTTTGCAAAACATCCAGCAACAATTCCCTAATCTTACGTGGGTCGGGCCTGATGTGAGAAACAAGAGATAGTTGCCTCATCGCCCCATCCAAACATAGGAGTGAAAACCAAGCTTTGGGAATCCAGGGTTTGGATAACCAGTACAGATTATTGGGAAATGAAAGAGACCTGACTAGGGAAGGAAGTTCTCAGACCAACCGAATTACAGTTTTTCTAGCATGCTCTTGTGCACGAATGGTGCAACGCCAGGGGCGCTGAAATCAGTCCGAACGAATGGGTATGGGAAGTGTGAATCACGATACCCAAGATTCGGAACACTGTGGGGGTGGCGTGACAACGGTGGATAGATGTTGGCCGTGGAAAAAATGAAGCATCCACATCTCATCATCCTGAAATGGGGATGAAAAATGAGGGATGAATGCTGACCATGTTCGCAACATGGGGTCTAACTCAAATATCGTCAATTAGAATTCCGGGACATTGACCAAGGAAAGAAGGTGGACCATAGATCGAGCATCCATATTGTTAGGGGGTCCTTCCAAACATGACCAGTCTTCTAGAACATTGGCCCAGGACAGCAGGTGGACCATAGGTCGAGAATCCATAACATTAGGGGGTTCCTCCAGACATGAAAGGGGATGAGAGTCCAAATATGGGGCACACGAAGCGTGGGATGTGGAGTGATGGTTTGTTCAAACAGAATCCAACACTCATGAAATTACGCCACCGTGGTGGGAGTACGCTAGATGGGTGCATCAGTTTGACCATGGATCATTCTTTCTTTCAGACAAGGCCTCTCTGGCGAGGGGGTCTGTTGCTTACCAATGTCATCTTGGAGAATTATGAACTTGTTCAGGGCAGAGTTATAGTTGTACGGTCCCCTACGAGGGGTCCATCCAGGGGGCCAGAAAGGGGAAGAACATGATTTATGATTCCTGTGGGCTGGACCCTAGGAAAAATACCAGGGTGTCCCTACGTATCCCATGAGGATGGGAATCAAGCCACCCGTAGTTCTTGGAGCACATTTTAATGTCATGTAGGGTGTGAAGCCTGGTTGCGCCGGTAAGCATCCTACCAAAACTACTAAGCCCACATGAGTCATGCTCGATGTGGGAAACAAGCAATAATGGGGGACTTTCTCGACATAGGAAGGGGTAGGTTAGGGTGAAGGGGAACTCATTGAATACCCACCCAATGATGCTAACAAGTCCATGTGGCACACCTAGATGCACGAAAATATAAAGCTGAGTATGTCGAAATTTCACTTGAACATGAGGAAGTGGAAATGTGTGAATCATGATGCTCAATATTTGGATCAAAATGAAGAGGCATGATGATATAGGATAACTGTTGACTGTGGCAGAAACATAGCACCCATATCGTGTTAACCTGGAATGGGGAAAGACAAATGATGGTCAAATGTTGACCATGTTCAAAACACGGGACCATGTCGCAAATTTCGTCAGAGATCCGTAGGGATGTTTGCCCGAAATGATTAGAGATCCCTTAGGCCCAACATCCATGGAGAGCCCTTAATCCTAGCATCCAAGTCATCTGAGGGAAATTTTTGATGTAGAAGTGGATGAGGATCCAAATGGAGAGCTCACGATGCTTGGTCATGGAACGAGAGGAATGTCTCCATGAAAATCCCACACTTCGGGCTTTTTGTCAAAATGCATCTAAATACGTTAATGAGACGCATTAGATAGGGAGAGTCGAGTCCCTTCCCATAGGGAGATATTAGTTTAGGGTCGTAGAATTCGGACCATGGGAGGGAAGAAACACATGAGGCACATGGTGGGGTAACTCAAATACCTGACGTGAATGGGAACTGGGGGTTCCAACCACCACGTGCTTCTCGGAATGTTTTAGGTCGAGGGACCGAAAACGAGAGTTGAGATGGGCCTGAAGCAAAGTGTGAGGGCATTCCAACGTACCCCATGAGGATGGGGATCATGTTGCACGTAGTTATTGAGAGGGTCTTAGTCTAAGGTCTTAGAACTCGGACCATGAATGGGTAAGGAGAGCAGGGGAAACACGGTAAGGTGGTTACAAAACCTGACGTGAATGAGGAAATAAGACCTACTTACAATGTGTTATCTGGGGAGGTGCTTGAGTCGAGGGACCGAACATGAAAGTTGGGCTGGGCCCACGGGGAAGTGCTAGGGAGCTCCTATGTATCTCATGAGGATGAGAATCAAGCCATACGTAGTTCTAGAAGGTGCCACAGTAAGGTACCAGTTCTTGGGAAAAAGGGGAGTGCGGGCGTGGCCCTTGCACTAAAAGAAGAGGAATTTGATAAATCTTGTTTGTTCTTTAAGGTGAGTGGTTTTTTTGTGAAGCGACATTCCTAGGGTAGCAAGCCCTGGTGTCACCACAAGAATCAAGCCATAGTAGGCATTGACAAATGGTATGGAATATAACCAATACCCAACATGAATTCCTCAATGGTGATGTCATCACAATGCAGTGTCGTTTTTCATCATGCGGCCAAGACGATAATGTCACAGTTTAGGGTCATGTGATAGGACCAATCATGAATTTTAACTTCATGCAGCGCAGACATAGCAGAGATGATTTTAGGCGGGGAGTGTGTACGGTGCCATGAAACATAACCGACGTGGATGGGGAAATGATCCCTCATCACACCTTACACAATTCTGAGATAGGAACCTCGGGCCAAGGGTCCCAAATAGTGGTGAGAGTGAAAGGGGTATGAGTAACTAGCTCCCAGCTGAGCTGGACTCGGAAAAAAGACGTTCGGGTGATGCATCGCATCCCACGGGGATGAGGATCGAGTAACACATATCCCATAATGAAGATCTTAGTTTATGGTCTTAGAGCTCGGACCGTGGGATCCCCAAAGGATGCCGTATTACAGCTTTTTCCCCCTGACGTGCAGAGGTGTACTGAGGGATAGCGCCAAGAGTGTCGAGATTCTACTTGGACATGGTGGGGTGGAACATAATGTGAATCATCCAACCAACATTCAAGGTCTGAAAGGGATGGCGTGACAATAGGGGATTACTGCTGACCATGTTCGCAACATAGTAAACTATCACATTATCCTGAAATGGGGACAAACAAATGAGAATCGACCACTGACCATGTTTTCAATGTGGGATTTGTATCAATTTGTTGTCTGAAACCCTCAGGGGCATTGGCCCGTAATGGTAGGAGAGCCCTTAGGTGTTGTATCCATGCTATTCTTGGGGGTCCCTTTGGGTGTGAAAGATTATGGATGCCCGAATTAAGGGAAACATGAAGCTTGAAAAGTGGAAGGATCTTGACCAAGTTGAATCTGACACTCTTGGTCCCATACCAGAGTACTCTTAATAGATAGGAGAACCACTGCAAGGGGTCGAGGGACTCAACTTGAGGGCGACTAAGAGATAGAAGATTCCCAGGAGAAGGGGGGCATGGTGCGAAGAACCATGTACCACACCTATTTATCCATCCCGTGGAGAGGAACAGGCCAAGGGGCCTAGGTGACCAGGAGATCGGGATATCTCTAAGAGGTGGGGCTGGACCCGAAGTCTAGACATTGGGTGGTCCTATGTATCCCATAAGGATGGTAATCAAGCCACATGTAGTTCTAAAGAGGTTCTTTTTAATGTTGTGAGGTATAGGAAATAAGAGGGATAATTTTCAGAATGTGGTGCATGTGGTGCAGCTTTCACAAACTCGACATGAATGAGGACATAATCCTGTACCATATCACGTGGTCCCATAGTCAAAGTCATGAAGGCGGGGAAAAGAAGACAAATTAACAGAACTCAAGCTAAACGTAGTTCTGAAATGATCTTAGTTTATGGTCTTAAAGCTTGGACCAGGGAGGGATGGAATCCTTCTAAGTAAGCGCAGAACTCAAACCGACCCCTATGCCCACGTGAGTCAAGATTAGTGTGGGAAAAAAGGGAGGAAGGTCTTTATTTCAATACTTGGAATGTCCATTAGAGGGAAATCGGTGCAGAGCCCCGTAAGACTCCCTTACCATGGCTTTGTCCTTATAATGCGCAAATTCACACTGAGTAATAGCATCAAGAGTGTCGAAGATCTACTTAGACATGAGAAGGCGGAGAAGGATGTGAATTGTGTAACCAACATTTTGGGCTTAATGGGGTTGGTGTGGCAATAGAGGATAACTGTTATCCATGGTGGAAAAACAGTATCTATATCGCATTAGCTTGAAGTGGGAACAACAAACGAGCATCGACCACTGACCCTATTCGGAACACGAGATTTGTATCAATTTTTTGTCCAAAACCCTCAGGGGAGTTGGCTCGTAATGGTAGGATAGCCCTTAATTTAGTATCTTTGCCATTCGGGGCCCGTAATGGTAGGAGAGCCCTTAGGCCTCACATCCATGACACTCGGGGGTCCCTTAGGGTGTAAAAAGAGATGGAATCCCTATTGAAGAGAAAAACAAAGCTTGAAAAGCGGGTGGAAACATGTCTGAGTAGAGTCTGATGCTCTAAGTAATAAATCAGAGTACCCTTAGGCACATTGGTGGACCGCCAAAAAGGGTTGACGAAGTGGCTTAGAAGAGGTAGGCTAAGGGGCCAAGGTGTGATGAAGATTTCCAGAATATGGCGATGGACTCGAAGCATGGAACTTCGAGTGGTCCTACGTATCCCATAAAGATGGGAATCAAGCCACACGTAGTTCTCGAAGACACACAGGGGGAAGGATACCCTAACAAGGATATGTACAATGTGGAGAGTAACCCGACGTGAATGAGGACATAATCCCATACCATGCCACATAGTCCCGTAAGAGAGAACCTGGGCCAGGGGCCCGAAAAGGCCAAGGGACCTGATAACTGGGTTTTGGTCAGGAAGGCATGGATTATTCACAGTTTAACATCTTGCAGTGAGGACGAAGGTCGGGGAATAG
This sequence comes from Viscum album, assembly GCA_963277665.1. Classification (NCBI taxonomy): domain Eukaryota; kingdom Viridiplantae; phylum Streptophyta; class Magnoliopsida; order Santalales; family Viscaceae; genus Viscum; species Viscum album. The sequence goes on from OY728156.1 coordinate 1,284,541,464, forward strand.
GATTCCTTGGATAGGGGAGGTGTACAACATGACGGGTAACCTGACGTGAATGAGGATGTAATCCCACACCACACCGTACACTTCAGGTATGAACTTGGGCTAAGGGTCCCGGTAAGGCCAAGGGGCTTGAGGCTGGGACTCAGTCAAGAAGTCCTAACCAGCTTGCAGTTTAACGTCTTGCAGTAAGGATGAGGACCGGGGGCCCGAGAAGGCCAAGGGGCCTAACAGTTGGCCCTGCCCGGAAAGAGTTTGTCGCTTTGGGATGGGGCAGTACAAATCACTACACTCAATGTTTGGGACATCTTGGGGTGGACTCGAAGATCCAGGGTGACTATTGAACATGTTTGAAACAAAACATCCCTATGGTGACTTGATATGGGAGAAACAAATGAGCATCTACTGCTGACCACATTCGAAACGTGGGACTTGTATCAGCTTGTTGCTTGGCATCTCCGAGGGCGTTGGCCTGAAAAGGTAAGAGGGCCCTTAGGCCTGGTATCCACACTATTCAGGGGCCCTTACAGATGGGGAAGGTGATGGAATCCCAGTCCATGAGTGGGTGAAGCATGGTTGTACCCATCTATGAAAGAGGCAAACATCTCCAAGGAGGGGGAACGTACAAATGGACTGAGGCTAGCTCGATGCGCATTGGGGAAAAAGTATGCACCCTGCCGTAGGTCTCGACCCAAGGGGAAGATTATGGATTTTGGGCTGGGCCTACAGACAAAATGTCCAGGCGTTCCTATGTATCCCATGAGGATGGGAATCAAGCCATACATAGTTCTTGAAGGCCATGCAATTTAACGTCGTGCGGTGAAGAGGGGGGAGGATGGAAGAACGAGAGTGGGAAAATGGTGCGACCATTATAATCCTTGTATGAGTGGGGTTAAGGAAGCCTACTCTACATCATGCGAGGACTCTCCGAGGAAGCTATACCTAGGGGGGATAGTGAAAGATAAGGGTTTTGAGCTGGGCTCAAAATGAAGCATCTGAGCGTTCCTACATATCCCATGAGGATGAGAATCTAGCCATACATAGTTCTATAAGCACATTTTAACATCATGTAGGATGATGAAGCGCATATATTCTGGGGATGTGTATGGTACGATGAGTAACCCAACGTGAATGAGGACATAATCCCATACCACACCATACTATCCCATAAGAGAGCCTAGATCGGGGAAGGCCATGGGGCCTGAGGATGGGCCTTGGTCAGGAAGGACTTACCAGATCATAGTTTATCATCTTGCAGTAAGGACGAGGGTCGGGGGCCTGGAAAGGCCAAGGGGCCTGAGAAGGACAAGGGCCTTGGTCAGGAAGGCCTGACTAGCTTGAAGTTTATCATCATGTAGTGAGGATTAGATAGATCTTAGTTTAGGGTCACAGAGTGCGGACCATTTTGCAGTTTATTGTCATGCAAGACGATAATGAGCAGTTTAACGGCATGACATATGAAGATGAAAAGTTTAATGTCATGAAAAACGATGATGTAGTTTAACGTCATAAAGGAAAATGTTTCAGTTTAAAGTCATGCAGTACTGGACAGTTTAAGGTCCTTTAGGACCATCGTGTAGTTTAGGGTCATGCAGGACCATGCAGTTTAAGGTCTTGCGGGAACGAGGTGCAGTTTAGGGTCATGCAGGACCCGAAGGATCATGAAAAGTATTTCTTGAGGAACTTGGCATTTGTGGGAGTATTTATGCGCTCACCATCCATGGTTACCAAGGAGTATGCTCCATTGGGGTAGACCTTATGGATGATGTAAGGTCCTTCCCATTTGGGCTCCAGCTTGGGTGGTTTCCTGCTGGGGATCATTGGCACTCGGAGGGCCAATACCAGGTCGCCTTATAGAAAAGAGATAAGGCGAGACTTCTTATTGAAGGCTCTGGATATCTAGTTCTGATGCCTTTCCATATTGTGCAGGGCACAAAGCCTATTATCATCCAATTCTTCCAATTCATCTATATGGATTTCAACCACCTTATCTGGCGCCTGTTGGTCATAGACTATAGTGCGTAACGATGGCAGCTGGATCTCGATGGGCAGGACGGCCTCAACCCCATACACCAGGGAATATAGAGTCACTTGGGTGGAATTGCAAGTCATCGTCCGATATCCCATAGGGTGTTGAGGAGCTTTTCTGGATAAATTTTCTTGTTCTGACCAACCATTTTCTACAAAATTTTAGAAAGGGTATTATTGAATGCCTCGATCTGTCCATTTTACTACACGTGACAGCTAGAGGTATGATTCGAATGGATATTGTACTTGGTGTACAATTTCTTCAGCTCTACTGCTTGGAAGTTGGTGCCGTTATCGGTGAGGATAACATGAGGGACTCCAAACTGGTGGATGATATTGGAGCTCACGAAGTCAAAAATGGAACAAGCCTTGACTTCTTTGAGTGGAACTACCTTTGCCCACTTGGAGAAGAAATATGTAGAGGTTAGGATGAACCTACACTGGTGAGATGTCGCTGGTGGATATGGTCCCACGACATTGAGTCCCCACACAGGAAATGGCCAGGAGTACTTGGTGGAGTGGAGAGGCTCTGGAAGCCGATGAAGGAAGTTAGCATGAACCTGGCAGGCATGGCATCTCATGGAAAACTCAATACAATCAGGAATCATAGAGGGCCAGAAGTACCCCAGTCTCCTGATCTGATGGGACAGCTTTGGTCCAGCCAGGGGGGAACTGTAGGAACCTGCATGAAACTCTTGCATAACCTGAGAAATCTCGACTCCTTGAATGAAACAGAGGAGAACACCATATAAACCCCACTTATAGAGGATAAGATCAAGACTGTGACCACTCTGGAGGGTAAACTCCAGTGCGCGACATCAGATTCTCTCACATTCACCCCGATCATATGGGAGGCGACCATTTTGGAGATACTCGACAAAAGGTGCCATCCAGTCGGGAGTGGCCTCGACCACTGCATCTGAAGAACCTGGGGCTCCTCGCATGGAGGATCCGGCTGTAAGATGGATTACCCGTAGGCCGTCACCATCCTATGGGGTGACAGGGGAGATGACTCTTCGGTGTTCCTCATGTATAATCATATCATCCTGCTCGGGTTTTGCAAGTGATGCATCTAGGCTGACCAAATCATCTGCTCAACCATTCTGTGACCGAGGGACATGGGTAACCTCTGGTTGAGAATGGAACCAGGACATTAGATGGAGGGTGTACTCTAACAATGGAATGAGCTCTGGATTTATGAAAACATAGTCTCCATTGACATGCTTGATAACTAGTTCAGAATCCCCTTTCACGTGCAAATGGGGTACATCGATCTCAAAGGCCAGCTCGAGGCTAGTGATGAGAGCCTGGTACTCTGCCTTGTTGTTGGTGCAAACTTCTGACAACAAGAATGAGTATGGTAGAACGAATTGCACCAGATTGATGAAGACGACACCCAGACCCACTCTTTTGATCTTAGGATCATTGAGCCTCCTACTGGTGGGGATTCGGGAGGCACCATCGAAGTGCATTTTCCAACATGAGACAACATGATCGACTAAGAGTATTGCCTCATCAGGAAAATCAAGGTCTAGGGATTGATCCACTGGGGTTGGATGAGAAACTAGGAAGTCTACCAATGCCTGCCCCTTGATGGCCTTCTAAGGCATGAACCTGATTTCTTACTACTGAATAATTACCGCCCAATGTGCTAGTCGGCCAGTCAACATGGGACAGTTCAGAATGTACTTTAGTGGTTCCACCCGAGAGACCAATTGTACCTCATGGTGCTGCAGGTAGTGTCGCAATATCTATATGGGAAACACAAGTGCAAAGAATCTCTTCTCGATGGGGGTGTATTTGGTCTCTGTATCGAGGAGAATGCGGCTAAGGTAATAGAGGTTGTTCTCCATCCCCTCATTGTTCTTTTGGGCGAGGAGTGCGCCAAGGGACCATTCCAGGGTGGTCATATAAAGGACCAGCAACTTTCCGGAAACGGGTGGCATCAAGACTGGAGGCTAGAGCAGATACTGCTTGATCTCCTCGAAGGAGGCCCGACACTCTTCATCTCATTCATAGGTGGAGCCTTTCTTCATGAACCGAGAAAAGGGCTTACACTTTCTAGCCAGATTTGCTATGAATCATCGTATGTAGGCCAAGTGGCCTTGAAGACCTCGAAGCTCCTAAATATTACTCGGGGAAGGCATTTGGCTGATGGATTTGATCTTCTTTGGGTCGATCTTGATTCCTCAGTATCTAACAACAATGCCAAGAAACTTCCCGGAGGTGACCCCAAAGTCACACTTCAATGGGTTCATCTTCAGGTGGAGGGAATGGAGAAAAATTAACACTTTATTAAGGTCATTGATATGGTCCTAGTGCTGGTGGGATTTGACCACCAAATCGTATACATATAATTCCACCAATGTTCTAGAATTGGCTTGAATATGCGATGCATGGCCCGCTGATTGGTGGAACCTGCATTTTTCAGGCCGAAGGGCATAACCTGGAAACAAAAAGTACCTTGGGGGCCCTAAAAGCAGTTGACTCCTCATCTTCGGGGGCCATCTGGATCTGGTTGTACCCAGAATACCCATCCATGAAATAGAGGGTTTTGAACCCAGCCGTGGAATCAATAAACAACTCTGTCACTGGGAGGGGAAAATCATCCTTCGGACAGTGGCGGTTGAGATCGCGGAAGTCAATACAGACTCTGATCTGCCCGTTCTTCTTCCTGAATGGCACAATGTTGTCTAGCCACTTGGGGTAATGCACTTCCTTGAAAAATCTATCATTGATAAGCTTATCAACTTCAGCCTCAAACATGACACCGTGAGAAGGGCACATCTTTCTGGGAGCCTACTTGAACCTACTATGGTTCATCGGGAGACCAAGGAGGTGGATGGCTAACTAAGGATCCAATCCTGGCATCTCGTTGTAACTCTAGGAAAACACATCACAATGTTGTTTGAATAAGTTCACATACCGCTGCTACTCTTCGAGGGACATGGCGGTGCCGATAAATGTGGGTCTCTGATCTGCCTCGCTACCAAGGTTCACCTATACCAGTTCATCAACCGTGGTAGAGACACATTCTTCAAAGGCGGGGGGATCATCCTCTAGGCCCTCTTCTCCACTTGTGGAGGGATCTTCTGTGGAGGGAGTTGTCTCCGAGCCATTAGACTCTGATTGGAGGCTGGTGCCGGCTTGAGCGGTAGTGGTTATCATGTCAGGAGATTCATGCGCCACTAAGACCATAGAGATGAAGGCAGTTGATCCAATCTCATCCAGACTTCGGCCCATGGGGCCGTGCTTGATAACATCAAAGCAGTAGTGGCGCGTCGGCTTGAGCTGGTTAATTCCAGCCCAACGAAACAGGCACGTATGACGTACTGCCATTGCCACGAGCCTGACATCCCGATACCATACAAGGGTAGGAGGTTCCGGGATCACCCGATCCTAGTTGGTGTAGGAGTACGAGGTGATTTCCCACTGTCGCTTGGACCTGGGAATACACCTTCCTCTTATACCAGAAACAACAAAGCACTGCCCCATATCGGGGGTCATGGCCTGCAATCGATGGATTGGGAAGACATAGGCGTCATCAAGACCTCCCCAGGGATCACTTGTGACTGGGGCAGGTTCAACCTCACTTTCCAGAATCTGCTTATCCTTGCTCTTGTAGTAGTCATCATCCAGATAATGGGCTTCACAAGAGGAAAAAGGTGATGCATCTCCTTGGAGCATGCCTACTCAACCATTGAGGGAGTATTTGAGGCATTGGTGATATGGAGAAGGGACCACTGCATGCAAGTGGAGCCATGGCCTTCCCATCAATGCGTTGTACGTAGTGTCCTGGGAGACAACCACGAATTCGGTACTAGAAATTAGGCCACCAAACTGGGTCTTCAAACGAATCTTGCCTACCGGGGTCTTCTCGATCCTATCATATCCCTGGATTCTATGGTCGGAGGGAGTTAGATCGTCCTCAGACAACCCTAGATTCCATAGTGTCTGGGTCGGGATCTGGTTGATCTCAGAACCCATGTCAACAAGACAGAGACAGACTTCCACACCATTGAACTGGCCAGTGATGTATAGTGGAAAAATGTGCCCTTGTATAGGAGGGTCATAATCTTCACCAGAGAACACGATAACTTCCTGGAATTCAGTGTTCTCAATTTCCTTGGCATGGAAAACTTCTACAGTTGCTACCTCCATCTCAAACTGGAGGGGGCTCCTTAGGGCCTCGGAAAGTGCCTCATGCATTTCAGATGACAGGAGAAGAGCCTCAAGGATAGAAAGCCTTGATGGAATGATGGAAAGGTGCTTAAAAACATCATACTTTCGGGACAAACATGAGACTCTTCTTACAGGAGGTCGTTCTGCAATCAGAGGCACGTCGGGCCCTACCGGATGGACCGACGGCTGGCTAGTACTAGGTACATCTCGTTGCTCACTAGTCGAGGCCTGAAGAGTAGCAGCTGGATGAGGACCGGACAACTGAGATTGTCCTGTAGTAGGGAGAGACTGGCTGTAGTATGGATGAAGCTGCTCTGCCTAATCTAGTAGCACAAACAACTGTGGAGATAGATATAAGGGCACCAGCTGAGGAGGTTGCACGTGCTGAGCTCTATGTTGGGCCTGCCATCTGGTTTTAGTAGCATGGATGGAATGGATGGAGGTGCCAACTGATGCACCCCGACGACCCATGTAGTCATGGATCCGCCGACGTTGACGTCAACCAGGGACATTAGGGAGGTTCACATGGCACCCCCCTTGTCAGGAGTCATATAGGGATTTATGAACTCCACGGTATTAACCGAAGTGTACCCCTGACTGTCCTTTGACGAATCATCCACCACTGGGGGGATTCTGGTAGAGATCCCCATCTCAGGGGGCATTATTTCACTGAGAGTATGGGATGAAGATGGAATTAGTGGAGCACATTTCTTTTTCTTGCGCCACCGTTGCTTGCTGTTCTAGGAAGAGGCTGACTGAGATGATGACACAGAGGCGCTAGTCGCGGCTTATTAAGGCATCAGCTGACTCAAGAGTTCCCGAATAATAAAATGGGCACGAGTGACTGTTTTATGAGCCATCTAGTCATCGTACATCTGGGATCCACGGCTGAGAACCTGCTGCCACTCCCCTTTTTTATCGCTACTGCTTTCTGACTTTACAAAGACACCCGCCACTTGTTTTGGGGTCGGGCCCAACCTGACTATGTTGTTATCGACCTAGTCTTGGAGCCAGTCTTTAAACACATAGCACTGCTTGAGGGTGTGCCCCAGGATCCGATGATAGGGGCAGAAGTTGGGGTGATCGGTGAGATTTGCCTCTGTGGGCCTTCTGCACTCGGGTAATCGCACAATCCTCTGCTCTAGGGCACTACGAAAGTAGAAGGGGACCCAATTCTTGTTGAACGAGTAAGTCTGGTTCCTTTTTTACAAATATGGGGATCTGGGAGCCTGAACCGGACGAGGGGCCGGAGGGGCCTACTGAGGGGGTGAAGCCTGATTATCCCGCATAGGCGGTGGTGGCACATTGCGCGGGGGAACCTTCCGATTCTGAGGCAGTCGCTGCTAGGAAAAAGGTTGTGCATAAGGTGGAGGGCCTCGGTATGGTTGTAGAGTCAGTGCCACTGGTAGTAACTCTAGCTGCATGGGGGCTTCTATTTGGTCCACCGCGACGGGCTCGACTCTGGAAGCCCTCCTTGCAGGGATCATAGGGGGTAGAAAATGCACCTAACTAGCCTATTGCAGAGCTTCCTAGAGGTGCTAAGCCTTATCTAAGAAATCTCGGAAACCTCCAGGGTAGTTTTGAGTGATCAGGGAAGGAACCCGTTCTGCTTTGAAATTCCCTACGCACATCATCAGTAGTTTCTCCTGAGTCAGTGGAATATCGAGGGAGTATGTGAGCCCCTTCCCCTGGGCAATGAAGTCTGTGACTCTCTCATCAGTCCTTTTTTTACACTTGAAGAGGTCTACAATATTGGTCTTTCTCATGGTGGAGATGAACGAGTATAAGAATTACTGGAGGAGATCCTATCACCTGGTCACTGACCAAATAGGGAGCTCGCTATACTAGACGAATGCAGGGCCCTACAATGTCTGCACAAAACATCGGATCATGGAGGCTTCCTATTGTGCTAGGGTCCCCAACATAGGGCCACACCTGTAGGAAAAATGGTCCAGGTGATCCGGCGGGTCCCCTGTCTCATTAAAGGGCAAGAAAGTGGGATTTCCAAAATCTGGAGGTGCAGACATATCATCCACCCATGCGGGATATGGATTCCCATCTGGTGGAACTTCCACCTGACGCGTTTCCAATGCCTCAAGGTGGGCAATGAGTGTCGCGGTAGACGGATTCAATGACTCGTGGATCACTGGCGGAGCGGCCTGCGGGGCGGCTGGAGGAACCTGGGCCAGATTCCTCGGATTGTTGCACCGTTAGGGAGGGTTTGGTGAGACGTATCATGCCCTCTTGTCTTGCATTCCAGCTTCGACCCTGCCTGCGGGAGAGGTATGATCGGGGTTGCCTGGAGGCAACTCTCTGGGGGGGGGGAGTTGTTCCTGTCCCTACTTCCCCGACTTAGGATCACCATAGTCTGGTCGCCGCTCTATAGCGCGCTCGGCTAGGAGTTCGTTGACCAGGCTCTTCTGCTCAACAAGCTGCTGGCGTAACACGACCTTCTCAGGGTCTTCCTCTACCTTCTGTACTGAGGCAGATGGGTCGGAGTGCTTGAAAACTCCAACATGCTCTTTACCCTTACCGGCATTCCGGCTAAGTACCAACGACTCAGTGGGTGTAGGGAGACCTAGGAGGTTCCTCTGCTGACGGGTAATCCTCCATGATGGGTCCAAAAATGGTGGCACATCTTCAGGGGGTAAGTCTCCATCCAGAAATTCCAGGTCATCCTCTTTGTCCACTATGTCAGCCATGTGGATTGTGACCCTTCCCGGGGGCATGTCCTCGATATCGTATAGCAAGTCGGGCTGCGGTCGAATAGGGCTGAAGTGGAGGGCATTGTAATTCCCCCAGCCTTAGACTTTCACGTGGGGGGTAGCCTCCCTAATGATTTTGTGGAGTACCTTGAAACTCTGAACACATTTTTGTTGGAGGGTCGTTTGATGAACTGGTGACTTAGGGCGCTGGGCCACGGGGAGTGCGGCCAAATCGACCAGACGACATTGCTCACTGATTTCCTCAAAGTGCACTTGGCTCCTGGGGTACACCACCCGACAATAATGAAGACAGAAGTGTGTCTACCATAGGGTTTGACAGAAGCAGTCAGCTCCCTCTAGGGTGAGGGATTCCGGTGAACGAAAGTTCGATGCTGCCGCTGACCAGAAATTCTCCGAGAAATGATCCACTGCGAGAATGTTCCAGAAGCTCTTGGGCTCAGATTCAGGGTCTTTCCCCATATTTCCCCACTCTTCAACAGGAGGTAGCTGAGGAAACGGTAGCAGTATAGAGGAGGACCACTTGGACAGTAAACTGGGTGGCAGAGAATACATAGAATGAGCCGACTGGCCGCCGAGTTTCGGGCCATTCTCCGAAGAGTGCGGTGACCTGACCACAACGTCACGATACGATGGGCTGACAACCACTGCTTCTGGTGTAGGGATCACGGTTACTGACGATGGGTCACACTGTTGCTCAACCACCATCGGTCCCCAAAATAGCTCTCAGTGATCTCTGGTCGAGGTAGACGGTGCTTCTGGTGACGACGGTGGTGATTGCACGGTTGAAACCTGTGGGACTCCCAAAATTTCCTATTCTTTGATATAACTACGAAGAGAGGCGGGAATCCGATGGAATTCACATTTTGGGAGGATGAGTCTAACATGCCATGTTCCTGCCCCGGTCTTTGACACAGAGGACCGAGGGGAGGGTTCCACTACCGAGTCGTATTCTGCTTTAGAATCCAAGAAGCGGGCCGGTTTGATTTCCATATGAGCCTTCCCAGGATTCTTCTTGTAGTGGCGATGACCCGCCTTCCTGCCCCTAGGTGGCTCCTTGAGAAAAGGATGACTCCTGATATGTAGTCTTGGGGCTGCGCTGGTGTTAGTGCGGAGAGTACTTCCACTTGAGACAACTGGTGTGCGAGGAGAACCGGGACAAATGTCTAAGGGGACACGAGGAGGACCTCAATGAACAACACTTTAGTGGGCGAAACCTCCGTCGGAACCGGAAGGAGCATGGGGAGGACCTCCATGATTGGTGTTGGTGGAGGGAGGATGACCTTCACCCCTTTGGTTTCTAGGGCGAGGAGGAACTTCACCAACCGTGTAGAGAACATAGGGATGATCCCCATATTGGAGAGGGACCGGATGGGCAATGACTTCACATTGACGGTTAGGGGCAGGAGTCATAATTCCATATTCGATGTGGTGGGCACGGGAGAGGCTCCCGCGCCGAGTGTCATCACCGTGGGGTATGTCTTCATTCGGGTTGGGGGTATCATGGGGCATACCTCCATGATGCGCTTCAGAGCGGGGGAGGCCCATGATTTATGGAACAATGGTACGAAGAGGACCTCCTTACGGGGTGACATCACTGTGGGCTAGTTCGAGGCGATCACTACTCATACCTGCGACTCGGGGAGTTGACCCAGCATACCCGTGGGGCGGTTGGGGCCTCAATCCCGGTTGGGCATAGGAGCGCCCCTGCTCAGTGTGGGCAGGGAATTTATGATATGCGCGGTGGTGGCTCGAGACATAGTAGCTACCGATGATAACGCCCCTTGGCGGGCATCCGCATCTCGGGGCCAACGCTGGCATCGGGTCAGGCGAACCGGTGCGGGTGGTGCAGGTGCAAAACCTACCTGCCCCTCTGGCATGGCCGGGCGGCGGTGCTGACATGGCCGGGTGGGGGCCCTTGCTTAAAGCCCTTGAATCGGGACTCTGAACAGGCTGAGACGGACATCACCCACCTCATCATCCTAAGGCTAGGAGTCGTCAAGGCATTCCCGAGACAAGCTCTCAGAACGATTGAACGTTGGGGTGGGGAGTAGGGTCTCCCTACGCGGCCCTCGATGGCGGCGTTGATGGTGAGGCCTGGATGCCTTCAGGTCTAGGAAGGCCATATCCTGGGTTGGGATTATTCCCTCCTCCTCGTAACGACGTACGAGGTCATTAATCACCCTTTCTTGGATGAATTCTGATGGGGAGAGGGGGCATGGGCGCCCCACGTTCGTGGATACAGACACCGTTGTGGTAGTAGTGGAGCCACACATAACGACTGTGCTGGTGTTGCCCCTGCCCCTGTGTAGGTGGGTGGGAGGTGATCGTGTCCCTGTAGTAGAAACCTAATTCCTGGGAAGTAGGGAGATGAACTCATCAGCACTGCTAGGAAAATAAATCGACAACCAGTGCTCCAGCGCCATCCCACCTTCCGTGACCGGTAAGAGGGATCCACACCAACAACATTGCAGAACAGAATGCCCAATGTTCTTCTTCCCCAACTTCTAGTGAGTTTGATGCCAGTCCCGCTATTTGGTTGGCGGGACCCGACACTGGATAGCTGGATCCGGTGACATGTCAATCTACTGAAGTATCGAGCGCTAATAGTCTCTATTTTGAGGAGAAGACATTCACGTCGGGTTAACCATTTCTATTTCTGACTCTTTTGCTGGGGCGCACATGTCCGTCTGCCTGGGCACGACTGGAGTAGCGTTTTATTGCCCCACATTCCCGCTTTCCAAAGGCGGGCGACATTCGCTCCTTGTTCAGGGACATCTTCTCCTTGATCGAAACTGGGATGATGGGATGTAGGTTCTTCCTTCTGTGGATTCCTCCTCGAGACTCGTCACCTATTTTGGGTCTCCCTCATAGATTTAATGCATTGTTCGTGAAACTCTTCCCAGTCCCATGTTTCCATGGATGACAGTTAATTACACTTCTTCTATCAGAACATTCCAAAGGGTCCGGTCAGGGCAGCAACCTTCAGTTGGGGGAGTAGTCACATTGAGACATCACTGGCGTGTCTGGATGCTGGGGAATTGGCGTGTCTATATTCTGTCCCTTAGTATAAGGCTTCTCAAGGGCACGGAAGGCCGAGGCATCCCAAATCGAGTGCGTGGAATCATAAGTCATTGGCATGTATCTGAGGTCTTCCTCCGCTTCATGTTTTTAACACAGGGTACGCCACGAGTTTAACGTCCAACGGAGATGGATTAGACTGATCAGAACACTAGCCGGAGTGGATCAGATTGAAGAACCCCCTTGAGGGATCGCCAATGTTGGTGCCAGCACGTGGGCATCTTCCCAAATACTGTGGTAGGGGATATAAGGTGGCATGATCTCACTGGGATGTGGCGGCCCAGGTAAGAATCACGATGGGTGATGGAAAATTTAATGGAGTGGAGGAGGAGTGAGATGGGACCGTCATGGGGATAATGGTAGAGATGGGCTTGAGCCTCAAAGAGACCTCCTACATATCCCCATGGCAAGGAATCAAAGTCCGCATAGTTTGGTTGGTGAGAACCGACGTGAAGGGGGGGTTGGAACGACCAATGGGTGGTGAGATTGAACCTCAGGGAGGCTTCCTACGTACCTTGTCTTGACATGGATCAAAGTCCACGTAGTTCGGGATGGGGCGCCAGTGAACCGACATGAAGAAGGACCCTGGTCCAGATGAATAGTGGTTCTTGAACCTCAGGGAGGCTTCCTATGTAACATGCCTTGACATGGATCAAATACTCCGTAGTTCATAATGGACGCCGATGAACCGACATGAAGAAGGACCTTGGTCAAATGGGTGTTGGGCTTGAACCTCGTGAGGTTTCCTACATACTATGCCATGACATGGATCAAAGTCTCCATAGTTCGGGTTGAAAAGGGGATATTGAACTAACATGAAGGGATGTCGGAACAACTAGGTGGCGGGGTCACAAAATCTTACCGCTGGATTGGGATGCAGTTTAACGTCATGCGGGACGAGGGTGTGTCGGAGAACCGACGTGAAGGTGGACCTTGGTCTATGTGGATGTTGGGATTAAACCTCATGGAGTCTTCCTACATACCATGCCTTAACATGGATCAAAGTACCCATAGTTCAAAAGGGTGATGGTGGAGGCCTGGAGCACCAACACAGAGATGGTCGGGGCTAGTGGTTGTTGGGATTGAACCTCGTGGAGGATTCCTACGTACCATGCCTTGACATGGATCAATGTCCCTGTTCGAGTGTGAAGTTTAACATCATACGAGACTGGGGTAGAACCTGATGTGAATAAACAACCGGAAGGTGGTCTTGAACCTTGTGGAGGCTTCCTATGTACCATGCATTGACATGGATCAAAGTCCTCATAGTTCAGGAAGGGTTTTGTCAGCAAACCGATGTGAAGGTGAACTCGGGGGTCCATTGGTGGTGGGCTTGAACCTCTTGGAGGGCTCCTACATACCATGCCTTGACATAGATCAAAGTCCTCATTGTTTGGATAGATGTGGAATATAGTTTAACATCATGAGGGACGGGGGTGAACCGATGTGAAGGAGGTCGGAATGACCGAGTGGTGGGCTTGAACCTTGTGGAGGATTCTTACGGACCATACCTTGAAATTGATAAAAGTCCCCGTAGTTTAGGTATGCAGTTTAACATCATGTGGGAAAAGGGTTTGGGGCTTACAATCTGAGGTGGCCCAGGGTGTGTCATGGTCGGTGCTCACTCTAAGCCCACAGGAGTCATGCTCAGTGTGAGAAACAAGAGGTTGCAGGGACCTGATGATCACGTTACGAAGGGTGCGTCCATGGGAAGTGAAGAGGGGATTACGCGATAGGTGGCCCATGGTGCTGGGACTTACTCCAATATGAAGGCTCAAGGGCAACAAAGCGCAGAGGGAGAGGGATTTGGGACCGAAGAAAGGAGGTGCCTCATTCCCTATAATGCCCTCCGCTGGCCCTGGTGGTGGGTAAGTACGGAGGTGCATGGGTGCTACCTTCCGCAAGAAGAGCTAGGATCTTACACCAAGATGGATGACCTCTCAGCAAAAAACGCCACTCCGAGGAGGAGGATATCACCGCATGTGGGGGGGGGGTGATTCCATCCCCGTGGAGATGATCGGCGTAAAGAATGTCCAAGTAGGGGGGACCCTACGTGCGAGGAATGGGTCCATATCACATTTTATGTCATGTGTTGAGGATGAGGTTCTTGGAAGTTTAACGTCCTGCGGCTCGGAGGAGGTGGGTTTAGTCCGCACCCCTAGGACATACATAACCGATACCCTTTTCTCCCAGTGGGAGGGAAGGTACCATCAATGTCGTGGTGAAGGGGGGTCGCAAAGTTAACCATCGAGGGGTCCACGTTAGCGTGGTTATGAAAAGAAGCAATAGGCATTAGCATGCCTATGCGAAGAAGCATTAGGCGAAGCAATGCCATAGGCGGTATCGTCCAGGGGACTTTGAAGTCACATCGTGCAAACCTGGAGGGTCACACGAAAAAAGGAATTTCCTAGCAGAGGGGTCCATAGGTAGAGGTCTTGTGGAGCTCGGTGGCTCTGGGTGGTGAAGGGAACTTGAGAAGGGGTGTGATTCATAAAGTGTGGTGCCTTAGCCTTAGCATAGGGCAGAGGTGCAAGTGGGAGGTTTTTTGTGAAGTGGAAGGGTGTTCATGGAGCACTGCCTCATGGAGCATAGGTGCCTCACGAAGAAAAGTGCCGCGAAGAAGTGTGCTTCGTGTAGTGCAGGGACCCTACCTTGGCATGTGGATCACATGTACAGGAGGGGTGTTTCATGAAGTATAAACACTCTGAGACTGCCCAAGTCCCCTTGGGGATCCCCTTACTTCGTGAAATCCCTTAGAATTCACGAAAGGAATCCCTCTCGGAAGAGGGGATCAAAGCAAGACAATGCAGAGGCACCTCACGAAGAAAAAATACCTCGTGTAGCTCATGATTCGTAGAGCAAGGGAGATAGGAAGTCGAAAGGTTGGATTGTCCGTCCCATGGGCTTAGGGGGAGCTCAGTATTTATAGGCAAGGGGCACCGCGAATCAGATCTCACACGGTGCGAAGGGGGATTCGGTTACGTCGCGGTGGGTCGCGAATGTCAACCGGTTTCACAGAGAGATACCGACTCCTTTACTTCGCGGCGGGTTCACGAACATCAGGGCCGTTCGTGGGGCTTGCCACCTCTGTTGCTTCGCGGTAGGTTCGCGAATGTCAGGGACGTTTGTGGGGCTTCCCGACTCTTTTGCTTCGCGGCGGGTTCGCGAACGTCAGGGACATTCGTGGGGCTTCCCGCCTCTGTTGCTTCACAGTGGCCGCGTTGCTTTGGAGAGATCCGCGTCGGGGCTTCATGGAGATAGCCTTGGGGCCTTCTTTTCTTTATTCTTTTCGTCCAATATTTTGGCGCCAACAATTACTTTCAATAATTCTTGAAATAAATAAAATGTATAGATAATGCCTAACATAACTATGAAATTAAAATCCACAAAATAATGAATCAACACAAGAATTAATATTGGATCATATTACATATAGTTTAATCCCAATAGCCAAGGGGGAGAGTCTTCTTTTAGTAGTGTCAGCTCATGTCACACTAGAGAAATTAATAATAGTGAATACATCCACATGCTGAGTTTAGGGGTTGATAAGATATTTGGTTATATACATGAACGAATTGTGGATCATTTTAAATTTAGTGAATCAATGAAATAGAGGATAAAAATAGGAATCATATTAGGAACTATGTGAGCTAAATAGGGGGAGATGTAAATGAAAATGCATGGAGAGAGTATTTATATCATTTTAGAATATTTATGTATCTTTTTTTTTATTCTTTATTTGATCGGAGGTTTTATTATATGATTTTATTATGTTATTGAACCTGATCAACTAAACATATTGGGGAAATCATATTTAAATACTTTGAAATATTTTTCATAATTCATTATAATTATTGAATGTTAATGTATGATACTTTACTCTTTCAATTCTTATCGAAATACATATTTAAATTTAGTGTTGTTGGCTAGATTGAACACAGATAGGAGGTGAATAAGTTTCTACTTTTCTAATTTATTTATATTCTTAATTTAACCAATTAAACCTCTTAAATTTTTTACCTTCTCAATATTATCCCATAAACTCATATTATTTGTAGTGTAACGCCCCTGCACAAAAATCTTAGTGATGGTGAATTATTTTATTTCATTGGAATAAATACAAGATTAAAATCCCATGGGAACAAATGGTTTAATAGTTCTGGAAATCTATATTACATACATGATAACCATGTTATTGTGGTAAAAAAAAATAAAAAAAATAATACATAAAAAAATGAAATAAACAAAGATCTTGAAACCCATTCAAAGGAAACATATTCATAACCCAAATAAAGGAAAGATAATAAGTGTGGGATCAGATTATCAATAAGGGTATGTAAAATATAAATAATAAAAATCTAAATAGAATAAATCAACATGGAAAGGTAGATAAATAATAACACATGCCATTCTAATAACTAGATAAGGCATAATCAACATGAAAAGATAAATAACTTAATAAAATTACATTGAATTAATGAACTAAGAATGAAATGCATAAATAGACATGTTGATGAAAAATATAATGGATAAATATTAACTGAAATTAATTCAATGATTAATTATTTGACGTCATGTATCTGGCACATGAACCACTTCCATTAATACATTTCAGATGATGGTTTAAGTCTGTGGGTTAAAACTCTTCTGTTCTACTTGAAAACAAACTTGAAGGGGTTTTCAACAAATAATTTTATCTCATGAGACTCTCGATGCATCAAGTGGATTTCATTAATTGGTCCCCAACCTGTGTCAAACATGTCCAATTCATTCATCATATATTGAATAATTAATTTAAAATGATATTTTTAAATCTATGTGTCCCATACCACTTTGAAATATTTAAATCATAAGACCCATAAAAGTAAATAATTATCAATTTAATCATTTAATACCAGAAAGATAAATATATTAATGATATGATATATCAAAAAAGGCTTTATATAAAAAACACAAAATAATAAAGTGATGAATATTACATTTATCCCACAAATGTAAAACTGATATGAAAATCTATTGTGACACCCTTCATTTTTAGTCTTAAATTATTTAACATCCTATATAATGGCTTAAATCAAGTTATTAATTTATATAAGAACATTATTCATATTTATTATATCATATATAACCTTTTTATATTATTTTATCACCTATTTTTTAATATTCATTCATCATTTTCACTATTTTTATGTGTTAATAGCCTAATTTCTTGAGTATGTTTTGACTTTTTATTTGTTATTCCAAATACATAGATCATGATTTAATCATCTACATAATGTAGAACATGATGTAAATATCATATATTTTTAGTATATATATATATATTTATTATAATCCATAAAATTTGGAGATAGGAAATGAAATGCACCATTCATGGTGTTGATAGGCCATACGTACTCATAAATGAAACTTTCATTTATTTTCCAAATTAAAAGAATGAAAATTAAATGATATATACGAAATTTTAATTAAAGTGTCACATATATGTCATATATATAAAATGTTTTTATTAAAACCATCCTTTATACATTCCATGTATAGTGTGAACGAATCACATCACTTTGAAGAGAAGATAGTCCACACTTCCACAAACTATGATATTGTATATTAAAAAATTTAAATAATGAAGGTTTGAAATACATATCAATTAAATAAGTATTAAGAAAATATAAATATAAAAATATCATATAAATATTGTGTGTCCATCAAAATGACTGACCATTAGAGGTGGTAAATGAAAAACGAATGACATCATTTAACGAGGCAATAGATCAGTGTACATGAATGGTAAATTCATTACCCATTTTATGGATGAGTGTGTATGTGTAGGTAAACAATTTAACATAATATCATCTTAGTATATTGAGGATTTTGGATTTATTATATAATCATGTAATATTAGTAAATTAAGGTGTGTGGAAATAAATAAAACTAAAGTGATTGTTGAAGAATGTTACCTCATTTTCGGGTAACTCCTTTTGGTTTATACAAGAAGAATTCCTTGGATGGATTAATGTGTTGGAACTATGGCTATTTTATCCAGGAATTGGAGTTTGGTTTGTGTTTGTTGTCAATCCTTAGTGGAAGTTCAGAATGTGTGCCATCAAAGTGATCATACAGTTCAAGCAGACAACAATATTGAAGGTGGTGCTGTTTCCCAGTGTTTGCCAATTTCGTGGGCCACAAAATCAAAAAATGAAGACATTGAATGTTGGTAAAAGAAGTTGTGCGCAAAGAGGAAGTGATGCGTGAAAAATAAGAGCCTTGAGCGAAATAATTGAGTTGGGTTCAGAAAACAGCAGGATGCACGAAATAGTGGATCGAGGTTTTTCGCTCAAATAGTGTTTTGAAATCAGATCGGTGAAAAATGGAAAAGGCATGGGCTGCACGAAAAATATGGTGTTGTGCGCAAAAAACAATAATTGCGCAAAAGATTATGTGCCAAATGAGAGGTTTTACGTGCTAGATAGGGTTTTGCTCATGAGGGTATTTGACGCCTATAAATAAGAGGTGAGCCCCCTCATTCAGTGGGGTTAAAGACTTAGAGAAGATCTGAGGTCTGATGCGTGAAAAATGATCACGTAAATGGGCTTGTGCGAAATTCCTTGAATTGCGCAGTAAATTTCGGGATGCGCAAAAAATTAAGAGTTGCGCGTAAAAAATAGGGTTCGCACATAAAAGATTTAGTTGCGCGAAAAAGCGGGGTTTCTGCATGAAATATTTTTCCGCCCGAAAAGTAAAGTTTGCGCACAATAGGGAGGTTTTGCGCGCAAATGTTTGGTGTTGCGCGCAATTGTCAGTGAAGTTTTTCTGCACGTTCTGGTTATCTAGTTCAGTGGTTCTATGCGTTCTAGTGCATCTATTCCGGACTTCGATGCAAGCAGAGTCTTGTGCTGAGAAGAGGAAAAGACTTCAATGAAAATCTATTGAATATACCTTCATGTCTATAAACTGAGTGGGTCTTCACCAAGGGAAGTGAGCCAGGAGGAGTCAACGGGAGTGACCTGAGGGAAGCAGTGAGCTATCCCTGAACCTTTGTAAAGGTATTGAGCCTGGGACATAGTGATTATTCTCGAACCATTGTAATCCACAAACTAGTGAATATTAGTGGAATTTGGTACGACCGACAACCTATCAGCATATGCTCCTTGGACGTAGCCCTTAGTGGTGAACCAAGTAAAAAGTGATGTGTCTTCTCTCTGGATGTGACTGTTTTCTTTCTAATCTTATCCATCATACAGGTTTTACAAGTTCCTACCAACGTGGGAACAATATCCTATACTTTAAAAGAAAATGTTGTCACCCTGATTCACCCCTCCCCTCTCAGGGTGTCCCGGGGTCCTACAAGTGGTATCAGAGGGAGGTTGCTGGTGTTAAATCTATCATCTGTCGTCATGGAGAATGCAGTCAATTTCAGGGGAGTCCCTCTCTTCGATGGAAGTAATTTCTAGATTTGGAAGAATAGAATGAGATCTCATCTAAGATCCCTTGGAATATAATTCCTTTTTTCCACTGTCCAAGGTATACATGTTACTGAACCAACAGGGATGGATATGATATATGCCGATAGGAAAATCCTTGATGCTGATGCTAAAGCGCAGAATGATCTCACTGCAGCTCTATAAGATCAGATCTATCTAAAGGTGATGAGTTTCACCTTAGCAAAGTCTATGTTTGATAAACATGAAAACATCTATGAAGGAGACAACAAAGTGAAGGAGGCGAAGCTTCAAGTCTTTCACAACATGTTTGATGATTTAAAGATGCATCCTAATGAGAATGCAGATTCATTATTCAATCAAATTACTGAAGTAGTATGAGAAATTAGAGGTCTTGGAGAAGAATCAAAGACATTGATATCGTTAAGAATATACTGAGAAGACTTCCTCCTATGTACAATGAAAAGGGGTCAACCCTTGAAGAAAGAGATCTATCCAAACTGTCTCTAGATGATCTTTTAAGTAGTCTAGTGGCATATGAGATGAGAGTCAAACCCGAAGATGGCACAACTCGTGTAAGCAAAGAAATAGAATTCAAAGCCATGGACAAACTGAAAATTTTAGAAGATAGTGGTGGTGAAGATGAAGAGGAAAAGGAAATTATT
Source organism: Viscum album (assembly GCA_963277665.1). Classification (NCBI taxonomy): domain Eukaryota; kingdom Viridiplantae; phylum Streptophyta; class Magnoliopsida; order Santalales; family Viscaceae; genus Viscum; species Viscum album. The sequence continues at coordinate 1,284,561,576 of OY728156.1, forward strand.
TCTCTCATTAGCAAGAATCTCAAGAAGGGAAAAGGTATATTTAAAGGAAAGCTACCTCTGTCATGTTTTCGTTGTGGAAGAGTCGGGCACATTGCCTCTCAGTGCCAAAGAAAGTTTGGTGATGATGAAAGTGAAGCAGAAGAAATCGAGAAGCCTCAGAGAAGGTTTTTCAAAAAGGGAGACTTCAAATATGGAAAGAAAATACAAAGGAAAAGTTTTGTCTGTGAAGAGAAAGATGATGATACTGAATTGTGTGAAGAAGATGAACCATAATTCAAAGCAGGAAACCATGCTTCCATGATGGCTACCATTGAAAATTCAGAACCCTTGATCAATAAAGATAGAGATAATCAGATTATTTCTAATGGTGATTCAAAGACTTAAATTAAGGATGCATTTTCCAAGCTTCAGAATAAATGTAAGAGATATAATATGTGGAAGGAAATGGTGGAAGAATCATCAGAATATGTTGATGAGCTTGAAGCAGAGATTGAACGACTAGAAGAACTAGTGAGAGTTCAGTCTTCAATCCTTGAAAGCACAGATGATGTAGTGGAACTAAATCTTAAAAATGAAGAACAAGCAAAGGTCATAAATGACCTTTCATCCAGACTAGAAGAGAAGTCCAAGACTATTTAGGGACTTGAGGAAGAAGTTGTTACTCTTAGAAGTAAAATTGAATTTCAATCAACGACAAATGAGGGAAAGAAGAAAATTCATTTAAGAGGATTCTCAGATGCAGAATTACTTGCAAGAGCCAAGTGTGGTTCAGATGGGGTTGGAAAAATCTTAAGTGATCAAAGACCCACTTACATGGTAAAGAGTGGAATTAGCTGTGAAGATGAGACATCAACGGCTGGAAGTAAAGAGATCCAAAATAACAATAATATGAAAGTTGGACTTGCTGAAACATTACCTAAAATGCTGAAAAAGAAACCCTCAACCCAAACTAAAAGAAGAACTGAAAATTATCCTCAAACTTTTAGAAATGACAGGCAGTTCAAATATTCTCCCAAGGAAGAAGGCATGAGTAGAAATTCAAGTGAAAAGACATTTCCTCTCATAAAGTGTCAGTTCTGTGGTTATCTGGGCCATACCTTGTCATACTGCGAAGAGGAAAGGAGCTACTTGAATGGGGAAGATCTGGGAAGTCAACAAAGGAGACCAATTTCATATCCTCCATATTATAGAAGAAATAAATTCTATGGTTACTGTTTTAATTGTTCTAACTTTGGCCATAAAGCTATGTATTGCAGGCAGCAGTATGACATGAGAATTTCATACAACACTCAAAGATGGATCATTTTTCATCCTCCTGATGATGTTGTTCTCACAAACAGTTTTTCACCTATGGAAGAAGATTATGGGTATGAAGAATCAGATTATGTGGAAGAAAGTATTAAAAGGCCATTAGTATCCTATGCTCAATCCAGTATCTCATGGAAAGAGAAGAATAAGATCGAGGAATCCAATCTTGCAGAAGTATCCCTCAAAGCTACAAAGAGCAGAAACACCTGGATCCTTGATAGTGGATGCTGTTCCCATATGACGGGAAATACTGACCTTTTGAAGAACATTGAAATGATGGTTTATGGAATAGTACGGTTTGGTAATGATGGTGCTTTGAAGATTCAAGGCAGTGGGAATACTGCTCTTGCCAACGGGGAGATGAAGAATACTGAATTTCTTTATGTGGACGGTCTATGCCACAATCTCCTTAGTGTAAGTCAACTCTGTGACTCAGGGCTCATAGTAACCTTTAATCAAAAAGGTTGCACTATAAAAGTAAAAACAGGGAATTCTCTTATGAAAGGCTGTAGAACAGATGGACACTTATATCAGGTTGACAGCAAGGTGAACTCTTGCTATTTGTCTGTTGAAGAAGAAAAAAAATTGTGGCATCGAATGATGCGACACATTAACCAACAAGACATGGAAAAGATATCTAAGCTGAAGATATTCATGGATATTCCTATTCTAAAATGTGAACAGGAAAAGTCTTGTGATGATTGTATTCGTGGGAAGCTGGTCTGTAATTCATATCATCCAAAGAAGAAAAGGACATCACATCTCCTTGATCTCATTCATACTGACGTATGTGGCCCAATAAATGTTTCTGGAACCTATGGAGAGAGGTAATTCGTCTTTTTCATTGATGATTATAGTAGAATGGCTTGTGTAATGGTGATTCATAGGAAGTGACAAGTACTTGATTGCATGAAAACGTATCACTGGATTGCCGAGAATGATACTGGATGGTCTATAAAAGTCCTGCGATCTGATAATGGAGGGTAATACACGTCCATCGAGTTTGAAAATTACCTAGAAAAACATGGAATATAGCATGAGGTAGATGCTGTGATAACTCCACAACAAAATGGATTTGTTGAGCGTCTGAATCGATAGGTCAACAATATGGCCAAGACTATGTTTATTGAGAGTGGTATCTCTCGCCATTACTGGAAAGAGGCTGTTGAGGCTGCAGTGCACATACAGAATCGAACAGGGATCTATATGGGAGAAACGAAGACACCATACAAATTGTGGCATGGAAGGAAGCCTTCTTTGAAATACTTTCGTGTTTTCAGAAGCAAATGTTTCATTCGGAACAAAGAAGGAAACCAAGGAAAGTTTGGTGACAATGCTGATGAAGGAATTTTTCTTGGGTATCCAATGAATAGAAAAGCTTACAAGTGTTTCAATAAACGCTTGGGGAGGATTGTGGAAAGCAACGATGTTAAAATCATTGAAGGGAAAACCCCAAATTCTTTAAATAGTACCTATGATGATGACATAGAAGATGAGAATGAATATGAACATGGAATAAATACAAATACAGAAATAGAGGAAGGTGTAAAAAACACTCAGGGGTTACATCATGATGTTGACTCAGACGAAGAATCTGAAGAGGAAATATTGGATGGTGAGAATGCGACTGAACCTCACAGGAGAAATCGAAGAGAAGAGATTGATCCATCTAACATTATTGGAGACAGGAATGCACCCATACAAACAAGGAGGATGATGAATAACACACCTTCCGCATTTCTGTCAGTTGTGGAGACATCCTCATTTGAAGAAGCTGTAAAGGATGAATCCTGGGTGAAATCCATGAATAAAGAGTTAGATCAGATTTACAAGAATCAGACATGGGATCTTGTCAAGAGACCCAAAGGTCATAATGTGATTGGAACAAAATTTATATTTAAGAATAATTTTGATGATAATGGAAGTGTTATTAGAAATAATGCTTGACTGGTATGTAAAGGGTATTCTCATATTGAAGGTGTTGATGTTGAAGAAACCTTTGCTCCAGTGGCTAGACTGGATTCAATCAGGCTATTCCTTTCCATGGCCCTCCAGAGAAGATATAAAGTATATCAAATGGATGTCAAGACAGCATTTTTAAATGGTGTACTCGAAAAAGAAGTCTACATTGAACAACCAGTGGGTTTTCTTCTTCGTGCTAATGAATCAAAGGTCTGGAAGCTAAAGAAAGTACATTATGGCTTGAAACAGGCACCACAGGCGTGGTACTCTAGACTAGATTCTTATCTCAAGAAGCTGGAATTCAAAATAGGAGGAGTAGATCACAATCTATATGTGAAGAATTATCCGAAAGATCAGTTCATGGTTCTCGTTTACGTCGATGACATTATATTTGGTGGAAGCAGGCAGAAATCAGTGGATGAATTTGCCAATCATATGAAATCAGAATTTGAAATGTCAATTATTGGAGAGATCACATATTTTTTGGGACTGCTGGTGACTCAAAGTAAAGACTACACTTTTATCTCTCAGGAAAAGTATGCAAGAGAGCTGCTGAAGAAGTTTAATATGCAAGATTCCAAACCAATGTCAACTCCGATTGTAGTTGGAACCAAACTTGGAAAGCATGAGAATGAGAAATCTGTATATCCCACAATGTACAGGATGATCATTGGGAGCCTACTGTACCTGATAGCGACACAGCCAGATATTGTCTTTTCCACATGTCTTGCAGCCCACTTTCAGAGTAATCCAAAGGAGAAACATTTGGCAGCAGTAAAAAGAAACATGAGGTATATTCAAGGTACTCACAATTATGGCTTATACTTTGCTGCAAGATAGGACTGTGAACGATCAGCATTTTCAGATGCCGACTAGGCTGGCGATGTTGTGGACAGAAAGTCCACCAGTGGTGGAGCATTCTTTATTGGTAATAACTATGTCGGCTGGTTGATCAAGAAACAAGAAAGTACTTCTCTTAGTACTGCTGAAGCTGAGTATGTATCCACCACAAAGGCATGCACTCAACTGCTATGGATGAAGCAACAATTAACAGATATTGGTGATGAGATAAAGCAAACAATGGTAATTTACTATGATAACAAGAGTTCAATTGATCTTATGAAGAATCCTGTTCAACATTCTCGTACAAAACATATTGAAATCAGGTATCACTTTATCAAAGAAAAAGTTGAGCAAGGGATGATTAGAATGGATCACGTGGGAACTAATGAGCAAGTAGCAGATATCCTGACGAAACCACTGTCAACAGCTGTTTTTGAAAGGCATCGGCTGAACCTCGGTGATCAACCACCTCTTACTGCATAAGGTGGTTCCGAAATTCCCCTCTTTCCAATTATGGTAACTGTTTCTATCTGTTTATGGCTGTGATGCAGGTTTATGGGGGAGATACTATCTAGGGGGAGTATGGTTTGAGCTGAACATTGACTAAATTACTGGCCTTTGGGTTTATTGTCAATGGGAGAGAAATGAATAAATTCAGGCATGTTTAGTCATGTAATGAATTCAGTGTCAGTAATAGGATGAGATGGATGAGAAGGAATTCATTGGACATATAATGCTTCTGTGACACTGTAAGAAAATTTATTGGGCGTCATTGAGAATTCCAAAACACAGGAACCCAATTCAAGCTTCCTCTCTTGTTTTCTACACCGAGCATTGCTCACGTAGACTTAGAGTGTTGGCTGAGTTGATCCTTACGTATTTGGATTTCATGGGGATGGTGATCTTTTTGAATTTATTTGGTGATTTCCAACAAACCCAAAGGGGGAGTTTTTTTGGAACCATGGCTGTTCTATGCAGGAATTGGAGTTTGGTTTGTGTTTGTTGATAATCCTCAGTGAATGTTCAGAATGTGTGCCAGCAAAGTGATCATAGAGTTCAATCAGGCAACAGTATTGAAGGTGGAGTTGTTTCCCAGTGTTTGCCAATTTTTTGGGCCTCAAAATCGGAAAATGAAGACATGGACTGTTGGTAAAAGCAGGTGCGTGCAAAGCGGAAGTGATGCATGAAAAATAAGAGCCTTGCACGAAATACTTGAGTTGGGAGAGGAAAACAGCGGGATGCGCGAAATAGTGGATCAAGGTTTTTCGCACAAATAGTGTTTCAAAATCAGATCGGTGAAAAATGGAAAAGGCATGGGTTGCGTAAAAAATATGGTGTTGTGCACAAAAAACAATACTTGCACGAAAGATTACACGCCAAATGAGAGGTTTTACGTGCCAGATAGGGTTTTGTGCGTGGGGGTATTTGACGCCTATAAATAAGAGGTGATCCCCCTCATTCAGCGGGGTTAAAGACTTAGAGAAGATCCGTTGTCTGATGCGTGAAAAAGGATCGTGTAAATGGGCTTGCGCGAAATTCTTTGAATTGCGCGGTAAATTTCGGGATATGTGAAAAATGAAGAGTTGCGTGTAAAAAATAGGGTTCGCACATAAAATATTCAGTTGCGCGAAAATGGGGGTTTCTGCGTGAAATATTTTTCCATTCGAAAAGTAAAGTTTGCGCACAATAGGGAGGTTTTGTGCGCAAAGGTTTGGTGTTGCACACAATTGTCAGTGAAGTTTGTCTGCACATTCTGGTTATCCGATTCAGTGGTTCTGTGCGTTCTAGTGCATCTATTCCAGACTTCGATTCAAGTAGAGTCTCATGCTGAGTAGAGGCAAAGACTTAAATGCAAATATATTGAATATATCTTCATGTCTATAAACTGAGTGGGTCTTCACCAAGGGCAGTGAGCCAGGAGGAATCAACGAGAGTGACTTGAGGGAAGTAGTGAGCTATCCATGAAACTTTGTAAAGGCAGTGAGCCTGGGACATAGTGCTTGTTTCCAAACCATTGTAATCCACAAACTAGTGAAGATTAGTGGAATTTGGTACGACCGACAACCTGTCGGTGTATGCTCCTTGGACGTAGCCCTTAGTGGTGAACCAAGTAAAAAGTGTTGTGTCTTATCTCTGGATGTGAATGTTTGCTTTCTAATCTTATCCATCATACATGTTTTAAAAGTTCCTACCAACGTGGGAGCAAGATCCTATACTTTAAAAGAAAAAGTTGTCACCCTGATTCACCCCTCCCCTCTCAGGGTGTCCTGGGGTCCTACAAGTGGTATCAGAGGGAGGTTGCTGGTGTTAAATCTATCATCTGTTGTCATGGAGAATGCAATCAATGTCAGGGGAGTCTCTATCTTCAATGGAAGTAATTTCTATATTTGGAAGAATAGAATGAGATCTCATCTAAGATCCCTTGGAATGGAAGTCCTTTTTTCCACTGTCCAAGGTATACATGTTACTGATCCAACAGGGCTGGCTATGACAGTTGCCGATAGGAAAATCCTTGATGCAGATGCTAAAGCGCAGAATGCTCTCACTGCAGCTCTATCATATCAGATCTATCTAAAGGTGATGAGTTGCACCTCGGTAAAGTCTATGTGGGATAAAATTGAAAACATCTATGAAGGAGACAGAATAGTGAAGGAGGCGAAGCTTCAAGTCTTACACAACAAGTTTGATGATTTAAAGATGCATCCTAATGAGAATGCAGATTCATTCTTCAATCGAATTAATGAAGTAGTAGGAGCAATTAGAGGTCTTGGAGAAGAAATCAAAGACATTGATATCGTTAAGAAGATACTGAGAAGACTTCCTCCTATGTACAATGCAAAGGTGTCAGCCCTTGAAGAGAGAGATCTATCTAATCTGTCTCTAGATGATCTTTTAAGTATTTTAGTGGCATATGAGATGAGAGTCAAACCCGAAGATGCCACAACTCATGTAAGCAAGGAAATGGCATTCGAAGACATGGAAAAACTGAAAATTTCAGAAGATAGTAGTGGTGAAGATGAAGAAGAAAGAGAAATTATTTCTCTCATCGCCAAGAAGCCGAAGAAGGGAAAAGGTAAATTTAAAGGCAAGATACCTATGACATGTTTTCGTTGTGGAAGAGTCGGGAACATTGCCTCTCAGTGCCAAAGAAAGTTTGATGATGATGAAAGTGAAGCAGAAGAAATCGAGAAGCCTCAGAGAAGGTTTTTAAAAAAGGGAGACTTCAAATCTGGAAAGAAAATACAAAGGAAAAGTTTTGTCTGTGAAGAGAAAGATGATGATACTGAATTGTGTGAAGAAGAAGAACCAGAATTCAATGTAGGAAACCATTCTTCTATGATGGCTACCATTGAAAAGTCAGAACCCTTGATCAATAAAGATAGAGATAATCAGATTATTTCTAATGGTGATTCAAAGACTCAAATTAAGGATGCATTTTCCAAGCTTCAGAATAAATGTAAGAGATGTAATAAGTGGAAGTAAATGGTGGAAGAATCATCAGAATATATTGATGAGCTTGAAGCAGAGATTGAACGACTAGAAGAACTAGTGATATTTCAGTCTTCAATCCTTGAAAGCACATATGATGTAGTGGAACTAAAGATTAAAATTGAAGAACAAGTAAAGGTCATAAATGACCTTTCATCCAGACTAGAAGAGAAGTCCATGACTGTTGAGGGACTTGAGGAAGAAGTTGTTACTCTTAGAAGTAAAATTGAATGTCAATCAACGACAAATGAGGGAAAGAAGAAAATTCATTTCGGAAGATTCTCAGATGCAGAATTACATGCAAGATCCAAGTGTGGTTCAGATGGGGTTGGAAAAATATTAAGTGATCAAAGAACCACTTACATGGGAAAGAGTGGAATTGGCTGTGAAGCTGAGACATCAACTGCTGGAAGTAAAGAGAGCCAAAATAACAATAAGATGAAAGTTGGACATGCTGAAACATTACCTGAAATGCTGAAAAAGAAACCCTCAACCCAAACTAATAGAAGAACTGAAAATTATCCTCAAAATTTTAGAAATGACAGCCAGTACAACTATTCTCCCAAGGAAGAAGGCATGAAGAGAAATTCAAGTGAAAATACATTTCCTCTCATGAAGTGTCAGTTCTGTGGTTATCTGGGCCATACCTTGTCATACTGCAAAGAGGCAAGGAGCTAATTGAATGGGGAAGATCTGGGAAGTCAACAAAAGAGACCAATTTCATATCCTCCATCTTATAGAATAAATAACTTATGTGGTTACTGTTTTAATTGTTCTAACTTTGTCAATAAAGATATGTATTGCATGCAGCAATATGACAGGAGAATTTCATACAAAACTCAAAGATGGACCAGTTTTCATCCTCCTGATGATGTTGTTCTCAAAAACAGTTTTTCACCTCTAGAAGAAGATTATGGTCATGAAGAATTAGATTATGTGGAAGAAAGTATTAAAATGCCATCAGTATCCTATACTCAATCCAATATCTCATGGAAAGCAAAGAAGAAGATCGATAAATCCAATCTTGCAGAAGTTGCCCTCAAATCTACAAAGAGCAGCAGGACCTGGACCCTTGATAGTGGATGCTCTTCCCATATGACGGGAAATGCTAACCTTTTGAAGAACATTGAAAAGAAGGTTGATAGAACAGTACGTTTTGGTAATGATGGTTCTTTGAAGATTAAAGGCAGTGGGAATACTGCTCTTGCCAACGGAGAGCTAAAGAAGACTGAAGTTCTTTTTGTGGACGGTCTATGCCACAATATCCTCAGTGTAAGTCAACTCTGTGAATTAGGGCTCATAGTTTCCTTCAATCAAAAAGGCTGCACTATAAAAGGAAAAATAGGGAATTATCTTATGAAAGGCTGTAGAACTGATGGAAACTTATATCAGGTTGACAATAAAGTGAACTCTTGCTATTTGTCTGTTGAAGAAGAAAACAATTTGTGGCATCGAAGGATAGGGAACATTAACCAACAAGACATGGATAAGATATCTAAGTTGAAGATAGTAATGGATATTCCCATTCTAAAATGTGAACGGGAAAAGTCTTGTGATGCTTGTATTCGTGGGAAGCTGGTATGTAATTCATATCGTCAAAAGAAGAAAAGGGCATCACATCTCCTTGATATCATTCATACTAACGTATGTGGCCCAATAAATGTGGCTGGAACTTATGGAGATAGGTACTTCGTCCTTTTCATTGATGATTATAACAGAATGGATTGTGTAATGGTGATTCACAAGAAGTGAAAAGTACTTGATTGCATGAAAACTTATCGCCAGATTGCCGAGAATGATACTGGATGGTCAATAAAAGTCCTGCGATCTGACAATGGAGGGGAATAAACATCCATCAAGTTTAAAAATTACCTAGAAAAACTTGGAATACAGTATGAGGTAGCTGCTGTGAGAACTCCACAACAAAATGGAGTTGTTGAGCGTCAGAATCGACAGGTCAACAATATGGCCAGGACTGTTGATTGAGAGTGGTATCTCTCGCCATTACTGGAAGGAGGCTGTTGAGGCTGCAGTGCACATACAGAATCAAACAGGGCTCTATATGGGAGAAATGAAGACACCATACGAATTGTTGCATGGAAGGAATCCTTCTTTGAAATACTTTCGTGTTTTCAGAAGAAAATGTTTCATTCAGAATAAAGAAGGAAACCAAGGAAAGTTTGGTGACAATGCTCATGAAGGAATTTTTCTTGGGTATCCAATGAACAACAAATCTTACAAGTGTTTCAATAAATGCTTGGGGAGGATTGTGGAAAGCAACGATGTTAAAATCATTGAAGGAAAAACCCCAAATGCTTCAAATAGTACCTATGCTGATGAGATAGAAGATGAGAATGAATACGAACATGGAATAAATACAAATAAAGAAATAGAGGAAGGCGTAAAAAACACTCAGGGGTCACATCATGATGTTGACTCAGACGAAGAATCTGAAGAGGAAATCTTGGATGGTGAGAATGCGACTGAACCTCACATGAGAAATCGAAGAGCAGAGATTGATCCATCTAACATTATTGGAGATAGGAATGCACACATACAGATAAGGAGGATGAGGAATAACACACCTTCTACATTTCTGTCAGTTGTGGAGCCATCCTCATTTGAAGAAGTTGCAAAGGATGAATCCTGGGTGAAAGCCATGAATGAAGAGTTAGATCAGATTGACAAGAATGAGACATGGGATCTCGTCCAGAGAACCAAAGGTCACAATGTGATTGGAACAAAATGGATATTCAAGAACATGTTTGATGAGCATGGAAGTGTTATTAGAAATAAGGATCGACTGGTATGTAAAGGGTATTATCAGATTGAAGGTGTTGATGTTGAAGAAACCTATTCTCCAGTGGCTAGACTGGAGTCAATCAGGCTGTTCCTTTCCATGGATCTCCAGAGAGGATATAAATTATATCAATTGGATGTCAAGACAACATTTTTAAATAGTGTACTCGAAGAATAAGTATACATTGAACAAACAGCGGGTTTTATTCTTGGTACTGATGAATCAAAGGTCTGTAAGCTAAAGAAAGCACTTTATGGCTTGAAACAGGCACCACGGGTGTGGTACTATAGACTAGATTCTTATCTCAAGAAGCTGGAATTCAAAAGAGGAGGAATAGATCACAATCTCTATGTGAAGAATTCTTCGAAAGATCAGTTCATGGTTCTCGTTTACGTCGATGACATTATATTTGGTGGCAGTAGGCAGAAATCAATGGATTAATTTTCCAATCATATGAAATCAGAATTTGAAATTTCAATGATTGGGGAGCTCACATATTTCCTGGGACTGCAGCTGACTCAAAGGAAAGAATAAACTTTTATTTATCATGAAAATTATGCAAGAGAGCTGCTGAAGAAGTTTAATATGCAAGACTCCAAACCAATGTCAACTCCGATTGCAGTTGGAACCAAACTTGGAAATCATGAGAATGAGAAATCTGTAGATCCCACCATGTACAAGAGTATCATTGGGAGCCAACTGTACCTGACAGCGACACGACCAGATATTGTCTTTTACACATGTCTTGCAGCCCGCTTTCAGAGTAATCTAAATGAGGAACATTTGGCAGCAGTAAAAAGAATCATGAGGTATATTCAAGGTACTCACAATTATGGATTATACTTTGCTGTAGGAAGGGACTGTGAATTATCAGCATTTTCAGATGCTGACTGGGCTGGCGATGTTGTGGACAGAAATTCCACCAGTGGTGGAGCATTCTTTATTGGCAATAACTGTGTCGGCTGGTTGAGCAAGAAACAATAAAGTACTTCTCTTAGAACTGTTGAAGCTGAGTATATATCCTCCACAAAGGCATGTACTCAACTGCTATGGATGAAGCAACAATTAATAGATATTGGTGATGAGGTAAATCAACCAATGGTAATTTACTATGATAACAAGAGTGCAATTGATCTTACTAAGAATCCTGTTCAGCATTCTCGTACAAAACATATTGAAATCAGGTATCACTATATCAAAGAAAAAGTTGAGCAATGGATGATTAGAATGGATCACGTGGGAACTAATGAGAAAGTAGCTGATATCCTGACGAAACCACTGTCAACAGCTGTGTTTGAAAGGCATCGGTTGAACATCGGGGTTCAACCACCTCCTACTGCATAAGGAGGTTCCGAAATTCCCCTCTCCCGGATTATGGTAACTGTTTCTATCTGTTTATGGATGTGATGCAGGTTTATGGGGAAGATACTATCCAGGGGGAGTATGGTTTTAGCTGAACATTGACTAAATTACCGTCCTTTGGGTTTATTGTGAATGGGGGAGAAACGAAAAAATTCAGGCATGTTCAGTCATGTAACGAATTCAGTGTCAGTAATAGGATGAGATGGATGAGAAGGAATTCATTGGACATATAATGCTTCTGTGACACTGTAAGAAAATTTATTGGGCGTCATTGAGAATTCCAAAACACAGGAACCCAATTCAAGATTCCTCTCTTTTTTTCTACACCGAGCATTGTTCACGTAGACTTAGAGTGTTGGCTGAGTTGATCCTTACGTTTTTGGATTGCATGGGGATGATGATCTTTTTGAATTAATTTGGTGATTTCCAACAAACCCAAATGGGGAGATTGTTGGAACCATGACAGTTCTATGTAGGAATTGGAGTTTGGTTTGTGTTTGTTGTCAATCATTAGTGGAAGTTCAGAATGTGTGCCAGCAAAGTGATCATACAGTTCAAGAAGAAAACAATATTGAAGGTGGCGCTGTTTCCCAGTGTTTTCCAATTTTTTGGGCCTCAAAATGGGAAAATGAAGACGTGGACTGTTGGTAAAAGAAGGTGCGTGCAAATAGGAAGTGATGTGCAAAAAATAAGTGCCTTACGCGAAATACTTGAGTTGGGCGTGGAAAACAGTGGGATGCGCGAAATAGTGGATCGAGGTTTTTCATGCAAATAGTATTTCGAAATCAGATCGATGAAAATTTGAAAAGGCATGGGTTGCGCGAAAAATATGTTGTTGTGCGCGGTAAATAATACTTGCGCGAACGATTACGCGCCAAATGAGAGGTTTAATGTGCCAGATAGGGTTTTGCGCATGGCGGTATTTGATGCCTATAAATAAGAGGTGAGCCCCCTCATTCAGCGGGGTTAAAGAGTTAGAGAAGATTCGAGGTATGATGCGCGAAAAAGGATCTTGTAAATAGGATTGCATGAAATTCTCTGAATTTCGCGGTAAATTTTGGGATGCGCAAAAAATGAAGAGTTGCGCATAAAATATCGGGTTCACACATAAACGATTCTGTTGCGTGAAAAAGGGGGGTTTCTGCGCGAAATATTTTTCTGCGAAAAAAGTAAATTTTGCACCCAATAGGGAGGTTTTACACACAAAGGTTTGGTGTTGCGCGCAATTGTCAGTGAAGTTTGTCTGCACGTTCTGGTTATCCAGTTCAGTGGTTTTGTGCGTTCTAGTGCATCTATTCTGGACTTCGATGCAAGCAGAGTCTCGTGTTGAGCAGAGGCAAAGACTTCAATGCAAATCTATTGAAGATACCTTCACATCTATAAACTGAGTGGGTCTTCACCAAGGGCAGTGAGCTAGGAGGAGTCAACGGGAGTGACCCGAGGGAAGCAGTGAGCTATCCCTGAACCTTTGTAAAGGCAGTGAGCCTGGGACATAATGATTGTTCTCGAACCATTGTAATCCACAAACAAGTGAATATTAGTGGAATTTGGTACGACCGACAACCTGTCGGCGTATGCTCCTTAGATGTAGCCCTTAGTGGTGAACCAAGTAAAAAGTACTGTGTCTTATCTCTGGATGTGAATGTTTTCTTTCTAATCTTATCCATCATACAGGTTTTACAAGTTCCTACCAATGTGGGAATAAGATCCTATACTTTAAAAGAAAAAGTTGTCACCCTGATTGACCCCTCCCCTCTCACGGTGTCCCGAGGTCCTATATTATACCCAAAATAAGGATTTTAGGATGAGGGGAGGGAAGTTGGGAGATTATTTTTTTAGGTTTTAGTGGTTATAGAAGGCTCAATGTGGTTTGAGAAAGCGAGAGAGGAGGTTCTCTTTTATAATTGAGGTGAAGGGTACTTTTGGAGACTCTTAAACTATTATATCAATATAAATTAATTTTCTAATACAAATGGATTTCAATTTATTTATTTAGAATATAAGATTAATATGGTTCAAAATAATCTCAAATAGTAATTTTTATATAAACTTAGGTCATATTATTTCCCTTATGATTTGAATTTAACCCTTAGTTAAACCCTTCAACTCTTACCATGACAACTTGGATTTTTTACTCTTTAGGGGTTAATATAGTTACTATAAAATTAAAAAAGAACCATAAATGAGTTATGGATTAAATTTAAAAATTTATAACAATGATTTGGATGAATTTTATATTTTTATTAATTTTTTATCATTTAATAAAATATTCTTTATTTTAAAATATCATTAATTTCAATTTTGACACTATTAATTTATTAACATTTTATAAAATATCAATACACATGATAACTTAGAAAATCCTGTAATAAATACAAAATTTGTATATTTTATCTATAAAATTTTTGTATGACATAAATTATGTCAAAATGTTTTTATTTTAATATTTTTAATAACATTTACTTGACATGTCAATTACTTAAATAATTACTACATCAACACTGTATAAAGATTTATTTTAATTATTTATTGACTTACAATTAAAAATAAACTACAATAATTAATATAAACAGTTTTTTATTTCAAATTACTACTTACATTCCACCATATCCTTTAAATAACCTTATATAAAAAATTCAATACTTATTAAAAAAAAGAGTGTGACATATTGAAATTCCCCGAGAATAAAATACTATAAAAGACTTAATGTCATAAAAGTTGATCCAAGAGGCCATTATACCGGACCAAGGATGGTTTTAGTAAAATATAGATCAAGAAATAAAATTAGGACAAGTGGTAGGATAATTTTATAATACTTATAATATTATTTTTATCCTTAATAACTGGGTTTACCCTTAAATTTGGTAAGTCAAATATTACTAAATTTACTATTCATATGCCCAAAAATAAAATAAAACTATTTATATAATTTTATCCTATTTATTAAAAATATGGAATACATTTTTCAAAATTAAAAACATAAAATATGCATTAATTAAGTTAAAATTAATCACGTTGATAGAACGAGAAAATGAGTATTTAAAGTGAAAATGTTCAAAAGATTGAAATATTTTTATATCTAACTTTAGTGTGAAGTTGATTAAAAATATTATAGATTAAATCATATAAAATTGTTCTAATTAAACTTTAATACCAATTATAAATATAATTTAGCACAACATATTATTTAGATGAAAAAGATGTTTGGAATTAAAAGGCAGTATTTTATCACTATTCATCAAAACATGAAAATTATCAAAAAAATACCAAAAAATTAAAAAAATTAAAATTTTAAATTAATATTTAAAATAAGATGATATTTTTTTCAAATACAGAATATAAAAGTGTCAAAAATGGTATTTAAAATATTTTCTCCACTAAAAGGCGGTAAAACTGCATTTATAAAATATAGGTTTTATGTGTAATATTGGGTTAGTTCTTATATTATTCCTATAAAATTAATATGATGAATTTTATTTTTTTTATTGAGTATAATATATATATATTTCATTAATATCATTAACCAATAATAATTAATTTAATTTATTTGGATAAAATTCATTTGTGAGAAAAAAATAGTTTTTATAAAAGCATTCTAATTATATTGAATTAGTTATTATCTTTATTTCTAATTAATTGGTAACCAATGAATTCAACCATATATTATCATAAGTTAGTTAATAATATTCATGATCACTAACTTAATGGCTAGGTTATATCTTATTATATTAATTTATAATACTTTAATAATATATTTTTGTTCGGTAAGACTCGGCCTTGCGTGTAATGCAAGACAACTCATTATTTTGGGTGGGGTAAAATTATCATGGTGTTGAGTATAAAAAAAGATAGAAAAAACTTAAATTTATTAAAAAAATGAAAATAATTTAATTTATTGGGGGGTTACATTATCCCCACCTTAATTAAATTTCTTTTTCATAATTTAAGATAAATCTTGGTAGTCTAGGGTTTGATATTTGAAAATAAAAAATTGATGAAAATACAACATTATAAAGAGGGTTAATAACACAAATTCATAATAAGAGGTAAAATGAAATGTGAAGTTCACCACAAAACTAGGATTTTTAAGATGATAACATTAGTGAAACTATGGATATGGAAGATAAATATAACCATCTTATTCTAATAGGGAGTGATAGAGAACATGTTCATGAGAACGTTTTCAACCACAAAACCATAAAACAGAGGTGTTAATAAGGGTCCTTAATATCAACAAAAAATGATAATAGGATATGATTTTTTATTTAAGACCCTTTTCCTAGAGTTGAGAAATTCTTTCACTCTCTAAAGATATAAGTAAATACACATATTTGATATTAATCTATAGGAAAAATCATATCCTTGCACCTTGAACTATTTGTACTTATTTTCTTGGAAGATGTATCATCAAATGGTCATGTAATAAAATAATCTCTAATAGATCATATAAATTTCAATTTAAACCATTTTATAAATGGTTTACCTTATGACCCTTTCACGTATTATGATAAAAAACATCAAAATCAATTCGAAGGATGTTTGTAGTGTCTAATTTACTTTATCTATATCAATCATCTCTTTATCCAACATTATTATCTCAATATTAGGAACATATTAAGGGATAAAATTCCCTCAACTATGTTTTTAACTTAATGTAATAATTCTTATTGAATGAATTTTCTTATTTATCAGTAAAAAATAAATATAAGATTTCAAATACTTGATGAAAAAGTACTGCAGTACAATCCTTATATATTTCATAATTTATATATTGATACCATCATCACTAAAATATTTTTAAAACATATATATTAGATCTAAATATATGATAACATTAATCATTCCACTTCGATTGCGTTAATAACATATGCTTTACCATGACCCCTTAGTCTTTTCTGAGTTACATTTCCTCAATTATTGGGGCATTCATTTTTATATTGAATAATATCCTTGAAGTTGTAACACTAAATAGAAGTGTTTTCGTTCTTCTATTTTCATTATTTTTCTTGGTGAACTTTCTCTCCAAACTTATAACATAATACCAATACTTTTAATAATTTACTATGGGGATTCTTTCCACAATTATCACATGTGGTAAAATCCTTCCTTGCCTTCTTCCTTTTATCTATTATTTTCTCTTCCTTTCATTACTTCTATTTATTCTCTTTGAAGCCATAAGACTTAGATAATTTTTTATGTTTCTTGATATCACATAAAAATATTCCATCATATTAAGAAAAGGTTTGAGACACCAGCACCCTTCAAATAATTCCCATAAGTCCTTCAAATAAATGATCAATCTTATAA
Organism: Viscum album; assembly: GCA_963277665.1. Lineage (NCBI taxonomy): Eukaryota > Viridiplantae > Streptophyta > Magnoliopsida > Santalales > Viscaceae > Viscum > Viscum album. The sequence goes on from OY728156.1 coordinate 1,284,578,647, forward strand.
ACCGTGTTGTGTATGAAATACATTTGATACCTTGATAACCTGGTAAAGGAGGCTACAAACTCTATAAGAAACAATTTCCTCTATTTTTTTACTAAATTAATAAAATTTCTCTTCACCTCAGTATATTGATCATGAGGGAAGTATTTATTGAATAATTTCTCCTTGAATATTCTCCATTCCATGAGTTTTATTTCATCTTCCTCCATAGTATTCTAGATCAAAAACCACGATTAATCCACATCTCTACTGAGACAATACACTATGAGTGTAACCTTTTCCTTATCAACACATACCAATGACATAAATATCTTTTACAAAGAGTTAAACCACTCCCCAACTTCCATTGGGTATGTAGTCCCACTAAACGATGGGGGACTCTATCGTATAAGGTGATCCAACATTAAAGAATATTGTTGTGGAATAGGTTTCTCCATTTTGGAAAGGTTATTTATCATAACATGATTAAGCTACCCTAGTATGGTCATAATTTGATCCATTCCAAAATCATTTACATTGGTTTCCTCAATAGAGAAATCTCTACATTTTCCATGAGTATTTATATCATTCATCCTTCCAAGAACCATTTCTAAACAATGGTATACACTAGATTAGATCATATCATTATGATACATAATGTATAATACCACAAATAGTTAAATAGTTAATATAAATTTAAAAATTTATGTGCATATAATCTCATAATAAAAATCATTGTTTCAATGGGGATATATTTACTTTCAAATACTTAATAATGATTTTTAAAGAAAATGTTAATTCCTATGTGTATCCCATGAGAGTATCAAACATGGTGGGTAGTAAGGCTTGTTGTCATGTACCAAGTTATTCCATTTCAGACACGAAACACCTTGTTGAAGTTATTACCCCTAGGTACATTTATTCCAAAACCACATCCACTTATAGTATCCAGATAGGAATGTTTTTCTAGGAAGACCCACATAATTTCTACCTTTCCAAAGTTCTAGGATGTTATTAAACACTTATCTTCAAATTCTATCTTAGTGTTATTTTACCTAATATATGTTTTTATATATTGTTTTCAATTTTTCTACTAAACTTTCTCTAATACCAACTGTAAACACCCCTACCCCAAAATCTTGGAGCCGGTACATTATTTTATTGCATTGGCATAGATACAAGATTCAAATCTAAAGGGAATAATAAATTTAACATTTTTTTAAAACTATATTATATACATGATACCCATAATATATTAAGAAAATAAAATAAAATTTTGACACATAATAAAATGAACTAAATAGAATTCATGAAACCCGTTCAATGGAATATTCTTCATAACATGGGGAAAGTAAACACAATAAGGGTGAACTCTAATTCTTATTAAGTGTATTTAAAATGAAATAAATAAATAATTTAATAGAATTAATCTACATGGAAAGTTAAATAACTAATAACACATTCCATTCAAATTAACAGATATGGAATAATCCATATGGTAAGGCAAATAACTGAAATACATTCCATTTAATCAAAGAACCGAGAATTAGATGCATATATAGCTATGTGGACAAAAAATAACATGGATAAATAATAAATAAAATTAAGTAAAAGATTATTTATTGGAGATAATGTATCTAGTACATGAACCACTGCCATTAATACCTTTCACAAGATGGTTTAAGTCTGTGTCTAGAAACCCATCTATTATGCTTGGAAACATACTTGGAGGGTTTGTTGTCAACCGATTTCATCTCATGAGACTACCGATGCATAGAAGGGCTTTCATTATCTATTCTAGAAACAATGTATTACAATTCCAAATCATTCCTCATATATTTAACAATCTATTTAAAATGATATATTTAAATCAGTGTGTCCCGCACCAATTTCAAACATTTGAATCATAAGCCCCAAAAATGTAAATAATTATCAGTTGAAACATCTAATACCATTTATATGAATAGATTCATGATATTATACATCAAATGTCTTAGTATATATACTACAAAAAATAAGTAAGTGCTAAATATGACATTATCTCATAGATGTAAAAAGCGAGATGAAAATATCTGACCTCTCACTTACTTTTTATTTGTATATATTTTGACCTACTGTATCATGGTTTAAATTAGGTTATTAATTTATATAATAACCTTAGTAATATTTATGTTATCATATATTATCTTCTTATATTATTTTAGCACCCTTTTGTCAATAATATTTCATCATTTTCGCAATTTCGGGTGTTAATTTCCTCATTTCTTGATTATGTTTTGACTTTTTATTTTTTTTAAAATTAGTAAGATCGTGAATTCATCATATAAATAATTTTAAAAAATAGATATTATATATATTTAGTATATATATATTTATAACAGTCCATAAAATTTTGGAGATTGGAAATGAAATTCACCGTTCATGGAGACAGAAGGTCGTACGTACGCATTAATGAAACATTCATTTTTTTCCTTATTAAAATAATTAAAAATAAATGATATATTTGTATATTATAATTAAATTATCACATATATTTATTTCATATATATCAGATATTTTTATTAAAAAAATATTGTATACGTTCAATGTGTAGTGTGAACAAATCACATCACTTTGAGGAAGCGACAAACAATACTTCCAAAAACAATGTTATCATATTTACAAAAAATTAAAATAATGAATTTATGTGTTATATAAAAATTAAATAAGTATTTAAAAAATATAAATATAATATATATCATATAAAAATATCATTTCCATCAAAATGACCAACCATGAGAGGTGGTAAAGGAAAAACGAATGACATCATTTCGTGAGGTGGTAGTTCGTCATATACAAACAGTAAATTTGTTACCCATTTGATGAAAGTGTGTGTTGATATAGGAGAAATATTTTTCATAATTACATATTAGTATATTTTTTATACTATTGTTTGTATATAAGCATGTAATAATAATAAATTATAGAGAAGGTAAGTAAATTAAACTAAAGCAATTGTTGAAGAATGCTACCTCATTTTCTGTTAACTCTGTTTAGTTTATATCAAAACACTTCCTTGGTTGGATTTATCCTCAAAGGGAGTATTAAAGTATTAGGTGAGAGAAGTTGAGAGATTATTGTTTTAGGGGTTTTTTCAATATATAAGGATCAATGTGGTGTGAGGTTGCGATGGAGGAGGTTCCCTTTTATAATTGAGGTGAGTGGTACTTTTGAAAACTCTCAAACTATTAAATTAATATAAAATATTTTTTCTATTAAAAATGGATCTAAAGTGAGATATTTAGAATATAATATTAGTATGGGTCTAAATCCTCTCAACCAATAATTTTTTGACAATTTAGGTCACATTATTTTCCATATCTTTTGGATTTAACCCTTAGTTAAAACCATTAAGTCTTATAGTGACAACATGGATTTTTTACTCTTTAGGGGTTAATATAACTTATAAAAAATGAAAAAAGAAGCATAAATGAGTCATGGATTAAAATTTAAAATTTTTAAAAATATTTTTTATAAATATTATATATTTTTTATAAATATTATATAATTTAATTAAATATTATTTATTTTAAACTATAATTAATGTCAACATTGAAACTATTCATTTCTTGACTTTTTAACAAAAATAAACACACAAGATAAATTTGAAAAAAAATCCTTAATACATCCCTAATATGTCTGAATTATTTATTAACTTCTAGGATGACATAAATTATATCAAATTATATTTATTTTTATATTTTTAATAACATTTATTTGATATGTCCATTAATTAAACAATTACAACATCCTCATTGTGAATGCCTTTATTTTAAATATTTCTTTGCAAAAAATTAAAACTAAATTATCATCATTAAGATAAAAATTTTACCTTTCAAATTAAAATTTAAAGTTGAATATATATTCCAAATAACATGATATAAAAAATGTAATACTTATTAAAAACAAGAGTGTGACATATGGGACTTCACTCAAAATAAAATACTATAAAAGGATTAAAGTCATCCAAGTCACATCAAGAGGCCATAAAATCTGTACAAGGATGGTTTTGTTCAAAAATAAACCATCTAAAGAAGTATGAAAAGTGTTAGAGTAATTTAATAATACTTATATTCTTTTTTTCCCTTAATAACCTGATTTTACCTTAAATGTGGTAAATAAAATATTACAAAATTTACAATTCATATGCCCAATAACAGAAATAAAATTATTTACATAATTTGAAAAAAATAATTCAAAATATTTAATCCATTTTTAAAAATTTAAAACATAGATGTTCCAATAATTAATTTAAAATTAATCCCATTGGCATAACGAGTAAGTGAGTTTTTAAAGTGAAAATGTTCAAAAGATTGAAATGTTTTTATATCCAAATTCAGTGTGAAATAGATTCCAATGGAATAAATTAGATTAAATGATAAAAAATTTATCTATTTATACTCTGAAACTAATTAAAAATATAATTTGACACTATAAAGTATTTAGATGAATACACTGTTTTCAATTAAAATGCAATATTTTCTCACTATTTATCAAAACATAAAACTTACCAGAACAAAACAAAAAATTCATCCAAAGTAAATTTATATATTACTATTTAAAATATGAAGTTTATTTTTTCAAATATAATATATAAAATATTCAAAAATTATATTTAAAATTGGGTTTATATCAAAAGGCGACAAAACAACCTTTATAAAAATATATGTTTTAATGTCAATATTGGGTTTTTTAGTAACTCATGTCTATAAAATATATTTAAGGAATTATAAAAATAATTTATTAAATATATAAATTATATATTTCATAAATATCATTAAACAATAGTAATTAATTTATTTTATTATGATAAAATGCCTTTGTGAGCATAAAAATAATTTTTATAAAAAATTCTCATTATATTCCATTGGTTCTAATATTTATTTATAATTAATTGGTAACCAATGAATTCAACCATATATTTTCATAATTTATTTAATACTATTCATAATCACCTACTTAATGTAAAGTTTATTTCTTATTATATTAAATAATTATATTTTATAATATATTGTTGTTTTGGAAGACTTAGCCTTGCGTGTAACACAAGACGAATAATTTTTTTTCTGTAGCCTAATATTATCATGGTTTTTCATATAAAATAAGAGAGAAAAAATTAAATTTATTAAAGAATTGGAATATTGTAAAGTCTAGGGGTGTTATATGTAGTAGTAAAGATATATAGTGCATCACAGAGGATTTACATGGATAAATATAAAATCTAACTTCATTTTATATTTGATATATTCTATACACATATTATACACTATATATATAAGTTATTACATCAGTAGTTTATTAGAAAAACCATCTCAAATCCTCTAGAAATGGGTTATACACCCTAGTCAGAAATATCCTCTTTTATAATTGTTTAGAATTCCTAACTACATACTCTACTTAAATTACATGTTATAAACCCTAATTAATAAATCCTTCACATTTGATTTATTAATAGAACAAAATAATTATTTTAAGGGATTATTTTGCACTTACTTAAGAATAATATTTCTGCATGATCGTATAAAATCTAGTGCACTTATGTAAAGTTCTTTAAGATCCTCAAGAATTGTTTGGAAGATATCTACTAGTCTTGAAACACTCTCCATGCCATAAAGTATTTGAATGTTCATATCTCTTCTAAATACATGGGATTTATTTATTATTCACTAACATATTTCATATCTTTATAATCATTTTCACTATCCTTGTTATCTATGTGTGTTGAGAACCTCAATATTCACTCTTACAGTCTTCGTAAGTTATCTTAGTCATTTATCACACACCGTATTCTTTATTTCATTTACAATTTATAATTATATATTATATTATAAATATTTAGTTTCCATTAAATATTTTAAAATAATTAATCATTTGTGGATGTGATCTTATCATTCATATTTATATGATATTTCCAATTTTAATTCATCCTCATAATACAATTTAAATATCAACTATGGTCTTCCACATTAATTCCTTCAAGATGTGAAATTATTTACAAATACTATTATCCATTAAATATTCTTCTTTAAATCATTTGAAATCTCCCTATTCATGGACTTATTATGTGAAACCTAATTCTTCCACATGGAAGTATTCTCAGCAATACTCAATGATCCTTATATTTTTATTCCTTAATCATCTCATGAATATTGATCTATATGTGTCAATTATGTTTAGTTCATGAAGATAGTTTAATAAGAAACATCTAATCTACATCACTTATTCACCAGAAATTAATTCTTGAAACTCATTACACCTTCATATAACCTATGTTTTTCTACCTTATTCCAGTCTATATGGACTCTATATATCTATTTTTACTTATGAAACTAAATTAGAAATTCATAACATGATTAAATTGATCAGTCTCAAATATACTATACACAAGTATTTTATCATATGGACACCTCAAATCTATTACATGTATATAAAATTACACTTTAAATTCTCATAATTATTATATGAGTAGCTCTTATATAAATGAATTATTATATGTCATAGGATGAATGCATTTTTATTTTCACACATCTTGCTCACTAGATATAATCTTGTATAGAATTCAGATATCTAGCTCATAGGTGAAATATCATATGTTTCACCAAAATTTATTTCATATTGGATAAAACCTATTATCATTATTTTCTAGAAATGATCAAAATAATTCTCTATTTTACTCAAATAAATTACAATCCTATTTAAATAATTCAAATTCCACCTCATACATATGAAAAAAACATCTAAAATATCATAGACTAGTGTTCCTTCATTTACAAAAATATTCATTACTTTTTTTAAAGATCATCTCTTTAATCATCATAGCTAAATCTTAAGAATGTAATGCAAAATAATCCTCCATGTTTAACAAATTCATATATAAAAGTCACACTAGATCATTTTCAATAAATAAAATCCATCAAATTAGAACAGTAATCTCTCCCATTGGATTTTATTTTTAATATTACTGTACACTCATTTCAATTTTTATGTGTCTCTTACTCCCCTTATTGATAATAAATACCAATAAAATGTTTATGGTGTCTTTTATCATCAATCTCCTTCAAATGAGTGATGTGTAATATGACACAACTTCCATAGAAAAAAGACTTTATATTGAAAAATATTTGTATACATGGGATTAAACTTTGTAGAAAACAAGAGTTTATAACCATAGTGATTATTAATATACACAAATAAACCAACACTACAGATTTTTAATATGGGTTGTAGATGTTTCTAAAACACCTCATTCATAATATTTCATGGGGTTATCCAGATACTATAATATTTCAAAACTTTGGAATTTTCATATTTCAAACTCATATTTTTATCCCCCTCAATGGATGAACTCAACATTCAATCTACACGATATATGAATTACACCATAAATAATGCATTAATTTTTTTCATGTATGTACGTCACCAATTATACATCTTTAATTCCATAAAAGTTTGAACAAATAAATGTAAATTTTATAAAATTTTGAGGTATATTATTATTCCTCCAATGTAACTCTTATGTTGAGAAATTCATCTAAACCTAGACCAACATTTTATTCCAAAACTAACCATTTATTTCTTTTAAATGTTTCTATGAATTTGCATTCTCATCTTCATATTCTCAGGGAGTACTTATTTGTGTGCATTACTTTTCATCACCTTAGAAGTGAAGTAAGATTTATTTCATTGGTATTGTATCATATTTCACATTTCATATTCTTAGGATGTTAATATTGTCATACAATATTTTGTTCCATTCCTAGACTAAAAAAAACTTTCAAAAGTTATATCATGAACATTTATATCTATTTTTTTAATAGTATCTCAAAAATTTGAATTTCATTATGTTTAACAACTTGATTATCGTTATCTTTATCATACATCTCTTCCTTCTCTTCTCTTTGGAATATCTACCATCGATTAGGATAGATCTTTTGTAATTATTTCTTGAACAAATTAGATTCAATAGGGTTATCACATATTATTTTGAATTTCTTAATAGTTCATGACACCTCCTCTTTAGCTTTATGAATTTAGACCCCTTACACAACATATGGAATATAGTCACGAATTTTTTTAAGAACTCCTAATTTTTTTTACTTATTATCCACATACTCCCCAAAAATCTTATATAATTTCAAATTTGTTTTATATAGAAATATTTTATATATAAATATATTCTCAAATCATACCTTCTATGAGTTTCTATACTCACTTGTGCAGTAAAAATCCCATTTTATTCTTTAATATTCCCTATAAAAGATATTTTATAATAGAAAAATAATTATTTTCTTTTGTTTTATCCATAATATTAGAAGAAATCTTGAAAAATGATCTTACTGATTAAATCGATATCTTTCCAGCACTTTATTATTGTTATAATAAAAATATATAAGCCATATTTTTTTGGGGCATTAATCATTGTGGATAATTTTAACCATATTTAAGTGTAAATGATTTCAACTCGCATAAATTGGTTTAACACTTCTTAGTGTTCCTTTTGAGATCAATACTATTAGAAAAATCAAATCTTTTTGAGATATTTTGGGTATATATTTACCTCCCTTATTATAAACTTTATTCTCACTAGTCTGAGAAGATTCACATTTTTCCCCATGATATGTGGTGAATATTTTTATAATCTTATTCAAATCATATTAAGTTAAAATACACACAGACTATATTTCTGAAATCTCTTCATACTTCTAAAGAAGATTCTATAAAATATCACTTACGATCTTATCATTCTATTTCCAACTTTAAATATTCCATTTTCTTTAATTAAAAAGAAATAATACTTTTCACAACCCAGACCTAAAAAACCAACCATTTAGTATCTAAACCATGATATAGTAGGGACCAAAGGGGATTCCTGATCCTTGTGGTCTGAAAACTAGAACTCAGGAAACCCTTAACAAAAAAAGGGAATAATTTTCCCAACATAAAACAAGATACATGCCAAAAAAAGTGAAAGATAACCAAAAGTGAATATTTAATAATCAAAAGTGTAATAGTTGTAGTGATAAAACCATAAGTATCAAGATAAAAACCCATAGTACATGTCTAGAAACAACAAAAAATTATAACAGATACTCCATGTAATATATGGAAAACATCCCACCATCTCACCACCAGATCCCCAAACTGAGATGACATAAACAACACCACTTCATTATAGGACTTTTCCTTTTCATGCATCATATAAAACAAGGTCTAAAAACCACTAAAGGAATTTGAAGGGTGTGAGACAAATATTACTAGTAGGATACAACTGATGTGTTCAATAACAAGTCTATATTAAATATTCCTAATATGTTTAATTTAAAAGAATTCATGGAATGATTAATAGTTTTTACTTTTTTATTTAAATAATGGTGAAGAAGACCCCCTTTTTTAGTTCTAAAACAAATACAACGACAATAATTTCAAATAATATTTCAAATGAATCAACCAAAATTTCGAATTTCTGAGTAATATCATATCAAATCCAAAGCATGAACATCAAGAACAATATAGAACACCACAATGATAACATAGGCCGGTATAGATAGGTCTATAGTACCCCAATAAAATCATGAATAATGAACACTCAAGTCTATAGAGACATGGAATCTATGATCTTGGGATTGACGAAAAACCTAGAATGTGTACCCCATACAGTGTCCGGTTCATGTTCAAAGAGAAAAATTTTCTATGATCTAGGATTAGAGTAACTCCGTAGAAATTTAACCCTCTACATTATGAAGAGGCTAGGGCGAATACCAAACCCTCCCCTCAGGTACCCAAGGATACCATGTGGTTCATTTTTCAAATAATTTGAAAGGATTATCATATTTTACAATTTAATTCCAAACAACCATTTTAATTCAAAATCATGCTTTAAAAACTAATTTTGTAGAACATTCTATTATTCTTTGAAAACTATCACTCTTTTACCAAAACAAGGAGGGGTGATTTTTTATCAAAAAACCATTTATAAATGAACATAAAAAAATAATGGTTCATTAAGACTATCAATTAGAAAACTATTTCAAAAAACAAGAGCATTAATAATTCATTAAAAAAATACTTGAGACAAAACCACCTACATCAACCTTAGGTTGCATGTCAACCACATTAATATCCACCCAACTAAAGGAAATGGAACACAATAAAAATAAATATAAGTCTGTAAAAAATTATTCCCATAACTTACAGTCATGTTTCCATAATAAAAAGTGTCATAATAGAAGGTAGAACAACACATACCTCAAGGATCACTACATACACCTCAACAACATGATATCTGGACTCTGGGAGATGAAAAATTTATGAGTATATCTAAAATGGAGAAGGAATAACCTATATATTTATAAAAATTACCGAAAAAACATTAAAACAGTTGCAAATCAAATATTTATGGAATAATGGGAAGGTAATTGGTCAAACCTACCAATTCATGGAAAATTGATCAAATGGGAATTAAAAATCCTAGTAGAGAATATCAAAGGAGCTTATAATTCAAAAGAATATCCATGCCAAGTGCCCTTGTAAAATTATTTCTTATAAGGATAGATTATGGGGATAATTAATTTTTTGAGTGGCTTGTAATTACATTTATTCCCTTACTTACTTGGACCAATCAGAGGCCATCGACTAACTTGTTGTGGCCACTAGAAAACTGATTGCTACTACAGATTTTCAGTGGCTACAGGCTAGCATACTGACGAGTTAACAGAGGCCCACCATTTGGCCAGTGGAAATTGGAAAATTGTATATAGCATGGGTATTCCCACCATAATTCTAGTGGACTATCACTAACTAGCCAACGAGGTTCTATAGAAACCCCTTTATTCCAGTATGCCATCAGCAGGCTAGTTCTTCCCACCAGTATGATGGAACCCTTTTATAGCATCAAATAATGATGAGGCCCCTTGAAAGTTCACTGAGTTTCCTTAAAAACCTCCCACAACTAAAATAAAACGTCTTAAACATAAAGAGTGACAAACCAAAATCCAGATTTTTCATCGCTTCTCAATAATGAGATGGGTATTATTCTAATGATATTATTCCAAATTCTATTTTATTATCTATTCCAGTTTAGTTCATTTCTCACCATCATCATCCCTATATAATGAATCAAATCCTTTTAAAACACTATAATTTAATCTTAACTCATAATATAATAAGCTACCTAATAATAAATTAGTTGATCATGAAAAATCAAAAATTTATTCTTCTTACATCCAGAGTGATTATTATTATTCTACAAAATCCTTTTTAGTTTTTAATGTTTCCAATATTACAAATTATATTCTGATTTAATAAGTTTTTTTATTTGAAAAAAATAGTAATTGTATCATTGTCTCACATAATTCTATCACATTGACTATAATTTAATTTTTTTACTTACATTTTCCCAATTTTAATATCATTCAATGACCTAAAAAATCATATTGATATCTTCCTCATCTTCCACATCCTCATATTTAGTTCATTATATAATTTTCCTATTGTTTAATCCTCATTTTCTCATGGTCTTGAAATAATTTTCACCATTTTATTTTTTTGAATGATTGAGTTTTCCTTATCTCAAAAAACTTATGAGAATGTTTTATAACTCCTATATTGTAAAATATTATATTTATTTAAGTAATTATATATTTAAATCAAAATTATTTTGAAAATTACACATAAATATTTCAACATTGATGAATTCCACTTTATTCTCACCAGACACTATATTTTTCTTATAATTTTATTAACCCTTCTAAATTAATCATCAATGGTGTCATAATCTACCATATTTATGTCTTAAAATTTTCACCATTATAATTGTATATTGGATTATTTGAATTTGATTTTCTCATTTATAACTACTCATAACTTTTGTCAGATATAATTTAATATTTTAAGTCCCATGACTGTGATATATACATTTTATGATTGAGACATTAAGTTTGAATTCTAAAACATGAAATATAACTCTATATTTTTCTTATAATATTGAGCCATTGAATCAACTTCCTAAATGGGTGTAAAAAAAATATTTTCAGCATATGTCACTTCTAGTATAACCTATAAGAGGTTGGGTATCATCATATTATTCCACCTATGAATGTTCTTGTAAAAAAATGATGGAACAAAACTAATATTAAAATAATTGACATTATTTATTTTTGATAAACCAATTTGATACATTAAACGGAACCTTCACTCTAATACCAAATTTTGTTAACCAAGTCACATTGAACAAAGGGATGTGTGTGAATCAATAATATTATGTTAAGAATTATCTATCTTTCCAATTCATCATACTATGAAAGATTTTAATGTTACCAAATCTACAATATTATCCCATAACCTTACCTTATGTGAAATAGTAGAAAAATATAGATAGTCACATATAATTTATAATATTTTAAATTAATGGATACTATTTTTCATGTTAGTTAGATTATCCATCATAGATTCTCTACAATTGGCCCATGTAGTTACAACTATTTTCTGATAGACACCCAAACTAAAATCCTCGTGTAACTGGTTAAACCTCGTAGTCAAAACTATACTCTTAAAAAATTGTATGAGATACTAATTAAAATTTATCCTCAGTGAATATTTAAAAAAATCAATCAAAAACTCATTTATATTTGATATAGTGATTGAAAGGCCTCCATATTATTTAGATATTCATATATTCATCCTTAATATTTCTCTTCCTCTATGTGAGTATAATATTGGGAGAATATCTATATAGTTCATCAGGATCATTAAGACCTCTTTTATAATAAGTCTATTCATTTCAAAACTTTCTCCTGAATATAAAGGATATATATGTTCCTCTTCTATATAAATACATGGGAATCCATTCTCTATCATGAAATGATCTAATGGATTTAGATAAATTTTATTTTTCATCAAAATAATTGTGTATTAGGCTTATCATAATTATATTTCTTAGTCCTCAAATGATCACTTGATTATTTTTTCATAAAACCTGTTATTTTATTCCTACATAATCTAAACATATATAATATCATGTGAATATTTATCTTCCTCTTCAAACATAGAAACATCCTTAATATTTGGTTGGTAGTATCTTCTTATTAAAATATTGTGGATATTTGTTGATTCAATTCAACCACAATGGATAATTTAAATTCCATACAAGATCACACTCTTAAATCCCTTAATGACTGAACATTTATCCCTTCATTTATTCCTTATGAAATTAGTTTATTTAAGTCATAAAAAATTTCCATAGGCATGTCACTATGACAAGGAACATTTTTTTGGAGTGTAGAACTCATCTCAACAACACCCACATCTCCATGATTTTTTATTCATAAATCTCTATTAGAATCATGATCAATATGTGATAAGTATGTTTAATCCATGATTATATAGTCATAAACATCATCCAATGTCTTTATATTATTCATCATAATCTAATATATGACATAATAATACCTTTACGTAATCTCTAGTTTTGTTGTTGTTTCCTATACATAAGTATATATTTCCTTTAAATTGCTCAGTTTACTTATGTTACTCAATCCATATCACATAATTTGATTAAGTTACATGGATTTAAATCCACTATGTTGATGTTAATTATCTTTAAATCACCTAAAATCAATTTTATATAAGTATAATTGTATTTAAATTTCATAGAATTATCTTATGAAAAGACAATATAATGTTCAATTATCATACACCATAAGATAAATTATTTTTTAATGTTTTCCCTTCAATATTTTTGGTTATAATATCTTATGTACATCACATCCCTTATGTGTAGGAGAGATATACTACAAGATACTCAAATTTCATTCACATAATATAAATCCCTAAGTAATTTCTATGTAATGTTCCAAAAAAATGTATAAATCTCACTAAACTCAATTCGAATACTGATTAAATCGTTTTGGGGCCACATTAGAAATCTAAAACAACATCCAAATTTGTATAGTCTAATGTTCCTATATTTACCATAATTTTTCATTAATTCAATTTGCAATAATAATAAAAAATTCATGATTATATAATATATTAATATTTACCATGATTCCACAATCTTTTCATAAAACACATAATGAAACATTGATAAAAAATAAAATTCATTCAATGGGAACATCATTTAAACTATGATTACTCAAAAAACTGATTATTGAAGGATGATGATAAACATTATTAGTGAGATATTAATTCAAGAATCAATAAAAAATTGAAAGATTGAGTTTTTGAACCACTTGGAGTGAGGAATTGTGGATATTTCTTACTATTTTTTTAAATTTAATTCATTTTTGGGTGTTTATTAACACTATTTCATGAACCAAAAATAGGTGAATTGTAAAAAACAAAATTAAATGGTTCTAATTAAAGTATATAAATTGGGAATGGTACATACACCATCTCCTATATGAAATAATATTACATACACTAAATTATGGTTGAGATTTAATTATCTAGTGAATGATTATACATCATCATGGAAATAATAAATACTTTTCTTCATCACATGACACATTAAAAATAGTGTTTTTAAGAGAAAAGAATTTATTCATTTATTTAAATAAATTGATACTATCATTTTTACTATTTATGTATATTTTTCCCCTCACTATATTATTTTTCTTTCCAACTATTTATTTTTCTCATCATTTATTTTCCACACTCTCTAACACACCAATTTTTTTATCTATTTTTTAAGACAATTTAAAAAATCCAAAAAACCATATTATTTGTGGGATTGATGCATATTTTTAGTCAACTGGTCTTAATTTGTTCATAAAATATATATTTTTTATTTTAACTATGTATCATATTTATATTATATATGATTAATTTAATGTATTAAAATTAGACTAATTTACATTTCTTGTATATATTCACTAAATTAAACTAATGCATAAAATATTATGTTGTATTTAGCATACATAGGTCTCCAAACCCAATGAAAACAATCCATATTAATAATTTTCATTATACTACCAATGTCCTTGCATATGATCATTGGGTACCTTATATATCAGTTCTATTTTCTATAGATAAGTTCAGATGTTTTGTTAAAATTAATTTTTTCCTATATTTTTTTGCATATTTTCCAATAAATTATTTAAAATACATAACAAATTCAATGATCTTATATAACATTGGTATGATGCATCCCATGTTTAATCCCTCCTAGGTATGTAGTGATGCTGTGTGAAATACATGAATCCAAACTCCAATAATGAAAAAGATGAAGACTAGTATGAATTTTTTGAAATATACATTATTAAATAAATTATCCTCTTAGTTATTTAAAAATAATATAAATAACTAATCATCACCATTAAACTAAAATAAAATTTTATATCAAATATAAATAGACATTTAATTTCTTATAAAACGAAATAACATTGAAAAAAAATATATAGAAAGTATGAAATAACTTATATGGGAAGAAAATTCTTTTTAAATTAATCACCACATACTGATCTAGTAATTTCCAGGTCAGTCATTCACTCATACTTCCAAATTTTTAAAAATGTTATATGGTAGTAGGGGTGAGAATTAATGAACACATAATAGGATTCTCCATAGAAAACACTTTTTCCAATATTGAATAAACATACTAAATCCTTAATTAATATAAAATGAAACATAATTGTGTTATATCTTAGTTTAAATACAAACCTCACCCAAAAATTATCACTATATAAAAATTCATATAATTTAATAGTATAATAAACATGTGAATGTGGAATATGTGGTTCCCTATATGCATTTCCCTATAAAAATGGCAATCATCACATCCCTATGTCATATGTCTTGGTGTGTACATCACATCCCATATCATCATACCATCACCAAATTAAATATCTGAATATCACAACCAAAATATATATCCACCCACCACATGTTCATTATAATATTAATTAAAACTACTTCTTCCAAGAAAACTGACCACTTACACACATTATATCATTTCAAAATATTTTTTTATCCATGAATCAATTAACAAATAATATTATTATTAATTTTAATTCAAATTATTCTATTAACCACTACCACGCATTATATCCATAAAAAATATAATATTATTCATGAATTAATTACTAGATAACAAATTTTTTCTACATAATTATTATTATTCAACTGAGTAATTTTTCAAAAGAAATTATTTATCATTCCATGTTGTCTAATTGTGTCATTGAATTGAACCTGATTATATACCCCTAAAAACTGAAATTTTTTAATAACCTAAAACTCATTATAGTACCCATTAAAAAAAATACTCCAAAATATCTTTCAGAAAGTCATTATTATAATTAATAAATTACCATACATTAATTTATAACATAATTCATTCTAAAAAGCATTAAATAAATTCCCATTAATTTATAAATTCATTATAACGATACAACATATATTGCAATTTCATAAAATAATAAAGTATAATTAATATAATTATATATATCATATTACACAAAAATAATAATAATAATAATAAAGAAATATATATATATTATTACAATCTTCAACACACATCACTTATATTATTAATTAAAATATTCTTTAATAAGGTGGATGTCATCCCTTTAAGGAAAAAATGATTCATTTATAAACCATTATAGAGTTTATAATATAAATGATATTATCTAAATATCCTACATTTAATAAAGTTGAAAGGTCCAAAAAACTGATAATGGATTGATCATAAGGGTTAATCTCCCATAATATCCAAAGGATTTTACAACCAACCTATGAACACCAACCTCAATAAAATATGATATCACATTGGTGAATCCACTACTAACATATATCCTCATGTTCAAGGAAATAATATAAGAGAAGATGATATAATAAGTACATTACCTTCTATCATGATGGAATAATATCATGATTTCATAAAGTAAAATGTTCTCTATGGGAATCTAAAATAAAAAAACTGAGATACTTATCCACTAAATATTTTAAAATAGAAATACGAAGTGAGTGAGTGGAATGACTAAAATAAAAAATATAAGTAATATATAGTTGACTAAACCATAATTTTTTTAACATATGTAATTTAATTGGTAAGCATGGTCAATTTCAATATGATAACCTCATGTCTTTGAAAAAATAAACATTAAAATATCTATTATCCATTTTCCCAAAATAATTGATTGACCAAGACTATGGAATGATTTGTATACCATGTATTGTTTCATAAATCATCAACCTTAAACCATGTATTATTACTCTCCAAAAACAAAAATTTCCATCACAATCATCATCTTGATAATTTTTCATCTTCCCATGGAAAACTAAAACACCCTAAAAATCAGTCCTCATTAAATGCCATGAAAATGGATAATCATTCAGAAACACTTAATGTGTTACCAAACATGATTTATATTTCTCCAAAATAGTAATTATAGACTCTTCTAGAACCAAAACCAATAAACAAAAATAAACACACACACCATGATAGAGCAAGAAAAACATGATGTTATTAGGACCAAACCATATTGAATTTTTTCTTCAAGGATAAAAACACTATTCTTTTTCAAACATTATATTCTAAACTTATTTCCACAGTCCATACAACTAGAAAACAAAAATTATCAGAGTAAAACATTTATGACCTGTATAAAATATATAATGAAAAATCAATATAAATATATAAGAATGATAAATATGTAATAGATATACATTAGTAAACTAATTTTCCTAATACTATATATTATTTATCATTATTTGAGAATGTAAAAACATATAATCAATTTCATTAATAATAATGAATATGATATAATAATTATGAAAAATAATAATTTTTGTGAAAGGAAAATATAGTTAAACACATTATCCAAAGACACAAACTCCTCTACCTATACCTCATGGATAATATAACCTAGTGTTCCACTAGATATAAAGAAAAGTAGATTAGAATATACAATGTATGTGTGTAAAATTTGAATCATATGTACAGTCATGATTATGAAACCAAATAATTAATCATGGAGTGGTGAGTATAATAACCTATTAGAATATCAGAAGTGTCACAAAACACCAAATCTAATCTATATTATTGGTTATATCTGAAAATATTAAATTATTTTAAATAGTTACTCCCTAAAAACTAAATATCAACAAGTTTATTTTATGTCATCCCTTTGTAGGATACTATATAATTCTAAAGGTCATATATTTGGAATTATATGATATTATCACATCTGAATTTTCTATTAGGTATTATTTATAAATTTATCTCATTAAAGTATTTGTCTCCTAAATTCAACATAAGTATCACTCCATAATTAAAAGTTTTTATTATGATATGAACTCTATAATAGAGACCCAATACTAACCAAACCCTTATCCATGAGGAATAATAATTTGTCTTGATGAAAAATTATACCGAGTTGGATAAACACACAAAGCTGGAAGACACATATGACATTGATAAAATTAGTTTTTCAATGGTATACAAGATACAAAAAATTTGGATCTTGTTCCAAATTGATGATAAAGACTTATAGTGGAGTACCTAACACCATATCTCAATGGAAGGAATCTAAACTAGTCAATGAAAATGTCAATTTGGGGGATATTTGAACTTATAAAAAACAATAATGAACCATAACCTAAAATTTAAGTAATCAATATAGGGGAGGGAATACCTAACTTCATATTCCATATTGGGTTTGAAATCAAAGATATTTTAACACTTGTACCAGTGTTTGGTTCACACCATGAAAAATATTTAGGTAGCATTAAACAATAATATTGTTAATGAAACCACTAGGATTGGTTAACAATCACACATAAATCCATTTTCAAAGATAATACAAATAGAAAAAGAGAAAATAATATCCCTATTTATCACTAGTTATGATAGTGAATCATATCACCCCAAATTTTATCGAATCCAAAACATTGTTCTATGTATTATTAGATTGGTCATTTGACTAATCAAAATAATGGAACTCTATTATAAAAAACATCATTGATGATGAAACATTCTCGGTCAATTAATAAAGTTAAATAAGTAGTTCAATGGATTGTAACATCAACGTATATTGATTATAAGTCAATTATACTATGAAAATTTGGTAGTAATCATTTGGATAACCCCACCAATCTTAAAACCATACTATATACACCCTATACTTAAAGTTTATATAAAATGAGATATACGAGCATCCTAACATAAATTATACCTATAAATCACGATATATCTTCTCAACATTCATATACAATCATGTTATACAAATCATAACCCATTATGTTCATTTCAAAACTAACAACATTTATTGAATGTTCATTTTTAGATGGACCCGTCAATGGTTTTTCATCTTGTTCCATTTTCTTGAATATTCTAAAAAGATTATATCTAGTGGAATTATTGATCCTAAAGATTCATTTATTTATTTATGAAAATCGTTCTTTTGAATGAAATCTCATAATGATTTTTCATCAAATCAATAATCCTTATCTTTCACTCATCCAGGTTTATAAAAAAACTTATATAAAAATAATAATATATTAAGAGATCCAAATGACCCAATAAAAGATACCATTATATTATACTAATGAGAAAAAAGAAAAATGTAACTCAAGTAAATTTCATAGGCCTATCCATTATGAAAATAAATTTCCAAATATTTTAAATATAAATACCCATTAGAAGATATTAATGGAATTAGACACCTAAATCTAATGATTTATATAAATAATTAGTAAATTATATGATTTATTTATATAATATGGTTAGTGAATGATGTTTTTGATAAATTAAATTCATTGGAAAATATATATATATCTAGTTATCTAGATCATGACATTCAAAAAATGAATAGGAAGCCAAACGATATAGTCACGAATTATATAAAAACTCATAATATTGGAATTGGGATTACTTTTATCTTAATACATCAACCTATAGGAAAAATACACACTAGACCCCGTATACCTCTATCCATAATATGCTCATCCCTAGAAACCAGGATCACCTTGACTCATCCAATCATGCACATGACTCCTATAGCTTCTAAAACCCAATACCTCTATATATATTCTTAGTAAAAACATAATATGAAGAAGTTTTTGGGTCAATATATGATTTGAATAATGGGTATTGTTCAATTTTTTTTGATTGATTGAAAAAAATTAAGATATGTATAATATAAATTAATTTTTTATTTTTATTAACATAAATAATTTAATAAATAATATAAATGTTATTATTCAAACATTATATTAATTTATTATACTAACCATTTATAGAAAAAAGTTCCACCACCTAAGATATCATCTTTTATTATGTGGGACAACATTAATCTATAACTCATGAAATGTTCAAAATTAGAAAAATAACCAAACCAATCACACAACTTGATGCTAAAATTCAACAGTCCATCACCCTAATCATTAACCTAGTGCACTCAATAGTGAAAATTATAATCAAGGAGGTTTTGACCTCCCCAAGATCACAACTAATCAGTGTAACCAAATACACAATCTCAATTATTCATTTCCCTATCAATGCTACACCACCATGGTATAATAGATATTAATGGTAAATATCCAATTATAAATTGAAAACTAATTTTTTTTTGATAGCTACTTTATTTAAAAAAAATCATCTTATAGAGGTAAAAAAATTCTTTTTAAACCATAATATTTGCATATATTGATTCCACCTATATGAGATCCATTGGTACATACATCCACTACTCAATTATCCATTATAATTCATGAATTTAATTTTAATTATATTTAGAGGATATGTTAATTATATATATAGATAAAATTAACACATCTTGTGTTCAAACCTGAAAATCCACTAATTAAATTAAAAAATAAAGAATCATTCCATATGTTATACTATGTTAGTGAAATTTCAACTTAATGTTTCATTTTCATGTTATTTTAATTTACAAATTAGGGTAATTTTTTATATGAAAAATTAAATTATCATATTTTCTCATCAAATATCTCTTAAACCTCAATTAAGTTACTCAGATTTATAATGTAAACTCCCAAAAATTCCATGGATTTTTTTTTTATTAAATTCATGGGATTTTTACGAGTCTCAAAAAATTTACGATGCTTGATTCCGAGGCCCGGTGTGCCCAGAATCAATTTCTGAAGTTTTGTTTTGGTACATTCAGTAAACGTACGAGTGTGATTTTATAACTTTTGAACTAGTGATCAGAATTGAAATCTGATGGCATCGTTGAACTCGCATCATCAGTGATTACTTAGTGATACCTTCACTGTAGTTGTGTTATAACGAGAATAGATGTTAGATTTTGGGTTTTTTAATAAGTTAAATAAAAAAAAGTGTAGCTTATTTTTATTTTTTGGTGGTTAGAACCTCCAAGAGATGGTTAGTGGTGGGGTAGACCACACCATAACCTCCCATGAGAGGTTATGGTGGTGGGGACCACCCAAACATAACCTCACTTGAGATGATATCCTTGGTGGGGCCCACACAGGATTTAAACCCCCTTTAACCCTCCATTTATGTGGGAGAAAACTCTTCACCTTCCCCCATTTATTTAATGTGCGAACCCTCAAAATTAATTAATTGATCTATTTCATTTAATTAATTGGAACCTTTTCAATTCTTTTGAATTCATGCGAATAATTAAATAATAGACAAAGTAATTATTTTATTTTGGTTGGCATCTATTAATTTAGTGGATCTTTGAGAGAGAACTTGGAGAACCCTTAGAGAATTATCTCTGAATGAAGAACGTGGAGAACGCCTCTTCATCCAACATCGAAGAACGAAAAACTCTTTCTTTGATCTTAGACTGAGCCAAAATAAAAGGATTTGACCATGAAGAGCACCACTGACACTTCTTCCTCAGTCTCCTACCCCAGATGCTTCCCGACATCGACAGAATGACATCCGCCATTCTGCGACTTCATCAACATTTATCGTTATACGAGGCAGGGGTTCAATTTTGAGTATGACTATATTCCCAAGATCTTATTTAAAAAAAATAAAAAACACATATGTTTTCTTTATAAGGTTGGGAATAATATTTGCGGTAGGTTAGAATTTGATAATATTCTTTTAAGTTCTTGTTGAGCTTCCTGTTACCGCTTTAATGAGGAGGGTGTGGGCCAAACTAACATGGTCTGACCCCTATGCTGTTCTTCTTGAATTGTGTGTTCATCATGATGGATGGTGGCGGCTTTGTGCTGCTGTGATGAATTGAGAACCCCCTTAAATCCACCCAGAAACCCCTTTGATGTGCCCCCAAAATGAGCTAAAGAGCTCCCCTAACCTCTGAAAACCATAAATCCAGCATGAGGCATGAGTAGGAGGAAGAACGGGGGAAAGATGGGAAATGCCGAGTGGCCTGGGACTTAAAACCCTAATTTTTAAGTGGCTACACGGCTTGGCTGCATGGTTTGGGAAACCGTGCACCAACCGTGTGGTAGCCACTGTCCCACTTGGGGACTTTGCATGGCTTGGCTGCATGGTTTTTCAAATCGTGTGTCAACTGTGTGGTTTCTACTGTCGCACCCAGAGACTTCGCACGGCTTAGTCGCATGGTTTGTCAAACCATGCGCCAACCGTGTGGTTCCTGCTGTCTCACCCAGAGACTTCGCACAGCCTGGCCGCATGGTTTGTTTAGACTATGCGCAAACTATGCACCCCTGCACAAACATCCATAACTTTAGCACTAGGCGTCTGTTTGAAAAACCACCAGTGGCGCTAGAATCCTTGGAGAGAGAAGGTGCCTTGAGTATACCCCACAAGACATTTGGGTTGAGATGGAATATGTTTAGTTTGGATCGATCACGAATCCAACTGGACCCTGGAACAAAAATACCAATAACTCACAGACCGGGCATCTGATTGATGCACCATCTATTGCATTGAGATCCCTATGACTTGGAGGACCTTTGAGATAATTCTACGTGAGAATTAGTGATATTTGGAGAAGCGACCAATATCTTGTGAAGCGGATCTTCCAGAGTCAAGCATACATTTGTGCAGGAACCTTGTAGCTGGCTGAGACTTGATGACTGCTGATCGCTTCGACTCAGAGTGATTCGACTAGCCTAGTGGGGAGAGCCTATGTGTGAGTGTTGCCGAACCATGGTGGGGAGAACCTCTGTGTGAGCACGGAGGACCCACTGTACTCGAAACATTGAGTACCTTAGCAGGTTACTAGGGGGAGCACCTCTGTGTGAGCGCAACAGACCCATGGTGGGGAGCACCTCTGTGTGAGCATGGAAGACCTATGGTACTCGACAGAAGGAGTAACTCAGCAGTCCAAGTTAGTGGGAAGAGCCTCTGTGTGTCATGGAAGGCCCACTGTACTCAATAGAGAAGGAGTTCTCCAGCAGCTGAGGGTTTAGATTGATACTACCCCTAGAATAAAATCATGTTTGAGCTAAGTCAATGACTTTTGTGTTTACCTCATGATTGAGATGAGTTACTAGATAACTTAGGTATATGTATGGGCATATTCCTAAGTAAGGGTTATCCGTTGTTTCTTTACTTTATGGTTATCCTTATTGGATATTGTGAGACCTTGAGGGTCTCGTGGTCTCTACTGAGTATCGTTATACTCAGCCCTACATGGGCTATTTCCACACTCGTTGGGTTGGATGCAGACGATAGACAACGCTGACAGAGGCTGAGAGCACCAGGATTGGACGGTACCCGGAGGTGGACCTTATGACAAGTCAGTACACAGAGGATTCTGATAGATGTGGAGTGATGAGGTGGCCATCTGTACCTACCCTTCTAGTAGGAACCCAGGAGGACGATCCATGAGCTACTCTGTACCTTTTAGCTGTTTGTCCCTTTTTCAATTGTACTTGTACATTACTGTTGAGCTTGTATTTCCGGTCCCTTTTACTTTGCAGCACACATTTTCTATACAGTTTTTTCTTAGTGTTTTTCTTCCAGTTGTGTTATTTGATTGTGTGTGTTTACTTTTATAAAGGAAATGCCTTCCCAGATTAGGTATTTACATCTTTGGTGCTAGTCACAAGCCCCTGGCCTATGGAAGGTGGGCTTGGTGTAGTCACTACACGGGGCCTGAGGACGGGTCATGAGAAATTGGTATCAGAGGAGTTGATTCTACCACAGAACTTAGGACTATGAAATTTAATTTCTATGAATCAATAGTGTTAAGGGTACTAAGTGTGGTTTTTAGTTTAGGGAGTCCAGTGTTGGTGTGTGTGGCCGACGTACCCATACACCAGGACCCTGATTTCTGATTTATGATGTAGTGCACGAAAACACTGATTGCATATGTGTTTTAAAAAGTTTTCTTATGTCAGCTCAACCAGGTAAACTCACCAGGTATAATCTTTTGACCATGTTGCATCTGTTTCTTAAAGATGCCTCCCCACAGAGCCCTAAGATTCGTACACTCTGACAGCCCACCGAGCGACGATGCCTCGATACAAGGCCCTTTTCCAGTGGAGGCACCAGCGGTACTACACCCCATTGGGCCACCGATGCCACCAATCCCACCAGCAGATGATGCATGCCATTTGAGCACGTTTCATGAGTTCCTACGCTAGAGGCCACCTAGGTTCCGGGGAGAGACAGACCCACAGGTAGAGACACCAGCATACTACATGGTGATCCTTGCTGCCAGTCTCCTTCAGGAAGTAGCAGGAAGATGGAGGAGCCTAATGCTTCAGGTCCACGATGAGGTGATGCTACTCCGGACAGACTTCGAGAGCCTGTTCATGGCAGATTTTGTTCTAACCACCCATCGAGAAGTGCAGATACAGGAGCTACTGCATCTATAATAGGGTAGCATGATAGTGGTACAGTACTCAGCGAGGTTCACCAACCTCTCACGATACTCCACAGATATGGTGAGAGACCCATTATTCAAGGACCAGACCTTCAAGCAGGGGATTAGGTGAGAGATCAGATCCTCGATGATCTCCCTCAGCATCCTGACGTAGGCAGTGGCATTAAAGAGAGCCCTCCTAGTGGATAGTTTCCTTGCTAAGCAGTCACCAGCTACATGACCCACCACTAGTTGACATGCAGTGGAGTCTTCTTGCAGTTGGCAGCAGATAGATGATACAGAGGTCCAAGAGGACCAGACCCACAGGTGGTCGATCGTATGACTCAGGATCGGTTGTGCGGGGCACACAGAGCAGAGACACACATGTCGGTGGCATGAAATGTTACTCATGCGGTGGGAAGGGTCATATGAATCATGACTGTCCGACCTACCAATCAGATGATTAAATTACTACTGAGGGACCTCCCAAGAAAAGTCAGAGATTCGATTGAGGCAGTACCCAGGGCACAGGAAGACATGACAAAGGAGTTAGACGTGCAACAGGCAGTGGGTGATGTTTCGAGGTTTTTCCACCACCACCACCAGGAGGTCCACCCTGACTGCTGGGAGCGGGTAGATAGGGGAGTGCTCAACTCGAGGCAGCTGAGACATACTACCATGGTGCTCCGAAGATGATTCCAGGTACTATCTGTGTCTACTACACCTTAGCTACAGTTCTTATAGACACAGGTGCCAGTCATTCATTCATAGCCACTACCCTCATTTTGAGCTCAGAGATTCCGATGGAGTTGTTGGCTCGATCCTTACGGCTAGAGACTCCTATGGGAGCAGACTCAACAATTACGCACTGGTGCTTGCATTGTGAGCTTACTCTAAGAGGCAAGAACTTCGGCTGGGATCTCCTCGTAGCGGCATTGAGGCCTTGCGATGTCCTCTTGGTTATGGACTGGTTATCTACAGTCCATACTTAGATAGACTATATTAGGCGCAAAGTGTGATGTGTCTGTACAGATGGGACCAGGTTCACCTTCACCGGTGAGAAGGGAACTTTTTCAGTGTAGGACAGGCTTACTCGGAGGAGGGTGCTTCCGGTCACTCACCAGTTGTCTTGCCTTACACTAAGAGCAGTTGAGGTGGAGAGTCCGACTTATCCTGTAGTGGTGGACCAATACACGGATGTTTTCCCTGATGATGTCCCAGGACTACCTCCTCGTAGATAGGTGGACTTCTACATTGACCTGTACCCTAATAAGACACCGATATCTACTCCAGCATATCATATGGTTCCCGCTAAACTTTGTGATCTGTAGGTACAACTAGAGGACTTGCAGGGGAAGGGATTCATCCGACCCAGTGTTTCTCTCTGGGAAGCCCCTATTCTATTCTCCAAGAAGGCAGATGAGAGCTTGAGGATTTGTGTTGACTACCATCTCCTGAACCAAGTGACCATGAAGAACAAGTACCCACTCCTGAGGATTGATAAACTCTTTGATCAGATCAAGGGAACACGATGGTTCTCAAAGATAGACCTTAGATCAGGCTATCACCAGCTCAGAGTTCGAGACGAGGATGTGCAGAAGACAACCTTCATGTATCGGTATGGCCACTACGAGTTATTGGTTATGAACTTCGGTGTAACCAATGCTTCAGCAGTGTTCATGTGTCTCATGAACAAGATCTTGCATCCTTAACACGATCGCTTTGTGGTGGTCTTCATCGACGACATTTTGATCTACTTGACTACTGAGGAGGAGCATGCCTACCATTTGTATGTAGTGCTGGACACACTCCGAGAGCACCAGCTTTATAGTAAGATCTCGAAGTTCCAGTTTTGGATTCAAGAGGTTCACTTCTTGGGACATGTCATCTTGGAGGATGGAGTTGCAGTGGATCCAGTGAAGATTGAGGCAGTACTTGCTTGGGAGACACCCAGGAGTGTGTCAGAGGTATGGAGTTTCCTGGGTTTGGATGGATACTACCAAAGATTCATCCTAGACTACTCTATAATTGAAGCACCACTATCAGACTTGACGAAGAAGGGGAAAACCTTCATGTGGTCAGAGAGATGCCAGCAGAGCTTTCAGGAGTTGAGGTAGAGGTTGACTAGTGCCCCCATCATGAGGCTTCTAGAGGAGGGTGTAGGGTATGTAGTTCACTGTGATGCATCAGGGACCAGACTTGGGTGTGTCATGATGTAGGAGTGAGAAGTCATCACATATAGTTCTCGGAAGCTGAGAAATCATGAGAAGAACTACGCTACCCATGACCTGGAGTTAGCAGCAGTGGTCTTCACCTTGAAGATATGGTGGTACTAACTGATGGGAAAATGTTTTATTGTGTACTCTGATCAAAAGAGTCTTAGGTATATCTTATCTCAGAAGGACCTGAACCCGAGACAACAACGTTGGCTCGAGTTCCTCCAGGACTATGACTTCGAGATAGTCTATACTCTTGTAAAGGGGAATGTTGTAGAAGATGCTCTTAGCCGCAGATCTAGTATACAACTGCTAGGAGAGGCGACAGAGCAGATGGATGCATTACATATATCCTTTGTGGATAAAGATGGGGCAACCTATATACAGTCTCTTACCGTCACTCCCCCTTTACTTCAGTGATTCAAGGTGGTGAAACATGGAGACACTGACTGTGAGACACGACGTGCTTAGATATCCACAGGGCAGGCACCAGATATATTTTCTGAAGGTGGGGAGCAAGTCATCCTATTCAGAGGATGTACCATGGAACGGATTTCACTTTAGGAGGAAGTGTTGAGGGAATTCTAGACTTCCTCTCTAGCGGTACATCTAGGAGTGGTGAATATGTACCAGGACCATCAGCGACAACACTGGTGGCTAGGTATGAAGAAGGGACTAGCAGATTTTGTCTCACGGTGCCTCAATTTCTAGCAAGGGAAGGCGGATCACCAGGTACCACCGGGCTTGGTACAACCCTTAGAGGTCCCAGAGTGGAAGTGGGATAGGATATCCATGTATTTCGGGATGGGTCTTCCACGTACATCCAGGAGTCACGACTCGATTTGGGTGATCATCGACTGAATCACCAAGTCAGCTCACTTCCTACCGATCAGAGAGCAGGGCTCAGTAGAGATCTTGAGATGCCTCTATGTGTAGGAGATTGTGCATTTACATGGAGCAACTTCTTCTATAGTATCCAACCGTGATGAAAAATTTACTTCCTGGCTATGGAAGGGGTTGCAGGAGGCTTTCAGGACATAGTTATGTCTGAGAACCACCTTCCATCCTCAAATAGATGGCCAGACCGAGCGGACCATCCAGACCCCCAAAGACATGATCTGAGCTTGTGTCCTCGACTTTGGTCGCAGCTGGGAGGATCACTTACCTTTGGTAGAGTTATCCTACAACAACAGCTATCACTCCACCATAGGGATGAAACCATTCGAGGTGTTGTGCAGGCGACCTTGCAGATCACCACTGTGCTGGAAAGACCCATGAGAGTCAGAACTAGTGGGACCCGAGATGACACGAGCTACCACAGAAAAGGTACAAATCATCCAGGAGCGGATAAAGACTGCATAGAGCAGACAAAAGTCGTATGCTGATAGGAGACGAAGGACTCTACAGTTCGAGGATGGCGACCACATCTTTCTACCGGTCTCACCTCGATGAGGTCTACAGAGATTTTTCCGAGACGGAAAGTTATCTCTGATATTTATCAGACCTTTCCAAATATTCAACAGAGTAGTTGAGGTGGCATACCACTTAGCTCTTCCACCTCAGTTGCACCGGGTGCATGACGTCTTCCATGTATCTCAGTTGAAGTGATAGGTGAACAACCCTTCCCACATCATCGACCATGGAGAACTTGACATCGATGACGGGGCAACTTTCATGGAGGTTCCAATGGAGATCGAGGATCGATAAGAGAGGGTACTTCATGGACATTTGATACCTCTGGTGCACATTCGCTGGCACCCGGAGAACCTCCAGGTGAGCACATGGGAGCGGGAGGCCCAGATGCGTGCTCAGTACCCCCATTTGTTACCTTAGTTCAAGTTGTGGCATACATGGATGTAAATCCCTAAGGTGGGGATAATGTAAAGACCCGAAAATTCTGTGGAATTTTTTTCTTAAATTCATAGGATTTTTATGAATCTGTGAAAATTTACGGCGCTTGATTCCGAGGTCTGGTGTGCCCAGAATCAATTTTTGAAGTTTTGTTCGGGTACGTTCAGTAAACGTACAAGTGGGATTTTATAACTTCTGAACCGGTGCGCGGAATTGAAATTTGAGGGCACCGTTGGACTCGCAACATCAGTGATTGGTTAGTGAGACCTTCACCACAGTTGTGTTCTAATGAGAATGGAAGTTAGATTTTGGATTTTTTAATAAGTTAAATAAAAATAAGTGTAGCTTATTTTTATTTTGTGGTGGTTAGAACCTCTAAGAGGAGGTTAGTGGTGGGGGCCACCACACTATGACCTCCCATGAGAGGTTATGGTGGTGGGGCCCACCCGCACATAACCTCCCTTGGGAGGATATCTTTGGTGGGGCCCACATGGGCTTTAAACCCCCTTTAACACCCTATTTATGTGGGAGAAAACTCTTCACCTTCCCCCATTGATATAATGTGCCAACCCTCATAATTAATTAATTGAAATATTTCATTTAATTAATTGGAACCCTTTTAATTCTTTTGAATTCATGCCAACAATTAAATAATATACGAAGCTATTATTTTATTTTGGTTGAAATCTATTCATTTGGTGGATCTTTGATAGAGAACTTGGAGAATCCTTGGAGAATTTTCTCTCAATGAAGAATGGAAAGAACACATCTTCATCCTCCACCGAAGAACGACTAAATATTTCTTCGATATTTGACCGAGACAAAAGAAAAGGAGCCGACCATGAAGAACCCCGACGACACTTCTTCCTCGTTCTCCTACCACAGACACTTCCCGACGTCGACAGAACGACGTCTGCCATTTCACAACTTCGTCAACGTTTATCATCATACGAGGTATGGTTTGGATTTTGATTATGACTATATTCCCAAGTTCTTGATTAAAAAAAAACAAAGAACACAAATGTTTTATTTTGCGGGTTAGGAATAATCTTTGCGGGAGGTTTGGGTTTGATGATCTTCTTTTAAGTTCTTGTTGAGCTGCCTGTGATCGCTATAATGTGGAGGGTGCGGGCCAAACTAACTTGGCCCGACCCCTCTGCCATTCTTCTTGAATGGTGTGTTCATCACTATGGAAGGTGATGAATTTGTGATGTGGTGAAGAATGTATAACCCCCTTCGATCTACCAAGAAACCACTTAGATGTGCCTCCAAAACGAGCTATGGAGCTCCCGCAACCTTTGAAAACTAGAAATCCCGTATGAAGCATGAGTGGGAGGAAGAACGAGGGAAATATGGGAAATAATGAGTGGCCCGAGACTTAAAATCGAAATTTTTTAGTGCCCGTACGTCTTGGATGCACGGTTTGGGAAACTGTGCACCAACTGTGTGGTAGCCACTGTCCCACCTGGGGAATTCACATGGCTTGGCCGCACAGTTTGACAAACCGTGTGCCAACCGTGCGGTTGCAACTGTCACACCCAGATACATCGCACGACTTGGCCACACGGTTTGTCAAACCATGCGCCAACCGTGTAGTTGCTACTGTCTCACCTAGAGACTTCGCATGGCCTGGCCGCACAGTTTGTTTAGACCACGCACAAACCATGCGCCCCTGCACAAACCTCCATAACTTTTCCACCGAGCGTCCGTTTGATGAACCTTCAACGGTGCTACAATCCTTGGAGAGAGATAGGGACTTTAGTATAACACAATGGAGATTTGGGTTGAGATGGAGTATGGTCAGGTTGGATTGTTCACGAATCCAACTGAACCCTAGAATGAAAATTCGAATAACTCAAAGACAGGGTGTCCGATTGATGCACTGTCTATTGCATTGAGATCCATATGATGTGGATGACCATTGAGATACTTCTATCTGGGAATTCATGATAGTCGGAGCATATAATCATAGCTTTAGGATCAGATCTTCCAGAGATGAGCATACATTTTTGCGAGAACCTAGTAGCTGTCTGAGACTTGACGGCTGCTGATCGATTTGACTTGGAGTGATTCGACTAGCCTAGTGTGGAGCGACTCTTTATGAGCATAGTAGAACCATGGTGGGGAGAGCCTCTGTGTGAGGATGGTATTCCCACAATACTCAAAACATGGAGTACCTCGGCAAACTACCAGGGGGAGCGCCTTTGTGTGAGCGCAACAGATCCACGGTGTCCAGCACCTATGTGTGAGCGCATCAGACCCACAGTACTCGACAGGAGGAGAACCTCAGTGGTCCAAGTTAGTGGTAAGCACCTCTGTGTGACACGGCAGGCCCACTGTACTCGATAGATAAGGAGTTCTATAGTAGCAGAGGGATCAGATTGATACTACCCCTATAATAAAATCCTGTTTGAGCTGAGTCAATGACTTTTGTGTTTACCTCATGATTGAGATGGGTTACTAGATAACTTAGGTATATTTATGGGAATATACCTAAGTAAGGGTTATCTATTGTTTCTTTACTTTTTGGTTATCCTTGTTTGATATTATGAGACATTGAGGGTCTCGAGGTCCTTACTACGTATCGTTATACTCACCCCTGCATGGGCTATGCCCGTACCTCGTTGTGTTGGATGGAGACGACAGATAGCACTGACGGAGGCCGAGAGCACCAGGACTGGACAATACTCAGAGGTGGACCTTACGACGAGTCAGTACACAAAGGAGTCTGAAGGACGTGGAGTGCTGAGGTGGCTATCTGTACCTACCCTTCAGGTAAAAACCCCGGAGGACGATCCAGGAGCTGCTCTTTACCTTTCAGCCATTTGTTCCTTTTTTAGTTGTACTTGTACTTTACATATGGTCTTGTATTTCCCCCCCTTTTACTGTACATCACACATTTTGTATATAATTTTTTCTTAGTGTTTTTATTCTAGTTGGGTGCTCTGATTGTGTGTGTTTACTTTTATAAAGGCAATGCTTTTCCAGCTTAGGGATTTACGCCTTTGGTGATAGTCGCCAGCCCCTAGCTAATGGAAGGGGGTCTTGGGGTAGTCACGATACGGGTCCCAAGGATGGGTCATGACATATACTTTAGAAAAATATTTTACCAACTTTTCTAATATAAGCAAAAAAATATCATAATATTAAACAAAATCTATCATTCATAAAAATTTTCTAAGAATCCATACCTTTTACACATTATTTAATTTCTATTATAAATGTTGGCATTTAAAAGGGATAAGATACATATATTATGTTCCAATAAAGTTAAATTTTTACCATTATAAATTTAAGATTAATCCCATGAATTATACAATAGGTTCACTATACATCTTGTTTCATCATATAAAATTATTTTTTTCTTTAAAAAACCTGAAATATATAAATCCTAGATATTATTATGATTTTATACTTTTAAAATTAGAATAAATTCATATAATATACCTCTTAAACATTACATATCCTTTGATAGTCTAGGGAACATGAAGAGGTGATTGATTCATTGATCAATGTTTAAAAATTTATAGCATTGACATATTTCAATGTTATTCACAATTAAAATTTTAATTAACCTTAAATGATCATATTTAAATAATGAATAACCAACAATACAACTCTATAAACATGTTCTTACAAATATATTGTCTCAAGATTAAAAATGGGGAATCTCAATTGTCCCTTTTATAATTTTTATATTAAATAAATATATCAATTAGAGAGTATATTATGAAGTGTCAAATGAAAGAATATATCCTACTCTATTTATCAACATAAGATACATCCAAAGGATCCCAAAAACTTAATAGTCCAAAAATTATTAAATTTAGTCAATTGATCGATGTCCACTTTGATAGTGTTATAATGATTTTAAAATTTTCATGAATGATCAGTCACAAAACACATGAAAACATTATTAAAAATCCATCATAGGATATTCCAACTTTGAAAAAAATTATGAAGGATCACATAACTCAAATAATTAAAGATGATATGTATAGAATTTATATAATTAGAAGATAACACTCTATATATTTATTCACAATATATTAATATTGGAACTCTCAAGTAATTCTTGTAATATAGAAAGTACAATTAGTCCGAAATAGTGGATATTTAATAAAAACTCATTTTATACCTAAAGAATCTACCAATAAACTGTAGAAGGGGGATTATCATTCCCCACCATTAATAAAAAACTTCTAAGCATTTCTTAAGAATGTACTGTTTCGTTATACATCATATAAAAACTCTTAAGTTAATATAACATAGTAAAAAGGGTAAAAATTATAATATAAAATACAAATAGTTAACATTGGATTCATAATCCTTCAAATTTATTGGTGAATTATTATAATATATTGTTTATCCCCTGGTTAGAAGTGTGAAACATGATTGAAAATACCTTAAAAAGTTTAATTAAAGAAATAATTTAGCTTCAATAGATCATATAATCCCCCTTCATTTTATGAGAACATATAAAAAAACACACGTGAGAATTTAATCAAATGAGGATATAATTTCAACGCACATAATATGTGGAATTCCCCTTTAGTTAATACAAAAGATAAATACTAACACTAATAACACAAACTAAGAATTTTCATTTTAACTATAATTATTATAGACCAATCTAGAAACTAATTCTACATTTTAGAAAGTGTTCATGATTTTTATTTCATATTCAACCATTTCCTTACCTTATCAACATAATTTGAAAGTTAATTTCCTCAACATGAAGATCTAGATAAATTTCATTTAAAAATTTGGTGGTACAAATACGCTTACTCAACTACTAATATTATTCTCGATAAATAATTTTTTTATTACTCTTGGTAAACAAAACCTAGAACATTTCTTATTAGATGGTTAAAATAAATATGGTTCACATTACCATTATTTTTACTTAAAATATTTTTATCTTTTCAATTATGCCACCCATAAATAAATTAGAAAAGAAAACATACCATGTTAGTTATTTTCATCTCATAATATAACGTAATAAATTATTTTAAAATGTAAAAAATGATTAGACTACCATCCCAGACCGATTTCTAATCATTTTTTATCCACGGAAGCTACTATCATTGAGATCACATAATTACCATTATTAATTAATAACTATATTATCATTATCCCATATTTTATAGCCATCCATAATGGTTGGTAAATATCTTAATGGGGTCCCACACCACTAGGTTTGAAGTTGATTATCCAGTTTATATAAAAATAGAAGTAATAAGCTACCTTGAACCTATACATACCTCATATCATATCAATATAACCTGACTAAAATTGAAGATATTAAAAAAAACCAACTAATTTATATTAAAAACAATTATTATTGATGGTTTTTATTGAATGTTAAATAATCTTATGATGAACCAAAACTAATTATTCTTTCTTTACATTTCCATGATTACATCAAAATAATCAACCTCACCATCATAAAATCAATACAGTATAAGTCTCCAATCTAAAAATCTATGTGAACTATATAGTTTCTAGGATAAATATGTGTCACTATGATTATAAAAACATTGGTATTTTAATATTCACATCATTACATGATCATATATTTTGGTTTAATAATTGTTTTGGATTATCTGTCTCTATAATATTAATGATTATTAAAACCAAATAATGGTGGAACCAATACCCACAAAGAAAACATGGAATGTACTGAACATAATATACACCACAATTCGTATTTATAAAAAATGAAAATGATAATATATAGCATGTAACTAGTCTCCAACCTTATCCTATGATCTAATTCACCCATAAATTCACTATCTTAATAAGTCACCAAATTAACTTTATAACGGGTAAATATGTTCTTTAATACAGAATTGAAGAAAAGAAGATAACTAACCCTAATTGTTATGTAATTATTAGGTCATAATATATCTGATATATCTAGGTAATGTTTTTAGCTATGTCATAGACTCTTATATATTAGTGAAGGAAAATAATTATGTATAACATATTATAATATATAAATAATTAAAAAACCTATCATCTATTCCACAACTGATCTATTAAAAACTAATATTATCTTGATATATAATACTCATCCGATTATCTTAAAGTAATCTATAATTTGTAATCATTAACATGATATATTCTAGAAATTCATTCTCACACAAATGTGTAATGTCTTCCATTAATAAATGAGAAATTTATTTTTGTTTTTTTCTATTTAAGTAATATATTTATGAATAAATATTTTATGGAGAATTTATTGAGAAGTAGAACGAATGATGGGATAAAAAAGAAAAATTATAGTGTAGAAGTAAAACCATGCACCCAGATTATTGGTAAGAGGTACCCATTGGTATCTGGTGGGATTCATAGTGATTTCGTTTATATATTGTATATCTGGTGTCTTTATACAAGGTACACAATTTAAAATAGGTGGTTGTTTCTCCCTCCATGTGATACAAGTTAGTGTTAAAATGATTTTTTAGCTCGATTGATTAATATTTAGTTCAAAATAAAGTTCTAAACAAAAAATTATTCTATAATGATTTATTTAATAGTTAAAATCTATATCCTTTTAAAACATTCTTTAATCTATTTTCAAATCTCTTATGTGAATACTACAATCATAAATTATCTAATCCCATCTAATTTTTTACCTGAATATCCCTTTATTGAAAATAATGTAGAGATTATCCTTTTTTTCTTAATTTGAGCTATTTCCGGAGATAAGGATCCCAATCCCAACTCTATATAATTTTATGTTTCAAAATCCCATAATGGTTTTGGTTTTTTCTTCCTATTTGGTTAAATATAAGAATCATCATAGTATTTTATAGGATAACCTTGTTATCTTGTATAATATTGTATTATATTGGCTGGAAGATTCATTTTTTCGAGTGAAACTGAACCCAAAAGTTATTTTTCTTTTATAAGGATTATTTAATCAAT
This sequence comes from Viscum album, assembly GCA_963277665.1. Taxonomy (NCBI): domain Eukaryota; kingdom Viridiplantae; phylum Streptophyta; class Magnoliopsida; order Santalales; family Viscaceae; genus Viscum; species Viscum album. The sequence continues at coordinate 1,284,614,396 of OY728156.1, forward strand.
CTATTATTTCCATAGTTTTTTCATGTTAAGTTTATTATTTTCAGAACTATGTGTTATAACTTTATTAATATTAAGTCTAAAAATAATTATTTGTGTGTAATATGATTCCTGATTTTCATGTTCCTTATAATTATTCCAATTTGGAAGAAGTAATTTATATATGGTCATAAAATATATCCATGTTCCTTGGTCATTTAATGTATTTATCTATAATTATCAATAAGAAAATTCCTAAAACCCATGATACACTATCTCCAATAAAAATATATTCCAATGATGTTTGAATATGATTTTCAAATTCAATAATACATAAGTAAATAATAACAATGTTTATTGTTTCACTACCTTATATGGATATTTCTACTAAAAAATATTAGCTTCATAATATTCCATTATCAAGGATTTCAATCATGGTTCAGATAAGGTTTATTGACTCTATAGTGGAATAGTTAGAACCATGAAAAAGAAACCAAATATATTCAAATTTATACATTCTTTTATTCTTATAGGAATGATTAATTATTGTATCATGTTTCATATGTGTATAAATTTTTATACAATTTAATAAACTTTATATTATGATAAATTTGTAGTGGTTGAGTGGAAATTACTTATTTTTATGATATACACACATGATACACTTTCAATTTTGTATACATATATAGATTATATTCTATTATCTCGGTATGGTAAAATCCTTAGTATATTAGAGTTCATAAAAAATGGGCTCAGTTACTATGATTGACATTTTTTAAGATAATAGTTGATTCTAAATGAGAGGTATATAAATATATTTTTATAATTATTTTTTTTCATACTATATATGGGCTCTACATTTCATATTAAATTTCATTTTCTTATTTCTTTTCATTTTTTGGATGTTTTTATTCAAACTATTGAAAATATTATCTCCCACCATTAAATTCATACTTTTAATCTTTTTTATGCATATTTTAAAACTATCTCACTTGTTTTAAGAAATGTATAAAAATATTCTAAATAGATTCTCAAAATATTTCCGTTATAAAACAGAATTTACACCATCCAATATAAATCAATAATTGTTCCTAATTTATTTTATAGGATTTTTTCAAACCTTTAATAACAAAAAAGGTAACTACAAAATGGTATTAGAGCCTATATTTTGTAGTGTGACAAGGACATATTCAGTGATAGGTAATATAATACAAAATAAATAACTATAAATAATTATATAAAATTTCCATTATTATTAATTATGTAATTCTTATCAGTAATACTTGTTTTCTAACGAAGATATAAGTAACAATTGATAATATATAAATATGAAAAATTCATATATAATGATAATATATATAAAATAAAATTATATAATAATAACCAAAGCAATAAAAAGTATAGCGTCGGTTATTGAGGGAATTTAATACTCTATTATATTAGAGAGAATAAATTTATAAGAATTAATTATTTTCATTGTCCATTATAACCAGTAGGTTTCATGATTGATAGTAATTTAGTTGTATGTTTTAAAAAATTCATGTTAGTCATTAGTATAATGGAATAATTTAATTACATTAGAAAGAAAAAACCACAAATTATAATAGTAAAAATATCCTTTATAAATAAAAGTTATTAGTTATTAAGAAGAAGGTAGCATAAATATGATTTCCGATCCCGAAGAGCAAGGATAACATAATAAATTAAGGAATGATAAAAATTTATGTGAGAGAAGTTCAAATTAGTTGAAATAAACATGATAACAATGTTATTCAATCCATACCATGAATGTACCACTTATTAAAATCATATATTTAAAAATTATTCATTTTTAATAATGTATTATCTATCAAGAGATTAAGGAGTTATTAATGTGTAGATTATTTTATAAGTAAAATAGATTTAATCTGGGTAAAAAATCTAACCATTAATATTTTCTAGGATTAACAAAATAACTAGAAATTATAGTGATGATTTAAGGGAGGTAATATTGAACTATGTGGTGTAGTGAATAAATTGGTTAAATGGAAAAATAAATTATTGGAAACATTATTCATTAGTATTATACTAAACTAAAAGATAAATTACCACATTTTCTTCTATTATAATCTAACAAGAACCAAAATATATATCTATAAAGTTCAATAATGTTTTCTCTTTTATAACACTTTCTATTTATTATTGAAGAGTTTTAATTGTTTAAATGAATTATTTTCTACCTTGAAGCAATAGAAACTTAAGGGTTTTGAATATTTTTCCATGATTCATAATTTTAATTATATTTATAATAATCTCTTTTAAACATCCATTTAATTTAATTATATAAATTTATTTATAGAATGATATATTTCATTTGATTTATTGTTCATGATATATTATTACTCTTTTTATAACCTTTTTTATGTCTTTACCATGCTTTTGTAAGGGTTCTTATCCTCTTCCAATCAATTCTAGAATAAATTATTTTGGTTTAAATATTCTTAATATCATAATTCAAAAACATAAATTATTATAACTATATGGAAAAACCATGTTTTTCTTCTTTTATCCATGTTTTATTATGTAACCTATCTCATTATACTATTTTCATAAGTTCATAGCAAGATAATTTAAATGATACGATTCATTTAGCTTTCATTTTTTATTGTCATTAATGTTATACAATCCATTTTATACATCCATTCTATATGATATAATAGTAATAATAATACATATATATTTTATTGGTACATTAATCTTTTTTGGACACTATATGATTTTTATAAGTCATTACTATGATTATATTATCCATTGAGACAAGGTTAATTATAAAAATTCACATTCTCTATTGTATTGTGAAAATGAAATTTCAATAATGAGTTTAATCCATATCCACATTTGTAATATATTATTATAATAAAATCTTAATGATAAAGTTTCTCAGAATACATTAATATATATATCAATAATAATGAAAATATGTATCACCTTAATACTTTTGTGTCCTAATATATTGATGTTAAGGGTATAAAGTTTTAAAGGGTAAAACTAGGTTTGTTTGGGGATATATGATCTATGTGGATTTCCAGAGAAATATTGCATTTACTTTTCATTTCACACAAGGGCCTTGATAGAATCATTCCCTTGGATTTTCCTTCAATAGCGATTCGTTTAAATGTTGTAATAAAAATACGTACATATCAACCTTTTATTTGTTTTCATTGATGTTACCCTTACATATACCATACATTAAGTAAAACCTATACATCTTTATTCTGATTAATGGGTATTCATTTAAAAAATATTACTATATAATAAATATGGATTTATTATATTTAGAATTATATGGTTTGATCAATCAATAGAAAGGTATTCCTTCGCCTTTTCCTCTAAGGTGATTTAGTGATGGAATTGAGAATACAAATAATACATTGAAGAGAACCATCAATATTGGAGAAAAAAATTTTAGAAATCCCCTTTAAACTTCATGTTTTTACACAAATTTTATTTATTTTTTATCTCTATGGATATGGAGAACATTACACCTCCAAGAAAACATATAGTTTTGTTAAGAGAACTATGTATATGCCATATTGTTCTCTAACATCCTCACTACATAACACTAAATTACATAATCAAAGTGTTAATGAAATGATGATAGATTATATGGTCATAATCATCACCTCATGATTTTAAATTTCTTGTTCAATGTTATATCCAAACACTGATAAACCTTATGGTCTTTATCATACTCACACGATGTTAAAGTATGTTGTACATACCCATGAATCATGATCTTAGACTACATGAAAAAAATATTTCCACTATTATTTTAATCTATATGGAACAACCCCTATCACATGATATTATACTATATGATTTTTTGGTCATTTACTAGGAGTATAACCCTTTTTAGTGAAGTTGATCACATTTGTTGGTCCCTAATATCCTCACTAAGGTGCATCCACAAGATAACAACTCGTTTTTCCTGGGTCTTGAGCTACTTCGTTGAATTATATTAACCCCTATTCACTTAAAAGTAATTTTATAATGTCTAATTTAACCTTATATTTTTTAAAATCTAGATTGGATTATAAGCCTCATATTCTAAATCAATATGTGACTAGATTCCTATTAAATATGGTATGTAGTGTTCTCTTCGTCTCATATCTTATGCCCAACCACATTCTCCATTTAGATTCATAATTATTCCCATGGTAATTATATTTTTACTATTTAATTTTAGGTTTCAGTCATTCATTTCTCACTTGGGTAGCTATAAATTTATATCCAAATCTTCTTTACATGATATAGATTTTTTAAGAATCTTCATTTTTGAATATATGGGTGGCTTGATTCCTAATTCATAAGATACATAGTGATGTATAGATCTTTTATCTCATTCATAACTATAAATATCCGAGAAAATCAATATCACCTTGGGGTTAAATATCCCTCAATTAGGTTACCTTTACCAATATGGAAATGAGATGAAATTATTCAATAAGAATATAATACACATTATATGACCATAAACAAGATATAAATCATTTTTTGAGCTGTATGAATTTAATTTATTGGAAAATCATTTCATCCAAGATATATGAACATAAATAATAGAACTTTATATTTTTAGAGACATAAATTATTAAACATAATCTCCATTTGGTCCAATCCTCATGAAATTAAACTACATGCATCTGTACATGAGTTTTAAAATATTATCATTAGGATCTCAATTCAAGTTGTGTACATCATTGAACTATTTCTATATAGAAAGGCTTATAGTTTTTATAATGTTATATGACCTTAAATCCTAGTAACATATGGTATGAGTTCTTTTACCATAATAAAAAATACCGCCTATAAGGCATGAGCTATACACCCTTCGACTTGTATCCACCATATATGGTCAAAGATGTATGACCAAAAACTCTAGCCCCATTTGGATCTATCTATATGAAAAAAAGAAAATAATCCTCTAAGATCTCATATTTCCACTCCATTGATCATGAATAGACCCAATTGTTAGGATTCTGATATAGTTAGAATTTATGATTATCTCAAGATTACACAAGACCATATTCCCTCAATATGTTTTAATATGACACATAATATTCTATATATAAGATGGCATAACCCTATTATGCTTGAATTATTGCTGATAATATTATTTTATCCCATAAACAAACATTATTCCGTAATAATTTATATTTTCATCAATCACTCATTTCTAAATGTGTTCCCCTCAGTTTATGGTGATGTAATAAGTGATCAAGAACGAGTCCTTCAATACCGATGAAGGGAATATTTCTTAGAGGAAATGTAACACCCCAACATTGTTTTTCTATTTTCTTTATTTTTATGTAATTTTCATTTATTTTTATGTGTTTTGGGTTTAAAATTTTAATTTTTGGTTGTTTTTCCTATTTTTTCATGCGTAGGGAGTACAATTTAGGGGAAATTTGTGATGAACCATACATAGGGGTTATTATATATCTTTTTTATTATGTATGTTTTTTTTCAATGGAATAACACTAAGAGATATACACTATGAAACCATTAAAGAAACTATTTATGTTATTAGTGTGTAGGGTTACTCATGCATGGTGTGTGAAAGGTTATTAAGAAATATGTCATGAGAAGTTGGAGGCCCAATAGTTTTTAGGATATAATTTTTGATTGGTTGGGGTAAATACCCCAGCCCTAATATCCCAAAGATTGTAGTTAAATTATTAAATTGGAACTAGATATTAGGAAACACATTCTGAAGGATTGAATAGTTTATTAGTCATGGTAAACCTGATACATAGTAGAATTAGAAATTACAATTTAAAACATGAAATACAACACTGTGTTTTATATGGGGACAATATTATTTCTTCTATTATAGCCCTACATATCAATAATAATTTATTTCATAAAATCCTTGGAAAAATAAACATAAGAAAGTGGTGATCTCATAATCTTAATAAGGGTATGTGTATAGTGGAATCTATCAAAGATAAATATGCCTAGAAAATTTGTAAATTTAAATAACTAAAACACAATCCATTTAAACAATAACTCGAGATTAATATGTAAAAAATAAAGGATGATTAAAATATCCATATAAACAATCGCCTGAGTTGGAAAATTATCCATAGATACTGAAAAAAATTGAATTATCACTTGTACATAAACAATTGATTTCATAATTTTGGAATGCATAATGATAGACATCTGAAACATACTAGTAGTTCCTTGACTAAGACATCTGAAAATACCGTTAAGGCCTTGGCTAATAACATCTGAATAAATTGGTAATGCCTTGGCCAAAACCCAATCTAGTTTGTCTCATGAGATCTACCGATACATTAAGGGGATGTAGTGGTCCCCTACAATCACTTATAAAGTCCACTTCATTCCTCATATGAATAAATAATACAACTAAATCAATATACCTTAACAAAATCAGTAATTGTCCATATTGGAAGAACTAGTCATATGGAATATTAATACATTCCCCAATCAAACTGATCAAAAACCACACAATGAAATTTGATGATTGCTATCATTATAGTGTATCAAAAACATAATATTTATCAAAGTATGTGTACATAGATGAAAATAATTTAAAGTTATTAATGAAATATGTCTAGAGGAAATTTCCATTTTTCCACTGAAAATAATTTTTTAAATCTGAAAATTGTACACATAATAAAGAAATAATTATCTTTGAAAAGAAAATTATAAAATTATAAATTAATATTCAATGAATTTAGGTGTGATGATAGTAAGAAGTTATTTCCATGATGCATACTTTAAAAAACATCCCTTTCACACTTTTGTAAGAAAATTCAACAAAGTGACTTGTTTGGAAAGTGGCAGGATGATTTATTTTGAAACATTTTTTAGAAATTCAAAAAAGTGTTAAAATGTATTTAAAAAATTATTGGAGAATATTAAAATAAATTGAAATAATTTTTAGAAATCATTATGATGGAATAGAAATATTCCTCATTGAATAATTAAAATTAAACAATCCATAATAATGATGAGGTTGTGAAATAAAACATTACCACATGGGTTTATTTTAAATAATAATCCTTGGAAAAGAAATAAAATCAAATAATTAAATTAAATAATATTAATACAAATATATTCATGATATAATATATGATATTGGATGTATATACACTATAATAAATAAATAAGTGGTGAATATGACATATGTTTCACAGAAGTAAAAGTGAGACGAAAAGCCATTACATAATGTCCAACTTTTCTCATCAGTTATTTAAACCTAATGTATAATAAATTATGATTAATTATAATTATATAAATATATCTTTAATTTCATATATGAACCATTAATAACATTCTATTACGCACATGAAAATGATATTTTTACTATTATCTTTATTTTGGGTGTTAAATTCTTTGTTTTTCAAGATTGTTTTGATTCAATATTTCTGGTCCTTGTACTTTTATTATGGTTCCATTATATCTAGAATATTAATCTTGGTATAAATATAATATATAGTCAATATATATAGTTATATTAATCTATAAAATATATAGATAGAAAAATTAATTACATCATTCATAGAGACAGTTTGTCGTACGTCCACATGAACACTGTATGTTGTATGCACAAATGAGCAGTGGTTTCTCTATTAATAATACAGAAATGAGATGGAACATGATTGAAAAAAATCATAATAAAATATCAATATAATTATTATACTCTATTTATTATTTTAGGATAGGTAAAGTACATGAAGAGGAATTATAAGAAGAAATAAATTTGAAAGAGTCGGTAAAGATGATTACTTTTTCTTCAGTGGACTCCATTTAGATATCTTTTTAAGGGACCTAAGATTACAATTTTGGAAGTTATAAAACCTCAATAAGTTTTATAATGATGTTGAGAAAAGGAAACAGAAGTGTGTTTTAGGCATATTACTCAATGTGGTGTATATAAGTGAAGAAAGATGCTCCATTTTATAAATTAAGGGTGAATTATTAGAATCTATTAAAATATTAAATTAATATAAATTACTTATCATTTAAAAATAGATAAAAAATAATATAATTCCAATATAATGGGAATATTAGTCAAAATAATTTAATCCAATATAATGTGGATAAGTTTTGGATATATTTTCACCCTTATCTTTTAGTTCAAAAACCCTTGTTAACCCTTTTGAGAATTATTGTACTGTTAACTTCTTCTACTATATAAGATTCAATAATGTTATAATAAATTTCCAAAATAACCATAAATGGATAATTTTATATGATAGTAACCACATAACAGAAATTTTTAAAAATACAATATTATTAGGAATTTTATAACATTTAAAAAAATATTATTTATTATAAAATGTCAACATTGTCAATTTTTAGAAATATTCATTACTTTGAATTTAATCATATCGAGAAAAACATTAAATTCAAACAAATTTTTTAATTATATCCATAAAATTTGTTTTAAATCTAAAATTTTTTAGTATCATATTATTTATCACAAATTGTTTTACTAATTAATATTTTAAATACCATTTCTTTGATTTTTTCATTAATTGAATTACTACAACATCAGTGTTTTGTAAGAATTTAATGTAATTATTTATTCACTAAATATTAAAAATAAAATTTCATGATTAAGATAAATATTTCATATTTAAAAATATTATATATAGTCAAAAATATGATCTAAATAAACCTATATTAAAAATATCACAATTATTAAAATTAAGAGTGTAACATGTTTTAATTTTCTCAAAATAAAATACTATAAAGAGTATAATATCATCCAAATAGCCAAAAAAATTCTATATAAACAAATATTGGAATAGTATGGACGTAATTTAATCATAAAATAATATTAATTAAAGTGTTAGAATGAATTTTAATCCTTATCATTCTACTTTTAACTTTAATTAACTAATTTACCTTTTATTGTGGTAATAAAAAGTACAAAGGTTACTTTTCATATTGACCAAAAAATGAAAGGGACCTATTTAAAAAATTTGGACCTACTGAATCCAAATATGGAATCAATTTTTAAAAATTAAAATCATATAATTGGTAGAAATTAATTGAAAATTAAACTAGAAAAACACAATGAAAATTAGTTTTTCTGAAAATTGCCATTTTTAATTATAAAAATGCTATAATACCAAGTTAGACCATGAAATTGATTCTAATGAACTTAATTTTATTATTAATTATATAATATTAATAATTTTAATTTTAAACCATTCTAAAATAAAATGGAACTTTTCAAATTACTGAAAAAATATTGTTTAAAAAAATGGTTATTTATAACTATTCCTTGAAAAAAACTTTTTAAAAAAATAAAAAAAATTTACCCTAAGGTAATTATGTTATTATTATTTAAAAATTTATATCAGTATTATAAAATAAAATTTAATGAAATTTCATAATTTAATTACAATATTTTATCAAATAAAACATTTTTGATGAAAATATATTTCTAAAGCATAAAATAACATTACTGAAAATTGAGTACTTATTTCATAAGAACTAGTTAGTGAATTTGTACTAATTTAGTACTATATATATTTGATATTTTTTAATACTAATAATACCCATAAAATTAATGACTTGGTTATAATAGAAATATTTAAATAATATTCTGTGGTTCATTGAGGCTTAGTGTTGTGTGTTGTATACGCTATTTAAAATACCATTCATTTAAAATTTTAGGGTTTAATACACCTCATGTAATTAAAGAGATAAAATATATTAAAAAAAAAACATACCGTAAAATCTTGTGGTGTTATATTCTCATTTATGTTTGGTTTTGTGTGTATTATATTCGATTGAAAATGATTTATCTCTTTTGAAATATCATTGTGTTACATTATACCCCTTTAATAAACTGCATCCTCAAAATTTAATCTTGATCTGAATAATCAACAGTTTGACATTTTAAAATACCCTTCTAGAAAAACCACATTGTGAGAAGGGTTAATAAAAAATATTATTGATAAAAGAGAATATGAATTATGAAGGTATATGAAATTATAACATAAATAGGTTTTTTAGTAGGAGAGGATATGTGGGAAGTGAAGATATATAAATGGAAGAAAAGATTAATTCCAAAATAATAATGGAGGGTGATGGAGGTCATTGATCATAAGAATGTGAATTATTAACAGAAATTCAAAAAACAAAAAAGCCTTAAATATGTGACCTGTCAAAATACAATGGATTAATTTGATATGAAGGTAATAAGATAACATTTTTATTTCAAGATCTATTTCCAAGAGTTGAGGAATTCCTTTACCATTTTTAATAATAACATTATAAAATATAATGAACTGGTATCATTCTATTTCAAAGGCACCATTACATCCTTTTTATGTTCAATTATCAATTCATAATTCATATCCTTATCTACGAAGTGAATATACAATAGGAATTTTTATGCCTAAATAACTAAAATTAACATTAAACAGATAATTAAATCAATAAAATAATAAAAAATTTATTCCTCCTATCTCTTGATATTTTCCAAGACCAAATCTTTATCACAGGTTATCAAAAAACACCCATAGTTAAACTTGATCCATTCTATAAATATTTAACCTTAGGACTGATCCAAAATACATCTATCATGATTCAATGTCAAAAACCTAGAAATGAGTTCACTAAAATTCCAAAATAAACTTAACTTTAGATTCCACAAAAAATATAGTATAGCTATTAATTCCACATACCAAATATGTTAATACCTTGATCACCTTAAAAACATAATGAAAACATGCATGATTTCAAAAATAATATCTCAGGTTGTCGAATATATTCCTTAAATGAAAACATGTAATAAACACAATCAAATAAAACATAACCCATCAAATCACTAAAAAGATTCATGGTCCCCAATACTATCAAGGAAACAAATTTTTGCAAATATTTTCTCAACATAGAGAACATATTAATGGTTTTCTTCCCTCAATAATGTCTTTTTCAAATAGATAAATTATCCACCAAATCTATTTTCCTAGTAATCAATACCATTCAACATATGATCTCAAATCCATAAAGAAAAAGTACTGAACTACAATCTGTTTACATTTCATAATTCTTATATCTAAAATTTCACTGATAAAATACTCATATAAAATAATTCCAAAATAAAAAACAGCACATTAATAAATACACATAATTCATAAAGAGTTAACTAGTATTCATCTCTGATTCCTTATAACATCATTCCTTCCATATGTCATTTTTAGTCTCTTCAATATCAGTAGTGTAACCATTAATCATACAACCTTGTTGATTCTCTTAATGAAATTTCTCCCAATGAAATTTATTATCATTATGCCCAAAACTTCCACATTAAAAAAATTCAACCATAAAAAATACATCAGGGAGACCATTATTCTCATATATTCTGCTAACTAAGTTTTTTATTTTTCCTGATCAATTACTTGTTTTGTGTCATTCTTTTCCACACATTAAAATTTTTCTTATTACTTTGAGATATTCTCCTTGGGGTATCTTTCTGCATTTCTTACATAAAATAAATCAAGTCTTATTTTATCCATTGAATCCACTATTTAGGCACTTAGTGGACTCCATCCTTCTATTATTTGGTGATTTTGGGAGTTGGTTAAGCTCGATGTTTTTAATTATATATCATTATAAAAAATTAATCATAATTATAATATCCTTATCCCCAATCATCATGCCATTTTATTTTTCATCCACACATTTTCTATCACCTTGAACATTAACCCAGTTCCTTCTAGTTCTATCCATTTTATAATACTAAAAATCATAGTGTAAGAAACAATAATAATAGTGAGAAATAACATAGTTCTGAAGAATCATTTTTAGGATGTATAAATTTTGAAAAATTATTTTTAATATATGTCACCTTATGTTTAAACTAGGATATTCATGGTTATAATATATTCAAATCCTTTATTATGGTTTTTAATGAAAGTGTGAATTAACCAAAGCATATCCCCCCGGAGTGTAAAAATAGGAGTGCAGTAAGGCCCATTATCATATAGCTGTTAATTCCCAAGTCAATACAGATGTGAATTTTTCAAATTTATTACCCCTAGTTATATTTGTGCCAGAAACACATTTACTTTTAGTATCTAGAAAAGGATGTATTTCATGGGAAAATAAGATACTCTCTATATTACTAAAACTTTAGGATTTTATTCTATGATCATCCTTAATTTCTATCATAGGGTTCTTCACCTTAATTTATGTTTTCTTAAATATTGTTTCTAAGGTTTATACTATACATCATGAGATACCAAATGTAAATACCCCGAATCTAATTGTCCAGAGCTAGTGGTTACTTTATTACATTGGCACTAGATACAAGTAGACACATCCCTAAGGACAGAATAGTTTAGTAGTCTTGTAAAAGTAGATATATACTTTAATTTGAAAATACATTTGAAAATATGAAATAAAATATTGTTTTTCTTCAAGGACACAATTATTTATTATAGTATAACCCTACATATTAGTCATAATATATTTCTCTGAATCTTAGGAAAAAGAATCAAAAGAAAGGGGTGAGCTCATATGCACATTAAGGGTATGCGTATAATAGAAGATATCATGAATAAATAATAATAAACAATATGGGAAGGTAAATAATTTAAACACAACCTATTTAAAAAATAGATTAATAATAATATGGAAGAAATAAAGGATGATCAAATAATCCATATAAACAGTCATATGAGCTCGAAACTTATCCATGGATATTCAATCTAATCAAATAATGGCATGAAAATCTATAAATGATTTTATAATAACAAAATAAGTAATTATTTACTTATAAAAAAACTTTCAACACTTTATCCAAGACATCTAAAAATACCATCACGTTCTTATGCAATGATATCTAAATAAATGAGAATGTATTTGAAAAAAAACAAATATTGGTTGTCTTATGAGACATAACAATGAATCGAGGGGATATAAGGGTCCTCATAAATCACTTTCTAAATTCAATTCATTCCTCATATAAACAAAATTTACAACTAAATCAACATGTCTTAGGAAAATCCACAACGTTCCACATTGAAAGAATTAGTCCTATTGAATATCAATACATTCTTTGGTCAAACTGATCATAAACCATCCAAAAAATTATGATGATAATTATAATTAAAGTATATCCACAATAAAAGATTCAAAAAATGATGTTGACATGAATAAAGATACTTTAATGAGATTACTAGAATATTTCCTAAGGAAAATACAGATTTTTTTTACTCTGAAAATAATTTATAAAATCTAAAAACTACAAAAAAAAAAAAAATAGAATATTTTCTTTAAAAACAAAATTGTAAAATTGAAAAGAAATAATCAAATAATTGAGGTGTCATTATGATGGGGAATTATATTATTACTATATAAGTTACAATAAATATTCCTTTCACACTATTGTAAGAAAATTAAAAAATGTACCTTATTCTAAAAATGAAAGGACGATTTATTTTAAATTATATTTGTAATAAGTAAAAAGGATAAAAATGAATTTAAACAATAATTACTAAAAAATAAAAACATTTTTTATTTTTTTATAAATCATTGACAAGGAAATGAAATATTCCTCAGTTAAGACTTAAAACAATACCAAATAATGATGAGATCGTGAAATAAACTCTTACTACTTGGGTTTGTTTTGAATCATAATCCACATGAAATAAATAAAATATTATAATATTTAAATTCCATGAATACAACGACATTAATGATATAATATATTAATGTGGAAGTATATACAACAAACAAAATAAAAAAGTGGTGATTATGGAACACATCTCTTAGAATTAAAAGTGAGATGAAGAACCCTTACATATGGTCCAAATTTCCACATATGTTATTTAAAACTCCTATATAATAATTTTAGATATATTATATAAACATATCTATAAATTCATATATGATCAATTTAAAACATTTTGTTACCCATTTTTATCTATCTTTTTATTGTTATTATTATTTTCAGTGTTAAATATGTTTTTCATGTATATTTTGATTTAGGAATATATGTCCTTGTACTTTTATAATGGTTATATAATCTCAATAATATTATTATGGTATAATATCATATATTTATATTATGTATATATATATAATTATATTCATATATAAAATATAGAGATAGAAAAATTAATTTCACCGTTTATGGAAATAGTAGGCCGTACGTATGCATAAATGTTGATTTGATTTTTCAATAGATAGAATGAAAAAATGTTAATGAATAGTTATAGTGTAAAGGATAATTTTTATTTCACATGTATAATATAAATTCATTTCTCCATATTAATAACTATCAATGTAAATTGGTGATGAAAGAATAATTACATAACTATGTAGAGACAGTAAGTTGTACGTATACATGAGCGATATTTTAGATTTTTAAAGGATGGAAATGAGTAGGAATACCATTTTACCATAGCAATAATAACATATCAGTTTATTTATAATACTATATTTATTATTTGGTTACATTTTTAACACTTGAAGATGAATTATAAGAAGAAATAAACATGTAATAGTCTGTAAATGTGATTATATATTCTTCAATGGACATCCTTCAGATCTCTTCTTAAGGGACCTAGGATTGAAATTTTAGAAGCGAAAAAACCAAAATAACATGGATAATGATTTTTATATAAGGAATTGGTAGGGTGTTTTCAAGTTATATGTCTCAAAGTGGTGTATAGAATTGAAGGAAGGGGTGTCCTTTTATAATTTAGGAGAGGGGAATTCATTGAATTTCTTAAAATATTAAATTAAAATAAAATTTTAATCATGTAAAAATACATCCAAATTGATGTAATTATGATATAATGGGAATATAATTCAAAATAATTTCAAATAATAAAATTTGGACCAGTTTTTGATATTTTTTCACCCTTATTTTTTTAACCCCCATTAACCCTTTTGGAAATTATAGTCGTATTAACAATTTCAACTATCTAAGGGTAAACAATATTATGGTAAAATTTAAAAAGGCTAAAAAATTGTAAATTTTCAATAAAATTATCCATATCCCATTAATTTGGATTGATATAATATTATTATCATCTGTATATCATTCAATAAAGTATTATCTATTATAAAATATCAATATTGTCAATTTTTAGAACCATTTAGTACATTGATTTTAATAATACCAATAATATAATAATAATTAAAAATATATATTTTATTATATCCCTAAAATGGTATGGTTTTATATAAGATTCTTGGATCATATTATTTATCTCAAATTTAAATTAATTTTAATATTTAAATATCATTTATTTGATATTTCCATCAATTGAATAATTACCGCATCAGTATTGTGTAAGCAATTATGGTAGTTATTTATTTAATAAAATTTAAAAATAAATTATCAGGATTATTTTAAATATTTTAAATTTAAAAATATTATTTATAGTCTAACATATCCTCTAGATAAACCCATATTAGAAATACTATAAATATTTAAAACAAGAGAGTGACATGTTTGACTTTTTATGAAATAAAATACTATAAAGGTCATAATCTCCTCCAAATGGAAAAATAATTCTATATAATTAAATAAATGATGTTTATGGGTGAAATGTACCCATAAAATAATATTGAAGAATGTTTTATTATGGTTATTTAGTCCCTATCATTTTATTTTTAGTTTTAATTATGTGATTTACCTTTTACTGTGGTAACAAAAATTACAAAGGATACTATTAATTTTAACAAAAAAGTGTAATATATAATAAATTTGGATATAATGATTCTAGATATGTAATATATTTTTAAAAATTAAAATCATATAATTATAAAAATTTAATATAAAATTAAACTGAAAAAACACAATGAAATTTTTTTAAGGAAAAGGCCATTTTTAAGTATAAAAATGGTTTTATACCAAATTAAACATTTAAATTGATTCAAATGAACTTAATTGTATTATATAAAATATAATAAAACTATTCTTTACATTAATTTATTTTAAAATAAAATAGAACTTTTCAAATTGTTGAAATATGAATATTTTTTCATAAAAAATTATTATTTTACACTATTATTTGGAAAATAAATCCTTTCTAGAAAATATAAAATTTTTAATGCAAAATAACTATGATATTATTATTTATAAAATTAAACTATTATTATAAAATTAAATTTATATAAATTCCAAAATTTTATTATAATATTTTCTCAATAAAAAACATTTTTTGTGAAAAAAGAATTTCTAAAGCATAAATTAACTTTACTAAAAATTGAGAACTTATTTCATAGGAATGAATCAAAACATTTCTATTGAGTAGGTACAATATACATATATATATATATATATTATAATTCAATTAATACTATTTACACCCAAAAAATTAATACTAAGGTTATGACAATCAGATTTAAATAATATTTCACGGTTCGTTGAAGCCCAATGTTTCATGCTGTATATGCTATCAAACATATTATTCTTTTAAAATATCTATATTTCATGCACTGAAAGCTATTAATGAAATTAAATTTATTTAAAAATTTTCATAACACAAAATCTTGGGGTGTTATATTCCCTTGTATTCTTATTGTTTCATGTCATATGCTCTATTGAATACAACGTTGTTCTTTTAGAATCTCGATGTGTTACAGTCTACCCCCTTAAAAAATTACATCCTTGTAATTTAATAATGATCTCAATAATAAATGTTTTGAAATTCAAAAAAACCCATATTTAAATCCCACATAATGATAAGGGTTAATAATACATCCTATTGATAATATAGAAAGGGAAGTATATACGTCAATTATAATATTCACATAACTAGGTTTCCATGTAGAAGATCATTGGTAGGAAGTGAAGATACTGACATGGAAGAAAATAATAATGATAAAATAATGATGGAGGGTGATAGAGGTCATTGATCAAAATAAATTTAATTATCAATATAAAATCAACAACCAAAAACCATAAATCATTAATGAGATAAAAGACCATTGAGTCATCAGATATAAAGGTAATAAGATAACACTTTTTGTTTTATTTTCCTTTTCCTAGAGTTGTGGAAGTCTTTTTCCAATTAGAATAAGAATATAAGTAAATATTGTGAATAGATATATTTCTATTTTATAAAAACAAATTCAACATTTAGATATGATACAATCAATTCTTAATTCATCTCTTACTTCATGATATTAATATCTTATTGAAGTATTTATGGTTGTAGAACTAAAATTAACATTAAAAAAATCATTATCTCTATAAAAGAATTAAAATTTATTCCTTCTATCTCTATATATTTTCCAAGAACATAATGGTTTACATAAGTTATCCAAGAATACCAAAATTTCAATATAATCCATTCCATAAATAGTTAACCTTAACAATCATCTAAAAAACATCTTTCCAAATTCAAAGTCAACAAACCTAGAAGGAAGGTCCATAAATTTCCATAATCAACTTAACATTATATTCCCTAAACAACATAATGATACCCTTCATGTCACATTCAAAATATTATAATTCCTTGATCACCTTATTACCATAATAAAAAAATTAATGCTTCAAAAAAAAATAACTGGTTGTTGAATATATTCATTAAATCCAAACATGTAATAAACTCCATAAAAAATAATATAAACCATCAAATCACTATCCAATTTCATTGGCACCGATAATATCACATAAACATCTCTTTATCATTATTATCTCAACATCGATAACAGGTTAAGGGTTATCTTCCCTCAATCATGTTCTTTCCAAAAGACCAAATTTCAACAGAATCAATTTTCTTAGTAATCAACACCATTTTACATATTATATAAAATAATTAAAGGAAAAATCAATATAGTATAATCATTATACATTTTATAATTATTATAAACTTAATTTCGTTGATAAAATTTTCATATAATGAAATATTAAATACAAAAACAATAACATTAATCATTCCACATCATTCTTAAAAAATTAACTGGGATTCATTACCTCATTCCCTTAATACCTCCTTTATTTTATATTTCATTTTTAGTATCTTCATCATCAACAATATAACCAATTGGAATACATACTTGATGATTCTCTTCATGATATTTCCTCCTTGGACATCTATTTTCATAATTCTGATACTTTCCGCATTTAAAAAATTCCACCATCGATAATACCTTAGGGGGATAATTATTATCATCCATTTTTTTAACCGAATATTTTATTTTTTCATTATTAATTACTTGATTTGTGTACTTATTTTCCATACATAATTATTTTTGTATTACTTTAAGACAATATCTTGGGTGTATCATTCCATATTCTGACATGAAAGAAATAGATCCTTATTTCCACTATTGTCTCCACTATTCAAGCTCTTAATAGACTCCATCCTTTATTCTTTATTGAGTCAGAGAGTTGGTTAAGGAGAATGTTCCTAATCATATATCACTATAACTAATTATGAATAATCATAATATACTTCACCCCACTAATCATTCTATTTAGTCACTCATCAACAAATTGTCTATCACATTAAATGATAACCCAGTTTCTTCTAGTTCCATCCATTGAATAAAATGAAAAAGCATAGTGTGAGAAAAATTAATCATAGTGAGGAATAACATAATCATTGTAGGGTCCTGAAAATTCTGTAAGGGGGAAATCCAATTACCGCAAGACCTGGAAAAGGACCGAACTGGTCCGCACGCCGACTCCTAGCAATAGCACGCGGCCGGTCTGGCAGACTGCCCTTACGCAATTCCACGGACCAGCATCATCCGCGAAGCAGAGGAGGAGCGCCTCAGCGGGTGCGAATCAGGAAGACCGCCGAGCGCCAAATTGATCCACCACTGCGAACCGCGAAAAACTGCCCATGCCACCGCGAACCTCATCATTCACGGAATATAGGAGGATTGGTGTGCCTTCGTGAAGAAAACCCACCGCGACTCATCAAATATTGGTTGACCGAGTCGTTCACGGGTGTGGTGGTTCCCTCATGGGCTTCCACAAAATGTGTCGTGAGCCCATCAATGTTTCCTCCCTCGCGACTCTATAAATAGTCAGCAAGGGGCACCAAAACAAGGGGGATAGGATGGGTGAAAACCCATGGGGAGACGCTGGAGGAATCATTCCAAGAGGTGTTTCGCGGCCATCCGTGGACCCCATATCCTCCGTGGATGAACTCTTCCGTGGAGAGGAGAAACCAGTCCGTGAACCACATGTGGCCAGCTCCTCCGTGGCCAGCCCATAATGGCCAATTCCTTTGCGGATAGTCCCTCTGTGGCCACCCCTTCCGTGGACCAGTGTCATTCGTGAAAAGGAGGAGGAGATCCTCCATGGGCGCGAAGTAGGACAGGCACCAGCCCCTTTGTAGACACCCTTCACGGATGGCCATCCTTCGCGGACAACATCCTTTGTGGATGTCAATCTCCTCTACGACCAGCTCCTCCATGGACACCCTTCATGGAAAACTAAACCGAAAACCACATGCAGCTCCCTTGCAACCAGTCCTTCACAGAAAGCTCCTCTGCGACTAGTCCCTCGCGGCCGACACCTCGTGGACAGCTCCTTCACGGCCAACCCCATGCGAAAAACCCCATACACTCGTTGGTCTATACCACGGGGGCTGCGACCCTGCACCCCTGCTCGGAGTCAGTGTCGGGCTGCTGTCCCGGACCTCTGGGCTGGTCCCTTGGCTACCGTCACTGACCCCCATAAAAAATGGATAGTTGTACCGCGAGCGTTTCGGGCTGGGATGTTGGGATTTTCCATTGCGCCCTTATGCACACCCACCTTCCACCTATAGAATACCAAGATTTTAGATACTCCTCCAAACCCAATCACTTGGATCCTATGCCATGTTGAACCAGAAAGGTCCGCCCTTTCGTAAGTCCCACACTAACCATTCCTAGGTCTCTCTAACCGAGTCATCCTGACCACATGACGTTAAACTGTATGGCTCTCGTCCTAACTACATGACGTTAAACTGTATGGGCCTCGTCCTATCCATATGACGTTAAAAAATATGAAAACAGTCCTCTCTACATGACTATAAACTGTAGCATTCCGTATCATTCAATAATTGGATGCCTATTTCTCTATGCAAGAGATGCCTCATGCCATGTTTACAGTGGCATAATTTCAAGAGCGCTGGAATCCATTCAAAAATTCCATCACCCCACACCATGCTTTGCATGTCCTTCATTTGGATATCCATCCTCTTTCATGTATGAAGGGACCCCCTAACGGCCTGGCCTCATGCCGCATCGGCTCACCTACCGTCTTGGGCCAATGCCCTGGATGAATTTGGAAAACACTTTGAGATAGGTCCTTTGTTTCAAATATGGTCAGCAGTCGACCCTCATTTGTTCGTCCCCATTCCATGCTAACGTGATATGGATGCTGTGTTTCGAACATGTTCAATAGTTATCCTCCATCGCCATGCCACCCTCATTGCGTTCCAAACGTCAGGTATGTAATTCAAACTTTTCAACTCCCTTTGTTCGGAATAATTCCAACGCCCTAGGCATTATCCCACTTGTGCACCTGCGCATAGGCGTCAGCCTCAATTATATGCCTCAACCCACCAATGGGTTAGGATTCCCTCATGGCCAGACATGGGGAATACATTACGAGTGTACATCTCGGAGTAAGCCCCGACCCTCTAGGCCTCCTTAATGTTTATGCCCCAATTCATCACCCTGGGACACCCTCATGCGAAAGCCCCACTCCGCTTCTCACAGACGCACCTTTCGCGATGTGATCCTATGGTCCCTACTGCCTTTTGTTTCTCACACCGATCATGACTCACGTGGGCTTAGAGTAAGTATCGACCATGAAATCACCCTATGGGCCTTCTTATAGTGTAATCCCCAATCCATCATTCTAGGCTGCCCCAGAGCGTAAGCCTCAATCCATAAACGAACTACGGGGACTTTGATCCATGCGAAAGCATGGTACGTAGGAAGCCTCCACGAGGTTCAGGCCCACCACTCAGTCGTTTCTTCACATCGAGTTGCACCCTCGTCCAATATGATGTTAAACTGTATATGTGAACTACATGGACTTTGATCCCTGCCTCCTAGACAGGGTATGTAGGAAGCCTCCCTGAGGTTCAAGCGCAACAACCGGTTGATCCGATCATCTCCACATCGGTTCATCGTGCCACTCCTAGTGCCGCCTCAAGCGAGTTCCAGCCCGTCGGGGTCATTAATCCAACGAGGGATGGTAAAACTCAGGAATAAATGATTCGGAACCCTTGCATCCAGTTGACCATTGCCCACCAAGGTTAAATCCATGGATACTATGTTTGGGTATAAACCAAAGATTCGCGAACATATGAATACTTCTTAAATCTATAAGAGAGCTCCAGAATAGGCAATAATTCCCCCCCAAAAGGGTGTGATGAGCCCAACCTCCCATCCTATCAACCAATGTGAGTTCTTAAGAGTCGCTGGTCAGACCATCTGGCAAACACCTACCTTTGGAAAGCAGGTCCATCAATCATTGGATACAGAGCTGTTGGGCATTTCGTGGCAGAAAAACCAGAATGAAACAATCATGAAGAATCATTAATAGTATGTCTAAATCATGAAAAATTATTTTCAATATATGTTACCATAGGTTTTACCTACATAATTTATGGTCATCATCTATTCAAGTTCTTCATGATAGTTCATAATGAAAATTATAATTAACCAATGCATATCCCCCAAGTGTGTTAAACGAGGTGTGCATCAAGGCTTATTTTTGTGTACTAGGCAACCCTCAAGTCAATCTTGACATGAATTATTCATAGTAATTACCCCTAGATATGTATTTTAGGGAACCGCATCCACTTTTAGTATCTATACAATGATGAGTTTCTTGAAAAATCCAAATAATCTCCATCTTACAAAAACAAAGAACATTCTTATATACTTATCCTCAATTTCTATTATAGGTTTATGTTCCTTAATCTATGTTTTTCTAAATCTAGTTATCAAGGCTTCCACTAAAATTCTTCTAATAGAAACTATAAATACACCAAACCTAGTATACCAAATCTGGTGGTTAAATTATTATAATGTCACTAGATACTAGGAATCACATTCCGAATAGCTAAATAGTTTGGTTTTTTTGGATAACCAGAAACACAATTGAATTAAAAACTAAATTTGAAAACATGTAATACACCATTGTGTTTTCTTCAAGGAAACCATTATTTATTTTAGTATAACAATATATATCAATCATAATATAGTTCTTGGAATAATAGAAAGAAGAAACATAATAAAGTGGTGAGATTAAATGATTAGTAATGGTATGTATACAATAGAAGCTTTCCTGGAAAGATGATCATACACAATTTTGAAATATAAATAAGAAAACATATTATATTTATACAATAACCTGAGGATAATATGGGATGAATAATGGATTATAAAATAAGACATATAAATATTCACATGGTTTAGAAACTTATCCATCCATATTTTAACTAATAGAATAATTACATGGACATCAATAAATGATTTCATAATGATTTAATGCATAATTCTAGACATCTAAAACAAATAATCAGGGCCTTGGCCCAAACATATGATAATATAGTAAAGGAAATGTTCCATGAAATCTGAATAAACGGGAATGGAATTGGCCACAACCCATGATATTTAATCTGATGAGAATAATTAAATCATATAAGGGATATTGGGATCCCTTCCCATCACTTATTA
The DNA here is from genome assembly GCA_963277665.1 of Viscum album. Taxonomy (NCBI): domain Eukaryota; kingdom Viridiplantae; phylum Streptophyta; class Magnoliopsida; order Santalales; family Viscaceae; genus Viscum; species Viscum album. The sequence goes on from OY728156.1 coordinate 1,284,637,058, forward strand.
AGTCTTATTCATTCCTCATATGAATAAATAATACAACTAAATCAATATACCTTATCAAAATCAATAACTGTATGTATTGGAAGAACTATTCATATGGAATATCAATAATTTCCCCAATCAAACTGAAAATAAACCATCCAAATAAATATTATTAATGGTTTCATTAGAGTATATACAAAACTTAATATTCAACAATATATTTTGACATGGGTGAAAATAATTTAAAGATATTACTATAATTGTTTTGAGGAAAATACCATTTTAACCTTGAAAATAGTTTTTAAAATCTAAAAACCAAGAACATAAATAAGAAATAATTTTATTTGATAATACACTTATAGAATTGTAATGGAATCATAAAATAATTGAATATTCATGGTGGATGGAAATTATTTTCATGTCATAAAAATTTAAAAATTATTCCATTCATACTTTCTTATGAAAATTCAAAAAAGTTCCTTTTTATAAAAATGATAGTATGATTTATTTTAATTTTTTATATAAATGGTAAAACAAGGATAAAAATTAATTTAAAAAATAATTGGTGAATATATTTTTGTAAATGATTTTTATAAATCATGGTCATGGAATAGAAATATTCCTTAGATGAGACTTAAAAATAAATAATCACAAATAATGGTGAGATTGGGAAATAAACCCTTACCACTTTGGATTTTTTGAATAATAATAACCATGAGAGAAATAAGAAAAATAAACTTTAATTAACATTATGAAAAAGGGATTAATGATATAATATATCAATGAGGAATTATATGCACCACACAAATGAAATAATTGGGGAATAAGGAATGTGTCTCACAGAACTAAAAGAGTGACTATAAACCCTTACCTCTAGTCGGACTTGAATTGAAAGTTATTTTCACCTATTATATAATAATTTTATATTTATTATAATTATTTTAATATATATATAATTTCATATATGATCCATTTATAACATTTCATCTCCCATTTGTTAATGATATTTTTACTATTATCATTATTTTGGATGCTAACTATGTTTTTCATGTATATTTTGATTCAGTAGTTCTGATCCTTGTACATTTATTATAGTTAAATAATATACAGGTTATTATTAATGGTATTAATATAATATATATCCAATATACACATAATTATAGGGATCCATAAAATATAAAGATATGAAAATTAATTACACTATTTATGGAGATGGTAGGTCATACGTATGGATGAACACCATTTTCAATTTTTGATGGGTTGAAATAAAGAAAGGTAAAGAATAAATAAAATAATGAGAGTAATTATTATTTAAAATATATCAAATATATTCATTTTTATATATTTATAACATTCCGTGTAAAATAGTTATGGAAAAACAATTACACAGTGATGTGGAGACGGTAAGACATATGCACACATGATCAATGTTTTGTGTATTCATAGGATAAAAAAAGATATAATATGGTTGTCCCATTAAAATTATAATATCATAGTATATTTATTATAATTAATTAATTATTTAATATGGTTAAGACAAATTATGAGGATATAGAAGAATAAATAAACTTAAAAGAGCCGGTAAAGATGATTACCACTTTTTTGATAGAATCTATTTAGATATCATATTAAGGGACTTATAATTGTTATTTTTGAAAGGATAAAACCTCAAGTACTTGTAAAAGGATGTTTACAAAAGTAATGGGTAGGTTTTGGTTGATCTATATTTCTCAATGTGGTGTAAATAAGTGAAGCAGGGGGTTACATTTTTTAATTGAGGGGAGGGGCTTTCTTGGAATTTCATAAAATATTAAATGAATATAAATTATTTATCAAATAAAACTGGATGAAAATTGATGTAATTATAATATATAGTGAATATAAGTAAAATTAATTTCAATAAATAAAATTTAGACAAGTTTCAGATATCCTTTTCATCCTTATCTTTTAGTTTTAACCCGTTAACCCTATTGACAATCACCATACTTTTAAACTTTTCTACATTCTAGGGGTCAATAATTTTACAATAAAATTAAAAAACACACATTAATGGACAATGTTATATGTTAATAACCATATCCCATTCATTTTTTTGAATATTTATTTTTATGTTTATATCATTTAAAACAATATTGTTTATAATAACAATTAATATTGCCAGTTTTTAGAAATATGGATTACATCGAAATTAATAATATCAAGAAGACACACAAAAATAAAAAATATATTCTATTATATACCCAAAAAATATTTTTATTTTAAAAAATTCAAGGAACACATCATTTATCCCAATTTACATTACTTGTAGTGTTTTAAATATCATTTGTTTGATTTTACCATTAATTGAATAATTACTGCATCATCGTTGTGTAAGAATTTAAAGTAATTATCTCTTCACTAAAAAATTAAAATAAATTACCATAACTAATATAAATCATTTATAATTCCCAATATTATTTTTTTTGAACATATCTTTGGATATACCCATATTGAAAACATCATAGTTACTACAAACTAGAGTGTGACATGTTAAAGTTTTCTTGAAATAAAATACTATAAAGATACAAATATCATCCAAATGTACAAAAAAATACATATAATTAAATAATGGAAAATTATAAACGAAATTTGGTTATAAAATAATTTTAAATATAGTGTTATGTTCATTTTATTATTCTTATCATTTTAATTTTAACTTTAATTTCCAGATTTACCTATTAATGTGGTGTCATCAATTACTAAGATTACTATCCGTATTGAAAAAAAATAAAAGGGATCAATTTAAAAAAATTATCACATCCTAAATACAATTATGGAATTCATTTTTTAATATTAAAAACATATAATTGGATGAATAAAATTTAACATTAAACCATCAAAATACAATGAAAAATCATTTTTCAGAAAAAATAGCCTTTTTAAATAATACATTGTATTTATACCAAATTAAACTATAAAATTTATTCCAAAAAAATAAATAAATTATCCACAATATAATATATCTAATTTAACCTTTAACTCATTTTAAAATTAAATTTTATATTTTATATTTTTGAAAAAATAATAATTTGTTTGATAAAAATTTGTACTTTTCAAAATTATCAGGAAACTAAATATTTTTAGAGAAATAAAATATTTTTATCCTATGATAATTTTTATATGATTAATTTGAAAATATTATTTTTCTGCAAAATAAAATTTATTTAATTCCTATAATTTAATTATAATATTTTCTGAATAAAAAACATTTTTGATGAAAACATATTTCTGAATCATAAAATAAATTTGATAAAAATTGATTAATTATGTTATAAAAATTAATAAATAAATTAGTACTGAGTAATATATATATATATATATATATATTACATAATTCAATAAACTCTATTCATTCCCATTAATTTAATAACTATGTTATTAAGATCATATTTAAATAATATTTTATTATTTATTGAATCTCGATGTTGCACGTTGTATACACTATTGAACATAGTGTTCTTTTAAAATATTAGGGTTTCATGCACATTAAAATATTAAAGACATTAAATTTATTTAAAAATAAACATACTATTAAATCTTGGGGTGTTACTTTTTCTTCTAAGCTTGGTGTTGTGTTTTCTATACACTATTGAATATGATGTTCCACTTTTATAATATCAGGGTGTTATAGTTGACACAGGGTATTCCAAACTGGGGTGCCAAATTAAGAATATTTCTAGGTTTTTTTGTGAGGGGTTCATGGATAACACACAATTTGGTAAACTGTGTTGTCAAACCATATTGGCCGTGTATCTTATCAAAATTGTGAAATTACATTTCCATACCTCCCCAATGTTAATATATAAACATATTAATCCTTCCCCATTCTTATTACAATGACCGCAACCCTCCTCCTCTTCAATAATATTCCCTTACTAATTGAATCTATGTGATTTATTAGTTTTTTGGGGCCATTTATTCATGGTAATGTATCCTCTCATATCTCCTTCCATTTCTATATTTTTTTCTCTTATTTTCCTATTATACCTCAATTGTGTTTCTCTTTGTTTGAACCTAGGGTGAGGGATTAACCTTATAAATAGTTATTATTCATGTTTATGGTGAGAGATTTATCTTCCAAGTAATATTCATCTCATATTAGATGTTCAAATTATTCAAATTTTATTTTTGGTAGTTGGCCTAGTTTATTTTTCTATGAATTCATAAACTATGAATGCTTTATTTTTAAAATCCTTTTTAGATATAATATGATAATATTAAATTTATTTTAGGATTATTTCAATTAAAACTATGCTTTCAGATAGTTTACATTAAATGGAATGGTTTTTACTAATTTAAATATTTGGTTAAAATTATTCTCACTTGACCATATAAGCCAAAATCTCGATAAAATTCATAGACATCCCTTAAAAAAATCCATTATTTTCAATGGCGTTTTTGATTCATAATTGATTTATTAAAGTTTTTTTTGAAATTTACTAATTTTTTGTTTTTTTTGGAGTTTTTTGAATTACATGAATGTTTCATATATTATATAATCTTATGTGAATTGTTTAATAAGTTGGTTTTACGAATATCAATTTATAATTAAAGGTTATGATTCTTGATTTCCACAATTTAAGTATGTTTTTATTAGTGAAAACAAACTCTTAAGATATTACCCATTTCATTATGTGTTTTAAAATAATATAGATATACACATTATAAAACATTATTATTATATCAGTATGGATGAAGAATAACAGGTTTTCAATATTGAAAGGAATTTGGGGGCTGAGGATTTGTTTATGATTATATTTCTATATAGTTATATATATTTATATACATACATATAATTTTATATTCATACTATCTCTTATTGATATTTGAAATTGGATAAACTCCCTTATATATATGTCATATAAGCCCAGAGTATCTAGTTTCATGTCATGATACAAATTCTTCAATAGAATAATATCATACTTCAGATAGTGGTCCCTATTATAGATTATTCCATGAATTGGGAGTTTTCCTATCAATATTACTTGGTTGGGTATGCCTTATAATTAGGGTGATTAAATTTATTTACAAATAATGATATAATGGATCTTGTTTTATTGTTTTTTAGATGTTCCAAAGATATCCTATGTATCCCAAATATAGTTTTAATTGATTATATCATATTTACAAAAAAACTTTTGTTTATATCATAGAAGAAAACCCAATGTTTGTTATTTACCTTACCTCATTATTATAATTATGGATTCCTTATGTTTTTATTATAATTAATTTGGTTAAAATTAAATTGGAGAATCAACATTTGGAAAATGGATTAAAACATTATCGTTAAATATTTAATGGATCAATTATTTTAAATATGTTGGTCTCCTTGTTTTAAATAATACTATATTAAAGGAAAATAAAAAGTGTAAACTTAATGTTATTAGTTTTTAATTAGAAAGTGGAAAACCTTTGTTTGTAGACATTATATCAAACTGGCCTGAATTTTATTATTTATACAAAGGTTATACATGTGGTGGGGTTTCCAAGTCATGCATACTATGATTTGTGCTCAAGCTTATAGACATTTCAGTTTCTTTTTCATCACATTGTTGTGCATAGGGAATTTGGGGTACTAAGGTCTAATGGTGACTTTTAAAGTTTCATGGAGACTAAGTTGTGTAGTAGTTTACTCTTTTTATAATTTTTTATCAACCATTTCCACATTCCATTTTCTAGTTGATTTATATATTTCTCTAATTTTTAATCTTTCTAGTTTTGATTATTTATTATAGTTTTGATTTATGTTCTTTGTTAATATTTTTTTGGTTTATTATATTGAGACTAAACCTATGAGATATGGTGTGGTCATAATAGAATTCATGGTGGAATCAGAATGAATATTTTTTTCTATGGGGAGAAATATTTCCCACATGCTCATATTTGATGCTTCATCTCTAATTTTCAATAGTAAGTGATTAGTAATGTTCCAATGGCATGTTGTGGGCTTGTTCATGGGCCTATATCATAGGTGGATAATGTTTTATTAGGCCAAATTTCATCAGACAAAAGGTGTTTCAAATGGAATAGAATTTAGAACACTCTTTTTTTATATGGGAAGTAATGATATATTATAGATAGTTATAGTAGAGCTATTTTGGGAGGTGAGTAGAGATCCTTTTGAATCCATTTTCATTCATAGTCTCATGTTATACATTGATGATAGGTTTTTATTATTTTCTTCATTATCCATAATAATTTATTTCTAGTATTATTGTTATATAATGATGGTTTTAAAAATTATATTGGTTACATATGGATTATTTAAGGGCGTTATATTATTTTGGAAATGAAAATGGGAGGTAAAATGGAGGTATATGGTGAGCATGAATGTTCTGAAGGACTGTATAGATAATTTAAATAGATATTGTCAAATTTTAAATTAATATGGAAACTTTACAAAATGGGGGTGAAGTGGAATCATTTATTTAAAATATTAAGGATAATTTTAAAATATAAAGAAGATTGGGTTTGAAAAATATAAAGGGGGTTTGTGATGGAAGTCTAGTTTCTAAAGTATATGTGATTTTTTGAGAATAAAAAACCAATATTTTAAGGTGAATTTAAATTTACACATTGTTTGGAAATAATTAAGTAATTTTAGATAAGACATTGTGGAAAACATAGGATGTTTTCTCAGTGAGGTTTTATAATATACGAAACTAGGATGTGGGTTTTGGATATAGATTGAAAACACATATATTAATATATATTATGTTTTTGTGAGTTTATTTCATAGATTTTTATATTAAATTGGGATTTATTTAATTATTGATATATTTTTAGTTTTTATGATTTTTATTGAGTTTTTTGTCTTCATTTAATTTATGATAGACCCCTATAAATTTTCCATTGATTATCAAGGGATAGTTTTTTGTGGGTCGCCATAAGTGATCCCTTCTATTGATTAATGAATAATTTTATGTTGTTTTTTGTTGGTTGATCCCCTATCTCTATTAGGTCATTTTGATAATGGTGAATCAGAAGAATGGTGAGAATGTATGTTCACCATTATGTTGACATTTTACATTATCTAATAGAGTTTACTATGGATTATTCCTTGATTGAATAAAATTTTTAAGGATGATTTTATCTTGATCATAGATCAAGGGTGTTGTGGATTCTTTTATCATTTTATGTTGTATTAGTAGGAAAAAAGGATTGGTTTGATGTGATTTTGGAAGGAGTTATATAGGTTAATGATACTTCTAATATTCATGTAATTATATAAATGAACTCTTGTATATAAAAGGGAAGTGACTTGATTTTGATAAATAATGTAGTGGTATTAAGGGTCCATATAATATATCTTCATAAAACCCTTCTTGGGATAGGAAATAGGTGTGAAATTATTTTGGAATGGTGGGTTATAAGAAGGATTCATGATTGAAGTATCCATAGACCTGTCATGGTTGTAGACATTTTGGTTACCTATAGAGGCTTTATAATGGATCACCACATAAGATAAGTGGAGCTAGATAATCCAATTTTAAGGGTACCTAGGTCTAACCTATTGATCTTGATTTCAATTAAGTTGATTTCTTTTTTACTATTCATTCATAATTTATAATTTATCTAAATTTTCCCCTTATTATCTATTTATGATTATGATGATTCTAGGACTTTGGTATTTTTAGGAAGAATTTAACCTCTTTAGGTCTAGTTTAATCTTATAGAAATTAAAAATTTTATATGCTTGTGATTAAAAAAATTTCAGTTCTTTGGGTGTGATTGATTATCCTTAAAGGATATGTGGTTTATAGGAATTATAATATGGTAATAATACCCCATTAGTTTTTTTAAACTTTATGATTAAAAATTTTTCAATAGAGGACTTAGGGAACCTCATTGTTTTTGGATGCATATCTAGTTATTTGTTTATTTTTTCTTTATAGGTTCTTTGATAAATTGATATGGATTGTTCGGGTTAGTGTCTTGGGACTTGTATTGATAGTGGTTATGTTTTTATTATTATTTTGAGTACAATCATGTAAAGAAGTTGAATCTTATCCTTTTTAATGATCAAAACAATACACTGAATCTTTTTGGAGGTAAAAAAGCATTATGGAGTGTAAAATATCTATACAAAAACATTTACTTTTATTATTAATTTTTTATTTATTCAATTTCAACCTATTCATTTCATTTTAGTAGTTTTTAGTCTAAGTATAGAATTATGTGTAGTTTTTCCTTCTATCACATGGTTAGTGGAAAAAAATTTGGAGAAATTATTTGATAAAACATGAATAGGGGTAATTTCTATTTTTTTCAAAAATAAAATTTCTTATTGGGTAAAATATGGTTGGATAAAAAACATGTGAAACCAAGGAGAAATAATGAGAGTTATTAGTGTGTAGGGGAACTGGCACACATCTTTTGCATATTTAGTAGAAATTTTGTAATGATAATGTGAAGGGACTATAGATTTTATAAAATTAGTTTTTCACTATTGGGAAATTATTTTCCTAACTATGTGGACTATCTATTTTGATGCTCTAGTGTGTCCAGTAAGGGGAACATAGATTTAAAAAAACATATTAAAATATGAATAAAAACTGTGTATTCTATAAAACATTTGTAAATCATGAAATTACTTATCTACCCCTCCTACATTTTATCCACTCATCCATCTATAATTCACCTCTTCACCAAAAATAATCTATCTCCACCCTTCCATTCAGTCCTCCTATATTCCTTGGTGAATCCATTTTATTTCATCATTAATTGAGTATTCTCATCAAAGTATGGAATCATTATTTATCTTCTCTACTTTCTCTATTGTTTTCTCTTGATTTCCACTTATGACTCTAATATGTTTCTCATTTATGAATCTCTAGGGTTAGGGTGTTCCATTTTACATTTTGAATCATTATTTTTGGGATTTTTAAATTGTCTTTAGGGATATATTCAACACATATTTAAAGTTATAGACAATTATAATTCAATTTGAGGTAGGTTTCACCTTGTATTAGCCTATAAATTATATAACAATGATAACATTCTTATTTAAACTATTTTTTATATAAAATTTTAATATTTAACATGTTTAAGGATTATTAAAAAGAAAACTATGTTTTTCAATGTTTTCCATTGAACACATTAGCTTTCAATTATGTAAAAATAGGGTTTAGATTCATTTCACTAGGCTATGTGCACAAAATAATAGATAAAATAACTAAATATATCTTATAAAAAAATTATTTGGATTTAAATGGTGTTTTAGTTTTCGAATGTGTTTCTAAATGTTTACGATTTTTTTAAAGGTATATTGATTCCATTAGCAATTTCATTTTGAACCACTTTAATATTTTTTATTTAATAAAGCAATGTGATTGGTTCTTAAAGTTTTTTTATAAATCCAAAGTACAAGTGGATGGTTATAGGAACATGTTGGAACTTTTATGAACGGTTATTTCTTAATGAAAACACTCCCTTAAACAATCTCCCAAAGAATAAAACATTTTAAAAAATTAAGATGTCCTCGGTATAGAACATACATTTTATATTTATATACAATATTAATAGGGGTTGTCTCTGTGGAATCATTTTTGGGAATGAGGATTTGTTTAAGATTATAGTTTTGTGTATTAATGCACACACACACACATATAAATAAACTTATATTTGGACTATATTTTTGTACTATTTAAATTGGATCACTTATATTATATATATATATATCAAGGAAATATAGTTTATCTGGTGGGATATTTGGATACACATGTTTCCCGACATTAGGATCAGTTTCTAGCTTGTGGCCCTTAGTATGTATTATTCATTACATTCATATTTTCCCCTTCATTAGGAATGTTTGAGAACTATCGAACATTATTGTAATTGAATTCGATCATGAACGTTGATACGATGAATCATGTTTTAGTATTGTTCTTAATTCACCCTAGGATTCAATGTATCCGAATGTTTTGTATACTAGATTATATCATATTGTAAATAATTCCATTATTTCTCGATTAATAGACTAATCATTTATTCATATATCCCTTAAATTGTTATTATTGTTATAATTATTTTCTAATAATATTTAACTCCCTTTTATTAATAATAAATTGGAAATTTAACATTTTGAAAATTGTTTGAAGCCTTTATTTTTTATTCTTTATATAGAAACATCATTTAAATGTTTTATCCTCTAAGATTTAAATGAAATTATTTAAGAAGAAAATAAAATTGAGTAATGAACTATTATTCTATTTTAATAAAAAATTAAAAAACAAATTCTTTTATATTGTATTTCCAATGAAAATTAATTGGATAATTTATTTGAAGGTTATACATGGGTTATGTTTTTGGCATGCCTTCTGAGTTTTTTTTCAATGTATATACTTTTAGGATTTGAATTTAGAATCTAGTTACTCATAGATAATTTGTGTTACTAGGGATGGATGATGGTTTTGGGTTTCATGTGGAGATTATGTTGAGTTTTAGTTTACATTTATATTTTTATTGTATTATAAATTTATCACTTTGATATACTAATTGTTTCATTTTTTACCTATAGTTTTATGATTTTTAGTATCTTATTTATTCTAGTTTTTTGTTAGTATAATTTTAATTATTATTTATTTATTATGTTTCAAAGGGACTTGTGATAGATGGAGTGTTCATCCCTAGTTTATGGGTGTATGATTTATCATTCATTTTTTATTGGGTGAAATCATTCCCATAAGCATATATTTGATTCCTTGTAACTAATTACCATCCCACATTGATATAGAATGTGGCTCAGGCATGTCATAGACCAACTGGGATCATGGTTCATGTTTAGAAGGAGTAGTTTCATAAAAAGAAAAATTATTGATAAAAAACCAATGAAACCCACCTTTATAATTTCTTCTCAAGGGTAACAATCGATTTTTTATACCATTTCTAATTATGTAATGGTGGAACCAGAATTTTTGACTATTTATCAAAGGTTATCCTAAACCTAATTAACACCTTCACCTTGGTTTAAACTTCTTGAGTCATAAAATATAATCATCTCACTTTCATTTGATCATGTGGAATTGTATCACCCTTGATGTTATTTCTCCAAACATATCTCCCTATTATTAGGGTGAATTTTCTTTCAAAAAATGCATAAAATAATTACCCAATAATTATTGGTTACTTTACACCAGTAAAAGTTACACTCTGACCTAGACTCATTCACTTCTATTGTGTGATCTTTTGTAAAAATAATGACAATATATTTCATTTTTTTCTCATGTAGGGCATGAATTATTTGGTATTTAAAGTTCAAATTTATTATTTCATTACTGAAATTGATATGCAATGAAATTTAAAAATATTTACTTCAATCATGTAAGATTGTATTAAGTGTAAAAAACATGTAATATGAACTACATTCAATAAATTCCCCTTTAATGAACATTTCCCAATGTTGATACCAATTTCACTGATTTCTTATGCTTGATCAACCTCTTTTGGGAGGATTGGATAGCCCATAATATCTATTTCAGCTACACATTCTCATTCATTACTAGAATATGTAGTTGTGTTGATTTCACTAGTAGATCCTATTTTTTATCTCCTCACTATGCCACATAATTTATTTCATGTGACATCTTATTCTCTATAGCTTCATGTGGATTCATCAGGTGTGTGGACACCTTTTCCCTCATAAGGTTTTGGACATATGGTATACATCCTCTTTCTACTACTGATAAATATAATTTTTAATTCCTCATAGAGAATCCACAAGATGAGGACTATATCTACAAATTATAGATATATATTTTCATACCTTAATTCACACCCACATGAGAAAGAAGTCCCTAGTCATGGAAATGATGTTGAGATAGTAATTATATAAAGCTTTATGATCTTCTTGCCTATGGAAAAAATATCATATCTAACCACCAATTTGAAGTAGTGTGGTGTCGATTATTAGGCCTCATGGGTTCATCCACAATTTTTTGGATAACTCAGTTCTCTACACTTATGTCTATCACCGAGTCAGCTTTATCATTATATAATGATTTTTAATTTGGTAATTTCTGTATAAGTATATATAGATGTTTTACTATGGATAATGTCATGATTGGTTATTTTCTGTATGGGGGAATCCATAACATTTTTACTTTTCATAAAATATATTAAATATTAATAGATTAACATCCAATATATTTTAATAATACATTCATAATGACCTTAATGGATTAGTGTCAATGGATACTAGATACAAAATCTTCCAATTTCTTGAATGATCTTCAACTTCTCCCAAAGAGATCTTCCCACATAGTACTAATCTTATACATAAACTACACAGAAGATTTTTTAATAACATGGTGAAATTAATCAGAAGAAATTGTGAGAAAAAACACTTAGTAATGGTAAACATGAGAGATATCAATCATTAGATGATAATATCGTCATAATTGTATGATAAAATATTCATGTTCGTGTTTTTAGATGAAAATATTCAAACCCAAAAATCCCAACTCGTAAGATTAAGAATAAATTCATATCTTGATTCATGATTAATAATGGTTTTATAGTTTTAATCAACATCTAAGAGACATAATATAGGCATGTGGAATCATAATCATAAGAAATCATAATCTTGTGAACATTGATAAATGAAATCATGTCCTTTATTTTTTTTACAAAATATAGAAAGTGATAACACCCACATATAAAAATGTGAAAAAAGATATTACCAATCATTCATTTTCATGTGATAATAGTTAAGAATAAATCATACTCATGAATAAATATGGGAAAAAATATATTTTTAATCATTTAAAAACTTATCAAAATCATATAATGATTTATTAATATCAATTTAACCAATAAATTTGAGGGATATAATGGACCCAACTATCACATATTCATAATTCATTCATATAAAAGAAAATAATATCAGAAAACATTCTTCACGTCATCATAAATTTACCCATAAATAATAATTATATTTCATAAACATCTCACTATCATAATAAAAGAACACAAAGAGAAAGAATAAGGTTGGTATAACTAGATCATAACTTTAAGAAAATTTATTTAAAATAAAATGATGTTATAATATATGAAAATTACTTTAAAATAATAACTGGAATATTTATTGAAGAGAATACCCTTTTTACTTTGAAATCACTTATTTAAAATCTAAAAATTTCCCAAAAATAATGGAAAATATGTTCACTGAATTGAAAATCGATAACATGTAAATGAATCTTGAAAAAAATTGAGTGGTTATGAAAAATGGAAATTTAATTCATCCCATATAAGTTAGAAGAAAACATTCCTTTCACACTTTTGTAAATAAAGATAAAAAGTACCTCGTTCGGAAAATTAAAAGGAGATACATTTTAATTTTTTTTACAAAGTAAATAATGGTAAAAATTACTATAAATCATCAAAATAAATTTCAAAAAAAATATTAAAATCATTTTTATAGAACATGGTTAAGGAATAAAAAGTTTTTTTGATCGAAGAAAAAAATATAGTTATTTTCCCATAAAACAATTCATTCGATATAAGGAGTAATTAAAGTGAAGAAAATTAACAGAAAAATGTATTTTTAAAAAATTACCATTTAATAATTAATTTCATCAGTTTTTTGAGATGTATATCATAATATTTATCCACCTAAAATTTAATCATAAGTAACCTTGATAAAAAATGAGATTATAACAAAAAATTATTACCACTTCAGTGACTTGTGAATCATAAGCCCCGAGAAAGAATAAAATTGGATAAAACTATAAAAATAATAAATATATGTATTATAATTATATAAAATGTAAAATTGGTAGTATATACACACCAAAAAAATAATGGAATGGAGAATAAGGAATATGTCTCCTAGAAATATAAGTGAGACTAAAATCCCTTAACTCAATTTCCACTTTTTATCATGGCCATCTACCCTCCTATAAAATAGATGGGTATTTATTATACTTATATAATATAATCAGATTCAAATTTTCATAAATTACACATCTATATCATTCATAAACCTTTTAATTAATAATTACTTATTAATTTCATCATTTTTGTGTGTTAGTTATTTCATTATTTCATATGAATTTTGGTTTTGTAGTTCTAATCCTTGTACTTTGATAATGGTTTCATAATCTCCAAAATTTTGAAAAATTATATAAATATAAAATATATATATATACTCATTATAAATTTATTTAAATTCATCCATAAAATTTATATATTTTAAAATGAATTTCCGCATTCATGGAGGTAATATAACATACATACACATGAACACTATATTCACTTTTAGATTGATGGAATAAATGATAGATAAATTGAAATTAATATTTTAATAAGAATTTTTATATCATGTAAGTCATTTATGTTTATTAAATCCATCTTTATTACCATCCATGTAGGTATGAATTAAAAAAAATCATACCACATCGTGGAGGTGGAAGTCCACACATATGCATGAGTGGTATTTTAATTTTCCAATAAATCAGAAGGTAAGAAGGTAGATATGATATTATATTTCTTAAAGAATAATTATTTCAAAAATATAATATATAAACATTTACCCTATATTAATAACCATTCATAAAATCTAGTGATGAAAATTAATTCTATTGTTACATGGAGGCGGTAAGTCATATGTACACACTAGAAATATTTTGAAATCACATTTGATAAGAAAGAGGGTTAATAATGGTGATTGTATAATCATAAAAAATTCAAGTTTATTTAAGATACTTGAGTTATTATTTACTGATAAATACCACAAATTTAGTCTAGGTAAAATAATATGTAAAAATAAATTGATCAGTTAAGGTGATTATATCTCCTTTTAATTTTCTCTATAAGATAACATATTGAAGATCATAGGGTGCATATTTTTAGAAGAATAATAACTTTATAATGTATTGAAAAATATAGGCGAGATAATTTATTAGGGTTTGGTCATGTTCAAAAGATCTAAGTGTTGTAATGAAGAGAATTGAGGGATGTGGTTTTATAAGTGTGGGAGAGGATACACATGGAATTTTATTAAATATTAAAATAACATATAGTCATTGTAAAGAGGAATTATTCTAAGTTGAAAAATATGTGAAGATAAGGTAGGATGTGGTTGAAATAAAGTCAGCCAAATTTTTTACTAGTTTAAGAGGTTTCTTAAACCTTATCATTTGGTTTAACCACTTAGTTAATCTATTTTTACCAAAACTATAGTAACATATTTTTCAGTTTAAAATGGTTATAATTGTACGTATAAAGTGAAAATTGGATAATAAATTTCCCAGATATGTAATTTTAGACCATATATTATCAAACATTTCATATTTCAATATTTTTATGATTTTTTAATAATTTAGTAAATTATTATTTTCTTTAAAATATCATTAATATTATTTTTGAGACTATTCATTTATTTTGAGAGTAAATACACCATGATAGAGATGGAATTATAATATACTCATTTAATAGAACAAAATTATTTTATATTCATTTATAAAATTTATGGAACACTATGACTCACTCAAAGTGGTTAATGAGATGTGAATATTTGATTACAAATGGATAAATGGTGATTGTTTCATATTATTCCATGTGATTAAAGTAAGGAACAATGATTGTAATTTATAAATGAAATGGTGCACCATGATGTGAATAATGGATAAAAAGGTTAATGATGTTGAGGCTTTATATATTATGATATATTTTTTATTTGTGAGTAAGTAAAAAATGAGGTGAGGATCAGGGACTGATGCTCCAAATAACCATGGCGTGCTAAACTGATGCTCCAGGACCCCAATGCATGCATGTGAACAATGAGGTGTGGGTTAGTGACTGATGATCCAAATACCCATGGGGTGTGACACTGATGCTCTATGACCCTAAGATATTATAATTAGACTAATTTCATATGTTCCTAAAATATTAGAACCTATACCAGTCATCCAATAAACTAAAAATCAAATTAGAATTAAATTAATAATGAATTATAAATAAATAATGAATTGTTAAATTCCTTTGGTGTGTGGTTCAGACTTCAAAACAAGCCAAAGGAAGTATGATGAAGTTAAGTAAAGAATAATAAATGTAAAATATATTTACTTTTTTCATTTTTATGTACTCTTTATACAATTTCATACACTATTATATACCATATATTTCTTTAGACTCCAATGGTGGTGTCCTACTAAGTTGTACTCACACCCGATATGGGTTGTCTGATTGGTACCCGAATAGACTTCATCTTAGTTGGAAATTATAAGGGAAAGTGTCCTATGCTAGATGGATATGTTGGGATCTAGGAGGGAATATTGATAAAGGAACTAAACATGATGTCTAAAACCTCTTTGGAGATGCTATTGTGTCTTTTTTGGGGTTTTCATTAGAAACTTGAAACTTGTATGACATGAAATATTTATTTCTGTCACTTATAGTCATTTTATCTATTTTGTATTCATCATAAGGTGTTGGAATTATATTTATTATGGTTTATTTTTAGTTATTATTTAGTATCATTTGGATATTATTTATTATTGGCATTATTTTTCAACTTTTATAAATAGGTTATAGTCTCCCCATGAAACATATTAGACCCTCAGTTCTAGTCGGAAGCCTCTAGTGCATGGAGAGGTGTGCCTGAGATCACATAATGAAAAGACTTGAGGCACAGACAGGTGGAAATCATTTTGGGATATTAAAAAGTGATATAAAAAGGGTTTTTATTTATTTTCATTTATATTATTATTTGGGATGGGTAGATAGGATAATTGGATGAGTCAAGCCTTGGTCATGAGCTCATTCATGGGATTAACTAACCCATGTGTAGTGTAAAACCCTAAGGTGGGATTTTTGTTATTTTCTGTTATAGTTTGATGTTATTTCAACATGGGATATACAGTTTTTGTGTGATATTCTAGTTTTATGGGATTTTTCTTAATTTTATAATATAGAACAAGAATTGTGTATGCATGCATCATTCTAGGAACTCAGGAATTTATGTGACATACATCATATAAAGAATGCAGGGGAAAATGATGAGTAGGTTTTGGGGAATAGAAATTATTTTCTTATTTGAGTATTTTAAAATGAAATAGTTCCCAATAAGGAATTGATAATTAAGAATTATTATAAATTAGGTAATTAGAAATGATTATAAATGGGTATCTAATGGGAAAACTAAAAATATGAAAAGTGTTTACCCTGTGTTATCCATAACCTAGGTGAGGGATGGTTGAGTGTATTGATAGTGCTGCATTTCTGACCATAGGGTAGTATATAAGGGATAAAATGCAGTAGACTTATGTGAATAACTGTTATGTAAATGTGTTAATGATGTGTTATGTGTCTTGAGATGTGTGTTTAGAATTGTATAGACATTCCTATATGATTATGTTTGATGATAAGATGATAAGAAAACATTTTTAGAAATGTACCTACAACAGTAGGATAAGAGTCCTTGATAGTACCGAGAGAAGGGGTGGGAGAGTAGTTCCATGACAACTTTTCTCACTTAATGTTGTTCATAGAAAGTGTCCTAGGGTGGGATGTTTGAAATATGTCTGATCTAACATGGGTTTTTCAATTTCATCTCCATCTGATGCTCACTAGAAAGGGTAGACCTATGATATTTGAGTTCTAGATTTAGCCTATCCAAAAAATTCATGACCATCTAGAGACTCTTCTATATAAGAGAGGCATGTTGGATACTTATATGGTACAAGAATTAGTGATGCATTAAGGTGATATTCGGGTCTGGGATGGGAAATTAGATGGAATGGTATAGAAGTAAATTCCAAAAAAAATCATGGAACACTTTTACCCAGTGATGCTCAGGAAAGAGAGAATGACATAGTTTATGCGGTTGAACCAGGGGAGTTGTCTTTAATGTACTATGCTAGACTATTCACTAATTTATGATGCATTGTTCCAGTGATGGGATGAGATGAGGAAACTTCATAAAGTAGTTTTCAGGAAGGAATTTAATGTGAGATTATGTACCAAGTTAATTTATTCAATTTGAATAACATTACTGAAGTTGTAATTCTAACTCTAATTTTTGAGGGGAACCCGAAAGATGATCCCAATGGAGAACACATAGTTTCTTCTGTACGACTAGGTGGTATGCATTTTTTAGGTTAGGAAGTATTTATATGATAATTATAACTAGAGAAGTGAAAAGAAAAGTAGCTAGGTGAAATTATTCATTAAATAAGACAATACTCGAGTGAGTTTATATCAGTGCAGTAGGGAAATTTTGTTTCGTAGATAGTGCCCCCAACCATCTATCGAGTTCCAATAGTGAAAAAAGATGAAAAATATATAGTGGTTCGGTATGAACCCATGAAATATGGGTATTGATGGAGGAGATAGACTAAACTATAGTACATGAAAGGTGTCTTTTACACCATTCCAATCAAGCAGTTGGAGTTATACTAGCCATAGAGGTTGAGGTATAAGTCATGTTGCTTCTAGTCAAGATCACCCATATCAGTAGAATAATGCATCTTAAGGGACTCAGCTTGCAGTATAGGCAAGAGGGACATGAAAATTTCATGCAATTCAACATGCACTTATTGATAGTGAGGCTTGGCCATTAATAGTGGTAGGTATTAATTTTTTGATTCTATAATTTTTATCACATTATTAGATATAATATAATATAATAATTTTATTTCTTTATCAGCATCTAAATATTTTTAGTCCAATAGTTGAGTACGTGAGTGGGTTAATGATGATTGAAATAATTTTGGGAGTGCGGTCAAGGGACATGTATTTATGAAAGGGGTATTCTCTCATGGTTGGTGAGTATAATTTCCTTGGGGATCTTTATATACATCACAAGTTAGGTTTTAACATTATTGTTGATATATAATGGTTGGTATCATTATGACCCCACATCAATTGTTATCAAAGGTTAGTAATCGTTACATTTCTAGAAGGTAAAAAATATATTCATTATGGAAAATGGGATATCCGGCCAGGCCGTGTAGGACCTGTTTATATATAATTGGGGGAGCTCACCACCTAGTTTGTGACTCTATTATTTGATGATGGCATATAGGGAATAGTGATTTTCAACCCATTGTGGATAATTTCCAAGATATTTTTCCTGATGACTTGTCAGGGAACCCACTTGAGGGAGATGTTGAGTTTACAATTTAGTGAATGCGTAGAATAGAACCCGTTTTCATTCCACTATACCGAATAGAACTAAATGAGTTTCAAGAACATAATATTCACATGAAATAATTGATTGATATGGTATACATATCCATATGAGTATGTCTCCTTGGGGTTCTATTATTTTGTATGATAATAATGATTACTAGAAGATACATTTGTCCGTGGATTTGATGAAATTGAGCATGATGATGGTTATAAACCAATTTTCTCTTCCATATACAGATTATCTATTTGACTTGTTGAGAGGATCTTGTGTATTATCCAAGATTGAAATGAGATCGGAATATCATTAGTTGAGAGTGATTCCATAAAATATACCACAGACTTATTTTTGAAGTATTTATGTCTTATATGAGTTCGTCATGATGCCATTCAAGCTGAAGAATGATCTGTACGTGTTTATGGCCTTGATGAACTGAATCTTCTACCTATACCAGAATTAGTTTTTGGTTAATTTGTGGATGAAATCATGATGTACTACAAGTCTCATGATGATCATTTACAACATCTTGAAATCATTTGAAGTATATTGAGGGAGGATAGGTAACACATCAAGATATCTAAGTGTCATTTTTGGATTGAAATGGTACATTACTTGGGTCACATTATATTGGAGGAAGGTGTGTCAGTTGACCTAGAGAAAGTTTAGGCAGTTTATTATTAGGAATATCCCAATAATGTTTTTAATATATGATGATTTTTGGTTTTAGTGGGTTGTTATGAGAGATTAATCCAAGAATTTTTTCTTTTAGAAGCACTATAATTAGGCTTCACCAAGAAAAGGATTATGTCTTAACGGTCCATAGTTGAAGAATAATTTGAATAACTTACTAATTTTGATCCTACCTAATCTAGGTGAGAAGTATACCTTGTTTTTTGATGCGTTTTGAGTCAATCATAGAGAAATGTTTATATAGGGTGATCAAGCTGTGGCATCTGGGTTGTGATTGTTGAGGTTACATGAAGAAAATCAACCTAAGAATGATATCGAGTTATCCACGGTGATTTATGCCTTAGATTATTTGAAGTATTACCTATTGGGAGAAAATTTTAGTATTTATACCAACCACAAAATCATAAAGTATATCTTTTAAAAGTTATATTTGATTCTCTAGTAATGGATATGGTTTTTAATATGCATTATTTTGACTTTGAGTTAGCCTATACACTGGGTAAGGGAGAAGTTTTGTGGATGCTTTGAACTGGAAGACATAGACTCAGGTTGTCCATGAGTATAAATATAAGTGGGAGATGATGGATTTGAATGTAGAGATTAAAATTGAGGTTTAGAAGTTCCATGAGTAGATGGACCTATTATCCTTATATATGGATTCCACGCTTGTTATCTAGATCAAGGTAAGGTAGTATGAGAATCTGAAATGTTTTTCCTTGAGGGAAATCTTTGAAGGTGTGGAGTCACCTTCCAAATGGACTATAGATGAGAATGATATCATCTATGTCTGTGACCATGTTTCTATGCCTATATGTATGAATTAAGATATGATGTGTGAGTTTCATTCCATTAAGTGTGTAATACATCCTAGTTTGACCAAAATGCATCATGACATACGTCGATAGTATTGGTGACCAGGAATGAAAAATGAAATTTCAAGGTTCCTGACATGATGCCACACATGTTATTAGGTGAAGGATGAGAAATAATTATCTAGTGGTTTTCTAAAGTCATTTCCCAATCCATAGTGGAAGTGGAATAATATTATAACGAGTTTTGTAGTGGGTATTCCAAGGATCCCTCAAAAGAAAGACATAATATGGGTGATTGTGGACCGGTTGATAAAAGTATCTGATTGATTTCCTATCTAGGAAACATTCATAGATAATGAGTTGGATGGATTATATGTTCAAGAGATAGTATGTTTTCATGAGGTTCCATGGATCATAGTTTTAGATCGTGATTCGAACTTTTCTTGGAACTTCTTGAAAGGGTTACAAATAGCGTTGGGTACCCAGGTGTTTTTGATTATGGATCATCACCCACAAATTTACCTGAAATACGAGTGTACTATTCAGGTGCTAGAGGATATTATATGGGAATTCATCATATACTTTATTAGTATTGGGACAAACACTTATCACTCATTGAGTTCACCTATAGGAATATTTATTAGAAAACTATTCAGATGGAACCGTATGAGGCTCCTTATAGCAGGCCATGAGAATCACATCAATGTTGGATGGGGACTAGTGAATCTATTTTCTTGGGACCAATTATCATGCAGGAGACATCATAGCAAGTTTATTTTATTCAAAAACATATATCTACAGTACAAAGTAAATGAGATTATTATTATTATCAACATAATTGGTCTCTCAAGTATACAGTGGGAGACCATGCATTCCTTTGGGTGTCACTGAGATTGGGTCACCATTGAATTAATAGACAAGGAAAGTTGGAGCCTTGGTATGATAGACTATTTGATGTTGTAAATAGAATCAAGCAAATGAGATATTAATTGGCACTTCCACAATGGTACTGTGCTCTATAAAATTTTATTTAAGTGTAAAGACTTTAGAAGTATCACCCTGACTATTCTCATGTGATTGATGCTGATGATGTTCACCATAGAGAATGTTGTTTCCTTTTAAGGGCATCTGATTTGTGTTGTGGATCATTTTGAGAAAATGTTATAGGGAAATATTGTGCCATTGGCCTGAGTGTGGTGGAAAAATGAATTATTTCACAAGAAAACATGGGAGTGGCAAGAAGATATGCAAACCCAATGGCCAAATATGTTCATCTTAGAATATTAGTGATACCAAGGAGTACAGATCAAATATTATCTATTATATAGTGGTGATATCTTAATATCTAGACCTTTTTAGAGGTTTATCACACTCATTTTCATTTATTATTTTACCATTATTTAGAGTATACATTGGTTTAGGCTTGTATTGGGTGTGTTCGAGTGAGTTTTGGATATTTATGGATGGTTTTTGGGAAGTTAGTTATTTTACCAATCCATGAACCCACACCCCAGAAAATTGACACCCTTCAATTCCTAGGATACTCAAACCCCATCCTTGGTGAATCGAAGGTCTGATGGACGGATATTGTCTCTTTAGTAAGAAATTTTCCATCCACGTTGAGATTCCTATCTCCCTTATCTTTCTCTCCACATTGATAGAGAGTATTTTCCTTTACTGTGGATGGTTTAGATATTGGTTTTAATAGATCTAATTCCATTGGATCCTAATCCTTGGTTTTGGTTATAGTTTTCCTTACTATTACAATTCTGACCATTGTACATCAAATTGAGGATTATGTTTTAGAGGGAATGAAATATCATATGGTTGGTGGTCTAATTTATATTTACTATAGTCTTGATTGTGAAATTTTGTATGTAATTGTACCATTTCTTTTCCATGTTTGTAAATTTCAATTAAATATGAAAGGGCGAATTTAATTCCATGAAATTGTGTGACCCTTCACAGATCCCCTTGGACCTGTTAGATATTATGAAATCAGGCATGATGGGAACCCATGGGGTGTGAAAATTACCTTGAAATGATTATAAATTGAATATATAATAGAAATTACGGGTTTATGTAATTGAAATAAATCCTTATTTGATGTTTAATAATGGGATTTAAAGGTCTTATTGAATTATCCTTGATGTGTTAATGAGATTTGAATATTTTATGATAAATGGATATGTGGTGAATTTTCCATTTTATTCCATGTGATTAAATTAATAATTCCTCATTGTGATTTACAAATGATATGGTTTCCATAATGTGAATGAATGATAAGAAAGTTAATGATGTTGAACCATTTTATATTTTGTTATATGTGATATTTGTAAATGATTGAACATTGAGGTGTGGGTTAGGGACTGATGCTCTAAATACACATGGGGTGTTAGATAGATGATACAGTCCCTCGATGCAAGCATGTGAACAATGAGGTGTGGGTTAGGGACTGATGCTCTAAATACCCATGTGGTTCCAAAATGTCACTCTAGGCCCCAAAGATATTATAATTGGACTAATATTCCAATTTTCTAAGATATTAATTACTGTACTAATGTTTCAAGGAACTAGAAATTAAATTTTAATTAAATGAATAATTATTTTCCAATAAATAATTAATTGTGACATTCCTTTGGTTTTTAGTTCTGAATCCAGAATGGGCCAAAGTAGGTATGATGTAGTTGATGAATTAATAGTAAATATGAAATCTGTTTATTATTTTCTTTTATTATTTACTCATTATACAACTTCATACATTGTTATGAACTTTATATATTTTTTTATATTTCATTGGTGGTAGCCTAATGAGTTGTATTCAAACCGTATTTGGGATGCATGATCAATACTTGAATAGATTTCATGTTCCTAGAAAAGGTAAGGGTATGATTCCAAGGATAGATGGATGAGTTGGGATTCCGGATGAATCATAGATGAGGGAACCATACATGATTTCAGGACCTTCTTGAGAGATGTTAGTGTGTCTCTATTTTGGAATTTTAATTACAAACTTGAAACTTGTATGTCATGACATATTTTATGCTTTGGTTTATTGTCATTCTCCCCATTTTGGACTCATCACGAGATGTTGGTCTTATATAGATATGGTTGATTATTGGTTATTGTTTTTTATTATTTTGAAATTGTTTTTTTCGATTATTGTTCAACTTTTTTAAATAGGGTATAGTCTCCCCATGTCACATATTATACTATCATTACAAGTTTAAAGACTCTTGCGTATGGGGAGGCATGCCTGAGGTTATGTAATGAACTGGGTCAGGGAACTAGCAAGAGGAACCCAGGTTGGGATGGTAAAAACATCATATAACTTAAACTATAGATTAATTCTATCTATATATTCTTAATGAACCTAGAAGAAATGTGTGGTATCATATCCCCATAGTCACTAAAGTGTAGGATTATATATTAAATCCTATATAAGAAAATCATTATGTAACACACCGGGATTTTATGAAATATGTATTTTTAAATTAATTTTATATTTTCAATGTTTTTTGTTACAGGAAACACTATGTCTAGATTGAATTATACGAAACACTTATTTTTTGTTACATTACATGCAATATAAATCTTATATTGTGTTACATGAAATACTATGTTTTAATGACACATGACATATTATTAAAATATTAATTTTTAATATGATACTTATCACCTAGATAATAGAATGACAGATATGAAAATGATTAACTAAATTATAAAAATAAGGTTTTGATATGAATATATGTGAAATTATTTTGTGGAAAATTAATTATAAATGAAAATAATAACCTATTTAAAATAAAAGGAAATCTTTTTTTGAAAAACTATTTTATGTCCCCAAGTGTGTTTAAAAAAATAAATTAAATGAATAACATTTTATGAATTATAATAATGAAATTTATATATTATATATTCAATATAATTTTTAAAATTAATTTCATTTTTTCTATACGGGAGATATTAATAAATCTAATTTTACACTTAAAATCCTATCTTTATAAAAAGATGTTTTAAAAACTTTAAAACACTTATATTACAATTAAATTTTAAGACTTTTAAAAAATTAAATTGATAAAATAAGAACCAATTTTGAAATAAAATTCTAAAAACTAGCTTAGGGTTAATTTATGATTTTTTTTCAAAAATATTAATTTTTTTATTAATATTGAAAAATACAAAGTTTTTATTGAATATTTTCTTTTTGTTAAAATTATTTATAAAGTTAAATTATAATTTAAAATAATTTTAAAGTAATTTTAGTTCAATTATAAATCTATTAATTCATTTTTTTTCATTTGGATCAATTTAGTATTGAAATATGATATATAATGTAAGTAATCTTTTGGACATTTTCTCTTTAAAAACCCTCATTCTCATCACATCCATGAAATTAATTTTAAATTAAAATTTTCCACATAGGTGAATTAAAATATAAAAAATGGATTTCATATTTGTAATAAAAATAATTTAAAATTTATAATATTTCGAAATTAGTATTTCACCAAAATTAATAGTAAAAATAGTAAAAATTAATTACCGCGATTAATGTAAAATGAATTTAATGGGGGTTAATCTAAGAAGATAATGGTTAAAAATTACCAAAAAAGATGTAAAAAAACCATTTTATGGACATATTTATACCTTATCTATTCTATTTTTGATAATTTCTTATTTTGGTGTCTTTTAGCATGATAAAAATTACGGTAATATTGAATCTTTTGAAAAAAATTAAAACTCTGCCACTCACCTCACTTATAAAACACCACCCCATCCTATCCTCCTCAAACCATATAAAAAATTTGGTTTAGAAAAGACAAAACCATATTACAAAACAAATTTCATCCTATCATCCAATGAGCCTTAGTTTTTGAATAAATACAACCTAGGAAGGCTTATGGTGTTAACATGAGGAGGTTAGCTGAAGAATAGGTAACAATCTTCAACGAGAATTTTTATTTTATTTCATCCTCAACCTCTTTCAATTAATATTTAAACATTATGATATAATAAAATAAGTATATGGAATAAAATGATATGTTTTTATGTCAATTTCATGACCTATAAACCTATATACTTTGATAAAATGGCTTATGAAATAATCGACATTGTGTATGGTAGACTACTACCTCATGAATTGATGTCATTCAGTTTTCCATTACCACCTCTCATAGTTGGGTATGATGATGGATCTAAATTTTATATATGTTATTTAAAAAATTCTTATACCCCCTATATTATTTATATCCTATATAATTTTTTAATTTCCATTTCATAAGAGACACGATAATGTCGTTCATGTGTATAGCGGACTACCGCCTCACAAAGAAATGAGATTCATTTAAATTAATGATTTACATGTAAGATAATAAGAATAAATATATATGATATAAATTAAATAATTATGATATTAGTGAAATGTTTATATTTATTAAGTGGAAATATAAAATTTAATCTCTTTTCTTTTCACTCACTACATGATGGTAACATTATTCTTGTACGTGTGGACTACTGCCTTCATGAAGGGGTGTCACTCTCACTTTTTATAATCACCCCAAATAGATGATATTTATAAGTATATTTAAATAAATAATATGTTATTTATCATATTATCACCATTATATAATGATAATATATTACTTACCTAATTTTCATAATGATCGCTGAAAAATGGAAACGTTACTCATGCTTACATACGACCTACAATATTCATGATCGTAACATACAACATTTTCAAAACCATATAGAATGATTAGTATTATGAGTTTAATTTATGAATAAATATGATAATTTTTTCTTTATTAATATTCTGGAGATAATGTAACAATGATCTAGAGGACCGAAATAAAAAATCAAAACATATTAAAAATAAGGTAATTATTCCCAAAACATGATTTTAACATGAATTTGTTAATAAATAAGTAATAAAATGGGAATAAGAAAATAATATATAGTATGATATATATAATTATTTTTATTTAATAGATTTATAATAAACATAAATTTAGTATACATGAGTTTCTAATGTGTATGAATTAAGTCAATAATTAAGGTAAGGGATTTGTAGTCTCTGTTTTATTTCTAGGATACATGTGAAAGTTCACCATTAATTTTTTATAGTGTATATTCTACCCCTTTAACATTTTATTCGATGAATATCATTATATTAAATATGTATAATTTTTAATTTTATTTTATTCATTACTGGGTCTTACAATCCGAAAGATTATTAACATGGTAAGGGATTTTCGTCAAACAATTTACTTTCATGATACACATTCCATATTCAAAACCTTTTTGTTGTGGTGTGTATAATACCTTTTAATGTATTTTATTATTTTTATTATGATAATTATTGGTATTTTCATATAAATTTAAGGATCTCACTTTTGTGGGGTCTAATTTTAAAAAATTAACAAAGTAGTATATGTTTTTTGTCTCAATTTTCATTATTTCAGACTATGTTATGTTATAAACCTATATTATTTTATGAGGTGTTTATAAAAAACATTTAACATGTAATATCATGAATTTATTTATTCTCTCAAAATTTTAAATTTCATTTAATTTTATTCTTTAACGGGACTTATGATTCAATGTTATCAAAATGTTAATTATTTTTTTTACAATCTCATCGTTTATCAGGATTGGTTATTTTTTTAACACAAATGGTGGCATGAGTTGGTCCCCCAATTCATGCCCATGTAAATTTGTTGAAGAAAAATTATTACAATACCAGATCGAGGTTTAATGGGTTTACACCAACCCAAAAGTGAGAGCATAACATATAGATATAACAAATAATCTCAAACACATCAAGAAACATGTACAACCACTCCAAGAAAACTCCAAGGCAGGGGAAGTTCAGGAATGGTCGTGAAATAAGAGAAGAGGGATGTGACATGAGAGCATAGCAACAATGGTCAATGAAAATCAGGGAGTTTGACTATACTCCTACACCAACCTCTTATTAATCAGTCATCATTTTATATAAAGATATGTTTCTGCATAAATTTTTCCATATTTGAACCTTTGATAAGCCAATTCATCTCGTTGTTCCAATTGAGATTCCAAATTTTCATTCACCTCCTCAACATACTGGTCTACATACTTCACCACCACGTCAGAGACTTCTTTTAGTTTATCATCAATAGTTGCAATAGGAGGATCGAATTCAAGTTGTGAAGGAGCATTTGTATCTGTTGTTCTGAAAGCTCCAAATATGTTTGCGATCTGGTCAACCAAATTCATTGATGTTGTAGTTTTAGTGTTTTCCTTTTTATAAGTATCAAGTGACCTCATGAAAATTTTTCGTTCTAGGTGAGAGTAGCATCTACATTTCATCATTATTTTTGGGATTGGGAGTAATGAATCCATCCGCATCAACTATTTGACTTTTCCCTTTTATAGAGCTTGATTTTAGGAAGTCTTCCTCAATCTGATCAGCTTTCTAATCACCCTCTAGCTAGGATGTGTTCTGTGCTGGGCATGTGTCCAGCTTAGATTGAGAAAGTACATTCCAATCATCCTACTTAGTGGGGTCGTTCTGAACACCATGGACCACATTAACAAAACCCTAGAAGATTCCAGGTTTAGATCCAATCTCAACATTGACGATGAATTCAGACTTATCTTCAATAGTCTTTTCAACATCTACGACTTTTTAACTTAAGGGGTTCTTTTTTCCCTAGGTATGTTTATGATTATCCTTACAATGATGAAATATTATGATCTATATCTCAGTAAATTCATTAATTTTATTATCCTTGGGATATTTTATGAGAATAGATGTTTTACCTTCATTTTATTCTATATATGTACCCATGTTTTTCAGAAATATAATTTATATTAAAAACCATATTTTTGGTTAAAAACCCTTTTTCCCCAAAACCATGTTTTTTAAAAATATTTTCAATATTTTTATTATTTTAATTTTTTTTGAAATTGGGAAGTATATTTTTATAAATAAAATTTTTAAATTATTTTTGATAAATCCTTTATATGTTTATATGTTTATTTTTAATGAAAATTATTTACAAAATATTTTATGAATTTTTAGTTTTAAGAAGATATTTTCAAATAAATTTATTCTCCTTAAGAAACATTACAAGTGATTTATCTTTCAAAATAATTTTACATCTAATATGAAATAATTTGATATAATTCATTATTTGATTATGATATTAGCCATAGATACCATTATTATTCTTTCTCTTAATGGGTTATGATGACAAGATGTTTTTAAATTTTTTTTCACTTCCATGGGTTATACCATCACAACATGCTTATGAAACCCATTTCTTTTTACAAAAAGAGATGATTTGTTGAGGTGAAATAAAACATGAATATTTTACATATGGTATTATATGAGAAATTTTTCATGAAAACAATTTAATTTTATGGGTTATGATGTGTTGAATGAATTATTATCTCCTTGAACAACAAAATATGGTTTTCATGATGAGACAGGTGGGACCTATATCTCCCTACAATGCACTGGGCAATGATGGATAAATCATAGATAAATATGTTATGCATGAACCTGATTTTATGTTTATAATGTTATGCATCAACCTGATTATATTTTCACATTTTTATGAATGAAGTTGATTACATGATAAAAATGTTATATATGAACCTGATTACATTTTCTCAATGTTTTGAATGATCCTTATTACATGTTCACATTTTTAAGCATAGACCCGTCTTTCATGTCCATAATGTTATGTGTGGACTTGGTTGCATGTCTACAAGATTGTTCAAGGTCCTAATTTCATTTCTTTAGAATAATGATTAAACTTGTCACTATTTATACTTGTTCAAAATTTTATAAGGTGATATGTATTCCAAAATTATATGTTCTATGACAATGTTATGCTCTCATGGCTCATCTTATTTGATTCCCTTGTGATTGATGTCTTATGAAGTGTGAATATTTATAACAAGAATCAATATTATGATAATTGATATGTGGGTTATGGTTTTTAAATTCTAATTCTCTTGTTCACCTAACATTATGTTCATGTTTTTCTTATATATATCATTTTCTTACCCTTATCGAGTATCTGAGCACACCCTTTCTTATGTCTCCTTACCTAATTATATAAAGAAATGTTTTTAAGAAAGATTACTATGGGGGGTATATTAATGGGGTAGATTGAAGATATTTAATTAATTATGAAGATTTAATTTCATGTTTCAAGTGGCACTAAACTATCATGGTCCTTAGGTGTGTGTTTGATAATGTAATGAATATTCATCTAGAAAAGATATAGTATCCATATATGAAAATCATGGGTCTCTATAATTAGTATTAGAAGTTACATTTAGTTCTCATATGCAAACTATGATGAGAAATATTTATTGATATCCCTAACGATATTTCATGGGATATGTATAGAAATTTAAGTCTATGAATGCGTTAATGTATAAGAAAATGACCTAGAATTTTTCTAAATGATAGGGAGAGTGGTTTCCAAGAAACTAAAACCCTATATAGATACTACAACTATATGTTTCTCTATAACATAGGTAAATAAGAGAAATTACTCCAAATGGGTGCATTGATATGGACTCGATCATAACATGGTACTTGAAAATGAGCCTTTCTTAACACATGGTTTGAAGGTCCAGGGGTATATGCTTTAGAGATTCCCAAATACATTACAAACAAACATAAATGATTTAAATATATGATTACAACGAATGGACATAAACAAACCAATGGTGTCATAGATAAAAAAAGGAGTCATGATTTAGGCATTATATTATTTTTTTTCATGACTTTTTTGTTTTCCACTTGGATTAGTGATAATCACACTCATATTTTTGGTTTTAGTAAATGTATGAAACTTGAATGAATCATGTAAACACTAAATATGATAGAAAATTTAGTTACTATGAGAAACCAAATTGGATGATGATCAGGGAGACATAATTAATGATTAATCCTAATATGATATCATGGTATACTTCTAACAATGTGAACTTTGGGGAGATTCATAAATCATAAATATGACGAAGATAAAATTTTATTAAAACTATCATGGAAATGAAAACATAGAGAAAAATTCAGATTCCTACATTTCAAGAAGGTGGGAATTAAAACCTAGAAAAATATATCATGTGGAGGATAATATGATATCTAGGTGGAAAATAAGGTCATAGAGTAAAAAAATTTGAAGGTATTAAACTTCCTATATGTCGGGAACATAGGAATTAAATATATTAATACCCTAAAACATGCATGTACTTATAGAATAAGTAAGTTCCTATTTAGTTTCAATCAATAAAGTGGAAGGATTGGAGTATTTTTGTATTGTAATTAAAGGAATATGTAATCTGAATAATGAAATATATAAGGATTACACAATATAATTATCTCATTAAGGATTTGAAAAAATATATTAAATGGTACTGATGGATTAGAAAAGTGATTTTATAGAAATTTTATATTTTGATTAAGGGAAGAGAACCCTTAATATTTTCCAAATTCTGATAAAATGATAAATAGATTTTGGATATTAATAATTAAATTAAACAATATGGATTACCTTAATAGTTTTTGAAAAATTAACTTATTCTATCATGGGTGAAGTTTACAGCCTTTTTTTTATTTGAGGAATATATCCAATAATCTTTATAAGAAATGTAGAATAATTTATGTTTTTAATAAGTTTTTATGGTAATTTGGGTTATTATGATTTTTCAAGAGAATACATGATAAAGGTTTTCACATTTTTGGTATATGACAATAAATATCCACATTATGATATATTGGGGATTAATTTTTAGTTTATTTTGAGAAATTTAGTGACATTATATAAAATGTTTAGGATTTTAATATTTTTGAAGGGTCATAAGGCTAACCATTTAGCAAATATCTTAATTTGATATTTAGATGAGAATTTAGATATTAATGTATTATTTCACCATATGAATATTTTTGAATAACATGGGATAACCATTTTTTTGTGATGACAACTAAAGATAGCAGAAATTAAATATTATTCTATTCATGGATATTATGAACCATTAGTGTATTAGACATAAAATGACCTTATTTATTGGATTAATAGATGATGTGGACATTTATAAAGAAAAAAAAACGGATGAAATTATGCCTATGAAATAAAAATTTATCAGGTATGTACTCTTTTAAATGTTCTCAGTATAGATGTGAAAGGAATTCCCCTACATCAGAAAAATGATCTTGAAGTAAAATGTTTTCCTACAATCATAATTTTTTATGATTTATGTGACCTTTTAACACCTATTTTTTATGAATTTTTGGTTATTAAACTTCTATATATCACCCTATTTCTTGTGATCAATGTTATCTATCACTCTTCATCACTGTTTGGCTGTTAGTTTTCTCTGCATTGTCCAAGTTTTAACTTCCCACCTATGTTCTCCTATTTGGAAACTTAACTTGTGTTATTCAGATAAATTTCAAAAAAACCTTTATTTTATTATAAATTATAATTTTTAACCTTATTTATAATGTGGGTTTTTATGAAGGAATTTTTAAATGTTATTCTTCTTATAATTAAGACAAATTTTGAGGGAGAAATTCATTTTAAGGGAAGGAAGAATATAACAACCTAAGATTTTATTAAATATTATTTTTCAAATTAATTTAATATTTTTGATATTTTATGTTACATGAAACACTTTTTGGTAGTGATATATGAAACAATTATTTTGTCTTACATTAAATGCAATACCAAGATTATCTTGTGTTACATGCAACACTGAGATTAATAGAAATATGGCATATTATTAAAAAATTATTATTTAGTATAATAGTTATCACCAAGCCATTTAAGTGGTGGTTGTTAACATGATTAAATAAATTATGAAAACATGTTTTAAAAATATACATATAATTAATTATTTTGTGAATGATTAAAAATAAATGAAAATAATACCCCTTTGAGAAAAAAAGGAAAACTTTTTCAGAAAAATGATTTCATGTGCACAATTTTGTTTTACATAAATAAATTAAATAGATGAAATTTATTGAATTATATTAATTAATTTTATATATCATATATTAAATATTGTGTTTAACCTTCATATTATGTGTTTTCCAAACCAGATATAAGAATAAATCCAATTTCATGCTTAATAGATTATTTTTATGAAAACCATTTTTTTCCTCTTGGTACACATATTTTAAAATTAAAATTTAAATCTTATAGAAAATTAATTTGATAAAATTATTTTTTGGAATATTCATGTCAAAATTATCCTATGGTAAATTTTTGAGATGTTCTAAGGAGACAAATATTTTGATGAATAGTGAAAATACCGATATTTAATTGAGAACTGATTTTTGATTCAAATTATTTATAAAGAAAAAATAAAATTGAAATTGATTTCAAAGTAAGATATGTTAAATCATATATCTAATAATAAATTTTAGGTCATTTTAATCAATTTTATAATGAAATTGGATATAAAAACATTGTAATCTCTTTTATATTTTCTCTTTAAAAACCAACATTCTTATCATGTTTGTGGGATTAATTTTAAATTGCAATTTTCCAATTATGTAAATTGTATTTTGAAAAAATAGATTAAATTTTTTTAGTCAAAATAA
Source organism: Viscum album (assembly GCA_963277665.1). Taxonomy (NCBI): domain Eukaryota; kingdom Viridiplantae; phylum Streptophyta; class Magnoliopsida; order Santalales; family Viscaceae; genus Viscum; species Viscum album. The sequence continues at coordinate 1,284,670,314 of OY728156.1, forward strand.
TTTATAATATATTATATATACTAATCTTGGGTGTATCCCTGCTTATGTGTCACCTCCTCAAAACACCACGTCGCCAATTACCATGTATCAAATTACTATTTACCCCTCTAATTTCTCTTGGCACCCCCAAATTAGCCCTCACAATTTGACTTTGAACTTCGAATTATCGTGACCCAATAATGATCTTAGGGTTACCTTCATCTATCTTCTTCCTCCTATGTCAATCTCCTCTTCCTCTGATTGTTGTGCCTCCAGCTGTTCCACCTCCAGATCCTCCACCTCTGCCTGCTCCACCTCTGTAGGCCTCTACCTCTAACTAATCCACATAATGCTCCCCCACCATATTCAATGTTTTAATTATGTTTTTTTTCAAAGTGATCATTTTTTATGTAATTAACATAGCCTTCCTTACCTATAGGTTTCGTACAAGCACCCCCACTTGCACACGATGCCTGTTGTTCTAGATCTATAGATGGATACCACGAAAACAATGACAAAGGCCACCACCCCACTCCTACCACTTCTCTAATTACTCCACCCTTGCTTTTTGGCCTATTCTGGAATGTGAACATGGATTCTAGGGTTGTGGAATATACAATCCAAGAGTGATCAGTGGACAATCTTGGAAATCAAGGAGATAAATGGGAATCACAGTGACAAGGACGTCAATGGGTGATCAAGGAATAAAACATGGATGTTGATGAGACTGTACAAAGGATGTTGTATCTAGGTCACCCCATCCCTCTTATTTTATTATTATCTTTTATATTTATCTTGATGTTTAATTCTTTTTGTTGTTTTCTCTATTGTGTCTATTGCTGATATATTTGTTAGGTGTTGATATTCCCAAAATACCATTGGGTGGATTTTAATATCTATTTTATGTTTGTGAGTGCTACACATGTCTATTTGTTATTTCTATCACGTATAAATCAATGGATTAAGATTAGAAAAGACTAATTTTGTGGGAATAATTATTGTTTTTACCTTAGAACTCCACAAATTCCTGCCAATATGATCCATGGGAGGATTTTGAATCATGTGTTTTACTTACTTCCCAAATCCATCCCCATTGACTTCTCTATATTGTTCTACATAGCATGTCAATGAAGTTCTTGGAAGCAACATGTTTGTTCACTGTATAATTAACATTTTTTTTTTCAATTGGCATATTTATCTGGTTTTAGAAGTGAGATGGTATACTCCTAATACAAAAAACTTTTTCCCAACTGAATGATGCATGTTTACATTGAAATACTGATAAATTATAGCCTTTCATGTTGACTATTTTAATTGGTGATTTCTCTATTATTAAGAATATTTAGAGTACTACTGGTTTACTTTTATCCTATACTCAGTTACGAAATTATCCATGGGAAATGTAATCAATGTTAAGTATTCGAGGTACCCTGGTGAAGTAGATTTTTATGAATCACATTTTTAATTTAACCAAATGAAAATATGATTCACCCTAGTTCTTGATTACCTATATGTGTCTACAATGACCCTAAATGTACTCCACACTACATAAGGTCCAATCTTCATACCTTCTTTATTAGTTTTCCCACTTCTCTAAAATATTTTGTATTTACCTTTTTATATAATTTTTTCTTAGGGAATTAAAATAAATCTAATTTTATGATTTATCAATTATGGTTACATGATTTTGGTAATAATTGATGTTCAATAATTTTAATATTTTCATGTTGTTGTACTGAATTATGACTTTAGGTTTTTTTGAGCTATCATTCTATCCAGAAATTGATTTCTCTTTTAGTAATGGTGGATGTTCTGGGTATAGTGGGGATGCCCACTATAATGTATTGGGAAATATGAATCTTATCCTAAAAAATCATCTATCATGAAATTTATTTCAAGGGAACCTACTGTATTGGATATGTCTCTGTCCCCATTGACTTTTCCATATTTTTGTACATAGCATGTTAATTAAGTTCTTATAAGTAACATGCTTTTGCACTGTATAAGGTCCATTCTTCATACCTTCTGAATTAATTTTCTATCTTCTCTAAAATATTTTTTATTTAACTTTTATTTTAATCTTTTCATAGGTTATTAAAATACATCTAATTTTATGATTCAACAATTATGGTTCCATTCCTTTGGTAATAAATAATGTTTGATTATGTTAATATTTTCATGTTGTTTCATTGTATCCTGTATTTGGGTTTTTATGAGTTTTAATTTTTTCTAGAAATTGATTTATCATTTAGTAAGGGTGGATCTTCTAGGAATTATGGGGATACCAAGTATAATGCACTAGAAAATATGAATCTTCTCCTAGAAAATCAACTGTGGATGATTTTATTTCAAGGGAATCTACTATCTTGGATACATCTCCATCCCCACCGATTTCTCTATATTGTTTTATGTATCATTTCAATGAAGTTGTTTGAAGTAACAAGTTGGTAAACTATATAAGGTTAATTCTTAATGACCTCAACCTTCGGTTTTCATTCGCATGCTACCCGGCGATCCCAATATTACATCTCTGGTAACGCCAATAACTCCCCATCTCCAAACACCAGCCATCAACTACCCATCCTTCACAATCCTAGATCCTCATCTCTATCTCAATTTATCACAACCCATCTTTGACTCCATCTCCATTCATTGAAACCCATCTTCTATTTCACATCTCTTTCAAACATCAAGTAAACATTTATTTATTATCAACTCACAACCTCTGACTATAGATCACTACCCCTAATCATTCCCATATCCACTTTTTAGTTGTGGTCTGTGATTATTTATTCACTCGGATATCAATTTGAGTAACCGTACTGACTATAAATCCTTATTCTGCATCCAGAAAACCTAAATCACTCCACCAATTGTCGATGCTAAAATGGTGCTAAAAACTCCGGCACTTTCCTCCCATCCTTTGCAAGTCTGTTACGCTGTATATTGGCATCGATTCATCTTTTATTATTAGTAGGGTTCTAATTAATTTCAACCAAATGATGAAACCCACATTGTATAACTATCTCTACATAATCTAGCTTCTAGGAGTCACACGTCCCATTTCACTTGACAAGGTTTCATCTTCATCTCCAGCACATCCACTGCTCTCAGAAATCACACTAAGCTTTTCATTCCAGTATATTGGAATACCAAACTCTTCATGAATTGATGTAGTTTAATTTAAAATATCCTCTTATAGGTTTATTTTAAAAATAATGAAATATTAATTAGTAGGTACCTCATTGCTATTTCTAATTAAATACTACGAAATTTTCAATACTCTGACTCATACAACTGATTCGAACTACAATCAAACTGTTTACATAACTCCATCTAATTATAGACCCGAAAGCATTATTTCACACCAGATTATATCATATAGATAGGCATATGCCGTTATTATTTTATTTATTACCTAGTTTACACTGTTTCTTAGTTGTAGATTTAATATACTTATTAATAATAGTAGTATAAACCTGTGAAATTAAATTTTGAGATATATTTTTTGAACGATTTGACTAATAATTTATAAATATTATTATTCTGGATAGCTCTTTATTCTATTCAAGAAATATCATCATACATTTCTTCAGCACTTACTTTATGTGGAATCATGTTTCAGTTTTTACTGCAAATTTTTATTTTAGTATATGGTATAATTTTTTTTTATTGTTTTGGATATGTTGAAAAATATTTTTTGGGATTAAATTTTCAATTTATAAATGTTTTGGATGCTCATAATTTTTTTTATATTTATGGATTGATGCTCTTAATTTTTTGTACATATTTATGGTCATAAACCGATGATTCCACTCTAATTTTAGTTGTAAACCTCTTGTACATGAGTTCTTATCACAGGTCTTTCCCAAGGTTCACTAAAATTGTTCAAGTGTTGACCTCCTACACATAACCTCTCAATTGTGGAGATATTGTTAGTTTTTTTAATTATTTTACTAATGATTAGTAAATATTACTATTCTGGCCAACACTTTAATCTATTAATGTATTATCATCATAACTTTCTTCAGAACATGTCTTATAGTATTAATGAATCCCATACATCTCTTATTTTATAATGTTTTTCTATCACCAAATAGGCATTCTTTCATCGTACATGTGATGAGAATAGTAAGGTCAGTTTTCTATTCATTTTCTACAATTTAATTTCTCTTAATTTAACTATGTTTTATATGTGTTTTTAGCATTGACAATATTAGATTTTTTAAAAACTATTACTATTAATGATACTGTTAGTGGTTATTTCATTCTCTTCTTCGATGCATGAAATTCAAATGCATATTCTTCTATAAATTATCTTTTCATAGTGGGCATGAATTTATTTTCCGGTGCATTCATTTTTCATGATGGATTTTCTAATTTCTATCAACTAATCAATTGGTTTAAAAAATTAATTACTTTTCATGGGTTAAACAATAAAGATCACTAATCAAACACAAGTTTTGATGATTTCATTCAAATAGTTAGGAAAATTTTGAATTTTTAATAATGTATTCACTTATGTGTCTTTAAATATTCTACATGCACTTATTATTTAGATAGCTTCAAAGTTGAATTGAATGGTGATATTTATTCTCATGCTATACCAAGATTTAATGTGTCTTAATATATATATATATTTTAATTCAATTTTATAATTTCAGGTCATATAAAGTTGTTTAAAGCTCTATGTTGAAGATTCTTGTCATGGGTGAATCTCACTAAATAGTGAAAAAAATCTGGCAGCACCTTTTCTTACCCATTACATGTCTATATTTAGGTGAGATTTAAAACCAACAACACAAAAATCTTGAACTACATCGATGGCTTAGTTCAAGTTTTCATTCTTGATAAATCTTCAGTTTCATTTTTATATTTATTATCATGAAATTAAAACTAAAATGAATTAGAATTTTATAATTTAAACTGATATAAATAAAGAAATAAATTATTAATATTCATTGATGCCTTTTAATTTTGACTAAAATTACCTTTATTATTTAATATTTTAGTATTAGTGGGATTAAAAATATTCAGATTTCATGGTTTCCACTAAATCCTAGACTCATTCATTAACATATGTATCTATTTAATATTTTTTTATTATTTCTATTGAAAGAATAGCCTTTTCATGCTTCATTCTTTCAGATCATTTTCTTCATTAAGCACTCTATTTTTCCATGGAATTTATGGTAATAAAAAAATAAACATGATTATTATCTTTTTTTAACCAAATTATGAAACTAACTGTAAGATGTTGATATGTATTGAATTTTTTACTTAATATTTTTATTGACCTATTTTTAGAATGTAAAAAACACCACTGTAAACTAGTCTATATTCTAGAAAAAATGCATCTATATTAACTAAATAATGGGTTTTTTAAAACCTATAGGTATATTTTTTTCTTAGTACGTATAACTGGTTTTTATTGAAACAAGATGTATAGATTAGTGTTCTTTGGTCCCAATGCCTATGAATCATGTAAGGTAACATAACACCTTTCTAATGATGATAAAATTTGTTTATTAATGTTCTGTAACTTATTTTTTAAGAATTACGTACATATTAAAATCTTATATAAGGAGAACCCAGGGATGTGCCACTAGGTGGAAGTAATGAGATGATAGTTGAAGGAATATTATGTACAAATTCAACTCTTCTAGCGCATCTTATTACATCTAATACTTCTCAATGTTCAAAGGCACGATAACACTTTCATTAAGCTATCATGATTCTTTATTGGTGGACTTCCCACTTCCACCATTTTTGTAGATTATTTTTTACCTTGCATGATTAATACTGACTGCATTAGATTATCTAATTTTTGAATTCATAAACATCATATTTTATCTACAGTACTTACAGATATCAGTATTTTTTCAACTTAATGATTGATGTCAGTTATTCATGTAGAAAAATATACATACTGAGTTTGATGCTGAATATGTGGTCCAACGAACTCTTACATCTTAAGACTCCGAGGCAACAAAAATCCATGAACTCCATCCCTATTTAACAGAAAACTTCAACAAGAAAACTGATAAACATGACTGAAATTTGGTGATTTAATTTCATGGTATTTGAAAAATATTAATGATCTTGTTATTTTCTAATTACTATTTACATTTTTACTTCCACTATTGACTTCAATTTTATTAAATGTACACAAAAGGTGTATTAACACATATAAGGCACAAATAGACACTCTTTAATGAGTAAATCATATTGAGGTTACATAATTACCACTATTTTCTAAACTTTAGTAACCTTTTAAGGTACCAGATTACTATCAACCTGCAACCACCAGTACTTGTCCACTGCAGCGCCGTAAAAACCAACTTCTTGAAGGTTTTTTACTTGGAAAATTTTTTTAGTTTAGTTTGAATCAAATATTAAATCTGGGGGAATAATCCTATAGATGAAAGGATGAGTCATATAGATAGAAATCTAGAAAAGAAAAAAAACAGGGATAATCAACCCTGAAATATTATATATAGCTTTGACTTAGAAGATGCTATTTTTCTCCTTAATGTGTTTTTGTTTTTATGATAATTTTATCACCATCTTAGCGAAGTATCTAAATGCATTAGATTGAATGCATAATGATTCAATTTCTTCTATCTTGAAAAAATTTCATCATTATGTACATTAATACCGCCTAAAACATGTGTTCTTATATCTCATTGTTGTATTTGTGTATTTTTCATTAATGATGAAACTTTTTCCACTATTGTGTTAGTATAGACATGATATTATTCCAATTTACATGGAGTAACTCTCTTGGATCAATAATCATCGCTGTGAATTCTGTTATTTATTTTTTGGTTTTTAATTATTTCTTTTATGTTAACATTCATTTTCTTGATTCTGAAATTTCAGGTATTCTTATTTAAAACTTTTTTTTCAATGCAGAATAGTCTATTCCATGTTTTTGATAATGGATATTTGTACAGTGTGAAAAAATTTCTGGGTAAAATCCTACAAAATCATCTTACTTTCAATGATTGATATAATTATATAAATATAAACATTAACACTTATGCTGTATATTTTAAATTTCAATAATCCATTTGAATGTTCTTTTCATTCATGTATTTTAGTTATTCATGATGAAAATAATTTTTTATTTATTATATATTCTCCTAGATGTTTTCGCATGTATTTCTCTAAATAGGTCACCCTATCTTCCAATCCTATGTTTGGTGTTCATTGAAAATAAAGAACATTTAGTTTTATTATTCATACAATGATGTTGACCATTGTTAGTATTTATCCTCTCCTTGGTCAATGTTTTGTTCAATTTTTAGGATGTACCAAATACTATAAATCTAACATTTTTCTCTACATCGTATTTTTATAATACCTATTTCTACTATGCTATACATAAAAACATGTTTTATACATCTTCATAAATGTTTCCTATTTGTATATATTATAAATAAGCCATCTGTATATACTATAGAAAAAGGAATATTAGTCATCTTTATTACAACACAATGTTAAATTATTTTGAGTTTGTTACTGTCCAGTATACTGTGCATTTCTAGAACATTCAGTTCATTTTTTTGGAGAGTTCATTTTCATATTTAAATATCCATTAGTACTTATTAATCTATATAATTAAATTTTCATCAGCAGAGTTCATTTTTTGGATAATAAAGCTAAAGAGTTGTTGCAATGACCCTTTGTTCTGAGAACACTTCTCAAAAATTACATAGCTAAAACAAATTATACAAACATGATGTTCATAGAATATTGTGTAATTATAGATTGGGTTTTGAAATTGTTTACTAAAATTAATCCTATACCCACAATGGCAGAGAAGTAAGACTTGTATGCATTTTGAAATGATTTTCAAACTACCTCAAAAAACAGAAACTTCTTTTTCTGTATCCGCTCTATGTTCAAAATTCATTTTGTTGTATCCATATTTTCCCCTTCTATTCCATTTATATGCACCAATAATATTTGATTACAAATTAATATATATTACTATTACAAGGTAAGTTTTACAAAAAACATTATATTTTCAATGAAAACCCATTTATTTAATATGTCGTGCATACGCATGGGTGAGGATTAGTTTATTATAAATTTAACATAATTTTTGAGCAAAATGAACGGTGAAAATAGTAAATACTATTTACCATGGTTAAAGTAAAAATGGATTTACAGGGGGTTGACATAAAAAGATAAGGGTTATAATTCACCAAAAATATTTTAAAAAGCCCGTTGGATTACCATATTTAGATGTTATATCTTCTAGTTTCAATAATGTCATATTTCAATTGCTTTTGGATTGATAAAAACATGGTTTTTATTGAATTGTTGGAAAAAATTACAAGTGTTCCACTCACCACACTTATAAAAGTCCACCTATATCATCTCTTACTCACACCATTAAACCCTTTAATATCATTAAAAACCTGAAATAATAACATCCAAAATTTAGTAATCTCATCCTAGAAGCATTATACTGTGTTTAAATCTACCCTATAAAGGTTTTTATTGAAAACCTAAGCAGATTACCCAAAGAAAAGACAACAATCTTCAGTGACTGTTTTTATTTTATTTATTTCTGGACCTCCTTAATTTATTATTTTACCGTAGTGATAAAATAAATTAAGCATCTTACACATAATTATATGTTTTTATGTTGATTACATGACCTACAACCATCTATACTTCCATAAATGGGTTATGAAATCATCGTTCACGTGTATGGAATACTACTGCCTCATGAACCGATGCCATTTGTTTTTCTATTACCACCTTCCATGGTTGGGTATGATGATCAATATAAATTATATTTATAACATTATTATGCCTATTTTTTCATTATATAATATATCCATTTTTTACTTTTCATTCCATAAGGGATGTGATAACATCGTTTATGTGTACGGTGGACTACCGCCTAATAAAGCTACATGATTCAATTTTATTAACAGTTTACATAGAAGATAACAAGGATAAATATATGTGATATATATTAAATAATTAAGATATAAATTACAAATTTTTCATTCATAAATAATAATATATCATTTTATTTCTTACATTTTCACTCACCGAAATATGATCACATCGTTCGTGTACATGTGGATTACTGCCTTCACGAAGTGACGCAACTCTCTATTTTCATCAACAAACCACATGAATGATATCTATAAGTATATTGAATGAAATAATATGGTTTATACTATATTATGTTCATTATTTAAAGATAATATATAACATACCTCCTATCTATAATGATCTCTAAAAAATGGAAATGTTACTCATACATACGTACAACATACTATTTCCATGATCATAACATAATTAATTTCTCAAAAACATAACAAATTTTTGGACCTAATACTATAATTTATGAATAAATATGATAAACACATATTCATTATTATTCTAGATATAATAGAACCATGATCAAGAGGAAAAAAATAACATATCAAAACATATAAGAAAAGTTGAATGGGTATTTTCCCCAAGAAATGATTTTAATTATTTTTAATCACACATTATAAGTTTTCAAATAAATTTCCAAAGAAAAGGATTTCCAAAATATTTTACGACAATTTAGTTTTAAAAAGTTATTTTCAATAAATGTTGTCTTCCTAAGTAAATGTACCAAGTAATTTATCTTTCAAAATAATTTTCCATATAAGATTACGCAGTACCCTCAGTTTTTGTTATGTTACCCTTTATTTATGTTTTTATTGTTATAAAATTTAAGGGTTACAGTTGGGAGATTTAAGAGAAATTTGGAAGTGTTTTGGGGATTAATGGAAGTCTCACGGGCAGCACACTTTTTTCCTAACTGTGCAGCCAAATCGTGCACATGGGTCCTTTTGAGGTAGTATATCCAGCATGGTAGGAGAATGGTTTGGGATACCGTGCAATAGGATGTTGTGTAGGTAGGGTCTAGAACATGGTCAGTGCATGGTTTGCCTAACTGTGCGGTCAAACCATGCGCTAAGTCCGAATGAGATCCTTAAAAATATGATCTCACTCATTTTTTCCATACATCCCTCGTTTTTGATCTAAACTGGCCCTAACTCGGGATATTTCTTCTCCTAACTCCAAATAAGGATCTCCCATTGGTCCGAAGGAATTCTGAAGGCTTCCCATGGTGAATCGAAGTCATATTATTGAGGTATGTGATTTTTCTTCTTCATTCTTGATCGGTTTATTTGATATACTTAGATCTAATTCTTTTATTCTATTGGTTTCATATATATACACCTATTATGGGTAGATATAGTTTTGTGGATGCCAAATATGATGATATTTGGTCTTGATCTTGCTAGGATAAGAGATCTAATGTGGGTTCTTGGAGATTCGACCCGGTTTTCTTATGAGTTCTTCATTCATAGGGATTTTTGTTAAAACCTTTGAGGTATGAGGCTTATTTCTTGACTCCACTTAGTATAAATAATTAGTATGATTTAAAATTTAATGTTTTTTTAATCAATTATAACTTCGTTGATTGATCACTTGTTGGAAAACCTCTTGAGTTACAATTTTTGAAATCTGGAAAATTGGGTGCTCGAGTAAAGTGCTTTTGTTCTTGGATTTAAAATAAGTATTAAAAAACAAGGGTTTCATATAATGGTAGAATATGTATTTTATTTGTTTTTTCAATAAAAGTTAGGTTTTATTGAAATGAAATGGTAGTTTGAAATTGGTTTCCTTTTTGGTTTTCAATAAAAGTATAGTTTTATTGAAATGGATTGAGGTGGATTATTTTGGTAATGTGAATATTTGGCACAAATGGTTTTAGTGTGATTTCATGCATAACATAAACATAATAAGGGACTAGTACCATTGGGGTAAAAGGGACATGACCCTAGATCGAGAGAAATTTTTATTAGGAAACAAGGGGATTGGACAGAGACCGCTCATGAGTATGAAACTATCAAACGAAGCATGCCTGTGTGGGTGTGTTGTGAACTTTGGAATGGGTATGCCAAATAATGATAATAATTGGTTTAAATATTTGATTAATTATTTTTTGTGAAGAATAAGTTATTGGAAATTAGTTTCATTTAGTTTTGTTTTCACTTGGTTACATACGGTTTATTTGGAACTTTTTTATATTTGGTTATAAACTATTTTGGTAAATTGTTTTATATAAATTGTTTTATATAAATATGGCTAACCTTTCTATCATAGTGATGTGAGTAGGGAAGTCATTGGGGAAAACCTACTGAGTTTTATACTCACCTCCTATTTGGAACTTCGGTTCTTTTGTAGATGCTATCTTCCGTGATAGGGGAAAAGGTAATGCTTCACACGTTTTTAGTACTACCTTATGATACATGGGATGTTAAGTGATTTTAGAGATTGTATCTTTTGAATTATGGAGTCTTGTGGTCTCTTGAGAGTCTTTGGTGATTTTAATTATATGTACTTTGATACTTGTTTGGTCTTCTCTTGTGGCACACTTTAATGATGTGGTTTTGAGATACATGATATTGTTTGGTTTTCATCCTTTTGTTCATGCATTATTAAGTGAATTTTTGGGTTATGGTTTTTTGGTTTATTGGTTTATTGCATAAAGGGTAAATCAACCCTTGTATTTGAAACCATTCGACATTTATTTCCAGCCATTGGTGCCTTGGGGATTTTGTTTAAGGCCAAGTATTGACTTGTTGTGCTCTCAAGCCAATAAGAATGAGTGGGTCATTAAAAATGGCATCAGTTGGGTCCTTACCTTGTCTACTAATGTTATCAACTTGTTTGGTGCTTTCCTAACAAGTGGTAATAAGGGTTCTTGGTCTTGGAGTTGAATTCATTCATGTATATTCCTTTGATTGGAATATTATAAAGGAGTAGGATTGTTGAAAAATGAAATGTATAACATAAAAGGATGTAGCTAACCCCTTTATGCTAAACATGATGTTACCTGGGAGTTGGGTACATAAGTGTTTTTGAGACACTTCTAGAATGATGGAAATCTCATTGTAATGGTTTTAGACAATGAGACAAGCATAAAATTCATTTCAGAGGAATGTATTCCTACTCGGAGTGCATACATCATTTCAAGGAATGGTTCGTGTTGTGAAAAAGTGTTGATTTTTTAAAAAGTATGAAAGTTTTTTTCAAATGAAAGATTTTGAAAAAGGTAATGCTTATGGTATTTTGAAAATGGTTTAATTTTCAAAATTTATTTTGAATGTTTTCATAATTGGTTGAACATGGAAAAATGTTGTTTGGAAAACAATTTGGTGATAGTTAATGTGATATAATTTGAAACTTTAATCCATCAGTGTTTAGAGATTGAGATTGACAAAGTTTTTTATTGGTTTGGAAAATGGAACTTGGTAGGCGTTGTCGAAATAAACTAGAAGAAGCTATGGAAAATGTGGTTGCACCTGAACCACAAGTGATCCAAGAGGTAGTTCAGAGTATTGTCCTTGATTTTCAAGTTGTGTATATAGGGAACCAGAGGAATGTGTCAAGGAAAGTGGATCATAATATCCATTTCATGAAGAAAAATCCACCTAACATCCGGGGTGATGTTGAACCCTAGAAGGCAGAGGTGTGGCTCAGTTGGATGAATCGTATATTTGATTTCATCAGTAAATTAGTGGAGCTAAAGTTTAAGATAGAGACGTATATGCTGGAGGATATTGCGCACTAGTGGTGGGATTTAGTTATGCACGATACATTGGATAACGGTCTTACATGGGAGGATTTTGAGGAATTATTCAACAAAAAATTCTATCCTCACACGTTCAAGATCCAGAAAATGATAGAATTATTCAGCCTAAAACAAGAGAGTCACTCTTTGGTAGAGTACATAGCTATGCCCAAGAATTTAGTGTATTTTTCACCAGAGGTTGTGATAAGTGTATCTTTGAAGGCAGACATCTTCAAATCTGGGCTATGGTAGGAGATACAATCAAAGATTGCAGTGCTCTGTATTACGAATTATACAGAGATGGTGAACAGATCAACTATGGATGAATGTGATATCTCAGAATATATGGGAGGAGGTATGCCGATACCTATAGGGAATGGTGGGAACTCAACTGCTGGGAGAAAGTGGAAAAGGGAAACCTTTTTGCAAGGTGGAAGTGGAAATTAGAGCCAGACGACTGGATTAGGGAACCTTCCACCGCGACCCCAAAGAAAAGCATGTTGCTTTCAATGTTTCTCACTTGACCACATAAAGAGAGAGTGTACGACACAACCTAGAGATTTAAATAAATTCAAGAAGATGGGTCATATTCAGTGATATTTTTGTAGTGATCCAAGTTCAAATGCTCAAGATACTACTTAGGCATTTCAAGCATCGTATGCTTCGACATGGTGAGGATAGAAAAACCAGTCTCATCAGTTGAGTAGATCTACCCGTGGTGATTCTAGAAACACAATGACACCTTAACCATGTCAATCTCAGTAAGGCGATAAGGATAAAAATGCAGTGAAGAAGAAATTGTATGGAGATGAGAAGATAATTATCGATGATCAAGCTGGACCATCTACGATGATATGTATGATTCTATTGAATTCCACCCTTGTGAAAGTGCTCTTAGATACTAGTGAATCACATTATTTCATTGGTTCTTGTGCTGTTGATATGCTATGTTTAAAGTTGTAAATTATTATTTCTATTTTAAAACTCCAAACTCTTCTCAGTGAGAGGGAATGTCAAGACATTGTGTGTTGAGCATGTGCTATAAATATTGATGAAGTTGAGATGAAATGGGACTTCTCAGTGTCAGAAATAGATTTTTATAATTTAATCCTTGGTATTGATTTTTTGATAATGTTCAAGGCTCAAATCAAATGTTGTTAGAGAATTATTAGTTTCATGGCTGAGGACAACATCGAGCATCTCTTCAAAGGAGAGAAGATGGTCAAGAAAGGTGAAAAGAACTTTTTGTCCCCAATGGTGGGAATAATCTCTTACCAATTGGTGGAATTGACCTTGGAATCAATGTAAGAGATTGAGGAAGTTAGTTTTCCAGTAGCTGTGGATAAATTTCATGATGTATTTCCCAATAACGTCTCAGGGTTACCACCTATAGGGGAAGTAGAGTTTACCATTGATCTTCTTCCAAGGAATAGTCATATTTCTCTTCCGTCTTATAGGATAGAACCAATAGAGTTATGAGAATTGAAAGTACATTTGTAGGAACTGGAATTCAATAGTTTCATTTGATGATGTACGTCTCTGTGGACAACACTAGTTTTTTTCATGAAGAAGGTAGATGAAACACTTCGGCTGTGTGTTGATTATCGTAAGCTTAACCATGTTGTGATAAATAACTGATATCCACTTCCACACATTGATGATCTATTTTATCGATTGAGTGGAGATCAATGGTTTTCTAATATTTACATGTGATCAAGATAACAAGAATTGGGAGTTTGGAAGGAGGATATTCCAAAGACAGCTTTCAAGAGCAGATATTGCCACTAAGAAAATGTATTCATGCCTTTTCAGTCTAATTAATGGACCAACTGTCTCTATGGCTTTGATGAATAGGATATTTTAGCAATATCTAGATTATTTTGTTATAGTGTTTATGGAAGAAATCTTGGTTTATTCAAAGAAAAGGTCTAACCTTGAGGATCACGTAGAAACAATGTTACAAATCTTTAGAGATCATTGTTTGTATGCCAAATTTTCAATGTGTGATTTTTGGATACAGGAAGTACATTTTTTGGCCATTTCATTTTTTAAAAGGAATTTTTGTTGATCATTAAAAGATAGAAGCTGTTATCTCATGGAAACCACCGAATAATGTCTTAGATATACAAAGTCTTCTTGGTCTAGCTAGTTACTACTGATTCTTTGTGCTTGTTTTTTCACGACTAGATTCGCGAAGGATAGCTTTGAAAACGACGAATGATCCATTTCAATGGATAGATGAATTCTTGAAGTCTTTCCAAGAACTAAGTAATCTTCCTACATCGACACCTATCTTAATTTTTCCAGAATCATGACAGGGGTATGTGGTGTACTATAATGCTTCAAGATCAGGTTTGAGATGTTATCTCCTGCAAGGAGACAATGTGGCTACTTATGGTTCAAGTAAATTGAGGGTGCATGAGAGGAACTACCCAAAACATTATTTTTAGTTAGCTGTAGTCGTCCATGCTTTGAAAACATGGAGAAATTATCTATTTGGTGAGAAATTTACTATGTTCACCGGCCACAAAATCTTGAAACACATTTTCTCACAATGAGATTTGAATCTAAGTCAAAGGATATGGATAGAGTATCTCCAAATATTTGAATTTGACATGATATATAAACCAGGAATAGGGTATTTGGTGTCAGATGCATTGAGTAGAAAACCATTCACTTAATTGGAGAAAGAAGTTTCAGATGAAAGGTTGTCGATGTTGGTACTAACTGACATGCATGTGGAATGTGAATACTGTGGTGATGTTGTGGTTTTATTTTTAGCTAATCTTGTTCCTGATTTGGTAAATATGGTCAAATAAGCACAAAATTATGATGTAGAATGTCAGTTTATGAGTTTAAAACTTAATGGTGGGGAGACCATTGAGGACTAGAAACATGATGGGAGATTAGTTTTGTGATTTAGAGATATGATGGTTATACCTATGGATTTTTAGGAATAATTCCTTCATGCTTACCACCATTTTCTATGGGATGTACATCTAGGTACCCAGAAGATGTATAAGGTGTTAAATACAATGTTTTGGTGGAGAGACATGAAAATGAAGGTGGCCGTGTTGGTCTTGTGGTACCTAACTTGTCAGTAGGTTAAAGTAGAGAATCAGAGACCATAGGGAATATTACAGTATTTACCTATCCTAGTGTGGAAATGGAAGTAGATTGAGATGTATTTTTCTATAGGTATTCCAATAAAAGTCCAAAAACACGATTCCATTTTGGTGATAATGGATCAGTTTACCAAGCCAACCCATTTCATTCTAATTCGTGAAAATCCTATGGTGGAGGACCTATCAAAAAATATGTCAAAGAAGTGGTAAAGAGGAATGTATTACCAGTTCCAATAGTCTCAGATAGGTATCAGAGGTTCACATCTTGATTCTGGAAATCCTTATAGAAATCCCTTGGTAATTAGTTGAATATGGGCACAGTGTATCATCCTCAGACAGATGGGAAATCCAAGCAGATGATAATAACATTGGAAGATATGTTGGGTGATTGTGTAATGAATTTAGGTGGCTCATGGGAGGATCACATACCCTTAATGGAGTTATCATATAATAACAGCTATCAGGCCTCGATATAGATGGCTCTATTTGAAGTACTCCCTGAGCGTCCTCATCGTTCTCCACTGTGTTGGGTGGAAAAGGGTGATATTTCACTAGTTGGGTTGGGCCTTGTCCATGAAACAATGGAGAATATCCAATTGATTTGAAAGAGGATAGAGATGACTCAAGTTCTTCATAAATCATATGAAGATCACCGTCGAAGACTTTTTTCATTCGCTGTGGGTGATCATGTCTTCTTATGGATATCTCCATGGTTTGGACATCATCATTTTGGGAAACAGGTAATGTTATGTCCTAGATACATTATCCCTTTCAAGATACAAGAATGAGTTGTCGAGGAGACATATCAATTGTAATTACCACCATGGTTCAGTTCGGGGCATAATGTGTTCCATGTATCTCATTTGAAAAAGTATCAGCCTGATCCTAACCATGTGATCAAATGGGATCACATCGACCTAGAGCCAGACGGTTCATTGGTACATATGATAGTGATGATTTTTGATAAGAAAGATAATGTCTTGCATGAAATAAAATCAGTCTAGTTTGAGTTTTATAGAAACAAGGTCATATTCAAGAAGAGACTTAGGAACACGAGAAGGAGATAAAACAACAATGGCGAAAACTCTTTTAGATCGGTGACGGTTTTCTACATTCTAAGGATTGAAAGTCCAATGGTGTGGAGAATTTAGTACCCACAGTTTCTAGTATGTAGCTCTTACTTGATAAATTTATAGGGTTATAAAGTGTAGGGGTGATAGTTGTAAGAGTATGTAAAACATTAGAAGTGTTATTCGGGCTAAAGGGAAGTTGCACGGGCGACACACAGTTTTCCTAATCACACGAACAAACCATGTACATGGGTCCTTTTGAGGTAGTATCTCTAGCATGGTCGGAGCACAACTTAAGGGACCATGCCAGAGGAATCCATGTGGGTAGTGTCTACAACACGGTTGGCGCACGGTTTGCCTAACTGTGCAGTCAAACCCTATGCGGAGTTAGAATGAGATCCTTAAAAATAGTATCTCACTAATGTTTTTGATAAAATCCTCGTTTTTGACCCAAATCAGCCCTAAATTGGGATATCTCTTCTCCTAAGTATAAAGAAGGTTCTCCCATCAGTCTGAAGGTGATCCGAAGGCATCCCATAGTGAATCGAAGCCAGATTCTTGAGGGATGTGATCATTCTTATTCATTCTTGATCAGTTTCTTTGATTTACATAGATCTAAATATCCTCTTCTCTTGGATTCTTTTATCTACACTTGTTATGGGTATATCTAGGTGTGTGGATGCCAAATATGATGAAATTTGGTCTTAATCTTTCCAGGAGAAGATATTTAAGGCAGGTTCTTGGAGAATTGAACTAGTTCTCTTGTGCGTTCTTCATTCATTGAGGTTTTCATCAAAACCTTTGAGTTAGAAGGATTATTTATCAACTCCACTTATTAGAACTGATTGTAATGATTTAAAATTGATTTTTTTTTTGTTGAAATTATTTTGAATTGGTTTATTGAACACAAATTAGAAACCCTCTTGAGTGATGGTTTGTGAAATTTGGAAAATGGGGTGTTTGAATAAAGTGCATTTGTTCTAGGTTTTAAAAGATGGATTTGAAAATGGGGGTTTTCGGGAATGGTGAAACACATATTTGATTTTAGGTTTTCAATAAAAGGGATGTTTTATTGAAATTAAATGGTTGTTTGAAATTTGTTTTCTCTTTGGTTTTCAATAAAAGTATAGTTGTATTGAAATAGTTTGAAGTGGTTTATTTTGGTAATATAAATATTTGGAATAAATGGTGTTGGTGTGAGTTATTATTAGTGTAACTTTAATAAGGGACGAGTACCATTGGGGTTCAAGGGAAATGAACCTGGATCGAGGGTATGTGTCATTGGGAGAAAAGTTTATTGGACGAGAGACATCTCATGAGTATAGAACTGTCAAAGAAGGATGCATGTGTGGGAGTGTTGTGAACTATGGAATGGGTATTAAAAATAATGATAAGAATTGGTTTAAATCATTGATTATTTATTTTTTGGGAAAAATAACTTTTTTTAAATTAGTTTCATTTAGTTTGGTTTTTACTTAGTTGCAAACATTTTTTTGTGAAATTGTTTATATTTGGTTATAAAGTGTTTTGGTAATTTGATTTACATAAACTATTTTATATAAATGTGGATAACCTTTGTATCCTAGTGGGATGATTAGGGAAGTCATGGGGGTAAAACTAACTAATTTTTATACTCACCCCTTCTTTGGAAGTTTGGTGCTTTTTTAGATGTTATCTTTTGGGAAAGGGGAATGGGTAATGTTTCACACGTTTTTATGTACTACCTTGTGATACTTGGTCTATTTGGTGATTATGGAGCTTGGATCTTGTAGAGCATGGAGTCTTGTGGTATCTTGAGTGTATTTGTTTTGTTTATCCACTGTTTAATTTGATACTTGTTTGGTCTTCTGATGTGACACACATTGATGTAGTTTTGAGATACATGAAGTTGTTTGGTTGTCTTCCTTTTATTCATGCATCATTTAGTGAATGGTAGGGTTATGGTTTGTTGGTTTATTAGTTTATTACTTAAAGGTTAAATCATTCCCCACTTGTATTTGAAACCCTTAATCTTTTATTTATATCCTTTGGTGCCTTAGGGATCATTTCATGCCATGTAATTACTTGTTGTGCTCTCAAGACAGTGAGAATGAGCAGGTCATTACAGATGACTTTAAAGTAACTTATTCCTTATTGGGAATATGAACCAAGGATACCATTATAATTATTTATTTGGATGTTTTAGGATGACTTGATGTTTATGAAACATGTTTCTCTTCCATGCGTTATACCATGACAAAATTATTTTGAAACATGTTTTTTGAAATAGGTTATATTTTGATGAGATGATGAAATGATTATGGAACTTGTCTCTTTTACACATGTTATTGTATGATGAAAATTTTATGAAACCCATTTCATTTCATGGGTTATTAAGAGATGAATGAATTATTTTAATGAAGCACACATAAATATGGTTTTCATTATGATATGGGTGGGACACATATCTTCCTCCAATGCACTGGGTAAAGATGGGCAAATCATGAGTAAATATGTTATATGTGAACCTAATTACTTGTCCAAAATGTTATGTAAAAACCTAATTTCATGATCAAAATGTTATGCATGAACTTGATCACATGTTCACAATTTTTTTTCATGAACTTGATTACATGTTCACAACTTTTTATGTGAAATTTATTATATGTTCAAAGTGTTATGCATCAACCTGTCTTTCTTGTGCATAGTGTTATGCACAGACTTGGATTCATTTACATTAGATTATGCAAGGGTTTTATTTCATATCCTTTACTAAATGAGTGAACCTATATCTATTTAAACACGTTAAAAATATTATAATTTAATGTGAATGCCACAATTCTATATCCAATGAAAATGTCATGATCACATGCAACATGTTATTTGATTCCTTTATGATTTTTGTCTTATGAACTGCCAATATTTATTCCATGACTCAATATTATGATCTTTTATATGAAGGGTATGTTTTTCAAATTTTATTATCCTTTTTCATAACATTATGTTCAGGTTATGCTTATTTATTTCCATTGTTGACCCTTAATAAGAATCTAAGATCATTATTTCTTATCTTTCCTTTCCCTAGGTTATGAAGGAATATTTTTATGTAGGATTATTGAGGGGTAATAACTTTATGGAAGATATTGAATATATTTAATTAATTAAGAATATTATGTTCCACGTTTCCAAAGGCACTAAACAATTATGGTCCTTAGGCATGTGTTTTTTTAATGTAATGAATATTCATCTAAAATATGTAATATCCATGTATGAAAATATTGGTTTTCTATAAATTAGTACATTCTAGATATAATTTAATGGTGGTATTATATCCCTGATCTTATCTTGAAAATAAATTAGCACATCCTTGAAGTCATAGAGGATGACTAACATCAATATATAAAATATTCCCTCCTCAATTAAGAAATACCATTGACATGTCCTTATAAGGAATTGAGAACATGATCAAGATCATATTATCATTCCATCAGGAGTTCATCAAAATTCATCAATAGTCACATAGAGATTATCTATTCCCATACATGACCCTAAGAGTTCAATGTTATATACCAAATTTCACCTGAATGTATTATCAAATTCATAAACATTCTTGAGGTGATCAATGACATGTTTTTAGAATGATTTTGGTTTTCCTCATATTCATACCCACACACATTAATCTCACCTATATATTCTAGTGGAATACATCAAGGATGATGATCATATTACTTTACTATACATAGAGGCATGGAATCATATTATAACATGGAACAAAGAATATATGTTAACTCACTTCTTAAATTCTACTAATTTATACAAGTAATGATAAATTTTTTTAGAAAATAGATAATCAATTATTAAAAAATATTATAAAGATAGGAAACAAGGATTACCAGAAATTTTTATATGCCTCATGGTTATTTTATAAACCTTGTGCCTCTTAAGATTGAGGCTATATCCCTAGTTTCCAATTCATGATGATCCAATTGGTCTCAAATAGGATAACTAACCCATTAATTGAAGTATTATATTATTTCATTAATCAACTATATTATCCTTTGATCCTTGTAATAAATATCAAAACATTCCAATGAATCCAATGAAGCATCAATAACTAAGGATTGATGTTATAGATATAAAGATAATACCCATGGTATGGATATCAACAATTCTAGTGGTCATCCATAGAGTAAAAACCAGGAATATTTTCATTATAAAAATAAAACCTTCCACTCTAGATTTCCTCCATAGAGAATACATTGCAAAAGTCCCTCCTAGAAGTGAGACATCATGTCTGACTAGATATCCTCCCCATGATGATGGGTAAATATATTACCATGGTGTACCACCCCATGGAATCTATTTTATCAACAATAAAAATTATGATATTCCACCTAGATATAAAACTATCCCCGATTTGAAACTACTCCATGAATTCGTACATATCAAGAGACACTAAAATGACTAAGGATAACCAGACCATGCATCTCATATCTTACCAGTGATATTGTATCTTAACAGAGAGTTATTATTTGGAAGTAGTCATCATCTACTCCATATTTTACGAATTTCCATTTTTAAATAGTATAAAAAACATTGCAAAAAATCCTCCCCTATAAGAAGGTGATGTGTAAACAAACATTATTTTTAAATTTGGTTGATGAAATTATCTCTGAAGATAAAATAAATATCATAATATAGGAAAGGTTGATTAATATAATATGCCAATTAATTTTTGGCTCACTGTTACATCCCAATTTAACACTATGAAGATATTAAATGATATTTTTATACATTATATATTCCTAAATCTATAATTAAAATTTCAATATCCTAAGAAAATGTACATTTATTATTTGGAGTATGATTCCCATATCAAGAAAATATGTGAAATACTACACCATATTGACATGATTTCTATCCTTTTTGCATGAAATCTGAATCTAGTAAGGAAATTTGAGATCCTTTTTAGTCATATTTCAATTTCATGATGGATCTACACTACAAAATGATGGGTTCTTCATAATATGTGAATATTAGGGGATAGAGAAGATATAAAGCTTGATACTACACCCCATCACTAGACAACATATTTATCCAAGGAGAACAACATGTAATGTTATCAACTCTATACAAACATTTATATTATACTCTATATACCCCATTTATTATTTTTAGAAATCCCATTTCATCCCTTTTTCTAAAAAACAACATACTCAACATGATAATTCCATTAAAAAATCTTACATCAAGAAAATGAAAATGCTAGATAAGAGTACTATAAGAGGAAAAAATCCCACAACCATATAAAAAACATTATTTATGAGGAAACCAATTCCAAAAAATTGATTGCATGTTACCCAATCCTAGGTAAAGGCTTAAAAAAATAAATATGGAAACAAAGGTGTTTACCTTCATGGTATTTTAGGTGTAGCCCCACCTCACAGGGTTATAGAATTTTTAGAACATATACCACCACACATATTAGAAAATTAATAATATATCTATGAATTTATGGTGGTGGGATGAATTCAACCACATCCTATAGGGTTTGGGGAATTTATATTGCCACTTTTTCCACTGAGGAAATTAGTATTCTCCTAGTTGGGGGCGGTCCTGAATGCAGAGTCAATGGTGAAATTCCACTTTATATTACATTTATAATTCTATATGGGTTCTTGTTTAATTCCATGGATATTCCCTCATTTTCAATATCCATTATACAGGGACACAAAATAATTTCACTGACCATAAGTAAGAATGAATTTTTAATAAATAAAATGTTAATGGGGGTCATAATTGACCCCATGATTGATATTTTGAGTGTAAAAAATCCCATGAATACTATGTGGAGGAAGGGGAAATCGGTGATACTTAAATTTATAATTTAATTAATTATAAAAAATTATAATCATTAATAACTCATAGAATGACACTAATATGGGAGGATTTTGTGATATTATGTCCACCTAAGACATGGTATGTAGCGATAGTAAAAGTTTTCATAATTGGGATCAATTGTATAATAAGAATATTAGAGAATTAATTAATAATAAATTATCTATTTCTCAATGTTCTTCAACAAAAAATAAAGGGAAATATGTGGAAATATATAATTTATTCACATCAATGCAAGAAGTAGAAGTATATTTTACCGAGTAAATGATTTCCCAATATATAAAGAAATATAAAAATTAAATCCTCTTAATGTTGAAATTATAGAGTAATTATTAATTAATAGTATATTTTCTTTAAGAGGATAATTACTCTCCTATAATGCATGTCCATTAGGATGGAACTATTTTACTACTATGATTATAATCTAATCATCCAACCAGCTTTCATTGCAAACCATTAGTTAATCTAATCCATGTATATAAACAATACTAAAACTTTCCTCCCCAGGTATAACTACTATTATCATTCGAATAATATTATATCATGATAAACTAATGTGATATCAGAAATTGATATAGGATATCCAAGCATATCAGGCTCCACTTATGGATTTTACCAAGGAATTATCCTATGAGACGTTGTCACGAAATATTATTGAGTCTATTGAGATCCTTTCTTCTTGAATTGAAGATATGTGATAGTGACACATATCATTGTATATAGAATGGAATTCATATCTTTGTTGGATGTATGTAAATCCCCCACCAACAAATTTTAGAAACCATACTTTCCACATCATCAATATCATGGGGGACCCCAAGAAACACTTGAAAGACAAGGTATCTCAATTTTTTCACATGGTGAAAAAATTAGAGGAACATGAATTTAAAAATATTATATATATTTTACAATATCTAAAATTACCATTATTCATATATTATAGTAATAATCATACAATATTTTTTTTCATATAGGAATACTTGATAAGATGCTTCCTCTAGTAATTTATATTAACACTAAAAAATACTTTTTCAAAAAACTTATTGAAATATAAATGACATGAAGACCAAATGTTAATATAATTAATTGAAATATGTAAGGGGTTTACATTATTCGTTAACATGTATCTAACCTAATATAAGTTGATGGATATCTATAAATAAAATCTCAATGAAGAATAGAAAATTCCATAGATTAATCTAAAATATCATAGTGGGTTTTCAGAGTTTTAATATATGGAATAGAACCTGGAGTATTCGATTCAATGACCCATTAAAAAATTCAAACCATCACCATAAATATATTGGATGAAGCCTGTAATATTAGAGAGAATTTCATTCATTGTCTATATTGTTCCAATACACTCTTATGAAGCTAGGCCAATGTTGTATCTCATAATACATCCCTCCATCTGACATAAATAACAAAACAATAATTATTATGAATAAACGATAAATGGTTCCCATTAGTCTTGTATGGAAATTATAATTTTTATTAATTATATTAAGTGAATTTTTAAAGGTACTTTCTCACGACCATTGAAAAAGATGATGGTGAATATTAGGAAATCTTGCACTCACATAAACAAAAATTTGAAGAATAAATAGAAAAAATTGTCAATTAGGTATATTCCATGCTTACATAATAGGTAAAATAGAAATTTGTGACCTCAAAATCCATTTAGTACCAGATATATAATCTTCTTCATTTTATTATTCTATGAGTCTATACTATCGCTTCCAATAAAACACGTATAAAAAATGTGTAATTACTGGTACCAAATCCAATTCATATAGTTTAATAGATATTTAATATTCTATTTGGAGGATGATAAATGAATCATCAAATGAATTAAATTAAAACACCCCACTAAATAGAAATCTAATCGAATGAAGAATCTCTCTACAGTTTAGTCAATGTAATCTACATGACCCACAACTTCTCCAATGAGGATAATGATTTTTATAAACCCAATTTTACTACATATAATAGTAGAAAAGTTCATAATGGTCATGGATTATGATGATGAAATAAAACCCAACATTTGTGAACTTATTTTTATGATGGCTATATCCATCGTAAAAACTGAAAGAAAATTCAACTAATGATCCAACAAAAAAATTGATATAATCCCAATCATCCAAGGCTTACTCAGATCTCATCATTCTAGAGGACCTAAATTAATATATTTCATTCTATATTTAGATTCATACCATGGGGGGGAATATCACACCTATCCCATGAGCTATTAAAACACCCCTTATGTTGAGGAAGTGTAGTTTTTATGGACAAAACCAGTAACGAATTATATTCTACATGATAAGGAACAACCCAAAAAAATAATGCACATGACCATAGTTCCTAATTAAAACATATTAAAGTGAATATAAATTATTAAAACTAAATTTCATATTATTAATTCTCTTAACCTCGTAGAAGATATTTTAAAATCCCTCATTCAAGTCATTTTTTTGTCTCAATGGTTTTAGGTGGAAGTTGTTATAGATAAAGATTATCATTTAAAAATATATCCTCTTTAATTTCACTTAAATATTTCCTTTATGAAGGATTATCATGAAATATATATACAAGGGAACATCTGGAATTGTTATATTTATAAAAAGTTTGGTGATATAAATTCATGTCACCCCATAATTGTTAATTGTTCTAGGATCAAAATCATATAGGTACAAACCCTCAACCTGTTAGGTTATCATGTGTTTGATGGAAGTCCCTCATTCCTAACAATTCAGAGATAATAGTGTGAGTATAATTACCATGTGAGGATTAAAATCGAAAACCATTTTTGAGACATAATATTTAAATCTAAATCTAGGTGGTTCACCAAGACACAACACAAGACATTTTTCTGGGATGGCCATGGTTCCAGAGGCATGTAATGACACCATCATAATACTGTCACTCCAATAAATATATAAATTTTATGGTGTTTTTTATAGGTAATACCCACTTGGGTTATTTTTATTATAAATATTTTATTTTATGGATTTACAAGAATTATTAGAAGAAATTGATGTTTAAAAATTCCACTCATGTTACTATTCTCAATGGATTGGAAATAACCTCAAAAAATATACTGATTAAACTTATAAAATACAATGCGTTTCCAATAAAAAATCAAGAAAATAACTCAGAATTTTTGATATCATTGGTTCACATGGATCCCCCCCATCTATAATATATTAATTGTCCCAATAAAACCTAGAAATATAATAAAATGATGTGGTTTCAGTGAACCAAATAATTCCCTTGATAGAAAGACACATGGAATCCTTAAGAAATATTGACACTTCAGCTACATCATATTTGGTATTAAAATATACTATACATCATCCATAGAAAATAAAAATTTCTATAATATCTCAAGAATCTCATCATGTGGAACATCATATGCTCTGAATAGTAGTTTCTATTAATGGAAAAATATTCTATACTTATTTGATAATATTTCCGCTACATGATCACTTATAGGATCTAGTGATCCATCTTTATAAAACATGTGAGGTTGGTGTGACCATATTTTCTTCTAGACCCAAAAATTACCTTTTTCTTTATCATTTTAAACCATTGATGTAGAATTCATTGAATATCATAATCTCATAGATGAATATACAATATTTTATGATGGTATCTCTTTCCATACCGATGAGAATAGAAATTTTATTTTTCATATTGAGGATGATCCACATCCTAAAATTATTTGTGTTTCCATATCTTCTAAGGAACCAGAAACATATATTCATTCCTTAATATGATCTAGGATGTATTCACTAGGGACTACACTAAAATTAACAGAATGGAACCCTTTGTGGAAATCTAGTATTTATGTTTAATATATTATCAACATTACTATAAGTAAGATATAAGGAGAATTTATATGACCAATAATACCAAGGGGGAAGATAATATTGAAAATATAAATAATTTTAACTTTATCACAAATATTCAATAACTGATAAGGCTCATTATATTTATTCACATCAAGAAAAGATAAAGGGAATTATTAGGTATGCATTCACTTTAAGGATCTCCAAAAAAAGCCAAAAGGATGAATTTTCATTTCCCATCAAATAATTACCGATCTATGTGACCTATAGAATTAAATACCTCTCATTCATGTATAGTATTCTATCCTTGAGTAGATATTGATGGATTATGATGATAAAGAAGAAAACTCATATGGGTACATTATTATCTTATGATTCCATTTCACTTAAAGATTTTTTTTGATATATATTAACAAACTAGAAATGAGATCATAAAAAATATCATAGGTGTAATCATATAATTCTATGTCAATGATCTATTTGTTAAGTACCAATAATAATGGGACCACCTCATTATGCTTGGGATAACTTTCAACATGCTATGATAACATGGCCTCAATATAAAACACTTGAAGTTTGTTTTCAGTGTAACATCGAGAAACTTTTCTAGATTATGGTTTTCCATGATGATATCAAATAAAATCTTTATATGTTTAGGAAAATCCATGATATTATACCACTTTATAATCATAGAGAGGTGATAGGACTCTGGGGGTGTCTTTCCTATATCAAAATCTTCTTTCATATCTATTGTGGAAAATTACAGCCCATTATGGAATGGATAAATGGGGGAGTAACTTATCAATGAGAAAAAATTGATAATATTATTAGAATTTATTTTAGAAGTTTATAATGTTCTCACATGGGTTGATATTTCTAGTGGAAGGGAATCCTCTCTTCCTCTATGTGGGAACCCTATAACGGTCACCCGATGTGATCCAATCAAAGATAAATAATTTTGGAAGGGATAAAGACCTATATTATAATAGTAAATCCATATTTTATATTAATAATTGAAAGTATATGGTCAATAAGAATGATATGGAACTAATTTTTATAGTGTTCTATATGAGGAATTACTTTAATCACCATGGAATCCATGTAATCTCTCATATTAAGTCACCGTTGCATATTCATGGTATCCCAATTATTATAAGGAATCCATCAAAATGGGTATTTATTTTAGGGTAGTCTTATTTCATGTTCATGTATCAAATGTAATACAAATAAAAACCATTGGACAATTTCCTCATAGAACATTGTACCCAAGAGAAGTATCTACCAATTACAATACTCCCTGTTGAATAAATTTTCACCATTTGTGAATCTCTTCAGATATGGTAGATGAGATTTTATGGAAATTCTAAAAATACATCATGATGATTTATAGAAAAACTATTAGGTAATATCATTTATTTTAGTATTTTGACTGTATCCAAAGACAAAGTAGTTTTTCTGTGCACATTCCTTCTATTAAAATGATGTAAATATAACAAGGAAGAATTTTAAGACTTTATTATAGTCTTGAAGTGATCCCTATAGATATAGGTGTCCCACACGAATATTTTAGTTTAATTAATTTTGGTAATAAATTAGATCTAATGTAAATATTAAATTAAAAAATATGAATTAACACCCCTATATTATTAGGAATATGAGTTTTTTGGAATAATTCCAATCTGAGAAAAAATTATCTCAAATTATCTTTTCATAGAGTTAAAAATATGATGAAAAATATTTTATATCTATAGACCTAATTCATAAATACTAGGAGGAAAAAACAATCTACATAGTGAACCATAGCGTGGTATCTAGGTTCATCGGTAATGATATGGGGAAACCAATGATTTTAAAAGCACACTGATTAATGGAGAAAAAAATATCTTGTCTAATTGATACCTCCATTATAACAACACAAGATTTTTTGAGATAGTTTTTTTTAATTTTATTGATTTATTGTGTTATACACAACACCAAGATTAGATTGCACTACACACAACACCGTATTAGCTTGTAGTATATGCAACACTATACTTGGCTTGTGATACTCACAATTTCTTGTTCATTTGATAGAATTCATTTCAAAGAACAATGAGTATCTATTTTTTCTATGTAAAATTGATCTAAGTTTGGATTATGTAATACAAAACCCAAAAGGAAGCTTTCACTACATGAAAAACTAACATGAATTATGTTATATGCAAGAGCGACCATCCTCAACAACTTGCGTTGTATGCAATATCGAGTTTTATTAAACAATAATATGTTATTAAAATATTATATAAACTTTCCATTATTAATATTATTAACTAAAATTTTAATTTTATATAATAATATAATTCATCTTACACATTTTATTTAACATGATATGAGAACAAAATAATTTTTTTGGATAAAAGAAGTATTTTCCAAAAAA
Organism: Viscum album; assembly: GCA_963277665.1. Lineage (NCBI taxonomy): Eukaryota > Viridiplantae > Streptophyta > Magnoliopsida > Santalales > Viscaceae > Viscum > Viscum album. Next base: position 1,284,699,278 of record OY728156.1, read on the forward strand.
TGTAGTTTTACCGCCTTTTGATGGAACACAAATTTTAAATATAGTTTTAGACACTTTTAATATTTTAATTTTATAAAATAAACTTCTTATTTGGAATCAGGAGATAAAAATTAACTTTTTTTAATTTTTGATAAGTTCCTAATAAAATTAAAATTTTAATGAATAGTGAAAAATACTGCATTTGAATTCAAAACAACCTTTTTATCTAATTTATTTATATATATAGGTTATCTTTTTAATTAGTTGTAAAGTGTAATTGGATTATATTATTATTATTTAATCCAATTTTGGTCATTGAAAGTAATTTGACTTTTAAATTGGGCATAAACACATGTCAACCATTTAATAGTTATTACTTCTTAAAAACATGCTTTTTAGTTTTGACAAAAGGAATTAATTTTAAATTAATTACTAAAAATTTTTTGTATTGAATATGGAAAAAATAATTCCATATTTAGAATCATAATGTTCAATTTTTTTAATTCTTTGCCATTTATTTTTGGAAATTATGAATAGTAACTTCAGTAAATATTTTATTTACCATCATTAAAAGGTAAATCTGGATAATAAGGGTAAAACATATTACTATAAAAATATTAAACTACCCTAACACATATATTAATCCTATTTTATGAGATATTTATGTACATGGTCATCCTTGAGTCGATTTTGGGACACCTTGGATTCACTTGGATGTGAAAATGACATTTTATAATAATTAATTTAAAGTAATGATTATTATAACGTAAACACATATCTTTTACTAAATTTCTTTTAATATAGGGTTATATAACATATATTTATGTATATTAATATTAATTATAAATATAAAAATATTTTATACATCATGGTATTTTATTCATAATTTTTAGACATTTTATAAATATATTTATATATGACACAATTATGATGTAGTGATTACCTCAATAATGAAAGATTCCAATAAATAAATTTATAGATATTAAAATAAATTTTATTTGAACATTTTGATGCCATAAAATAATTTTTCGGATGAAATTGACATATTAGGAATAATTTAATGATTTCGGTTCAAAGGAATTAGGTTGTTATAAATTCTAAAACAATTCATTTATGAATAGTGTCAATAATTGATATAATTCATAACTTAAAATATAAAATAGTTTATTAAATGACATTAAATTCCTAAAAATATAAGATCCATAAAAATGGATAATAAAAGTCTAAATTTGTAATAAATAACTTTATTTTGGTTGTTGTAAATGATATTGTAATTACTTTAACCCACAATGTGTAAATAACATGATATCATGGGAAGATTAAAAAAGGTAAAATAAGGGTTAAACCGAAACGATAATGATAAAAAAATATTAAAAAATTATATAACAATTATTGGATATGGGAATTCGAACCAAAATCATATTATATTGGAATTAAATATGTTTTGGACTATTTTTAATCTTAATTGAATATGTAATAAATTAATATTTTGAGAGTTTCCTAAAGTTCCCCTCTCCTCACCTATAAAAGGGCAGCTCCTCCCTCCCTTATTCAGTCCATTTTGAGCTTTCATGCTTTCCCAAACCCTAACTATTTACCTTACCAAATTCCCTAGTTACATTATAGAGATGATGGTCTTCTCAAAGGACCAACTTTAGTGCCCTAAGATGAAATTTAAAGGAGGCATGTCAAGGAATACGTAATCTCTTCTACCGATTCTCTCAAATTTCTTTCTTCTTATACTTCCACTTCATTATTTGTTTAATTATAAAGTAATATCACCTATATCACTAATATACTGATATGTTATTTCACCTTCTATCCATTATATGAAAAATGAAATCACCGTGTGTGCGTACGTACAACCTACCGTCTCCATGCTACGGTGTAATATATTTTTCACCACCACCTTACTTGGATGAGTATAATAGTGGAAATAATTACAATATATGATTAATATAACATGATAATAATTCTGAGATATTATACACCATCCAATTCAATACGATTAATCAATTATGGGAATGATATTGTTGCTTGTGCGTACGTATGGGTTACCATCTCCACGGTGCGATTTGATTCGTTCTACACAATCTTCATTAATGCATGATTATATAAAGGAATTAAATGAAAAAAATATGATATATATTATAATAATTCCATGTTTTAGATTATATTAATATAACCTAAAAATTGGAATAAGAACTTATCTAACAAAACATTTATAAGAACATAAATCAGTTAATACCCAAATAACGAGTAACAAGGAAATATTACTAACAAAAGGATGAAAATATTATCATAAATGTTATCATAAGAATGATTATGATTTTGGAATAAATCAGTAAAATAATTTAAATAATCATACAAGATGTTTTTGTACATATGAACCATATCATACCTATGTTAAGGGATTATTTCTTCTCACTTTTATTTCTATGGGTCATATTCCTTAAACACCACATATTTATTTTGTGTGGTGTTTATGATTCCCATGAATATTTTATGATTTTTATTATAAAGGGTATGATATTTAAATATTAATGTAATTTTCTTTATTTTATGAGTCATATGATTCCACTGATTATAATTAGTAAGTGATAATTTTTCAATCTCATTTTTATCTGAGATTTATTATAAGTAAGTATTCACTGGTGTTATATTTATCTTCCATGTCCATATTTTCTAAAAATGTTTTCATAAAATGATTAATAATATTACATGTATGTTTGAATTCATTTTTACCCATTTTTTACTTTTACTACATGGTATGGAAGGAATTATTCTTTTGATTACCATACGATGTACTTTTTTGACTTTTCCTGCAAAAGTATGAGGAGAATGATTTTTAACTTATACAGCATGAATGAATATTTACGTTTACATGATTAATTATCCCCATGAATCTTAATATACACATTTACAAGTTTATTTTTAAGTAAATTATTTTATTTTAAATTTTCTTGACATTTTGAGAAAATAAAATGTTTTAGAAAAAGAAAGGATATTTTCATCCACAAGTAACATCAAGTGTTTTATCAAAATTATTTTCCATCTAAGATGAAATTGGGTTATCCCTATTGTTACTTTGATTTTATTGGGTTTATGATGGATTTTTTTTATTAAAACCATTTATTTTATATTTATTTTGATGGAATGATGTTTAAGAACCACATTTTATATCATGAGTTATGCTATGATGAAAGATTTATGGTTTTATGGAACTTGTAATAATGATTTCAATATGAGATGAGTGGGAGCTATATATACCTCCAATTCATTGGGTAAATATTTATATCTCATGATATAGACATGAATGGAACATCAATTAAATTAGGTTTAGTAATACATGGATGGAACGACAAGTAAACCACTTTCAGTAATGGAATCTTTCCACTATGATGGTCTTGGAAGTAATGTCTTGGCTACTATGTAAATCATATTATGTGCTTATTAGTTCGCAACAATGACATGTTTTATGCTAATTATATTCTATCATGGTTAATGTTCCATTATGATCTATGCCTTACGTACTTCCAAGATTTATGTCATGACCCATGATTTTGATTTTTAAACATTTTTTTCATGTTATTACGTTCAAATGTTTAAGGTTTATTCTATTTTCTCCATTTTTACCCTTACTAAGAATTTGGGATCACAATTTTTATGTTTTTTTTCCCCATGATATAAATATTTGTTTTAGGTAGGAAAAAATGGGAAGATATTTATGGGAGATGTTGAAGATCATTCACCAAGTTAGAATATTATGTTCCATGTTTCCGAAGACACTAAACTAATACGGTCACTGGGCGTATGTTTGTGTAATGTATTTAATTATTCCGAAAAAATGTAATGTACATGTAAGTCAAGATAGGGTCTCTAAATTTGGTATTATAGTGAAGGTTTAGTCAACCTTTGGAAACTTAGATGTGAAAACTTTTGTGAGATCCCTAGCGATATTTCTAAGGTATGACTAGGGATGTCCCTAAGGGTAAGTCTAACTATATATTGTAGTCCTAAAATTATTGTAAAAATCAAGAATAACCTAGGATTAAAACTAATATGTTATATATTGAATTACTCCCCCGTGATAATGCAATTTTTTGGTATGTTTTTTGCTTCTCACACTATTCTTTTCTGGGTTTTAGACAATTGATGGAACCCGAATGAACTGTGTTAATGACCAATGCATTATGAAATGAAATGATTATCCTCCTGAACAACCAAATATTATGGGAGACGGAATGAAAAATCTTAATTATATACTTACACAAGCTATTAATCATACTGGACTTCCCAATGAGCAAAGAAGGGAACGACATTCTATTGAGTCCTTCATGAGGCAACATCCACCTTCTTTTAACGAGTCTTCTGATCCACTTATTGACGAAAAATGGATTAGTACCATTGAAAATATATTTTGCATCCTTCACAGTTCAAAACATGAATACATAATTTTGGCTGTCTATCGTTTAGAAGGTGAAGCAGACCAGTGGTGGACTCTCATTAAGAATAGAAGTCAGCAAGATAAAATTGAATCCATGGAATGGGACAAGTTTTAGAACTTGTCTTTCAATAAGTACTTCCCTCTCATTATTCGAACAGAGATGGAAAATTAGTTCCTTGAACTTAAGAAAAAGGTTCATGAATCTACTGGTACATATGAGATGAATTTCACAAGTCTTTCAAGGTATGATTCTGGCTTTATCATCCAACTTGAAAGTAAAGTTGATCGACTCTTTAGTGGCTTAAAACCAAGTCTTAAAGGGAATTATCTATAAGATATTTCAGTAGATATGAAGAGATTGTTCATTTTTCTATCATGGTATTACTGGAAGTTGGTATTAAATATCCATCTCATTGTTTTGGAAATAAACGAATGATGGAGTTCAAGGAAAAATCTCAAAAAAATGGGGAAAAAAGATCAAAGATTTGTTATTCTCAAAGTGTGGAAATAAGAATGGTGGAGATTTTATTAAAGGTACTAACAAATGTTTCAAGTGTGTAAAATAAGGTCATCAAGTAGTTGAGTTCTGAAGTAATGGAGAAAGGTTTTTATTGATGTGAATAAAGAAAAGAATATAGAGAATGCACAACCAACACTTCAATGCTAAAATTATAAGGAAATGGGGAATTATACTAACCAATGTCCTAATACAAGGGTAAATGATAATCGATGTTAGAAACCACTTAAGGCAAAAGTCATAGGGAATTCACCTATGATCACTATTTGTGATGTTGAGTATGAAAAAAAGTGGTGTAATGATTAAATGTTTATGTAATGGGATTCCAAAATAGTGTTGTGGAATTTCATTTATAGCATTATGGTATATTGGAATATCTATTTATTGTTTTATTGTGGTTTTCAATAATTATATTGTACTCGTAACCATGAAAAGTGATTGAAATATTTTTAGAAATAACCAGATATGAACATAATGAATAGATGGAGATATTTTGAGATGTTTGATAGTATTAACGAGCTCACGACTTTTATAAGGACAAAGTGATATCATGGTTTGAATTATTTGTATTTTTGGCGTGTGGAAACAGTTAATTTCGATAAAATGTATCTTTTCAGTAATGTTCTATAGAATATCATGTTATTATCATGTTTAATGAGAATACATGATTACAATATTCACATGCTTGGAATGTGACAACCAAAAACTACCAAATGAGACATGGGAAGTAAATGTTAATTTTATTTAGTTCACCTCCTTCTGAAGTTTTATATTTTTTATTTTTTGAAGGATTTTAATGTTATACATTTTTTGATATTATAAGTTATATTCTGGTTTATGATTTTTAGATTAATGTATTGTCTCAATATCGATGGACTTTTGCATATTTTATAACCTATTAAAAGTTCTCTATTGAGATAGATATAATGACCTATCATTCTATCGCATGATCTGATAACACCTCAAGAATGAAAAATTCAACTTTATTTCATTAAAAAAGAGATGAAGGGGAAATTGTTTAGGGAATGATCAAAGGTACAGAAATAAAGTATGTATTTCTTATCAAGAAAAAAATTATTCAACATTATAAAAGGGATCTTGAAAACTAAAAAATTTAATCCTAGTAACTTATTATCCGATTAATCAGATAGTCCCTTAAATAATTGCAGATTTATCACTTTCTGGTATTTAACTTTCTCCAAATTATGTTCTCTATCAATATCCATAAAAACTGGATGGTTTGATTTCTCTTCCATATCGATGTTTTCACATCCCACCCATGTTCTCCTATGTGGAAACCAAATGATGAGTTAATTTGCGTTACCATTATGTTTCTAAATTTTATTTTTAAAATTAATTTTTAGTATTCCTCTTTACGATGTGGGTTTCTATGAACGAAACTTTTAAGTAGTAAACCATTTATAACCCTAATGAATTTAAAGGGAGAAATTAATTTTAAGAGGGGTAGAATGTAATACCCTATGATTTTAAGAGATAGATTATTTAAATTTATTTTATTTATTATTTTGTACACTACAGTAATATTATCTTGAATAATACACAAAACCATATTAGTTGGTAGTATATACAACCCTATACTCAGCTTGTGTTACACAAAATTTCAATATTTTTTGATAGAATTAATTTCACACAACACTGAGTATAGATTTTGTTCAATGTATAAATGAATTAAGTTTGGATTATGTAATACACAAAACCAAAGTATTCTTGCACAACACACAAAACTGAAAGGTCTTGTGTTACATGCAAGAGTGACCTTCCTCAATAGCTTGCGTTGTACGCAATACTGAGTTTCACTAAAAATGATATATTATTAAAATATTATATAAAATAAACATTATGAATATTACTAACAAAATTTTTAATTTTATATAACAATATAATTCATCTTACACATTTTCTAAAACATGACATGAGAACAAAATCAATCTTTCAGATAAAATATGTATTTCTTAAAAAATGCAATTTTACTGCATTTTGATGGAGCAACCATTTTAAATATATTTTTGAAAATTTTAAAACATAAATTTGATAAAATAAACTTATTATTTTGTAGAGGGAAAGAAATTTAATTTTTTTTTGAATTTACGATATTTTTCTAATAAAATTAAAATTTTAATGAATAGTGAAAAATACTGCACTTTAATTCGAAAGTTCCTTTTTATCTAATTTATTTATATAGTTAGATTATCTTCTAAATTAGTTTTAAATTTTAATTAGGTTATATTTTTATCATTTAAAACAATTTTGTTCATTGGAAGTAATTTAATTTTTAAATTGGATATAAACACCTGTCAATCTTTTGGTTGTTATTAATTTTTAAAAACCCGCTTTTTGGTTTTGACAACAGGAATTAATTTTAAATTAATTAATGTAACATTATTTTTTTGAATTTGGAAAAATGGATTCCATATTTGGAATAATAAGGTTTCAATTTTGAAAATAAGTTACTTTTATTTTTGGACATTATGAATAGTAATGTCACTAAATCTTTTATTTACCATGGTAAAAGGGTAAATATAGTAAATAAGGGTAAAAAATAATATTATAATAATATTAAACTTCTCTAACACATGTACTAATCCTATGGGATGAGATATTTCCAACCATCAGTATCCTTGGGTCAATTTTGGGACCCCATGGATTCACTTGAATGTCAAAATGACATTTTATATGAATTAATTTAAAGTAAATATAATTATAACATAAACATATATCTTTTACTAAATAGATTTTAAAATAGTGTTATATAAATGATAACCATGTCTATAAATAGTAATTATAAATATAAAAACATTTCATACATCAGGGTATTTTAATTATAATTTTAAGACAATATATAAATAAATTAATATATGACACAATTATGATGTAGTGATTACCTCATTAATGAAATATTCAAATAAATGAATTTATAAATATTAAAATAAATTTAATTTTAAATTTTCTATTCCATACAAGAATTTAATGGATGAAATTTATGTATTGGGGATAATTTAATTCCCTTGTTTCTAAGGAATCAGGTTATAAATTTTTTAAAAAGCAAAATATGAAATGTGTCCAAAATTGACACAATTCATAACTGAAAAAATAAAATAGTTTATTAAATGATATTAAATTCATAAAAATAAATGATTCATAAAAATGATTAATATATGTTCCAATATTTCATAAATAACTTATTTTTGGTCTTTTTGACCAGATATGGTAATTACATTAACCCACAATGTGTAAATAACATGATATCATGGTATGATTAAAAAGGGTAAAATAATGGTTAAACCAAAAATATAAGGATAAAAAAACATTCAAAACTTACCTAACAATTATTTTATGATTGATATTCGAACTATAATCATATAAAATTTTATTTAAATAAAAATTTGACCATTTTTAATCGAAATTTAATTCATAATAAATCAATATTATGAGAGTTTCCTAAAGTGACCCTCTCCTCTCTTATAAAAAGAAACCCAATACCTTTCTTATTCACTCCATTTTGTGCCTTAAAGATCTGCCAAACCCTAACCATTTCTCTTCTCAACTTACCTAGTAACATTCTATAGGTACTGGTCTTCTTAAAGGACCAACTCTAGTGCCCTAAGAGGAAATTTAAAGGACACACGTCGAGGAAGAGGTAATCTCATCTACCGATTCTTCCAAAATTCGTTCTTATTATAATTACTATAAATTATTTTTTTAATTATAAAGTAATAAAAGTAGTATCACTCATATACTAATATGTTATTTCACCTTCTATCGATCCTATGAAAAATGAAATCACTGCGCGTTCGAACGTATGACCTACCGTCTCCACGCTGTGGTGTGATATGTTTTTTACCACCACCTTACTTGGATGGTTATAATGGCTAATATAATAACTATATATGATTAATATAACGTGATACTAATTTTGAGATATTATACACCATCCACTTCAATACCATTCATCAATTATTTGAATGATATCATTGCTCGTGCGTACATACGACTTACTGTCTCCACGGTGCGATGTGATTCGTTCTACATAATCTTCATGAAAGATTGATTATATAAACAAATTAAATGAATAAATATTATATATACATTATAATAATAACAATATGTAAATGATATAAGAATAACCAAAAAATAGGGATAAGAACTTATCTGAAAAAACATGCATAAGAACCTAAAACAGTTAATACTCGAATAACGAGTAACAGTGAAATGTTACTAACAAATAGATGAAAATATGATCATAAATTTTATCATAAAAATGATTATGATTCTGTAATAAATCAGTAAAATTATTTAAACCATCATATATGAGTTTTGGATATATACTAAGCATATCATACTTAAGGTAAGGGATTATATCGTCTCACTTTTATTTCTATGGGACATATGGCTTAAACACCACCTATTTATTTTGTGTTTTGTTTAATCCTACCATTAATGTTATATGTTTTTTATTATTATGTTTATTATATTTAAATATGCATTTTGTTTTCTTTATTTTTTTAGACATATTATTCAACTGATTATAATTGTTAAGGGATAATTTAGTAGACTCATTTTTATCTGAGATTACTTATCCGTAAGTATTTACTGGGGTTATATTTATCATCCATGTCCATGTATTCAATTTTTTTTCATAAAATGTTAAATATTATCCTATGTTTTTTTAAAGTCTTTTTACCCATTTTTTACTTTTAATACATGGTATGGAAGGAATCTATATTTTTTTTTACCATAACAGGTACATTTTTGACTTTTCCAGCAAAAGTATATGGTGATTGTTTTTTAACTTATACGGAATGAATGTATTTTTACACTTTAATAATGTATTATTCCCCTAGATGTTACTATACATGTTTAAAGTTTATTTTCAACTAAATTATTTTATTTTAAAATTTCCGGACATTTTGTGAAAAGAAAACGTTTTTGAAAAACAAAGGATTTTTTTCTCAAGAAGTATGTTCAAGTGTTTTTTCAGAATTATTTTACATCTAAGATAAAATAGGTTTATCCCTATTATTAATTTTATTTTATTGTGTTTATAATGGATTTATTTTTTTGAAATCCCTTAATTTTATATATATTTATATTGAATAATTTTTAAGAAACCCATTTTATTTCATGGGTTATGCTATGATGAATGATTTATGTTTTTGTGGAACATGTAAGAATGATTTAATTATGAGATGGGTAGGACCTATATCTACTTCCAATGAATTAGGTAAACATTTATATCTCATGAGAAAGACATGAATGAAACAACAAGTAAATCTAGTTTAGTAATATATGGCTAGAACGACAAGTAAACCCAGTTCAGTAATGGAATTTTTCCACTATGATGGTCCGGGAAGAAATGCCTTGGCTACTATGGAAATCATATTATGTGCTTATTAGTTTATCAAAATTACATGTTTTATTCCAATTCTATTCTATCATGATTAATGTTCATTTATGATCTATTCTTTATATACTACCAAGATTTATGCCACGACTCATTATTTTGATGTTTAAACATTATGTTCAAGTTTTTACATTAAAATTTTTATGGTTTGTTTTATTTTATCCATGTTTACCCTTACTGAACATTTAAGCTCACCATTTTGATGTTTTATAATACCCATGATATAATGAAATTTGTTAGGTAGGAAAATAAAAGAAGAATACCTTTATGGAAAATTTTCATGATCATTCACCAAGTGTGAAGATTATGTTTCATGTTTCCAAAGACACTAAACTAATATGGTCATTAGGAATCTGTTTATGTCATGTATTTTAGTATTTTGTAAAATAAATGTAATTTCCATGTATGTCAAGATAGAGTCTCTACATCAATTTTATAGATGTTTCTAGTAATGGAATTTTTGATAAGTATAACAAGTCTATCAAAAGAAGCTAAGGATGAATAAAACTAATAATTTGTGGTGAAATTCATGAACTATGATTCCCATAATTCAAAAATAGTGTTCTACAAATGAGGATTCTTGGGAATCCTCTTCAATTTTATATAATGGAATGAAACCCTCACTGTTATCCAAGAAGTCTATATAGGAGCCCACAACACTCAATAGATTGGATCTAAATATTCTATCAAATCATGTGGCTTATAAACTTCATGTGATTGATGACATTAGAATACATTTTGTTCAACATGATTTTTCAAGCTTTCTAGATAAATTCTAATTTCATCCACCAACCCCTAGAGCTATTTTATACCTCCAATTTTTTGTTAGTCATCTTATATTGTGGAATTTTATTTCTTGGGTCTATATACCCCAACTATAGTGGGTAAGTTTATGTACATCCATACTGACAATAATTTATTCTATAACTAGGGTAAGGCTAAATTTCTCAAGGAAGTTAAGAAAAAGGATATAATCATCTTGGTGATGGATTATATCATAAATAGATTCATATTTTGTCAAATAATATTGATAGACAACAATAAAAAAAATTTACTCTTAAATTTTGAAAATAATATATCATTATTATGACATCTTGTCCAAGAACTCATCTCACTACAAAGTTACAAAAAATGGAATGATATAGGATTTCAATAGGACCATGTAAATGATCCCTCAACTAAAGTTGGATAAGGAAAATAAGTCTGGGCTTGATAAACATGTACATTCTATAAAGGATTTCTATACCATAAGTTGTAAATCTAGGTAGGAGACCCCATATTATCATGTATACAAGAAAGAATAATTTTTTACCAATATGATAAAGTTACCCACACATCACATTGCCATATGTAATTAGTTCTATGATAATGAGAAGTCACAAATTTGAATTGATGAGTTGGAAAGGATTGATGTGAAATGGTTTTTTATTTTTCATAATCTTGAAATCTACAAGAACCAAGTTACATGACCATGAATAAAGAATATTCATTTACATTAATTCCACTAATGATAATTGGTTCTAGATCTTTGAACTTTGATGATACCTAAAAAGAAGCCACCAAATTTTGAACTAAATTGGGAAAGACCTTATACCGTACATAAGTTCAAATATAATAGATCATATTCCATGGATATAGTTGATGGAGAGGGTATCACACATACACTAAGAGTGCATTGTTTCTCAAGATACAATTCATATAAATTCACGTAATGTTCATATAGTTTATGTTTCATATTTTAAAACTATATATCATAAATTCCAATATTCATGACTTTATATTAATGATTGATTACATCCACATTATTAGATATTATAACAAATGGTACATAGTCCATTTCTCATTATTTTAAATTTCTTTGAAGGCATCCTAGATATATGTTGAAAAAAGATACAATATCTGAGTCATTATCAAATTATGAGAAACTTCAAGACATAGGGTCCATCTTGTATAACCCAAAAAGCAATTAGAGAAATCAATTACAAGGGTCCTATATCAAATACATGTTAACTCAATCTAAAAAATATTCATAAAAATCTTATTAATCATCCAAGAATCTATGTTAATGGAAATTATACCAATTATTCAAAATACCACTTTCTTTTGAGAACCCTCACCATCTAGCATGACCCATGACTATTTAGATAGAATTTATCCTTGGGTCGCCAATTGAAAAATTTTACCTCCAATGTTTATGATCCAAATCATTATAGGGATAAATTATAATGATTATGTACTGCTTTATTTCTAATATTTATGAATATATAGTAATTCTTGAATTTATTGTCATGGGACCACCATAAACTCTATAAAAACCATCCATGTCATCCAAGGGCTTAGAATTATTAATCATGTCCAGATTCCCTTCAGGGGTTAAACACTGAGATGAATTTATCTTACAAGTGATCGAGATCTACAAAAATCCATTAGACATATGACCTTACTTAAAGAAATTAAACCTTTTTTACCATGTACAAGCCACATGAATCTAAATAAAATATCACATGCCCGATTTTTATATGAAATTTAATTGAATTAAACTTTATCTTTATCGCACACTATAAAAATCTATGAAAACATCCACCCTTAACATGCATTCTCATGTTATATTATTAGTCATCCAATTTCCTCTTTTTATCATACTTATCATGGAAGATTTGAGCTTAGTGGATTTATTATATATCCCTAATTAGCACGATTGAGACGTGTCATGTTTAATAGTTCAGATTCAAGTCCATGTCACACAACTATAAAATAATTGATAGAATGTTCATCCCACATAAACATAGTATTATTTGAAATTTTTGTTCCATATACACCGGGGAAAAAATACCGCTACCTATATAAGAGTTTGATTTACATTGAATCCCCTTTTAATTATAAAGGGATTCAATGGTTATAGTTATAGTATCCAACCATGTTGTCATAGTGAAACTTATCTATAACTAAATTTCATCTTTTAAGAAATTTTTTTGGACTCATTTATATTATCATAGGATATGTAGTTACATCTAAATAATCAAGGATAACCCTAAGGTAAATCCCAAAATGTTCACCATTTTTTCACATCTATAGAGCCCTCATTATATTTCTGATAGGTTCCCTATACTTACCCTACAATGAAGCATCCTTTTTTACCTATATTTCAAGAAATATTCATGTCCTAATCCCAGTTTTCTCTTGATATGCAGTTCCACCCAAATTTCATATTCCAGACATAGAAACAAATTCAAACAAAAAACCATTACTTCAACCACTCTATTTGGTTTATTCATTCAAATCAGTTTTCATTTAAAGGGTTTTCCCTAAGATGAATTTGTTCCACATTACATGGGGATAAATATTCTATATTAAACATACCATTATATGGACCACATTATAAGACCTTAAATTATAGAAGATATGAAAAACTATCGTATGGAATTAAACAATGTGACATGTAGTATTCCCTACAGTATAAGAAAATACTTATACTGGCACACCCTATGAGACCAATACTCTAATTTCTAAAAGAAAGATTTAGTTTAGAATCCATATCATTTGGTTCTATCAACATAAAACTATACTAACACACAATATAGCCCCACCCCTATATAATAGCCTCATCATAAGAGTATTTTTTTAGAAATAAAAGTGGATTTTTCCCCATAACATTTGGATATGTAATTATGATAATATTTCTTATCCTAGGGCCAACCATAAATTCCCATCAGCCTTACTCTTACTACACAAGAACCAAATTCATGAAGGAATACTTTGTGGATGATTTTTCCTCTTACGATGGATTTCAATGGAAATAAAATTCCCCTTATCATAATAATTCTCATTGATAGACCATTAAATATATAGACTGAGTTATTTGAACTATATAAAAACCTATCCTCATCATTTGACCAAAAAATATATAAATATTTTTTCCTCATCGCATAATTATAATGTGCATGACATAAATTACCATTACAAAGAGAAAAAATAATTATTTCACTAGGATTTTTTATGTGACACATTCCTCATAACACGAGGCCTAGTTCTATGTAAGTATTTTTTTGTAAATGTTCTAATTCACACCAAGTTGAAATACTCTCACAAAAAATATATACATGTTCCTTGATTCATGATGTTTCCAAATATGTAGTATCACCTAGACCACTTTTCACGAGCCCCTCTAAAAACCTTAACCTAATCCTTTCTCAACCTCGATGATTTTCTAGTTCATTCATGTTTGGTTTATTTAATGACATTCCATAGATTAGAGTAAGAGAAAAATTATAAAACATTATTTTAAACATAAATAAAGTGATAAAAGACCCATTTCTTTTGATTTCACATCCATAAATCGATTCCTAGTTCAATTGTCCCTAATTTATATGAGTCTATATCATATGACCTTAAAAACCTAACATCAGTTTATATTTCATGAAACTAAGACACATAGAGTAGTCTAATAGTTATTTTCTACCCTTTATAAACTAGCGAAATCCATGCGTGGATCTTAGTTTATATTCACATTTCTATAAATCATTACTAATATAAATACCCCCACATTTTGTATCATTTTATAAGCTTAGACCCAATCATTCGTGATAGGTCCTCCCCCACAATATTAACCTTGAGGGGGAGTTTCTTCATTCTAAACATGAGTTAGATCTATGTAAAACTCCCCTATACTAAGGTCCACATAATAAAATCATAAAATATCAAACACCCCTTTCCTTTTCATATGAAATTAAATTTCATGATGTATTTTCTATCCTACATTCCCTTAATATTCTTAGAGAGATCAATTCCCTTTTACTTGAATACAATATAAGATAATCGGATCCATATACATATGTACCACATGTGGGATCCTATAATAAGTTTAAATTACCTTTATTCCATATAGTTATAGTGTTTGGACTCTCTTTATCTACACATGGTAAATAATGAGAGAAATGAAATATGACCGATCATAGGGAATAAATTTTTTAATACCGTAAAAGGATATATGAATACCCCTCTAATATATTTTTTGTAATATGGATGAGTTGTTTCCCAAAATATTAGATACAGAGTAAAAATAATATTCTATATAAGAGGACCTTTCAAAAAAATCATATATCTCCATTTTTTTTCATCATCTCCAAACAACCATATCATTGTTATTTTTGGAGTTGGACATTATGAATACCTCTTATGTAGTTCCTTAAATATATCATAATTTATTACATAGTTAATTGAATCTCCATAAACCCTTCATGTCTATTGGTAATGAGAGTATTAAAATCCAAGGGAAATTATTATTATGTTTGTAATACATGTAATGTTTTTTCTTAAACACCCCCAATATTTCTTTCTTTGTAGAAGATTATAAATCCTAATCACAAGTTTCTATAATAATTTTTCATGTATGAAGAAATTTTTATATAACCATTCATTAAAATTTTAGTTAGTGGTCATACCTAGAATACTTTTCCCATGAAAAATTCATGATTCAAATACATTAGATCATAATTTATATATTTTATATTACCAATTAAAAGGTGTTTGGATTCTCTAAATTCTTGATTCCCATGAGGCTTTTTATATCACAAAAAATAAATCCGCAGTCTCACTATTATGAATATAAAATGAAAACACTCCCCTTACGATAGTCTTGGTAGAAGAGGTCTTTTTATTCATGTTGATTATTATATATCCCTCATTACATGGATTATA
This sequence comes from Viscum album, assembly GCA_963277665.1. NCBI lineage: Eukaryota > Viridiplantae > Streptophyta > Magnoliopsida > Santalales > Viscaceae > Viscum > Viscum album. The sequence goes on from OY728156.1 coordinate 1,284,715,340, forward strand.
ACACTCTTATTATGGTATGAGGATCATGAATCTAAACTTTGTAAACTCTAGAGTGATATGGACTAAAATATTAAGGCTCTTAATTCATGTTTGGGTTTGATATTTCACTTCTTGTTAGGCAATATCACTTTTTTTTTAAAAATTCCCATGGTTAAACATCATCCACTGATAGTCCAATAATTATAACCACAACATTTTTACACCCATATCTTAGATGTTCTATGGTAGGGGTTGGATCTCAATTCACATCTTAATTTTTTTCCTTACTAAAAAAGTTATATATATTTTAATTGATAAAATAACAATAACCACAATCTTTGTTCATCCCTTCCCGGAAATGGCCTATGATAGAAATGGGATCATAATTATATTAATGTTTCTATGTACCACTGAAAGTCAAAAAATCCCACTATTTTATGTCAAATTTATAATACCATAAATATAAGTGACATTTATTCAAAAATATTTTCCCCTAATCTCCAACCCCAAATGGTTCAAATTTTATGACCATTATTCTATATAAGAAAATGTAATAAAAATTATTATATTTATTACATTTAAAAATAATTTTGATAAAAATTTAATTATATATTCATTTACATATAATTTATATAACCTAATAAGATGTTTGAGTGCAAAAAATAAGGGAAAATGCTCTAGGGAACAATATATGGCCCTTGAAAAAGTCATGTTATTCTCACACGACACACATATACATGAAAATTTAATAAAAATTTTATGTTTTTTCACCCCAAATATTTGAACATTACATGATGGAATAACCATCAAGGATCATAAAACTATCATAAATACCCTTCTATTCATAATCATAAATCATTCTAAAATCGTTTGAATCTTAAAAAAGCAGTCATTTTCTATCAATAACGAGTGTATTAATCTCAAAGGGACACCTCTAGTTGAATGTGAATGCATTCCATCCATATTAATTTTCATAGATTCTCCCAATATATTACACAAATTAAGGGTACCTTCATAATATTCATAACATATCTATTATTTGTATGCCAATGAAAACATTATCGATGAACCTATAAATTGAAAGTAATACATGATCATCCCTATATACCTATTTAAAATTGTTATCTTTTGAATAAAATTTCTAGGGTTATGATTTATGAATCCCAGCACAAATATATTGATTTGAATTCAAATACCCTTGACATTACAGATTTAGTCGTCAACCTATTTTTTCATACATGAATGTGGCATTAAATTCATTACATTTATTGTTAATCATCTAGAGACCCAAAACTGAATAAAACTATGGTATAATAAGAATGACCTCAAATAATGAGCACACACCTATGATATTATCTATAATAACATGGTTCCCTAAAATATATTTTTATAATTCCTTTCCATTTTAATATAAAACATATCACCTTTATCATCTATGTGTTATGACCATAAACATTATGTACCTATAGAGACCATATCTTGACGTACATGGATATTACATTTATTTTGCGGAATACATAATACAGGACAAAAACAGACACAAAAATATCATATTGGTTTAGTGTCTTCAGAAACATAGAATAAAATATTCTAATCATGGTTATTGATATTAAATATCTCCCATAAAGATCTTCCCATTTTGTTTTCCTACCTAAAATCTTTCTTTATATCATGGGAAAAAGAAAACATAGAAAGGGTGATATCAAATTCTTAGTAAGGGTAAACATGGAGAACATAAAAAAAACATTAAACATTTAAATGTAAAAACTTGAGAATAATGTTTAAACAAAAAAATTTGAGTCTTGAAATAAATCTTTGCAGTACATAAGGCATGGATCATAAAGGAACATTAACCATGATAGAATAGAATTGTCATAAAACATGTAATTATGAAAAAATAATAAGCAACTAATATGATTTCCAAATTATCCAAGGAATTTATTAAAAGACCATCATAATAGACATAATACATTACTGAACCTGGTTTACTTGTTGTTCCAACCATGTATTTCTGAATCAGATTTACTTGTCATTCCTGCCCTGCATTTCTAAACCTGATTCAATAGACATTCCAGTAATTTCTATATCATGATAAATAAATCTTTACCCAATGAATTGTAGGGAGATATAGGACCCAAAAATCTAATAATATAACCATTCTTATGAGTTCCACAAAAACATAAAAACATTCACCCCAACAGAAACCATGAAATAAAATTGGTTTCTTAAACATCAAAATATCATATCATAATCCATAAATGGATTTCATGAAAATAAATTCATCATCTATATAATCAAATAAAAGTAATATTACTTAAATAAATACAAACATATGTAATCTTATATGGAAAATAATTTTGATAAAACACTTGAACTTAGTTCACTAGGAAAATATCCTTTCTTCTTCAAAAATGATATCTTTTTCTCAAAATAAAGATAAAATTTTCATGAAAAGATTTTAGTTGAAAAAAACATGAGATAGTGTAGAGAATGCTTTATAGAATTAAGTCTTCATGAAACTGTAAAAATCCATTCATACTGTATAAGTTAAAAAACATTTTCCTTTTACATTCGACAAAAAAGTGAAAAAGTACCTCGTATGGTAAACTAAAGAATGATTCCTTCCATACTATGTAGTAAAAGTAAAAAATGGGTAAACAAAATTTAAAAAACCTAGAAAAATAGTGAAAATTTTAGGTAATCATTTTTTGAAAATATGGACATGGATGATAAATATATCCATAATAAATATTTATGAATAAATAATCACGGATAAAAACGAGATTGGTAAAGTTATCCCTTACCTTAGATCTGATTTCATCCATATGTGTCATAAACTTCTATATAGTGGGTTTAAACATATTATTAACTTGTAACAAAACCATAATAATATTTATGATATCATATATGATTCACTTATATATATCCTATAAATTAATATATATATATATATATATTATAGATAAAAGAAATGGAATACACAATTTATGGTGATGGTAGGACTTACGTACGCATGAACGCTGTTTTTTTCCTTATTAAATTGAATGTAAGTATGTAAATGAAATATACATATATTTACATACATAAATAAAGTATTATTATTATGTCATATATTTCATGATTATTTATTATACATACATTATAATCATTCTTGAATAGTTAACGTAGAGAAAGAATCTCATTGCGTCGTGGAGATAGTAGGCCATATCATTCCCATAATTGTTTAATGGTATTGAAGTGGATGGTTAATAATATCTTATAAATAGTATCATGTTATAATAATAATATATAGTTATTATTTCCACCATTATACCCATCCAATTAAGGCAGCGGTGAAAAACAGATTGCACCACTATGGGGAGATGGTGCGCCGTACGTATGAACACGCGGTGATTTAGTTTTTTGTTGGATGGATAAAAGTTGAAAAAGGGTATATAAGTGGATCCTATAAAGAAAAAATTATTGAAAATTGTCATAGAGCAACCAATATGACTAATAACTTAATTTTTATTAGTTTGTATGAATATTATTGATGATTTATTGAAAATTTCTCCAATATATTCATTCCAAAGAACAAGTTAAATTCGAAAGGAGCTAAGATCAATTGGACCGATTAATGTGAAGAAAAGTTCATAGATCTAATGAAAATTTTAGTTAGTGAACATATTCTTACATTACCCTAGAGTGGATAAGGTTATGAAATATTTACTGATGTATTGATGAAGGTTTTGGGATGTGTTTTGATAAAGTATGATATGGTTATAGATTATGAATCTTGACAATTGAAGGTAAATGATAAAAAGCTCCCAACTAATGATTTGGTCTTAGATTCTTTAATTTTTTCATTAAATACATGGAGGAATTATATTTATTGGGAACTTTGTGATATATATGCTGATTATAAAATGTTAATGTATATATTTAGACAAATGGAGTCAAATGTTTAACATATATTATGGTTAGAGATGATTAATGATTATGATTACTCAATACATTACAACCCTGGAAAAAATAATAAGTTGGCCAATGATTTGATTTGAAAAGATTATGCCAATTTATCCATGAAGGAGATAAAAAAAAGATCCAATATTTAGGTATTCACTAAGAATGGATCTTGAAATATTGAAGGATGGTGAGAAATATTATCATTCACAAATAAGTGTAGAAGCAAGTATCCAAGTGAATATTAAAGAGGAAAATAAAAAAGATATAGTGTTATAGAAGAATGTGATAAATATTCCTAAGTTTAACCTTGATTATTATGGAATGATATGTTTATAAACATTATATGTGATCCATCCATAACATATTTGAATAAGGATCTATTAGATAAAGCTCATATTTCTTGGATATCTATTATTCCTAAAAGTAAAAATACGTATAGAGAATTGAATGAGTACTTGTTTTGTGGGAGGGTATGAAAATAGATATTATTGAGTTTATATATTGGTGCTTGGTAGATAAGCATGTGAACGATAAGAGACAAAAGTATAAGGTTTTGTTACAATGATCACCCTTATGAGAATTGAGATGTAAAAACATCTATATGTTTCTTCTCATAGAATTATCCAAAACATATAAAGTCCAAACATTATTTGGGTTTTATTAAATCACCATAAAGATTCAACAAAATTAATTAATATTAGAAAATAATCCTCTCATAAACAAATTTCAAAAATATATCTCAATGAGTTATTAAGGTTTCATGGATTATCAAATTCGATTATATCTGATTGGAATATAAGGTTTTACTGAATGTTAGGTAGAATCATTAAATGAGATCTAGATATATAGTTAAGCATCACAATTTATTATCATCATTAGATAGATGGTTATTATAAGAGAATAATTAAAACAATAGAAGATATTATAATATCTTTTTCAATTAATTTTATAGGTTTTTGGGATCAACACTTCCTCTAGTTGACTTTTTATCCAACAATATCATTCACATAAGTATTCGGATGGATCTTTATGAAGACCTATTTGGAAAAAGTGTAAAGATATAGCTTCCTCAAATGAATTTGTGGAAGGAAATATAATAGGACCTGAGCTGGATGATGAAATGGTAGATATTTTTAGTGAAATTAAGTAGCACATAAGGAATGAAAAAAATTTACGGTTTATTTGAAAAGCGTCGACATGATTTTAAATTCAACGTTTGTTACAATTTGTTTCTTTAAATTTATCTATAGAAGAAGGATATAATATCTGGGAAGAAAGTAATGTTGAGGACTAGGTATACTATAATTTTTTGGATTATTTCTTGAGTAGGGATGATTTCATAGCACTTGGATCTTCTAATAAGACTTTTTAAAATTCACAATGTGTTCTATATATCTATACTAAAGACATTCATGCATGAACCTTAAAATTTAATGAAATATGATTTTTTGGTAATGAGGAAATATATTTATTATAAGGAGAAAATGGTGTAGAGTATAGATCATAAGAAGAATGTGCTGTGAAACAAGAGAACTCATATGGTCAAATTTTTATGGAAAAACCACTAGCTTGATGAATCAACAAAAAAACCTAAAGATATGTGTAGGAAAAATCTTCCTTGATTGTTTATAGTAGAGTGATGGAATTTTTATGGGAAAAATTAAATTTAAAGTAGATAGAATTTAAAACCTTGAGATTTTTTGAAATATTTTTTGAAATAAATATTAAATATTTGATAGCTTGTGTTACACACAATATTGAGTTGAAATGAAAGGTTACATAATATTAGAATCTTATTATTTAATATAATTATATTCTAGCCATTGGAATGATAGATATGAATAGAATTATATAAAATATGAAAATATATGTTTTAAAAATATATATATAATGAATTATTTGGTACCAATTAATTATAAATAGAAATAAAAACCATTTGAAAATAAATTAAATATTTTTATGAAAAAAACTATATTTATGTGCATGTAGAAATTCTACCTAAATAAATTAAATAAATAACCATTGGTGAATGATTTTAAGGAAATTTATATATTATATATTTATTCAAATATTTAAACATTAATCTTCTATGATTTCTTGGTATGAGATAATAATAAATCCAATTTAATGCTTCCAAACTGAATTTCTCTAAAAATATTTTTTTTCACATTTTCCACAATTATCATAAAAATAATCTTTTCAAATTTTAGAATAGTTATTTGAAAAAATTATCTTTATTTTATAAATCATCGTGTAAAAAGTTCCCTATAAATAATGATTTAAAATTTTCATAGAAGAATTATTTTCAGTTAATAATAAATAATATTAGTTTTTATTAAGAATTATCTTTTATTTTAAAGTATCTAAAAACCTAAAAATTATTTTAATATGGTTCTAATATAAAAAATAGTATAATTATATTATTATTAATAAAATTTATGTCATTATAAATAATTCCAATTATAATTTTCATGTAATATTTTTTAAAAATATGGTAGCATTTTCTCGGGAAAAACATTTATTTCATCGTGTCTAAAAGATTATTTTTAAATTAAATTATTACAATTTTGTAAATTTAATTTTAAAAAAATATATTCAATATTTTTAATCATCATATATAATATAATATAATATATTTAATTTAATTTTTTACCATAATTTTTAGTAAAAAAAACAATAAATTTAATGACCATGGTTAAGGTAAAAAATAGTTTACTGGGGATTAAAAAAAATATAATTGTTAAAATGATCCAATTTTTTTTATGTTTTATTTTCGTGTAATATTTCATTTCTATGAATTATAATATTCGATAATGGGTAATTTTTGATCCTTGGGTCATTTGAAAAATATGGGTATAATTATTTCTTTCAAAAAATTTCAAGAGTGTCATATCCCCCACTTATAAAATGTCACCCCATATAATCTTTTATTCACACTTTCAAATCCAGTTTTATTGAAAATAACATTTAAAATACCCTAATTAATTCTATTAAATGATATATATATATATATATCCCATTTTTCATTCATAAATCCATTTTATGAAGGATTTTTGTGTTTATTAGAGGATCTTTTCTAAAGAATATGTATCATTCCTAAACTATCGTTTCAATTTTATTTGTTCTTATAACTCCTTAAAATTTTATTAAAACATGTTCATATTATAACCAATGTAAATTAAATATAATTATATTTTACTATGTTATGTTAATTACGTATATCCATATCCTCTTCCACCAAATGGTAAATGAAATTGTGGATCATGTGTATGGTGGACTACTGCCTCACAAACAAATGTAATTCGTTTTCCCTCACTACTTCTCACAGATTGATGTAATGATTATTATAAATTAAATATATAACATTTATGAAATAAATATAATAATGGAATTTTAATATCACATATTACTTCTTTATTTATATTTCTTGGGAAATATGATAATATTTCTCATTTGAATAACGGACTACAGCCTCGTGAAGTGATCTGATTCATTTTCCACTTACGTTTAACATAGAAGATAGAAGGATCAATTTATTTAAAATATGTTATATATATAATCATAATGATTCTGTAAAGGTTATTTATTGTATTATTATCTTTTATTCCATCTGTTAAAAATTGGAATCAATGTTCATGCATACATATGGCTTACCGTCTCCATGAACGGTGTATTTCATCTTTCTACCTATATATTTTATGAATGGTTGTAAATATTTATATAGTGAACATATATGTTGTTAATATAATGTTTTAAATTCTAGATGTCATGGATTAATTAACAATTTATAAAGACAAAAACCATTGAATGATATCATACATGATAAAATAAAGCAGTTATTTCCTAAAATATTGTTTTTAGAAAATAATTGGTTATAAACAAGAGATAAAAGGGTTTAAGTAAATCATATATGGTATGATACATCTGATTATTTTTATTTAAAGTATGTATAATAAAAATATATATTGTTAAACAAGAATCTCAAATATGTATGAAGAATGTTGAAACTTGAGTTTATAGATTTTTGTCTCACCTGTATTTCTGTGCGACACATGCATTATTCACCACTCGTGTATTTTTATGTTGTGTATAAAATACCTCTTTTAAATTTTATATCATTAATTATTTTATTTTATTTATTTACAATGTTTTATTAATTTTATTCTTTTATAAGGATTATGATTTATATGTTACCAAAATGGTAATTATTTGACATTACAATTTCATTGTTTATCATTATGATTAATGTTTATGATTTCGATGATGAAATATTATAATAAATGTCCCAATAAAATCAAAAATATTATTCTAATATTTCATATTTTTAGAATAAATTATTTTCATAAGTTTTTATTTAATTATGTTCTCAATTGATGAAAAATATTTTTTAAGGAAAACTGAATTTATTTCACTCTTCAGTTGAATTTTTTTCTTCTATATCCTTGTTTCTAAATTTTTTAAAGAATAATTTTTATATTCACTAAAAGTAGTTTAATGGAATTTTTAACCATTTTTTAATTTTTATAATATCATTTAAAATGAATATTATTGTCATTTTATGAACAAGGTGGTTTTGAATTTTCACTAACAATATTAAAATAATATTGTTTTAACATGTACAACATGAATACAATCTCCTTACATCATGATAAATAAATTTATTAATGAATTATTTATAAGTGTCCAATTTCATTTTTAAAGAGAAGGATTTTGATAATGTACAATTGATTTAAAAAAAATTATTTTCAAAGTGTAATGGTAATTTTAATCAATAAACATTTAAAGTGATATTTAAAAATAATTTTACATAAAATATGAAATTCATTGATGTTACTTATGATTTTGTGGGGATATGATCCTATGATACATGTAATTATTATTTTTCTAAATGTTTTATGTTTATGATTACAATATTTTAATAAAATCCATTTCTTTTCCACATATTATACCATGATGAAATTAAACCCACTCATTTTCCATGAGTTTTAATATAATGGAATGTTGATGTGATGAAATGCTTATGAAACTTATTTCTTTTCCATAGGTTATACTATGATAAAATGTTTATAAAACCATTTTTTCAATGTTTCTGAAATTATGAATGTTTTATGATCTTATGGAACACATGTGTATAATTTCTCTTGTGTGATAGTTGGGGCCTATATCTCCCCCATATACCTTGGGTAAATATTGAAATATCATGTGGTAAATATGACTCAAATCAAGAGTGAACCCACTTTTGTAATATAATATTTCCATTATGATAGTTTCTGGAGTGACCCTTGGCTACTTTGATGGTTTAGTGAATGAACCAATACCAATATGATAGCCCTATAATTGTTATCTACTATGGAAATGATTTTCTATGATTATGTTTATAACACAATTTTGTGCCTCGTGCTAATGTTATGATTTTATGGATCATGATTTTTAATTAAATTACGATTCATTTCTTATAAACTATTAATCCATATTCTATGACTCAATATTACAATTTTTGATATGTAAGGTATGGTCTGAAAACAATATTCTCACATTCTCATATTATCATACCCTTATGATCATATTTTTTATATATATCACCCTTTTATACCCTTACTGAGCATCTATGATCACCCTTTTTTATGTTTCCTTTTCCAATGGTATGGAGAATGGTATTTTATATTCCATGTCTATAAAGGATGATAATTTTGGATAACTTAGTGGGAGATGATGTAGTTACCTTATGAACTAGTTGTTTATGAATCAATGATTCCAAATACACTGAACCTTTATGATCATCAGGCTTGTTTTTATAACATAATTAATATCCATATATTATTATGAAACATCGATATATGAAAACTATAGGTTTCTATATTAACAGTATAAATACATGTGTTCTTATGGGTGTGCTTATTTTTCAGTAAAGTTGAAAAAAAATTAATAATACAAGGATGCTGTTTTATTAGAAGGAAAACATAAAATAAATGAGATCATTAATTCACCCTCTTCCCCTCTCAGTGATCACACAGATCCTGATTGGTCATTTCAATAGGTATGATTTATCCTATAGTGCTTCTAGTTCATCCACTCCTTCCTCCACTCGATTTTCTAGTTTTTATCTTTGGTATTTAATTAATAATTCAACCATATCATTGTGTAATCATCCAAATATAATGGGATTTCTATGTGCTATGCATAGAAGAGAACCTTTTATGGCATCTAGCCATCATCATAGGTTGCTTTACTATAGTTATGTTGTAATTTCAATTTTTTAAAAGCTTTTATTATAATTAAAATTTTTTGGTTATGGTCTTGGCATCATTTGTTAGGGATTTTCCCAAAAAATGGTTAGGAGTATACTGTGGGTATTTGGTGATTGTTTGATCAATGTTCTATTGTGCCATAGTTGATCTGTAGGCTTTCATCATTTTACCCTTATTGAATATATATATATATATATATATATATAATCCCTCTTATAATTGTTCATAGGAATTATGTAATTAATTATAATTTATTCATAATCAATTATTGGATTCGTGAAGCATGTGTTTGTACTTTCTTGGTGATAAGAGCCTCAGAGGGGAGTGGATGCTACTTATAGACTTTGGAAAATAATTATAAATTATCAAACAAAGGTATGTTGTCTCTAAATATTACCAATTTTATAACATTATTTTCCAAGCATGTTTGTCGGTACTCTAACTAGGTTTTCGATAAATGACTATGAAAATTAATAAAATGATTCTGTTTATTATTATAACATGCCGACCCCTCTTAACCGGAGCTGGTACATTAATAATTACATTGGAATAATTAATAGGAATGAAATTTGGAAGGAACGATCGGTTTATAAGTCTTGAGGAAACTATATGCATAGATGTAACTCAGATTACATTGGGAAAGTTAACAAAATGCAATAAATAACAAAAACTAAAAACTGCATCCACAGTAACTCAATAGATGATCTCCTCTTCATAACCCACTGAAGGTAAAAAAATGGAAGGGGTGAGCTCAAATGATCCATAATGGTTACGAATAGTGGAATCATGAATCAATAATAGCTGAATCATAATCAACTTGGCATAATAAATATGGCATGGTGAATAAATGAAAAACACAAGCCATTAATAAATTAAGAATGAAACAGAATCCATAGATTTTTTCATAGTGAAAACCTCATGGATATTAATAACTAGAAATTAATAAAGATAATGCTTCTTAATTGGACATCATGTATCTAGATCATGATAACACTATACCATCGGAACAACTTATGTCTGTGGGTAGAAACTTGTTTGATTTTTGGAAACAAACTCAAATGGTCTATCACCAACTGATTTGTCTCATGAGACCTTTCAATGCATCGAGGGATATAGAAGCCCCCTCCCATCACTGAAAATAAAAAAAATTAATACATAGATTTAATACAAGATCAATATGCCTTTTCAATATCCGTATAGAGTAGAGAATATAGATTCATCAATATTTCCTTAGTTAAAACAACATTCCAAATTAAAACACTATGAAAAATGGTATACAGTTTAGACAATAAACATATCCATGATACGATAATATGGATATTTAAGTGTAATATAATTTCAAATGAAAAGTAATTTCAAATGGGATGTAGGTACACCACGTAAGGATTATTATGTGAACAATACAAAGTAAGTCACAACGAATTGGAAATTGAAAGAATGACCCTTACAACAATGTAATAAGTTGAATATTATGACCAGTAGCAATCAAATGAATCATTGAATACCCCGAGTAAAAATATAATGATGATATTATATGAAAAATGGCCTCACACATACACCACATACAAGAAATAAGTGGCTAACAATTGAAATATCACAGAAATGAAAGTGAGATGAGAAAACCCCTTACAAACATTTCATCATGGTAACAGGTGTTCTTGTGAGGGATTAATGAGAGGTAAATGCATATCCCATCATTTATATATCATTAAGGAGGTATGGTAGGTGTGATAAGACATACCCCCTCTTTGGGAATTAAAAATATAAGGACACAACATATGGGGAATTCTTGTATAAAAGTGAGAGAGAGGATCCCTTACAAAGATTATATCATTAGAGTGGGGATAAATCGATGACATATTTATGTGTGAAAAATAGAAATACTCAAAATATAATTGGATATATAGTATAAAAAAATTATAATCCATTCACACATATTATAGGAAATAAAAAACCAATGACATTGATGATTAACTCAACGAATGGAAATTGCGTTAAGATATCCCTTACAAAGAGCGAATCATTAGATTGAGGAAAAATAAATGACATAATTATGTGTGACAAGCAGAAACACACAAAATAAAACTATATATATAGAATAAAACAATAATATGTCATTCACTATATTATGGTAAATACGAAACTAATGACATTGATGTTTGTCTCAATGAATAGGAATTGCGTTAAGATATCCCTTACCTCGGGTTCAACTTCCATAAAAAAATTCAAAACTCCTGTAATATGGTTTAAATAGTGTTATTAAATTATTACAGAACTAAACTAATGTTTATAATACCATACATAATTTTCTTATACCATTTTCCAACCATTTATTAATAATATTTTGTTTTTCCCATTGTTTCGGGTAAGATCTTCACATGGTTTTAGAGGTCGATTTATTATGGAATTTCGGGTAAAAAAATAAATAATAATCCAAAATTGATAACACACACACACACACATATATATATTGGTAATTTTAATAATTACATGTGATTTGAAACTTCCCATTATTGTGGTAAAGTGAAAGAAAAACGCATCATCCACAAAGGCCTTTAATTGACACACCACATGTGACGATTTTGTAATTTAAGAATAAAAGAATAAAAGAATATATTTTATTATTCATATACCATTAACACCAAAAAATTATATATATATATATAACACTTGATTTTTCATGAATCATTGGATAATAGGTAGGGATAAGTTATATGTGAGAAATGATTTGAAAGAGAAGAAGAAGGAATCTTACCTCTTGAAAATATCTCTTTTAAAACCTCCTTAAGGCTCATGGGAGTGGTCTTATTGTTAGGCCATAAGCACAATAATGTGTTAAGGTAAATGTAGGATAGAATTTGACAGAGTTTTTCTGAATAATAAGGCTTATGGTGATTAATATTTGTGAAAGAAATAGTCTCATTTTATAAGTGAGGTGGAGGGTAACTTAGGAATTAAAAAAATTATTGAATTATAATAAATATATTATCAGTTTAAAGACTTAAAAATCCTAATACTAAAGGGGATTAAATTTTAGAATGAATATTATCATTTTGGGTCTTGTTCAACATTTTTTGTATTTTTAAATAATTTAGTAAAATATTTTATTCATGAAAACAAAATTCAATATAAAAACTATTCATAAATGAAAATTTAAAAACATCAAAAAAAGTTTCAAAATAGAATAAAATTTAATATTATATAATATAAATGTAATATTAATCTATTTAATCCACTAATTATCTTAAAAATATAATATAATATAATATAATTATTTTTAAGGTCATTTATTTGATTTATTCATTATTTAAATTAATATGACATCATCTTTGTGGAAACCATTATTGTATTTATTTCTTTTCTAAAAACTAAAAATAAAATAATATGAGAAATATAATCTTATTTGGTTTCCAAATAATATTTTTTTAGAATGAAATGTAAGAAAAAACCATACATTAAAAATGTTGTAAAAAATAAGCTTTATAGTGTGAACACTTTGCCTAACTTTTAAATAAAATATTCTAAAGGTCTTGAACTGATTCATTTCGGTAAAAAGTGTCCCCAAATTGAATATAAAAATACCTAATAGTCTAAAATTACTTATATAGTATGTTTTATCCAAAATATGGGTCATTTAATAATACTTTTACTTTTAATTAAAACCATTTTATTAATTTTTCTTATTCTTGCATAAGAACTACATCGGCATTTCATAAGCATTAATGTTAATTATTCCATATTTAAATTTTAAAAAAAATTACTATCATAAAATTCAATTAATTAGGTTCAGAATAAATTTCTAAATTTATTCATAATGAATATTTACTCTTATACATAATAGGAGATCTTCTTAAATTTGTTATTTTTCCATTTCTTGCCCTACACTAGCATTACACATACATTTGGATAATACTCATGTTATATAACACTATAAGTATAAATGAATAATAAAAGACATAAAAAATATATAATAATTAATAAATAACCCATTAAAATAATTTTTAGCACTCAATTATTATATATAAATTACCAATTTTGACTTTGTCAGTGCTGTTTAGGCACTGTGTCGACATTAACAATGATTTTTATACTTATAATGAAAAATATAAATTTCATGTTCTAAATTAATTATATACAATATATAACTTTTAATATAATTATTTATCTAATAAATAGGTTAAATAAATTTTTATATCATAATAATTTCATGACAATGTCATAAAAAATTCCTTATTTTATAAAAACAGTATTTTTTTAACTATTCAACAAAAATTAAACTATTTCATAAAAATCCTAGAAACTCATCCAAATTTTTTTTACTTGTATAATCCAAAAATGAACTCTATTTTACTAAAATAAATTTCTAAATATGATAATGTCATTGTTTAAATCATTATTTAATCAAAAAAATACAAACACATAAAATATTCATCTTTATTTTGAAGGTGCCTAAATTTATTTATACTTTCATGGGTATGGATACCATTCATCAGAGTCATATTACTATTCTTAAGGGTAAGTAACTATTCCTAAGGATACATTATTATTCAAGTTACTATTCATAAGGGTATATTTCTATTTATAAGGGTCATGTTACTATTCATAGGGGTACATTGCTATTTATAAGGGTCATGTTACTATTAATAATGTTATATTACTATTCAAGTTACAATTCATAATTGTACATTACTATTCACTAAAAATTATTTTTTCCTCATCATACTATAAATATCTTACTGAACATAATTGTGTATGTTATTTTTTTCAAAATTAAAATCACAGAGGTGGAATAATTATGTTTACTAGCTAGTTTATAACTATATCTTATAACCAAGTGTTTTTTCATAAAGTCTAAGTGTTGTATGTATAATAAGCTATATAATTAATTGAAATTAATCATACCATAAAATAATGGTGGGTTATAATTATTTTCCTTAGTTAAATTCCTCTTTGAAATACTATCAACTTTAGTAAAGGAGGTCATAGTAGAGTACCATAATATGGGATTGAACTTAGTGTTTTTATACACAATATAAGTATCTGTTTTATAAAAATTAAGTGGATAATATTAAAATGATGATCCTTATTTAAACATTAACATTGGTTTGGATTGATATCATTATCTATTTGATATGTTTAATGTGGTTGAATGGATTAAATGTTATGGTTAATATAGTTATATCTTATTTAACAGGAAAATTCAAGATTTATATCATAGGGTGGTATCCTATGAAATAAATGGGGAGATTTATGAAATTCCATCACATTACTAATTAGTTAATGATGTATTAAAAATGGTAAAACCGATAAGGAAATGTTTCGTTTTATTTATAGATTAAAGTTTCCACTTTTGATTGAAATGGTAACCCATGGTGATGGATTTAAAATGGATGTATATTAAATGATAAAGGATTTGATGACAAAAATTGATGGTTATGAATTAAACTATAAATGGTAAAGTGAGTTTTTAAAAAACTTACTATGGGATATGTTCAATGTTTTATATGCATATCTAATTAAATGATGACAAAAAAATAAAAGTGACAACTAGGGAACGCTAGGATGAGTACTTTGATTCTGTGGGAATTCTTAATAAATGGGAATGTGGGGAAGAGAACATGGATTCCATATGCTTATTTATGTTTGGGAATTTCTGGATGAGTTCCCAGATTCTATAAGATGCTTGATATATCAGAATATATGGATGAGTTTTTATATTCTATATAACACATGTGACCAGGGTATTCAAGGATGAGAACCAAGATTCCCTATGATTTCTTGATGATTGGTAATGCAATGATATATTCCTAGAGTCCTAGGTATTTCATGGTGATTGTGAATTCCAAGATGAGTTCTTGGATTCTATGTGAATGATTGGATATGTGTTCAAATTATACATCAAACTTCATGATACCAGGTAATTCCCAATTGAGTGACATGTTTATATACAATTACTTATAGAGGCGCAATCATCATGAAGTACTATGAGACAACTTGAAGATCATTGAATATGGTATGATCTAACCCCATGTGTCACCACTTTTCCTGAGAATTGATGTTGTTAATTAATCAATTTTATATTTCATACATTATTTTGGGAATCATACATTGCTATATTTATCATATTGGTTATATTTAGTGATTTCATTAGTGGTGAACTCTTAAGTTGTACTCACACCCAGATCGAGCCATAATGGAACATGGGTACTTGAGTAGATGATACTTAGTTGCAGAAGTAGACATGGGAAAGACTTTATTCTTGATGATAAACTGCCTATATTATATAATGGGAGATGGAACCAGACTATAATTTGGGCTAGTGTAGTATGATATTTTGGATTCAAGTTCATTTTTTATATTCCATTAAAATAGTTTGTGTATAATCTTCTATTGGAAATTCATTATGGTATGTATGGAATATTCATTAGTTATCACATGTGATGTTGTATTTATTTTATATTCACTTGAACTAGATTTCTATCTATCACTTTATTTGGATGATTTCATCGATTTGTAATTATTATATTATTATTAATAATCTAAAATGGTGGAATACATTTCTTATGGTAACTATATACTCACTCACCACTAGTCTTTAGACTCTAGCATGCAAAAAAGAATGCCTATGGTTAAGTAGCGGTCACCAGTTTGTTTTCCCATGAGTGACCAGGGGTGGTGGGATGCTAAACATTGGTATTATATCACTTTTAATTTGTCTTACAATTTCAGTGATGTATACAAGAGAATAAAATGTTTTCATATCTTGGTAATGATCTCTTTCCTTGGTGCTACAACCCCATGTATGGTGTAAATTCAAAGTTTCATGGGATGGGAATTGTTTTTCAATCATTACGATTTTACAATTGATTGATTTACACCAAGGGTAGAGTATATAGAAATGATTTAAATTATTTATGGGATTCTTACACTTTTCCAGTACAACAAGTGGCTGTGTCGATCTAGAAATCATACTTGGAATACCTGATTTATTTGTCATTTTCATATTTATTGTGATTTATAACTACATAAGATTCACATATGGTATTCCTTTTATTAACGTCAGTTGTATGCACCTGTTAATTTATTTCAACATATGAATTTAAATATTAAATAGGGGTTCTATTTTTTTTGTCTTTCAGTAATATAAATCATTTTTTTGACATTACTAATTATCCTCTATATATATGAAATAATTTATGGGTTCATTAAACCATATACTACTATCGTGTCATGTAATGTTCAAACTGGCTAAAGACACCTGGTAAAAAATAAACATAATAAAAAATATTTAATAAAATAAAATAATATAATGATTAATCTAAATCTATTAACTTGTAAAAAATTGTATCATGTTTGTTCCCAAATAATCTCTATTTAGAACCACCGTGATATCTTTTATTTTAAATGTTTCACAGTCCTTACACACCCAAAATTCATGATTCCATTGGAATACCATAAACATCCAACAAAGAATTTGAATATATTGAAAATATATCAAGACAAGTATAAGATTTATCTAAATTCATAACAATTTTTATTTCTTATTTTCTATAAAATATTTCTTACCTTTCAAGTTTTAATATAAAAAATAGATAAATATATAAATTTTAAGATGTTAAAAGAAATTTAGCAGTAAAACAAAATAAAGGAAATAATATACACATACCACTGTAGTAATTTCTCAAACAAGTCTATGTTAACAAACTATAAAATGGAAAATAGTTCATCCAACTATAATGACCTCATCTATAGGAAATGGTATTCTGGATGATCAATCTATAATATCCTATACAATGACCCAATGATTCTCTATCTCTATCAATTGATGATGAATGTCATTGACAACATTATATATCATCCCATAAGAAACAATATGATGTTGGGGATCATCAAAATATAACTCATAGTAAATGTGAATCTAAAGAGGAGGGGTATAAGAGTAGGATAAGTAGGAGGGGTGGGTTTTATAGGTGAAGGTGGAATATGATAATTAGTAAGAGTGGGATTAGCTGGTAGAGGTGGCGGAGTGGGATTAGTAGCCCGAAACAGTTTTTTCATGTCTAAAAAAACGAATGTAACGAATCTATGATCCAATATTATATAATCACATAAAAATACCAAATATTATCTTCTAATGATTATATTTTTTATAAACATCTTCCATTGAATAAGATTTAGAATATGGAAATTCGTTTTTACCGATGCACCTGCCAGGTATCCTATTACATGAAATGGGTGTTTGGGAATTATTAATACTTTGTCTAAAACCAGCTTCCTACCCATAGCTACGAATACCCCCTTTGTGCCCTTCTACTCAAGATAAAATTTTATAGAATATCTGAAAAAATCCATAGTGAATGACAATATATAATTTATTTATTTAACTTACAAAAATAAATAAAGTAAACATACAAAAATACTCTGCTACAAACATAAAATATTCTATAATTTTATTTACATCATTTATTATTCAAGTCATCTACCATTTTTTAGGTCTAGCAGTGAGTGGGTGGAGGGTCAACCTCTATGAAGTATGAAGACTCAGATCTCAGTTGTTTAAAATTTTCCGCTATCATTTTTCTTCTAATAATGTATACCATCCTCTAGATAAAGTATGATGGTATATGTTTCTAAATTGTATCTCTTGATGATTTTTCAACAATTTATATAATTTAAAATTAAATAAATCATTAATATGATCATTAATATTTTTTTTAAAATTTAACATTACACTAACAAAAAATTCTTCTAAACATCTACTTTAAACAAATTTATTTTGTTTATCTTCTTCTATTAATGGATATATATCACATGAATTATGTTGTTTTCTATTCTCAAAAATGGAATCTAAGGATGGGGTTTATTTAAAATCCCTCCATCTCCTCTAATTTAATGATAAAAATTTCCTCCGAAATCCTCTAGTATTAGGTATATCATATTTCATCTAATAAGAATTGGAAAACATATACTAATATAAACATTTTTCTTAAGTATAATAAAAATAATTGATCATACAAAATAGTCTCCCAAAAGTGATATATTTTTATATTTGTAAAACTTCTCTAATCCTAAATCAAAGTAACACCATTTCTTTTACAGTACACTGCATTAAAATTGTTGATTTTTTTTTGAATTTGGATGTTTTGAAATATCATTATCATCAATTTATATTGGTATCCTCTATTCCTAGATATGGTAAAATGATAATTTTTGTAAATATGTATTTCAAAGTTTACCAACAATTGAACTTTTTTGCCTATGTAGAAGTAGATGTCACTTATAAAGAAGGATGAGGTGGCTCATCGACCTGAGAATGTGTACATTCCTCCCCAGACGTATATGTATGATACTATTTAAAAGTATGTAGTGGATCAAATGATTGATGTGTCATTATCCTAAATTCCAAAGAAATTATATATTAGTAACAAAATATAAAATCCATTTATTACATATAAATTTAAATAAAAAATAGAAAGTTATAAATCAAAAATTAAAAAAACGAATTTCTTTATAAATATATGTTATAGTTAACTGAAATGGAAGAAAAATTATTAATAGATGAAATAATATAAATTAATGAAAATAAATCATAAAATTGTTTGTGAATAATAAAAATCTACCAAAGTATAGAACCATTTTTCCACTGAAAATAATATTATTTGAATATATGAAAAATGATCCAAAAAAAGTAAACTAAACTTGACACATTTTTATTCATATTTGTTAGAGTAGTTAACTAAAATTATAATAAAATTAGTGGGATTTTAAAAGACATAAAATAGTGATAAAATATCCATTTTTTTGTTAATTGTAAAAAATCATGAACCTAATAAATCAATTTTTACACCAAAAAGAATATTTTTTTAATATTTTCTTTTATAAAATATTTTTTGGTTTTAATTAAAATTTTATATTGAAAATATGTTCTCTCAAATAAATAAATTAATAGATAATATACATAATCATAAACATAGTAAACTAACCAAAAATAAAATAATATAAACAATTAATTTAATATATTAGTTATACTATGTGTTTTAATAAATAAAATAAAATAAAATAAAAATATATAATTTTTTTTGGAATTTTAATTAGTCAATGAGAAATAAAAATATATTATCTATAATATTAACATTGTACAAAAGTATTTTTTCCCAAATTCCTTTATCATTATCAATCTATAAGGAAAAAACCATGTCTATCGAATTCTCAACAATATTACTTGTTTATCCTTCCATGGAAGTAGCGTTCTCATGTAAAAACATCTTCGTCATGTTTATCATCACAAGCATACTGTTTTTTCCATGTAAAATAATAGAAACTATATATAATATTTATTGAGAACATAGAAAATGTTTTTCCTTGTTTCCATGATTAATAAATTATCTATGTATTCCATTCTATTCATATTAACCACTATCATTCCAAATTCATTATTTATGAAAATTTTCTTACCAAAAACCCAGTTGTAGTTAAACACTAGAACTTTTAATTTAATGTAATCAAACTCTCATATTTATTTAATGAATTGATAATATAAACATGACACAGATATTAGATTATTTTATTTGGAAATTGAAAATTGAATTTCTTCTATGAACACCAACACACTACTATTCTGAACTGTACTAATGTTGTCCTAATCATTCATATAAAATGAAATTACATTTATGTGATACCCAAAAAATGTTATCAAATTTAAAGTTATATAGCTCACTAACCATCTTAATGTTTTTAATGTATCCGACCTACCAAGAACAATATTTTTCAACCACGGAAAATAGTTTTGTTACACTCATTTAGAATCCACACATCATTCTTCTTTAGATAACATTATTTAAACACATGAATATGCAATTTTATATATAACTAAGAACCATATATTTAATTCAACATGTATAAATGTACCTTGTATATTTTTTCATCTGTAAATGCTTTTAATTTCAATCCATATACCCCCTTTCCCTAATAATTTACTCATTCATAGAGAGATTTCGACAAACTGATGTTCTCTACCATAAACATGTATCTAAAAAAACATAACAACCTCCATATAAATATAATTTTAATCAATGGAGGCTTCTAAATGATATGGATTCTTAACATACCCCCTTAAAATCTACATGTTCATTTAAAAAAGGTATATCCAAAGTAGATATACAGGCCCAAAAGAGCATTATTTCATAGACCAAATGAACCATTAAATTCACCATGATATCCAAAAATATAAAGCAAAATAAATTTCCAATTAAAATAGTATTGAAACTACTATATTATCCAAATTTATCAATTCATTTAGATCAATCACCTTATGAAAAGATGAAAAAAATAACACACATTCATGATAGTCATTATGACATAGATTGGAAATATTCTATATAATTAGACTTGTAAGAGCGTTTTCATCATAACATGTCAATCATGAGATTTCATACCTATTAACTTTTAATCCTTTATAGATTTTTTTTATTTTTGAAGAATAACCCTTTAGAACTTTGATATTATGAAGACATTGGAAAATTATATTTTTCTCCCTCTTGGATAATGTATTTCATGTAAAGGGTAGAAATTTATGCCTTCCATGAGGAGTGAGAGATAATGTTTAATGTATTCCCCTTGGGAGTAAGTCAAATATTTTATTCAACCCATATTTAGTCTTTCTATTAATTTTTAATGTTATTATAATAAAGGTTTCATAGATATTATTCTCTATAGGAATTATATTAATGTTATTCTTGACATCAAGATATCATTAATATGGTAGATCATAAAATATTGACTATTTCTCCAAAATATTTCCAAAATTACTAGATTTTCTTTTCTTCTTTTCAAATATCACATAAATGTTTTTCACTATCTCAAAATATATATCTATGGACAAAGGTTTTGAAGCAATTTCAAATTCTTGTGATCCATTGAATTTATTTTTTAATATTAGATACAAGTAATCCATTGAAGAAAACTTTTAATGACCTATGTATACATTTTTTCTCCCATGTTACAGTTGATAATTTTATGTATCTTTATCTAAACTTGGACATGTTTTATACCCCATAACATTGTATCCATAAAAATTTTCATATGTAGGGAATTCATTTATAGTGAACATAATCATTTCATGTAGTTAAAAATATTCCATCTTATAAGAATAATACATCATACTTCGTTCCTCCAATAAAAGTTTTAAATCATCAATTAATTATTATTAGAAAAATCAATATCTTTTCTGAACTATTTTTTCCAAGGATCATTAAACTCAAGATGAAATATTTTTTATTCACAAAAAATTCTTGAGAAAAATTGTAAATTACGAATAAAAAAAATCCAGGAACAATGTTTGATACTAAGTCTTCAATATGGATTTATTCCATCAATTCACATTCCATGTCGAAGATTTCTAACAATCTTTTTGAATGTATAAAACTGTTGAACATTTTTATTTCACTGTGGAAAATCAGCTAGATTTCATAATTTTCAATCACATATCCACCCATATGAATGTTATCTTAACCTATTTGAATCATTTTATTTTTAAAATTATCATTTAAAATGAATAATTATAGGAAGATACCAAAATGTCATTAAAGGGGTCACTGTAACTGCTAAATCAGCCTGTGATTTTTCATTTAACTTTTACTATGATGACCTACATTTATGACAACTTGATAAAAATTCATATTCCATCCAATATAGAACAAAGTCATTTTGGCTAGCATGTATTTTATTGTAACCTAATCCCTTTAAGAATAATATTTTATTCACCTTATAAAGTGAATTTGGAAGATCATTATCTTTAGAAATAGTTCCTTTCAATAATTATATAAACTCTATAAAACTATTGTCACTCCATCCATTTTTTGTTGTCAAGTTAATCAATCTTAACAATTTTGTTAAAATTGTAAATTCTACAACATGTAAATATAATGGGTTTTAAGAATCACTATATATTCCCTTAATTGTAAATTGTTTCTCAATTTCCTATACCAAAATATAATGTATCATTTCTTAAATTTTATTAGACCTATAATTTTTCAAAGTATTATCATTAATCGATCCAAAATTTTTCCTAATTTCACCCTGATAAATCCAAGGGCTATAACTTAGATTAAAACTAAAAAAAATTAAATAATTGTTTATCTCTATTCTTTTCAAATTCATTATATTTTACTTTTTCAGTCATGGATAGAAAACATTTCATTTTCTGGAACATTTAATTTAGAAAATTCAAAAAAATCATTTACACCTTATTCATATTAATCACTTTTTCAAAGTGAATAAATCAAACTTTCAGTCATTATTATTTATAAAAAATATAAAAAAAATATTTTTTAAAGAATAAAGTTGTGATAGAAATGAATTTGAGGTGATAATAATAGATTATTTTAACGATAATTAATATTAATCACCTGTGTTATTTTTCACCAGTAGAAAGTCGCTACGATTCTCAATGGTAGTGCATGTAATGTTAAAGAAGTTAATAACATCAGATCTGAATTTTAATGTTAATTATAATGATTATAAAAAATATATAACATTAATGAAATAATATTATATCTCTATAATGTAAAATAGAGTATTACTAGAAAATAAAAAGAAAACGAAAGCCTTAGAAGAGGGACTAAATATCTATAAATCTCAAGTGAATATTTCATTGAATTGAAAGTAAAAAAATTGAACAATACTATAGGATCATTATTGCTTAAAATTAATTCATTAATGATAATATTTTAAGTATATATGTACTGTAAGAAGTAGTAGTTTTCATAAAAACATGATGGAGGTTGAAGTTAAGACACTCACTAAGAAAAAAAATTCATAAATTAAAAGTAACTATAATGAAATTTAAAAAAAAATATATTAGTGAATGATCATAAAATTTAGATAAAAATATTTACATTGAATGATATAATTTTTCAGAAATATCACTCTTATACATTATTATTTCATTCTATATCCAATGAAAAAAATATTTAATTGAATAAATGGATACAGTTTGTAAAGTAATAGAAGGTAAAATTTCTATCTAACCACATTTAAGAATAAGGTGGTAAATAGAAAACATATTTCCAATAATTTGGATGTTTATAATACATCCACCCATCAAATAATGATGAAATTTACATATTTTTAGAACATAAATGGTAAAACAAATCATATTGATTTTATATCATATTGAACAAATGATAAATAAATTTAAATAAATAGGATTTAAAAATAAATCATCATAATCCATAATAAAAAATAATTTCGGTGGTATCATTAGACTAAATCTCAAGTGGAGAATAAGAAACATCAAAGGGTGTTTACATTGAGGAATATTTTTTTATAATAGAATTATAAAATTACATTAAAAAATTAGAAGATATTATATTTAATTTTTTTATTTACATTTTTTATTATGTGGGTAATTTATAAAATATTGGGAAGTGAAATGACAATGAAAAACCTAGAAAACAATTAAGGGAAACATTAAAAGGAAAATAAAAAAAATTTATGTGAAAATTAATATTTATTGATGGAATTTAAAAATAGTTTTTTTTTCAAAAATTGCTTAATTAAAAAATAAAAAGAATATAACCTTATAAAATTATAAAATCATATGAAATATGTATATGTTTTTTATGGAATATAGATATGGAGGATAATTATTCCTATTTTAAAGTAAATTATTAGAAAGGATAAATATAAGTGAAACCATTAATTTGACTTCTTTAACTAAGGAATTATAAATGGTAAGATGAGATATAAAAATAAAAATGTAACAAACCAACCAAGAATATAATACAAAATGTTATCTAAAATAGTTTTCATTAACCCAAAGATCTAGGGCTTCCAACAGAGTTCTCATTTAATATAATATATTATTACTAATGGAAACAAACCCAATATTTGAAAAACATCAGGGGTTATAATGTCATGAAAAATGGAAGAAAATCAAATTGAAACCCTTAAAATGTAAAAATCATTATTGAGAATCAATTTTACATGGAATCACCCATAGGCTGACTGAAAGAGTGGATCATGAATGTGTGACTCTTAATTTATAGATGATAATATCTATCTTTGAATATGAAATAATGAGACGGAAAAAACCTGATGGTGTATGAATATAGTAATGCAAGATTAGAGTCCATCGAATCAAAGAAATGAGGGGTAGGGATTCCATGTGAGAGAAATGAGACCACTATAGTGAGAAAGAAAGAAACTAAAATGAGTCCACCTGATGATTAATAAACTTTTAAAAGGTATATCATGGTAGTTATTTAATAACCAATATGGGAAAAATATTTTTACATCAGTCTCAAATAACTGATGTTATAAATAATATTTCAGCATTGGTTATTCTAAAACTGATGTGGTAAACCTAATATTCAATGTTAATTTCTAGGTAACTGACATAAAAAATAAAAAAACATTTAAATCCTAAATTAGGTATTATATAAACTACATAAAAATTATTTCTTTCAGGTTTTTTTGACATCATTTATAAATAACTAACATTAAGAAGTTGAAGCGATAATTATTTTTGTACTTGTGTAAGAACTCTTTAATTTTTGTGGAGAAAAAGTTTATACCTATGGGATACACATAGAGAATATTGGAACTTTTATTGGTAAAATAACCAACCTGTGTTTATATTGAGAAGAGTTAGAGTTATTTGGGGAGCTCAAGGTAGTGTGCTGTGGTAGTGCCTCTATAGGAAAAAGTTCACGACTTCTTGGTAGAGAGTTGTGGGGCTATTACAATTCCTGGAAGATAATACACTCTGAGATAGCGATTCTGAAAAATTTATGAGACGCATGTGGGAAGGTAGGAATGGGGATTTTGAAGGATAATTCGTATGTCCCTATAGTGATAAGAAAATTTATGGAGTGGTTTGGGTTTGTTGTAACATATAGATGGGTTTGAAAAAAAATATAGGCATTATGGGTTAATGCATGAGTCAAGCATAGTTCAAAAATTTAGTGCATGTTTGTTTTATGATTTTACCATGGAAGTTGTGCTCAAAAAATCTCATTTAGGTATGTAGCGTTCTTGATCAAGTTTTTTCTTTTCATCATAGATCCTTATGAGATCTATTCTCCTCTCATCTTATTAATTCCTAATTGGGTAGTGGATACCAAATCTAAGGGGGTTGACATAGTATTAATGCAATTTCTTATGTATCTTGGATCACAAGGACTTGATATAATCTTACATACTCACCTTTTATAAGGGTTATTATATCTACCTATATCTTTGTGGTGGGTTTCTCTATACAAGGTTTCTTTCTAGGAATAGCCAATATTTCTTTTAAATTCTACTATATTTTCATTTAATTAAATTTAATTGTGGCTATAATTAATTATTTGTAAAAGAATTATTTTTTAAAAGATTTTATTCTTTAAATTTTTTTTTGCACATGAAGTGTTTTATAAATATTCCTTAATAATGGATTTGGATTAAAAATGGATTTTAAAGAACCAAAGTGGTTTGGATTTAATTTAAAAGTCTTTTATTAATTGAGATAATTTATTTTAAGTGGATTTTGATAAACTTATCACTTTATGAAGCCTTGGGTGTATTGTGAATAGACATGTCACTTATTTTGTGTGTAATGCCATTGGAGGTTTTCATTTATATTAGTGTGTAATTCCACAAGAGGTTATATTGGATAGTTCCACCATCATCTATGATTGGGGTTTTATTTTTTATGTCTAGCATATATTAGCATAGTCTAGATACAAAATGGTGTGATTTTTCATTTATGATTGGTTTACCAAATGGTTGATTGTTTCGTGGTATTTTACCACATGCTTTCACATAATGATGTACCTTATTGATTTATATGATGTATTGTTCATTGATATTTTCTTATAGCCTTACCTTATAGTGTACCCCTAGATTTCATTGACTATGCCTTCATACATTATCACATGTACTTTTCATATTAATTATTTTGGGAATATTAAATGATTTTTTAAAAACCAATGGATGTTTTAAAAATGGGTTTCGATTTATAAAAAATAATTTGTAAAAATATATTTCTTTAAATCTAGAACTGCAACATTCTTGGTGTTAGATTTCATATAGATTATGTGGTGAAATCCTAGTGGGTGTATTATCACACCCTATTTCTTCCTTTGGGTTATTTTATATGTTGTTCTATAGGGCCCATGTAAAGGGAAGGTCATTTTGTAGCTTGAAAACTTCTCTTTTCATCGTTTCCTTTATAGTAGGATGGTTTTGAGGTGACAGTTGGAGATATGGGGATGTTTTAGTTTTGTCTTATTATAATTTTCTAGTTTAGGAGGTTTGGTTTTTATTGTATATCTCATATAAGTTTTATCTCTATTTCTGTATTTTATTTTTTTCTATTTGTCTTATTTTTTATATATGAGACACGTTCTTACTGTCTTCATACACCTCACCATATTGAATTACTAGCTCAAGTGGTGTGTGTAGTTAACTTGAGATGGTTTATTATAAAAGTATATCAAAGTGAATACATGTCCCGAAGTGTGATAACACTATCTAGATTTTGTTATGTGACTTGGGTATAAATGAGTTAGGAACATAAAAATATAGGCATTAAATGCAAAATGGTTCTAGGATATCTCCCTTCTCTATCTTAATTCATGTCACCATGGGTGGTTGGGGAAATTTTACCATGTTTGAGAATTGGTATTCAAGGTCATTTTAATGAATTGAATGATGATTTTATGTAAATAGATGTTTTATTTTTAATTTTATTTATTTTATTAGTATAATTTATATTACTTGATATTCCTTGGGGTTTAAGGCATTAATGTGAATTATTGAGGTCTGTCCTATGATTTTAGAATTTGTTCAAAATATGGTTAGTCATTATCTAGTGTTTATTAGTAAGTAAATCACTAAAGTGATATTCATAATTTGAGTGAGGAATATATGAGAAAATTTACATATTAAAAACCTTCACTGGAACCTTCTTTGGTTGAATTTGTTATTTGTATAGTTTAGATTCTATGTCAAGAAGGTTTCGAGTACCCTGGATGAGTAGTGGAACACAGATCAGAATTCACTAAGAAGCATCCAATAATCATCTAGGGTAATAAAGGGTCCGAAGTATTAAATTATTATCTTGAGATAACAGGTGGATCTTTAACATATTTAAGTATCCTGAGGACTCTATGGAGGAGTTTTCTATGTTTTTGTTCATAAGACTGAAAATAAGTTTGTGAGACACCATTGTGCATGTCAAGTTGAATACAAATCTTAAATTAGATTTCGTTATTAAAATATTTAATCATAAATTTCATCCTGAGCTGTTCTGTTTAGGGAGGAACCATGATTTTATGACCCTATAGCAATGGGATGATATCATTATGGAGTATTCCATCTACTTTTATGATTCAGTTCATTTTTTACTAGATCTATTCACCAATGTGTACCTAAAGATACATAGGTTTGAGCTGGGGGTGAGGTCTAAAATTTGGTTGATGATGATTATCATGTTTTTTATGAACATTGTTATGAAATTATACAAATTAACATTGGATTAGGTAGAGAGAGCTATAATGATAGGATTTGGAGGAACTTCGGTAGGTACAATTGTAATCTAGGGTGTATCATCTAGAAAAAAAAGAAGTGCATGGGTGGTTAGTTTTCCTCAGGAATAGTTTAAGGGGATTTTCGGGATAGTATTATGTTCTTTACTACTAATGAGGAAGGCATGGTTATACTGATCCAAACTCTATGGTGGATCCCATGAATTGTTCTCGTTGTGGACTATCGGGTTATCTGAGGTGATTTTGTGAAAGGATATCCTAGGAAGTATGGAAGAATCCACTCTCACCAAGGGTTTTCAGGTTTCTACTGATGATTACATGAGTTGTGGGTCTTATCCTCGGGATAAGAGACATGTTCATGTGTCTAATATATATCATAGAGAATCTAAAACTATACATCCTAATATGGTGGTGTATACACCTAAGGAATCTGAGGCAAGGTCAGCTATTATTTGATATACATTTTTTATTTCTTCCCCTATGGTGATAATTTTTTTGATAAACATCTATAGAAACCATCAGTTTTCAAAAATTAACATTACATATATTTTGTGGAAATCATGAATCATCACACAAAAAAAGATAGGAAGACCATACTAGTCTAGTGCCTTTGGAAACATGGAAACATGGAAACATAAACAATGGTACATATGTGAGATACATCATCTCCCACAAGGTTCTTATTGACTAGCACCATTCTTAGACATGTCAAACAATGTATATATCATCATTAACTATGAAAAAGGAAACATAAGGGGGGGGGAGCTCAAATGCTCATTAAGGATAAACAAGGGAGACATGTAAATATAAATATGAGCATATGTTTATGGGAATGTGATCATGAAAATAGAAGATCGTACCCTACATATTAATGATAATAATAGAGATCATGGCATAAAGATTGAAAATTCATAAGACAAGAATCATAATGAAATAAATAGAATAGTCCATGAAAGCATAACATAGGAATACAACATGGAATTGGTGAAGAAACAAAAACATATAACGATTTCCATAGTATCCAAGCCATCACTACCAAGACTATTATAGTTGTATGAGTTCACTCCCCATACCATCATAGTAGTATTGGTTTACTCACATGACCATAATAGTAGGATGAGTTCAATATTAATTCAATCTTTGTAGTCATGGTTCACTACCATGGCCATAATTGTAGCTAAGGTTCACTCCCAAGACCATCTTAGTTTATGTGATGAGATATAAATCTTTAACCAATACATTGGAGGGAGATATTGGCCCCACCTATCACATAAAGAAATCATATATACATGTGCCATAAGATTATAAATAAACATACCATAACCCATGATATGAAGTGGTCATCACAAACATATAAACATATCATAACATGTGGAAATATATTGGTTTAATAATCATTTAATCATAAGTATAGCCTATGATAAGAAGTGGGTTTCAAAATCATATAATCCCTGAAAGTGAAACATTATTCATAAAAATCATACAATAAAAACATAATCCATTCATAAAAAGATTATAAACAAAAACATTGAATAATTTCTACATAAATTCATGAGTAACACCAATGTATGTTATAATATATGGGAATTAATTTTGAAATATATTTTTATAAACATTTCTTGAGGAAAATATCCTTTCTTATTTGAAAAATTCTTTTTATAACATATAACCTTTAGAAATCAATTTTCTTGAAAATAGACACGAAAACATGTAAAGGAATAATTTAAAACAATAAAAAAAATTTAAATTTTTTTTACTTTAAAATTATCTTCAATGATATTTTGAAATCATTTTTGAAAACATTTAAAAAAACATGGTTTTTGAATATAATATATTTCTAACTGAAGAGAGAGATAGAAAGACAACCCAATTTTAGTTAAAAACATTCACTTAAGTACCAAAGAGTTGAAATATAGTACTAAAAAAAGGAATATTTCATGAATAAATATAGTATATGGAAAATCATAAATATTATTTAGATATGTATCATAATATTTCATCAAAGGAAGCATAAACATAAACAATATAGAAAAAGAGAGGAGATTGTCTCAATAAAATGTTATATCTTTGTTACATGGGATAAAAATCTCCATTGATGAATGGAAATTAAATGAAGATTAAAAAATAATGAAAATAATTATATTCTTGATATACATTCTTTTGGTCGGAGTGGACACTCAAGATGGGGGGGGGGGGTGAATTGAGATCCAATTAAAAATTTCTGTTAAAAAGATTCTTATAATAATCCCCCAAATTGAATAAAAAGATAATCTGTCATGAATTTGTAAAACTATAAAGGGTTTGTTAGATTCTCAAAAGATTTATTAGTTCTCAGTTAATCTAATATAAAGATTATTTAAATTTTGAAGCTAAAATAATGCTTTACAGTACATACAAACACTTGCTAGATTAACTATCAAAGTAACTTCAAAAAAATTTATATTTCAAAGTAATTAGAAGCAGAATATTCAATATAGGTTAAAATCAAAATAAGTAAGTACAACAGTTTTAAAACAAGAGGTTCAGTCTCAAGCTGAGACTTTGTCCTCTCAAAAATTGTATATAAATTTTTATCCACACCCTGGATCAGGGTAAACAATAGTTCAAAGACTATCCAGGTCCTAAGATCTCTACCATAGTTCTACATGAAAAAAAAACAATAGCACACAGGCTATCCAGGTCACACTTGACCTCTACCACTATCCATAGTGGGATACATGAGAGTTATGGACGTTTTGTCTGAGGATTTAAAAATCCTACAGTTTAGCGCAGGAGACAGTGTGTGTATGAAATATATAGAGTTTACAAACTACTCAAAAGGTAAGTAAAAGAATCACTAAGAGAGTATATATGAGTTTAGAATTATCTATTTATGTGAAGTGTAGCTCTCGACTCCTTTGATTGATCAGGAATTCTTCTAAGTCCTTCTCTGGTTCTTGTATGAAAAACAGAGAGTCATTTTCTTCATGTTCGTTGTAGTTCTTCACTCCTTGGATAAAGTGCAGATTATGTTCTCTTCTAGAATTAATTGCCTAATGTATGTCCAGTGTTCTTCCAGTATAGACGTAGCCTTTCTTTTCTGTGTGTATTCAACACTTTTCAGCACTCTTCAGCCCTTATTTTGCACTTCTTTTTGCACGACATTTTCCCTTCCTTTTATGGCTTTCAGTTCCGACATTGGGAATGATTACCTTTTCATAGGTACGAGGTACGGTTCCCTGACATGCCAAAAACGCACATTAATTAATGGATGTTGCATTAAATTTAGAAAATATGACCGTTAGTAAAATTTAAATAAGGTATAAAAGTTTAAACAGTAGAGTGATTGTAATGGTCGACTTGTAATAGTAACTCCTTCTATCGGTGGCTCTGCTTGTATTGGTAGCTCTTTGTATTGGTAGCTCTTTGTATCGGTATCTCTTTTTATCGTTAGCTATTTGTATGAGTAGATCTTTGTATTGGTAGATCTTTTTATCGGTAGCTCTTTGTATCGGCAGCTCTTTGTATCAGTATCTCTTTGTATCAGTAGCTCTTTGTATCGGTAGCTCTTTGTATCAGTATCTCTTTGTATCGGTAGTTCTTTCTATCAGTAGCTGTCTGTATCGGTAGATTGGATCTATCAGGGACATGTGTTTACTGGTGGACTTATACAAATCGATATCTCTTTATATCGGTGACCTTTTCATATCGGTAGACTATGTACCGGTACTTAACACTTATCTATTCTATGAAAAACACATCCTGATTGAGTTTAATTTATTTCAAAGTAGAATGAATAGAAATTAATATATAAATGAACATTATTTGGGATTATCAACATATTAAAACAAAAGTGAGATTATCAAAACAGACGAGGTCTACAATATCGCCCTTTTTGATAATCACAACTTATTGAACCATAATCTCAAAATAATTAGTAACATATCATAGGATTTAGTATAAAATGCAATGATATTAGAGAAAATAATAACAAAATTGTACCAGACTTATGTTGATATTTTCAAATGAATATTTTAAAAGAGAAAAGTACCAGGGTAATATTATATTTATCATAAGAACATATTTGTCTTGACTTCACATTTGGCTCATTTTCTCCCCCTTTTTCCTATCATATGATGCATATCGGTTCTGTTCAGTTCTGTTCTCCCCCTTTGTGAATAGCAAAAAGAAGGAAACAAACACAGAGAAAAGTAACAGAAGGGTAAAAGAGAATAAGATAATTTTCATGCCATAGGGCCAAAAATATACATAGGAAGGCAAAGATGAAACAAAAACAATACAAGGATTCCTATCAAATGGATTAACCATCAATCAATCCACCGCCTGGATGTATAGTTGAGATTTTCCTTTAGGAATCGAGGTAGACTCAGACTGTGGAGATGCAGGTGGAGGCTTAGGAACACCTAAAATGATCATAGGAGGCTGAGCCACTGAAACGGTGCCTGGTCTGTACTATGTAGCTCTCTGAGTGGTCATAGGTGTAAGGATTTAGATGGCTTGGGGTGGAGTCATCATAGCAGTAGAAGCAGTAGAGGCAAAGGCAGGTAAAGATGGTGGTACAATAACTGGCCTAGAATTGACATGTAATAAGGGAAACAAAATATTTCTTAAATAAATAATTATTCCTCTTCCTTTCTCCATAGAATAAATGATGTCATCCTTGTTTTCCATAAATTTGTCCAAGGCCAGAGTCAGTTCCCTTAGCTTGCTTACATGCTCTCTGAAGGCTTGAGATTTTAGGGGTAGTTTCAAATTCTTTAACTACAATTTAAAGTGATTGTTGAGCTTATTCTTGGTATAAACTATTTTGAAATAATAATCTACCTTGTCTTTCACCTCTTTCTGAGAAGAAGAAGCTTCTATCATATAGTCTTGAACAATCTTCATGATATCTCTAGTGGTATCTCAAGTAGAAGTTACCACTTTGGTGAGATCAGATGAGTCCACAAAGCCATTGGTTGATGCTGAACCAAGCTCCTCCTTCATCAAAGATCGAATCTGACCTAGTTCCATTGAAGGTCTGGAGCTAAGAGAACTAATAGAGAAGGTTACCGTTTCCTTGAAGTTTTTGGTCAACCCACTGATAAGATTTTTCACTTGAGAATCCTGGGTGCTGACATGATCTTTCATAGAGGTTTTAAATCCATCAAAGACTAATACCATCTGGCTCACAAAACTTTTGACATAAGCTAAATCTTTGTCTGTTTGGGATTTAGAAATCATATAATATTCTAAAGAGAGAACAGATTTCTGTAGAATTTCAACATTCTCTATGAGTCTAAATACTTGACTCTGACAAGCCTTGGTTTCAGCCATCATCTGTGCCACATAGGTTGACATATTACAACCCAGAGAGAGTTCAAAAGACTTTTCCATATTTATTATCTCTTCAACAAAGCAGTGCTTCAACTCAGAAAGAAAAGCTCTAAAGGACTCTTTCAACTCATCCTTTAAGGAATAAAGATCAGCCATGGTGATCATATTTTCAGGCACAACTGTAGGTGCTCTCTCAGACACAATACCGGCCACTGAGTCAGTCATAATTGATTGAATTGATAGTACCAGTGAACTTTCTATTCTTCTAACTTCTTCAACAAAACTGGATTTAAGATCTGACTTCAACTTATTCAGATGACCTCTTCTGACGACATCATCAGATAACAACTCAAACTGAATATCATATCTAACTTTTGGTCTATTGAGGGATACCTCATTATCAGAATTGGGATAATCTAATCTACAAACCACAAAACCTGGGTCTTCTGCCCAATACTCAATTTCATTAGCTACTGAGACAGTGCAAATCCTAGTTTGATGCTCCCCCTCAACATGTGCATCCTCCTGTATAACAATAGCATTCTCAGTAGGTCTTTCTTCCTTAGAACAATCCTATACAATCAACTCCATTTCTGTAATATCATGAGGCTAATCTGGATTAGGAACAAGTCCTTCCATCTCACCCACTACATCCTTAACAGGCTCAACTGAGATTCCAATCAACAGACTCAGACATGAACAAACAGAAGAGGAGGCTTCAGATTCATTCTCTCTTTCATCTTCATTCTCAGGGGATGGCTGGTCTTCCTCATCAACATGTGTTTCTTCTTCTAATAAAGTTTCATTTCCTGATGATATAATTTCAGCAATAGGACTTGGGGGAACGTTCAGATCCATTCCATCAGCTATAGAAGTCTCATCTTCATCAATATAATCATTGTACTTAGGTTCTTCTTTATCAGGTCCTAGACCTGGATCCCTCACATCCTTAGGCCTAGAAGGATGATCCATAGGATTATACATATCATAAAGCCTCTCATCATCACTAAACCATTCTCCCTTCCAAGGGTTGCAATTGATCTTCATGTACTTACATATTGTGTATATGATACAGAAGTTGTTATTTAAAACCACTGTCTCATCCTGAGACTCAGATACTCGTTTCACCTTGATCATAACCGAGATCAACATGGAAAAGAATAAGGCATTTGTTTTTGATTTTGTCCTAATCATATCCTCTATTTGAGTCATCAATAGCCTGCATAAATTCAACTTCACACCATGCCTCAACAAATGAAGAAAGTAAATATCCTGGTATTTCAAATTTGAAAAAACCCATCTCCTTGGACTTAGAACATGTTGAATAAACATAAAGAGAAATCTATGTTCTCCATTCATTTCAGCAGCCACTACCTTTCTAGGTGTTCAATCTCTTGTTAACTCTTCCAAGGCAGTTTCATAAATAAAGAAGTTGCTTGTAGGTGGTGCTGATTTATAGAAATAACCGAATTATCCTTCATGTGGTACCTTCAGGCATTCAGCCCACTCAACAGATGAAAAATCTATTTCCTTCTTATTCACAAAACAAATCATTCGGATATCAGCTTCTTATTTCTCAAAACTTACAAACTCATAGAACTATTTCACCAGATTCAGATAGTAGGGGCCATTTTTGTTCGAGAAGCATTCTATCCATTTCTGTTATTCCAAAACTTCCAGAACTAACGAATCACTGGACATCAGCCATTCTGCGCACAGTTACTTCTCGACTACTATCTTTCTCTGAGTGAGATGTGGGTTCATAGGTTTCCTTTCGTCACTTCCACTGCTAGACTCGCCTTTGAGTCTCTTTTCATTAGGATTATCTTCCTTTGCACTGACAGAAGGTCTCTTCACTCTTTCCATTGTTCGAATCACAAGACTTAGGGTTCGAGAGAAGGTTTGAGAGCTAAGACTTGAAGGTAAAGGGCTTGAGGTGAATCAAAAGAGGTTAAAAACTTGTGTTTTATCATTTAGGAATCACAAAATAAATAAATAAATAACATATAATAAGTAAAATAGAAACGATACAAATTCCAGTGGCTAAAACAGAAGTTTAAAATAACGCATACTAACAGTGGGGTATACTGGTGAGAATTCTTAACAGTGAGGTTTATCTATCAATGTGGTCCACTAACGGTGAGGTCCATACCGGTGAGGTATAACAGTGAGGTCCATACTGAT
This sequence comes from Viscum album, assembly GCA_963277665.1. Lineage (NCBI taxonomy): Eukaryota > Viridiplantae > Streptophyta > Magnoliopsida > Santalales > Viscaceae > Viscum > Viscum album. The sequence continues at coordinate 1,284,751,542 of OY728156.1, forward strand.
GAGGTATAAGAGTGAGGTCCATACCGGTGAGGTATAACAGTGAGGTCCATACTGGTGAGGTATAACATTGAGGTCCATACCGGTGAGGTTTCTAAGGGCGAGGTTTCTAACAGTGAGAGTTAAACATCCCTAAATCATTTCTAATGTAGTCTAACCTATCCAAACTTAACGGTTTGGTGAAAATGTCAGCTAATTGATGTTCAGTACCTATAAATTCCAGAGTAATATCACATTTTTGGTAATGATCTCTCCAGAAATGGTGCCTTACATCAATGTGTTTGGTCCTAGAGTGAGACACAGGATTCTTAGAGATATTAATTGCACTAGTGTTATCACATTTTATTGAAACATGTCTAAAGTTATATCAATAGTCTAAAAGAATGTATTTCATCCACAGAATTTGAGCACAACAACTACCTGTAGCTATATACTCTGCTTCAGCAGTGGACAAAGCAACCGAATTCTGTTTCTTACTACACCATGATACTAAGGACTTACCTAGAAAATGACATGTTCTAGAAGTGATTTTTCTATCTAAATTTCAACCAACAATATCAGCATCTGAATAACTCATTAAATCTAATTATTGTCCTTTTCGATAAAACAAACCTAAATTTACAGTATGTTTATGATATTTTAAAATTATTTTAACAGCAAAAAAATGTGATTATTTAGGATTAGCTTGAAATCTTGCACACATGAACACAATAAACGTAATATCTGGTCGACTAGAAGTAAGGTAAAGTAGGCTTCCAATCATACCTTTGTAGTTGGTTCGATCCACTTGTTTTCCAGTTTCATCACCATCCAACTTACAGACAGTACTCATAGGTGTATCACATTCCTTAATACTATCCAGACCAAAACGTTTTAAAAGATCCTTTGTATATTTACATTGATTCAAAATAATTCCATTTCATTTTGAAAAACATGAAATCCACGAAAATATTTGTGTTCTCTCATTAAACTCATTTCAAATTCTTTTTGCATACTCTTTGAAAAATCAGTACATAAAAAATGTTTAGAACATCCAAAAATAATATCACCAACATAGATTTGTACTATCAAAACATCTTTTGAAATTATTTTAATAAAAAGAGTTGGGACATAAATCCTTTTAGTAAAACTATTTGAAATAAGAAAATTAGTAAGTCTATCATACCAAGCTCTTGGAGCTTGTTTTAAACCATATAATGCTTTTAAAAGTTTGAAAACATGATTTTGAAAATGGGGGTTTGTAAATCCTGGTGGTTGTTCAAAAAAAAACATCTTCAATTATAAAACCATTTAGAAATTCACTTTTAACACCCATTTGATATAATTAGAAATTTAGATGAGCAGTATAGTCAAGTGGAATCCTTATACCTTATAATATAGATACATGGGAAAATGTTTCCTCATAGTCTATTCCTTTCTCTTGACTATAACCTTGTCCAACTAGCCTAGATTTATTTCTAACTATATTTCCAGAATCATCAACTTTGATTCTAAAAACCCATTTAGTGCCTATGGTCAAAGTGTCCGTAGGTCTGTCAACATTTTCCTAGACTTTGTTTCATTCAAATTGATTTAGTTCTTCTTGCATATCCATTACCCGAAATTCATCATTGATTGCATCATTGACATTTTTAGGTTCTAACTATGAAAGAAAGGCTTGATGTTCAACCAAGTTTCTTAGAGAAGCGCTAGTTTGTGTCCGTCTTTCAAGATTACCAAAAACAACATCTAAAGGATGATTCTTTTGAATTCTAATTGATCTAGTAAAGGTGGGACTATAAATTTTAGGTCCATCTATAGGTTCTGGTTCAACAGAAGTAGGCTCAGGAAAGTTTCCAGAACTGGATGTCTTTTCAATAGGGTCACTATTTTTGTCATTAAGGTCCAGAACAGACAAGTTTTCATTAAGACTTTCAATGGGAGATTTGGGTTCATGTCGATCAATTTCATCAAGCTTTTTTTGAACAAGTTCTTCCACACATTTGGTTCTTTTGTTAAAGACTCTATAGGCTTTTCTAGTAAAATAATATCCTAAAAATATTCCTTCATCTCACTTGGATGCAAATTTTTCAATATTATCCTTAGTATTAAGAATAAATACTTTCCAAACAAAAACTCTTAAGTAACTTACATTAGGCATTATATTATTTCACGAGTTATAAGGGGTCTTCTTAAGACCATGTATAATTAAGACTCTATTTATGATATAGAAAGCTGTGTTGACAGCTTCAGCCAAAAAATAAATTGGAAGGTCATACTCATTAAGCATTGTACTTTCAAACTCTTGAAGGGTTTTGTTTCTTCTTTCTACTACACTATTCTGCTGAGGTGTTCTAGGGGAAGAAAAGCTGTGATTATAGACATAGTGTGAGTAATAAGATTCAAACTCATGATTTTCAAACTCACGACCATGATCACTTCTCAGGGTCTTAATCTTAAGTCTACTAATGTTTTCTACAGACTTGGAATACTTAATAAAGTAAGAACAATATTCACTTTTGTGAGCTAAAAATTACACCCAAGTATATATTGAAAAGTCATCTACTAAGATAGAGACATAGTGCTTCCCATGTAAACTAGAAACTCTAAAAGGTCTAAACAAGTCCATGTGAACCAACTCGATAGGTTGAGAAGTTGAAACTTATTTCTTTGATTTAAAAGAAAATCTGTGTTGCTTTCCCTTTTGACAGGGATTACAAACTTTGTCAGTTGGAAATTCAAGTTTAGGTAGGTCTCTAACAAAGTTTTTCCTAGTCAGTTTTCTAAGTGAATAAACATTACAATGTCTTAATCTTCTGTTCCATAGCCAAGACTCCCTATAAAAATAATTTAATCAAGTAATGTTTTGTTTGGATAAAGAATTCAAATCAACAACATAAACATTTTCATTTCTCAAAGTAGAAAATACAAGAAAATTTTTATAATTAAAAACATTACAAGAATCATTTTCAAATTTAACATTTAAACCATCATCAACCAACTGAGATATACTTAAAAAATTATATTTATATCCATCAAAAAATAAAACTTTAGTAATTAAAACTGAGTCTGTGTTACCAATCTAGCCTAGGCCGATGATTTTTCCATTATAATTTTCACCAAAGGTGACATGGCCTCCATCAACATTGATTAAAATCTTGAAGAATGAGTAATCCCCAATCATATGCCTTGTATATCCACTATCCAAGTACCATATCTTCTTATGGGAACTCTTCAAGCAAGTTTCCTACAAAACAGGTTTAGATGGAAAATGATTCGGGAAACCAGATTCTCTTGGGTCTAGATAGGTTAGAAAGCAAAGCATTCGGTACCCAGATTTGTCTAATGGGACTCAAATAATTTACAGAATCAATAGATTTTGAAAGATAAAAATTATTTTATCTATAACTCTATGAGTAACTAGTTGAAACATATGAATTTCCAGAACTAGAACTACCGGTATTCTATCCAAATTTAAAAATAAATCTAGTTTTAGTAAACAATCTATTTCCATGCTGATAGCCTATTCCAGTGGTATATTTTGGTGCCACTTTATTTCCTAGAATTTGAGTAAGTGTATATTTTCCATTTGTGAATTTTTCAAAGTCCTTCATTAATTTCTCATTAGACAATTTTAGTTCAGTATTTTTCTTTAGCAATTGAGCATTCTTTTCCTTTTCTACAACAAGTGAAGATTTTACAGAGCTGGTTAGAGCTTGTTGTTTCTTGACGGTCTTATACTTGTCCTTAAATTCATTATAGTTTTATTCTAGAAAATTAAAATATTAAAATAATTATTCACTAGACGTATTTTCAGATTCTGAATCAGAATCAACTCCAGAATAATATGAATTTAAAGCTCGAGTATCCAATGTTACCTCAGACGTGTTTTTCATGAAACACATGTTATATTTTTGAGATTTTTCATCCTGAGTAGAATCAGAATTAGTTGAACTATCCTCTGAAGCACTCCAAGTTGATTTCATATCTTTCTTATACTTTTTGTCCTTGTAGTCATATTTCTTTTTAAACTTCAATTTTGTACAGTCGGCTTTTACATGTCCTTTCCTTTTGCATTCATAGAAGACAATTTCATCACTTTTATTTGGCTTCTTCTAATCATTCTTCTAGTGAACTTTGTTGTCATATTTTCCTTTTTAGTTTGATTTTATGAAGAGTTTCTTCTTCCTATATAACTTCTTGAATCTCCTGGCTATTTGAGCCATTTCAGCATCACTGCCTGAATCTGAACTTTCGCTTGTTGATCTTTCAGTTGGTATGTGTACTTTCTCCTAATCCTTGTTCCTCGAGGCAGTAGACTTAAAAGCTACTGACTTATTTTTTAGTTCATCATCTTCTTCATTATTCACTTTTAGTTCTTCCTCATACATCATAAGCTTACCAATTAATTCCTTAACGATTAAAGTACTAATATCACATGATTCTCTAATTGAAACTGATGTGCCCCTCCACTTTTCTGGAAGAAATCTTAGTATTCTCATGATCCGCTCCTTTGTAGGAACAGATTTTCCAAGTGAGGTCATAGTGTTGAAAATCTCATTGAACCTGAGATAAATATCAGAAATAGGTTCATCAGAATTCATTTTAAAATTATCATATTTAATAGTATAGGTGCTTAGTCTCATTTATTTGACATTGGTTGTTCCCTCATGGTAAATAGCCAATGTGTCCAAGATTTCATAAGCAGTTTCACAAGAAGATATGCGATTAAATTCTTCATCTCCTAAACCACAATACTAAGAATTCATTGCTTGAAAATTATTATTGTAGGCTGTCTTAGTAGGTTCATCCCAAGTAGTTCTAATAGTCTCTGGAATCTTATATTGAGTTTCTATAGCCATCCAGATATCAAATCTCATACTCTCTAAATGTATTTTCATTTTATGGTTCCACTGGGAATAATTTGTACCATTAAAGAAAGGAGGTAAGTTGGTAGCAACACCTTCTAATCTATTGTCCATAATCATGGTCATGACCCAAACCTACCCGGGCTCGAGCCACAACTACCCCAAGCCCGCCTCTATAGGCCATGGACTGGCGATAAGTGCCGAAGGCTAAACAACTCAGGGAGGCCTTTGCCTAAGTACCTGTACACACACACATGCATCACACTCAATGAAAAAGTGTGGAGTAAAAAGAAATGAAAAGTACCAACTGCTATAAATAAACCACAAAAGTGCATCGACCTCTAAATAGTACAAACAAGTGCTGAAGGTAAACTGAAAAGAAAAGGGGCAAAACACGCACCCAACAAGAAAAGTGCCACAACCCGGAAACGGGTAAAGAAAAGAAAAACAACTGGAAGGGTCCCCCACCTGGAAACTGACTCCAACCACCGCACACGGTCCACGCTCCTGAACTCCTATGATCCACTAAATTCACAACCTACCTGTCCATCGTGTCCAAGGGAACACTAAGTGCGGGAAAAGCCAAAGCAGGGGTGAGTATATAAATACTCAGTAGGATATCCCGAAGGCTCGAGGGAGCAACAAAGTAGGTACATAAGGGTGAGCGGTAGATCGAATAGGGGAAAAGTAAAGGAGTATAACCAAAAGTGCAGTAAAGAGTGCAGTAAAGAGTCCAGCTCAACCCAACAAGATAAAGGAGGTAAACTTTTCCAGACACAAGGAGCTAGAAACGGTGAGAAGATGAACTTCTCGTCGAGTCTTCGCTACCTATAGCAGGAGAGTAGACTTGTCCAACCATGAGAATCTAGACACGGAAAGCACGTGGCCAACCCCGCGCATCTTTTCCTTTCCTGGAAGGAGAGTAACCAAACCCATGAAGTGGGTACTAGAACAAGGTATATGCATATCCATATACTGAATCCAGAAACCCAAACAAGAACATATGGGAATCTTCATCCCGGTAACTCAGACCAAGGAAGTGAGTAGCCAGCAGTCCCAGAAGAAAACACCATAGATGCCCAACATACTCCACATTTACCCCGAACTACAAGTCAATGGGCTCAAGTCACCGCACCTCGACACTATCCGCTTTGGGCGGCACTGACTCACCCTCACCGTTTTATGTCGCGTCACAATGATGTGTCTCGATGGGTAAAGCGCCCCTCGTACTTGAGAGTTCCAGGGGAATGTCAAACCACACGTCGTCACTTCCCCATAGTTGAGAGGTCTCCTCAAAGTCAAAGTCATCACATCACTGACCCGTACAAACAAGGGACCCGCTTCGGTAGTCACAGAGGAAAGCCACAGACTAGCCTAGTAGAAAGGACTGACTCTGGAATGTCAACAGGTGTCCCACATCCCAGCCCTGCTGGAGGGTAATTCATAAGATGATATCAGGTGGCCCACTGCCCAGCCCTGCTGGAGGGTAAACCCTAACCAGATATCGGGTGACCCACTGCCCAGACCTGCTGGAGGGTAAACCCTAATACATCATCAGGCGACCCACTGCCCAGCACCGTTGGAGGTTAGACCTGGAATAAGTCGATAGGCGACCCACTGCCCATCCTTGCTAGAGGGTAGACTTGGAACTAGACAACAGGCGACCCACTGCCCAGCCCTGCTAGAGGGTAGACCCTATGAAGTCATCGGGTGACCCACTACCCATTCTCTGCTGGAGGGTAGACCCTAAGAGTGTGGGGTGACCCACTATCCAGTCTCTCCTAGAGGGTAGACCCTAAGAGTGTCGGGTGACCCACTGCCCAGTCTCTGTTGGAGGGTAAACCCTAGAAGTCAGTGACCAACCCACTGCCCAGTATCTAGTGGAGGGTAAACCCAAAGATGTCGATGAGCAACCCACTGCCCAGCCCCGCTGGAGGGTATGACCGGAACTTCTCTGGCCTTCTCCACTGGATGGTACTACAGGCGAGCCATGCTCGAAACAACCTTAGCCTTGCTGGAAACAACCTCAGAACAGGACTAGGGTAAAAATAAAATCTTCTGGTCAACAAACATGAACAGAGAAAACCTCTATGTCACGATTGGTCAAAAGTACGTAAAGCAGAACACGACACACACATGAGGCCCACACGACGTGTGACCCCAAGTCAACCCCAACTGAACGCACAAACGTTCCTAGGTACAAACAACCACATGTACCTCCAAGCGTTCTCATATACTCCCAGAGTATACCACGTTCCAGCCCAATGGCTATCGTGCACAGGACACCCAACGTCAATGCGAAGGTGTAACATAACAAATCCAACCTGCCACCTCAATGGTAGAGGCACAACCAACCACATCTCTTTAAACACCAGCATCACTCACCAAGGAGTGCACGCGATCCCACGCCAAAGGTCTGCTACAAACACTGTAGAAGAACCGCCACCAGGGCACCTTCACATTTCCACATTTAATAAGATCATGAAAGAGGTTCCGCACATCCAAACAGATCATACTGTTGTAATCATCACGGAAAAGTAGGCGAGATCGACTACTTACTTGCGTCAAACGGATATCCGATGGAAAAGTCACCAACACTGCCTCACGCCCGAACGGTGTCCCGTGATCGAGATCCTCGACCCCAAAAATATTTTGGCGCATCGCACCATTGCGATACCCTTAGTAAAACACGTCAAAAGGACTACTCACTTGAGTGTAACAGATATCTAGAGAAAAAGATGCATTCCAGCGCACCACACACGAGCGGTGCTTCGTGGGACCCATATTCCGGTCCTGAAACACAATGAACGAATCACACCGTTGCGATCCTCTCAAAAAATCACACAAGTTGTACTATTAACTTTTCCCAAATGGTTGCCCAGTGATAGAGATGGGAAATCACCATCAACGCCCAAACGACCCTTGTGGGTCCTGCACCATTGTGCAGAATTAGAGCGGGCGGATTGCACCATTGGAATCCCCTCGGAAAAACACCCAGGATCGACTGCTCGCACACCCTGAACGGACGCCTGATGAGAAAGTCACTAAACGCTGCTCACATCTCAAAAGACAATCGTGGGGACCATGCCTAAACTCAGGTCTCAATGCCCGTGATCACCCTGGAAAACTTCGTCTTGGTGCCAGAATCGTAACGCCACTGAAGGCGCCCAAAACAGACTCCGGATGTGTCCGTGCCGACCAAAACCAGAACGCCTGGAGAAAACATCATTCCATTTAAAGCACGCGTTGTGCCTCCAAACTCCCGTCCCAGGAATTAAAATTTCTAAAAACCATCTCAAAACATTCCCCTCGATCCAAGGAATACGTCGTTGTAGACGGAGCGCAAAACGGACGCCTGTAGCTCCAAATATGGGCGTCCAAAATATTGAAGGGGGATTACCCCTAGGCCGGACAGGCCCGGTCCGGCTGGTCCGCCCTGCACGGGCCGGCCCGCTGAACCGCAGCCCAGCTGCTGGGGCCGATCTAGGTGAACCCGCGGGCCGCCGCACCATGGGCCGCCACCTCCCTTGAGGCCCGCACGTCCACGCGGGCTCCTCCACCGACCGACCAGCTAGCCGGTCGCGTCCAAGTGGAGACCCGCCATCGGCGGGTCCCTGTCTCCCCGCGGGGTCGCGCGCCTGCGACCCCGGTTTCCCCCCTCGCCGGTGCCTTTGGCCGGCACCCTCAGCCGATGCCACCACTCAGCTGCACAGAGAATTCACCACACCGCTTCCTCAGCTCGCTGCCGGAGCCCACCATCACGCCGGACCACCTCCGACACTGCTGCACGAAGCGCCCGCCACCTCCGCCGCCATCAAACCCTCGCCGGAAACCGGCCTCATGGTCGGAAAAATTTAGAGGACCACCAGAAATGATCTGGTGGTCAAATATTAGATCCGGATAGCATTCCGGGAAGCTCAGGACATGATCTACGCAATTATGGGCTCCGTTCGATGATCCAATGGCGCGATTGAGCATAAAAAAAATAAATGCGGGGAAAGGGTGTAAAACTCAAATCCTCCTACCTGCGGGCGGAACGCCGACACTTCTTTTCTCGATCTGAGATCCTCCGTGGCCAAATATGCCTCCAATATGTCATATCCATCTTATAGGAGGAGGAAGGAGGAGAGGGAGGTCACTGCTACCTTCCGTGCATCCAGGTGAGGGAGGTAAGGGGGAAGGGGGAAGTAAGCAGATATTAAGCTAATATCTGCTAAATCCCTCAGCCCGACTCGCCCCCGATTCTGCTCCTGATGCAGACAAAGAGGAGGGTGACCCTAGGGTAAACAAGACCTCCCGACCACAACGACGGTCTAAGAACTTCAATCCGAGGCTCCGTTCAAAAGTTCTAAAATTTAACCACTGAGGCCGCTAATTTACGAAAATGCCCCTGGGGCCATTTTTCACAAATGGCTGCGCCCGTGAAATTTACACCCCTCCTAGGGTAAATGGCATGCTCTGGACTCAACGGTGACCTCTGTTTCCAATTTGAGCCATCATTTAATAGATAATTGAGTTAATCTATTAAACAAATTAATTAATTATTTTAATCATCCGTTTAACGTACCAAAAGCGGGCGAGGGTTCCAAACGTCCTACGCCGACAAGTTTTATGTCGCTCCTAATGTAAACAGACCATTCCGAACCCATTCGTACAATCAGATTTACAATCTGAAGCACTATTTATGATTTATCCCATTTATTATGCATTTCTAGTGTGAACGCACTGAAAATTTAATTCCTGTCACACCGGGGTTCAGAATCGCACGCCGTTTGAGGGCGCTGCTCTAGAATAACATCCAGAATATTCCAAAGTCTTCCGCTGCAAAAACTGGGTTCTTACATCATTCCCTTATTCAAGATTTTCATCCCCAAAAATCAAAACAAGGGATCAACTCAAGGTACTAGGCCCACACCTGGCTCTTCCGTACCCAGAAGAACTCTTGCACTGTCCCACGTCACTGCAAATAGACCAAAGGATTTGATCTGTTCATGCAAGGTCGGACCGTGATGATGTCGTGCATAAGAGCACGCACACTTCTCTTCTCAGGTGAGTCACGTGGGAGACGTCATGCACCCACTCAAAACTTTGGGGTTAGGGAAAGGTGGTAGGGAACCTCGCCATCCCTTTGAACAGTTTCAAACATCCCGAAGGATCTCGGGGGTAGCTCACCTCCCCGACTGAACCTCCACGTCGTACGCCACAACTATAATCACCGCACGCACCTGGAACAAGACTCGATGATTCCCTCCTTTAGAATATCCATATGGTGAAACACCCAAGGATATCTGGTCAAGCAAGATTTCACCGTCGATGTCTCACAACCAAGAATCTCTTACATGCTCAAAAAGAAATGGATTCGACACCATCGACTAAATAAAAAGGTCCCACGCCTTTTATCATACCAATACAGGGTTACACCGACACCCCGCGCCACCCTGGTAACAACCCAAACAAGGATAAGGGAGAAAATCATTTCAAAAACGGAGTCTATCAATTCTACTGCAAAGAGTAGAAGAGTTGCATAGCGTAACTCTTATCACCTCACACTCTATAGGGTTGTAGACATCCAAAGCTTTTGGCTGTCTGTGGTCCTAACTGTCTGCTCTCGGAGCCTGTCGTGGACCGCCTTGTGGTGATGAGAAGATCTCGTAAAGTCGTCCCCCACTACCAGCTTTTCCCGCTCCTCTGCTATCACCACCTCTCTGTGTACTACTCCGATCACGGTGCTGCCTCTGTCATGGTGGCGCACCTGCTTCCTACCCAAAGGTCTCTGCATGCTTGGTCAGGTAGTCTCGTTCCATGTGACCTCGCCCGTCGCAAGCATAGCACCGGCTCTCTTCGGGCTGTACTGGTGCCCTCTAGTGCCACTATGGTGTACGACCATGCCCCTAAGTCTGGTTGTCAGAAAGCCACCTGCGTTGAGGTTCGGCTTACCGATGCCTTCTAGCTATGGGAGACATCTCGGCTCCAACACGCCTACTGCCACCACAAACTCTAGGACATGACAAGAAGCTCTATGTCACTAACGCTTTCTCTCGCACCCCGACATATGTGGAAATACCCAAGGGTACTATGACATTACGAATCTCTAAGCGGAGACCCTGCTCAAACTTCCTTGCTCAGAAGTTATCATCATGGACCAAGTCCGGGTAAAAGCGTGCATGGTCTGTAAAACTAGTCGCGTACTCGGGCACTGTCAACCCTTCCTGATGAAACTGCAGGATCTCTTGAATCTGAATGGAGCGCAAGAAGTAGAGGTAAAGCTCCTCATGAAACAAAAACAGAAAGTCACCCCACGAAAGCGATGACTCGTCAAGAAACTGAGTCCCTAGACTCTACCAATGCCAATATACTCCACAAAATGGTGGGCTACCAAAGACACTCTCTGATCTGTCGGCGTCTGCACAAGCCTGAAAAGGCAAACCACTGTCTCGAGCCAAACCTCTGCTGCCTGATGGTCTGGCTCACCCCTGAACCTCAGCGGTCTCTGCCGCTGGAACTCACGGAGCACGCTCAACCTTCGCTCAAGCTCAGCCTTCTCTACTGAAGCTGTATGCTGCTCACCAGGTGGGGGTGCTGCTACTGGCCCACCCAGAGAAAGTGTCTCTAATGATGGGTCCTGGATTGTGGCCTCGTAGCTCACATGGTCGTCGTCACGAACCAAAGCTGGTATCTTAGCTGGCTGTCTTTGCAGAGACATCCTGAATATTATCAAGGAGTGTCGCGGTCAGATGAGCATATATATATATACCAATAACAACGATGGGGAGATGACTCAAGAAGGACAGTCAAAGACTCAATCCTATGTGATGCAAAAACCAATTTTCCCTGCAATGAGTGTCTCAGCATGCCGAGTCGACAAGCGGGTTATCAAGGTTCTGGTGAATGGATATGTCGACCGCCACACCATCACTAGACTCCCTGGCCTGAGAGCCGCTCTCGAGATGTGTTAACACTGTTTCCCTAAATCCCAACCAATTCTTCTTTTAGGGACGTCTGTCCAACGTCCCAAGGAACGAGCCACCTCTAATACCACTTTGTCACGACCTGACCCTACCCGGGCTCGAGCCGAAACTACCCCAAGCCTGCCTCCATAGGCCAGGGGCTGGCGACAAGTGCCAAAGGCTAAACAACTCAGGGAGGTCTTTTCCTGAGTACCTGTACAAACACACACAACACACTGAATGCAAAAGTGTGGAGTAAAAAGAAAATAAATGTACCAATAGATATAAATAAACCACAAAAGTGCATCGACCTCTAAACAGTACAAATAGGTGCTGAAGGTAAAATGAAAAGAAAAGGGGAAAAAAACGCACCCAACCAAAAAAGTGCCACAACCCGGCTACAGGTAAAAAAAAGAAAAAAAGCTGGAAGGGTCCCCCACCTAGATCCCGACTCTGACCACTGCACGCGGTCCACGCTCCTAAACTCCTATGCTTCACTAATTTCATGACCAACCTATCCGTCATCTTCAAGGGAACACCAAATGCGGGCAAATCCCAAGAAGGTGTGAGTATAAAAATACTCAGTAGGATACCCCGAAGGCCTGAGGGAGCAACAAAGGAGGTACCGAAGGGTGAGAGGTAGAGAGAACATGGGAAAAGTAAAGGAGTACAACCGAAAGTGCAGTAAATAGTACCGTAAAGAGTCCAGCTCAACCCAACAAGAGAAATGAGGTAAACTCATCTAGACACAAGTAGCTAGAAATGGTGAAAAGATGAACTTCCCGTCGAGTCTTCGCTACCTATAGTAGGGGAGTAGACTCGTCCAACCACGAGAAGCTAGACACGGAAAGCACGTGGCATACCCCGTGCGTCTTCGCCTCTCCTGGAAGGTGAGTAACCAAACCCAAGAAGTTGGTACTAGAACAAGGTATATAAATATCCATACACTCAATCATGAAACCCGAAAAAGATCGTAAGGGAATATCCGTACCGTAGCTCATCCCAAGGAAGTGAGTATCCAACAGTCCCAGAAGAAAACACCATTGATGCCCAGCATCCCCCACATCTGCCCCGAACTACAAGTTAAGGGGCTCAAATCACCGCACCTCGACACTATCCGCTTTGGGTGGAACTAACTCTCCCGCAGGGTTTTAGGTCGCGTCACAAGGATGCGTCTCAGTGGGGAAAGTTCCCCTAGTACTTGGGAGTTTTGGGGGAATGTAAAACCACACCTCGTCACTTCCCCACAATCAATAGGTCTCCTCAAAGTCAAAATCGTCACATCACTTACCCGTACAAATAAGGGACCCACTCCGATAGTCACGGAGGAAAGCCACAGACTAGCCTAGTAGAAAGGACTGGAATGTCAACGGGTGTCCCACTGCCCAACCCTGCTGGAGGGTAATTCATAATATGATATCGGGTGACCCACTACCCAGCCCTGCTAGAGGGTAAACCTTAATACATCATCAGGCGACCCACTGCTCAGCCCTGATGGAGGGTAGACCCTAACCAGATATCGGGTGACCCACTGCCCAGCCCTACTGGAGGGTAAACCCTAATACATAATCAGGCGACCCACTGCCCAGCCCTGCTGAAGGGTAGACCCTAAGAGGTTGTCGAGTGACCCACTGCCCAGTCTTTACTGGAGGGTAGACACTAAGCCTGTCAGGTGACCCACTGCCCAGTCTCTACTGGAGGGTAGACCCTAAGAGTGTCGGGTGACCAACTGCCCAGTCTCTGCTGGAGGGCAAACCCTAGAAGTCAGTGAGCAACCCACTGCCCAGTATTTACTGGAGGGTAAACCCGAAGAAGTCGATGAGCAACCCACTACCCAGCCCCGCTCGAGGGTAAGCCCAGAACTGCTCTGGCCATCACCACTAGATGGTACTGCTGGCGATCCATGCTTGAAACAACCTCAGACTTGCTGGAAACAACCTCAGAACAGGACCAGGGGAAAACTCAACCCTTCTGGTCAACAAACAAGAATAAAGGAACCCTCTATGTCACGAGAGGTCAAAAGTACGTAAAACAGAACATGACACGCACATGGGGCCGAAACGACGTGTGGCCCCAAGTCAAACCCAACCGAACACACAAACGTTCCCAGGTAAAAACAACCACATGTACCTTCAAGAATTCCCGTATACTCCCAGAGTATACCACGTTCCAGTCCAAAGGCTATCGTGTACATGACACCCAACATCAATGTGAAGGCATAACGTAAAAACTCCAACCTGCCACCTCAAAGGCCGAGGAACAACCAACCAAAACTCTTTAAACACCAACCTCACTCACCCACGAGTGCACACGATCACACACCAAAGGTCCACTACAAATATGGTAGAAGAATCTCCACCGGGGCACCTTCACATTTCCACATTTGATAAGATCGTGCAAGAGGCTCCGAACATCCAAATAGATCATAGCATTGTAATCCTCGTGAAAAAACATGCGATATTGACTACTTACTCTCCTCAAATGGATATCCGACAGAAAAGTCACCAACACCGCCTCACGCCCGAATGACGTCCCGTGATACCGAGCCTCAGCCCCGAAAACAGTTGGGCGCATCGCACCATTGTGATCCCCTCGGGAAAACACCTCAAAAGGATCACTCACTTGAGTGGAATGGATATCCGGAGAAAATGATGCATTCTTATGCACCGTACATGAGCAGTGATTCATGGGACCCACATCCTGGTCCCGAAACACAACGAACAGATCACACCGTTGCGATCCTCTCAAAAAAGCACACATGTTCGACTATTCACTTGTCCCAAACGGTCGCCCAGTGATAGAGATGGGAAATCACCGTCAATGCCCAAACGTACCTCATGGGGCTCGCACCATCATGCCAAATTAGAGCGGGAGGATTGCACCATTGCAATCCCCTCGGAAAAACACCCAGGATCGACTTCTTGCACGCCCCGAACGGACGCCCGATGAGAAAGTCGCTAAACGTTGCTCGCAACTCAAAAGACATCCATGGGGCCCATGCCTCAACTCCAGTCTCAATGCCCAGAATCACTCTGGAAAAATCCATCTCAGTGCCAGGGTCGCAACGCCACTGACAGTTCCCAAAACGGACTCCGGATGTGTCCGCACCACCCAAAACAAGAACCCCCCCCAGAGAAAACATCATTCTACTTAAAGCACGTGTCGTGCCAACGAACTCCCGTCCAAGGAATTAAAATTTATCAAAACCTTATAAAAACATTCCCCTCGATCTAAGGAATGCGTTGCCATAGACGGCATGCAAAACGGAGGCCCGTAGCTCAAAATAAAAGCGTCCAAAATCTTTAAGGGGATTACCCCTGGGCCGTACCGGCCCGGTCCGCCCCGCTCCGGCCGGCCCGCTCCGACCGGCCCGCTGAACCATGGCCCAACCACTGGGCCCGGTCCAGCCGAACCTATGGGCCATCACACCACGGCTTGCCGCCTCCCGTGAGGCCCGCACGTCTGCGTGGGCTCCTACACTGACCGGCCAGATGGCCGGTCGCGTCCACGCGGAGACCCGCCATCGGCGGGTCCCAGTCTCCCCGTGGGGTCACTCCCCTGCGACCCCGGTTGACCCCCTTGCGGGCGCCTTCGGAAAGCGACCTCGGTCGGTGCCCCCGCTCGGCTGCACGGAGAATCCGCCGCACCGCCGCGTCAGCTCGCTACCGAAGCTCGCCGCCACGTTGGACCACCTCCAACGCTGCTGCCCGAAGCACCCACCGCCGCCAATGCCATCAAACCCTCGCTAGAAACTGGCCTCATGTCCGGAAAAAATCAAAGAACCACCGGAAATGATTCGGTGGTCGAAAATTCGATCGGGATAGCATTCTAGAAAGCTCAGGACAAGATCTACGCAATTATGGGCCCTGTTCGATGATCCAATGGCGCGATTGAGCATAAATGAAAATTAATGCGGGGAAAGGGTGTAAAAATCAAATCCACCTACCTGCGGGCGGAACATCGACGCTTCTAGGCTCGATCCGAGCTCCGTCGCGGCCAAATATGCCTCTGCTTTGTTGATGCCATCTTGGAGGAGGAGGAAGGCGGAGAGGGAGGGTGATGCTGCCCGCCATGTGTCCAGGTGAGGGAGGTAAGGGGGAAGGGGGAAGTAAGAAGATATTAAGCAAATATCTGCTAAATCCCCTGACCCGACTAACCCCCAATTCCGCTCCTGACGCAGACAAAGAGGAGGGTGCCCCTAGGGTAAACATGACCTTCCGAGCACAAAGGAGGTCACGAAACTTCAATCTGAGGTTGCATTCAAAAGTAATAAAATTTGACGATCGAGGCCGCTAAATTACGAAAACGCCCCTGGGGCCGTTTTTCACAGACGACTACACCCGTGAAAGTTACACTCTTTATAGGGTAAACAGAATGCTCTGGACTCAACGGTGCCCTCATTTTTTCAATCTGAGCCACCATTTAAGAGATACTTGAGTTAACCCATTAAAGGAATAAATTAATTAATTTAATCATCCGTTTAACATTCCGAAAGCGGGCGAGGGGTCCAAACCTCCTGCGCGGACAAGTTTTATGTTGCTCATAAGGTAAACACCCCATTCCAGACCCATCCGTACACTCAAATTTAGGATCCGAAGCACCTTTTAGGAGTTATCCAATTTATTTGGTGTTTCCAGTGTGAACCCACTAAAAATTTAATTCCGGCCACACCGGGGCTCTTAATCGCACGCCGTCTGAGGGAGCTGCTCTGGAATAACATCAAGAATATTCCAAAGTCTTCCATAGAAAAAACTGGGTTCTTATAATTATATTTTAGAAAATATATTTACAGAGATAAATTTTAAAACTAACATAAATTTAAGATCATCAAGATACAACTAAAATCACAGTTGAAAAACAGAGTGTTTGGAAATCCTTTAATAAATAAATAATCCTCTGATACCAAATGTTGGTTGGAGTGGACACTCAAGAGGGGGGGGGGTGAATTGAGTACCTATTAAAAACATATATAAAAATTATTCTTATAAAACTCCCCCAAATTGAATAAAAATATAATCTGTAGTGAATTTGTAAAACTATAAAGGGTCAGTTAGATTCTCAAAAGATTGATTAGTTCTTAGTTAATCTGATCTGAAGATTAATTAACATTTTTAGCTAACCTAATTCTTTACTGTACAAACAAACACTTACTATATTAACTATCAAAGTAACTTCAAAATAATTTTATATTTCAAAGTAATTAGCAGTGGAATATTCAATATAGGTTAAAATAAAAATAATTAAGCATGAAAGTTTTAAAATAAGAGGTCCAGTCTCAAGCTAAGACTTTGTTCTCTCAAGAGATTTATATAAATATTGATCCACACCCTAGATCTAGGTAAACAACAGTTCAAATACTGTCCAGGTCCTAAGACCTCTACCACTGTTCTACATGGGAGAACAAAAACAATAGCACACAAGCTATCCAAGTCACACATTACCTCTACCACTATCTACAGTGGGATACACGAGAGTTATGGATGTTTTGTGTGAGGATTTAAAAATCCACTAGTTTATCATAGGAGACAGTGTGTGTATGAAATATACCGATTTTACACACTGCTCAAAAGGTAAGTAAAAGAATCAATAAGAGAGTAGATATGAGTTTAGAATGCTCTAGTGATGTGAAGTGTAGCTCTGGACTCCTTTGATTGATCTGGAATTCTTCTAAGTCCTTCTATGGTTTTTTTCCTAAAAACAGAGGGTTTTTTTCTTCATGTTCTTTGTATTTCTTCACTACTTGGATAAAGTGCAGCTATTATTCTCTTCTAGAATGAATTTCTTCATGTATTTCTAGTGTTCTTGTTGTATGGAAATAGCCTTTATTTTCTGTGTGTATTCACCACTTTTCATCACTCTTCATCCCTTATTTCACACTTCTTTTTGAATGGCATTTGTCCTTCCTTTTATAGCTTTCACCTCCGGAAGTGGGAATGATTACCTTTTCATCGGTACGAGTTATGGTTCCCTGAGATGCCAACAAACCATACTAATTAATGGAAGCTGCATTAAATTTAGCAAATATGACTGTTAGTAAAATTTAAATAAGGCATAAAAGTCTAAGCAATAGAGTGCTCGTAACGGTTGACTTGTAATGGTTACTCCTTCTATCGATGGCTCTTCTTGTATCGGTAGCTCTTTATATCGGTAGATTTTTGTATCGGAAGCTCTTTGTATCGGTAGCTCTTTGTATTTGTAGCTCTTTGTATCAGTAGCTCTTTGTATCAGTGAACTTTATAGAATTATAATTTCTTATACTGGTAGACTTACTCTAACGGTAGCTCTGGTGTACCGATGATTAAGTGCATACCAGTGGACTTATGCACAACAGTTGACTTGTTCTATCGGTAGCTATCTGTATCGGTAGACTGGATCTATCAGTGACATGTGCTTAATAGTGGACTTATACATACCGGTAGCTCTGTATATCGGTGACCTTTTCTTATCGGTAGACTAAGTACCGGTACTTAACACTTATCTGTTCTATAAAAAACACATCTGGACTGAGTTAGAGTTTTTTCAAAGTAGAATGAATAGTAATTAATATATAATTGAACATTATTTGGGATTATCAAAATATTAAAAAATAAGTGAGATTATCAAAACAGGTGATGTCAACACATGTAAAATAGAAGTATACATACCTCAAAAAAGAGTTTAGGTGCATAACAAAGTGTTAGTCTCAATGATGGAAAATTGAGACAAAAATATTTTACTGATTTGGTATTTTTTGAAAGTTAAACCCTATGAAAGAAGGATCCTAAAATGAATATGTGAATAACAATAAATTTATGTATTAGATAAATATAATAAAATCATGGTAATAACATACACCCTACAAAATTAAAGAGTGGCGAACATAACATGTATGTCACAGAAATTAAAAGCGAGATGAAATCCCCTTACTTTGTGTCTTGACACTCTCCATACTCATACAATCTTCCATTATAATCAATAAATTTTTTTGTAAATATTTTACATAATCATAATATGATAAATAATACCTTATATGGTTTTATTATGACATTATATTACTCACTTGTTAACGATCCTATGTTAATGTTTCACTTCGATTAAAATTCTTTTTGTTCTTCACATGTGACTTAATTAGTTATATCATTGGTCCTTATCCTTAAATCATGATTACATAATGTAAACCATGATATAAATATCAAGTCTATAAATTATATGTGTATTATAATAATCTATATAATATAGGAGTATGAAATGGAATACATCGTCCATGGAGACGGTAAGCCGTACATACGAAAGAACATTGTTCCTGTCTTTATTATCACATTAAAGGAATGTAAGTAAATGGAATATGAATATATATATATATATATGTGTATCATTATTCTAGTAGAATTAATATATCATATATATCATAAAATTTCAATATACCTATCCTTAATACATTTTATGTAGTGTGTGAACGAATCACATTACTTTGAGGGGGCAGTAGTCCACACTTCCTAAAACCAGATTATCATATTAACACCAAATGGAATTTAAAGATATTTGTGCTTTAAAAGGAATAAATAATCTTAAATAAATAATAAATACAATATATGGCATATATAAACTTTTTTCCATCCCAATGTCCATCATGATTCATGGAAAATGAAAAATGAACTATCATCATTTCACTAGGAAATAATTCACCATACATAGAAACAATATGTTTGATATCTATTATATGGAGGTGTGTGTAAGTTTAGTTTCAAAAATTATCATAAAAAAATTCTAGTATATTTATGATACTATTCTTTTCACACAATAATGTAATATAGTGATTGGAGTGGGTGGATATGTAAAATAAAGGAAAAGAGAAGGAGAGAAGAGGTTACCTATAAATAAGGTAACTACTTTTGGTTTGTGACAAAAGGCTTCCTTGGGAGGATTTCATCCCTAATGTATGTTGTAAGGTCAAAGGGAAGATTTTTGGGAAGTTTAATGGGTATATAATTGCCTAAATTAAATGGTTTGAGATGTGGGAGGAATGGGTATAGGCGGTGGCCTTTTATAGTGGATAAGGAGTGGCACTCTTGTAAATATTGAAGAGATAATTCCACCCATGTTTTCACATTGAAAGTGGATCCAATAAAAGACCATGGTTGATTAAATTCATAATAGTTTAGAAATATGTAAATATAATGGGTGTTGGAAAAGTTTCTAGGTCGTTTTGGGTCATCAATTGAAGGTCTAGTACTTTATTAGTTTATTTTTTATCTTGACCAATGTAATTAATTGTAATCACTTTCACTAATATATTTTGTAAAAAAATGTTTACCTTATTACATATTATAAATTATTATGATTTCAAATATTTAATCTATTTTAAAAAATTATGACCCCATAAGTGTCATAAATTAATTTAAAAAATTAATCCCGCTGTCAAAATGACGTTGTAGATTTTTAAAGTAAACAAATGATCAAATGTTTGCCAAGTATTTATATACAATTTCATTGTGGAAATGGTTACAATGAACAAAATTTAATTACATGTTAAAAATATTATCTAAATAAATTTTAGAACAAATTAAAATATATTTTAACAAAATAAATAAATTAAATTAAAAAGAAGTTTCGAAATAAAATTTGGTATTTTAGCCAGTCATCTAAAAATTATGTTTGTGAAAAAAATCCAAAAAATCCACCCTAGCCTTATATTTATGTTTTCAATCAAAAAATAAATTTATTTTTTCAAATTGATTTTCTAAATGTCTCTAAAATTAATTTCATTACTATAAGTGGTTCATTTAAGAAAACAATTTTTCTAAACATAAAAAGGACTTTACAAAAAAATCATATCTTTCATTATCAAAATATTATTTTTATATAAAACAATTGTGGAAAATATTTGAAAAGTAGGTATTACTATTCATATTACTATGTTTAATGGATCAGTTATAATATAATTATTTAAACATTGAAATGATGTTTCGTAGAAACTCAGTGCTGCTTGTATCGTACACCAAATCTGTGTTGCGTGTATCGTACACCAACATAGTGTTGCATGTATCATACTCCAACTCACTTTTGCATATAATTTATGGTAAGTAGTTGTTTCATATAATGTATGAAATTTTAGTTTAGTGTGAAATTAATCTTTGAATTATTTTATTACAAGATATAAATTTTAGTTGTTTCATAATAGAAAAAAAGACCATAAAAACATGCAATATTATATTCATCCCTCCATTAAAATGAATTTATCCCTTGATATTAATTAGTTTGGAAAATAGAATGATGGTAATTATATTTCATCATATCATCAAGTTCCCATGTAGATTTCTCTAACTATTTATTTCTTTAAAAAATCATTACCACGTGAGTGGTCTTGTTTCATAGAACTTTCTCTAATTAGTCCAGAATTTCTAAAGGATCCTCTTCCTAGGAAAGATCTTTCTCCAGTAGTATGACCTATGAGTTCAACACATATGATGGGTCAGGTATGAACTTCATTAGGATCGAAACATGGAACAAATCATATACTTGATAGAGATTTTTACGATGTTCCAAGTGATAGGATATCATCCCTCTATGATCAAGAATCTCAAGGGTACTAATATACCTTGGGATTAGTTTCCCTATCATCCTGAATATCATAACTTTATTCTAGGGTAATATTTGTAGAAACATCTTTTCAATAAATTCAAATTCTAGATCATACTGATAGTTATCAACATAACATTTTTCCATCTTTTACCTGCCTTGATATACAAATGAATGGTTCTGTCCTTATAGACAATTTTTTTCAACAATCTCTTATCCCAATATCTTTCTCTCTCCAACCTCATTCTAGCACGTTGGAGCTCTACATTTCTTCCTACAGAGGGATTCATACAGTACCATCTGAATTCTTGGGTGAAATTTATTATTGTAAGAAAACTAAACTATAGGAAGGCATTGATCCGAACCACCATTTAAATATAGAGAACAGGATCTCAACATATCCTCTAGGTTTTGAATTGTTCTTTCAGAATGGAAATCTATTTGAGGATGATAAGTAGTACTAAAACTCAACTCTGTATCAAGTGATTTCTAAAGACTTCATCAAAATTTTGAGGTAAACCACAGATCCCGATATGATACAATTGAATGGGGTACTCTATGAAACATTACCACTTACTTAATGTATATTCTAGAAAGATGATCAAGAGAGAAATATTTCTTGATTGAAATGAAGTGTGATGAATTAGTAAGGTGATAAACTAACACCCACATATCATTAAACCCTTTACATGTTTTGGGTTGTCCAATGAAAAAATCCGTAGTGATGTTCTCCCATTTCCATTCTAGTATGGATAATAGATACAGTATCCCTTTAGACGATTGTCTTTCATCCTTATCTTACCACCATACCAAACATAGAGATACAAACTCCGAGATATATCTCTTCATTCAATCTGACCAGATGTATTCTTTTATTTCTTTATACATATTCCTATATCCAGGATGAATAGATAATGAAGAACTATGAGCATCCTCTAATAGGTACTTCATCAAATCATGCATGGATGGAACACATACATGGTTCTAGAGACATTACATTCTATCCTGATCAAGGTTAAACTCAGAAACATTTCTCACCTTCTTTTGTAGTTCTTCATATTCTTTCTATTCCTCCTTAATCGTTACTTGGATATAGGGTTGAACAATCATTTGATAAATATAATATATTCCCTTTACTTCAAGATTTCTAGATCCATCCTTTTCAAATCTAAAAATATTTTATGTTTTGCGATCCTCATCATGGATAAGCTAGCATGATTTTTTGACTCAAAGAATCGACCAACTTGTTCGCTTTTCTAGGGTGGTAATGTATTGAGCAGCCAAAATAATTTATCAAGGAAAACCCTCCCCTTTATAGATTGTTTTACTCGATCATGTAAATATATATTTCATACATTTATGTTCAGTATTTATATCATACTTTCCACCATAAAGATAATGCCTCCATATATTTAATGGAGAAATTACTGCTGCTAACTCCAAAATATGAGTTGGGGAATTTTTCTCATGAATCTTAAATTATTGTGAGGCATAGGCTATAACCATTTTATTTATAATAATAACTCATCTAAATTTTTTATTAGATGCATCAATATAAATTACAAACCCTTCTCCACTACCGTGTAATGTAAGAAAATGTGCACCACCCAACCACCTTTTCAGTTCCTTGAAATTTTTCACACATTTGACTATCTAAAGGATCTTAACATGCTTCAAAGTTATATTGGTCAAGGGATTAGATAGTCAAGAGAAATTCTGCACAAACTATCGAAAATAACCATCTAAACCAAGAAATTGATGGATCTCAGTCACTATGGTTCGTTTATGCCATCTTTCAATAACCTATGACTTTGATGGATCTACTACCATACCATATATTGATATTATGTGACACAAAAATGAAACCTTTTGCAGCCTAAATTAACTATTTGTAAATTTTTCATATAACTTATCCTTCCTTAGGCTCTTTATTATAACTATCAAGTGATCTTCATTCTCTTACTTTCTCTTTGAATAGATAATAATATCATCTATAAGGAAAACCACAAACATATCTAGGTAATATCTAAAGACAATATTCATTAAATCCATGATGATAGGAGGGGAATTAGTATGAAAAAAGGAATAACTATATTCATAGTGACCACACCTATAAAGGAAATCTACATTGAATATATCCTCTATATTTACCCTTAAATGTTTATATCTAAAATGAAGGTCAATCTTGGAAAATTATTGAGCTCTACACAGTTGATCAGACAAGTCATCAATATAGGGAAGATGATACTTGTTATCGATTGTGATCCTATTCAAATCCCAATAATAAACATAGAATCATGTTGATCCATATTTCTTTTTCACAACAAGAAATGGTGCACCCAAATATGACTCACTGGGATGAATGAATCCATTATGGATTTGCACTTCTAATTCCACCTCTATTTTTTTGGCAGAATCTTAACACCCATAGTAAATTTATTATATATGAAAGATTGGGTAGATATAGAATCAAATATGACATTATCAGTTCTAGAATGGATGGTATGTACACCTTTCATCATTTCATTATTTCATCCCCTCATTAGATTTAGCGATTGCATGATATTTCTGTTGTCCCTCGAATTTATAGGATGCTGACATCGATCATATTCACCAACCCATGGGTTTGGGTAGTAGATGGAATAATGCCCATTCTCCTTACACTTGTAGTACTAAATCATGGGAGGTTCATTCTGTATAGAGTTTCCCCATTAGGGTTTTGATATGACTTCTTCCCATCACCTAGGAAATACATTTGCTGACAATGTTCCTTTCCACACTTAAAAAACATTTATTATACCCCTTAATTCAATTTACTTCATGATTCTTCCCACACATAAAGCATAATGAAATGTTCATCTTCTTTTTTCATTGGTTTTTTGAGCTTCCATTAAAATGTATCTTCCTATTCTTATCAAAAGAATGATATTGATACATGAATCCAACCTCCATTTCACCCATTATTTTATAATGCAAAATCACTCCATAGCTACTAAAGTCTCTTATGGACAACTCCCTTCTAAGACTTGTCTTTAATCCACCAAAGAAACTATCAACTTTACTTTCGGGTTGGATGATAATTCCTGAAGCGTACCTTGTATGTCTTGTGAAATTAGCATCATAGGTACCAATAGACTCATCATCCCTTTCCTTAATCTCAAGGAACAATTTCTATATATTAGTACAAAGAATTTGATGAATCTACTTATTAAAAAATAAGTTCTTTAAGTTTCCCCAAACCATGGATTCAATCTTCTCATGCTGCATCGTATTATTGATTATATTACCCCACATATCTCTTTCACCTTTTAAATGATACACAACCAAAGTGAATATAAGGACCCGACCATAAATATTACAAAATCTTGAATTAATTTAATAATTCACATTGAGGGTCTTTGTAGGATTAGAGCTTTAGAGGAATATGAAATAACAATTACATTGTATCTGAAAATTACAAAGTAGACACTTCTACTCAGTTTACATTTCTTTCATAAAATAAAAACTCTTAAAAACATTTCAAAAATTGGGATAAGCATAAAAAATCTCAAAAGTGTTATAAAACCAGGAAAGAAAACATTATCCCATAAATACATAAAAATCAATGAAATCACACTTCTCAATCTTTATCATTCCACACAAAATCATAAGATTGATGAATAACACCAGAAAATCAAAAATCATAATGGTAACTAATGGAATAAATAACATACTTACATTGTAGCTTTAGAAACTATATAGGGAGTTACATTTGTAATACCCATCATAGTACATTACCTAAATATATTAAGAGAAACATTAACATTTACCTCTGTCACCTTACATAATTCATTTGAGAGTTATCTCAGGCTCAATCACCCTAGGTTTATCACAGAACCACCTGTATGCTTAAACAATGCACAAGAAACATAACATGATCCTCACACATAAAACAAGAATAAAAGAATGAATACAATTTTACATTTCAATCAAATTATATTATTTCAATATATTGACATAATTAATGCTTTCTCAAAACCATTTTTAATACCATTTGAAACATTTAAAAAAGAGATTTCTGAATCAAAGTGTCCCATACCACTTTAAAACATTTAAAGGAATTAATATTTTAAAAAAATCATGTCCATAAAAATAAATTCTTAAAATAATTTATAAAACATGGACATTAAAGATAAGGATTTAAGATATTTAATATTTAAAATATTTAAAATGATGTTTTAGTTAAAGAATAAATTACCACTTGAGAAACTCTTGAATAAAAATAAATAAAGAATAACATCAAATAAAACGATAAATATCATGAGAATATATAAATTCATGATATAAAATGTCAAAATGGTTGTATATACACCTTATAGGATAATAAAGGTGCATAATATCAAGATATGCTTCAATTAAAGGAGATTTAGATGTGGTCCCTTACAAAGATTGTATCATTAGATTAAGGATAAATCAATGACAGAATTATGTGTGAAAAATATAAATACACCCAATATAAGTGGATATTAAGTGTAAAACAATCAGAGTTCATTAACACATATTTAATTTATGACATAATCATGAAGTATAAGTTCAACTCAAAGAATGGAAATTGAGTGATGAAGTTCCCTTACATCGTGTCCGAATTGACTCATTTGTTCCTTGTTATTCCTAAATAATAAAATTAAGTTAATTTATAATTGATTCAGAACCTTTTTCAAGTTTATTATTCATTTTATATCACTTATTACATTTCTATAACAATTACTAATTATTTTAGTTCATATCAGACATTTTGTCGATGTTCGGAACTTGAGTAAAAAATTGAACTTGTTATAATTACAAATTGTCCATGTGGTCAAAAGTAAATTATATCTAGAATGATATTTACGATTTAGATATCAAATATATTATATATATATATAGTATTTATGGATTTATAATATACCACAACATTTGGACATAAGAAATGAAATGCACCGTTCATGTAGATGGTAAGTCGTACGTACGCATGAACACTACTTCCATTTCATTGTCATTTTTTAAGTAATAAAATTTAAATGATACATAGGTATATTATAATTCCAGTATAATATATATTTAATATATGTTACATAATTTCATATATTACATCCTTTATACATCCCTTATATGTCATTAACAAGTAATATCACTTTGAGGGGGCAATAGTCCGCACATCCTCAAATGAAATTATCTTATTTTCGGAATATGGAAACCATAAAGGTATGATATAAATGTAAAATACATAAAGATAGAGAAAGAATAAACACAATATATATCACACACACACACACACATATATATAATTCTATCACAATGGCCACAATGAGAGGTGGTTGGAGATATTC
The DNA here is from genome assembly GCA_963277665.1 of Viscum album. NCBI lineage: Eukaryota > Viridiplantae > Streptophyta > Magnoliopsida > Santalales > Viscaceae > Viscum > Viscum album. The sequence continues at coordinate 1,284,778,239 of OY728156.1, forward strand.
GAACAATCATCGTTCCATGAGGCTGTAGTTCGCCATCCATAGAAACAGTACGTTTGAATCAATTATATAGAAGTTTGTGAAAGTGTACATTGAATCCATCTGAAACAAACATCCTTTTATATTTGGGATACGAGTTTTGTTATAAAAGAAAGGAATAAAGAGTGTTTAGGGGGTTGGAGAAGTAAAATAAAAGAAAAGAACTTAAGAGAAGACATTACCTTTAAATCGGGTATCTCCCTATGCTTTGAACCAAAAGGTTTACTTGAATTCCCTTGTTACTAAAGGAATGTTTATAGTTGGAATATATGGATGTATGGAGCTTAATTGGGAAGATTTTGGATGAGACAAGGGGCTTGAGAGGTGTGAGTAATGGGATAAGGTGATGGGTTTTTATAAGGGGGAGGGGGAGCTCTTTTGGAACGTTTGAAAGTATTTTTTTTATTATAAACTTATTCTCGATTTTAAAAGGACCAAAAATCATTAAATTTTAATCTAATAAAACTCTTGTTCAAAATAAAATCATCCAATAATAATTTTATATGTTTTTTTTGTTCTAATTCTTATAATATCATTTATTTAAATCATTCATTAATAAAGAAATCACTGCATCATCATTGTGTCATAAATAATTTTTTTTATTTGAAGTATAAAAATTATAAATAAAATACCATCATGTATAAAAAAATTTTATTTTTAAAATATAAATTTATAGTCAAAGGTATAACTTATATAACCATGTGTAAAAATTGATTTACTAAAAGATCTATGTTTATGTCATTTTTGACTTTACTATAAATTAATTAATATAAAGTGTCATTATCAATATCATGTAGATCCATGGGGTCCCAAAATAGTCCCAAGGATGTACATGGTAGAACATGTATCAAAAAGTAGAATTATGACACATGTTAGGGTAATTTAATATTATTATGATAATATTTGTTTACCCTTATTTACCAGATTCACCTTTTAACCATGGTAAATAAAATATTTACAAAAGTAAATATTCATAATGCCTAAAAATAAAAGTTTCCTATTTACACAATTTAGACCTCATGATTCAAAATAATAAATCCCTTTCTTCAAATTCAAAACACAGAAGTGGTTGAAATTAATTTAAAATTAATTCTTATTGTGAAAATAAAAAGCGTGTTTTTATGAAAATAATAACTATCAAAAGATAGACACTTGTTCATGTCCAATTTCAAAGTGAAATTACTTCCAATGAAAAAATATTATATTAAATGGTAAAAATATATTCTAATTACTCATTAAAACCAATTAAAAAGATATTATATCCATATAAATAAATTAGATTAAAAGGCATTTTTGAATTAAGAAGCAGTATTTTACACTATTCATTAAAAAATGAACATTATCATAAAAATACAAAAATTTCATCCAAAGTAAATTTTGATGTCCCGATTCTAAATAAGAATATTATTTTGTCAAATAGAACATATAAAAGTGACAAAAACTATATTTTAAAAGTGTTTTTCATCAAAAGGCGGTAAATCGACCCTTTAATGAATATTAGAGTATTTATGCTAGAAATGGGATTCATTCACATTTTTAGCCTCTAACATTCATTGAATAAATGTAAAAAATTTAAATAACATGTTAAATCATATTTTAGTTAGTTGGGTTAATTTTTGACAATACAACAATTATGTGTTAACTACCATTTAAAATGATAATAATATTATAGGATTTTTCGGTATAACTCAATGTTGTGTGCAACATAAGATTTCAAAGAAACCCATTGTTGCGTGTTGAGTACGTTATTAGACATAGAATTTCCTTTTAAAGTGAAACTAATATTTAATTAAAAAATATTAATAAATATGAAAATTTTATATTCCCTATTTACCTAGGATATTACATCTTTCCCCCCTTCTGGAAATTGCATCCTCTCAATTTTAAAACTGGGCATAGAAACTTCATTAAATGTACCACATCGGAAAAGAGTCAACAAAAGTTTCACATTAAATGAAAAAAGAGAAGTAAAATGGTCACCCAAGATAACACATACTATGATTCCATATAGGAAAAAATGCATATAGAAGAGAAACTAATCATCATGTTCTGATAGAGAGTGATAGAAAACATGATTAAGAGAATGTTAACCACCAAAATATCACAAACATTTGATGGGTTAAACAGTCATTGATTCCATAGTAGGAAAGTTTAACATACAACATTTTTTATTTAAGTTACCATTAATAAAGTTGAGGAATTTATTTATGAGATTGAATAAGAACATAATGAAATATACTTACCTTTCATGTAGAGTTCCATCCTTTAAAATGTTTCTATAAAAACACATCTTTTCTTCAAATGATGAGTATTCAAGATGATGTGTCCAAAATTGAAATTCTATAATCAACTTATAGATAATCACATAATCTAAAAAAGAATACCTATATATTTATCCTTTATTTTAAAATTAACCAAAACCCAAATGGTTAGTCCAAGATCAGATAATCCCCAAAAGAATAATATTTTATAAAAATAAATACTACTCTTAATCTCCAAAATTGAACAAATAATACCAATAGTTCAACAAAGACCATTCAATAAACAATTGTCCTTAAATTCCTTCAATATAATCCAATCTATGATTGAAAACCAAAATTCAGAAGGATTTGATATTGAGTATTCCACAAAAAGTTAACATTTATCTCCAAATAATATCGGCTACTCTTAATGTCTCGTATTGAAAAGTAATTAACCTAATCACATATTCTCTATGATAGGTTAATCATTTCCATAAATAACACATATCCCTATATGTGCACAATAAAAACATAGATTCTTCCAAAAAAAATTTCAACCATTACTCCACAAATGAGATCCTATTGTATTCTATTTTCCTTAAGCATATAGTGTTCCCAAAAGAGATAACGTTTTCCAAAATAAATTTTGTCACTAAATCACCAAATCATGTTACTATACTAAGGATATCAATTTTATAAAACATAATATCCCAAATCAACTTAGTCTTGATCAGTTAAATCATTTTATTATAAATAATGAGTCATACTAACCAGTGACTTCATGTAGTTCAGTGGTAGGTAATAAATCCCAATCTCACTTTGGTTTTGGGTTCGATTCTAGCAAATTTGTCTGAAGCGGCAGGTTGTCACACGGTCTGCGTGTTGTTCTTTTTATAAAACAAAAAAGTAACCCTAACATGTTTTAACCTCAAATGATTTCTTATACCTTTCATTTTCATCCCAATACATTATTACCTCAACATCTTATATATTTTCATTTTTTTCACCTCCATATAATATAATAAAACTATTCCCAATAGAAAGAACATCATATTTTGATCATGGTGTCCATATGGTTTCATCAGCATCTTGTTCATGTATGTATAAGGTCCATGCATTGAAAAAATGATTTAGAGATCCTTCAAAATAATTTTCTTCCTTTATAAAAATCCACCTTGTACAACTTGGGTCATATGGGTGTTCACAGAAAAATAGTTTCGCAAAATAATCATGTAGACATATAATTTCAAAACATCTAATAAAAAATGATTTTTATAAAACATTCGAACTGAGTTTGAGTTGAATATTTCAATCAATGATCCTTGTAAAATACCATTAGTATGTGCCGAGAGACTATATTATTAAAGAAAATATAAATAGGTTGCACAAGGTACTCCTTCTTTAGCACCTTTTTCAGAATTATAATATGCTTCAAAATCTTGTGATAAGGTTAAATATTTTAAAATGCCTTGAAAATATTTACCTTTCTTGAAAATATCATAATATTGTGAAAATAGGATTTGATTAAATACAACCCATGATCCACAATGATATCGTGGTATAGTGGAGGTGTTTGATATCTCTAATAACTTCTTGTATGTGACATGTATGATAGAAAATGTTTCACAATAATTTAAACATGATACTGAAATAATTATTGCAAGCATGTCATCAAGAAGTCATAGGAATGTTGTTTTACATCCTCCTCCTTCCATTTGTAACTGACTTTCCTTAATCTAAAAATGTTATAAAACATGGATTTAACTGAAATAATTGACCTAGGGACTAACCATGTGTTTAACAAAAACTCTTAATCCTTAAAGTTGTCTAAACCAACCTCTGATACCAACTATAATGACCCAGACATAAAAATTACATAATCTTGAATTAAGTTAATAATTTACATTGAGGATCTTTTCAGGTTTATAGCTTTAGTGAAATAGTCTATAAAAATTACATTACATCTCAAAAATACAAAGTAGTCACTTCTACTCAATTTCCAATTTATTCTTAAAATAAAAACTCTTTAAAAAAAGAAACATGTCTATTTCATGTTTTAGACAGCATGACTTTTCCTTGATCCTATCCTTGACCCTATTTATTTTTAAGTCCTATGAAAAACATTTCAAATATTTGGATGAACATAAAGAGCCTAGTAAGGGTTATAAAACAATGAAATAAAGCTCTTGTCCATCAATACATATAAAATCAATGAAATCATACTTTTGAATCTTTATCATACCACACCAAATCATAAGTTTCTTGAATGACACATGGAAATCATATTTTATAAATGTAACTTATGGAATACATAACATACATACAGTGTAGCTTTCAATGATACGTAGGGAGTTACACTTGGAATACCCATCAAATTATATCCCCTAAATCTTTTAGGAGAAACATTATTTTTTACCTCCGTCATGTTACCCAACATATTGGAGAGCTATCTTGGGCTACCCTGCCCTAGGTTTATCACGGAACCACCCATATGTGTAAACAATTGCCAAGAACCATAACATGATCATATCACATAAAACAATCATAAAGGAAATATAACTTTTCCACATTTCAATCATAGTATATCATTTCAATGTATTGACATAATCAATGCTTTCTCAAAAGCATTTTCAATACCATTTGGAACATTTAATAAAGAGAATTTTTAATCAAAGTGTACCATATGAAATTAAAACCTTTATAGAAATTATTATTTTAAAACACTAATGTACATATAAATAAATTATTAAAATCATTTCTAAAAAATTTACATGAAAGATAATTATTTAGAAGATTAAATCATTAAAACATTTGAAACAATGTTTTAGTTAAAGAATCCATTACCACTTGAGAAACTCTTGACTAAAAATAAATAAATAATAACATCAATTAAAACTATAAATTTCATGAGAATATATAAATTCATGATATAAAATGTCAAAATGGTTGTAGATACACCTTATAGGATAATAAAGGTGCATAATATTAGGATATGCCTCAATGGAAGGAGATTGATAAATAGTCCCTTACAAAGAATATATCATTATATTAAGGATAAATTAATGACATAATTATGTGTGAAAAATATAAATAAAATCAATATAAGTGTATAATAGGTGTAAAAAATAATAGTTCATTCACAAATATATATATCAGGACAAAATCAAGAAGTACAAGTTCAACCCAAAGAATGGAAATTGGGTGAAGAAGTTCCCTTACCTGATGCTTGACTTAACACATTTGTTACATGTTCTTCATGAATAATAAAATTAAGTTAATTTATAATTTCATCAGAAACTTTTTCAAGTTTATTATTCCTTTTATATTACTTATTATCTTGCTATAACAATTACTATTTATTTGTGCTCATATATGACATTTTGTCGATGTTATGAACTTGTGTAAAAAATGAACTTGTTATAATTACAAATTGTCAATGTGGTCAAAATTACATTATCTATAGATTGATATTCCTGATTTAGATATCATATTAATTATATATATCTAGTATATATTTATTTATAATAGACCAAAACATTTGGACATAAGAAATGAAATGCACCGTTCATGCAAGTGGTAAGCCGTACGTACACATGAACACTACTGTCATTTTTTTCATTTTAAAAAGAATGAAAACTAAATGATACAAAGGTATATTATTATTACAATATAATTTATATGATATATATTTTAAAAAATTTTCTTCCTTTATACATCCCACGTATTTCATGAATGATTCATATCACTTTGAGGGGCGGTAGTCCGCACTTCCTCAAATAAAATTATTGTATTTACCCATTATGGAAACCATAATGGTATAATATTAATGAAAAATACAGAAGCACAGAGAAAAAATAAACATAATATATATCATATATAAATATAGTTCCATCATAATGTCTACCACGATAGGTGGTTGGAGATATTTGAACAATCATCGTTTCGTGAGGCAGTAGTTCTGTCCACAGAAAAAATATATTCGTATCTATTAGATGGAGGTGTGTGAATGTTTAGTTATAATAATTCTCATAAAAACAACATATTATATTTATGATATTGATTTTTTATAAAATAAAGTAATAAAGAGAGTTTAGGGGGTTGGAGAAGTAAAATAAAAGAAAAGAACCTAAGAGAAGATGTTACCTTTAAATCGAGTATCTCCCTTTGGTTTGAACCAAAATGTTTACTTGAATTGACTTCTGTAAAGGGGAAGGCTTCTAGGAGGAAGAGAGGAATATAAAGAGCATAATTGGGTAGATTTTGGACGATCCAAGGGGCATGAGAGGTGCGAGTAAGTGGTTAGAGGTGATGGCTTTTTACGAGGGGGAAGAGGGACTCTTTAGAAAAGTTTGAAAGTATTTGTTTATTATAAACTTATTTTCGGTTTCAAAATGTCCAAACCTCATTAAAATCGAAGTTAATATGACTATTGTTCAAATTAAAATCATCCCATGAGAATTGTACAAGTTATGTATTTTTTTTAAAGTATTATAATCTCATTTATTTAAATCATTCATTAATAAGTTAATCGTTTCATCATCATTGTGTCATAAATAATTTTATTTATTTTAAGTATAAAAATTATAAATAAAATACCATCATGTAGAAAATATTTTTTTATTTAAAATGAAAATTTATAGTTGAAGAGATAATTTACCTAACCCAATGTAAAAATTGATTTACTAAAAGATATATGTTTTTGTTATTTTTGTATTTACTATAGATTAATTAATATAAAGTGTCATTATCACTCTCAAGTGGATCAATAGGGTCCCAAAATCGACCCAAGGATTTCCTTGGTCGGACTTTTATCAACCAATAGGATTATGACACATGTTAGTGTAATTTAATATTATTATGATAATATTTTATTACCCTTATTTACCATATTTACCTTTTAACCATGGTAAATAAAATATTTACTGAAGTAAATATTCATAATGTCTAACAATAATGGTTACCTATTTACAAAATTTGGATCTCCTAATTAAAAAAAATGAATCCATTTCTCCAAATTCAAAACACATATGGGGAAGAAATTAATTTCAAATTAATTCCCGTTGTCAAAACAAAAAACTTATGTTTATGAAATAATAACTATCATAAGATTGACACTTTTTTATGTCCAATTTCAAAGTGAAATTAATTCCAATGACTAAAATTGGATAAAATGATAAAAATATAATCTAATTACACTTTAAAACCTATTTAAAAGATGATCTAGCCATATAAATAATTTATATTAAAAGGCAGTTTTGAATTAAAAAGTGGTATTTTTCACTATCTATTAAAAATTGAACATTTTAATAAAAATAAAAAAATTTCAACCAATTTTTTTTGATGTCCCGATTCTAAATAAGAATATAATTTTGTAAAATAAAACTTATAAAAGTGAAAAAAATTAGATTTAAAAAGGGTTGTGTATCAAAAGGCAGTAAATCGACCCTTTAATGAATACTAGAGTATTAATGCTTAAAATTGGAATCATTCACATTTTAAGCCTCTAAATTTAATTGGATAAATGTAGAAACATTTAACAAACATGTGAAATCATATTTTTGTTAGTTCTGTTCATTACCATCAATAAAATAGCTATATTTTAAATACCATTTAAAATAATAATAATAATATATTATTTTTTACAATAACTAAAAGTTGTGTGCAACATATGATTTCAAAGAAACCCTTTTTTGTGTATTGAGTACGCTATCAGACATAGAATCCCATTTTAAAGTATAATTATTATATAATTCAAAAATATTAATAAATATGAAAAGGTTGCATTCATTATTTACCTATGATGTTACACTGAATTTCTCATGCTTCGAACACATAATAATAGAGATTATCTTTTCAGTGGTATAAATCTATTATTTAGCAACCAGTGGATCAAGAGACCCTCTGAAAGAAAGTGGATGTTGCCTCATAAAGGACTCAATATAATGTCGATCCCTCCTTTTTTCATTTGGATGTCCTCCATAATTTATAGATTGAGAGATTTGTGTGAGCATAGAAATGAGGTTTTTCACTCCAGCACAAATAGAATTCGATTGTTCATGAAGATAATAATTGCATTTTTCACCACAATATCTATTATCATGGTTCCTTAGGGTTTCTACCATTAACTAAGTCCAAAACAATAGAGTAAGAAATAGTTATCATAATAAGGAACCACATAATCATGATAAACCACTTTTAGGATGTCTAACTTATGACACGTTCCTTAGTCTTTGACACCATATGTTTATCCTAGGTTATTCATAGACAAATTATATTTAAATACTTAATAATGGTTCAATAAGTGTTTTTTAATTCCCAAATAATATCCCCAGGGAGTGTCAAACCAGGTGTGCAGTAAGGCCCGTTGTTGTGCACTAGATTACCCTGATTAAAGACTAAAACATCTTGTCATAGTTGTTACCCCTTGGGGCATATATGCGAGATCCACATCCACTTGTAGTATCCATAAAGGGATGTATTTCTATTAAACCACTCAATCTATCCTTCATCAAAATTCCACTACATTTCCTACAATTTGAATAATCCATATACCTATCCTTAGACATGTCCTTAGGGTTCTCACTAAGGTTTTCTCATCCTTTTTTCCAAAGGTTAACTAAACATTTACTCAGAATCTAACTTTATAGACCAACACTTTTCAAATATTTTCATTACATAGATTTTGTGGAAAACACAAAACATTACACAAACATACGCATGAAGACCATACTAGTCTAGTGCCTTTAGAAACTTGGAAACATAAAAAGTAGTACATATGTGAGCTACATTATCTCCCACTTGGTTATTCATAACTAACACCCATATTAGAAATATTAAAAATAGTAACTGTCTTCATAACCTAGGGGAAAGGAAACATAAAATGAGTGAGCTCAAATAATTAGTAAGGGTATACAAGGGACACATGTAAGCATAATCATGATCATAAGGTTATGATAATGGGATCATGAAAATATAATATCATACCATACATATCAAAGATCTTAATATAGATCATGGCATAAGGATTGGTAGTTGATAATACATGAATCATAATTAAAAAAAGAGAGTAATCCATGAAAGTATAATGTATGAATAAAACATTGAATTGGGGAAAACACCTAAGCATATAATCATTTCCATAGTAGCCATGGTATTACTTCCATGACCATATTAGTAGTATGGGTTCTCTCCCCATACCATGAAAATATTCATGGTTCACTCCCATAGCCATAATATTAGCATGAGTTCACTCCTCATACCATCTTAGTAGTCCTGGATTACTCCCATGTACATCATTGATGGCAAGGTTCACTCCCCAGACCATATTAACTTATCTCATGAGATATAAATATTTACCCAATTCATTGTAGGGAGATATATGTCCCACCCTCCACATAATGAAATCAAACACACATGTTCCACAAGATCATAAATAAACATATAATAACCCATGAAACTAACTATTTATCATAAAAATGTAAACATATAATATCCTATGGAAAGATACAGGTTTCATAATCACTATATCATAATTATAACCCATGAAAAGAAGCATGTTTCAAAAGAATATAACCCGTGAAAGTGAAATGGGCTTCTTAAACATCATAATATCAAAACATAATCCATCAAGGTGGTGAATATGAGTGTAATAATTGAATAATTTTCCAATAAAGGCATGAGTAACACCAATGAATTTTATTTTAGAGGGTAAATAATTTTTATAGATCTTTTTAAAAAACATTATTTATGGGGAAAAAAGTTTCTTTGAAAAATGATTTTTATAACATACAAACTTTTGAAATTTTTTTCTTGAAAATAGATTTGAAATCTTTTAAAATAATATTTGAAAACAATAAAACATTATTATATTATTTTTACATGAAAATTATATTCATGGAACTTTTGAATTACTTTTTGAAATTTTTTTCAAAAATTGGGGTTTTTAATAAAATAGATTTTTGATCGAAGGGGGAGAGACGATCAGATTTTACTTAAAAACACCATCTAAATACCAAATATTGTAAAAATGGTACTAAAAAAAGATGATGTCTTGAATAAATAAAGAATAAGGGGATTCATGAATAGTATTTAGAGATGGATCATAATATTTCATGGAAAGAAGCATAAACCAAAACAATATCGAAAAAGTGATGAGATTGTCTCAATAAACACTTATTACATGGTAACTTGGGATCGTACTCTCCATAAAAGAAATAAAATTACATGAAACATAATATATCTTTTAAATAATGATATTCATGATATAACATGTAAAACGGGAGTATATACACATTAAAAAGCATTTATGTGCATAACAAAACCTGAGTCTCAAAGAAAAAAATTGAGGTTAAACTATTTTACCAAATTGGTAACATTTGAGAGTTAAACCCCATGAAATAAGGATCATAAAATGGATTTATGAATAACTATATATTTATGAATAAGTTACATAGAATAAAATCATGGGAATAACATAAACCACAAAAAGTAAGGTGTAGAGAACAGAACATGTATCTCAATAAAATTAATACTTAGATGAAATCCACTTACCTTGTGTCTTGACACTCTCTGTACTCATACAAGATTCCTATATATAGATAAAATTTAATTATAGATATTTCACAGAAGAATATTTTTATACATAACACCATATATGGTTTTATTAGGACCTTATAATACCCACTTGCTAATGATCCTATGTTAATGTTTCACTTTGGTTAAAATTCTCTTAGTTCTACGCATGTGTCTTAATTTGTTATATCTTTGGTCATTATACATATATCATGATTCCAGAATGTAGACCATGAAATAAATATCAATTATAAACATTATATTTGTACTATAATAATCTATATAATATAATAGTATGAAATTGAATACACCATCCATGGAGATGGTAATCCATACGTACGAATGAACGTTGTTTATGTCTTTATTGTCGTATTAAAAGAATGTACGTAAATGACATATGTATATATACATGTATATATATGAATCATTATTCTAGTATCATGAATATATCATATATATCATATAAGTTCACTATACCCATCCTTAATACACTTCCTGTGGTATGTGAATGAATCACATCGCTTTGAGGGGGATGTAGTCGACACTTCCACAAAAGAGATTATTGTATTAACACCAAATTGAAAGTAAATATGTGTGTGTGGTAAAAGGAATAAATAAGGATAAATATATAATAAATAAAATATATTTAATATATAATAATATTTTCCGTCATAATTTCCACTATGATTGTTGGTAAATGAAAAATGAACAGTCATCGTTTCATGAGGCAGTAATTTTCAATTCACAGAAATAATATGTTTGATATCTATTAGATGGAGGTGTGTGTAAGTGTAGATATAAAACACATAATTAAAATATCCAAGTATATTTTTGATACTGGTTTTTTCACAGAGTAATGGAATAATGTGATTGGAGGGGTGGAGATGGAAAATAAAGGAAAAGAGCTCAAGAGAAGACATTACCTCTAAACAGGTTAACTCCTTTTGGTTTATAGAAAAAGGATTCCTTAAGAGTATTTATTCTATAATGTAATCTTAAATGTCCAAGTAATGATTTTTTGTAATTATATTGGGAAGATCTTGGTTAATGTTATGAAGTTTTTGAGGTGTGAGGAATGGTTAGAGGTGGTGGCCTTTTATAATGGAGGTCGAGTGGAACTCTTGTTAATATTTGAAGAGAGAATTACACCCACGTTTTTCATTTTACAGATGGATCCAATAATGGACCAAGCCTGAGAGGACTGATTATATGGTCAAAATATGGACAAATAATGGGTTTTAGACAAGTTTATAGGTTGTTTTGGGTCTTTAATTCATGGTTTAGTACTTTATTAGCATTATTTTTCTCTTAACCAATGCAATTAATTTTAGTCACATTCAATAATATTTCTGACAAGAAAAAGTTGAAATTATTTGAAATTATTAATTATTATAATTAAAAATATGGAATCTATTTCTAAAAATTATAATCATATAAGTGGAATAAATTAATTTAAAAAATTAATCCTTCTATATAAATGATGATGCTGGTTTTTAAAGTAAAATAATGATCAAATGATTTCTCAGTCATTATATCCAATTTCAATGTGGAAATGGTTCCAATGAACAAAATAGGATTAATTTTTATAATATAATCTAATTAAACATTGATATTAAATTAAAATATATTTTAAACTTATAAATAAATTAAATTAAAAATTAGTTTTAAATTAAAATTTGGGATTTTTCTCTATTATCCCAAAAATGAAGTTTGTCAGAAAAATCCAATCTATTTACCCTAGCCTAATTTTGATGTTCTAAATTGAAAAATTAATTATTTTTAATCAAATTAAATTTATAAACATTTCTCAAGTTACTTTCATTATTAAAATTGGTTTATTTCAGAAAACTAGGTTTTTAAACATAAAAGGACATTACCAAAAATTATATCTTTCATTATTAATATGTTATATTTATATAAAATAAATGTAGAAAATATTTGTAAAGTAGTTTTTACTATTAATATAACTATTTTTAATTTCTTAGTTATAATTATCTTATTTAAACAATATAATTATGTTTCGTAGAAACTCAATGGTGTGTGTATCGTAGGAAAACTCAGTGTTTCCTGTATCGTACACTAACTCAGTTTTTCATGTATCGTATGTGAAGTAAATGTTAAAATTAATATATTAAAATTAGTTGTTTTGTGTAATATACAATAATGTGTTTTAGTGTGAATTTAATCTTTAATTTAGTTCATAGCAAGATATAAATTTTAATTTCTTCGAAAAAGAAAAAAACAGGTCCATAAAAACATGGGGTGGTACAGTTTCTACTCATCATTATATATCATTAAATTTTATTAACATGTTTGGAATATATTATTGTATTATTATATTATTTATGGATCTTTCCATGCCTTTTTAAAATTGGTAAAAACAAGTTTTTAAATGTGTGACATGTTGGGTGATGATAAATGACTTTGAGATGTTGTGGAACTTATTAGTTCTCAATATTGACATCTTTTACATGATACATGGATTAGATTATTTGATCATTTTTCTATCTTAGGTAGAATATTATCATATTGGAGTTTATATTTTATCTTTTTATGGGGTCACTAATTCCTTTTTAGGGTGAGTTGGACTCTAGATCGGGAAAGACATGTATTTTTGTTCCTTATGATGGGTTAATCTAATGCCAGTTGTCAGAAGTATTTTAGGATGTCATTCACCAAAGATTGAAAATTATTCTTTCTATAGTGGAGTGTGAATTCCCCATGGACTTTCTAGAATATTCTTCTTTCTGACCAACACAAATAGAGTTGATTTTACCATTGAACTACTTCTTGGTATGACATACATTTTTATTCCATCCTATCAAGTGATACCTACTGAGTTAGTGGAACATAATTTCACGTATCAAAAACATGAGGATAACTGATTTATTTTACCAAGAATGTAACCATGGGTTAACCTTCCATATTTAATAATAAGGTGGAAGGGAGTCCCAAACATTTAATGGATTATCAGAAGTTAAATTTGGGGAATGTTAATAAAAAATACCCCGTGTCGAGGATTGATTATCAATTTGATAAACTTATATTGGATGATTTTTTTCAAATATTTGAATTTGATTAGGGTACCAACAGTTGATATTCTAAGAGGAGGATATACCTATGATAGAATTTAGGAGTCATTTTGCACATTTTAGGTTACTAGTTATTCCATTCGATATCACTAACACTCCTATGGTATTTATGAAATTAATTAACCATATCTTTCATATGGTTTCTCAATCTTTGGTGGTCATGTTCGTCAATGATATTTTAGTGTACTCTATGTTAGAGTAGGAACACATTGACCATTTTAGATATCATTATTAGAACCAAAATTTAACATCATATGTGCGGTAAGCTTTACAAATGTGAGTTTTGGTTCTGGAAAGTGACATTTCTGGGGAATGTCCTAACATAGAGTGGAATATCTATGGACCTTGCAAAAATACATGTGGTTATGTCCAAGTATAATCATAGAAATCTGTTTGATATATGAAGATTCTATGGACTATGTGGTCACTAAAGATGGCATATTTACTATTTCTCCAAGTGTGCATCTTTGAGGACATATTTAATTAGTAATGGTATAAATTTTGATCGAATTTAAAATTTATAGAGTTTTTTTTGGGGGAACTAATGGTGAGATTTAATTCTTCACCTATTTTTATTCTTTTGGAATTGTGTTTTTGTTATGATGTATTTTTTGATTCTTTTTTTGGTATTTTATTGTGTCTTGATATAGGATTAATATGTGGTGGATTATGGATCATTCTAGCTACACAATAGTGAGAAGAACTACGCCACATATGATCTTGTGTTTTTAGCGGTTATGCACACACTCAAAATATTGTATCAATATCTATTGAGGGAGATATTTATAGTTTATTATAACCATAAGAGAATGTGTTGTATTTCAACTCAGATGGGTCAAAAATTTGAAACCAATAAGCTATGTTGAGATCATTTGACCATGGATTTTGATATTGCATACACTTTAAGGAAGGGAAATCTAGTAGTTGATTCTTTGAATAGAAAATAACTAACACAATTCATGAATGAATTAGTAGAGGAGTGGTCTCTTGTGAGTTTGTTCATTGAGATGATTTTGGGAGTGGAAGATGTTAGTGAACATGTGTTGTTGGCTTCAATAAAATTTGACACATGGTTTGATGAGATATTTCAGCTTGAGTAGGAGACATACATTGTGTTACAATGCTTTACAGAAAACCTTTATGGTGGGGAGAACATGGGTGAGTGGTCTCAGTCTCTTAGTGGATATTTTTGTTTCAATTAGAGTTTGGTTGTTCTGATTTATATGTTGAAGGGGTTGATAAACAATGTTCATTAGTTTTGTTTTTTGATACAACCTAGGGATACCAAGATTTATCCCAAAATAAGACATCAGTATTGGTGGTTAGGTATAATATAGTTAAATTTTGATTTTGTATCACGATGTCTCACTTGGTGGGAAATTAAGGAGGAACAAGAGAGACCTCCATGTTTATTGAAACCTTTTACCATTACAATATTGTTGTTAGATGATATTTCTAGGGAAATCAGAATTTGTTTTCCATGTACACAAATTGGGAAGAACGTGGTTTGGGTGATAATTAATTGGAATACAAAATTGGCTGATTTCATACCTTTCAATGTGACAAAGAAAGTGGAACAACACATAGGATTTTATGTTTATGATAATCTGAGACTTTATAGGTTCCCTCTATGATTTTTTAACAGGTACCCAATGTTCACATCTAGGTTCTAAAAATTCTCCAGGAGGTGACATTTTCGTAGTGGAAATTCATTATGACTTATCACCCATAGATGAATGGGCAGAGAGAAAGATAGTGATTCAGGTTCATGATGATATGATCCAGGCTTGCAGGCTTGATTTTTTGGATCCTTGGAAAAGAATTTTCCTCTAGTAAAATTTTCCTCTAGTGAAGATTTCTTATAGTCAATTTTCTTCTAACAATTGTTTCAAGATTAAATATTCATGGTTCAATTTAAATAATTTTATGGGAGGCCATGTAGATTTTACTTTTTTTGGGAAGGCTTGGGAGAGTAGTTATTGGCTAGACTGAGTCTCATTCTAGAGAAGATAGAAAATGTGTAGTTGATCTCAAAGAGGATGGAAACAAAAAAAGAGTCATCAAAAATCTTATATGAACTATGATCTTAATCTAATAGAGTTTAATGTTAGTGATGAGGCTTTTATTGGAGATTCACCATACTTGGTGCATTTTTTACTTTTTAATAACAGTATATTGGAACAATTTTTTATCAGACACATTGAGATCATGGAGTGACTAAAAATGATGTCATATTTATTAGACACACCATCTAGTTTAAAATTTATTCATGATATGTTTAATTTTTCTCAATTAAATAGGTATCAACTGGATCCTTCCCATGTGATTGGATTGGATGATGTTGATATTGTGCTTGACACCCCTATTATTGAGAAACCAATTCATATTACGGATAACATGGGTAAGGTAATCCATAGTAAAATGATTCCTTTTGTCTGAGTACTATGTTAGTATAGACAATATAACAATGATATGTGAGATTTGTAATAAATCATGATGAAGTAGTGACCATATATTTTCATGAGTCTGAAATCTTGGGAACTTTCTGGGGATAAAAATCCACTATTTTGGGAGATTATAAGAATATGTTACTGTCTAACCTTTATTCATTGAAATTTTTTTATTGTGATTTTTTGGGGTCTTTCTTTGGGATCTTTCCTATATCTTTTCAAAAAAAATTGGATTCCCATGGTGTTTTGAATGATTGGGACACGATTTGGGAAAACCATTCGATTGGTCCTAGGAAATAGTGTGGCCTATTGTGATCCACTAGAAGGTGGGGTATGGTATGTTTAACCATGTTGTGAACCCCTCCAAACTGTGCAACCTTGGATGGTGAGGGTTTTTATGATGGGTGAATGGTTAATCTAATAATGTAGAAAACCTATTTACCCCATATAGAAGTCCAATGGTGGAACACAGTTTGTTCAACCATATGTCCCTACCCATAAAACCATACATGCTATTTTTAACATATATATATATATATATGTATTATTTTAGAAATACATGGGACCTTGGTTTAACCCCTAAAAACTCCCTAATAGCATATTTGATGAACTTAATTATTTCCCAGAACTTGAGAGGCTTCCTCCTTTGTATTGTGTGGGGATTTACATTATTCTTGATATATCTCATTGAGGTATGTAGTGTTCTTGATCCAAATTTGTATTTTGTTCATAGATCGTAGCTAGATATCTTCCTATCTCATCCCGTTAGAACGCAATTCTTTATAGGATGATGTATCTAAGGGGTTTTATGGAGGATTGATGTAATTTATTATGTATCTAGGATCATGAGGACCTTATCGACTTATCCCCTCTCACTATTTTCAAATGAAATTTGACAAACCTCCATCCATGAGGTAGGTGTATCTATAAAAAGGGTTAATTATATGAATTGATTATCTTTCTTGTAAATTACATAGTATTAATTATTAAATTGAAATTATAGATGTAAAAAATTCGTATTTTTAAAAACAATAATGTTTTTAAAAGGTTTTTTCCTTAAAATGTTTTGAGAACCCCAAGTATTTTATAAAAATAGTTGAATGATGGTTTTGGCTTAAAAATGGTTTTTCAAACACAAAGGTTGGTTGGAATTGGTATGATTTTTTTTATAAATAATAATCTTATATTTTAAATGTTTTTCAAATACTTAGAAAATTATGAATCCTTGGTCACATCAAGAACAAAAATGTCACTCATAGTTTTTGTACTGCTATGTGATGTTTTATTTCACTTTACCATGTGTGATTCCACTAAAGTTTATTCTAGTTGGATCCACCATAGGCCTAGATTGAGGTTTTCTATTTTATGTATTGTAAATATTCCCATAATTCAGATAAAAAATGGTGTTCTTTTTCATTTTTGACTGTTGTATCACATGATGTAATTTTTAATCGTATTCTCTTACATGCTTTCACCAGAGGTTGTATCTCATGGTTTCACAGTATGGATTTTTCATAGATATTTTCTTACATTTTTTCCTTGTGGTATACCCATATATTTTATAGGTTATTCCTTCATTCTTTATCACATGTTCCTATAATATTAACAAATTTTTTGAATATGAAAGGACTTATAAAAACCCAAATGATGATTTACAAATGGTTTTAAATTTATAGAAAATTATTTTTAAAACAATATTTGTTTTAAATGTATAACTATATAGTTACTGATATTAGACTCTTTATTGAATATTTTGTGGAATCCTACTAGGAATAGTTATAAAACCCTTCCTTTATCCCATTAGGTGTTTGAATATGTTGTTTTTCAGGACCCTGGTAATGGGAAAGGAATCATGTAACCTGCAGAATTACCATCTCATTATTTCCTTCAATGTAGGACGGTTTGGAGGTGATGGATACTCACATAAAAAATTATTGGATTTTTATTATTCAACTTTTTTTATTTATCAAATTAATCCTGGACTATATGTAAAATATAATTTTGATCTATATCTTCCACATTATTCACTAGTTGTTTGTCTTTTTTTATATATGAGACTTGTTTCTGTTATCTTGTTGCACCTCAAAATAATGACATACCATCTTGAGTGTATTATCTAGTTGACCTTGTCCAATTTGTTACAGGTTATCACATAATGGTTATATGAGAGAGGTGTTTCTAATCATTTATCTAGTTTTAAATGTGTATAATATTTTATAACTATATTTTTCTTATTTGAATTATATTTTGGTAGTGTCCTTTTAGGTTATATTACTCACACTCAGCATTGACATCTTGATGCATTGATATAAGTCTATTTCATAATTATATACAAGGGAAAGGTCACTATACCAGGATATTAAGTATGTGAATATTTTTATGAAATCATGTGATACTATGATACACTCTATGACCTTTCATAGTTTTTCCATATCTAATATTTTCCCCTTTTTTCATAGTATTTTAAAATAAATCACATATGAGGATCCATGAAATAAATATACTGATGACCATAATTCATTCTGATATTTAATGTGATTCTATAATAATGTATATCTTCTAATATTCTTTTTTACGATGATTATTGTATGTTACCGAGGGAATAGTCTTCCCATGGAAAGGTTATGTCCCTCGGTACGAATTAGAATCCTCTTACAGACCGGTTTATACTTAAACATATAGGTTGAGGTGCATTAAATTTTATTTGAGAACATTTTTTATACTCAACATAAAAGAGATATGACAGTCAAATATATAATAGAAAGGAATGATTATGGTTATCAAACACATATGTAGTGTTTAATTATGTTACCATGATAGTGGGATTTATTTATTGGATGTTCTTTTATGGTTTCATGCTTAATATAATGTTAATTTATTATATTATATCTTCTGTTAATCTTCCATTACATAAAATTATTGGAGTGGGTGAGTTCATACATCATGAAAATAAATGCAGGTTTACTTTTCATGAGCCTATTTCCAATTAGTGTCACTAGTTTAAATTAGTTAAATTGAAAATTAATATATTCTTAGTTTTCCTATGTACTTTATTGGTGTCATATATATAATATAACTAGAGAATATTGTAATTATATTTATGTGACATTTAAAAACTTATAGGTAAGAAAGATGAGTGATTATGTCTATGGTGGTTTTGGGTAGTATCTTAGTGTGGGTTCATAGGGTTATTTTTTTGTGAACATAATAATTTCTTATGCTGATAAATTTTTTTTGTTGAAGGTGTTTATTTGTTATTATTTTGTTATGGAAGAAAAATAATGCATTGATTATTTCTGTTGGTGACACCAAGGGAATATATAATGGAGGTTATCTTGGTGAGGAATTCCCCAATCATACCTCTATTTGTATATAAGGTAGAAACTAATCGTCGATGAATGGTTATTCGAGTATTTTGGGTATCATAACAACTTTATAATTTCTTTATCTACTTGGAAATAATATTAGGTAGAGGTTACAATCATTTAGGGCCTAATGTGGTGGAATTTTCATGGGACATCTACATAAAACACCCACTATACATCCATTGTATGAGAGGTAAACAACACACTTAGGAATTGGTTTAGGTTTTTGAGGGTTTTTTTGTTATTTTTGAGATAGTTGCGCATCAACATAATATATTTATATCTTATTTTCTTCTAGAAGCATTGTGGAAATTTTGTGGTGTAATGATTTAGATTATAATGAATGAAGTAATATTGTGTGTGGCCTTCATGGACAACATTTTGGAGGAGTTCATTCGAGAGATGCTATATTTATATAGAGTTTAGGAGGTATTTTGTGAGATTTTGGTCACAATTTTCTAATAATTATGGAAGCATAGTCCAATTAGGGATATAAAATGGGAGTGGAAATCAAATGTGCTAGTAAATTGATCAAACTAATTGGTTAGGATAATTTGAGTCACTACTAGGAGAATAGGAGACCTTATAGGGGAAGTTTGCAATGCCCCTTGATTTTCATTATGTGCGATGTGTTATGTTTTAAATTTAAATTTATTTTCAATAATCATAAGGATTATTAGTTGTTTTGAGTATTAAAGGTGGCTCAGGAAAGGGTTTTGGAGAACTGGACCGAGCCTACTACTGAAATTGTTTTAGGAAGCTGGTCATGTCACGACCATGTGGGGTCATTCCATGGCACTTTTTTTAGAGAATCAATCCATATTTTTGTTTTTTTTCACACCATGACCCCAAGTAGATGTGCCCTGGATAGACGTGAAGGGAATTTTGAAACAAAACAAGTTATTAAGGAACTTTATTTAATTGCATGATATGTAATTTGACCACGTGTAACAATTTATTCATACCCCACAACTCATCCTTTGAGATTTATGTGATTTGGATGAGCATGGATGTATATAATTGGCATTTTAATCTCATAAACCCATATTCCATACCTGTTTAACGAATCATTCATTTAATAAATCCTATCATAGTATGTATAAGATAATTTAAGTCCCAAATAAATCTTCTTGCATATTTTAAATGTTTTCCATCTCTAAATAATAAATGTTTTTTGGGAATATTTGATGGTTTTTGTGGATCATTATAGAAATTATGATAATAGTTAGGGGAGTACACTCTATTATTATTGGGGGTAAGAAGAGTTTAATATATTTTTTAGATTTTTTATAATGTTTTTTGGATTAAAATCAATTTGGGTGGAGTATTATCCACACACGACATTTATTTTGGGTAGAAAATTGACCTGGTATGTTTGTAGGGATGTGGTTTTACTCATAGAGGAAGATTTACTAATTAATAATATGGAAATGGAAAATATTACTCTTCATTTCATGGTAAAAGGTAGTGATATCCACTTGGGTGGTATTGGAATAGAGAGAGTCACTCTATCTTGGATAATCTTGTGGTAAATTCTTAAGGTAGAAATAGAATTCATATGAAGATTATCTTCACTTCTAGTAGTATTGGGTGAGAAGATGTGATAATGTGTAGAAATTGATAGGTCAAATATGTGTAGAAAAATGGTAGGTGTTGGTTTCTCTATGGTTGATATGTTTAAAGATATGTTATATACTAAACTAGTGGTCCCATTATGTAAGGTTAGAGGGTTGAAAACTGATGTTTGAACACTCTAATTGGGGGGGGGGGGGTTGAAATTTAATTTCCACCCTACCAAAAACGATAGAGGGATGGAAGTAAAATACATCCACACTCATAGTAGAGAGGTTTGGGATCTAATGTGTATCCACTCTTGGAATGGTAGGAGTATTGGGAACTAATTTGTGCCCACTTCTACATAAAAATAGATTAGTTGTAAACTATTACAACTCAGTATGAAACACACTTCCTATGTATTGATAAAATAGGAATGGTAGGTGTTTGGATATCCAAGTTAGTGTATAACGACTCAATCAATGGAGTGAATTTATATTTATTTTTTATTTCTATTAGTGAAAAATATTATTTGAGTTTTCTAGGCATGTTATGAACAAAAAGGTACTGTCCGACTAGATTCTATAATTGAAACCACACATTGGAATATTAATTCATGTGTAAGTTTATGTTCAAGGATCTAATAAATGTAAAGGGATCTATGTTGAGATGTGGAACAATATGATCATATTGAGGATTTAGAGGATGTTATAATGTTATCCATGATATTTCATTATTTTTTCTTAGCTATTATTTTATTATATTTTAATAATATATTTTTTCACTGTATATAGGGATCATTGGAATTATGGTACTAATGATTTCATTTTAATTTTATATTATATGTGATGTTATTATTTTTTGTTTATTCCCACAAGATTTTATAATATGATAGTTTATTTATATCACAAAAATATCATTCCCAAAGTATTATTTAGTCCCCCGTGACTAGTTGGAGACCTCTCTTATATGGGGTGGTGTGAATGTGTTAATATGGATCAATTTAAAGAACTGATTAGCTAGGATAGAGTTTTACATGTAACATATAGAAATGAAATCATGAAATTAATTATTCATTAATCATAATTTTCTAAACTTTTATACTTTGATTTTAACTTGTTTTATTTATATATATTAGGATAGATCTCATGGGATCCAATCATTAAAAAATAGATAATTTTTCAATGAATTCAAATTCATAAAAAATCAAGATAAATGTAAAGAAAGATGTCAAAATAGTTTGATATATAATTAAAATTAATCTGATCAGAAAGTATACTGATGAATATGATAATAAAATATATGAAATAATAAATATTTTTTCTTTAAATTTTCTTTATTCATAAAGTAACCATAATAAGTAAAAATATAATGAAATTTGGTGAAAAATTAATAAAAGTGGCATTTGAGAAATATAATCTAAACACCACTTATGAAATAAATTTAATGAAAATATAGATATTTATGAAATAAATGGTTTCAAAAATAAAATCAGAATTATAGTAAATAGAAACAGATCTCACAGGGTTAGCTTTAATCCAAGAGAGGGTGAATAGTGAAGGAACATTTATGTACAATTAATAAGAGTGAATTTGAAAAAAACATTATATTTTTAAAATATAGATGACATAAAATATGGTATACCTAAAGTTATAATTGAAATAAACCAAAATACATCAGTTGTGTTTATGATTGGGATGTCATTATTTTATAGTAATAATTAATCATTAAAAATTAAAATAATTTTATAGACACATATATATCACAAAGAAAAAGAAGAAAATAAATTAATTGATATTAAAAAATGATATATATTAATAAGTCGATGAATATGGATGACAAATAAAAACATGCTTTAATTATAAAAAATACACAAAAAATTAAACAATATAGGTAATGTTGATGGAAAACAATTCAACCATAATAGAATGACATATCAATACCATTACAAAAACATCCAAATTTCTTTACTGATCAAATATCCATCAATAATAAAAAAAATTATTATTTTTCTATTAAATAAAAATATTTAATATTTATTTAAATTAGTATTAATTATTTACACGTATTAATTATTTACTTGTTAGATATTTATATTCAATATAAATTGATGAATATTAGTCATTATAAATAATCACTATTTACTTTTTCATGGGAGTCTCAATTATAAAATTTTTTCATGAGTTATCTATATTAATAATAATGATTATAATGGAATGGTAATAGAGAAGTGATTTGTAAATATTATTCTTCATTCCACTGTGGGTTGAGTTAAGGAATGTAAAGAAATTTCCAATTTCTCTTTTGGAAACTGTGAATTTAGAAACTACAAACTATTATATTATTATTGAAAATTAATTTAAGTAGTTACATTAAATAAACTAGATAAATTAATAATCATTAATTATATATTAAAAAATTATTTATGTTTTATGGATTCTAAAAGATGCTAATGGTTTTTATTGAGTTTCATTGTTCATATATTTTTTTCTACTAGACCAAACCTAATTTTCATAAAATAAATGAGAGTTATAAATGAAAAACTACCTCATTTCTATCTCTATATTTTAAATTAATTTTTATATATTTTATATTAATATAATAGTTCATTAAAATAATATGGTATTAAAATAGAAGATGAAATGGACGAGTTATGTGAAGTGATAGTACAATATAGTAAAACCATAACATTATTCCCCAAATCATTGACAATTTTGGGGATTCCCCTTATGGAAATAACATAAAAATATAATAAGAGTCTTTATATATATTATTAGGGTAGAATTTGGGGACATAAATTGAATTCTAGAGGCATTTTTTAAAAGGGTGTAAGAGGTGTAATTTTATGTGAAAATGAGTTTAATTGTTATATTTAATAATGAATTAGTGATTTATGAATGTATTTTTTTAGGAAGGTGAAATAAAATTGATAAATAAAAAATTGGTTAATATCAAGCTATATTTCAAATTATAAATAATTTTTTATTAATCAATAGGTAATTTTTACATGTGTTATTTTTTATAATATTTATTGTTCACATATGTATTTCATAATTCGAATAGTTAAATTGGTTAATAAGGAAATAATATCAGTAATAGTACATAAATTTAATGAATTTTGTTTAAATATTGAATATGTTTCATTAAACTGAATATATAGTTATAATAAATTATATTTTGAAATGTAAATTCATAATGTAAATTTTTCTAAACTAAATTAGAATTACTTGTAAATTTTTTTATTCATACTTTATAATTAGATTTTGGTTGGTAAATGTTTTTTAAACATGAAAATTAAATTAAAATAGAGGAAAATAAATAAATAAATATATATATATAACATTAAGATGAATATTTAATGTATTTTATGACAATAATAATATAGTCATCAATTATACATATACCAAACAACTATAAATACTCATCCCCTATATGTTTTTTAAATTAGCTTCTTCAGTTCCAATATACCTCCTCAGATAATTCCCTTTTATTATAAAAATTAATTTTTAATTCGAAAAAATTCAATTTTAATTACTAATATTTTTTCTCTTTATACTTTGATTCTAGTGCTTATTGTATTTTAGAGGGACTATAAACCATTATAATTTGACCAAGTAGTCATAATCATTATTTGTATCTATAATCAATTTTTAGTTGTTATAATTATGATTGGTAAATAAATTTTTGATTTATTATGATCAAAATGAAATAATACTATGATGTTTAAATTTATTTATTTATAAATTTTTACAATTATTTATATCATATATTATTTCATTATTTAATTATAATGAAATCATTAGATCATTACATTCATCCCAAATTTATAAAATTTTCATTCAAAATTTTAATTTAACCTAACTCATAAAAAAGATATTGGGGTATCATTTAAATGTGAAATCATTCATGTTATATGTTATATTGAAAAGTACAATAACCCATGTAACTTAAGTTTTATAATTCTAGATGATATTTGAATTTTCTTATTCAGATTTGGGTTTATTTTGGGAGTTAGGAATCAGTTTATAATTATGAGATTTTTTCAACTCAATGATATGTCTTTTGATATGGAATGAGGCACATGAGGTTCCTTCATTGCATGTTTGAATCCATAATGATTCATATTGTTTTTTTAATTTTAAAAATTATATTACCTGGATTCATAGTTACAACACATTTAAGCGAAACCATGTGAGTAAACTCTATGGGTTGGTATGGAATGGGGTCTGATCACACTATTTGTAGTGGATCATACCTAGATCTCACTCCATAGCACCTCAAGTTATGTTGGTCACATGGCCCCAAGTGAATCTCTACAGATTCTAGAGGCTTCCAACAAGAAGCTATGGGCTAGGTGTGTCTGTGGGGAGACTGTAGCCTCATCACCAGAGTATACACAGTGGAATATCAATATATTAAAGTAGAATAAGCAGTAAAAAATAATAGTTTCAACAAAATCCAGACAATAATATATAACAAATCCAAAAATTTCTCACATATAATAGTAATTATGATACATGTATCTAGAATTTAGCCAAAATAGGCACATGGAAATACAATATAGTACAGGTACCAAAAGGCCAAAAGACCAAAAGGTATCCTTGTAGCATAGCAAGCATCAGCTTGGTCCTACTGTCTAATTCTCCTAAGAAGGAAATCAATAACCTATGAAAGGGATATTTCCCTTATCAATACCTATAACCATATAACTTGTTTGGGTCCCCAAGGAGGACCAAAAAGGGTGTGAAATAAACATCCCAGTAGGCAACAACTAATAGATCTATACATTTCCAAGAAGTACAATTCAATAAGCTAAACAAGTGTATGTAAGAATTAATGTAAGTGTGAATGACCAAGGCATATAAGAAATATAAAAAATTAATACCCCACATCCTCAAAAGGATCATTGCAACAAGTGTAAGTTAATAAAAAGGAAACTATAAGCAATTTAATCATGAAACATGTCC
The DNA here is from genome assembly GCA_963277665.1 of Viscum album. NCBI lineage: Eukaryota > Viridiplantae > Streptophyta > Magnoliopsida > Santalales > Viscaceae > Viscum > Viscum album. The sequence goes on from OY728156.1 coordinate 1,284,804,514, forward strand.
TCTACATACATCTATCCATATCTTGTCCACACATCCTTACAGTATAATAAAGCCATAACAAAATCCCATGGCCTTTCCCAATAATAAAGTGTATCACGTTTCCACAACCATGTTTTAATAGCCAAAGTTTCAAATGTCCCACAATCATTCCATATAATGAATTTTATACCACAAAGGGAACCATCAAAGGTGTAGAATACCAGGGAATCCTCATCAATTCCAAGGGAAATATTTATGGAAAATCTATATAGGCACTGGTTGGATTCCTATGAGCATGTGTACCAACATGTCTTACATGATTCCAAAAAAGCCGGATCCAAGGGGTAGTAAGGCCTGAGGCATCCCATGGAATTAAGACCCATGAAGCATCACTACTCAAGGCATCCACTACCATGTTCTAGATCCATGGAGAGAGATCCATGACATCTATACAAACATTCAACCATTCCATACAATTTAACAATAAAATTTTATATGAGCTTAGACACTCATATAATCAATTACATCTCATGATTATACCCACTCATGTATTATGTTCCCATTTAATAAATTCATAAGTGTATACCCAACCATTTATCATAATTTTCCTTTTATCACATCACATGGGTATACCTAACCATTAATTAAAATTCACTACTAGACAAGCTACATGGGTATATCAACCCATTTAATAAAATTTCTAACAAATCCATTTATGCAATTTAAAAACAACCAAAGAGAATACCCACTCATTTAACCAATTACCTATAAGAAATTTAATCCAACTTGGCATGGTATATTATTATAACATAAGTAAAGGAGGCATAACATCTCCTAATCATGTAATTAAATCCCATTTAATTATAATTGAGCTTCCATGAACTAGTAAAACACAATAACACACTCCCTGGGTGGTTTATCAAAGGTCCAAAAACACATCTCAAAGAAACTATTAACATCACTAATAGTTCATGTTTCGTCTATATCAATATAACATTTCTATTTTGGGGTCGTGCCAGGAATTTCTATAGGTGGCATAATGGCTGATATCTATATAAAGAACCAAAATCCAAAAGAAAAGTATAGAACACCTACCTTAGATCAGTAATGGAGTTATCATATAGTATAATGTCCTGATTTGACTCAGTTAAGGATAAATTTGAATAAGAGATAAATAATGATAAATTAGGGAATATGAGCCCAAATGCAAACAACGCAACCAATATCCCGAATAATGAGGAATGGAAAAAGAAAAAAAGATCTTACCAACACAGATCTAATAAGATTGACAATGAATAAAATAGAGTCTGGATCTACAATTAGGCGATAATCCTACATTAGGATCCTTGGGGGTTATCTTATGCATGAGATAGGGGTGAGGTGAGGGATCTTTCATAATATAGAGGCCTCTACCACTATTTCTAAAAACCAAACAAAGGAATTTACATAACATGTAAATTCATTTCACGCCATCTTACTCCAAGGTTCCCTCCTTAGGAAATATCCTTAAACAACTTGGAAGGTCTTGGAAAAACCATTACATGTTGTATAATTGGCCTGCATCCAAAATACAAACCTCTAGCCCCATCCTTCCCATGAACTACCCAACTGACCCATGACCTGACTTAAAGTACAAAAAAAGAGTTCAACCAGACAAAATGGATCTATAAGTCAAGAGAAACCTCGATTCCTACAATCTTCCCCCATTAAATAAATTCATGATTGAATTTTCCTCTCATGGGTGGAAAAGATTCATCTGAGAACAACTCTGTACACTGAACACATATGTCAGACTCCCTTAAGAGGGGAATTCGAGGAAAAATATCTTTAAGGGGAGAAGATTATAAGATTTCATGTTTTTATTGAGGTATGTATCCTTTTTGTCTGGTTGAAATGTTCTTTTTTTCCTTAGAACCCGTTCAGGGTTGTGGGCCTGTTGGATTGTTCTTGGGATATAAGAGGATAGAGGTTTGTATTTTGGTTGCAGGCCAATTACACAAGGTGTAAGTGCCATGATCCTGGTTGGTCAAATGGCCTCAAGTGCATCTCCCCAAATTCAATAGGCTACCAAATATTATCAAGGGACTAGGTGTGTAAGTGGGAAGACTATGACATCACCACCAAAGAATATATAGTGGGATATAAATATCAACTAGTAGTGAGAACTGTAAACAATCATAGTTGCAACACAAGCAAGACATGAATATATAACAAAATACATAAGTGTATAATATATAATAAATATGATGATACATGTATCTTGAAAATATCTAAAATAGTTACGTGAAAATAAAATTTTGTAAAAGTATACAAAAATCCAAAAGGACCAAAAATGTATCATAGTAACATTGAAAAACTCATCTTGAACCTATTCCTTAATACTCCCATGTATCAAGTCAAAAACCCATGTTAGGGAGATTTCCATTGTCAATTAATGCAGTCAAATAATCTACCTGGTTCCCCTAGGTGGCGCAAAAAAGGCATCAGATAGAAATACTAGTAGGAAACCAGCCATATATCTATATAGTTTTAAGCATCTTAATGCAATAAGCTAAAAATTCGTAAATAAGAAGTAATGTAAGTGTAAATTTAAAAGGCATATTACCACTACAAAAAATTAATACCAAATAGACTTTTAAGAATCCCTTCAATAAATTTCAACTCCTAACAAGGTTGATAAATGCAATATAATAATGTATAATGGCCTCTCCATTCAACCTTCCATATCCAATTCACACGACCTTGGTATATAATGGGGCCATAAAAAATCCCATGTCTTTTCTATATAATTAACTATATCACATTTTCACGGCCACATCATAATAACCAAAGTGTCATATATCCCATGGTTTTTCCATATAATAGAGTTTAGACCAATAAGGTTCGTATCCATGGTGTATAAGATCAAGGAATTCTCATCCTGTCTTTGAATCATCTTGATGGAAACTCTATATAGGCATTGTTTGGAGTCCTAGGAGCATGTATACCAACATGTCCAACGCATGTCCAAGCAAGCTAGATCAAAGGAGTATAAAGGCTCGAGAAATCCCATGGAATCAAGAACCAAGAAGAATTGCTACTCAAGGGATCCATTACTGAATTCCATATCCATAATGTTCTATCCAATGAATCTATAAAAACATTCATCCATTTAATAACACTTAACAAATCAATTCTATATGACTCTAGCCACTCATATAATAAATTACATCTTATGTAATCTCTTCCCATTTAATCAATTCACAATGGTATACCCATCCATTTATCAAAATTTAACATTTTACACAATGTATGGGTATACCCACCCAATAATCACAATTCATTGTTAAACAATCCACATGGGTATACACACACATTTAACACAATTTCTAAAAAACCCATTTAATAAATTTAAAAACAAAAAACAAGTATACCCACCGATTTAACTAATTACCTTTAAGAAATTTAATAAATTTAGGCATGGAATATTATTTTAACATAAGAAAAATGTAGAAGAACATATCCTAATCATGTAATTAAATACTATTTAATTATAATTGATATTCTTTCAACTATGAAAACTCAAGAACACACACCATGGGTGGTTCATCAAAGAGAAAAACCAAAGAAAAGTCATGGGGAACACCATGAGTGGACATGGGTTTGGGAAACAACCACCAATTAATCTTAAAGAACCTATGGGAAAACATAATAGCTCTTGCTCTATCTATTTCTATTTAACATTTCATTTTCAAGGGTGCACAAAAAATTCTGACGGGTATAATAATAGCTAATAGCTCTATAAAGCACCAAAATCAGAAAGAAAAGTATATACCACATACCTTAGCTTGGTAGTGTATTTCTTGTCCAATATCATGTCCTGATTCAACACGGAATAGGATAAATATAAATAATAAATGAATAATGATAAATTAGGGCTTATGATCCAAAATATAAATAGTGAATCTGATATCATAAATAAGGAGTAATGGATAAAAGGAAAAAATATCTTACCGGTGCAGATCTAATAAGACTAAGGGTAAAAGAAATGGATTATTAATATGTAATAGAGAGAAAATAATACCTTAGCCTCCTTGGGGTTTCTCTTGCACATGAGAGAGTATTGAGGTGAGGGTTTTGTAAAAAATTAGATGCCCCTGCATCTATTTAAAAAAAATCGAACTTAGAAATTTACACTACTTGTAAATTCCTTGAATATCATGTAAATCACTAGTGAAATTATTGATAAATCCACTTACATGGTGTAAAATGTGTTGTTGAGATAATTACATGTTGTGTAATTGAAATACATGTTGGGTATTCCAATTACACATTGTGTGATAGGCTTGTACACAAAACAAAAAACACAAACCTCCAACCTCTTCCTTCCCAAGAGCTACCCAACTAGACTATAGCCTATATGAGGGTAAATTCCAAGGAAAATAAGAGTTAAAAAAGAAAAATAGGATTCATACCTCAAGATAACCCTAGTATCTTACACTATTATAAAAGGGTTGTTTTCAAATGATGTAAAAATTTTAGTTGGAATTTTAGAGGGATCCACATCGTTAGTGATTATTTTTATTAAATTATGTTTCCAAACAGTTTAATGGGGTGTGGTTTGAATAGTGTTAGGAAAATTGTTAACACAAGATATGGTGAACCATTTGGCCAAAACATACAAGGTTTGTAGTTTCAGGTGGTGATGGTTATATTCTTGGTACCAGGTTCGGAAAACTATTTGACTCCTGATAATTCATTAAATTGGCTGGAGAGACCAATTTTATCTCTTCAGTATCTTGATATCTCCCTAATCCTTATCCCATAAATGAAGTTAATCTAGAAGTTCATTCTCACCTACCATCTCTATTCCCATTTAAAATTGGGGAATTCCATTTCATTTTTAGTTATTTTTACTGATATTATCTCTAATTTCCATTCGTCTTCATTATTTTTTTAATCATGTTTAAAATTTGTAAAATTAGAGGGAAATTAGAATGATTTCAATGAATCAAGGTAAAATAACCCCACTTAATTATGATTTAGTGTGTATTGGCAGTACAATATTCAGTGAAAATGAAAACATGATGTAGAACACTGTTTTGATGAATGTCTATTTCCATGTAAACTTCCAAGGGGTTTTAAATAAATTGAATGAATTCTGACAATGAATTTGGTATTTATGTTTGTGGATCATGTGTGTACTTCGATTGGATGTGTCTTAAAAGTTGTTCGTGAGATATTACTTAAGGTTTCAATGAGAAAATATTCCTTGATGATATTTTAGTTATTTATGATGATTTAAATTAAATTGAATAATTATTTAAAATTTTAAAAATATATTATATTGGAAGTATTATGGAGAGTTAGGACATCCATAAGTGATGTGAGGTATAAATGTTTCTATGAGAGAGTCATCATGTTTTGATTAAATTATGTGAAGTCATATTACGGTTTGAGATAGTCTATAATGTTGGTGAACACATGGACAAGACGTGATACCTAAAGTTTGTGTATTTGTGATGTCCCCAAGAGAGGAGGATACACACAAAATTGAAACTTCTCTAGTGTTTCAGAGTAGGGACACTATTCCACAAGGTTATTGATGATGTTTTTTATGGAAGGGAGTGTGTATACCTCTGTGTTTTTAGATTTTTTTACTTGTTTCTAATAAATTTATATGAAATCCCTAGAGTTTCTATATGATATATTATTTCCAGGAAGGAACATATGTATCTATATGTTTTATGAAATTACTTTTTTTAGGTAGGGGGTGTATTCCATTTTTTTGTATGTTCTTATTCCTTATAAAAGAGAGTCACAACACTCAATATCTAGATGATGATATCTATTTCTTGGTATGGGTGAGTCAAAACATTTATTTTCTATATGATGATATTTTTTCCTTTTAGGGAAGATTCAAAACCTAGCGTTTCTAGATAATTATATGGGTTTCCCAGTAAGGTTACTATTACCTAAGGTTTAATAATAATTTTCATCTAATTTCTTATGGGTAACGTGTATGCCCATGGTTTTTATAGGTTGGTATTATTCTCTATGAAATGTCGAACAAGAAAAATCTACAATGGTTGATCCTATGTTTAACCATAGAAAAAAATGATTGAAAATTATTTTCTTATTATGATATTTTAATTATTTATTTTTATCTATGAATACCAAATGTTCACATAGTAATATACTGGTTAGGTTAGGGACACCATTGGAGGAGCCCTACTGAGGTTTTTATGGATCTTGTGGTATATTGACCCAAATGTTTCATAAAAAAATACTATATCTTGTCAGAGGGATATTTGTTACATATCAATATGATTTATTCCATCACCATAATGTTTTTGTGTCTTTGTAATGATGGATATATAAAAAATAGTACCTAAATGATTTTCATCATTTCCCAATAGGTTATTCACCAATGTAAGCCTTCTTAGACATTTCATAACTAAAAACCATCTTCATAATCTGGGAAACGGAAACATAAGAAAGGGTGACATCATATTATCAATATTGGTAAACATAAGAGATATTAGTCAATGATCTTATATGAGAATATGATAAAAACAATGGTATGATTATAAGATAAAACTTTCAATAATCACACTCTATTAGTAAAAGGTATTTTAACATGAATCCGGGAATACATTGTTTTATATGATAATACATATCACATAAAAGTATAGAATCAAAATAATCAACCCTCATAACATATCCTAAGTATAAGACAAAAGTTTGTGTCATTAACTTATGAATAGAAAATACCTTCTATTATAAAGGCTCACTCATAATATAATAATTATGGAAACTTTCCTCAATTTAAATGTCCACCAATTCATTTCCAACATTCTCTTAGGTGTAACCTCCATCCAGTTAACTCTATCATCTCTCAGGATTTTATTAACTCTATCATCTCTTACGAGATCATTTTTTCACTATCACCCAATGCATTAGAGGGAAATAATGGACCCTAAAATACAATGTTTATAAATTAACCACCCGTTTTTGATTTAAAATGTAATCCCCATCACATAGTCATAATATATTCATTTGTATTCTATAATATCATAAAAACCTTTATCATTACTTCAAAGATTAACCCATGAAAAATATAATGGGTTTTATCAATATTTCACAATCATAATCTTAAACCATATTGAGAAATAATAAAGATGGTAAAATTGGATCATATCTCTATTAAATAATATTAATCTGCAAAGGATGTTATTATATATGAAAATAACTTTAAAATGATAATTGTAAAATTTCTTAGGAAGATACCATTTTCATTTTTAAATCAATTAATAAAAATATTCTATTCTTCATAATATTTAGAATTTTTTTTTAATATATCCAAGGAAACATATAAAGTATTCTTTATGTAATAGTGCATTCCTGGTGGTGGGAAAATACCTTCATGTTTTATATGTTAGAAAAAAAATTACATTTACTTTTTTCATGAAAATTTAAAATACTATGAAAAATGATAAGAAGATTCCTTTTAAATAAGGGTAAATAAAGAGAAATTTATTTTAAAATTAATTTAATATAGATCTGGTTTATTTTAAAAATATTCATTAAAAGGTTTTAATGAATTTATAGACATGGAAGAAATGATTCTTGACTGAAGAGGGAAATAAGGCTGGTTTTCCTTATAAACATTATTTCAGTCTTACGAGTACTTAAAGAGAAGAAAATTATATTCATACATGTAATATTCCGAAATTATCATGGAATAATTACGTAAATAAATCTTTATAAATATATATAACATAGTTTAATTATTTTAAATTTACGAAAAAACAATACCAATAAAAATGAGAATATATCATAAAACCCTTACCGCTGTGGTAGAATTTGAACTATAACCAAAACTAAATAAATGTCATAAAATAATAATTTAAATACAAAAAAATAATATTATTCATGATAAATAATATCAATTGGGTAGTATATATAACATAAAAATAAGATAGTTGTAAAACATCAAGCATGTACTAATGAAGAAAAATTGATATGAAGAACCTTCAATACATTTATAGTTTTTGAATCAAATGTCATTGAAATACTAAAAAAATAGGATTCTATAAATAAATTAAATTAGATCACATATATTGATAAATTAAAATAATGGGATGTATATACACCCCATAAATATGGAATTGGTGCACAACCTTAAAACAACCATCAATGAAGAGAAATTGAGAAAAAAACCCTTACCTTATACTCAGATTTATTCACAATCACTCTAACCTCCTATATAATAAAATTAAATTTTATATAATTATATAAAATAACCATATTAATACTAAATATATATATATATTATATACTTATAACTTTTAATCATTCATTTATTATCAATTCTCAATCGAATTTTCCATTTTTGGTGTTAACTGCTTTGATTTTAATGTATGTTTTGGTTTGGAAGTTATGGTCATTTCACTTTGAAAATTATACTTACAAACCCATAATATTAATAATTATATAAAATTAATATATATTAATCATATACATATATAAAACCATTAATATTAAGTGATGATGAAGAATTAATTGCATCACATCTTGGAAATGATAACTCATACCTACACACGAGTAATGTTTCCTCCTATTCATGGATGTAAAAAAAGAAAGGTAAATGAAAATTCACCATAAAAATTTCATAATTAAATTATAAATATCACATTTTTCATTAAATCAATCCTTTATTACTATCCAATTAAATAATAAATGACAATCAAATCACATTGTTTCGTGGAGGCGGTAGTCCACACGTATGCACGTGCAATGTTATCATAACAGAATAGAACAGTTGGTCAGAATATAGATATTATATTATAATAAAAAATAATTATGATGTGATAAATATAATACTTAAATATAAAATCCATTAATATTACCACCCATGATATATGGTAATGGAAAATAAATCGTATCGCTACTTAGATACGGTGGTCTACACATATGCATAAACGATATTTTTATATATCATTAGATGGAAAAGAGGTAATGAATGGTTGTGGAATCAAAATAGAATCATAAAAAATATTTATGATATAGAATTCATCATGTTTTTATGTATGAAAAAAGTTTATATATGGGGTAATAATAAACATAATTGAAAGAGGTTGGTTAATATTAATACATCTTCATTGAGAGAGCTTCATTGGATTACCCCTTAATTCATGAAGCATTGATATTATGAGAAGAAAAGAACCTCCAATATTAAGAGAAGTAACTTAGGATAGAATTTGATTAGTATGTGGATGATCTAGAAGGACCAAATACTATGAATAAGGTTGGAGGATGATGCACTTTTATAATTTTATGGAGTGACACAAATGGAATTTCAAAAATTATTCCAATGATATAAGGTCGACTTCATGTGAAAGTAAAACAAATGAAAATATATTCCAATTTAATATATTATAATGTTTAAATGTATTCATAGAATAATAATAATATATGTGTTTGTGGAAATACTATTCTTATACCATTGTTCAACCCCTGGTAAACCCCTTTTAACATGTAACAAAATTTTACTATTTTTTTAATTTATTATGAAAAACATTAAGTGTGGCCTACTATATTACATTAAATATTATAATCAAATATATGAAATCTATTTTACTATAATCAATTTATATAAGTGGAATAATTTAATGTTAATCAAGAATGCATACCATAAAGAAAACCTTTTTTTTAGAAGAACTATTTTTTAAGAAAAAATATAGTTTACTTTAATTATTCTCATTAACAAAAAAATATAAATAATGTTTAAAAATATAATGCTATATATAATATATAATTTCAATTATATTTTTAATAAATATATATATTAACTTTATTTATGAATATAAAGGCACATTGCGTAGATAGATTTTTTTTAAAAAAAATGATTTTTTAAGTTAAAATTAAACTATATAAAAATAAAGTGTAACAATGATAACTATTTATTTAATTAATTTTTTTCTATTTAAAGGATTAATATATTACTTTAATATTAAATTAAATGAATAATATGACATTTACTTAAAATAATACGACTGTTCTTACCAAAATTGGTATTTTTCCCTACTTACAAAAAATTAATAAATCTTTTTAGAGACTTAGAAAAAATAAACCTAATATAATATTAAAATTATAATTTATAAATTGATACTAATTTAATCAAATAATATTTCAAATAATGGTATTAAATAATTCGAATGACTTTGTGAAAAATATAATAAAATATATTTTTAAATAAATCATATTTTATCAAAGCATAAAATTACTTTAATAAAAATTAAGTACTTATTTGAATTGAATTTATGAATAAATAATTTTTATATAAAACCTATATTCATATTTGTTTAATAATGTGGTTATTGATATTCATTCCTCTAAATTTATGGCAAGGTTATTAGTTATCATGATTCATTTTAAGTTTGGTGTTTTGTGTTAAGAAAGATATCAAGCTTAATGTTCCTTTCAAATAAATCCATAGGGTGTTAAATTTTAACACCATTAAGTAATTTTTTCATCAAAATTTTTATCAGGGAAATAAATGGTTGGATATTTGAAGATACAATTCTAGAAAATCCACATCATAAAAAAGAATTAATTAAACTTCCCTTGAATGAGAAAGTGGGAAACTTATTAGCCACTTAAGGAGGATAAATTTAATTGTTAAAATATATAATATTCAAGTTATTTATTATTTTTAAACACTATTTTAGTGAATTTTAAACTTTGAACAATATTTCATATTATAATTATAATTCCTTCCTAAAATGCATGATTATATGTAACATTTTTAACATAATTTAAAGTACAAAATGATCTTGTCTTAATTTTCATATTTAATTTTCAGGTTTCTTATTACATTTGTAACAATTAATAGTTTTTGAGTACATGAAGATTTCTATTGGAAGAACACCAATGTTGGCCTTGAACAAACAACATTTTGGGTCAAGTGAGATGAACATCAGCGCAATAAAACTACTGTATTTTCCAATCACCAAGCCTAATAATTTTGAAAATTTAACTGGAGATATAAGACATAATGGGGAACTTTTCATTCAATAGTGTAAAATCTAATTCTGATGTTTGAATGGAGTTACAGGCGGCCCAAAATAGAGATAAAATTTTGAGAAATATTCTGTGGCCCAAAAAAACCACTCCATCATTTCACTAATATATCTCAAAAATATTCCATTTGGGATGATCCTTTACAGGAGGTTAGGAGACATTAGAGCTCCATTTTCTTATTCTTTGTCTTACTCTAATTTGGCCATCTAGAAGGTCATTTAGATGTGTCAGTTTGGTGGATGCAACATGGCTTCCACCTTGGGTAAAGAATGGAAAAGTCTAAGGTCCACAAGCTTTCCACCACCCTAAGCCTAACATACTCAAGTGGGATGACTTTAACTGTGGGATTCTCGACCCAAGGCTCAAAAAATGCATATTTAAGGCAGTGGTGTTGGAGTATTTATGGATATTTATTATCTTTCATTAATTTTAATGTTATGCTGTGATTTTTTTGTCTCAAGTTTGTCTTTCACATGTAAGTTGTTCAATTCACATTAGTTTTATAATAAAAGTTATTATTCCCTATTATTTTTTTGTTCTTTATATCACTTTGATATTGTTGGTTCATGGTGTGAATTTATTCACACCATACCTTGTGAAATTATCACACAATGGTGGAGTGATCATTATTTCATTGCTTTTTTACTTCTCCATTTCCTCCCTCACGAGTCTACTTTCCACTTCCATTGAAACCATATAATCAATGGAGGGATAACCCACTTATGGGTTGATATAAGGGAGTATCAAGGGGATGGATTGGATGTTATTTATTGCCCCATTAATTTATAATCACCTCTTTAATTGAGATTTGTATTTGATGATTTTGAAACTTCTTCGTCCTTGCATAATTTTAAGGGCACATACATCAAGTGAAAATACGAACCTTTACCTTGGAGTGCTCCTAAATTTGATCCTCCAAGTGTATAGGTGATTAGTATTATTGTTTTTTGGTATTAAACTAGTATGTTATGACGTTTTTTTATCTTCTGGAATAAACCTATTTTGAAGATAAGAAGTTGAAACCCTAAAAAAAAGAATTTCATCCAATCCACCCCAAGTGATAACCTAGGATCAACTCATTATTTTTATTTGAATTAAGTTAAGTCTCAAAGATCTCATTTAAAAGCATCTAAAATAATCCCAAGTTAACCACTTCATATCCAAAAGCAATCCATAAGATGTATAAGTTTGTAAGTTACTTTTTAGGTCTCTGAGGATTTAATGGCCCAAGTAAAACTACAAGTGACTACTTAAACCTAAAATCTTGGGAGATTTTTGTGAGAAAAAATTTTGGCATCGTTGATGGGGACCCAAGTAATTAATCTCAACACCCATTCTATTCTCCTCAATTTTTTTTTCTAATCCAAATTATCTTATGTTTTCCATTTCTCATTTTTTTCTTTTGCCCTATGCCCTCCTACACTCGTGACCAATCAAACCGTCTAGTTAAGGTGGATAGTCCAGGGGTTTGGGAGTCAAGTACAACAATAGAACTCTTTCCATTAGATCCTAACCATCCTAAGACTCCAGAGTAAAAAATTGGCCCCATTTCAATGGAAGGTCTTCAATGAAACTAACTCATAAACTCGGTTGGGAACCAAAATGAAAATCCAAACAAGGTAGCTCCAAACTTTGGGAATGCAGTTGATCAAACTATGGATAACTACCTCACACCTGCCTGGACCAAGGCACCCTATTGCATTAGACAAGCAACCCTAGTAGAATCCCACTATGTTTTCAAACCTCATGTCCTAAACCACCATCCAACCTTCCATGCGATGGAGTCAGAAATGGCATACCTTCATGTCAATGATTTTAATTACATTGTTTAAAACATGTTCCCTCCACATCATCTTCAGTCAGCAAAAATGAGGATATTTCCTTTCTCGCTAAAGGATCGAGCAAATAATTGGTTAAAAAACCCGAGAACTGTACCAATCCATTCCTGGAAAAAATTTAAAAGATAATTTTACCAAAAATACTTCCCCTACCACAAAACACTAGGCCAAAAACTGGCAAGGGAAGCGCTACCCCTTTATCAGCGCTCAAAAAAAGCACTGATAAAGGGGACCCGTTTATCATCACTTCTTTTAGTAGGTCTAATAAAGGGGGGATTTATCAGCACTTTTCCCATGTGCTCATAAATGTTGAGTTTCAAAAAAAATATATTTTTTCATGAAAAATAATTTTTTGTTATATAAGTATATTTATATTGATATAAATACAATATATATTTTTTAAATAAGTTATAGATACATATAAATAGACTATCATGTTAAATATATAAAAAATTTAGTGAAAATGGATTCAAAATATTTTTAAAAAATATTATTAATCAATAATTTTCTAATTATTATCGATTAAAAATCATTTAATAACAATTTGAGGACACGAAAAATAAAAAACAATTAATAAAAGATCTAAAATACGTTGAAAATGTAACTCATACTCCAAACAGCCATAACATTTGATCCGGGTGTCCGTTTGAGCTCTACAGCATATCAAATTGAAGCCTGAGACAATCTCTATATGCTAGTGGTGGAGGAGAGCTTCAGTCACATTTTTCGAGCCCAAAAAAGGCCCAAAAGGCCTCCAAAACAGAGTTTTTAGCCGAGATACCCCGATTTTTTAACATTCAAACAAGTATAATTTTTTATCCAGATGTTCGTTAGGCCTGTACGACATATCATATCAAATATTGTTTCATTTTATTCGACTTAACTGGTTGTGGCATTGTAACGGAATTCTAGATTATAAGTTATGGTCGTTTTAACATTTTATAGCTTTTCAAATACACATATATATGTATTTATTCATAAATATATATATATGTGTGTGTGTGTGGGTGTCTATGTGTGTGTATGTGTGTTGTATATATGTATATATGTATTTATTTATTTACATACTTATAAAAAGACATCAAAAACATATTTTTTCATCAATGCATTTAAAAGTAAACTTATATGTACATTCTATGGTTTTTCAAATATACATATATATGTATTTATTCATAAATATAAATGTGTTTGTGTGTGTGTGTCTCTGTGTGTTTCTGTGTGTTGTATATATATATGTATGTGTGTTGTATATATCTATGTATGTATGCATGTATTTATTTATTTATAAACACACATAAAAAAAATATTTTTTTTGTTAATGTATTTAAAACTAATCTTATTTGTATATACTAATATACAAATAAATATACATATATAAAATTATAACTATATATATATATATATATAAATATATTAATATATGAATTAATATATATATACTAATATATGAATAAATATATATATATTAATATGAATCTATATCAATATATGAATCAATATATAAATAAATATAACTATATATATAAATATAACACTAAATAGAGATTAAAATGAAATGGCATAGTGGTAAAGGTGCAGCAGCGAAAGGGGGGAGTTCCCGGGTTCGAGTTCGGGTGGAAGCAAAGGGGGTGCGCGTGTATGAGGATGTGCGGGAAGGGCAGCGCATCAGAGACCTCCTAGTGCTGATAAAGGGGGTGTGAAGCACTGATAAAAGCACTCCCTCCGTATTATATATTTTTTTAATTTTTTTGACCTTTATCAGCGGTTTTTTTAGCACTAATAAAAGGGGCCTTTATCAGTGCTTTTCAGAGCACTGATAAAAGGGACCCCCCTATATTAGCGCTGAGCTTTACAGTGCTTTTTTAGCGCTGATATAGGCTTTTTTGTACTAGCGAAACAATTTCACTTAAAAAGAGCATCCAAAACATTTCTGAAAAAGAAGAAGATTCATTTTATGAAACATGGGAAAGGTTCAAAGGCACACTCAACATGATACCTCAATATGGATTTTCAATCACAGAACAAGTTTTAATTTTCTATTAAAGGATGGTCATGGGAAACAAATAATTCTTTGACATGATGTGTAATGGGACCTTTAAAAAGAAAGGCCCAAATTATGCTTATGAGTATCCAGAAATACTGACCAATCAAAATAA
Source organism: Viscum album (assembly GCA_963277665.1). NCBI lineage: Eukaryota > Viridiplantae > Streptophyta > Magnoliopsida > Santalales > Viscaceae > Viscum > Viscum album. The sequence goes on from OY728156.1 coordinate 1,284,819,551, forward strand.
AACATGTGGAACATCACCTTAATATGAGAATGCACCCAAATCTGGTATAATTCACATACTTAGGGAGGAGGAAATCCTTAGACAAAAACATTCTTCACTGATTAGGAAGGTCGAGGAGATTGATCTGAGAAGGTCTATGAAATTAAAACTGTTGACCCTATTTGCACTATTTTTGAAAAACATGACCACAATACTGACAAAAGTCCAACCATCCCTCATATTAAATATATTCTTATTGGATGACCATAGTGGTTGTCAATTCTTTGAACATTCAAAAGCCATAGCACCAAAACACTTTCAATACATGGTACACTGACCATCCATGATTCTGTTGGAATGATAACCAACAACCCAACCAATGACCTAACCATCCATAAGGACCAAACCCCTAACCTCCAGAAATTTTTCAAAACAATAACTAGTTCCAATTAAAACCAGTACAATACCAACAACCTCTTATAGAATACAAATAACCCATGCAAAAACCAATCCAACAACCATTGTATCCTCCTGGGATAAACTAGCTAGCACAAGCCCATACTCAATCTGTCCCTATACCAATCCTTGAACAGAAATGTTAACAAATGGAGAAAAAGAACTCCAAAGTCTCATCCCTTAAACATGAACTGCAATCCATTAAATCTAGGAAGGAACCCAAGCCTACTCAGGTGGTACCATCATAATATTTAAGGGAAGAATCTAGTTACACACAATCCTCTCATGAACATATAAAAGAAATGACTATTTTAAGAAGTGGGAAATCCATTGAGAAACCTGAAAAATCCATTCTAGAACCATTAAATTCTTAAAAAACTCATGATAATGATGAAGACGCACCCAAAGATTCTGAAAATTGTAATGAGAATGTGAAAGAACTACAATCCCACCAAACAATCAAACAACCTACTCCCTTCCTTCAGCGCATTAGGGAAAAAACTAAACCAGAACTAGATGAAAAATTGAGGGAAATATTCTATGAGATTAAGTTGGAAATTCCACTTCTCTATGAAATACAAACCATTCCTTCATACTCAAATTACCTAAATTATTTGTTCCCTTTTAAAAGAAAATTTTCACATAAAAACCAAGCCCTTTTGGCTGCTAATGTGAGTAACACCATTCTTCCAAAGTTGAAAGATCCAAGATGTACATACATCAATGTTGAGATATGAGAGAACAAAATTGTCAAATCCCTTTGTGATGTGGGATCCATTTTGAACCGCATTCCTTATGTCATGTATTGTTAGTCAGCTCTCAAAGAACTCCAACCCAGATTTGTCACTCTTCAACTTATCGATCGTAGTGTTTGAGTTCCAAAGGGGATCTTAAAGAATATATTGATGAAGGTTAAAAATTTCATTTACCTCACTGACTTAATTTTCCTTGAAAATCACCCAAGAATAGGTCATAGGGAGAAAACCCCAATCATCAGTGGTCATCCCATCCTTGCAACAATCAACATTGTTATCTGAGACCAAATGGGAACATGACCATCCAATTTGGAAACATGAGTCTAGACTTGAACATCTACAATTAAATCTCTCAAATTTCATATGTTGAAGATATCCATGAGGTTAATTGTATTGATAGTGTTGATTGTGAACTCAATCAACATCAAGAACTACTAATGGATGTTTATGTCAAGAAGAGATTGATTTTATTTGTTCACATGAGGGAAATTTTTCTCCTTGGCCTGAATCTCTTTTAGATAACTCTGTTGATGATTTTATGGAATCAGCAATCAATGATACCATGGGTGAAATCAATAAAATTGAGTCCATACCCATTCAGAACACATCTCTAGAAAATTTACTGGATGAAAATTCTATTTACAAAGAACCAATTCTGTCAAGAAATATGAACAAAGAAATTGAGTTCAATACAAAGTCTCATCCTTTCGTGGAAAGTGATAAGCAATCTGATCTCAAATTAAAAGTCTTACCTTCATCACTTAAGTATTCATTCTTATGGTACAATTGATCCTTTCCTTTTGTCATTTTCCTCCCTTGAATCTAAATAATAGATTATGCTTTTTGATGTCCTAAGAAAGCATTAGAAAGCAATTGGATGGACCCTTTCTAATATTCCTGAGATTAGACCACTCATTTGAACTCATAGAATTGTTCTTGAATATGAAACCAAACCATGTCGTCATCCTCAACGGAGACTCAATCTAATTCTTATAGATGTGGTCAGGGAAGAACTTATTAAGTTATTGATAGCGGGTATCCTCTACCCCATAGCTAAGAGTGAGTGGGTAAGCCTAATTCAAGTTATCCCAAAGATTGGTGGAATCACTGTGATCACCAATAAGGATGGTGACATTATCCCCACAAGGGATAGTAGTGGATGGAGAGTCTGTACTGACTATAAGAACCTCAACTCCTTTACCAAGAAAGGCCATTTCCCATTACCCTTTATGGATCAAGTCCTCGAGCGAGTGGCAGGTCATCAATTCTATTACTTCTTATATGTATTCTTGGGGTATAATTAAATCAATTACTCCTTATAAGATCAAAGAAAACAACCTTCAATTGTCCATTAGACACTTTTGCCTTCAAGTGCATGCCCTTTGGGTTATTTAATGCCACTGGTACCTTCCAGTGGTGCATAATGGTAATCTTCTCGTACATGGTGGGGGATTGTTTATAGGTCTTCATGGATGACTTCTCCATCATTGGGGATACATTTAAAGGATTTATTATGAATGTTGAAAGGGTTTTTTTCGAGATTCGAGGATAATAGTATCATTCTAAATTGGAAAAAATTCCATTTCAATGTAAAGTGAATACTTTTTCGGGGACATCTGGTATCTGGTAGAGGGATAGAAGTTAATAAAACTAAGGTCGACATCATTCGTCACCCTCCCTCTTCTAAAATTTTAAGGAAGTGAGGTATTTCATAGGACATGCAAGTTTCTATAGAAGGTTAATTAGAAATTTCTACTCTATTTCTCAACCACTTTGTGCTCTATTGGAGAAAGATGCTTCATTTTTGTGGATAGAAAGCTATATGGAATCATTCTCTACACTCAAGTCATCTCATTTATCCTTAAATATAATGAAATCATCAAATTGGAAAATTCATTTTGAACTCATGTTTGATTTTAGTGACATAGCTGTAGGATTAGTCTTAGGAAAATGGTGTGAGAAAACTCTATGTGTCATTTCTTATGCAAGAAAATATTTAAATGATGCAGAAATCAACCACACCACCCCTGAGAAGGAGTTACTTTTTATTGTTTTTTCCTTTTTAATGTTTCGGTCCTCCATCTTAGGATACCACATCACTATGTTCACTGACCATTTTTCATTAAAATAACTCTTCCATAAACAAGATGCTAAGGCTAGATTGATTATGTGGGTCCTTATCTTAGAATAGTTTGACCTCAAAATCAAGGAAAAAAAGGGTGTTGAAAATGTTGTAGATGATCATCTTTCTAGGATAGAATTTAATAACAAATTATCTCACCTTTATGTGTCTAATTCATTCCCTGATGAACACCTATACTATGTGGGTGACTGCCCATGGTATGCTGACATATCTAACTTCTTAGTTACATGATTCATTCCAAAATTCTTAGGGACTCATGATCAAAGGAAATTATTTTTTGATGTTAGGAAATATGTGTTTTATGATCCATACCTCTATAAGTTCTCCCCTGACCATGTAATTAGAAGCTGTGTCCCCAAATATGAACAAGTGTCCATCCTTAAATTCTGTCATAGTGAGGCATGTGGAGGTCACTTTTCCTCTAAGAAAACTTTTTCAATGGTTATTCATTGTGGTATCTTCTAGACGAACCACTCAAGTGACTCCTACACATTTTTTCAATGCCCTCATAGGTGTCCATAAGTAGGGTCCATAACAAAAATGAATCAAATTACACTAACTCCAATCTTAGTGATTGAAATCTTTGACTATTGGGGAATCGATTTCATTGGTCCCTTCACAAACTCTAGTGGATATTTTTACATCCTTTTAGCTATCGATTATGTATCCAAATGGGTTGAGGCTATTCCTACAAAATCCAATGATCATGAAACTATGATTATATTTCTCAAGGAAAACATCCTCTCTTGATTTGGAATTCATAGGGCTATCATTAGTGATCGGGGAACTCATTTTTGCAATCGTCCATTCTCATCCCTCATGGAAAAGTATGAAATTTCTCACAAAGTGTCTGTTGCTTACCACCCATTGACCAATAGTCAATATGAGTTAGAAAATTGATAAATCTAGCAAATTATTGAGAAAATGGTTAATCCATCTAGGAATGATTGGTCGAGAAAACAATTAGATGCTCTTTGGGCATATATAATATCATATAAAACCATTTTAGGAATGTACCCAAATAGGTTGATTTATGGAAAAGCTTTCCATTTACTAGTTTAAATTGAACATAAGGATTTTTGGGCAATTAAGAAAATAAATTATGACCTCTCATTGGCCGAAACAAAAAGAAAATTAGATCTCAATGAACATGAGGAACATAGGATGAAGGATTTTGAAAATTCAAGGATTAATAAATATAGAGTTCAATACTACCAATCTCGAAATGTTAATACCAAACACATTGTATCGGGTAATCCTATTCTTTTGTATAGCTCTAAACTACATTTACACTGGGGAATGTTGAGGTCCATATGGTCGGGTCCATACATAGTGCATAAAGTGTACCCTCATGGGGCTGTAGAAATTCAATATCCCACCAATGGTCAAACCATTAAAGTTAATGGTCATAAAGTCAAACCATTCAATGAACCATTCCAGAAACATGAAGTAGATGAAGACTGGTGTGAACCGACCTTTGATGAAAAAATACTTAAACAATGAGGGGTCTATTTCGGGACAACGACGTTAAACAAAAGCGCGACATAGGAGACAAACCATGGTTTTCATATTTCTAATATTTTTGAATCATCTTTATTTTTTTAAATAGGATTAAATAATAATTTTGATATTTAGAAAAAAATAGACTGTTGGATTGTTCTTCTATTATGAGTATGGATGGGTATGAAAGGGTAGAACCATATTTATCCGTGACACGTGGTGTGATTCTTGAGTAATACCTTACCAATAAATTTAAAAATAAGACAATGTATCATCAGTTCATTTTATTTTTATGTGTCTATAGATTAAAATAAAAATTAAAAAAAATTAAAAAAAATTAAATGGACACATCTTAGGTCATGGGGAAAACCCATTCACAACTGGTGAAGCCACGAGGACTTGAAGCCAGGACCGAAGAGAGACAGGGGTTCCCGCTTACCACTGAGCTAGATCTTATAGTTCTTCCTTATTATATAATTTTTTTATATATAATTATATTTTAGATTTTTTTTGTTATATTAATAAATATATATATCTCTATATATTGTTTTTTATGTTTGTTAGTTTTTTTATTTTTCCACTTGGTATCTCTACATGTGACATGGACATCAATGGACTACATTGGAGAAGCAATAAATTCGACTTCAACCACCAGGTGACTTCATCCCATGATCCTCATATTGAAAATTCCTTTTAGAATTCCATTCATCTACATATACCCCCTTCTCAATTGTTTTTTCTTTAAACACTAGGGATAGTGTTATTCTATTTTGGGGTGAAAAGAATGAAATAAAAATTAATTAATTTTGTGTGCATAAAAAATGTGTGGAAGGAAAAATTTCTTTAGCCTTGAACATGATAATACACATTGCAAACTTTGAAACTTAATATAAAATAATTTAGTATTCTTTGATTCTAATTTTAATCCATGTATAATTTCATGAGCATAGATTTTATAAAGTGTGGCTATGTAATGTGAAATTTCATCCTTTATATTTCCATCCAAATAGAAAAAAAGAGTTCACAATGCACATCCTTTGGATAGTGGGGTATTAGTTTGAGTTCATGGGGTCCCCCAAATAAATATCATAGGTTTGGTGATCATTTTAGTTCTAATATGTTTATTCAATAAAAAATAAAGAAACAATAAAGTTGCGTGTAAAGCAATGAAATGACCTAATGTGTGGATTTAGACACTTAGGGATTGTGAATCCATAGTTTTCTGTCCCAAAGATAGTAATTCAATCACTATTTGTTGTAATTTGACTTTGTTTTTGAATAATTTAACTCAAGATGATGCCCAAGTATGTGGGATTCACTTGGTGCCCTAAGGTCCTTGAGCCTGGGAGTCATCGGAAAAGTCTCGCTACATGGGATGACTCTTTTGAGTGCAATTTCAATTACCATGGAAATATTGAAAAAAAATTGAATACTCATTTTAGTATTTAAATGTGATTCCACCCAGAGCTTTTGTCATTTACCCTTGAATAAAGACGAACCCCCCTTGACTATTGTGATACACAATAAATCCTCATACTTAATTGATATTGGGTGAAATATGACGATGAATTTGAACAAAATAATGGGCTTGGGACTGGGATCTTCTTATGAAAATATATTTTATTAAATGATTTTTATGGTTCTCCCAGTTGTTTGATATAAGGTTTTTTGGTGAACATTTTTTTTTAAAATGTTTTTTGAAAAGGGAATTCAAATTTCACATTTTTGAGATATATTTTGCTCAGGACTAGAAAAACTCAAGTTGGGGGGTGTGATTAGACACTGAATTAGGCACGTATTCATTGTTAATATATATATATATATATATATAATATTCATGTGATTTATTATTTATAAACCCAATTTTAGTGCATTTTACACTTTAAATAATATTTTATATTATAATTGTCGTTATTTCCTAAAATGCACTATTACATGGTACATTTTATAACATCATTTAAATTACCCAATGGTATTGATTTTATTTTAATATTTTATATTCATATTTATCATTACATTAGTAAAAATTCATACTTTTTTAGTACGTAATGATTCATATTGGAAGACCACCAATGTTGGCCTTGAATAAACAACATTCTGTGTGAAGTAATCTGGACATCATCAAAATAAAATTACTTTAGTGGATAATATCAACGACCAATAATTCTCAAAATGGAGCTTAATATATAAGACATAATGGGGAAAATTTCATTAAATAGTGGAAAAAAATAATTCTGATGTTTGAATAGAGTTCCAGGCATCCAAAAATGGAGATAAAATTCTGGGCCAAATTTCGTGGACTAGAAATACATCCTATAATTTCACTAATATATCGCAAACCAAAATTCCATTTGGGCTGAAATTTTACAGATGGTTAGAAGACATCAGGATATCCATTTTATTTTTCTATGGAATATTATAATTAGTAAATCTAGAAGGTCATTTAGATGCATCTGTTCGGTGGATGCAAGCTGGATGCCACCTCAGGTCAAGAGTGGAAAAGTCTAACTTCCAAAAACTTTCCACAGCCATAAGACTACCATACTTAGGTGGGATGACATTAACTATTGGTGTCTAGAACCAAGTCTCCCAAAATATCTATTTAAAGTAGTGGTGTTGGAGGATTTATGGATCTGTTTATACATTCTTTCATTGTAATGTTATGTTGCGATTTTGTTGTCTCAAGTTTGTCTTTCACATGTATGTTGTTCAATTCACTCTAATTTCATAATAAAAGTTCTACTTCTCCTATTATTGTTATTTTTCTTTATATAACTGTGATACCTTTGGTTAAAGGTGAGAATTTATTAACACCATACCTTGTGAAATTATCACAGAACTGTGGAGTGATCGTTTTTTCATTGTTTTTTACATCTCCATTTCCTCCCTCATGAGTCTACTTTCCGCTTCCATTGAAACCATAGAATCAATGAAGGGATAACCCACTAATTGGTTGATATAAAATAGTATAAAGGGGTTGGATTGGATGTTATTTATAACACCATCAATTTATAATCACTTCTTTTAATTGAGATATGTTTTTGATGATTTTGAAACTTTTCGTCCTTGTTCAATTTAAAGGCAACATACTTCAAGTTCTAATTCAAATCATTACCTTGGAGTGATCCTAAATTTGACCCTACAAGTGTATATGTGATTATTATTATGTTTTTCTTGTATTAAAATAGTAAGTTATGAATTTGTTTGTTCTTCTTGAATAAACCTATCTTAAATATAAGAAGTTTAAACCGTTAGAAAATAATTTATTCCAATGCACCCCCAAGTGATAACCTAGGATCAACTCATTATTTTAATTTGAATTCACTTAAGTCACTTAGTGTTCATTGATAACCATCTAAGTTCAACCCATGTTTTCCACTTCATAGCCAAAAAATTCTATAGGAAGTACATGTCTCTAGGTTACTTCTTAGGTCTCCAAGGATTCGACATCCCAAGCTAAACTACAGGCGACCCCTTAAAGCTAAAATCTTGGGTAAATTTTGGTGAGACCAAATATTTGTGCCATTTATGGAAACCCAAGTATATTATCTCAACACCCATTATATTCTCACCCATTTCTACTTTTCTCATCCACATTCTCTTATCTTTTCCTTTTCTCGTTTTTTTTCTTTTGGATGCATGTCCGCCTACACTCGTGCCCAAACAAGTCATCTAGTTAGGGTGGATAGTCCTGGGGTTGGGGAGTCATGTACACCAAGAAAACTATTTCCATTATATCATAACCTTGTTAATAATATAGATTCAAAAATTTATCCCATTTCAATGGAATTTCTTCAAAGAAACCAACTCATAAACCCAGGTGGGAACCAAAATGGAAATCCAAATGAGGCAGCCCCAAGCATGGGTAATGCAGTCGATCAAACCATGAATGACTACATCAAAAATTCGTTGACCAATGCACCCTCTTGAATTATGAATTCTTCCCGAGGAGAATCCAAATATGTTTTAAACCTCATTTCCTAAACCACCTTCCAACCTTCCATGTGATGGAGTCAGAAATTCCATACCCTTAAGTCAAAGAGCATAACTACATTGTTGAAACCATGTGCCCACTACATCAGCTTGAGTTAGCAAAGATGAGGCTCTTTCCAGTATCATTAAAGGATAGAGAAAATAATTCGTTAAACAATATGAGACTTTCATCAATCCACTCCTGAGACCAATTGAAAAGATAATGGAAAAAATACTTCCCCCATCACAAAACTTTTTCACTTAAAAATATCATCCAAAACCATTTTTGAAAAAGAAGGGGAGTCATTTTATAAAACATGGGAAAGGTTCAAAGACACACTCAACATGGTACCTCACCATGGATTTTCAATACCAAAACAAGTTTGAATTTTCTATGAAGGTTTGGGCCCAGTAAAAAAACAAATCATTGACATGATGTGTAATGGGACCTTCAAAAACAAAGCCCCAAATAATGCTTACGTGTATCTAGAAGGACTAGCTGAACAAAACTAAAAATGCGGAACATCAACTCACTTTGAGAATCCACCCAAATCTGGTGTAAGTCACACACTTAGGGAGGAGGAAATCTTTAGGGAGAAACTTGCTGTACTCACTTTGAAGATCAAGGAGATCGATCTTAGGAAGGTCCATGAAATTCAAACTGTTGACCCTGTTTGCACAATTTGTGTCAAACATGGCCACAAGACTGAAAACTACCCAAACATCCCTTCCATTAAATATGTTCTTCTTGGAGGACCACCAGTGGAGTTCAATGCTATAATATTTTAGAAGACATAGTAACAAAACACTTTCAATCCAAGGTACAATGACCATCTAGGATTCCGTTGGAAAGATAACCAAAACCCAACCAAAAACCAAGCCATCTAGAAGAACTAAACCCCTAACCCACACAAAATGTTTAAAACCATAACCAGTTATATCCACAAATAGTACAATACCAACACCCTCATATCCAATACCAACAACAGATGCAATAACCAATCCAACAACCAGATTATCCTCCTGGGATAAACCAACCTACACAAGCCCTTACTCAATCTTCCCCTCTACCAATCCTTGAACACTTGTGTAAAAAAAAGGAGAAAATGAACTCAAGAAGTCTAATCCCTTAAACATGAACTAAAAACTATTAAATCTGGGAAGGCACCCATGATTACTCAAGAGGTACCATCCTAAACATTAAGGGGATAATAAAATTACCCACAATCATCTCATGAACAAATCAAAGAAGTGATTGTTTTAAGAAGTGGGAAATCCATTAAGAAACCTAAACAAGCCATTCCAGAACCATTCAAAGCTTCAACAACTCATGAAAATGATGAAGAACCACCCATAGATCCTGAAAACCCCAATGAGAATGTGAAGGACTACAACCACACTAAACAATCAAAAAACATGCTCCCTTCCCTCGATGTATGAGAGGAAAAGCTAAACCAGAACGAATTGAATCATTGAGGGAAATATTCTATCATGTTAAGTTGAAAATTCCATTTCTTGATGAAATCCAAAACATTTCTACCTAATCAATGTACATAAGGAATTTTGCACTTTTAAAAGGAAATTTTCACATAAATACCATGTCCTTTTAGATTCTAATGTGAGTTCCACCATTCTAGGGACTATTCCTCCAATGTTGAAAGATACAGGATGTCTATACATCAATGTTGAGATAGGAGAGAACAATGTTGTCAAATCCCTTTGTGATCTGGGAGCTAGTGTGAACCTCATTCCTCATGCCATTTTTTTCAGTAGGGTCTCAAAGAACTCTAACCCACATCAGTCACTCTTTTACTTGCTGATTGTAGTGTTCGAGTTCCAAAGTGGATATTAAAGGATGTTTTGGTGAAAGTAGAAAATTTCATTTACCCAACTGACTTTATAATCCTTGAAAATCACCCAATATTAGAACCTAGGGAGAAAACCCCAATCATTCTCTATCATCCCTTCCTTGCAACAATCAAATCTGTTATCCGAATCTAAAATTGGAACATGACTATCTCCTTTGGAAACATGAGTGTAGAATTAAACATCTACAATGAAAACTCTCAAATTGTGGATGATGAAGAGATATATGAGGTTAATTGTATTGGTAGTGTTGATAGTGAACTCAAGTAACATCAAAGAATTATTGAAGGATGTTTAAGTCAAGAAGATACTAATTTTCTTTGTTCACAAGAGGGAAATTTATCTCCTTGGCTTGAATCTCTGTCAGATAGCTCAATTGATAATTTTACTGAATCACCAATCAATTATACCATGGGTTAAATACATAAAATTGGGTCCATAACCATTCATAAAATTGCTCTGGCTAATTTAGTGGATGAAAATTTTGTTCACAAGGAACCAATTCTGTCAAGAAATTTAAACAATGAAACAGATTTCAATACAAAGTCTCATCCTTTCTTGGAAAGTGATAACTAACCTGTTCTTGAATTTATGGTTTTAACTTCATCACTCAAGTATGATTTCTTAGGGGAAAATTGATCCTTTCTGGTTGTCATTTCTTCCCCTCTTGAATCAAATCAAGAGATGATGCTTTTTGATGTCCTAAGAATGTATAAGAATGAAATTGGATGGACCCTTTCTGATATTCATGTGATTTGACCACTCATTGGAACTTATAGAATTGTTCTCGAATATGAATCCAAAACATGTCATCAAACTCAGTGGAGACTCAATCCAAATCATTTGGATGTGGTAAGGAAAGAACCTCTTATGTTATTGAAAGCGGGTATCATATACCCCATAGATGAGAGTGAGTGGGTTATCCCAATTCAAGTTTTACCAAAGAAAGATGGAATCACTGTGATCAAAAATGGGAATGGTGACATTCTCCCCACAAGGGTCAGTAGTGGATGGAGAGTCTATATTGACTATTGGAAGCTCAACTCTTATACCAAGAAAGACTATTTCCCATTGCCCTTTATTGATCAAGTCCTCGAGTGAGTGGCGGGTCATCAATTCTATTTCTTCTTATATAGATTATAAAGGAATAATCAAATCAAGGTCTCCTTAGAGGATCAGGGAAAAACAACCTTCACTTTTCCATTCAATATTTTTTCCTTCATGTGCATGCCCTTTCGCTAAATAATGCCCCTGGTCCATCCAACGGTTCATGATGGGAATATTCTCGGACATGGCGGGGGATTTTTTAGAGGTCTTCATGGATGTCTTATCCATCTTTGGGGATAATTTTGAGGGATTCCTTCTAAATGTTGAAAGGGTTTTTTCAAGATTCAAGGATTAGAATCTCATCCTAAATTGGAAAAAATTATAATTCATGGTAAAGGAAGGACTTGTTATAGGACATCTAGTATATTGTACAGGGATAGAAGTTGATCATGCTAAGGTTGAAATTATTTCCACATTTCCTCTCCTAAAAATTTTAAGGAAGTGGGGTATTTTTTAGGACACGTTGGTTTCTATAGAATGTTCATTAAGAATTTCAACTCTATTTCTCAACCACTTTGTTCTCTATTGGTGAAAGATGATCCATTTATATGGACATAAATCTGTGAAGAATCATTCTCTACACTCTAGTAAGATCTTGTCTCTCCACCTGTCACGCAATATCCAAATTGGAAACTTTCTTCTGAACTCATGTGTGATGCTAGTGACTTTTCTATAGGAGCAGTCTTAGGAAAATAGTGTGAAAAAACTCCATGTGTCACTTCTTAAGCTAGAAAATCTTTAAATGATTCCCAAATCAACTACACCACCACTGAGAAAGAGTTACTTGCTGTTGTGTTTCCATAGAAAGGTTTAGGTCCTACCTCTTAGGATCCCCCATCACTGTGTGCACTGACCATTCTGCACTAAAATACCTCTTCTAGAAAGAAGATACCAAGGATAGATTGATTAGGTGGGTCCTTCTCTTAAAATAATTTGACATCAAAATCAAGGGAGAAAAGGGTGTCTAAAATGTTTTAGTAGATCATATCTATAGGATATAATTTAATAAAAAATTATCTCACCTTTATGTGTCTGATTCATTCCCAGATGAACACCTATACTCTATGGGTAACTATTCTGGCTATGCTGACATATCCAACTTATTAGTTACATTAGTCATTCCAAAATTATTAGGGACTCCAAATCAAAGGAAATTAATTTATGATGTTAGGAAATATGTGTTTGATGATCCATACCTCTATAAGTTCTTACATGACCATGTCATTTAGAGGTGTGTCTCAAAATCTTAGCAAGAGTCAATCCTTAAATTCTATCATAGTGAGGCATGTGGAGGTCACTTTTCCTCTAAGAAAACTTCTAAAAAGTTTCTTTAGTGTGGTTTATTCTAGCCCACCCTCTGAAGGGACTCATACACATTTTTTCAATGTTGTCCTAGGTGTCAAAAAGTAGGGTCCATCACAAAAAGGAATCAAATTCCACTCACTCCCATCTTAGTGATTTAAATCATTAACAGTTGGGGAATAAATTTCATGGGTTCCTTCACAAACTCTAGTGGATATGTATACATCCTTTCAGTTGTTGATTATGTATCCAAATGGGTTGAGGCCATTCATAAAAGATACAATGATCATAAAACTATGATAAGATTTCTCAAGGAAAACATTCTCTCTAGTTTTGGAATTTCTGTGGCTATCATTAGTGATCATGCAACTCATTTGTGCAATCGTACATTCTCAGCACTCATGGAAAATTATGGAATTTCTAACAATGTTTCCACTGCTTAACACCCAGATACCTATTGTCACACTGAGCTAGACAATCGAGAAATCAAAAAAATTCTTGATAAAATGGTTAATCTATCTAGGAAAGATTGTTCAAGAAAACTCTTAGTTGCACTTTGAGAATATAGAACTGCATATAAAACCATTTTAGGAATGTCACCATATAGTTTGTTTTATGGAAAATCATGCCATTTACCAGTTGAAATTGAACATAAGGATTTTTGGGTAATTAAGAAAATGAATTATGACCTCTCATTGGCCAGAAAAAAAAGAAATTAGATCTCAATGAACATGGGGAACTTAGGATGGAGGCTTATAAAAATTCAAGGATAAATAAAGCTAGAGTGCAATAATACCATTCTCAAAATCTTAAAACCAAAAAAATTGTACCAAGTAAACCAATTCTTTTCTATAGCTCTAATCTTCATTACCACCTAGTAAAGTTGAGTTCTAGATGGTTGAGTCCATACATAGTGCATAAGGTGTACCCCCATGGGGATGTAGAAATTCAAGATCCCACCAATGGTCAAACCATTAAAGTTAATGGTCATAGAGTCAAACCATTCATTAAACCATTCCAAAAACTTGAATTAGATGAAGACTTGTGTGAATAAACCTTAGATAAGGAAACTATATAAACAATTTCAGGTCTATGTTGGTCTAACGACGTTAAAAAAAATCGTTGTATGGGAGGCAACCCATGGTTTTCATATTTCCAATCTTTTGGAATCATCTTTATTTTTCAAATAGGATTAATAAATCATTTTGATATTTAATAAATAGATTGTTGACATGTTCTTATATTATGAGTATGGAAGGGTATGAAAGGGGAGTTCCATATTCATCTGTGTCATGTGGTATGATCCTTGAGTAATATCTTACCCATAAATTTAAAATGAATTCAATATATCATCAGTTCATTTTTTTTTATTTTTTTATAGGTTAAAATAAAAATAAAAAAAATAAAAGAAATTAAAAGGACACATCATAGGTTGTGAGGAAAGCCCCATCACAACCGGAGAAGCCGCGATAACTCAAACACATGACCGAAGGGAGATATACGTGCACGCTTACCACTGACCTACAACTTATAGTGCTTCCTTATTATATATTGTTTGTATATATACTTATATTTTAATTTTTTTATTATATTGATAAATAAATAAATAAATAAATAAATAAATATATTATTTTGTTTTGTTTTTTGTTTGTTTCTTCCTTTTTCCATTAATGAACCGTACAAGTGAAATGGATATCAAAGAACTACATTGGAGAATCAAGAACTTCCCCAACAACCACGAGGTGACTTCATCACGTGATCCTCATAATAAAAAATCCTTTAATAATTCTGGTCATATACCTCTACCCCATTCTCAATTTTATTTTCTTTAAACACTAGGGATAATGTTATTTTAAGTTGGGTGGGGGTGAAAATAATGGAAAAAAAACTAATTTTGTGTGCATAAAAAATGTGTTTAAGTAAAACTTTCTTTAACCTTGAACATGATAATACATATTTCACACTTTGAAACTAAGTATCAAATAATTTAGCATGCCGTGATTTTAATTTTAATCCATGTATAATTTCATGAGAATAGATTTTGGAAACTAAGGCTGTCTAATGTGGAATTTCATCGTTTATATTTTTCATCCAAATAGAAAAAAAGAGATCACAATTCATGTCCTTTGGATAGTGGGATATTAGTTTGAGTTCATGGGGTCCGAAAAATAAGTATCATAGGTTTGGTGATTATTTTAATTATAATATGAGTGTTTGATAAAAAAATAAAGAAAACAATAAATTTACACGTAGAGAAATGAAATGACCTAATGCATATCTTTCGACACTTGGGGATCATGACTCTATTGTTTTATGGACCAGAATTTGTAATTTTATATCTATTTGTGGTAGTTTAACATTGTTTTTGAATGAATTAGCTCGAGATGATTCCTGAGTATGTGGGATTCACTTAGTTCCCTAAGGCCTTTGAGCCATAGAGTCAGCGACAAAGTCTTGCTACATGGGTTGACTCTTTTCAGTGAAATTTCAATTACCATGGAAATATTTACAAAAAATTGAATTCTCATCTAAATATTGAAATGTAATTCCACTTATCGTTTCATCCATTCCCTCCTTGAATAAAGATGAACCCCCATGTCTATTATGATACACAACAAATACTCATACTTAATTGATATTTGATGAAATATGGAGATGAATTTGAACAATGAAATGGGCTTGGTATTGGGATATGATTATGAAACTATCTTTTATTAAAATATTTTAATGGTTTTCATAGTTGTTTGATATAAGGGTTTTTTACGATAACAGTTTATTAAAATGTTTTGGTAAAAGGGAATTCGAATTTCACATTTTTGAGATATATCTTTCTCGAGACTATCAAAACTCAAGTTGGGGGTGTGATTATCCAATTAACTAGGATAATATTCATTGTTAATATATATAATATTCACATGATTTATTATTTTTAAACACCATTTTAGTTCATTTTACACTTTGAACATTATTTCATATTATAATTGTAATTCCTTGTTAAAATGAACTATTACATAGTACATTTTTAACATCATTTAAATTACCCAATGATATTTATTTTATTTTAATATATAATTTTCATGTTTGTCGTTACATTGGTAACAATTCAAAATTTTTGGGTACTTAAAGATTCATATTAGAAGACCTATAAAGTTGGCCTTGAACAAACAACATTCTGGGTGAAGTGAACTAGAATGCAGCCCAATAAAACTATTGTAGGGGACAATATCCATGCCAAATAATTCTGAAAATTTATCTGAAGATATAAGACACCATGGGTAACATTTAATTAGATAGTGGACAAAGATAATTCTAATTTTTGAATGGAGTTCCAGGTAGCCCATGCGGGAGATAAAATTTCGGGCCAGAGTCTGAGGACCAGAAAAACCGCCCACCATTTCAATTATATATCACAAACCATAATTATATTTGGGCTGAAATTTTACAAGGGTTTAGAGTACTTATGGAAATACATTTTTGTCTTCTATTCGACACTCTAATTTGGACATATATAAGATCATTTAGACATGTATGTTTGGTGGATGAAAGATGGATGCCACCTTAGGTCAACAGTGGAAAATTCTAAGTTCCACAAGCCTTCCACCACCCTAAGCCTACCATACTCAAGTGGGATGACTTTAACTATTGGAGGCTCGACCCAAGACTCAAAAAATTCCTATTTAATGTAGTGGTGTTGGAGGATTTATGGTTCTTTTTATCTTTCTTTCGTTTTATTATTATGCTGTGATTTTGTTGTCTCAAGTTTGTCTTTCACATGTAAGTAGTTAAATTCACATTAGTTTCTTAATAAAAGTTATTATCTCCTATTATTAAGTTGTTATTCATATAAATTTTATACCTTTGGTTCAATGTGTGAATTTATTCATAGCATACCTTGTGAAATTATCACACAACGATGGAGTGATCGTTATTTCATTGTTTTTTTACTTCTCCATTTCCTCCCTCATGAGTCTACTTTCCACTTCCATTGAAACCATAGAATAATTGGAGGTCTGAACCACTTATGGGTTGATATAATGGAGTATAAAGGGGATGTATTGGATATTATTTATCCCCCATTAATTTTTAATCACCTTTTTAATAGATATTTGTATTTGATGATTTTGAAACTTCTTCGTCCTTATTGAATTTTAAGGCCACATACTTCAAGTGCTAATATGAACCTTTACCTTGGAGTGCTACTAAAATTGATCCTCCAAGTGTATAGGTAATCATTATTATGGTTTTTTGGTATTAAAACATTAAGTGATGAAGTTTTTTGATCTTCTTGAATAAACCAATCATGAATATAAGAAGTAGAAACCATTAAAAAATGAATTTCACCCAATCCACCCCATGTGATAACATTGGATCAACTCATTTTTTGTTAATTTGAATTCACTTATGTCTCTCAGATTTAATTTAAAAGCATCTAAAATCAACCCATGTCGGCCAATTAATAACCAAAAAAAATCCATATGATTTATGTGTACGTTGGTTACTTCTTAGTTCTCTAAGGATTCGACAACCCAAGAAAAACTACAATAGACATCTTAAACCTAAAATCATGGGTAAATTTGTCTGAGACCAGAAAAATAAAGGTTACCATAAATTTCAAATAATTTAGTTCTTAAATAGGTGGAACATTAGTGGGGAGTGATAACATAGACATTGAGGACAATGAAAATATCCAATTATTTATATTGAGTGATAGAGATGAAGTACATGATAATGTTAATGGCCTAAAGATCATAAATATGGTTGGGGTCAAAATGACTATCAACTCAATTTTAAAATACTATAAAATGAAAAAAAATTTATAGATATCTATTCTTATATTTGGGGAATTATTTTTCCTTTGAATACAAGAAAATTTAATTACTTCATATGCATAATTTCTTCCTTTGGTTTGTATTTAGTGAAATTCTACTTATATTGCATCTCTTAAAAAAAGAAATGATTATTCAAAATGAATTTTTCCAACCTAATGAGATAAATTTATATCTTAATGGGTCATAAGATTAATAAAATAATGATGATTCATTCCTTTTATCTTTATGAATTTACCAAAAACAATACAGGTAGAATATTTTATCAAATATGGTTAAATCTCTATATGATGGAATAATACATTAATATTTAAAACAATAATAATAACTCCCAAAGATCATATTAAACCCTTTAATAAATAGTTTTCCTTAACTGTCCTCCAAAATTTGTCTTACCATATTCAAAAACCTTGATTTTAGAATAAGGTCACCAAATTTACAAAATCCACTTTACTCCCTAAATAACATAATGTATCTATCATTATCTCATTCAAAACATGTGGAATAAATTATTATATTTTTAATTTAAACATTCTATTCATTTCCCAAAATAACATGATTCACCATAAAACCACAATGGAAAATTATATGCTTCCAAAAATATTATTTCTCTATTAATTCCTCAAATAACATTGGAGAATATATTGTACAATCTTATTCGTATCTTGGTATGTCCCTCTATGAGTTTTTGGTTCAACCACTTTTAGTGAGTTTTTTTCTTTTAATCCTTATTGGTCATGTTTCTTTTGGTGGTGTAGATCATTTTCCCAGAAATTACCTAAATTTTATGGAATTATGTTTGTTTGAATTAATAGATTATGAAGATAAATTTGTCAATGGATTTATATACATATCTATGGGTTTGGAATGTAGTGTAGGTGGTTTTGTTTTTTATATAGAATATCGTCTATGATCTCTATAGTAAACCTGTTCACGTTATGAATGAGTTATAAGACATGAACCTTTTACCATGATGATGTCATGATTTATTTCAGAGTGTGAAATGTTTGTACACTGTGAAACTGGTTCACATCATGAAGTGTTTGATCGAGGTTATTTTAACCTGAGGTGATTTCTTTTTTGACGTATATTTTACATGGTATATTCAAATCATTAATTAAGGATTCACATCATGAATTCCTCCAATGAAGTGGGTTTCTGTGTGGAGAGACTTAGATAACTGTTAATTCACCATGAAACATACTCTCTCAGGCCCTAGGGTGACACTATGATATCCTTGTGTGATTACATCCCTCCCAGATGCCTCACTCTAGAGTTTAATCTCTAATGAGTTCCTTCACTTTTGTTTTCTCATTTCTTCTTTTATCCTCTATTAAATAATTTTTAACTTCACAGTTGAACCATGTTTTTGAATTGGATGCTTCTGTGATATAGGTTTTCTTTTTTGATCTCCTTTTCCTTCATTTACCTAGGGTATTTACCCATTATGTTCCTTTCTTGGATCGAGGATTTAGGTGGGTAGTCTATAATATAAGCCTTAAGTATATTTAAAATTATCTAGGTATGTGTAGAAATTGAAATCACGCCGAAACACTATACACATGACCCAAATATAGAATTAAATACATTTTTGGAAAAAGTATTTTTTTTAGACACCCCATTTGACCTTGTTTGGTCCATTATTGTTGAGAATGGGCTTACAACCTCCCATGATATGATCCATCCCTTGAAGTAACAATAAATCAAAAAATTATGTAAATTTGATTTTATATAAAAATGTAAATATAGAATTCAGCATATTGCATCTTGGAAAATGAATTGAGATAAATAGAAACATGGAATGGTTTTGTTGTTGTGATTCATCCTTTTATATAAGAATATATCAATTGATAATATTTTTTTATGGTTATTATAATGAGATTAATTTTCCAACTAAGCATGTGATATGAATGGAAATGAATGGTATACATGGGTTTCAGGTATATATGTTTTCTGATAGAATTTCTACGATCTTGGACCAATTTCTCATGGGAGGTGACACCAATGGTTTTTCTTGTCATAGGAGAACCCACCACTTGAGATGAGATTTACCCCATATAGAATGATCATGGGAAGATGTAAGTGAGTCTTGCATGGGAATTCACAAGGATACCAGTATGGTATGGTTACATTCCCCTTGGAATGTAATTTCGACCTAGGTTGATGTAAACAACATCAGAATAGAAATATTTATAGATCCCAATTGTACTACATGAGACATAGTATATGCGATTTGTCCTAATATAGAATGATCATCCACCTGAAATATTCACCTGGCATGGAGCCAAAGAAATTTTTATTTTCCCTGAGTGTCAACCTATAACTTGATGAGTTGTAGTTTTATTTTATATGAAATAGTAATTGATTAAATAACACCCTATGATCTCTTTATTTCATTCATGTTCTATCAGACTGGTTTTGTTTACACACACATGTGTTGACATACTAAGTTTTAGTGAAACCCTATTTGGGCTACTATTATGTACTCGGTAAGATTTCATAGATATAGGTTTTCATAATGGAAATGGACATTATTATTTATTTTGATTGCTGGATAGTTTGGATTTTAGGTACAAGACCAATGTGGGATTCCAGACTGGGTTCTTTTGAGTTTATTTATGTTGTATTGGTCTTTTATGTATATGACTTCTAATATGTCATTTAGATACATTTCAACCTGACATTAGATTTTTTATTGTAATTTGATATGTTTAGTTCATCATTTATCTTCTTATTATATTTTGTAATGTTTCCACTATTTGTTTCCACAAATATTTATTTATTTCTAATTTATTGAAACTCTATATTAGTATGTATAGTCTCCCTGATATGATATCTAAATGCAACGACCTGAGTTTTAGTAATGATTATATTGTCATTTTTAAATTTTTTAGTTGTAATGTTAATTAATTTATTCTTTTATTAGGATAAATATTAGTATTTAATAATAGAAGAAATTTTATATAAATATATATAACTATGATTCATTCTAAAATTTTAAATGGGTACATAATACCAAAAAATATGTTTACTAATTTAAAATAAAGAAAGATATATTTAGTTTTACATTTTAACCTTGTTTTTAATTTTGGATTATTCATGAAATATATACACTTTTTTATGTATATATCAGTATTTCATGAACAATTAACATTAAATATGAATAATTTAGATATAAGTGTACATTTTAACAATATTTTTATTAATAATATATATGAACAATCTAAAGAACTATATTAATATTTGTAAAAATAAATAATGTTTTTTTTCCAAGATGTATTTTAATCTATATGCAGTTGAGTTTTAGTCACATAAAATGTAATTCAATTCTACAACATAAAAGAAAATACTTTAAATTATTAAAATATATATTAAAAGATTTTTTTTAAAATTCCAAATCATTCTAAATAAAAATATACATAAGAGATTATAAAAAACATATTATCTTCTATAATTATTTATTTATTTATTTATTTCATAAAATTAAATGTTTTATTAATTATAAAATTTTGATTGTATTATAAGTTGTTAATTTGAGAGTTATTGTTATTATATTTCAACCAAATCTTTGTTGGGAAAATCATTGTGTTGACGATGGTAATAATTTCAATAGAATAATTTTCTAAAAAATGAACATATATATATACACACATACATAAGAATATATTTTATAAGAAAAAATGTGTGAATATATAAATAAGTTAAACAATAAAAAGTGATTAAAATTATTAAATTAATTTTTTTAGATAATGATTATATATAGATGTGCGTGTGTGTGCATATGACTAGATATAATATATATGTATATATATTAATTAATAATAATAGTTAAGAATATATAAAATAAAAATTATAAAATATATTGGATATAAATATATATGTTAAAACTATAATACTAGTGATTGGTAATAATAATAAAATAATTATTATAATATAATGAACTAAAAAAATAGGAATCCTCTTTTTGGATTTGGAAAAAGCCATTTGGAACCCTCCCATATTCATATTCCTCCCATTTTCAGAACATATGTTTATATAAAACTCTCAAAATGGAATGCACTCACGATACCTCAACCTTTATGCATCATCTTCTACATTAAGAGAATTCCCCTTGCGGATCTCGTGAATTGGGATTGTTGTGTGCAGAGGAAGTCGACGCACCCCATCGGTGGACGACTGACCTATTACCTATGATAGATACCTGTGTTGCCTTCAACCTCTATCTTTCTCCTAGAACCATCCACCTATAAATCACATTTGGTGGATTTGAGAATATTTCTTTGATGCTGATGGCTCATGGGGTTTTAGTGGTTGTTTATATTCTTCAATTTAGGGTTTTATTTTAATAAGAATTGTGTGTTTTTTTCGAGTATTAGTTTTCTTTAGTTAAAATGATATATATATATATATATATATTATCAAATGATGTATAAAATGGAGTATAGGAGGTGTTTTATAGGTATTATTATTCTATACCATTAGGTACTCCTTCCTCCCCTACTATGTCCCCTTCTGTTAATTTTTCCCCTTCTACGGGGGAGTGGTTTTGGGGAATGGTATTGCAAGTGTGCAAAAAAAAATTTACAGTTAAAGGTAATTTTATTAAAACCCTACTAAAATGTTTAAAAAAAATTTATACATTTATTATTATTGTATACAATATTGTTTTAGTGCTTCGTTATTATATTTCATAATGGTATTTTGATTATTCTTATGTATTTATGATGGATAAGGGATTCTATTTTTAGAAAACTATTCTTTTTTTTTTCTGAATTGTTACCAATTTATCAGTAGTATTAAACACTTATTTATATTCCATTATTTTCCCTATTGAAAAACCTGCATGGTAAGATATTTTTTATATGAGTTTTATGAAATTCATTTATTTTATAATTATTGGTTTCACTAACTTTTCAGTAATTATTTCTCTATTGCTCGAATCATTTTTTTATGATCTTGAAGAAAACTTTGCATTTTTTATTAATTAATATCTTTAAAAAATTTCCTATGAATTTGATTTATTTAAAATCTTTTTATGTGAAGTGATGTGTTTATTTTTTTAAATCATTTCTCAACAAATTCAAGAAATTTATGTGTTTTTTGTTGTTTTTTTCCAGTTTTATTTTTGTCAATTATTATGGTTTATTTCATTACTATTTAAATAATTATTTTTATGTTATTAGGGTAATAAGAGGAATTTTTTTATATTTATTCTTAATATTTTTGAACCATATATGATTTTGACATCTTTATATTCAAACTTATTTTAATCAATCAACAATGTATTTATAATAGTAATTTGATTGTTTTAAAGATGGAAATGTGATCCCTTTATATTTATACTTAACGTTCCTTGTTAATTTTTAAATATAGATTTTTTTATTTCATGAGACATATTTTTCAAAAAAATTATTTTTAATAATCAAAGAACTTCAGTTCAACTCTTATAAATACAAGGGTTTCTATTAGATTTTCAAAATAATATTATTTTGAAATTAATGTTTTAAATATATATAAATATATATATATATATATCATTTTAAGTTTAAGGTTCTGTCTTCCAATGGAACTCTCTTTTATGAACTTAACTTAATAGTTACTTGAATATTAATTAAACCATAAGATTGCAATTTAGGTTATCAAATTAATTCTTTTTCAATACATGTGGATGTATGAAAATAATAAACATATATATTCCTACATATATAGATATCATTTGATATAAAAGTGTTTTAATTAAAATATTTATATATATATATATAAACACACCTATATATATGTATATATATTAATTTTGACATTTATATATGTAGATATTTGAATTAATGTGTTTATGTGATTTTTTTGTAATTTTTTTAATCGATAGATATATACACGGGTTTTCAATCATGTATTACTCAAACAACAATTTTTTATGTAAATTAATGTTTATATATGTATTTTTTATGAAAAACTATTACATACATGTATGTGAAAGTATAATTATGTATTTTAATGAGAAACTACTTTTATCAGGATACAAGTATAATCATGTATGTCCTTTTTTGAAATGGCTTCCAAAGATCATGGTTTAAAAGAAATTTCATGGTCGTAATAATAAAAAAAATGTAAGTTATAATTCCAAAAGTTTCACTTGGATGTATCAGAATGAAATTTGTAAGAAGGGTGCACCCTGATAGTGCTCTAATGCAATGGGTAAAGTGTTAATCTCATGAGATTCCATGTATATTTCACATGATGAATATCCCAAGAACATCATGGTGTGTGAGAGGTTTATCCTAAATGCATCACGATGCATATGAGGTACATCCCAAACACATTATATAATTAGGGAGTGATCCTAATCCATTATGTGACTTTTCCAACCATGTCTCAGGAGTGAACTTATAATTCTTGATATGATCTAAGTTTCCTTTGATAATTAATTATGGATTCTTATAACATTTTCAAGTGAAATTACAATTACTTAATGAATGATGGAATTGAATTTTCCAAATGATTTATATTTAAATATAAATCCTTTTCAGTGAAATGATTAATTTTGGAATGTATACATGTGTTCCTAAGCATGCATCACCAAACATTATAATAAATTTTTCTTTTTATTTTGAATTGAAAATAATCATTTTGTTTTTATTTTTCTTTTAAAACCAAATTAGGAACTTTTTGTCGCTCATCATATGATTTCAAAATATTTTTTCATAGGGATTAAGGACACATAGAAGAGATATAGTGGTTGAGGTCCCACTAAGGTGTTTATCCCTTATAAAAAATTGTTTCAGGGTTTCCTTTTATAGGATGTATAATGAGGATTCTCCAAAGTATCTTGACACTCTAAAACTCTATACCTTTTCATTCTCGAGTTTTGTTATGAATAAATAAATAAATTATTTATATATAAAAAATGGCATTATGTCTTCGAGGTCATCATTGTTGGTACCAGAGCTTAGGTATAGATAACATTAGAGGTCAAGATACAGAAAAAACCTTTCAATCTTTAAAGGCCATACAATAATTTTCAAGGGTTTTACTTTAAGGGAATATCTTCCTATCCTTATTTTTCAAATTATGAATAGAGAAATTCAGAATTTCTATAAGCACAATGATAGAATTAGGACGATTTAATTCTATTAAGGGGGAAGAATGTAATGAAATGAGTTTTAGTAAATATAGTATTTTCAATTTTAAATGTTTATAGTAATATTGTTTTTTCTTAGGATAAATATTAGTAATTAAAAATAAATGAAATGGTATATATAAATATATATTTTGCTTCATTTCACAATATTAAATTTGTTTGTAATACCATAAAAAAATTGTTTACTGAATTAAAATAAACCAAGAAATATTTAGATTTACATTTTAACCTAGTCTTTAATTCATTATTATTCAAGAAATATATACATTTTTCATGTAAAAATATATTCGTATTTCATGCATGAATAAAGTTAAAAATTATTTTTTATTTATAAGTGTACATTTTACCATTATTCATATTAATAATATTTATGAATAATCTAAAGAACGATATTCATATTTTTAAAAATAAATAAAATAATTTCAAAGTTTTATTTTAATTTACATGTAGTAGAGTTTCAGTCACATAAAATGTTATTCAATTATTCCACATAAAAGACAATAATTTAAATTATTAAAATCTACATTAAAAGAAAATATTATTTTTAAAATACTATATCATTCTAAATAATAATATTAAAACAATTTTATAAAAATTACACTATGTTCTAAATTTATTTATTTATTTTTATAAGATAATTTTTTGCATTAATTATAAAATTATGGTTGTTTTATAAGTAGATAATTTAAGAGTTATTATTATTATATTTCAACTAAATAATTTTTTAGGAAAAACATCATTCCGAAGATGATAATAATTTAAAAAATAATAATTTTGTAAAATTAAACCTATACACACACACACACACACACAAGAATACATTTTTTAAGAAAAAATGTGGGAATATATAAAAAATATAAACAATAAAAAGTGGTTAAAATTATTAAATTAGCTGTTTAAATAATGATTGTATATATATATATATATATGCACATGACTAAATAAAATAAATATATGTATATATGTTAACTAATAATAATAGATAATTATATAAAAAATAATTTTTATAAAATATAATAGATAAAAAAATATTTAGATGTGAAATATTTAATATTAATGATTGGTTATAATAAAAAAATAATTATTATAAAGTAGTAGACTAAAAAAGAGAAATCCCATTTTGGGATTTGGCCAAAGCCAATGGAAACCCTCCAATTTTTATCATTCTACAATTGTTGGGAGATAGGTCGATCTGCATCTCTCGCACGTGTCCCATACTCACAATACCTCGATCCTCATGCATCATCTTCCATAAGGAGTGAATCCCCCATGTGAATCCCATGACTAGGGATGGACGTGTGTGGAGGAAGCCATCGCACCCCACCGGTGGATGGTTGAGCTACATCCCATGCTTGAAAACTATGATGTCTTCGATCATTATCTTGCTCCTAGAATCTGCCACCCACTAATCCCTTTTAGTGAAGGTCATTCAGATTTCTTGGATGTGGATAACTCAAGGGTTTTCCTGGGTGGTTTATATTATATGATTTAGAGTTGTATTTTAAGAGGAATTGAGGTTTCTTTGTGGGTATGAGTTTTCTTTAGTTCAAAGGATACATATTTATATATATATATGTATCTGTGTGTGTGTCTGTGTATTTATATATAACTGAATGATGAATAACATATAGGGAAGGGTTGATTTTTTGTGTATTATGATGCTCTATCATTAGGTTCTTCGTCCTCCCCTACTCTTCCCATTCTTCACATTTTCCCTTTTTTATAAGGGAGTGGTTTTTGAGAAATGATATTGTGGGTGTAAAAAATGGTTTTAAGGTAAGGGGAATTTTATTAAACATCTAATTACAATTTTAAAATAGTTTATTCATTTATGATTCTTGAACACAATATTGTTTTAGTACCATGTAAATATATTTCATAATGTTCTTTTTATTATTCTTATGTATTTATGATTTTAAGGGGAATCAATTTTTAAGAAAACTATTCTTGTATTTATGAATCGTTCCAAATTTATCAGTAGTATTTAACCTTTCTTACTATGAAATTATTTCTCTATTGTGAATATTTCATAGTAAGAGATTTTTATTTAAGTATTTTATGCAATTCATGTATTTTATGAAAATTGGTTTTAGTCACTTTGTAGTAATTATTACTCAATCGTTCAAATCATTTTTTTATTATGTTGAATAAAACTATGCAATTTTTTATGCATTGAACTATTTCAAACACTTCCTATGAAGTTTATTTATATAAAATATTTTTATGTGAATCGAATTGTTTATATTGTGAAAAATATACTCATGAAATTCAAGAGATTTATGCATATTTATTTATTTTATGCCAATTATCTTTTAGTTAATTACTAATGTTTATATCATGGATATTTAAATAATTCTTTTTATGTTACTGGGGTAGTAAAGGGATTTTTTTTATAGTTATGATTAAAATTTTTAAACTATATGATAATTTGAAATATTAATATTCAAACATATTTTAATCTACCAGTAGTGTATTTATAATAGTATTTTGATTCTTTTCAGGATGGAAGTGTGATACTTTTAGTTATTTCCTTAAATATCCATGTGTAGTTTTAAATATATATATATTGTTTTGATTTGTGAGACTTATTTTTCTTAAAAAATATTTTTAATAATTAAAGACTTTAAGTTGGACTCTTATAAATATGAGCATTTCTATTAGATTTTCAAAATAATATTATTTTGATATTAATGTTTTAAATTTATATATATATACACACATAAATACATATCACAATTTGCCTAAAGTTACATCTTCCAATGGAAATATATTTTATAAAATTAACTTAATGGTTACTTGAATTTTATGTAAGCCCTAAGATTGCAAGATAGGTTACCAAATTAATGATTTTTCAAAACAAGTGGATGTATGATTATAATAAACATATATATACCTATATATATATAATCTCATATGAAATATTTTTAATTAATATATGTATATGTACATATATACACCCAGATACAGACGTACATGTATATATGTTACTTTTGATGATTATATATGTAAATATATGAATGAATTTGTTTATGTCATTTTATCTAATTTTTTTTGTTATTTTTAATCGATATATATATATATATATATATGATTATAAAATCATTATTTATTAAAACACTAATGATTATGTGAATAAATGATTATACATGTATCTTGTATGAAAAACTATCAGATAACTATACATGAATGTATGATTATGTATTTTAATGAGAAACTACTTTTATCAGTATACATGTATAATCAAGTATGTACTTTTATGAAATGGTTTTCAAATATCATGGCTTAAAAGAATGTATATGGTCGTCATAATTAAAAATTGTTAATTATAATTCCAAATGTTTTAGTATGATGTATGAGAATGAAATTTTTATGAAGGCTGTGCCCTGATAGCGCTCCAGTGCATTGGGTAATATGTTAATCTAATGAGATATCTTTTATGGTGAATTTGATGTTTATCCCAAGAATATTAGGGTGTGTGGGAGCTTTATCCTAAAAACATCATGGTGCATGAGAGGCTTATCCCAAGCACATTATGGAATTAGGAAGTGAACCTAATCTATCATGGGACTATTGACACCATGTCCCGAGAGTGAACAGATAATTCATGCTATGATCCAAGGTTTCATTGAAAATTAATTGTGGATGCTTATAATATTTTCAAGTGAGATTTCTATTACTTTATGAATGATCAAAGTATATTTTCCAATTTATGTATATATAAATTGAAATCTTTTTTCACTAAAATGTTTATTTTTGGAAGGTATACATGTTTTCTTAAGATTCTTTTATCAAACATTCTAATATGTTTTACTTTTTTATTATGAATTGGAAAAACTCTATTTGTTTTCATTTTCGTTTTAAAAACTCCTTACATAGTTTTTTTCACTCCCCTTATGTTTTCAAAATCTATTTTCATATGGCTTATGGACACTTAGAAGAGAGATAGTGATTGAGGTCCCACTATGTTTCTTAACCCTCGTAAATAATAGTTTGTATATTTACTCGTATAAGATGTGTAGTGAGGATTCTCCAATGTATCTGGACTCTCTAGAGCTCTATAACAATGGGATCTCAGGTTGTGTTATAAATAAATAAATAATTTATTTATATATATAAAAATATATCATGTTATTTGGTTCTTCATACTAAACCCCCAGTACTTTTCAGTAATCTATGACATAATAAGAGGTGTGCTTGAGGTCCAGTAGCCAACCTGGGTTGGCCATGTGAGGGAGTGTGGGATCAGGATACATTATAATGTCACCTCAGAGCAGTAAATTTTTTGTTTTAATTTCACTATTTGGGAATGGTGAAAATGATACTAAGAATGTTTTTTCACTTCGATCTTGTGTGTTGGGGTTGTTAAGGTATGTGTGGGGGAAAATCCAAGTAACCAAGTATGAGATTGTTGTTCATGTCGTTCACTTACTTTGATTGATATTATTTCATATTGTGTAATTCCTATGTTGTGTGATCTTATCCCATCTTGATATTTATACAAATTTCCTAGTATGTTATGAGATGAGAATGAATGCATCATGATAGGAATGTATAGATATATATTGATATTCATTGTTCATGATGGAGAAATATTCATTTCTTGTGATATATTTTCCTATATAACCTATGAGATGAGATTTGGGTTTTATCCGATAAATGAAATGAAAAAATTTATGTGTTCTGAGAGTTCACTTATTAATCCAAGTAGAATTGAACTTTATGTTAGTGGTTTTCTGTTTTTTATCAACTTATGATGTCGAACTTGATGTTTATTTAGCGTACTATGGAGTGCATTTTTTATCTTGATAAAAATCATCCCCATAATCTATAATTAGATAATTAGGAAAGTGGAAATCAAGACAATAATAATGTAGTTGATCATGAAATTCCAGTAGTTCCTATGAATAATATAGATGGACATCTCCATGATAGATTCCTAAGGGTCATTCAATCCATGGAGAGGTATACTAATCCCACCGTACCTTAGATGTCTAAGATGAAAAGATAGTTTGAGTTACAAAATCTACCTTTGTTCACTGGGAATGGAGGTCCACATATAGTAGAGTTATGGATTGAATCAGTCCATATAATCTTAAAACACCTATATATACCCATGGGATGGTGGGTATAGCTTCTTGCCAACATGTTAAAAGGACCATAAAAGTGTCGGTGGGACATTGTGGAGTAAGATGGTTAGTATGAGGAGCTTACCTGAAATGAATTTGAAGCAATATTCATAATCCACTTTGATCCAAATACATTGTAGGATAAAAAGTTTAATGAGATCATGAACCAGACATAGGAGATATTTTTAGTGATGGAACATTCTGGACATTTCTTAAATAATTTAGACAAGATCCCATATCCGAGGGGAAACTCAGTTGCATGCTAGCCAATCTAATATGGCTATATTTAACCTAGCTCCTTATACAAAAAATTATATGTTTCATGTATCATTTATAAATCAGTGTGTTTTATTGGAAACAAGATCAATTCATTGCTTCATATATTCAATTTTATTCAAATGGTTTGGGCTTGGTTGTGTAGTTATTGGATGGTGTATTAACCATCAATAAACAGTTGGGAGGGAGGTTAGAGAATATCATGAAATTCATTGTGTTTTGTCTAAAAATTTGTGGTTGCTATTTATTTTTGGATCATTTTGAGCTTGAAATGATATATTTCAATTTGATTATTTGTAGGGATTGGCTAGTTTTATACACAGATCATATTAAATGTTAACAGAGGAGAGTTACCTTTCAATTTAACAAATGAGGAAGATATTTTCACTAAAGTGAGTGGGATATTTTGGTTTATATTCCCCCAATAATATCAATTGGACTCTTAGAAAAGTGATAAGTCAAAATAAATTTCCAGTGAAAATTAATAACATGTCAATAAAAATATGAAACTCAAAATCAAGGCACCTAAATCTTCAACCCTCTTAATATTATTAATTTCCAATTTATTCATTAAGTGTATTCACCCTATTCCCATTTGATTCATTCCTCCATACACAAGTATGCCTACCCCAATTTTTTTCTTTCTGTTAACACATGAGTTTGATTTTGAGAAAGTCATTTCCGATCTAAATATATGCAGAAGTTTCTATATGCTTGGATAATTTATAAATATACCAATAATTAAGATAAATAATTGTATCTGTCCTGAGGAATTATGAAGGTTTTTTATGAGGTTTTATGTTTGGTATGTCTTAAAATGTGAAAAAGTATGATGCATAAATAGATCTCTTGTCTCATTTTTGAAGGAAAATTTCATGATTTCACATTCTACTTAAGCATGGCCCTCTGATATTTATTCATAGAATAAAATCATCTCCAAAACATGTTCAAAATTTATTTCATTAATATCCAACAACATCAAAAATTCATCTACAATGTAACACCAATTTCATCCCAAAACTTCAGTTTTTTATCTCCATACCAGCGCAGATTAATTTCTTTGGGAGCTCCAAAAAAGAACATATCCATTTTCATTGAATGCTCTAAATGTGTAAAACATTAAGTAATTTTATTTCTTTATCAATTAAATCCCTTAAAAATATTAATTTCCACCCAAATAAGTACCTTTTTCACAGTACAAGTCATCTCCCCCACACTTAAACATTACTAAAATCATACAATGTACTTTAAGAGTGGGTTATATAACGAATGTGGTTTTTAATGTCGCTATTTAATAAGAATTACATGGCTACTAAGTGATCACAAAGGTCAAATTTATAGAATAGGATATAATATAAAAGGATTCTCATGAAAATTGGTTCTTTCAAAAACAAATGAATTGACTTTATCATTTTGAACACGACTTCTTTTATCGCTCACCTGTTTTGAAAAAACAAAGGCTTGTTCTGGTTAAAACAAGCATTATTTGGTTCACTATAGAAGGGGTGAGTGTGAAGAAGATGAAAAATTGATTGATAATCCTTATGGGAAAGTGAATTAAGTATTTTACAACATTAATTTCCTGAAATTCATAATTAAATGGTCTTTACAAGAATTTACACAATTTGAATTTTGAATAAAGAAACTTTAAGTAATAATTTATGTTCAGTTCCATGAATAAAGTTGTTGAAATATATTGAAAATAATTTTCAATACAATAAGTATATTAATTTTATACTCAAAAGTTTTTTGAACACAAAATTTTAAATAAAACAAACAAAATTTCAAAATAAGAGAAATTTTTTGAAAGGAAAACTAAAAAAATTATTTAAAAAAACACAGAAAATCCTAATAAAATAAAGATGGTCCTCCCCCAAGACTTATTTTTTACAATTTCATTATTGTGAAAATTTTATTTGAGAAATGAAAATCATGAAGATAATACATGAAATAAAAAGTGGGAAGTAAAGACACTACCTAGTTTTTATTGATCAACAACAACCTTAAACTAGCCTCCTAAAATCTACAACATATAATTCTACAAGGAAAAAAACAATAAAAATTTCATTAGAGTAATGTAATGAAAATTAAAAATAAAGATATAAGAAAATATCATTATTATGAAACCCCATGTGGGTTCTTGGATTTCCCATCCCATAGTCAGGCAGTTCCAGTAGATCATCCCCAATTTGAAGGTCAGTGTAGTTTTATCCCTGTGAACTACCAAATTAAATCAATAAAATATTATTCATATCACACAACTTGTTTAAGCTCTAAAAAATATATTTCTCCATGTCCCCATCAAGGAAATTTATGTTCAAATGATTTTGTTGAAGAAGTAACAAAATGTAACTTCCCATTAATTTACCTAAACAAAATACCTTAACAGGTTTTGGAATTTGAATCTTAGGATGTGTTTTATTATCTAGTTCATCTTCAAAGATTATTTCTTCGTTGAAAATTATCTCAGATCTACCATCCCCATGTGTATCCGTGTACTAAAATGGGCTCACAATTATTTCTTAAATTTAATATTTTTCATCTACTTCATCTGAAAAATATACCCACTCAGAATAACTAGTAAGTAAATATGCATAAGGATAAGCAGTTATAAAATTATTATGAAAACATATGAAAAATATGGATCAAAATTAATGAATTATTTATATGTATTTTCATGTTACAACCCATTCTATGAGCCAAAAACAATTTTTTTTGAATTTGGGAAGTAGCTCAGTTCCCTCCATATTTTCTTCAAAAATTAATGACTCTTGTTTTTATTCCTCTATAGCCAATGATTCATACAAATGTTCTTAATTTTTAATTTCTATATGTGGGGCTTTAGATGAAATTTTATTTTTCTAAATTTCATCCAAATAATTTTCTGAATACTCTTTAGTTGAAAAATAATCATCAATTTATAAATCAGGGAAAATTTCTTCTATTAAATTTGAAATTGGTGATTTAAAATTAGATTTTAATTCACCCAAAAAGATTTGTCAACATCAAAATTGGATGATAATTGATTTTAAATTTTTTGAGAATCTGTTTATACTATTAGTTCTTTCAATTCTTTCAATTCATTGGAAATAATTCCCAATTTTTTTTATTAATTATTGAATATTTTTTGAATGAACAAATTCCATTATTTGATTCCATTATTATTTTTTTGAGTTGAAATATAAAAAGTTTATCTTGACTTGATTTCTCTTATTTTTCATCATCATTCCAAGAATAAAAGTAATCAATGTGAAAATCTATTTTTTGGGTTTTTTAAGACTCTACATTAGTGGTTAAAATCCTTGAAATTAAAAAAAATAAAAAAAAATAAGAAAAATTTCCTTAAAAACATCAAATTAAAGTTGGTATTTTTTTCATGAAACTCCATTAAATAAATTTTCCCTTAAAATGTAGCAGATTTGTGACCACTGGGTTATCTCACGAGGTGGTTGGAGGCTATGTTTTCAAACTATCAGTTTTTCAATTTTTTTATATTGAATTTTAGATCCAAAATTGGAGATTAAAAGGAGTTTAATAGTGTTAAATTATTAAAAATGATATTTAAACTAATTAATGTATGTTAGTGGTTGAAACATACAAGTAAACAAGACTAAATAAAAAACAAAGAAGGCAGCAGTGGACTAACATCGATCCTTAAACACTCCCTTTATCATTATTTATGAATGTATTCAAATTAAATTATCCAATGTATACCTAAATACCTAAAATTATACACCTAAATTAACTATAAATAATATTGAAACATCAGATGTGGGTGAAAATCTCATTATTAAAGTGATCCAATTAACCCAAGACCTCCGAGAAAGAAAAACAGATTAAACCCATCGTGATTAAAGTCGAGACCTTTGAAATGAAATTTAAACAATGTGAGAGAAAAGTTTAATTTTATAAGATAAAAATAAATATAGAATAATTTAGAATAAAATTAAAACAATAATTAAACAGACCTCCTTTAGTCAAGAAACCAGTTTCCAGGATAATTTAAAATGAAAGAGTTTACAATAAAAAGAACAAACTTAAAAGGGGAAATTATTTCAGATCGTCGCTTCCCACCAGGGATTGGATATTATCCCTTCATGGATTGAAAACTTCATAGAATAATCATATTCTATATCATATCCTCTCCAAAACATCCCACTCCATCAATCTAACCATCCCTTGAAATGAATAGAAGATGGGAATAGAAAGAGAAGGGGTGTGAAATATTCTATCTAGAATGTGTATCTTGAACGTTGTCTCTAGTTTTGACATCCTATATATCAAATTTAATTTTGGAAACTTCTATAAAGTTATTCTAAATTTAATTATATTTTTACCTTAAAATTTTAATATCTTTAGGATAAGTGGTGAAAATATGTGTTTTAATCTCTGAAGAAATTTTTTTCTACTCAAGGGGACTTTTCATATTCTTCTACAATGACTCAATCAATTAATTCTTCAATGTTATCATATTCCATTGACACACAACATAGAAATATAAAATTGAGTCATCTCTCACATCAAGGTGGTATAACATCATTTGGACATCTTTATCTAGATTTATACTTCAATTACTGAGGTGGGGTCCATTCTTTCAGCCAAATAAACATTCAACAAAGAATAGTTTTTTAGTCTAATTGATATTCAAATCATGACATTGAACATTTGAAAAATATTTATCCCATTAACATATGAAGTTTAAAATAATAATAAATTGATTTGGATCAATATTGAATAAGATATTCTAAAAATACAGAAGTGATTTTAAATAGTTTAAATTCTAGAATTGTGCAATTTTTCATTTTACGCTCAAAGAATCCCTAAAATAAGAAAACATTTCTATTAAGATAAAATTGTTATTTTTTGGGATTTAAATAATTTAAATTAAAAAATATATATATATTAAAAATTTCATCTCTATTTTTCTATCAACTAATGAATCTCATCGGGTGTCATCGTGTTTGGTGGGATAGAAATAGGCTCTTCTCCCAACCCCAAGTCGATTGGTTGTGGAATTATTTGATTTTTTATTGACTATCAATACACAGTTGGGAGGGAGGTTATAGAGTATAAAGATATTCATGTATTTTTAGCTATAAATTTTTTGTTACCATTTATTTTAAGAACATTTTGAGCATGAATTGATAGGTTTTGATTTGATTCTTCTTATAGATTAGTTAGTTTTATAGCATTCTCATATTAACTGTTATTATAGATGAGTTACCTTTCTCTCTATGTAAGGAGGAAGATATTTTTACTATAGTGAGGGAGATCCTTAGGTTATTCATATATGACCAATTCTGTGAATATTGTATTATTTTATAGCTCCAATAATAGGTAATACTCAAGATGGTAATTAAATGTAGCAATATATTTTTCCTCCAATGGTCGACCATTTTCAGGACGTTTTTGATGATGTGTTTCATGCATCACCGACTTAGTGGGATATTGAGTTCACAATTGAGTTGGTGCTGATATAAGATTGTATTTCTATCCCACCTTACATTATGGAACCAGATGGGATTAATTAGTTGAAAGGCTAGTTGGAATATCAGGAAGCAAAGGGATTCATATGGCCTAGTACATAACATTCGGGTTCTCATATGTTTTTTCTAAGAATGTTGATGGGATGTTTCACTTGTGTGTGGACAATCTGATATTGAACCAGGTGATGACCATGAACTGGCATCTCCTTTAAATATTGATGATATTTTTAATAAATAGAGAGGTTCTCATGTTTTATATAAGATTGACTTGGGATTAGGGTTTCATTATTTGAGAGTAAGACAATCATAAAACAACCAGAATACTTATAGAAGTAGGAATGGATTAAATGAGTTCATAGTGATGTTTTTTGGTCTAAAAAACACACTGGTGATGTTCATAGCCTTGATGAATCAAATCATTAATTCTATTTTGGATCATTTTTTGGTGGTTCTCATCAATGAAATCTTAGTATACTCATAGTTAGCAGATGATCATTCCTAATATCTTGAAATCATTTTGAGAACAGTGAGAGATCATCATATATACACCAATATATCTAAATATAATTTCTAGATTGATAAATTGCACTTATAGGTTCATTTATCTCAAATTATGAAGTGTTAGAGGACTGAGATATGGTTATATCCATGGTATAATTGAAATCATTTTGAAGTTTCTTTTGTTTGAGGCTTGGGAGAGAGGTTTTTGGGGTTGAAGAGTAGGTCGACCTCATCACAGAATATCATTTTATCTATATAGGGTAAGGAATAGATAAATTACTGTTATTTATCGAGAGTAGGAATTAGTGATTTTATTATATATGTGGATCAAGTGGTTTATTATTATAGAAAAATTGTTTTTTATACATAAATGTTACATATTATTTGATTAATATTCTGTACATTGCACAAACACTTTCTTAAGAACCATAACAACTTAGTGCCTTGGAAATTTAGAACAAAATATTCTTAAATAATTATTGATCTTAAATGTATCCCCTTAAATATCATCCCCTTTAGTAATCATAATTAAAAAGATTTTTTCTACACCTAGGGAATGAAAACATAAGAAAGGGTGAGATCATATTCTAATTAATGGTAAAAAAGGAGATATATAAGCATAACATGAACATAAGGGTATAAGAAGATGATTAAAACATTTGAAAACCATACCCTACATATAAAATATCATAATATTTAGTCCTAGAATAAATAATTGATTTTCATAAGAAAATAATCATAAGGTAATTTATGAACATGAGTAATGAAAGTATAACATTATCGTAGGACATAAAATGATGGCGTACATATTATCTTACAACATTGTGAACATGTATAAATAGATAAAAGTTCTATCATTAATTTTTGGGCAGGAAATCATGACCTCTATTAATCTTATAGACATGAAACTAGATCCATGTATAACATTATAGACATAAAATATAGGACCACACATACCACTATGATCGTCTAATTAGGTTCATGCATAGCATTATGAACAATTAATTGGGTTCCCATATAACATTTTGAACATGTAATCATGTTCACGCATAACATTATTAACATGTAATTAGCTTCACATTTTACATTTTAGACGTGAAATCAGGTTCATTCATAATATATTTACTAATTAGTTATATATATTTACCCAATGCATTGGAGGGAGCTATAGGTCATATCCATCCCATAATCAAAACCATATATAGGTGTTCCACAAGATCATAAATCATCATCACATCATAACCCATGAAATGAAATGGGTTTCATAAAAATTACATCATATCATTACTTGTAGAAGATATTAAGGTTTCATAATCATTTCTTCATCTCATCAAAGCATAACCCATGGAGAAATAATAGAGTTTCATAAGAATTTTGTCAAGGTATAACCCGTGGAAGATAAATGAGTTTCACAAACAAGTTGTCATCAAAATCCATCCATATAAAAGATAATAATGGTATCATTGGTTCATATCCACAGAAATACATAAGTCATATAGAGGGATTTCATCATATATATATAATTATTTTTAAATAAAAATCACAGGGAATTTTTCATGAAAAGAATAACATTATTTTAAAATTCATATTTAAAATGTAAAATTCATAAAACAATTTATAAATTATTTTTTTGAAAATAAAAAAAAAACTTATAAAGTAATATTTAAAAATAATTGAAAAAATATCATGTGGAAAATAACCTTTCCAATTTTAAAACACTTTTAAATACATTAATGATTTTGAAAACATTTCTAGTAAACATGGTTTTTGGTAAAAAAATGTTTTTAACAAAAAAATGGTTTTTTATAAAAGCATTCTTTTTGAAAACTTGAGTACATAAAGAGAGAAAAATATAGGTATTAAATTATTCTAATTACATAACCAGATAAGAATAAAATTAATGAGTTTACTTATAGATAGATAATAAAATTTCATTATTATAATTATAATCATAAACATTCTCGATAAATGATGAGATTGTAATGTAAAATCATTACCACATTGTTAACATTGATATATAAGACCCATGAAAAAATAATATTCAATGAAACAAAAAATATAAATTAGATAAAAAAATTAATTATATTACAAGTTAATGGGGATGTATATACACCTCATAAATTAATAAAGGTGCATAATATAACTTATGTCTCAACATTGGAAAATTGAGACAAAAGTTCCTAACCACTTTTATTAAATTTTAACCATGAACCCCAGGAAAGAGTGTTACTAAAAATGGATATGTAAACACAATTAATTCACAACAAAATAATCATATAATAAATTCATGTGACTTATACACATCAAATAAAATAAATAGGTGGTGAATATGGATTATGGCTCATGAAAGTAAGAAATCGAGTTGAAAATCCATTACTGCTTTAGAAATAATTTGGATCATAATAAAAAAAATAATTACAAAAAAAAATTATATATACTAAAAATAATTATATGTATGATATAAAATTTAAAAGGGGGTTTTTATAAACCACAAAAAATAAATGAGTCGCAAATTTTCAAATGTCTCCCAGAAATAAAGGGGAGACGAAAAATACCTTACCTTATGTCTTGACTTTCTTCAGAAAATTTTAAACACCCTATATAATAAATTTAAGTTTAATATACATCCATTATATAACTATAATTACATATATCATACCATATATTATTTAATTATGTCGTTTTATCACATATTTGTAAACAATTTCATGTTAAAGTCACGATTCATGGAAGAACTGCTTTGTTTCTCATATATTTTTTGAGTTATTTTTAGTCCTCTTAATCACGATTTAATTATATACATAAAAATAATAATGGAATAATTATCATATTTATAAATCAATTAAACTCTTAATATAAATTATGAAACATTGTTTTGAGATATTAAGTACGTTACGATCATGGAGACAGTAGGTCGTACATATGCATGAATAACGTTTATATTTTTCAGAGATGAATATGGATTGTATTTATCTTATATATTGTCTTTATAAATTATTTATAATATCCAAAATAAAATATAATTTACTTAAATATAATTATAGATATCATTTTTTTATTACGTTGATGAAAAAAGAGAGTCAAATCGCTTTGTTATGGTAGTAGTCCAAACATACTTGAACTATGTTATAATATCTTAGTGAGTGAAAAGGTAAGAAATAAAATGATTTATTATCCTTTAAAAATGATAAATATTTCATGAATATAATAATTAATTTATTTATATCACACATAATTATCCTTACTATCTTTAATTTAACGTTTTAATGAAAATAAATCAGATCTCTTCTTGAGGTAGTAGTCTGCCGTACACCTGAACAACGTTATTGTATCACTTTTGGAATGGAAATTAAAAAAATGGATATATGATAAAATGACTCCAAAATTGTAATAATGTTATAAATATAATTTATATATACTTTATATATATCATTGTACCCAATCATGAGAGGTGGTAATGGAAAAATTAATGACATAAGTTCATGAGACGATAGTCTTCCGTACCTACCAATGATGATTTCGTAAACTATTTAATCAAAGTAGAGATGGTTGTAAGTAATTTAATTAACATAAAAACACATAAATATATGTAATGTTATTATTTTAATATATAATAATTGTAAAATAATAATTTAATGAGATAGAGGAAGAAATAAAAAAATGACCATTGAAGATCATTGCATGTTCTTCAGGTAACTACCCTAGGTTTGATTGAAAATAATTCCTTATATATTTTTATTACCAAATTAAGGATTATAATATGATATTATTGATGTTGGTATATTAGTTGGTAAGGTATTTATTTAACCAAAAGGGTTTAAATGTGTGAGGAAGATAGGAGCAGGGGTGACCTTTTATAAGTGTGGTGAGTTACACAAATGTAATTTTTTAAATAATTCAATGATACCCATATTTTTATCATTCCAAAACCTCCCAAATGGTACAATATCAATAATAGAATATTTAAGGTCAAAATATACTCAAATTTTTTTTAAAAGTGTTTTATTCATTTTAACCATTTTTTCTTTGTTTATCTCCATAAGAAATCAATTGTTAGATTAATTATAGTAATTAATTTTTATTGATTTCCCCATTTGTTTTAATAAAAAGTTAATTTTAACTTATAATATTTTGATTCAAAATATTGAATCCATTTTCCAAATTCAATTAAAATAAGTGAAAATATTTAGTATAAAATTATTCCCATAGATGTGACGAAAAAACAGATTTTTAAAGACAAAATGTCTAAAATTTTACAAAGTTATTATATCCTATTTCAATATGAAATTAATTAAAATGACCTAAAGTGGATTAATATATATTTTTTAGTAATTTTACTTTAAAAATAATTTATAATATAACTTAAATTTATAAATAATTCTAACAGAAATCAAGTTTTCAATTAAAATTTGATATTTTCACTTAATATTTTTGGAAGACTCCCAAAAAGTACACCTAAGATAATTATGAAATTAAAATTTAAAAAATTATTTTCATTTTATTAAATTAATTTTATCAATGCGATAATTTTTTTAAATAAGTGTGATAAAGGCGATAAAAATGCTATAATGAAAAATATAGTTTTAACCATAATATTTGTTTTGTTCTACTATGTTTTAGAGAAAACACATAAGATAAATGATAAATATTATATTGAATGTAAAATTGATAAATTTAATTAATATAATTCACAGAAATTTATTTATTTAATTTATTGATGTAAAATACACTTTTGAACCAAAAATAGTTCTTTCAGAAAAATATTTCATTTTATTTTTAATTGGTTTTTAGTTTCATTTAAAATTAATTATTCACCAGATAATTAATTATATATATTTGTGTGTGTGTGTGTCTAATCCATATTTTCATTATTTATTTAATACTATTTATACCCACCATTCCAAGGGTTGGGTTATAATTACATATTATACAATAATATTTTA
Source organism: Viscum album (assembly GCA_963277665.1). Classification (NCBI taxonomy): domain Eukaryota; kingdom Viridiplantae; phylum Streptophyta; class Magnoliopsida; order Santalales; family Viscaceae; genus Viscum; species Viscum album. The sequence continues at coordinate 1,284,860,927 of OY728156.1, forward strand.
ATAATATGTCATGTTTTGTTTAAACATTGTGTTAGATGTAATGCATTCTAAACTCAGTGTTACATGAAATGATAGAAAAACTCATTATTGAATATAAATAAATCTAAAATCAATGTTTCATGTAACTAAAAATATCAATAATATTATATAAATTTGGGAAATAAATATTTCATCAAAATATAACAGCGTTACATTCTTACCCCCTCTAAATAGATTTTCCCTAGAAATTATTCTCAACTATCAAAGGTTTAACATTTTAAAACTCATTCATAGAAACCTACATTCTATGAAAGGTTAATAAAACATCCATTTTGGAAATAGTAAGGTTTGTGTGAACTTTAGAAAGTGTAACACATAATAGGTTTCCAAATAGGAGGACATATGTGGAAATTGATAACATGGACAAAATAGAGAAAACTAACACCCAAATACTAATGGAGAGTTATAGATAACATAGATCAAAAGACATTAGGTTATCCAAAGAAGGTTAATAAAATATAATCCATAAACAAAATAGGCATGAAAAAGGTCATTGATACAATCAAAAGTGTTGAAAGCAGGATAAAATTTTATTTCAATATCCTTTTACTAATATTGAGGAATACCTTTTTCATTTATACTAAGAATATATTTAAATGTACATACTTGATATCTTTTTATTTCATTATAAAAATTCCATACATTGGTTGTTACTTTATCAATTTATACTTCATATATTACTCTATGAAATAATGGTGAATTTTTTATGCCTGAAGAGAAAATGGATCATAAGAACATTAAATAGAAAGATAGGTCATTATATCTATCGTTAGTTATCTAAAAAAATGTCAGATATTGTTATGAATAAATATTCATATGGTAAAATAATACATCATTATCTAAATCCTCATTATATTTTCAACATGAACCATTACATATATGGTTATCCTTATAACCATTCCAAAAATATATATCTTTCCAACATAGGTCACTAAATTTCTCCAAATAAACCTAACATTAATATAACATATATCATAAAATGGATATTTATTATAAAATACAAAATATGTAAATAAATTCATCATGTATTATCTTAAGACATGGTAATAACATTAATTACCATAAACATTATTGGGATCTTAGATTCTTCGTCATTACTTACACATATTATTGGATATATTCCTTATATCCAAAAAATGATGTAAACTCCATTTATAATAGCATAAATCAATTTGTCGAAAAAAAATTATGGTAATCTTTACTATCTAATTAAATTATTCATATACAATATATCATTGTCATTTTCACAACATATATAACATATTAAGGGTTATATTCCCTTAAAAAATATTAGTTTTCCTTTAAATAGATTTTGTACTCCATCGGTTTCATTTAACATATTTTATAAAGTCATTAAAGAAAAACTTATACAATGAAATACTTATATAAATCATGATTCTTATAACATAATCCTTGAATTAAAATAAATAAATACCTAAATATTTCAACTTCAATGATTGAAATGGAATATGACCTTCTTTTTTGTATAAGACAAAAACTGTGTTCGAGCATTGATTTTGATATTTTCAATGTTCCCCACACATAATACATTGAAATACTCAATTAGTTTTTACTCTATGACATTCTTTTACCCATAGATAAAATCTTCCACTCCTTTTGAGATATTCTTCTATGTTCTTCCTCCCACCTTCTTGATATGTAAGAATCCAAATCTTATTTTCTCTATGTTTAGTACCACTTAAACATTAATAAAAGTTTATCTTACAATAATTTTATTCTTTTATAATCTCACTAAATATCACATTTTATATAATATATCATGATATTAGATTATGAATAATCAATATATATATATATATATATATATCCTCATTCATCATCTATTTTTTTTTATATTCTCTAAATTGTTAATGAAATTCAGTGATAGCATGAAACTTTCTAGTTCTAGCTGCTGACTAAAACAAAAAGTATAGTGTGAGAAACACTAATAATAGTGTAAAACCAAATAATAATAATAAATAATCATTAATATTATGTAAATATCATGAAATATTAGTTTTAACTATTAAAACTTTAAGTTTTTCACAATCATTCATATCCATCATCAATTTAAATGCTTCATCATTGTGAATAAAGGGTTTGGGAATTTCCAAATCATATCTCCTAGGAGTATTGAATCTGGGGTGCACTAAGACCAGTTTTCATGCACCAGGTGAAGATTGATCCCAGTTCATTGTGCCATTTTTATATTAATTACCCCTAGGTAACTCCATACACTATTGAGAATATGGCCTTTTATCAGTGCTATAAAAGTCGATTTAGAGCACTAAAAAGCGTTGTTAATCTCAGCAAAGAGAGGGGTCACTTTTATCAGTGCTAAAAAAGCGCTAATAAAGACCCCTTTTATTAGCACTAATAAAAGATCATATAAAAGTGGTCTTTTATCGGTGCTAAAAAATCTCTGATAAATGGGTCCTTTATCAGCACTTTTTTTAGCACTGATAAAAGTTAAAATAAATTAAAAATAAAATAAAAAAAATATTTTGATAATTTGGGGAGGGGATTTAATATCCCTTGAACCCCCCACCCCCAAACCCACACACAGACCGCACGCCCCAGCCACCCACCTGCTTTAAGAGTGCTTTCCCACCCTTTAACATCACTATCCCTTATTCCACCCACGTGTACGACTATCCTCCCCTAGATTCGAACTCAAGACCAGTTGCATGAACACCAAAGCCTTAACCACTACACCATATTGATTTTATCTTCATTTATTAATAAATATATTTATTTATATATTTATTTATTTATATTTAATCATAAATTAATATATATATATATATTTACATATATATATGTATTTATATTAATATATATATATATTATAACAACCATGCTTTTATTTCACCCTTAAAAATAATTCATTACAAGAAATTTCAATTAATAAAACATCGTAAATTGATAGATCTAGTGGCTTTGGGGATTGGGATCATTACATAACAACATAAAACATGAAATAAAACATCTTTATTGAAAAATTCCTTTACATTACCACAATATTCCTTCGTACTTAACATTGCATGGGATAACTGAAGGACATACATAAGAAAGGGGTGAGCTATAAAGCCTAGTAAGGGAATAAACTTGCAATAAAATGAGGAATACAATACATGTTAGAAAATAGTCATATAAATGGAGCACTAGAGAAACATGAACATAAATGCATGATTAAGCATGATAATCATAACATGGAGATGTGGCAGCAACATTTTACACGATATTAGCATGAGCTTAATCTCATTGCACCTGAAGCATGAGTAATCCTTCATTTCACATGAAGCACGAGTAAAACCTCTTTGAACAGGAATTATCATGAGTCAACACTCATTTCACATGAAGTATCATGATACTATACTTTACCCAATTCGTTGGAGCGCTATCTGGGCACACCCTTCTTAAACATTTCATTTCATGCATAACTGTGCGACATGGATCATACAACATGGAATCATTCATCATCATTTATTCCATGATAAAGGGATGTGGAATACATTCATGAATATTTGTGATGACTAAGTAAATGTGCATGAAGGTGAATACCCTTGATAGAGAAATGGGCATGGTATTCACTACACAATGACATTGGCTTGGAAAATCGGTGCAATTTGGGCAACGTAACGATGTGACATAAGAATTCATAAAAATGGTTTATGAGAGTGAATGGAGTATCTCATCATATGTAAATGAAATGGATAGTAATGGGGTAATATATATACATTTCCCTATATATTTAATGTAATTTGGATTCAAAATACAAAAGAATTTCATGAATGTAAATGAGGAGAGAGAAATTCCTTACGGAATTTCGTCATGGTAACAAGTGTAAATTGGTGAAAGTAATGAGAGAGAAATGGGTCTATCTTCATTAAAACATATGCAGGGAAGTATGGGGGATGTTCCAAATTATACCCCAACATTTATAATTGAAAATAAAAGGGCATAAAAATATTATTAAACTTAGATAAAATGAGAAAGGAATGAATCCCTTACTTGGAAGTGTGATACCAAAGGCTTGGGAGAGGCTTAAGAGAAGATTATTAGGATCTTGGGGCACCTTGAGAAGCTTATAGAGAGAGGAGGTCAGTGTCTGGGAAAACTCCAAAGGATTTGAGTGAATAGTAAGTGGGAGCTTGGGTGGGTTTATATAGGAACAGAGAGTTAATTCTTTATTATTTAGGTTTGGGACGCCACACATTAAACTAATAAAAACCACAAACCAGCCCATGGTTTTTGCCCATGGTTTTTTCCAAAGGGGAGTGGAAAACAATATTTTATATTTACAATGGTCTAAATTCGTAAAATAATAGGGTTTCTTTTGTGGAGGTGAGTAACACTCTCAATGAAATCAATTTAAAAAGATAAAATGTTTTATATAAGTCTTGGAGGGTCCACTATGGCTTTGTAAAATAATTCAAACACATATGAAATCACATTAGTTTAATTGTAAAACATATATTCCCTGAACCTAATGTTTATATTATTTTATTACATCACTATTCAGTCATTATGATGTCATAGAACACAATATATATGTAAACGGTATTTAATTTTTATACAAAAATTCGCTTGTCTTAGAAAATTATGAAAAAATAACCTTTGGATAATTTTGACATCCAAATTCCAAAAATAATATTTATTATCTCTAAATAATTTTTTAAATATGTCCATTTTTACTTTTAAAATAAAAATTGACATTTGTTGAAATTTCATGAGTTTTAAGAAAAACAACTTTCAAACCATAATAAAAATTAAAATTTTATTCATAAACATTAAAAGATAATTTATAATTAATAAAAAAATAATTTAAAAATAATAATATTTTATTAAAAAATTATTTAATTCAAAAATCCATTAATTTATCAAAATAGATTTTTAGTTGAATATTCACTAAAAATACTATTTGTGCTTTAAAAACTATTAAAAAGTAACAATAATACAATGAATGTATATTCTTTATTATTTACAAAAATAATTCACATAATCGTAGTGCTAAGATATTGTTACATAACCCCTTATAACACCAGCATAATATCAAAGGGTAAGGTGTGTGATGGTGACAAACTCTTGGGGTGGCTCGGATAACATCACTAAGGTGGTAATCTCTATCAACTTCCACTTCTCCCATAGGAGGTTACACACGAGCATAATGTGTTGAAGCTTGGATTGGGCTTTGTGAAGAGAGAAGACCAATTATTCCACCTCCTTCACAATATCTAAAAAATGGGCTTCATATGGGGCCAATTTACTGGATGAGCCCATGGTTTTCTTTGTCTAAGTAAATTTTATTTGTTAAAGCCCTATATTTATACTAATTATGTGATCATTGTTCAACGAGAATATTAACAACGGTCAAAATTCTTAATGGTATTTAAAAAAACCAAAATCTTACAACCAATGAAGATCATATGTTATATAACAATAATAATACATTTAATTAGATCAAGGGAATGTTTCATTAATGAATGTTTGGGTCATTAAAATATACCCCCTTAAGAAATTTCACTATCAAAATTTCCTTTTCCCACACTAAATAAAATGTAGTTAAATCTAATTCATCCCTTCTTTATATTCCCACATTTCTTCTTCAAACTTGTGATTTCTCCACAGCACATTCACAAGGGGAATTTTCTTCTTTAGTATAACATTTTTCCTATGATCTAAGATCTTAAATGGTTAATCCTCGTATGAAAGATCACCCTCTTACAGTACTACCTTGGAAGAGGGTACATGTGAAGGGTCTAGTATGTACTTCCTTAATAATGATACATGATAGACATCATGTACTTTTTCCAAAGTAGGTGTAAGTGCTAGTTGATTTTACACAACCCCGACACGATCAAGAATCTCAAAGGGGATGATGTACCTAGGACTTAACTTCCCTTTTTTCCAAAACTCATGTCCTTATTCTATGGAGATATTCTTATAAATAACATGTCTCCAAATTTGAACTCAAGGTCTCATCGACAGTTAACTGCATAACATTTCTGTCGACTTTGGGATACCTTGATATGCTGCTGAATGGTTTTCCCCTTCTCCACCATTTCATCAGCCATTTCAGTTCCTAACAAATTATGCTTACTGACTTCATCCCAACACGCCGGTGTTCTACACCTTTTCCAATAAAGGGCTTCATAAGGATCAATTTGGATGCTTGAGTGGAAACTGTTATTTTATGAGAACTCAATAAGAGGAAGATGTTGATCCCATCCTCCATTGAGGTCCATTAAGCATGCTCTAAACATGTCCTTAATTCTTTGGATAGTTCACTCAAATTGGACATCAGTTTGAACATGATAAGTCGTACTGATGTTCAGCCCAGTATCCAGATCTTGTTGAAGACTCTTCCAAAATGCATAGGTGAATATTGTATCTCGATCAGATACAATAGATAGTGGTACTCCATGCAGCATTACCACTTCTCATATATATATCCGTGCCAGTTGACCTAATGAGAAATCCTCACCAATAGAAATGAAATATGCATCATTTCTATGATGATCTACAACAACCCAGATTGCATTGTTTGCTTTGGATATCATCAGATGTCTAGTGACAAAGTCCATGGTGATGTTATCCCAATTATATGATGGTATGGGTTGTGGTTGCATCATCCCCTTAGAATTTTTTCTCCCAACCTTCACTAACTGTCACACTAGGAACATTGATATATATTCAATGATCTCCTTCTTCTTGTCATCCCACCAATAGTTCTCTTGGAGATCTCGATACATCTTTTTGTTTCCCTGGGTGAATAGAGAAATTCGAACTATGTGCATCATCCAAAAGTTCCTTCTTCAGCTCTGGGATTTATAGATCACAAAGTATTTTCCCAAATATCACAATTCATTCTTCATTAACATTAAAATCTAGGGATTTCCCTTTTCTAATAGCTTCCACTTTCTTCTGAATCCCAACATCATCCTTTTGAGAATCCTTTAAGTCTTCCAAAAGAGACAGTTGAGAAATAATTTGTGAAAGGAATGCTGATGTTCACTTCTTTAGGATTCTCATGTCTATCTTCATCAAATCTAAGAAGATTGGATCCTTTTCAATTATCATCAATGATAGAATCATTGGGTCCTTTCTACTTAGAGCATCTGTCACCTTCTTCACTTTCCCTGGATGGTAATGGAATGAGTTGTCATAGTCTTTGATCAGATCTAACCATCTTCACTGGCACATGTTTAACTCTTTCTGTATGAATATATACTTGAGGAATTTATGGTCCGTATAAATTTTACATGTCTACCCGATGGGATAATTTTGTTAAATCATTAAATCGAAGATCACTGTAACCTACTCCAGATCATGTGTTAGAAATTTTTTCTCAGGAACATTCAATTTCCTTAAATCATAGGTAATGGATTTTCCATTTTTCATCAACACACAACCCAATCCTTCTTTGAAGCATCACTAAACACCAAAAAAAGTTCTCCACATGTGGGTAATGTGAGCACGAGCATAGTGATATGCCTTCATTTTAACTCCTTGAATATCTCTTATCATTCATCACTCCAATAGAACATGACTCCCTTCCGAGTTATCTTGGTAAAAGGGTTTGAAAATCATGATAATTTTCTCACAGATCAACGATTATATCAAGCTAACCCCAAGAAGCTATGGATATATGTTACCGATGTTGGCCTTGTCCATCCCTCTATTAATGTTTTCCTTAAGGGATCCACAGATATCCAATTTCTTTTGATGATATGACCCAATAATGAGACCTCCTTCAACCAAAACTCACACTTGATGTACTTTTCATAGATATTATCCTTCATTAAGGTCTCTAGTACAGTTCTTAGATGCTCCTCATGATCATCCTTGGTTTTGGGGTATATTAGAACATCATCTATAAATACTACCACAAATTTGTTTAGGTAATCTCTAAATTCTCTATTCATCAATTACATGAAGATTGCTGGAGAATTAGTGAGTCCAAAAGTAATTACTATGAATTCATAGTGCTCATATCTGGTATGAAAATCAGTCTTGGGGATGTCTTCCTTATTCACCCTTACTTGATAATATCTCGATTGAAAATCCGCTGTGGAGAAGTTTTGTGCTCCACGTAGTTGATCAAACAAGACATCAATTCAAGGGAGTGGATACTTTTAATTTCTCATGAATTTGTTAAGCTCACGATAATCGATGAAAAGGTGCGTTGACCCATCCCTCTTCTTGATGAAGAGGACTGGTGCAACCCATGATGAAGTAGTTGGGTGTATAAACCATTTATCCATATTCTCTTGTAGTTTCTTCTTTAGCTCCCCAAGATCTACAAATTCCATTCTATATGGAGTCTTGGATATTGGCAATGCCCAAGGTATAAGATCAATTAAGAAGTAAAAATCTCTTCTAGGAGGGAGACTAGATAATTCCTAGGGAAACACTTCAGCGAATTCCCTCACAATAGGCATGTATTCAAGGAAGGTTTCATTCTTATACTAAATCATCTGAGCTAGATACGGATGCTCATTGGGAATTAATATCCATGCTTGAGATGATGGTGCTATAGAAGATTCATCTTCCTCCTTGAACTTGTACAGAATCGGGGGTCGAGTCACCATATGAAGAGTGATTTTACTCTCACAGTAATATATGTTGGCTCTATATAAGGAAATCCAATCCATGAAAATAATTACATCAAATTAAACCATAGGTAGTATGAAGAGGTTCTCTAAGAAATTCAACCAAACAATTATGAAACGGGAGGAGTTATATTCATGGGATGCAATGATTTCCCCAATTTTCGTACTCATCAAAATCATTACGTCCATGATTTTTGGTGGTGTTGGTATTTTTTTACTAAACATTTGGGATACAAAATGATGCGTAGAAATAGAATCAAAAAGTATGTTTGCTATTCTAGAATGAATAACTAGTGTACCTATCACCACTTTGTTGTTGGGGTTCACTTCTGTGGTAGTGATGGAAAAAGCTCACCCTTGCAACCGTGGTGGTTTTTGGTTGCCTTCGAAAACCCTTATCTTAGGGAACTAATTTGTAAGGTGATCAGGTTCATTGTAGTTGATGTAATGAACAACACGTTGAGGTTAGAATGTAGCGTTCCTCTCCTCTGTTGCAGCTACGGGTTTTCTTGTCTGTAGTTAATGGCTAGGTGCCCTTATCCTCCACAACTAAAGCATTTCCTTGTCCCCTTTAAGCAATTTATAGGGTGCTTCTTTCCACACCTTTGGTAAGTGTGGTGTTGGATTTTTTTAGCACCATTGGATTTATCCATCAGACCACTAAAATTGAAGTCCACATTATACTACTTATCCCCATGATACCCTTGAGATTCGCCTATCTCCATTTCAAATTTGAGGTCACATCGACCAATTTCCTCACAGCTATCGAAGTCATGAATCGCCAAGGATTTCTGCAAGCTAGGTTTCATCTGACCAAAGAAGTGGTCAATGATGCATTCAGAGGTAACAACAATGCTGGAGGCATATCGCTCAATCTTGGTGAAGGTTTCCTCATATGCTCCGATGGATTCGTCGTCTTTTTTCTCGAGGGAAAGGAAGTCTCTTTCAAACTAAAGCAAGATGGTGCGAGGAAAATATTTATCAAAAAACATTTTCCATAAATCCTTCCATTCCAAAGACTTGATCTCCTCATTAGGCTTTCTATTTTTTATCAATGTCTATCATTGATCGGCTTCACCCTCCATATAATAAGAAACCAGAAGAACCATCTCTTGTTCGGAATAATGAAGGATGGAGAAGATCTTTTCAAAGGAGTTGATCCATTGTTCGAAGATTGAGGGATCAGATGATCCATTAAAAGTAGGAGGCCTTTGTCTCATGAAGCTATTGATAGTGAATTGTTATTTATTAGGGGGGGGGGGTTGAATGTTCCTCTTGACCAATGTTTCTATTCAATTATTGTGTTAACTGAGAGATTATCGTGACAAAGTTTGTGATTCCTGCTCCTATCAGATTGGGAATCTCATTGGAACAATCATCACATCGGACTTTGCATCAGCTGTAAGCATGATTCCTCCTATTACTAGCCATTGGCTGGAATTAAAGGAAAGATAGAGGTAACATAGAAAGGTTAATCAATTGGAAAAATAGATGACTTATAAATAGCTTTTACTTCCTTAACATATTAATCAATAGGCTTCAGTCTTTATTATCCATGATCTACTTTATAACATATATTCTTAGGGGAATTTTTTTAATTCCTTTAATAATGGTTCATACTAGGCTTGTGAACTTACGAGAGCATATCCCCCAGAAGTTTCATAACCAAGCGTGTAACAAGGCCCATTGTCGTATACCATGATACCCTGGGTCAAGCCCGAAACTCTTTGTTGGAGTTTCCACTCCATGTTACATTTGTGCTAGAGATGCATCTACCTACTCGTATCCAGATAGGGATGTATTTTCTTGATAAACCACTTACACAATACTCACCGTAATTTAGGGATATTTTTATTTTACTTAGTCTTTTCATTAAGGATTCACTAGGGGTTTCTAATCCTAATCCCAAAAATAACTAAACCTATCCTCTGATACCTACTATAACGACCCTTTATTTATTTCACACATAAACATAATATATTACATGAAATTTCACTTAACACAACATAGAATATTGAGAGATATAATTTCTTTAGGGATTAGGAAAACTACATAACAACATAAAATATGAAATACAACATCTTTATTGAAAACCTCTTTTACATGTCCACAACATTACTTCATACTTAACATTGTATGGGATAACCTAAAGACATACATAAGAAAGGGGTGAGCTATAAAGCCCAGTAAGTGAATAAACATGGAATAACATGAGAAATACAATACATGTTATAAAATAGGCATATCAATGGACCACAAGAGAAACATGAACATAAAGGAATGATAACGAATGATAATCATAACAAGGCGATGTGGCAACAACATTTAACATGATATTAACATGATCCAATTCTCATTGCACATGGAGCATGAGTAAACCCTCATTGCACATGGAGCACGAGTAAACCATCATTTAACATGAATTAGAATGAGTTAACACTCATTGAACATGATGTATAATAAAACTATATTTTACCCCATGCATTGGAGAGCTATCAAAGTACACCCTTCTTAAACATTTCATTTCATGCATAAGTGTGACATATGGATCATACAACATGGAATCAGTTGTCATAATTTATTCCACGATAATGGGATAATGAATACATACATGAAGATTTATGATAAATAAGTAAATGTGAATAAAGTTGAATACCCTTGATAGAGAAATGGGTATGGTATTCACTACACAATGACACTCACTTGGAAAATTGGTGCAATTTTGGAAGCGTAACGACATGACATATGAATTAAAAAAATGGTCGATGACAGAGAAAGAGGTGTTTGATTATATTTACATGAAATGGAATGTAAGGGGGTCATATAGATACATGTACCAACATAATTAATTGAATTTATATTCATAATAAAAAATAATTTATTGAATTTAAATGAGGAGGGAAAATTCCTTACAGAATTTTGGCATGGTAACGTGTGTACATGGGAGGCATTAATGAGAGGGAATTGGGTATCTCATCATTGAAAAATAAATAGGGAAGTATGGGGGAGGTGGTAAATTATACCTTAATATTTATAATTGAAAATAAAAGGGGCATAACAATATTATGAAACCTGTATAAAATGAGAAACGATGGAATCCCTTACTTGGAAGTGTGATCCCAAAGGCTTGATAGAGGCTTCAAAAAGGCTTATTGGGATCTTGGGAGCCATGCGAGGATTATAGATATAGTAGGTTATAGATTGGACAAACTCCAAAGGCTTTGAGTGAAGAGAAATTGGGAGCTTGGGTGGGATTATATAGGATAGAAGAGGGAATTATTTATTATTTAGGTTTGGGACACCACACATTAAACTAATCACTACCACAAACCATACCATGGTTTTTTCCCGTGGGTTTTTTCAAAGGGGAGTGGAAAGAAATATTTTATAAGGCCAATTTACTAAATTCATAAAATAATAGGGTTTCTTATATGGAGGTGAGTAACAGTCTCAGGGAAATAAATTTAAATGGCTAAAATGTTTTATAAGTCTTGGAGGTTCCACTGAGGCATTTTAAAATAAATCAAACAAACCTAAAATCACATTATTTGAATGTTAAAACATATATTGGTAGAAAGAAATGTTTATATTATTTTATTAAATCACTCTTGGGTCATTATGAAGTCATAAAACACATTATATATTTAAACATTAATTAATTTTTACCCAAAAATTCGAATGTCTCAAAAAAATATGAAAAAATAACCATTAGATAATTTCTACATCCTGATTCCAAAAATAATATTCCTTTAATATAAATAATTTTATTAATATGTAAATATTTACTTTTAAAATAACAACCGACATTTATAAAAAATTCATGGGTTTTGACAAAAACAAATTTCAATCCTTAATAAAAATTACATATATATTCATAAATATTATACGATCATTTATAATTAACAAAAAGTAATTTAAAAATAATAATACTTTATTATAATATTATTTAAATAAAAAATCCATTAATTTATCAAATTATATTTCTTAGTTGAATATTAACTAAAAATACTATTTTTGCTTTATAAACTTTTACAAAGTAACAATAATAAAATGATTGTATATTCTTTATTATACAAAAAATAATGCAGATAATAATAGTTCTATGGTCATGTTACATATCCACTTATAACACCCGCATAAGACCAAAGGGTATGGTGTGCGATGGTGATCAACTCTTGGGGTGGCTCAGATAACAATGCCCATGTGGTAATCTCTATCAACTTCGACTTCTCCCATAGGTGGTTTCACTTGAGATTAACGTGTTGATGCTTGGATTTGGATTGGTCATGAGAGAAGCCCAATAAATCCACCTCCTTTCAGAGCTCCAACAAATTGGCTTTGTATGAAGGAAGTCTACTAGATGAGGTGATCGCTTCCATTATTTGAGTAAATTGGATTTGTTAAATCCCTATATTTATACTAATCATGTGATCACTATTCAATAGCTACATTAACAATAGCCGAATTCTTAATGGTATTTAAAGAAATCCAAAATCATAAAACCAAAGAAGTTTATATGTAATATAACCATAATAATACATTTAATTAGATAAAGGAAAATATTCATTAATGAATGTTTGGGTCGTTACATATACATTTAGTTATATTAATATATATATATATATATATCCATATATATATATATTAATATATTTATTAATATATTAATATATTTTTATAAGATCATTTTTAAATGCGTTTATAAAACATTTTTTTCTGTGTGTTTATATACAAATAAATACGTATATACAACACACACACAAACATATATATATTATATGAGAATCTGTTTGTATTATTATACATAATTATATGTATTTAAAAATTTTATATAATAATCTGTATATACATATGTTTAGAAATATATAGATAATATATATCAATTTTTCAATACAGACGCACACACACATGCATATACATATACAAGTACACATTATAAAGGTATATAAATATTCATTTATTTATATTTCAGATAAACTGGATATTAGTTTTTTATTTAGATAAGGCTTATTTATTGAGAAATATATTTTATATACAAATATGTTTAATTACTTATTTATAAAATTAAATATTTATGTGTGAATGTATAAAAAATATGTATATATTATTATATATTTGATTATAAATAACAGAACATTATGAAAAATGATAAAAATCCCTAAAAACTGAAAAAGGTAAAAAATGGAGAAACCAACAAAACCCGTAAATATAGTCAGAAAGTCAAATAAACCCTAAACTCAGGCTAACAATGAAATTTTTTGAACCGAGAGCCTGTTACAAATCCTTCAATAGTCAAATCAAATATCATAAAATTATATTTGATATTATAGGTGGTGGATGCCAAATGTACAAGTAGATCATATGTTACAATTGTTTGAAAAAACAATAGACATGAAAAAAGTGCTGGAAATGTGGGTTTGAAAAACCTAATAAATTGCAGTCACTGAAAATGGAATAACTTCTGATACAGGTGTTCATTTCATCTCCTTGACTAGTCAAACAAAAGATCATGGAACAAGCTACAATATAAAGGTCGGAGGATGCCTAATAGACACATAGATCAAGTGTTATTACCATTGTAAGAAAACTTTAATAGGGAAATCGACATGGAAATAACGTTTTAGAGGACTTATGATGGTTTTTATGGTTTTAGGGTCCAATAAATGACTATTGTTCAAGTCATTCTGCTGCATAGATATCTTTGCTCCCTTCGATTTGATATGTGTTATAGCCCAAACAGACACTTGGAGTGAATGTTATAGACATTTGAAGTTTAAGTTTTTTTAGAGTGGTATTACAAATATATATTCAGTTTCTCTGATCAAATCATGGTTTTGATTGGACTTGGTCCTCAATAAACTCATGAGCTTTTATTTTACTAATTGCAGTTCTCAAACGAACACCCAGAGCAAAAGTTATGGTTGTTTTAGTGTGTTAGGGGTTTCTTAGGTTTTTAGGCGCTATGAGGGTTTCTCCATTTCAAAGAATCACAACTTATACTCTGAGTTTCCATTTTCACACCAACAGATATCAAATCAAACATCGCGAAAATATCTACCCTTGGGGGACCACTAGAACCCCTTCCCACATTCTTTAAGGCCAAAAGGCACATAATTCCCCCCAACGGTCATATGTTCTGTTCTGGGTGTCCATTTTACCATAACATTTACTCCAAGTGTTTGTTTTACCTTTAACATAAATAAAATCAAATCTTGAGAATAATCCTACACTCTAGTGACCATTGGAACACCTTCTCATATTCTTCATGGCCCAAGAGGTCCTTAGTCCCCAAAAATATCCATAACATGTGCTCTGAGTGTTCATTTTGCGTCTTCCACATATAAAAGCAATATAAAACATATTTAAAAATTATATATTATAATTATATTAATATAAAAATAATTATATAACAATATATTATTTTTTATGAAATATTTTATATTTTGAAATATACACTTTATCAACACTAAAAAAAGCACTGATGAAGCCTCCCCTTTATCAGTGTAACTAAAAAAAGCGAAAATAAATGGGGACCATATAACAACGCTACAAAAACACTGATAAAGGGGATTCATTTAGAAGTGATAAAAATTCTAATAAAGGGTCAATTTTTAAAATCTTTTTTTAGCGCTGTTAAAAGTACCCTTTATCAGTGCTTTTTTTTAGCGCTGGTAAAGGCACCGCCTTTATCGGTGCTTTTTTTAGCACTGTTAATTGGTGGAACTATGGAAACCTAGTTTTGTAGAAGTGATACCTGAGTCACAACAACTTGTAATATCTAAATAATGATATAATTTTATATAAACCACTCACTCTATACTTTATCAAAATTCCTGGACGTTTTCCAAAACGTTGACTCATAATTAGACTTATCCTTAGATATATCTCTAGAAATATACTTTGAAATATCCCTAGGGATCTCACTAATGTTTTTTAATACTATTTTACAAAGGTTAATTGAAAATTTCCTCTAATACTAAATATATATTTCTAGAATTATTTCTAATATACTAAAATTGATAATTATTATGGTACTCTATAATAAGCTACACCTCTATGGTAGGACACACTACCACCCCCAGTGGAATCCCTTTCCTTATAAATCCCATGGGTAGAGATCCATGGTTCATCCATCAACCACACATGAAAATTCAAAAGGTTTCTATAACTTCCATTTACTTTTATACCAACTATATCTACCCATGGTTTTCAAACATGGATATTACATCATTTTAGATGAATATTCCCTACATTACACAAACACATGCCCATGGACCATAATAGTTTAGTTCCTGGAATAGAACCTTCTTAATTAATTAAAGAGATTCAATGTATCCCATAAATATATTCCCCTTTAGTAGTGATACTAAAAAACATTCCTATATAATCTAGGGAAAGGAAATATAATAAAGGGAGAACTTAGATTCCCATAAGGTAAAAATAAATATATAAACAATAATTACATGATAAAAATGGTTTCATAACAATATCATAAAATTTTAAATACATAACCCCCATATCAAAGGTAATAATATTGATTCATGGCATAAATATTGGTAGTTCATAATAAATAAATCATAATGGAATCAAATAACATGATCAACGAGAGCATAACATTGGAATATGACATATAATTGTGGAATACACAACATCTTATAATATTGTGAACATGTATAAATAGAAATAGGTTCATTCATTAAGTTATGTATATTAAATAAGGCCCTAGAATAATCTTATAGATTTTCAACTAGGTCAACACATAACATTATGTACATGAAAGATAGGTCTACCCATAACACTATGAGCACCTAATCCAGTTTACACAATGTTTTGTGGGAATATAATCAGGTTCATGCATAACATTGTGACTATATAATCTAGTTCACCCATATCATTGTAAACAAATAATCAGGTTCACATATAACATTTTTAACATATAATCAGTTTCATATATAACATATTTACTTATGAGTTATATATATTTCTACAATTCAATAGAGGTAAATATTTGTCTCAACCATATCATAATTAAAACTGTATCTATGTGTGAAAAAATATCTTAAATTATAAATCACATAATAACCCATGAAGTGAAATGGGTTTCATAAACATTTCATCATATTATAACCTATGGAAAATAGAAAAGTTTCATAATCATTTATGTATCACATCAAATCATTACCCATTTAAAATTAAATGGGTTTCATAACCATTTTTTCATGGTATAACCCATGGAAGAGAAATAGGTTTCAAAATCATCTTTTCATCATAAACATTAAGATACATAATAAGAATGGCACACTTGGTTAATATCCCCAAAAATTAATAAGTTAAATCATAAAATTTCATATTAGATGGAAAATTATTTTGAATGATAAATAACTAGTAACATTTCTTATGGATATTATATTTCTTTGAAAATAATTTTTTAATACAAAAAAAATCCTAATTTTTTTTAAAATAATTTTATTTAAAAATAAATATGAAATCTTGTAAAGGAAGCATTAAAAATAATCTAAAACTTTTCTTGAGAAAAATATCATTTCCACATTGATTTTTTTTAAACATAATACATTTTGAAAGAAAGGTTAGAAATCATGGTTTTGGATGAAAAAGGGTTTTGAACTAAAAGATGATTTTTTTATAAACACATCATTTTTAAACTCTTAAGTATATAATGAGAGGAAAATTAAGGAAAAATATGTATTATTAGGACATAATAATATTATAGTAAAATTAACATGTTTCTTCATTAATAGATCATAATCTTTTATCCTTGTAAGTATAATTACAAACTATCATGATAAATGATGAGATTGTGACATAAAATATATACCACCCTGGTAATATTAAAACATAATCCACATGAAAGAATAAAATTAAATTATATGTAAAATATCATTAATATAAAATAATTCACTATATTTCATGTTAAATGGGCTGTATATACACATCATAAAAGAAGATAGGTTTATAATATAATATATATCTCAGAGAGGGAAAATTGTGAAAAACATCCCTGACCACATTGGTAAATTTTAATAGTGAAACTATTGAAAGAGATATAATAAAATGGATATTAAAATACAAATAATAATAATTATTATAATCATAAAATAAATTCATGTGTAGTATACACTCCACATAAAAAAATGGTGGTGAATATGGTATGCATCTCATGAAAGTAGAAGTCGAGACGTAAATCCCTTACCCCTTGAGTAATCTATTGGATCGTAAGAAATAATAAGGGATATCATAAAATGAATCATTAATTATCTATAAAATAATTTGATTCATTATAATACATGTCAATGGGGTAGTTTATATGCCACATAAAAGAAATAGATGGATAATTTTCATATTCTGCCAAAAATAAAACAAAGACAACCAATCTCTTACCTTGAGTTTTGAATTCCTTAAATCATTATAGAAAATCTTGAATAATAAATTTTAGTTTATTATAGATATATTACATAACCACACATATATATCGTACCATATATTATTATCTTATTCTCTTTTATAAGCAATTTTATGTTCAAGTCACATTTCTGGTAATAATCGCTTTGTTTTTCATATATGTTTGGTTTTTTTATTTTTGGTCCACTTTATCGTGGCCCAATTTTCTATAGAATAATAAAAATTACATAATTATAGTATTTTAAATCAATTATACTCTTAATAAAAATCATGAATTATGGTTTTGAGAAATGAAGTATGTTATGATTATGGAGCAGTAGGCCTTACGTACACATGAGTAATATTTCCATTTTTTAGCGATCATTAAGGAAATGATGTAAGTTAAATATTATATTGAAGAATTATAATAAAATAGTAAATAAAATATTAATTATTTAAATATAGTAATATATATAATCCATGTGGTGTGGTGAGGAAAAGAAAGAGTCACATCCCTTTATGAAGGCGGTAATCCAGACATACACAAAAGAAGTTATCATGTTTCAGTGAGTGAAAATGTAAGAAATAAAATGATATATTATCCTTTAAGAATGATAATTATGTCCTAAATATTATAATTATGTCATTTATATCAGATAAATTTATCCTTATTGTCTTTTATGTAAAGCACTAATAAAAATGAATCACATTGCTTCGTGGGGTGATAATCTTTCCTATACACAAACATCATTATCGTATCCCTTATAGAATAGAAATTAAAAAATGTTTATATGATATAATGAATAAAAAGGAATAATAATTCTATAAATATAATATATATACATTAGATCAGTATTAGAACCTATCCGTGAGATGAGGTAATGGAAAAATGAATAACAATGGTTTGTAAGGTGATGGTTCATCATACACACGAACAATGATTTCATAACCAATTTGATTGAAGTAGATATTTTTATAGTAAATTAACATAACATGGAAACATCTATTTATAATTAAGATAATAATTTTTTATGTCATCATGTTTAAATATTAATTTAACAATGTGGATGAGGAAATAAAATAAGAAATACCCATTATAGATCGTTACTTCTTATTTAAGAAACCCTTATTTCTTTTAACCAAAGATCATTCATAGGTATGATTTTTTTTTAGAAACTAAGGCTTATGGAATGAGAGAGAGATATTTTGTAAGTTATATTTCATAGGTTTTTTGAAACAAAAGTGTTCAATGATCTGAGGAATATTGGAGAGGAATTGTCCTTTTATAACTCTGGTGAGTGGTCCAATTTTTGTTTTTATTAGATTAAATATTTCCCATGTTTTTATAAATAAACAAGACTAAAAATAAAAAAATAAATTAAAATAGAATACATAAGGTCTAAATATTTCCTTAAATTGTTTTTGGACATGTTGGTAGGTCATTTTTTACGCTTTTATTCTTAGTTTAACCCGTAGTAAATCCTTTTTTTACCATAACTATGGTAATGAGTTTTTATTATTTTCACTATAAATTTTAGTTAAAATTTAATTTTACCTAATTAGAATATATAATGATATAAAATATGGAATCCATTTTTTCAAATTCAATTCACATAGGTGAAAAAATGTATTTTAAAATTTATCATGCATAATTGACAAAAAAACGAGTTTTGAAAGAGAAATTGTCCAAAATATTTAAAAGCTTTTATATCCAAATTCAATATGAAATTGATTCCAATGAATTAGTTGGATTAAAATATTTATAATTAAACTAATTTTACATTGAATCAAATTTAGAATATAATTTAACTTATTAAATAATTTAAACAAAAACTAAGGTATCAATTAAAATTTAGCATGTTTCACTATTCATCAATAATTTGATCTTTTAAGGAGAATCCCAAAATTTACCCACAGATAATTTTGAAATTACCATTTTAAAAAATATTTTTATTTTATCAAATTATTTTTCTGAAACTGGTAAAAATTAATCTGAAAATAAGTTCACCAAAGATGAAAAAACACCTTTTTAAAGAAATAATGTTTAAGGGTAAAATTGGATTTGTTCTTATCTCCTATAAAAAACAAATCTAATGAATGTGAAACAATATATTGAATATATTAAATAAAATTTATTTAATAAAATTTATAAAAATTAATTTTTTAATTAATTTTTCTAGAAGACACTTTTGAAAATTAAATTTTATTTCATAAAATGATTTTATTTTTAATTTTAAAATATTTTTATCTGCATTAATAATTAATTTTCAAACAAATATTTCATCATATATACATTTTAAAACCATTTTTAAATTTTTCTATTATTTTTCATACCCACCTTTCCTTTTTCTAGTTAAAAGTTTTTACATTTTTCATAAAATTAGTGTTGTGTATAATGCAAGTTAAGATTGGTTTTGTCTGTAGTGCTAGAAGAAAACAGTGCTGCATATAACTGAATATAAACAAAGTGTTTCATGTAAAAAAACATTTAAATGATTAAATTAATTTAGAAAAAAATATTTCATAAAATCATGAGGTGTTTCAGTTATGGCTCCTGATAGATTTGAATGCATAGGAGGAATTATCCAACTCATTATCTAGAGAGAGATTTTTTGGTGTCACACTGAGATTATGGAGACAAAATATTTTGGGTGAGATGTTTGTTGTATATGTGGAACACATGTTCCTTGGGTTCATATTCTTTATGTAGGACCTGAACGTTCTCCAAAGGAGGTTGATCAGGTATCTGTAGCCTTTCGACTTTGAGCAAGCTTATACATTGGGTAAGGGAAGCTTCCTCATTGATGACATGATTTGAAATTCATAAACATATTCATTGAAAGTGTATAATGATGAGGGGTGTATGATTTAACTCTTAATAGATATACATCTAGTTGTTTAAGTGTCTGAAAGATGAGTATATGTGACTTTGACATCTGTTATTCCAATGATTTTTGGATCAGATAATGACTGAGCAGTAACTTGATCCAAATATATTAGCTCTAAGGGAAAAATTATATGGTGTGGATCCACCATCAGTATGGTCTCATGGACATAATAATTCACTTGTTTTTATAGACATGTATGGGTTCCTATGGTCTTGTGTGAGGAGATGATATGGCTGTTTGAAGATTTTATTTGGACGATGCGTGTAAGGCTAAAAAAGATACATTATGGCATATGTATAAATTATTGGTATCCAGGAATGAAAAATAGAGGTAGTGGGATTCATAGTGATATGTTTCACTTAGGAGTAGGTGAATGATTATTCAAAGAGGCCCGTTGGGTTCTTACAAGATTTTCCAATTCCATAAAGAAAGTGGGGTAATGTCAATATGGATTTTTTAATAGGGATCTGTAGGAAATATCACAAGAATAATATACTATGGGTGATTATTGATAGGTTGATGAAGCTATCCCACTTTTTTCATCAGGGATACCTTTATTATTGTTTATCTAGGTATTCTCCACATTTGAGAGATAGTTTTACTATATGGTGTTCTACAGAATATCATTTCTGATAAAAATTATTATTTCCCATATCAGTTCTGTATGGGTCTTTATAAGGCTCTTGAATAGTAGGTTCTTCTGAGTATATCCTATCATGCTTAGAATGATGGGCCAATATGAATGAAAAATTTTGATTCTAGAGGATTTGTTATGAAAAATTGTGCTTTTTGGTTCATAAAAAT
The DNA here is from genome assembly GCA_963277665.1 of Viscum album. NCBI lineage: Eukaryota > Viridiplantae > Streptophyta > Magnoliopsida > Santalales > Viscaceae > Viscum > Viscum album. The sequence continues at coordinate 1,284,882,672 of OY728156.1, forward strand.
TATGCATTTAATGGGTGAATAAAAGAAGAATAAAAAAATGGTTGAAATGAATCATTGATGAAGATTGAAGAAAATATTCAAAGGGATGAGACTGGGATGTACAAATTGCTTAATGGACCACCACTCCACAAGTAATTTCAGCGTGTCACGAAGCATCCATGAAAAATGTAGTTCGATGTTATAGGTTGTGTTACCAGTTCCCATAAACAAAACAAAGTTGTTTTCAGGACCGAGGTGTGGATTTATGCCCCAACGAGAAAATATCCCCCAAGAAATAATTAGTTCATGTGGAGAGGTAGTACTTTCTTCTCTATAAAATGAAATAGTGTCATTTTTAGAACTGAGGTTTCGGTTTCTACCCTCGTGAATGATATCACTACTAATGAAGTCATTTGTGGGATGGAGAACCTTCCATGGGCTCTTGAAAAAGAAGGCTTATTGTCCACCATTGATGACCAACCACAACAGTATCTGGTTCCTCCTCTATTCAATAAACACACCATGAGGGGGAGTTGAAGTGAAAGGATGGGTTAAAAGATATTGATTCTCGAAAAATAAGCGACGATGCACCATGTACACCAAAGGCCCTTCAATGAATCATGGCAGGAAAAAATCCACCGTATAGTAGAAAATAGGTATAAATAAATGAATCAGCTATCCTTATACTCAAAACCCCTTTATGAACCATTTTATAAGAAACAAAATAGATGGAAACTTTCTAGACAAACAACCTCCACTAGAAAATTCTCTATGGGTGGAACCCTACCCCACATAGAAAAATGATACACAGAAGGTACTCAGCCCTAGGTAGAAAAAAAGCTAGGTGAGGGGTACCTGTCCCTACTAAGAAGAAAGCTAAATGAGCAAAACCCAGTTCTGCATAGCACAATGCAATATGGATGGCCACCTTAACAAAATAGAAACATGCTACAATGATAAATCTTCAACCCCCCATGTTGAACGCTCCTCGAACAAGTCTAAAAACATTGGGATAAAGCCTCCGATAAGTCCACATGATATGTATGAAAAAATAATTTGGCACATTAGATTTTACTATGATGTTTACATACCTGTGGTAAGTAAAGTCGAATGGATAATATCCGCACAAAGGCGGAAACTCAGAATATCCTCAAGTTTACATTCACATGGTAATACGGGTTATGACCTTTGTATTATCACATGGACCTCCCTGTTATAGGTATTCTGGGTAACCACTAGATTTTCCAACCAATGAGGTCTAGTTTGGAACATCCCTCTCTTTCTTGGTAACAATGAAAGGGTGATCCTACTAAGTTAATCCCATTGTGTTTCATAAGGGATGTGGAACTTTTTTTCCTCTTCTCCTCCCCCTAGGACATAAATAGATAATTCACTTTATATGACTATCATGTCTATAGAAATAAAAGTGGAAATTGGAACATTCAGATCTCTCTCTCTCTCTCCCTTTCGACACCAGCACCATCCACCAGCGGCTAGCGAGAGTCACATGATTTTCATATCCACTACTTATTCTTGTTTACCACATTGATAATTACTCAAATGATCCCAGAGGTTAGTGGAGATCAAGAAATCATCATTATTCCCTTCTACTCGGGCCTTCTTCATAGATGTAAGCCCCAACTTCAAACCTTAAATGGGAAGCTTCCATGTGTTAGCCCCAACAACTCAAGCCTTCTCCGTAGATGTATTCCCAAACTAGACAAGGATCCTATTGAGTGTAATCGCCAATAATTCCCACTAAAATGGGATGATTCCATGCATAATTCTCAATAATTTCTCCTCAAATGGACTTCCTTTGTGAGTAATCCCAAACCTACCAAACTATGTGGGCTTGGATTCCCAACCAACAATGATACACAAGAATCCTCTATGAGGTCCAAACCCAGTACCCAAATCCACCCATAGGGTCATATCCACCCAGTAGAGTACACCTCTCTGGGGTCACTCAGGAAACCTCGGTTGAAGTCCCACACCATTCATGACAAGAAACCTTCCACCTGGGTTTCTGGGCCGTATGATGTTAAACTAAAGTGTTGGGTCCTCGTCACATGACCTTAAAAGGTGGTGTTCTATGTAATGTGGAAGTAAACTATGTGGGTTAAGAATCATTTCGAGATGATACATAGGAATCCCATCTCATGGGTTCGATCCCAACATCAAAATATCTTATGTCTCCCTGGATGATAGAAAACTATAGAGTACCTCATGAAACGTCTTAAAACTAGAATCTCCCTAATGAACTACTAAAGGATCTCAAATACATCTATAAAATGGAACCACTGATGGATAAACATAGATACATACTAATTTCCCCATTAATGGAGATCCTTAAATACATATAAATAATTATGTAACCATGAAGGTGAGATCCTAGAATCCATCTATTTCATCAATCAATAGTTATGTGATCAAGACTATGAAATCATCCTTCTAGTAGTGGCATTAGACATCCCTAAATTTAAAATAGATTGTCATCTCCCGTTATGCTTTTTTATTGGGACTATGTTGTCCAACCCGATAAGATATTGGACCTCCAAAATTAATATGTCTCTGATGATCCTTTTAAATTTAGCCTAAATCTTAGCATCATGTGTTGGGTGCATCCTCCGGACGGGTTGTTTATAGCCCAGATTGTTCTATGGCAGGTCCTAGTAGTGGTTTCCACCTCATGATCGAGACCTAGATTTTTTTTGTAGTTCTAAGTGAATACATATCTATGTTTCATAATGAAAGAGGTATACAACCCTTAATCTTTATAAGATATGTCCACGCTAATCAAAGTGGTTATTGGGTGTTCTTATATTCCCAGATTTATTTTTATGTCTTACTCAATAATGGTAGAGACACCCTCCTAAGATGTTGTAGGGGAATCCCTAAGGTATTATTCTTCCGCTTCCACTTCATGATATTAATCTTATTGTTCTTTTTATGATTTGAAAAATAGTCTTGGGATGACCTCTCTATTGTTGATATACAAGTCTATATCTTGGTATTATAAAGATGAAGGGACTTTCTCTAACCCAACTTACATCTAAGAATTTCATTGAAATTATGGAGAGGATGATGTGAGGGGTGGGGGAGTGTCTTCATCCTCTTTTAGTGAAGATACATCATCTTCTACCTTCGATAGGTAGTTTGGGATTTCATGGATTTTTGGGCAGGAAATAAATGTACTTTCATCTACGATTTTACCACTATTTATTGAGTCAAAATATTTATCAACATTGCTAAAATCATTTTTCATGAGATAAATCATCATGATTTTTGAGTATACACTTGAATTTTGGCTTATATGCTCGATATTCTTTATAGGTAGAAAATATTTTTAACTGAGCCACCTGAAGCCATCATCCTATATTATTTCTAGACCATTAAAAGATGTGACCCATTCAAAATCCTCACCCAAGGGTTGTTTGCATTTCTCTGAATAGAACCCATTCATATATATAATGAAAATCATAGGATTCAAATGGATCCTTTTTGGAGTACAATGTCCTGGTTTTTCAAATGAAGTAGTATTTGAGGCATTAATGTTTCAAGGAGCTAGTTGTTGTGTGTTGGTGAAATTAGGGACTTCCTAGAAAGATGTTGAATGCCGTGTTCGGGCAAGCCACCATAAATTATGTGTCATTTATGAGGCCTCCAAATTGGGCATTAATCTTTATTTGTCCCATTTCATTATGATGGCTTTTTTCATAGGCTTTCAGTGTTATAGATGAAGGAAGTAAGTTGTTTTTATCACTTCAAGGATGACAAAGTGATCAAACTAGTATGATATTTACTTGAAATCCATTATCAATGAAATATTTCTAGAGAAAAAAACTATTTTTCATTCAAGACACATACTAGGGTATGATGTTCTCTTACATGACATTGTATTTATCTAGATTTGTGAAGGTGATAACCATGTGTCATTCTAAAGAATATTTCTATGTTTGATAGAACTCAATGAAATCTACATTGGCTTCAAACTACTGAGGTCATAGTAAAGCTACTATGAGTTCCTCCTTGAGGTATTTTTACAAACTCAAGTAATACGAGATTGATAGTGTGGCTGGAAGTGAGGATAATTATTTCAAAATATCACAATTCGTGTCTAAAGTCTAGTTTTTTCCATTACGGGGATGCCCTTTTCAAAAACAATTAGCGGATTGAGTGTTAAATGAAGATGTATCAGCCACCAGAACATGAATTTATGGGGTTCCCATTCATGGTGGGTTGTTCTTGGAGGGTTTTCTTACTCCGAAAGGGTGATCTGAAGCTTATTATTCTAAAGATAGATATTCTTGAGTGACTGGGGTAGAGTGGATTATGGAAGGTGCATGGGGATTTTCATGATCTTGTTGGACTCACTTAAAGACTATTCCATGATTTTCTACGACATTTATGGTCTGAATAGAGGCATGACTAGAAGTCCGACTCCCACCATGAATGAATATTTCCGTGTATCCTCGAATCTTGTGGCCTCTTCCAACATTTAACCTATTGAATGTGGGGGACTTGGGTTCATATTCATAATCATCATTATAAAAGGTATAAATTAAGTGAATTAAGTTAATGTAATTGAAAATCAACTCATCTATCAGTTATGACTCTTCTAGGGAGATCACGTTTGGTGGTTCTATTTTGCGAGGAGGTTCCGATTTTTTTCTGATATGAGGGCATAAAATCTAGGAGTGTCAAAGATATCTTTGGAATTGGTGCAGTTTTATCCTCTTGTGATTGCTCTCTTCCTTTCGGGAAAAATACTATTTGTGATGGGATGGATATTGGAGGTTTGTGTCTCTAATGATGTCGGTAGTGTTGTAGTGGAAGAATCTGGGGGAATAGTTGGTTGTTTCAACAATGATGGGAGGATTCCATAAGCTCAGTTGATTTTTTTACTCAGTCATCCAACTATAAAATTTTTTCTCCATTATTCAAAAAACTTTTTTCCACTCATCTCCATCTTTAGGGGAAGATGTGGGAACATACACAATAATTATTGGTGATGGTACCAACTTTAAATGCCTAGAATATATCATTTTCTACATGAGTTCATTGAAGATGAAGGATTAATTAATGGTGTATCCAAGTATCCAGTGAAAGGGTTAATAATATTTATAGTCATCGAGACCAAACCCATCATCCATTTTTCATTATAGTAGATAGAGTAAATCATGATCCATAGTGGATATAAAATAGACATATGCTTGATCATCTTATAACGAGTAAACATTATTACTCCATTCATCAAATTGATTTCATATGGGTCCCCTCTTCTCATCTTGTCGAGGCAGTGGTCATTGTTGATGCCTAGGGGTGTTTTATAGTATGGTGTATACTCAAGAGATATAGTAGGCACATATAATGGATTAACTTTGATGGATGAAGCATCAACCACCCTTCTCTTTTTTCCCAGTCTGGTGGAGTTATACAAGATTTAGTATTTTTTCTGTTGTATAGATTCCTCTATTCTTTGGGTGTTGGAGGAGAAATTCTAAAACCCACTTGTATATTTCACTGAGATGAGCAGTGTTCCAAATTCATCACGGAGGTTATTGATGCACATAAAAAACATATATTCATGGGGGAGTGGTCAGTTCAGGGAATAGATCAATCCTTTAAATATAGTAAAAAATCAAAGACTCCCGCATTCTCTCACTTTTTGAAGATTTATAGGTCACTATGTTTTTTATTATACAGTGTTGAACTGAACTGGAAGAGAAAATACCAAGGAAGGTATTCCCATCACTCGATAGACCATACAAGCAAGCTGGAGTACTACATGAAAGTTGGACCTTGAAAGGTATGCACAAAGTATCTGAGTTTCACTACATCTTGTTTATCTGTAGTTCCCATAATGGGAACACAGTGGGATGTATGGTGTGTTAGATGTTTTTTCTGGATAACCTGATCCATTGAAAATTGGAAACATAGGACACCTAAAATTTGGCAGTGGCGGGGTGTATTCTACCGATTTGGGGTAAGGATTATATTCCTGCTAAACTGGGGAATGCCATTCCTCCACAAATTCCATTTGATATGTCGATACCTTGATGGTATCAGTAATCCCTTGATGAGTATTCTGTTGAACCTAGACTTAGAATGGTGAAATTATAGGTCATAATTAATGTGAATATTCCATATTTATGTTAGGAAGATATCCAGATGGGGGTATGTTATGAGGATTTACATGAGCCTATTTTTGTTATTTACATAATAGTGGAAAATCATGGTACCCACCCATGATCGGGTTTGGATAGACCGATTGTCCAAACACCATGTTGGGTGGATGTCTTAATCTTGCTTCAAAATTCAAGAAGAACCCTTGTGGTTAAGGTACACTTGCTAGAAGTATACATTGAACCTATGCCCAAGGAGTATACATGATAGGAACACTACCTCAGATTAACTCAACATTGAATATCCTAAAATCATTAATTTCTTCCTCCTTCTGAGAAAATATCTCTTCAAGCATATGGAGATCGTTCTCATTGGGAGGAGAAGGTGGTTCGTATATGACCTTATTTTTATTCTTCTTTCTAGTAGAGGTTCACTCAGTATGTAGTAAATACATTTTCAAGGGCACACCCATTTTTATGGTGATTATCTAGTTTCAGGTGACTAAACAATCATTATTAGTGTGAATTGGATTTTGTATGGAGACATCCTCTTCTTTTTATTATCAATTCACATCATTTTCAGTTCCATATGTTGGATTCACATCCTAAAATATCACCTAGGTGTAATGTTTTTTGGAAATCATGAAGAATATTGAATGATATGAGAGATATTTATATCCTTTATTGGAAATCTCCCATCCTTTCATGGATCCCCTTTGGGCTTCTTGGAGAAGCTTGAATCAAAGGAATCCTTTATAAAATTTTTTATATGCCTCCATTTTGGTGGAAATGTGTCATATATGATATGGAATGAGATACATATCTTCTTACCATCCTCTCTAAATAGGAAAATACTTATTTCCATTGAGGGAGTGGTTGAGGTAAAAATAACCCCATACCTTTGGGATAGGGTTTCTTGTGATATCTTGTTATTATTCCTTGTAATATGTTTCACATCCATACATGGGGAATTTATATTAAAAAATTCAAGAGACCTGCTTTCTAGGGTTGATCCCAAACTGTAGTGGTTGCTGCTACTATTGACTCTCTCTCGATCTTTCTCTTTTTTTTGAGAGTTATATTGGTATGGTACTAGACCTGTATGTAAAATATTTATTCTAGAGGAAATTAATAGTTCTTGATGATTGGCTTCCCTTAGTTGACAATCCTTCTAAATGTTCTTGGTTTCCTGATTCTGGATTGTTTAGTGGATTTATCTCGTCGGGCCTAAATTTTTTTAGGCTTAATCATATCCAATTCTCCTTAGACACACCATCATTCTTGATCTGTGATTTTATTGAATTTCATCCTTGGGATAATGACACTGGAAGATTCCATTTTCAATGGGTTATATTTAATGGGACATGGGGTAAAATTAAAGGCTCTATGCTCTCCACATCCCAAAATATGAACACTAAGTGGGGTGTTAACTATTAAACAATGAAAATCATGCAGTTTATTGAGGTAGGTCAGTTGGAGATGATCATTCCACCTATATGATTTTGGTTTTTATGTAGAAAAAATAGATTATAATTCAATATAATGATGAATCTCTCCTAATATTTAAACATGGTATGCATACTCTTCATAAGGAAATAATTTTTCTTTTCTGTGATAGAGAGTTTTAAAGAGATTGAGACGAATGTTATATAAACACTCTTATAACAATTTAATTTTTATATCAAACCTCGGTATGAATGAAATGAAAAAAATAATAGGTATATCATCCCTGTACAACTGTCTTCTAAGATGAAAGATATCATTTTTTTTCTTCTATGAGAGACTCTCCAACGTTAGTACCCCAACATGAATGCTTCTTGATTACTTCATCTCCAGCAGCGGGGCTCGTGGGGGTATCACAGAGAATTAATGTTGTCTTCTGCCATCTCTATGTTTAGAAATGATATATCTTATCATTGATATTGTTATTAATGATTCTGAAACCATCCTTCCAAGATCCTCAACATATGAGTACTTTATTATATTTAACATATTAAGGAGAGCACCTTCTTGTCGACATGATATTTCACCATGGGGAGGACCTTCATAGTGAATTTCATAATGGATAGGACTACCATAATAGCTTTATTTCTGACTACAGGGAGAATATAAATAGTGTATACTATGGATATGACCATTAGGGTGGATGAAAACAAGGGGAGTCTTTCTTTCTGAAATGAGGTGTCACTATGGGGGAACCTTTGCAGTGCATGCCAGAATAGAGATAACTACCATCATTGCTTGATTCCCAGCTATAGGTATATTTTTTTGTTATTTATAACATAGGGAGGACCATTATGGTTGATTATAGTAGGGGAAGACCTTCATGATTTTTGATCTTATTTCCATAAGGAGGGCTACCATGACATTCATTAGAAGATATGCTCACATGATCAATATTTTCTTATACATGATGCATGCATTTCTTGTATCATCTGTAGGGTGGCGGGACTAGAGAGATTTTGGTAACAATGTTGCAGGGAGAAAATAAAAAACTAATACTACCACTTCCATAATATAGTAATAGATTATCAGGATCATGAGCCACTATTGATAGGTGTTTTATGGTATCGAGAATTCCAGTAGTCAGCAGAACATGGTCATGAATCTTCTCTTTCTTTTCAAATTGCCTTTGTTATTATTTTTTTGGGAACTATATTATGGTCGATTGGGGCCACTTACTTTAGGTTAAAACCTTCATATAAAAGTTCCTATTCGAGTGGCTCCTCGAGTGATACTAGGATATGCTAATGAGCATCCTAAGTTTGGACAAGGATATTTTCTTTTCTTGAAGAAGCCACCATGTTGGACTGGCATCACCCATTTTAAAGGGGTATTTTTACCTATTCTATTGTCTATTCATCGTAGAATATTACCGATGACCCTCTTAGATGGGAGAAGGGATGCATGTTTGGTCTGGAGTAACCAGCACATTTTGTGGATGGGTAACCCCACTTGGGGAGGTGGGAATGTGGGTCTGACTCATTTCTATTGACATGGACATAATAAAATCTTAAATGGTATGTAGTATATGGCCGGTAATTTATGTCTAATTATCCATCATTTCATGGATTTTTTGAGATATGTCTTTGGATGGAATGAGAATATATACCCATTCTGATGTTGGAGTATGAATATGTGTCTGATTTGGTTGTCCATTTTCTGCCAGTTTTTAGTGAAAAATCCACTATAAATTTGAAAATATATGAGTCTACCCATTACTTATCACTATTAATAACCAGATATTTTATTCAATTTTCACTGTATTTGACTTCCAGGGTTCATAATTGCGAGTATAGACTTTCATCTACTTATCGGTTGCCATCATATTTGACTGATGGTATTTATTTGCATATGCAGTAAATTGTCCTTTCTTGTATTTTGTTTCCATCATATTTGACTGATTGGATTCATATTTTTTAGTAGGTATTTTTATTTTCTCATTTATTTACAACTTATTTTACTGATAGCCTTTATATGCATCGTCATGGATATGATGCCACATATAGTTTTACTCCCTATTTGGTTGATGAGGTTTGTATGTATTAGCATTAATTTTCCTCTACTCCTCACTGGTTTCTGTCCTATTTGGATAATGGGATTCATGCACATTGGCAAGGATATGTTCCTTCATGTATTTTTCTACCCTATTTGCACAAAAATCTGGGTGAGTTTTGGCAGAAAGTTTCTCCTACTCTTAATTTTCTACCCTATTTAGTTGATGAGATTAATGTGAATTGGAAGGGATATACATCTTCCTATTGTGTGCTATCATATTTTAATGGAAACTTTCTTTAGTAGGATTAAGGGTGATGACCATCTCAAGATTGTTTGACCATCTCCCTATACAATCCACCATATGGACTAGGGTTTGTTTGACTTTAGTGGGTGACCATAGGGTGGTATCCTCATCATAGTGAGGATATTATGTCACACAATGATGGAAGTGATGATTTATGATAGGGGACCTTGTGTGGGTCCACTATTCTAATGGGATTAAGTCACTAGTAATGACTCTATTACCGTTCCTAAGGTAAGAGAGGAACTTATTATCACATTTTGGGGATAGGATTATGAAATGATTGGATATGGCTAGTGGATTCATATGACTTTGGACAACTGACCATGGTAGGATGGATGAATGGTAGGAAATTAGGGTAAAAAGGGTTCTCTTACCACCTCCAGGGGGAGAGTACCATTTGAATGATACTCTCTAACTAGTGCATTTTAGACCCAACATTGAAGACTCTAGGTGGGAGATGGAGTCCCTTGTTTTGTGGAGGTTCTGGTCATTGTACTAGCTAGTATGTGTGTCTATAAAAGCTTCTATGATCCCGTTACATTGATGGAAGCTCTTAAGAGTTCCTATAATTTATGTGATAGATATAGGAAACATAACTTCATCAAGGTTGCATCCCATGACCACACATGTAATCGATGATCTCATTTGACACCTTTTCATTTTGGATGTGAAATGGGACTAAATAGGGAAACACCGCCACATTGGTTAAAGATTAATATGGGGTTTACAAATTTTTTTATGAATATAGGGTTTGGTGAGGAAAGGAATGGTCTGATGATGAATGGGAAATATATCCATTTTATCTTGTGAGGGTGGTTTCTTAATTAAGACTTTTCATGATGGGTTTAAAATTTTGTTTCCTAAGAAGAACCATTTTTTCCCATGTTGAATTATTTAGGGGGGTTAAATATTTTTAAATTACTAGCATCAAGTATAACATGTTCAAAGGGTCTCTAATGGGTCTGTTCATGAAGACAGAAAATCCCAACTGCTCTTACATCAATGATTCAAGGACCTACTTTCCAAAGGCAGGTGCTCAATGGGTAACCTGGACAATGACACTTAAAAACTCACATTGGTTAAGAGGATGGAATGTATGGATCATTACAACAATTTGGGGTACCTATTTCTTATTCTGGGAATCTCTTATAGATTTAAGATATGTTCATGAATCCATAGTTCATTCCCAAGTACACTTATATGGATTACACTAAAGAAACGGTCCATTATGACTACACATGGGGTTAGAATCACATGTATATATCCAAGGTTATCCATCAATGGAGGGATATGTATGTATCTGAGGTTCTCCATCAGTTGTAACCTTTTAAAGGAAATTTAGAGATTCTTTGGTCTTTTATTAAGGTGTATCCAGTTTTAAGACCTATGGTGAGGTGCAGTTGAGATTAAAATCATACAGGGAGACAGAAGATATCTTGATTTCAGGATCAAAACCATATTATGGGATTCCTACATACCCTCATGATAGGAATCATAACCCACCTAGTTAGGTGCCACTTAATCAGACACATCACCTTTTAAAGTCTTGTGAAGAGGACCAAACCATGTAGTTTAACAAAATGTTTTGAGCACATCCATGTGAAGGGTACCTAGACAAAGAAAATGTAGGACTTATCACGAGGTGTCCCAATATTCCCATAAGAGATGTAGTCTCTTAGATAGGGGCATGATCCTACTGGGGATATTTTCCATATAAAATCATGATGGATGCAGCTGTTGGGTTTAGACCTCATGGAGGCTTCCAATGTATCCCAGTCAGTTGGGAATCAAAGAAAATGTAGTTCAGTTTGAGTTGAGGATTAAATTTATGTAGAAGTTCCATTAAAATGGGGGGATTTTTAGAGCCTATTCATGGAATCATCCAATTTTAAAGGGAATTATTATAGATTACACTTGAAAATATGCTCATATGGTTATCACTTACATCTATGGAGAAGGACCGAGTGGTTGGGGATTATGCGTGGAAGCTTCCCATTCAGGGTTTGAAGTTAGGGATTACATATATGGAGAAGGAATGAGGGGTTAGTTATCAGGTGGATTTCATTATCTCCACTAGTCTCTAATCCCAAACAAGTCTTGCTCAGTGTTAAAAATAAGGGGAAGTAGAGGATTTAAAGATCGTGTGACTTTCCCTATCCATAGATAGATAGTACTGGAGCCCAAGGTAGAGAAAGATGGATTTTAATGTTAATGTTTCCTATTTTATTTTCATTCCCAAGATAGTAACATATGAGGATTTATAAATCTTTTTATCAGGAAGAGGTGAAGAGGAGAAAAAGTTTCACCTCTAGCAAGAAAGGCTAGGGGCTTACCTCTGGTGGAGTGCCCTTTTATTATTTCCTGGAAAGAGAGGGAAGTTCAAAACTATCCCTCATCGAAGGGGAAAGATGGGATTTGCCTTGAATCTATATAATGGTGAGGTTCATGTTATCATCCTGAGGATAGATACCACATTAGCACCAAAATGTAAACCTAAGGATATTACGAGGTTCTTCCTTACTATGAACGTTATCTGTGTGGCTCTACTTACCAAATTTATGTAAACTGGAGTGGAAACACTGATGTTTCCGATGATTTTTTGATACATATCCATGTTATTTGGAAGATTCCTTAGGACAATTCTATTAGGCTGGTTCATAGGGGGACCATCATGGGGGATGATGACATGATTGAAGAGAGTGATGAGAGTTGGAGAGTGGAATGCCCTAGGAAACCTCATTTCACATAGTGAGATCATATGTGGGATGAGGTTCCCTCGGAATATCATGTTTCTATGTCAGTAAGGGGACCTTCCACATATAATTTTTCTTCATGAACCTCGATTCAGACTATGGAGCATGTTGCTTCATGGGGATAGGTTTGACTGACATAGAATTTATCTACATCCTACTGAGTTACTCTTACATAGAATTTTGCTACATTGGGAAGGGTTCCACATTTATAGAATTTTTAAATATATGCTGTTAATCCTAAAAGGGGCCACCTCTTTTTCACATCATAGAATGTTCTACAAATGGGTTTTGAGTTTTTGGATGGTTTATTAATATATTACTTCCTCTTTCCTAATATGCGGTGGATTTTTACCTTCTAGGAATCATTGAAGGGGATCCGGTTTCCGCAGTTCCTCATCACTCATTTTCCTCAAATCATTCTTTTATTTCATATCTATTATCTTTAGGTCCCCCTTGGGTTCTGTTTTTAGAGGATCAGGGGCCAGATATAGGCGCAACTGGACATTCATGGTGGTCTATGTGCCTTCTTTAAGAGAAACCCACATAAGGTGCTCCAGCCCACAAATGACATATTATGTGGGGGCATCATTTTCAGCAGTAGAAATCACTGAATCGGCCCTAAAAATGTCTTAATTCAATTTGTGGGATTCAATGGTACCACCTCATCCCAAAAAAAATCTTAGTTTCCATGGGGATATTTTCTTGTGGGGGTGAAAATAATTTCCTTGGTCCCAGAAAAGACATTGTTTTGTTTCGAGCACCAAAAGTGCCTCCTTTGTCTAAGATCTACTCTTTTCATGTACACATCGTGAAATGGTAGAATTCCAAACCAAGTGGTGTTCTGTGAAGTGATTTGTGCTCAATGGTCTCATCACATTAATTATTTTCTCATATATTCTTCTAGGTTTCATTTCTACCATTTTATGATCCTAATATAATTCACCTCTTAAATGAGAAATTTTCAGGACCTAACAAATTTGACCATCAGAATGGGTTCTGATTGGCATGAATATGAGGCTATTATGATGTAAAAAAGTGGTCCTTCTTTAAATGAAAGGTTATATAATGGTCTAATGTTTTCTTGAGAGAAGGTACTTAGTTATCATAGTTTAATTATTTCTAGGGTGACATGGAAAACCCTATAATGTTTATGTATTTCCTAGTATGAATGTAATTATTTTCTAAGCCCACTATGGTGTGGGATTAGAAGGTATAAATTGATATTTTCTTAGGCCACCCTTTGTGGGTTTTCAAACTAAGAAGCATTGTACCTCTTTAGTTTTTTATGAATATATTTTTACCTAAACCATGCGATGAATAGGTCTCGTGATATAATATTCAACTTTTCTATGGGTTTCCAATGTAGGGTTTTCACCCAAGTTAATTTTTTTTCTCTATTCGTGCATAGTTTCAAGTCTTGAAAATTGGACTAATGTCACTGATGTTTTAGGTCAAACAGATTTGAAAATGAATTTGGTGCGAGGGAACCAATATGGTTTATTGGCTGTGAATGTCCGAATATTTTTTTCATACATGAATGAGGGATTTTTCATTACCATGGTTTTACAATTTGAAAATATGTGACAAGGTATAAGGAATGTTTCTAAGGATTGACTGCATGTATGTTCTTTAACACAATGTTTCTATGGTGTACAGAGGTAGTAAAATCATCTCACAAGGATGAGTTTGTCATTGGTTGATAGGAAATTTTCGTATGTGACTTAAGTAGAGCTATTTGGGGGTATATATGCATATTCAATCAAAGGAGTCCCCATGAAACTATACCTTCATTTATGATGGCCTAGTAATTTTATGAATTTTATGATTTCTCACGACCATGAATAATGGCTTGTTAAGGGATTGGTGTCTGAAAATGAAGAGGGAAATTTTATCCTCTTTATCCATGAATGGGAAACCACAAATACACATAATTTTATTTTTTAAAGGAACGTCATATTAGGATGTAGTTTATCATCATGAAATTGGGACATGGATGGTGCAGTTTCATGTCTTACAGTTAGGATGTTCGAGACTTAAGACAACTTTCTTTTGACCATTGGGTTAATGATTAATCCTTTTCATAATAATCTGACCGAGAACATTCTATCATGTTTTGACATGAAGGGAGAATGTTGTAAATTATAATCTATGGGGTTTTCAAATCCAAGGTGTGATATGGATTTTAATCCTTATTTGGGGTTTATAAAGGTAGGAAAATCATGTCCTTGACATGAATTTTCTATTGGTTGACATGTCCTATTTTGTGGGAAACTTATACAGAGCCAACCGTGGAATATTGTGCATAATCATAAAAAGGTTTCCCAAAGACACTATCCCTCTCACCTCTGATAGTAAGTGAGGTTCTTAGGATTTATACCATTCCATAAATAGATCATGGTTTTTGACAGTACGGTGTCTGAACATGAGAAGGGCATTCCAACTATTTTTTTTGGGAATATGAAGTTATGTTTTCCTTATGCTATTCTGAGCCATGCATTTGAAAGAAGATATTTTTTATGTATTATTCTATTAAATGAAGGCTGAATGTCACTAATTATCTCATTGAAATGTGAATCAAGACACACATAGTTTAAGAAAGATTCCCCAAGATGGTCGGAACCATTCACATGAAATGAGGGGAAAAATTTACTTCATCAATGGTCCGAGATATCATGTTCAGATAGAAATACATATCTCATTGAAATGAGATTCAACCTAGAAGCTTTTATCTAATGTTTCCCCATGCTTCTCTGACTAGTGTAAAAAGATTGGGAATTTCTAGTTTTTGTTGAGGCTAGACCCGAGGTACGAGGATCGAGGGTCTCTATGTATCTTGTGATAATAGGAATCAAGCCAAAAGTGGTTCTTAATATCCTGTCATTTAGGATCATTCAACTAGGAAATTAGTTATGAAGTTTAACGTCACATCGTTAGGATAACATGGATTATTTTATTCTATGGTTATACAGTTATGACCATTTTATATAGTGACTATGAGTAACATGACGCTAATTTGTCCATCAAGTTCTATCATGCCATGAATGTGTGTGTGGAGGGGGGGGGGGTGGAAGGTGTACATCATGATCTTGGGGACTCTCTGACCATAAGAAATTATATGGGTCATGGAATCCACTAGGGAATATAGATATGGAAGAGGAATCTACTAAGAATGAATTTTTCTTTGGAATATAGACCTTTTTTGTAGGCCACTTATATAGATTCAAATGGGGAATATTTTCATAGTAAAACAACGTCGTCCACAGGACACTGACCCAACATTTATGAAGGACATAGGAAGATTTTAAATATCAAAAATTTCCAAGGTCATGGAGTTTGATTAATGGAAGTGATGTGTCAAGGCATATAAGAAACATTCACACCTTGATTATCCTTGAAGTGTTATATTACCTATATAGATCTGCCTCATACATAGGAGGAATTTTTTCCATGATAGATACATATATGAGGATCCCAAACATGTGATATCCTATATAGATCTATATTTGAAAACAGAATATGGGAACCTTTTTATTTTTCTTTTCTCTTTGTCTAAGGGTTGGGAACAAGGCCTTAGCCTCACTTCAAATCTCTTCGAATTGAGAATTAATTCGTACATACTTCATGAGACACTATGTAGTTTAAGGTCACATGTTAAGGACATAGGTTCCCCAAGATGGATAGAAAATATTGTGTCTATACCCAAGATTAAAAGATCTGGGCATCAAAATATATACTAAAATGGAAAGAATAAATCCACATGTAGATTTTAAAAAATGAATCCTTGTGCATATCGAACTCATATACTAGGAGGAGTGTTTTTTATAGATATACTTGGTATCAGAAATGTTGTTATCAATATGTATCCTGCAGGAATTGGAATCAAAATAGAAATAATTTTTGAATAATATTTCCTGTGTAGTTATGACCCATAAGCAGGGAAGGGAATTTTTTGGCACTCTGAGTAGCTACAACAGGATTCATAATCCCAGAGTCATTGTGTATCCAATGATAATAGAAATCAAGCCACATATAGTTCCTGGATATAGCTTGGAAGATGATTAATGTCAAGGACAATGTCCTCTTCGTTGATAACATTATGGTGTTATGTATATTAAAATCATATAATGAGGACATTGATGTTGTGCAGTTTATTATCTTGAAAGATGGATATTGTACCTTAATATTTAGCACCATGCAATCAGGATGATTGTGAGTTATGTTTATGGGTATGATGATTTTTTGGACCATTTTGAAACATAATCCAAAATTTAATAGTGACCATAAGGCCAAGAATTGGTATGAAAATAATTTTAGAAATTTAGGTAAATATTTGGTTGGGCATATCAGAAGGGGTTTATACATCACTATGTATCACGTGATGGAACGAATCCATCCAAAAATAGTTCTGGATATAAATTATGCTCGTGGGTCTAACCCATACATAGAGGGGGTAAAGTTTCCCACATTTCATGGCTGGACCTAGAATGCAGCATCTAGTATCACTATGTATCCAGTAGAATATAAATAAAGAGAAACACTATTTTAAATGAAAGCTCCCTCCATAGGTCTGACCCATATGTTCTGACATGGATAAATTGTGACTTTTTCTTCGGAGTGGAAGGATGAAGCTATAAAATCTGTGTGTTTCTATGTATCATGTGATGGTAGGAATCAGTAAAAATGTAGTTATTGATTACTATAGGGTAGATAACCAATGTTGAGGGTAATGTTCTCTCAGGTGAGTAAATTATGGTAATATGTAGTCTAACATCATAAAATTAAGAATATTGTGACACTGATGGTGTCATGTCCGATGTCATACATTAGCATCAAATTTTTTATATATTTGTGACACTGATGGCGTAACTTTCAGTTTAATGTCAGGTGATCAAGATGATTGTGTCGTGAATTTTATCATCATGTAATCAGAATGACGTACCCAAAAATTTTACATCATGCAATCAGGATGATTTTTCAATGTAGTATATCATCATGTGGATAATACGATGAACCCTACAGTTTATCGTCATGCGATCAGGATGATTGTTACATGTAGTTTATCATCATCTGGTCAGCATGATGCACACTACATTTTCATGTCATCTGATTAGGATGATTGTTCCATGATGGTTATCATCATGTATTCAAAATGATGTACCATATAGTTTAATGTCATGTGATCCGAATTACTATGTTATGTAGGTTATCAACATGTGGTCAAGCTAATGTACACTGTTGTTTAGCATCATGTGATTAGAATGGTTGTTCCATATAGTTTATCTTCATGTCGTCAGGATGATGTACCCTATTGTTTAATGTCATTTGTTTAGGAAAATTGTTCCATGTAGTTTACCATCATGCGTTCTGAATGATGTACCCTGGAGTTACACATCATGTAATCAGGATGATTATTCCATTACATTTATAATTTTATATTCAAGACGACATACCATGAAATTTAACGTCATTCGATTAGGATGATTGTGCCATGTGTTTTATCATCATGTAGTAAAGATGATGTACCCTGTAGTTTAACTTCATGCAATTAGGGTGATTGACATGTGATTACATGAAATATTTCATCAGGAACATTACATTAGTGGGAGCTCTGATGAGCTACCCATCAATTGAAATTAGGGAATAGGCTCCATTGGATTATAATTGACATATGGAATAAGATTCCTCCAATTTTGGTTCCAATTTAAGAGGATTTCTTCTAGGTAGCATTGGAGTCTGGAGGACCAAACCCATCTCTCCTTTAAGGAAAGATAAGATTAAAACCATTTTTTTAAAGTCATTGATGATTTGGTTTTCGTGAACATCCAAGTGATGCAAGGTATGAAATATTTTATCATCTAGCTACTCCAATTCATCCAACTATTTCTGTGATTTCTCATCTGTGTAAAATCAATCACAGATGTCCACCTAGAGTGTGGGAAATTTAACTTTAATGGGCTATACCACCTCTGTCTGGTACTCTAAAGAGTACGGGGTCTCAAGTTTGGCTGTCTGGGTTGTGGTATGGTTAGCCAAAAAGGCATGTAGGATATTGTCTATCCATTACATTTTATCATTATATACCAACTTTTGAAGTATATTTGATATGGTATTATTGAAGGCCCCTATCTGTCCATTAGCCGGTGCATGGTATTAGGATAAATGGTTAGGCTTGATATCATATTCCTGATATTGCTTCTTAAATTAACTGGATTATAAATTCAGGGAATTTTCAGTATTGAATGAGGGAAACACAATATAATGATGCAATTTGATTTCATGATGATGGAAATGTTTTATCCCCCAACCTCTTTGAGGGGCACAACATTAGACCACATGGAAAATAATTCAGTCACAGTAAGAATGTACTTAAACTGGTTGTCCATAAAATTATTTTATGGTCCCATAATGTCCATTCCCAATATGAAAATGGTCATGAGTATTTTTATATATAAGGAAACATTGGGGGATGGTGGATGAAGCTAGAAGGAACCTATATGGAATGACACTTTTTTGGTGAATTTAGTGCAGTCATGCATTTGGGTGGGGCGGCAGTATGAAATCCTTTTTATTTGGTGGGAATTCTTGAGTCCTTATTGGTGAGCTCTAGAGGTTCTAGTGTGCACTTACTTCATGAAAATAGTGGTCTCCTCTCCATAAATTCATCTGATAAGGACCCCACTTATGATCCTCTTATAGAGATATTTTTTATGTTTTGTGGAATCATTGAGACCAAATTTAATTTTTCGTATTCATATTATCTCTCTCCCAACTCTGTCAAGCGGAATTTCCCCATTTTTAATTTAGTCCAAAAATGGTGTCATAAAACTAGTGGAAGGATTATATGGTTACGGTATGGGAATAATATCATTGATCATTCCCATTTTAGTTTGAACAAAGTATAAGACAATCCAACAATGCACAACGCTGATGACGATTTCGTACCACTCAGGATGATCTAGAGCTGTGGATGAATTTTACAAATTTTCATCTTGAGTATTTTGTGACCTTGTGAAACGTGTCAATTTTGGATCCAAATGGAATTATTCCATTAGTAATCAGACATGATTTTTAAGGGGGTTATCTCTTCTTTTTTGATAGCATAATCACCATTAACCTTATTGATTAAAAGTTTTAATTTTGATTTTTTTATTCAAATATTTTACTTGTACTTTTAGTTCCAGATCTTGACATATATTGAGATATTGATATTATAATTCATTATTTAATCACTCCTCTGATAGTAGGATGAAGTAAGGTTGGAAGTCCATTGGTGGAGATATAAGCATGACTCACTGCCCCTCTTTTTTGAGTTTGGGGTCTTCTATCTTTTCTTGTGAGACATCATGATGCACCTTCAATATGAATTTTCCATATCTAGTGGCCCTCTTGAAAAGGAAAACCACTTCCTTGGGTAATTCAGTTTTTAATGGATTCATTTCTTCTGAGGGATGGTCTTCCAGAAAATGTGCTGGCTTATGCACTTTGAGTTCTTTCTGAGCCAAAAATTAGATGTCCAACTACTGCAGGATGACCTCCAACTGGGACAGATTCCCAATAAACATCAAACAGTTGCAGATTTATTTTAGTGGGTTGTTATGAGAGAACAAATGGACCTCATGGTGATATAGGTAGAGCTTTATTTTATGGACTAAAAATATTATCACATTAATTCTCTCCTCGATATTTGATTTTTGAGTCTCAACATCGATCATTGTTCAGTTGGGTAATAAATATTGTTTTCACTTGCATTGTAATTATATTGGACAAGGAAGTCTATTAGAAATTGATATAAGGATAGCACATAAAGTATAAGTGTCCTTTCTTCGATATGGGGCATTTAAATTATTGGGATCAACAATTTTTTATTGATACCATTGAATGCTTCATGGAATTTATCATTCCACTTTTATGTAACCCATTTTTTAATCAACCCGGTGAAGGGATAACATTTTATTGAATGATTGGATATGAACCATGAGATGTAGGATAAGTGTTCTTGAATTCCTCTCAATAATTTGAGGTATAGGTGAGGTTACATTCTTATGATATCCTCTGTCTTCTTGGGGTCAACATCAAATCCTTGATGGTGTACGAAAAAGTAGAGTAACTCTATCGAGGTAATGCCAAAAGAATGTTTCAAGTGGTTCATTGTTAGGATCTGTTTCCATAGTCTGTTGAAGATAGTTTCATGATCTGATGGGTGGTATAATAATTTTAAATATTTAACCACCAATCCATAATAATATCCTTTTATGATCTTTACCAGGAAGAGTTTGAAGATGCTATGCATTGTGAATTGATATGTAGTGATAAAATTATTAAAGGTAAAGGGAGTTAACCAATAGAAAAATACTACCTAGGTGGACTTAAAGGTAGAGTATTCTTCATCTTCTTGGAGCATTCAGATTTGGTTGTATCTTAAATTTCCATCCATGAAGGAAATATCCTAGTATCCAACTATTGCAATGATGAACATTTATGCAATTGGGATTGGGAAATCATCATTTGGGCAGTGCCCATTGAGATCCACGAAATCGACATAGACTATGATTTTCCAATTCTTCTTTTTGAAGGGTACTATAGTGTTAAACCAGATAGGATATTGTACCTCCTGAATGATGTTAATTCATATGATCATGGGAAATTCAGCCTCTACCTTGGTGACGTGTGTTGGGTGAAACATCCTGATGGCTTTTTATATCCCTGGGGGTCCTTTGAAAAGCCCAGGTGGTGGGTGGCCACCACAATATTGAGACCTAAAATAACCATCCACGTCTAGATGATTACATATAGTTCTTTCCTTAGGAAGGAGGTGTATTCATCTTTCTATTTAGAATACATGGCCTCAATAATTATGGTGGGTTGTGGGTCTTCTTCTATTCCTAGATTTATTTCTTTGGGTTCATCAATAGTGGTTTAGATTCTTAAATAAAATGCAATAGCGGATGCCCTAATGTCCACTTCCTTTTATTCCTTTTCATCATCTTCATCATATTCTCCTTCTTCAGGTATGGAATCATATCTTGGTATGACTTCTAGAGAGTTGATTAGGGAGTCGATATCATGGAATTCAGAGTATGAAGTGACTTCTTCTGACCTAGTTGGCAGTGGGGGATTTCCTTGAATCTCTAGAGAGGATGGTGTGAGAGGTGGGGGAGTTTCTTATCAACAGCGAGTGATGAAAATTCCACTTATACGTCAGTGAGTGATGTGATAATTTCATAGAGCTTTGTGGATGAACTGAATCTACTTTCATCTAAGATTTCACCACTTTTTAGAGATTTAATAAACATTACAACACTTCAAGACTCGGTGTTCATGAATGAAATCTTCATGATTTATGAGTATAAGTATAAAATTGGGCTCATATACTGAGTTTTTTTATAAGTAGAACATATTCATCACTGATCTACTGGAAGGGGTTGGAAAATATTATTTCTAGACCATTAAGAGTGGTGAACCATTCAACAACCTCACCTAGGGGTTGTTTCTCTTTCTCCTGATAGAACCTTATGTTGATATAATGTTTCTCGTTGGATTGGAACATGGTTTAATCACTATAAAATAGCTTGATTTGTATATTGATATAGTATTTTAAGAATTTACGGTATAGAGAGGGAATTTTTATGTGTTATTTTAACCAGTGACTTCCTAAAAATACATTGAAAGTTGTGTTATGCTGAACCACCAAAAATTATGAGTCATTTATGTGGTCTCCAAATTGGGAAATGACCTTGATTTGGCTGAGTGGAATCTGCTAACATCTTCTAAGACGTGATGTGTCATAGAAGAAGGATATTTTTAATTTTCTTCATAGCCTATATGTTGAATTTTTTAGACTAGAATGAGATTAACTCTAGAGCCATTATCAATGAAAACTTCATATACATCAACACCATTTATCCTACTAGACATATAAATTGGTCTAATATTCCCTTGTATGATGGTGCCTTCATCTTCATTTGTGAAGGAGATAACCAAAAGGAAATCCACATAATTGGTCTATATCACATAGACCTCAGCATTGGCTACATCAGATTCAAAATCTTTGGGGCTTAACAAAGATTATATGAGTTCTTCCCTGAGGTCTCTTGAAAAAATCAAGGTGTCCAAGGACAATAGTTTGGATTATAAGGAGGAAAATTGATTTAGAATATCATATGTATGATCTAAAGGTCAGATCATTCCTCTGTGGGGATGCTCTTTCATAGGTGCTATAAGAGATTGAGTATTAGATTAAGATGGATCAACCATCAATATAGGATCTGTAGGTGTTCCCAATCATGGTGGGTTAGGCCTGGTAGGATTGACTGCTTGCCGAGGGATATCTAATAACAATTCTTATATTGATCGATATTCTAGATTGATCAAGTTAAATTGTATTTTCGTAGGTGTATGGGGATTTTCATGTTCTTATCTGAAATGGGGAATGGATTTTCCATGAGTTTCTGAAATATTGATGGTCCGAGTTAGGATAAGAATAAAAGTATGGCTCCTTCTATGACTGTATCTTCCCTGGTATCCTCAGATCCTATGACCCCTTCCTTTGGTTCCCCTATTAAATGTATGAGACCTAGGTTCATATCCATACTCATCATCATAAAATGGATCCATTTGGTTAATTTCATTATTGTAATAAAAAAACACATCTTTTGAAGATGAATTAGCCCATGTGATCACTTCTAGTGGTGTTGTTTGGTAGGGAAATGCCTGTTGTTTCATATCTAAGTGAATAAAACATGAGAGTGTCAAAGATAACTTTTCCCTTGGTATAGGTTCATCCTCATGCACTTTCTATCTATCTTACATGACAATATGATTTTGAAGGTATGGAATTTTGAGGTTTCTATCTCTGATGATGTCGCATGTATTTCCATGGAAGTTGATGGGGGCATAGTTTGGTTCTTCAATAGTGCTTGGAAGAGTCTATAAGCTCTGTGGAATGTATTCCACATCATCCAAATATCAAAATTTGGTTCTATTTTTCAAAAAAAAATCTTATTATTCGCCTCCTTCATCAGGGGAAGTAATGGAAACATACACCACATATGCTGGCATCAGTTGAAACTTTACATTCCCATAATCAATCATTTTCTGTAGGAGGTCCTTGAAGATAAATCATTCTTTAATGTTGTGTCCTAATATCTGGTGAAAGGGGAAATAATATAGATGTTCATTGATTCCCACCTCGTTACCCCTTTTGGTTATATTATATGGAGTAAATCATTATCCATAGGGGTTATATATAGCCATGTACTTTGTTATCTTAGAACATGTAAACTTTATTCCTTAGTTTTTTGAAGTGATTTTTTCCAAGTACCCTCTGATCATCCTATAGAGGTGGGGTTGTTTTTTAGGATCAGCGGTGATGCATGATATGGTGCAGGCATAACAGATGGGGTTGGCGTGGGGGATGGCTTCAGTGTGAATAATGTATCCTCCACCTCCCCCTTTCTTTTTCCCATGACTAGTGGAGTTATTTAGGATTTAAGAATATTCTGTTGTATGGAGTCCTCTATTATTTAAGAGATGATAGAGAAATCCAAAACCCCACTTGTAAATTTCACTTGGATGATCGGAATTCACAGCTCATTTTAAAGTTTATCGATGCACATAGAAAGAATATATTTCTAGGGGAGTGACCGGTTCAGGGTATAGGTCAATCCTTTCCAAATGGCAATGAAATTTGAGGCTCTCCCTTTCTATCCTTGTTTATAGGTTGAGTGGTCACTCAGTGTTATCTTATACAACATTGAGCTGAACAGCCTAAGGAACTATAGACAGAGGTCCTCCCATCCCATGATAGACTAAGCTCGAAAGTTGGTGTACCACATTAAATTTGGACATTTTAAGGTTTATACAAAGAATCTGAGTTTCACGACTTCTTGTTTCTCTATTTTTTCCAGAATGGGATCTCATTTTGATGCATATTAAGTCATATGTTGTTTTGTATCACCTGAGAACATGAACACTTGAATCATTGGACTCACAAAATTTGGAAGTGGAAGGGTGTCTCTTACCTTGTCAGGATGAGGTTTCTCTTCTGGCTGTACTAGTGCACAAAGTTCATTTACAACTTATAATCAACCTGCTAGTGCATTGATGGTATCGATAATACCTTGGTGTGTATTCTTTTGAACCTGGAATTGGACAAGTGCAACAATAGGTCAAATTTTATGTACCAATTCAACCTCTATTTTCTAAGGATATCTAGCTGGGGGTATAATTATATGATTTTTCGGAACATTTTCTAGTTGTCTCCTTAATAGAGGGAAATCCTAGTACCCACCAATGATTGGGTTAGGGTAGACCAATAGTCTAGGAGCCATGTTGGGAGAATGCCATAGTCTTTATTCAATTATTGGGATAAACCCTTGTGGCTAAGGTACACTTGCTAGAACTGTATGTTGAAGCTATTCCTAGGGTACCCAATCAATATGAGCGCTACCTTGGAGGAAATTGGTGTTTATTCTCCTCAACTCTTTCATTTATTCATCTTTTCTAGAAAATATATATTTGAGTGTTGGGAGCTTGTTCTCATTGAGAGGAGGTGGAAGGTCGTATACAACCTTCCTTTTATTCTTCTCTATATTATAGTTACATTGAATAGGTATTATGGTATTGGATGAGGGAGAGCCCAGATTCAGGGTGATTCTTTCATTCTAGGTAAGCACACATTTATTCTTAGTGTGAATTAGATTCTGGTTGGAACTTCTTATTTATTGGGGTTATGCATTTGAATCATTTTTAGTGTCTTCTATGTGTTTTAAATCCAAATATTTCACCGAGGAATAATGTATTGTAGCCATTATATTGACTATTTAATGATATAATAGTTTTTTTGTGTCCTTTGATGGGCCCTTACTTTATATTTCAACATCCTTTTCAGGCTTCATCAAGAAGGGTGACACAGAGGGAACCTTTATGCAACCTGTTCATACACTACCCTTCTTGGGGAAATAATTCATGGTATGGGATGGAGTGGGATACCTGCTTGCCTGTTGTCATCCTTAATTAGTAAACGATTAATTTTATTTGACAGGGTGGTTGAGTTAAAAATACCCCCAACCCTGTATAATGGGCCTGCTCCCTTTCTCTTGTTATTGTGCCTCAGACTAAGTTTGTTGGCCTTATAGGGGAATTTTTTTATAAAAATTCCCTATCCCTCTGGGATGGTGGTGAACCTATACTGTGGTGGCTGTTTCTAATTTTTACACTCTCTTGATCTCGCACATTCATATCTGACCATGAGATGGCTATTGTGCCAGAACAACATGTGAACTGTTTATTTCTGAGGTTATTAATAGTGCTTGATGATTGGATTTCCATAGGTAAGATGCTTTTTTTATATTTTGGGTTTCCTGTGTGAGGAGTTTTTTGATGGATTTATTTCTTCAGGACAGATGCTTTTCAGACATACTTAGAGAGGATTTTATTGGGTGCACCATCTTTCTTGAGAACTTATTTCACTTAATTGATGCCTTGGGACAATGAAATTAAAGTATTCCATTCCTGGAGGGTTTTTCTGATTGGTGTCTGGGGTAAAATGCATGGCTCCATGTTTCACCATCCCTAAATATGAATGACAGGAGATGAGTCGACTATTAAATGACACAACTTATGATGTGAATTGAGGAAGGTTAGTTTGTTATATTTACCCTGACTCTCTGATGGTGGTCACCATGAAAGCTGTATGGATTCTAAGTTCATTTAATGATGAAGTTTTCCCAGTATTTTACCATGTTCATAATACCGATCACAAGTTAAGAATTTTTCTTTTAGGTGGTGGAGAGTTTCCTAGAAATTGATAAGAATTTTATATACACACTCTTCTGAGAATTCCCTAGGTATATTGCACTGGGGAGTGGATGAGGGAAAAATATAATGGTTATAGCACCCTTGGAGAATTGTTTTCTTAGAAGTAGCATATCATTTTGTTCATCTATTAGAGACTCCTCAACATGATCATCATAACTTGAATGCTTATTTGCAATTTCATCACAATAAGTAGATATAATGAGGGTATTACTGTAATGGGAATGTGATGGGGGTGGCTTAGAGGAGGGCCATTGTCATGGGCCATGTCCTGGTTGAGAAAGGATTCCACCTTTAATTGATAGTGTCTTTACCATGTTTGAAATCATCCTTTTATGAGCCTCATCATATGATGGATTTCTTGTATTTAATGTGGAAATGGGAGGACATTCTTTCCCACCAGATATTTCACTATGGGGAGGACATTCATAGTGAATGACATCCTGGATGGAACTACCATATTAGAATGATGCCCAACTACTTGGAAAATTTCTACAGGGTATACCCTGTGGAGGACCATCAGGGGGGATGATAACAAGGGGAGTTTTTTCTTGCAGAAATGATGTGTCACTACGGGGAGGACCTTCGTAATCCATGAATTAATGGAGAGTACTGCCATCATAGATTGATTACTGACAACAGAGTGAATTTCTATTCCATATAACCTAGATAGGACCATAAGGGTGGATGAATTCATGGGTAATACCTTCAAACTTCTTGATATTCTGTCCATGAGGAGGGATACCATAATTCTCATGAGAAGGCATGATATCATGATAAATAATTTCTTGTCCATTATATAATCCTTCTTGGTATGTGCTCTAGAGAGGACCTTCAGATCTATTGGTAAAAATTTTGTGTGGAGAAACTCCACAACTACTATTATAACATTTATAATTTGGTAATATATTAGCAAGATCTTGAGCCACCATTGATAGGAGTTATATGGAATCACGAACACCATCATTTAGTAGAGTAGGGTCATGAATCTATTATTCATTTTCAAGTTTCATTTAGTGGGATTTATTTTTGGCTTCTATTCTAAGGGAGACTGATGCTGTTTATAATAGGTGACAACCTTTATATACTGGCACCTATTTGAGTGGATCCCATGGTACTATTAGGACATTCCAATGACCTTCCATAGTTTTGACAGGGATATGTGCCTACCCTAGAGTAGCCATCATGGTGGACCGACCTTCCCTAATTAGAAAAAGTATTTGTTCTTCTTCTTGTTCTCTATTTATCATGTAAAATGTCTAAATACCCTAATGGATGGGATTCATGATTCTTGTATTCTCTGGAGGGACCACCACATTTTGTGGATGAGTCACCCACTTGAGGATGCAAGATTGTGGGCCCGACTCCTTGCATTTTTTTGTGTATGTGATTATGACCTGACAAGTCTATAGGATATGGTTAGGAATTGATGTATGATCCTATATTATTTTCATTATGGGTTGAGATACATATTTGGCTAGAATGAGAATATATGGACATTCCAATGTTGGAGTAGGAATATGTGTCAGCTCTATTCTTCTATTTTTTTCAAGTAAGTACTAATAGTTCTCTATTATTGTTGTATAACTATGAGTCTACCCCCAAATTATTAATGGAAAATGATTGATATTTTCTCTAATTGGCGCCATATTTTACAGGAGAGCTTCATACCTATGATCAAGGATTTTCATCTACTCATTGTTTTCCACTGTATTTAACTGATGAAATTTATTTTCATCCACAAGGATTTATCTCTGATTTTATTTGTTTTCCCTCATTTTTGACAGATGGGATTCATATTTTTTATCAGGGATTTGTGTTTTCTCATTGATTTTTTATCGTATTTGACTAATTGGATTCATATTCATTGGCATGTATATGATTCTATTTTTAGTTTTCCTCCTAATAATTTGTATATTCTTGCTATGTATTGGCAATAATTTTACTCTACTCAGAGCTGGTTGACACCATATTTGGATGATGGGAGTCATCTATGTTGGTAAGGATATGCACTTTCCTGTATTTCTTAACCCAATTTTCCTGGTGGTCTTGGTGTGTAGTGGTCATAATTTTCACCTGATCATAATTATCTAACCAATTCGATGACAAGATTCATGTGCATTAGATGGGAAATATGTTTTCCCAAAGTATACCATCATATTTTCAAGGGGGTATTCTTCTGTTGCGTTAGGGGTGATGACTTTTTCTTGATTTTATGATTATATCCCTCCATAGGATGCCTTGGGGACCGGGGTTTATTTGAGTTCAACAGCGGCCCATGGGGCGATATCCTCTTTAGGGTGAAAATACTATGTCGCACAACATTGGCAATGATGATTTAAGGAATGGGTCCTTAAGTGGGACTCATGTGCTGCTGAGATGAATTCATTTATAATCATTTCATCAGCCTCCCTTTGGTAAGGGATAACTCATTTTCATATAATGGGGAGAGAATCCCGAAATGATTAGATATAGATATTGGATTCAACTGACTCTAGACCATCAGTCGTTACTGGGTGGAAAACTGGTGGGGATTCATGGAATGGAGGGACATTATTAGTACCTCCATAGTGGTGAGAGTACC
Organism: Viscum album; assembly: GCA_963277665.1. Lineage (NCBI taxonomy): Eukaryota > Viridiplantae > Streptophyta > Magnoliopsida > Santalales > Viscaceae > Viscum > Viscum album. Next base: position 1,284,911,730 of record OY728156.1, read on the forward strand.
ATTAAAATTATACTATCTAACCTGTGCATTCAAGACCTAGTATTGAAGATGTTGTGTGGGCTATGGGGTCCTTTACTTCATGGGGGACCTGACCGGTACAGTGGATTATACATGTGTCAGTGAAAACATCTGATACTCTATTTGATTCATGGAATCTCTGAAGAGTCCTTATAATGTATGTGGTAGAAACAATCAAAAAAACCTCCTCAAAGTATCACCTCATGACCACATGTGTAATCAATGGTCTCACTTGAAACCCTTTCATTTTGGATAAGAAAGTGTGCTGAAACAGGGTAACACTCCCACCTTGGTTAAGGATTCATGTCAGGTTCACCATTTTTCTTTGATTAAGGTGGGTTTTGGTGTGGAATGGAATGTTCCAATGGGGACTAATAAGTATATCATTTTTATCTTGTGAAAAAGGTGTCGTAATTTTATTTTTCACATCGGGTTTACCATTGTTTATCATAAATGACCATTTTTTCTAAAGTTGGTTCATTTTATGGGGTTAAATGGCGTTCAATTTCTAGTGGTGGGTATAAAATCAATTACTTGGCTTTAATAGGTATATTCGTGGAGCCAAAAACACCCAACAACTCTTTCATCCTTGATTCATGGACCTAATTCCATAAGGTCGGTGCTCATTGGGTAACTTGGGAAATGGAACATAAGAACTCACAATTTTCGTGGGGATGGAAGGTTGTTCTCATCAAACCCTTTTGGGAAAACTATTTCCTATTCTGGGACTCACTTATAGATTTATGATGTGTTCTTGAATCCTTGGTTCATTCCCTAGTATGTGTATACGGAATACCCTAAATCAATAGTCTATTACCACTAGACATTGGTTTAGAATAATATTTATGTATCCTAGGTTCTATATAAATTGAGGGATGTATATGTATATAAGGTTATCCATAAATGGTTCCCTTTTATAGATAGATCATATATTCTTTGGTCATTTATAAAATTAAATCTATTTTTATGCCCTTCGATGAGGCACTCTGAAGTTTTCTGTCATCTAGGGAGATAGAAGATATCTTGTTGTCAGGATAAAACCAATAATATGGGATTCTTACGTACCCTCATGAGAGGAATCAGAACCCACATAGTTTGGTTCCACCTAGCCAAACACATCACATTTTAATGTAATGTGATGAAGACCCAACCATGCAGTTTAATGTCATGCATTGAGGTGGTCCGAGCAAAGGGTGCTTGGACAAAGATAATTTGGGATCTCTGATAAAGTGGATAGAGGGGTCCATAAGTGATTTTTTCTCTTAGAAAGGGGTATGATCCTAATGGGGTAATGTTATAGAGGTAATTATGATGGATACAAATGTTGGGTTTAAACCTCAAGGAGGCTTCTTATATATCCCAGCAAGTGGAGAATCAATTCCCACATAGTTCACTTTGAGTTTGGGATTACATGTATGGATAAAGAAAATTTAAATGTGATAATTATTGGAGATTAAACAAGTATGTGGACCATTTTTTAGGGAAATATTGGGGCTTACACTCAAAATCATTATCTTCGAGATGGGGCTGAAACCTTTGGTGAAGGACCCAGTCATTGGGTATTACACATGGAAGCTACCTATTTGAGGTTTGAAGTTGGGGATTACATATATGGTGAGGACCAAATTTTTAGGGTTTTGAGGATTTCATGATTTACAATAAACTATAAACCAACATGATTCATTCTTGTTGTGAGAAACAAGTTGAATAAGTGGATCTAAAAATCACGTGACTCTCCCTATCTGTTGATGGATAGATTTGTAGTTCAAAGGGAGAGAGGGAAGGATTTGAATGTGACCATTTCCTCTTTTATTTTCATTTACCTGACTGTATGTTCTTCTGATTTATCCATCTATGTCCTGGGTTGAGGTGAAGAGGAGAAAATGTTCCACCTCCCATAAGATATGTGAGGGGATTACCTCAAGAGGAGTTCCCTTTGATTGGTTTTGGAATCAAGAGGGATGTTCAACAGTGGTCCTCCTTGATGGGAAAGCCCAAGGGTAACCCTCAACCCCTATAATGGTGAGGATCACATGAGGATTTTGAGGTTTGAACCCACATTACCATAGAAATGTAAACCTAAGTATATTTCGATGGTCCGCCTTACTATTGTGATTATCCACGTGAATCCGCTTACCATGTGTAACACCCTAGGTAAATAAAGAATATGACATTTTCATATTTATCCATATTTTTGAATAAAATATTAATATTACATTAAAGGAGACGCTATGTACGATGGCGTACCCAATACGCAATAATGAGTTTCTTGGGAATCTTGTGTTGCACTCTAATAATAAAATAATATTATTTTAAATGGTAGTTAATGCCTAGCCGTTGTAATGGCAGGAATGAACAGAACTAACTAAAAAATGATTATATATGATTTTCAGATATTTTTACTCTTTACAATAAATTTTAGAGGATTAAAAATGTGAATGAATCCAATTTAAGCGTAAACATTCCAATATTCATTAAAAGGTCGATTAACTGCCTTTTGATGGTGAAAATCTTTTAAATCCACCTTTTGACAATTTTATGTGTTTTATTTTACAAAATAAAATTCTTCTTTAGAATCGGGACATAAAAATTTACTTTGTGTAAAATTTTGGTATTTTTCCGAAAAAGTTCAATTTTTAATGAATAGTGAAAAATGTTGTATTTTAATTCAAAATCTCTTTTTAATATAATTTATTTATATGATTAGATTATCTTTTGAATTGGTTTTAAAGTGAAATTAGAATATATTTTTACCATTTAATCCAATAATGGTCATTGTAATTAATTTCACTTTGAAATCGGACTTAAACTAGTGTCAATCTTTTGATACTTTTTGTTTCATAAAAACACGCTATTTGCTCTAACAACGTGAATTAATTGTTAAATTAATTAATGAAACTAATATGTTTTGAATTTTTTAAAATAGACATCATTTTTGAATTCGAAATATCAAATATATCTTAGGGTGAAGTTTTGGTAATTTTCTGAAAAACATCAATTTTTGATGAATAGTGAAACCACTAAGTGGTACTTATAAAAACTGATTTTCCGTTTAAATGAAATTTTGCCATCTTTGTGTTTTGAATTTCAAAAATCCGACATACATGGTTGTCATTAAGAAGTAAAATGTGGTTCAATGGGATTAAAATAATTTTTTTGGTGAATAGTAACTTATTAAATTTTTAATCGTGATTAGAGGTAATTAGAGTAGTTTAAGGTAAAAATAATGTTTTAGTAACATTAGATGAGCATGAAACAAGTCCTACCCTCATTGGATGTGTCATGGACGACCAAGACAATCCATGGGTCAACTTGGGGACCCCATGTAGCCACTTTGGTTGGGAAATGACATAAATAACTTTTTATTTAATGTTAAAGTAAAAATGACACAAACATGAGATGTTTTACTAAAAAAATATTTACATGGGGTTATACAAGTCATATTTTTGACTATAAATATTAATTGGAAAGATAAAATTATTTCCTACATCATAGTAGTTTTATTATAATTTTTAAACATTAAATAAATTATATTATTTATGACATCATGATGATGCAGCGATGACCTCATTATTTAACAATTTAAATAAAATGGAAAGATAATGTAAAATATAATACCTAAACATGTCCAAACCCTATTGGATGGGTGGATTTATAACCCTTATCACCTTATCCTAGAAACACATCAATTTGGGACCATTAAAATCCGAAACTCATTCTGAAATAAAGTAACATTTATTTACTTTCCAAGAGTGCCCCTCCTCTCCTCTTATAGAAGGCCCCCACCTCTACCTCCTTACCAACACTTGCAAAGCCTTTGGCTCGGCCAAACCCTAACCATTTTGTCTCTACACATCCCTCTCTAACTCTTTGAAGCCTCACTTTGGGTATAAGTCTTCCCAAGGAAGCCTTTGAGCTCAAACCAAAGGGAGTTACCCGATTTTAAGGTAATGTCTTCACTTGTGTCCTTTTGTTTTATTTTGCTTCTCCAACCCCCTAAAAACTTTTTATTCATATCGTTTGTAACAGTTAAAGTATATTCAATATAATAGGATGTTTTTATAAGAAGTATTCGAGCTACACTTACACACACCTTCGTCAAATGGTTAAAGAACATACTGTTTCTGTGGTTGACGATTTTCTGCCTCACGAAACGATGATTGTTCAATATTCCTTTAACACCTTTAAAGGCGGCCATTATGATGTCACTGTATTTTATATATTATATATATGGTATTTATGTTTACTATATGCTTCTGTATTTTATATTTACACCATACCTTTATTCTTTTCATGTTGTGTAAATGCGATAATTTCATATGAGGAAGTGTGGACTACCGCCCCCTCAAGTGATGTGACTCGTACATGCAATACATGGAACGTATAAAGAATGAAATTAATGATCATATGTGACCTATATAACATATATATTATACTTTAATTATAATATATATATATATATCATTTAATTTTAATTCCGTTAGTATGACAAAGAAAAAATGAAAGTAGCGTTCATGCGTACGTACGTCCTACCGTCTCCATGAACGGTGCTTTTCGTTTTTATCTCCAAATGATATGTAATAGTATAAAATGAATATGTACTGGATATATATGATATTTTGATAAATAATACTATTCTGGAAATTATTTACTTATAACTACATGGACAATCATTTTTCAAACAAGTTCATTTTTGACTCATGTACCAAACATCGGCAAAAACATTTGATATGAACTAACATTATTAAAAAATTATTATAACATTATAATATGTGATATTAAGTGAATAATAATATTTAAAGGAGGTCCTTAGGCAATTATAAATTGAAAAAAGTTTATTATTCAGGAATATAAAGAAACGAACAAGACAAGTTGGACTTGAGGTAAGGGATCCTACTCTTCTCTTTCTTTTTGAGTACACTCTTTTATGTTGCTCCTTTTAAAGCTCATATTTCTTGTTATTGGGATGTTATTTTATATTACTATTACTTTTATTTTTATGTTAATATTATTAGAGACCCTATTCTCTCTCATCAATCCATTATGGATGTTTTGAGTGGCACCGTTAGGTTGCCTAATTTTCGTAAGAGATCTAACCTCTCTCTTTCTTTTTAAGTACTCTCCTTTATGTCACTTCTTTTAAGATCCTCTTTGTTATGTTGTGGGATCTTATTTTATATTCCAATTTATGTAAAATTTATGTTAATATGATTAGAGACCCTATTTGATCTCATCAATCCATTTTTGTTTGTTTTAAGTGGCGCCGTTAGGCTACCGAGTTTTCGTAAAGGATTTTTCATCTCACTTTTATTCCTATGAGATTTATGCTACATTTGCCACAATTTCCTTTGAGTGGTGTCTGTACTGCCCATTATTTTACTCATTGTGTAATATAATTTCATTTATGAGTATTTACATCAATTTTTTATTGTCCTTATTTCACGGGGTGTATGTTTCGAAAGATACCCATGTCGGTAAGGGAACCTTTCACCCTCCACTTTTTAAAAGACTTATTTTGTTATGTATTTCAATTCACATAATATTATGTTGGGATATGTTCTTTTATATCCTTATTGATTTAAATTTTATGTCTATGTGATTAGATGCCCTTTTTATCTCTCATCAATTCATTTTCTGAATTTTGAAGTGATGCCGTTAGGCTGTCGAATTTTACCAAGGGAACAGTTTAACCCAATTTCGATTTCTTTGGGTTCAACATGTAGTTATTGAATATGTCATCCTTTGAATATGTGGGAATGTCCTTTTATTGTTTTACACTTAATATCCACTTATATTAGGTGTATTTATATTTGTCACACATAATTTTGATATTGATTTATCCTTAATCTAAGGATACCTTCTTTATAAGGGATTTCATCACATTTTACATTTCTATTGAGACTTCATTGTTGTTATGAACCAATTCACTCTTATATGGTGTATATACTGTCATTTGGAATATTATATCATGAATCCATTTATTCTCATGATATTATAAAGTTCTGACCAAATGTTATTCCTTAATTATTGTATTCAAGTGTCTCTAATTTTGGTAAAACACCTTTAACCAAAATATCGCTTTAAATGTTTTAATTATTTGTTCTTATTAATATCAATGTTTTCAAAATGGTTTTAAGTATTTATTTATATGGATATTAATGGTTTAAAATTTTAAAAGCTTCAAGGTGGTATGGGACACTTTGATTCAAAAATCTCTTTATTAAATGTTTTAAATGGTTTTGGAAATGGTTTCTTTTTGAATGGATTCATTATTTCAATATATTAAAATGTTATATTGTGATTGAAATGTGGAAATGTTATGTTTCCTTTATGCATGTTTTTTGTGATACGTTTATGTTATGGTTCTTGGGCATTGTTATGAAAATGGGTGGTTCCATGATAAACTAAGGGCGAGTGAGCCCGATATAGCTCTCTAATGCATTGGGAAACGCGAAGGAGTGAAACATTAAGGTTTCTCCGAAGAGATTTAGGGAATATACTGTTCTGGGTATTTCAAACGTAACCAAGAGGGTTACTCCCTACGTAAGAATGTTATGAATGCCTCAAGATACCTTTTATGTCTTATGATTTCTATGATTTATTCATGATTTGATGAGGTATGTTAAAGTGCCTGTGTTTTATGGGTAAAGTATGATTTTATTCTTATGTATATATGAACTCATGTTTCCTTTCCATAATTTTAATAACACTTACTGAGCTTTTTATGCTCATCCCAAGTTTTTTTTGAAATGTTTTTCACAGGTCAAGGGAAAGGTACATGATATGATGATAGTGACAAGGAAGTGTCAAGAAAGAATCCATGTTTTATTTTAAATATGTTTCCGTTGATGGGATAAATGAATACAACCTTTATGTAACCACATTGTTTAAATGTGGAATGTAATGCAAGTTTTATTATCTAATTATCTAAAACTCTAAACCTGAAAAGATCCTCAATGTGTAATCCTGTAATAACTCAAGATTAAGTAAGGTTTAAGGTTGGGGCTTTATAGTTGGTATCAAAGGTCGGTTTAGACAACTTTAGAGGTTAGGGTATTATCTAGGCATAAATGACATTACCATAATGGTTAGGATTTCAGAAAGAGTCCTAGTTTTAGATAAACTGAATGAGTAAGTATATCTTAGTGTTTATCTTCCTCATTAGTACATGATGGTATTGTTAATATACTCACATTGACTTTTTGGTTTTAGTAAATGGTTGGATCTAGCAGGCACCAAAGTAACAGTGGATGTGAAGGAAACTGTGACAGTTTATTGAGCAAGCAACTGAATGATATGGGAGCTGCAATGAGAACTCTTGTGTTTATCCTCAACCAACTATCTGGAGTCATGATTGACCACCTAAACCTTGGTGATTTCTCTAAGGAATCATTTATTCAAGAAACAAACCCTACGGAACTACAGGTAACAATCATAAAGGTAAGTGTGTTAAAAAACCTATGTGTCAGAGATGTGGTAAGAAACACCTAGGAAAATGTTTCAAAGGGACAGAAATATGCTATAGATGTGGAAATTAAGGTCATAAAGCGAGAACCTACCATGGAAAAAGGAAGCATCTAGTTGACTCAAGGAAAGGGAAAGACGTTCTTTCTGAGGGATCAATTGAATGTTTTAAATGTGGTGTGCATGGTCATTATGCAAACACATTTCCTATGAAGAAGTTTCGTGAATGGGATCACCAAGATCATACAAATATTTGTTTACAAATACCTAATGCCATTTCGATTGAGGATGACGAAACTAACAATGACCAATCAAAGGTATGGATTATTTCATAACTTTTGTTTTACTATTTTGGAATCTTAGGATATGATTCACGATTTTGATTGTAGGAAAGAAGTATTTCAGAATAAGTTGGAAAGGAATGGGTAATGGATCATGAAGAATGTTGAATGAGTAAGAAGTCAACATATAAGGGCTTCAAGAGTTCTGGTGAAATTCTTAAGAGTACTAATTCTCTTTTGATGATGGGGTTACATTAAAAGACTTTTTATAGTATGTTCAACCCTAATGTTTAATATATGAAAATTTTATTCAAGGATTATTTATCTGTTCTTTTGTGGACATAGTTATAAAGGACCATTTGGGTTTATATGATCCTTACTTTTGAGGTAATTTTGGGTAATTATATGTTATGATGGAAAATGAAAGGCATGAGATAAACATGAGGTTAAAATATGTTGAGATTATTTTTTTGAAGATTTTATCTCTTTTGGGGAATGATTTGAGAATTATATAGTTTTGGGAAAAAGGACAACACACAAACCGTGTGACAACCCATCGCGTCGGACAAAGCTGCGGGAATCAAACCCACAACCAAAGTACGACTGGTATTTATTGCCTACCACTGGACTACGTGAAGTCCCTGGTTAGTTTGACTGATTCTTCTTAGTTAGATGATTTTATGAATTAAGAGTAAGCTAATTTTGGGCTATCTATGGAAATTTATTAACCTATAATGGAGGATATGTGATTAGGTTAATTACATTTCAATACGAGACTTTAAGAGCAACTGATGTTGTTTGGAGATAAATGTTACGATTTAAATTGGAAGACTATGCGACTAAATCCTTCAAATATTTGGGTTTCAATATTAGTTTGGTTTACTTTGAAGTATTTTATGGACAATTTGTTTATTGAATGGTCATTGTTGAACTTTGGGTATTTTTTGATAATCTTTGGAGATTAAGAATAAATTGGTTTTTTTTAAGGATTATCCTTTTTGGGTATTATCTGATCTTGTACTAACCTTTTTGGTTTTGGTTTTGGTTAAGGTCTAAAGATATGTGAAGTATATAGTTCTCTTTTGTGGATTAGGTGATTGTCTAGAAGTTTATTATAGTACTCTTAATGTGAACAAGTCTTCCTAAAAACTCTTCTTTTGGGGAAAGTATGAGTTTGTGTATGAAATCTAATAAAAGCTGAAAGTCAGCATGACAAGTAAGTATGTTTCCTTAGGATCAAAAATAAATTCCTCAATGAATAGTAACATAAAACAAAAGTGTTGTCTGTTATCTTTTCCTACTGGGGAATCGAATACCGTTTAACCCATCACAAGTTTGTGATTTTCTTATGGTTAACTTTCTCTTAGACAAGTTTACTATCACTCTTCATCAGAACATGACCCTTTGTTTTTTCCTCCATGTCTATATTTTCATACTTGGAATCCTATTATGGGTTAAATTGGGTGACCTTAGTACTTATCTTTCTTCATTTTAAAGTGATTGTTTTACGGACTCTTGTTCCGATGTGGGATTTTCAATGAAGTGTCCAAGCCCAATTTTAAAAATTGCGAGGACGCAATTCCCAAAATGGGGGGAAGGATTTAACACCCCAGGTAAATAAAGAATATGACATTTTCATATTTATTCATATTTGTGAATAAAATATTAATATTACTTTAAAGGGGACGCTATGCACGATGGCGTACCCAATACGCAACAATGAGTTTCTTGGGAATCTTGTGTTGCACTCTAATAATAAAATAATATTATTTTAAATGGTAGTTAACGCCTAGCTGTTGTAATGGCGGGAATGAACAGAACTAACTATAAAATGATTATATATGTTTGTCAAATATTTTTTCTCTTTACAATAAATGTTATAGGATTAAAAATGCGAATGAATCCAATTTTAAGCGTAAACATTCCAGTATTCTTTAAAAGATCAATTAACCGCCTTTTGATGGCGAACCTCGTTTAAATCCACTTTTTGAAAATTTTATGTGTTATATATGACAAAATAAAATTCTTCTTTAGAATCGGGACATCAAAATTTATTTGTGTAAATTTTTGGTATTTTTCTGAAAAAAGTTCAATTTTTAATGAATAGTGAAAAATGTTGTATTTTAATTCAAAACCACTTTTTAATATAATTTATTTATATGATTAGATTATCTTTTGAATTGGTTTTAGAGTGAAATTAGAATATAATTTTACTATTTAATTCAATAGTGGTCGTTGGAATTAATTTCACTTTGAAATCAGACTTAAACTAGTGTCAATCTTTTGATACTTTTTGTTTCATAAAAACACGCTATTTGCTCTGACAGCGGGAATTAATTATTAAATTAATTAATGAAACTAATATGTTTTGAATTTTTTAAAATATAAATCATTTTTTAATTAGAAATATCAAATATAGCTTAGGGTGAATTTTTGGTAATTTTTTGAAAAACTACAATTTTTGATGAATAGTGAAACCACTAAGTTGTACTTATAAAAACTGATTTTCCATTTAAATGAAATATTGCCATCTTTGTGTTTTGAATTTAAAAAATCCTACATACATGGTTCTAATTAATAAGTAAAATGTGGTTCAATGGGATTAAAATAATTTTTTGGTGAATAGTAACTTATTAAGTTTTTAATCACGATTAGAGGTAATTAGAGTAGTTTAAGGTAAAAATAATGTTTTAATAATATTAGATGAGAATGACACATGTCCTACCATCATTGTATGTGTCATTTCCGACCAATAAAATCCATGGGTCAACTTCGGGACCCCATGGAGCCACTTTGGTTGGGAAATGACATAAATAACTTTTTATTTAATGTTAAAGTAAAAATGACACAAACATGAGATGTTTTACTAAAACAATTCTAACATGGGGTTATACAAGTTATATTTTTGACTATAAATATTCATTGGAAAGATAAAATGATTTAATAAATCATAGTATTTTTATTATATTTTTTAGACATTAAATAAATTAAATTATTTATGACATCATGATGATGCATCGATGACCTTATTATTTAACGATTTAAATAAAATGGAAATATGATGTAAATTCTAAGACCTACACATGTCCAAAACCAATTGTATGGGTTTATTTCAAACCCTTATAAACTTAACCACGAAACAAAACAATTTGGGACCATTAAAATCCGAAAATCAATCTAAAATAAAGTAACATTTATTTACTTTCCAAGAGTGCCCCTCCTCTCTTCTTATAAAAGGCTCCCACCTCTACCTCCTTACACACACTTCCAAAGCCTTTGGCTCGGCCAAACCCTGCCCATTTTGTCTTCCCACATCCATCTATAACTCTTTTAAGCATCACTTTGGGCAGAAGTCTTCTAAAGGAAGCCTTTGAGCTCAAACCAAAGGGAGTTACCCGATTTTAAGGTAATGTCTTCACTTGTGTCATTTTGTTTTATTTTGCTTCTCCAACCCCATAAAATCTTTTTATTAATCTCTTTTGTAACAAATACAGTATCTTCAATATACTAGGATGTTTTTATAAGAAGTATTTGAGCTACACTTACACACACCTTCATCTAATGGTTAAAGAACATATTTTTTCTGTGGTTGGCGATTTTCTGCCTCACGAAACGATGATTGTTCAAAATTCATTTAACAACTTTAAAGGTGGCCATTATGATGTAACTGTATTTTATATATGATATATATGGTATTTATGTTTACTATATGCTTATGTATTTTATATTTAAACCGTACCTTTATTCTTTTCATGTTGTGTAAATGCGATAATTTCATATGAGGAAGTGTGGACTACCGCCCCCTCAAGTGATGTGATCCATACATGCCATACATGGAACGTATAAAGAATGAAATTAATGATCATATGTGAACTATATAACATATATATTTTACTGGAATTATAATATATATATATCATTTATTTTTAATTCCATTAATATGACAAAGAAAAAATGAAAGTAGCGTTCATATGTACGTACGACCTACCATCTCCATGAATGGTGGTTTTTGTTTTTATCTCCAAATGATAAGGAATAGTATAAAATGAATATGTACTGGATATATATGATATTTTAATCATTAATACTATTCTGGAAATTATTTACTTATAACTACATGGACATTCATTTTTCAACCAAGTTCATTTTTGACTCATGTACCAAACATCGGCAAAAACGTCTGATATGAACTAACATTATTAAACAATTATTATAACATTATAATATGTGATATGAACTGAATAATAATCTTTAAAGGAGGTCCTGAGGCAAATATAAATTGTCCAAAATTTATTATTCAGGAATATAAAGAAACGAACAAGACAAGTGGGACTTGAGGTAAGGGATCCTACTCCTCTCTTTCTTTTTGAGTACACTCTTTTATGTCGCACCTTTTAAAGCTCATATTTCTTGTTATTGGGATGTTATTTTATATTAATATAACTTTTATTTTTATGTTAATATGATAAGATACCATATTCTCTCTCATCAATCCATTTTGGATGTTTTGAGTGGTGCCGTTAGGCTGCCTAATTTTCGTAAGAGATCTAACCTCTATCTTTCTTTTTAAGTACTCTCCTTTATGTCACTTCTTTTGAGCTCATCTTTGTTATGTTGGGGGATGTTATTTTATATTCCTATTTCTGTAAACTTTATGTTAATATTATGAGATACCCTATTTGATCTCATAAATCCATTTTTGTATGTTTTAAGGGGCGCTATTAGGATGCCGAGTTTTCGTAAAGGATTTTTCATATCACTTTTATTCTTGTGAGATTTATTCTACATTTGCCACAATTTCCTTTGAGTGGTGTCTGTACCGCCCATTATTTTACTCATTGTGTAATATACTTTCATTTAAGAGTATTTACATCAATTTTGTATTGTCCTTCTTTTACGGGGTGTATGTTTCGAAAGATACCCATGTCGGTAAGGGAACCTTTCACCCTCCACTTTTTAAAAGACTTATTTTGTTTTGTCTTTTAATTAACATACTATTATGTTGGGATATGTTCTTTTATATCCTTATTGATGTAAATTTTATTTCCAAGTGATAAAATTCCCTTTTTATCTCTCATCAACTCATTTTCTGAATTCTGAAGTGATGTCGTTAGGCTGTCGAATTTTACCAAGGGAACAGTTTAACCCAATTTTGATTTCTTTGGGTTCAACATGTAGTTATTGAATATGTCATCCTTTGAATATGTGTTAATGACCTTTTATTGTTTTACACTTAATATCCACTTATATTGGGTGTATATATATTTGTCACACATAATTATGAGATTGATTTATCCTTAATTTAAGGATACCTTCTTTATATGGGATTTCATCACATTTGACATTTCTATTGAGACTTCATTGTTGTTATGCACCAATTCACTCTTATATGGTGCATATACTGTCCTTTAGAAAATTATATACTGAATCCATTTATTCTCATGATATTATAAAGTTCTGACTAAATGTTATTCCTCAATTATTGTATTCAAGTGTCTCTAATTTTGGTAAAACCCCTTTAACCAAAATATCGCTTTAAATGTTTTAATTATTTGTTCTTATTAATAACAATGTTTTCAAAATGATTTTAAGGATTTATTTATATGGATATTAATGGTTTAAAATTTTAAAAGCTTCAAGGTGGTATGGGACACTTTGATTCAAAAATACCTTTATTAAATGTTTTAAATGGTTTTGGAAATGGTTTCTTTTTGAATGGATTCATTATTTAAATATACTAAAATGTTATATTGTGATTGAAATGTGGAAATGTTATGTTTCCTTTATGCATGTTTTATGTGATACGTTTATGTTATGGTTCTTGGGAATTGTTATGAAAACGGGTGGTTCCATGATAAACTATGGGCGGGTGAGCCCGATATAGCTCTCCAATGCATTGGGTAACACGAAGGAGTGAAACATTAAGGTTTCTCCGAAAAGATTTAGGGAATATATTGTGGTGGGTATTCCAAACGTAACCAAGAGGGTTACTCCCTATGTAAGAATGTTATGAATGCCTCAAGTTACCTTTTATGTCTTATGATTTCTATGATTTATTCATGATTTGATGAGGTATGTTAAAGTGCCTGTGTTTTATGGGTAAAGTATGATTTCATTCTTATGTATATACGAACTCATGTTTCCTTTCCATATTTTTTATATCCCTTACTGAGCTTTTTATGCTGATCCCAAGTGTTTTTTGAAATGTTTTTCACAGGTCAAGGGAAAGGTACATGATATGATGATAGTGACAAGGAAGTGTCAAGAAAGAATCCATATTTTATTTTAAATATGTTTCCATTGATGGGATAAATGAATACAATCTTTATGTAACCACTTTGTTTAAATGTGGAATGTAATGCAAGTTTTATGATCTAATTTACTAAAACTCTAAACCTGAAAAGATCCTCAACGTGTAATCTTGTAATAACTCAAGATTAAGTAAGGTTTAAGGTTGGGGCCTTATACCATGGGTATGTAAACTCAATAGGAAATTATGATATGCCTGATGATTTTATCATACATGTCAGATGGATTTTAGGGAGGCCTTAGTACAATGACATTATACTTGTTCATGGATGGGCCAATATGGGGGCCAATGACACGATTAAAGATAGTGATGAGAGCTAGAGGGTGGAACACCCAAGGATGTTCCATCACTACTGGAAAGTAATTATTTACTAATGGTTTAAATTCATTGGTAAAGGGTGGCCAAATGTTGGTATAACCAATACCAATGGTTATCCAAACTATTGGATGTTGAGGCATGGGGAAAGCCATATACCAATGGTTATTGAATAACCCTTTTAATATGGCTTTGCAATGCACATTATACCAAAATTTTCTCGTATCTATTTCTATAAATATTTACTGATGATTTAAAATAGTTGGGAATGTAGAATTATCATGTCTACTACAATGGTTTGTAAATCATTGGAAAACACTTATGAAAATATTTTTAGTGAACTGTTGGTAAAGATTGAGTTCACGGGTCTATCCCAATGGTTAAAAAACTGTTGGTATAGACTTTTACCAACAGTTTATATGAAACTGTTGGTATAGAGTAGGTTTTCACACATATAGAAATGGTTGTAAACCATTGGTATAGCCTTCCTGTAATTCCAGCAGTAGGAAGTAGCATGCATCCCCCTATGTAATTACCTACATGTATACACATAAAAAATTCAGAAATTACCTAAAAATATAACACAGAATTTAATTCAGAATTCAATTCAAGTATAAAAAATAATTTAGAAGGTAATTAAATACATACAGAATTGAATTCAGAATTAAATTTAGAGTTTATAAATAAATTACCCTATGTAATACAAAATTTAGAGTTGAATTCATAACTGAATACATACAGAATTTTATTATGAATTATGAATACAATACAAAAATAATTGAATACATAATTTTGTATGTGTTATATAGAATTATGAATACATACATAATTCTGAATTATGTAAATTTTATTCAAATCAGATTTCAATACATGAAGAATTAAATTTTGGGTTTAGAAGGTAATTACCCTATACAATTTCAATACATTGTACATTATTCAGTGGCACATATCTGTGTTACTCATTTAAACTATTATTGGTCGGTGGATTTGATCAATCTCATGTGCTTGTCCAAGAACAATTTATGGCATTAAGAGCAAGTAAAATTCATTGTGATGGGACTAGGATTCATGATTATTTTTTTATAAATAGCCTCGATTTGTCTTAATGAAATTTATTAGGATGAACTTATAGACCATTTTCTACCTCAATGGGATAGGTGGAACCATGGAAAAATGCGAATTGGGGAAGGTCTTACCCTCAGGCGAGGAGGAAGAAATCAAGGGAATTACAAGACAAACTATGGGATAGTGTAGTTCTATAGTGGGAAGTGGAATGGGTCCTTGGTGATGATGTTTTGATAGTGTGGGGTAGATTATGTTTAGGATATCATGAAGGTCAGACCCAACAATAGAGTTTGGGATGAATCTATGAGTATCAAATTTTAATATTCATTTGGTGAAAATGCTTGGGTGATGATAGAAATCTATATTGGTTGGTGATCAAGGATATTTGGTTAGTGTAGTCAAATTGTGGGAATCACACCATAAACTGATAAAGTGTATGACCCATGGTATAAAATAGATATGATGAACATTGACTTAGTCAAGGTTGATAGATAAAACCAAATAATTATTTTGGGTTTATGTTATTTCTTGAGTCATCATAGGTGATTCATTCGAGGTTAATAAATTTATAATCACACTAGATGAAAATTATAGAAAATTTATAGGGATTCACTACTGGAAAAAAGACCTATACCCACGGTTCAAAACCGTGGGTATAGCCCCCAAAACCGTGGGTATAGGCTATACCCACGGTTTGGGGAACCGTGGGGCTGAGTGGCGTCGGTATAGGGGTCTCACCCTATACCCACAGTTTAGGAGAACCGTGGGTATAGCCTTTTCAAAGGGAGGACCACGCTGCTCCAGTGTGGCACACACCAATCCCCACGGTTCCAAACCGTGGGGTATTAAAAATCAGAAATGGGGCGCTGCTGGAATTTGAATCTGGAACCCAGCCACGCCTCACTGCTGCGCCTCACCACAAGACCAACACACCTACAATTTTTATTTGTTATATATGCATATATCTACAAATATATATTAATCTAATCCACAGATTTCGAATGACCGGAAATAAATTCAGAAAAGGCGCCTGGGAGGATTTGAACCCGCGACTCGCGGGGCATTTGAAGGGAATACGGAACTCGTAACCAACTCAGCCAATCTAATTTTATTAACATTTTAATCTGGTTATTTACTTATACTAAAAATAATCAAATATCTGAAAAATAAAACTATACCGAGATTCGAACTCCGGTCTTTCATATACGAGACATTGACTGAACCAACTAGCCCAGCGAAATTTTTGAAATAAAATCTTCACTCCGTATAATTATATTAATTTGAAATCATCTTCCCGCCAAAACAAAATTCACTCCCGCGGGAATTCCCCCCCCGCCATAATAAGTAAAATCTATACCCACGGTTTTGGAAAACCGTGGGTATAGGTCTTGTAAAAAAAACCCCTATCCCTACGGTTTTTTAGAACCGTGGGCATAGGTCTCTATGACAATCCCTATACCCACGGTTTTACCAAAACCGTAGGTATAGGTCTTCAAAATTAACCTATACCCACGGTTTTGCCGAGAACCGTGGGTATAGGGGACCTATACCCACGGTTTTGCAAGACCGTGGGTATAGGTTCCTATACTAACCCTATACCCACGGTTTTGGGAAACCGTGGGTATATGGGTGTCCTATACCCACGGTTTTGTGAAAAACCGTGGGTATAGACCCATTTTCCAGTAGTGATTGGGAACCATACTAATGGGGAATGAGATGAGAATTATCATAGATTTATCTGTGTTAGTAATTGAAAAATTTTGTATTGATACATTAGAGTATGTTTATTGGGATAGTTATTACAGAATACATCGGGCATGTATATGGAATGCTGATCTTCATGGGTTATCAAATATTTCAGTATAACCCTAATGTCAGATAAGTGGTGATGAATGTGTATATTGACCTATAGAGATAACCCATATAGTGATTTATTAGAGTTTTGATGTAGGGGATGGATGTGGAAAGGATGGTTCATATATAATTCATTGAAAATATTAAATTTTATGATTCATCTATGGTAATTGGATATGAAATGTGTTCTAAGGTGACTAGTGAGGTATATATTTTAATTAATGGATCACGTATAGATCAAGATTTAGATATACATGTTCCAAAAAAATAATATAAAAATTGGGTCATTAATAGAGGTATTATAAAGCTGTTAAAATGAATCATGATAACCCATATATAAGGAAATCATGTTTTAGGTTTTGAATATGTCATTATTGTTCATAGGATTCGGCGATTTTAGATTAATTAAAAATGGCTGAATATTGACTAATACATTCCACATGTAATAAGATTTGAAAATGGATAAATGACTTCGAAAATATCATTTTCAAAATTGTGGGTTCATAATAGGGATTGAATCTAGACTTTTCATTAAAATGTTTTTTTAATGGAATTGATTTTGCTGATAGAAAAATTATCCCTCATTTACAATCATGATAAAATTGTGATATTGTATTTGAGTAAATGGGATAGAGATTGAGATATTATTATACATGCTTCTCAAGGATTATATGCTGTAATGGTAATATTTTGTAACTAATCACCCCCTCCACTGGTAGCCCCTCCCCACCCGCACAAACCCCCTCCCCACCTGCACAGTCCACCCATCCCCAAATACTAAGCCCCCTCCCTACCGCACCTATAACAGCCTCCCCCTACAGAGCCCCACCTCCCCTCCTTAACATCCCCCACCTGAACTACCCCACCCAACTCCACACCCCTCCCCACCTGCACAACCCCCCACTCCCCACCTCACTCTAGTAGCCTCCCCTTGCACAACACCTTTCCCCCTTGACACCCCCTCCCCCACCTACACAGACCCACCAACCTTCCCACCCCCTCCCCACATCCCCCCTCCCTCTCCCCACAAGAACCGCCCCACACACATACACCTGCACACCCCTTCCCCACCTGCACACCCCAATCCCCACCTACACACCCCCCATCTGCACACCCCTCCCCACCTGCACAACCCCCACTCCCCAACTCACCCTCAGTGGCCTCCCCCTACACAACCCCACTCCCCTTTTCACACCTTCTCCCCCACCGACATAGTCCCACCACAAACCTGCACACCCCCTCCCCACCTGCACACCCCCTCCCCACCTTCCTAGGAAATTTCAAAAGTCACAGACCCATTAAAATATATAAAGAAATATCTTCTTTTATTTAATGAAAATAGCTGTGTTAATAACATTTTATAGGATGAATACTTCTTTAAATAAAAACATTCATTTTGAAATTCAAATATTAATATCACAGAAGAGTCATTAAATTCAAAACTTATCTACCAAACATCTTTATAAACCATTTTATAATGGAACCAAATGAAACAAAAATGGGTCAACCATATCAATGATTTAACCAATATTTCATAAAGTATTAAACATATATACACAATATAGGTGATCCCCCAAAAAATAATAAATGGGGACAACATGGAATTTCACATGGATAGTTCCACATATCAATCATTCTCTATTAAATACTCTATGATTAAGGGTGATTTTAGTGGCCTATATATGGAATTTTTAGGTATGATTTTTCCTCAACTCCCTCAATTTCATTCTCACCCAATATACCTTTGATTTAGCAGTTTTGGATTTAGGATGTATATTAACATTCCACCAAAACATAGTGCAATCAATAAAAGTGGATGGGGATTTTTTGGAGGTTGATAGTGGAAGCATGACGATGATGAAAACTAAAGGTTTATTAATTATTTAGATAGATTAAATACCTAAAGTGACATATGTTGGTAGATAGTTATAATATCATTAATATATGAGTAGATTCAATGAATTTTATATGGTAATTTATAATCATATGGATCTATTTTCATGTGAATGGACTATGGCCTAAGGGGATAGTGGTGAGTAAGGACCCTGGTGTGACCTTTGTGACTTAGTGAATATTTTAAAATGATGTAAGATATGGGATTACCTCGATGGATGGGATTTATTTATTCCTATGTAAAACATTGATTTAAGAAAACCTATGGGTTATGAAATCTAACATATAACGGTTAGAATTATTGTGAGGTGAAATGATATATATTTCAATATACTGATACAAACATGGGTGAGGTATTTTATTGATGTGACCTGCATGAATGTGAAATATATCAAATATAATTGATGAATAAAGTCTTAGGAGGATAATATAGATTCATGTGGGATAGTTTTACTTGAGGGAAATTTGATATTGAATAGGTTTAACTTTAATGATAGATAAATTAGTGGTGGGGTTTTGCAGGGATTCCCAAAGTGGTGTACAGAGCGTTGGGGTTAAGATTTAAATAGTAATTGTTATGGTAGAAATGACTAGATCAAGTTAAGTGATATATTTGGCTACATGAAATTCCAATTTAATATAAATTCTTACATGAATCTAGAAAATTATAGATTTGACTCAAATTCACTCATAGCCTTTCTAGATGACATTCAACCGATCTCAAAAATCATTCTAGGATAATGAAACATTATACCATGATGAATTCATACAAACTATATTAACAATATTCATAGTTTATCAGAAAATAAAATTTTATTTGGTAACAAATACAAAAAAACAAAGTATCAAGTACAACATGATCTGTGAATGTGACTAGATCAAAAATGGGTTTCCATAATGTAAAGCATCAAAAGACAATGAATGAAAGAAATATGACCAAGAAGTGGTATAATAAAAATTTAGAAGCGCATGTTCTTCAGCCAAGTGTTTTAGTGTATGTAAAAAAGTGAATATTAATATATCTTTGAAACCATGTAAAAAGGGGATTCAAAGAATCCATACCTCCATATTAAGGATTTCATGGGTTTTATATAGGAAAAAAACCCTTGGTGATTCCTTTCTAACAATACTAATGAATCACACTCATTCAATGGATTACTAAATGATCACTAGTCACTCATGAATTACTAAAAAACCACACTGAACATATGCTTACTCTATCCATCCTAGATCCAACCAAATCAGATCACAATCAACTATCTCATAAAAATCCAACACCCAAAAACAATATGTCTAGGTATCTAACAAATCATTCATTATTCATATAATAAGGATTCATAATAAATTCAAATATTTTAATTTAAATGGATAGAAATAATTTTACATTTCTTCACTTTTTCCATCAAAAGGGTATCAAAATAATCAAGGTTAATCATTCCCATCATGAACCATATTTTTATGATTAACTTTAATATATTAAATAATTATAAATCAACAAAATTACTAAATGAACCTTAAATTGTTAAAATACATCCATTTCACCATTGAAATTTATTTACATCATCAGTGAACATCCCAAAATAAGATCCACAAGTTCGTTCGTAAAAAAATGGTAGTTTAGGTGCATATAATTCCACGAAAATGTTTTATAGGAAACCCATATAAAACTCATTGTGGACACTTTAAATTACTAACCATATATCATTATAAAATTTGTTCACACATATGAATATAAATTTCACATGAATCTAACATACCACATATGATGAATGTACACAATCCTCTTTCCTGTATAGTCCAAGTTCCAAAACCACAAATTACAATATCAAATTAGATCATAATAAATTTTTTGGTATAGAGACTCTTTACACTTGCGCGTTTTAATGTAGGGATATCTACATCAAGTGGTGTTGAAGAAACATAGAGATTAGGCATATCTTATTTTATTTTAATAATACCTTTTTATTGGTTAGTGGGAAGATTCATTCATTAGTGGGACTCTAGAGTAGTAGCAAAGTGGGTCTCAATTATTATAGGATTGTGAGGTCCTTAGTGTAACCACATGGGATTATAGTGGGAAACCGTAATTTGGGTAAATAACCAATCACCGAAAGGGGTAGGCAATTGAGTCTGAACATTTTATTACCTTGTACATTGTGATTTTTTATTTATGTTTCATATGAGGTGAGGATGAGTTGATTAAATATTGAAAAGATCCTGAAATTAACTAATACAATAAGTTAAATTAAAAATAAATCATAAAATGTGTACCACTCATCCACCCCCCCTATTAGTAGTACCAACCAACATTGGCTCTACACTAGGGATATCACAACTCAATGAAGTAGTAAATACTTAGAACATTGATTTTTTTTGGGACTTCAAATCATTTTATTGGGGACCCCACAAATAAGTACAACTAGTTGTATATTTAATCTAAATATAATTATATGTATATTAAAATTATAGTAGAAATATATGAGATATAAAAATATAGAATACATTTAGCACATAGTTTTCACTTCATATAACAGTAAATCAATAATCTTTAAAAAATGATTCTTTAAGAAGTAGTGGTTCTGAAAATATTCTTCCCACTAATGTAATATTTAAATAAAACTATATTAACATGAATTATATTTCAATTATATCACAATATTACTTATTATATATTTAATAAAAAGAATAATTATTAATACTATAGTTCAATCAAAGAGACCCAAAAATCACTCCATGAAAATAGTACAACCATTGATGACTTTCCATTGAAATTAAATTGGAAATAATAATGGTAAAAATAATTTAAATTCATATAATATTTTAAAACATTTTCAAATAACCATTGAAAAAAATCACTAATTTTTTATGAAAATTACTCTAAATTAATTGGATTTTAATTGTTCTTATAAATCTCCATAAATATCAGCTTTCAAAATACCACAATACTTATGATTAAAGTTGACATGATAACATGACTTACAGTATCACTTGGAAGTACATTACATGTAACATTTTATTAACCTTCCCATAGTTGTTCTCTATGAACAAATTATAGAGGTTATCATCATCTTAAATTTAGAGTGTGATATTTCAAAGACAACATTTAAGGGTAGATTCATAATGCATTATTATCTTTTTATTCCTCTTTAGGAAAAATATTATATACTTGTATTTATGTCTAACAAATGAAATGATGTCTAAAAATCATAAATTTAAAATAATCCAAGGATAAAATAACTCATGATCCTATTGAAATATTCAATATTAATCAAAACTATTCAATAAAGATAAATCACAACAAAACCACAACAAATCCACAACGTAAAATGATATATGTCTTGTGTTCATAAGGTAATCATAATATAGGTAAAAAAATATGTTTTTAGCATAATCAAATGGAAAAAACAGAAATAAATGGAGGTAGAAGACATAACTCAGTTAGCACATACATATTTGAAGTGTAAGAACAAAAATTACTTGTATCAAAGATAGATCACCGATTAGGAAATAGGGTTATCAGTGTGAAGAAATCTCATTTAGGGAGAAATGTTAGAGCTGGGTGCTTGAGGAAGTTCACATGTGATTGTGGTTTAGAAGCCAAGATAGATCAGTTTTGGAGGAAGTGGTCTTGGGAAGTAGGGTTCACAAGAGGAAGATATCTTGGGAAAACCATTGGGAAAAGATTGGTTCTAGATGGAGGAACAGACTCAACTGGTTTTGGGTATTTTCTATTCTAACGGATTTTAATAACCATTGGGATGAAGGGTATATCCCAAAGGTTTCCAAAACTGTAGGGATACCTATTCCAAATTAGGTCTTTCCCAATAGATGTATAGAATTTTTGGGAAAATCAATCTTACATTTGCTGATGCCAACAGTTTCAATTAACCATTGGTATAGGTTACTTTTCACAATGGGTTTTTAATCCATTGGGATATATGTGTGGGTATAGGTGGGATTTCCACCAGTTCATTACACATATCGGGTTCTTATACAGGGTGAGGGTCCTCCATGTAGCATGTTTCTATACAGGTAAGGGGGCTATCCACATTTTATTATGCTATGCAGTCCTGGGTTTGGCCCATGGAGTGTGATGTATTGTGGGTCCAGGTTCCACCCATGTAGTATTTTTCTATGTGGGGATGAGTTCCTCCCATGTAGCATTTTTATATTTTGGATAATGTTTCTCCTGTATAGTATTTTTCTATGTAGGGTATTGATTTGGAAAGAGGATAACTATTTTGTGCCTCAAATAATGGTCTTAAAATGGTATTTCATTTCATTGATTGTCGATTAATTTATTATTCCCTATTTTCAACTATGCGGTGGATCTTTACCTACTGGGAATCAGTGAAGCGACTCTTGTTTTGGTGGGACCTTATCGCTCATTTTTCTTGGAACACTCTCTTATGTGTCATGCGTTATCTATATGTCCCCCTCATGGTATATTTATATAATAGTGGATTGAAATGATAATGACATGGCCAATTTTCCATGGTTATTTCTGATTCTTATTTTGTGGGAGCCCACAGAAGGTGCTCTGACCCGCGAATGAATTAGTTAGTGGGGAAATCATTTGAGAAGGTGGAAATCAACTCCTTAGTCTAGGAAATGACATTATTTCATTTTTGGGAGTGTATTATACCACCTCATCCTAAGAACTATTTTGTTCACAGGGGTATATTTACTCGTAGGGGATGAAATCACAACCTATGTCCCTCAAATAATTTTTTTTGCAGCCACCAACAGCGCTGCCTCTATCTATGGAATACTTTATCCACAGATTCTTTCTAACATGGAAGAACAACATAAGGAGTGGTAGTCTATGAAAAAAAAATCTCCGTGTTCTCATCCCTTTGAATACATTCTTTAATCTTCTTTTGGGTTTTATTTATACCTTTTTTGACACTATTAGAATCCACCTCTTAAATATATATTTTATAGGACCAAATAGTGCTGGATTATCAAGGTTTATGGGAGAAACATTGGACACTCATAGAGTTTCCAAATAATAAAATCTTCCATTCATTTAACCTGATGGAACCATTCAAGTAATTGTATGTATAGATATGTTGTTCAACTCTTTTTTATTTAGAATTTGGTGAGTTAGTGTTTTTTGGAAATTTTCTTTTCCAAGACCATTTGAACAAGTAAATGTGACCAAGAAGCAATTGGTGACCATGTATAGTAGGTAGAAATCCTATGATGACCATTTCTGATACCCTCTATAGTTTTTTGTGGGTCATAATGTTTTTCTTCAACTTTATCTAGGTTTGGGGAATCACCGTATCTGGAATAAGGTGTATCTAGTGTCTAGGTATGTTAGGCCACAAAATATACTAGGGAGGGTTGGTCTAGTGGCATTCTGATTGGGCCTCCCACAGTGCTAGAATTTCATACAATATGTGTTTCATGTTTCATAGCTTTAGAGATATCATTATTACCCTTCTCATTTTATAGACATTGATGAAATTGATCTTGGTGCAGATGAGTCCCTTGAAGAGCATATGATATGGATTTTGGACCATAGTTGGATGTATATTCTTGGAAATATTATACCTCTTGTACCGGCATAGTGGTATTATGACTGTGTTAAATATGAAACATGGAGGATAGATTAAGATATGTGATCACATTGTTGAGATAGGGTTGTTGATACCCCATAGTGATTCTTGGAGTTGCTCGTGGATGAGCTATTATATGTAGGGGAGGTTATAGGTTCCCTTCATTTTCTAGTTATGTCCCTCTATGAATTTTTTGTTAAGAAACTTTATTTATTTCTTATTCTTTTAAACATTCATGGTTGAGTTTATTTTTGGGATCGATATATTTTTTCACCAAATAATAAAAAAATTGGAGATATATGTTTATTTTAATTAGTAGAGTCAGGGTATAAATGTGTCAAAGGATTCTTAGGATTTTATGTGGGTTTGGGAAGTTTCATAGGTTGTTCAATTTTTTTATACAGAATATGGTTTGTGATATGTCTTTTAGACACTTTCACATCATGAATGGGTAACATGACATAAACATGTTATTAGTTAGATTCAATGAAATGGTTTATAGTGTGAATCATTTACACATCATGCAACACGTTCCCATCATGAAAAGGTTAATTAGGGTTATTTTATACAGAGGATGCATTTTTTTGTATAGATTCTACATTGGACATTCATTTCTTGTGTTTTAGGATTCAAATGGTAAAATACTATGGTGCAGTCAGTTTTTGTATTGTAATGAATAAAATTATTTCATTCACTATGAAGCCTCTTCTCTCAGACCCTAGGGCTGATCTATGCGAATTTTGAGTGATTCCTTCCATCCCAAATTTATTGGTTTTATTTTGATCTCTAGTAAGATCTTTCACTTTGGGATTCTCCTTTATTCTTCTATACTCATTTTTTCTGTTTGATATCCATCATTGAATAAATTTTTAATTTGGATGCTTGTGTGATCTAGGTTTTTATTTTTGACCTCGGTATCCATTATTTCTTCACGGATGTTGCCTGTTGTGGGTGTTTCTTTGGTTACCTAATTATGGTGGGTGATCTAGAACTTTACCCTAAAATATATTTCAAATTTTCTAGGAATATTAAATAACTGTGATTGCACTATAACAATGTATGCATGACCTAAATATTTTATTAATTCTATTTTTTATAGAAAATAAATTACTTGAAAATCCCATTAGACCCCACTTTGGTGTTGAAATCAGTCTTCCAACCACTTGTGAGGTGAACCTTCCCATGAAGTTAAATTGAATTAGAAATTATGAATATTGGGTTTTGTCTTAGAAATGTGAATATATAATTAGACATGTTGTGTTGGGTAAAATTAATTGAGATAAATGATAACACGGAATGGTTTAATTAGATTGATTCATAGTATCATAGTAGAATATACTAATTGATAATATATTGTTGATTGATAGAATGAGTTAAATTAACCAACTAGTCATATAATATGTATATTGATGAAATGTATACATGGTTTTATTGTATATGTGTTTGGTGATAGGATTCCTTAGGGATTGGACCATTTTCCTATTAAGGATGGAACATGTGGTTTGTTTAGGCACATGTAAACCCACCGCCTCAGCTAATATTCATCCCTTGTAACATGTACATGGGTATATGTAAGTAACATTGGAATGGGAATTCATGTAGAGATCAGTATGATATGGTTACTTTCACCTTGGATTGCTTTTTTACCCTAGGAAAACATAAGAAAATAAAGTATGATAATTCACAATAGGACCGATTTTCCTTCTTGAGACATGTTATTGGATATCTATCATTATTCATGAGCATCATCAGTGTGACAGAGACATTCGTCATGGAGTGGAAGCAGGTTTGGATGTCCAATAGTGTCAACCTAGTACTCAAGTGTTGGAAAGATTATTTTATGTGTTGTATTAATTGATTAAATAACAATGTATAATCACGTTATTCTATGAAAATTCTTGTTGAATTGTTTTTTTAGGCACAATGGTGTTATCCTACTCAATTTTAATGAAACCCTATTAGGGCCACTATTGGGTACCAAAGAAGATTTCATGTATGCCGACTCAGACTAGGGAAAATGACATTATTGTTCATCTTGAATATTGAATGGGTTGGAGCATGAACAAGGGACCGACATGGGATTCTGGACTAGGTTCTTTTGAGTTTATTTGTGTCTGTATTGTCATTTATCTATATGACTTTCATAATGTTATTCAGATACATTTTAGATGGAAATTACATGGTTCTTTATTATTTGGTTAGTTTGGATCATCCTTTATCATATTTCTGTATGTTCTATTGAATCCTCTAATTTCATTACTTTAATATTTGTTTATTTACAATATATTGAAACTCTATACTAGTGGATATAGGCTCCCAATTATGTCCCCACAACTTGTCAAAATTCTCTAGAATATAGGGTGGTGGGCTTGAGGTCATTTGCCCAAACTTGTTTTTCCACATGAGAGAGTACCATATCATGGGATGTTACAACTTAATATATATTATAAATCTAAAAATTTAACAAACTACCTCAAAGGAAATATAAATCACTTTTTTTATAAAATCATAAATCCCTTTCAAGGTAAATGATACTATTTAATTTAAATTATCAAAATAAATCATATCTCTAACCCAAATGAACTTCATTATCTCAACCTTAGATACATATTAATTTTTGATATCCCTCAATCATGTATTTTCTAAAATTAGCACCTTACGACCAAATCAATTTTCTTGGTAATTGATACCATTCAATGTATTCTTGCAAACCCTTAAATAAAAACTATTTTAAAAAAATATGTACATGTTTCATCATAATTATAATTAGAATATGATTAATAAAAAACATCTATGACATAAACCTAAATTACTAATAAATATGGTTTTCAATTCTGCCACTTTAACAATCGGAATACTGTATAGCCTTTCTTTGAATATGAGTTAGCCCATGGATTAGGGTATAAGGTTAGATAATGATCATGTTCCCCACCCATAAGACATTGAACTGTAAATGGTATATTAGGATGTATTTATTTATATCAATTGAAATATTCTTTTTTTCTTGAAATTTATTTCATTGTGTCCTTTTTTTCCACACATAAAACATATTCACATTCCCTTGAGTCATTCCCCTAAGTGCTTCTTCCCACAATGTTGTCACTTATAAAGATGAATCACATTTTATATATGATATTTTTAAAACTCAATTTTTCTCTGGTATAGTTGATTAAAAAACCCAAATATGTTTAGTTTGATAATCAAATTAAAAAAATATTATGAAAAATAAAAATTTTTCAAATACAATCTCTCATCTATCTTGGTAGCTCATGAGTAAAACCAGTGCATCTTTTGTCACATTCTGTCTTAACATGATTATTCTAGGTTCTAGCCATTATATAAAACCAAATTAACAATGTGAGAAAAGTAATTATTAATAAATTAATATTGAATAACCATTAAAATAACTTATAAACAATGAATAGTTATTTTCAACATATAACACCTTAGGTTTAACATTGGTTATAAATGGTTATTATAAATACATACCATTTATAGTAGTTAGTAAAAAAATATGTTTCAACCAAAAATATCTCGTTAGAGTGCCAAATCAAGTGAAAGTAAGATTCAATTGATTGTGCATGAGAATTATTGTTTACATATACTATACTAACCATTTTCGATGTTATTACCCCTAGATGCATCTGTACCCAAACCATATTAACTTTTAGTATCTAGGAAAGGATGTATTTCTATGAAAACCACATAATCTCCACCTTAACAAAAAAATTATGATATTATCCTGTATTCTTATACTAAGGGTTCTAAATAATGTTTCCTCATCCCAATTTATAAAAAATTACCATTCCTTACTCTGATACCTACTATAGTGACCCAAACCTTTAATATATATATAATACATATTTTTAGATAAATATTCATTACATATCTATATAATTAATGCTATAACCTTAAAGGTTTAGTGAATTTGGGTACTTGGTTTCATAAAAAACATATACATAATTGATCTATGTCATTTTTTATTATTTTCATCACAACTAGAACCCTTATTATAAATTTCATATATAAGACCTTTCATCATAGCCTGGTGGTGGAAATTAGAAGAAAGTATAATTTTAGATCCTCATTGATAAAATATATAAGATATATCAATAATTGATCATAATTGAGCCTAAGATAAGAATAATGCTATATGAAAATGATGGAAATATACAATAATAATACCCAATAATTCAAAGAACATCAAACAAAAATCATGAAATAAGATTTTTAAAAAAACACATATGATATAAAATTACAAAATCATAAATTATAAAAAAAGAGCCATGAGAACCTACTATTATAACAATACATAAGTTTTTGGCATTCAAATAATAATATAAAATCATTTCCTTAGTCACGAGTCCCTCCAAATACAATCATTGTGGAAAAATACCATAATAGAAATTCCAACCCTGCTTTTTCCAACATTATCATTGGAGTATCACTTATCCAGTTAAATACACCATAAATCAGTATTTTATTAACTATGTCATCTACAAGGAGATTTTAAACACTATAATAACTACACAAGGAATTAGTGGGATATAGTAGAACCATCCATTTTTTGTTTTTAAAATGAAAAAACATCACATAATCATAATTTACTCATATTCATTTCAAAAAAACATGAAAATATTTATCATTACATCAAATATTAACTCGTGGAAAAGAATCTGGTTTTCATCAATATTTAACTATCGTAATAATAATCTATCCAAAGGATGAAAAAGGATGGTTAAATTTTATCATATCAATATTAATGGATTATAAACCTAAAACAATATTGTTATAGATAATAATACATTTAAAATGGTCAATGAAAAAACTATAGAGGAAAAAAACCCTTTTCATTTTGAAAAAGTATATTTAAAATAACAAATATCCAAAATGTGAATGAAAATATTTTATTGGAAAATGGAAAAAGAAAATTAAAAATTAAAAATCATGTAATAGATTATTCTTGATGGTGAATTATTTCATTCATACAGTGTACATTAAAACAAACATTCATTTCACATTTTCATTAAAAACTGAAAAGTGAAACTTTTGGGAATTAACAAGATGATTCCATTAAAAACAATGGTAAATAAAGTCAAATATTTTTAAAAAATAAATCAAAAAATATTTGGATAATAAATATAACATTATTTAAAACATTTTAATTAAATGATGGACATGGGTGAAATGATTCTGAACCAAATAGAAAAGAAATATTGTTTATCCATAAAAACAATTAATTAGTCACTTGGGTATATAGAGAGAGTAAAATGAAAGGAATAAATTTAATAAACTAAAATACTAGGGTTAAAAGAAAATAGATAATTTTGGGGATATATCTATAATATAATTTAATCGTCATAAATTTAAGCATAAACAATCCCATTTAAAAATGAGATTTTAACATAAATCCTATACCAATGTGGTAACATTTGAATCATAACCCACATGAAATAAATAACATAGAATGAAGCATTAAATAAAATTAAAAGTATATTCATTATTAAAAATATATATTAAGAAATATGTACCTCTCATTAAATAATATATGTGTATAAAATCCAACATTTCTCAATGAAACAAAATTATGATGAAGAACCCCCGGGGATGTAGTGGGTTTTCAATTGATTTTCAGTAAAATCTTGAAAATAATAAGGTTATATATATATCATTAATTTATACCTATAATATTCTAAAATAAATTCTTGGTCTATATATGAACCAGAGAAACAAAACAATTGTGCATGACATTAAAACAAGTCTCAATAAAGAGAAATTGAGATGAAACACTTATTTTATGGCTATCATGTTTCATATTTATTATATCCTGATATATTATAAATTTAGATAAATTATATTTCTATAAAAAAAATATTAATTATTATAAAATCATATATTATACACTTAGTACATTTCAACCCTATTTTATTTATAATTCTTTAATAAAGTCATTAATTAAGGTGTTAATAACTTCACTTTTCATGTATGTTTTGGTTCAGTAGTTATGGTCAATGCACATTGATCAAGGTTAATCCATATTTAGAATTTTAATAATGATATAAATATAATATATAATCATTATATTCATATTTATAACCATTATAATTAAGTGGCGATGAAAATGAATTAAATCACTTCATGGAGATGATAATCCATACATACACACGAGTAATGCCTTCATATTTTGATGGATGAGATGAAAGGAAAGAAGATTATAATTTACCTTCTAAAATTCATTATTATATAGTAAATATAATTTATTTTCATTAAATCTATACTTATTACCATATATGTAAAGATGAAATGATAAACCAATCACATCGATTTGTAAAGGTTGTAGTCCACACATACGAATAAATAACATTATCATTTACCAATGGATCAGATTGTAAGATGGAAGATAATATATTATAATAACATAATAATAATTAATTTATGAGTATTATGTATAAACATTAAACCCATATTTATAATCACCCATGATATATGGTGATGGAAAATGAGTTATATTACTTTATATAGGCGGTAGTCCACACATATGCCCAAGTCATAGTATTAATTCCTATTTGACCGAGAAGAGGTGATAAATGATAATTACATGATAAAAAAATCATATTATTTATATTATTATATATTTATCCCGTTTTAATGGACACAATAATTTCAGATATGGTATATGAAGATATAAAATTGAATGAGCGTGGTAAATATTTATACCTATTCTTTGAGAGAACTCATTTTGAATGCACATTAGTCCTTGATGGATTAGTTTTAAGAGAATAAAATAATTTATATGATTAATTAAGGAATATATAATTTATTTGGAATAGGTATTTATTTATATATAGGGTTAAAATCATGTAAATAAGAGTATAAGATCGGTTCCATTTTATAAGTGAGGGGAGGGACAAACATTGAAGTTCATAAAAGATTTCAATGATATATGGTGACTTTAATCGAAAAGTGGATAATTTTTTGATTAATAATAAGTTAAGATATTTTAGTGTAGAAATATATTAAAACTAATAATTATATAGGTTTGGTCAGAAATCACACCCTTATCTATTAGTTTACACCTAGTAAACCCATTTTAACCTTAACCATGGAAAGTCATTTTTTCTATTTTCACTATTCACTATGAACAAAAATTATGTTGAAAATATTAAATTATTTTAACTATTTTTTTTACAAATATAGGATTCATTTCAAAATTTTCTTTTTCAATATTATATATAACTTTATTCTAATTGAGTGCAAAACATTAATGAAAAATTGTTCTCATCAAATGAATTTTAAGCATAAATCATAATTTACCACAATTCATTTCCTCATAAAAACCATAAAATTAATGTTAAAAGATATTATTTAATATATAATCTATAAAATTAATTTAAAATTTTGAAAAATATTTATTTATTTAATTTATTAGTAAAAAAATACACTTCCCACATAAAAATAGATTTTTAAATGAGGTTTTAAGACTAAATATTAAAATTCTAAAAATAAAGTATAATGATTATTACTATGTTATAATTTAGATTATTTATAATTATTAGAGTTTTATTTTACATTAATATCATATTGATTACAAAATGTGACTTTTAATTTAAAATAAATTATAGTTTGTACAAAAATATTAATTTTACACTATTTAGATAAAATAAAAATAAACCATTTCAGAAAAATATAAAAAAATCACACTATGCTAATTTTGACATTATGATTTCAATGTTGAAATTAATTTCCTAATAGAAAATTTCTAAAAATTTTATAAATTAATTCTAATTTCAATGTCAATGATCATATAAAAATAATTTTTTAGGATTCATTTTTGAAGTATAAATTGGATTTTACAAAAAATGAGCACTTATTTTTCATTAATTTATCAATAAAATTGAATTATTTAAAGATATAAATAAGGTTTATTATAATTAATTTTTACTATTTATACCCCTAATTTAATGTTGAGGTTATAATATATCACAGTTCATATTAAGATCGGTGTTTCTTGTTAAGCATGATATCAAGTATAATAATCTAGTAAATTAATGTTTTGGGGGGTTTTCCTTTTGTAATCAATAAAAAATAACTTTTTATAATTTATTTTTAATTAGAGGATTGGAATTAGATTTTTTAAAATGATATATTTTATAGAGTTAGGATATTGTTCTTATGAGGCTTAGTGATTATTATAAAGACTTCTTTTATTCTATTTTCTTTTATTTTATTTCATTTAATTATATTTATATGTGGTTAAAAATGGGTGATTATTTGGGATGAATAAATATATTAGTTCACTTATAATTTTTTAATGAACATTTATTTGTTATATATACTCTTATTATTTTTTATATTTTAGGGTTTTTTATTGTTTTTGCTGTTGTTACTCTCATATGAGGGTATAATCTCCACATGGAAAAACCTTATACCATATATTTTTATTAGTAGAATATTTTATATAAGAAGATGAATATTTGACCACATAACAAAAGTAGATGAGACAATAGTTTTTGGTCTCTAGTTTTGGGGATTTCATAAAGTGGTATCACAAGAGTTTATATTTTCCTATTATTAACACAGATAGTAAACTATGAATTGGGATGTGTAATAGTTGATCATGTACCTTGGAGTAGTGTGTTATGAAAACCTTTTTTATAGAATGTCTACATTACTATGAATATTAGATTTATAGGCATATTTTTTAATGTTAAATTTATGATTTTTGTTAAATATGATGTTTATATTTGAGATTGTTATAATGGAATTAGCTCTTGGACCATTCTCAAGATGGTTATATAAATCCACCATTCTCTAAATAAAGTGTTCACATGGCATTTATAAGCTATTTTCTGATTAAAATCACTGATTACCCAAGGTTCGGTAATATAATTTGTTAAAAATAACTTATATGGCATTTTCTTCATAAAATATTAGTAAAATTATTCTCATCTAAATAGTGGTATGTTTTCTCTAATTAAATTCCATATAGATCTTATGAAGGGATTACCCATGACGATGGTTGTAAATTTCATCTATGAAAGTGATATATAATGATAATTTATAGTGTTTTAATGTATATATTTTCTGAAAAAACTATGGGTAAATGATCTATTTGGATATGGTATATTTGAGAAGTGTCAAGATTGGATAATGTCATTATATATATACATGGATGAGACAGTGGTCCTTGATGGGGTAATATGATATGAAGATTTCTTGTGGAGATTATTGCCCTTGGGTAGGATCATAAATTGGAATGTGATATATAATATTTATATATATTTTCATGAGAACCCTAGAGTGGTTGTGTTGTCACATGTGATTCATTATGATGTTTAAGATAGGAACAAAGCAGATACCCATGAGTTTTGGATAATGTGATAAAATATTTATAGGCTAGGATAGAGATAATTGTGCCTTAAGGATGCAGCTATGGGACATTAGCGATCCTAGTTATATATGTGATGTAAATAGAGATGTGTTATCCTTAAATATTGGGTTTCATAAAAAATAATGGGTTGATGCTTTGGGTTATGATATCAGTGCATGAGTGGAACAACATGGAGTATTGTATAGGCATAACGATTACTTGAATTTGAGAGGAAAAGTGTTAAGGTTCTTTACTATCATATTTTAGGTTCCAAATTGATGGAATGATAGGATTATGGTTTTTTTGGTTTATGGGTTTTTTCTTGATGAGAAAGTGGATCATCCTCCCTGACTACAATATGCATGATGGATAGTGGCCAAGTATATACTTCTTATTTTGAAATTATTCCTAGGTGGTCATTGATAATGTGGCCTGAATTGTCCTAAATAAAATGTAAATCAGGTTATATTGAAATAATTATGATACTTCGAAATAGATATTATTCAAATTTAGATAGAATATTTTATCTTTTTGATGACTGATCATTGGTTTAGTGATGTGCTACACATGGCCAAGTGAGTTGGGATCTATGATCGGTTCATACATGGTCATATAACCATTCTACCTAGATGATATTGAGGTAATGTGTATTGGGTTACACATGATGTATGTTGGTATTTATATGTGTGAGACTCCATGTATTTGCCCATTAATAAGGGATTTGATATTTATCTAATGGTTAGGGAAGCTTATGGTTTTGGATGGGAATGGAAAGTGTTTTACATATATAGGATACTTTCATCATGGATGGATGGTGTTATGGGATTATAATATAGTTTACTGTAGCTCAGAAGGAGTGACATTCATATAATTTTGGAATAGTTTTTAGAGTAACACAAGTAGTGGTGCATGTGAATTTATATCATGTGCAGTGAACCATTGTATGTTGAGGGAATGACCCTCATTAGAGATTTAGTTTTTTCAGATTTAATGGATAATGATTGTATTGATCCCAAAATAGGGAGTCACTGGATTTTTTTATTATAACATAGGTATGAGAGGGAGAACACATCCAATACTTAAATGAAGTAATGGACCAAACATGGGTTGTGTAATTATGATTTTTGGTTTGGAAGAGTGAAAATAAGGATAAACTTGGGGTATATAGCATCAAATTAGTCATAAATGTATAATAATCATGTTGGAATCATTTTAAATACCATTACATCATTCATGGGATGGTTTATATGGAACATGGATTTAGGTTTGTAGGTAGATTTGATTAAAACTAGTTTTTTTGTGAATACTAGATTTTGAATTTTGATATGGGGTTGGATGAAGTCTGTGATTTTAAATTGGGATTAAAATAGAATTATATATTATATAATGATGAGGATAATTGGATGTAAATCACTAATATCAATATATTATGATGGTTTATTTTCATGGTCATGGAAACAATCATGGAATTACATCGATTTGTATGTTCAGAAATCATTAGGGGTGGTTATATGATCTCATAACGTCATCAGTTATTTATTCACCATGATCATTAAATGTGACAATATGCCAATGGGTGTACCTAAATTTTTTTTAGAAGAATTAGTTTTGATTAGAATTTTATATCATTTTCCCTGGTATTGGAATATTTTTGTGGAAAAATATGTTAGATGTGTTGTTAAAATAATATTAATTTATTTTGACATGTGATTCCTATTGTAGATACCACCATGAATAAATTTCAACCCTTATGATAGAATCCTTATACTTAGGAGAACCATAATTCATGAAATGGTCTTTTTGAAGAAACACTAATGTCTATGGTTATACTAGAATTGGTAAAATTGCTTCAATGATTCTTTGATAGTGAAAAGTAGTTGATCATAAATGGGTTAATAATATGCATTATGTATAAAGTTAATCATTGGAAAAATAATGTGGTGTGAAATATTATAACATAGTTAATTGAGTTTTCATTTATGACCATGGTTAGTCAAGATTTATTGTTGAAATATATTTAAGGATTCTTAGGGATGAGAGGTTATATGGTGGGGCAGTTGAAAATATAAATATAATTTTTTGTTTGGAATTCCAAGAGGATTTTATATTTTTTATTTCTAGAGATGGTGTTGTTTTTAGAAATGTAATTAAAATATTAATTCTAAGAGTTTTATTACCTCAATATGTTTTTATTTTGTGTTAATCTAGGATCATATTGTGTTTTGGGTTCCCGGGTGAATCCTTGGTGGTTTGAAATGTTGTTTTAAAATCTATATAAGGTTTTACCTTATCACACTGTTATATAATGTTTAGGGTAAACCATGTGATTACACTATACTGGTCATTTGGGTTTGGGGTTTTGGTGCACTATTGGTGTGTAGTTGTAGAAAGACCTGAAAAACTAAAATTCTTATTTGGAAGTTGATTAAATGATTTGGAAAACCCTAAAACCAAACCATTTTTGGTAGTTGTTGATTTGTAACAACAAACCCCATGTTTAGTTCATGGTTTTGAAAACCATTTATCCAGACTGTATATGGTGCAAATCATTGGGTATTTTGGCTCCATAGTTGGTTCGATGTATTGAAAAACATACATCCATATTTGGTAACTTCATATAATATATTAAAAAATTGAGAAATACAATTTTACCCATTTGGAATCAAGTCATCTCTAACCTCATTATTCTCCCCTATGAATTCCAGAATGGAGGGGTCCTTCTCCATCATTTCTTGTAAATATCTCTTTTAAATGAGATGATTACTTTATGTTTTTTTTATGGAAGTTTAATATGTGATATTGTATCACATTATATGTTCTTACATTCCACTTATAATAATTGATTCAAAATTGTCTTCATCTATAGTTGTCGTAATGATCCTATAAAATCATAGAGGAATCATCCAATATCATGGGGTGTTTGTATATTATGGATAGAGGATGTCTCGTGATGGTGTAGAGATGTTTCTGCAAGACATTTAATTATGGTATGTTATAATGAAAATATATTATATTTTTTACAAAATACAATGAAAATTTTATGTTGGACAAAGTAAATATGTTGGGGGTATTGTGAGGCTTAGGGATGAGTTCATGTCAAGAGAGGATCATACCCCATTGATATAGGTTTTCATGAGATGAGGTTTCTCAATTTTATTTTCATTATTTATTTATATTAAAATTAAATTTAATATTTGTTTATAATTTTTTTAAATAGTAATATTATATGTTTTTTTAGGTCATAAGAAGGTGTTTGAAGTCTTTGAAAAGAATGTGTAATAGTCACTAAGAGGTGATGGAAGAAAATTATATCATATAGAGTACGTTGTCCCATTAATGTCCCCCTATGTTTCTATACAAGATATAAAATTTGATATGTGGTATCACCAATATTGGAAATATATAATTATAATTAAATAATTTTTTAATGACTATAGATAAAATGATGTTCCAAGGGATATGATAGACCATTGGAAACTATTTTATTCTTAAACATCTGATATCTGATGATTTTATTTTAAATTTATTCCATTTGAGATACAGAAAACTGAATAGAATAAACGTAACGAAATTTATGAAACACAGTGGTCCTAGGATTGATTCCCTAAGTTCCCTTGTGTATGGTATAATGATGCATTTATAATGGTTGTCCAACTGATAACCTATATATGGTTCTAAAGATTCCTTGTATTTTGGTTTCTAGTTGGTGGGAGTGTAGAGTGAGTATTCCTCCCAACTAGTGCATGATAATATAGTGTGGTATTCATTGGGGTTTTTCAGGTAATTTGGGAAACACGACCATCATCAAGTGGCATAGAAAGGGATATGAGCTTAACGTGATCTCTCTAGTGACACATATTTATAATGTTTCTTAATAGTATGAGGTTTAAAATTTTTGATTACGAATGATATGGTGATGGATGCTATTCTCTATAAGTGATAGGCTATGTAATGAACAAAAAATATGATACATTAATATTAGATATTAATAGAGATATATTTATTGCATAGAATAATGATCCAAACTAGAATCATTTATGTCTAGTGCATTTAGAAATTTGGGCACACAAACAATTGGTCCATAAATGAGCTAAATCATCCCCCACTGTGTTATTGTTAACTAGCACAATTCATATAAATATTTTACATAATACCTTTCATAACAACCCTATGTAATGAAACATAATAATGGGTGAACTCATATTCTCAATTAGGGTAAACAATGTATATATCAAAATGTCATGAGCATAAGGTTATGAGAATATGAGAATAACCTTAAAAACAATTCCCTTCATATGATAGAACACAAACATGATTCCTGGACAAAATCATGGTTTTTAATAATACATGAATCATAATGGAATCACAAAACCTGAACCAGGATAACATAATATCAGCATAATGAATAGATTTTTTGGCATGCACATATTGATAGAAAATAATTTCCTTAGTAGAACAAGGATCTTTTCAAGGACTATCATTGTTGAATGGGTTCACTCCCCAAACCATCATAGTCATCAAGGTTCACTCTCAAGACTATCATAGTGGCTAGAGACCCTTACTCCACTAAGTTCATGACCCATTTCAATCCTTTTTATCTCATGAGATATCAATCATTACCCAATGTATTAGAGGAAGATATATCACTCAACCATCACATAATGAAAATCATACATACACATGCCATAATATTATGAAAAATTTCTTATATTAGAACCCATGAAAAGAATTGGGTTTCTCGAATATTTCATCATAATATAACTAATCGAAAAGAAACATGTTTCATAATCATTTTATAATTTCTTCAAATCATTACCCATGGAAAATAAAGCTGGTATCATATTAATTTTATCACAGTCTAACACGTGGAAAATAAATGAGTTTAACAAAAATATTTTAATTATAAACATAAAACATTTAGAGAAATAATTAGAATAGAATCATTGGATCACAACCCCAATAATCATAAGTAACATAGAAAGATTTCATCTTATTTGGAAGCATATTTCGAAATAAAAATCACTTAGAACATTTGATGAGGGAAATTTTATTTTCATTGAAAATAATTTTTTAAATTAAAAATTAATAAAATATTTTGGAAATCCATTTATTTGAAAATAAGCATGAAAAATTATATATGAAAATCTAAATAAAATAATACTCATGACATCTGAAAATTAAATTAATTAAATACATGTTAAAATAATGAATCCATTCCCATTTTTGGTAAAATCACAATGGGCCTTGTTTGTAAAATGACATGAAGATTGATTTAATTTTTTAAAAAATTTAATGCATAAATTAAAATTTCATTAATAAATCAATTTTTTCATTTTAAAAATATGATTGATAGATGTTTGAGAAAAAAATATTTTGGAATATAAATGATTTTCTATTGAAGAGATAAATACAGATGATTTTATTAATAAAATTATTTTTTAATTTTGAGTACTTAAATAGTGAAAAATGAAGGTAATTCTTTCCAGAAATTGCCATGGATTAAAAAAATACATGACTTTATTAGGAGATAGATCATATTATTTCATCATTGGTAGCATAATTAGGAACGATCCCGATAAATGATGTTATATTAACATAAAACCCCTACTAATTTGGTAACATTGAATCATAATACCCAAGAAATAATAAAATTAAATGATAATTAAAATATATTCATTATAAATAAATTCTAAATTTAAATTTAAATTTGGTTGTATATTCACCTCATAAAATAAAATATGTGTGTAACATAACATATGTCTCAAAGATAGAAAATTGACAAGAAAATCCCTTAACATAAGTCTAGAATTACTTTTTACACAATCTATTATCATGTATAATAAATATAAGATTATTATAATTTTTTCAGAGAACCATAATTGCATGTATAATACTACATATGATTTACTTATGTTGTTTTATTACTGGTTTATTAACAATTCCATGTTAGTGTGATGTTTCAGGAAATAACTACTTGAATTTCATGCAAGTTTTGATTTTTTATTTTTGGTACTCTTACATAGATCATATTTCCATAAAGTCCATAATTTCAATAATTAAATAAATATAATATATATTAAGTATATATGTATTTATATTAGTCCATA
The DNA here is from genome assembly GCA_963277665.1 of Viscum album. Lineage (NCBI taxonomy): Eukaryota > Viridiplantae > Streptophyta > Magnoliopsida > Santalales > Viscaceae > Viscum > Viscum album. The sequence goes on from OY728156.1 coordinate 1,284,951,971, forward strand.
AAATTTTGTGTAAGAAAATGAAATACATCGTTTATAGAGACGATAGACCTTACGTATTGTTTCCATTTTAGAGATGGATCGATAGAAAGAAAGATAAATATAATATTAACATTATAGAAATATTTTTATTACATATATATATAACATATTTTTATTAAAATCATCTTAATTACATTCTATGTATAGATTGAATGAATCATATGGCTTTGTGAGGTGGTAGTCTTCCGTACACACGAGAGACGTCATCGTATACCCACAGAATGGAATGTAAGATGGTATGTGTGATATAATAATTCAAAAAGTAAAATAATATCATAAGTATCATATATAAACATATAATATTTCAATATATCAATATTATAGAGGTGGTGATGAAAAGAAAATAACATCGTTTCACGATGCGGTATTCTACCATACACACAAATTACATTTCAGTGAGGCATTTTATAGAAGATGATACAGATATAGGTTATTACATAATAATAATAAAGTATAATTATATGTTATATAATGGTGTTATTATATCATAAATAAAGAATAACATTTTTAAGATTTAAACGAATATGTAAAATAAAAATTCATAGTTAAAAACATTACCACTTCTTAGACAACCTCTTTAGGTTTATCATAAATCCTTCCTATATATTCATTATGATCCACCAAGGACTCTAGGATTTATTTAGGGATGTATGGAATATATATGGGTAGTAATGGGATGTTACAATGGGGTTTTTTAGTGTGAAATTCATTGGAGAATTAGTGGCCTTTTATAAGTGAGGTGATTGTCACACATGTAATTTTTTTAACGGAAAAAGGAGTAACATCATTTTTCACATGATAAAAGTCCCCCAAATGGACCATTATAGAAACGAGGACATTATAAGGAAGAAATAATTACATTTATATTTTGATGAATAAGTTTAAGGTTATTTTCAACCCTTATCATTTTGGTTTTACCCCATGGTAAACCCATTTTTTACCTTAACTTTGTTAAATAATCTTTACTCTTTTTACTATTCATTATAGTAAAAACATTATTTTAAGATTATTAGATAATATTAATTATAATTATTCCAAATAAGGAAAAAAATTGAATAAAATTCATATGATTGTAAAATTATAATTTAAAATTAATCATACAGATGGAAAAGAAAGTGGGGTTTCAAAGACAAAAATGTTCAAAAGTTTTAAAAAATATTATATAAAATTTCGTATGAAATTGATTTAAATGAACTATATTGTATTATATTAATTATTATTTAACTAATTATACTTTAAAATCCATTATTCAAAAATTAATCTTTTAAATTATTTAAATGAAATTGAATTTTTCAATAAAAACAAGTATTTTTAACTATTTATCAAAATATTAATCACTTCAGAAAAACCAAAAAAATCCCCCTTAGATAATTTTAAAATGATGATTTCAGAAATTAAGTTTATTTTTTAAAATTAAAATTATTTAATATATAGAAATATTATTTATTATTAATTAAAAAAATTAAATAAAAACATTTTTTGAGATAATAGTATTTTTGAAACATATAATGAATTTTCTAAGAATTAAGAACATTTTTATAAATATACTTTATTTATATTAAACCATTATAATTAATATTTAAAAATCACATATAATCATTCTCATCCTTGTGTTTAATGGAATTTTATAATTATTACATATAAATAATAATATTAATAATATAATGTGGTTTATTAAAATACAGTGTTGAGTGTAACACAAGCTAAACTCGATGTTGTGTGTAACAAAAGCTATCCATGAAATTAAATTTTTCCAAAATCATAATAATTAATTAAAACATAGGGTGTTTCATTCTACCCCACTAAAAATAAATTTTCCCACAATAATTTCCCATTCTGATACAAAAAATGAGGATACTCTTGCTTTGTCATTTCCTCATATTCCCACATAACATAATTAAACTGGTAGTTGTGAAATATAACATTAAAAAGTAAGTGGTTTTATTTTTTATAACAATATATCTATGATATATAATCTCCACTAGTTTTCCCTTAAAATATAAATCCTTCTCCAATGGTACTAACTATGAGTTATGTGTAGGTGAAGGATCAAGTATGTACTTTCTTAAGAGATATTTATAAAACACACCATCAACATGTGAGAGGTTTTGTGGAAGCACTAACTGATATGTTAAAATTCTGATATGATCAATAATTTTATAGGTAACAATATACCATGGGATTTGTTTTCTATTGTTTCAAAATCTCATTACCTTAATCTGTGGATAAATTCTTAAAAAAACTTTTTCATGAACATCAAATTCTTGATCACACCAATGATTGTGAGATTAAATTTTTTTGAATTGAAATTTTCATCATGTGTTGCTAAATGGATATAACACCCTCCTCTATTTCATCATCTATATCAAGTCCCAATAGATTTATTTCACCAACATCAACCCATTTCATTAGAGTTCTATATTTCTTTCTATAAGGGACTTCATAAGGAGAGATTTGAATGCTCACGTGAATGTTGTGGTTGTATAAAAAGTAAACTATAGGAGGATGTGGTTAATTGCAGACTTTAAAATAAATATAAAAAGATATAAACATATCCTATATGGTTTTAATTATTCTATTATACTGGTCATATTTTTGAAGATGATAAGCAGTTCTAAAATTTAACTCCATATCAAGAGCATGATCAAGACATCACTAGAACATTAAGGTAAACCTCAGATCCTGATACGACGCAACAGAATATTGAACTCAATGAAACCTTATTTCTTCCTTAATTTATATCCTATAAAAATTATCTCTAATGATAAAAAATCTCTAATAGCGATGATATGTTCTTAATTTTTAAGGTATTCAACTATAACCCATATAGCATTAAACCGTTTATACATTTTGGGGAGTCCGATGAAAAAACCCACAATGATGTTTTTAGATTTCTGTTCTACTATGGGTAATGGATGTAACATACCTTTAGAACTCTATCCCATAACATTAAATTTTTGAAATACCAAGTACTAATATACAAACTTTGTGTTGTCCCTCTTTATTTCATCCCACTATAAATATTATTTCAAATATCTATACATAATTCATAGATGAATAGAAAATGAAGAAATATGAGCTTCCTCTATGAACACATTCTTTAAATCAGGTATAGATAGAATATATACATGTTTCCTAAACCTCATTAATCCATCATGATCATTGTTAAAAATGGGAACATTTATAACATTCTTTATCTACATTATATCTCTGCTATGTGCCTCTTTAATCATCACTTGGATATGTAATTGACCATTCAATTTAGCTTGGTAAGATTTATTTACTTATTCATAAATTTCAAGATCCGTCCATTTAAAATCTATAAATATTGGATATTTTTTATCCTCATCATGGATTATCTAACAAGATCCTTTCGACATAAATCATCATCCACCATGTTCTCTTTCCTAGGGAGGTAATGTATTGAGAAGACATAACCTTTAGTCAACAATAACCATCATTTATGAATCATGTTAAACTAAATCTGTGTGAATATATAAATCAATTTTTATTGATATATATATATATCAAAATTTTATCAGTAAATATAATTCCTCTATATCAGTAAGGAAAAATTACCACAGCTAACTCCAAATCTTGAGTTATGTAATTTTTCTCATGAAGCACTAATTTTCACAAGGCATATGATATAACCATGTAATTTTTCATAATAATGAATCCAAATAACTTATTGTATGAATAACCATACATTAAATACTCTTGTCCACTATAGGGTAATGTTATAATAGATATGCTGAATAATATTCTCTTCTGTTCCAGGAAATCATCCCCACATTCATCTTTCTTGAAGACTTTGGCTTAGTTATTAGTTAGCCTGGAGGGTGGATTAGATATTCATGGGAAATTGTTTAAAAACCATTGTTAATATCTAGATAAACTAAGAAACTATAGATCTCTATCACCATGACTGGTATTAGACCACATTCAATAGCTTTATTCATTGATGGATCTACAAATATACCCTTACATGGGATTATTTGATTGGAAAATGATTCATTTTTTCATAAAACATTAACACTTTAGGAAATTTACATACATTTTCTCCTTCCATTTGGTATTTAGTACAATTATAAACTGATATTCAGGCTCATAATTGATCTTTTAATAGATAAAAATTTCATATATTAAGACTACCACAAAATGATCTATGTAATATCTAAATACTCTATTCATTAAATACATGAAGATAATTGGGGTATTAGTGAAATTAAATAGACTCACTATATTTTCATAGAGTGCATACCTTGTACGAAATGATATAATGGGTCAATATTACCAATTAATACTCAATTGATGATATCCAGCGATAAGGAAAATCATTTAAATGTATTGATCACCTTGCAGTGGATTAAACATGTCATAACTATGGGGTAGAGGGCACTTGTTCTTAATTGGGATTTTTTCCAGTTCATTATATTCATTGTAAAATCACATCAATTTGTATTTCATTAAAAAAAGGTTCACCCTATAGTGAAACACATGGAAAATGAATCCCCTTTCACGGTTCTCTTGGACTTTCTTCTTCAATTCCAACAAATCAATCGAGGATATTTTACAGGGTGTCATTGAAATAGGCGTGAAACTAGGAATGAGTTCAATTGACAACTCAAAATCAAATTTTGTAGTATTTCTTGGAAAATAATCTAGTATTACATAAAAAAACTCCCAAAAAATTAGAGAATCATCAAAATTTATTTAGTTCTCATTGATCTGAGATAAACATCCCTATTTAATAGGAACAAAAAACTATACAATGTATGTGATTTCAATCATATGTTCATATTTTTTCCACATATATTGATGATCATAGTTTAGTTTGGAAAATCCAATATGAATTCCCTTCCATAGAAATTAATTTTGGGTTTAAATTGAGAATGAAAATATATTCCTAATAAAATATCAAATTCAAGTGGAGGAAGAAGAAATATATTTTTAATAAGTATATTATCAAAAAATTCAATTGGAGATTAATCATATACAGAAGATGCAATCATCGTACCATTAGGGGGTTTCACTACTCATTAAAAATTAAATAATTTGGGTGGAATCATGATACCATTAAAAAATTATAGAGATATGAATTAATTTGTTGATCCTATGTCAAAAAGTTGTTAAAATCTCTAGAGTGAATTGTAATTATACCTTTCAACACATCATTATTGGTCCCCTAATCTGAAACAATGATCACATGCGATTTCGTTTTGTGTGTAATATTTTGAGGTCTCTAATTTTGATTACTTTCATTAACAATAGGGTTTAGGAAATGGTTAGAAAAATTACCAAAATCCTTTGATTTGAATCACTAGAGTTTTGGTGGTGTATTATCTACAGATTTCTCTATATTCATATCATTACTTAAATTATTTCCATCACTTCTGCATTAAATAGACTGATGAACAACCTTTAGATATATAAATCATTTGTCAACCCCTTAATATAATTTATTCTAGGTTTCCTTCCAAATTTCAAGCATCAAGGAATCATCATCATCTTCTCTCAATTGTTTTTACATATTCCTTTGAAATCCATATTCATTTTCTTTTCAAAACCATGATATTTATGGGTAACTACAATTTCTATTTCCACCTTGATAGGTCATTGAAAAATTTATTCCTAGATAAAAATTCCCATTATGAATAAATTCATTTTAAGACATGGTTTTAAGACCCTAAAAAATCAATCAACATTACTTTTAGGTAAAATGATATTTCCATAACGGTACCTTGAAATTCTTATAAAACTCGCCTCATGGGCACCAACAAGCCCATCATCCTTATACATTATATTAATGAATTAATTTTACATTATTTTAAAAATAGATATGATGGAATTTTATACAAAAAAATATGATCTTAAACTCAATCCGTGTTATTGATTAAATTTCATTTTGTTCCCTTGTATTATTAATGAGAGTACACAATTGATCCACTTAACCTTGTAAATGATAAACAATAAAAATGGTTTTTTTATGTTCTGAGCACTGGAGAATGGAAAATATATTTTCATTGGTAATGATCAATTTATTAACGAATAATAGTCCAGTGTAACCATAAAATAAAGGGGTAATTTTCCTCATGAAAGAATCAACATTATTTTATTAACTATTTTTTCTTGTTTAGTAGTTCAACATGATTCATTACTTGATAAATTTGTTCAAGAAAATAGCATAGATTTTTCTTTCAAAATCCCTTATCATTTGGCATATAAGGAATAAAATTAATTCATTTTACATCTCACTTAGAATTTACATAGTTAATTCAGGATCCAACCATTTCATGAAACAAAATAGAATAGTTTAATCAACAATAATCATAGTGTAAAACCAAAAAATCATGAAAAATAAATTATAGGATGTCTAAATCATGAATCATTATTTTTAATTCAAATAAAACTTAGTTTTATTCTACATGATTCATATTAATAATCTATTTAAATCTTTCAAAATGGTTTATAATGAGTATTTAAATTTATAAATAATATATCATGGAAGTGTCAAACTAGCTGTGTAACACGACCAATTATTTTTCACCATGTGATAATTGATTCCACCACAATGCACCATTTTTAGAGTTATTACCTATTAGTACCAATATTCAAGAGCCACATCAATATATAGTGTTCGAAAAGGTATGTTGATGCTTGGAAACCACTCACTCTATATTTTACCAAAATTTGAAGACATTTATTTATTACCTTACTTATACTTAGACTTATAATTATAAAAATACTTCTACATATACTTATAGATCACACTAAACTTTTCTCATCCTATTTTGAAAATGTAAACTACCCCAGGCTCTGATACAAACAATAAAGAAAAACATTTATCATACCCGAATCTTACATCTTAATAGATGAATATTTAATACATAACCTAATGATATATTATAAAATTATTTAGGACCAGTGCCTTTGGAAATTTAAACACATAAAAAACTAGTCCATAAGTGACCTCAGTCATCTCCCACTATGTTATCCAAAACTAGCATCCTTTTTCAAAATATAATTTATATACCATTAATTATATATTAGGAAAAGGAAAAAGAATAAAGGGATAGATTAAATTCTCTCTAAGTGTAAATAATGTATATATCAACATATCATAAGAAAAAAGTGTATGAGAACATGAGAATAACATTAAAAAAACACAATTACTATCATAGATCATAAAATTTAGTCATGAAATAAATATACAAAGTTTATAAGATATGAATAATAAAATAATCAAAGAACATAAACCATGAGAACATAAAACTTTCATTTGTAATATATTTTTGGAATACACATAGGAAGAGAAAATATTTTTCATACTAGTTCAAGGATCATTTCCTAGACTATCATAGTGGAATGAGTGAACTCCCACGAAAATCATAGTGATAGAGTCCATTACTAATCTTGGTTCAATCCCCATTCTAGTATTATTTATCTCACTATATATCAATAATTACCCAATTCATTGGAGGGATATATGGGTCCCACATACCACATAATGAAAATCAGACATACATGTGTCATAAGATCATAGAAAAATACTCATATAAGAACTCATGAAAAAAATAGATTACATAAAAATTTCACCATAACAATAAAAATGGAAAATAAATAGGTTTCATAATTATTTTATCATTTTATCATAGAATAAACCTTGGAAAAAAGCGTGTATCACAAACATTTTATCATTGTATAACTGGTGGAAGAGAAACATGTTTCATAAAAATATTTTCATCATATTCATAAACCATTAAGAGAAATAATAATAATGGTATCCTTTGATCATATTACAAGTAAATCATTAGTAACATAAAATTATATCATCTTATATGGAAAACTATTTTGTAATTTAAATCACATGGAATGTTTTCGGAAAAAAAATTTCATTCATTAAAAGTAACATTTTAATAAAAATTTAATTAAATAATATTAATATAAGTTTTTATTAAAATAAATGTGAATATATATAGGAAAATTTATTGGAAATAATGGTCATGAAATTAGAAAATTCCATTCATACCATACATGTTAATACAGAGATTCATTTTACATTTTGGGTAAAATCTAAATTGTCCATATTTGAAAAATGACATGAATATTACTTTCAAATGATTTTGTAACCTTTTAAAAAGGGTAAAAATTTATTTAATTAATCATCTGAATCATATAAAATATATATTTTAAACAGAAATTATAAATCATTGTTTTGGATGAAAATTTGGTTTTCGGCCATAGAGATAAATAAAGAAAATTTTTCTTAAAACAAATATTTTACACTATTTATCACATAAAGAGAGGAAAATGAAGGGAAAATAAATAATCATGATATAATAATAGGATGGGAATATAATCATGTTTCATAATATATATACCATAACATTTTCTCAATGGTAGCTTAATCATGACCAATTCTCAATAAATGATGTGATTATAACTGAAGATGATTACAACATCTGTAATTTTAAATCATAAAACCCTCAAATGAATAACATAAATTTAAACATATAATTTCATGAGTATAATAAAAATAATGATATTTAATGTAAATGATGCAGTATATACACATCATAAAATAAAATAGGTGCATATCATAACATATGTCTCAAAGATGTAAAATTGAGAAAAAAATCCATTGCCATAAGTATCAACTTCATTCATATGTGTTCAAACCTCCTGAATAATAAATATAAATTTATTGTTAATATTTTATAAAATAATAATTATATATAATATACTATATTAAATTTACTTATAACCTTTTATTACCAGTTTATTAACAATTCAACATTTGAGTCATGTTTTATGTAATAACTTCTTCGTTTTTCGTATATGTTTTGATTTTTTTGGTACGATTAATTGTATAATGTTTATTTAATCTCCATAATTTTATAAAAGATATAAATAACTTAAATATTCATTATATATGTATTTATATTAATACCTAAATGTTATATATTGTAAATGAAATAGAGCATTCATAGAGACAATAAACCGTACAAATGCATGAATATTAATTCCATTTTCTCAAAGGATTGAAAGAAAGAAAGGTAAAAAAATATTAAGATTCTATAATTATTAATATCTCATATATATCTCATATGACCATTGAAATCATACTTATTTCCGTCCATGTATAGAACGAATGAATAACATCGCTCCGTGAGATGGTAGTCCTTCGTACACATGAGCGACAATATCATATTCCCAACGAATGGAAAGTAAGAAGGTATACATGAAATAATAATTCATAAATTTTAAAAATATCATAAATATATTTATTTAAAAATTTAATCTATCATTACATCCATCTGGGAGATCCAGTTATGGAAAATGAATATAATTGGATCATGAGGCGGTAGTCTGCCTTACACACTATTGATGATTTTGTAACCCATTTTATTTAAGAGGAGATGTATATAAGTTATTAAATAAACTTAAGAAAATATCATTATATGGGATATAATTTTTTTAATATAGATTTTTAATTTAGTAATTTTTTAAGGAGTAATAATATTTTATAAAACAAAAATAAATAGTAAAAAACTTTACCTCTTCTTCGGACAACCTCTATAGGTTTAACCAAAATCCATACTAGATTGACATTATGATCTCAAAAGTTACTATACATTGTTGGGAGGTATGTAAGTAATATATTTGTGAAGTTAATGTTTGAACCAAATGGTTTTTAATTTTTCAAGTGTAGAGGAGTATGGGTGTCCTTTTATAAGTGAGGTGAGTTGCAGACTTGAAATAATTTGAAATGAAAAAGGTGTACCCACGTTTTTCATATAGAAAATGCTAAAAATATACCATTAAATATAATTATAAATTATATGGTCTAACTATGATAATATAATTTGTTTTTTGAATGATTTAGGTAATTTTAAACCCATATAATTTTAGTTTAATCCCCAATTAAACCCATTTTCTTCCTTTACAATGATAATACTTTTTATTTTTTACTATTTATTTTGTTATAAAATTAAGTTAACCATATTACATAACATAAATTAATATAATTACAAATATTGAATCCATTCTTTCAAATTACCATCATATATGTGAAAAATTTTAATTTAAAATTAATCTCGTAGATGTGAAAGTAAAGATAGTTTTGAAATAAAAAATATTCAAAAGTAAAAAAGGTATTTATAATAAAATTTATATGAAAATGATATAATAAACTAAAATGTATTAATAGATATATAATTCAAATAATTTATCTTATAAACCTTTTATTAAAAAAATTAACCTAATAAATTATATAAATGAAAATGAAATTTTCAATAAAAACTAGTATTTATCACTACTTATTGAAAAATTATTCATTTCAAGAAAACCACATAAAAATAATTATATGGTAATTTTAAAAAGATTATTTAAAAAATGAAGATTATTTTTCAAAATAAATATTATAGATTTTTTAAAAATTACTTTTATTATTTATTCACAAAATATAATGAAAACATTTTTTTGAGAAAATAGTATTTTAGAAAGATATAATGGATTTTCAAATAATGAAAAACCTTTTTTTAATTTTATTTCAGTATATAAAATTATTTTACACAATATTTATAATGTATCTATTACAATTTATATTTCTATGTTTAACGGTTTGGTTATAATGATCATGTTTAGTTAATAAGATTAATAATAAAAAACTATTTTTTAAAACTCACTATGGATTGTATCCCAAATTAAAGTCAATGTTGTGTGTAATGAAATATATAAAAATAATAATTTTTTTAAAAAAAAAATTAATTTATAAAATCATATGGTGTTACCATATAGGACTAAGTGATTCGAATATAAAAGAAGAACCCATGTTGCATTTATGAATTATGATGACACATAAGAAACATTGGTGGGTTCTCTTGGGATATGTTTTCTCTAAAGAGACTTAGCGCAAGGTAACTGATACTATTGATCTTAATTACTATATTTTTACCCTATGGTTGATATGGATATCATTTCATTGATATTTTGAGATTATGGAAGATATGTGAGGCCTTATATATGTGTTATAAGTGAGGGTCTTGTAGAGAGGAGATACCCTCGAGTTTATAATATGATTATGTTTTTAAATACGTAATGTATTTCGTTGAGTTTCATATGTTATTTCTCTGGGAACAGTTTCAATATGCCCTTTAGTTTTAATTTGCGGTTAAATATTTCTTAAAATTGTGTAGGAAGGTGCCTTATTTCTAGATGATATAAAGTTTCCAAAATTTAGAGGATACACCATTTAGTTTCTTAATGTTACTTATTTCTTAGTGTATAGAGTATGGCATAGAGATCCAAGTGACCAAATTCCATCCATGATAGACATACACGACTGATTTTCAATATGAAAATATCTACTTATTTATTTATTAAAAACATTTATTTCCATATGATGATATCAATTTACTAGCATGGGAGAGGCAACACCCGATTTTCTATATGATTTTGTTTTTCCCCAACAATGAGATTATACCCTTAGGCTCATGATGAAGTGTAACATGTTTGGAGGAAGGAATCAGGTACACCAAAAAGTTCTAAAATATTATTATTGGAATATATATATTATCAATCTATTTATTCTTGAACATGGATGTAACCATAGAACCCTAGGATCAACGATGTTAATTTTATTATGATTCCGTAATTATTAATTTATTTTATGATCATATCACCTATGGATACACTATCATACTAGTTATGTTACAGATACCATTTTTAGTGCCCTATAAATTTATAATCACACCCTACTTTGGTAGCTATGGAACTTTGTTACCCTATAATATTTAATATTTCTTTGGTTTTGGTAGGAAATAGTGCCATGATTGTATCATTTGGTAGGATAGAATAGACAGGTTATGAGATTGATGTGAAATGGCATGGGTATTGTAGTAAATCCTTTGCGTATTATTATTCCTTTTAATTTTTTAATTTTTTAATTTTTATATATGATTAACCTTGTGGGTTTTCATTAGGATGGGTTACTTTTGGATTTTCTGTTTTACTTATTATATCATGGATGTTTATTTTTTTGGTATACTAATAATATTTTTTATAGATGAAATATGTTTATTTATCAAATGATTTGACACATAAATTAGGTTACATTTTTTCCAAAATAAAACGACAGATCTTTGATACCATTCAACAACCTCTTTCTTACTAGGATACTCACTTGATGTCATGTTACACCACCAACTAAGATACAAATTAATGGCATTTTATTAAGGGATGTTACAAAAACTCCATACCTAGATTGGGTAATAATATGTAACTTCTTTTAGAATATATAAATATATACTATCAAAATAATCATGTACATATATTATCCCGAGTCTTAACCATTTGTGCCTAGGTATTTTTCATAATTAGGATACAATGAACATAAATTTGAAAGAGTTTCTAAAGGAAATTTAGGAATTTCATACATTTTAAATATATATTAAATAGTTTTGATTATATAATTATATTTCCAAATAATAGAGGATGATATTATATTTTTATAAATAGATATATACATTCCAATTTTTTTATAAAATTATATATAATTAATAAACTCATAATTTGTATGAAGATTCATCCTAGAAAGTATTAATGGTTGAGGGGTTATATACATCAGTAAAATTAATTTCTCACCTAAGTATTTAATATGAAAAATAAAACATATAATATAGAGTTTTTGATACAATATTTTGTAATGGACATGCATGAAACAAAGAAAATCATTGATCTAAAATTAAATAAAAAATTATCCATTTTATGGTATTACAACTATAAGGCCCCAGCCTTAAACATTACTTATTATTGAATAAAATGAATAATTCACATTGAGGATCTTTTCAGGTTTAGATTTTTAGAGAATTTGGACATAACTATTACATCTCAAAGAGTACAAAGTAGACACATCTACTCAGCTTCCATTTTTTCACAAAATAAAAACTCTTGAACACAAGAGTCATTTCTAGTTCCCTGTTTTAGATAGCCTGACATTTCCTTGATCCCATCATTGACCCTAATCATCTTTATGTCCTGTGATAAACATTTCAAAAAAAACATGGGATGAGGATAAAAATCCCAGTAAAGGATACACAAAGAAGGAAAACTGTTAGTTTTTCAAAACAACAAGTAAACCATGTATACTTTATCAATGATATACTTTTCACCTTTATGAATTAGTAAAAAACTCTTCACTGAATAAAAGATCATTACTTAGCCTTTTGTAACCAAAATATTACCATAAAACCCATATAAATAACACATAACATATAAAGGTAACTTTGGACATAAACATACTTAAATGGAATAACCATATGGTCAACTTCCACACATACTTAATAAAATATCCATACGGCCGACTTCCATAACCAATTCATTGGAGGTTATAACATAACCACCCGTCCAGGTATTCACAGCACGACCCATCATATGGTTTATCACGTAACCACCCGTAAAATGTCCAAGTACCATCATTACACATAAAATACTAAAAATAAAAACATTTTAATAACAACATTTCATTTGTAATCACAATAAGTAATTCCAATATATTGAATTAATCAATCCATTTTCAAAAATCATTTAAAAGATATTTTTGAATCAAAGTGTCCTATACCACTTGGAATCTTTTAATGGAATTATAATTTTAAGACATTAATGTCCATATAAATAAATACTGAAAACCATTTTGAAAACATGGACATTAAAGATAAATATTTAGAATAATGAATCATTAAAACATTTAAAATGATATTTTTATTAAAGAGTTTTTAACAAAATGAGAGACTATTGAATACAAATAATTGCGGAATAACATTTAATCTGAAATTTATAATATCATGAGAATAAAGGTATTCATTATATAATATGTCAAAGGACAGTATACACACCATTTAAGAGTGAATTAGTGCATAACAACAATGAAGTCTCAATGGAAATGTAAATTGAGATGAAATCCATTATAAAGATGGTATCCTTAAATTAAGGATAAATCTATCACATAATTATGTGATAGAAAAATAAATACACCCAATATAAGTGGATATTAAGTGTGAAACTATCAGAGGACATTCACACATAATCTTGGAAAAACAAAACCAATGACATAGATATTTAACTCAATGAAATGAGATTGATTTATGATTTCCCATACAAGTTCGTAAGAATTTATCAATGAAATGATTATGTGTGGAAATAGTATATCCACAAAAATGGTTGTGGAAATTACAACATAGAGATTCCACATAAAATCTTGGCATAATAAAATCAAGAAGTAGAGGTTTAACCCAAATAATTGAAAGTGGGTTAAGAAGTTCCCTTACAGAAATTTTACAGCCTAATGACGTCACTTCAAAATTTAGAAAAAGAGTTGATGAGAGATAAAAAGGGGTATCTCATCACTTGGACATAACATTTATAGCAATATGGATATATAATAACATATCCCATCATAATAATATTAAAAGACCTAAAAAAAGTCTTTTAAAATGAGGAGGGTGAAAGGTTCCCTTACCGAATTGGGTAACTTCCGAAACGTACACCCCCTGAAAGAAGGACTATACAAAATTAATGTAAATACCCATAAACGAAAGTAAATTACACCAAGAGTAGAATAATGGTCATTAAATACACCACTCATAGGAAAATGGTGGAAAATGTAGCATAAATCTCACATGAATAAAAGTGAGATGAAAAATCCCTTACGAAAACTCGGCAGCCTAACAGCGCCACTTAAAACTTCTAAAAATGGATTTATGAGATCAAATAGTTTCTCTCATAATATGAACAAAAAAAATTATAGTATTATTAATATAAAATAACATCCCCAAACATAATAATGATGAGGTTCTAAGAAATGACATAAAAGAGAGTACTTAAAAAGAACGAGAGAGGTTGGATCCCTTACCTCAAGTCTGACTTGTCTTGTTCGTTTCTTTATATTCCTGAATAATAAACATTGGTCAATTTATAATTGATTAAGTACCTCCTTCAAATATTTTTATTCAGTTTATATCACATATTATAATGTTATAATAATTGGTTAATAATGTGAGTTCGATCAGACGGTTTTGTCGATGTTCGGTACATGAGTCAAAAATGAACTTGTTTGAAAATGATTGTCCATGTAGTTATAAGTAAATCACCCCCAGAATAGTATTAATGATTTAAATATCATATATATCTATTAAATTTTCATTTTATAATACTCCATAAAATTTGGAGATAAAAAGAAATGAAATTCACCTTTCATGGAGATGGTAGGCCGTACATACGCATGAACGCTACCTTCATTTCTTTGTCATATTAATGGAATTAAAAATAATTTATAGATATATATATTATAATTCCAGTATAATATATATGTTATATAGTGCACATATTTTAATTAATTTAATTCTTTATACAGTCCTTGTATTGCATGAACGAGTCATATCATTTGAGGGGGTGATAGTCCACACTTCCTCGTATGAAATTATCTCATTTACACAACATGAAAAGCATAAAGGCATGTTCTAAATATAAAATTCATAAGAATATAGAAAACATAAAATACCATATATGTCATATATTAAATATAGTGACATCATAATGGCCACCATGAAAGGTGTTAAGAGAATATTGAACAATCATCGTTTCATGAGACAGAAATTCGCCATCCACAGAAACAGTATGTTCATTAACCATTAGACGAAGGTGTGTGTAAGTGTAGCTTGAATAATTCACCTAAAAACACTATAGTATATTTATGATACTTGTCTTGTTACAAAATAAAGGAATAAAAAGAGTTTAGAGGGTTTGAGAAGCAAAATAAAACAAAAGAACACAAGGGAAGACATTACCTTTAAATCGGGTAACTCTTTTTGATTTGAGCTCAAAGGCTTCCTTGGAAAGGATTATGCCCCAAAGGTGAGGCTTCAATGATTAAGAGTGGGATGTGAAGATATTAAATGGGCAGGGGTTGGCCGAGAAAAAGTCTTGAGAGGTTTGGGTAAGGTGGTAGAGGTGGGGGGCCTTTTATAAGAGGAGAGGAGGGGCACTCTTGGAGAGTAAAAAAAGGATACATTATTTTCAAATGAGTTTAGGATTTTAAAGGTCCCACATTAATATATTTCGAGGATAAGGTGATAAGGGTTCAAAATCCACCCATCCAATAGGTTTTTGACATGTGTAGGGCTTAGATTTTACAATATCTTTTCATTTTATTTAAATCGTTAAATAATGAGGTAATCACTGCATCATCATGATGTCATAAATAATTTAATTTATTTAATGTCTAAAAATTATAAAAAAATACTAAGATGTATGAAATATTTTTATCTTTCCAATGACTATTTATAGTCAAAAATCTGACTTGTATAACCCCATGTAAAAATTGTTTTAGTAAAACAATACATGTTTGTGTCATATTTACTTTTACGTTAAATAAAAGGAATTAATGTCATTATCTTACCCAAGTGGAACCATGGGGTCCCAAAAATAGACCCATGGTTGGTCTTGGTCGGTGATGACTCATACAATAGGGTTAGGACAAGTGTCAAGATATTTTCATTTTATTATAATATCATTTTTACCTCAAATCACACTAATTACCTTTAATCGTGATTAATAAAACATAAAAGTTACAATTCAATAAAAAATAATTTTAATCCCATTGAACCAAATTTTAAATCCTAATGAAAACCATGTATGTCGGATTTTTGAAATTAAAATCACAGATGTGGTAAAGTTTTATTAAAATGAAAAATCAGTTTTTTTAAACTACCACATAGTGGTTTCACTATTCATCAAAAATTGAAGTTTTTCAGAAATATACCAAAAATTCACCCTAAGCGATATTTGATATTATGAATTCAAAAATTATGTCTATTTTACAAAATTCAAAAAATATAAGTTTCATTAATTAATTTAATAATTAATTACCGTTGTCAAGACAAATAGCGTGTTTTTAAGAAACAATATCTATTAAAAGATTGACACTAGTTTAAGTCAAATTTCAAATTGAAATTAATTCCAATGACCACCATTGGATTAAATGGTAAAAATATATTATAATTGAACTTTAAAACCAATTCAAAATATGATCTAATAATATAAATAAATTAGATTAAAAAAAGGTTTTAAATAAAAATACAACATTTTTCACTTATTTATGAAAAATAAACTTTATCGTAAAAATACCAAAAATTTACACAAAGTAAATTTTGATGTCCCGATTTAAAAAAGAATTTTATTTTGTCAAATATAACACATAAAGTTGTCAAAAATTTGATTTAAAAGAGGTTCGCCATCGAAAGGCGGTTAATCGACATTTTAAAGAATATTAGAATGTTTACGCTTAAAATTAGATTCATTCTCATTTTTAATCCTCTAACATTTATTGTAAAATGTAAAAACATTTGAAAAACATATATAATCATTTTGTTGTTAGTTCTGTTCATTCCCTCCATTACAACTGCTAGGTGTTAACTACCAAATAAAATCATTTTATTATTAGAGTGCAACGTAAGATTTCAAAGGAACTCGTTGTTGCGTATTGGGTAAACCATCGAGCATAGAATTCCCTTTAAATTAATATTAACATTTTATTCAAAAATATTGATAAACATTAGAATTTAAAATTATATATTTACCTGGGATGTTACATCCTTCTCCCCTTTTGGGAATTGCGTCCTCGCAATTTCAAAATTGGGCTTGGAAACTTCATTGTAAGTCCCACATCGAAACAAGAGTCAGTATAACTATCACTTTTAAAAGAAAGGGAGAGAAGTAAAAAGGTCACCCGAGTTAACCCATACTAGGATTCCAAGAAGGAAAATATGGATATGGAAGAAAAAGAAAAGGGTCATGTTCTGAGGGAGAGTGATAGAAAACATGTTTAAGAGAAAGTTAACCACAAGAAAATCACAAACTTGTGGTGGGTTAAACGGTATTCGATTCCCCAGTAGGAAAAGTTAATAGATAACATTTTTGTTTTATGTTAATTTCTATTGAGGAATTTATTTTTGAGATTAACTAAATCATAAGGAAACATACATACTTTTCATGTTGACTTTCAAATTTTACTAGATTTCTTACACAAACTCATATTTTCTCCAAAAGATGAATATTTAGGAAGTCTTGTTCGCATTAAGAGTATTATAATCAACTTCTTGAGAATCACCTAATCCACAAAAGAGAACTATATATTTCCAATGTATTTAGATATCAACCAAAACCAAACCAAAAAGTTTAGTACGAGATCAGATAATACCCAAAAGATATTTTTTTTGCAAAAAGAAAAACTGCTCCTAATCTCCAAAATTTTTCCAACAATACCCAAAGTTCAAAAAAGACCATTAAATAAACAACTATCCATAAAATTCTTCAAAGTAATTAAAACTAATATTGAAACCCAAATCTCTGAAGGATTTAATCACATTGTCTTCCAAAGTAAATCTTAACATTTATCTCCAAATAACACCAGTTTCTCTTAAAGTCTCACATTGAAAAGTAATTAGCCTAATCACATATTCTCCATGATAGGATAATCATTTCCATTGATAACCTAAAATAAACGTATTCTTGATTAATAAAATAATCTAACTATAAAGAATTAGTTAAACTAACCAGGGACGTCACATAGTAATGTGGTAGGCGATAAATACCAGTTGCACTTTAGTTGTGGGTTCGATTCCCATAGCTTCGTCCACCGCGACGGGTTGTCACATGGTCTGCGTGTTGTCCTTTTTCCAAAACTATAAAATTCCTAAAACATTCCCCAAAACGAGATAAAATCTTCAAAAATAACCATAACATAATTTAACCTCATGTTTATCTCATGTCGTTCATATTTCATCATAACGTATAGTAACCCATAATATCTTCAAAAGAAAAGATCATATAACACCTAATGGTTACCTTTATAATTATTACCTGAACTTCCATGTTGAGTTGGTTCTCTCGTACATGATGTATTTGAGAAATCACCAAGGTTCAAGTGGTTGATCACGACACATGATAGTTAGTTTAGAATAACCACGATATTTCTCATTGAGTCCCCCACTTCATCCAGTCTCCTAATCAGAGAACCACCACAGTTTCTTTCAAACCCATTGTCACTTTGGTGCCTGCTAGATCCATCCATTTAATAAAACCAGAAATGTCAGTGTGAGTATATCAACAAAATCATTATATACTAAAGAGGAATATAAACACTAATATATACTTATCCAAGTTATCTAAAACTCATTCCAGCCGTCAAAAATAACAATTACTCTATCTAATATAATAACCATTGTGGTTATACACAACTTGTCACTTAACACTGTAACCACTAAAGTTATCTAAACCATCCTCTAATACCATCTATAAGGCCCTGACCTTAAATATTTCTTATTATTGAATTAAATGAATAATTCACATTGAGGATATTTTTAGGTTTAGATTTTTAGAGTATTATGACATAACTATTACATATCAAAGATTTCAAAGTAGACACATCTACTCATCTTCCATTTTTTTCACAAAATAAAAACTCTTGAACACAACAGTCATGTCTAGTTCCCTGTTTTAGACAGCCTGACATTTCCTTGATCCCATCCTTGACCCTAATCATCTTTATGTCCTGTGATAATCATTTCAAAAAAAACTTTAGATGAGCATAAAAAGCCCAGTAAAGGATACACAAAGATGGAAACTGTTAGTTTTTCCAAACAACTAGTAAACCATGTATACTTTATCAAAGTAATACTTTTCACCTTTATGAAGTAGTAAACAACTCTTCACTGTATAAAAGATCATTACTTACCCTCTTGTAACCAAAATATTACCATAAAACCCATATAAAGAACACATAACATATAAAGGTAAATTGGGAAATAAACATAATTAAATGGAGTAACCATACGGTCGACTTCCACACAAACTTAATGGAATAGCCATACGGACGACTTCAATACCCAATGCATTGGAGGTTATAATGTAACCACCCGTCCTGGTATTCACGGCACCACCCATCATATGGTTTATCACGTGACCACCCGTAAAATGTCCAAGTAACATCATTAAACATAAAATATTGAGAATATAAACATTTCAATAACAACATTTCATTTTCAATCACAATAAGTAATTCTAAGATATTGAATTAATAAATCCATTTTCAAAAATAATTTAAAAGAGATTTTTTAATCCAAGTGTCCCATACCACTTTGAATCTTTTAATGGAATTATAATTTTAAAACATTAATGTCCATATAAATAAATACTGAAAACCATTTTGAAAACATGGACATTAAAGATAAAGATTTAGAATAATGAATCTTTAAAACATTTAAAATGATATTTTTGTTAAAGAGTTTTTAACAAAATGAGAGACTCTTGAATACAAATAATTGCAGAATTACATTTATTACGAACTTTATAATATCATGAGAATAAATGGATTCATGATATAATATGTCAAAGGATAGTATACACACCATATAATAGTGAATTGGTGCATAACAACAATTAAGTCTCAATGGAAATGTAAATTGAGATGAAATACATTATAAATATGGTATCCTTAAATTAAGGATAAATCTATCACATAATTATGTGTGAGAAATATAAATACACCCAATATAATGGGATATTAAGTGTTAAACAATCATAGGAAATTCACACAAAATCTTGGAAAAACAAAACCTATGGCATAGATATTTAACTCAATGAAACGAGATTGAGTTATGATTTCCCATATATGTTCGTAAGAATTTATCAATGAGATGATTATGTGTAGAAATAGTATATCCACACAAAGGTTTGTGGAAATTACAAAATAGATATTCCACATATAATCTTGGCATAATAAAATCAAGAAGTAGAGGTTTAACCCAAATAATTGAAAGTGGGTTAGGAAGTTCCCTTACAGAAATTTGACAGCCTAATGACGTCACTTAAAAATTCAGAAAATGGTTTGATGAGAGATAAAAAGGGGTATCTCATCACTTGGACATAACATTTATAGAAATAAGGATATATAAGAACATATCCCATCCTAATAAGATTAAAATACCTAAAAATAAGTCTTTTAAAATGAGGAGGGTGAAAGGTTCCCTTACCGAATTGGGTAACTTCCGAAACATACACCCCATGAAAGAAGCACTATACAACATTGATGTAAATAACCATAAACGAAATTATATTACACCAAGAGTAGAATAATGGGAAGTACATACACCACTCAAAGGAAAATGGTGGAAAATGTAGCATAAATCTCATAGGAATAAAAGTGAGATGAAAAATCCCTTACGAAAACTCGGCAGCCTAACGACGCCACTTAAAACATCAAAAAATGGATTTATGAGATCAAATAGGGTCTCTAATAATATGAAACAAAATTACAGTATGATTAATATAAAATAATATCCCCACACATAAAAATGATGATCTTATAATAAATGACATAAAAGAGAGTACTTAAAAAGAACGAGAGAGGTTGAATCCCTTACCTCAAGTCTGACATGTCTTGTTCGTTTCTTTATATTCCTGATAATAAACTGTCGTAAATTTATAATTGCATAAGGAACTCTTTTAAATATTATTATTCAGTTAATATCACATATTATAATGTTATAATAATTGGTTAATAATGTGAGTTCATATTAGACGTTTTTGTCGATGTTTGGTACATGAGTCAAAAATGAACTTGTTTGAAAATGAATGTCCATGTAGTTATAAGTAAATCATCTCTAGAATAGTATTAATGATTTAAATATCATATATATCCAGTAAATATTCATTTTATAATACTCCATAACATTTGGAGATAAAAAGAAATGAAATGCACCATTCATGGAGACGGTAGGCCGTACGTACGCATGAACGCTACATTCATTTCTTTGTCATATTAATGGAATTAAAAATAATTGAGAGATATTTATATTTTAATTCCAGTATTATATATATGTTATATAGGTCACATATGTTCATTAATTTCATTCTTTATACACTCCTTGTATTGCATGAACGAGTCACATCACTTGAGGGGGCAGTAGTCCACACACTTCCTCGTATGAAATTATCACATTTGCACAACATGAAAAGCATAAATTCATGTTTTAAATATAAAATTCAGAAGAATATAGAAAACATAAATACCATATATATCATATATAAAATATAGTGACATCATAATGGCCACCATGAAAGGTGTTAATAGAAGATTGAACAATCATCGTTTCGTGAGGCAGAAATTCGCCATCCATAGAAACAATATGTTCTTTAACCATTAGAAGAAGGTGTGTGTAAGTGTAGATCGAATAATTCACATAACAACATCCTAGTATATTTAAGATACTGGTTTTGTTACAAAATAAATAATAAATATATTTTAGAGGGTTGGAGAAGCAAAATAAAACAAAAGAACACAAGGGAAGACATTACCTTTAAATCGGGTAACTCTTTTTGATTTGAGCTCAATGGCTTCTCTGGAAAGGATTCTGCCCAAAGGTGAGGCTTCAATAATGAAGATAGGGATTTGGAGAGATTAAATGGGTAGGAGTTGGCTGATAAAAAGGCTTGAGAGGTGTGGGTATGGTGGTAAAGGTGGGGGCCTTTTATAAGAGGAGAGGAGGGGCACTCTTGGAAAGTCAAAAAAGGTTACATTATTTTCAAATGAGTTTCGGATTTTAAAGGTCCCTCATTGATATATTTGGAGACTAAGGTGATAAGGGTTCTAAATCCACCCATCCAATAGGTTTTTGACATGCGTAGGTCTGAGATTTTACATTATCTTTTCATTTTATTGAAATCGTTAAATAATGAGGTAATCGCGGCATCATCATGATGTCATAAATAATTTAATTTATTTAATGTCTAAAAATTATAAAAAAAATAATGTGATGTATGAAATCTTTTTAGATTTACAATTAATATTTATAGTAAAAAATCTAACTTGTATAACTATAAGGCCCCACCCTTAAACCTTACTTAACCTTGAGTTATTACAAGATTACACATTGAGGATCTTTTCGGGTTTAGAGTTTTAGAGAATTTGATCATAAAACTTGCATTACATTCCACATATAAACAAAGTGGTTACATAAAAATAGTATTCTTCATTCCCATCAATGGAAACATATATAAAATAAAACATGGATTCTTTCTTGACACTTCCTTGACACTATCATCATATCATGTACCTTTCCCTTGACATGTGAAAAACATTTCAAAAAACTTTGGATGAGCATAAAAAGATCAGTAAGGGATATAAAAATATGGAAAGGAAACATGGGTACATATATACATAAGAATGAGATCATACTTTACCCATAAAACATAAGCACTTTAACATACCTCATCAAATCATGAATAAATCATAGAAATCATAAGACATAAAGGTAACTTGAGGCGTTCATAACATTCTTACGTAGGGAGTAACCATCTTGGTTACATTTGGAATACCCATCACAGTATATTCCCTAAATCTATTAGGATAAACCTTAACGTTTCACTCCTTCACGTTACCCAATGCATTGTAGAGCTATATCAGGCTCACCCGCCCTTAGTTTATCACGGAACCACCCGTCTACATAATAATGCCCAAGAACCTCAACATAATCGTATCAAATAAAACATGAATAAAGGAAAGATAACATTTCCACCTTTCAACCACAAGATATCAATACAACAAATTGATATAAAAACATTATGAAAACCATTTTCAATTCCAAAATAAAAGAAAAGTAAAACATGGTATTTATTTTTCTTTTAAAAAGAAGGTATGGCTTGTAGAGGAAGTCGAAACTCAAATAACGGTCACGACGGCGGAGAAGTCGTTGTCGCCGCATATGTACGACAAAAACATTCCCTTTTGTACTTTAGTAAACGCTTCGTATAAAAAGGATTCCTTTTGAATAAACATAAAAGTCAAAGGGGTTTATACACCGTATAAAAGAAGGTTGTGTATAAAACAAAATATACCTCAATGAAAGGAGATTGAGACGAAGTCCCATACCTCGGGTCCGACTTGACTCGGTCGTTCTTTAATCTCCTGAATAATAAAATTGAGTTAATTTATACTTGTTTAAGAACCTTTTTCACGTTCATTATTCCTTTTATATCAATTATCGCCATGTCATGAACACTATGTAATTATTTAAGTTAATAACGGTCGTTTTAACGATCATTGGTACTTGAGTCAAAAATAAGCCCTTTATAATTACATGTTGTTCATGTATCCATTATATCTAGAATGGTATTCATGATATAGATATCATATATTTCATATATATCCAGTACATGCATGCATTTATAATATTACATAATCATTTAGAGGTAAGAAATGAAATGCACCGTTCATGGAGACGGTAAGCCGTACATACGCATGAACGCTACTTTCATTTATATTTCGTATTTTATAGAATGGAATCATAATGATATAAAGGTATAATATAATTCCAGTATAATATCATATATAATATCATAGTTCCATCCTTTATACGTCCCACATATGGTATTTAACGAATCAACTCACTTTAAGGGGGCGGTAGTCTGCACTTCCTTAAATGAAGATATCGTGTTTACCCATAATGGAAACCATAAAGGTATACCCAAAATGAAAAATACAGAAGCTTAAGTAAAACATAAACATATTATATATCATATATAAATATAGTGACATCTTAATGGACACCTCTTAAGGTGTTAAAAGAATGTTGAACAATCATCGTTTCGGGAGGCATAAATTCACCATCCACGGAAACAGTATGTCCTTTAACCATTAGATGTAGGTGTGTGTAAGTGTATCTCAAATACATATTATAAAAACATCCTAGTATATTGAGGATACTGGATTTGTTACAAACGAAAAGAATAAAAAGAGTTTAGGGGGTTGGAGAAGCAAAATAAAACAAAAGGACTCAAGTGAAGACATTACCTTAAAATCGGGTAACTCCCTTTGGATTGAGCTTAAAGGCTTCCTTGGGAAGCCTTCTTCCCAAAGTGAGGCTTCAAGGAGTAAGAGAGGGAAGTGGAGAGTCAAAATGGGCAGGGGTTGGCCAAGCCAAAGGCTTTGGGAGTGTGGGTAAAGAGGTAGAGGTGGGGGCCTTTTATAAGAGGAGAGGAGGGGTACTCTTGGAAAGTAAAGATAAGTTACTTTATTTTAAAATGAGTTTCGGATTAAAAAGGCCCCACATTGATATAATTCGAGGATAAGGTTATAAGGGATATAAATCCAGTCATCCAATTGGTTTTGGACATGTGTAGGTCTTAGATATTACATTATCTTTCTATTTTATTTAAATCGTTAAATAATGAGGTCATCGCTGCATCATCATGATGTCATAAATAATTTAATTTATTTAATGTATAAAAATTATAAAAAAACTACTATGATGTAGGAAATATTTTTATCCTTATAATGAAAATTTATAGTCAAATATCTGACTTGTATAACCCCATGTACAAATTGTTTTAGTAAAATAACTAATGTTTGTGTCATTTTTACTTTAATATTAAATAAAATGTTATTTATGTCATTTCCCAACCAAAGTGGCTCCATGGGGTCCCCAAGTTGACCCATGGCATGTCTTGGTCGGCCATGACACAACCAATGAGGGTATAACATATTTCATGCTCATCTCATTTTATTAAAGCATTATTTTTACCTTAAACTACACGAATTACCTCTAATCGCAATTAAAACTTAATAAGTTACTATTCACCAAAAAATTATTTTTATCCCATTGAACCACAATTTACTACTTAATCACAACCATGTATTTCGGATTTTTGAAATTCAAAACAAAAAGGTGGCAAAATTTCATTTAAATGAAAAAATCAGTTTCTTTAACTAACACTTAGTGATTTCACTATTCATCAAAAATTGAAGTTTTTCAGAAAAATACCAAAACATCACCCTAAGATGTATTTGATATTATGAATTCAAAAATGAAGTCTATTTTACAAAATTCAAAACATATAAGTCACATTAATTAATTTAATAATTAATTCCCGCTGTCAGAGCAAATTGCGTGTTTTTATGAAACAATAAGTATCAAAAGATTGACACCAGTTTAAGTTCAATTTCAAAGTGAAATTGATTCCAATGACCACCATTGGATTAAATGGTAAAAATATATTCTAATTTAACTTCAAAACCAATTCAAAATATAATCTAATCATATAAATAAATTAGATTAAAAAGCAATTTTGATGTAAAATGTAGTATTTTTCACTATTCATTAAAAAAATGAACATTGTCAGAAAAATACCAAAAATTCACACAAAGTAAATTTTGATGTCCCAATCATAAATAATAAGTTTATTTTAAAAAACATAATTTATAAAATTGTCAAAAGAAAGATTCAAAAATGGGTTGCCATCAAAAGGCAGTAAAACAATCTTTTAAAAATATTAGTGTATTCCATGCTTAAGATTGGATTTATTTTCATTTTAAGCCTCTAAAACACTATCTAGTTCATTAATAGACATAGATAAAAATATCTATTATTCACTACTTACTTGGTATGTTACATCCTTCCCCCCTTTAGAAAATTGCATCCCCGCAATTTATTTACTTATCAAATAAATGGGGGTACTTATCCCTCATTGCATTTTCAGATTCCCATTTGCCTCTTCAATCATGTGGTTTTTCCTCAAAACCTTTACCTGGTGAATCACCTTATTCCGTAACACTTTCTCCCTATGGTCAAGAATCTGGACTGGTTGTCCCTCATATGATAGGTTCTCTTCCAGCTGAACTACCTCTGGACCGAAAACATGAGATGGATCTGGCATGTACTTTCTCAACATCGAAACATGAAAAACATTGTGTACCTGAGATAAACTCGGAGGTAAAGCCACTCGGTAAGCAACTGATCCAACTCTCTCAAAAATTTCATATGGTCCAATGAACCTTGGACTCAGATTTTCCTTCTTACCAAATCTCATCACACTTTTCCAAGGAGAAACCTTGAGAAAAACATGATCACCTACCTCGAAAGATAGATCCTTCCTCCGGTTATCCGCATAACTCTTCTGCCTGCTCTGAGCTGTTCTCATGTGTTTCTGAATCAGCTGAACTTTTTCTGCCACCTCTTCTACCAATTCTGGTCCCATCAACTTCCTTTCACCCACTTCATCCCAGAAAGCTGGAGTTCGACACTGCTTCCCATATAACGCCTCAAATGGTGCCATCTGTATACTGGAATGAAAACTGTTATTATATGCAAATTCAACCAAAGAAATGTGTTGGTCCCAACTTTCCTGATAATCCATAGAGTAAGAACATAGCATATCGTCCAAGGTCTGAATTGTTCGTTCTGGCTGCCCATCTGATTGAGGATGAAAAGCTGTACTAAAATTTAATTCAGTACCCAACGACTTATGAAGGCCTTTCCAAAAGTAAGAAGTGAACCTGGGATCACGATCAGATACAATGGAGAGAGGAAATCCATTTAACCTAACTATCTCTTTAAGATACAAATGGAAAGTTGATCAAGAGAGAAAGTATCTCATATAGCAAGGAAATGAGCAGACTTGGTCAAGCTATCAACAATAACCCAGATTGCATTATTACCTCGAGATGTCTTCGGTAATCCCACAACAAAGTCCATGGATATATTCTCCCATTTCCACTCTGGAACTGGTAGAGGTTGAACCATCCCTTTCAGTAACTGCCACTCTGCTTTAACCTGTTGACAAGTCAAACACTTCACAGTAAAGTCAGCAATATCTCTTTTCATTCCATCCCACCAGTAATACTCCTGCAGATCTCTATACATCTTAGTACTGCCTGGATGAACTGAAAACGGAGAACTATGAGCTTCACATAACAACTCTCTCTTCAACTGTGAATCACAAGGCACACACAATCTCTTCCCAAATCTCAAAACACAATCACTATCAATGTTGAATTCAGGCAACTTACCTTTCTGAATCAGCTCTACCATTTTCTGCAACTCACTGTCTTGCTTCTGTGCTTTCTTGATTCTATCTGATAGAGATGATCTCACTGATACCTCATGAGTCTTCAACTGTTGTGAAGCATAAGAAATTACCTGATCATTCTGCATTAGGACGCAACCAAGTCCTTTCAATGAAGCATCACTGTATATAACAAACTCACCATTCCTGGAAGGTAGTGGCAAAACTAGAGCATTCACCAATCTTCTTTTCAATTCTTGAAAAAAATCATCACATTCTTTTGTCCAGATAAAGTTAACACCCTTCCGAGTTAGCTTAGTCATTGGACTAGATAATCATGAAAAATTTCTAACAAACCTTCGGTAGTAGCCTGCCAAACCAAGGAAGCTACAAATATCGGTTACATTTGTGGGTCTTGGCCATTCTTCCACAACTTTTGTTTTTGCAGGATCAATAGTTATTCCATCTTTAGAAACAATGTGACCAAGGAAAGAAATTTGTTGCAACCAAAACTCACACTTGCTGAATTTTCCATACAGTTTCTTTTCTTTTATGGTTTGCAAGATAACCCTTAAATGTCTTTCATGCTCCTCTTTACTTTTAGAAAACACCAAAATATCATTAATGAAAACCACCACAAACTTATCCAAGAACTCATGGAAAATTCTATTCATTAAGTCCATGAATACAGAAGGTGCATTGGTTAGCCGAAAAGGCATTACTACAAATTCATAATGGCCATATCTTGTACGAAACGCAGTCTTCGGAACATCTGCTTCCTTTACCTTCAGCTGATGGTACCCCGATCTCAAGTCAATCTTTGAAAAAAACTGAGCTCCCTGGAGCCGATCAAACAAATCATCAGTATGAGGAAAATGATATTTGTTCTTAATAGTGATGTTATTCAAGGGTCTATAATCAATGCAAAGCCTCATAGAACCATCTTTATTTTTAACAAATAAAACAGGAGAACCCCAAGGTGATGTGCTAGGTCGAATCAAACCTTTCTATAATAAATCTTGCAATTTCTCCTTCAACTCTAAAAGTTCAATTTGAGCCATTCGATAAGGGGGTTTTGAAATTGGATTAGCATCAGGAAATAAGTCAACAGTAAACTCAACTTCCCAATCTGGTATTATTCCAGGAAACTCATCAGGAAAAACATCAGGATACTCATTTACCACTGGCACATCATTAATCTAAACAGTTCCATTATTTTCAATGATGTGTGCAAGGTAACATTCATTTCCATATTTTACAAGTTTCTTGGCCTCTTGATAAGTTATAAACAGTAAGGGTTCATTCTTGTACACAAACTGAAAGTCTTTCTGAAAAGAAACTTCTTTAGCTCTACAATCAATCTTAGCATGGTAAATAGAGAGCCAATCCATACCCAGGATAACACCAAACTCTACTAGAGGTAGAACAATAAGGTTTGCATGTAGGTTATTTACACATATAAGGATAGGAAGATTCTTATAAATTCTTTTTGCCTCAACATTTCCCCCAGGTGTTTTTACCACAAGTTCAGGAGTCACTTCTTGAGATGGTATTCCCATTTTACTAGAAATGTTTTCAGAGATGAAAGAATGTGTAGACCCAGAATCAAACAACACACTGGCATAATCTGAAAAAACAAACAAAGTACATGATACAACTTCATTTTATGGCCCGACATCTGCTGAAGTAGTTACAAAGGATTTCACCACCCCTTTCTGCTTGTAGTCTAACTGCTTCCCATCACCCAAGCTCTTTGTCGGACACTCGTTTGCATAGTGACCCATCTCATTGCACTTATAACATTTCACTAACTGTAAATCAAATTTGGTCTTACCATCACCCTGATCTTTTCCAGTGCAATCACGAGCCTTATGTCCCATCTTACCACATTGGTAGCACTTACTAGAATTCAGATGACATTTCCCAGCATGCCTTTTGCCACATTTATCACAAACTGGAAACTTAGTTTTCTTACCATCAGACTTTTTTGAAGAATTCTTACCTCTCTCCTGCCACCTCGGTCTCTTCTACTTCTGGTTGTTATAGAACACTTGGTCATCGGCAAAATCCATTTCCACCTTCTCATCACATCAAACAAGATTTTCATAACTTTTAAAATCACGAGAAGCTAATTCCCTTCTATATTTTGGCTTTAATCCTGAGTAAAAACGATTGATTTTACTATCAAGGTCTCGGATAAAATTTGGACCATACCTTGCCAATCGAGTGAACCTTTCTTCATAGGCAGCCACTGAGTCTTCCTCTTGCCTCAATTCCAAGAATTTCTTTTCCATCCTAAGTCGAACAGCCTTAGGAAAATACTTCTCAAGAAACATACCTTTGAATTCATCCCAGTCGAGAGCATCAATCTCATCAGCATCCCTGATATTTTTAACCATCGATCACCACTGATCTGCCTCACCCTCAAAACAGTAAATAGCAAGACTAACCTTTTGATTGTCTGAACACCCCATGACATTGAAAATCTTCTCCAGTGCTTTAATCCACCCTTCAACTAGCACAGGGTCAGATGATCCTCTGAATGATGGGGGATGTTGCCTCAAGAAATGTTCCACCACTGACATGTTCCTCTATGGTTGATCTGGCTGATCTCGTGCATGGATACCACCACCATTTATAGCCTGAGTCAACTGTGCCATTATTTCAACAAACTATTCAGATCCAATTCCGACCATCTCAGGATGCTGATTCGGAAGGTTATTTCCTTCTGTATGGCTTCCTAGCACTGCTTCCCTATTTCCTCTGTGGAAAACCATTCTGAACAAACATGTCTTAGATGAAGAAACATGGTAATCTTCAAATGCTATATCATTTCAAAAAAAATATTTTTGGATAATCATTTAATAGAATTCTAAGTCTTAATGTTATCTAAACCGACCTCTGATACCAACTATAAGGCCCCGGCCTTAAACCTTACTTAATCTTGAGTTATTACAAGATTACACATTGAGGATCTTTTCGGGTTTAGAGTTTTAGAGAATTAGATCATAAAACTTGCATTACATTCCACATATAAACAAAGTGGTTACATAAAGATAGTATTCTTCATTCCCATCAATGGAAACATATATAAAATAAAACATGGATTCTTTCTTGACACTTCCTTGACACTATCATCATATCATGTACCTTTCCCTTGACCTGTGAAAAAAATTTCAAAAAACATGGGATGAGCATAAAAAGCTCAGTAAGGGATATAAAAATATGGAAAGGAAACATGGGTACATATATACATAAGAATGAGATCATACTTTACCCATAAAACATAAGCACTTTAACATACCTCATCAAATCATGAATAAATCATAGAAATCATAAGACATAAAGGTAACTTGAGGCATTCATAACATTTTTACGTAGGGAGTAACCCTCTTGGTTACGTTTGGAATACCCATCACAGTGTATTCCCTAAATATCTTCGTAGAAACCTTAACGTTTCACTCCTTCACGTTACCCAATGCATTGGAAAGCTATATCAGGCTCACCCGCCCTTAGTTTATCATGGAACCACCAGTCTTCATAATAATTCCCAAGAACCTCAACATAATCGTATCACATAAAACATGCATAAAGGAAACATAACATTTCCACCTTTCGACCACAAGATATCAATACAAAACATTGATATAAAAACATTATGAAAACCATTTCCAATACCAAAATAAAATAAAAGTAAAACATGGTATTTATTTTTCTTTTAAAAACAAGGTATGGCTTGTAGAGGAATCGGAAACTCAAATAACGGTCACGACGGCGGAGAAGTCGTTGTCACCGCATACGTACAACAAAAACATTCCCTTTTGTCATTTAGTAAACGCTTCGTATAAAAAAGATTCTTTTTGAATAAACATAAAAGTCAAAGGGTTTTATACACCGTATAAAAGAAGGTTGTGTATAAAACAAAATATGCCTCAATGAAAGGAGATTGAGACGAAGTCCCATACCTCGGGTCTGACTTGACTCGGTCATTCTTTAATCTCCTGAATAATAAACTTGAGTTAATTTCTACTTGTTTGAGAACCTTTTTCAAGTTCATTATTCCTTTTATATCACTTATCTCCATGTCATGAACACTATGTAATTATTTAAGTTAATAACGGTCGTTTTAACGATCATTGGTACTTGAGTAAAAAATAAGCCCTTTATAATTACATGTTGTTCATGTATCCATTATATCCAGAATGGTATTCATGATTTATATATCATATATGTCATATATATCCAGTACATGCATGCATTTATAATATTACATAATCATTTAGAGGTAAGAAATGAAATGCACCGTTCATGGAGACGGTAAGCCGTACGTACGCGTGAACGCTACTTTCATTTCTATTTCGTATTTTATAGAATGGAATCATAATGATATAAAGGTATAATATAATTCCAGTATAATATCATATATAATATCATAGTTCCATCCTTTATACGTCCCACATATGGTATTTAACGAATCAACTCACTTTAAGGGGGCGGTAGTCCGCACTTCCTTAAATGAAGATATCACATTTACCCATAATGGAAACCATAAAGGTATACCCAAAATTAAAAATACAGAAGCTTAAGTAAAATATAAACATATTATATATCATATATAAGTATAGTGACATCTTAATGGCCACCTTTGAAGGTGTTAAAAAAATGTTGAACAATCATCGTTTCGGGAGGCATAAATTCACCATCCACGGAAACATTATGTCCTTTAACCATTATATGTAGGTGTGTGTAAGTGTAGCTAGAATCCCTCTTATAACAACATCCTAGTATATTGAGGATACTGGAGTTGTTACAAAAGAAAAGAATAAAAAGATTTTAGGGGCTTGGAGAAGCAAAATAAAACAAAAGGACTCAATTGAAGACATTACCTTAAAATCGGGTAACTCCCTTTGGATTGATCATAAAGACTTCCTTGGGAAGACTTATTCCCTAAGTGAGGCTTTAAGGAGTAAGAGAGGGAAGTGTAGAGACAAAATGGGCAGGGGTTGGCCGAGACAAAGGCTTTGGGAGTGTGGGTAAAGAGGTAGAGGTGGGGGCCTTTTATTAGAGGAGAGGAGGGGCACTCTTGGAAAGTAAAGATAAGTTACTTTATTTTAAAATGAGTTTCGGATTAAAAAGGTCCCACATTGATATAATTCTAGGATAAGGTGATAAGCGTTTAAAATACACTCATCCAATTGGTTTTGGACATGTGTAGGTCTTATATATTACATTATCTTTCCATTTTATTTAAATCGTTAAATAATGAGGTCATCGCTGCATCATCATGATGTCATAAATAATTTAATTTATTCAATTTTTAAAAATTATACAAAACTACTATGATGTAGGAAATATTTTCAGCTTTATAATGAATATTTATAGTAAAAAATATGACTTTTATAACCCCATGTAAAAATTGTTTTAGTAAAATAACTCATGTTTGTGTCATTTTTACTTTAATATTAAATAAAAAGTTATTTATGTCATTTCCCAACCAAAGTGGCTCCATGGGGTCCCAAAGTTGAACCGTGGCTTTTCATGGTCTACCATGACACAACCAATGAGGGTAGGAAATGTGTCAATCTCATCTCATTTTATTAAAGCATTACTTTTACCTTAAACTACACTAATTACCTCTAATCGTGATTAAAACTTAATAAGTTACTATTCACCAAAAAATTATTTTTATCCCATTGAACCACATTTTACATCTTAATGACAACCATGTATGTCGGATTTTTGAAATTCAAAACACAAAGGTGGAAAATTTTCATTTAAACGAAAAAATCAGTTTCTTTAACTACCACTTAGTGATTTCACTATTCATCAAAAATTGAACTTTTTCAGAAAAATACCAAAACATCACCCTAAGCTATATTTGATATTCTGAATTCAAAAATGAAGTCTATTTTACAAAATTAAATACATATAATTCAAATTAATTAATTTAATAATTAATTCCCGCTGTCAGAGCAAATAGCGTGTTTTTATGAAACAATAATTATCAAAAGATTGACACCAGTTTAAGTCCAATTTCAAAGTGAAATTGATTCCAATGACCACCATTGGATTAAATGGTAAAAATATATTCTAATTTCACTTCAAAACCAATTCAAAATATAATCTAATCATATAAATAAATTATATTAAAAATCGATTTTGATGTAAAAAGCAGTATTTTTCACTATTCATTAAAAAAATGAACATTTTCAGAAAAATACCAAAAATTCACAAAAAGTAAATTTTGATGTCCCAATCATGAAGAATAAGTTTATTTCGACAAACATAGTTTATAAAATTGTCAAAAGATAGATTCAAAAATGGTTTTCCATCAAAAAGCAGTAAAACAATCTTTTAAAAATATTAGTGTATTCCATGCTTAAGATTGGATTTATTTTCATTTTAAGCCTCTAAAACACTAACTAGTTCATTAATAGACATAGATAAAAATATATATTTTTAATTACTTACTTGTGATGTTACAATAACTCCATGTAAAAATTGTTTTAGTAAAACAATACATGTTTGTGTCATTTTTACTTTTACTTTTAATAAAATGCATTAATGTCATTATTTTACCCAAGTGGCTCCATGGGGTCCCAAAAATCGACCCATAGGTTGTCTTGGTCGGCCATGACTCATCCAATATGGTTTGGACTAGTGTAAAGATATTTTCATTTTATTATAATTTCATTTTTACTGTAAATCACAGTAATTACCTTTAACCGCGATTAATAAAACATAAAAGTTACTATTCACCAAAAAATAATTTTAATCCCATTGAACCAAATTTTACATACTAATGACAACCATGTATGTTGGATTTTTGAAATTCAAATCACAGAAGTGGTAAAGTTTCATTTAAACGAAAAATCAGTTATTTTAAACTACCACTTAGTGGTTTCACTATTCATCAAAAATTGAAGTTTTTCAGAAAAATACCAAATATTCACCCTAATATATATTTGATATTCCGAATTCAAAAATGATGTCTATTTTAAAAAATTAAAAACATATAAGTTGCATTAATTAATTTAATAATTAATTCCCACTTTCATTACAGATAGCGTGTTTTTAAGAAACAATATCTATTAAAAGATTGACACTAGTTTAAGTCCAATTTCAAATTGAAATTTATTCCAATGACCACCATTATATTAAATGGTAAAAATATATTCTAATTGCACTTTAAAACCAATTCAAAAGATTATCTAATCATATAAATAAATTAGAATAAAAAGAGGTTTAGAATAAAAATACAACATTTTTCACTTATTCATTAAAAATGAACTTTATCGTAAAAGTACCAAAAATTTACACAATGTAAATTTTGATGTCCCGATTTGAAGGAGAATTTTATTTTGTCAAACATAACACATAAAATTTTCAAAAAGATGATTTAAAGGAGGTTCTCCATCAAAAGGCGGTTAATCAAACTTTTAATGAATATTAGAATGTTTATGCTTAAAATTGGATTCATTCGCAGTTTTTAATCCTCTAACATTTATTGTAAAAAGTAAAAACATTTGAAAAAAATATATAATAATTTTTTAGTTAGTTCTGTTCATTCCCGCCATTACAACGGCTAGGTGTTAACTACCAAATAAAATTATTTTATTATAAGAGTGCAACGTAAGATTTCAAAGGAACTCGTTGTTGCGTATTGGGTAAGCCATCGAGCATAGAATTCCCTTTAAATTAATATTAACATTTTATTCAAAAATATTGATAAACATTAGAATTTAATATTATTTATTTACCTGGGATGTTACAACAACTGTAAATTCACAAAATTATTTTTATTGTTAAACATCATCAGTGAAAATGGAATAACATATCCTGTGATCCTTTTTTGATGTATATTTTAGACTTGGATTATAAATAAATATCATCAGTTGTGTACCTTGAATCATATAAAAACCATATTGGTTTTATGTTAATCTCTATTTTATTGAAGTTGTGATAGGTGGAACATTTATTTCTATCATCATATTAAATATAATTTACATGTAACTTACAAATATATTGTGTGTAATAACCTCAAATTCAATAAATACAACATTTCCTTATTACCTTGAGGTAGGTTCTAGGATAACCATTCCTATTTTTTTATTTGTAGGAATGTTTCTATTATTACAACCATGAACATTAATATTTGACCATATATATAGATACATATTTTTTCCTTCTTAATATATTATTTCCAAGAATTACATTAATAATATCCAATATCAATCGAATCATTTATCTCAAATTAATATATTTCATCCTTACTATGTCTGAATTGATGAATCCTATCAATTATTAGTTTTATGCTAATAATTAATTGGATGTATTTTATCTAGGTATAACATATAAACCCATTAAAATATATTGATATTCATATGGATTTAATGATATGAGAAAGATATTTATTATAAACTATTTTATTTTATTCCATTTATTCTATCAAATCAATTTCTTATCTATATTGGTGGTCATGACTAATTTTTTAAAAAAATTACCTTCTCCTTCTAAAATGTTATTTTAAGACGATATTATATTATTAAATAAAATATCAAACCATGAAAAATATCATTTCTATTCAGTTTCTTATTTAATAATTAATTAAAAAATAGGAAAATAAATTAATATATAGTTTTTCTTGAGGATGATGTATTTAATGGTGATAATTTCATTGATTAGAGATATTTTTTTCAACATTATATGAGTTATTATTTATAAATTGCATTAGTTAGGTAATAAAAACCATAATGTTTTCAGATCTATCTACAATTATAATAAAATGTTAATGGGACTATCACTACACTATCCAACACATTATTTTTACAAATTATTCCATCTATTTCCATTTATTTTCTAATAATAGGAAAAAATATCGGTAATACTAATATAAGAAAATAATTTTTTTAGCAATCAACCTTAATAAAAATTATTAAAATATCATAAATTAGTACATGATCACTCCACCAAAGTATGTTTTAAATTATTTCCTTTTATACACTCTAGAATAGTCATAATGTTTTAATAGTTATTGTCTGGTTATGAATTATGTTGTACCATATATAAAATATAAGGTTTTTACTTCAATTTATCATAAATGTACATGATAAGTCAACTAATAAGTAAGACATAGAACATTTTGATTTAGATTATTTGGAAATTATCTTAGTAAAAAAACATTACACAAAATTTTGTACTCTTTTCGAAAAAATAATAATTATTATTTACATAGTGACCAAAAATATATTTTTTATTCCATAGTAAATAGAAGTAACGTAGAAAAACATTTAGGTTTGTTTGGCTTAACTACTGAATAATTGTATCAAATAAAGGATTTTTAAAATTTGGTGTTAATTTTTTCTTATACATATTATTTAAATTTAATGAAAAAGTATTTCTATTGAGACACTTGAAGAACCTGGATCGTGAAATGTTAACTATCATAAAAAGAAATTCTAGATGTAGGTTTGTATTAGTTATAAAAAAATTTCTATGACAGTGATGTAAGCGGATGTTTTGTATGTGGAATGAATGTTTTGGAGTACATGGTTGATGTTATTAGGAAATTTATTCTTATAATGGAAACTATTCCATATTAAACTTATCATCTATAGGCATAGCCTTTGATTTTATAAGCCTACATTAGATTAATATAGAGGGATCTAGTACATGATCTAATAATCTTAGGAAGATTTGGTTACCTCATAGAATGTGAAATATAGTGTATTTGATTATTGAAGACCAGATATGAATATTAGAAGTTTATTGTAGATTCTAAGTCATTCACCATTTAACTGATGATCTAGTTGATTCAATGATTCCCAACAAATACCTTTCACCAAATGAAGGGATATATGCAATGATCAGAATGTGATAGAACTAGTAGTACCTATTTGAAATTGCAAAGAGACTATATAAATAGTTTGTGACGGATAACTTGTTTGATGTAATGGGATCATATGTTGGATAATATAAAAGATGATGATATAGTATCTATCCTCATGGTGGGACATTCCCATGGAGTAATTGAAAAATGTTTTTTCTATAAGAGGTATTGATGATTTTTATTTATATTATTTATTGGTATGGTCTATAACATGGTTACCTTATATATATTATTTAATAAAAAATATTATGTTCTCCGATGGAGTGGGGATAAGTCCAAACCACATTATATCTTTATTTTATGAGTGTTCTATTTTTTCATCATGTGCATATTTATTCTTGTTCATTATATTTTTCAGGTGAATTTTTTGATCGAATATTAGGAATTAAAACTCAAGGATTGAGAATCTATGTGTGGGATAATTTGAAGAGACTTCCTTGATTTGGAAGGTATTACCATAAGAGTGTTTCATAGTGTTTCATAACTTATGATGTCCATGTTATAAATTTTTGGTCTTGAAGAAACATAGTATTTCAAGAGGTTGAGTTTTCGGTTTCCGTATATTTGAACCCAAAAGGTAATATGAGATAATTGGGTTTTTAAGATGCATGAATAAATGATAATTTACCCACTAAGAGATTATATATTATGATGATAACGGAAAAAACAAATCATAAGTTAAAATATTTTTCTGAGAACACATTTGATACTTCAAAATGGAATCATGATACAAAAAAAAATCCATAATGAAGAATGACCTTGAAATAATGGAATACGAGTATAGAATAATAAAGGAATGATGATGAATCAAGGAAATAAGATAACATAATAATAATATATAGAAAATCCTTTCCAAAATCCAAGGCTATCTAAAAAGGCATCATAACAACGAATATGATTCATTCCCATGTCTCATAAATATATTCTTATGATATAAAAACATTAGAAATTGAATTTGAGGGATATATAATCTTGGTTACCCATTAAAAATATTATTTTCCCTATAATATGTTTGCCTCATGGAAATGAAATAATGAAGTTGATCAGAAATCTATATAAATTCATAATATATTAAATGTATGAAAATTTTCTCAGTCATGTGAATAATCATAATGTGTATCCTATAAGATAATAAAAGAGTTTTTTATCATCATTTAAAGATTATATATCCCAAAAAATGGGAGTAAATTCCATAAGTGACATCAAAATTATGAAATATTAAAACTAACCATAAAAAGAAAGGAAATATTATAGATGAAATCATATATAATAAAAAATATATTTTATTGAAAATTTTATCATGTTTGAGGTAACCATACTGATGTAAAAATTAGACATATAGAATGTAAATATTTATTGAGGGATAATATAATAAAATCAAATTAATTTATAAATAAAACATTTAATGGAAAATAAATATATTTAACAACATAGATAGATTATAGAATAAAAAATAATAAAAAGATAAAATAAATTAGGACCTTATGAAGTGTGTGGTTAACTCAATGAGTGAGAATGCATAAATTCAATGAAATACCAATAAAATAAGTATAAATTCAAATAAAAAACTTCTAAAAGGTGGATTAATGTAAAAAATAGTAAATAAAATTAGATTTAAATACATTAAGTGAGGTCACTGAAGAGTCCCCTTATAATGTTCTTTATTTGTAACTTTTTGATTAGTCAATAATCATTAATTGGATAATAATGGTACATATATCACTACCCAAAATAAATATAGATGTAATAAAATAATTATTTTGTTTAGAAAATATAAATTATAGATGAATATAGTTATGGAATATAAAATAAGAGATAACCTTGAAAATAATAAGAGAGTGTCTTTATACGATTTATGTAAGAACATATGAAAGAGATAATTTAATGAAAATATATACATAATAAATATTTCTATTATAATGAAATATTAATATTTTATATGAAATTATTTTCACAATAAATATGTATAGAAAGGCTATTAGAAACAAAATTTAAAGGGATGAGATTATGTTAAGAATCCCAATACCTAGAATTCTGAATTATTCAAAAATGAAAAATCCTTTCAGATAATAATGATTATGTTATAATTTATATATTAATTAAATTAATTTATATTTATTTAATTTAGTATTATCCTTTTATATTAATGTATTTAATAAATACACATTTTTCTATGTTTCTATAAATCATCTTATGTTTAGTGTTCTAAATATTCCTTGGTTACTTCCGTATTATAGTCTCAACCATAACATCACATTCATGAATTTTGTATTCATATAATATAAAATTTTATTTAATTATGGTGGTAAAAGGATTTATTATTATCCTTGTAAATTACATGGTAAAGATCAGTACCTTTCACGATGTAATAGTTTATGATTAATTTATTAGTTGTGATATTTTAAAAAAATAATGCATTGTATTAATGAAGATGTTTTATAAAAAACAACTATTATATAGATATATTAGTGAATTAAGTTCATAATTATATTTATATACTAATATTATTTAGTATTTATTGAATGTACATGATATTATTTATTTTCATTAGGATTCATCATCAGAAAATTGTAAGAACAACCAATTAATAAGTGTTTATAAATAATGAATTATTTTTATTCATAAATATTTCATCATATTAAAAATATTATATTTATTTTAATATTTAACTAATTCAAATATAAATATTTTTTATAAAAATATTTTATAATTATATAAGAATAAATGAAAGTAGAAAACCATGTGTTGCTTGCACTCAGTGAACAATTCTATTTGTGTTTTTCATTATTAATGACTTTAGGGATCCTTATTTTGTATAAAACCTGAAAAAAATATAGTAAATACCCGATAGAGGTTATTATGATGGATTTTATGATGTATTAGGAATTTGGTGGGTCGTTTTATAAGGGTTTTTCTAGGGAAAATTTATAAGAGAAAATAAGATAGATTTTGGGAATT
Organism: Viscum album; assembly: GCA_963277665.1. Taxonomy (NCBI): domain Eukaryota; kingdom Viridiplantae; phylum Streptophyta; class Magnoliopsida; order Santalales; family Viscaceae; genus Viscum; species Viscum album. Next base: position 1,284,992,757 of record OY728156.1, read on the forward strand.
GCGCATTAAATAATGGTTGTGGAACGTTATTTAGTATGGAATATGATTTAAAAAATTAAAATAGTTAAAATTTGACAATAAATCGATTATTTTATGTTATATATAAATATATATTAATAATTAATCCATAATTTTTTCTATATATCTTAATTCCCAAGATTTAATATTCACATACATATTTTACTACTCACAGATGTAATTTCTTTGTCATAAATTAATAGTAAATATTTAACCTAGAATAGACCTAATATTTCCAAATATTAAATACATATTAAAAAAACTATCTGGGTAGAATAAATATAATTTTTTAAATTAAAAAATAATTAAAATTATTTTTTTAAGAAAAAATATTCTCTATTTAATGAGGGAATATATTCAAATTAAATAATTATTCATTGTATAGTTATTATTTCTTTTTAAAATTAAAATATATTATTTATGATGGATAATATATATTATTAGATTTTACATTAATAATAAATTATGGTTTTAATAATAATGATATACCCATATGTTATATACATACCCAATGTATATATATATATATAGTGAAAATCAATATAATAGTAATTGAAGCTTTTATATTCATATATATATATGTATAAATAATTATATAAAAACAATAAATTAAATATAATTATTTGTCATTAAATTGAACATCATTTTTTAACATGTTTCTTACATTGTACAATGATTTTAACAGGTATGGTCTTTTTGTTCAACTACAAACCATTAAATATCCTCTATATTTTCCAAGATACATATTTACTACTTATTTAATATTATTTGGTGTTAATTGTTTATGGAATACATTCAAATGATTTTTATTATATTTATAATAAATATGATGCATTTGAAATAATCATTAAAATGACACCCCATCATGAATTCCATAAACCATAATCTATGCCACCTCATACGGTAGTGGCTACCGACTAGAATTTAGAATATATAACCATTATATGTAGAAATTACTCTTACTACCCTTGAATTCTGTAATTTTTATATATAATAAATATTACACACGTAAATTATGTGATTGAATTTAAACATAATGGTTATCCTTTGATATTAGATGATGTCATCATGAAATAAAATTAATGGCACTCATTACCACCACACACACACACACACATATATATATATAAGGGGTATCTTTCATTATGACTTGTACAATATAAAATTCAAAAAAATACGGGGGAGAAACAACAACAAAACTAGGTTCCTCCTTGGTCAAGTCTCCTCAAACATTTTCCAGCTACTACATCCAGATCTCTCATACAATCTGTCATGTGAAAACCAACATGAGGTTTCAACACACAACTATGTTTCCATATAGTGTATGAGCATATGACAGAGTAGGTTTCTAAAAAAAATATCTTATCTAGAACATAAATAATTATGTATGCATGTATGGTAGAATGAGGCAAATAAAAATTTTTAAAAATCAAGAAATAACAAATGGTCATTGTGCACCAAAAATTATGTCATGAAACCTAATACCACATATATCATATAATGATGTTACATGATAATCCATTGTAAAAACACATAAAAAACCACTGTTAACAACACAGAATTTATTCATGGAGGTATCATCAATAACAACCTCTTATACATGGGAACCAATTCATACAAGGCATGTTCCCATGTCCACCTCTCATATCCAATAGTCAAAAAATCATTTTTAGAAGGGAATATCATTATACATTCTCTCACATATGATGAAATATCATCTTTGGTTATAGTCATAATAACATTTCTCATATCCACTAGACAATATAGGAATTATTATATAGAGGGTATCTTAATAGATAGACTTTTATACAAGACAAAATAGTACCCTTATTATAGGCGATGTAACATAGATGATCACTTACCCCACATGCATTATAATTTGTGGTGTAAGGATAGAATCATAATTTCCATCATCCCACCTAATCCAATGCTGAAAAATCCTAAGAGGTGAACTCTAATTGGAGACCTAGATTTAGAAACTCAAATGGTATGAGCACCGAGGTAGTCTAACTATTCTTGTAAATCCTCACATATTTAGTACAAAAACATATTTTTCATTTAATCATAATATACCTAGGATATGAGATAAAAACATATGGTTTACATAGAGATAACAAATCCCTTAGAATCAAAAAAAATAAAACCATTCACATATATAAATAATAATATCTATTTTAAATATAAGATTTCTATATTTTCACTGCTAAAAAATTCAATAAACAAAACCACAATTATAGAACAATAAAATTGATCCCAATCCCCTAGAAAATTCCCCCACTAAAAATATATATCATATTTCATAACTAGACACAATAAAAATTGAACCTCTCACTCAGATTTGATATACCACTTAGGATCTCAAGGGGATCATAATTATAAAATCCAACATCATCCATTTCACTGGGATAGAACAAGATCACCTCGAGTGGTCTCAAAAGAAACATGAACTACCAAGAAACACTAATTATTATCTTAATACATAATGGTCGTAATAAATAAATCTACTTAAGTACCCATATAAATAACATTTATAGGACTATTAAAGCCTCAAAAGTATTCCCACAAGTTACCCATACTCATAATAAATATTAACCATGATAACTCTATATCCCAATGATCAAGAGAAACCATTCCCTAACTTCTCAATCACCACGTTCTACTAAGTATGCCTTAATAGAGTTATTTCACACTTCCAAAAACATAAAATACATATATTGAATTCCCATTAACTTAACTCTATCCTTATTATCATATATTCTATATCATTTAAGGAGTTCCATATTTCCATGGAATATCTATTAGATGATCACACAAAATTGAATTTTTTTTAATAAAAATCAGTCATTCCATTAGGGATAAACCTTTTTAACCTATTAACATTATTTCTAAGGATCACCTTTAATGCCTTAGGGTTTTAGAAATCATAACAATTCCATAAATAAGTTTATTATAATTGTAATAAATATTTATTTATTCCATGTAATTGAAATATATTATATAATAAGTCTTACAGGATTGGAATTAAACAAACAACACATTTTTTATTCCATGTAAGATATTTAAAAAAATAAAAAGAATATATTATTTACACATCACGGATTATTACTCGCCACATATAACTTCATAAAAGATTTCATAAAATTAAAATACATTTTAACACCCATATACAACACTTTTACATGTTATCTGTTCAAATTACGATCACTAACTTGGGTTGTAAGCTCCCAAAATATTTTTATGATCCTTGAATTTAGTAAGTTCATTTAATAATTATAATTTATCATATTCATTTTTATGATTAAAAAAGAAGTTAATATCATCAAAAATAAACTAAAATATCATTATTATAATCATAAATAATAACAATGAGTTAAGTTTATTTAATCTCTTTCACACTTAGATGTTCACTGGTCCTCACATGTGAGGACACATAATCCTAAATTTCAATTCATTAGAATATGTGGATATTATGGATACATATACTGTGATACCCTTTAGGCTATTATCTAGAAATTATTTTTCCCAAATCACATACTAAGAGAAATTTGTATAAACCCATCATAGACCCCTATGATATAATAAATATCATAGCTATGAATACATAATATAAACATTCTAGGTGTAAGAAATTTTTTTTCTCATGATATCTCATACAGAAATACATACATTAATTCATCATACTTTTGATTCTTTAGATATTCCATGACCATACCAGATAGATGTACCTTCTTAAAACATGGTTGTGGATATGTTGTATGTAATATCACATAATTTAACCAAGTCTCATGGGATATATTTTACTCAACTTGGATGAGACAAATTCCATTTTGTTCATTAACCCAATCTAATACCCCCAACGATGCACCCAACACAAGATACTACACTTAAACATCAATTTCATTATTTTAAATAAATTAAATATAATGAGTAGTTTATTATAAAATCATTAGATTTTTCCTAAAAATAAATGATACTATCAATCTAATCAAAGGAAATTATAGATTGATGTCAAAAATTTTGATCTGGTCCATCATTCAACATCATTTTTTATCAAAATATATTTATATATCAGTTTCATTGGTATAACATTCCCTCATTTTGAATCATTCTCCATCCAAAGTATGCATTTAAATTACATCTCCTATAAAAATTTATTTTACAAGGTCTTTAGTGTTTCATTGAAATTTTAAACAATTTCGTCATTTCATTTAGAGTATATATGAATATTATGTATTGTGACTACCAAAAAATATTTATGGTAATCCAAAATGACTATATTCATTATGTCCGTATATATTGATCCAGATTTTGTATGTATAAATAGAATTAGAATGTTCCCATAGTTCTCATACCTTGTACAAATATTATTCTTGTTTATGGCCTCATTCTATAATAATGCATTATAATATCCTAACCAATGATCGACCATTGAAAATTATTGGGATCCATATAGTTAACTGAATAATTCATCAATCCAGGGAAGATGATATGTGATTCTTTATTATGATATTATTAAGCTTATGATAAATAGTACATAAGAACAATGGATAATCCTCACTCATGATGAAAAGGACCGGTGCACCCCATGGTGAAGCACTTGGGAAAATAAAATCGTTATTTAGATTCTCCTGTAACTGATTATTTAGCTATTCAAGTTTATTCATGGAGATTTTATACTATTTCATGGAATTAAGAAATATTCTACATTTATTGTAAATGAATAACACAACCTCATTTCTTGGAGGAACTCCATGAGATTTTTTTGGAAACGCATATATATATTCCCTCACAATGGTAATGCTATTAAGGATGATTTATTTCCTACTCTTAATCAGTCTAAGTAGATATTCTTTCTTATAAAGAAATAATATCCATTCTTAATATGATTATTATAAAGGATATTAACCCCCTCTTTGAACAATTTTATAACCAGATGTTCATTTTCAATAAATAGGGTGACAACATTATCTTGGTAAAATATATTGGATATTTGTATGGAAAGTCAATCCATACCCAGAATTACTTTGAATTCCACTGAAGGGGGAATCAAAAGTTTTTCTATGAAATTAAACATAAAAATATACACTATAGAGTTCTTATATTCTTCCGATTCAATAATTTCTCCATTTAATGTTTTTATGGATAACTCAAATTACATGTTTTGAGGTGTGGTTTTAATAGATCTACTAAACATGAATGAATATATAAAACCATCATCACGTTGGACATTTATTGTTCATTAGTTGATGATGAACCAAATTTTCACTATTTGATTATGATTCTAATAATTCTATTATCCAATATAGGAATATATATGACAATATTAAAAATATTAATCATATAAATGTGAACTATAATAATATTAGAGATAACCCAAAAAATAAATATATTATTTAACATATGATTTTTAGGTGTCTATATATATTTTATGCGGTCTATTTACCAACATTAAAATTTGGAATCATTTTGATTCCATTAAATATGGTTCATTAAAAAATTTGAACATACAAATCATATGCCCTAAGAGTGTAAAACCTGTTGTGCAATATGGAATCTTCACAGTGGATTATATATCAACTAGGTCAATACCCATTCCACCATTTCAAGGTGGATTCCCATACATACAACTATTTTTTATTCAAATAAACTTATAGTATCTGAAAAAGGGGTTTTATGGTAATCAAATATCTATATATATTACCAGTATATATGTTTTTTTTCCTAGGGTAAGTATTAAACCTACAAATTTTTCTATTGTTTTATAATAATATTTCTCAAATATAACAATAATTTTTTGTAATTCCAACTATAAAAACCAATATATTTTATAAAAATTAGATATTATGATCATGATACATCCTTGTTAACTTATAAGAACATAAATTGGTGCCATTTCTTATCAATATTGCGCAAGGGGAAACAAATTTGCTAATGATGTTAGATTTAACCAACTTTTCAATATTCATTATCCCTACATATTTGAGAGGCATCACTGCAACACACATGTAGATGAAGTTAGTAGTAGAATTAATGTATATAAACTAATGGTATGTAATAATTTTATAGGTTCCAAAAACAACAATCCCACATATGGAAAATCTCTAAGAGTATTTGGCTCTTTATAGAAACTCAAGGGGGTTTTGAATGAAGTTGGAATTCACATGGAATGAATGGATGATTTTCATGAATTTTGTAAAACCTCACGTCATTCAAGACCATAAGTATAAAATACTAGAAATACTATAGGAGAACATGATCCCCACCTTTTTTTACCCACATGAACTTTTATGTACTCCATTCATAATAATTATTGTCTTTTCATTAATAAAAACTTTGAGAAGGACTCAATAAAAGACCCATATATAGAGTATTTTTTGTGATTCAGATAGTCCTGAAGAGTATAGTTGATTTACCATTGTTAGATTTTCTCATTTAGAGGTATTTCTTAATAAAATAAATTCATTGTGGATATAGTACTTGACTGGAATCATCCATACATTGTAGGACCATTTAGTATGGGGATATAACTGACGTCATTCATATCTCCCATGTCGACATGAACATGAAATAACACCTTCTAACAATAAGAAATGTTGATGATAGTTTCACACAAATATAGATCCACCAATTATGTACATGAATTTTTAAATGAATGTACCTAATAATTATGTGAATGTAGGAAGTAGATTACAATTGTATTTGAATGGAATTATGCCCTTAGTCCTTGAATGCAGTCATGAAGAGAAATCAAATATTCCTTTCTGCTGGGATAGTCACCATTTATTTTCATGATCATCAATTATAAATCACATTTTAACATTATGTCTTCCACTATAATTTCAATTTCCAAATCAAGTCCTATTACAAGGTCCTGATAATCTATCACATTATTTGTAAAAAAAAATTGATAATAGGAATGGTTAATGTAAAATGAATTTGGTGGGGGAGATAAGAATGATTCCCAACTAAAATAGATTAATATTGATGTATTTAAACCTATTTCATTTTAGTATTCTAAATGTTCCATAAAAATACATATCATATATCTATGGACCATTTGAAAAGAAAATACTGATCCATCTGGTAGTTCACCATTCATTTGAATTTATTTTAAAGAGGGATGCTATAGGATAAATTATTTTAATTCCCAAAATTTTAACTATTTATGAAGTATAAACTAAAATCCGTGATGAAAAAATATGACCTTCCACCATGAAAAAAATAAAATCAATATAGGATGGATGAGGATATATTATAGTGGGTCACTATGAGAGACCAATGGGAATCTTGGTGTTGCAATTTGTTACATAGTTTCTAAAACAAAATGATTAGTTTTATACATCTTTTATTGACATATAAATTTAGAGTCTCAATGCCGAGAATATTTCAACAAAAAATAATAGTGGTTTTTCTTGTTTTTGGAATCAATGTACTCAATTATCTCTCTAAATATATTATTTATAAGATGATATTATTCCCATTGATAGGAAGAATTAATAGTGGTGGAATCAAATGATATTTGATGCTTTTTTAAATTCACCTATCAACTGGTATGAATCCCTTTTTTTCAACAACTAGGTTATGGTAAAAAAAATACATGAATGGGTTCTAAGAAATAATCAAATGTAATAAATACATCTTTGTAGTCCTCTCAACTCATTGAGGATTTGAGGAGGTAACATAACAATTATGTCATTTTTTAAAGATCCACTTCATTGGCATGATGGGATACTAAAAATCCAGGAAATATTCTTGAGGTAAAACAAAAAAAAATATTTAAAGGGATTCATATTCATAATACAATGCCTCGATTTATTGATAATAGTATTAATGTAAAAAGGATGGTCAAAATGTGTCCTCGATTTTAATTACAAGATCATTGATGCAGCACTCAATAGAATTTCTTAGAAAGGGTTTGAAGATGCGATGCAAGTCACATTGGTATGGAGCTCCAACATTCTTCAAGCAAAAGGGAATCACTTGATAAAAATATTCCACTTGGGTTTTTTTAATTTTTTTGTTTCTTCCTCATCAGGGCCATTTATATTTGATTATATCCTAAGTAGCCATCCATGAAATATAGGGATTGGTTTCCATCCGTGACATCAATTAGAAGTGGTGAGATTGAAACTGGGAATTCATCTTTTGGATAGTTCTAGTTGAGATCTCAAAATTAGATGCACACCTTAATTTTCTAATTCATCTTATTGAATGGTAATATATTTTAAATAAATTTATTATACTAAACTTACTAAATGGATTTATTAGTAACAATATTAACTAATTTTTTTTACTTCGGAATAATTAGTTTAATGAGTCCTTCTAAATATCTTCATGGAACCATAGTGATTTTATTGTATGCCCAGATGCTGGGTGGACACCATAAGATCTAGGTAAGGAATTTCTGTGATTTTGGAAAATAGAAAAAATTCAACGGTTGATTCATAAAGGTGGGATAAACCTATTTTTCATTGGTTGTAAAGACCACTCAATTCAATATGGGCCTTGGTTATTCCATTATACCTATTTTTAGTTGTCGTATTTCTTCAATAATTGAAGAGATTGCTCTCAAAAATGCTGGAGGGGCATCCCAAAGGTATTATACCTATTTATATTCCTCTTCCTCTTTATATTACTCTTCAAATTCTTTTCCCACTTCCTCTTCCACTTCATTTTTCACCTCACTTATATTGATAGAAGGTGATTGTCTTTTTTTTCTTACAGTTAGGATAGGACTCAAATTTTATCTTAATAAAGATGAGGTATCTTTTTCTAATGATATGGGAATTATTTATAGATCTATAGAGACAAAAAGTCCTGGAGTTAAAATACTTGTACTCTCTATAAGTGATATGATAAATATTTCTTATTCATCTGAGTTGGTAGAGATTTTTTGGGATTTAACTGATGAAATAATAGCTTTTCTCTTAATCTATTACCATTGTTGGGAGGATCAATGACCTTTTCAATGCAATCCAGATTGATTTCCATGATCGAAATTAGGAATCTTGATGAGTACAGACACAAATATGTACCCATATTAGGATTTTATTGATGGTAAGAAAATATTATTCTCCATGTTATTTGATGGGGTTGGATATGGTTTTTTCTAAACAATTTAGGGTAGTAACATGAGTGAATATTACAGTTAGGTGTCATTTCCCTTCATTCAGGTAGAATATTGCATCAATATATTGTGATTCAAAATATTTATATGTGTAATACTCACCATGAAACATCCTTATATTCATATTCATTTTTTATTTGAGGAATTTGTGATATTGTGAGAGGGCTGTCATGTGTTTATGCACACTAGGCCTTCATTGTAGAACATTTAAGTCAATGTATTTCTAAACAATAATAAATTATGAATCAAATAAGACGTACCCAAAATGATCTATTATCATAATTTTTAAAAAGGGATTGTTTTCTATTTTTTCATTACTCTGAAGTGTTAGAGTAGAAGGGGGAAAATTCTCACCATTGTAAAGTAGACAAAGAAGTGTTCATACTTGAATGAGTTTGACTCCAGATCCAATTTTAATAAAAGTATTTTAGAATTAAATATTTGTGTCTCTCATGATAATTGGATCATTCCCTGTTTCTTTCCCTTTCATCCTCCACCGTTAGCCCTATAATTTGGTTGAAGGAATCTTCTATTTTTTATAGATCTAGAACTATATATTGTGAATTTAGATCAATTGTTGTCTATCTATATGTAGATATAATATGTTGTTAATTTTTAATCTTGATTTAGGTTATAGATCTAGAATCTAATCTACAACATTATGATGCTAAAATTTGGGTATTTCGGTTCGGTGAATAAATATCAATAAATCAAGGTAGGTGGTCTAATTTACAAATCCAATAGACATAATTTTGATTACATATATGAAAATTTTATAATTTCTAGAGTTTTTTTAAAAATGAAATCCCTAATTGAATTAATAAATGTGATAAATTGATTTATTGTGATATTTGTAAATTATTATATTTATGTATTATTGAATGGGATAATTAATGAGAGGATTAATTATGAAATTTTAGTATTTTTTGATGTGATAATAAATTTTAGTAATTAATTCAAATGGAATTGAGATGGTTGAATTAAAAATTAAATTCGGAATAAGGATAACTAATTGGGGAATTAATTATCAATGTATTGAATTTGAAATTGGGGGTAGTTAATTGTTGATTTAAAAATAAATTTTTTGAATTGTAAATTGGTAAACATTAATTGGTTAATTAATTATTAGACGTTGAGGCTGTAAAATGGCTAATTTATTATTCATTTGATAATTATAAATTGAAATTGTTAATTAATTATTGAATTAATTAGATAAATTGATCTAATTAATTTAAGAATTAATTAATGGAAGTAGTTGTGGTTAATTGTGATAAAATGACTAATTTTTTTAATCATGGTTGATAAATAGAGTATTATTCATTTCAAACTGTCCTAGTGAAAAATGATATAAATTTATGGTTTATAAAGGGGGTTTTAGACATTAAGATCTACTCTAGTGATATAAATGCATTTTTGTGTAATGGGGTGATAGACATGACAATCTATGCTAATGATAGATCTATTTATATGGTTGATAATTTAGGTGTGACCCATAAAGATATCCACCAATGTTATATGTCCATGATTGAAAATTTGGGTTCTATACATGATGTTCTAAGACAATTATGTATATGGATTATTGATAATTGGGCATCTAGACATGACGTTCAATTCCCATGGTAAATATGTAGGATTGATGAACTAGGTTCTATAAATGGCACTCTATAACAAAAACATATGTGTGGGAATATGGTTCCATGTTCCTATAAAAACAAAAGTGAAATAAAATGGATAATTAAAGCCCATTTTATTTGAATTTTTAGTTGAATATGTAACAAAGTTTAGTCCCAACACAGGTTAGAGAAAGTATTGAGGTGTGTGTGTCCTCATAAACTCGTTGGTCTATGTGGTTTAATATACAATAATTTATAATGTAATAACGTTTTTAACATCCATTATAATTATTCCATTATACAATTTCATACACTTTTTATTAACATGATTTGTGTTACACACCATTGGTGGTGTCTTACTGAGTTATAATCATGCCATAATTAGGCTTCATGATTAGTACCCGGGTATATATTATTCTCATTGGAATGGTTAAACGAAGAAGAACCTATGTTGGATATATGATTTTGGGATGGAGTGTGGATGATGGAATAAGATGTAGATTGATAAAAAAATATTCTTCTAATTTTTTTATGAAAAATAACAATGTTGTGCACAATAAATAGAAACGTTTTTGGAATTATTTTATTTATATTTAAAAAGTACATATTCAATAATTCTTTTAACATTCAATGCATGTGTTTTCTATGAAAAAGTTAAGAATAAATCATTGTTTAAAATTAAAAACTATACTTATCTAAAAATAAGCATTATCACCCTTCTTCAACACTAACTTTAAAACAAAAATCTGAATGTTTTATATTATTTAAAAAAAAACATTGTTTAAATAACCTTTTTTGAAATAAATTTGGTTTAATTTTTTATCAATTTATAAATAGATTTTTTTTGAACAGTAAGAAAATATTGAATTTTAATTAAAAATTCATTTTTGTTTAATTATTAATAAAGATAAATTTTAATTTTAATTTATTTTAAATTAAAATAAATTCAATTATATATCATTTAAAACTATTTCTTTCATTAGAATAAATATCATATTGAACTTTTTTTAAAATCATTGTAATTATTTAATTATTTTCTCTTTGAAAAACCCGCTTTCTCGTCGAGTATGTGAGATTAACATTGAATTATATTTTTTCACTTATGTGAATAAAATTTGTAAAAAATTGATTCCATATTTTGAATTTTAATTATATATATTATCTAATAATTTATAATTAATTTCTGATTAAGATGCATATTGAAAATAGTAATAATTATTTACTGTTGTTAAGGTAAAAAATGGGTTTACCAGGGTGTTTAACTACAAATATAAGGGTATAAATAAAAAAAAACATAAAAAACATATTATATATCTATATTTTAACCCTAAAATGTCTATACCAAAAAAATACCCCGTTTTGGAGCATTTTATTCATGTGAACAATGTGGATACACCATTTTCTTCTCAAAACTTTAAAAGTGTGCCACTCACCTCACGTATAAAAATACACCCACTATCCCCTATTTTCACCCCTTATGATACATTTTAATTTTTTAATACCTAACCAAATACCTTCAGAATATACATCCCCTCAACATAGAACCCTTATTTTTTGAATTAATCTAACCTAATCTGGATTTCAATGTAAACATAAAGATACTACCTGAAGAAGAGGTAACATTTTCAATGAGAATATTTTTTATTTCCTAAACCGTGTAAAATTATTAATAAAATAGGATGGTATAAAAACCTCACTATATTCCATATATATATATATATAAATTTTTATTTTATGTTCATGAAATAAAAATATCCTCTATTTCATCAAATGGCTTATGAAATTATCAATAGTGTGTGCGGTAGACTATCGCCTCAGTAACCGATGTAATTCGTTTTTTCCATTTGAACCTACCATGATAGGGTATGATGATGATTATAAATTATATATAAGATATTAATAACATAATTATATCTATTAGGTCATTATATCATATATCTATTTTTCAATCGATTCCATAGGGGATACAATAACATCGCTCGTGTGTATGGTGGATTACCACCTCAAGAAGCGATGTGATTAACTTTTCACTAACTCTTTACATGGAAGATAATAAATACAATTTTAATTAATATTTGTGATATAAATGACATAATTATGATATTCATGAAAAAAAATAACATTTTGAAAGGAGAATATATCATCTTATCTCTTACCTTTTGACTCAACAAAAGTTGATAATGATGTTTATGTACATCTGGACTACCACCTTAACATAGTGATATAATTATTTTTACATCACCATTCGACATGGATGATACAGATAAGTATATATAATCTATTATTATGGTATTTATGTTATTATCACAATCCTAGAATGATAAATTATTACTTACCTTATAAAGTATCGAACATTTCATGAAGAATACTCCATTGAGGTTTCAGTTTATGTCATATCCATGAATTATTTTAAAATTATTTTTTATTTAACTCGAATTATTGCTTCGTTCTTGGGGGTTTCCAATGTATTTTTGGAGAAAGGGGTGGTTTCCTCGTGATTTGGGCCAAACCGTGAGCCCATTTCCATATTTAAATACAAAATTTCTTTATTTTATAAATCCTTAATTTTTGAACATTTTTCATCCATTCCACTTCCCACATGGCCTCCCCTGACCTATTAAAACCACCATATCCATTTTGAACACTTATGAACTCAATATCATGGTGGATTTGGGTGACTTAATCAGGCATTGGTCCAACTTGTGAGCCCATTTCCTGTTTTTTTTTTAAAAAATTATTTCTTGAGTATCTCATTAATATTTTCATATTTTTCTATGATTTCACCCCTCAGAAGAGCCCATAAATCCTAGGTGCACCCCCATATCCCATTTTTCCTCTTTGGAGCTCATATTCATCGTGGATTATGGAGAAATGTTTTAAGGATTCCCAAATCGTCCAGATCTGAGAAGCTAATTTGTTTTATCCATAAATCATTAATTTTAAACTATTTCTCATCATTTTAGTCCCCACACAAGCTCCTCAGCATTATTAGAATCTCCATATTAATTTTTGCTACTTAGAGATTCAAATATTGGTGTATTTGGGGTGATTTCATCAAATATATCTCAAGTAAGTGGGCCTCCATCCTTCCTCCTTCCATTTTCTTAGGGTTTCAGCCATTTTTTTTAAATTTCATAATGTATAGAAATTAGGAATTCATACCAAGTGTTTTATCAACGGTTTCATGGTCTAATATTGTTGTTTTACATTTTTTAACTCCCATGTGGTGTAGTTGTGGTGCGGTTGATCTTTTGCACAAGGATTGTGTGTTTATGACACACTTGGTAGGTGGTTACATGTGTAATCTCTACTATGTGAGTTAGCCTTACTTGATTTCTATCTTTAGACTACTCCAATATCCTTGTTATTACTGTAAAAATTACTTTTAGTGGCATTTGTTAAGCAATTGATTTTTAACTGCCATTTCTGTGTGAAAATGGGTGTTTTACATATGCATTCTATGTTGTACCAATTGGGGCTATTTTATAATTCGTGGAATGGTTTTGTTAAAATATTTTGTTTCTGAAAATTCTATTTCAGTGTATTATTGGTGTGAATTTGGTTTTAAGATTGGGATTTTAGATGGATTTTATGTGCAAAGATTGGTTGTATTCCTTGAAAATGATTTATGGAAATTTTAAATGATTTATTGAGTTTTATAAATGGTGAAAAGCATGTTTGGATAATATTTTGAGAGAGTATGACCATAAATATTGTTTTTATTTGAAAATGTAATTTGGTAACATGTGAAAATTTTTTTAGCACAATGTGGAAAACTCGGGTATATAGGTGGGCAGACGTGTACTAGTATACTAGTGATCCGGAGTAGTTTTTCCCTATTTAACATTGAAATTCGGACATTGAAAACACTAAACAACTATAATGTGATTATTAGGGACCAATAGGTAATGGGTATGTTCCATACTAGTGGCTCGTGCATGAGAACATATATTTTTATGGTTACTTTACACCAAGAGACGAGGTACATGGGGCCCAAAACAAATTATTTCCTAGGGATGTTCCAAAGATTAATGCTAATTGAATCATTCATATTTATCATTGGATAATGGCATGTTTGGAAAGGAAAATTAAGTATCTTGCATTTTTTATAGAAATGTGTTCATCCCTTGAAATTTTCCTTTAAAAACTGTTTACTTTTAAAAATATAATTCTTTATAAATTATTGCAACCATTTATTTCTTATTAAATTTTTCATGATTTTTATATTATAATTTTTACCATATGGAGACTTCTAGGTGGTATCCTACAGGTATTAGGCTCATAACCTACTTAAATCCTTGGGTGTATGTAGATATAATCATTTTTTATATAGGTAAAGGCAAGGCCTTAGGTGATTGTGGTTCAGGTTGTTAGATTTCTTCATGGCACGGTACTGTAAAGACGAGTCGTGGGTGATGACCCATTGTCAATTGGTGTTCCATGGACTATTTTTATGCTACTTTTATGTATCATTGGACCTCTTTTGTCATGTTTATACCCATGTATTCTTTTTTTAGTTTTTTTAAGTCTTGTCTCGTATGATTTTTTGGATTTAGTTTATTGATTATTTTTTCTTATTAAATGATTCCAAAGTCTTGTAAATCATTCCCAACCCATGGTTTAAGATACTTGGGAACTTCTTAGATACCATGGGGATAGTTAATTCCCTTAGAGACGTTACATATACCGGATCAGGTGTAGGTTTTAATGGCACCCAGTTTCGGTTTGTGAAAAAATGGTATCAGAGGAGGTTGGGGTTTCTAGATTTTATTATTATTTTGGGATCAATGAGGTTAAAAAAGAGATAATAATATTGAGGCTTGATGTTTTCTCCATGATTAGGGTTCTTAGATGACACCTCTCATGAAAAAACATGAGTTTCCATTGGTCATTGGAATTGTTTGTTTGACTTCATTTCTAGGTGAGACGTGTGGGCTATAGACTGTATGTGGAGATTGGGTGGGTGTGAAGTGGTTAGTTATTTTATTATTGTTATTTGTTTGGATTTTTTTATATTAATGTTATTGATGAAATTTTTCAAAAATTTTGTACTGATTTTTTCTCTTGTGATTGTTGCCTTTTGTAACAACATGCCTCCCCGGAAAGCTCTCATGCACCAAAAAGAAGGAAGTTGGAGATATTTCTCCCTCACGAAATGATAATATGATTTTAGAGGTTGTGGTTTAGGATGTCTATGCTCTATTATAGGGACTGGATCCTTTTACAACTCTTGTTAGAAAAGATGACATCGGTCTTAGGAAGGGAAAATCCTAGGTGTTTCTAAAAAACATGTCTATTACTTTCCGAGGTATGAAAGAATCCCAGGAAGAGTAGGAGTGGATAAACAATATTGAGTGCATGTTTTAGTTCATAGAAACACATGAGGAGGTTAAGGTGAAGTGTGACTCTTTTCTGTTAGAGGGTACCTGCTGCAAGTGGTGGGAATCAGTGCTTTAATCTAGGAAGCATGCACAAATGAGCTGGAAGGACTTCAAGGTTACCTTAGAAAATATGTAATTCCATGAATTCATGGCCTATGTTAGACCATGTGAATTTTTGGAGATGGTTTATGGGGCCTTTTAGTGATGATGTATGAAAAATATTTTGTTGAGATGGTTTAGTATGCTCAAGAAAATCTCTCCAATGAGAAGATAAAGGCTCAGAAGTTTGATAAGGGTTTACAGCTAGATATTTATTCCCAAGTCATCCTGTTCAAGCTGATAACCTATGTAGTGGTGGTCGATCAGGTTTGTATAGTGGATATCGACCATAAGGGTAGGTATGGTTTCTCTGGGATAGTGTTAGGAATGGATAGTGGTAGCTTTTCAAAAAATAAAAGGAAGTCGGAGGAGTAGGGTAAGAAGGGAGGTGGTAGCTCAAGCCAACCTTCCAGGTAGTTTTCTTTAGGGGATTTTAATGTGTGGTCCATTATTTTCCACCAGTGTGGAAGGCTAGGGAACATCTGACCATCGTGAAAATCTCCTATGAATCCCTATTATCAGTGTAGAGGTATGAGAAAATTGTAGTGTTTTTGCAGGATGGAATTCCCACTCAAGAGTGGGGTTGGATAAGTGGCTTCTAGGGGAGTGCCAGCTCTGTAAGAGCTATCTAAAAAGGGGATATCGGTTTTGTGGATAAGGAGGTAGGTCTGGATCATCTTCTAGCCAGAGACTATTTCGGGAAAATCCATAGGCAACCAGTCATTCTCAGGCAGAGACTAGGCATCTTCACGCAGTGGATTTCGGACAAGTGGGATTAGAGGTGGGACGATCAATAGTTTGACGTGCCATTTTGATTTCATCTTCTATAGATGCTAATATTTTCGACATAGGGTCCTCTATTTCATTCATATCTTCAAATATTTTTAACACTCACAATTTTACAACCGTGCTTTTTTATTCTGCGATGGATTTGGTGACACCATTGGGAAAGAAAAAAGAAGCAGGGGCTCAAGTGCTCCTCATGTGCGCTTTCTGTGTCAGGGGTTGAGATGAAGTGGGACATCCAAGTTTTAGATATGGATCTATTTGATGTGATAATTGTATTGGATTGGCTAGTACACATTCAATAACACATTGAATGTTATAGGTGGCAGTTCATCTTCCCAACACCTGGTGGGAGTCATCATGTTTTCCTTGGGGATTGGGATCCTTAGTCGGGTCACGCAAGACCTCCACTCCTGGAGTTAGTGAATCTTGTCTTCCATTTATTATCACTATCTATAGAGGATGATTTTCATGCTCTTAAAGGTGGTATACCACATGTAGTGGATGAGTTTCCAGAGGTATTCCCAGATGATTTTTCAAGATTTCCTCTGGTGGTGGACGTGGGGTTATCAATTTATTTGGCATTGGGATGACAACCAATATATGTTCCCATATATCTTATGGACCCCACTAATCTAAGGTAATTAAAGATAAAATTAGATGATTTATAATCCAAAGGATTCATCTACCTGAGAATATCTCCTTGGGATAATCCTATTCTTTTAGAGAAGAAGGCTAGCAGATCCCTCAAGTTGTGTATTGATTATCGAAAGCTGAAAAAGGTAACCATCAAGAACAAATATCATTTTTCCCAAAAATATGACTTTTTTGATGAATTTATGTGGGGAAAGTGGTTTTATAAAATATAATTACACTCAGGTCACCATCAACTCAGGGTGAAAGAGGAAGATATCCCAAAGATAGCCTTTTAAAGCAGATACGTCCACTTTGCAAACTTGGTCATTCCCTTAGGATTGACCAGTTATCCAAAGGTCTTTATGGTCAAATGAATATGGTTTTCTAATGGTATCTTAATTTTTTCATAGTTGTATTCATGGATGAGATCCTACATTACTCCGGACTTGAGGAGGAATATGAACATCATTTGAAGATCGTGTTAGACACTTTGTGAGAGCATCAAATTTTTGAAAAGTTGTCCAAGTCCACTATTTGGATCTTGCAGGTGAATTTTCTATCGAATGTGATCTCAGAGTAGGGGGTTTTGGTGGACCCCAAGAAGATCAGTGTAGTTATGTAGTGGGAGCAGCTGGAGAACTGGTTCGAGATCAGGAGTTTCTTCGGCATGGCTGGTTACTATATGTGGTTTGTTAGGGATTCCTCTCGGGTTGATTCACCCATGAACATGCTCACCCGGAAAGGGGTGAAGTTTGTAGGGGGGATAGAGTGTCAAGAATCCTTTGAGGAACTGATGTAGTGGTTGACTACCACCCCCGTGCTGATTTTTCATGATGTTAGAAAGGGTTATTTGGTGTATTGTGATGCTTCGGGTATGGGTCTTTGGTTGTGCTTATATTGGCTGATCATGTAGTGGCGTATGGTTCTTTCCAACTATGACCACACAAATATAATTGTCCAATCCATAAAATAGAGTTAGAAGTTTTGATGCATGATTTGAATACTTTGAATCACTACCTCTTTGGGGGGAATTTTGATGTCTACTTTGATCACAAAATCTTGGGCTACATATTCTCATAAAAGAATCCCAATTTGACGCAACGCCACTGGATTGGGTACTTGTAGGGGTTCGAATTTGACATTTTCCATACCCTAAATAAGGGAAATGTGGTGGCAGATGCTTTGAGTATGAATGTATATGTGAAATAATTGAGGAATTTTAGTGGTTAGTGGACTCTGATGGGGTTATTTTCTAAGATGCATGTGGAGACAAAGGAGTAGAGTGGAGGTGCATTCTTGGAGAACATTCAGTGTGATTATTCTCTCTTAGAGTTGATTTAGTGTGAAAAGTCTTGTGATGATCTTTGTTAATAGTCAAGGAATGTTCATCATGGTGGGGAGATGTCTTCTGATTGGTTGTCGTTTCTTGAGGGAATATTGTGCTTCAATGGATGATCAATAGTTTTATCATCTCTATGGAAGGCGGTGATGCAGGAGAGCCACCAATCTTGGTGGGCTGTCGATCATGGTGCCACCAAGATGTATTATGATGGGAGTTGGCAGTTCTTGTGGCCAGGTATGAGACAATACATAGATGAATTCGTGTTGAGATGCTATACATTTCAGCAAGTGAATGAGGGGCATCAAAGGACCTCTAGTTTACTCCAACCCCTACTCATTCCTACTTGGAAGTGGGATCAGGTCACCATGGATTTAATTGTTTTCCAACCTCATACAACCTAGTATAATAATTACATATGGGTAGTAATTGATCATCAGAACAAATCATCCCAGTTCATTCTAATCAATGATACATCATAAATTGGTGAGTTGGGTCGATTTTATCTTCAATAAGAGGTGAGGTTTCATGGTTTTCCATCTACAGATGTCTCTGATAGAGACCCTTATTTCACTTCATGGTTTTGGGAAGTCCATCAGATGGACTTGGGGTATCAGGTTAAAATAGTCATGACATAACATCCTTAAACGGATTTTCAAACAGTGCGGGGGAATCAAATTTTAGAGGACATGCTTCGTGCATCTGTTAAGGATATAGGAGGTTCTTGTGATAGCCATTTGGGATTGGTTGAATTTGTTTATAATAACTATTCTCAGTCCTCGATTCGAATGGATCATTTTGAGCTTTTCTATGGTCGACCTTCTCAGTCCCCCTAGTGTTGTGATGAGGTAGGGGAGACTTCAATGTTGGGGTTGATCATTGTTCAAGAAAAATCTATGAAGTTCAAGTTGATATGGAATCACTTTTTGATATCTCAGGGTCACCATAAATCTTATAAAGACTATAGCTGTTGAGACCTTGAGTTTTTTTGGGTGACCAGGTGTTCTTGGAAGTGGTCCCACATCTTGGCCATCATCATTTAGAAAAGCAGGGGAAGATAACACCCTTATATGTCAAAACTTTTGAAATCAATGAGAGTATTGTCAAGGTGGAATATTGGGTGTCTTTTCTTTATCATTTTACATCCATTCATGATGTCTTCCACGTCTCTATGTTGTGAAAAAACAACCTGGATCCTTCCCATGTGCTGAATTGGGAAGAACTAGATATAGATCCTGATTTATCAGTGTTTGAGCAGTCGATGTGAATTGTGGACTCCTGAAAAAAGGTTCTTTGAGGGAAGACTATTCTTCTGTTTCTATTCCTCAGGTAGCGTGAGACTGATGGGCATGGTACATGGAAGCAGATGTCCTGGGTCGAAGAGAATTTTCCATTTTTCTTATATGATCAGGCTTCTAGAAGACTTTCTAAGGGTAGACAGTATTTATGGTGGTGATAATTGTCACATACATGACATATTTTAATGTTATTTTTCATTTAATTTCTATTCTCTTTTTGGGAGTTTCCTAGTTATTTTTGGAGTAAGCGGTGGTTTTATGATGATTTGGGCCAAACCGTGAGCCCATTTCTAGATTTGAAAACAAAACTTTTTTTCTTTTATGTTTCCTTCATTTTTCAAATATTTTCATCCATTAAACTTTCCACTTGGCCTTCCCTAACTTATTCAAACCACTATATCAATTTGGACCCTTTAGGAACACATTATCCTGGTGGATTTTGATTATTAATTTAGGAATTAAACCAACCCGTGAACCCATTTCCTGTTTAAAAAATTTATTTCTTTCATATCTCATTTTGTTTAATATTTTTTGGTGATTATACCTCCCAATCTTTCCCAAAAACCCTAGGATCACCTCAATGATCAATTTTTCCTCTTTGAATCTCATATTCATCGCGGATTAGGGTGAATTTGCTCAATATTTCTCAAATCATCCAAATTTTAGAAGGTAACTTGTTTCACTCAAAAATTATTCATTTTTTACCATGTCACCCCATTTTAGTCCCCAATGATCCTCCTATTCCTCATTAGAACCTTCATATATATATTTCTGTTTCTTGGAGATTCAACTATTTGTGTTTTGGGGGAATGTTTTTCAAAGATCTCTCAAGTAAGTGGGTTTCCTTCATTCCTCCTCCCATTTGTTTAGGGTTTTGTTGATTTATCTTGATGTTCCTAATGTATAGAAAGATGGGATTCATACATAGTGTTTTATCTTGGGTTTCTTGGTCTAATATTGTGGTTTTAGGTTTGTTTTAACTCCCTTGTGGTGTGGCAATGGTGCGGTTGGAATTTTGCACGTGGATTTTATTTAGACACACTTGGTAGGTGATTCCATGTGTATGCACTACTAGATGAATTATCTTTTCTTGATTTATAATTTTATCCTACTCCACCATCATTTTTATATCTACAAAAATAATTTTTGGGGGCATTTGTTACATAACTGATTTTTAAATTCTATTTTCTTGTGAAAATGGGAGTTTTACATGCGCATTCCATGTTTTACCATTTGGGGATATTTTATAATTCATGGAAGGGTTTTATTATAATGTTTTTCAACTGAAAAATATTTTTTGGGTAATATTTGTGTGAATTTGGTTTTCAAAGAGGGATTTTAATTGGATTTTATGTGAAGAGTTTGGTTATATTCCTTGATAATGTTTTATGGAAATTATAAATGGATTATTGAGTTATATAAATGTTGTAATGCATGTGTAGATACTTTTTTGAGTGTGTATGACCGAAAATTGTGTTTTTATTTGAAAATTTAATTTGGTAACATGTGTAAATTATTTGACCATAAAGGGGGAAAACTAGGTATCTAGGTGGGAGAATGTGTACCAGTATTCTAGTGATCCAGAGTGGGTTTGTCCCTGTTTCACATAGAAATTTGGACATTGAAAACACTAAAAAAACTATAATTATGATAACTGGGGAACACTAGGTTATGGGTATGTTCCCTACTAGTGGCTCGTGGTGGAGAACAAATATTTTTGTGGTTACTTTACACCAAGATACAAGGTATATGGGGCCCGAAACAAACTAGTTCCAATGGATGATCCCAAAAACCTTGCTCATTGAGTCTTTCATATTTATCATCAGTTTATTATGTTTTTGGATGGAAAATTAAATAGATTAATTTTTTTATTGGAATGTGTTCATCATTTTAAATCATCCATTGAAAAATGCTTACTTTTAAAAGTATCATTCTTTAGAAATTATTTCCACCATTTCGTATTTTTAAAACTCGCATGCTCTTTTTCATGTAATGATTAACATATAGTGTCATTTGGGTGGTATACTATTGTGATTAGGATCACACCCTACTTACACCCCTGGGTGGAAGTTTTCTTGATCATGTTTGACAAAGGGAATGGCACGGCCTTGGCTGATGATGGTCTTTGTTGTTAGTTTCCTTCATGGTGCAGTATTATGGAGACATCTCATGGGGGATGTCACCTTGTTGTGTGGTGTCCCTTGAGCTATTGTTCTGCCAATTTAATGTATATTTGGAAATTTTGTGTCATTTTTAGACCCATGAATTTAGTTCTGAATTTAATTAATGTCTTTTTTTGCAAGAATTTTCAGATTTGGTTTATTGATTTTTTTGGTATTAAAATGTTTTCAAACACAGTAAAATCATTCCCAAAATATTGTTTATGATACCCATGAACTTTTTCACTCTTATGGGGATAGGAAATTCCATTCTAGAATTATGACGCACCATGTCTGGTGTTGGTTTTAATGGTGGCCAAATTCGGATTTCCATAGTCGAACTCTCCCCTTTTTAGTTAATGAAATTTTTTGTGAGAATATGATGATACTCGGGGGTGTCCTAGTGGATTGGTACATTAAAATGTATGAAAATATTATTTACTAGGAATGTCACATGGTTGGTTCTTAGTAATTAGTAACTTTGTTCCTAAACCATGTAGCCTATAGGGGGTGTGTTCATTGTTAACTAATTGTGAAAGCGAGGGAAAGAGAACCATGTGAACGTAGCTAAATAAATTTTCATGACCACCACATGGGTTTTAAAACTATTTGGGATACAAGGAGAACTATTTACCCATGACCCTCTTTCATAGATGGTAGCTCATAGTTGGTGCATAATTTGGCCAACCATGCATCCAAACCAAGTACACTATTAAATAATGATAATTTCTCAATTACCATATATATTAAAGGTTTAAACCCAACATTTGTCACAAATTATTCATAAAAAAACCTAGGTGATGACCCCCTCCCTCCCAATCATTAAAGGTATGATTCTCTTTTCATTCATGGCCATTTGGAGCATTTTTTGGTGAAAATAAAATTTATAAATGAGTCTAACACTCATATTTCCTTAGTTTTCTTGAAAAGTTAATTTTTAGTGTTTCTTATCAATATAAATCCCTAAAAACATAATTATATAGTAAATTATATGTGAAGACATTGAAGGTTGATTGAGTTCAAATTAAGGTAAATAGTTAATTGAACATCCATTTATGAACGTGAGGTAGGTGGTCTATATTTTATATTCCATAAACTTTATTCTTCATTAAATTTGTATGTGGAAGTGTTGTGGTAAATGAGTTTTTCCCATTTAATTCATTGGGAGGAAATTATAATTTGGGCAAATGAAATGATGAATTAAACCCCACTTGATCCCATGAGATTCGATGAGGATGAGTAGATTGGTCCTATGGAAACCCATGGGGGTGGAACTCTCCCTTGAACATGAATTTTTTGGATGTTAAATGAGAAATATTTGGGTTTATAATATTAAATAAATTGTAAATGTGATTAACCTAGTAATATTGAAATATGGGATCTTTAAATTAACATGAAGATTAATGTAATTGAGGTTGTGTAAATGGAAATATTTGATTATTGGTTAATGGGACCTGGATTTATGGTTAAATTGATTGGAAATGGTGATGAATGGTTATAATGTTTTAAAATGGTAATATGGTATTGTTTCATAAATTGAGAACAAGATAAATATAAATAACCATGGTGATGTGATGAAATGGAAGTGGTACACAATGTTGTTTTTATGAAATGGGATGATTAGTGATGATGATACTATATGAATGTGATAAATGGTTCTAGTATGTTGGAATGATGCTCCACTACTATGGTTGGGATAGAATTATACTCTAGGAGACCCTATGAAAAATAGTTATTTAAGGAATTGACTAATTATCCTAATCCCAATGGTATGGACAAGGTGTTCCATATCATCGTTGGAATGGTCAGACATGGATTTCTAAATCCCAATAAAATTCATGAATGGAGGTTCTATATTTTTTAACCAGTTACCCTTTGACACATGGCTCAGATGACTTACAATATATGATTAAATATTAATGAAAAATGTGTAATCAATTTAATAAGGAAGGAAATAAATTTCTCTAAAAAAATATAAATGTTGTATTCTATTTTAATTATTTTCTTTCTTATTATCTATAATTAATTATAAAATATATTATAGTAGATATTTTTATACACTTTTGGGGTGGGATATTGTGTTTGACTCAAATATTAGATGAGCCACTACTAGAAAGACGAAAAGATTTTGTGGTTTCATTTTAAGGGAGGGACATTCTTATATGGTTGAGAGTAAATTTGGGGCATAGTGATGTGCATTGATGAAGAGATAAGACCTAGTGTTGGGACCTATTTTTGGGATTCTTTATTGTGTATTTATTTTGGGTTTTCATTACACTTGTCACTGTATGACTTGGAATGTAATAATTAATCTTTGAATGTGGGAATTCACCAAATTTTGGGAAATCATTTTAGTAACTCATGATTATATTTTCTCTGGATATTTTGTTTCTTAATTTATCTTTCATGTCATACTCTAATAGTGAGGGTATAATATACCCATTTTTTAATAAGACCCTAGTTTTTTACTTGTAATCCTCCATTATATGGAGATGTTTTTAATGGTTATGTAATAAACCATCTGAGGAACCATTTGGTGGATCTCAGGTAAGGATTTTACAATTTAGTATCATAGTGGTTCTTTTATTTTATTTTTATGGGGAAGGTAGAAATGATTCTAGGTGGTATCATGGAATAGTAATGAGATCATTAATGGTAATTTCTATCCCATTTGTGCAGAGAAAACTTATTACCTAAGGTGGGATTAATTTTTACAATGTTTGTCATTATAGTTTCATGTTATTTCACTTTAAGTGATGCACTTGTACCGTGACGTTATTAATTTATGTGATTTCATTTGTCATCTGGCATTGAAAGGGTTTTATATATTCATATGCTATTCATGAAAATTAGGGATACATGTGAAATGAATCATGTTACACACACATAGGAAAATGGGTTATTGTAGTGTATGTTGTAACACCCCAAGCTTCCACGATATGCTTCTCTTTGAATAATACATTAGCATGTGTTTTATGCAACTTAGAGTTCTAACACACCACAACCAATCAAACTATCTGTTTTGAATAAGAATACCCACTTTTTAAACTGTATAAATTTTATCATTCAAAATGGACTTCATTTATGGATTCAGAATATTGAAATTAGCTTAGGGTGAAGTTTTGGTATTTTTCTGAAAACATTCAATTTTTGATGAATAGAGAAAAACACTGAGTCATAGTTTAAAACCAAATTTTTATTTAAATAATTATTTAGTTTATTTAAATTTATTTTTGTCAAAATATATTCATAATAACTATATAAGTACAATGTAATTCATTGGAGTCATTTTATAATAATTTTAGATATATAAAAATTTTATTGAACTTTTCACCATCTTTTACCCATCTCCTAAGAGAATTTGCAAATTCACATAAAACATAATTTTACCACTTCTGTGAGTGGAATTTTAAAAATCCGAGAGTCCCTGTTAATATCAAGGAGTAAAATTTGGTTCAACAGGATAAAAATATTTTTTTTGCGAATAGTAACTTTTTACTTATCTTTACCACAATTAAAAGTAAATAGGGTAGTTAAGGGTAAAAATGATATTATTATTATCCTAACACTTGTTATAATTCTATTGGAAAAGTTTAATTCAACCAAAAAAACATTAGGAATAAAATATGAACCTATTTGATCCACTTGGATTAGATTAGTTCATTTATTATTATTTAATTCAAAGAAGAGTTAAAAGAGTTAAAATCAATGTTTGATAATTAAAAAATTTTAATATAGTATTTTACATAAGATAAATTATATTATAAATATTCATTATAAAGATAATGATATTTCATACATAATGGTATTTTATTTATAATTTTTAGACATTAAATAATTTAATTTATTTATGACACAATGGTGATGAAGTAATTACACAATTAATGAAATATTAAAATAATTGATATTATAAATATCCAAATAAATATAATTTGAAAATTTTTATGAATTACACTAATTTAATAGGTTATTATGACATATTTGGGTTGGTTAGAGAAATTTTTTTGATGTAATAATTCTGTTATGAATTTAGCAAAAACAAAATACCAAATAGTATCAAAATTGACATAAAAGAGTTTTTAAAATAATTATTATATTATTAATTGATATTATATTCCTAAAAATATAATGATAGGACAAAGGACGTATATAATGATAGGTGTATCATTAATTAACAACTTGGGGTTCTCTTGGAAGTATATAGTATGTTTATTAACCATATAATATAAAAATACAAAGAGACTTGGTAAATGTCAAACTATTTAACTAATAGTTAAATCTAAAATATAGAGTTAATATAGTGACCCAAACCTATATAAACCCAATGGTTGAGTGTTTTTCGTCCCATACCCACCTTATCCTTTAAATAATTCATTTTGGAGCCATTATAAACTTAAAATTATTTTATTATAAAATAATATTTCTAGATTTTCCTAAGGTGCCCCTCACCCCTCTTACAAAAGGGCACTCCCCGTTATCTCTAATTCAGATCATAAAAGCCTTTTGGATCGGAAAACCCTACCCATTTATCCTCTAAACATTCCTCACTTCATCCTAGAGGCCATACTTTAGTCAGAAAGTCAACTTAAGGATCCCTTTTGATCAAATCAAATGTAAGAACCTGAAGAAGAGGTAATGATTTCAACCCCCTCTTTCAAGTTCTTTCCTTATTCCACTTCTTCATTCTCTGTTATTTCCATTATAAAAAAATAACTCTAGTATATTCTATATATTGTTATGTTATTATAAATATGGTACAACCATATTCATTATTCTATCCATCCTTTGAATGACATGTCACCATATATGCGTACGTACGGATTACCGTCTCCACGTCGTGGTGTAATTGTTATTCAATAAATTATTATTTGTATGGGTATAATAATGATGTGTAATTCATGTAAATAATAAATATAAAATTTTAATTATTCAGTATATATTATATACCATCCAATTAGATATTATTTTAATATCAAAAGAATGATATTTCCGCTCGTGCGTACGTACGGATTACCATCTCCACGAACGTGATGAGATTCACCCCCCATTCTATCCATTCAAGAATAATTTCATTATATTATTAAAAATAATGTTTAAATATTTGATATCATTCTGGATAGGAATAATATACATCCCATCCATAACAACTATGATTCCCATAATAAAGAATATAATGGAAAACGAATCCGTTAAAACCCGAAACGACAGTAATAATAAGATATTAATAACAAAACAATGTTAAAAGATAAAATTTGATATCATATTAACGTATATGATTATTGTATAATTTAATAAAAATTATTTCACAATTATACAGGAGGTTAACCTAAAATCTATCCTAGAAAAGTACTAGGTAAGGTTTAATTTCAGAATCTTTTCATTATCTGAGGTTGTTTATATATAATTATCTACTGGGTCCTCTCTATCATCCACTTCCATGTTTCCTAAAAATGTATTTCAAAACATTCATAATATTTTATGGAATATGGTTTAATGTCATTTATACCCTTGTTTGAATTTTTATAAGATGTTTATAAAGGAATCTTCTCATCTTTTTCCAAACAAGGCCTTTTTTAACCTTTTTGACATAATTTAGGTAAGAATTCCCTTTTTAACTTATACGGCGGGTGCGGCTATTTTCTGCCATTATAAAATCGTTGAAGCTTCCCTTACAAGATTATAAGAATATTTTAAACGTAAATATTTTCTTTTATAATTATGAGACTCTTAAATGATATCAAAAAGATACATTTCTCTCAAATAGTTTTTATTTCATTAATGTCAACATCATTTGATGGATTTTACGTTTATTTGAAGTTGATTAATTATGATACAAAACACCATATTGTATTAAAGGTTTTGTGATATTTTTTATTGTGGATGTGTTATTTTTATACCATTCATGGTTTATGGAGAAAGTATTGACATTTTGTATGCTAGTTTTATTACGAATGTTTATGTTATGTTTAAACCTATTCATATGAGGAATGCATTGAACATAGTAAGTGATGGGTGGAGCCCGCTATAACTCTTCGATGCATCGGTAGGTCTCATGAGGCAAACTAGCGTCTTGGCACAAGGCCTTGATGAAATCTTATTTGTATTCTTGGCACAAGGCCTTGACTATATGGTTATGACAGTCTGGCATTATGCATTCCATAATTATGAAAGTTGTTATTGATATTGCATGTGTTTACTCGTCTAGAAGAATATCCATGTGAATAAGTAAATGGAATTATTTCATTTATTTTTTTCCATATTAAGATGAATTTCATGTTTAAACGGATTTTTTTTTATTTTTACATTGCCGTAAATGTTTATGCTAATTTATGAATGTTTCCACTATATTGTTATCCTTACTGAGCATTTGAGCTCACCCCTTTCTATGTTTTAATTTTCCCAGGATGTGAAGAAGTATTTTATGTCTGACCTTATGGGATAGTATGAGGGTATATTAGTGTGGACTATGGAGACTATGTTGTTGTAGTTTTTCACATTATGATATAATGTAAGACTTCTGAATATATCTAGTGTTTCGAAGGCCACTAAACTATTCGGTATTTCGAGACATTATATTTTGTGATCATGAAAATGTTATGTAATAATGCACCGACTTTGGGTAACTGGGGTTAGGGCATTACAGTTGGTATAAAAGGATATTTATTACAAATGTTGGAAGTTAGATTTAGATAAACTCTAATTAAAGCACATAGACCTAAGATGGACTTTGAGGATTAGTATAGAATAACAACCTAAAATTTTGGTATTGTAGAGATTTTGTGAGTTATATAAGTAATACATCCCTGTCTGGATATGAGTAGGTAGAGGTGGCTCTGACACAGATGTACCTAGGGGTAAAACCCGAAAACACACTTTGAGCTAGACTCGAACAGGAACTGGTGCACGGAAACGGGCCTTGTTGCACTCTTGGTTATGAGACTCCCATGGGATATGCTTAGGATAATTCTCATTTTCTTTAAAAAACATTATGAAGGGTTTATGAGTATATAATTATTCAAAGAAAACATTTTTATGATTATGGATTATATCCATAAACAGTTCAATTTTTGTTATGTTTTTTACAAGTTTGTATTTATGTATTGCGATTCATAAACTAATCTAGTGTATGCCATTGTTTAGAAATGGCGCCTAGTGCAAGGAATAGAAATTGTATCAATGCATGCAATCTATGTAGAGATTTCCCTCATACTAAAGATAATTATAGTGGATATAGTGATACAACAGGTGCTGATAAACTAATCACCATACTGGGATTACACACTCATGTAATGAATAATAACCTTACCTATATGGAGAACCCTGATCCGCAGCATGGAGGATCAATGTTAGATCGCTTAATGATTCAATAAACACCAACATTCAATGGAGTACAAATCCACGAGTAGCTGAGCAATGGAAAAATTCCTTAGAGAAAATATTCAATGCCTTGTGGTGTAGGGAAATGGAAGAAAGTTGTCATGGCAGTTTACCGCCTCACTGGTGATGCTGATCAATGGTGGTAATTGATTAAAAACACGAAGGAAGATGATAAAGTATAAAATATGGAATAGAGGGAGTTTAAAGATATTTTCTTAGAAAAATAATTTCCTCATTACCATCGAGAAGATATGGAAAGGCAATTTCTGAGTCTGAGTAAAAAAAGGATGATAATGATGCAAAGTATGAGTCTAACTTTAGAAGGTTAGCAAGGAATGCTGCAAATTATATACGTAACCCAAGAAGTAATATTGATCATTTCATTTATGGGTTAAAACCATTTCTCCATCGAGCATTAGTCTCAAAATCCTTTTCGTTGTACGAAGATATTGTCTCATGTGCTATCAAGATAGAAAAGTAATTCTCTATTTCTTACGACTTTAAAGCAAAGCAAGAGAAGAAGAGATCTGCTGATCACTTTGAAAATGGAAATAAGGGGAAGAATGGAAAATTTGAATATCCATCCTATAGAAAATGTAGGAAGAAACACCTAGGTACTTTCTTGAAATAAATGGGAATTTGTTACAAGTGTGGTGAAAAAGGCCACCAAGCTCATGATTGCATGAGAAAGAAATAAGCTACCGATGTTCAATGGTACAATTGCAGGGAGAAGGGAAATTATGAAAATGAATTTCCTAATCATCAGGGGAAATTACCTTAGAAAAGGCCAAGGGATCAAGGTCAAGCTTATGATATCACTATTGCTGAGGTTAAAGTTTCGAAAGATGTGGTGGCAGGTAATTTAATGATTTCCTCAATTTTAGAAAATGCTTTATTTGATTCTGGATCATCAAATTGTTTCATATATTTCTAGTTTTCAAAGAGAATTAAATATTTCCAATTTGATTTAACAATGGAGTTGTCAGTAAAAACTCCTAAAGGAAGTATCATTACAACAAAGTTTTGTGAATCAGTTCCCCTTAGGGAATATAAATGTTCTTTATATACTGATCTCATCATCATACCCATTATTGAATTTTATATAATCCTTGGTATGGATTAGATTTTAGAAAATGATGCAAAAATTTATTGTAAGAAGTAGGAGGTTACTATTTTTGATGAAAATGTTAAAGAACACCTTATCTTTAGACTAGAATCGTCACCACATAATTATTATCTAGATCCACCCCTTGTATCTCAAATAAATTCAATTATTGGGGAGGGAGATAATGAAATGACTATGGGTGAGGAAAGGGATGTTCAAATAGAGGATGTACCTTTTGTGAGTGAATATTTTGATGTGTTTTTAGAATATTTACCTGGACATCCTCAAGAACGAGAAATTGAGTTTTCCATTGATTTAATTCTTGGATCAAGGACCATATCAATGTCCTTTTATAGAATGGAAACTGTAGAATTAGTGGAACTAAAGAAACAACTAGAGTAATTGAGTAATAAGGGATTTATTCACCCTAGTGTTTCTCAATGGGGAGACCATGTCCTTTTTGTTAAGAAGAAATATGGATCTACAAGGTTATGTATCGACTACAGAGAGATCAATGCTATAACAATAAAGAACATGTATCCACTGCCTCACATTGATGATTTATTTGACCAACTTCATGGAGATCAATATTTTTCAAAGATTGACCTTCGATCTGGATATCATTAGTTGTGTGTGAAGAAGGAAGATATTCTAAAAATAGCATTTCGAACCAGGTACGGGCATTATGTGATTATAGTTATGCCTTTTGGGATGACTAATTCACCCTCTGTTTTCATGGATCTAATGAACAGAGGTTTCAAAAAATATCTTGATGACTTTGTAGTGGTATTTATTTATGATATCTTGGTATAATCCAAAATCTATGAAGATCATGAAAATCACTTTGGAATTATCTTGAAGAATATTAGAAGACATGAATTATATGGGAAGTTTAGCAAGTGTGAATTCTGGATTTAGAAAATTTATTTTCTTGGTCATATTGTCTATAATGATGGAATCTATGTTGATCATTCTAAGAAAAGAGAAATCGAAGAATGGACAGCACCAACGAGTATAACTGAGGTACATAGTTTTATTGGTTTAGTAGTTTATTATTGAGGTTTTGTCCAAAATTTTGCTCGATTGGCTAACCCATTAACGAAGCTAAAACGTAATGTGGTTAAATTTGTTTGGACAAACGATTGTGGAGAATCTTTCAAAGAACTAAAGAGAAGATTAGTCAATGATCCTATATTGACTCTACCATCGGGGAATTATGGGTTTGTTATTTAGAGTGACGCTTCAAAGAAAGTACTTTGTTGTGTTTATGCATAATTATAGGGTTATTTCCTATGCATCACGACAACTAAAAATTAATGTGAAAAACTATCCTACTCATGATTTTGAGTTAGCTAGATTAATCTTTACTTTGAAGATATGGAGACATTATCTCTATCGTGAAAAATGTGAGATATATATCAATCACAAGAGTTTGAAGTGTATTTTCTCATAGAAAGAAATAAACATGAGGCAAAGGAGATGGCTTGAACTACTCAAGGATTATAACTTCACGATACACTACCATCCAGAGAAGGAAAATAAGGTAACAGATGCTTTGACCAGAAAAGAGCACGGAGTTTTGAACATGGTGAGAGATGAAAGGGATCCTATTTTCATGGATCTAGTAAAGATGGATATGAGAA
This sequence comes from Viscum album, assembly GCA_963277665.1. Classification (NCBI taxonomy): domain Eukaryota; kingdom Viridiplantae; phylum Streptophyta; class Magnoliopsida; order Santalales; family Viscaceae; genus Viscum; species Viscum album. Next base: position 1,285,025,338 of record OY728156.1, read on the forward strand.
TAACCATTGAAGGGTAAATATAAATACTTTTTCAAATGGTTTCCAAACCATCATTACTAGAAAGAATAAAGAGTTCTGAGACCGATGATGAAGAGTTTCAAAATAAGATTAAAGTTTTGAATGATGGGAGATTGAGTGACTTTGTGTATGAAGATGGAATTTTAAAATTTGGGAAGAGACTTTGTGTCCCAATATACCTGATCTAAAAAGGGAATTGTTGTATGATGCTCATAGTTCCAATTTCTCTATACACCCTAAGAGCACCAAGATGTGTAGAGATTTGAAGGAAAATTTTTGTTGGGAGAACTTGAAGATAGAGATTGATGATTTTGTGTCAAGATGTATGGTTTGTCAATAAGTGAAAGCTGGAAGTCAACAGCCTAGAGGATTCATGCATCCTCTTCCCATACTAGAGTCTAAATGGTATAATATTACGATGGACTTTGTCATGGGACTACCAAATACTCATAGAATGAACAATGCAATACGGGTCATTGTTGATCGTCTTACCAAATCAGCACATTTTCATGCTATAAGGGAGGATTTACCACTTCAATGTCTAAAAAGACTTTATATCAATGAAGTTGTGAGACTTCATGGAGTACCCCAATCTATTGTTTCTTATCATGATCCATGTTTTACATCAAGATTCTGGAAAAGTCTTTAGAAATACCTAGATATTGAGTTTCGTATGAGCACTGCTTATCACCACCAAACTGATGAACAATCATAATGAACTATTAAAACCTTAGAAGTCATATTGATATCATGTTCACTTGAAATTCAAGATATGTGGGATCAATATTTACCTATGGTAGAATTTTCTTATAATAATAACTTCCATTTAAGTATTCTGATGGCACCATATGAAGCGTTATACGGAAAGAGATGTCACACACCAACCTGTTATGATGATGTTGGTGAAGGAAAACTCATAGGCCCAGAACTAGTGGAGGAAACGATGGAAAATGTGAAGGTAATCCAAAACCACATCAAAGGATCACAAAGTAGGCTAAAGAGCAATGCTGATAACTGAAGGAAGGATTTGGAATTTCCAGTAGGAGATCATGTATTCTTGAAGGTATCTCCATGGAAGGGTGTTATACATTTTGGTATGAAGGGAAAATTGAGTCCTAGGTACATTGGACCTTTTGAAATTCTAGAATGAATTGGGGTTGTATCTTATCGTTTGGAAATGCTGCGAAATCTCTACAAAGTTCGCGATGTGTTCCACGTATCACTGTTGAGAAAAATACATGCCTGACCCAATGCATGTACTCACCTATGAGTAATTAGAAAATGAACCAGATATGTCTTATTGCAAAGAGCGTGTCAAGATTCATGATACAAGAGAACAAGTGTTTAGAAACCGGACGACTCGTCTGGTAAAAGTTCTATGGAGAAACCATAAGATGGAAGAGGCGATGTGGGAACCGAAGGAACTTATGATGAAGAACAACCCGAGTCATTTTATGCAGTAGTATTATAGAAATTTTTAGGGAGAAATTATTTGAAGGAGGGTATAATGTAACACCCTAAGCTTCCACGGTATACTTCTCTTTGAATAATACAGTAGCGTGTGTTGTATGAAACTTCGAGTTCTAACACACCACAACCAATCAAACTAGCCGTTATGAATAGTAATACCATTTTTTTGAAATTTTGTAAATTTTATCTTTCAAAATGGATTTCATTTTTGGATTCGGAATATCGAATTTATCTTAGGGTGAATTTTAGGTATTTTATTGCAAACTTTCATTTTTTGATGAATAGTGAAAAACACTGAATTATAGTTTAAAACTGAATTATTATTTAAATAATTATTTATTTTATTTAAATTTATTTTATGTCAAAATAGATATATAATACCTATATAAGTTTAATGTAATTCATTGGAGTCAGTTTATAATAATTTTTGATATATAAAAATTTTATTGAACTTTTCACCGTCTTTTACCCATCTCCTAGGAATATTTAAAAATTCACATAAAACATAATGTTACCAATTTTGTGAGTGGAATTCAGAAAATCCGAGAGACACTGTAAATATCAAGGAGTAAAATACGGTTCAATAAGATAAATTTTTTTTGCTGAATAGTAACTTTTTACTTTTATTTACCACGGTTAAAATTAAATATGTTAATTAATGGTAAAAATGATATTATTATTACCATAACACATGTCCTAATAATATTGGATTAGTATAACTCAACCAAAAACAACCTTAGGAATAAAATATGAACATCTTTTGTCCACTTGGATTAGATTAGGACATTTATTATTATTTAATTCAAAGAAGAGTTAAGAGAGTTAAAATCAATGTTTAATAACTTAAATATTTTTAATATAGGGTTATACATAAGATAAATTCGATTGTAAATATTAATAATAAATATAAAAATATTTCATAGATAATGGAATTTTATTTATATTTTTTAAAAATTAAATAATTTAATTTATTCATGACACAATGGTGATGCAATAATTACCTAATTAATGAAATATTAAAATAATTGATATTATAAATATACAAATAAATGTAATTTGAGACTTTTTATGAATTCCACTATTTTTATAGGTTAATACGACATATTATTGTTGGTTATATGAATTTTTTTCAAAGTAATAATGATGTTATAAATTTTGAAAAAACAAAATACCAAATAGTATCAAAATTGACATAAAATAGTTTTTAAAACAAATATTATATTATTAATTGATATTCTATTCTTGAAAATCAAAGGATCAGCCAAAGGAATTATATAATGATAGGTTTATCATTAATTAACCACTTTGTGTTCACTTGGATGTATATAGTATGTTTATAAACCATATAATAGAAAAATACAAAGAGAGATTGAAAATTTCAAACTATTTAACTAAGAGTTAAATTTAAAAGATAATGTTAATATACTGAGCCAAACCTCTCTAAAACCCATTGGTTGAGTGTTTTTATACCCATACCCACCTTATCCTCTAACTAATCTATTTTTGAGCCATTATAAATCGAAAATGATTTTATTATAAAATAATATTTCTAGCTTTTCCTAAGGTGCCCCTCACCCCTCTTATATAAGAGCACTCCACATTCTCTCTAATTCACATATTCAAAGCCTTTTGGCTCAGCCAAACACGGCCCAAATTTCCTCTCAATTTCTCTCACTTAATCCTATAGTCCTTCCTCTAGTCATAAATCCAACTTAAGGATCCCTTTTGATCAAATCAAAAGGAAGAACCCGAAGAAGAGGTAATGATTTCACCACCCTCTTTCACGTTCATTTCATCTCCCACCTATACTTTCTTTGTTATTTCCATTAAAAAATAATAAATCCAGTAAATTGTATATATTGTGATGTTATTATAAATATGGTACATCTATATTCATTATTCTATCCATCCTTTGAATGACATGTCACCATACGTGCGTACGTACGGATTACCGTCTCCACGTCGTGTTGTAATTGTTATTCAATACATTATTATTTTGATGGGTATAATAATGATGTTTAATTCATGTAAATAATAAATATAGCATGATAGTGATTCTGTATATATGATATACCATCCAATTATATATTATTTTAATATCAAAATAATGATATTGTCTCTCGTGCGTACGTACGGATTACCGTCTCCACGAACGTGATGAGATCCATTCCCCATCGTATCCATTCAAGATTAATTTTCATTAGATTCTTAAAAATAATTTATAAATACTTGATATAATTCTAGATATGAATATGATACATCCCATCCATGTCAAATATGACTCACATAACAAAGAATATAAAGGAAAACAAATCCATTAACACCTGAAACGACGGTAATACTAAGATATTATTAACAAAACAAACTTAAAAGATAATATATGATATCAAATTATTGTATATGATTCTTGTATAATTTAATAACAATTATTTCACCATTATACAGGAGGTTAACCTACCCCCGATCAAGTAAAAGAACCAGGTAAGAGTTAATTTCATAATCTCTTCATTATCAGAGGTTGTGTATATGTAATAATCTACGGGGTCCTATTTATCATCCACATCTATGTTTCTTAAAAATTTAATTCAAAACATTCTTAGTATTTTATAGAATATGGGTTAAATTCATTTATAACGTTGATTTAATTTTTATAAGATTTTTATAAATGAATCTTTCTATAGTTTTCTAAACAAGGCCCTTTTTAACATTTTCAACAAAATTAAGGTAAGAATGTCTTTTTTAACTAATACGGAGGGTGTGGCTATTTTACATCATTATAAAATTGTTGAATCTACCCTTAAAATATTATAAGAATATTGTTAAAGTAAATTTTTTCATTAATAATTATTTGACTCTTAAATGATTTCAAAAATAGATATTTCTCTCAAATAGTTTTGATTTCATCTATGTCAACATCCTTTGATGGATATTAAGCTTATTTGAAGTTGATTTATTATGATGAAAAACATCCATATTTTATTGAAGGTTTTTTGATATGTTTGACTATGGATGTGTTATTTTTATACCATTCACGGTTTATGGAGAAAGTATTAACATTTCATCTTCTAGTTTTAATACAAATGTTTATGTTACGTTTAAACCTATTCATATGAGGAATGCACTGGACATAGTAAGTGACTGGTGGAGCCGGATATAGCTCCTAGATGCATCGGTAGGTATCATGAGGAAAACCAGTTCCTTGGCATGATGCCCTAACAAAATCTTATTTGTAGTCTTGGCACAAGGCCTTCACTATGTTGTTATGATAGTCTGCATTATGAATTCCATCATTATGAAAGTGGTTATTGATATTGCATGTGCTTATTCGACTATGAGAATATCCATGTGAATAAGTAAATGGAATTATTTAATTTCATTTTTTCCATATTATGCTGAAGTTCATGTTTAAAAGGCTTTTGTTTTAATTATACATTGCCTTAAATGTTTATTATTATTTATGAAAGTTTCCGCTATATTGTTATCCTTCCTGAGAATCTGAGCTCACCCATTTCTAGGTTTTATTTTTCACAGGATATGAAGAATTATTTTATGACTGACCTGTAGGGATAGTCTGAGGTAATATGAGTGTGGACTATGGAGACTATATTGTTGTCCTTTTGACTTTATGATGTAATGTAAGACTTATGAATATATTTAGTGTTTTCAATGCTACTAAACTAATCGGCCTTTCACAACTTGATCTTTTGTGATCATTCCAATGTTATGTAATAATTCACCGACTTTGGTTAACTGGGGTTGGGGAATTACATATGTGAATTTAAAATGCATCTTCATTTTATAGTAATTATAAAATTTATAGTTACTAAAAATTTTATAATTGTGGAAGTTATTGAATGATGGTTATGGGACAGCTAAATTAAAGTCTGTCGCATGCCCTAACAGATGTTCCTTATCTCCACAACTCCAGTGAGAACAAAAAAACAACGGAACCAGAATACAGAAATCAAAAGGAAAAAAACATCCAACGATAGACATGAAACCCAAAGGGCACAAGCCATGTCACACACAACAGGGGAAGGAGATGGTTGCAGACCAATACACCCACATCAAGAACCCAATCACCATGAGACCATCACCAGATGTCGAAATCGAAGCTAGGACCCCACCTCCATCCCATCCCTAACCAGTCGTAGATGCCCGAAGGTCGAGGATCCCCACCAGAGTCCGAATCGTGCACGAGAAGCGGAAAGAAGGAGTGGGGATCCCCCCATGAGTGGCACCGCACAAATCCAAAAGGCCATCGAACATCAAACCAAAAAGAAAATTCCCCTAACTGCAATCACCTACAGATCCGAACCTACGAGGAGGAAGAAGAAATCCCGTCGCCTCCTTCGGAACCACACCCAGCAACCAGCTCTTCCCAGCACACCCCTAGCCGAGTCAGACGCGAAGCAGCAACCTTCACCACAATATGCATCTGAACCTTGAAGCCACACCACACCTCCATGTAAAGGCTTGAAAATGATGAGGTATGCCAAGATCGAGCCGATGAAGTCGCAACAAGAGTTATCGCACGCCACAATTTCGCCGAACTAAAGAAGCGAGGAGATGATCCCGGCCGATTTTCCACCGATAAGGGAAGGCGGTGGCATGGGAGAAACGCTATCTTAGAGCCCTATACCAGTGTAACGACGACATCGCGCGGGAAGACGATGCAGACAGTGGTGTCAGTGATGATGGAAATGTTGGTTTCAAGGCTGGCACGTGATGAGATGTGTAATGGTTTTTGAAATTTGAATTATGTGGTTTTGAAAGGCGGTAATGGGGAATTGGGATCAGGAGTGTTGTTTAAATTTAATATTTAATTTTGAATCTGGTGGTTTTGTAAGGGTTCACACTTACCCCTTGAAAGTGTCATTTGAAAAAACAAAAATATGGATTGGTAGGGGGGATGGTTAAATTATCAGATAATGTAAAAAAAAAATTGGGAGTTGGTTTACCCTTAATTTGAAATGGCCTAGGTAGGGGTGGTTGATAATAGTAATGGGTTTATGGTTGTGTCTGATGGGATTATTTATGATGGGTGAATGGTTTTTAACAGATTTAATATCTATTTTTATTAATTTTAAAAATCCAATGTTATGTGTGTAAAGATATAAATTTAGAGTTTTAGATAGATCCATGTATAAATAGGTCTACTAGTTGGATGAAAAGAGGAAATCACCAAGAATGCTCCTATAGTATAAGGGAATGAGCCCCCATTGATTCTAGGTAACCACAGGAAGAGAATTACCAGGATAAATTCACCCATTTTATGCAGTTTATGGAGTGAGAACCAAGGTGGGATGTTGCTAGTATCTTCTACTTGAAATGGGTGTTCCAACTTATTCTGTAATTTTCTCTTGTTTTTTAACACATTAAATTCTTCAAGCATTTTTAAATTTTGAGTATGGTGGGTGTTGAAAATCTATCTTTGATCTTCAAAATGAAATTATGATATTTTACATATCCCAATTCCATTTTTAGGCATGTTTTATGTCATGAAAATCGTAAAGAGTATTCTGTAGGGTTTCATGTTCATTATAGGATGAAACCCAATGTTATCAAAGTGTGTAAACTAAGGATCACTGTTTGGACAAACTGTGTGGCCTACAAGGAAAAATTGGACACCCACTAAATGAACTGAACATGGTTTGGTAAACTATGTAGGAGGGGTGAAAGACTATGTGAGGGCCTCTACAGTTTTTATTAAAGGGATCCACATGACTTGGGAACAGTTTGGAAAAAACTTGTGCAAGACTCATGCTTAGCGCCACCTGAGTAGTGGCTACAGATAGGCTCAGCATTGTTTGTCCCAACCCTGTGGGATTATCATGAAATATCGGAATCTTAAGCAGAAATATCTTAATAGTTGTTTCAATGTTTATAAAACCATGTAAGAAAACTATGGATACCATTAAATGATTGTAATTAAAATTTTACCCTTCTTATAAAAACCAATTTTTTTTAACTTTCTTCCTCCCTCACCAACATGAATATGAGGAGAACGCTCCTCCTCCGATAATTTTTGAGCCATATTCTCTTTCTGGGATCCATTCTTCCATCTCTATGTGGAATTGAATACCTATGGGAATGGATTAAAATCCACCTACCAATTTTTTCCCTTTCTCTCATCAAATGAAAATCTAATTCTCTGCGACTTGTTTAAAAATACGTTCAGGAATTTCATCTAAAATGGTTTTTATTACAAATAAATCCATAATTTTGGCTAATATCATACATGTGAGAATCTACCATCATGATTTAGGTGGTTTTCATATATCTTTTTAAATTTTCAAGGGTTTTTTGGGTGCGGCCTTTATCACATTATTGGGTAGACAAGAAATAACCTATATTTTAATGGTTTTCATTAATTAATTAATTAGAAGAAATAGAGATGGCTTTGGGCATGCTACTCAATTCTACAAATGGTTTAGGCTGGGTGAGTGGATAGACCTATGGAAGATTAGGTCAGGAAGTCATTTTATATATATTGAGTTCTAAAATTAGGTATATTGAATTGTTATATACATGAAAATTTACTTGGATGAGATCCATGGGATCGTGATGGGATCAACTCAATGATTGGGAAGGAATTGAACAAATGGATTGAGGTGATATGATAGTCTGGTTGGGAATGTATTGATATATATCTATATATATATGTTCAAGTGATGTTGACAGTTGGTTCGGTGAGTCGGTCATCACCTAAGGTGACGAGGTCATCATATTCAAAGCATGTCCCTCATTAAATTTGATAAAATTATCCATCAGATTGAGAGATAGAGTCAAAGGGGCAGATTGTTCCAGATTGTGTTGCATAGGTTATTAAATAGTGGTTTCTGATCACCCAAATTGTCGAATGCACCATTTAGAGTCATGTGAACATTGTATGACTCAATTTTTGAGGTGGATTTGACTACTCATGTGGGTACATGCCTCTATTAGATGTAGTGTTGGAAATTGATTGGATGCTCTTATCTTAGAAATCAGTAGGGGTTGTGAAGATCCATTATATTCTATTGATGGGATTTTCGGTTGGGGGTTGACGATCACCTTACCTGAGGCCAATGGGAAATTACTTATTTGGGAGGATGAACATCTCCATTCCATGGGAAATCAAACATTGAGAATACAATGATAATATTTGTAGGAAATATGTCAATGTGCCACAAACATTTTTCTACTGGTCAATAGAATTTTGTTTGAGTTTAGTTTTTAGAGACCAGGATCGTATTTTTTGGGTGTGCCTTCAGGGTGTCAGTTTTTTAATTGATGCCACGAGGTGATAGGTGAAATTTAGAGGTTCAACATGATGGTTCTTCTAACCTATTTTACATTAGGTTATTCCTTGAGTTATGAGATATGGATCATATCCTGTTTAATTATAAAAAAAAATGTTTGAAGTAGGTGAATTGATTCCTTTTGGGTTTGGAGAATGAGGGAAGCAAATTTATTTATGTTGATGTTCAATGATTCTTTTATTTATTTTTATATAAATGACTTATAAATCATAAATATAAGATATTCACATGTTGGGGGTGGTGTGATGATATAATTTCCCACACCCTATATTGGCCTTAAGTACATGTGTAGATTTTAAAGATTTATGATCAGTTAAAGGTTAATGCTTAGTAGCTAGATCTTAGTGACTGAATCATCATTGGGTGGATGGAAAGGGACCATTGGTTCTTCCATGTGCTGGTGTTTCTCTGTTATTTTATTTTTTATCTACATGATGTTATATTTATATATATAATTAATATGTTCATCTATCAGTGTCACTTATTCTTATTCATATATATGGAATTTTTTAAATGCATTATTAGCTACAAGTTGTACATTTTATTTTTTTATATTCCACTTATGTTGTTGGTTATTTCTTCTATTGTAACTTGATGTTGATTGTGCTTCATCCATGGATAGGTTATTGGTACAGTCTATTGGTCTTTTTTTATATATCTTCACATCTATTAGGGAATTATTATATCATAAATATATGGTAGAGTTTCCACACTATAACCTCTTTACACCATCACTGCTATTCGGTAGCCTTTGGAGTCTGGGAAGGCGTGCTTAAGGATAGTGGTACATCGCCTGAAGCACTATTTGGGTGTATAGATGGGTTAGAGAACTACAGATGATATCAAAGGTGTTTTATTTTGAATCATTCTTGATATTACTATTTGAGATGTAGTAGAAAAAAGTTTAGGATGTTAATGGAACTGAGTCTATAACTCGTGTATGGTTTTTTTCAACCCCTTTCACGGGGAACATTCCAAGTTTTTAGGGGGGGGGGGATTTCTATTATATTTTTGTAATTTTATAATTGAAATTATTTCCACATCAAGTGTTAAAATCGGATGGGTCATTATTATACATTATGGAATCTGACCATTGGCTTATTATGGATTGGGAGGATATTTTAGACCATTAGCCTGAAATGGAAAGGGGTGTTTCTTATGCTTGTTTATGATTCTTATTAGAAACTTAGGATGTTATATATATATATATATATGAATGATCCTATGATAAATTCATTTTATTTTCACTGGTGACCTATATTGAAATTAAAGGGGTTATGTTTTAAAAGTGCCAACAAATGAAGTTAAGAAAACATTTTCTACCTAAAATATCATTGGTGGCATTTTACTCGACCATGCAAGGAAATTGGACATAATGAAATATTTTTTTGATATGTGATATATATACTTATGGGCTTGTGTCTTAAGGGATAAAAAAGGGATGATGACGCGGGGTGATATTGATCACTAAGTTAGGAAATGAGGTCATCGGTTTAGAGTGAAATGGTTTGATAGGATGTGCATGGACTGAGGAATATGTGATACATGACTATGATATGGGAGGGTAATGGTACAAGAGGTTGATGTCATGATGCATGGTAATTATTAGGGAGATTAATTGTTGTGATATTTTTCTTCTTGATAATAATTTCCCAATCTGCAATATATATATGTTATTCGGGATGTCTGGAAATGTATTGGTATTCAACAAGTATCCACATGGATGGGCTCCTATGGAGATTCGTGAAGTTGATGATGAGGTTTCATAGGAGCATGCACTGGTTAAGTCTCTGGAGGTTCATGAAGGGAATGTGCCGCATGTGTAGTCACTAGTTCACAAAGTACATCTACCAGATTTAAAATATTTTTGGTCATCACTAGATGAAAAGCTCAGAGTAATCCTGGTACGTGTTATACAGGGAAATGATAGGGGAGATCTTGTAGCAGATACTTCTATGGAGTATCTAAATTTTGAATTCCAAGATTATTGTCCACCACTATTTAAGGTTCAGGGTGGACCACAAGTGGATCAAAACTAGTTCAAATCATTTTAGATGATATTTGAAAAACTTGAGACTTCTCCTAGGAAAAGCATGAAGCAAGATATGTACATTATTATGGGACCAGAATAATGTTGGTGGGATGCACAGTTTTAGGTGGGAATACATGAGGGGTTGGTCTAGAATGAATTTAAGGCCTGATTCGTTGAGTACTTCTTCTCGAATATGTTCACAATAGAGAGTGATCAAGAGTTATTATCCCTATAGAAGGGTGAATTGTTCTTCAATGACTATGTAGTGACATATAGTGAGTAGTATCATTTCTCACTCGGTATGGTTGGCAGTGACACCTCCATGGTGAGGCATTTTAGGATGCTTTACACACACCATTTGATATATGGTCAATATCTTCAATTTGGCCTCATTTATAGTGGTGGTGAATTAGGAGCTCATAGATGAGGGAAACATGACGGAGAGGTCATAATTGTGTTAGGCATGCCATTATATGATTTTTGAGATAATGCATTATTTAGTAGTAAGTGATGGAGAAAGGTGTTTCATTAGGTAATTGAGGACCAAACGTCGAGTAGGACACCTTGAAGTGGTTATTCAATGATATTATTCTAGTATTGGAAGATACAACATGCTTAGACTTATTGAGAGTGGAATACAAAGGATTTCTGGTCCTAAGTAAATATTAAAAATATTGATAGGTTCTTGATGGAAATTTCTTAGACATATGATTGTTAGAGACCCGGACAGACTCGGGGTTTTGAGATCAGAATGGGAGAGGTACTAGGAAATGATATATGAGTTTAAGTTTCATGTAGAGGCCATGGCAGAGACAGTGGTACCTAATAGTGGGTTTAGTGGTAGGTGGATAATGAAGCATTGTAGGTACATTAGGATTCAAGAAGCTAGGCAATAGGCAAGGTGCATTCCATGTATCTGGAAGGGTCAGATCAATATGTTGATCCGGATACAGTTAGAGCCATGCCATGGGTATAGCTGGTTCACTTTTGTTTTATTATTGTATTTCCTTATGTAGAGTCATGTTATTTTTTGTTTCATGAGCTACATGGTATGTATCTATGGACTAACCATACACTGGTTAGTGGGATGGAATTATCTATGATACATCATATATGTGTGAGAGAGGAGAGAGAGGTTTGTGGAACCAGAATATATATGTGAGAACTATTGTGTGACTAAATTTAGAAGTGTGTTGGAATTAAGGCATCGTTAAGATGAGGGAATTTTGAGGTGTGAGGCACTGTGACTTATTTTGAGAATCTGTTGAGATTTATGACTTCATAGGTGCCATTTTTTGATGTGGGAAGATGGAAAGCATCGATACGGTGTGAGATTCAGATGAGTGTAAAGTATGAAATGGTAACTCCTATTGATTTTCCAGAATGAAAATGATTCATGGGAGGACCATTGAGTCTGGGGATGGTCAATGGATGATCAAATATGTTTGAGTTTTTTTTCCAGAATGTGATTGGGGTAGGTAAATCTTAAGGTGGGGATTCCATGAGGTAGTTGACCTAGGCCATTTTTATACTCGGGTAGTCTGGGATAATTTTATTGAGATGGGTATGTTTGGTACCATATCTATGTTATGTTTTTTAAATTGGGGTCGAGATATTTTTTATAGGGAGATTGTATCATCTTAGGTTTTTGGAATGGGTCAAATTCCTCACTCATTTTTATATTATGTGTTTGGTGTGTGTGAAAACTCTCTCATTTTTCAATGGAACTAAACTATGAGAGATTCCATGACCAAATGACTTATTTTTAGTCATGGTTTAGGGATTGAAAAAATCATGGGTGTCTGGTTGGTTTTTAGGTCCATCGGTGGATAAAAACACAAATATTCTACATGAACTCACGAAGGAACACTGTTCGGACAAACCACATATCCCCCATGGATAAACCATTCACCCATTGAATGCACTTAGCACAATTTGGTAAACCTTGAAGGTGGTGGTGAACGACTGTGAAAGGACATCTTGTTTTTTTAGAGAGGGATATTCATGTCTTGCACATGTCTTGGGAAAACAATCAGCAAGCTGCATGATTAGTGAAACTTAACCCATGGATACTCATAGGCTCAATGTAGCTTGGCCTAACCATTCGAGATAACTATATAAGGTTTTGATCTTAAGGAGTAGGAGATTCATGGTTTATACATGTTTTGGGAAAAAATTTGCTAATCGTGTTCCCCATTAGAAGTGGGAAATTAAATTTTTTCCTCTTCTTCTACAAACCTATTTTTATTACATTTCTTCCTGCTACAGCCACACATATTATAGGATAACCCACCTTCTCCACCTCTATAATTTCATCTATATTCTACTTCTACCCTCTGTTCATTGATCTATCTACTTCATTGTATCTTTATTGGTAGGGATCCAAACCTCCTTTCCTATTTTATTCATTTTTCTCAATATACAAGACACTAAATATGTGCTTGTCATTTTACCCTATTTTCATGGAATTCACCTAAAAATAACTTTTAATCCAAATCAGTCTAAGTTATAGGCTATGGTTAGACCTGCAGGCATCTATGAACACATGGTAGATGGTGATCAACTTTATTTTTTATTTCGAAATAGTTTTTGGGGCGAAACATGTAGTGCACCATTGGGTAGTCTAAGAGAGACCCTATAATGTAATGGCTTCCTTTTATTAATTAATTAGACCTAATGGATATTCCTATGGGCATGATCCTCAATTTTATAAATGGTTGAAGGTTGGGGAGTGGACAGATATTGAGAACATTGGGATGGGGTTTCATTTTATTTATATTAAGTTCTTTTACATAATTATATTCAATTATTATGTACATGTGAATTTACTGGGATGAGATCCATGTGATTGTGACAAAATCAACCCGAGGATTGAGATGGTGTTTCCTGTCTATACTGAGTTGATATGACTATAATGCTGGGTGAGGCCTGATATATATATATATATATATATATATATATATATGGGTGATGTTGATCACATGTTGGGTGCCTTAGTCATCGGATGAGATGATGATGTCGTCATGTTATAGGCATGGCTCAAGTGATATTTGGTTGTGTTCATCATTGGGTTGAGGAAAAAATTAGTATGGGAATGAGGTGATAGATTTTGTGGCGTAGGATATTATTTGGTGATTATTTCTCACCTTTGTGGCCAATTGTTCAATTTATAGTCGTGTGCACACATTATGGAAAAATTTTAAGGTGGTGTTAATCAATCATGTGGGTAGAGACATTCGTAAGATGCAGATTAGGGAAATGGTTGGAGAATTTTTCCATATAAATCCATGAAACAGGTGTATAGGTATTGACTAAAAGTGATAATACTGTCAATTGGGGGCTGATTCTAGTCGTACATGAGGTCGATGGGACTAGACTTATTTGGGAGGATGAACATTTTCATCCCTCGAGATTTCAACTATTGAAACGATGGTATTATTATTTGGAGGATCACTGTACCATAGACTTTAGGGACAAGGGATTACATGGGTTATTTTTTGATGAGGTACGAGGGGCTAGAATCTCATTTTTGTCCGGCCTTCGAGATATCAGTTACTTGATTTATGTCAAGAGGTGCTGAGTGACACTTAGAGGTGGAACCAGAGGGTTCAACAAGACTATTTTACCTTAGGAGATTACTTGGGCTATGATCTAAGGATACTCTACTATACCAGTGATGGATGAAGTGGGAGAATTTCACCCTTGTGGTTTTTTTGAATCAGGGAAGAAAACTTATATATATTGAAGTGAAGTGAATATTTTATTTATTTTACATTACACACCAACTTAATAAAAAAATATTCTATATGCACATGTTGATGGTGGAATACTGATATTCTTTCTCACACCCTACATGGGACCTTCTAGATGTGTCTAAATTTTAAGGATTTGGGAACAGGTAATGGTTTGGGCATAAGAGCTAGATCTTAGTGATTTAGCTAGCATGGGATGGAAGGAAAGGGGTCATTGGTTCTTGCATGAGATAGAGATTCTATTTTGTTTTACTTTTTATAATAATGTTTATATATATATATGAATGAACCATGGTCATCCATTAGGAATGCTTCTTTTTCAAAATATGTATGGCATGTTTAGATTTTCATGCTTAACTAAAAAACGTATTTTGCCTTGTTTATTATTTTGCTGGTATTTTTGGTTATTTCTTCCATTATGACTTGATGTTTATTTTGTTTATGACATGGGAGGGATATTAGTCCAATATATTTTTCTTTATTTCTTACGCATTATATCTCGTAAACCATTAATATATCATTACTATAGAGTATATTTTACAAATTATCATCTCTTTTCACCATCACTACTAGTCGGCTACCATTGGAATTCTGGGAGACGTGACTGCGGTTACAGTCACTCAGCCCAAAGAACTATTTGAGTGCCTAGAAGAGTCAGTTTGATTCAGTATCACCCTCCAATGTTTGTTAGAGAGGATGGACCTAGGGAATAAGATATTTGGATTGAGTTCATCTAGATGATTACTGATAACTTAGAGACCCCACATTAAATGATAGTTAATATGGAGACATATATCATACGAGGACTATAATAGCATTAGGGGGGGTATACATTCCCATGATAAGAAGAAGTATGGAATGGAACGGAAGAACTTATAGCAGAAGTTCATGGAACAATTTTTCCCTAAATCCTTTAGGTGAAAGAAGGAGGAAGAGTTTATGCACATGGCTCAGGGAAGTATTATGTGAATAGTTTATGCTGGATGCTTCACATATTTTATCCTTTTCCCCATAAATATTAAGGATGTGAGGAAATTATGGAAAGGAGTTTTTAGTATGGTATGAGATAAAAAGATCAAGTCCCTAGTAATCATCTTTCATTTGAAGAGGTTTTCTGAGGTGGTGGATGAAGCTCTCATTTTAGACTGGAATCTGGATAAATATTTTAGTCATGGACATACTGTTCTAGTGGGGATATCTATTGGTATATATTTTTATTTTAGGAAGCACCATTTAGAGTGTTTCCACTACAGGAGCAGCGAAATGAGTAGTCTTGGAAGAGGAATTGCTTCCCTAAAAGGTTTCTCAGTTATCTACTATTAGTCTGGAAGGCCATTCTACATGTTAGTTTAATGTCCATGACCACTAGTGGAATGTCAATCATACAACAAGATGAGTCCTATATTGGGGTTCTTCAGAATAACCTAGCAGTAGGTAGTGTTGGAAGATATTACCCATTAAAGAGAGTGGGAAGATGGTATGATACTTCATAACAGAACAATATTTAGAGTATGACTTGTCATGCCGGTTGAGGTGGGGGACATAGTATTTTAGGACAATTGAATCCATATCAATAGAAGAGTGTAACACTAGGAACTCACATTGTAAACCATGGTAGAGGGTCAATTATGCTTCATATAGTTCATCCTACACCAGGAAGTAGTGTGGTTGGGCTATCGAATGTTTGAGGTATAATGTTTACATCTTCCATACATACTAGTTCATTATATAACATAGTGGATTTGAATTATTCAATATCTTATAAATATGAAAATTAAATGTGTTTAGTGTAAAGACCCAGAAATTTCAAGGAAAATATTTTCTTAATTTCGTTGGAATTTTACGAGTACACAGTTTCTAACGGCGCCTGATTCCGAGGCCCGGTGTGCCTGGAATAAATTTTCGAAGTTTAGCTCGGGTATGTTCATTGAACGAACAAGCGGGTTTTTTAAACATTTAATGTGGTGCTAAAATCGAAATCCGAGGGCACCAATGAAACCACAACACAGGTAATTGCTTAATAAGACCCTTTTTGGAGTTGCGTTTTCTCCGGAGGAGTTGTTAAAAAAAGAGTGAGGAATAAAAATATAATTGTTATAAAATTTAGTTTTTATTTCTTGCTAAGTGGTTTAAGTGTTGTGTCACAAAACTTTTTCCCTATATTATGTGGTTTAACTCCTAGGTGTGGGAGTTGGAGTAGGACATGTTGAGTTGCTAACTTCCCTTGGTAGAATAAAGGAGAGGTGGGGCCCAAACGAGCCCCACCCCTTCACTTTTTCCATAACTCCTCACCTCCCTCTTTAATTTTGTAAACTCATCTTAAATTGAGTAACCCTTCACTTCCTCTCTCTCTCTCTCCCTCTTAACTCTTTCCAACACATACCTTAATTAATTAATTGAACCAATTCAATTAATTAACTAAATGTTTGAATTTAGAAAAATTGAAATTACTTGTGTTAATAAAATAATAGCATGAACCTATTATTTTACTTTGACACATTTTGTGTTGGGAGAAAAGGGAAAGAGCTCTTGTGTAAAAGAAGGAGGAAGTTCGTCTTGGGTGGAAGAACGTCATCCTTTCTGTAAATAACGGTTCTTCTCCAACGAAGAAAATCGACCCCTCAACATAGAACGACTCGGTGATCACGGTTCTTCATCCTTTTCATCCTTCGCAACAAGAGAGGAGACGACACTTCCTCGGGTACACACCGACGGTGACGGAAGCGATGAATGCCAGCGACCATCGTCATCTTCATCTCCTCCCTTAGAAAGACGATGACAAGAAGACGTCCACCCTCTTGTGATATCGTCAACAAACGACGAATGACACGAGGTAGGGGATTTTCGTATTTTGTGTTTATGTGAATTATACCCTCGTCAATGATTAAATAATGTGTTTAAATGTTTTCCATTTGATAACACCTAAAGAGAAGGGTGCGGGCCAAACAAACACGGCCTGACAACCCTCCGTAGATTGTTGTTGGTGCACGAATCGACGGGCGATGATGGAACTGGCCGCAAAGACAATTTGAGGTTGTCGCAGTAAAGTAAGGGACCCGAGGTGACCACTGGGGAAGACGATAGGTGAAATGGACCACCAGAGCGCATCCGGTGGTCCGCGAAAAGCGGCGGCGGCGCGCCGCTGGAGGAGACCACCGCGACTGAGCCACATTGAACCGGAAAGGCTAAGACGTTCTGGGTTACGGGGAGGAACGACTTAATTACCGTGCCGTTTCGGTCAACCAGGGGGGACAACACCCCCACCCCTTCCACGTCGGCTCGGCCAGCGCCGAGCTGGCCATGCGGCCCGCAGCTGCGCCAGGCCAACTGGCCGCCCAGGCCGGGCCGGGCTGCGCCCACCAGACCAGGCCGCGCCCTAATGGGTCGGACCCAGACCCGGGTCGGGTCGACCCGATTCGGGCCGACCTAGGGGGTCTCAGGCCTGGTCGGTCTGGGCCCAAAACCCCATAAAACCGGACAGGTTCGCTTAAAAGACCATAACGTGGGCTACAAACATCCGATCTATGCACCGTCAGTTGTGATGTGATCCTTGGATCGAGAAGTTAGTTTAGGTATATTACACTCAAGGTTTCGGAAAACATTGGGAACAACCAGGTTGGTTCGAGCACGAAACCAACCGGGCCCTCGGAGCGGAAACACTTATAATATGAGGTCTGGACGTCTGATAGACGTGCCATCGACTTTGTTGGATTCCTCTTGATGAGACAGAACTTTTGGTATACTTCTCCTAAGGTTTCGACATAGTTGGATAGTGGCATGGTTGGATTGAACCCGAAATCCAACCGGGCCCCTGGAACGGAAAAGCTGATAACTTTCAGACCGGACGTCTGTTTGACGAACCGTCAGTTGCGTTGGGGATCACGTTGAGAAAATGTCCCTATGAGTATAACCTATGAGTGTTCGGGGTTCAGTTGAGATACGGTCGGGTTGGTTTGTACACAAAACCAACCAGGCCCCCGGGACGAAAAGGCTGATAACACACAGACCGGGCGTCCGATTGACGCGCCGTATGCTGTGTTGAGATTATAATGATGTGGATGACCCTTGGGATACTTCTTAGTAGAACATTGTGATACATGGAGTATCGACCAGCAGCTCATGGAGCAGACCCTCCTGGTGACGAGCTAGCAGAGTGCAGAGATCTAGTAGCTGGCTGAGACTTGATGACTGTTGATCGATCGTCTCGGAGTGATTCGGAAATCCCAGTGAGGTGTGTTTGGTTGTAGCAGCAGACCCATGGCAGAGGTGCGCTTGGTTGTAGCGGAAGACCCACTGTACTCGACAGAAGGAGTACCTCTGTAGGCTATGAGGGGATGCGTTTGGTTGTTGCGGCATACCCATGGTGGGATGCGCTTGGTTGCAGCAGTAGGCCCACAATACTCGACAGGTGGAGTACTTCAGTAGTCCAAGGATAGTGGGGTGCGCTTGGTTGTAGCGGTAGGCCCACTGTACTCAACAGAGGAGGAGTTCTCCAGCATCCGTGGTTTCGACATCATGAATAAAATCCTGGTTTGAGATGATTCATTAACCTTTGTGTTTTCCTCATGATTGAGATGGGTTACTTGATAACATAAGTATATGTATGGGCATATAACTAAGTAGAGGTTATCTGTTGAGATAATTCTTTGTGGTTATCCTTGTTGGATTTAGTGAGACCTTTAGGGTCTCGGGGTCCCTACTGAGTATCGTTATACTCACCCTTGCACGGTCTATGCCCACACCTTGTTGTGTTGGATGCAGACGACGGACAATGCTGACAGAGGCCGAATGTTCGAGGACTGGATGGTACCCGGAGGTGGACCTCATGACAATTCAGTATCCGGAGGTGGACTTCATGACAAGACGATACATAGAGGATGTTGAAGGGCAAGAGCGTTGTGGACGATTCAGGAGCTTTGCTATCTGTACCTACCCTTCAGGTAGGATCCGAAGTGGAAGACCCAGGAGCTGCTTCTATTCTTCCAGCTGCTTGTCTTTTCTGTTGAACTTCCTTTTAGTTGTAGTTGTACTTTTCAGTTGGGTTTGTAATCTGGCCCATTTACTTTTTATAACTTTCTTTTGTACTTAGTATATTACTTCCGCTTGTACTATGTGTTGTTTAGTTTAGTTTTATAAAGGCAATGCCTTCCCAGTTATCACGATTTACGCATTTGGTGCTAGTCGCCAGCCCCTGGCCTATGGAAGGTGGGCTTGGGGTAGTTATGACACGAGCCCAGGGGACAGGTCGTGAAAAATTGGTATCAGAGGATTCGGTTCTACCGCAGAAATTATAACTCTAATATTTTCTTTATGTGAAGCAATAGTGTTAAGGGTACCGAGTGTGGTTTTCAGTTCTGGGAGTCCAGTATTGGTGCGGACAGCCGACGTATCCATACATCAGGACCCTGACAACTGATTTCCGACTTTGTGCATGAAAACACTGATTGATTGTGTGTTTCCAAAAGTTTTTAAATGTCAGATCTAACTAGGTCATATCACTGGGTATAAATCATTTGACTGTGTCACGTATGTTTCTTTCAGGATGCCTCCCCATGGACGATCAGCTAGAGCCCCGAGAGTTGTACGTACTGACAGCCCGCTAAGCAACGAGGCCTCAGTACAGGGCCCTCTTCCAGTTAAGGCACCATCGGTACTACCACCCATTGGGCCACCGATGGCACCAGCCCCAACAGAAGAGAGTGCACGTCGCTTGAGCACACTGCACGAGTTCCAGCGCCATAGGCCACCCAGGCTCAGGGGAGAGTCGGACCCACAGGCGGCTGAGGATTGGCTAGAGGCTATAGTGAGAGTCTTCAGGCTAGTAGGGATGCCAGGAGACTTCATAGTGATCCTTACCGCCAGCCTCCTTTGGGAATCATCAGGCAGATGGTGGAGCCTGATGCTTTATATGCATGACGAGGCGACACTTCTATGGGCAGACTTTGAGGGGCTGTTCCGGGAAGATTTTGTACCATCCACCCTTCGAGCAGTGTGTTCACATGAGCTACTGCATCTATAGTAGGGTAGCATGACGGTGGCGTAGTACTCAGCGAGGTTCATAGACCTCTTGCGCTACTCCACAGATATGGTATGATACCCGTTCATCAGGGCCCAGACCTTCGAGCATGGGATCAGGCGGGAGATTAGAGCTTCTGTTATTTCTCACAGCATCCCGACACAGACAAGGGTGTTGGAGCGAGCCCTCTTAGTGGAGAGTTTCCTTGCTGAGTAGTCTCCAGCAGCAGGACCCACCACTAGCCGGCATGCAGCAGAGTCTTCTGCAGCAGGCAGTAGACATATTACGAAGAGGTCCAAGAGGAACATACCTATAGGTGGTTGACTGCATGACACATGATCGTGTGTGCAAGGCACCCGAGGTGGAGAGCGACTTACCAGGAGAGGACAATGTTACTCCTGCGGCGGGGTTGGTCACATGGTATGTGAATATCTGACCCGCCATACAGATGACCAGCAGATAAACGAAGGACCTCCCAGGAAGAGGCAGAGGTTCGATCGAGGTGGACCGTAAGGAGCAGAAGACCAAGGCTGGGGAGCTGGCCATGCAGCTGGAGGTGGACGAAACTTCGAGGTGTTGCCACCACCACCACCAGGAGGTCCACCCCGACCGCAAGGAATAGGTGGACATGAGATAGATCAGCTTTAGGCTGCAGAATCATACAACTACGGAGCTCCAGAAGCTGGCGGACATGACCGGGACTAGTTCCAGTCATGGGACCTTTGATCTTGGTGCTTCTAGTTTCCTTGTTGTCATTTTTGTGTGTATTTGTACTTTGAGATGCAGTAATAAAAGACACTTGTCCTTGTGACTTTTGCTTCCTTACTTTTTGTGTACTGAGACTTCCCAGTTAAAACTGTTGACATGACCCTCACTTTCGAGATTCCTACTGGAGGAGATCCAGTTAACTCACGCTGATGCCGACAGTGTGACTCAACCCTTAGAGGCGAGAGTGACGGTTGGATCTCTTGGTAGTAACATCAAGGCCTTACGACATAGTTTATGGCATGAATGTATCATTCATGTCCAGATTTACTGTATTAGGAAAAGAACGTGGTTTATCCATGGGTTGAGACCAGATTTGTATTATCAGCAAAGAAGAAATCATAGTAGCTCTTGTGGGACCAGAGATGGTCCAAGCCACGATAGAGAAGGTCCCAGTCATCTAGGAGAAGATGAGGACAGCTCAGATCTGACAAGAGTCTTATGCTGACAGGAGGCAGAGACCACTATATTTCGAGGATGGTGATGACATTTTCTTACGGGTCTCACCTCGACGTGGAATTACAGAGATTAGGCTGAGGTGGAAAGTTATCTCCGCACTTCATTGGACCCATCAAGGTCCTCAGTAGGGTAGGCAAGGTGGGTTACTGCTTGACCCATCCACCTCATTTTCACCATGTGCACGACGACTTCCATGTATCTCAGCTGAGGAGATACGATCACGACCCTTCGCATATCATCGACCATTGGGAGCTGGACTTTGTTGGTGGGGTGACTTTTTTGGGGTTCCAGTAGAGGTTGAGGATCGACCAGAGCAGATCCTACGAGGACGGTATATTCCTCTTGTGCGCCTTCGTTGGCAGAACGAGAACCTATAGGAGAGCACATGGTAGTGGAGGGCTCAGATGCGTGCTTAGTACCACTTTTGTATTCCTAGTTTGTGTTAAAACTTTACAGGGATGTAAATACCTAATATGGGAGTAATTTAAAGACCGAGAAATTTCAAGGAAATTTTTTTCTTAATTACTTTTGAATTTTATGAGTACATAGTTTCTGATGGCGCCTGATTCCGAGGCCCGGTGTGCCCGGAATCAATTTTCGAAGTTTAGCTCGGGTACGTTTAGTGAACGAACGAGTGAGTATTTCTAACTTTTAATCCGGTGCTTGGAATCGAAATTTGAGGGCACCGATGAAACCATAGTGTCTCTAATTGCTTAAGAAGACCCTTTTTGGAGTTATGTTTACTCGGGATGAGTTGTTAAAGAAAAGAGTGAGGAATAAAAATATAATTGTAGTACAATTTTATTTTTATTTCTTGCTAATTGGTTTAAGTGTTGTGTCACAACACTTTTTCCCTCTATTATGTGTTTTATCTTCTAGGTGTGGGAGTTAGAGTGGGACCCTTTGGGTTTCTAACTTCCCTTGGGAGAATAAAGGAGAGGTGGGGCCCACACGAGCCCCACCCCTTAACTTTTTCCATAACTCCTCACCGCCCTCTTTAATTTTGTAAACTCATCTTAAATTGAGTATCCTTTCACTTCCTCTCTCTCTCCCTCTTAACTCTCGCCAAAATATAACTTAATTAATTAATTGAACCTATTAAATTAATTAACTATGTGTTTGAATTTTGAAAAATTGAAATTACTTGTGTCAATAAAATAATAGCATGTAACTATTATTTTACTTTGGAACATTTTGTGTTGGGAGAAAAGGGAAAGAGATCTTGTGTAATAGAAGGAGGAAGTTCCTCTTGGGTGGAAGAACATCATCCTATCCATGAAGAACAGTTCTTCTCCGATGGAGAACATTGACCCCTCAGCATAGGACGACTCGGAGATCACGGTTCTTCATCCTTTTCTTCCTTCGCAAAAAGAGAGGAGATGAAACTTACTTGGGTACACACTGATGGCGATGGAAGCGATGAACGCCAACGACCATCGTCATCTTCATCTCCTCCCTTGGGATGACGACGATGAGCCGATGTCCAGCCTCTTGCGATATCGTCAACAAACGACGAACGACACGAGGTAGGGGGTTTTCGAATTTTGTGTTTATGTGAATTATACCCTCATCAATAATTAAAATCATGTGTTTAAATGTTTTCCATTTGATAACACCTAACGCGGAGGGCGCGGGCCGAACAAACATGACCCGAAAACCCTCCGTAGATTGCTGTTGGTGTGCGAATCGACGGGGTATGATGGAATGGGCCGCAAAGACAATTTGATGTCTTCGCAGTAAAGTACGGGACTCGAAATGACCACTAGTGAAGACGGCGGGTGAAACAGAAGACCGGAGCGCGTCCGGTGGTCCGCGGAAAGCGGCAGCGGCGTGCCGCCGGAGGAGACTGCCTCGGCGGACTGGAACAGCTATGCCGTTCTGGGTTAGGGGGAGGCGCGGCTTAATTGCCACGCCATTTCGGTCAACCAGGGGGGGGGGACAACACCCCCCCCTTTCCGCAGCGGCTCGGCCAGCGCTGAGCTGGCCATGCGGGCCGCGCCCGCGCTAGGCCAACCGGCCGCCCAGGCCAGGCCGGCCCGCGCCCTAATGGGCCGGACCCAGACCCAGGTCGGGTCGCCCCGGTTCGGTCCGACCCAGGGGGTCTCAGGCCGGGTCGGTCCGGGCCCGAAACCCCCTAAAACCAGACAAGTTCTCTTAAAATCCCATAACATTGGATACGGACCTCCAATCGATGCACCGTCAGTTGTGATACGATCCTTGGATCGAGACGGTCATTTCGGTATATTAAACTCAAGGTTTATGAGAACTTTGGGTATGTCAAGGTTGGTTCGAGCACGAAATCAACCGGGCCCTCGGAGTGGAAATGCTTATAATATGAGCTCCAGATGCCCGATAGACAGGACATTGACTTTTTTGGATTTCTCTTGATGAGATAGAACTTTTGGAATACTTTTCCTGAGGTTTGGACGCAGTTGGATAGTGGCCGGGTTGGATTGAACCCAAAATCCAACCGGGCCCCTAGAACGGAAAAGCTGATAACTTTCAGACCGGATGTCCATTTGATGAACCATCAGCGACATTGGTGATCACGTTGAGAAACAGTCCCTATGAGTTTACCCTATCAGAGTTCTGGGTACAGTTGAGATATGGTCAGGTTGGTTCGTACATGAAACCAACCGGGCCCCCAGGATGAAAAGGCTGATAACACACAGACCGTGCATCCGATTGACGCACCGTCTGTTGTGTTGAGTTTCCTATGATGTGGCTGACCCTTGGGATACTTCTTTGTAGAACTTTGTGATACTTGGTTTATCAACCTGTATCTCGTGGGGTGGACCCTCCTGGTGATGAGCTAGCAGAGTGCAGAGACCTAGTAGCTGGCTGAGACTTGACGACTGTTGATCGATCGTCTCGGAGTGATTCAGATAGCCTAGTGGGGTGCGCTTGGTTGTAGCAGCAGACCCACGGCGTAGGTGTGCTTGGTTATAGCGGTAGACCCGCGGTACTAGACAGAAGGATTACCTTTGTAGGCTATGAGGGGGTGTGCTTGGTTGTAGCAGCAGACCCATGGTGCGACGCGCTTGGTTGCAGTAGCAGACCCACAGTACTCGACAGGTGGAGTACTTCAGCAATCCAAGGTTAGTGGAGCGTGCTTGGTTGTAGCGGCAGTCCCACAATACTTGACATAGGAGGAGTTCTCTAGTATCCGTGGTTTCGACATCATGAATAAAATCCTGGTTTGAGCTGAGTCAATATCCATTGTGTTTGCCTCATGATTGAGATGGGTTACTTGATAACTTAGGTATATGTATGGGCATATACCTAAGTAGAGGTTATCTGTTGAGATCATTCTTTGTGGTTATCCTTGTTGGATTTAGTGAGACCTTGAGGGTCTCATGGTCCCTACTGAGTATCATTATACTCTCCCCTTCATGGGCTATGCCCGCACCTCGTTGTGTTGGATGTAGATGACGGACAACACTGACAGAGGCCGAGTGTTCGAGGACTGGACGGAACCCAGAGGTGGACATCACAACAAGTCAGTATCTGAAGTTGGACTTCACGACGAGACGATAATCGGAGGAGGATGATGGGCGAGAGCGTTGTGGATGATCTAGGAGCTGCGCTCTCTATACCTACCCTTTAGGTAGGATCTGAGGTGGACGACCCATGAGCTGCTTCTATTCTTCCAGCTGCTTGTCTTTTCTGTTGTACTTCCTTTCAGTTGTAGCTGTACTTTCCAGTTGGGTTTGTATTCTAGCCCACATTATTTTAGAACTTTCTTTTGTGATTAGTATATTACTTCCTCTTGTACTCTGTGGTGTTTTGTTTACTTTTATAAAGGAAATGCCTTCCCAGTTATTGGGATTTACGCATTTGGTTCTAGTCGCCAGCCCCTGGCCTATGGAAGGCGGGCTTGGGGTTGTTACGACATGGGCCTGGGGGATGGGTCGTGACATTTATCATGGAAATATGTGTGTGGGGTTTTGTCGATTAAAAGACCACTAGGAGTATGAGAGGAAAATACCTTGAAATGTAAGGTGTGTACTCTTGTGGTTAGTGGGTATTGATTTCTTTTGGACTTTTTTAATTATCTAGATTTCTAATTTTGATCTGATCATGGGGATGGATTGGTTTATTTCATATCTATACCATAGAAAAGGTTACCAATGAAGGGTAATTTTCACATCCCTAAGGGGTGAGACTTATGTTCATCATGGAGAATGAGATATCTAGGAAATCCACAAAGGGTTTGTTCTTTCATAGTTAGGTGATCTCACTACCCAATTCAAAAACCATATTCTTGAAGGTGGGGGAGTGTTGGGAAAAAATCCCTCAAGGTAACATTGCAGTATTTTTGGGTTGGTTTTTTTTTGACAATGTAGGTTTCCATGGTGATTTTCCATGTTCCAGAGATTTTGTTGACAATCCATGTTGACAAAGACACATGAAAACAGAATCTAAGATCTGGAGGTGGTACAAAAAAGAGAAGATACAAGGTGGATTTCATTGAAGATCTCATCAAAATATGGAAAAGGCATGAGTTTCACGAAGATGGGTATCTTGATGTGGATTTCGCGAAGAAATGATGAAATTTGGCAGTGTTCTTCAAGATTACAACATGCATCGCAAATAGTAGAGGTGAAGAGCATTGTGACCAATATTTTTGATGGTGGCACAAAGAAATTGAAATAATTCTCATGCGATTACGATGATATACATGATCATTAAATTCTCATGGTGATTTGTGATATGGAGAGAATTTCCGTGGAAATTTTTGAGCTACGCGATTTGAGCTGATATGTTGCTGAATTTGCGCGGAAGGTTCTCAAGTTGGTGGAATCTCCTATAAATAGGCCTATAACCCCTCATGTATAGTAGAGAGTTTTCCATGATAAAATTGGTTGCTCTCAAATCATGAATAAGGGTCTTAGAGGCAGTGTTCTTCGCGAATCATAGGATCTTCATGGCGGATAATCTATCTCTACGAAAGTGGTGTGTTCCACATTGGCTTAGTGAGCTTCAAAAAGGAAGTCTCTTTGAAATGACTTGATCTTTGTGATGGCCAATGCTTTGTGAAGGCTTACACTTGCTATGTCTTGAGATCTGAGAAGTAGTGTGCTCCATGAGGTAGTGAGCTCTGCGAAGGTGTGTGATTTGCGATGAGGAATGATCTTCATGAAGGCTTGTTTGAGCTTCACGAAATTGGGTGCTTTGTGAAGTAGGGTGCTTTGTGAAGGTATTTCCAAAGGTTTATTCCAGTGATCAGTTAAAAAGTGGTATTAATTAGAGGATGAAATTTGGACTTCAACATTGCATCTACATACAGTGATGGATGCTTTCATTAGTGATAGTGAGCTGACCGACAAGTCCATAAACTATGAGTGGATACCTACCAAGAGCAGTGAGATGTGGAAGAGAAAGAAGTTTATCCTTTCTACTGGTAGTGAGCAAGAAAGGGTGAAATAGGGAGTGACCCTTTGGAAAGTAGTGAGCTAAAATTAAACACTGTAAAGGGAGTGTGCCTAGGCTTAGAAGTGATCTAGCCCAATCATTATTGGCAATGAGCTTTAGTGGATTTGGTACAACGACACATCATTGTTGTATGCTCCTAGGACGTAGCCCAACGAGGGTGAACCAAGTAAATATTGTTATGTATGCCTACTTTCTTACTTTTATTGCATCCAAAGCATCATCATCAGATAAAGAAGAAAAGTAGTGAGCATAATAAACACACAAGTGAAAACAAAGTGACCCTTGTGATAAATAGGTCAAGATATAGGTAGGCATGAAGAATTTAGAAAATAATATCCATACCCAAATTCACCCCCCTCTCAGGGTATATTGACCCCTATTAGTTCTAACAATTTTTATCAAAGGGAAGGTTTCTTTTATCATATTTTTTTCTATAATTTTTGTTTAGTCTATTTTTATGGTTAATGATTCATTCTTCTCTTAACTTAGTGTGCCCAGGTAAAGGGACGAAATTCCAAGATGAAGCAGATGTCTTGTGAAATTCCATAATGTGGATGTTTCAATAGATAGAGTGTGATTCAGATAAAGCAATCATTTAGTGAATAGAATAATGGTTTGGATGAATCATACATTGAAAATACTTACTCCATCAATGTTTCTAATGAAATGAGTGAAGAACCCGATATCTTAAGTGATGTTGGAACTACTGATGATGAAGAAACTCCCAGAATGAGAAGAGTGGAAGTTTTCCATGAAATAAAGGAATTAGATCAGAAGTTGTGTGAATAGAGTAAATCTAAAGATATCCATATCCAAACAATGGAAATTGTGGTTAACAAGATAAGATGATTAAATCCAAGACTTATTGATGTGGCCACTAATCTATGGGAGAATAATTGTTCTCCGGCTAAAGAACTGAAAAATTTGTATATAAGGAGAGAAAATATCAAAGCTGATGTTAAGGGAAAGAATTTGAACTCAGATGAAATTTAGAATCTGAAATCCACAAATGATGATCTTGCTACACAGCTATCTGATTTAGTTCAAGATAGTCAAAGGATATAAAAATAGAATGCATCTTTCTATGGTTCTTTTGGTGAAGAAAAATTGAAACTAAAGGATAAAATTGATATGGAAGAGAATATCACACGAGAACTGGAAGATGAGATGAGTAGTGGAATGAATATCAAAAGAGAACTCAAATCTCAACTGGAATGAAGAGATAGAAAGATTTTACAACTAGAGGAAGATCTAGATTTAGTCAATAAATAAATAGGGAAATCTAATTCCAAAGAAAAACCCAAGTTTAAGGATTCCTGACACTTACTATCTAATTTCCCTTCGGCATGTGATGATGAAATGAAATCCAAATATGCTACTTTAGAGGTGAATCATGAAAGGATTGTATCATCCCAAAGGCCATCCATTTTGAGAAAATATGGAATTGGATATGAAGATGCCACTCCTACGCGTGATATCAAAATAGTTGTGAAAATATACAGAGATAAGAAAAACCTTGTAGGTGATGGAAATAGACCTAAGAAGGATTTTATAGGATGCAATGATAACATGTTCTATTTTTGTGGGATTCACGGTCATACATAAATCATCTGTTGAAAGGATTAGGAATACATTTTATGCTGTGAAAATAGAAACTTTAATAAATCTGAGAATAAGAATATGTGTCATGAGAAACTAGAAAGAAGAGTCTCTCAGAGGAATGAATTCATTAGATGTTGTTACTGTTGAAGAATGGGACACACCATGAGTATATGTCAGGAAGCTCAGGAGCTCAATGTCAGAGGAAGAACTCAATCTGCATCAACATATCAATATAGAAATGATGAAATGAGGTTTGACTTTGATGGAAAGTGATTTATATGTTCTGATTATGGGCATTTGGAAAGTCGTTGCTGTAAGAAGAAAACCAGAAAGGAAGAGGAACTAAAAAGGTGATTCTTGACTTTAGTGGTGCATGATAAAAAATTATTCAATGGAAGAAAATGTGGTATGTAAAAGAGTAGAATTATAACCTCATAGAAATGACAATGATTTGAAAGAAAGGTGTATCAATCATCTTCTATGTCACACTCAGAACATCTCTCACATATAGAATGTTAACAAACCAAGAAGATTAAGGGGAGATCTACTCCAGCTGTGAGTTAGAAGAATACACATTCAGTGGAGAACTCATAACCAGTGAAAAAAAGTGTGGGGACTTAGATATATGATAAAAAAATATGAACAAATAATGTATTGAAAAATTCACATGTCATGTGCAATTGATATAAGTGGAAGAAATAGGAAGATCCCTACAATGGTGGAAGAAGCAAGGGAACATGATAAGCTGAGAGATTCCTAATTAGATAAGTAATTAGGAGATGTGGTATATTGGTAGAGCATCAATGACCGAAATGTGTACTAGTGGGATTAAACCCCAAATTGTGAGAATGTACAACCCTATAAAATCAACATATCAAAAAAAGACTCATCATTTGGGTAATTAATTCTTAGTCATATAGCTAGAGAAATTGATGTTTGATAAGAAGTTAGAAGAAGCAAGGAAAAAGTGCGATGATATGCAAGAAAGAGTCAATGGTTTGACACATCAAGATCAACCACAATCCTCTCCTTGAGGATTCTAGAAGATCCCCTCTCCCTATATGTATAAATCATATTTATTGATGTTTAGGTGTTTTAGGTTCAAGGGGAGATACAATCAAGGGGGAAGTGGCATCAAAAGATGAAATGTAGTGATGTGATGTGATCTGAAATGTCAACTGATTCAAATCTATTACCAGAGCTGAAGAAGGAATCTAGAATAATTCCATCAAAGGGGTTAATGTTATATGGCTACATGAGACAGGTGGAAGTAATTGAGTGCAATAGACAGTTATTATGTTCTTAACTCTATCTCTGGTTTCCTACACTGAGTTTGACTCTGTAGAATTAGAGTTTTTGTTGATGGATCATTAAAAATTTCCACATGAGAATATATGATGCAGGATAAGGAGAATGATTTGGTCCAAAACATTGGTCTCAAAAACAAGAATATGTTCACATAATAGGGGGATATCTCTATCTCTTAATCAGATGAAAGAGACTCAAGGGGAGTAAAAGTGGAAAATGATGATTCAGAAGAAGATATAGATTATGAACAATAAGAATTCAAGTATATATCTATGAAGAATCCAAGGAGTTGAGATGAAATTAACTGGAATAAATTCATTGGTGATCTGTCAGCTCCAGTTCAGAAAAGAAGAATGAAATCACTGCATTATATATCATTCATATGTCAGGTAGATCCTATTTTTTTTTCTGATTCATCTTAAGATGGAATCTAGGTTCAGACTATGAATGAATAGCTAGATCAGATTAAGAATAATTAGACGACATAGATTATTTTGAGGCCATATAATAAGAATGTCATCGGGACTAAATGGGTCTATCAGAACAAAATGAATGAACATTGAATAGTGATTCAAAAATAAAGCATGACTAGTGTGAAAGGGATACTCCCAGATAGAGGGTATTTATGTCGATGGGATATTCGCACCTGTTGCATGGCTTGAAACAATATGATTATTCTTGGCCATTGTAGTACAATGAAAGCTTAAGGCTTTCTAGATGGACATAAAATCTACATTTTTTAATGGGGTTCTAGAGGAAAAATTATATATCATGCATCCAGATGGTTTTCTAATTCATGAGGATGAGAACAAGGGTTGTTGGCTAAAGAAGGCATTATATGAGACGAAACAAGCACCAAGAGCATGGTACTCAAGGCATGATTTGTATTTGAAAAATCATGGTTTTCAGCATGGTTTAGTTGATTACAATCTCTATTTCAACAATGATAGTAGTCAAAGGATGATGGTACTGGTTTATATCGATGAACTAATATTTGGCGGATCAGATGAAGCATAGTGCATACAGTTTTCTTAATTCATGGAAAGTTGGTTTGAAATGTCAATGATTGGAGAACTAACTTTTTCCTTGGTTTATAGGTGACACATGGAAGGAATGGCACATTCATTTATCAATAAAAATATTTCAAAGCAGTTCTGAGAAGATTTGGAATGGAAAATTCCAAGGAGATAAAGACTCTGATTGCTACCCGGATGAAATTATCAAAAGATGATGATGTAAAGGCAGTTAATATCACATAATACAGGATGATTATTGGATGTTTACTATACCTAATGGTGACGAGACCTGATATTGTTTTCTCCACATTCCATGTAGTGTAATATCAAAGCAATCCAAATGAAATTCATATGGTTGCAGTGAAAACAATACTTTGGTAAATAAAATTAACTGTGGATTTAAGTATGATGTATAATGAAAAATCTAAGCAAGAGATGTTGGGATTTACACATGCAGATTGGGCCGATTCATAGGATGACAGAAAATAAACATCATGAGGTAATTTCTCTCTTGGTGTATTGTGTATTTCTTGGCTAAGCATGAACCAAGACTGCATTTCATTGAGCACCACAGAAGCTGAGTATATTATGACCACTCAAGAATGCACACAATTATTGTGGATAAAGCAACAACATGATTATATGGGAGTGGAAGTGAAGTCTCCGATCATAATCCACTATGATAACTAAAGATCTATAAATTTCTGAAAAAATCTCGTCCATCACTCATTGACAAAGCACCTTAAGATAAAGTATCATTTTATCAAGGAGAAGGTTGAGCAGATAATCGTGAAGTTGAAGTATGTGCCTGAATAACTACAGGTTGCATTTATTCTGACAATGGCCATACCGAAGGAGGCTTTTGAGAGTTATCGACTAGATCTGGGAGTTCAGTCGACTCCTCGCACTTGAAAAATTATGGATGGGGGACCCCCTCTCCCTGAGTTATGATGTGTTTTCCCCTAATGTGCTGATATGTGTTCTCTACTCTATTGAAGACCATAAAAAATTGACTAATGGTTTCATTGAAAAATGAAAATAAAAAGTTCATTAAGGGGGAAAATATTTTTAACGAGGTGGGAACATGTCTTAGTCAAAGACATGCAGAGAAGCTGATAAGTGGAGTAGCAAGATAGGGGGAGAGAAATGAGATAGGGGGAGAGTTTTGAAATCTAACGATTCTTGAAGTGATAAATCAAAGATTAGACATCATGATAGTATAGGTTCATGATGAAATAAGGTTATTTTTATCAGTATGGTGTCAATGATTGGTGTCAGAAATGAAGTGATTAATTGATGAACTTTTCATACTACTCTGGTTTCTCACACTACCATTGCTCATGTGGTCTTATATTATGTGATGAGTTAACCATTGGACTCTATCAGAATTGTAAGAGGTGAATGGTTGCAGATTATGGAAGGAGCTTCAGTGAGGTATCAAGTGAAGAGAATCGTTTTGAGAAGAGGTGTCAACATACCCATAGGGGGTGATTTTTTAGAAAGGATCCATCAAGGTAAAATTACATCATTTTGGGATGGTTGTGTTTGTTGACAATGTAGGTTTCCATGGTAATTTTCTGAGTTCCAGAGATGTTTTTGACTATCCATGTTGATAAAGACCCATGACAAAGGAATGGAAGATCTGGAGGTGGTACAAAAAGAGAAGATACAAGGTGGTGTTGTTTTCTAGAGTTTGCCAAATTTTTTGGGTCTGAAATTTGAAATTTTGTGAGCATCGTGAAAAGTGGATTTCCTTAATGATCTCATCAAAATATGGAAAAGAGATTAGTTTCGCAAATATGGGCATCTTGATGTGTTTTTCATGAAGACATAAAGAAAGGTTATGGTGTTATTCATGATTACGACATGTTTCGCGAATAGAAGAGGTGAAGTGAATTGCAATGAAGAATTACGATGGTTGCATAAAGGAATTGACAGAATGATCTAAAATTATAATGAGTTACGCAATCAGTAAACTGTCATGGTGCTTCGCAATATAGGTAATATTTTAGCCGAAATTTTGAAGCTTCAGGATTTGAGCTGACATGGCACTAACTTCTTGTGTAATGTTCTCGAGTCAGTGGAATCGTCTATAAATAGGCCTCAACCCCCTTGAGAGAAGTCGGGAGTTTTCCAAGGAAAATTTATTTCTCTTAAATCATGAAGGAGGTTCACAGAGGTTGTGTGATTCAGAAAATATAGGAGCTTTGCAGTGGTTAATCTAGATCTACTAAAGTGGTGTGTTCCATGTTGGCTCAGTGATCTTCGTGAAGGAATTCACTTTGTGATATATTGATCTCTGCGGAAGCCTAAAAATTGTGAAGGATTGCTCTTTTCAAAGGCATGATATCTACGAAGCAGTGTGCTCTACGAGGCAGTGAGCTCTATGAAGGTGTGTGTTTTCTGAAAGGTAGGGACTTCACAAAGGTTTGTTTGAGCTTCGTGAAATTGGGTAATTTGTGAGGTAGGGTTCATTAAGAAGTTATTTCCAAAGTTTATTTCCAAGTAATTAGTGGCAAAATAGTATTCATCAGTGGATGAAATTTATACTTCAACATACCATCTACATACAGTGAAGGATGCATTCATTAGTGATAATGACCGAAATTACAAGTCCATAAACTATGAGTGGATCCCTTCCATTTGTAGTGAGTTGAGGAAGAGGAAGAAGGTTATCATTTCTACTGGTAGTGATCTAGAGAGCGAGAAATAGGGAGTGTGTAGTGGACCGGACCCACTTGGTCCATTACTTTCCAAAAGCACGTCTCCACCGGTTACAGTGGCACCGTGATGGTCACACACCGGTCATGGTGACAGAGTGACGGTGGCACCATGACTATCAAAAACCAGTCATTGTGGAACCGGTGACATTGGCACCGTGATAGTCACACACCGGTCATGGTGGCACTGTGACAGTGGCACCGTATGGGTGACACCGTGACAGTGGCACGGTGTCCTCACCGCATTCTTTTCCAGTTCCTGACTTTTCCACTCCCGAAACATATCTTTTGACGTAAAGATGATTTAATTCCCCCTTCCAAATCCATTTAAAGCCCATAAATAATATCTAAAATCCCCCAAGGGTCGGGCAACCCTTAACTTACCAAAACGTGTGGTTTTTTCCTCGGTGTCACGCCCTTCCCCGTACCTTTTAGTTCCTCCCCTATTATGTGTTGACTTTTGGTAAAAGAAATTTTTTTACCATATAGCCATTATGACCACCCCCCAAGTAGAATTGTTAAATGACAATTAATTCCATCATGTGTAACTACCTAACCATGTGGTGAAACCACAATCCTACTTTATAGCCGTTAAAAATTCCATATCCGATAACAATGAGATCTCATCCTTATATCGCACAAGAATTCCTTCTTCTTCTTCCTCTTGGCTAGTCTCCTCTTATTCTTTGTGCGTTTGGAGTGTCTCATCCAGATTCAAGTGGTACGCCTGTGCTGGAGCCTTTTTTGCTCACCATTGGAGTCTCCAATGTTCCCCCCTGTAAGTCACGCATCCCCAATTCTTGGCGCGTGGAGAATAACATAGATCCTTGATCAACTAAGTAGGGATTTTTCCTTCATCTCTCCTTACTGTGTATCATGAGGGGTGGGTATGCTACAATTTATATGGGAATGGATGAAACCAAACCTTAACAAATATAATAAACAGACTGTTAAAGAATGATGTGGTGTGTTTGAAAATTCTTCTGTACTCTTTTATAATTGCTATATGTTGTGAACGATATGGGTTTATGATCACTGAAAATCATGGTCATTGGTGGTCTTTCCTTGGGAACTAATTAACCCTTGTCTTCTGTGAAGATTGAATGACTGTAACATGGAAATTTGTTAATCACCTAAACACGGTTGGTTAAATGGATTCCAAGTGAACATAAATCCTTGTGTGGTCACCCCATTTAACCAACAGAAATAATAACATAATGAATGATGAGCTTGAACCTGGATGTTTCCCTACTCTGTTTTGGTATTAGGTTTGTTGTTCTGTTTAATGCTTATGGGGTGATGTGGATGAGGATGGGATCCTCTATTGTGGCACAATTGTTGGTTGTGAATTTGAAGCTGTGTGGGGTTGTATCTCGAGGCTTGGTTTGGTTCCAGTACTTTGAGGGATCTCACTAATCCATTTTTTGTGGTGACATCACAAGATAACTGAGTGTGAATTCTTAAATTGTTGTTTGGATGTTTCTCTTTCCCTGGATTCTGGTTATGCCTATTAGTTTCCCAGTAGTGTAGAATTCACCTAAATGGGATCACATGAACATGAAAGTGGAAATGGTTTAAATGGGGAATTGGTTTTGGGAATGAGTTGTGACTTGGAATTAGGTGTTGTGACTTTCTTTTATGAATGAATAGTAACGAGGGTGTTTGTACTTAGGTTGTATTTGGAAACCCTAGTTGGGGATGACTACTTGTTACCTATACATATAATTGTAGTTCTTTTGTTTCTTACTCACACACCACCAAATTTGAGAACTTAGTGCTGAACACCCCCATTTCATGGGAGAGGGTGTTTTTCCCAACACTCCTATGAGTGGATAGTTATTAGCTCATTTTCTGCTCCCTTTCCTGAATAGCACAAGACACTTTGGGCAGGCTATGACGGCCTAAGGTCTATTATAGCCAAATATTCTTCAGGTAGGATAGTTGTGGTGGTTGTCCCGGGTGTGTGCCGATAGGTTGTTTCCCAAGAGTCTTTGGGATCAGGCCCAGGTGTCTGCAGGCATGGCATAAGATGTTCTGGCCCATGTGTTTGCGGGTGTCATTACGGGTGGTTATTGTGGCCTAGGTGTTTGCGAGCAAGATGTGGGGGAGTGATGGACCAGGTGTGTGCGGGCAGGGAGTGGCAGTGGGATTGGAGTGAGGATGGAGGGAGAGGTTCAATGCATATGATGTCCTCAATAACCAGTAGGAAAGTGGCTCAAGGTAGCCAAATATCGATGTGCTATTACAATATATTACTTGACTTGCGTTATTTGGGGAGTGTGCCTTAGCGAGTCTTGGTTGGATAGTTTTCCTTGCTAGGTTCTGTGGTTATCTCTTTTCTCATAGGGCATTAGAATGCCTCCCCACTTGTGAACGAGAGTCTTTGGTTTTCCTTACCGAGTATACTTGTATGCTCACCCTATGTATATAAACTGATTTTAGGTTCCCAGGAGGACTTCATAGATTGTGCAGGGTCGTACTAGCTCGGGTATTAGGACAGTTGCAGTTTCTGTTTTTATTTTTCTTTGGTACTTTATCTTTGTAGTCTCCTTGAACATTGTGGCATTTAATTTTGTAACATGTATATGGGAATGGTTTTCTTTGGCTTACATTTACCCCCACATGTTTTGGTGTTTTTGGGATTTATTATCTTCTCTCCCAATCTTATTAAAGAAAAAGGGAAATGCCTTCCATCTTGTGTGTGATTATATACCCTTGGTTCTAGTCTCCACTCCGGGACCCATTGAAGTCGGGTCTCATGGTACAATATCTCTCCTTCAACTTGAAGAAGGAAGGGTATGGCAATCGGCCATCCCTTCTCTCATCTTGGTGAAGGCGGGTCCTGACAAAATGGTATCATAGGACAAATGTTGAGAGATAGGATGAAGTTTGCGGTCAGGCACAGTAAGGATTGCATGGGATGGTAGGGAAATAGTGTTGGACAATATTTGTGTGTGACATAGCCCTGGGAAGACTACCTAAGACATGGGATTTTAGGGCCCCCCCATGATCCGATGCAAGGACTCTAGTCCTACCAAATGACCAAGTAAGGTTACACTGATTGTAGGGTAGAGACCCTAGCGAAGGGACAAACATCATAATGACTTGTGTTCTTGTGTTTCATTGGTATTTTTAGGATTTAAAATGAATTAGAATTCTATGAAAATTTAAGAACAATATTCTACACTACTCGGGCTTTGGCATTGCTTGTTTACCTTACAGCTATGGCATCTGGGAGATTACCATGAGTAGTGCGGGCGATTGAGGCCCAGGACGTTGACTTGGAAGATCGAAAGAGGGCTGGCCGAGAGGAGGAGGATGATCAGTGACAGAAGATGCTTCGTGCTTTTCAGCAGAAGACCCTCGGGAATTACGAGGGTAGCATCTCTTATGTGGAGACAGAGAGCTGGCTAGAGGAGCTGGTGATAGCTTTCAGCTTGAGACATACTCCGATGGAGTACTGGGTTCCTCTGACTATAATCCAGATGGATGCAGTAGTGCGTCAGTGGAGGACGCTTTATCTTGGGGAGAAGAGGGAGGCTAAGGTGATGTGTAATAACTTCAAGAAGGAGTTCCTGGTGGAATTCCTCTCTTCCATGATGAATTATGAGAAGAGGCAGGAGCTACTCTCCCTCTAGTATGGGAGTATGTTAGTAAGAGAGTTGAGGTTAATGTTCAAGGATCTCCTTCACTTTGCTCCAGACCTTTTTCTGGATGAGGAGTCTCAGGCGAGACGTTTGGAGGAGGCACTTCAACCTTCTCTCCAGTATGTTGTTACTCCCTTCACCCTACCAACGTAATTTTTGGCCCAGAAGAAGGCTGAAGTGGTGGAAAGGATGCACATGCTGGGATGTGTATCACAAGAGGGAATCCAGATGGGAACATTAAAAGGTAAAGTCGTCAGCAGTAGGCCTCCGACATCAAGGCCATGTAGGTCTTGACCAGTAGGAAGCAGGCCTTAGCAGTTCCAGTTCCAATATCCTAGCCCTCACCCTTTCCTTTCAGACCCAGGGCCGAGATGCTTCATCTGTATAATCCATGGGCACCTTTGGAATCAGTTCCCAAGCAGAGTACAATATAGAGAGGATGTGCATGTTCAGCAACCACCTCAATAGTAGGAGTTTCCAGCTAGGGCCTTTCAGCAGCTACAGCAAGGGAAGCAATCTCCCACCCCTTCGAGAATAGATGTGTCAGGAGGATGATGACCCTAGGGTGCCCCTCAAGGACATCGACCAGGACGTGGTCGGGGAGGCATCCAAAAGCCGAGAGGTATGGGGAGATGGGCGTGGAATGTTCCATACCATAGAGGCAGCTGTCCCAGCAGGGCCGGAAGATATTTGAGGTACAATCAACTTGTTTAGTATTCATGCCTATACCTTGTTCGATATAGGAGCTTCGCACTCCTTTTTTGCACCCAGTCTGGACCGTGCTTTGAGTTTAGATGTTGAGATACTTCTAGTGCCCCTGGTGCTGAGAACACTAGTCGGAGGTCAGATAGACTTGTTTTATGTTTTCCGAGGGTGTAGACTGATTATAGGGCCACATCAGTCTATCAGGGATATTCTACAGTTGCAGATACAACCTTATGATGTCATCCTAGGAATTTAGTGGCTATTCATTGTATGTGCCATCATTGAATTCTTTCGAGGAAGGGTCATGTTTTCATATTTGGGAGGCTGATGTGAAACATTCATCAGCGAGAAGTGTTTCTAGAGAAGCAACAGGCGAGGGGAGCCCCTCCTTTCCTTGTTAGCTGAACTATCAGTGGAGTCGGTTGATGTAGAAATGGTGGAATTCCTAGGGATTGTCAGTGAGTTTATGGACGTCTTCCATGAGTAGGTGGCGACTCTACCTGCTTAACATGATGTTGAGTTTGGGATAGACTTGCAACCTGGTGCCCATCCGATTTCGATGGCTCCCTACAGGATGGAACCTTCTGAGTTTCCGGAGTTGCAGATTGAGATTGACGATTTGATGAAGAAGGGTTTTGTTTGACCAAGTGAGTCACCATGGGGTGATCCAGGATTATTCGCAAGGAAGGCAGATGGTGGTCTCAGGATATGCATAGACTTCCGAAGACTGAATCATGTAACTTTCAAGAACCGTTACCCCTCCATAGGATAGACGACCTTTTCGACTAGTTAAAAGGGGCAGGTGGTTCTCCAAGATGGACCTGTGGTCGGGATATCACCAGCTAGGGGTGAAGGAGGATGACATCTCAAAGATTGTATTCAGATGCAGATATGGGTGCTTTGAGTTTGTGGTCATGTTGTCCGGCATTACGAACGCTACAACTGTGTTCAGGGTGCTCATGAACTCCGTCTTCCTAGAATAACTGGATCGGTTCATAGTTGTGTTTATTGACGACATCCTGATCTACTCTAGATCAGAGGAGTATCACGCTGAGCTCCTAATAACGGTTTTAGAGGTCCTCCAACAGCACAAACTCCATGATAAGTTGTCCAAGTGCAAGATCTAGACAAGATAAGTGCACTTCCTTGGGCACGTGGTGTCCGATTAGGGAATAGCAGTGGACCCATCGAAGGTGGAGGTGGTTGTTTCTTTGTCAGCACCCAAGAACATGGAGAGGTTCATAGTTTCCTTGGACTAGCAGGCTACTATCGGAGGTTCATGCCCAACTTCTCCTGAGTTGCATCACCTTTGAGAGCTTCAACCAAGAAGGACCAGGGTTTTGTGTGGAATGGGATGTGCGAGGCAGCCTTCAGCTATCTGAAGGAGAGGTTGGTAAGTTCCTCAGTGCTGAGGTTTCCAAAAGAAGGGGCGACATATGAGGTATTTTGTGATTCTTCAGGACATGGCCTTAGGTGTGTGCTAATGAAACGACAAGGGGTGATCTCTTATGGGTCTAGACAGTTACGTCCCCATGAGTGTATTTATTCCACCAACGATATGGAGCTTGCGACCGTCGTGTTCACACTAAAGTTGTGGTGGCATTACCTCCTCGGGGATCGCTTCGTGGTCTTCACGGATCACAAAATCTTGAGGTATATCTTATCCCAGCGGGACCTGAATGTAT
The DNA here is from genome assembly GCA_963277665.1 of Viscum album. Classification (NCBI taxonomy): domain Eukaryota; kingdom Viridiplantae; phylum Streptophyta; class Magnoliopsida; order Santalales; family Viscaceae; genus Viscum; species Viscum album. Next base: position 1,285,065,273 of record OY728156.1, read on the forward strand.
GACAGCAAAGGTGGATGGATTTCCTTCAAGACTATGACATCAAGATTTCTTACACCTCAAGAAAAGGGAATGTGGTGGTTGATTCCTTGTGAAGGAAGTTGTAGAAGGATGCGGTTTGAGAGTCGGCAGATTCTTGGAAGGTGATGGAGGAGTTGGCTACCCTGCACCTGGATGCGAGGATAGATAGTGGTAGAGGTTTCTTATATCAGATGACAGCGTAGTCTTGTCTACTACAGTAGGTGGAGGAGTCTCAGTGGGGAGACATAGAGAGTGAAGTGATGCGTGACCAGGTTAACCAAGGCGATGATCTGAAAGGGTGGGCATAGGATGGTCAGAATTAGATGCTTTTCTGAGGAAAGTTGTTTTTTCTAAAGGTGATTTATGATAGAGTTCTTGGTGAGTTCCAAAAATCACCCCTTTAAGTGAACCCAGGAGTTTCCAAAATGTACTGGGGCATGAGGGGTCAGTTGTGGTGGCTCGAGGTAAATTAGGTAGTGGCGAATTTCGTGGCCAGGTGCCCAGTGTGTTAGCAGGTGAATGATGAACACCGTGTTCCAGGATGTTTTTTGCAGCCGTTAGACATCCTCGAGTGGATGTGGGATAACATCTCGATGGATTTATTCACAGGGCTACCCAAGGTTCAGGGAGGCTGCGACACTATCTGGGTAGTGGTGGAACGGTTGACGAAATCGGCTCACTTTTGGGCGATCAAGTAGTCGGGTGTAGTGGATGCCTTAACACTGAGGTTCGTGGATGAGGTGGTGCAGTTGCATGGAGTTCCGAGATCTATAGTGTCAGATAGGGATGCATGGTTTACCTCACGAATCTAGAGAGTATTGCAACATGCTTTTGGCACCCAGCTACGTCTTAACACTTCTTTCCATCCCCAAACAGATGGATAGACACAGCGCACCATCCCGACATTGGAGGATATGTTACGAGAATTTATTATGGATTTTGGGGGATCGTGGGTGCGATACTTGTCTCTGGTAGAGTTTTCCTACAACAATAGCTATCAATCTACCATTGGCATGGCTATATTTGATGATTTGTATGGAAGGCCATGTCCCTCACCCATGTGATGGACCGAGGATGGGGAAGCAAGTGTTCATGGCCCAGAAGTGGTGCAGATCATGACAGAGAAGGTTCGGATTATACGGGAGAGGATGAAGGTGGCCCAGGACTAGAAAAAGTCATATGCTGATAATAGGAGGAGACCCTTGGATTTCGAGGTCGGGGACCGCGTATTCTTGAAGGTCTCCCCCTGGTGTGGACAGCTGAGGTTCGGTAGGGGGAGTAATATTTCTCCCAGGTTTGTCAGACCATTCGAAGTGCTACAGCGGGTCGGTGAAGTGTCTTATCAGATAGCGCTACCACTGCTGCTACTGAGACTACACGATGTCTTCCATATGTCTCATATCTGATGATATCTACATGATGATTCAAACGTCCTAGACTAGGGAAAGTTGGATATCGAGGATGATGTGACTTTTGTTGAATGACCTTTGAGGATTGAGGATTGTGAGGAGAAGGTGCTCCGAGGGTGGACCATTCCTTTGGTTCGTGTGTTGTGGAGGAATGGCGGGCTCGAGGAAAGTACCTGGGAATGGGATATGCTGATGCGCACCTAGTACCCAGAGCTGTTTGGAGTTTTGATCTGTTTTGTTTGTACTTGTTGTGATGAAACACTTTACATTGTTAACAATGGAATGTGCGGTTTTCATTATTATGTGGATGTGTGTGAAGAGTCCTGAAAATAGAGAGGGGATGACCTGATCCCTAATCAAGAAGCATTAAGGTGAATGAAATTAAACTCATGCGGGCGAGTCAGTGCCACACAAAGTGGATAGTATCTTGACATGGAGGAAGAAACTCCCTAACCCATATGACTGGACAGTTTGACCCTCGAATGTTTCCTAGTTACTTGAGAAAGTGTTATTCCAAGATGTACTTGAGGTTCACTCTTGAGAGGTATCTTATGACATGGTTGTTCGATACCCCTCTTCTCATCGGGTCTAGTTTTGATTCTCGAGGGTGAGAATAGTTTGAGAGGTAGTAATGGAATGGCCCAGACCCAACTGGTCCATTACATTTCCAAAACACGGCTCCACCAAAACGGTGGCATCGGTCACAGGGCACCGGTCACGGTGGCACCCTGACGGTGGCACCAGTTACGATGGCATCGTGACGACCGCACACAGGTCACGGTGGCACCGTGAAGGTGGAACAGGTCACGGTGGCACTATGACTGTCAAAAAGCTGTCATGGTGGCACCGTGACGGTGGCACTGTAAGGGTGACATCGTGATGGTGGCACCTTGTTTTCACCGCGTTCTTTTCCCGTTCCTGACTTTTCTGCTCCCACAACATATATTTTGACGTAAAGATCATTTAATGCCCCATTTCAATGCCATTTAAAGCTCATAAATAATATCTAAAATCCCCCAAAGGTTGGGAAACCCATAACATACCAAAACGTGTGGTTTTTCCTCTGTGTCACACCCTTCCCTGTACCTTCCAGTTCTTCCCCTGTTATGTGATTCCTTATGGTTAAATAAAATTGTTTAACATATAGCCATTATGACTACCCCCAATGAGAATTGTTAAATGAAAATTAATTCCATCGTGCGTAACTACCCAACCCTATGGTGAAACCAAAATATGACTTTATAGTCGTTCAAAATTTCATATACCGTAACAATGGGATCTCATCTGTATATTGCATGGGAATTGCTTCTTCTTCTTCCTCTTGGCTAGTCTGATTTTCTTTTTTTTGCATTTAGAGGTCCCCATCCTGAGGCAAGTGGTGTACCAGTGTCAGAGCCTTTCTCCTCACCCTTGGAGTCCCCGACGTTCTGCCCCTGCAAGTCACGCCTCCCCAGTTCTTAGCGTGTGGAGAAGAAATTCGATCCTTGATCAACCAAGTAGGGATTTTTCCTTCTTATCTCCTTACTTTGTATCATGCGGGGTGGGTACACTACTGTTTTTGGGATAATGGATGAAACCAAACCCTCAAAAATATAATAAATATACTGTTAAAGAATGATGTTGTGCGTTTGACAATTCATCTGTACTCTTTTATAATTGTTATATGTTGTGAACTGTTTGGGCTTATGCTCACTAAAAATCATGGTCATTGGTGGTATTTTCTTGCACACTAGTGAACCCTTGTATTCTGTGAATATTGAATTATTGTAACATGGAAATTGGTTAATCACCTAAACTCGGTTGGTTAAATGGATTCCCAGTGAACATAAATCCTTGTGTGGTCACCCCAGTTAACCAACAGAAAGAAGAATCTAATGAACGATGTTCTTGAACCTAGAAGTTTTCCTACTCTGTTTTGGTTGTATTTTTGTTGTTCTGTTTAAGGCTTATGGGGTGATGTGGATTAGGATGGGATCCTCTGTTGTGGAATGGTCGTTGATTGTGAATCTAAAGTTGTGTGGGGATGTATCTTGAGGCTTGGTTTGGTTCTAGTACATTGATGGATCTCACTGATCCCTTTGTTGTTGCTACTTCACAAGAGAACCAGGTGTGAATGCTTAAATTGATGTTTTCCTGTTTCTCTTTCTATAGCTTGTGGTTATGCCTGTTAGTTTCCCAGTAGTGCAGAATTTACCTAAATAAGATCACTTGAACATGAATGAAGAAATTCTTTAAATGGGGAATTGGTTTTGGGAAAGAGTTGTGACTTGGTCGTGGGTGTTGTGACTTTCTTTTATGAATGAATATTAACGAGGGTGTTTGTGATTAGGTTGGATTTGGAAACCCTAGGTAGGGATGAGTGCTTGTTACCTATACATATAATTGTAGTTCTTATGTTTCTTAGTCGCACCCCATCCAAGTTGAGAACTTAGTGCCGAACACCCCCATTTCATGGGGGAGGGTGTTTTTTCTAACACTCCTATGAGTGGATGGTTATTGGATCCTTTTCTTCTCCCTTTCCCGAATAGCTCAAGACCCTTCGGGCAGGCTGTGATGACCTGATGTCCATTATATCCCAAGATTCTTTGGGCATGGTAGTTGTGGTGGTTGGCCCATGTGTGTGCGGGCAGGTTGTTTCCCAAGAGTCTTCGGGATGAGGCCCATGTGTCTACAGGCGTGGCAATAGTTGTTCTGGCCCAGGTGTTTGCGGGCATGGTTATGGGTGGTTGTTGTGGCCTAGGTGTTTGCGGGCGGGATATGTAGGAGTGATGGCATAAGTGTGTGTGGGTGGGGAGTGGCAGTGGGACTGCAGTGAGGATGACAGGAGAGGTTCGATGCGTATGATGTCTTCAATACCCAGTGGGAATGTGGTTCCGGTTACCCAAATATCAATGTGCTTTTACTATATATTATTTGACTTGCATAATTTTAGGATTGTACCTTGGTTAGGCTTGGGTGGATAGTTTTCCTTGCTAGGTGCTTTGGTTATCTCTTTTCTCACAGGGCATTAGAATGCCTCCCCACTTTTTCACGAGAGTCTTTGGTTTTCCCTACTGAGTATACTTGTATGCTCACCCTACGTATATAAACTTCTTTCAGGTTCCTAGGAGGACATTAGGGATTGTGCAGGATCGTACTAGCTCGGGCTTTGGGATAGTTGCAGTTGCTATTTTTCATTTCCTTCGGTACTTTACCTTTGTAGTCTCATTTTACTTTGTGGCATTAACTTTTGTAACATGCATAAGGGAATAGTTTTCTTTGGCTTACTTTTACCCCCCAGGTTTTTGTGTTGTTGGGATTTACTATCTTATATCTCGGTCCTATTAAAGAAAAAGGGTAATTCCTTCCATCTTGTGTGTGATTATATACCCTTTGTGCTAGTATCCACTCCAGGACCTATTGAAGGTGGGTCTCGGGGGTCATTATCTCTCCTTAAACTTGAAGAAGGGTATGGAAATCTGTTATCCCTTTTCTCATCTTGGTGAAGGAAGGTCGTGACAGAGTGGCCCTTGGGAAAGGAGTGACATGACCCCAAACATTTTAAAGGAAGTGAACATGGGCTTAGAAGTGATCTACCCTGCTCATTATTAGTAGTGAGATTTAGTGGATTTTGTACAGTGACACATCACCGTTGTATGCTACTTGGATGTAGCCTAGTGTGGGTGAACCGAGTAAAAATCTTTGTGTCTTCCTACTTTCTGCCTCGCATTGAATCCAAAGCATCATCATCTAATAATAAAATAAAAGAAGTGATCATAATAAACACACAAGTGAAAACAAAGTGACCCTTCTAATAAACATTTCATGATCTAGTGGGGAATAAAATTTTTGAATAGAATATCCATACCCAAATTCACCCCCCTCTAAGGGAATATAGGCCCTTATTGGTTCTAATAGGGATTAGAGTAAGATTCCCTTTCTCATTTACTGGATCTATTCTGAGATGTATTTCTCTAGGACTTCTAAGGGTTATGGACTGAGAGAATGATTTAGTTCATGATTGAGATGAAACCTACATCTAAGCATGTTTCCATTCCATCATATAAAATGGAACAATAAAAACCTTAGTACCTCATGAAAAAGTTGGATTAATAATAGAATAAAGTGTTTATTAATCCCAGTATATTTCCATTGAATTAACTAGACTTGTATGACAAAAACGATGATTAATCTATTCTATTTTTTATAGATTACGTGAATTTAAATATGACTAAAATTTACCACATGTTTCATCCTCTATCTATCGATTATCTTTTTTAACAGTAGAGGGGTTCTTGTGTATTCTCCAATATACATTGATGTTCATGATATAATCAAATAAGGATAAGATTTTGTTATATGCTGTAAAAAAATTTCACGAAAAGGTATAGTTTGTATGAGTTTATTTATGATACTTTCAAGGTTAGAAAATGTTCTTTCTATGTTTATGGCTTTAATGAATAGAATCATCCATCCTTAACCAGGATGATTTGTGGGTTTTGGTAGGTAAAATCTTATTGTACTCGAAAACTCATTATGATCATTCCAAAAATCTTTACATAATATTGATTATACGTATAGATAATCAATTATACACCAAGAAATAAAAATATTATTTTTGGAACAACAAGTTTTGTTCTAAAGTTAACATTATCTCTATGGAAAGCATGTTAGTGGACCGGAAAAAAGTAAAAGAATTTGTATATTTGGAGAATCCCAATAATATATTTGGAATCATAATGTTTCAAGGTTTGGTGTGATATTACCAAAGGTACACCAATTAATTCTCTCACCTGAAAACACCATATTCGATCTTTTTAAAGAAGGGTGTTCAATTCGAGTGGTCTTGTGTATTAAAGAATTCCTATAAGGATATGAATAAGTGTTTGATGAGTGAAATGATTTTGATCCTACCTAAGTCGAGTAAAGAGTATACCATGATTCATGATGTGTTCGACATCAATCATGGAGCAGTGTTCATATAGATGGATCAAGTAATGGAGTATGGGTCTCAATAATTGTGTATAGATAAATAAAATTTCCCAATCCATGACCTTGAGTTTCCCACATTGGTTTAGGGTTTAATATGTTGGCATAATTACCTATTATTAAAATGGTTTATGGTTTCTAAAAATCAGGAAATAAAGAATTACATGTTTACTTAGAGATATTTAAATATCTAAACATGATGATTAGTTGAGTATATGAAATAATTATATTTTGGGTTTTATTGTATGTTAGGAATAGAGAAAAATATTTCTAATTCCTTAAGTAGAAAGGAAGAGACTCAGGTAGTTCATAAGTCTACATCTGAGTAGAGGATTGTGTAATTTTTCTATAAATGTATATAGTGGTTTAGGTGGGCTATGAATAGATAAAACACACATAATTTTTAGTTGAGTCCAAACATAAGAGACAGATCAAGGACATAAAGAAATAGGATCCAAAGTATATGAACTTGAGGGAAGGAAATGAAGGTGGGGAGTCACATTCTGACTGGAAAATAGTTGATTCCATGATTGATTATGTTATTGGGCGTATTATTCTTCCTATGTTTATACAGGTAGATTTGATTCATGATTTACATTCCTCTAAGGATATAATGAATTGTGGCTTAATAAAAATATATCATGATATTCATAGACAATAATGGTGTCCAGAGATAAAGAAATAGGTTTTAGGTTTTAGGAAACAGTTCTACACCAATCAATTGGTGAAGGCATAACATCAGTGACTATATATTATGCTACAGTTGTTCCTCATTCAGGAATGGAAGTGGCATGATGACACCATGTATTTTATGGAATACCTACCAAGTATTCCTCACATGAATGAAATAATAAGGGTAATTTTTTATTGTTTGAAAAAGGTGGATCCTATTTATAGATTCGAGAGACTTTTACCATTGACAAGTTTGGTGGCTTGTATGTTCAATAGATAGTTTATTTGTTTGGGATACGTTAGAATATTGGTTCATATCATGATCCATGATTTACATGCATATTATGCAATGTATTATAGAATGATATTGTTACCCATGTTCTTCTAAGTATGGATTTATAACTGTAGATAGACAGACAATCAGAGATCACTATAAATGGGCTGAAGGACATATTGACAGCATGTGACCACGATATTTAGGGGTCCTGGGAGAAGAAAATAGAACACATGTATTTATAATATAAAAACAGTTATCAAAATAACATACAAATTGATATATACATGGTGATCTATATTAGGCCTTTTATATTACCCTTGTGTTGGTTAGAGGATGGAGAATCAGAGTTGTTGGGGAAAGTCTCGTGCATAAGACATCAGACCAACTCCAGTTGATTCAGAAATTTCTCTTTATAGATCAAGATCGTAATAAGAAATATATTTTCTATAATCATCAAACCTATAGTTTTTAGTTTGTAATAGTGTAACCCTTTAGGAATTTCCCTGGTTGGTTCACTAACATAATCTAAAACTGGTCATGTTGGAACCCATGTTTGTGGGGGCATTTGGGATTGCGGATAATTTCGATTTGGTGGGGTACTGACTACATCTTACACAATGGTATGATGGTGTGCATGATGTTTTTTCATTTTTCATAGATTCATTAGAATCATCCAAAACCTTCTCCTGTGAAAGTATTTTATGATAGATAAGAATCCCCCTAGTTTTCATAGAAGAAATTTTTCAACAACCCTATGTGAGAAAGTAGCGATGACATTGGGCACTCGATGATTCATGTGGATCTAGGAAGATATGGCCACAGATCGGGTCCCTCCCTTATAGGAGGGAGAGGGACACCTCAGAGTCTAGAACTTCTTATCTACTTTATCCAACTCAGATTTACTCCCACAATTCCTTGAAATTGAGATTTTCCCTAAAGTTCCTAATCTGCATTTTGGATGACCTAGTCATACTCTTTCTCTCACAAGGTTCTCAAAAGCTTAAAATCTCCTCAAATAGACCTTGGTGGTCTGATTCAGGAATTATCATCCATTGGTCGTTGCATTTGACAGGTTTCTGTTTTTTTTCTAGGGTTTACTGGACCGCACAATCGTCTGGATTCATGATAACCACCATATTATAGATCACTTTTTATCAGAGAAGGAACTGATTCTGTCTTGGTATAGAGATCCTATCTCATGAAATAACTCTTTATTATACCTTTTACAATGTTCCTACGACTTCCAAATGAAATGAGATACTCTGACTATGAGTCTTTGGGTATGTTTTTTGGGTCTTACTCTTCCTTCTCAAAACCCTCCATTATTTGAATGCTTGGAAATCTAGTCACATGGTTCTTTTTATCAGATAACCAAACCAACTCAGTGTGTAACCCTCTATCCCCTTGTATATGTGTGGAATTTGACATTTCTAAGACTCACAAAGATTGGATTTGGATCATAGTAGGGGAAGAGTATCAGTGTAGACAATTGGTGATCTTTGAATCATGGTCAGAATACTACTCTTCATGTCATCTCTTGGGGAATTTATCATCTATTTTCCACCATAGACATTCTCATCATGGGTAATTTGTTCCTACTACATGGAGCGATTCTGGACCACCTGTAGGTCCCTCTGGGCTTAACATGATTGTATAGAAAGTTTGTAAGCACCTACTTCAGAAAGAGAAAGTTCCAGTGAATTTTGAATTTTGGGTCGTAGATATAAATCTGAATTTGAAATGTGATATGGGTGATAACAAGCTTCCATTGCAGGATCTTCACATGGATAATGAAACTTATTTGAGTCCTTCTTCTTCCTTTTCTGATTATGTGCGGTTTGGAAGTATTCACACTAGACAAAACATGGCATCAGGCGTGGGTTCCAAGATTGACGTTATAAGGGATTCAAAGTCTAGCTCACCTCTTTGCTTTCTAGTGTCTCCATGCTAGAGGAGTTCAGTTTTCCCAAAATTGGGACTATATGGAAAGCAAGATGTTATAAGATTGAGACAGAATAAAAACCACTTTCCCCCATTTAATGGTAATGGGAAGGAAGCTGTGGATTATGAAGAGTGGGAAATAGTTATTCCAAGATGGAGGAAGAAACAGGTCGGGTTAATGTTTAAGGAATACACAAAGTAGGTCCACAAGGATATTGATTAACAAAAAATGATATATTATTGGTAGAACCCCCTTGGGAACATGAATGGTGGAAATTTCCCATGAATAGGGAACAAATGGAACATTCAATCTAGAAATTTTCCATTTCGAAATGGTGGAAACCAAGAACCTCGCAAAGATTATTCAAACTTACACTGGATACTCGAAACAATATCCCCAAGTAAAATGAATAAAGGTGAGACATGAACATAACTGACCGAAATGAAAAGCGATGATGTGGATAACTAGGTGATTGGTGAGTTAGGGTGGAAAGATGCAAGTGAGGCTAATAAGAGGTATGAATATGAAGTAAATGAATGAGCCCAAAAACCATTACATTTTAAATCTTGGGATGGATTAACAGGGGAAATAGAAGGAGAAGTGCATGAGATATATTTGGAATTTTTTATTCACTTTGGAAAAGAGATACAATATTATTTCTTTAATATTAAAGATACTAATTAATATTTCAACAGTATGATGAGCTTGTTATTAATGGTATCTTTTAATGAGGAGTAGTGTTCTTGTATTGATAAAAAAGACCTCTTATTGATAAGGGGGTTCAATGATGATAAGATCAATCTAGAGGAGTACCTCCAGTCCTAGGAAAAGCTAGCACTCAGGTTCGAATGTCTTTTAAGGGATTACCCATACACATAGGTTAGTTATATCTTCTATAAATTTTCAAGATAGTTGAAACTTGGAAGTCTTAAATTACACATTAATGGTTCCATTATTTTCTTTTGGGGATAAACAGTTGGTTTTCACATTTCCTTAAAATTTTCTGAAAATAAAAAATTTATTGTGTTTTGTGTGTGATAGTAGTTTATGGTGTAGATATTGGGGCCAACGAATCCATTGAGGAGTATACTATTATTATATAAGATATCTAGAGAAAAATTATATAGGCTAAAACTATGCCATTTTTTAGAGTGTTGCGGAATCATGGTAACATTTAAGAGGAGACTTGGGATAGAGAGAAGACCTGAGGGACCTATATCTAAATAAATTTATCTTGTATACTTATCTATTCTTGATATGGGGGATCGAGGATGATCTATTAAATGGTTGGGAGGTTATTTGATCTCAAACTTCTAATGGGGTATGCTATATTTATGTTTTTGATTAACTCAAATATATTTGGTTAATGAATTTATTCTGAGAATATGATGTTTCTCAAGGTTTCTCTAAGGGTTTAAGTCATAAAAATGGATGAAATGTGGATATAATTGGCATAGTGAATGGTTAGAGCATGGTGAGTAGTAACCATGCACCTTAACCATATACCATGTAGTGGGAGGGTGCATGGATGAAAAACCATGTAAGTGGGATCTTGGAAACTGTACAGACTATGAAGAATCAACTTCATATATCTAGTGAACATATTTTCAAACCAATCTAGCTGATTGGACAATATTCAACCAAGGCCCCTATTACATAAAGGATGGTTCAAAATGGGCACATTGTTTTGGACAACTATGTGGCCAAACCATCTACCTCAATAAATAAGGGAAAATCCATATTTTTTCGCATTTGTATTTATGGAGTGAAACATAATTTTATCCCCCATTATTCTTCCAGCAACCTAGGTGATTATCCTATTTTTCTTAAGATTCAATGGGATGATTCTCTGACCATTATTGGCCATTTAGAGTGTGTTTGAGTGTAAATAAAATATTTGGGTGAGACAAACACTCCCCTTTCATAAGTTTTTTGGAAAAGGGATTGTGTAGTTGTTATTATCATTATGAATACATAAAACATTAATCTTATAAAAACTTACCAGATGAGGATTTGATAGTTTTTTGAGTTTGAATCAAGGGATAAGGTTATAGGATAATCCCACTACAAACATGGGGTAAGTGGTCTATAAGTTATATCTAATAGTATAGGTTCCATATTGAATGTGTATGTGGTTTTTTTGGTACAATTTTAATATATATTTGGTTTCATCAATATGAAATGGTAACTGGGTAAATAAAATAATGAATTGAAACCCTCTTGATTCATGTGGGATCCGATGTGGTTGAGTAGACCAAAACTATGGACACTCATGGGGGTGGACCACTCCCTTGAACATGAATGATTTTGATTTTAAATGATATATGGAGGGGTTTATGATATTAATCCAACTGCTAATTTCATAAATAAAAAACATAGTAAAACAATATTTTTTTGAAAAAAATAAGTGTTTTATATAATTGATGGTGTGTAAATCAATGAATGTTATAACTGGATAATGGGGTGTGGCCACATGGATAAATGGATTGAAAAGTGAGATAAGTGTTTTTAATATTCTAAAATCATAAAATGGGATTGTGGTGGGAATTTAGAACATGATATTGATAAATATCCATGTTAAGGTTATGATATGTAAAGGGAGAACCCTTTTTTTAATAATGAAATTTTTAATGATGATGATCCTATACAAATGTGATAAATGGTCATGGGATGTTGGAAGGATGTCCCATTCCCATTGTCGGGTTAGATTTATGTTCTATGTACTAATTATCACAGTATTTTTTCAATGAATGGATTGATGCTTCTAATACCAAGGGTATAGATATGGTTTTTTATATCATGGTTATGAAGGTCAGCCTTGGTGTTCTGAAACCCTGCCCGATTTGTGGACTGTGGTTCCATGTTTTCTAAACATTTCCCCACCGAAACATTGATTAAATGACCAAAACATTTTGAATAAATTTTGATGAAAAATGGTTATGTCATGGAACATGTAATTCATGTAATTAAACTAATAAATGTCAAAATTTGGTTACATATTTTATTTTTTTTAGGATTTACTTATTACTTATACATCAACACATACTAAATCAGAGAAGATATGTTATATACACCATTTATGATGGCATAATGAGTTTTAATTACACCCTCCTTGGGAAACCAATGGGTAGCCATATAGAACATATGGTTCCAGGTTAGGAGAAGGGTAAAGGCCATATTAATGAGAGATTATTTAGGGATTACGTATGTTTATTGACAATGGTACTAAAACTGGTTTCAGGACACATTTTTTTGTTTTCTATTACATTTGACACTATAGGAAATGGAATAAAATATATACTATTTGGTCATGGTCATGTACCTAGTTTAAATATGGAATTTTAGTAATGAATGGTTATATATTGTGTTTTTATACTGTTTCATATTTTTTTCAATTGTGGATTACTTTGATTGAGAGTGTATAGACTCCCAATGTGTTTCATAAGACACTGAATTCCATTCGGAATCCTCTGGAATATATGGAGGTACCCCTTGGTTCACATAATGATGTGTCTTGAAGAACTGATTACTGTATCTTGGGTCAGGATGTTACTGACCTCCATGATATCATGATCATTAAAAAATAGAATGGTTATTGATGCGTATGTATGACCTACCATCTCCATGATTATAAGCTACCTCACTTCTCAAAACTATCATTTAAAATTAGTATATAAATAATAATTTATGCATAAATATAATAATTATTTCATTTTAGTATTCTGTAGAGGATGTAATCATGATAAAATTTGGAGTACCAAAAATAAAAAAACTTAAAATATATGAAGAAATAATTTGTACATGAAACATTATTTTAACAAATAATTTTTTTTAAAATATTAATAAATGATCATAAGTAAATACTATATTGTAATATATATCTATAATTAGTATCATATAATATATTTATAATAAACATATATTAAATATTAACGATGTTCATACATTTATGAAGGAAGTCGAGGCTTAATGTAAAGGATTTCTATATCACTTTTATTTTCTACAAGACACAAGCCATATTCCCTACGTGTTTCATTTATGTGGTGTATATACTACCAATGAAATTATATCTTCATATTTATCAATAAAATTATTTTTATTTACAAATACATTTGATGATATATATTTATTGGGGCTTATAGTTTAAAAGTTACCAATGTTGTTAGTGATTTTTATCTCAAATTTCATTCTTGGAGACCTATGTTATTTTATGCATTTATTTTGTTCAATGGGCGGGGGGGTGTATATAGACACATTGAAATTTTATATCATGAATATAATTATTTAAATGATATTATCTATTGTATTTTATTTTATTATTTCTTGGGTATTATGATTCAATGTTACCAATGTGATAAGAGTTTTATGATACAATCTCATCATTTATCAAGATTGTTTATAATTATACATATAATGAAAAAATATTATGATATGTCTCTCAATAAAATAAATAATTTTTTTATAATCTAGTTATGTCATGTGAATAAACTTTTTCCCTAGGTTATAATCTCTATATGTTCCCAATATCTGAATAGAAGTTTTTTTAAAGAAAACTGAAATTATTTCCTTCTTTAGTCAAAAAACCATTGTCTTCCAAAACCATGCTTTCTAAAAACACTTTAAAAATTATATATGAAATTATGAAAATGATTTATTAAATAATTTTTTTTCAATGTCGTAATTTTGAAAAAAAAACATTATATGAAAATTTATGTCAATTTCCAATCAATTCATATTTGGATTTTACGAAAAATGTGAATTGAATCTTTATTTCAATGTGCATGACATGAATGGAAAATCCAAAATTTATGAATAATATTTTATTTAATTATTAATTTATATATTATCATGATCATATTCAAAAAATAAATTATTTTACAAAATGTTTTTAAATGTTTTTTCAAATAGGAATATATATTTTCTTTAAGAAATTATTTAAATTATTTCAAATATTCCATTATATTTTTTCATGGGTTTTTTAAGAGGAAAATTATTTTAATTTTTTATATTATTTTATATAAATTGTTTCCAAAGTGGAATGTATATTTTATTCAAGAAATAATTTAAATGATTTGATGCTTCCTTTTAAAGTTCCAATATTTATTTTCAAACAAAATAATTTCCAAAATATTGTATGATATCTTGTTTTAAAAAATAATAATAAAAAAATATATATTTTCATCAAGAAATTTTCAAGTGATTTTTATTTCAAAATAAATTTACATATAAGATCAAATATTTTGATTAAATTTTTTAATCGGGATATGATCTAAATATATTATTTATATTCTATTCATGAATGGTTTATATTTATATAGAAAATATGTTTATGAAACCCATTTCTCTTCTATGGGTTATACCATGATAAAATTATTACGAAACCCACTTATCTTTCTGTGGGTTATGATATGATTAAATGATGTATTGATTATGAAACCTTTATCTTTGACATAGATTATGATATGATGAATTTTTTTTTAATACCATTTATTTTCATGGATTAGGATTCGATGAGTGTTTTATGGTCTTGTGGAACTCATATGTATGAATTTTATTTTGTGATAGTGGATACATTATAAACATGTATGATAGTTACATCGTTTCCAATGATGGGTGGGACCTATATATACATACAATAAATTGGGTTAATATTTATTTCTTATGATATAGATTAGACTGGAACTGGTTATGAACTTGATTTAGTAAGGGTATTTTTCTATTATGATGGTATTGGGAGTGAACCTTGACTACTATGATGGTTGGGGGTGTGAACCCATTCCACTAAGTAATCCTCGATAGTGATCCCTAAATACAATGGAAATGATTTTCCATGTTTATGTGAATTAAAAAAATTCCATGTCTTATTCCTATGTTATGAACCAACTGCAAATGTTCTTTTACTTTCAAATGATTCATGTCTTATAACCATAAAATATTTATTTCGTGACTCAAGATTATGATCATTGATATGCTCGATTTGGTTTTCAAATATTATGGTCTTGTTCTCTCTAACATCCAATTTTTTTTTATTTTTTTCAACTAAATATACTATTTTATATATTTTCCAATACACTTAACACTGATCCTAGCATACATGACATGAACCATTTATTTTAGAATTCATTACATGTAATACTATGTTTAAAAAAATCTAAATTATTATAAAAATATTATTATTTATTATGATAGTTTCCACGTAGATATTGGGAAATATGGTATGAATATGATTATCTAAATTATGAAAATATATGGTTTAAATATGTACATTAAATTAATTATTTGGTAAAAATTCATTAAAAATTAAAATCAAAACTATTTAAAAATAATGGAAATGTTTTTCTCCAAATAAACATTTATTCCAAAAATAAATTTTACCTTTATAAATTTTTTAAAAAAATTAGCGAATAATATTAATAAAAAAATATTTATTATATAATAAATATACTATTTATCATTCATTTTTTTTATATACAACATATAAAAATAATTCCAATTTCACGCCTAAAATTTGTATTCTTGTAAAATGAAAATTTTCACCTTCTTTGAAGCATCAATTTATAAATAATTTTTCACTCTTATAAAGAATTTATCCTGAAAAATAAAATTACTTTTTTCAATCATAACATCTAAAATATCTTATGTTTATTTGTCTATAATTGTCTTAAATATTAATTTTTTGATGAATAATTTAAAAAATAGGATTTTTAATAAAAACTAAAATTTTATTTAAATTATTTATAAAGTTAATGTATATATTTAATTTGTTATAAAGTAAAATTATATGAATTTAATATATATTATATTAATTATTTCTCATTGTAATAACATTTATATTTAATTTTTATATGAAAAGCTTGTATTTATTTTATCTTTTTCTCTTTGAAAATATGCCATCTCAGCACATCCATAGTATTAATTTTAAATAAAAAAATTCCACTTTTGAGAATTAAATTTTAGAAAATGGATTAAATCTTTGGAATAAAAATAATTTATATTATCTAATATTTCCAACTTAATTTTTTAAAAATTAATAGTGGAAACAGTAACCATTAATTACCTCTCTTATGGTAAATATGGTTTTACCATGGGTTAATCTAAAAAGATCCTGGTTAAACTGACTGAATAAAATGTAAAAAACATATCGTGTTTCCATATTTTGAAACTATAATGACAAATAGTAGATAATAATATATTTTTTTAACTTTTTGGAATGTTAAAAATAGGGTTACATCTTTTTCTTTTTAAAAAATTCATGTGTGCCAGTCAACTAACATATAAAATGCCACCATCTCTCTACTCCTCTTCAAATGGTAAAATGGGTTTTGGGATATTAACTACCCAAATAATTTTATTAATTCTATTATATCATCCAATATGCAATATTTTTTTGATAAATATATACAAATAAGGCTTTTGGTGCAAACCTACATAGGTTACCTGAAGAAGAGGAATCGTTCTTTAAAGAGCATTTTATTTTGTTTTTTCCTCCAACCCCAAGATAATTAAAAAACAAATTATCATCAATATAAATATATTTTTTATGTTAATTAAATCATCTAATACCATATCCACTTCCATAAAATTGGTAAATAAATAATCATTCATATGTAAGGTAGACTACTGGGTCTTGAATCAATGTTAGTCATCTTTCCATAACCACCTTTTGTGGTTCAGTATGATGACGGATATAAAGTATATATATAATATTTATAAAATAATTATAATAATTTTTTTATTATATCATATATTCTTTTTTTCTTTCTATTCTATAGTGGATATGACCGTGTTCATGTGTAGAGAGGACTATCACCTCACGAAGTGGGGTGATTCATTTTCTCTAACAATTTTAATTGAATATAATAACAATAATGATAATAAATATATGTAATATAATTGAAATTTAATTTATATTCATGAAATATGTTTCATTTTTAAAAGATAATTTATTATTTTATTTATTATCTTTTCACTCAATAAAAGGTGATAAACTCTTTCATGTATGTGTTGACTACCACCTTCACAAAGTGATATGATTCTCTATTTTCATCTCCAACCCACATTTATGATATGTTTAAGTATAAGATATAATAATTTATTTATTATATTATTTTAATTATGGAAATATAAAATATTACTTACCTCATTTCCATAATGAAATTTGGAAAATGGAAATATTATTCATGTGTATGTACGCCCTACCATCTCTATGATTGTAGCATGCTTCATTTGTAAACTAAATCATTCCTTATTTATACTAAAAGTAAATTTTAAGTGTAAATATTAAAATTATGTCATTATTATTGTTCATGATATGATATAACAATGATCAAAGAAAGTGGAATGAAAATAACTAATGGAAATGTATACAAAAAAAAGATGTTCTTACCCAAAATGTGATTATAATATGTAATTTTTAATAAATGGGTAATAAATGGAAATAATTATATAATATGTTGTAGAATATACATGTATGTTACTATTATAGTTTTGTAATAAAATTTTATTTATTATACATGACGTTCAAATCTTTAGGAATGAAGTTGTGACTTCAGGTAAGAGAATTCTAGTATCTCATTTACTTATGTGAGACATAAGAAAATTTACCACTCAATTATTTTTTGTCATGTATATAATTTAATTTTGGATATTTATATAAAATATATATTCCTTTTCTTTATATTTAATCTCTCAATTTATGTTATGATATAATTTTGATGATGATTTAGAATATTACTAAGGTGGTAAGATATTTTTGTCACAATTTTTTACTTATGTGGGACATAATACATATTCACCACTTATTTATTTTATGTGGTGTATATAATAACCTTGAATGTTTCTAATGAATCTTCTTTGTAAATTATTTAAATTTACAAATCCACTTTAAGATCTCCCTTTCATAGGGTTTATAGTTCAATAGATTTTAAAGCAAAAAGGGATTTTTGTCTCAATTTTCCTTCGTTAAGATATATATTTCATTATGCACCTAAATTATTTTATGAGGAGTATATATCACTAATTTGATAAGTCATATAAAAAATTAGTTTATTATTTGATATTTAATGTTTCTTATAATATTATTCTTTCATGGGGATTATGATTCAAATTTAACAAAGTGGTAAGGGATTTATATTATATTCTAATAATTTACCAAGATTTCTTATCATTATGATTCAAATAATAAAATTTTATGATAAATATTTCATTAAACTCTTTAATTTTATCCTACTTTGGTTATTTCATGATAATAATTTTTTCCCATTCTTTTCCCTTTGTCAATGTACCAAAAAGTTCTAAATAATGTTTTTATGAAAATCCAACCTTATGTCTCTTTTTGGGAAAAACCGTTTTTATTACAACATCTAATTTTATAAAAGGTTTACATTTTCTATCACTCACAAAAGGATTTAATACTGAAAATTTTCCCCATTCATAGTTTAAAAAAATTATAGAAATAATTATTTGTGTCCTTTTCCAAACTATGGATTTTTTTATTTTACAGAAAATGTTAAACGAATGTAAGTTTTAACATTTATTTAATGAATTGAATTTTCCACCATCATAAGAAATATTTTATATCATTATTACATTATATTGTTTCAATATTTGTTTAGATAAATCATTTGTAGATTTTTTTTTAAATTATTTTTAATAAAGTTAATTTTAATGCAAATTTATCTTCTTCAATAAACATTACAATTGATTTATCATTTAAAATAATTCTCCATATAAGATGAAATAATTTGATGAAACATATTCTTTGATGGGGATATGATAAAATGATACTGATATTATTAATTATCTTAATGTTTTGTTAATACAAGATGTTTTTTAAAAAATGTATCTTCCATGGGCTATACCATGATATAATTCATATGAAAACTAATTATTTTTTCAGGTTTTATGATATTATGAAATGATCATGAAGCCTATATATTTTTTATTTTTTATGATATGATTTAATATTTATGAAACCCATATCTTTTCATGGGATATTATGTGATGATTTTTTATGATGTTTTGGTTAAAATTCATATGAATTTCTTTATGCAACCGATGCGGATTATATCTCCCTCTAATTATATTGGTACTTATTAATTTTATATGAGATCAAGAAACACCTAAAAGGTTATACTATCCCTGAAAGAGGGTAAATGGTAGTTTATCAAATGATTGCAGTAGGGACAAGGTTATTTGGTGAGAACTAAAATGTTATGAATATCTAGGTGGGTAGCCTTAGCATATTATTTTCAATTCCTATGTGTACACAAAAAATACATGTCTTATTCCAATGTCATGCTCTCATGGACCATGTTATTTGATTACCATATGATTTATGTCTTATGAAATTCAATGAATTATACCCTGAATTGTGATTTTGATCTTTTATATACATGGTATGGTTTCTTGATGACATTTTCATTTCTCATATCATTTTAATCACATTATCCATATGCATCTTCATTTTTACCATTACTAATAATCTTTAAATATCCCAATATTTATGAAGGTATACATTGTTCAAATTTTTCTTTTATTATTCTATTTTGGTTAATTAAATATATCCTAGTAGTAAGTGGTGGCTCAGGGGTGTTATAGGGGTTCTGGACTTGGGAGTAGGAAAATTGAACCAAACTGTGCATAGTGCATGGTTGGTGTACTCATAATTAAACCAAGAAAAATTTATAAGAAAACCATAGTGATATATAAATATTTTGAGCATGTTTTGTTAAACCATGTAGAGATTCCCAGTGAACCGCGTGACCTCACCTTCCATGGAAAATGGTTGGCACATGGTTTGCGCACGGTTTGAAAAACTATGCAGCTAAACCATGTGACCCAGTAAAAGATGAAAAAATTACAGTTTTTTCATTATGAAATTTTAATATCTACATATTATTTATCACCCATTTCTTAAACCTCTAACCCTAGATATTACCCATTTCGACCCAAGATTCTCAAGTGTCGATCTACTTCATTTCTAAGCTGTTTGGAGTGCCATTTTTTCAGATCAAAGCTCTGGGTAAGTCTATTAGAACCCTCTCTTCTATTTTCCAGAATAGGGTTTTTAGTTAATCCCATCTTATTCCAAATCATAAAACACTATTTTCCTCAAGAATCATGGTTGGGGCATCAAGGATAATCTAAATCCTGTTCTAATCCCATGATTAAGAGTACATTCATCATCAGATTCAAGGTTGGTGGTCTACAAGTTATATCCCATAGTTGGGTTATAAATTTTTTAGTGTGTGTTAAGATATTTCTTCCCTCTCATTGTGAATTCATTACCATGAGTAATATTATCTGAAATTTTTGGATAATTAATGATTTACACCCCCTATAATTTTTGTGGGATGCGTTCAGAATGATTAGAATGATTTAGGGCTACCCAAGGGGTGTACCAGCATTCCCGAACCAAGATATTGGTAATGTTAAGTGTAGAGTTGAATTGAGAAAATTTAGATCCCATATTGAAAATGTTGAATATGTTTCATTGAGTTGAAAATTGATTTTTTATAGCTGCTCCATGGTTTTGATAGTGGCATAAATGTTTGTTTGTCATGGCCTGAAAATGTGTTAGTTGGTTGAATTCAGACAATGTTGAATGGATTATGAATTGTATGAAAATTCCTAAAAGGGATAAAATGTATATATAAAACATTGATTGTGTTAAATTGGAAATGGATTTTTAATTTAAGAATGTGTAAATGAGTTATATAAGGGAATTTAGGAATATGTTTAATGTTATGATACATGAGAATTTTGAGGAATACCTAATGGGTTGAAGGTAGTGAAGTGGTTATGCTGTGTGATATCAGAATTGAACTTGAAATGAATAAATGGAAAAATTATTATGAAATTATAAATTTGATAAACGGGATAATGTATGTTAGTAGGTGAATATTGGATAATGTATGGTAATTGATGAACATACTTAATGGGTTAAAGCATGAGAATGGAAAATTGGGCTAAACCGATATGAAATTTAAATAAAAAATGTGTTAATGGGTTATGTAACAGTATTAATTCTCATTATTATTGTTATGGATTATGATTGTTATATGAATTGGTTTTGTTTGGTTTTGATATGGTTTTTTCGTGGTAAATGGATGAATATTCATTTGCACATGGCTTTAGGTGTTGGATAAAGGACTAAGGCTTCCCCAACGGGTTGACTTGGATTAATGATCTAAATCCACCCACAATGCATGGGTTAGGGAAGGGGATAGAGCTCTATTTCCCTAATGGGTTCATTACACCCTGATTGAGGCTTGGATTGAGGACATTCTGATGTTTTTATGTATTATCCCCGGTGAGATAGGGACTTTATTTATTACATTATTCATAGTGATTGATTTCCTTATCCCCATATATATATGATGTATGTGCCTAACCCATGGAACACATTATGAAAAGGGATTAAGTAATGAATATGGTATAAATGATAAAAATGGGTTTTAAAGATATAAAAGGAGTATGAGTACTTGGTTGTATAATGAAACTCGAGTTGTCTTTTTTTTTATCTTACCATTTACTTTGTACTTGCATGACCTATCTGTTTATACTAGGTATTTTGTATATAGCATTGGTGGTGGCCTACTAATTTATACTCACACTCTACTCAAGACACCATTGGGTACTTGAGTAGATTTCATTATTTAAGGTCTGGATAAGGGTATGGAACTAGTACTAGGTAGTTGAGTAGGGTTTGGGATAAACATGTATAAGGATCTGACATGGAATCGGTACCATTTTAGGGATTCATCTGGTTGTATTTATTTTATAAATCATTCATTTTGGCACTATTATAATGACATTACATGGTTAATGTGGATATGTGGTTTATACATATTGTTGGGAGATTTTTTTGGATATGCATGTTTATTGGTTATTACATATTTTTTTTCCCTATTTATGTCTATAAATAATATTTCCTTCTCTAGTAAAGAGGGTATGGTATCCCTATATGAATTATTAGACACTATCCACTAGTCAGCAACCTCCAGAGTATTGGAAGTCAAATTTGAGGTCATGTGATGACCTGTCTCGTTGCAATGGTTTAATGGATCTTAGGTCGAGGATGTTACAAATTTGTATCAAAGTATTTTTTTTCTAGGTAAATGTTAATTGGGATAATATACAGGATGATAGGTTGTGTTGAGGATTAATAATGTGCTTGTACATAGGCATACCTAACCCATGTATGAGGGAAATCCCAAGTCACACTATGTCAGAATTTTTGTTCTTACTATGTGTTCTTACAGTTGAATGATATTTCACCATTGGTTGTTGCACCTTTTGTTTGATGTGACTATACTATGATATTTTTCTCATGTCCAAAATAGAACAAGGTTGTGCATTCATGTATCACCTTTGGAGTGTATAGATATAGGTGGTTTTCATCCTGATAGGTACACATGGGAGGGGAATGTGGTCTATGGAGATTATAATGTGATACAATCCATTGGTAATTTGAAGAACAAGGTGTCTAATAAAGATTATATAAATGGTAAAATAGAAATAAAAGTTAATTAATGATTAAATAATTGTGTCTAATAAAATGTTTATATGATTTAAAATGATAATTATTACAAGTTTTGAAATGGGTAATGTTTCAATGGGAAAAACTTGTTTTGTAAAAGAGTTAATGATTTAAAAATTATTGTGATCAAAGACTTGTGATATATTTATTTTGTTTACCCCATGTTTTTCATGACCCATGATTGGAATAGTAGTGGGTAGTGTTCTATGTGTGATGATAATTATGGGCATAGTGTATATGGATTGGGTTGTTTAAGGATGATGGTATAAGATTTTTCTATCTATAGTTTAAACCCCATTGACCATTCATCAAATTTTAATTGTGGAAAATATTTTGGATTATGTTTATGAATAAGGTAAGGGATTTCAAAATTCATGGTGAATAAGATGTTAGAAAATTTAATGATTGAATTCAAATATTGAGGAGTTAATTATGAACATAGGTGTAATGATGGATATTTGGGTGAATAAGGTCGTGAGAATTTCTTATATTATCGGTTTGACCCTTTACAGGGGTGGTGTGGGGGTAGTGATAGTTCGTAAGTTTGATACCTTGGATTTTGATTGTGAGGACTTTCTGGTTATGATATGGCATATGGGGAGTTCTTAGGGAACCCTTGGTAGTGTTGTGGCCTTTGGGTCGTGAGGCATTTTTTGGTAGTGTGAGAGTGGAAACTCTCGTGGTTCATGACCATATAGAGAACATGTTGGACAATAAAGATG
Source organism: Viscum album (assembly GCA_963277665.1). Lineage (NCBI taxonomy): Eukaryota > Viridiplantae > Streptophyta > Magnoliopsida > Santalales > Viscaceae > Viscum > Viscum album. The sequence goes on from OY728156.1 coordinate 1,285,088,824, forward strand.
GTATCTGGGGTTTTGTGACTTTGTGAGTAGGGACCATTCAACTTGTGTTTTGTATTCTAGTGAGGGCTAGTGTCAAGGATGATTATTTGGTGATACTATTTGAGTTATGGATACATGTTGGAAGTTTCGGGGGAAGTTAGGGTGACCTCATGGGAGGAAATCCCGGTGATGAAGGTGCCATAGAATTTGAATTTTGGGAGATGTTTCAAAGCAGTAAGTGATTTAAAATGAGTACCATATAGTTTTAGTAAATGTTATATTTATTCCTCGGTTCATTTAGAAGGTAACACGAGTCCTTTTGGTCAGTTGTAAGGTTTTTTTGAAGGGTTTTATCATATGGATGTCTAACCTATCTATTTTGGAGATATTTAATGGAGGGATCAATGTTGTTTATTATTTTAAGAGACAAGGGTGATTGAAGTGAAGTTCTATGATTATTTTTAGGGTGGTACCCTGGTGAAAGTTGTCACATGGCTGAGCTTGTCTGTATGAATGGTTTGGATGTGGGTGAGATGTTGATAATGCCTTGGGGCAGTTGAGGCTTGCTGACAGAGAGGCATGTTTAGATGAGTAATTGGGCATGGGGTTATGATCATGTGATGGTTGGATTATGTGAACTAATGTCGATGAAAAAGTGGTCAAGGTAAATTGTGAAATCTTGTAGGCTCAAATGAGGTCCATATGTTGGAATACTCTTGTATGGTGTAATTTTGATCAGGATAATAATCTATTATTTTCGATGAAACCAAGGAAATATGTGTGGTTGAATGGGATAACTTGGGATTGATTGGTGTGGTTTACCACTGTGTTTTGGTTGTTGAATTATAGGGGCATACTGAAAGAGCTCAAGTGGTGTTGTAGAAGTATTTCCATAGGAAATGTTTGTTCGTGACTGCTTGGTTGATGGTTATAGAGTGGTGGTGATTCTTTTCTGGAAGTAATTGTTATGCGGTGGTTGTTAAATTTTGATGAGATGCGTGTAATATAGAATCCTAAGATCCTTTATAGGTCACTGTGTCCAATAGTGGGACGTGACATCAGTGATGGATAAGATTGTGGAAGTGCTCTTTGAAAATTTCTTAGCGTGAAACAGCTATTAACGATCTTTCTAAACATCTTGGCTTCATCGTAGGTATGTTGAGAAACACTGGGTATATTCTATGTGAAATTAATTTGGTTTGGTTGGATGACATACTTCGTGGAGTTTAGGCTCATGAGGGTGGTATGTGTGGAGATGGATGATGAGATGTACTCATCGATGGTTTTCATGTGAGGTCATTGGGATGGACTATGTGTCAAAAAAATTTGTGTGTTCTATTCACAGAAGCTCGAACAAGCATAGGATAAATCTCTTTCACTTATTCAAGGGAAATTTTGACAACCATGTCTATGTTTTGGGGTTTTTATTGTAATTGAGTGTAATCCTTGTGCTAGGAAACCCTTTTGAAGATCAATGGTAATGACACTGCTAAGGTAGGGAGGGATAAATCATCCCTAGATTTGGAGAGGAGAATGTTGAGTTGATTTAGTGACACTGATATTATAATGATGAACATTTGAGTTTCCCATTGGGTCTCTCAGTGAGTCCAGGTGGGCCTTGATTATGATGGATGATTGAGGTATGCATTGTCTTGGGGCTCAGGGCGATTCCTAATGAAAATTGATATTCCCATGACAATGGGTAGTAAGACATGACAATGGTCTGTGGAAATATGGGTTGGGTTCTATAACTCCAAAAAATTGGATGTAGACTCAGGTAAGTGTCTTTGGGTGGTATTGGAAGGTCATGATATTTTAGGGAACCCTAGCCATGTTATGTAATTTCATGCCAATGGTGAAGATTAATTTTCTAGAATTAGTCAGCTAGGGATTGCTCGACTTAGTTAGGAATGGGGGATAGATGTGGAATGTTTTCAATAACATTTGGTGGATGTTTTGGGGTGAGAAGTATGTTTCAAATTTTTTAATGGATTAAGTGATAATATATCCATATTTTTTGGTGTATGGAAGGTAGTATTTCTTAGGTTTGGAATATTTATGGGGGTAGTGGTGTCCGATGATAGTCTAGAGGGATGTGATTCCATGCATGGAGAATTCTATTGGAGGTCAGGAAATGACCTCGATAGGCACATTTGATTAAAGTGGTAGGATTAATGTTTGTAAGAGTCTCTAGAATATGGGTGCGAACAGTGGAAGATTGATATTCTAGGACAAGCCAATGGAGGGTGTTCTGAACTGTAATGGAAAATTGGAATGAGTGTGATGAGAGTTATCCACCTCCGGTTTGATGTTGTAGTGGAATGTTCCATTTGGAAATAAATTTTTACTTGAGTAAGGTGAAGTTGATATTACCCATCAAATGGATAGTGTAGAAATTTCATTCTAGGCGGTTTCAATGGAAACTCTAGATTCTAATACAGGATAATGTCCACAAGGATGTTCATGCATGTCTAGTTGGAACATGTTCTGTTGGTTATCAAAGTTGAGTTCAGATTATAGTGATATTTTGTTGATAGTGGGTTCCCAAGTGATAGGTGATGGTAGAGAGAACCGTAACATGCAAGTGGTTAGTGGATGAAGTGATCAGAGTTTTGGGATGGCGGGACTCGAGTGATCCCCATTTGGGTAAGTTTGCCCTAATAGTGAGCATGGGAACATGTTTAGTCCGTTGAGTGTTTGAGAGATTTGGTCACATTTGGATGTATAATTATAGAATGATATCATTAGGACATGAGTGGTGAATTTACTTATGTTGGAAAATGTGGTTGGAATGATAGTGTGTTTTCCTTCAGGTGATATCAAGTTTTTTCTTCCCTATTACAGTTATGAAAAATGACTAAAATGATTCCATTTGATTTGGGTCATGAGTTGTGAAGAGGATCAAACTGACTAGATTCTGATTGGTTCCTCCATGATGGTATGATGTTATGTGTGATGTTTCTATGTGATGCGAATTAGGCACTATTTCCTATGATTTCCCAATGATGTTTTTGTGGTTTTGTACGGTTATGGTTGATGCATCCCATGAAGAGTATCTAGTTTGTGTTGTGGATTGTGGTGAGGAATCATTTCTTAGAAAAATAGTAACTTTGGTTCAATTTTTTTGATATAATTGTAATTTTTAATGAGAAACATGAATGTGGTGAAGGTATAGGCGGTCCTAGTGGTCTTATCTTTTTTTGACCGAAGCTCAGTGATGCTTGGGAATTCCACTCGAGGACGAGCTATTATTAGTTGGGGGAGGTTTTAAGATCTTGGTCTTCATGAAGGTATTCCATTCTTAAATTTGGGTTTTAATCTTTTATTTTTTGTTAATGAAATTTTCCATGGATGTATAGGGAGTCTCAGGGGTTTTCCAGTGATTTTAAACATGAGAGAAAAGAAAAATGTACCAAATTATGCAAGGCACACCGTTAGAGCATGGTTAAGTTAACCATGTGACCTTCCTAGGAAACTATGCAGTCTTGGAAAATAACATATTATACAGTTGGAGAATTGTTTTTAAACTATATAGAGGTTCCCATTTAACTATGAGACATCACTGACCTTGGAAAATGGCATGCACACGTTATGTGCACGGCCCGACAAACCGTGTTGGTAAACCATGGAACTCTATTAAAGTTAGAAAAATTATATTTTTTTATTGTGGTATTTTAAGATTCGCATCATATTTCTCACTCATTTATTCCTTATCCAACCCTAGAGATCTCCCATTTTGACCCAAGATTAAATGGGGTCAATCTCATTCATTTCTAAGATGTTTGGATCTCCGTTGGTGGTAGATTGAAGCTCTAGGTATGTCGATCACATCCCTTTATTCTCTTTCTATGATTAAGTTTTGTAGTGTCTCTAATCTTATTCTAAACCTCAAAACCATCTTTTTTTGTGGAATCTATGTTCAAGATTCAAATATTATTTTTAATTCAGATCTATGGCCATGACTAAGAGTGCATTCATCATCAGATTTGAGGTAGGTGGTCTACACATAATATCCTAAAGTTTTGTTATATATTTGAACATTTGTGTGAAGATATTGCTTCTCTATTATTGTTAATTTTTTACCTTGAGTAAGATTCAGTAAAATGGTTTTTAAACTAATAATTTAGACCCCTCATAATCTCCATTGGATGTCTTGATGTTGATTGGAATGATTTATGGATACCCATGGGGTGTGCTAGAATTCCAAAACCTAGATATTAGTAATGTTAAGTGTAGAGTTTACTTGCGATAGCGTAGATCCTATATTGAATATGTTTAATATGTTTAGAATAGTTGAAAATGGAATATTGATAGATTTTTCTATGTTATGATAGTGGCATAAGGAATTGTTTAGTGTGGCTTGAAAAAGGGTTAGGTGGGTGAATTACGACTCTGTTGAATGGATTTTTAATTGCGTTGAAATTCTTATAAGGGTTAATATATATACGAAATGATGAAAATGTTAAATTGGAAATTGATTTTGAAATAAAGAAAATGTTAATGAATTTCATAAGGGAATTGATGAATATGTTTTATGATATAATAAATGGGAATTATAGGGTATACCTAATTTGTTGAAGGTGGTGAAGTGGTTATGATATGTTATATAAGAATTGTACTTGAAATGAATATGTGAGAAAATTCATGTGAAATGATAAATAGGATAAATGGTCTATTGTATGGTACATGGTGAATATTGACTAATGTATGGGAATTTTGGAATGTACTTAATTGGTTAGGGAACAAGAATGAAAATCGGGATAAACAAATATTTAATTTAAATAAAAATTTTGTTAATGGGTTATATCATAGTATTAATTTCCATGTTGTCTATTACAGATTATGATTCTTATATATATCAGTTGTGTTTGGTTGTGATATGGTTTATGTGTTTTGAATGGATGAATAAGCATGTTCTCATGGCTTGAGTTGTGGTATAAAGGACTGCGGGACCTCCAATAGGTCATGTTGGACTAATTCTATAACCCCACCTACAATTCACAGCTTAGGGAAGGGAACAAAGCTTTATTCCCCTAATAGTTTCACTTCACCTCAACTAGGTCTTCATGGTTAGGATATTGTGATGGTGTGATGTATTATACCTAGTAAGATAGGGACTTGATTTATTCCCTTATGCATAGTGATTTATTTCCTTATTCCTATGTGTAGATAATGCATGTACCTAACCCATTGAGCACATGATAAAAAGGTATTAGGTTATAAAGATGGTATGAATGATAAAAAATTCAATTAAAGATAGAAAAGGAGTAAGTGTACTTGGTTATATAATGGTACCCGAGTTTTACATTTTTTATCTTACTATTTACTTCATACTAGAATACACTATCTATCTAGATTTTATATTTTATAGACATCATTGGTGGTGCCATACTGGGTTGTACTCACACCCTACTCATGCTTCCATTTGGTACCCGAGCAGACTTTATTGTTGAAGATTCAGATATGGGCATGGGATCTGTGATATGGAGTTGTGTTGGGCTTTAGATATGGATGGACAAGGATCCATACATAGAGTTAAGAACATTATAGGGATTCAGCTGGTTGTGTTTATTTTGAGTATCATTCATTTTGGAACTATTTTCATGAAATGACATGATTAATGTAGTTTTTTGGTCTGTACATATTTTTTAGATATTTTATTATTCTATTCATGTTTATTGGTTATTACATACATGTTTTTCTATATATGCTGCCAACTGGTTTGGCCTACTCTAGTAAATAGGGTATATTCTCCCCACATGTATTTTAGACCCTCACTACTAGTTGAAAACATCTATAATATGGGGAGGCGTGTCTGAGGTCAAGTGATGACCCAAATCGGGGCCCTAGTTTATTGGGTCTAGGTTTAGGGATGTTAAACATCTGATATCACATTTTCTTATGTTTTTTCTGAGGTTATGAAGAAATTAATTATGTAGGGTATGTTTTTTAAGAGTACTAAGGGGTATTATCTTTGTGGGGGATGTCGATATTTTTTCACCAACCTATATGATTGGGAACCTATAGTTAGGAACTATCCCAAATACCATGGATCCTTGATAACTGAGTAGGTACTACCATAGCCCAAAGGCTATTCCCAGTCCCCAAGGGTTAGTTACCAGCACCTAGAATCTTATAATATATTCAAGAGAAATAATTTTATACAAAACATTGTATGATAAAATATTTCAAGTGAGTGGGATAAATAGTAAAAACATAGAATATACCATGAAATAAGCATGTATATCAAAACTGAAAGTAGTACATAATCAATTTACTCAAAAACATGAAAACAAAAACTCAAAAATCCCAATGGAAACATCACTCCAATCCCAATATATCAACAAAATCCACCTCCTCCAATAAGCTCATTCCATTTTCTCAGACCCGAGAGAGGAAAATGTACTAATGGATGAAGGAAAAGTTAGGGTGATAACATTAAAACCTTGCTGGTTCTCAGTAATTCTTCCATAATAGATTCCTTAATTACAAAATAAATCATTATTTCAATTTAATTAAAGCATGGCATGGAATAATATATCAATTACATATTTAAAATAAAACATACTTTTTTAGAAGGATAAAAAACATTTCAAGCATGGTTGAAATACAAATTTCATATAAAATAGTTTACATATATTATTAGGAATAATAAAAATAATTTTATAATAAATGGAATATATAATCAAAATATTCAAAACAAGAACCTTGTTCTTTTTCTTTGTGGAATGATAGTTTCTATTTTTAAGATCCTCACACTTCATATACAAGTAATCACAGAATGTATGTCTACACATGTACCTCGAGCTTAGGATGAATTGGACTCATAAATATCCCATTAACGATAATATATTCCAAACTGGGGGTTTTTATAGTTTTCACCATCAATAAATGTCTTTGGAATCATCATACTAGCTTATTTTTCCAAAATAACTCACCAACTACCCATAATCACATGTTATCAATCAATCAATTAATAATGAAAAAATAAACTCATTTCAAATCACTCATCATTTACAATTTAATTTTTCAATTTTTAGTTTCGATATGCCTATTCGGTTTCAAAAAAATACGGGGTTTTCATTAATTAATTAATTTTTTAAAAAACCAATCATAGGTATTCATCAATTCAATTTAATAATTTTTACAAAAATCAAATCTTCAAACATTTCATCAATTACATATATTTTAAAATGAGTCGTAATTCTAATTTTATTTGAAATGGGAGGTGATCCAAAAATCCATTTTATTTAAATTTTTATTCAAAAGTCATATAAAATTGGTTTTTGATAAATAAATTGTATGATGTTTCAAAAAAATAATGGAAATAATTATTTGATTTATAAGATAAACCACAAATGGTACCACCTAACATTAATTGATGATAAAAAATCAACACCCACAAGGCCATTTTCCATCAAAAGAAGAAGGAGACAGAGATATAAAAACAAAACCTAGAAATAAGATTCCCAAAAACATATTTTAGATTAACACAATACATGATGATCTATCAATATCTAATGGTAAAGGAATCCATGATCTAGAGAAAAAAAGGGAGCGGAGATCCACTTACCTAAAAGATATTGAATGACATCCACCATGCATTGATATGATAAATAAATGGTTTAGTGGAGCCAAAACCGCTTTAGGGGAGCCTCCAAATACAAGAAATTTTATTTAGGTTGTTTAAGGGTTTAATGAGGGTTAAACTAGTGGTTTATTAATATAAAATAAAAATTTTAGAAAGAAAAAATATGCTCACAAAATTAGCTTGGATGGACCACATAGTTAGAAAAATTGCGAACCTTAATCATGTAAACCTACATTAGTATACACTTTTTCTACTAGGTGGGAACATATTTTTTCAAATCATGTGTGAACCATGAATACCATCATTGTCCAGTTTTTCAAATTTTTCACTAGAGGGGTGTACGATGTGGGAAAATCATCGACCCCCATGAAAACCTTAAAAATATCAAAATTTCACCCTAAATAAAATGAGACAAATATTAATCAAAATAATATCAATAGAAGGTCTGATGTGTACCTGAAAAAATTAATAGTATGTTACAACCTTCACACCATTGAAACATTATATCCCAAGAATGTATATCAATAAGTTTCCATATTGATGAGATGGGGGCACTGTTTTCTCACATGTACCTCACACTCTACAAATATCATGAGAATTAGAACCATACAACCATCACACACTGAACTACAATATCTGCATCCCACAAAGTAACTTTTTCTCAAAATAAACTATCCAAATTAGACTCTTAGTCACTGAAAATGAGGCTCAATGTCAAGATCACTCTCAGTAAAAATATGAGATGGATCAGAAAGATTCACATGACTTTGCAAAAGATGGAACAAACTTTGTATTGACATGAACTATGGTAGAGGTTATAAGTTGTATCCCCATTACTCAAATTATGAATAACCTCAATGGTCCCACAAAATGATGAGAAATATTTCCTTGACACCTAAGATATTTGTGACCCAACCAAGGTGAAACTCTTAATAATATCCATTCACAAAATATAAACACTAATTTTTTTTATTATGATCATCATTGGATTTATTCCAAATTTTTTATTTCAACATTATCTGAATAATCAACTAAATATTTCTATTCTCTTCATAAACCAATCATAGAATAACCAAATATGTTTCACCAAAATCTGAATATCAAAATAAATATTTACAATTTTATCCATACAAGGCCTCAAAAGGATCCATTCAGATCATGGACTCGTAACTATTTTTATATGTGAATTCAAGTAGTCCAAAATGGTAATCCCAAACTCCAAAAAATGTGTGTATGTAGGAAAAAATAAGTTCCTAAAGAATTTTTATAGCCCTATCTCTTTTTAAATCTATATATAGATGTTGTGTCATACTAAAATGAAATTGAGATCCCATTTCCTCCAAAAGGACTCACAAAAAAATGAGAGGCAAAATGGTGATCTCTATAAAATACTATAATATATGGAATGCATGATAATGAGAAATCTCTTTCATATAGACATTTCCAAACTATTAAACTTTGTTTGTATCGAGAAAGGGTATAATGTGAGAATATTTGGTTAGCCTATCGATCGCAATACATATAACATTATTTATTCTTGGGGTACGAGGACACACAACCATAAATTCTAAATAAATTTCATTCCACTTAGATGTTAGAACTTTATGTTTCTGGAGAAAACTCAATGTTATATAGTTCATAGCATTGAAGAATTATTAATTATAATAGTAAGAGAGAAAAATCGGCAATGTCTTGTCTTATTCCTAAACACCATAACTGTCACCGTGTATTATATATCATCTTGGTTGTTATTGGGTTCACATCCCTCTATGAATTATGGAAATACCCCCTTAAATATTTTCACCCTGTTAAATGTATAATGTATATGTTCCAAAAACATTGAACCTCTGTAGAGAAAAATCAATAATAAATGGTCTCCCCAACATAAAAAGAGCTCTTAATTCTACTGAAGTCATCATTAAGCTTCTATTCATAAAGAATCATCGAAGGAAGAGAATATGTCAACTAAACACTTTCTAAGACAACATAGTCCCCTATTTACTAAACTCCTTTGTTCAACTATTAAAAAATAGAAATCAATTTTGAATCTTCTGATGATTCAATCACAATATAGGTTGGTAGTCTCGTTCATTGTGCATCAGTAAAGAAATTATCTTCCAATAGGGTATAGGAAATTTATAAATAAAAATAATATAGGTAATCCACCCAAAAATTTGATATTGATTAATTTTTTTAGAAAATATATAACTCAAGATCAATTGGTCCAAAAAAAATGTAAACCATTCTCCAAAAAGATAGTACCTCCAACTAATATGCTCATGCATCATATCAGTGAGTTAAAGATCATGGGTGAGATGGTTCTTCTCATGTGGCCTAAGTTTTCGAGATCCATATGTGACCATGTGATCACTTGGCACAAGAACACAACCCAATCCCAAACCTGATGCGTCAAAAAAGATATATTGACCTACTCAACCAATAGAAGAGTCAAAATTGTTGAGAAATTCATAATACATTTCTTATCAATAAATGAACTCTATTATTTCTCATCCAAATAAAATTTTTCCCTCCTTAGGTGGGATAGTGGTCATAATTGAAGAAAACAATTATAAATAAATTAAAAATTGGTCATAATACCCATCGAAACCCAAGAATCATTGAATATTGAAAACATTAAACTGTTACTACCATGATACAACATCTTTCACCTTCCCACCATAAAATGATATAACATTTTTTGAGACAACATGTCCCAAGAACAGGATATCCCAAATATAGAAATCATATTTCTATATCTTGGCATACATTTAGTGATTTATAAATGTTTCCATACTTGATCTCATATAAAGCCCAAGATCTTTCTTAGACATAGTGTAAACCCAGATTTCATCCAGAAACACCACTTAGAACGTATCAGATTATGATGAAAGATCATGATAATAAAATCCATAACGAAATTATGTTAATTATTTCTACCAAATAGAATCAACAGATAATCATAATAGCCATACCTTCTCTATAATGTGATAATATAATTGTTGTATTCTTATATTCTCAACCAGTGGTAACTAGATCAAAGATCAATCTTCGAAAACCAATATTACCCTATCAACTGGTAAAAAAGATAACCAATCTGTAGAAAAAGATATTTTTTCATTACCATAACTCATTTTACATTCTTCTAATCCACGTATAGGAAAAGTGTTCCATCATATTTTACAGAAAACAGAACAGGCACTTCCAAAGGTGACATACTTTGGTGTATAAATCATTTTTAGTGATATCATCCATCTTAGTCTTCAACTCTTTCTTTTCATATGGTTTCATAAGTAATTATGGAACAAACACTGGTTGAGTACCATGCACTAGATCAATATAGATATATACCTCTTTTATCAGTGGAAAACCAATGAAATTAGATGAAAAAATGATGGGATACTTAATGAAAACTGGAGGGAGATCACTAATCAATGAATCCTGCTCTAGATCCAATGAAAATAGTAATTTTACTTTCCCCAACTCTATATAATAATGACCATCTCCTCTAGACCATGGTTCCCATTTAACCAAAATGATATGACACAACCTATCATGAATAGCAATAGAGACTCATCTGAGATAAAAGTATATTCAAGACTTTTTAACAATGAGGTAGTCCAACACAAAAATGATATCAAGAGGTTTTATGAAGATTTCAAGAAAATTACTTGTACGATTGACATATGATAAAGAAAAGATACATGTGGGAAAAAACATATTATTCTATTTTAATTTTAAAAAGAATAGTAATTTCCATCAAATTAGAAAACATATTTATAAGAATATTTAGAGGGTTCACAACACGATTTGATTTAAATGAATGATATGAACCAATATAAAATAATGTAATCACTAAATATTATTCTATAGTGATATTACCTATCACAATTATTCAACCTATATTAGTATCCCCTAGAAAATTTCAAAATTCATGAAGAATATTCATTTTATATGTCAATAGATGGAACCCCTTTGATCATGAAGCATCATATTACACCATAGTAATTTTTTATGACAATCCCATGAATCTACATGGGAGAAATGATAGAAATTAATTTATGTAAGTGTTCTCAGAATCTATTTGAAATACATATCTTCAGTGCCCAATTAAATTTCAATGTCCAATGCTTAGGACTTCTTCACTTGAAGAAATTCGAAGGGACTCTTCTAGAAAATGAAGTTGGTCTAGGAGATGACTACTATTAAGAACCATAGTGAGACTCATCCTTATTCATATTTCCATTAAATGTACTCAAATAAGTACTACTAGGAGAAAATACAACTCCCGCTAACCTTTCCTTACTAGCCAGGCCAAGATAAACCATCAACTCCTTCTCTATCACATCAATTTAAGATGCAATCTTTAGTAAGAAAAACTAAGAATGAATATAAGTAAATTTACTATTTTAATAAATCTATTCTTCATATTCTCATTTCACAAAACTATAAGTGAAACCGTACAATCATTGAAAACTGATTCACAAAATCTGTCACAATCATGTCATTGTGTTCGAGTTTGAAAAATTCCATAGTTTTAGCCATCACTATGGAATACTGTTAGAACTGATCAATGAAAAAAACATTAATGTCCTTCCACTATAACATTATTTCTTCTTATTCATCACTTTTATGTTCCTCATCTCATACAGGGTTCCTCTAGATTGATGGTTGAGTATTTCACCTCATTTGAATATGGTTTTCCATGAAATCAAAAAAAATATCTATCTTTCTCAACAAATACTCAACAATACAAGGATCAATAGATCTATGGAACATTAGTGGATTATGGTGAAGGAAAAAATGAAAATGATTTTGAGATGTATCCATATGAGGTTCCAAAATTAAAGCTTGAATGTGAATGGTTGTAGGTGAATGTTTTAGAGCATGAAGAGAACATAATATAATATCACAAATATTATATTACATAAGAGTATTGTCTCACTATAGTTCAAAACCACCTTCCTTCGGAGGAATATCTACACATATTCTCAGATTCATAATTCAACAAAATATTAGAGAACAATATAAAAGATATCAAGATATTACTCAGATCAAAAACAAAAATAAGGGAAATATTAAAATTAATCAAACCAGATAAGATATCAAGATGTGGATATCAACCTATCCAAATAGAAAGTTAGTAAAATAGTATAATTAGATCAAAATATTCTTATATATTCCTTTTTAAAACCCCTATATTGACTTAATCATTTTTATCATGATATCTAGATGTTAACTATCGCAAAAATACCTTATATTTATTGAAAAGATATTATGAAATTCATAATAATATCCTAGAAATATAAATTTCTCATAAACCATCCAAGATTCCTCGATACATTGATACATATGTCGAAACTAACATATCCTGAATCAATAAATTGAACCCCATGGGTTTATGACTAGTATATAGTATAATACTAGATAAAAGTGGTAGTGAATTATACAAAAAAACTATTTGTTATAAATGATTAAAATTAATTATACCTCACTCTCCAAATTGATAAACTAATAGAAAAAATTAGGTATAGAAAACCCAAATCATTACATCATCAATGTACTCCAAAACTGGAATGATAATACTGATAATTCCTAAAGGAAACATCACACCAAGACCAAAGTATCAAAAAATACACCTTCTCCAAGAGGTTGTTTTACATTTATAAAACATTAAATAATAAAATCTACAAAAAACCAAAGTAAAAGGTATGGATTGAGATATAAAGTTTTATAGGGACTCGCCATGTATTCTATGACAAGTTACATAATAAAAAATCAAGCTATTAATTTATATAAAATAATATATGTAATAATATATCAATTAGTTATTTAATACAAAAAATATATTCTTTTAAAATGATAGAAATCATTTCATAATTGTTTTAATTAATATTTTTATATAAAACTTTTATATAAAAAATCTATAATGAAGAAAACAATTATATAATCAATGGAATATATAATAACAAAAATAAAAAAAACCATGGTCATCTAAATAGAGGTAAACTATTTTATAGTTAATGGATCCTCACACTTATCATATTATTGATCATGGAAATTATGTGTACACACATCCCTCTGGGAAATTCCAAATAGGAATCATCAACAACCCATAGGGTATATGCTGTGGGGAACTGGACTCTTTAGATTTTTTATTCAATTAACATCAAGGGAATCATCATCTTAGAGTGCTTTTCCCAGATGATGCAATAACATCATAGTATCTCATTTTCTCAATCAATAAATCAAAAATCAATATTTCATTTCATTTCAAATAATTATTCCTATACAATTTGATTTCCCAATTATCAATTTCAATATGATACTTTAGTTTCAAAATAAAAATATTAGGTTATCATCAATTAATGAATTTTCAATAAAAAATCAAATTTTTTCATCAAATTAATTTAATCTATTTTCAAAAATTGATTCTGAAATAATTTTAATATTTCCATCATATTCAAAATATTCCCTAAATTAAAATTCCATTGGAATTTGGGGATTTACCTAAAATCCAATACATTTCATATTCTAATTAATTATTATATCAATTTTGGATTTCATAAATAATTTTAAATTTATTTAAATATAATTAATTAATTGGTAGTTTTAATTGTATGAAAAATCTCATATGGAACCACATATTGCTATTAAATTATCATGAGTTAACTCCCACAATGGGATTCACCTTCCAAGAACAAAGGATAAAGAGATCTAGAAATTGTAGATATAATAAATATAAAAAATGAGTTCAGATCCATCTAGTACATGATTATCAATTATAAGATATAGAGGAAGGAAGGTGGGAGAAGGAGAAACAAAATAGAGGATATCCACTTACCCAGAGAATATTAAATGAGATCCACCACACATTTATCTTCCAAGGAAAGTGTTTAATAGAGATAGAACAAAATCTTTAGATCTTATCTAGTAAAAGAAATTGAGTTAGGTCATGTCAGAGTTGACAAGGAATTAATAAGGGGGTGAAATAATTTAAAAGAAAAAATTTGAATAAGAAAGTATGTGTGCATGTTTAGATGGACAAGACTACAAGGTAAGAAAAACCATTCTCCCTAATAGTACACCCCTAAACTCAGGTTAATGGTTTATACTAGGTGGCGACATGATTTTTAAAATAATTCACTAATCATGAAAACCATCATTTTCACAGGTTACACGGTATACATTGGAGGGTTATACGGTTTGGGAAAAATTTTCTCCAAATGTTAGAAACCCAGAAAACATAACAATTTCTCAAAATCTCCAAATAAACCCTGAGACAAAATCTATCCAAAACATAAAAAAATAAGGGTGGTGGTTTATCTAAAATCATATAATGGTATATTACACATATTATACAAAGACACTAAACCATTATAGTCCATGTGTGTGTGTTTGTATAATGAATAGAATATTAATCTAAAAAGATGTAACATCTATGTTTGAAATTCATGGGTTACTATAATCTGTGTTGGAGGAAAGTATTAGTTAAAATTTAGAAACCAGGATGACCAATATTTTTTGAGATATATAGGTATATTTCAGAGGATATATCTAGGATGACACTAATAGCAAGTCTAAGGATGATTTAATGTATACGAAAATTTCAATAAATTTTGTTAAACGATAGAGTAGTTTGTTTCCAAGTAACGACATACCGTTATTTATAGTAGAAGTGGATGTGTATATGGGTCATAGGTTACTAGGTGTAATTACTCTGAAAAGGGAACACTAAAATGGACTATAACTTCACATGGTGTATGACAATGAGCCTTTCTAGACACATTATTTGACACTAAGGAGGGATATTCATTGAAAATTTATAAACTTGTTAGGAACCATCATGAATTTTTTAATAGATAATGACTATTAATGGCCTGGGATAAACATAATGTGTCTTAGATTAAAAAAATGTGTCATTATTTTAAAATAATTTATTTTTTATTCATTTTTTGTGGTTTCCCACTATATTATTATTACCCATACTTTATTTTTTTAATAGTCAGTGGCTTGAAATTGAAGGAATCATGGTAAAAATGTGTATGATAGAATATTTGATGACTATGAGACACAAAATTATATTATGACCTAGAGAGATATATTGTGATTATGTCTAATCATTGATCATGATATATGACTAACTACATGAAGTCTGGTTATATTCCAAAAGCATCAAATAAGAGAAAGATATACTTTTATAAAAGTTCATTCGGTAATTAACAGAGAGGAATGAATATTTAGTGTTGTAAATTTAAGGAAGGTGGGAAACAGAACATTTGATAATATATCAAATTGAGGGGATGATGTTATCCTTGTGGAAAGGAAGTACAATGTGAAATATTTTCCAGGAATTCAATGTGTTCTATGTGAGGAACAAGGGAATTATCTAATTAAATTACTAAAAACAAGACTTAACTTATAAAACAAATAAGTAATTATTCCACGTAAATTATTGAAGTAGATGGACTAAAGTCTTTAGGTATTGGGCTTCAATAATTATGTTTGTAGAAGTATTTGTCGAATGGTATTTGGTTTGTCATAATAATGATATAATGTTGGATTATGTTATTTCTTGAAGAATATTTGTCTCTATGTAAGATTAACATTAGAGTTAAGGAGTTTATCATTGAATTATAATTTTTAGGTTGATCACAGTTTAATGTCTTTGGCACCCCCTCATGAGTGGTTACATGATGAATGTTTATCAACGTTTTCTATTTTTGAGAGACATTAATTGAAATAAAACCCCATTATTTTGAGAAGAAATTCATTTTTACTGTAATGTGATTAATGGAATTGTTATAATTTATGGTTTAGTATATCTTTGATTATAATGTAATTATGGGTTATTTATATTTCTGATTTTTATTTATTAATATGGTTTTGAAAAAAGGATAATCTCTAAGCTGTGAAATAACCCACTGTATCTAGAATGGTCATTGGGCACAAACGCAAAACTAAAAGGTGATAAGGGTATACTAACTACCACTAACCTATATGGAAGAATAATTCTATAGGGATAACATAATGAGATAAATTTACGAGTATCTATCTCAATAATTAGAAATTTAATAATTCAAGGATAATTATTAAATATCTGAAAGGTTACTATGACCATAATCTATACCGAAGAGGAAATGGGAAGACATCACCATAGATTTTTTCATTAGACTCCCCAAACTATTAAATTGAACAATTATACATGGATTTTAGTTTATCATCATTAAAATTAATTACCCTCTTTCTATATAAGAGAATATTTCTCATGGGACATGTTTAACAGGATATACCTTATAAAATGGTAAGGATTCATAGAGTACCACATTAAATTGTATATTATAGGGATATGAAGATTATCTAAATTTTTTGGTGAATAATTAAACATATTATTAATACATATTTGAGTTTTATTACAATGATAAAAATATAAACCCTATAAGATTATATATGATCTTTTTATTGGATTTTAATTGTTGTTGGTATCACATATTCCTCTAGTTGAGTATCCTTACAAAAATATCATTTAGTCAAGAAATTATATTGCTCTATATGAATCCATTTATATGCACTAGAATGATTTTGAAAAAATAAAGTTATTATGACCTAATATAAATGATGAGATGGCATAAAAGGTAATAACAATTTTGTAAAATGTAAGTGCTGCACAATTTTGGTGGAATTGTTTTTCTAATAATCTTTGATGAAATATAGATTTTGAAGTTGTTGAGATTCTATTGGTAAAAATTTCTCCATTTAATAAATAATGGACAACTACACCTTATTTATATTGGTCCCATTAAAAAATATTATTGTATCAAGATAGTAGATTATGGGTTGGAACTTAAATTTGACCTCAATTTGGTTTATGATGGGTTCCATGTATTACTCCTATGGAAGTAAAATAATGATCTATAACATGATCTAAACACAGAGCTCATATAGATGGATCATGATATTTCTATGAGGAATATAGGGTAGAAATTTTTCATTAAATAGATAATTTTATATGAAACAACACCACTCAACTTGAAAATGTGTTTTGGGGAAACCACCAAATTTAGGATTATATGTGGGGCCTATGGACATAATTATGTAGAAGTATCATTATTTGTTGGTACCCAGGTGATGAATTTTAGTGGAGAAATGTATTTTAAGGAGATTAGAATTTAACACCATGAGAATTTGATCAATTATTTTTTTAGAAATAAATTTTTTTATATTTTTTTGTTACACTCAACAATGATCTTATATATTAAGACACACAAAACATAGTATGTCTTTCATTAAACAGAATGATGAGGTTAAATAAAAGGTTAATTATTATTAAAATATTATTATTTAATATGATATCAATCACTTATAAGTTTTAATGGTGGGTAAGAATCAGATTAACTAAATTATGAATATATATGGTTTAAACAATTATATTTAATGTTTTATTTGGTTAAAAATTAATTAATAATGAAAATAAAAACTATTGAAAAATAGAGGAAATATTTTTCTAAAAAACTATTTCTATGCAAAAAAATATTTTTTACCATAATAATATAGAATTTTTTTTTGAATGATTTTAATTAAATATATATAGTATATATTCAGTAAGGAGGCATATGGCGGAGGAAGGGGAGAAGATGATAATTGGGTAAACCCTAAATCTAAAAGTTTAGAAGATGGTGAGTAGATGAATTCTAATTCAAGGAACACATTCATGAATTAAAATAACCATAATTTTTTGAGTCATATTAAAATATTTAATTTATAAAAAAACATGGTGGCTCAAATCCACAATGATGCATTTGAAATAAATAATATTTTTGATAAAGTAGTCAAAGTGGAAGAAAGTATATCATTCTCAGATTTTGATATACCACCCCCTAGAATAAGTTTTTAGAATGTTATAATTTCTTACATCTTATAAGATCAATAAATTGAGGAAGAATTAATGAAACTTTGTATATACTATTTTGGTTCAAAGTTCTTTTTCTGAATTTAGTAGAAGCTATGTAATTTTAATGACCTCAATGTATGATTAGTAGAAATATAGGGATTATAGGATTTTAATTTGACATAAATTGGAGGGGATACCATCATGTGGTATTCCACTATTATTACTATAAATTAAGATAATTGATCCTAGGTTGAGTCACATAAAAGCCTTATTTTTTAGGATTCTAGGAATGAGATATGAATTTGGACCCTAACAATGTTAGAATCTCTCATAGACAGGTATACATTCAAATTTTTAGGCTGAATTTGTTATACTGGAATCCAAGAATTCATTGGGACATGTCTTCCTCTACTGGTAACTAGATTATGATGGACAACAAAATTATAATACTAGGTATGTGATTAATATATGAATACTAGTGGAAGATAACATGTACAATACCATAGTTGAAGAAGTGTTTCTAACAATAGCAGATGCCTACAATAAGAATGAAATCCAATAGGAAATACTGATGGATGTTTTCTCTAATTTTAAATTATTTTCATTCCTAACTATTGAATTAAACATAGTAATATAATGTCTTTTTCGAGATATTATGGAATTATGTAATTAATTTTTGAAAGAGTAATGGGAAGGAAAAAGTACCCCCTCCTGATACAATGTGTAAAATACCTATACCATCAAAGGAGGATAAAAAGGATGGTAATTAATAGTTTAATAATAATAATTCATAGGATTCTATTATAAATTCTAGTGATCCCTCAATATACTCGGATAATAAGGTTTATCACCTTAATGAAGAAGATCCACTAGTTTAAAAAAAAGGGACATGGGTACAACCTGAATGAGGTACCCTAATAGTGGATGGAGAACATGCAGTTCCCACAAATTGGAATCTAGAGAAGATCCAATTTAAACCCAAAACTATGAAAAATATACTATAATTTCATTATGATGTAAATATTAAAATGGTTACACATTCAACGTCTTAGAATAAGGAGGATATAGAACCTGTGATTGTGATTGGTGATGAAAATATATATGAATGTACATTGTTTACAACATCAACTACTATTAAATATTAGAAAAATAAAGGTCTACATGAAGCCCATACTGATTAACGAGTTATGATGTACCATTTTCATAGGTTTCCCATCTATGGATTCTATAAGGAAGACACCATTGGGATAATATATTCAACCCATGTATTCTAAAAACTACTTGACTCCCCTCATTGGGTATTTTTTCATTAATGAGGAAGAGAATGCACAATACCTTAATCAGAATGAATCCAAACCAAATGTTGAAATAAATGTGAAGTATCAACCTACTGATAGCCTAAATACAGATACATATGGGTTAATTATAAAATATAATTTCTATATAACTTAAAAAAGTTAAGAAATATTATAAGGTGAAAAATAAAAAAGGCCATGTATTTTAGATACAACAAGAGGGAATACTAAAAGGTGTAAATCAGATATTAAATGAATATTATCTACTAATATTGTCATGGCCATTGATAATATCTAAAGTTAGAATCCCTAAGACATTATGTTATACACTAAAATCCAATGATATTATTTAAAATGATGATCCAAAAATGCTATTTGATAACTTGAAGGTGTTCAAATGGTACACAACTATGTATAGTATTATATCTCATAATTTTCATTATACAAACATGGATATATGGATTCCTAAACATGATAATATTCAAATTATCACATGCATTAAGAAATCACTTTGTATTTCAGTCTCCTTAGACAATCAGTGCATCACTATGCCAATCAATTATTTGTATGCTTCCAATTCGTATATCAGAATAAGATAACGTCAGATGGATATTGAATGAGTTGTTGATAACATGAGTAATAAATGTATTAATCAAGATAACTTCAAAACATTATTGAAACTTGATGACTGGTCTCAATTTTAATATAATGTAATCCCTATAATTCTCCTCATGAAATGACAAGTTTAATCTCACCGATATTCCAATTTCATGGGATGAGTTTACATGGTTCACATATATATTTAATGGAATAAAATTAAGAAAACTTGGTGGTTGTTTTAACCAGATATGGAAAATTAGTTCTGAAAATGGGGAATTAGTTCACACTCATCCAAAGAGCCCCCTAATCACAATCCTATCATTATTGATCTTTCCTCTCGTATTTTTGAATTTAATAATGGGTAACATGTTATTTCTGGATAACATGAGGGAATTCTTGAATCCTATAAGATGAAGCCCTGAGAAAGTAAACTTCAGCTAATTGTTAAAAAACATAAAAATTCTAAATTTCTACTATGGAAATGGATAGGAATTTAATTATCCATAATTTATATTTAAATCAACTATGATGGAGAATATCTTGATGAAATGTAACTCATTAATCATCACCAAAACACCCCCTCTAGATAGAAATTTCATGTTATCACTAGGCTAAATGATCTTCTTACTTTCAAATAAATACTAAACTGATGTCAACTAAAATCTAGAAGGACGAATAATCTGGAAAAGAACTTGACATCCTTTCACATATTTCAAAATGAAAATAGAATAAGAATGGGATAAAATTACATTAGAAAAAGTTGAAGCCTCTTTACCTATGAAGATGAAATTTATAATATTATTGTATAATACATTAAAGGGGCGTACACTAGTGATTGTATGGATAGAATAAAAAAATATATGTACAAAATACCCCCTTTCATTTAGGAAAATAAAAACCAGCATCTTAGTGTGCCCCCTTATATGGTGGAGTTGAATATATCCCACTTCTCTCTCAAAATAGAATGTGCTGCTAGCCCTGATAGAGGCACTAACCAAATTTTCATATTATCTTAGGAAATTCTATAGGAGAAACATGAAATTTAAATTAATTATATATTCTAAAATTCCTCTATACCCCATGGGATCAACTAAAACTTCATTATCATAATACCAAATATAGAGAATGTAATTGACATTAAAGAATTCAGGGTGGTTTCCATGGGAACACTATTACCAAAATTATCAGAAAGGTTGTTATGATAAGAATTAGAGGAGTGATCAAAGATTATCAATCCCCAAATAAAATTGGGTTTGTTCATAGTAGAAGAATTTAAAACTTATTATTCAATGCCTCAAAAATTATGAATATAATAAAGAGAAAAATCAAGTAAGGAAACATTGATGTCAAAATTGATATGTCAATGATCATTGACACACTAAAATAATGCATTCTTTTTTTTCCCTTAAGAAATATGTGTTCTTAGATTATTTTATAAATTTAGTTAGTATCATTCTTATATCTACAAGTCTATCCATACTTATAAATTGATAGCAAAGAGGATTATTTAAATATACAAGAGGTGTTAGATAATAATACCTACTATTAGGATATATTTTTCCCGTACTAACTATTATATGAGTAGATTCATAAATGTTATCGCATAGATTTTATTTTACCTTAAAATTAAATCAGGATGATATTTGTGTACTACATCACATCTTCTATATGATGATGTCAATATTCTTCTTGGAAAATGTTCAAGGAGAACCATTTCTATGATAAAATATTTTTTTACACATTATTAGTATTTGGTTAGACAACACATTAGATAGAGAAAATATTTTATTAACTTTGGTGTTGAAATATCTATCTGAATAAAATTGATGATAAGATATCTTGGAGTGGAGAAGGGTAACCTTGTATCCAAATATCTCTATGGGTACTTATTTTGTGGAAAGGTGATAAGGCAGTATCTTGGTGAAATATATTCTAAAATAATAAATTTTATTACTAGATATAAAGAAATGTACATGTGATAATCTAAAAGGGTGTGCCTAGTTAACTCGGTTATCGCTTCAATTTTTTTAACCAATTTATATTTATAGATGGCTAAGAAACCTCATTAGAGAACTTCTTTTAATGACCAGGAACCTCATGTGGATATGGATAATGAATTAATGAGAATTAATTACTATTTCATATAAAGAATGTATCTACCACATTGAGATGGGGGCTGTTGGAATGAATGTTCTTAGGATCTTCAATGATGTCCTTATTAATAAATACACATGGAATTTATTGACCTCTAATGAATCCTCAATTTATTTTTTTATTGAGAATGTTAAAATGGTGTCTGATTGACAGGTATCCAAATTATCTTGCACCATATATCCATACTTCACTTAAGCACAATTACAGTGATATCATCTAGAAATATAAATGGATGGTCAACCCTCAGTCTACTCCCAAATACGGGAACACACTATGGCTGGAAGGACTATTACAAGATACTAGGACTTTTTCATAAAACATTATCCCAATTACCATTTATTAGATAAGGGAACTCCAAAAAGAATCTTTGATCTATTCCCCCTGATTAAAATGGAAATTATGAACTATTCTTTCACGGATTAAGATATACAAATATAGAATCCAACCCGGAATGAACAGTTTAATGTAAAATAATACTACAATATTGAATTTTGTTTCTCTAACATTCACCTAATGGATGATGAAATTCAATTTACCATTAATACATATATCAATACTAATAGTCCATTATAAAATGTTAGAAAAAATGTTACCTGCCCATGATCAAATGGGGAATGTGGGGAAGAATATTTTCTTAGAATGAAATTTATGATTAAAGGATGAAGAGAACACACACAAAAAATTCATTGGATGTTGTTTTTCTACAGAGATCTAATTTTTTTTATCATATTTTATATCATCAATATAATTTTAAACATTGAGATGGAATACTTCATGGGCTACATCAATATCGATGGTTTGTATGAATGGGTTAATAATCTATTGCTAAAAACAACTAAATCTATTATTTTAATTGTGTGGATTGAATGAAATGATAGGATATTTGATAATCATTGATCACTTACTAATTTTAGGGTCACATATTTTCATAGGGAGGTCCATGTTACCTTAATTGTACATTTAGGAACAATAAATAACAATGATATTGATCTAAATGTACTGAAACTGATGGGTCTTCACTAAAGTACTAAGAAACCATTAGTCCTGAAATATGTTCACTAGATTACTCCAATCCCTATATGGGTGAATTCAATTTTGATGTTGTGACCTCTGGAATGTTGGGAGTCTCAGGTTGTGGAGGTCTCTTTTTTAACCATCATGGCCTTTTCAAGAAGAGTTTTTATTATATTTCATCCACCCCTCTTTCAATACTTGTTTAAACATTATGATATAATATCCTAATTCTATTTCAAATATTTATATGTATTTATGTTAAGTTAATTACCTACAACCATCTCCAATTAAATCAAATTGGTCACATAATCATTATTCATGTGTATGACGGGCTACAACCTCACAAACCTATATAATTTTTCATTTCCATTTAGCCCCCTCATGGTTGGGTATGATGGTGGATATAATATTTATATAATATTTATAACATAATTATGGATATAGAGTCATTATATCATATATAACTTTTTACATTACATTCCATAGGGTATATAATAATGTTATTTATCGGTTCTTACAATTAAAAATATTACAAAATGTTGTAAGGGAGTTCCGTTTGACTTTTTACTTCAATTAGAAAAAATAAATATTCACCACATATTTATTTTATGTAGTTTATATAATTAAGATGAATTTATTTTATGATTAATATAAAAAATATTAGGATTTATATATCAATTTGAGTATATCTCTTTAACAGGGTTTACAATTTAACAAATTCTAAAGTAGTAAGGGATTTTTTTTCCCAATTTTCATTCTTTGAGTCATATGTTATGTAATGAATCTATATTCTATTTTGAGGTGTATATAAATCACTATTTATAAGTAATATCATGATTTTAATTATTATAATTATATGTTAGGTTTATATTAACATTACTCTTTCATTGGACATTCGATTCCAATTTACGAAAGCGGTAAGGGATTTATGCTAAAATACCATCATTTATAAAGATTTCTTACGATTATGAATGAAAAGAGAAAATCATATGATCCCGCTAAAAAGAAACACATGAATTTTATTATCAATTTATTATATCAAGAGAATTCATTTTTTCTTTTTGTTTTACTCTCTCTCTATACCTATGAGTTTAAAGAGAATGTTTTTAAGAGAATTCAACCTTATTTATCTCTACAGGTGAAAACCCTTTTTCTTCCAAATCCATGGTTTCTAATAATTTCTACAAAAATGTTATTAAAAGTATTAAAATGATTTATTGAATTTATTTATACCAATGTTTAAATTCTATTAATTATATTAAAATATATCTTCATGTCATTTTTAAAATAATTCAAGTTTTCCTATTATATATATAAGGCCCCGACCTTAAACATTACTTAATCATGAATTAAATGAATAATTAACATAGAGGATCTTTTCAGGTTTAGAGTTTTAGATAATTAGGTCATAACTATTACATCTCAAAAGATTACATAGTAGACACTTCTAATAAGTTTCCATAAAATAAAAAAACACCTAAAAAGAAACATGTCTAGTTCCATGTTTTATATAGAATGTCTTTCCTTGATCCCATCCCTGACCCTATTAATCTTTAAGTCTTGTGGAAAACATTTCAAACACTTGGGATGAGCATAAAAATCCCAGTTAAGGATACACAAAGAAGGAAAACTGTTAGTTTTTCAAAACAACAAGTAAACCATGATTACTTTACCAAAGTAATACTTTTCACATTTATGAAATAGTAAAAATTATTCACTAAATAAAATACCATTACTTACACTTTTGTAACCAAAATATTACCGTAAAACCCATATAAAGAACACATAACATATAAAGGTAACTTGGGACATAAAGATACTTAAATGGAATAACCATACGGTCGACTTCCACACATACTTAATGGAATAGCCATAAGGCCAACTTCCATACCCAATGCATTGGAGGTTATAACATAACCACCCGTCCTAGTATTCACGTCACCACCTGTCATATGTTTTATCACTTAACCACCCGTCAAATGTCCAAGTACCATTATAAAATCATAACACATAAAACAATTATAATGGAAAGAAAATATTTCCACATTTCAAGCACAATATATCACTTAAATATATTTACATAAAAAATACATTACCAAAACCATTTTAAATACCAAAATATAGTATATGGTATTTATTTACTTTTAAAAAAATAACAGCTTGTTGAGGAAGCCAAAGATAAAATAATACTCACGGCAGCGGAAAGGTCATTGTCACCGCGTACGTTAAAAAGAAACATACTTTTTTTCATTTAGTAAAACACATCATATAGAAAAGATTCCTTTCGAATAAAAGTATAAGTCAAAGGGGTTTATACACCGTATAAAAGAAAGCCTTGTATTAGAACAAAAATATGCCTTAATGAAAGGAGATCGAGACGAAGTCCCTTACGAAGATGGCATCCTTGGATTAAGGATAAATCAATTACATAATTATGTGTGAAAAACGAATACACAATATATAAGTGGAAATTAAGTGTAAAAAAATCATAGGTTATTCACACATATTCATAGAACGACATATTCCAGGAGTACAAGTTTATCCCAAAGAATCAAAATTGGGTTAAGAATTTCCCTTGCAAAAATTTGACAGTCTAATAGCGTCACTTCACAAATTCAGAAAATGAGTTGATGAGAGATAAAAAGGGGTATCTCATCACTTGGAAATAACATTTATAGAAATAAGGATATATAATAACATATCCCATCATAATAATATTAAAATACCTACAAAAAGAAGTCTTTTAAAATGAGGAGGGTGAAAGGTTCCCTTACCAAATTGGGTAACTTCCAAAACGTACACCCCATGAAATAAGGACTATACAAAATTGATGTAAATACCCATAAAAGAAATTATATTAATCCAAGAGTATAATAATGGGAAGTACATACACCACTCTAAGGAAAATGGTGGAAAATGTAGCATAAATCTCACAGGAATAAAAGTGAGATGAAAAAACACTTATGAAAACTCGGGCGCCTAACGGCGCCACTTAAAACTTCCAAAAATGGATTTATGAGATCAAATAGGGTCTCTCATAATATTAACAAAAAATTAAAGTATGATGAATATAATATAACATACCCAAACATAAGAATGATGAGCTTCTAAGAAATGACATAAAAGAGAGTACTTAAAAAGTATGAGAGAGGTTGGATCCCTTACCTCAAGTCTTACCTGTCTTGTTCATTTCTTTATATTCCAAAGTAATAAACTTTGGTAAATTTATAATTGATTAAGGACAAATTTTAAAGATTATTATTCTGTAAATATCACATATTATAATGTTATAATAATTGGATAATATTGTGAGTTCATATCATAGGTTTTTGTCGATGTTTGGTACATGAGTCAAAATTGAACTTGTTTGAAAATGATTGTCCATGTAGTTATAAGTAAATCATATCCAGAATAGTATTAATGATTTAAATATCATATATATCAATTACATATTCATTTTATAATACACCATATCATTTGGAGATAAAAAGAAATGAAATGCAACGTTCATGGAGACGGTAGGTTGTACGTATGCATGAATGCTACTTTCATTTTTTTTCATATTAATGGATTTAAAAATAATTGAGAGATAGATATATTATAATTACAATATAATATATATGTTATATAGGTAACATATGTTCATTAATTTCATTCTTTATACATTCCATGTATTGCATGAACGAGTCACATCACTTGAGGGGGCGGCAGTCCACACTTCCACATATAAAATTATCGCATTTTCACAACATGAAAAGCATAAAGGCATGTTTTAAATATAAAATTCAGAAGCATATAGAAAACATAAATAACATATATATCATATATAAAATATAGTGACATCATAATGGTCACCATGAAAGGTGTTAAGAGAAGATTGAACAATCATCATTTCATGAGACAGAAATTCGCCATCCACAGAAAGAGTATGTTCTTTAACCATTAGACGAAGGTGTGTGTAAGTGTAGCTCGAATACTTCACATAACAAAATCCTAGTATATTGAAGATAATGGTGTTGTAACAAAATAAATGAATAAAAAGATTTTAGGGGGTTTGATAAGCAAAATAATACAAAATAACATTAAAGAAGACTTTACCTTTAACTCGGGTAACTCTCTTTGGTTTGAATCAAAAGGGTTTCTTGAAGATCTATCTGCACAAGGTGAGGCTGAAATGATTAATATAGGGATGTGGAGAAATGAAATGGGAAGGGTTTGGGTGAGGAAAAATCTTGAGAGGTGTGGGTAAGGAGGTAGAGGTGGGGGCCTTTTATAAGAGGAGAGGAGGGGCACTCTTGGAAAATAAAAAAAAGGTTACATTATTTTCAAATGAGTTTCGGATTTTAAAGGTCCCACATTGATATATTTTGAGGATAAGGAGATAAGGGTTCGAAATCCAACCATAAAATAGGTTTTTTACATGTGTAGGTCTTAGAGTTTACATTATCGATTCATTTTATTTAAATCGTTAAATAATGAGGTAATTGTTGCATCATCATAGTGTCATAAATTATTTAATTTATTTAATGTATAAAATTTATAAAACAAATACTATGATGTAGGAAATATTTTGTATCTTTCCAATGACTATTTATAGTAAAAAATATGACTTGTATAACCCCATGTAAAAATTGATTTAGTAAAACAATACATGTTGGTGTAATTTTTACTTTTACTTTAAATAAAAGGCATTAATGTCATTATCTTACCCAAGTGGCTCCATGGGGTCCCAAAAATCAACCCATGGGTTGTATTGATCATACATGACTCATCCAATAGGGTCATGATATGTGTCAAGATATTTTCATTTTATTATAATATCATTTTTACCTAAAATCACACTAATTACCTTTAATCGCGATTAATAAAACTTAAAAGTTACTATTCACCAAAAATTATTTTAATCTCATTGAACTACATTTTACTTCCTAATGAAATCCATGTATGTCAGATTTTTGAAAATCAAATCACAGAAGTGGTAAAGTTTCATTTAAACAAAAAATCTGTTTCGTTAACTACCATTTAGTGGTTTCACTATTCATCAAAAAATGAAGTTTTTCAGAAAAATACCAAAAAATCACACTAAGCTATATTTGATACTCTGAATTCAAAAATGATGTCTATTTTACATAATTAAAAACATATATGTTGCATTAATTAATTTAATAATTAATTCCCACTGTCAAAACAGATAACATGTTTTTAAGAAATAATATCTATTAAAAGATTAACACTAGTTTAAGTCCAATTTTAAAGTGAAATTAATTCCAATGAACCCCATTGGATTAAATGGTAAAATATATTATAAATACAATTTAATATCAATTAACAATATAATATATCCATATAAATAAATCAGACTAAAAGGACGTTTTGAATTAAAATGCAACATTTTCACTAAAAATGATCTTTATCAGAAAAATAACAAAAATTTACACAAAGTAAATTTTGATGTCTAGATTCTATAAAATGATTTTATTTTTTCAAATACAACATATAAAATTGTCAAAAGTATATTTAAAAAGGGTTCTCCATCAAAAGGCAGTTAATCGACCTTTTAAAGAATATTAGAAGATTTATGATTAAAATTAGATTCATTTTCATTTTAAGCCTCTAACATTATTGGATGAAAGTAAAACTATTTGAAAAACATATATAATCATTTTATATTTAGTTCCGTTTTTTCTCTCCATTACAATGGCTAGGCATTAAATACCATTTAAAATAATATTATTTTATTATTAGAGTGCAATGTAAGATTTCAAAGGAACTCGTTATCGCGTATTGGGTACGCCATCGAGCATAGCATTCCCTTTAAAGTAATATTAACATTTTATTCACAAATATTGATAAACATTAGAATGTAATATTATTTATTTACCAAGGATGTTACATCCTTCCCCCCTTTTGGGAATTGCATCCCCGCAATTTCAAAATTGGGCTGGGAAACTCCATTGAATGTCTCACATCGGAATAAGAGTCAGTAAAACAATCACTTAAAAAGAATGGGAGAGAAGTAAAAAAGGTCACTCGAGTTAATCCATACAAGGATAACAAGTATGGAAATATGGATATGGAGGAAAAAACAAAGGGTCATGTTCTGATGGAGAGTGATAGTAAACATGTCTAGGATAAAGTTAACCATAAGAAAATCACAAGATTGTGATGGGTTAAATGGTATTCGATTCCACAATAGAAAAAGTTAACAGACAAAATTTTTGTTTTAAGTTACTCTTAGTTGAGGATTTTATTTTTGATCTTAACTAAATCATAAGGAAACATACTTGTCACGTATACTTTCAACTTTTACTAGATTCCTTAATCAAACTCATATTTTCTCCAAAATACCAGTATCTAGGAAGGCTTGTTCGCATTAAGAGTACTATAATCAACTTCTTGAGAATCACCTAATCCACAAAAGAGAACTATATATTTCCCATGCCTTAAGATATCAACCAAAACCAAACCAAAACGTTTAGTACGAGATCAGATAATACCCAAAAGAATATTTGTTTTACAAAAAGAAAAACTACTCCTAATCTCCAAATTTTTTATAACAATACCCAAAGTTCAACAGAGACCATTCAATAAACAACTATCCATAAAATTATTCAAAGTAATCCAATCTAAGATTGAAACCCAAATATCTGAAGTATTTAATCACATTATCTTCCAAAGTAAATCTTAACATTTATCTCCAAATAACACCAGTTACTCTTAAAGTCTCACATTGAAAAGTAATTAGCCTAATCAGATATTCTCCATGATAGGATAATCATTTCAATAGAAAAACCAAAATAAACTTATTATTGATTCATAAAATCGTCTAACTATAAAGAATTAGTCAAACTAACCAGGGACTTCACGTAGTCCAGTGGTTGGCGATAAATACCAGTTGCAGTTTAGTTATGGGTTCGATTCCTGCAGCTTCGTTCGACGTGAAGGGTTGTCACACGGTCTACGTGTTGTACTTTTTCCAAAACTATATAATTTTATAACATTCCTCAAAAAGAGATAAATTCATCAAAAATAACCATAACGTATTTAACCTCAATTTTATCTCATGTCTTTCGTATTCCATCATATCATGTAGTAACCCATAATTACCTCAAAGTAAGGATCATATAAACCCTTATGGTTACCTTTATAATTATTACTTGAACATCCACATCGAGTTAGTTCTCTCGTACACAATGTATTATAGAACTCACCAATGTTCAAGTGGTTAATCATGACTCTTTGATAGTTGGTTTGGAATAACCACGAGATTCCTCATTAAATCCCCTATTTCAACCAGTCTCTTAATCAGAGAACAACCATACTTTCCTTCATACCCATTGTCACATTGGTTCCTGCTAGATCCATCCATTTACTAAAACAAAAAAATGTCAGTGTGAGTATATCAACAAAATCATCATGTACTAAAGTGGAAGATAAACACTAAGATATACTTATCCAAGTAATCTCATACTCATTCCAACCGTAAAAAAACAACAATGACTCCATCTAATATACGAACCATTGTGGTAAAACACAACTAGTCACTTATGCTTAAAGAATACCCTAACCTCTAAAGTTATATAAACTTATCTCTGATACCAACTATAAGGCCCCGACCATAAACATTACTTAATCAAGAATTAAATGAATAATTCACATAGAGGTTCTTTTCAGGTTTAGTGTTTTAGAGAATTAGGTCATAACTATTACATCTCAAAAGATTACATAGTAGACACTTCTAATAAGTTTCCATAAAATAAAAACACACTTAAAAATAAACATGTCTAGTTCGATGTTTTAGATAGAATGTCTTTCCTTGATCCCATCCTTGAACCTATTCATCTTTAAGTCCTCTGGAAAACATTTCAAAAACATGGGATGAGCATATAAATCCCAGTAAAGGATACACAAAGAACGAAAACTATTAGTTTTTCAAAACAACAAGTAAATCATCAGTACTTTACCAAAGAAATAATTTTCACCTTTATGAAGTAGTAAAAATTCATTACTGAATAAAAGACGATTACTTACCATTTTGTAACCAAAAGATTACCATAAAACCCATATAAAGAACACATAACATATAAAGGTAACTTGGGACATAAACAAACTTAAATGGAATAACCATATAGTCGAATTCCACACATAATTAATGAAATATCCATACGGTTGACTTCCATATCCAATGCATTGGAGGTTATAACATAACCACCTATCCTGGTAATCACGGCACCACCCGTCATATGGTTTATCACGTAACCACCTGTCAAATATCCAAGTACCATTATAAAATCATAACACATAAAACAATTATAAAGGAAAGAAAACATTTCCACATTTCAAGGAAAATATATCACTTAAATATCTGGACATAAAAAATCCATTATCAAAACCATTTTCAATACCAAAAAATAGTATATGTTATTTATTTACTTTTAAAAATATAATGGCTTTTTGAGGAAGCCAAAGATCAAATAATACTCACGGTGGCGGAAAGGTCATTGTCATAGCGTATGTTAAAAGGAAACATACTTTTTGTCATTTAGTAAAACACATCATATAGAAAATATTCCTTTCAAATAAAAGTATAAGTCAAAGGGGTTTATACACCGTATAAAAGAAAGCCTTATATCAGAACAAAAATATGCCTTAATGAAAGGAGATCGAGACGAAGTCCCTTACAAAGACGGTATCCTTGGATTAAGGATAAATCAATTATATAATTATTTATGACAGACGAATACACAAAATATAAGTGGATATTAAGTGTAAAACAATCATAGTATATTCAAACATATTCATAGAACGACATATTCAAGGAGTACAAGTTTATCCCAAATAATCAAAATTGGGTTAAGAATTTCCCTTGCAAAAATTTGACAGTCTAACAACGTCACTTGAAAATTCAGAAAATGAGTTGATGAGAGATAAAAAGGGGTATCTCATCACTTGGACATAAAATTTGTAGCAATAAGGATATATAATAACATATCCCATAATAATAAGATTAAAAGACCTAAAAAAATAAGTCTTTTAAAATGAAGAGGGTGAAAGGTTCCCTTGCAAAATTGGGTAACTTCTCAAACGTACACCCCATGAAAGAAGAACTATACAACATTGATGTAAATACACATAAACGAAATTATATTACACCAAGAGTAGAATAATGGGTATCACATACACCAATCAAAGGAAAATAGAGGAAAATGTAGCATAAATCTCACAAGAATAAAAGTGAGATGAAAAATCCCTTATGAAAACTCGGCACCCTAACGGCGCCACTTAAAACTTCCAAAAATGGATTTATGAGATAAAATAGGGTCTCTCATAATATGAAAAAAACATTACAACATTCTGGATATAATAGAACATCCCCAAACATAATAATGATGAGCTTATAAGAAATAACATAAGAGAGAGTACTTAAAAAGAACGATAGAGGTTGGATCCCTTACCTCAACTCTGACCTGTCTTGTTCGTTTCTTTATATTATTGAGTAATAAAATTTGGTCAATTTATAATTGCTTAAATACATATTTTCAAGATTATTATTCAGTTCATATCACATATTATAATTTTATAATAATTGGTTAATAATGTGAGTTCATATCAGACTTTTTTGTCGATGTTTGGTACATGAGTCAAAAATAAACTTGTTTGATAATGATTGTCGATGTAGTTATAAGTAAATAATCTCCAGAATAGTATTAATGATTTAAATATCATATATATCTAGTACATATTCATTTTATACAACTCCATAACATTTCTAGATAAAAATAAATCAAATGCACCGTTCATGGAGACTGTAGGCCGTACATATGCATGAACACTACTTTCATTTCATTGTCATATTAATGGAATTAAAAATAATTGAGAGATATATATATATATTAATATTACAGTATAATATATATGTTATATAGGTCACATATGTTCATTAATTTCATTCTTTATACATTCCATGTATTTCATGAACGAGTCACATCATTTGAGGGGGAAGTAGTCCACACTTCCTCGTATGAAATTATCGCGTTTTCACAACATGGAAAGCATAAAGGAATGTCTTAAATATGAAATTCATAATCATATAAAAAACATAAATACCATATATATCATATATAAAATATAGTGACATCATAATGGCCACCATGAAAGGTGTTAAGAGAAGATTGAACAATTATTGTTTCGTGTGGCAGAAATTCGCCATCCACAGAAACAATATGTTCTTTAACCATTAGACGAAGGTGTGTGTAAGTGTAGCTCAAATCCTTCACATAAAAACATTCTAGTATATTTTATATAATGGTGTTATTACAAAATAAATTAATAAAAAGATTTTAGGGGGTTCGATAATCAAAATAAAACAAAAGAACATTAAAGAAGACTTTACCATTAAATCGGGTAACTCACTTTGGTTTGAACCAAAAGGGTTTCTTGAAGAGCTTTCTACCCAAGGTGAGGACTCAATGATGAATAGAGGGATGTGGAGAGATTAAATGGGCAGGGGTTGGCCGAGACAAAGGCTTGAGAGGGGTGGGTAAGGAGGTAGAGTTGGGGGCCTTTTATAAGAGGAGAGGAGGGGCACTCTTGAAAAATCAAAAAAGGTTACATTATTTTCAAATGAGTTTCGGATTTTAAAGGTCCCAAATTGATATATTTCGAGGATAATGTGATAAGGGTTCTAAATCCAACCATACAATAGGTTTTTTACGTGTTTAGGTTATAGATTTTACATTATCGTTTCATTTTATTTAAATCGTTAAATAATGAGGTAATCACTGCATCACCATTATGTCATAAATTATTTAATGTCTAAAATTTATAAAAAAACTACTATTATGTAGGAAATCTATTTATCTTTCCAATTACTATTCATATTCAAAAATCTAACTTGTATAACCCCATGTAAAAATTGTTTTAGTAAAACAATACATGTTTGTGTCATTTTTACTTTTACTTTAAATAAACGGAATTAATGTCATTATCTTACCCAAGTGGCTCCAAGGGGTCCCAAAAATCGACCCATGGGTTGTCTTGGTCGTCCATTACTCATCCAATAGGGTTAGGACATGAGTCAAGATATTTTCATTTTATTATAATATCATTTTTACCTTAAATCACACTAATTACCTTTAATCGCGACTAATAAAACGTAAAAGTTACTATTCACCAAAAATTATTTTAATCTAATTGAAGCACATTTTACTTCCTAATGACAATGATTTATGTTGGATTTTTGAAAATCATATCACAGAAGTGGTAAAGTTTCATTCAAATGAAAAATCAGTTTCTTTAACAACCACTTAGTGGTTTCACTATTCATCAAAAATTGATGTTTTTCAGAAAAATACCAAAAATTCACCCTAAGCTATATTTGATAATACGAATTAAAAAATGATGTCTATTCTAAAAAATTAATAACATATAAGTTGCATTAATTAATTTAATAATTAATTCCCGCTGTCAAAACAAATAGCTTGTTTTTAAGAAACAATATCTATTAAAAGATTAAAACTAGTTTAAGTCCAATTTCGAAGTGAAATTAATTCCAATGACCACCACTGGATTAAATGGTAAATACTATATTCTAAATACAATTTAATCTAAATTAAAAATATAATCTATCCATATAAATAAATCAGATTAAAAGGAGGTTTTGAATTAAAAGGCAACATTTTCACTAAAAATGATCTTTATCGGAAAAATAACAAAAATTTACAAAAAGTGAATTTAGATGTCCAGATTCTAAAGAAGGATTTTATTTTGTCAAATAAAACATATAAAATTGTCAAAAGTATATTTAAAAAGGGTTCTCCATCAAAAGGCGGTTAATTGACCATTTAAAGAATATTAGAAGATTTATGCTTAAAATTGGATTCATTTGCATTTTACGCCTCTAACATTTATTAGATAAAATTAAAAAATATTTGACAAAAATATATAATCATTTTGTAGTTAGTTACATTCTTTCCCGCCATTACAATGTCTAGGCGTTAACTACCATTTAAAATAATATTAATTTATTATTAGTGTGCAACGTAAGATTTCAAATGAACTCGTTGTCACGTATTGGGTACGCCATCGAGCATAGAGTTCCCTTTAAAGTAATACTAAAATTTTATTCACAAATATTGATAAACATTAGAATGTAATATTATTTATTTACTAAGGGTGTTACAATAGAAAATGTTAGTGGAATATTTTTATTAACATAGAGTGGATAAACAGAATTTTCCACCATAATGACCACTATCTTCATTTAATATTATATTATATTTTATAGGTAATTTTAATAAAAATTAATTTAAAAATATTTTTGGAATTTTTATTATTAAAAAATTTATTTTAAGAAAGATATATTCTTGAGGAAATGCTTCATTTGTTTATTCATTTAAAAAAAATCTCTATATAAGATAAAATCCTTTGATATAACTTATTAGTTTTTGTGGATATGAACAAAGGATACCATTGTTTTTCAATCTCTTAAGGGTTTATCATGAGAAACTATTTATGAAATATTCTTTGAATCAAATGGTTATACAATGATAAAATTAATATAAAACTATCTTCTTATTCGATGGGTTATGAAATGATTAAATAATTAATTGATTATGAAACTAGTCACATTAAAATAGGTTATGATATAATTAAATGATTATGAAACCCTTTTTTTGCATTGGTTATGATATGATGAATTCTTTATGATCTTATAGAACACATATGTATGATTATCATTATGTTATGTGTGGGACCTATATATCTCTCTAATGTTTTGAGTAATGATTAATGTTATATGAGAATAAAGGGTACATGTGATTTAATACCAATACTTAATAAGGGTTTAGTGAGGTCATCCAAAGTCTAAAGAAGGTGAACAATTGGTTATACTAATCCCAACATGTTATGAATATATTTTTGGGTAGCCTTGATATAAGATTTTATTTACTTATTTATATGCCAAAAAATATATGACTTATGAAAATTTTCAACTCTCACAGTCCATGTTCATTTATTCTCTTATGATTCATATCTTGTGAACTATGAACATTTATTCGAGGAATCAGGATTTTGATCATCGAT
This sequence comes from Viscum album, assembly GCA_963277665.1. Taxonomy (NCBI): domain Eukaryota; kingdom Viridiplantae; phylum Streptophyta; class Magnoliopsida; order Santalales; family Viscaceae; genus Viscum; species Viscum album. The sequence goes on from OY728156.1 coordinate 1,285,125,428, forward strand.
ATACATCATATTTTTTCAAAGTACATGATCAAGTTATCATACAATTATGTTTTTTATGCTTACTTATCTTCCTATATTACCATTATTGAGTATCTGAGATTACCCCTTGCTGTGTTTCTTTTCCCAAGGTTATGTAAAATGTTTTTATATGAATATTAATAAAAGGGAAAATAATTTTGAATGATATTTAAGAACTTTCACAAAATAATTATATTGTTTTCCTAGTCCTTAAATACAATAAACTATTATGTTCCTCAAGTGTTTGTGTATTGTATGGAATATTCATCTAATTTTTTTAATATATATGTATTAAAATTTTGGGTTCCTATATTCTCATACCCTAATACTGAATTTATTTTATGTATCTCCGTTTCTCACCATCACTGAGCATATTATCTCACCCTTTATTATAATTTCTTTATTACGTTTTTTATAATGTTTTTAAGATGGTTGTATTTTTTTATGGTACTAAAGATAAATATCACTAAATGAAATATTATAGATCTTTCACTGAATTAGAATACGGTGTACCCAATCACCGATTTCAGTAAACCATTTTGATTATATGGATTTTTTTATTCATGTATTGAATATTTTTGTAAAATTATTTAATATTAATGTACAAAAATACTAGGGCAATATATAAAAATCATGATCATTACATCAAGGCCCTATTTCTTAGAAATATATTGTTCTAAAAAGAATACCCCAAAACCCCAAAGATATTCTATCTCATAAAGACTAATGATACATAAAAGTTCATTTTGGGCCCCACCTATCACGATTATATCCAATACATTTATAATTTCTTGGAATTGATAACAAATAAAATACACAAACAACAATTCCTATGTAACAAAAATATATCTATTTATGTAATGAGTATATATATTTTCAATAATTTACCCTATTTGTAAATGAATTATATTTATATGTATATAACCATTTAACTAAATCCATATATATTAATGGTTATATAATTATGTAAATAATTTCTCCAAATGAAGAAAAGGGAAATAAAATTCAGAATAGATATAGGGTGGTTTAAATGAACCATAAATGAAAATATGTATATAAAATTGTGTTGGATATCAATATTAGTTATATTGATATTAGGATTGTAAGAATATGTTCTTAATGGATATATTACAAGAGGGTGGTGAATTATAGTTTTAAAAAACTTTAGTTTAAGATATTTTAAACTAATCAAGTTCCCAAGACCCTTTAAGTAATAATATTGTATTTCAACTTGGCCATTATTCTAACTAACAAAGTATCATAATAAAGATTTCATTCGATATAATATATTTATGGAATAATAATTAGGTTAATATGATTAAATCAAATGGTACCAAAATCAAAATTTCTATGGATTTGATTGAATGGAGTTTGTTTATCGTAATTAGTTTAGTATAGATAAAATTATCAGTAATTAATGTTGAATACATTTTTTAACTTTCTTTTATATAAATGTAGTAGAAAAGTTACCTGTAAAGGGAAAAAATAGAAAAATAATTTAAAAATGATTTAGATCTATTATTAAAAAGAAACATCCTGTATTCTTAATAGTTGGGTAGAAAAAACTTGGCTAAATGTATCCCATGTTTTATACTTCCAATAAAGTATTTTTTCCATAGTAAGAAAACCCCTTGATACAATGATTGAATCTGTCTTCCAAGCCATAGAAGCCCTCAATCCAAGGGATTGGTTTCCCTATCTCTCTATCCTCATTATCCCAAGATCAATATTATTATATTATCCATCTTCATATACTATGAATCCCTCAATCTTGATCACAAAAATTAAATAGATGATTTAAAAGAACAATAATTATTAAGGATACAACCTAACTAGTTTTCCTTAAGAAGGCCTTATATATATAATTACAAAATATTTTGACAATGTTATTCAAACAATGTATAATATATAAGAATTTAAGAGATAATGTGATCAATGAGTGTCTCTAAATCTCTAGCGACCAATGATTTTCATACATGGAAATTACCTTTCTTTTAATGAATAATTAATACATTAAACAGAAAAATGAGAAAATACCATCTTATTTTAGCACCTTTGGAAACTTGAAACACATTCATCTAATTTTTTAAAAGATCTTCAAAATCTCCCATGAAGATATTTCTCTTTATTACCCCTAACTAATCCATTTCTTTATAAATTAGGGAATAGAAAACATAATAAAAAGTGTGAGTTAAAATGCTCAATAAGGGTATAAAATGGAAACATGTGAACATAATCATGTGTATAAGGGTATGAGAACATGATCATGAAAATAGAAGATAATACCTTGAAAATAAAATATCATAAACATGAATCATGGAATAAAGATTGGAAATTCATAAAACATTAATCATAAAGAAATAAAAAACATGATCCATAGAAGCATAACATATGAATTAAACATGGAAGTGTGAAAACCATATAATAATATAATAAATATTTATATAGATATCAAAGAATTACTAGTATGACCATGTTGGCAGTATTAGATCACATCCCACACCTTATATTTTGTTATGGTTCACTTCTATAACCATTTTGGTAGTCATGGTTTACATAAATAACCATCTTGGTAGTCATGGTTCACTTTTATAACCATATTTGTAGTCATTGTTCACTCCCATTATCATATTAGTATTCAATAATCACTCCCAAGAACATATTAGTCCATCTCATGAGATATAAATCTTTATCTAGTGAATCATAGGGAGATATAGGTCCCACCAATCTTATAATGGAATCATACATACATGTGCAACAAGATCATAAATAATAATATCATAACCAATGTACTGGAATAGATGTTATAAACATGTAATTATATCATAACTTATGGAAATTATACAGGATTAATAATCATTTGATCAAAATAATAACCGCTAAAAATAATATAGTTTCTTAAATATCATGACATCAAAATGTAAACTATTCATAGAAAGAATAGGAATGTTATTTTTGAATTATAACAATATATGTTATCTTAGATGGAGATGTATTTTTAAAGATCACATGGAACATGAATTTTTAATAAAAATATATTTTTCTAACATATAAAATTTTCAAAAACCTTTTATTCTAAATGAATTTGATACCATATAATGGAATCATTTAAATTAGTCCTTGAGGAAAATATCATTTCTTTATTGAATTTTTTTTAAAATAAAGAGAAATATTAAAAGAAAAAAATTTACTTGAGAAAAAACATATAATATTTTAATGTATTCTACAAGGAAATATTGTGCCATGAAAGCATAAAAATCCATTCATTCCATATACATTAAAAAACATTATTCTCAAACATTTTCCGAAAAAATAAAAAAGTATCTCATTTGGAAAAAGACAAAAGATTTATTTAAAATATTAAATAAAAAGGAATAAATTGGGAAAAATGAAATTAAAAAATAATAAAAATATTTTGGATAAAATATCTATGAAACATGGAAATGGAAGATAAATATTTTTCCGCAGATACTTACATATAAACAATCCCAATAATAATGAGATTGTGGAATTAACCATTGCCACATTTTAATCAGTATAATTGAATGTCACATGAAATAAAAAATTTATATAATTATTAAAATACCATATTTTTATAGTTAAGACTCATAATATAAATTTATGGAGATTATATAAACTACATAGAAGTTACCAGTAGTGTATGAGGCATATGTCACACAGAATTATAGGTGAGACAAAAAGCCCTTACCATAACACTAATTTAATCTTTACAAGTATGAAACTTATATATAGTGTTATAAAACATATTTTTAAAATATATCAGAATCATAATAATATTTACTATATGATATATGATTCATTTATGATTCTATATTACCCGTTTATTAACAATTCTAAGTTAAAGCAATGTTTTGGGAAATATCAATTTTGTTTATTGCAGTGTTTTGACTTGTTATTCTTGATCCAATAACATAGGTAATTATTTTATAACATCTTAAATGTAAAATATGATTTATATATCATATATATTTATTATATAAATATATATATAAGATGTATATATGAAATGGAAGACACCATTCAGGGAGACGGTAAGCCGTACGTACACATGAATGTTGTCTCTGTTTTCTTATCATACTAAATAGAAGAAGGTAAATGTAATATTTCCATATATATATATTATTAAATTAGAATTATTATATAATATATTTAATAATTATTCATTATACACACATTTATAGTCATTTGGGAAATGGTTACTGTGGAAGGTGAATCTCATCGTGTCTTGGAGATAGTAGGCCATACATACTTACGAGCGATGATATCATTCTGTTAATGGTAATAATAAGGAATTATATAGTTTATAAATTCTTCCAAAATAAATAACATGTTATAATAATGATAAATAATAATTATTTCTATCACTATACTCATCCATGTAAAGTGGTGATGAAAAACATATTAGACCACATTGTGGAGACGAGAAGCCATACATACGCACATGTGGTACTTTTGTTTTTCATTGGATGAATAAAATATGGAATATGTTTCTTTAATAATCATAATAAATCTCAAAATATATTTGATACGGGAGTTATAATACACAAATGATAAGGAAGTATAATAAGAAATAATTTTGAAATATTCGGTAAAGAGATTACATCTTCTTCGACGATCTCCCTCAAGAAATCCTATTTGGGTAAATAGAGTTGGTATTTAGATAAGACCAAAACCTATATAATGTTACTATTCAAGTTTGTAAGGTATATAGTAAGGGTATTTCCAATATTTAAGGCTCAATGGGAGGTTAATAAGTGAGGTAGGATGTTTCCTTTTATAATTGAGGTAAGGGGAACATTATGAATCTCTTAAAATATTAAATTAATATAAATTTATTTTCAATATATAATAGCTCCAAATTCTGTTATTTAGAATCTAAGATAAGAATGGGGAGAAATAATTCAACTATTTATTTTTGGGGATGTTTATTTCGGAATATTAACGTTATATTTTATCTTTAATCCTTACTTAAACCCTTTAACTTTTACCAGGACAATTTGGATTCTTACAGTTTATAAATAATGTAGTTACTATAAATTTCCAAAGGAACCAAAAATTGATAATTTAAAAACTTTTTAACCTTATTATAGTTATTATAGGTAATTATAAAATTTTATGAATTTTATATCATTTAATAATTTTTTATTTACTTTAAAGTGTCATTTATTTCAATTTTGATAATATTCATTATTTTCCTTTTGTAAAAAATCATATTAACATGATAAATTCGAGAAAAAACATCTAATATATCACTAAAATGTCAAAGTTAGCTATATAATTATATAGTTTCATTTTTTTTTTCAAATTATATTTTTTTTAATATTTTTAATATCATTTATTCTATATTCCCTTTAATCAAACAATTCATGCCTCATTAGTATTCAAGACATTAATCAAATTATTTCTTCTCTAAAAATTACATGTAAATTATCATGATGAAGTTAAATTTATAATATTTAAAATTTAAAATTATATTACAATTTATATAATGTATAACACTATATTAAATATTACATTTCTAAAATTAAGATTATGACATTTTAACAAATCTTGAAATAAGATATAATAAATTTCATATTCATACCCATGTTGGCTAAACATGTTATAATTAAAGAATATGGTTTATTTTAGTAGAATAAAAAATATCCAATGAAATTAGGACGAGTTTTATGGTAATTTTATAATATTTTAAAAAAAAATTACCTTTAATTACCCGACTTACCTACAACCATTATAAATAAAAATACTAAACATATTATTCAACCAAAATTAATTCGATGATATTGTAAAAATAATTTATTTCTATTTAAAAACATGTATCTATGGTATTTTGAATTCAATTTATATATGTGGATAAATTAAGATTAAAAGTAATCTCGCACATGTGGTGAGATGGTGATTAAAACAGACGATCAAAAGTTCAGTATGTTTTTATATCTAATTTCAACATAAAAATTATAATAATGACCTAATTTGGATGAATATATATATAATTGATATATTTTAACTTTTAAAATAATCTTAATGTATAACAATTTTTTAATTGAAAAGGATTTTATAACTACAATGAAGTATTTCTCACAATTCATCAAAAATTGAATCTTCTCTAAAAAATTAAAAAAATTTACCCGAATTTAATTTTGAAATTAAAAATTCAATAATTATGTTTATTATATTGAATTAAATTTCTAATAGTGTCTAAACATAATTTTTTTTTCATAGAAGGATATGAAAACTATTCATTTGAAAAAATAGTAGTTTTAAACATATAAATACATTAAAAAAATTATATTCTCTATTATCAATATGTTATACTTATATAAAAACATTGTACAAAATATTAGAAAAGGTGTTATTACTATTCATATTACAATTTTAACAAATTGGTTATAACTATCTCATTTAAATTATTATAACAATAATGTGACGATACATAAAACCTTAGTGTTTCATGAAACAAAATCTAGGATGGTGTATCCAACAGTGAAAGAATAACATGGTGTTGCATATAATGTAATCAAAATGTAATTATTCTATCAAAAAATATAAATTCAATATTTTTTAAAATTCTAAATATTGAAATGATTTTGAAAAAATATATAATTCAAAAATCATAGGGTGTTACTGTCTACCCCCCTTCAATTTTTCCCTTTAAATTCATCCGAGTGATCTATGTTTTTATACTTGAAAGTTCCATTCATAGAAATCCATATAATAAAAATTAATTCAATAAGATTATTTAAAAAAAATGGAAAATAACGGTTACCCAATGTAAATCATATTTAGGTCTCTACGTAGGAGAACATGGGTGAGGATTTGGAAATAGAATAAAAGAGTAAACAATAATAGAGATTGATAATGATCACTGATCATAAGAAAGTTGGTGATCCATAGAAAGTTAAAAATAAAAGAAACCATAAACTAATGAAATGTGAAAGATTTTATTGATATAATTAATAATGATGATAACATTATAACCTTTTATATCATGATTATTTTCTTAATATTGATTTATTTTTAAGAGAAGATATACTTACTTTATTTTAGCATAACTTCACCCATTTTTTTCCTTGATAACTTTACACTTTATTTATTATTACATGAAATGAAGTTTAATTTTTCATTCTTAAAGAATTAATAGATCAAGAGAATAATGATTATTTATTCAATCAATCTTAAACAAACAGGTTAGTACAAGTTAAAAAATATTCATAAATTTACCTATGATGAGTTAATACTTTAATCTCACAACCTTATATGAATTATAACAAAATATTTCAATAAATGTATTGGCCTAAAATATTTTTGAATGATGAAAATACAATAATTTAGAAATAATTCCATTAAATTATCATAACATTTATCTCCCACATGTCAGAAACTAGCTCTTTGTTGTCACATTCCACACTTGTTAATACATTTACAATGTATTCTCCCGAATCATTATAATTACATGAATTACTATACATCCATGTTGAAAACATTTATTTTTCTTTATTCCAAATTTTATTGGGTATATTACTTATGACCAAAAAAGTTGTAAACTTCATCAATTATAGCATAAAACACTTTTCAAAAAATCCATAATCAGTTACCTGGAAATCATTAACTTATAAATTACTTTTTCATATCCATCATATAGTTATCCATACATCATTATCTTAACATAAAAAATATATTAAGGTTTACCTTTACCTTATTCCAAATATCACATTTCCAGTCTATCAGAAACATTTGATATAAACTTATAAACCCCAAGTAAAAAGAATAAACTAAAAAATCCTTGAATATTTCATCATTCATAAAAAATAATTATTAAATCCAAATACATAAACACTTGTATTATTCCACTTCATCCATAAGACATAATAAGGATACATCATCTTATTACATAATTCCACTTTCCTTTCAAATGTCAATTGTAGTCTCATCATTCATCAATAATATTACCATTACTTGAAACAGCTTTCTAATTTTCTTTTAAAGCCTTCCACATAGTAAATTTATTTGAATAATGACCATTTATTCCACAATAAAATCATTTAACCTTTGATGATGTATTGGGAGGAATAATATTGATATCCCTTCCATAAAATGTACCTTTCATTTTTCCTTTGTAGTTACTTGATTTGTGTCCTTCTTTTCCATAGTCAAAAAATCTACTTATACCTATAGGATATCCACTTAGGAGATTATAGACACATTATTTACACAAAAGAGACCAAATCTTATTTATTCCATGGTCTCTATTACCTGAACTCTCAACAAAAATATTTTATTTATTTTTTGGTGAGTATGAGAGTTGGTTAAGGTACATGTTTGTAGTCATGTTTCGTGAAACTGACTAGTCATGATCACAAAATCCTTCACTTCTATGATCATTCGATTAGAATTATCCTAATAAATTTTTATTTCACATTCAATGTCAACCCAGTTTCTTATGGTTCCTATCATTGACTAAAACTAAAAAGAATACATTATGAAAAAAATTTTATAGTGAGGAACCACATATTAACGAAAATTCACTCATAAAATGTCTAAATTATAACACCTTCTATACTCTATAACACCATGGGTTTTTCTTAAGTTATTCATTGCTAACTTATATTAAAATAATTCATAATGATTACTGAAGAGTTTGTGATTTCCCAAATCATATCCCCTTAGAAGTGTCCAAATAGGGGTGTAGTAAGGCCCATTGTCCTATACATGGTTATGATTGAGTTAGGGCCGATGAACCTTGTCGAAGTTATTACACCTAGGTATATTTTTCATAGAACCAAATCCACTTGTAGTCTCCAGATAGAGATATAGTGCTTGGAAACCACTTGCTCTATCCTTTACAAAAATTCAAGTACATTTTCCGGTACATTTTCTTATCATTAGATTTATCATTAGATATGTCCTTAGGGTTATCAATATGTTTTTCTCATCCTTATTTATAAAGGATAACTAATATTTATCTCTGATAATAACTATAGAGACCCATTATTTTAAAACATGGAAGTTACATTACTTTTTTAGAATACTTAATACATTATACAAAAAAACTCTCAAATACCTTATTATTTTAGTGCCTTGGGAATCTTGTAATGAATTATTTTATTTTTTTGAATGATTTCCAACATCTTCCATGAATATCTTCCCATTTAGTACCTCTAACTGAAAACATTCTTTTTAAACTTGGGAAAATGAAATCCTAATAAAAAGGGAGAGATCATATGGTCAGTAAGAATATAATGGGGAGACATGTTAACACAATAATGATCTTAAGTGTATGATAACATTATCACAAAAATAGAATATCACACCCTACATATAAATGATCCTAAACAAGTATCCTGGAATTACAATAGGTAGTTCATAAAACATAAATCATAAATAAATAATGAACATGATCCATGGAATAATAACATTGGAATATAACATGGAAATGTGAAAAACACCTAAGAATATATTAATGATTTCAATAAAATTCATGTCACCATTGTTATGACCATCTTTGTAGTTTGGGTTAACTTCTAATACCATCTTGTTAGTCATAGTTCACTTCCAGGCCATTTTGGAAGTCTTGGTTCACTTCCATAACCATCTTGATAGTCATGGTTAACTTCTATAAGGATCTTGGTAGTCAAGGTTCACTCCCATACAAATCTTATTAGTCAAGGATCACTCCCAAGACTATATTAATCATATCATAAGATATAAATATTCACCCAATGTATTATAGGGAGATATAGGTCCCACCTATAACATAATGTAATCATACATACATGTTCCACAAGATCATAAATAAGAAAATAATTACCAATGTAATGGAATGGATAGAATAAACATGTACTCATAACATAACATCTAGAAAAGATACATATTTCATAATAACATCATCAAAATAATAACATTTGAAAAGAAGAAGGTTTCATAGACATTATTTTTTCAAAACAAAAACCATTTGAAGAAATAATACGAATGGTATTATTGAACTATAATGATGTATGCCATTTTAGACATGGAATTTTTTTTAAATTTCCTTGGAACATGAATATCAGTTAAAACTTATTTTTTGAAACATAAAATTTTTCAAAACCATTCTATTTGAAACCAATTTTAAATCATATAAATGAATCATGAAAAAATCATTTAAAATAGTTCTTGAGGAAATTATCATTTACTCATTGAAATAATTTAATTAAAATTCTACGATAATTTTAAAAGTAATTTTTTTTGAAAATAATATTTTTATATATTAAGATATACTTTAATTAAATAATATATCTAGAATTTGAAAAAATCCATTCATTCCATATAATTTAAAAAACCATTCTTGACATACTTTTCTCAGAAAAGTCTAAAAGTACTTTATTAGGAAGATGAAAAAATATTTCTTTCAAATCATTTTATAAAAGGTAATACAAGGGTAAAAATGTCTTTAAATATTTTTAAAATTATTTTAGAAAACATTTCTATGAAACTCAGACATGGAATATTAATATTTACCTATATATACTTACGTATAAACAATCTTTAAAAAAATGACATTGTGTTATTAACTCTTACAAATTTATATAACATATAATTGTATGCCCCTTGATGAAAAAAATCATATTGATATATAAATAATATAATATTATTTTTAATACTAATAAAACACATTAAAGGGTAGTATATATTACATATATAAAAAATAAGTTGTGTATGAGGCATATGTTTCATAGAAATAAATGTGATAAAAAAACCCCTTACCGTGAGTCAGATTCTTTTAGTACATGTACAAAACTCTTGTATAGTGGGTTAAAGAATATTATTAACTTATAAAAAAATTATAATAATATTTATGATATCATATTTGTTTTATTTGTGACTTTACAATTAATATTTGTTAACATTTCCAAGTTAAAAGAACATTTCAAGTAATAACTATTGTGTTTATCATATGTGTTTTGACTTTTTATTCTTGATCCAATTATCTAGATCATGATTTACATACATATAAAATTTAAAACTTGATTTATGTATTATATATATTTATTATATAAATATTTATATAAAATATATATCTATGAAATGGAATAAACCCTTCATGGAGACAGCAAGTCGTACATACGCATGGACGCTGTTTCTGTTTTCTTATACTGAATAGAAGAAGATATATAATATATAAGTATATATATATTATTAAATTATAATTATTATAAAATATATTATATATTTATTAAATATATACATTTTCATAATAATTATTGAAATATTTAGTGTGGAATATGAATCTGATCATGTCGTGTAGACAGTAGGCCATACATATGCACGAGTGACGATATCATTCTCTTAATGGAAAAATTAAGGAAGTGTATGCTATATTTTTTGTTCGAAAATCAATATAATTTATAATAATCAAATATAATTATTTTTTCCATCATTATACTCATCCATGTAAAGTGGTAATGAATGAAATATTACACCAAGATTGGGAGATGCAAGACATATGTACGCACACATGGTACTTTTGTTTTTCATTGGTTGATTAAAAGATAGAATGTGGTTGTTTCATATTTATAATAAAATATATGAATATATTTTATACCTGATTTATTAAATTACAATATAATAAACAAATGAAGAGGAAGTATAAGATGAATCAACTTTTAAAGAGTCGGTAAGCAGATTACCTCTTCTTCGATGATCTCCATCTAGATCTCCTAAGACGGACACTATAGTTGGTATTTTAAGAATACCAGAACATATATAATGTAACTAGGTATGTTGATAAGGGAAATATATATGGTATTTCTGATATTTATGTATCAATGTGATGTGGATAAGTGAGGGAGGAGGTATATACTTATAATTTATGTGAGGGGCACTTTAGGAATCTCTTAAAATATTAAATTAATATAAATTGATTTTCAATTTCAAATAGTTCCAAAGTGAGTTATTTAGAATCATATATGGAGATGGATCTAAATATTCACAAAAAATTATTTTCATATATTTTAAGCCAAAATATTAACCTTATATTTTAGCCTTAACCCTTAGATAAACCCTATAACTTTTACCACGACAATTTGGTTTTTTAATCTGTAGGGTTAATATAGTTACTACAAAAATTAAAAAGAACCCAAAATGGATAATTTATAAAATTAATAACCATATAATACATTTTTGCACTAGTTTTATATTTTTATGTATTTATATAATTTAATAAAATATTTTTTATTTTGAAGTATCATTTCGGTCAACTTTGTAATTATTAATTAATTGTCTATTATAAAATATCATTTTAACATGATAAATTATAAAAGAAACATATTATATCTCACTAATTTATCAATGTTATATTTTAGATTCTTTAATGTCATTAATTATGTAAAATTAAGTGTACTTAAATATTTTTAATATCATTTAGTCGTTATTCCCTTTAATCAACCCATTACTATATCATTATTAATCAATACATTAATTAAATTTTTTATTCACTAAAAATTAAAAATAAATTATCATGATGAATAAAAATCTATTGTATTTCAAATTAATATTAATATTAAAATTGAAATTTTGTATATTTGTATATTAAATTTTTTTTATTTAATAAAATTATGAGTAGGATATTTTTAACTTATCTTTCAATAAAATATAATAAATGATTTATTTATACCCAAGTGGGTTAAAAAGGTTGACATTTCTTCATAGGGATAATTTGAGTCTAATCCCACTTATACAATAAAATTATCCCAAGTGTTAGGGTAATTTTATAATATTATAATATTATTTTTACCTTTAATTTCCCAATTGACACTTAACCGTGATAAATTTAAATTCTTAACATAATATTCACCAAAAATTATGTTGATACTATTAGAAAAAAACCATACTAATAAAAACCATATATTTTTGTTTTTACAAATTTATTTCATAGACGTGGATAAATTATGTTTAATAGTAATCCCATAGATGATGTTAGAAGGAAAGTAAAAGAGACGTTCAGAGGTTCAATAATTTTTTATATCTAATTTAGATATAAAAATGACTAAAATGGACTATATTATTATAATATATTTATTACTGATCCATTTGTGACTGTAATATTGAATTTAAAGTATAATAATTATTTAAATTAAAATAATGTTTTTAAATTTAATGTAGTATTTTTCATTATTTATTAAAAAATGAAGCTTCCTAAAAACATAATAAAAATTCACCCCATGTAAAATTTTACATTTAATATTAAAAATTGATATTTATTTTATAAAATTAAATATATAATAGTGTTTAAAAAACTTTCTTTCATAGAAGGATATGAAAAATATGTCATTTGGGAGGATAGTAGTTTTAAACATATAAAGTCTTTACAAAATAATATAATTCCCGTTATCAGTATGTTCTATTTATATAAAACCATTATAAATAATTTTGGATAATTAATTTTTTCTATTCACATTACAAGTTTAAAAACTGGGTTATTTCTATTTCATTTAAATTATTAGGACAATAAAGTGATGTTTCATAGTAACTCAGTGTCGTGTGGAACGTAGGCCATGTCAATGTGGCGGGTAGTGAAAGCTTTACTTGGTGTGGCATATGACGTAATCCAAATAATTTTTTAATGAAAATATATATTTAGTATTATTTTATATTCTATATATTGAAAAGATATCTAGAAAATATATTTAAAAAAATCTCAGGGTGTAACGACATAAGCAACCAAAAATATCCAATCACTTTGAATGACTGTGTATTTAGAGGCATCTTCCCAATGGTCATATTTTCATCCCAATGGACATATTTTCTCTATGTCTATTGCATAGACATTGACACATAGAACTTGAAAGATCATGCCACTATTCCATAATTGACATTTCAACATCATATTCATTTTGAATGTCAAAGGTTAGAAGTTATTCCATTATGATATAAATAAGTCTTAAAATTAATATTATATACATAGTTAATTAGATAGAATTTCTTCAATTTTCAATATTATTATCTTCATTGGGGTTAAGTTCTATGTTTATTGGTACCAGAATCATTATGATAAGAATTTTTCAATACAAAAGTAAATATATAAATTCTAATAATTATTATAATTAATGTGAGTCTAATTTTTATCATACTCAAACTCATTGTGATAGTGTTAATTAAGAATATATTATTTATAATCATTATTCTTTACAACTTATTCTAATTGTGGTAAAAAATAATGTTTTCTACAAAAACATACTAGAAAACATTGGAAATAAGAAGTTATTAAAACATATTACTAAGATGTTGTTTTTGATTTCCATAACTAATGGAATGGAAAAGTGAGAAATATAATTTATAACTCAATAATATCCCACTTCATAGAAATAATATACCTCAAAAAATGAAATATTACCAAAAAACACTTCTAGCCCATTACTTTTAACTACATCATATTAACAGTTAACTATTAAAATCTTAGATCCTATAGAGTTTATAAATATTATTAATATTATTGATAATAAGACGTTGAATAAAATAAATTCCCCATTAAGATAAAAAATACCCTAATGATCATATTTTTAGAATGTATTTTTCCCCATAGTATAATAACACCCCTTTATCAAAACATTTTCTTTATATAATATTTCACCCCTTTTTTATGAAATGTTATCTTTGAGATAACATCATAATATTAAAAACGATCTATATAAATAAGAATAATTCTCCCTCAAAATAATAATTCTTGAGTAAAATAATATTTCATCCACTTTTTTATATTTAAAAATAAGGGGATGAATTATTCAGTTCCCTGAATGTTAGAGACATGAAAAATAAGAAAAAATATGATGAACTAACTATTCACCTATATTATTATATAATAGAAGATTAATCCAATCAAAATTAAAAAATATTTATACAAAATAGTATTTGCATGAAAAGATTAATTTATTAATTAAAAATGATAAAAATGTTGTTTCAAAAACAATGTCAAAAAATATTTCAAAAGGAAAAAATTTAATCATTGTTCGTTAAAGAATTTACAAGGGTTTTTATTCTCTTAAAATCTTTTCTATACTCCACCAGCATTGCTATTTTTTCATCTTGATCCTGAAACATTTCTTCTTGAAACCAACATTTCTTAAAAAATTATTTTTTTCATTCTTCAAAATTGTGATTTCATCTTCATGATATTTTAGCTTGAAAAAAAAAGAAAATGAATGTATCATATCTTCTTATTCAGAGTTTTTATTTTCGAAGTCTAACCAACATTAGAAACTGGGAATATTTCCACATATATTACCCTATAATCTATTTCTTTTGTGAACTCATTATTATATTTGGTGGACTCATTCAAAAATTTAATCGCATATTCAAAATATTAATCATAAAACATGATATCTGTCATGACCCCCCTGGGCCATGAACCTTGTCATTTGACCCAATCGGTCTCCTGTAATAACTTGGTTGCCTTCCCAGCACAGCATATGCTATTACTCACTAGGGTCGCTTATCAGACTAATGACTATCCCCACAAGCCAACACATGTACTTTCAGTGTGTTTTTCCTTACTCACACACACCCTGGGAAACTTCCAAAAAGGTCACTCATCCTCATTACTACTCTAGGCCAAGCATGCTTAACTGTGGAGTTCTAATCAAGTAGTCTCCTAAAAATAAAGGAGCACCTTGTTGAAATGGGTAGTAACATTTATCCTTTTAAGTCTCACTTTTCCTGGGGTGTTACATTATCCACCCCTTTAAAGCACAACACCCTCGTTGTGGACCCCAAGCCTCAATCCCAGGTAGTTCCTAAGCACTTCCGGCTTGGTATTGGCTCTGAAACAATTTTTCGCGACCCCACCCGGGCCATGAGCCTTGTCATATGACCCCATCGGTCTCTTGTAATTCCTTTGTTGAATTTGCAGTACACCATAGGCTATTACTCACTAGGGTCTCTTATCAGACTAATGACTATCCACACAGGCCAACACATATTCTTTCAGTGTGTTTTTTCCTCACTCACACAAACCCTGGGAAACATCCCAGAAGGTCACCCATCCAGATTACTACTTCAGGCCAAACATTCTTAACTGTGGAGTTCTAATCATGTAAGCGGCCGAAAATAAAAGTTCACCTTGTTGACATGGGTAGTAACATTTACCCTTTTCAGTCTCACTTTTCTAGGGGTGTTACATTTATTTGTCATGACCCATCCATGGGGCCCGTGTTGTGACTACCCCAATCCCGCCTTCCATAGGACAGGGGCTGGAAACTAGCACCAAAGGTGTAATCCCTATAAAAAGGGAAGACATTGCCTTTTAACCTGTAACAAACACAGAACTTGAACACAAGAAGAAGAGTACACAAATTAAACTAAACACAAAGTAAAACTATATACAAAAGTAAGTGCTGAACGAAAAGGGTCCAGAAATACAAGCCCAATAGTAAAGTACAACAACTATAAAGCTAGTACAACTGCAAAAAGGTAAACAACAACTACTGAGTCATCCACCAGGAATCCCACCTTAAGGGTGGGTACAGATGGCCTCCTCAGCACCCCAGGTCCATCCGTCCACTCCGAGTATGTCTCGCAAAGTGGTCCTCCTCCGGGTACCGTCCAACTCTACAACTCTCTGCCTCGATCAGTATTGTCCGTTGTCTTCATCCAACACACTGATGTGTGGGCATAGACCATGGAAGGGTGAGAATAACAATACTCAGAAGGGGACCCTGAGACACCCGAACGTCTCCCAGAATCCACAAAGGATAAACCATAGTAGAAAGATACAATCACGAAGTATCAACCAACCCTACATAGGTATATTCCCATACATATACCTAAGTTCCCAGTCACAGCTCGGCTCTAACTCTCGAGCCCAATCACATCCCAGTCCACACAGAAAGTAAAGTCAATCACATCAATGATAATGATTGAAATATAAGACTCAGCTCACATAGGTATACATCTTTTGTACAGAGATGGAGATGATCAGATGTAGTCACTGATTCATCTAAGATGTTGGACCCACACAGGATACATGACCAGCAAATCTTTCGGACCCACACATGATATAGGAACAGAATTCAAAACTATCAAACCCATAGAGGATTCCAGTACACTAGTCATCATTGTCGAACACACAGAGGATTATAGTATAGTTTCACTGTCGTCAAAACCAAGGATGATTCCGTTACAGAAGTCATCACTGTAGAACCCACATAAGATTCCGGTACAGTAGTCGTCACAGCCAGCTCTAGGGTTTCCGCACACTTCACGCTCGATTCTAGGAGGGTCTGCTCCACGAGTCAAGTATCAATACATCAACGAAGTTCTGAGTTGATGTATCCTATAGTTCTGTATCATCATAAGGAACCCAACGCGTTAGACGACACGTCAATTGGACACTCGGTTTGAGAGTTATTAGATTTTCGGTTCCAGGGCCCCAGTTGGATTTACACTCGTTCCAAATCCAGGTGTTTTTTCAAAATGGTCCAAAACTCTCTTAGAGTATCGCAAAATGACCACCTCGTTGTGAGGGTCCCAGTTCCGTAGATGGCGCATTTATCGGACGTGCGGTCCAAGAGATATTTGCGTTTAAGCGAAGATGGGTCTGGACCATCAAGCCTAGTGGGTCGGCGGGTAGGTCTGACCCAGTTCGGTGGGTCCGACCTAGCTGGGGGTCAGCCCGGCCCAGTAGAGCGCATCCCACCTGCAGACCCATCCCGGTGGGTCCGACCCGGTTGGGGGGTCAGCCCATCCCGGTGGGGCGCGACCCACCCATCGACCCGACTTGCGCTTCGGGACAGTTCGGTTCGCCTGGCGGTGCCAAGACACGCCGCCCCTCCTCTTCCCGGCTGGTCATAGCCGGCCGGTTCTTTCCATCATGAGCGGGCCACAATTTTCTCCATGCGGTGCCATGCGGCGTCATGGTTCATCAGCCCAATCGCAGCAGGCCGGCCGGTTCGCCCACAGAACGACCCGTGGTTTCGGGTCGTGTCTCCTCCGCACGGTGCCATCGGGCGCTACGATCTTTCAGCCCGACCAATTGTAGCCGGTCAGTTATTCCAGCATGGCCGACATGAGTCCGACTAGTTCTTCTCGATCCGAGCGGCCCATGGTTGCAGGCCACGGTCCTCCTCCACGCGGCGCCTTCAGGCACCGTGGTCTTCCAGCAGACCGGCCGGTCTTCCCATTGCTCTTCTCCACGGCGGTCGGCTCGGCTGGTCACCTCCGCATCTTCACCATGGCACAACGGTGGTATGGACCTGCTACACTTCTTGCGGCGCGATGGCGCCGCACCACCTCCACCTCCAACGTTAGTCAACATAAACCAATAGAGGGTCGTCGGGCCGTGTTTGTTTGGCCCACGCCCTCCGCGTTAAATGATAACAATTGGACACTGTCAAACAAGGTAAATGTCGAAGAGCATGATATAATTTAATGTAATCAAATCCCCCTACCTTGAATCAAAGTTCAGTCATTGACGATGGTGTCGATCCGTTGAGGTCGAGGTGCGTATGAGGAGGAAGCATCATTGTTGGTGACATTCTTTGGAGATTGCGTCTATTTCATTAATGCAGATGAAGGTCATTAGAGATGTTCTTCGTGTTCTTGATGGGAAGAAATCTTTCTTCCAATTCTCCAAAGCTTCCCTATGGTATAATCTCCAACCCCACGTAAAATAATATGCCCCTTATTATTTTAATGCTGTCATGCAATTAAAATAAAATCAAACACTAAAAATAATTAACGAAGACTTTAATTAATTGTGTTGGCATAATTTAGGGGAGGGAGGTGGAGAGGATCCACCATAACGTGGGAGTTCAAAAGCTAAAAGGGGTGTTCAAGGAGTTAAAGGGGAGTTGAAGGGTTAGATGCACGTGTGGGCCCCACCACATAATATCCTCCCATGGGAGGTTATGTGGGAGTGGGCCCCACCTCCAACTTCCCTTTGGAGAAATTAACCACCACCTAAATAAATAAAAATATGTCGCACATATTTTTATCTTATTTATTTAAGAACCCCAAATAAAAACTTCCATACATGTTGAAACGCAAATGCGGTGAAGGTCTCCTTAAGCGAATACCGGTACTGCGAGTTCAACGGTGTCCTCAGATTTCAATTCTGAGCACTAGTTCAAAAGATAGATAATCCCACACGATCGTTTTCTAAACGTACCCAAACAAAATGTTAGAAAATTATTCCTGGCACACCGGGTCTCGGAATCAGGCACCGTCAGAAACTGCAGACTCGTAAAATTCCCATGTATTTATGAAAAGCTTTTCCAAGAAACTTCCAGGTCTTTACATTTAACCTACCTCATGGATTTACGCCCCTCTAATCTACAACACACAATAGGGAAACAAATGGTGGTACTGAGCATGCATCTGATCCTCCAGCTCCCATGTGATATTCTGGAGGATCCCGTGCTTCCAGCGAATGCACACCAGAGGAATCAACCATCCACGTAGGACCCACTCTTGTCGATCCTCAATCTCCACCGGAACCTCCATGAATGACTCCCTATCATTGATGTCTAGCTCCCCATGGTCGATGATGTAGGATGGGTTGTGCACGTATCTCCTCAGCTGAGATACATGGAAGACATCGTGCACCCGATGTAGCCGAGATGGAAGGGCCAGGCCGTAATCCACCTCGCCTACTCTGATGAGGACCTGGAATGGTCCAATGAATCGTAGAGATAACTTTACACCTTGTCCAAATATCCATAGACCTCATCGAGGTGAGACCCGTAAGAAGACGTGGTCACCATCCTCGAACTCCAGTGCTCTTCGTCTACTATCAACATAGGACTTTTGTCTACTCTGTGTAGTCTTCATCTGCTCCTGGATGACCTGCACCTTCTCCTTCATAGCCTGAACCATCTCTGGTCCTACAAGTGCTGACTCCCCTGGGTCAGTCCAGCATAGAGGCGATTTTCAAGGTCAGCCATACAATGCCTCATTAGGTGCCATCCCGATGGTGGAGTGGAAGCTGTTGTTGTACTCATACTCCACCAAGGGTATGTGATCCCCCTAGATGTGACCAAAGTCAAGGAAAGATGCACGGAGCATGTCCTCGAGATTCTGAATGGTCCTCTTAGTCTGACCAATAGTAAGTGGATGGATGGCGTGCTCAAGCGAAGCTGCATCCCGAAAGCCTCCTACAACCCCGTCCATAGACTGGAAGTGAAATGAGCATCCCGATCGGAGAAGATCGTCGATGGTACACCATGAAGCCATATGATCTTCTGTAGGTAGAGGCGTCCCAAGCTCTCTACTGAGCCCTGCTCCTTGATCGGTAGAAAGTGGGATGACATGGTGAGTCTGTCAACAATCACCCAGATAGAGTCGTGTCCTATAGATGTACGTGGAAGTCTCGTCACTAAATCCATGTATATACCATCCTACTTCCACTCAGGGACCTCCAACGGGTTGTACAAAGCCTGCAGGTACCTGGTGCTCCGCCTTCACTTGCTAACAAGTGAGGCATCGCGAGACAAACTCTGATGTCGCCTTAATCATACTTATCAAACAATGTTGTCGTCTGAGGTCTTGATACATCTTCTCCACTCTTGTATGTACCACTAGAGGGGAAGTGTGGAACTCCCTTAACACCTTTTCATGTAGTGCAACTAGAACCATGGTACGTCCTTTGAAGAGGATGAGGTGCTCCCCACCTTCAGAAAACCCATCAGGTGCCTTCCCTGAGGATATCTGAGCACGTTGCATCTCACAGTCTACGTCCCCACGCTGTGTCTCTCCGACTCACTGAAGAAGTGGAGGAGTGACTATGAGGGACTGAAGAAAGGCTACTCTATCTCTATCAAAAAAGAATATCTGCAACATGACCAGCTACTCTGTCGCCTCTCCTAGAAGTGGAATTCCTGATCTTATGCTGAGAGCATCTACTACAACATTCCCCTTCATAGGATTATAGACTATATCGAAGTCATAGTACTAGAGGAACTCAATCCATCGCCGCTCTCTCAAGTTCAGGTCCTTCTGCGAGAAGATATACCTGAGACTCTAGTGGTAAGAATAGACTGTAAAACACTCTCCCATCAGATATTGCTGCCACATCTTCAAGATGAAGAACACTACTGCTTACTGCAGGTCATGGGTAGCATAGTTCTACTCGTGCTTTCTCAACAACCGTGAACCATACGCGATCACCACTTGCTCCTGCATCAGGACACACCCAAGTCTGGTCTCTAATCCATCTCAGTAAACTACGTACCCAATGCCCTCCTCCTGTAGCCTCAACATGGGCGCAATCGTCAATCTCTTCCTTAGAACCTGAAAGTGCTTCTAGCATCTCTCTGACCACACGAATGGTTTCCCCTTATTCGTCAATGTTGAATGTGGTGGTGCAACTCTGGAGAAGTCTGGCACAAATCACTGATAGTATCCAGCCAGTCCCAGGAAACTCTCCACCTCTGTCAGACTCTTGGGTGGCTCACAAGAAAGTACTTCCTCGATCTTCACTGGATCCACTGCATCTCCAACCTCCGAGATGACGTGACCCAAGAAGTGAACCTCTCGAATCTAGAACTGTAAATTTGAGAGCTTATCATAAAGCTAGTGCTCTCAGAGTGTGTCCAGTACTACCCGCAAATGGTAGGCATGCTCCTCCTTAGTAGTCAAGTAAATCAGTATGTCATCGATGAAGACTACGTCAAATCGATCAAGGTAAGACTGGAAGATCCTGTTCATGAAACTCATGAACACTGCTGGTGCATTGGTTATGCCAAATGGAATAACCAAGAACTCCTAGTGGCCATACCGACACCTGAAGGCTGTATTATGCACATCCTCGTCTTGAACTCTAAGCTCGTGATAGCCTAACCCGAGGTCTATCATCGAGAACCATTGTGCTCCCTTGAGCTGATCAAAGAGGTTGTCAGTCCTCGAGAGTGGGTACTTGTTCTTCACAGTCACCTGATTCAGGCGACGGTAACCGACACATAGTCGCAAGCTACCATCCGCGTTCTTGGCTAACAAAATCAGAAATGCCTAGGGTGAAACACTGGATCAGATAAATCCCATCACCAACATGTCCTCCAGTTGTACCCGCAGTTCAGGAAGCTCGGAGGGATCCATCCGATATGCTGGAGTAGATATCGGTGTTGTCTCAGGGTACATGTCAATATAGAAATCTACCTCTCTGTGAGGAGGTAGTCCTGGAACATCGTCAAGAAAAACAACCACCTACTGATCCACCACAATAAGAAAACTCGGACTCCACACATCAAACGCTCCGAGGATGAGACTAGCCCACTGATGTGGGATTAGCTGCCCCCTCCTCCGTGTAAGTCCATCCTACACTGAAAAGGCTCCCTTCTTGCCGATGACGGTGAACCTGATCCCATCCATGTGGATACACCTCACATTTAGCCTAATATAGTCAATCTGAGCATGAAATATGGATATCCAGTCCATACCCAAGATGACATCGTAAAGACTCGATGCCGCTACAAGAATATCCCAGCCGAAGCTCTTGCCTCCTCGAGTAATCTCATACTATTGTCACTAGTTCATAATCTTCGAGGCTTCTCCCGTAGGAGTCTCTAGATATAAGGATCGAGCCAACGACACCGTAGGAATATCCGAGTTTCAAACAAGGGATCAGAAATAAAATAATGACTCGCACCTGTGTCTATGAGTACTACAGCAAGAGTAGAGTAGACACAGATAGTACCATGAATCATCTTAGGTGCGTCATGGTTGTAGGTCTCAACTGCCTGGAGATGAGCCCGCCTCTATCCGCCTTCTCCCTATGGTCAGGGTGGACCTTGTTGTGGTGGTGGTGGTAGCGCCTCGAAATGTCATCCACCACCCGTTGCTCGGCTAGCCCCTCTACAACATCTGCCTGCTCCCGGCGGACCTCCATGGTCAAACCTTTTCCTTTTCCTGGATGGTCCCTATACTATTTGTTGCTCATCTGCATGGAGGGTTAGGAATTCACAAGCCATGTGGCTATGCCCGCCGCATTAATAGGACCACCTTCTCCTCGTATAGATGACTCTATCTCGTGTTCCCTGCACAGCCAAACCTTTATACTAGGGTCGCCCACCTGATGGCCTGGTCCGCATGGACCTCTACATCTTCTCTCTACTGCCAGCTGTAGAAGACTCCACTATGTGTCACCCTATGGTGGGTCTCACCTCTGGTGACTGCTCAGTGAGGAAACTCTCCACTATAAGGGCTCGCTCTAGCACCACCATCTGCGTTGGAATGCTGAGGGGAATCGTCGAAGCCCTGATCTCATGCATGAGTCCCTACTCGAAGGTCCGGGGCCTAAAGAACCGGTCTCGTACCATATCTGTGGTGTAGCATGAGAGGTCGGTGAATCCCGCCGAGTACTGAACTGCTGTCATACTGCCCTGCTGCTGATGAAGTAACTCCTAAGTCCGCACAACACTAAGGGTGGCTGGAACAAACTCTGAGTGAAAGAGAGTCTCGAAGTCTGTCCAGAGTAATGATGCCTCTTCATGCCCCTGGAGCATCAGGCTCCACCATTTGCCTGCTGTTGCATGCAGGAGACTTGCATCATGGATCACCATGAGGTTTTATGGTGTCCCTACCAATCGGAAAACTCTCACGACAACCTCCAGCAAATCCTCAACTGCCTATGGGTCTGTCTCTCCCCAGAACCTGGGTGGACTCTGGCACTGGAACTCATGCAATGCACTCATATTGTTTTCACTATCTGCTAATGGAGCTGGTGGTATTGGTGTCCCAGAGGGTTGTGGTACCGCTGGTTCCTCCGCTGTTATGGGGCCCTGCACCGAGGCCTCATCATTCGGTGGGCTACCATCTCATACGTAACTTAGAACCCTAGCTGGCTTCCTTCGTGGGACCATCCTGAAAAGAAACAGGAGTGCCACGGTTAAAACAGTATAACTGGGGAGCTGACATAATGTAATCACAAAAAAACTTTTCAAAGTAAACAAACACACAATCAGTGTTTTCGTGCACTGGGTCGGAGATCAAAAGTCAAAGTACTAGTGTATGGATACGTCGGCTGCCGCACCAACACCGGTTTTCCTAAAATGATAAACACACCCAAAACACTTAATAATATTGCTGTTAAAATAATCAGATTCCATGTTCTATGGTAGAACTGACTCCTCTGATACCAATTTGTCATGAACAATTCTCGGGGCCCGTGCCGTGGCAACCACAAGCCCTCCTTCCATAGGCCAGGGGCTGGTGACTAGCACTAAAGGCGTAATACCTATAAAAATGGAAGGCATTGACTTTTAACCTGTAACACACTCACATCCAGAACACAAGAAGTAGAGTATGAAACTGAATGTAAACCCTAAGTAATACTTTATACAAAAGTAAGCGCTGAACGAAAAGCGGCCGAAAATACAAGCCCAATAGTAAAGTACAAAAATTGTAAAGCTAGTACAACTGGAGAAATGTAAACAACAACTACTGAGTCATCCTCCAGTAATTCAACCTAAAGGGTGGGTATAGATGGAATGTTTAGCACCCCAGGTCCGTCCGCCCACTCCGAGTACATCTCACCAAGTTTTCCACCTTCAGGTACCTTTCAGATCTACAACTCTATTCCTAAATCAGTGTTGTCTGTCATCTACATCCAACGCAACGATGTGTGGGCATAGTCCATGCAAGGGTGAGTATAACGATACACAGTAGGGGGCCCCGAGACCCCCAAAGGTCTCCCAAAATCCACGAAGGATAAACCACAGTATAAAGATACAATCACAAAGTACCAACCTACCTTACATAGGTATATTCCCATACATATACCTAACTTACCAGTCACAGCTCAACTCCAACCCTCGATCCCAATCACAACCCATTCCATACAGGAAGTAAAGTCAATCACATCAATGATAATGATTGAAAGACAAGACTCATCTCACACATGTATACATCTTTTGTAGAGATATGGAGATGATAAGATGTAGTCATTGATTAATCTAAGCTATTGGAACCACACAGGATATAGGACCAGATAAGCTGTCGGACCCACACAGGATACATGACCAGCAACTCTATCGGACCCACATAGGATACAGGAACAGAATTCAGAACTATTGAACCCACGAAGGATTCTAGTATAGTAGTCATCGTTGTCGAACCCATGGAGGATTCTGGTATAGAATTTGTTGTTGTTGAACCCACATATGATTCTGGTACAGTAGTCGTCGCAGCCAGCTCTAGGGTTCCCGCACATAGCACGCTCGATACCAGGAGAGTCCACTCATCATGTCAAGTATTGATACATAAACGATGTCCTAAGTTGACGTATCCCATAGTTCCATCTCATCATAAAGAACCCAACACGATAGACAACGCTTCAATTGGATGCCTAGTCTAAGAGTTATTAGTTTTTCTGTTCCCGGGGCCCAGTTGGATTTTTTATTGTTCCAAACTTGGAAGTTTTCCAATGTTTTCAAAAAATCACTTAGAGTATTGCAAAAGGACCGAATCATTGTGAGGGTCCCAGTTCCACAGACAACGCATCGATCAGAAGCGCGGTTACGAAGATATACGCGTTTAAGTGAAGATAGGTCCGGCCTGTCAAGCCTAGTGGGCTGGCGGGTCTGGCCAACCCGGTTCGGCGGGTCCGACCTGGCTGGGGATCGGCCGAGACTGGTGGAGTGCAGCCCACTAACGGACTCGACCCAACAAGTCCGGCCTGGTTGGGGGGTCGGCCCAGCCCCGTGGGGCGCGGCCCACCCGCCGACTCGGCCCGTGCTGTTGGCCGGTTCATTTTTCCCGCCGGTGCTAAGCGGCACCGCCCCTCCTCTGCACGACCAGACGTAGCTCTTCAGTTCTATATAGCATGAGTGGCTCACATAGAGGTCCGCGATTCTTCAGTGCGGCCGGCAGGCGGCCGACTGGTTCGCCCACCGAGCGGCCCACAGTTGCGGGCTGCGTTTCCTCCGCGCGGCGCTAGTTGGCGCCGCTATCTCCCAGCCCAGTCGGCCGTAGCCGGTCGAATCTTCCAACATGGCCGGCATGGGGCCCACCGAAGAGCCCGCGTTTTCGAACTGCGGTCCTCTCCCACATAGTGCCTTCGGGTGCCGTGGTCTTCCAACGGGTCGGACGGTCGATCGACCGGTCGTGCCACTGCCCCGCTCCATGACAGCAGACTCAACTGGTTGCCTCCACACCTTCACCATGGCATAAAGGTGCCGCGGACCTACTACGCTTCGCGTGACGTGACAGTGCCGCACTCCCTCCGCCTCCGACATTAATCAACATAGACCAATAGAGGTACATCGAGCTGTGTTTGTTCGGTGTGCATCCGAGGAGGAAGCATCATTGTTGGAGACGTTCTTTGTAGACGACGTCTATTTCTTTAACGCAGATGGAGGTCGTTGGAGAAGTTCTTCATGTTCTTCGTTGGAAGAATGATTTCTTCTAATTTTCCAAAGATTCCCCAAGGAATAATCGCCAACCCCACGTAAAATAATAGGCCCCCTATTATTTTAATTTTGTCATGCAATTCAAATTAAATCAAACACTCAAATTAATTAATGAAGACTTTAATTAATTTTTTTGGCATAATTAAGGGGAGGGAGGTTGAGAGGCTCCACCATAATGTGGTAGTTGAAAAGCTAAAGGGGGGGGGGGGTTCGAGGAGTTAAAGGGGAGTTGAAGGGTTAAATGTACTTGTGGGCCCCACCACATAATATCCTCCCATGGGAGGTTATGTGGGAGTAGGCCCCACCTCTAACTTCCTTTTGGAGAAATTAACCCCCACCTAAAAAAATAAAAATATGTCACACATATTTTTATCTAATTTATTTAGGAACCCCAAATTAAAACATCCATACACGTTGAAATGCATCTTTGGTAAACGTCTCCTTATGCGAATACTGGCGATGCGAGTTCAACAGTGTCTTCATATTACAATTCCGAACACCGGTTCAAATGATAGAAAATCCCACACGTACGTTTACTGAACATACCCAAAGAAAAATTCAGAAAATTATTTCGGGCACACCGGGCCTCAGAATCTGGCACTGTCTGAAACTACGGACTCATAAAATTCCCATGTATTTAAGAAAAAAATTTCCACGAAATTTTCGGGTCTTTACAATATCATCATCGATGTGATGAGACTACATTAAAACCATATTATATGTGTTTTTTTATATTGAGAACTTTCTTATAAAACCATAAAATAAGGATCAAGAAATGAATATTTCTGATAAAAAAATTAATAATTCTGTTTTTTGATCAAGAATTTCATTAATCATTTCTCCTCTGGATTTAAGTCATTGAAAAAATGGAATTATTCCATTGAGTATATTAAATGTTTGACTAAAGTATTCAACTACATGAATAGTTATCTTATTCACTAAATTTGATTCCTATTTTTCCATTTTAGGGAGCTTCACAGGACTGGTTCTGATTTCATCTTTCTTTCCTTTCCCTTTATCAAATTTTTTATAAACATTTTCACCAACTTCCTTATTGACTGATAATTCAATTATCTCCCTATCATTAATGTGTCTTTTATCATTCTCTTCCTTTAAATTTTGGTCTTCCAGGACTTTCTTTGATGATGATTAAGAATATTACTCTACTGATTCATCCTTTTCAAAAAATTATTCTTTCGTATTGTCTTTAGATGTTAATTCTGAAGATGATTCTTATGATAATTTTAAGGAAAACATATTAAATTGAGTTTCTTTATCATCCAAAAAAATCATCTTTTTCATCATTATATTACTCCCCATATTCTTCATCATCTTTTGAATTTTATACATTTTCATCATCACTCATATCTTCTTCAAAAAGTCTTTATCCTTTTCATAATAATTTCCCCCTTCTTCATCCCGGTTATTACAAATTTCATCAATCCCTACAACCTCTTTATAATTTTCATTGTCAAATTCCACCTTGAGTTTGACTCCATCCTTATTTTTTTAGATGGTACCAATTCTATTTCATTTTATTGAACATCTGATTCTATTGATTCCTCATTAATTATCTTACCATTGAAATTAGCAGCTGCTGAAGTAATAAGAACATGATATACATATGTTTATTGAAAAAATAATCCTCATTCAAAATTTGGTTGATCAGTATGGGTGGTGGGTTGTACTAAAACAAAAATACATGATACCTTTTCCACTCCTTTTAACAAATTATAAAATAATTGATCTTCATTATACTTTTTATTTGACCTATTTTTATTTTCATATTCTTGAGTTGTATCAAAAACATTAATTCTTAAATCGTTGTCCCTTGTTGGTTTAATTATGAAAATTAGGTCCCCTGGTTTCCTCTCAGTATTATTCTTCATCCACTCATCTCTTATCTCATCATAAACATTATACTATTTCTTTTCTATCTTAGGTAGGGGAGAATAAAACTTCATTTTATTCTTCTTCCCACATTGATTATCTATATTTGAAGGTCCAGGTTACGATGCATCAATAAAAGGTATCTTAATAAAAAATTTAATTAAAAATAAAAACCATACCTCATTATTTTTATTCAATCATCACTAATGTATAAAATCATCACCATTTTAAGATATTATTTATTCAATATATTTGAAAACATCATGAAATCAATCGCTAATTTTTTATCATAACTAGAAATGTGATGATTTTTGACATGAAGGATCCAATATTAATATTGTTGATGGTAAGAAAGATTAATTTGATAAGAATTTTCTTCCTTAGGTTCACTAAATAATCAAAGATAAAAAATAGGAAATGATAATTTTATCTTGATCTCCCATACTTGGTATATGAAACCCTTTTTTCCATATGGTGGTTTTTCCATTGTTCAGTGTCAAATTGATAACTCTACAAAAAATTTCATATAGGTCAAATAAAGAATACTCTCCTTTATTCTTATTAAAAGTACAAATATCATCAATAAGATTTTGTGATGGAAAACAATAATCTCTTTGTGAGGGTATTCCCAAAAAAACTTAAATACTTCCAATTGGATAACTTGTATATCAATTCATTCATAACAAAATAGAAAAAATTCAACTCCTTGTTACAATAAAAATAAAACAGAGGTAAAAAAATTCTAACAAGATCAGGGTAAAGAGATTAGATGCATTTTCAAAATTTATGGCTAAAATATCTTCCAACCCTTGAAACAAAATAAAATTTCTTAAAGAAGCATTGTATTTTTCATAAATGTCTCTTTCTACTTGGATTTATCTTAGAATAAACAAATAATTGTAATCCTCCTTAGAATGCATACAAATAAGAGTAATACTGGTGACTATAAAGTAAGATTTTTGTTATACTAGAAGATAAATGAGCCATAAAAAGTTGAAGAAACAATATTTGGACATCAAATATCTGACATGGGGGTCCCTACATTATATATGCACTCAGGGTATAACTGAACATCCTTAATAAATTCAATATTTGAGATTCAAAATCATATAATCTTACAGTTTAAAATTATCCTATGAAATATTTGATGTACTTTTTAAATTTCAATTTTTTAAAATAATTATCATATTGAGTTTTAATATGATTAAATAACTAACAAATGTATTTAATTTTTTTATAAAACTACATGTAACTTAAAAAATTAACGAACAAACATAATTAGATAGTCTTAAAATTGAAATGAAAAGATAAGTACCTTTTGGAGTGAATATATTCATGAATGTGAATGACTTGTTGCTTTTAGTTTTTATTAAATACATTATTTATTTAATATACACTGAATAAAATACTTTCCCAAAAAATTATAAATATATATGTTTTTGGAAAAAATTAATTATGTTGTTTTCTAAGAAAAAAAATTGTAAATGTTTTATTAGAAAAACTGATTATGGTATTTTTTGAATCTGAAAACATAATAACAAAACCTGATTTTAGAAGAAAAATTTATTATATTTTTTGAGACCAAAATTCTTTAGATAATTATAACTCCCAAAATTTTATAATGAAATACGAGTCTGGAAACTCATTATCATAAATGTTTTAATCAAACTAAAATTTTGAAGAATAATTTTTTTTGAAAAACATAAAAGATATGTACTCCACATATGAAAATGGGTAACATAATCAAAGAAGATCGGTAAAAACTAATTAGATATGAAATATCATTTTACGTCGATCATTCCTAGATTATGATTAAAATAATCATACCTATAGAAATGATGTTATTTTTTTATGAATTTTAGAAATTTTATCCCACCTTTTGATAAATTATAAAATAATATATCCATTAAGTGTGTAATCCCAATAGAAATGGTGTCTTATATATTTATGATTAGAACTTGGGTGATGTTTCCTGTTTTTAAATATGTAAATAGGACTTGTATAATCAAAATGTATTTGACTATTTGTAAAATTCAAGCGATAGTCAGTGAGTGTGTGTTGAGTCCACCACATTTGAGCACAATAATATCCATCTACAAAATATTCAACTTCAGTAGTGAAAAGTGTAACTGAGTGTTGTGTTTTACATGAACAAGAAACTAATAAGTATCCTATTAAATTACATGTTCTGAAAGTGATTTTCCTATCCATTATACAACAACCAAAGTAAGCATCTAAAACAAATTAGTTCAAAAACATTTTTAAAAGACTAAAAAAGTCATGAATACATAGCTCCCTTAACATAATAAATAATTCATTTTACTTATTTAAGATGGAATTTATTTAGATTATCTTGATATCTTTCACATAATCATACAAAAACCATTAAATATGGATGAATATTTGTAAAGTACATTACACATCCTATCATACACTAAAAGTCTTTTGACCAAGTGGTTGACTAACCTCATCAATATCTACAGTATTCGAGGTACCTATATGAGTTCTAAAACATTTAGTATTATCATATCCAAACTTTTGAAGATGTCATTTGATATACTTATGTTTGGATATATGTGTTTTTTATAGTTTTTTTGATATTTGAATACCACATAAAAATGTTAACTCACCTATCATACTTATCTTAAAATCAAATTTCATATGATTTGTAAAGGAAACTATTAATTATTTTTGATTTATTTTGAATATAATGTAATCAATATAAATTTGAGTAGTAATGATATTTTTTTACTTCTTTTATAATAATATTTTGATCCATATCTCCCATAACAAAGTTTTTTTGTAACAATAATCCTATTAAACAATTATAGAAGGATCTAGAGGCTTGTTTAATTCCATATAATGTGTTCTCAAGTTTCTAAACATATTAATGGTTCTTTTATTTTTCCAAACCATGGGGTTGTACAACCTAAATTTCCTCGTGAATATATCTACTAAGAAAAGAACACTTTATATACAAATGAAAATGTTTGAAGTTAAAGAATAATGCAGAGCTTAATAGAATTCCAGCTCTGCCAAGTATAGCTACTAGTGAATATATCTTTTCATTTTATATACATACTAGTTGATATAACCTTTTACAAAAAGTCTATAATTATTTCTAAAAATAGTTATATTTTCATAAATTTTTTTCCAAAAACCCATTTTACTCCAATTATAGAAGTTTTATTAGGTCGTTCAACTGAATTTCAGACTTTGTTCTTCTCAAATTAATTGAGTTCATTTTTCATAGAGATTATCCAATCATAATAACCTAAAGACTAATTAGTATTTTTCGATTCAAATTGGGAAATCAAATATAGATTATATATTTAATTTCATATGAATATTCTAGTCCAAACTAGTGGATCAACGTCACCAATGATAATATCAATATGATGATTTCTAAAAAAAAATAAATCCTTGGGGATTGAAGAGACCATTCTTCAACATAAAGTAAAAGTATTCATGAGGAATATCTTCAAAGAAATCATGAGTTAATTCCTTATGAAAATAAGTATCTAAAAAAGGTTGAAAAACAGTTCTTGAAATCACATCTTAAGATGTTTTAGGTTAATGTTGTTTAAAAATAAAAGAGTTTGTTTTATCCAAAATTACATGCATCGTTTCCTAAACAGTACACGAATTTTTATTAAAAACACAATATTCTATAAATGTAGAGGAATAACCCAAAAATATTCCTTAATAGAATTTGTTTCTAATCTTATGCAAGTTATATTTTTGATTTTGTATGAATACATTGTAAACAGAAATTATGAGTTAAGAAACTTTTAGTTTTATGTTCGTTCAGAACTTATATGTACTTTTATTATGAAAAGTTCTAATTAAAACTAGATTTATTGTATAGAAGGAATTACGAACCGCTTTAGCCCAAAAATGTTTAGAAATTGAGTATTCACTCAATATGATTCTAGATATATATTTAATAATTCTATTTTATCATTCAAATAAACAATTTTATTGAGGGGTTCTAGTAGCTGGAAGGTTTTGTTTTGTAACTGTTTTACTACAAAATGTTTCAAAACAATAATTTAAAAATTATCCACCACGATCATAATAAATAGTTATCAAGGGATGGTTTTTATAATATTTAAATTTGTATAGAAAAGTTTTAAATTAAAAAATACTCAGATTTATTTATGAGAAAATAAACCCATGTTCATATTGTTTAATCATTAACTAAGACATATAAAAAATATTTCCCTCCAATACATCCAAATTGTGTAGGAAAAAATAATTCCTTATGCACTAAATATAATAAATCAAATTTTAAGACATCGCTAATAGACTTAAAACATGACTTATGTTTCTTACCTTATTGATAAGGGTCATAGATATTTGATGTTTCAAACCTATTTTTCATTATTTCCTTTATAATCTTTCTCTTGGTTAAATTAGATTGGTTTATAAGGAGGATATTTTATAAAATAATATCCCATAACCATGATTTATCATTCATTTCACTTAGAAGAGGTAATTATTTTCTCCCAATTTCTTCCATTTTATGTGTGTCAACATTATCATGATCATTGGAAAAATGAATAGATTAATCCTTGTAATTGTGTAATAAAAAATTATCATTCCTAAGATTCATAGGGTAACCTTCATCAAATAATTTTCATATGCTTATGTGGTTGGGATTTTGATTGTGAAGAAACAAAATATTTGAAATTAAATCCTTTCAAAGAAGAAAATTATTACTTATACAGATAATATCCCCTTAAAAATTATTTCCAAAAGTGACTTTTCCTTATTTAATCTTGATAATAATTAAAAAAAATCTTTATTACGAGTCATATTCCAGGAGCAGCCACTATCCATGTATAAAGTATTATTTTTTTTGGAAAATTATTTATTTTCTTGAAAACAAAACAATTAGACTTTCCACAGCCAAACCTTCTTGGGTTTTGTAATATAAGAAAATTCAAAATTAGGAAACCACATTTGTTATAAATATATGGTTTTTTAAAACCTAGAAATTAAACATTATCTAATGGAAAAATATTTTTCCAGTGCCCACTACATTGATACGTGGTGAAAAGGGTCATTTTTAGGATTAAAATGTTACTAAAAACATGATTTTAATATATGTAACCCATTTTGGCACCATTACCATGAGGATAGATTTGTTTATACGTTTGTCCAATGGATTCATTAATAGTAGTAATTCTATAAAATGTTTCATCAAAGAATAAATTTTAGATTTTAGTTTTACAAATAAGTCTTTAACCTCATTATTATTAGTTTTATAATTGATTTTAGTTTCTAAAACATCATTCTCATAAATTAGTCTTAAATCATTAGAAATAAAAAAAAATTAAAAGTAATCTTATCAAGATATTCTGAAAGATATTATATTTCATTTATCAATGAGAGAAATCCTAGAATCAGCCTTAGAATGTTTTTCCTTAGAATTATCATGTTTTTTACAATGTTAAAAATTTTCATTTTCTAAATGTCTAGAAAATCATGAAACTTCATCATATAAAAGTAATGAATTATCTTCACTGAATGAGGATGATTCTTCATCCAAATATTTTGAATCATTATAATTATGAATGTTTTCACTAAAATACATATTTGTAAGATTCATAGTTTTTCATACATTTTCTATAAAACAAAGAATCACTTGTGGTAATTTATAAAAAAATAACTAAGTCCTTTTGTCCATAACTATAATTATAAGATAAATTTTCACTATAATTACCTCCAATAGTACTCTATGTTTTTGGAAATATTAGAAATTTATTTCCCTTATATTTTTAATATAACTTGGTATACATTTTATTAGTTTTACCCTTGATATATTTTAACTTTAACATTGTAAAATCTAGTATTATGTGTCCATATTTATTAAATTCATAACATGTAGCTTCATCTTTCTTGTCACATCAATCCTTATGACCATTCTTGTAATGATATTAAAAATTATTATTTCCAACAAAATTTCTAATCATTCTTTTGATAATTTCTAGCTAATTTTTAAAATGATCAGAAGTACTTTAATGATATTGAAGTAAACAATTCTTCTTTATTGAAATTTTAGTAACTTTATTGGTATATTTAACTTTATGAGGTAAGGTAGTTGTGGAAAAACCAACTACACCATATTTATTTTTATATTTTTCTGCATCTCTTTCAAATATTCCTTCATACTTTATAAAGACTATAATAAGATCCTCAAGTGTAATATTTTTTTATCTTTCTAGCCTCATCAACAATAATTCCCTTTGATTCCTACTCATTGGGAATAATATAAATTATCACTTAAACAAGATTATAATCATTAAAAAAAATTCCAATAGATTGTAAACTATTAATAATCAACATGAATATATGGATCATCTTAGAAATTGATTCACCATGCACGAAATATAATTGTTGATAATGATCTCTTAACATAGATATTTTGGTCTCTAAAAATTTTATTCTTCCAAAATGTATCACTTTAGGTTTTTTAGGAATATTGTTCATGTTTGCACAATATAATAGCTGGTTTAACATACTTCTTTTCATTGAGAATAAAAATTTATTTCTAAATCTATAATTCAAATGATATTCCTATTTTACTTGATGTGTAAAGGTTGTAACTTCCTTATCCAAAATATTTTAACCACCGGTTAACATAAAAATGTTATCAACTACAATGTTGATAATAAATGTCCTTACCATTTCCCTCTAGTACTCATAGTCAGCACCATCGAAGATAGAATGTATGTTTAGATTTATATTTTATATAGATCTATAATTCATTATTACCAAATTTTCAACCAAAGATATCCTTTTTCAATAGTACACATTAGTTTACCAAATGTCTTATTAACAAAAATTTTACAACAAAACATAATCAAACATAAAATAGTAAACATTAGAATGTATATGTGTAGTGGAAACCTCCACTGACAAAAAATATTGGATATCAATATTTCTTATATTAATATTAGTATCATAATAATATATTATTTATGGATCTTTTACAAGAGGTGTGGGGTGAATTTTCATTTTAAAAAACATTAGTTTTAAACAATTTAAACTAAAAAAAATTCAAATACAATATTATGAAAAACTATCAAATTCAGTCATAGTGCTTAGTCTTATAAATAAAATATAATAATCAAGATTGATTTTGATATAACATAGTTTTGAAATAATAATTATAATCCATATGACTAAATTTGAGTGTAAACAAAATTATAATCACTATGTATTTGATTAAATTGATTTTTTATATCATAATCAGTTATCTAATAATAAAACAACCAATAAAGAATCATGAATATGATGTTTCACTTTCTTTTAGATAAATTCCAATTAAAATATTATTTTAATGAAATAAAAAAACAATATAAACACAATGTATGAATGTATTATAAATATTATTAAAAAGAAACATATTTTATACTTAAGATTAAGATAACCAAAATCGTTAGATAAAGGTATCCCTTGTTTTGCATTTACAATAAAATCTATATTTACTCAGCAAGGAAATATTTCGATATAAAAATTAGCTTTTTCGTTCTAGAAATAGAATCCCTCGATCTGATGGATTGGTATTTCTATCTCTCTACCACCACGATACCTTGATCAAGATGATAAGATTGTTTATCTATATATCCTTAGAAGACCCCAATTGTAATCACTACATTCAAAGACAAGATGCAAAGTACAAAAACTTTTATAGAGACAACGTGACTTAGTTTTCTTATGAATAATCTCTATAATTAATTATAGATGACAATGAATATGGTTTTGATTCCATTAAACATTTAATGAATTAGATAGAGAATGAGATCAATCACTAGACCTACACTAACAACCAAAAATCTCCAAACATTCTGAATGATTGGGTATTTGTAGGAATCTTCTTAAAGGTAATATTCACATCCCAATATTCATATTTTCTATGAGTATTTAAAAATTTCTTAGACACCTAGAACAAGATAAATCACACCAATATAGAAAAACAGAATGTCATATGTCGTATTTATTTACACTATGATAGTGTAAACAATGTTCCATTATGATAAAAATAATTATTATTTATTCATATTAAAAACTAAGTTAGTCTGAAGGAATTTCATACAATTATCATTAAAATGATGTTCATGAGGGTTTATTTTGATGCATATCAGTACCAGAATCATTTAGATTGTTACGACTATTTCAGTACAAAAGAAGAGACATAAATTAATAAAATTTTTCTAATAAAGGTGATTTTGATTTTTATCATACTCAAACTCATTATAGGAATATTAATGAATAATTTCTTGATTATATTTCTGATACTGTACAACTTATTCAATGTATAGTACAACATATTGTTTTCAATAAAAAATACTAATAAAACTTTGGTCAAAAGAAGTTAATTAAATATGTTTTTAAGAATGTGTCTATGATTTCCTATACTATAAGACTGTAAAAGTGAGAAATAGAATTTATATCTCAATAATTGTTTGTTACCCAATAAAAGTAATTTGGGTCTACCAAAAACTCATACAAGTTGGTAACGTATATTCCCAAAACAAATATGAGGGTATGATTGTTATATAAACATGTAAATTAAAAAAAAGTATATTTGACAATGGTAAGATTACCTCATTGGCCACTAGGTTAGACATATAGAATAATATTTTATAGGAAGTATGAAATATATATCATGGATTTCAAAATAGAGAGAGAAAACACTTACAACTTTAGTATATTTGGAGCTGAAGTATATTTAAATAAATAATATAATATGGCTTTTAAAATCATAATAATTACATAAATATTGAAAAATATATTCATTAAGAAGAAATCATACCATATCAATGATATCACGGTGCCAAATATTTCTAATGACTCATAAAAATAAAATATTGACAAACATCATATTAAATATTTTTGCACCATTTGAATCGATATACATTTTATGAAAAGAACATGATATAGCTCTTTAAAACCCAATTATTACATATATATGGTATAATAAATTAATTATTTAGTAGTCAAACCACAATATTGTTATCATTGGAAATAATAAGAAATATGTCTTAGAAAATTAATTTTATTCTTAAAATCCCTTACCTAAATTCATGACCGTAATAATGCAATTGAAAATATTTTATAACAAACATAACTGTATTGAACTCATATTTCAGAATCATATTCATAAATATAACATTTTAAAAACATCATATATATATATATATTCTCTATATTTATGTTAGTTAGTTATTATCAATTTTTAGTATCTAGTGTGAGTAATCTTGATCGTTTTAAACTAGTTTCATAACAAGGGTCTTAATCTTGGTTCTTCTCCCAATGTAAATAATTCATATATTATACAAGGTTATTCATTTTACAATTAATATTTATTTATATTTCCATTATTTCTTTCTAATATATTTTTTGTTATGATACTTATTGATAAAATCATTGATCAACATGTCTCAGTGATTTTTGTTGAACAAATGTTGGAATATTAATTAATGATATTTATAATAATTTTATCATTATGTATCAAAATTGAAGTCATTATTCATTTATTTGTGTAATATATTATCATTAATTATGTTCCCATAGTCATTCATGACATTATTTTAGTGTATTTTCCAAGTAGGTGGTCAGATCGACCAATACATGAGCACACCATAATTAATATTCAATTGTTAAGTGATTATTATTAATATCAGTATTTTAAACTAATAATGATTTTTTATGTTTTATTAAATAGATATATCATAATTTATGTGAATTAGATGAATTGGTAATTTGTACATTATACTTATATGGTTAGAATAAATTATTTTTCCTCTTAGTATGATGACATTAAATTATTGAATAAACAGTCGCTATTTGTTTCTAGAAATATAAATATGATTTAAAATTATTTATACTAATTTATAATAATTTAATAATAATTATATTTATCCATTAATCCCACTCTCATTAAATGTAACGAAAGGAAGTTATGATAAACCAAATACACTGTTCCATTGAGACGATAGTCCACACATACACATGGATGATAGTTTCATTTTCAATTGAAAAGGTTAAATGTATAATATGGGTTCTTATTTTAGTATCAATGTATTTTTATAAATATAATTATCTAAGTTAAAATTTATCTCTAAGACCAACAAAATTTGGATATGAAGTGAAAAAACGTGATTCCAGGTTGAGGCGGCAGTTCACAGATACTCATGATTGACGTTTCCGTATTTCTTAACGAAAAAGAGGAATTTTTGTTCATGATTATTACCATAATATAACAATATTATATTTAATATAAAAAGTAAATAAATTTTATAATATTTTTATAAATATATTTGAATATTGAAGATAGATACTAAACAATACATTAGAAAACAAAGTAATTTTTTTGTGATCATTGAGCTTCCTTTTATGATTTCTTGGAAAAGAAGGACATAGTCCAAAACCATTTTTCATGAAGAATAAGTAAATTATTGAGGATCCTAGTTGAAGTAAGTAGGGTATATTTTCATGAATAAGAATTTTTTTTATTTTCCTTAAAGTGGTCATGAGAGGCCCATTTTATAATGGATGAGAATGATATTTTTATAAATATTCCATCATAATGGTATGATGGAACCTACTTCACAATTCAAGAAGAATAAAAAATGTAAAATAATGGAATTGTGAAATATTTTAATCAATACACACACCATCCACTAAATGAAAAATATGTTTTTAACATGATATTAATTTAATTATTTTTCTTTAACACATTTTAAAATTTTCATTGTTCCTATCATTATTAGTTTTCATAAAAGTAATTCAATTTTTATTCATATAAATAAACAGAACCTTAATAAATATTATGAAACTAATAATTGAAAATTTTAAGTCCATTTTACTATATAATTATTTTAAAAGTGATTAAAATTTATTTCAAAATAATAAATGTAAAATCTATTAGAAAAGGTTTTATAGATTATTGTTACTTATGTTAAAATAGAATGGTTATTTATTAAAAAAACTATATTCTAAAATACTAAAATATTATAATAAAAACATATGTTTTCTAGAAATAGGTTTAAAAAACATCAATGTAAAATTTCTATAGTAATAATTTCATAAAATTCAAGGTATTTGAAAAATGGAAGTTTTTTATATTCACCTAAAATATCAATCTTTCACAAAAACCCATAAAAATTATATAAAGAAAATATTTTAATTATAAATCTAATAATTTTGTCAAATTTATCATTAAAAATATCTATTTTTTAATATATATTTAAAAAAAACAAATCCTTTTTTGTAAGAAAATAAATTTGTGTAATTTTAATGATTCAAATTATTATTTCCTACCAATTACCTATAATTTTGTTGTTAGTAAATTATTAATATCAACAATATATACTATTTATTATATATTAATTTTTTAAAATAAAAATGAAATACACATTTTTAGGAAAACTAAATTATTTTCTACAAGTAAAATGATTATGTTAATTTTCCCTATTCATTAGTAAATAAGAATTGTTTTTATTTGAATGTAAAAATGTAAAATTTATAGAATAAAAGAAATAAGAAACTTATTACCTTAAAAATTAAATTATTATATCACTATAATTTCAATTTTATTTACCCCTCTAGAGGTATATGTCAGATTTAAGTGTAAGTTAAGTTATTGTGGTATTCAAGGGTGGTATTCATACTATTATGGATCTTGTAGAAATTTTCTTTATCCCAAACATATCTAATAATCTATTTCATTAATATCATAATTTGTATAGTTTAGATTATGCATGGTCCTGAGAAAATCCTACTAAAGGTAACTTCATTCCATTTTTGAACAAATGAGTTTAATAACGAATAATCACAATACATGTATCCTTTAATCCACATTATTTTTTTTATTATATGGATTCATCTATTTATGAAATCCTACTCAATATATATGATATGATGGAAATATTAAAAACATGCATCATGGTTTTGTTTTAGTTGGGATTTAAATGTGAGAAATGATATTGAACCAAATGGGATTTAGTATAAATAAATATATATAATTTTAAATCATAGTGTGATACATAATGTTCAAGAATATTGTATGTGGTGTTCCACCATTACACTATTGACATAACATTAATACTATTCAGAGAGAATTATTCTTCAAATGATTTCTCATTGTGTTTCCCACAAATAATGTTTTTCCTTGAACTTTATTCCTCAAGAAAAGACATCACCCATCAAATATCATGTAAAGGGTTTATAAATAGTCAATTTTCATGACCATATGACCTCAGATATGGTAAAGAACATTAATATAAAATATATTTTAACCAGTTTAGTACAGATTCTCAGTTCTGAAAATTCTCAACAAAAATCATATGTAATTATTAGTAGTAAATTTTGTTCCCATATACCACAAATTACAGAATAAATGAAAAGGGTTTTGTAGTCACATGGAAACTACAACAATTTCTCTGAAAATGATTCTTTAGCTATATGATTCCCGTAATACCAACTTTTTTGTCTTCAATTGAGTATATAAGAGTCCTCAATAATAAAATAGTTCTATTATATCATTTATATGGTGAGATTATTATGCTTTCTAAAATAATTTCCATTCAAAATATTCCATCAAATATTTTACACAAAGTCATGGTTATTATTTTAAAGCATCATATACACATAAACCCCAATATTAGTAAATTTGGGATGTGAATAAGGTTATAAAAAAATACATTTACAAGATCTGAAATTGTCTCATATAATCATTTTTAGAATGATTTGGTCAATATTAATGATGAGAATGGGGGGGGGGGTTATATGACAATGAGTATAATGATGATTTAAGAGGAATAAGGTATAAATGTAAAAAACCATTCAAATATCCATCAGATAACATGGATGCATTAATCAAACCTATGATGGTCATGGGTTATATAAATATGTTTTTGTTTTAATTAATTTTAATTTTGTTAATTTTTTATTTTTTTTATGTAATATATTATTTAAACATCACGGACAGGGACTCAATATTTTTAAAAAATATTTAGAATTTAAATAGTAAATTTATTTAATTTATT
Organism: Viscum album; assembly: GCA_963277665.1. Taxonomy (NCBI): domain Eukaryota; kingdom Viridiplantae; phylum Streptophyta; class Magnoliopsida; order Santalales; family Viscaceae; genus Viscum; species Viscum album. The sequence continues at coordinate 1,285,166,790 of OY728156.1, forward strand.
ACTAATGATTAAATAATTTATATAGAGATATTATTGATATTATCAAATATCATATTCTATCTCAATATATATTATTCTTTATCATATTCATCTTATAAATATATATTTTTAATATCATTTACTAATTATACTTTTATTGATTGATTTTTTTTCTAAATTTCATAATAATTCATATTTATTCTTCATAATATATAGATTCCACGATATATTTCATTGAATCATAAATCATCTAGGATTGATTTTGTGATATGAAATTTTTTGATGAGGCCTTTATGACTGTAAAATTACATAATTATTTTAAATTATAAAATAATTAATATTTTTATGTTCATAACCTATTTTGGAAATAATGAAATTATGGTCAGATTATATTTTTTGGGATATAAAAGCATGAATTTTCATTGGAATTAAATTAAATTTTCATTAATAGTGGATGTGATAAATATTGAAACGTAACGTTTTTGTAATTTTTTTACGTATCATCACATGATTAAAATCATTCGGTGAATCAATGGATCTTTAAATTTTTTTCTATTTTTAATTAATTTTAAATTTTTCTATAGGTTGTTTTTACATTCCTTATAAGTTGAATTCCAATATTAATTATTAAATAAATATTGAGACTATTTTATTAATGAGTTTTATTATTATTTTTTAAATTATTTTCCATTTAAAATAAAAAAAATTATTATACACTACAATATATATAATTTCAATATTTTAGGGAAATTAAAAAATTATAAAAGTTATATAAGATTTTCTATGAAAAAAAAACAAATATCTACATTTTAAAAAAAATATTTTTATTTAGTTCATAAAAATATCATATTTATAAAAAACATAGGAAAAAATTAAAACATGTTATTCCTAACAATAAAAATAAAATTCAAACCTTTAATTCTTTGATATGGGTGTCATTCAAAAGATTATAGAGATAATTGTATCTCTACAACCCATTTTGTATTGAATTAAATACTTTATGCCACTAGGAAAATAATTATAACATCTTTATGTTTTATATCAATAGTTTGGCCCCATAACATATTATAGTGGTGGGATAAGCCTAGGTTAGATTTAAAAAGGCCATCTAGTATATAAATTTTTTTTCCTATGTGTACTGTCAACTTTTTTGTGTATTTTGGGTTTCATTAATCATATTTTTTATTAGTGGTAATGAATTTTTTTACTAATCTTACCCTTAAAAATATGGTCAATTTTTTGATATTCTAATTAAATTATTTAGGATTTCTTCATATTCATTAATATAAAAAAAACTAATTTTTTTGTCATAACATGATAAATAGAAAAAAAAATTAAAATTGTGTAGAAATTAAAATTTCCTAATATTATGCTTAAAAAATGAATGAAATATTTTCCCAATATCATCCATTTAATAATAAGAAAATGTACTCAAATATTAATTCAGTATTTAAATTTCAATATAATGAGATAATCAACACTCTATGTTTTGTTTTTCCACACCCATAAAGATAATATATTTATTAATTAAATCAATTGATTTTGAATAATTTTTTTAATTATGCGTTTTCATTAATTTTTCCATGTTAGTGATTTGTGTTCAATTCATAGAACACATAATAAAATTTATAAATCGGTAATTCTATTCATCCTAAAATAGAAAATAATTTTGACAATATAGTAAATATTGATGGTGATTTTTATGTTTAAAAAATAGTAAAAACCATACCATTATAGATTCTAATTATATTATAATAATTTTCATGTCTTTCTGATAATAAAATACTATTTCTTATATTGAGAAATATTTGTTTAAATTTTTTATTAATTTTATTTATGAAATTAAGGTGATTAATCAACCCAATCATGTTGGATATTCAACCTAAGGAAACATTATTTCTAATGTGATAAACAAACAGTGATATATTTCACATTCTATTTAGATTCATAAACATTGTGACATTTCCAGCCCCACATTTTATCCATGAGATTATAATATTGAATAAGAAATATTTTTATAATTATATTTTTATGTATATTTATATATCTCATTATAAAAATACAAGACTTATAAATTCAATAATTTTTATTTTGTTAGATTGAATAATGTATAAGTAGTTGTTTCAATTAATTTAGAACTAAATATATTTTTTCAAATAATTCGAACAGTGGTTTTCATATATATATATATATATATATTCATACAACCATATATATTTTATATATTTTCATTATAACTAATATATCATCAATACTATATATTTAAATCATATAATGTAATTTTTGTCATGTATTATGATTACTTATTTAATATGGTATAATATCATTTTTCTATGGTAGAAGGAATAATGTATAAAGGTTTTTATGATAAATGAATAATGATAACACCAAAATTAAGATAATTAAATAGTATAAAAGGATCCAATATGATATTACAAATTTTAATATTTAATATTACATTATTTTATTATAATTATGAATAAATCATTAGAAGAATTTAGCAATTATAGATGAAGATTATTATTGTGTAATTTGTTCCAAAAATGGATTATATTTATCAGAAGAAATATGTATGTACATTGGAAACTAACATAGTAAGATGTTCACACAAAATAATTAATTTCAAAAACAAATTATGTTATTTTAAATCATTTTATAAGTATATTTAGATACAAATTTTATCAATAGTTTAATTATTTTACTGTATTCAATAATATTAATTTTCCATTTAATTCACATTCACTGCATTACCTCCATCTAATAAGGTTATATGAATGTTATGATATTATTTATAATGTAGAAAAAATAGTTTTATCATTATGTCGAAACATGGAATATAATTTTTTTGACTAAACTATAAAAAGATAATTTAAATATATTTTTCTTAAAGAATCAAAATAGTGTAATGAATAATACAATCTAAATAAAAATGGACACTAATATTAATATTTATGAATCTATAACATTTAAATTCCTAAAATTTAATTCATATGCTAAAAATTTTAAATATATTGATAGATTATATATATGTATCATAATTTTAAAAATCAAATATATTTTTACATTTAATCATTACTATTATAATTATTTTATATTTTCTTATCAATTTTTAATATTTTTTGTTCCATGAAAATAATTGGTATAATATTTATATTTCACTCAGGCATATGTTTTACACCTCTTCACCAAACCATTTTAATATTTTGGGAAAAAAATAAAAAATGACCCTTCACAATCACAATAGTCTTTTACCATTGACCGCAATTTATTAATTTTACTTAATAAATGTTTTCACCTATTATTATATAGTTTAAGAACCTTTTTTATATTCTTATTCTATAATAATATTTAAAAATAATAATTTATACATCTTTATACTAAAAAAATAGTTATTATTTTTTGAATTTTGATTAATCCAAGATTAAATTAATTAATTTATAATCATGTGTAATTTATATAATTTAAAAATAAACTAATGTATGTGATTAATTTATTTTTATATAATTTTATAGTGGATTTTTACGTGGTACTATAAGAATGGTGAGGAATTTAGAAATATGATGCTATATTTAAATAGGAGGTATAGTGGATTATCCATTCTATTTTTTTGTTACATTTATTATTAAATAATGAGAATCAAATAGATTATAATTTAGAGGTATTTTAAAATTGAATGTGTTGTGTGATTCAATTAATATTCAATGAATTGATAGAAATTTTTTTCGAAGATCATAAAATGTAAATTGTATATAAATTTTAACTAAAGAGACATATAAAATATAGATTAAAAGTTCATTCATTACACTATTAATACTAATTTAATTATAAATGGGTATGTGTTTATTTTTTTGTGTATTTTTTATACATTTAATGATTATCAATTATTTTTAATTATCCATATTGTCACATAAATATGTAAGAATTTGATTTTTTATATTTCATAGGGAATGAGAGATTAATTTTCTTGGTATGTACATACATCTGGAATAGTGTGGATTTCAATGACCACTTATGGATATTGAGAAATCCAAACAGAAAAATTATATTAATTTATAACACCTCTTATGGTATTTTATCATTATAATGTAATATAATTTATTTATTAATAAGGAAAATTATTTAGGGAAACAATTTGAAGAAAAATTAAATCAATTTCCTTAAAAAAATTATTCATTAATGTTAAATACAATATTTTGAAAACCAAATGGAAATATGTGATGAAGCGAAATACCTTAATGTATATTCACATACAACTAAATAAAATAAAATAATTTTTTTTGCCTTTAAATAAACATCTTTAGATAATTTAATAAAAATTATAGCTAGTAATGCATTACAAAAAACCATTCATGTTCATCACATGATCTAATTTTATGTATAACTATCACATTATTAATTTAAATCACATGGTAAGTGAATAAAATTTTTATATTGTTTTATCTTATTTTGTTCACTATTCCTTCATTTTGACTATACAACCTAAATTATATTTTTAGAATGTAGTGGAGATACCATTATCCATAATAACTCAACAATTAATGTTGATATTTTAATTAAATTTTTTCAACCAAAAATATTCAATAATTTACTAATCCATTTTTGTAAACTCAATAATTTTTTTATAAGTAAAAGTAATTGGTTATTTTTAATAATTTTGTAAATTTTTTATCAATGTGGGTTCCATAGAACCAACATGAATAGTAAATTTACATTACCAAATCTTGGGTACATAGACTTATGTATGATGATAACATAACATAATATTTTTTATTTTTTTCATTTTTATACATGATAACATATTTAGAATGTTTTTTCTCAATGATTTATAGAAATTCCCATATATAATAAAAAACTCAAGATACAATGAAAATAATTTAAAATATATTTCCTTCAATCCAAATACATAATACTTATAGGACACATTTGGTTTTTTTCCTTTCAGGTGTTGGGGGCTAGTAACCATTATGAGTTATTCACATAATGTTTTAACCTGATGATCCTTAGTAGAGGAGATAAAGACAAAAAGTGTCCATCCTATATTATGAGATATCACCACAAATGTATATTATATTATATTGCACCTATTAATAAATTGTTATAATATATATAACTAAAAAATATATCATTATGGGTCATCAGGTGTTGCGAGATATATATCTTGGTCTATAGATTGGACTCACTACATTCACGGTAAGGTCTAAGTGGTCTTACATAAATCTTATTTAAAATCATGGAATATTGTTTTGAAATGGAGTTGAAGGCATGGTGGGATCCATGGTGGGGATAAGTATGTTTCTATGCTTTGTAGATTAGAACAAAAAAATTATTACTAATAAATGATTGAAAAATGGTGTTTGAATTTATTTTCTCATATTGTATAGAAATTATTAATTCAATTTATGAAAAATAATTAAATAAATAATTTTTTTTTATTAAAGGTATATTTAATATTTTATAGGAGGGAAATGTTTATTTCATGGAATAGAATTTATCTTGTACTATAGTATTAATGTAATAAAAATTTTATAAGATTCTTTTAGTCATTGTGAATTTTCTTTGAGGTTATAAGAATCATTTTTAGATGGGTTTGGAAGGAATAACTTATTAAAAGGAATATGTGAAATAATAAAAAAAATTAAATTACCTATAAAAATAAAAATAAGAACAATTTCATTATACTATTAATTTAAAACTATTTTGAGTAGTTTTCTTCATTCTCTATTACATTATAGTGATAGATATAAGTGTTTGGGGAACCTCAATCCATGAATTACAACCCAGATCAATGATATGATATCGTATTTATAGCATTGATATTGAAATAAATTTTTTCATCACTCTATCACTTTGAGTATGATGGTAAACCATCCATGAATATTTTGGTGTGTGATTTGAAAATCTACCTACCTCAAGCATCAGTTCAATCGAGAAATAATATCGGATAGTGAGAGGATACGAGTTCTCCCCTAATTGAATGAGGTATGGTCTTAATTATTACTAATATTTCTAAATTTAACTCAAAAGAGATCCTTGGGATGATATGATAGTTATGATTCCCTGATGATAGTCTTATTATAAATAACTAATAGTAAAACATTTAATATAACTTTTTCTCATGCTTCCACTGTGAACTAATTATCAGAATGAAGTTGTAGAGAAATCATAACATTTATTAAACAGAAATAGAAATATAGTTTTATGAATTCAAGTAAAGGGTGTTTATATGGTCCCAAATACACTGATGGTCTTTTAATTTGTGGTCAGTTTGATGAGATATAGCCATTTGAAGATTGTAATATGTATTTTTCACGTAAATTTTAATTTATTTAATTATTTTAATTATGATAAATAGTATTTGATGGTTATTATTCCCATATCTTCTGAATGTTGTTCAAAAGGTCTAAACACAACCGCCTAGTCACCCATGACAAAGAAATATATATATTAACCCCCCAACATAATTATATATATTTATGAAAATGGTAACTCATGGATGAATAAAAACACTTGAACTATAACCCATGACAAGAAACCTCTGAACAATAACCCATATATAGTACCTTTTAGTAATACCTTGAACACCCAATGAATGTTTTAAATACTCGAGAAGAAGAATAAACTCATGAAAAAATGTAATTTTTTTATTTTAATAATATTGTTTTTATGTATCGTAAGATATAAATTTAAAAATTGTTATTTTTAAAGTCATATTAAATAATCTTGAGTATAATTTAATTCAAACTTAATGTTACTGATTGTGTTTAATTTTAACTGATGATGTTGTTCCCTAGACGCCCAATTTGTTTTCTTGATTTTCATTTCATTTTATGTTTTGTAATGTAATTTGTTATAAAAATTGATAAATAAATGATTATATATGAATCATCCCTATACATGTTTTTTATAATGGCTTCCATGTTCAAGAAAAAAATAGTCTATCTATATCTAATTTTTTTAAGCAACATTACTTTTATTTGATCATTTATAATGTATACCAATAAGAATGAAAGATAAAAATGTACATGCCTAGATATGATTAAACATTTGAGTATTTTACAATACAGTTGACCAGGTATGTGTTTCAACTGAAGCTAGATTAAATAAAATAGAAGTATTTACCCCTATTGGCTAGGTTGAAACATTATTTTCTCAGAGGATCCTCTATTATAATTGGAATATTTTCATGCTATTTAATCTTTATGAATGTATTTTTTTATATGTGTATTATTCATACAAGGTAAATAAAACAATAAACATGAATTAATAGATAAAGAAAGATGTGAAGTTATAATTTTCTATTTCAGTGTTTTTATTTTTTGATTGTGTTCACAAATATATTGAGTGATAAATAAAAAAAGATTTTATTTATTTATAAAAATTAAAAAAACCAAAACAGTAAATACTAATTCCTAAAATTCATTCTAACACAAGATATGGGATAAAACCATAGTATGTTGTGATCATTATCCCCTGATGAGGGTATGTTATCTTATTGATGAGTACTAACCAGATTTATGGGTCAACATATCTGAGATTAGCATAAATAAAATATCTAGAGCTATCTTGTTGTAATTTTAGAGGGAAATCAATATTTATAACAAAAGTAATAATTTTTGGGGATGAGACATTACTCAATTGATTAGAGGGATAGTTTTTAATGAATATGTAGAGTTAAAATCTTATCATATGACTCTTTATATACTATAGAAGCCATTTTTTTGTCTGAGTGTTTTTATGTAGTTTTTCATATAAAATAAGCAAGTGACTTAGTATTTAGGGTCTAATATTCTAGGTATAGTGCTATTTGATAAAATAAAAGGACAAATTTATGATAAAAAATATTGTTTAATTAATAGTTATCAAGATGACAATACTAATATTAAAATTTAATATCTTACATCAATGTTACAAGTAATACCACATAACAACGAGATCAATTTTTAACCACATACAGGTCAAACCAGCACATATTTCATGGATTTATATGGGATAATGTTCATATACAATTAGAGAAAATAAAATTTTATAGGATAAATTCATTACTTTATTTCATGACACTTCTTAGATAAAAGTGATTGTATAAGGGGAGCATAATAGAGACACACTAATAGAAAATTTGATGATTAATCAACAAAAAATCACTAATTTAAAGTGATTATTCAAAGTAAAAAAATATATTTAAATTATTATACCATGATGTTTCATCTCAGAGATGTTGGCATAGATAATGTGAGGTATGAAATAAGTGAGGATATGACTACACTAAACTACTTTAAATTAAATGATTAATTCATATTTCATTATATTGGTTCAAAAAATATCATTCTCCTATCATTATTGTCATGTTTTTTGAGTTTAATTAAAAATTATCAAATAAATTTTGAGAAACTTTTTCAATAACATTTGGGTATGGTTATCTGGGATTAAAAGAAATTAAATAATGATACATCATTAGATCATATGGAAAAAATGAAGAAATACATGGTGAAAAGGAAAATGGAAGATAGACTTCCAAATATAGCATTATAATTTCTTTTAGGAAACCAAAAATAATGTAACAGAGAATTACACATGAATATATTTTCTTCTCCTGTTCCAAAATATTTTAATATAATAGAGACTACCTTGTAATGATGTATAAGTAAAAAGTGGTTTCAAATAAATACATATTCCTCAATTTATGTGATATTTTTCTTTATCTTCTCTGATATTAGATAATTTATGCATTTCACAAATTTGAATCCAAATAAATAAAACAAGTATATTAAGAACAACTACTCGAAGTGAGATGAATTCTTTATTCAGTTTTGGAAGGTTTATTCCAATTTCATCAATGAGATACACATGACATTGGTTTTTCATTGTGGATTGATTAAAGGTGAACTATAAATTAGTATTTAGTATTAAAAAATCATCATTTATCCAATGTATTCAGTGAGATCTTATTCCATTAAAGAATAATTTTTTTGTGCTATTAATACTCAATTAACTGTTCATTAATTCTAAAATCATTAGGAATAAAGGGTTAATATAAAATTTTATATATGAGAATTCCAAACTATGAAATTTTGATTCACTGTTAATAAAATATAAATATAGGTTTCAGGGATTTACCTAGTATGGTCTTTAGAAAAATAAGAGATTAAAACCATTTTTATTATCAACACACATATTTAATAAATTTATATAGTGAATAAATTTAAAAAAGGGAATGAAAAAATACTCCAACACTTGTTCAATATGTTACACATGGCCCATTTCAAGTAGAAACTTGAGATATTCCATAACATTATTTTAGATGTCGTTAGTAATAATAAATGATGAATTGAATGCACTTGGTAAATGTGATTATATCTTCTAAGTAGGCTTGAAATATTATATATTAACCAAATATTTTATAAAAGTAATAATATTGAGTGGATTAATTTCCAAAATAACATTTCCTTTTACACATTAGGTCTATAATGATAGTCAATAGAGGGACTATGATGTTTCTTATAATAAATCATTGATAATTATATATAAATTGGTATAATTACAAAACTCAAATATCCTTAAAAACATTAGTTCCATAATTTATATAAAAGAAGTTTCAATGGTTAATGTCATAGGCTTTGAAAAGTATTATTTTATCCCATTGGGGAGAAGCTTCATAAATAGCTACATTAACGCAAATCAATATGCTTGCTAAAATGACTAATGGATATCATTTTGGTTATAATATTAAATAAATCCCCTTGTTCATAATACGTGTTTCAATATATATAAATAGTTTTATAAGAAGTAGAAAATATATGATGTTTCATCCATGAAATTACAATTTAAATCTAAGGATAATATCATAATATTTACATAGTATATGATATAAATACCAATGAATGAAAATATATTTTCAAGTGATAGTTTACTTTTTTATAATAGGGTACACATATATCTTTGAAATAGTAGGAAAAATATTCATATAGACCTTGTAAAGGCTCAAGATACACCAGTAGTAGGCATATGATATTATTCCATATGAATTAATAGAAACAAAATGTTGGTGTGAAATTTAATGAATTATAAATATAAAACAAAGATTGATGGTTTTAGTATCATCAAAAAAGGGTGAGAAATTATTTCAATATGAATACGATAGCTTTAAAATAATTTGAATGTGTTTAAGCATATTTTCATAGATCGAAATTTTTTTTAGTTATATAATTGTTCTTATATACCAAAATTAGTTCTTTTTCCTTATAGTTTTACTAATTTATATAAATCCCTTAGTGGGTATATATTAGAAATTAATATTTAATGTATATCTGTTCTAATAAGGTAAGGATTTTTATTTAATGTTTTAATACTTTTCAACATAGTCTATGAACTCACTTCTCACCTAATATCATGAAATATCCATTTTAATGGTATTTTTTATATAATTTTTTATCTTAATATTTGACTATTAGATATAAGGAAATTTTAAATTTGTAGGAAACCATATAAAATATTCCTATAGGGAGTGAAAAAAAATGGTTTGTGGCATCAAGAAAATCTAGTAAAACATGCATGTTACAAAAATCATGGTTTGGATAAATGTGAGAATCTGGATCATTAAATATTCATTTGTAACATGTTGATTTTATATATTTATAAGAGGTTAGTGAAAGCGCCATAGACTTCTAGAAAAATAATTTAAGAAAACATGGTGTAATAAATATGTAGTCATATAGTACGTAGGGAGTATATTGAACCTGTAAATCTTCCGAATTTGGAATAAAGTAGTAATCCTTGTACTAGATAAAATTCTTTATTATGGTGGATATAGGGGTTTATTAGAACAAGTAAAAGGGTATATATTGAATGGGAATTCAAAAATAATAGTTAGAACAATTTTTGAGTGAACTTTTTCAAATATCACATAGTATAAATCTCTACATAAAAACATGTATAAGATATATGAAGATATTAAAATAGTGTGTACAATAATATACACTTCAATAAAGTATCTATCACAATATATTGATTTGAATATTTCATGATAATACAATAAATTAATTGTGTTTGAAAAATTTGTTATAAATTTTGGATAACATCATGGGATGTATTATAGACTATAGAATAGTACATAGAAAATTAAAAACAATATTTACTTGGTAAATGGATATGAAGGAAAAATAATTACAGTAGGGGTAAACTGGATCTTGATTTAATCCAGCATCCTAGTTTGGGAAAAGAAATGAAAATAAGAAACTTATCAAAGGATATGAAAGTCAACTCTATAAATAGTGTCTATGTGTATCTTATGATGCAACTAATGAAGAAATAATGAATAAAAATTATTTTCCCATTTATTGAAACCATACATAGACTTCAATGTCTTGTCATTATAATAATTATTAGAATATTTTCCTAATATTAATTTTAGCAGTGATAATTTTTTTTATAGAAGAAAAAGTGATATACATAAGAAAAGATTCTCTTGAGAGATATTTACTACAATGTGGTTATTTCAAGTATAGATGAGTAGCAAAACTGGAAGACTTGGTAGTCTCAATAAATAAATCCATTACTCTATTGAAGCATGATTTTTTAATTGGAGATATAAAATTTTATTACTTAAAAAGTAAAATATATTTCAATTTGGGGTATTGTGAATGTGGGATCCATAGACCAAACATGAATAGTACAATTTGATTACTATATTAATTATAAAAAATGTTGTGAAATATTTTATCTTACTATAAAAATGATTATACATCTTTGTGAAATATTTAAATAGTCTATCCTTTAGATAATTTTTTGTGTTAAATCATAATAGAAGTATACATCTATAACAAGAACCTTGAGATAATATGATAATAATCATAAATACATATAATATGGTATATATATATTATACCAAAAAAATAATGTTCTTTGTTTTCTAATAATCTTTAGGATCTCATTAGAACTAATGCTTTACAATATTAAATTTTCATTGGTGATATTGAGCAGAGAAGATCATGAGGAATGAATCTCTAATATGAATAACACATGTTTTAGGTGTCATTTTTTGTTCTAATATAGAATCACATGTATTGTTATCTTGACATGAGATCATTAAATTTTTTTAGCCTTTGATAGAAAAAATTTCAAGAAGGTTAAAATGGTATCCACTATAACATTGATAGGTATCTTTCATTGGGTACATCATTGACTGTTTGTTATTGATTCATTTATATATAAAATATTTTATTCTTCTCAATTCCATAAATATATTAGGCAAAGTTTACTGTGATTTAAGTACCATTTTCAAATTAATGGTCAAGGTAGAATAAGTTATAACCATATAGTATGATTATGAAATAATAAATCAAGAATATAAGAGAAAAAATGTTCACATCATGCATTATGAGCTATCATTGGAGAAATAGATTCTATTATAGTTCATGTATTAGAAAGATATTTTAATTTGATAAATTAAAACGTATTTCTATAGTGGATATGATGTACTACTAGATACTACATTTTTATTTTGTATATTACTCAATCTTATTGGATTTAGGGACTATAGGGTTAAACACAATGAATATTTCAATACATGTAAAATTATATTAAGTTGTAATTTAGGACATGTTGAGCCCATCAAATGGAATTACGATATGTTTATGATTAATCAATCATAAGATAAAAAAATTTAAAATTATTCATTTTTACAATAATTAAGGTCTAATTTATTTACTCATGTTTTACATAATTTATTAACTGAATATTGGAAAAATATTTAACAAAGGAATATTATTAGAAAAGGTTAATTTAGTTTTTTATTAGAGTTAATAGTACACTTAATGGATTATATTTCCTCATGTAACGTGGTTCAAGATTTAAATGTATATATTAAAACATACAAGACTATCTTGATAAAATTGTGAGTAAAATACATATATTTTTTATTTTATTGGTATATCTCATTATAAGACTTCATGGTAATTTTAATATATTCAACCACACCTATAAAATAATAAATTAACCTAATTTCAAGGGTTTATTCACTCATAAAAATTTTATAAGTTATCTCCCTCCTTTCTCATGATCATGTGAAAGATATATTCATTTTTTCTACAAATTTAAATGAATTGCCTCTTGGAATGAAGATATAGTGTTACTAAGATCATTTAGAGCTTTAAAATAATTCTTTTATCTTTGATATCCCTTATTGTTTAGTGATTGATAGTTTAACTTGATTTAATAGTGAATGTAGATGATTTTAAGGGATTTTTATTTGGTATCATCTATTTTTTATCTCAATAAAAGTGAATTCATGAGTTCGATTAGGATTCAATGGGTTTCTATTTCAATTTTTATATTTCATGTTTATGTTAACTCACATCAGATACATGTGTTGAATACTGAGTGTTTGTTTATCAATAATAATGTGAAGATGTCTATTTTGTGGTAAAACATTTAATTTCATGGATTCAAACAAAAATATCATAAAACATATTCCAATAATGTTAATTCAACAATATAAAGTTATCAAATATTTTAAGCCTCATTATAACCAAAAAAAATTATTCTAATTTTTTTAATATATTATCAATTACAGAATATAAATATTAATGTATATGTGAATGAATTTTAGGCATATAATTATTTAAAAACAACCCATCATATAATTTTTAAATTTTATTTTAAAATATATATATATATAATTTAGTGTTAAAACATGAGAATATATATTTAATACTTATTAAATAAATTAGAAAATCAATATTCTCTCATATATTATAAATATAAATCATCAATATTTAATATTCAACTATTCATATTGATTTTTTGATGAATATGTGACACTATTCGATAATGTAATATGTTATCTTCTAGATGCTCAATTCTGTAATAAAATGATATTAGTTGTAAACTGTAGAATAAATAATAACATGAAAACCTAGGATCTAGAAGAATCTGATCCTATAAATTTATAAACAGAAAGTAAACTGATAGTATTAGGAATTACAAGGGAGTTTAAAAATCTAGGAGTGATCCAACCTGTACATTTCATTATCCACAAATTAAGTAGAATATTCATGTTATTTTATGGTTGTCATCATGTTTTCTTCAATGAACACACTCTCTTACAAAGCATCTACACCGTGGTTGGATTCTTTATTTTCATGTGATAAAATCAGATTGAGTTGAGTTACATGATTCATTCAATCAATCCAATGGTTAATGAGTTTCCATGGTACATTCATGGTTCACGCACTTATAGAAATGAAAACATTATTAGAATCAAATTCAATCCATATAGAATTCCACATATAACGTACAACATTTTTGATTAAAAACATCATTACCCATAATTTAGATTCACGTTCAGTTCCTATTCCAATATAGTGAAAATAGAAAACATTAATAAATCCATGATGTGTTCAGAAAATACCTTAAAATCCAAATATCTAAGAATTTCAAGGACATTTCCATCATCGTTTTCTTTAATATATAGGTTAATAAGAGGTATCCACCATACATATCTTAGAAATAGGGGATTCTTCAGGCTTCCTACAACTCCAAATAATCTTAGAATTTTCTGGTTATCTATGCTATTTTGATTTTATCCCATTTATACCTTTGTAGAAGCATGGACTACTTTATGCATATTTAATATTCCAACATGGATGGAGGGAATTTGATAAAAAAATATCCTTCCATTTTATTCCCTTGAGATCGAGGAATATATGAATTCTATAGTTTCTAGTATGAGGTAATGAATCTAGTAACATTATCTTGTGTTGTTGATAAAATTCATGCACACTTCTAGCTACAAAACAATATATCTCTGATATCCAAATACATGAATTGCATACTTCCATAGTTCCCTTTCAAATTCACCACTAATATAGATGTTTTATATGTTTTATTCATCTATTAAACAAAAATGGATGGAAGATACAATGTATTTTCCATCATAAATCATTTTTTTCATATTTTGGTAATTTGTTTGTCTAGATTTTCCATGGGAGAATAAATATAAAAGGTTGTATGAATTCTAACATTAATTTAGAAATTCATGATGTTATTCTATTGGATCACTATCTTTATATCTTTTATTACTCTTTGGCATTAATCTTCTCATTGCTACTAGGCCTCGACATCAGTGTATAAATTTCTATAAAAGAATGTTTTAGAATTTCCAATGAATCTTATAGGGAAATAAAGCCCTATAAGATGTATTTCTCCCTGAATTCAATGTTCTTCATTTGTTTTCTATTATGAGGGATAATCATCCTATCCCTGAGTGGTCATTCACTATAACATTTTTTCAATCAATTGTTTTTATATTTTCTACTAGAGATCCATTTGTTACTTTCCATAATGTGATTGAATGAGTTCTTGATAGATGACTAGCCTGATGACCTGAGATAGTTAAAGTTCCTCTCCAATAGTCTCCCCTTAGACTTGATTGGAAAAAAACACAAGAGGGGTCATTAGTGGTTAACAGGATCCATGAAATTTTTTTAATCAAACAATCATTCAATATTTTCAAATCCTTAATGCCATGAATCCATGATTTTATGGGTTTTATAAACAATTTCAAGGTGTATTTGATCAATTTTATTTCATTTAAATACCAAATATTGAAAAATTCCTAATCATAAATTTCATCCCCTTTATCATACCTCTTAGATAACTATAGATATAAAAATATTAAACAAATTTACATCTAATGACAACATTATGAAATAAAAACCTCATTGCGTGATACATGGACTTCCCTTTTCATCTAGAGAGTTGATTGATGATTCTAGAGCTTATTCCCCTAAGGAGTTGTATCTTCACTTTTCCAAAAAATAGTTGAACACCAAGATAGTTCAATGGGAATGATCCCATTATCACTCTATGGTTTTTAGTGATGATGTTTTATTTTCCACAGATATACCTTCACCAAACACAATAAAAGATTTTAACTAAATGATCTCCTATAAAAAACATCCACATATTAATAAAATATCATTTGGATAATAGATATGGTTATATTTTAATCCTATATAAATAAAATAATTTCATATGCATACAACAGGTGTGAAGGGATGATTAAATTCTTCACAGCTTTAATTTTCTTATTAAGATCAACCCCAACATTATCATGAAAACACCTACTACAAAAATTATCATAAAGAGAAAAAATAATCACTGAGAGTGAATCTACATGTCATATATCTATGTTTCATTGATAAAAATTCTCTAGTTGTACCATTGATTAAGATGAATAGCCTTATAAATGGTATAATGTATCGTATAAATTTGAAAAAAGTGTTTGAGAAAAAAATATTTGATGGGGACGGTGAGAAGAAATTTCCAATATATGTTATTAAATTCCTTTAACATGTAAATATTGATGGAAAAGTCCCCCTCTTTCACTTTTCTATTAATTATTAATATAATTTTTAAAGCTATTAAGAGATAATTCTCTATTCATCTTCGAGGAACAAACCCATATTGATTTGGAGTGAGGTGGTCTTTAATAATTACTCTATAATATACATCATGATTTTTATTTTGTCTCTAGTTACAATATTACCAAGGGATACTGGTCTAAATTCATTAATATCAACTATATTTTCTTTCTTATGGTTCAAGGAAATGTAGTTTGGAATGATTCGTTAAGGTAAAAAATATTGAGTAAATAATTCCCCTATTTTACTTAGAAACACATCCATTAGAATGTCCCAAAAAAGGTGAATAATTTATTCATAAATACTTATGGTCTAGCATCACTCTATTTATTGAGAGAGAAAAATAATTTCCCAATATATTATTTATCCGGTACCCTAACAAGTCATTGGTTCTGTTTCTCATCAATACATGGATAAATATTGTCAATAATCATTTATATATTATCCAAACCATCATTTACATAAATTCTACTAAAATATTTTACCCCTTCCTTTGACACATGACTTTTAGATGTGTACTGATATCTATTAATGATGAAGCCATTATTTTTAAATTATTCCCTGCTCTCCTAGTGTAATCTATTGAAGAATTTGGTGTCCCTATCACCATATTTTAACCATTTAACATTCATGTGGTTCATGTAAAATATATCATTAATTCTTAGAAGATCATCCATCATTGTATGGGCATGAAATTTATTATTAGAGAGTGTATCATGGCTCAAGTCCCTATATCATACGCTTGTAATGTATTATTCATCATTCTGGATGTCAAGATTAATATTTGAGATAGAGTTTTTTGTTCATTCCCTTAGGAGTCTCTTGGTGGGATTTAATTTTTAAACTTTCATATAAAGTGTTATTCCCATTGGAAAAAGATTAGAAGCCTCCAATATGGGTTATATACCTCTTGGAATGACATCCCATCCTTTTTTGCATTCTATAACAAACAAAAATTAATTTCATTTATTCAAAGAATTAAATATTATTGGTAATGAATTATATTTGTGTTTGAAATTTTAATGAATCATTTAATATGAAGAAATATTAAAATTTATAAATTATAAGAATATCTAGAACTAAATATATAAAATAATTTATTACACAAAGTTTTTATTAGTAGTTTACTAATTATCGTGTTATTGCAAAGGTGGGGGTTAAAGTATTATACAATCATTAGAAGGAAATGGGAGAACCAACCCTAATCATCATGTGAGCCATCACTTTTGAGAAGACATATATTAATTACTATAATACTAATATTATTGTATTATTCCTTATAACTAATCAACTAAAATATTATAACATCATAAGTACTCATTGTAAAACCCCCATCCTGAACTCCTCAATATGGTGATAAAAATAAAATCATTAGATTTTTTGAATTGATATAGATAAACAAGGCATATTTTCAATAGGCTAAAATATACAACATGAAAGGAAATATTAGATCACTTATATACTAATTTACATTCCTATTTAAGAGTTTTTTAGAATTGGTACATAGTCTTAGATAAAAACATGGATACATAAACAATTGGTTAATATAAATCTATATCTTCACCTAATTCTTATTTAGATCTAGTAACCATATTAGACATATCATACCTATGATCATTCCTAACAACCTAGGGAATATGAAAATAATAGATTGTCAGCTCAGATGCTTGGTTTGGGTTAAAAAGGTGTAATCAATGACAACCAAAATATTTCATGATCATAATGATATGATAACATGATCCTGAATTTTTAAACCCATCCACATCATATAGTAAATCATAATCATGAATCATATAATAAATTAATGCAGTTCTTATGTAATTTTTCATAAAGGAAATAATTAACTTGTTCCAGGATAAAATATCATTGGAATAAAATAGAAGTTTTTATCAATAAATATAAGAATCATGAGTAATCACATAGCAGAATAACAAAAAAAACATATTATGATAAGATAATATAAACTTTGGAAAAGTGGTACCATCATAATAGATTACATAAGAATATTTCAAGGAAAACATCTAAAACTGCACCAATTAGTGGATAATATACCATTATGAAATATGTTTACTCCATAATACAATATGTGACATATCATGAGAAAAAAAAATTACAAAAAAATTATACTTCTATTTGGCTTCAAAGATTATTACATGTTCATAATTCTGTGTTATGTAAAAGGAAATCCTTTAAGGCATAATCATATGAATTACCAATGAAATGAAATGTGTTCATAATCATGTATTGTATCATAATGAAATGAAATTTAAAAAATATTCTATAGAGTATATGGAATTAAATAATTTGGATGTTCATACCCGAGTACATAAAAATTGGTCTAGAAAGAGGGTGTTCATTTTGGAATAAAAACAATAAATAATTGTAACATAAAAGGATTATGGAATATTAGGATTGAATTTAAAGATGTAATTTTATAAATTAATTTATGGAATGTATTAACCCAATAAGAGAATGTAGAATGAGTTAGGTATATCAGTAAGAGATAAATATAAACAACTTTTATTTAGTTCATAGCATCATTAGTAGATACAAAGTCAGTTAGAGAGATACTGATCACAAATAGAAGAAAAAATTTGGTTCCATGAGATCCGTATTTGAAATATTAAAATTTATCAAATATTAAAGAAAATTTTTTCATTGAAATGAAACATGTGAACTTGTATATTGATCTTCAATTCATCGACTATCCATGACGAAGATAAATTTTATTTCTGTCATATAATTTTAAGGAAAACATTCCTTTCATATTAAAAAATGTAAATAAATACATCATTTAGAAAATGACAAGAATATTACATTAAATTTATTTTATAAACAGAATAACGTGTAAAAATGACTTTAGAATGTTATAATAGAATATTAAAAACATTCATGAAAAATATTCTTGAAAACATGGATATGGGTGAAAAAAATTTCACTATAGAGAGACATAATGTATGTTTTTGTTTAAATATTTATTTCAGTATATTACATATATAACTTTTAGTATAGGAATTTAAAAAATGGATTATCAATTAATAACTATAGGAGAATAAAATGTATAATCCTATTTGGATGTATATCATGGAATTTTATTTTCGAAAACATAAACATAAACATTCTAGATAAACAATATGATTGTAACATAAAACCCTTACAACATTAATAACATTCGAATCATAAGCGCCAAGAAATAATTACCAAAATTAAAAATTTACATATCATTAATATAATTATATTCATTAAATAACATGTAAAAATGGAATTATATAACCAATATAAATGAAAGGAGTGGTAAATATTTCATTTGTATGTCAAAAATAAATTTGAGAATATAATTACATTAAAATTATCATATCATTAAAGAAAGAATTAATAAATGTAGTGATTTTGTGTAAAAAATCTAAATGTAAACAAAAGAAGTTTAAATTAAATATAATAAAATTAAATTTCATTTAACACAGAATGTTAATATAATAAAATCAATCATGAAATGATATAATCCAATGAAATGAAATTGAGTTACGAAACCCCTTACATTGATTATATATTTGTTGTGTATGTCCGTTATCTCATGTATAATAAAAATATGAAAATTATTTTAATTATTAATTACAATTTTAAAAAATAATCCCTTATACATACAATTATTTATTCCATTTATTTCAATGAAATATTTATTTACTTAATCAATTATGTCCATTTTGAGTGTTTTAAGGATGTTCACATCATAGATAAAAAATTACTTTAGTATGTTGATCATGATCAAAGTATTAAACTTTACATAATAAAGACAATTAAAATAAGTAAATAATTAATAACATTACAAATTAATTATTATTTATAACAAACCATGATGGGTGGTTTTTAAAAATGAACTTTGTTATAACAATTGATACTTTTGATATATGTACTTATGCGTTATGTTTCCATTTTCAATGATAATAATATAAAGAAGTTAAGTATTATATTTTCAAATATATATAAATAATTATTTCATAAATACTATATTATTTCATTTGACACACATGTATATATCATTCATGTGATTTAGTGATGAAAAATGAATCACATCGCTTTGTGGAGGCAGTAATCCACACATACACACGAACTATGTTATCAATTTAAACTTGTTAAAAGAGTAAGAAAATTGATGATTTATTATCTTTGTATAATGATAATAATTCCATGATTAATATATATATATATATATATATATATTAAATCCAGCAATATAGGCATCTACGAGAGGAGGTAATGGAAAAAATTACATTTGTTCGTGATGAGGTAGTCCACCATACACACGATTGATGGGTTGATTTCCCATTTGGAGGAAGATTTATTAGGTATTTTTTATGAAATAAACATAAAAAATATCATTATATGGAATATATCAATTATATTATTTTATAATATTTTAAGAATATTTGAATGAGATAAAATAATTAATAAAAAATTAATTTTTATGGACTATACCTATTCTTTGGGAAAAATCATTTATTTACATATTTAAACTTTTAGGGATTGTATAATAAAAAAATAAGTCCACCAGAATTTTGGTAGGGATGTAAGGTTTTTATTTTGGTATGAATTATCTAAACTAACATGCTATTAATGTTTAAAAAAATAGTAGATGCGGGGTTATTTTATACATTATGGGAGGGATACTCTTAGAATTAAATAAATTATTTAATTAATATAAGATAAAGTTTCATTGATAAAAATTAATCAAAACTAATATTATTAGAATATCGGATTATTATGGCTTTAAATAATATCATCGAATAAAATTTATAACTATTTAGTACAATTTTTTTACCTTTTTTCTTTTGTTTTAACCCGCATTAACCCCAATTGATTTTTATTATGAAAATAAATATTTCTAAATGTTTTTCGATAAATAAATATAATATATCAAAAAAATTGACACAAAAATGGACTATATAATATATTTTCAAAAAAAATTCCCCAATACAGGATTTTTAGGAATTTTTTATTTTTTATTAAAGTATTATTTATTATTAAGTAATATTATGGGATTTTATTGAATAATAATATTAATTTGACTTTGAAATAAAAATAAAAAAATTAAAATTAGATTAAAAAGAATAAAATATCTATAATATTTTATTTTTATATAAAAAGTTAATATAAGATAGTAATTAATTTAATTATATTAATTTTATCATTTTTAAAATCTTTTCTTATATTAATATAATAAACAATATATAAATGTAGCTTAAGAATTTAATATAATTATTCGATTATTAAAAATAAAAAATAAATTACTAGTATATAAAAAATAATTTATTTGTAAAATAAGTATTTAAATTTCAAGATAAGTCTTTTACATTGAGACACATGATATTACAGATATTTAATGTAAGAAGTTCAAAATTTTAAATTATATTTTACATGAATTTTATAATGGATATAATCATTGAAAAATGGAAACCGGAGGTTATTTGTTTAATTATTATATGGTTATGGATGAAATATTCTCATCTAATGAAATAAAATAATCATCATGGACCCGATTTTATTCTATATCATATTATTTCTAATGACAATTACTTGTTTCACCCCAACCCTGTTCATAATTATTTATTGTGCTTACCATCCATAATGACTAAAAATAAAAGTTAACAATATAAAAAATTTGAACATAATGATTCCTAATATTTAATCCTATTTTCATAATTCAATTTAAAAAATGGAAAATTTTAATTTAAAATTTAACTCACAAAATTCTATGAAAAAACAATTTTTCCCAAAATTCCTTTTTAAGTATAAAATTCTATTTATACCAAACTAAAGAGTAAAATTAATTCCAAAAAAAATAATTGGATTATGTTTAATAAAATAGAATTTATTATATTCTAAAACTAATACAAGTTATAACTTTTCATTCTAAATTCTTTAATTGAAAATATAGTTTCCAATGAAAATATTTATCTTTCATTATTCATCGAAAATTAAAAAAAATCATTAAATTATCAAATATTAATCTGATATTAATTTCATCACAATGATTAAAAAATGATATCCTTTTTATCAAATTTAATTTATAAAAGATTAATAAAATAAATATAATATTTTAAAAATGAAAGAAAAAATTATTTTTGAAGAAAAAATATGTTTGAAGAGTAAGCCAACATTACTAAAAATTCAGTGATTATTTTAAAATAATTTATAAATATATTTCTAATATGTATTAAAATCATGAAAATATTTCATAATGTGTTTAATATAATTCATATACCCCAGTTCAAAAACTATTTTATTGTCAATACATTTGTATTGATTATTATCTTTATACAAATATTACATAATGCAATTAATACTATTCATAACTGTGAAATTTAAAACTAGGTATTAATGGTAAAATTTAAATAATATTTCATGGTTTGTTTAATCATTGTGTTCTATGGTGTACATAGTGTTCTTATAAAATCATAGGATATTTCATTTCCACTATAAATATATTTTTTATTTAGAATTTGAACATTTCCATGGTAATCAATGGTTTGAAATTGGAAAATACATTTCTTGAAATACAATATCATAAAATAATTAATGAAACTTCTTCATTAAAATTGGTATAGGTAAATATGTTGTCCATATAAAATAACAAATGTCTGTGTTATTAAATAGGGGAATAATAGTTGGAATGGAAAATGTAAACATGGAAGAAAATGTAATTTTCGAATGATGATGGAGAGTGATTAAAAACATTAATCGCAATGGAAGATTGATAATAAAAATGTTAATGACCAAAAAATGATATCCCAATGTATTGCTTAAAGCAACATCTATTAATTAAAAAAGGTGATAAAAATAGATCATTATCTTATTGTTGTGGAATTACCATTCCATCCAAATAATGAGAAGAAGTAAATATAATCACACGAAAATTATAAATTCATAATTTGATAATTTCCACAAAAATATCCTCTTTTTCTCCGAAATATGAATAATAATGATGAAATTTTCATTCATGAAGTACTAAAATCAAAATATAAATGATCAGATAGTCCAAACAAGGAAAAAAGAGTTACTACTCTTTTCATTAGATATTGATCAAAAGAAAAATTGTTAACATATGGTAATATTCTTTTAAAATTGAATAAACCATCAAATGATGAAATAATAAATTAATATCAAAAATTAAAAAATTATACCAATGATTCAATATATATCACTCATCGAATAAAATCTATATATCCCAAATAACCTTAATAATGTCAATATCAAAGAATGTTTAACCACAAATTTTATCTCTTGTCTTTCATCAAACATAATGTAAAATGAAATTGAATTATTTTGAAATAATTCTTCATGTTTAACATGAGGGTTATATATACCTCATCCTAATATATCATCTCCCAAAATATCATAAGTTACCCTAAAATACCATCACCTAAAACCTAAGATGGAATTTCAATTCTTTTTAACTTTTGACCAACATTAATCTTATAGACCCATGATGTTATCTAAAACACCTATGTTAACATCCCAGGAAATAATCTTAACCCCTAATGTTTTATAAACTAACATGTAATACCAACTATAATAGACAAAAACATATGATCCTAGATCCAGTGGAAAAAAGCATTATCTTTTTATTTTTGGATTGAAAATCAATAATAGAGACCCTATTTTAACTATCCATAACAATAAACATCAATAGAAATATTGGATGACATACAAACAAATGGACCTTTTTGGTTTACGGGTTTAGAGAATTATTAGAAACTTTTTCCAAATAACATGGATACCTGAATAATGTTCATTAAAATCTATACCAACTCCCACAAGTTCATCACATCTATGAACCATATTAAACATAAAATAATTAGGACGATTCTTCATTACTTGGGTAAAGGGATCATAAGAAAAGGTAATCTAATACTCTTAGTAAGGGTAAAAAATGAACATATCAATGATCCCATAAAAAATACAAGAGAAAAAATACATGAAAATATTTTCATAAAATTTGAAATTTATTCCGAACATATCAAATATAATAATCAATAATAATAAAATAAATCATTGTATTTCATTGTAAAATAATAAAAAATAAAATAAAAATTTGATATTATATTATAACTTTATCATAAGAAATGAGTATATATCATAAATTTTAAGGTACATGTTTAATCACAAGGGAGAATCACATAATGAAATTAATATTATAGAATCATGAAATCTTGGAAAATGTTGTTGTAAAATAAAACCTAAAATAATAATAAGTGACAACTGACTATAAGTATTTCATCACATTGTGAAAATAAATTCATTGTGGATTTGGTTTACACCATAATTTCATACATAACATGTAATGATAAAAAATCGTACCCATTTAATTTGAGAACTACCCAGGTGTACCCATTATAAAATGTTATGGATTATGTGTTCCATAAATAGAGATAAATCATAAGGCATGTAAAAAACTAAACGTGGTCAACTAGACATGTCACCCAAGAAGGTATGTCACGTGGAGATAGGCATCAAAGATACCAATAAAAAGACTCATGTATAACTAAAAAACATAGGAAACTACATTATAAAATGGATAAAAATATTCAATATTAATGATACATCCAAATTCAAGATAAACCAAATAAACATGAAAAAATTACAAGACAACTCCCCATGTGACCAATTTTCACCTCAAAATCAATATGCTAAGATGAAAAAAAACAAAAACAAAAGATGAAATATTACTGAATTTCCAAACTATTACATGATTCTAGTAAAACAACATCTATAAATAACTAGTGGATAATGTTATGTGTAGGAAACATCCAAGTAGTTTTCACCACATAATCTATAAAATTTATAATAACAATAATTATGCGGTTATATAATTTAAAATAAATCCATTTTTAAGATACAATTTCAAAAAACCCATTATTTAAATTATCTTTTTTTCATAAAATCCATTAATATTCAATAATAATTAAGAATTAAAATTATATGTGACAAAACATGAAATAAAATTAAATACAATCCATGAGTATAACATAATGTAAGAACATAAGAAAAAAACCATAAAAAAATTCATCATGTGAATCCATGATATTCAGACTCATTTGAAAGAATTTCAAGAGGCAACCATTAAATGATTCATCATGTGAAAAAGAAATTATAAATAAAAAAGAACACCATTTTGGATCTACCTAATTGGTATATTTACTTAAAATATTATGAAAGTACCAATACAAACATAAGTTGGATACAATTTGTATAACCTCTAGTGGCATTACACATACTAATTTGAAAACCACCTCAAGTGGAACTGTTTAGACTATGAGTAAATGGTTTATTCCTGATAAACCCAAGGCCACCCAATGTTCTTTATTCTTAATAATCCATTTAAAATCCATTATAAAAATATATAAAACATTTTTGAAGAAAATAAAACCTTTTTCAGTGCTTGAAACTTGATTTTACTACGAAAAATACAATTATAACATTTTATCAAACACATGATTTGTGAAAAAAATTATCTAATTAAAACCTATTTAAAAAACTAAATTTTTTCCCTCAATTTTTTTTATCAAAATTCAATTAAACTCAATAAATAATTTAATGAAAATTAAAATACTGATAAAAAATTTGTGAAATTAAAACATTTATAGATATACCTACCTAAATAATAAAGGAAACATTGTTTCCAAATACAATTATTATTGGAAATCATTATTCGAAACAAAAAGAATGAGTGAAATTGGAAGGGTCTAAAAATGTTGAAAAATCATCATCTATGAGTAATAGAAATGAAGAAGCAGAAGGAACACTTACTTGGGAGAAGAGACTCAACCACCATGGGGATCAAAAAATAAATAAAGAAATATTGGAGGAGGGATATCATCCAAAATAAAAGTAGTATTTGAGAGAGTCCAAAAAATTAAATGAATAAGGTTCAAGTATGAATGATAAATTTAGAAACTAAGAATGATGTACTTACACTATAGTTTTTTTTCTTATGGCGTAAATTCAACAAATTGAAGATAATTTAAAATATATTCCCATTGTGTTAAAATTACACCATCTGGCCAATATATTGAGAAAATTTAAATTTTAGGGGGAAATTATTCTTCTCTATAATCCTTTATCAAATCTTGGGACCAATAGGAAATTGACATCCTAATATATGGATTTATGGTAATAATTCTTTCTACATCCAGTTTCATGTAGAAGACCCATGTATAACAACCCATAAATACTCCATTTGAACCTAAGAGAAAATTGTAACCCGTGAAGACAGTGTAATATTTACACCTGTACTAAAGTAATCAAAAAGACATGCATCCTCAATCATATATCTCACTTAAAAAATAATGTATATCTATCCTTGAAATTATTGAAACCCCCTCAAACATAATTGAATAAAATCTAGAGTAAAGAAGTTCTTAAAATAGTGGAATGAGATTTTATAATTTACCAATCCATATAATACTTATATCCCTAGATATTCCTCATCATTTTGGACACAGAAAAAGAGAAGGCCATTATTTCAACATCAATAATTCCCACTCCAACATCTCATGTATAAGCCATTTACACATCCATTTTAAACAAACAAAATAATTTGTTTTATATTAGAATACCTTCTCTCAAGGATAAAAAATAATAACTATTGTCTTATCTATTGTGGTATCAAGCTCAATATTTACATCCTCTCATCTAATCAAATGTGAAGGATCTGGTTGATATATCCCTACCTATGAAAATTGGAACATATCCCAAATGGATATCAAATTACAAGAATATGCTAACTAATATGGCACCTTTCCATGATTATCTAATATCTAGAGGGGGCCAAAGAACCTTAGAGACAACATACCTTGTCTACCAAACTGATAGAGTCCCATGTGAGGTGAAACTCTAAGAAAAACACTATCACTAACCTAAAAAGCCAGTGGTAAATGATGATGGTCTGTATAAGGACTTTTGATGACTATATATCATGAAAATTCTCATCTAGAACAAATACACCTTTTTCATCATTTCCTATAAAAAAGTCATTCTCAATATGGACCACTCTTCAAAATCAACCCAACACAAGGTATGTATACAATTTCTAACATATAACACTACAAATGGTTCCATCATAATCAAGTATGGATATATATTGTAATTGAAAAAAAACAACTATAGGAAAATTCTTTCCCATGAACCACCAAAATGAAACAAACATGCCTGGGGTATGTCCTCAAGAACCTAGATATCTTTCTTTATTAATAAATCTGATAATTATATTTCATGCTCAATTTCAAATAAGAACCCATTTTATCTTGTAGACCTTTCCAAACCTGGGTGTTATCCATGAGAAAAATTTACCAAAAAAATTATATATGGAACCCCATAATGTCTGAAAACCACTCAAACATATGTCATCGAGCAGTTCCACATTCATCACCTCCTTCATATGGAGTAAGTGAAAATATTTTTTTTATTATTGAGATGTTAAGTCATGTCCTTTATAATAGAAGTTTGTAGTAAAAAATGATTATGTCCATGAAAATATCATCCCACATTCATATCATAATGTGTATGGGAAACAAAAAAAACATAAGGTATCTTATGCCCTGCCTTAATTATCAAACATGTAAGACACATAGATATGAATTCAAAAATTATACATATCATCCCTGACCACTAATAATAACTTATCAAATCATGATACATCATGGTATCTCTGTGGTGTGTGGACCAACATGATCAGTTTCCATTGTTTGTCAACTCCTACCTCAGAGAGAATGAAATAACCAAACTAATACAGAAATGAAATGATCAACTAAGACATCAAGAATAATCTCCAATGGTTACCCCTCCAATAAGAAAATTACAAAATTAATGGAACTTGGTGTATTTAAGATTCTTAATATGATGAAACTGATCAACAAATGAGTTATATTTCACTTAATCTATGAATAAAGGATTATCAATCTCTTGAACTCCCAAAATCATCTCCATGAACAAACTCACTAGAGACCAATCCTCCCCTAATTATATCATGGTTTTGAGATGATTAATTCATTCACAGTGCATCATAGGTCAAATTTTTCTTTCAATGGTATATGAAATATAAAAATTGAAATTCTGAAGAAACTCATTCATGCATCTCAGTCACAAGTACAGATCCCTTAGATTGAAAATATATACTTCAGGATCTTCTGATAAAAAATAATGTAAACCACTCCCCAAAGAGATTGTGACACCATGTGTCTAGTGTATGTATATAAAATACTAACTCATGATCATTGGTTGGGTACCTCTTCTTATGAGGAATAAAATTTCTAGTTTCCTTGGTGACGATATGTTTCTTATACATTAATGTAGACCCCAAACCCATACCAGAACTATCAAAACACATCTAAAACTGAACCTAGTTTCAAAATAATCGAAACATATAATTATGTCAACCTTACCATATTTATAAAAAACATATATCTGAATCATTTTATTCAACTCAATCATTACACCCTTATATCACAATGTTGAAAATAGATATGTAATCTTAAAGAAAACTATTTAAAAAAATGGTAATTACCTACCAATCCCAAGAATATACAGATCTTAAACAAATTTCAGCCATTATTCAAGGAAAAAATTGTGTGTATATTTTCAGGATACCCTGATATTAACCCCTCAGACATCAGATGACCTAGAAATTTTGTATCCCATGTCCAAGAAATGCATTTGAAAATCTTACCATATAGATAATGTTACCTTAATGATCTATAATTGATATACTAATAAAACATATTATTATATTCTAACAAGGATGAATTCAAAATATCTTCCATGGAGATGATATAATATGACATTAAGAATCAAAGAAATATTCAATTAATTGAATCCATAAATAATATTAGTGAATTACTAAGATTGAAAGGCATATTCAAAAAATAAAAATGACCATATCGCATCCTGAATTATGTATCAGTTATATACACTTCTCATAATCTTAATTGGTGTGAAAATTACTAAATCTATGGCTTGGAAATCCAATTTACCACTCTTCAATGGTCAATGAGTATATGACCACTTGGAAAGGTGTATATATTATTAACATCAATATTTTATAACATTCTATAATCCACACAATGTATTTTAATCACATATTCCATATTATAAAAGAGTATATGAAAAGTACATAGTGATATGCTGGAATGAATAAATCCCTTAAGACCATACACTGTAAGGAGAACCTTCAGTTCAATCATCCCAGCAAGCACCATATGACCAGACTACAATGAAACCTAAATCATACTAGGGATAAATTCTATAGTAAAATTGACCTCTATTAGAGGTTTTAAACTAGAAATTCATCCCAAATGAACTTGATATATTAAGATATAACATTATGATGTATTCATCATAAACATTTTTCAACGAAATAATGAACAATATTTGGAAACATCCATGAGATTACCTTAGGTAAAGTAATAACTAGCCTTATGCATCAAAATCTAGTTCCCCCATCACCCTGAATAACTTGAGTGATCCCATATGAATATAAAAACATAACCTGATAATAGTAATAGTTTATATAAGACTTAACACTAATCATACAATCCTTTCCAAGTATCATGTATTATACAATAAGATCGAGAACTAAAATGTCCCAAACCACCTTGATGTCATCTATCATTACTCAACAAATGGGACACTTGATATGTTGTCTGAACCTCATTCCATATGGAGTGAAAAGGTCCCAAATTAATGTCATAAGATCTAAATATAATCCTAACAAGTCAACTATTGTTGAAAAAATAATAGAATGTGTGGAAATATTATCCAAAAAATATAGCATCATAAAATAAAAAATAATCACCATACAATTTTCAATACCTAACCATACATTAAATTCCTCTAGTGCACACTCTAATGAATAAATCCTTATGTTCCTAGCTACATTAACATCCCCTTTACTAGAAGATAAGAACCACCAACATTATAAGAATTGGAATGAACCTATGAACCCTTGGTGATAATGGATCTTACCATACCACCCTGAAACATTCACTCACAAAAAAGAAATGAGATATTGAGATTTCCCACAATGATTGAAATACATGGGAGACACTGTACATTAAATATTTTCTTGAACATGCCTTCAAAATTAAAAATAGATTACCTATATCTGTCAGTATTAATATCTTTAAATGGGTCAAAATGAAATCTTACCACCATTGATCTTAATTTTATTGATAGATGATACACCCTGGTTAACAATTGCACTAACTGATGCACCACCCAAAACTATTTTCCTAACAATGTGTGCTCTTTTCAAATAATATCCAACTACCACGTCCAGAAATGTCATAAAGAAAAAGAGAATCACCATTGAACTAATGTCATCCCTCAATTACAAAAAAATTCTCAAAACCTTTTGGTTTTAATTATTACTGGATCTGGTTCCAAATGCACCAACTCAGTAATGTTAATTGAATACACTAGAATGAAACACTCACATTAATATAGGTTATGAAACCCCCTGGTATTTTATACAAGTAAATTCTCAGTATGAAACAACTATTTGAATATTTTCTTGATATAGTATAGTTCTACTACCCTCTTCTCATACCCTTGAGAATGTACATAGAATACCCACCTTATATTTTTCAGGAGTATACAAGAATTTGAAGATCCTATCAAATCCAATAAATACACTATGAAACTTATTGGGGTCTATTATCACCATGGAACATAAGTAGAACCTTATAAGTGAATTTGATTCCATGATCCACCACACATCATGGGTTCCAAACAATAGATTTACAAGGAGTGTTTAATTTTTTAGATGATAAAATCAACGAAATAAATTTCCATTGATGGTTTTTCATACAACACATGTCTCACATCATCCTCCATAATATTTAGAAGATACCACCTAGGTTTAATTTTCTAAATAAACGAATTAAAAACCAATCATCTTTAGAAGAAAATACAAAATCATTGAATATTATATCAGAATCCATATTAATTAATTAAAATAGTATTAATTCAGATAACTTGTGAATTCTACTAAAGAAATAGAACACATTAAAAATAAAAAACAATTTAATTAAAATACCCATGAATTATATTCAAATGAACTCACAACCCATGCATTATCTTTGTAAAAATTCTCAACCACCCATCATGTCACACCCTCTATTTCAAAATTTATTTATTTTATTAATTTAATTTGCGTTGGGTAGTTTGGGTTGAAACCCGACATAAGATTTTGAGTTCTTGGTGTTTTGGTCTTGATTGCATCTGGCGCAACGCAGTCGAAGCTGCGCGGCCTCGCCTGGGCTGCCATGCGACCCCGCCCGGTTCACCGCACGCCTTACCGATGTTTAATTAATGAAATCATTATTATTATTATCATATTGGATGATAATTTAATAAAGTATTATTTTTATTACTATTTCCATTGTTGTTACTTATTATTATTTTCCATTTACTTTTATTATTATTATTGTTAGTCTTATTTTATTTTTAGTTTTTCTTTTATTTTATTATTATTTTTAATCATTATTATTATTATTAATTTGTTTTGTTTTAGATTTTTTTTAGGTTTATTTTTATTTATTCATTTTTTTCCCCTTATTTTTTTTCTTTCTTTTTTTCCTCTCTTTTTTCCCCTCATTTCTGTCGGGTACCCTCCCCTTTCCCCGCCGTGTCGTGCTCCCCTCCCCCCTGAAACCCTACATGCGTCGACCCCCCCTCCCTTTGGCCGATCCTTGCCGCGCCGCTCATCCCCAGCCGCCGATCCGTCTCCCCTTCCATCGAACCTGAACCGCTGCCCAGTTCGCATTGCCACCCCAAATCCCCCTGCCATGTCCGGCGCTGCACCCAGCTCCCGGCCCGTGCTGCTGCTCAGACCTCGCCGTCGCCTCTCCCCCATGCGCCGCAACCATCCTCCTTTTCTGGACTCCTTCTGGCGCACTTCTATTCGGTGGCTCCGGCTCAATCCCACCGCACCTCAATTTTTCATCCCTCTCTCTCGTCCGGCCAATGCCCTACCTCCCTCAGTTCGGACCCGCGCTCTTCACCTCAGCGAACGGCCACCTTTGCTAGTTTTCTCTTAGTCACGCACCACCCCCTGTCGAACCCTCTTGGTGTCACCGCCTCTCCTTCTCCGCACAGGGTAAACCCTCATCCTCATACCTATAGGTTTGATGCATGTTTATGTGGGGTGTTTTGGTTTCAATTCCTGTTTTATGGTCGAATATAGGTTTTATGTGGTGTGAGTTGCATGTGATTGACGTTTGGCACCAGGTTTTGGGGTTGATTCTAGATATTTTGGTTCAATTGTTTGTTCTAGGTTCAATTTGGATTTTTTGGGTTGCGGTTGGTGTGCGATGATCTTTGCGCACCATATTTGTGAAGTCTACCACACCGGGGTAGGTGGTTCCACGTCCAATTTATTATTTGACAAATTAATTTGCATTGCTTAATTTCTTTGACATATTATTCAATTAATTTTTGTTGTGCGAAGTTGGATTTATTTGATGTTTGATTTGAATTGGAAATTACTTAGTAGGTTGGTTATATTAGGAGTGTGTTTTTCTTCTAAGAACTCTGTTAGTGATTTTGAATTGTGCGGTTTTCTTGTTAAGTTCTGCAAGTGATGCAAATTGTATTTGTGTCATGATGTCGGGTGTGTAAGTCGTAAAAGAGGGGTTGGCATGGGTTTAGTGGATAACTTCAAGTTATTTATTGTAATATGTTTTATAAGATTTTACTTTCGGATTGTTTATTATTGTTTTTGTAATTTGTGCAGTGTGTGAGTTAGGGAGTGAGAATGACGTGGTTTATGTTTTGGCATGTGTCAGAATATGTTTTATTTTAAAAAGGGGTTCTAAATGTCTTTTTTCCCCTTTAAGAGTTTTGCGACATGTTTGAAAACTCTTTACGAAACACTTTTAGGGGTTTTCTTAATCATCAAAGTGTTTTTTTAAATTATGCATCTTTTTTAATTTAATGTGTAAGCAGTGCAGATTAAGTTTAAAAAAAAGGATTTTTGGTGTGCGTGTGGTTTCAAAATCAGGGTTGAGTATGGAAATTGTGTTTTTGCATGTGTAAGTACCCTGTTTGGCTTTTATGAGTTATTGTGACAGTTGACAGGAACTTGAAACTTGTTTGAGCACAAACCGGGAAGCCCGGGTAGCTAGGAGGGTAGACTAGACTAGTGGCCCAGTGTTCCGGAGGTGACTCGACCCGGTTTCACTGGCAGGAATGACAATTGCAACACTAACTTAACATATGATTTTCTGAGGGTCGTGGCCTTCTAAGACACGTTTTCTGAGGGTCGTGGCCTTCTAAGCCACGTTTTCTGAGGGTAGTGGCCTTCTAAGCCACGTTTCACCGAGACACGAAGATCTAGGGACCCAAGCTAGCAATCAACCATGTGGCCTCTCCCATGTTAGTGCTCATTGGTTACTTTATGCTCGTCGGTGTGACACTTTGGATATTTTTTTTAAAGTAAGGTGTGTGCGTTTTAATTTATGTAGTTCTATGTGAAACTGTTTCCCTTAAACCCTTTATTTTTGTTAAAACTGTTCCAGCATTTACTTCCTCACTTTGATTTAAGATTGCAAATGTATTTGTATTTTAATAATTGTTGCGTGGAACCTTTTTATTCGGTGACGTCCTACTGGGCCTTTTGGCTGACACCCTACATACACCTTTGGGTGTATGTAGATTCTGTTTCTTTTATATTTCAGGTCGAAGCGTTCATCTCAACGATGGTGGTTCTGGTCGTTGATGGCCTTCTGGTGCAGGTTGGTGTTGTGGCGTGTGGATGCTGTGCCCCTCTGATTTCTTGGAGGTTTGAGTTTGAGTTTTTATTTCTTTTGTGGTTTTTTTTATTTTTGTTATGGGTTCAATTTGTAAACCCCTGAATTTGTTTTAAGTTTAAGGCCTTGTTTGGTTG
This sequence comes from Viscum album, assembly GCA_963277665.1. Taxonomy (NCBI): domain Eukaryota; kingdom Viridiplantae; phylum Streptophyta; class Magnoliopsida; order Santalales; family Viscaceae; genus Viscum; species Viscum album. The sequence continues at coordinate 1,285,201,128 of OY728156.1, forward strand.
TCTATTTTCAGTTTCAGTTTCTTTATCTTATCAGTTTTTTTGTCTTTATTATTTCGGGTAAATCGTTCCCACGTGCTAGTTTTGATACCCGGGCACTTGTGCCAGCCCGTGGGGATCGGGAACGCCCCTCTGATACCATTTTGTCACGAACCAGGCCGGGTCTCCATCCGACCCGGCGCCCGACCCGTAAAAATGTCTCTAGAATGAACTAGTGATGGTTTTTTTTTCTTTAATGGCGGGGGGTCCACTCGAACCTCCCTGTGTTGGCTTTCTAGTCCCGTTTCGAGCACAAGTAAGTTCTTAATGGTGGGGAGCCCCTCTGGCCTCCCCATGTTGATCATTTGCTTTGGTTTCTAAATATAGCTTGGTAATAAGTGAACAGAGTGATCTGTGGACGTGTTTTTTTTCATTCAATGGTGCTTGGGATGTTTTGGCTTGTGAAGTTAGATTCAGTGGGTGTGAGGGTTTCCCTTCCTTGATCAGTTAGTTAACTGGACGTGTTTTAGCTCTTTGGGGTGGGCGACACTCATCATAAAGTCTTTTTATGCGTTCTCGAGGTTGTCTTTTGAGTCACTTTCTCTGAGCACGGTGCTTTTTCTTCTTTTCACTTGTTGATTGTGGGAATCCTCTTTAAACCTTAGTGGTGTATCCGTTTCTTCTTTTTGGCTCAGCCTCAGCTGTGGCTTTCCGGGGGCGGAAAGCTTTATGGTGGGGAGAATTGTCACACCCTCTATTTCAAAATTTATTTATTTTATTAATTTACTTTGCGTTGGGTAGTTTGGGTTGAAACCCGACATAAGATTTTGAGTTCTTGGTGTTTTGGTCTTGATTGCATCTAGCGCAACGCGGTCGAAGCTGCGCGGCCTCGCCTGGGCTGCCATGCGACCCCGCCCGGTTCACCGCACGCCTTACCGATGTCTAATTAATGAAACCATTATTATTATTATCATATTGGATGATAATTTAATAATGTATTATTTTTATTATTATTTCCATTGTTGTTACTTATTATTATTTTCCATTTACTTTTATTATTATTATTGTTAGTCTTATTTTATTTTTAGTTTTACTTTTATTTTATTATTATTTTTAATCATTATTATTATTATTAATTTGTTTTGTTTTAGATTTTTTTAGGTTTCTTTTTATTTATTTATTTTGTTCCCCTTATTTTGTTTTCTTTCTCTTTTTTTTCCTCTCCTTTTTCCCCTCATTTCCGTCGGGTACCCTCCCCTTTCCTCGTCGTGTCGTGCTCCCCTCCCCCCTGAAACCCTACCTGCGTCGACCCCCCCTTTTGGCCGAGCCTTGCCGCGCCGCTCATCCCCAGCCGCTGCTCCGTCTCCCCTTCCGGCGAACCTGAACCGCTGCCCAGTTTGCATTGCCACCCCAAATCCCCCTGCCATGTCCGGCGCTGCACCCAGCTCCCGGCCCGTGCTGCTGCTCAGACCTCGTCGTCGCCTCTCCCCCATGCACCGCAACCATCCTCCTTGGCCGGACTCCTTCTGGCGCGCTTCTATTCGGCGGCTCTGGCTCAATCCCACCGCACCTCAAGTTTGCATCCCTCTCTCTCTCGTCCGGCCAATGCCCTGCCTCCCTCGGTTCGGACCTGCACTCTTCACCTCAGCGAACGGCCACCTTCGATGGTTTTCTCTTAGTCGCGCACCACCCCCTGTCGAACCCTCTTGGTGTCACCGCCTCTCCTTCTCCGCACAGGGTAAACCCTCATCCTCATACCTATAGGTTTGATCCATGTTTATGTGGGGTGTTTTGGTTTCAATTCCTATTTTATGGTCGAATATAGGTTTTATGTGGTGTGAGTTGCATGCGATTGATGTTTGGCACCAGGTTTTGGGGTTGATTCTTTATATTTTGGTTCAATTGTTTTTTCTAGAGTCAATTTGGATTTTTTTGGTTGCGGTTGGTGTGAGATGATCTTTGCGCACCATATTTGTGAAGTCTACCACATCGAGGTAGGTGGTTCCACGTCCAATTTATTATTTTCTGAATTAATTTGCAATGCTTAATTTCTTTGACATATTATTCAATTAATTTTTGTTGTGCGATGTTGGATTTATTTGATGATTTATTTGCATTGGAAATTACTTAGTAGGTTGGTTATATTAGGAGTGTGTTTTTCTTCTAAGAACTCTGTTAGTGATTTTGAATTGTGCGGTTATCTTGTTAAGTTCTGCAAGTGATGCAAATTGTATTTGTGTCATGATGTCAGGTGTGTAAGTCGTAAAAGAGGGGTTGGCGTGGGTTTAGTGGGTAACTTCAAGTTATTTATTGTAATATGTTTTATAAGATTTTACTTTCGGATTGTTTATTATTGTTTTTGTAATTTGTGCAGTGTGTGAGTTAGGGAGTGAGAATGACGTGGTTTATGTTTTGGCATGTGTCAGAATATTTTTTATTTTAAAAAGGGGTTCTAAATGTCTTTTTTTCCCCTTTAAGAGTTTTGCGACATGTTTGAAAACTCTTTAGGAAACACTTTTAGGGGTTTTCTTAATCATCAAAGTGTTTTGTTAAATTATGCATCTAGTTTAATTTAATGTGTAAGCAGTGCAGATTAAGTTTAAAAAAAAGGAATTTTTGGTGTGCGTGTGGTTTTAAAATCAGGGTTGAGTATGGAAATTATGTTTTTGCATGTTTAAGTACCATGTTTGGCTTTTATGAGTTATTGTGACAGTTGACAGGAACTTGAAACTTGTTTGAGCACAAACCAGGAAGCCTGGGTAGCTATGAGGGTAGACTGGACTAGTGGCCTAGTGTTCCGGAGGTGACTCGACCAGGTTTCACTGGCAGGACTGACGATTGCAACACTAACTAAACATATGCTTTTCTGAGGGTCGTGGCATTCTAAGCCACGTTTTCTGAGGGTCGTGGCCTTCTAATCCACGTTTTCTGAGGGTAGTGGCCTTCTAAGCCACGTTTCACCGAGACACGAAGATCTAGGGACCCAAGCTAGCAATCACCCATGCGGCCTCTCCCATGTTAGTGCTCATTGGTTACTTTATGCTCGTTGGTGTGACACTTTGGATATTTTTTTTAAGTAAGGTGTGTGCGTTTTAATTTATGTAGTTCTATGTGAAACTGTTTCCCTTAAACCCTTTATTTTTGTTAAAACTGTTCCAGCATTTACTTCCTTGCTTTGATTTAAGATTGCAAATGTATTTGTCTTTTAATAATTGTTGCGTGGAACCTTTTTATTCGGTGACGTCCTACTGGGCCTTTTGGCTCACACCCTACATACACCTTTGGGTGTATGTAAATTCTGTTTATTTTATATTTCAGGTCGAAGCGTTGAGCTCAACGATGGTGGTTCTGGTCGTTGATGGACTTCTGGTGCAGGTTGGTGTTGTGACGTGTGGATGCTGTGCCCCTCTGATTTCTTGGAGGTTTGAGTTTGAGTTTTTATTTCTTTTGTGGTTTTTTTTATTTTGGTTATGGGTTCAATTTGTAAACCCCTGAATTTGTTTTAAGTTTAAGGCCTTGTTTGGTTGTCTATTTTCAGTTTCAGTTTCTTTATCTTATCAGTTTTTTTGTCTTTATTATTTCGGGTAAATCGTTCCCACATGCTAGTTTTGATACCCGGGCACTTGTGCCAGCCCGTGGGGATCGGGAACGCCCTTCGGGCCTTGCCGCAGACCGGGTCGGGCGCCGGGTCGGATGGCGACCCGGCCTGGTTCGTGACACATCACAATTCGATTTTTGACACATACATAAACTATCCAAGAACCCTACAAGATTTACTACATAAATTCTATTGATATTTACACCATTCATCCTAACATATAGAAAAAAATAGGTACTATTATCACACCTCAATTTGGGTATTCCCTTTGATTCCATTCTATAACGAACCAACATGGGATTACTTGATGATTCATTCAAGAACCATTACATGGTAAAGTGAATTAAAGGCACCAAAAAACAAGTCTTAATATAACCAGACATGGTAATCAATCAAAGAATAAAATGAACAAAAAATTTTGATATCAATGGGATAAAAATTATAATCCAATCATAATTAAATCATAAAATTGACCAAAAAGAGTCTCCATTTGACCATATATCACCTATAAACAATCCCTATATGAAGGAAATGACAATAAGAGAAGCGAAAATGTACATAATTCTCATCGTGTTACTTGATTCCAACAAAAAATATCTACAACCACCAAAATGCAAAATTAGGGTTTTATTACAAAACCAAATAGGATCCACCACAAAATCAATACAACGTATTGAAATAATAATTATGTAGTTCTATCTTTTAAAGAATTATTTTTAAAAATCATCCTTACGTTTTAATAGAATCCTTTCATATCCAAAATTAAGGAATGTGAAATGCACTTGTGATAAATCATGAATGAAAAATAAATAAAATACATGAGTATACTATAAAGTAAGAATATAATAAAATAACCATTAAAACTATATGATGAGAAACCACGAGACAAAACCTTAAGTGTATGTGTGTGTGAAAACAACCATGAAAAAATCCCTCATCTAAAAAATAAATCATAAATGAAAAAAACCATTTGCACTCTATCATATAGGTACTTATACTAGATATAAAAATAATTCATTTTCCAATTCCTAATTTGGATCCAAATGATATAACCTCTAGTGAAATAACACACATTTATATGAAATCAACCTCAAGTGGCATTACACACACTATTAGTAAAAAGAAAATTCGTAACACACCCAAGGCTATCTAATTTGTTTTGTTTTTTCTTAAATAAATCTATAATCATCATTTATAAAACATTTTCAATTAAAATAAAATTAATTTTGGTGGATGAAAATCATTTTCGGAAGAAATAACCATTACTTATTTTTATCAAAATCATAGTGTGTGTAAAAATGTTACCCCAGAAAACCTCTTTAGAAAACATGAATTTTTTTCAAAAAATAATAAACTGTAATCACAAATCAATCCAATTCAACAAATAAAAAATAGAATTTACATAAGTGAAACAAAATTAATTAATTAAGCCTTTTTATAGATACACTTACACTAAGAATAAAGGGAACCTAATGTCCTATGAATGTATAGATTGGATATTGTCTTATAAGAGGTAATTCAGGAGATAAAATAGAAATTATTGATATAAACCAAAAATTGATGACAATACAATACATAAATACATTCAATGTAAGGAATCAACCTTAAATAGAACTTATTATAGTGTTTTTGAACTAAAATTAATATATGAGGATCTTTTCAGTTTATAGTCTTATAGAATATGGACAAAAGTTTACAATATAGACTCATACATTACATGTGGACACTTATACTCAATATCCATTTTTTCACCAAATGAACCCTTTTAAAATAAAACATGTTTTTTGAGACACATCTTTATTTCTTTAATCGTGACATGTTATTTTCCCTTACCAATATTAAGATCTATGAAATTCATGTTAAAACATTGTATTAAACCAATAATATTAGTAAGGGAGATAAAAAAATAAACCCATGAGTCTAGTGTAAACCTAAGAAATAATTTCCTTAAAAACATATATTCTTTACACTGAAAAAAGGATAATCATTTCAAAAAGATCATTATCCTTATTTTTGAAATTCAAACTAATTACATGAAAACTCATATGAAAAAATATAATATATAATTTGGTAACATGGTACATAATAATAATAAAATTAAATAACCATACCATCGATATCCATACATGTCACTCTTACAAATGGAATAGCCATACAGACAACTTCCAAACTCGATGCGTTGGAAGTTATAACATAACCACTTGTCCTTGGTTTATCTGGTAACAACCAATAAACCTTACAAGTTCCATTATATAACAATAAAATATAAAATCATTCAATTTTCACGATTTAAATAATTAAATTTCATTTTCACACATAATAAAACATTTCATGTATTTCAAATAACTAATCTATTTTCAGAACCCATTTAAAACATTAAAAAAAGATTTTTATTCAAATTATCCCATACCACGATGAATATTTTTATTGAAATTAGAAAATTATCATTTTAAAAAATTCATGTACATATAAAAAAATTCACAAATTTTTTTTTGAAAAAATGTACATGAAATGTATTTTTTATGTAGAATAAATATTTAAAACATTTAAAATGTTGTTTTAGTTACAGATTAACTTAACTTGACTCCAACTCATAAAATAAAATATTTATATTCCTAAATAATAAAAATAGGTTAATTATTTACATTATTAATAATAATTTATAGGATTATTATTCCTTTTATATCACTTATTATCTTCACATAACAATTACAAAATTATTTATTTTCACATTAGATATTTTGATGATATTCAGTTTATGAGTCCAAAATTACTTTAGTAAGTCAAATACGGCCAAATAAGACATTATTAAATCATTTAAAGAGTAATATTCATGGGATGATTATCCATTTTCTAAAAAAATTATTATTTTAAATTCAACCATTAAGTATGGATATGAAAAATTTACTATATTACAATCATAGGGAAAGTAAGTCGTATGTACGCTTGAGTAACATTTCCATTTTTCAATGATCATTATTGAAAGAATGTAATTATAATTTTATAATTATAGAATGATCATAATATAATTAAAATAATTAAAATAATTAAAATATAAATATATATATCATAAAACTGATGTGGTGAATAAAAATGAATCACATCACTTTGGGGAGGTGATAGTTTTTTGGTATGCACGAATGACATTATCATTTTTAATCGCATGGAAAGTGATAAAATAATTCATATATTATTATCTTATAATGATAAATATATCTTGAATATCATATATGAATATTAATTCAATCATTATAACCATTATTGATAGGATATAATTAAAAATGAACTATATCGGTTCGTGTGGCAGTTTTCCGCCAAACACATGAATGAAAAGTTCATTTCCCATTTGATGAAATTCGAGATAGATTTAGGTGGTGATATTGAAATAATAAAATGAAAGTATATTAATTATAATATATCTATTATTTCATCATGGTTAAAAAATATTTTATCGAATATGAAGATTAAACAAAATAAAAACACTTAATTAAAAATGTTACATTCCCTTCGGGTGACCTCCTTTGGTTAACAACATAACTCCTTTATGAAGGGCGTTTTTTTCTAAAATAAGTCCTATAGGATGAGGGGAGTTATTAGATTAAGGTATTATATAAGATCTTGTATGACCCTTTTTAGAAATGAGAATAAGGGGATCCCTTTTATAGGAGATGTAAGGGGAAATCTTGAAATTTTTCAAAGTATTAAAATATAATGAAACTATTATAGATCCAACTTCTTAAAAAAGGCCCCTAAATGAATGTTAAAAGTTATTTTCAACAATATCTTATACACTTGTAATTATTTAACCTTTTTTATTTTTAAATATTTTAATAATAATTTAATTCAATTAGATATCATTATTTTCAAATTTAAAACTATCCAAATAATTTAAATTCAAATACCTCAATAAAAAAGTGTAAATTAGAATATAATGATTTAAAACAGCAATAATTTATCTTATAGATTAGTAAAATTTTCAATATACATTAAATTGTCGAAAATACATCAATATTAATAGTTTAATATGAATTATTTTTTTTATTAAATAAATAAATATTTTTTTAACATTGAAGAAGCATTAAAAGTTATTATATAATTTATAAAAAAACATTTATTAATGAAACTAAATTTAGTTTTTATCAATTTAGATATTCAGTTTCATTCATATATTAGTCTTTTACTTATGAGAACACATAATATATACTAAAAACAATAGATTAATTTTTTTGGTAACTATCAAAGACTTTAAATAATATATAATTTATTTTTGTAGACATGTGTCTATAAAAAATTCCAAATCAGTTATAATATGAAAAACGGAAAATATTATTCATCTAATATTTTTTCAATTTTTTTTATTATTTTATAATCCTTAGATTTTTGTATTAAACATTATTTAACCCTTTTAAAACTTATTGTGTTATCATGTAATTTACATATTATGGGTTAATATAATTTCCATAACATAAAAAAAGCCCACTAAATGAGTCCTTAATGAAATTTTATAACATAAGTAAATTATTTTACTGAATTTTATATTTTTTTTAATTTTATATCGTTTCATATATTATTTTTTATTTTAAAATATCAATAATGTAAATTTTTGAAAATATTCAATATTTGGATTTTAAAAGATATCATAAAAAAGTTGATATCTTCAAAAATACTACATTTAATCCTATATAACATTTCACAATAAACAACTAAATATGTGTATGATATAAATTATATGAAATTACATTTATTTAAATATTTTTAAAATCAATAATTTGATTCTTCCATTAATGTGCTAATTATTGCATCATCATTGTGTAACCAATAAATTTAAGTATTATTTTTTCCAAAGGTTTTTAATAAATTGCCATGATATATTTAAAAATTATATCATTAAAAATATAATTTATAGTCTGAAATATCCCATATATAAAACGATATTAAAAAAAATACTTCTTAAAAACAACATTGTGACAAAATATTCTTTTATTAGAAAAAAATTATATAAATGACATGAAATCTTTTATGTGTATTCCAATGGATATCTTTGAATACAAGTATGATTTTAGGATGAAGAGAACAAAATAAGGAAATTAGTAAAACTATTAGGGTAATTTAAAAAATTATTTGTACCCTTAATTAGCGGATTTACCCTTAACCGTGGTAATAAAAAGAATCATTGAAGTTACTATTCAAATTTTTCAAAATAATGTTGATCCTAGTATATCATAAATATTTTAATTATTAAAACATTATATTTTTAATTTTTAAAATTCAAAACACGTAAGTAGATAAAATTAATTTAAAATTAATCACATTGATAGATCGTGAAAATATGTTTTCAATGTAAAAACCATCAAAATTTTATTAAATATTATATAAAAATTACCATGGTTTAGTTAATCATTTTATCTTTGAAAATACTATTTATAGATGAAAATATAGTTTATATAACCCCATAGTAAACATATTTTACTTCTTAAAAATTAGTTTGTGACAAAATTGTCCTTTTTTGAATAAGATGATACAAATGTCTTAATGTCATACTTGTGGATTTCATAGGTTATATTTCAGACCAAGCATTTTTTAGGTTGAAAAACATTAAAAAAATGAAATTAGGACAAGTTTTATGCTAATTTATTTTTTTATTTTTACCCTTAATTACCCAATTTACCTTTAACCATGGTGATAAAAATAATTATTGATGTTACTATTCATATTTTTCAAAAATTATGTTGATCCTATTCGATCATTAATATCTTAATTATTATCAATATTTAAGTTTATTTTTAAAAATTCAAAAGCATAATTAGAAAAATTTAATTTTAAAATAATCTCGTTGATAGATTGAGAAAACATGTTTTTAATGTAAAATCATTCATAAGTTCACAAAGTTTTCATATACAATTTCAAGGTGAAATTGATTACAATGAAAAAAATTGGATTAAATTATAAGAGCATTATTTATTTATAATTTAAAATAAATTAAACACATAATTTAACTACAAAAATAAATTGTGTGAAAAAATAGTTTTGATATAATATTTCTTATTATTCACTATTAATCAAAATATTAAATTTCTCAGAAAATACCAAAAATTCAGACAAAGTAAAATTTTATAATAATATTCTAAATAAGAAGTTTAGTTTTTCAAATATAATTTATTAATTTTAGAAAAACATGATTTAAAATTATATCTTCATCAAAATGTTGTAACAATGCCTTTTTTGAAAAATAATCCTTATATGAATAAAATTAAATTAGTTCTTATACAAGGTCTAGAAAATATATAAGATGAATTTTAATCAATATATTGAATATTTTATTTATATATATATCCTTAATATAACCCAATAAAAGTGATTAGGTTATTTTATAAACACACATCCTCAAATTTAAATATTGTTTCATAAAAACATTTAATTTTTTTAAAAAAAGTTTAAATTTCATTTACAATAAATTTTTCACTAAATAATTAATTATTTAAACATGTATAAACCATATTTTTATAATTTATTTAATACTATTAAAATACATAATTCTACCATCTAATATATAATGATGAGATTCAAATAATAATATCTAGTTTTTCTTTTAATCTTGATGTGTTGTATCATGAATGCTATCAATCATAGTATTTAATTTAAAAACATGGGATGTTATAGCTGACACGACTTTTTAAACCAACAGTAATAAGTAATAAGAAAAAACTCTTTTTTTAAAAGTGACAAAATTTCAATGGAGATCAAACACCAAATATAGTGACTTGAAAGGAGGGAGATCACCCAAAATCTTCAAAAATCATATAAGGGTTTGAGAGGGAGGTTGGTATTGTGACTTAAAGAAGGTTTGGGAATTTAGAGTCAATGTAAACACTACTCAAAATGAATTTATGTCAAAAATCATTGGATTTTATGTAAATTAATAATGGTGAACACATGTCAAATATGTGTAATATTGGGTTAAAAACACTGAGCAATGAATTGTTTGTGTAAGATCATCTTTTATGGAGTAAGTCATTCTACATGGTAAAATATTCTCTAGGATAGTATCCAAGGATAAATTTACATTGTAAACCAAGTATTTATGGAATTAATTTCGTCAATAACCATTGTATAGTAGTATCCCACTGTAGAACCACCCAAAAATCATTCACTTCAATGCAGTCTAAAACTAAAATCTATATGGCCATTGAAACATTTATACTTCGACTCTATTAATCCAAAAAAACAAACATCCTTGATATTATAGATCACTTTCTAGAAAAATATCTCCCTATTTAAATGTTATTAAATGAACTCTATTATATATAAACAAAATAAGACTCGTGCAGTACCTAAAATAGAGGAACATGGTGTTACAAGGAATAATCGTATGAATTAACCATTGAAAAAAATAGATTTCATAATATTTCTCAAATTATAATCAAATGACATTACATAAATATTCCTCATATTAGAAGGCATAATTTTTTTGGATATTCATATCTTATTAAATAATCATAGTTACCAGTATAATGAGGTCATTTGGGAACAAAAACATTAAATTTGCATTATATAAAAGGATCAAGGAATATAAAACTTCTCCATAATAAGGATTGAATTTAAATAAATAATTTAATAACAAAATTTAATTCATTTATTACCCCATCAAATGAAGGTATGATAATTTATGAATATATCACTGGGAAACATATATAGTATTTGGAATCTATAGATAGCATCAATGTAAAATAAAGAAAATGGGTTATAGAGATAGTGGTCATAGAATAAAGAAAATGGGTTGTTCATATATATCTATTATATAAAATTTAATAATTTATCAAATTTCAAAGATTTTTGTTATTCAAATAAACCTTGGAATATTGTAATGGAGTATTCTAGTCATTATGTTTTCATACAAGAATGAAATTACATTCGTTCTCTATAAGTTAAAAACATTTCCATTGAATATTTTAAAAAAATAGTGAAACTTTACTCATTTGGGAAATGAAAATGAATATTATTGTCAGTATGTTTTTTAAAAACTCAATCATGGGTTGAAAGAAATTATAAAATAATAATAGAATATAAAAATATCTTGAATTTTTGTTATACATCATTGATATGGAAGAAAAAAGTTCATTGAACGAAGCATGAAATAATGTTGATTTTCCATAAAAACATTATTTCGGTATCATCATTACATAATGTGTAGAAAATGAAATGAAAAAATTTATTCAAAATAAATAAATAGGGGTCAATAATAATCATGTGTTTTTTAGAGTTAGATCATGAAATTTTATTTTCAGAATCTTACCCATATACAATTTCGATAAATAATGAAATTGTAACATTACCCTTACCAAATTGGAAACTATTGAATCATAATCCTAATAAATGTATAATGTCAAATGAAACATTATATATTGTTAATCTAAGGATACTCATTATATGAAATTTCAGAGGATTTGTATACAAACCACACTATATAAACCTCTGGTGAATATGGAATATCTCTTCCAGAAATTATAGATATACTAGATATCCTGTACAAATATAATATCATTAATGTGAGAATCAATCAATTAAGTTACAATGTGTAAAAAATTTAAATAAAAAATAAGAGTATAAATATTAAATATTATAAAAAATAATTCACACATAATCATGAAATAATAGAATCAATAGAAAATTAGTATAACCTAGTGAAATGAAATAGAGTTAAGAAACCACTTAACATGAGTCTAGAGTTTTCCTGTATATAAATTATTAAATATCTGATAAATATATATCAATTAACTGATCTCATAAGAATATTTTCTAGGTTTAATAAATTATTATTAAAATTATTTATTTAATTTAGTTTGATTATATATTTAATTACATAATCGATTAGGTCTAGGTCATGTGTTTTGAGGATGTTTGGTTCATAGTTGGAAAACAACATCAGTATATTGAACGTGGTAAATGAGGTAATTCTCACATTACATCAAGAATAATAATCATTAAATAATTACGATTTTTATAAATAATATAAACTTATAAAAATAATTTTAAATGGTGTTCGTAAAAAACTAATTACATTCGAATAATGGAGATAATAGGCTATTCATACTCATGAGTAATATTTATAAGTATTAGTGTTTCATTATATAATGTTAATTATCCCATAAATACTTTATTATTCATTTTAGTACAAAAATATATACCATCTATGTTATGTAGTGGTGAAAAATGAATCACATCACTTTGTAAAGGTTGTAATTTATGAGTGTGCAATAATGATATTATCATTTTTCAGTAAATAAAAAGGTAATAAAATAGATTTTATCATATAATTAAAGAATGTTAATTATTTAATTAATATAATTTATATTTATATATACTAAATATATAATTATAATTATACATGATATATGGTTATATAAAACAAATGACATCGGTTCATGAGGTGATAGTCTTCCACACCAATGAATATTGGATTCGTTTCCCATTTTATGGAAGAAGATGTGGATATTGGTAATTATATTAATATAATAACATCTTATTATTTTTAATACACTAGTTTCATTGATTCATCATGTTTGAAGATTATTTTATTGATATGTAAGAAGAAATAAAATTAAAACACAAGATTATGAAGTATACCTCTTCTCCCAAAAATTTATTTTTTTCATCCTAAAACCTATAAAGCATGTATTATTCTAAAAATAATACATGTAGAACATGGGGAGGGATGTATAATGGTATTATGTATTTAATGGTTTAATTGAATGTGTTTTTATGAATAAATAAATGATTACAGGGGATTTACTTTTATAAGTAATGTAAAGGGCACTCTTTGAGGTACATAAAAAATAACTTATTATAAATTACAAATCCTAGAAAAAAAATAAATACTGATAGAAATTGAATTTAATATTCAGATTAAATGAATAAATATCAAAAAATAAAATATTTATATGTTTAGATTATGTTTTTCCCATATATAATTATTTTAACTCATGTTAAGCCTTTTTGACCATTAGAATGATAACAATGTTTTTTAATCATTGTGTAAATAAATATACTATAAAAAGGAAAATTGATCCCTAAATAGACAAAAAATTAAATTTTCAAATTAATACCAATAAAATTCCTGAATATTTTTTCATTAGGGATTTTAAATTTTAATAAAATAGTATGTATTATAAAATAACATTAAGTGATTTTTGGAACTATTCATTTAATTTAACTTTGAAAAAATGAAAATAATAAAATGAAAATATATTCCATTAAATCCCCTTTAAAATTTTATTTTAACCAATAAAATTCATGTAAAAAATAATTCATTCATTTTATATTACATTTATCTTTTCTTATAATTTATATTTTATTAATTGAATAATTACTATGTCGAAATTGAGTAAGAATTTAAGGTAATTATTTTGTCCCTATAAATTACAAAAATTAACATGATATAAATTTAATTTATTTATCATATAATTTTTTATAATTGAACATATTTTGTATTTTTATATATCAAAATATACTATATAAATTTAACTCAACAAATAGTCATTTTTTACTTAAACTTTCACTTAAATTTAATAAATTTCCAAAACACATCCAACAATATTCATTATGTTATATATTATAATACTGGAGGATTATGGATGAATTAAAATAATCCAATAAAATAAATTAATGTGTTAGAAAAAATTTATAGTGCTTACATTAATATTTTTACCCTTAATTATCTATTTTTGGCCCTGACTATTGAACTTCATTGATTTTGTCTTTCCTTGGTTTTGGATCATTGTTTTCAGTTTCAGGTGGAGTTCTAGTATGTAATTTTGAGTGTTTTGTTGAAAAACTAAGTTTCAGACTTGGAAGTAGGGGGTGCATGCGTAGCACATGGTTACAGGAAACTGTGAAACTTAGCATTGGAAACCATGTATCTTTTTTGGGGGTACATGGGTAAGGCGTTTGGATTGTGCATAGTTTGGGAAACAATATTGAAATCCTTCATGGGGTTATGTCTATTGGGAATGTGGATACCACATTCTTTTCACATAGTTTGAAAAAAAATGAGCCCAACACATGTAAGTTACCTAGATGTTTAAAATCATAAAATTCATATTCTTTAATCCTCCCTTTTTATCCTAAATTGATCACCCCTCCCTCTTTGTTGTTTTTTTCAAATTAAGGGTTCTCTAAGACCCCTTAAATTTGGGTCCTCTTCCCTCCCTGGATGTTCCTCTAAGGTTTTAAGGTGAGTTTCATAGGGTTTTGGCATTTTTCTCCTCCTTCTCTCTTCCTCTATTATTTTCATGGAGTTTCTTTGGTGGTTTCATGTTTTGAGTCACACTTGAGGATAAGGTTAATGCATTGGATTTAATTTCATTGGTTTTAGGGTTTTAAGGTTGTTCCTTGGGGAGTTCTCTTCCTTCTGCAAGAGTTTCATTGCATCTGTATTCCATTCAAGTAAGTGTTTCTATATATTTCCTTTCTGAATAACTCAACTTGATGCTTAGTTATTCATAAATAATTTATAAATTTGTTTCACATGCTTGTGATGTGTTTTTTTGTGGTTATTTCTTGTCTGATGAATTAGGTAAAAATGGTTTCAAAATAGATTTTATAAATTGGCTTATGTATATATGCACTTGGAATGTTGGATAAATTCCAAATAGCCATTTTAGATACAATTTGTTATTTTTAGCATATATTTTTCTTAGTTATGTTTTAATGGTGTGAGATGATTGTGATGTGAGTCATTTGGGTGGATTTTGATGACTTTTATGGTTTGGTACTTATTTATGGCTTGTTTTGTTGATGATATAAAATGTTTTGTTACATTTAAAATGGTTTTACATAATTTCATGGATACTTGTGGTGTTTCATTTGATGTGGGGACATCCATGGGTACTCAGGGTGCATACATGGACATGCCCACAAGTGATATGGTTCATGGATTGACTATACCAACTTAAAAAACCATTTCTCAAAACACTTATTCTCTTCTTTTACTTATAAAAATAGTTTATTCTTTACTAACGGTCCCCTAGTTCCCAAATGATTAAAAATTTATCTCAAATTATATTTTAAATTAGTGTATGTTTATTAATTTTAAGTATGGTTGGATTCTAAATGGTATGAAATCCCATTTGTAATATTTAGGTCTCTGTGTGTTTTCATCTTGGATTGATGTGGTGTTGGAGGTCGAATTGGATTTGGAGTGTAAAGGATAGTTTGGAATTTTTCACATAAAAGTTATGTTTGGTGTTGTTTTTGAAATGGTTAGGAAGTTTTTTTAATGTATTATAATTAATAATATTGAAGGCATAGTGGGAACTTTATAATGTTTTAGAAATGAATTGTGGTTTTGAAAGTAAAACTATCTTGTTGGAATCATAGATTCTTTTAAGAAATTTTTGGAATGATCAGGTTATGTGAAATCCTGGTTAGAACTTGGAAAATGTTTTTTTTGATATGGGAACCCCTTTAGAGGATTTACCAAGAGTGGTTTATCGAATATGAGGTTTTGGTGTTTATGGTAGTAAAGTGTGGTGGTGGTAGGTAGGTTGGGTCGCATATATGGGGGCCTCCACCTTTCACCATGTACTATTATCATGGATTTCCTGAGAGACTTTTAGATGGATGGGTGATGGTTTCTTACCAACCCATATTAGACTGGTAAGTACCCCCCCCCCTGAATTTCTTTGTCTTCGTGGGATGTGCCACTGGATTGGATAGTGAGAATAACCAGTTGGTTATTAACTATGGAGTATCACCATATGTTGGAAGGTGAGTCTGATCTATGTACATATAGAGATCTCCCTAGGGATGTTTAGGAAATTTCCATGGTAACTATCTGTGTGTTCTTGTTTGTATTCGATTGTACCTTGATTTCTATTTTTAGAACTTATTTATCTCCAGCATAGCTTGGTATTTTATTATTTGGATTTTGGTTTGGGATTTGGTTTTAAAATGGAAATCAGTTTTGAAAATAGAGATGTGGTGTGTGTTGTTTTAAAAATCAGAAAATATTGTTTTTTGATTAAAATTAGAAAACCTATTTTTATATATGTATTCCAAACTAGTGTTTTTGGAATGTTTCAGGAATGTAAATGTATGAATTTTTTTATGGATGACTACTAAGAGGTCTAAGATCACACCCTACTTATTCCACTCAGCATCGATAGAATTGATCTATTTTGTAGGATCAAGTTTATAGTTTGGTTTATTTCATTTGGATCAGGTCAGTGTTGAGGTTAGTAGTGAAAAAGTGGTTATATATAGAGCATGTTTCGTTGTTCAGTATGAGTTTTTTATTATATTTCTTTTCCATTTTCTAGTTGTTTTATATTGATGAGTTTGTATATTTATTACGATTCATTCATTTTTGGTTCTTCCACTTGTTCGGTTTATTTATTTGATCCTTGTTTATTAGTATAAATCATTTCCATTTTGATTACATTTATTCTCAACACTATTTATATGGTATTTGTGGATCAAGAACGCCATTCAGGCCATGTTTCAGACTGGGTAAAATGTCAAGTTGGATTGTATCAGGGCTTAGTTCATAAAAACATTTATCAAAGAGGGCCTTGATGTTTTGAGTGCCTAGTAGTTTAGATATTAGGACTATCAAGACTTTGTAGGTCGGCTTGGGAAGGACTTCATAGACCCTTTCTTGTTCTGATCCATGACTTGCTAGGTTAGTACAGGTTTTGAGTCTTTGTTTTGGTTTTTTGTTTGTTTTGGATAAGGAACACCAATGGAGGAGAGATGTGGTTTTTTCATGATCTCATGTGGATTAGTAACCTTTGTGGATTATGAGTGCATGGTTCAAGTCCCACCATATTTTTTTACTCTTACTCAATACATGGACCACTATCCAGGTCATCAGGTTAGGCATGGTTATTAGATCCACACTATGTTAGTTTGGTTTGAGTTAGGTTTTGTCTTGGTTTTAGTCGGTGAAAGTGAGGTTTTGAAATAAAAATGACTTTTTAAATGGAAATTATTTATTTCAAATGGATTCATCTACAAAAAATGGGATTTAATAGAGAAATATATTTTTATTTCGTAAAGTTTGTGGAAATATGTGGGGTTATAGTAGACTAATGATTTTGAAATTTCATGGGTTTTGATATTGAAATGGTTTGAGAAAACCTTAGTATTCCTTATTAACGTTACTATATGTGTGGTTATATATGAAAGTTTCATATTTCCATGTGTGCAACTACAATTTCAGTCGAAGTGGGATGGACACATCTGTGATGGATCATAAAATTCCATGGGTGAGTATTTAAATAAAAATGGTTTCAAGGATGGTTTTTATTTAAAAATGGGTTCTTGCTTTGTGAAAAAATGGGAGTAAATATTTGGATAGTGTCCTAGGTAGAAGGAATTTTAGAAACTGAAATAAAAATGGTGATTTTCAAAATTTGATTTATGTTGTTCATGTATGTGATTGGCATGTGAGTCTTCTATTTTTTCTTGAGATTTCCTTCATGGTTTAATTTCGAATTGATGTTTTTTTGGTTATGTGTTGTTATTCTATTAAGAATATTCCGAATTTAAAAGGCCCCCGGAATCCCTAGTTTTTTATGCCTAGTTTTTTTATTCTTCTATGTTTTTTCCAATCTAACATGGTGTTCAATGTCTATTAGAGGTTTTGGAATGGCTTTAGGAAGTTGAGTGTGACTTAAAATCATTAGGAACTCCTAAATATATGAGTTTACATGATGTTCTGGGTCTTTTTAGGTTCCAGTATTAGATCATTGGATGGTGTTTTCTCTATCATCGACTCAATTTGGGACGATTTGGGATGTTTTTATGTACATTTTCGATGGTTAAAACTTTAGGAGTTGAAGATGAAGAAAGTATAAGAGATCAAGAGTATTAAGTAAGGATAGAAGATAGTGAAGGCCTATTTTGATAACGTCAAGGCGTTTTTTTCTTTCTCATTGAAGATATAATAACAGAATCAGTTTATTTCTTCTATTTTAATCATGGATATTTTTCAGATATCAAAGATTGATCCATCTACTCAATGGGTATAATTTTTTTTAAGTTATTGGATTAATAATTTTTAGCTGAGATAGATTTTAGGGTGATTCTGGTGGAATTTGGGGAACCAGTTTTTCAGGACCCCATGAAGGGTCCCCATCTTGTGAGGAGTGCATGTAGGATGAACCTTTCTTACAGGAGCCTCTTTCATTGGTTCCATGTTTCAGTTTCTAATACCATTCCACTATGTGTTTTTAGTGTGGTTGGTTTGTGCATTCAATTTCATATCGTTGTAATCCTACGAAGACATGTCATTGTTGTGGCCATTTGTTTCATCTAGATAAACATTATATGAAGTGTTTTCTAAAGATGAAGTCTTGATTAGATAATTTCATATTTAAAATATGAGTAGAAGATTCTTGAAAAATTAGCGCTCTAGACATAGGCCCCAGAGTGAAGCTCATGAAAAATCATAAATCTCTTGAGTACAGGGACTCCCGACCTAGCTATTGCCTCCAATGTCAATGTGGATATGATTTAAGCTTCATGTTCCTGATCAACTGATTATTGTTTTTTCTCTTATCCTTATAAGGGACTCAATGGTCATATTTTCTTTTAATCAAGTTTTTTTCCTTAGATGTGAGGATTTTAATGGTTAATAGTTAGTTTCATGGTTTTAGTTTTGTACTACACTTTTTTAGAGGCACTAATTCTTGTAGAAATTAATGATTTTAATATGGATTTGAGATCATTGTTTTGTCCTACTTCATCTAATGGGTTTTTAACTTCTATTGGGGTTTTTGGAATCAATTTTGATTAAATCAAATGTGGTTTTATTTTTTTCTTCTATTAGACATTTTTTGGAGTCTCCCATGAGGTTGGTAGGTACTAGTTCTTATGATTATCTCCCTTTTTCTCACACTAGACGACCTGAGGTGGTGTTGCTTCAGTTTTTTATATAGGTTGTGTTAGTTTAGTTCATATAATAGGGATAAACCTCTTGTGTTATATCAATATTGATTATTTTTTTTCTATTTAGAATATTTTTTTGTGTGACTTGTGAGGTGGAAGGTCACCCTATGGTTCATGGTCTTGTTCCACTTTTTCTAGATTTGGGATCAAGATTTTCTTACATTTGGTTATGTGACCTTATAGGGGCATAAATTGTTTCTAGTGGGGATAATTGTCACAAAATGACTTTTTAAATTCCTCTATTTTATTCTTTTCATAGTTTTGGATCTTTTGGATGAGGTTTGGTTTGTGTATCGGTTTGAAATTTTGAGTTATTAGTTGAAAAATAATGTTTTGGGCTTTGAAATAAGGGGAACACGGTAGAACATTGTTAAGGGAAACTATGCAGCTTAGCCTAGGTAGCTGTGTATATTATTTATCCAATGGTAAGGAACATGAGTTTTTTAGGGTTTGGGAAACCATGCGTGAGGTTATATCTATTTTGGGCAATGGAGACCATGTGGTTTGGAAAACTGTTCAACCAAACCATGAAAGCTACCCAGAATTTTTAAATCTTGATATTCTTATTATACCCTCATCCATTTTTACCATAAATTGACCCCCTATCCCTCGTGGTAAATTTTTTACATGATTTCCTAAACCTCCATTATCATTGGTCCTCCCCCTTCTATAGTTGCTCCTCCAAGGTTTTGGGGGACTTTATTACGTTTTATTTTTCACTTTTATCATCATTTTATCCTTCTATAATTGTATTTTGGTTTTCCCTTGGTAGGTTATTATTTATACCAACCTAGAGAGTTGTTTTGATACATTTTATTATGTCTATTTGGTTTTAGGGTGTGCATATTGTTCGTTGGAGTGTTATCTTGATTCTTCAAGAGTTTCTTCGCACCCTCACTATGATGAGGTATGTGTTTCTGCCTGTTTCCTTTAAAATGTATTAAATTTGAAACTTGGGTACTTATGTGTAATTTATAATATTTTTTCCATGATTTTGATGATTTTTTTTATTATTTTTATGGGAATAATTTTGTAAAAAATGGTTTTCAAATAGATTCTTTAAAAATGTTTAAGTATATAGGAACTTGACGTTTTTGCTATAAAAAATTGGGAATTTTTAGTATGTTTTTGTCTTGGTTATGTTTTAATGTCTTTTGTTGATTATGATATGAAACTTATTTGTGGATTGTGGTGACTTTTATGGTTTGGAACTTATGTATGGATTGTTGTGTTGGTGGTAGAAAAGGATTTGTTACATTAAATATGGTTTTGGGTATTTTCATGAATACTTGTGGTGTTCCACTGGATGTGGGAACATCCATGGGTGCTCAATGTGAGCACATGGATGGGAACAAAAAAGATAATTAATATTTTTTGAACTCGATTAACTTAAAAACCTATATTTTAAAACACAAATATCTCCTCCTTATTTGATCTTCTAAAATTTTATGCTTTACCAATGGTCCCTTGGTTCCCAAATGACATGAAAGATGATTCAATTTATATTTAAAATTATGTACCATTTTATATATTGAATTATGGGTGGATTATAAATGGTATGAAGGACTATTTAGAATATTTAGGTATTTGTGTGTCTTCATATTGGTTTGATGTGGCATTGGAAGTGTAATTGAATTTAGAGCGCAAAGTTCCGTTTGGCATTTTTCATATAAAAGTGATGGCTTATACTATTCTGGAAAAGTATAGGAAATTTTTTTGTAATTCATTGTAATTTATATTTTCAAATGCCCAATTGTATATTTATAATGATTTTCAAATAAATTTTGGTTTTTAATATTAAAATCCATTGTTGGCATCATATTATGTTTTGGGAAATGGTTTGAAAGATCATGTGATTTGATGACCTACTCGGAACTTGTGAAATAATAGTTGAGACATGGTAATCCCTATTGATTATTTCATAAGAGTGGGTTATCACATAGGTGGTGTCGATGTTTAGAGTAGGAAAGTATAGTGCTGGAAGGTAAGGTGATTCATGTGTGCGAGGGACTCTGCCTTTCACCATGTACTACAGGCATGGGTTCCCTAGTCATCTTTTAGAGAGTCGAGTGATAGTTTCTTTTCAACCCCGATTATATGGGTTGGTACCCAATTGAATTTGTATTGATATTTGGGATGTTCCACTGGATTGTCTAGTTAGAACGTCCAGTTGGTTATTGACTATAGAGTTACACCATATTTCGGCAGCTAGGGATCAGTCAAAAGATTTTTACGAAACAACCATGGTTTTAATTTTTCATGACTCCCTTCCCATAATGTGTACCCCTCCTAGGCCAGTAATGTGAGAATAGAGATAATGAAATCCATGTCCCACCTCCATTAGGCCCCAGGTTGGAGACTAGATCTGAGGGTATAGTAAGCACACTGATGGGAGGCATTACCCTCTAAGAGAACACATGCGAACGAGAGAGATAAGACAAAAATAGAATAACTATGAATAATACTATAATATAAAACTAAACCCATGTACACTTATATAATTTTATGAAAAACTACTACAACTGGAAAAAAACTGCTTGTACCAAAATAAAGTAACACGATAGAAACCACGAAGGCCAAACAGCTCCAACAAAACCCACAAGCTTGTAGTGACCAGCCTGATGTCAATAATTCTCCAGCTGACCTAAAAAATAGTTTATATATACATAGTGAAAGTATAAAATTATATCTAGAAGGATCCTCCCCATATTCAATCATGAAAAAATAAAGAAAGAATACTAAAGCATAGTGAACAATAACTAAAACTAACTTTTCACCTAAAAAGGTATAGTAAGTTCCCCGCCTCACCATGGATACTCTCACCATGTTTTTCATACAAGAGTATATTATATAATAAATAATATCTAGGGTAATCCTATTACACTTCCCCACTGGATTGATGATTTTCCTCAATGTCTCGCATCATAAGCATCTATCTCCAATAGGGCTTTCCCATAGACACTAGGGCGAAGCACCATAACATGCACCTCTTGCATCTCACCACCACAACCACACAACCAAAAGTAATCAAGTAGTTTCTGAGCACCAACATAGCTCTCATAGTGTGTGTCATACATCAGGTATTATACCTCAAGTCGTTACATCCCATACACTGAGTAAGGATCCTCAACACATAACAACCTATACACATCATACCTACAGTAGTCCGTAGGAAATTATATCCAGAATACATATGTGTGAAATAATCACAATCCATTACAACCCTATGCACACATATTTGGTTAGAACTTACCACCATTCATACCATCAAATTTAAATACCAAGAGAAGAGAGTAGGGCTAAAGGGGGTATTTAGCTATCCACACTCCCACCATAATGTTGGGGGAAACACCCCTAGGGCTCAGAATCCTCGAGGTGTCAGTCTCCCTAACTGACAGGGTGCGGTAGCCTATAGAAACACAAAAATTATAGAATATAATATATCTCATAACCACACTATAAGAATAACCTATTTATATATTCACTATACCTAATGTCTTTGAGACTCGTGGTTTCCACTATGAAGACTACATATCGTATAAGCACACAACCATTTAAAGAGATATACTAATATACTTTACCCCTTTCCGTCAATTTCACCTTACCTTAATTAATTCTTTAAATATTAACTAACCATTATCAATTCCACATTACTTTCCATTATCATTTCAACCAAGATCCATGCCCTCTATGCATAACCAAACTGAGTCCATAGTTTCTGGGAATCATAACCTTATTATTGCACCCCCAAAAAGATCCAAACCCATGGTTTAATCAATTATTTATTCATTTATTAACAAAATTAAAATATATCTAGGTATTCTATGAAGTATTCCTAAGGTTCCAGACATAAGGGTCTCAAAACAGTGAGTAGGTAAACTACCCCTCAAGTCTTCACCACCCATAGTAGGATAATACAAGCATCCATCCTTGAGAAGCTAACCACAGAAAAGCATGGAATGCCCAATTCATCTTATCCTATTTTGGAAGTAGGATAAGTAATACCATATGCCTCAAGAAGTGTGGAAGTTAATGCTGATATACAAACAATATAATCAACAAGAATCCACTTTCACATCAATCGGAAAACTCTTCTTCGACTTGTTCCATCATCCCGATTGTCATCCTCGACACCCATATGCCTAAACCAATGATTATATCCACTTTAGGTATCAACTACTAACACAAACACTTGTTTTTCCTACCCCCACATACTACAATAGCCCCCTAGTCTCAACTATCCCATGCTCACATTACATCCGGGCCTCCCTATCCCCACAACCTGAAGTCTGAAATCTTGAGCACATCACAAGCAGTAGGAACAAACCTAGTAATGGGATCTTGGCCCTAAATTAAGCCATACAACCTTCACACCTAATGATCTCTCATGGCTCCAATGAAAAATCCACTCATCCTTTACTAGAAAATGGATAACTTAGGCCCTATAAGTCATTATCATTATTCACCAACCAGTTCTTATTCCATCTTGAATTAATTGATTCATTATTCAATGGTTCCAACTACAGGAATCCTATGAAACAAGCTATATAAATATTTCACCAAATTTATTCAATAATTAATTGAACAAGCCTTTAATTTCATTATTATCAAGCATCAACATGCATCAGGTTCATTAAAAAACTCCATTAAATATGCTCACTTGGATCAATTTTATTATCATTAAATTTAAAAAAATGACAATTATATTCATTAAACATGCCTCATTTTATATTATCCAATTAATTAAACAATTAATTCCATCATTAAATTTTTTACAAATTTTCATCATGAAAAACATCCTAAGAAAGAAAGGCATAGTTATCACATTATCTATAAAATGAAGAGGGAATCCAATATCATGGTATAAAGAAACAATAAATGATCAGTACCAATTCTTTAACCCAGTTCATATATTTAATTATGTCAATTCCATCGTCATCCAAGGTATAAACCCTGATAATTCTATTATTTCACAAAAATTAATAGCGAAGCAGTTAATCACCTAACTCAAAAGGTCATTGATATTCTTCACATGTGAACAAATCAATGCAATGGATCATAATCACCTCACCCATACCAACTGAATCCACCTAAGGATGCCACGACACAACCACACCAACAAAAAATCCATGTAAACTCTTTTAAAAACATAGAGATAAAGCTAAAATGGATGTAAATGACAAACATGAGAAAACTGATCAAATAAACATAAATAACAGAGGTATATCATACCCTATATCAAAGATGGATCTCTACAGATTAAATAAGGATGTTAGGGATCATTCCTTGATAAATGAATCCCCAAAACACTAAAGAGAGGGTCATTAGGTCAACTGAAATGATGGAGAAGGAATCTGCAATCGTAGGGTTTGGAAAACCTGAGTAACTGTAATGTTTTTAAAAAGAGAAAATATTGGGGAATTAAATTATGTGTAATACCCATTCATGCCATGTAATGACTAGAGGTCTATTTCCACTAAAAAACACCACCTCATCATTCTATTTATTTTTTCTAACCCCAAATCCTTCCTAACCATGAATCCCTCTTTC
This sequence comes from Viscum album, assembly GCA_963277665.1. NCBI lineage: Eukaryota > Viridiplantae > Streptophyta > Magnoliopsida > Santalales > Viscaceae > Viscum > Viscum album. The sequence continues at coordinate 1,285,226,200 of OY728156.1, forward strand.
ACACCATGAAACAAACTATGGAATAGGATGTCACATCGTCTAATACATTTTCAACATGTGTAATTCCCAATTTCAATATTTTACATATCCAAACTTTTATAAACTTCTTCAAATCCACATATGACCAATTAGATCTTCTAAAACACGAAAAGGGTTGATCCACATGGATCTAAGAACATTCATTTTCTATGTGTTCTGGTTTATATTCAGTTTCACTTGGTTTACTATATACACTAATTATTTATCTCCCACATAGATTTATATTTCATTGTTTGTATTTTGGATCTGGATTTGGTCTAAAAATGGTAGTCCATTTTAAAAATAGAGATGTGTCGAGTGTTGTTTTGAAAAATGAAAAGTTGTTTTTTTCATTAAAATAAGAAAAACTATTCTTATATTTGTATTCTAAAATAATGTTTTTGGGCTATTTTGAGAATTAAAATATATGGATTTCTGTGGTGGCTTCCTACTGATTTGTATAAGCTCACATCTTAATTGCAACACTCTACATAAGTAGAATCAAGCTATTTTGCAGGTGCAGGATTCATGTTCAATTACTTTCCTTAAATGTAGGTTGGTCTAGAGTTTTTTTGTGACCATGTGGTCACATTGAGATCATATAGAATGGTTCGATCACATTTTTTTATTCATTTTTAGTTTTGTTTTTATTATTTTTATCTGTATGAGTTTGTAATGTCCTGGACCTCTCCGGCCCTTTGTCAAAAAGAAGGTCAAGAAGTGTTCTGGAGGGTAAAATAGACTTTTCCCACACTTTCCAGAACTATGAAACTACACGCCGTGTAGTTTGAGTACACATCCTGTACCCCCTTTCTGGGTATACCCCATGTTGAAGGTCGTGTCCTTGCTGTGTGGAGTAATGGGTGCACGTTGTGTGTCCAGTTCTACACGCCGTGTAGTCCTTCCCCGCGTATGCGTTACCAGTCAATGGCCATGTACCGTGTTGGAGCCCTGTCCTTGTCGTGTGAAATTAATGAGTACATTCTGTGTGTCTGAACTACATGTCGTGTAGTCCTTCCCTGTGTATGTGTTACCCTCAAACCATGTGTTGACCTATCAACGGCCGTGGAACCGTGTTGGAAACCGCGTGGAGACCGTGTAAAATAACCAAGTACACTCCGTGTACCATAAAGTACACACCGTTTACTTTTACTTTTCTCACCTATAAAAGGAGGGGTCCCCTCCTCCTTTCAATTCACTTCTCTCCTACCCTTTTCTCTGAGCAGAGCTCTCCCAAGAGACTCGAATGATCCTTTTCTTCCATAACTTCTTCATCCGAGCTCCGATTTACGATCCGTCAGCGGCCTCGGGATCGTAACGATGATGTGGAACATTCGAGCTTGGATATGTTGATTTTCCTTTGGCCTTTCCTTTATAACTTCCACCCGGGGAGTTTTTTCCGGGACCCGACAAAAGTGATAGACACCGACGTACTTCTTCTAAAGTTGATCCAAGGGAGCACTATGATCAGAACCTGTTGAAGTAGGGATCTTAACTTCGTCTCTTTAATTTATGCATCATGTGGGGTGGGTGTTCTATTGTTTACGCGAAACACTTTTGAACCGGTTTAATAAATATAATAACTGGTTCATATAACGGGGATGGGAAGTTGTGATTGCTGTTACTTTATATCATGTGATACTATGTTGTGAATTGAATGATCTTCTACTTACTGAAAATCACAGTCATTGGGGGGCCTTTTCTTACGCAATTAAATGTTTCCCTATCCTTCTAGATTTTTTATGGGTGGAAACCTTGTGGGATGTGGAAATTGGTTAATCATGTCAAGTTGGTTGTTTAAAATATGGATCCCTTGTGTGATCACCCTGGTTAAACAAAATGGAATAATGAACATGTGGGTGTTGGCTTCGTTACGAGGAATGTGTTGGGGGTGTTTTGTGGGTTGTTGTGGATCGGGTGAACAGCAGGGCTACAGTTGACTTGGTTGTGGCTTGGTGTGAATGTTATTATGGTGATGGGTAGTGGGGATGCAATAAATGGTATTAAAGAGGTGATGATGTACGGTACGGTTTTGGTTATGGTGGTTGGCAGCGGGGCTACAGGGATGGGTTTGAATGTAAACGGGCTATGGGTTGTTATTATGAAATAAACGTGGAAGATTTAATTAATGGTGGGGCGTGGTAATGAAACATAAATAATAATCAATGGGGTTGGTTGGTTGATAAGAGGGAATTTGTTGTGCTGCTTATGTTTTTCCTAACTTGTTTTGTGGATGGCAGGGATATGTTTTATGAACTATTGATGTGATTAGTTGTGGATAGTTGCCCAGTATTTAAGGAACTAAATAACTATTTCTATTGAAATGTGAAAACCAAAAGGGGGTTGGGTTTGTTTTTTGTATGCATGATTCGTAGTAGTAGTGTCGAGGAACGTGCTTAGTTTCTCTTTTTAGAAGCCATAGGTTGGGTTCTGTGTTTGATATATATATCTGTATCTTTTGTGTTTTATCGTACCCCACCCATGTTGAAAACTTAGTGCTGAACACTCCCATTTTAGGGGAGAGGGTGTTTTTCCCTTAGTTACTAGCTCCTTCCTGCTCCTTCTCCCCTAGGTTGTGATGGCTTGAAGTGACCTTGCACCTAAGACTCTTCGGGTAGGTTTCGATTTGGGTGGTTCTAGCCCAAGACTGTTTGGGTAGGTTTTACTGTTTCCCAAGAATCTTCGGGATGAGGCCCATGTGTGTGCGCGAGGGATACATAGTTGTGAGGCCCAGGTGTGTACGGGTGAGATACGTGGTTGTGAGGCCCAGGTGTGTGCGGGCGGGATACGTGGTTTTGAGGCCTAGGTGTGTACATGCGGGGAGAGTGTGGCAGCATCAGGACGTTTGCCGTTAGGAAGAGCAGCTTACTAAAGGGAAATGGTGTGGGGTACCAAATACTCTTGTTCTTATACTACTACTACCTGTTGTGATTGTGTTTAGGTGAGTGTGGCTGGTGAGGTTGGGTGGATAGAATTCCTTTCTAGGTTTCTTCTATTGTTCTCATGGGATATTAGGATTTCTCCCCACTTGTGCACGAGGGATTTAGGTTTTCCTACTGAGTATACTTGTTTTCTCACCCTACGTTTACTTTCAGGTTTCCAGGAGGACTACCAGGGCCATGCGGGACCCTACTAGTTGGATAGTTGGAGTTGTTGTTGTTTTTTTACCTTTGTTTTCTTTTGGTATTTTACTTTGAGATTTCTTGTACTTGTAACTTGTTATAAAATTGTTTAAACATGCATGTGGGATTGGTTTGGGTTCATTTATACACACTTGATCATTCCCTTTTTTTGGTGGTTGACTTGTCCTATTTCCAGATCTTTAAAAATAGAAAAAAGGGAAATGCCTCCCATTTTGTGAAAACTCATACCCTTGGTGCTAGTCGCCACCCCGAGGCCTACTGGAGGCGGGACTCGGGGGTGATTACCTCCCTTTCACCATTGCCAGCTCAAGAGGGGCATCTTTGGTGGGAGGGGGTCATGACAGAATGGTATCAGAGCTGATGGTTGAGAGATAGGATGGAATCTGGAGTTAGGCACAGTGAGGATTGCATGGGATGGTAGGGAAACAATGTTAGTTAATCTTGGTGCGTGACATAGGCCAGGGAAGACTGGCTAGGACACGGGATTTTAGGGCCCCCCGTGATCCGATTCAAGGACTCTGAGCCTACTGAACGACCAAGTGATACTACATTGATTACAGGGTAGTGACCCTAGGGAAGGTACATGCATCATCATGATTGTGTTTTACTTGATTTGGGTGTTCTGGGAAAGAAATTTATTAAAATGATAAAATAAAACCATGAGTTTTTCATTACTACTTGGGCTTAGGTGATCCATGTTTACCGTATAGCTATGGCACCTGGATGTCATCCCCAGGTGGCTCAGACGGCCGAGGCCCAGCTGTTTCAGGCGGTCGATCAGTTGAGGATTGACCGAGAGGAGGAAGATAGCCAGTGGCAGAAGACTCTCCGTTATTTTCAGCGGTAGAACCTCAAGAAGTACGAGGGAAGTACTTCAGATATGGAGACAGAGGGGTGGCTTGAAGAGCTAGGGATCACTTTTACCTTGATCCGTGCTCCGAGGGAGTGCTGGGTTCCCCTAGTAGTTAGTCAGCTGAGAGGTGCGGCGCGACAGTGGTGGAAGATCTACCTCAGAGAGAGGATAGATGAAGAGGTTTCATTGGCTGACTTTGAGAAGGAATTCCAAGAGGAATTCCTTTATTCCATGATCAAGGCGGAGAAGTGGTAGGAGTTACTCTCCCTTAAGAAGGGGAGTATGTTAGTGCGAGAGTTGGGGATCAAGTTCATGGATCTCTTTCGCTTTGCTCCAGATCTCTTTCTGGATTAGGAGTCTCGGGTGAGACGTTTGGAGGAGGTGCTTCATCCTTCGCTCCAGTATGTTGTCACCCCCTTCACCCATCCGACGTACTTGGCAGTACAAAAGAAGGCAGAGGTTGTAGGAAGGATTCACTCGCAGGGGGGGTGCACCACGTGGGGGGATCCAGCCAAGTTAGTCGAAGGGGAAGGCAGTCAGTAGTAGGTCTCCTGCGATGGGACCTTCCAGTTTTAGGCCAGTAGGGAGCATGCCCCAGCAGTTCCAATTCAGATCTTCGTGTCCTCGTCCCTTTTTCACGAGCCCAGGACCTAAGTTTTTTTCTTCTAGAGGTTTCGGGCACGTTCAGAGTCGGTACCCGACCCATGCTCATTACAGTGGAGATGGACAGGTTCAGCGCCCGCCTCAGCATCACCAGTCACCGGAAAGACCCTTCCAGCAGCAACAGGCTTCAGCCCCTCTGAGGGAGATGGAGCAGGTGGTGTCCAGCCATAAGGAGTTCCTCAATGATCCCAATCGAGACGTGGTCGAGGAGGTGGACGTCAATAGAGAGGCAGAGGAGCTGGCTGCAGATAGTTTTATGCATCAGAGGCAGCATCTCTAGAAGGACCAGAGATCGATAGAGATGTGTTTGGGTTTTCTTGAATGATCTCCTTTATGTTTTGTTGTGAGCATTAAACTCCATTGTTGGAACTCTTTTGCTCATTCTTTGGGCCTGGACCTTGTTTTTGTGAGTTTTTAATGCTATGATGTTTCCCGCTTTTCTTTAAATGTACATGAAGATCCCTATCATGTGGGGAGGGGAAGACCTGGTCCCTAATCGAGACACATAAATGTGGATGCGATTAAACCCGTACAGGAGAGTCAGTGCTGCCTAAAGCGGATAATATCTCGACATGGGAGAAAAAATTCCCCAAGCCATGTGTCTGGGCAGTGTGTGGGTTGTACGGTGTTGGGGGCAGTGTAAGTTGGAAAATCCTAATATATGGAAGTGGGAAGGCCCAATCCTTAATCGAGACGCATTAATGCGGATGCGATTGAACCCATGCAGGCGATTCAGTGCCACCTAAAGCAGATAATATCTCGATATAAGAGAGGGAATTCCTAACTCATATAATTAGGGTTGTTGGTTAGGTTCATTTTATAACGAGGACCCTAAGAGGTATCTTGTTGTGTACCCCTGGGTTGGTTTTTCAATTCTCAGGGACGAGAATGTTTTAAGTGGTATCTGATGTATTGGCCTAGACCTCTCCGGACCATTAATTTGTCAAAAAGAATGTCAAGAAGTGTTCTGGAGGGTAAAATGGACTTTTCCCAGACTTTCCAGAATTTTGATACTACACGCCGTCTAGTTTGAGTACACGTCGTGTACCCCCTTTCCGGGTAAACCCCGTATTGAAGGCCGTGTTCTTGATGTGTGGAGTAATGGGTGCATGTCGTGTGTCCAGTTCTACACGCCGTGTATTCCTTCCCCGCGTACGCGTTACCAGTCAACGGCTGTGTACCGTGTTGGAGCTGTGTCCTTGCCATGTGAAATGAATGAGTACACGCCATGTGTCTGACCTACACGCTGTGTAGTCCTTCCCCGCGTATGCATTACCCTAAAACTGTGTGTTGACCAGTCAACGGCCGCAGAACCGTGTTGGAAGCCGCGTGGAGACCGTGTAAATTAACCGAGTACATGCCGTGTACTTTTCCTTTTTTTCCAATAAAAGGAGGGGTCCCCTCCTCTCCTCCCCTTTCCTCTGAGCAGAGCTCTCCCAAGAGACTCGAAGGCTTATTTTCTTCCATAACTTCTTCATCCGAGCTCCAATTTACGATCCGTCAGCGGCCACGGGATTGTAACGACGAGTCGGAACATTCGAGCATGGATCTGTTGTCTTTCCTTCGACCTTTCATTTCCAACTTCCACCCGAGGAGGTTTTTCCAGGACCCGACAGAAGTGATGGATGCCGACAGACTTCTTCTAAAGTTGATCCGGGGGAGCGATGCGATCAGAACCTGTTGAAGTAGGGATCTTAACTTCGTCTCTTTAATTTGTGCATCGTGCGGGGTGGGTGTTCTATTGTTTATGTGAAACACTTTTGAACCGGTTTAATAAAGATAATAACTGGCTTATATAACAGGGATGGGAAGTTGTGATTGATGTTACTTTATATCCCGTGATATTATGTTGTGAATTGAAAGAGCTTATACCTACTGAAAATCACGATTGTTGGGGGGCCTTTGCTTATGCAATTAAATGTTGCCCTCTCCTTCTGTATTTTCTTATGGGTGGAAACCTTGTGGAATGTGGAAATTGGTTAATCACATAAAGTTGGCTGTTTAAATTCTGGAACCCTTGTGTGATCACCCCGGTTAAACAAAATGGAAAAATGAACATGTGGGTGTTGGCTTGGTTACGAGGTATGTGTTGGGAGTGTTTTCTGGGTTGTTGTGGATCGGGTGAACAGCAGGTCTACGGTTGACTTGGTTGTGGGTTGGTGTGAATGATATGATGGCGATGGGAAGTGGGGCTGCAATAAATGGTATTAAAGAGGTGATGATGTACGGTATGGTTGTGGTTATGGTGGTGGGCAGCGGGGCTGCAGGGATGGGTTTGAATGTGAACAGTCTATGGGTTGTTGTTCTTAAATAAAAGTGGAAGAGTTAATGAATGGTGGGGTGTGGTAATGAAATAGAAATAATAAACAATGGGTTTGGTTGGTTGATAAGAGGGACTTTGTTTTGCTACTTTTGTTTTTCCTAACTTGTTTTGTGGATGGAAAGGGTATTTTTTACAAACGATTGGTGTGGTCAGTTGTGGATAGTTTCCCAGTAGTTAAGGAACTAAATAATTATCTCTACTGAAATGGGAAAACCAAAAGGGGGTTGGGTTTGTTTGTTGTATGCATTCTTCATAGTAGTAGTGCCAAGGCACATGCTCAGTTTCTCTTTTTAGAAGCCATAGTTTGGGCTGTGTGTTTGGTATATATATATATCTGTATATTTTGTGTTTTATCGCACCCCACCCATGTTGAGCACTTTGTTACGAACACTCCCATTTTATGGGAGAGGGTGTTTTTTCCTTAGTTACTAACTCCTTCCTGCTCCTTCTCCCCTAGGCTGTGATGGCTTGATGCGACCTTACACCTAAGACTCTTCGGGTAGGTTTCGATTGGGGTGGTTCTAGCCCAAGACTCTTCGGGAAGGTTTTACTGTTTCCCAAGAATCGTCGGGATGAGGCCCAGGTGTGTGCGGGCGGGATACGTGGTTGTGAGGACAAGGTGTGTGCGGGCGGGATACGTGGTTGTGAGGCCCAGGTGTGTGCGGTCGGGGAGAGTGTGGCAGTGTTAGGACGTTTCCCATTAAGAGAGAAGCTAACTAAAGTTAAATGGTGCGGGGTACCCAATACTCTTGTTCTTATACTACTACTACCTGTTGTGATTGTGTTTTGGTGAGTATGGCTGGTGAGGTTGGGTGGATAGAATTCCTTGCTAGGTTTCTTCTGTTGTTCTCACGGGACATTATGATGTCTCACCACTTGTGGATGAGAGATTTAGGTTTCCCTACTGAGTATACTTGTATGCTCACCCTACGTTTACTTTCAGGTTTCCAGGAGGACTACCAGGGCCGTGCGGGACCCTACTAGTCGGATAGTTGGAGTTGTTGCTGTTGTTGTACCTTTGTTTTCTTTTGGTATTGTACTTTGAGCTTTCTTGTACTTGTAACTTGTTATAAAATTGTTTAAACATGCATGTGGGATCGGTTTGGGTTTATTTCTATACACTTGCTCTTTCCCTTTTTTGGTGGTTGACTTGTCCTATTTCCCGATCCTTAAAAATAAAAGAAAGGGTAATGCCTCCCATATTTGTGAATACTCATACCATTGGTGCCAGTCCCCACCCTGGGGACTACTGGAGGCGGGACTCAGGGGTCATTATCTCCCTTTCACCATTTCCAGCTCTGGAGGGGCATCTTTGGTGGGAGGGGGTCATGACAGAGTTTGTATATTTATTGAGATTTAGTCATTATTAGTTTTTATTCTTGTTTAGTATATTTATTTGATCTTAGTTTCTAGGGATAAATCATTTCCACTATGAAATCCTCGATGATGGTACAATTTTCCAACCCGTGGTTATTGGGAACGGCCTTCGGGATGAGTCTTAGACTAGGTTAGATGTCTAATTAGATGCCATCCAAGATTAGTTCATGATAGTATAATTCACAAATGACAGGGTAAAAATTATTTCTTACTGTAACTATTTATAATGGACAATAATAAAAGGGACATATTTAAAAAAAATCAGCCTCATGATTAAAAGTATGGAATTCATTATTTAAAAATTAATTTATATAACTAGAATAGATATATTAATAATTAAACCCATAAAACATGAATAAAACAATATTTTAATAAAAATGTATTTTTTAGAAGAAATATTTTTTTACCAAAATTAAATTATAAATATCATTTGAAATACCATAATTGAATTATATATAATAAAAATAAATTAATGATAATTTAAAACTAATCAAAAATGTAATTTTATAATGTAAATACTTTATATAAAAATATTGTTTTCATCAAAAAATCAGTATTGTTCAATATTTTTTAATGAATTAATCATTTCATAAAATTATAAAAAATAAATTCAAAGATATTTTTTCATGTTGAATTCACAAAATATATCCTTTTATGAAATTAAATTTATAAATATTTAAGTAATTAATTACAATATTTTCCATAATATGTTTTAAAAATCAGTTTTGATAGAGGCGTATTTTTAAGTAATAAACTGCTTTTATTGAAAAATAAATCTCAATTTACTATGAATTTATCAATATTTTTTTATTGAGTATTATCATTATTAAAATATTTCATAATGTGTTTAATCATATTCATACCCACAAAATCATTGGCGATTTTTTTAAATATATTTGTATTGAGTAATACCTTTCTACATATAATTAATAATGTTGTTAATCATCTTCATTCCCACAACACCAATATCTATGTTATAATAGAAACTTATAAATAATATTTAATATTTCACTAACGCTCGATGTTCCATTTTGTATACGCTACTAAAACTGGTTTTCTTTTAAAATATCATGATATTACACACATCCAATCCTCATACTATATAGTAGAAAAGGATGACGATTCCTAAGAGTTTACATTATAATAGATAATTAAAAAACATTGGTATCATAATAACATATATATAAATCATGATCCAATATTTATCATCAATGGTTTCTTGATACCAGTTATCATCAGTCGTGGTCATGACACCAAGACTATGTGTGATTAGAATAGGCCTACCCATCATCAAATATACTAACATAATCTATATGAAACTCTCATTTTAAAGGAATATATACCTCACAGGTCACCTACTAATAGTATATACTATAAATTATAAGCTAAATTATTTTTTATTATATAGATTGAAAAAATAAAACATGAAATAAAAACTATAATCAGTCACTATATATCACAAAAAAGACTTTTTAGAATAATTATCAATTAAAATCCCCTTATTTATATTTTCACTTCGTACTATATGGAAAAATAATTCACTGTCTTAATTTATCATATACATTTAGTGCTGAAATGTTACATGATTTAATAATCAATTTTTTAAACCATATACTGATGTTGTAGACCAGTAGTACAACTCTCTGATCTATGAGTGACACCCATATTTTCATGGTTTTTTATACCAATATATAATCTCATATTAAATTTTTACCAATACATCAAGTGAAAAATGCATCAAAATATAGGTTGTAAATATAGTCTACATGATGAGTAACCAGTAAGACACTAAATATAGAAATAAAATACTCATACATATATTTCCTCTAAATGTTTGACAATAATTAATTAATAAACACATAATTGTAAGCACACCATGAATCCTTGATGGATAACATCAGTTTTTTCATCAATCAGTGACCATAAACAAGGTTTTTAATTATTGGTAATAATATTTAAATAAATTAAATTTCAAATATAAAAAATTTGTTTTTTTCAGTTACAGAACATGTGGTGATTCATATTGATGAGATCCAAATCTTATGAAACACTGTGAGTTGAAAAATTAGTCTTCCACATCACAAATTTGTTACTAGTGGGTATATTATAAAATATAAAAAAATAGGAATTTTTTTAATGAAATAAACAATTGTTGAAAATTATGACATTCGTCTAAAATATGTATTTTATATTTCCTCCATAAATGGATTTTAAAAGAAATTGGTTACTAAGATCTCTTTAATTGGGTCCCGAATCATGAATGATTAAGGGCATCAGTCCCACCTAATTGATGGTTAAATAAAATTATTCCCATTATATTGATTATATGATAGAATAATGGGTCATTATTGAGTTATAGAACCTTATAGATACTATAAAATAGGTCATCTATGTCATATCTAGAAATCTAATACACATAAATAATATTATATATTCATGTTTTTTCTAAATTATAAAAATATATTTGAAACCAATTTTTTTATCAATATATATATATATATAGATATTTTCTAATCATAACAATATTAGCATGTTATAGCGACATAGGTTTAACATACATGGATATTAAATCAATTTAAATTAATATTTTTCACATTACAAAAGTATATACAGGATAACCATAATAATTTAGTGTATTTTGAATATGGGAATACATTATTTTAATTTTTTGAAATATCATCAACATTTTTATTACTCTAACTTTAATCATTTCTTCATAAACTGGATAAAGGAAACATAAAGAAGTGTGTGCTTAGATTCTTAGTAAGTGTAAAAAAGTGAGATATATACGCATAATCCAGAGAATAATGTTATTAGAACATGATCATGACATTAAAACATTATACACTACATATTCTTATCATCATCATTTATTTATTTGATAATATCATACAGATAAAATCAATAGAAACAAAAAAATGTGCGATTAAAGTGGCCTGAAATAGTAAAGTCCCATGGAATTCCCTTGCACATGATTCTCCCCTTCATGCCTCATGAAGTACGGCCTAAGAATGCAAGTGACCTGATATTCTTGGTCTAACAAGGATGAAATATGGTTTTAGAACTTATTATAGTCATTTCTTTATTGTGGACCAAGTTACACCATCATTCTATTGTGGATCAGGTTACACCTTATTCCCTAAGTGGATTAGGTTACACCTTCTTCTTATAGTGGATGAAGCACGTAGAATTGTTTACTATAATTATCTATTAAAATATAAATCATTTATGAATTCATTGGAGATATATATGGGGCCCACCCAACCCATAATTAAATAATACATGTGTGACATAACATTATAAAACAGTAATCATATCATGACCCATAAAATGAGATGGGTTTCCCAAAAATCATATCATAACCCCTGAAATAAAATGAGTAACATAAAAATATCATCATATCACAACCTATTAAAAATAGATATGAATACTAATGATTTATAATATAATAATCCATACAAGAAAGCATATTTTATATATGTTTTATCATGGTTTAATCATGTTGTAGAGAAACATGTTTCATAAACAACCTATCATCTTAAATATAATTCATTAAATGAATGAATAAGAATAGAAACCTTGGATCATATCCCTATAAATTCATAAAATATATCAAATAATGTCATATTATATATATATGGATTTTAAAAGATAACTTGAAACATTTCATAAACAAAAAAAACAATTCCTTGAAAATCATTTTTTAAAAACATTTAACATTTTAAAATTTATTTTCTTTAAAAAAAACTTTGAAAACACGTGAGTTAATATATAACAATAATTTAAATCATTTATTTTATAAATTTGATATACTCCTTGAAATATTATTTTTATGACATCAAACATTATGGAAACCTCTATATTTTAAGGTAGATTTGAAAAATTAAAATGGAATCTTTGAAATCATTAAAATCCCTTTTTTAATTACCTTTTAAAACTATAAAATGAGTATTTTTGAAGGCATTTTAAACAAATTTTGAAACATAAAAAATTTTATGTTCCATTTCATTATAAATTATCTTAAAATTTCATTAAAAATATTTTTGAAAATACTTTTAGAAAACATTATTTTTAAATAAAAATAGATTTATGACCGAATAGAGAAATAAGGTGAGTATTTCATAAAAACAATTTCTTATTTATATTAAGTACCAAATAGTGGAAATGTTTTTTACCATTACTTGAATATATTAGTGACAACCATAAGAGAATAAAATTAATGAGTATTATTGATATTTGTATCATAATAATTTATCGACAGAGGCAGAATCATAAATAATCTCGTGAAATGATGTTATTGTAGAAATAAGCTCTTTCTAATTTGGTAAAATTAAATCCTAAGAGACATGAAGGAAATACATAAAAATACAAATAAAACATAATTAGGATTAATTATTTCATGATATTACATGTATTATGTGTTATATATACACCTCATTAAATAATTTGGGTGTGTTACAAAACATATATCTCAAAAAATAAAAATTGAGACAAAAATATCTTATTGATTTGGAAAATTTTGTTCCATAAACCCCATGAAGGAGAGATACTAAAAGGAATATATAAATATTTTTTTATAATAATATTGACATATGTTCAGTATAATTGTATCCACCACATAAAATAAAGAGTTGTTGAATATAGGATGTGTCTCACAAAAGTAGAAAGTTAGATGTAAATCCATTTACTCTTGAGTAAATTTTGAATTTTAATATCTGGGATAGAATTTAATCAATTGAATCATTTAATATAATGAGATAAATTAATTTCATAATATAAAATTTCATCATAATGTATGTACACCATACAATATAAATGACTGGTGAATATGGCCTAAGTCCCACAGAAATAAAAGTGAGACTAAAAATCCATTACCTTATGTGTTGAATTTCATCATAAATTTGAATAATCTTGTATAATAAATATAGGTTTATTATAAATCTTACACATAAACATATTATTATATTTAATACCATATATTTTTTAATTATTACTTTATACTACCTATTTATTTATAATTCTATGTTAAATGTATATTTTCGTATAGTAACTAGTGTGTTTTTCGTATTTGTTTTGACTTTTTATTTTTGGACCTCTTTCATTGATAATGATTTCCTAATTAATAGGATGTAAACCATGATATAAATATCATATATATTTAGTATTTATTTATTTATAATTATCAATAAATTATTTGACTATGAAATGAAATACACTGTTTACTGATACGGTAGATCCTGCATATACATCAATGTTGTTTCCATTTTCTTTTCATACTTTGAAATAAAGAAATTTAAATGATATATATATATATATATTATAATTAATTTAGAGTTATTATTTGATATATTTTATGTATTTTTATTAATCCCATCATTAATACATTCCATGTAAATCAGGAACAAATCACATGTTTTTTAGGAGATAGTTGTCTGCACATCCCCAAAAGAGGTTATCATATTCCCAAACAAGAGAAATCATGTAGGTATTTGTTATAAAATAACTCTAAAAGAATAAAAAAAGAATAAATGTCAAATATATCATATAAAAATATAAATTCCTTAATTATTATAAACCTTCATAGGTGGTAACAGAAGAACGAACAACATCAGTTCTTGAGGAGGTCGGTCACCGTACACAAAAATGATGATTGTCTATCCCATTTTATGAAAATATATAAATTTTTAGGTCATAAAAATAGTATAATAATATTATTATTATTTTTATGATAATAATATTATTATATAATCTTTTTATAAAGAAAATCGAATGGGTTGAAAAAGGATACAAAATGAAAATGCATGTTGATGAACACTAAATCTTTTTCAGGAAACTTTTTTTGGTTTGAACTGATGTGATATAATAGTTTGATTTATTCCAATTTTAGTCTTCTAGTATTATATAGAAGATGTTGTGATATTATATGGGAAGGTTTGAGATGATAAAAATGGATTTATTGGTGTGAATAAGTGGGGAGTGTGAGTTCATTTTTATAGTGGAGGTAGAGTGGCATTCTCATAAATACCTGTAAGTGAACACTATAGGGAGGTCTTTGTCACCTAAAGTGCCTCCAAAATTTACAAAAAAATTTATTAGAGGTATATTATGGTGAATATATACTTAATTCAAACAATAATTATAGCATTTTCATTAATTATTCTTCAGTCTCCTAGTTTACTGAATTATATAATTATAGATTTTACTAAGGTAACTTTTATCTTAATTTATCATAAAAAGATATAATTAAAAATATTTTTAATATATAATTTAGATAAAGTTATTCTAAATATTATCTCCAATTCCTTTAATAAAAATCCAATATTTGTGTAAAATTAATTTTAATACACACACAAGTAGTGTGTGAAACCCCCTTTTAAACTTAATCACGTTAATTAATATTAAATATATTAATTTATTAATATTTTAAAAAATTATGTTGATCATATTAAAATATAATTATTATAATTATTTAAAATACTTATATCCATTTTTTAAAGTTAAATGCACATAAGTGAAAAATTTAATTTTAAAATCAATCCCAAATATAGGATAAGAAAGGGATTTTTTAAAATGAAAATGTTCAAGAGTTCCCTATTTTTTTATATGTAAATTCAACATAAAAATAATTAAAATTTAATAAATTGGATTAATATATATATTATAATTAATTACTCTTTAAAACTCTTTTTTATTATAATTTATCAATATAAATATATTATATTAAAATTTTGTTTTCAAATAAAACTTACTGTTGTCACTATTCAACAAAAACTAAAACTCCACTAAAAAATATAAAACAATCCCCCATATAAAATTTTTATGATCCTATTTAAAAAATGATTTTTTATTCAAATATAATTTATAAATTTTACAAAAATCATATTTAAAAAAGCTGTTTCATTAAAATGGGTAAAATAACCTTGTATAAAAATACATCTCTTTATGCATAAAGTTGGATTCATTCTTCTCTCATATATAAAAATTCATATAAGTTGAAAATTAATGATTTTTTAAAATATAATATAGGTATTTTATTAAAATAATTGATCAAAATGGATTTAATTGATTTCAATAAAATGATTTATTAAAATTTTAAAATGGTTTTATTTTCATTACATGTTAATTAGTCTCCATAGAATTCATAATATATACATATATAAAAGAATATTTCCATAATTTAATTAATACTACTAATAATTACCATTAGAACAACTAATTTGAAATTATAATATTAGATAATATTATTTTAATAATATTTCATGTTCTATTTAAACTCATTATTTCATATAACTCATGATAAGCATAGTGTAGTGTGTAACATATACAGAGCTAGTGTTGCGTATAGCACAAGCTTAAATGTGTGTTGCATATTAGACAATATTAACATGAATATTTCATATAAAAAGGATACATTTACGATTGTGTGAAATTAAAAATATATAAAATATTAAATTCATTTAAAAAAATATATTTCCCAAAACCTCATGGTGTTACATTATACCACATTAAAATTAATTTCACCCTCAAAATTCATTTAGGTCATCAACAATTTAACACATAAATGTAACATTATTGAAACCCACAACATAAAAATGAATACTAAAAATTACTTTAAAATGGAAAGTTGGAAACACAATGGTTACCAGAAGTAACTCATAACTAGGTTTCAACATAGGTGAACATTGGTGGAATATGAAAATATGGAAATGGAAGAGTAAACTAACACCCAAATACTGATGGATGGTGATATAGAACGTGGTCAGTTGGAATTTACTGATAAAAAATCTATAAAACAAAGGATATTGTAAAGGTTAATGATATAATAAAAAATTATTATAACCATTCAACAATTTATTTCGACACACTTTTCTTAAAGTTGAAAAATTTTTTACTATATGATAAACTTACTTGATTCCATTCCATTCCATATCAACAATATCACCCTTTTTTATGACTTGATCAATTTCAACTTGATCACTTACTCAAAAAATTGGAGGTTAATTTTCATGCCTAATTCACTAACTGGTCATAATACTCATAAGTAGAAAGATAATTCATTAAATACATCTTTAATTATCTTCAAAAAATGGTTACCATTATTTATCCAATATTCATAAATCATTATATAGAAAATTAATATGTCAACCTCTAAAACCACATATAGAGTTTAACATAAATCATTTCATAAATGGTTATCCTTTTTACCTTTTAAGAATCTAAAAATCCAAAATATTACAATACTCACTAAACTATCTTATCATTAATCCCTCATATATCATAAATTAAATCTTTCTATCACATAAAAAATAATTGAATACTTTCATTATGTATTCTCTTGAAACATAGTAATAAACTAAATTACTATAAAACCTTATTGAAAAAATACGTGCTTTCTTATTCCAATATTTATTGGATATATCCATAAATTAAAAAAAATTAAACATCATATATTTTATCATAGACCAATTTTTCAAAAAATAAATAATTTTTTCTATCCTAATCAGTAGTATTAAATTTACTTTATCCATATCAATAGTATCTTTAAAAAATATAAAATTAATAATAAGAACATGAAAAATAAGGGATACCCTCACCTAATAAAAATATCACCTTTTCATTAGACCACCATTCTAGGTCATTTGGAACATTCAATATATTTTTAAAAATCATTAACGGAAAACATATACTTCATGATTCATATAACAAAATTATTGAATTATATTAAAGATAAACTTTATTCATCCAAATTTATTCCTAAACCATTATGTAGGCTTCATCATCTTATTCATTATCACCCCTTTCCTAGAATATGAAATATGATTCATTTATTAAGGTTCCATAACCTCAATTTAATCACTTTTGTTTAATTTAAAGTAATCAATTCATTTAGAACATCCAATACCATTTACAAGTGATTTATTGTCCTTTAATCTTCAAAATTATAACTAATACTCATAACACCTTTTTATTTTTCATCATGATATTTCCACCATAGAAAATGATTTGAATAATTCCAATAGTTACTACATCTGAAACATTAAATGTTTAAATAGTTCTTATGGTTCTTTCCATTTACTAAAACCATAAATTATAGTGTGATAAAAACCCTATCCTTGGGGAAACCACTTAATCAATAAAATCACATAGATAATGTCTAAATCACGAAACCTAATTCTTTAATCGATGACAACATAGGTTTATCACATGTTATAAATATTACTCTTCTATTTAAATCCTTCATGATGGTTCATAAAGAGATCGTAATTCCCAAATCATATACCCTGGGAGTGACAACCATATTTGTAGAATGTTTCATTATCATGTACCAGTTCCCGACCAAGTCATGATTAATATGGTGTTTCTGGAGTTAATAACCCAATGTACATATGTACCAGAGTCTCATCCACTTGTAGTACCCAGTCATAAATATATTTCTATGAAACCACACACTCTATCCATTACTAAAATTACAGAACATTTAAATATACTTTAACGCATCCTTCTACTTACCCTTAGAGACATGTCCTTAGGGATCTCACTATTGTTTTCTCATTATATTTTCCTAAGGTTGACTAATCCTTTCCTTTAACACCATATATAACAACCCTTAATTAATATACATGGATATTCAATCAATTTAGTTGAATAATATGAACATTACAAAAGTACAAGGATAAGGATCATAATAGTTAAGTTTCATTGGAAACTAGTAATACGTTATTCTAATTTTTTTAATTCAATTCAACATCTCATATAATGATATTACCATTTTTATACTCCCACTGAAACCCATTATTCATAACCTGGGGAAACTAAACATAAGAAAGGCTGAGATCAAATTCTCATAAGGGTATACAGGGGATATATGTAATCATAATAATGAGAATAAGGGTATAAGAACATGATCATAAAATTATAAGACCATACCCTTAATATCAAACATCATAATCTAGAGTTAGGAAAAAATGATTGGCAGCTTATTAGACATAAAACATAATGAAATCAAGGGCATGTTCTTAGAGAGCATAATAGAGGAATGGAACATGGAATTGTTAAAAACACATAAACTTATAAAATAATCCCACAATAATCTTGGATTATTCAAAAACTTATCTGGGAACTTCATAGGGGACACACCAACTAGATAGGATATACCACCATCCCATGTCACAGAAATTTCTTTAAATTGTATTGGTATACACTGTAATGACCCAAAAATTTATTAATAAAAATTCAAATAGATCTAGTTAAATGTATTATTATGTAAAATGGTTATATAACATATGAAAATACTTGGTTTTATGTTTTTGGATTTTAAAATATCGTTAATAATTGTTACCATTTCTAATATAGCTGTTGAATAGTGACTACATGATTAGTATAAATATAAGGCTTTAACAAATCCAATTTACCCAGAAAAAGGAATTGATGACATCATCCAATAGAATTTCTCAATACGAAGACCATTTTTTAGAGATCATAAAGGAAGTAGCATCACTGTTCTATACTCTAGACCATGCCCAAGATGAGCTTCGACACGTTATGATTTAACAAACCCGCCTATGGGAGAAGTCTATGTTAATAGAGATTTCCAATTGAGCGATGTTATCTGACTCTCCCCAAGAGTCGGTCACCATCACAAAACTTACCATTATGTCTTATGTAAGTTTCATAAGGGGTTATGTAACAATACCCTAGCAATATGATTATGTGAATTATTTTTTGTATAAAATAAAGAATATAAAATCATTTTATTATTGTTACTTCTAGCACAAATAGTATTTTTTTAGTTAACATTAAAATTCAATTAAAAAATCTATTTTTATGAATTAATGGATTTTTTGAATTAAATAATATTTTAATAAAATCTTGTTACTAAATTACATTTTATTAAATATAAATTATCATATACTATTTTGTGAATACAATTGTAATTTTTATTATGGTTTGAGAGCAGTTTTTGTCAAAATTTATGAATGTTCGATAAATGTCAGTTTTTATTTTAAAATTTAAAACTAACATATTTATAAAATTGTTTAGATAAAATGAATATTATTTTTTGGAATCAGGACATCAAAATTATCCAATGGTTAATTTTTCATAATTTTATGAGACAATCGAATGTTTGGGAAAAAATTAAATACCATTTAAATATATAATGTCTTTTATGACCTCATAATGACCCAATAGTGATGTAATAAAATAATATAAATGTTATTTGAGGTAAATTTATGTTTTAAATTTAAAATAATGTGATTTTATGTTTGTTTGATTTATTTTACAATGCCTTAGTTGACCCTTCATGACTTATAAAACATTTTATCATTTTAAAATGATTTCCCAGAGAGTGTGACTCACCGTCAAATAAGAAAGCCAAATATTTTAATAAGCTCGACCAGTGGCCTTATAAAATAATATTTTACACTATAATTTTGAAAAAACCTTGGGAAAACCCATGGGATGGTTTTTGGTTTCTATTAGTTTAATGTGTGGTGCCAAAAACCTAAATAATAAATAATTCCCTCTTAATTCCTTTATAAACCCACTCAATATCTTATTACTCTTCACTAAAACCATTTTTAGCTTGATAAACCTATTCCATAATAACTATATAATCCTCAAAAGGTGCCCTAATATCCCAATAATCCTCTCTCAAGCCTTCCTCACGCCTTTGGGATCACACTTTTAAGTAAGGGATTTCTTCCTTTCTCATTTTTGTTTAAGTTTCTTTATATTGTTATCCCCTTTTATTTTCATTTATAAATATTGGGGTATTATTTAAATCCTCCCATATAATTTCCTTATTATTTATGAATGATTCTATACCCCTTCCTCTCTCATTAATTCCTCTCATGTACACTCGTTACCATACTGAAATTTCGTAAGGTATCCCCATGTTCATTCTTTATTAATGTCCATGTTTCCTTATATTGTTATTTCATTTTATTTTCAACTCTAAATGTTGGGGTATGATTTATAACCTCACCAATAATTCCCTCCTTATTTTTTACACATTACATACCACTTTCTCTCTCATTAATGTCTCCCATTTACACATGTTACCATGCAGAAATTTCATAAGAGATTTCTTCCTTTATCATTTTTTTCAAATTTATTTATGTTGTTACAACATTTTATTTTAAAAATGATGTGGTGTGATTTTTCACCTCACACATACTTCCCTCCTTATATTTTAATGATGATAGACCTCTTTCTCTCTCATTAAATCTTCCCTTGTACACCCGTTACCATGTCGAAATTCTGTATGGAATTTCCCTCTCCTCATTTATTTTCAAGAAATTATTTTATGTTATGCATCTAAGATCCATTAAATATTTTGGAATATTATGTTCAATGAACCCATTACTACCCACCTAATTTATAAATGATGAGATACTTCATTCACTCTCACCAACCCATTTTACGATTTCTATTTGATGTCGTTATGCTGCTAAAGTTACACCAAAACATCCATGCCAAAATCTTTGTGAAAGTGAATACCGTACCCATTTCATTATAAAGGGTATTCTCATTTATTCAAATGTACATTCTGATTGAGGACGTACATTTATGTATTCTACATATCTTATTCGTGTAATAAATTATGATGCTTAATGAATCACTATTTCATAATCTATAGTACCCCCGGTTTGAGGTATGTGGCCATTTTTTATGAATTTGTTATGTGTTTAAAGTGCATGGGATTAGTTGGGAATAGGTTGGGAGAGTTTGGAATGGTTTTGGATAAGTTTGGAGGATTTTCTAGGGGAGCATGGTTTGAGAACGGTTTGGGGAAACCATGCGAATGCTCCAGGAAACCATGTAGGGAGAGACTAGAGGCTTCGCATGACCTGGACATGATTTTCCAAACTGTGTGAGGAAACTATACAGACCGTCCCTATCGAGGAAGTAGCATGCACAGGGTTAGCGCACCGTTTTCCAAACCGTGCGGGATAACTGTTCGACCACTTAAAAGTAGGGTTTTAAAACCCGGGGTCACTCGGGCTTGCCTCATTTGTCTCCAAATTCTCTCCCACTCAAGACTCACATGAGTTATTCTATTTTCAAGGGTTGGAGGTGCTCTCCCAAACATTTTGGAAGCATTTTAAAGGGGTTTCGAGGTGGTTTGAAGGCGGTTTCTCCTGGGTAAGTCTATCCTCTTGGGTTCCTTGTGTTTCCTCGAGATCTACTCTTCCATCTTTCTTGGTTATCTGGATCTACAGTTGTTGTGTGTAGATCTAGAGTTTTGGTTTCCTTGGATGTTGATTTTATTGATTGTGGATGTTAGGTAAGGGGATCTAGAGAGGTTTCAGTGGTGCATTCGTCAGATTTGAAGAGTGGTTGCCTGTGGGTCAATTTCACCGGATCCCTAAAGGTAGGGGGATTCCCTCTCGACTCCACTTGGTTAGAACTATTGGTTATTGGTTATAATTAATTTGTTATGATGAAAAATTAATTGTGATTTTTTTTGTGCGAAATTGGTTGGAAATCCCTTGGGTGATGTTTTGGGGATTTTTGGGAAAAGGGGTTTTATGGTGGAAGGCAGTTGTTTTGGATTTAAAAAAGAGATTTTAAAATGGGTTGTCGAGAATGATTTGAGAAAATGGCTGATGAAAAATGGTTTTCAATAAAAATGTTTTTTTTGAAATTTGGTTTGGAATGGAAAATGGTTTTCAATAAATGGATGATTTACTGAAGTGTATTGGTATGTGATGGAATTGTTGGATTGCATGTTGTTGTGTCATTGGTGGGTTATATGCTTGGTTGTGATTTATTGGAATGTTGTGTGGAAGTGGCGAGAAGTACCACTATAAAATGGGGATGGATAGTAGACGAAAGGGCCACCATCAAAGGATAAGTGGATGAGAAGTACCACTAGGTATTAATGGGTGAATGGGTTGGACAGAAGCTCCACCGTTTGGTTGTTTTGGTTGCTTGTTGTGCATTGATGTGTAAGTTGAAAATTATTGTTCTAGAGTGTGAATGATGAAATGGATTGTGGCATGTTTGGTTGGATTTCAATGGGTTCTTGGTTTGGGTGAGATGTCTTGGTAAGGGTGTGTTTGACTTATGGTAATGATTTCACTAGTGATTATTTTATATAAACTGTTTCATATAAATGTGCTAATGTTTTAATCCTAGTGACGTGTGTCGGGAAGTCATTTGGGAAAATCCTTCTAAGTTTTAGTTCTCACCCCTGTACTTTGGTACGTTGGTGTCTTTGCAGATATTTTGTATCATGATGTGGGAAAAGGTAAGGCATCACCCTCCTTCAATGGTGCATTGTGATGTCTGGGTGGATCTTGGAGTATAGAGCTTAGTGTGGAGCCATGAAGTGTTACTTTTATTTTTTTGGGTCTTTTGTTGAGCCTTCCACATTGTACTATGATGTGGTGTTGGTAGTATTGGTTTTGGGTTGTATTGAGGAACAACATGGTTTTCCTTTGGGAATACATTCTTGAAAGATTTGGTTGACATGCATCATATAGTTATTGATAGTGGATGGTTTGGTAGGTTTTGTCTTAAGGGAAAATCATTCCCCAATTTGTTCTCAAAGACCTTAGAATTTATTTCCAGCCTTTGGCACCTTGGGAATGATGATTAATTCCATGTAAACCTCAGTGTCTCCTCAAGAAATTGATGTAGGGGTGGGGTGTTACAAGTGGTATCATTTTTTCAGTCCTTAGCTTTCAAGTGAGAGTAGTTGTTCGGTCGCTTTAGCGCCTTGGTTTTGGAGTAGACATTCATTGTGGTATATTCTTTGAGTTGGTATTTTATTAAGGCATAGGAATATTAGAACATGGAATGTATTGCATAAAAGGACATAGCTTACCCTCTTATGATGAAATTCAAGTTACTAGGGAGTTGAGTACATAAGTGTTTTGGAGACAGTTATAGGCATTAGAAATCTCATTGTCGTGGGTGTAGCCAATGAGATGTGCATGGAATATAAGGTAGAAATGTCTTCCCTCTAGGATGCATATTTCATTGGGGTATAATGAATTATGGGATGAATGGAGAAATGGTTTTGAAAATGTGTCAAATTGTAATGTGAATAAATATGGTATTTTGAAAATGGTTTGGTTTTCAAAAATGGTGAAACATGGCCAATGTAGAAAAGGAGGAAATCCTTGTTTTAAAAGTGTTGTGTAATGTGATTAGAGATGGTAATTCATGATGTCTACAGAAGCGAGACTCATTTTTTATTGTGTTCTATTGATAGAAATGGCACCAGGTAGGCATCGTAGAGGCCTACCAGAGGAGGATGCTGAGAATGTGGTAGCACCTGAACATTAAGTGAACCAGCAGCTAGTGCAAATCATAGTGCATGCTTTCTAAGCTGTGTAATGTGGAAATAAAATGGATAAACCATGGAATTTGGATCATGCAGCTCAGTTTAAAAGCAGAATACACCCATCTTTAAGGGTGATTTAGAGCAGAAGAGGGTAGATGCATGGTTGAATAGAATGAACAATATTTTCGAGTTCTTGGGAACACCGGTAGAGTTAAAAGTGAAGTTGACCACCTATATGTTGGAAGATATTTCCCTTCAGCAGTGGGAGTTGGTTGTCCAAGCGTGGACAGGGAAGGGTGTGATGTGGGAAGGCTTTGAGGAATTGTTTAATAAACAATTCTACCCACATACGTTCAGAATTTAGCGTACAACTGATATCTTCAGTTTGAAGAAAGAACTTATGTAAGTGATGGAGTACGCAGCTATGTTTATGAACATAGTAAGGCTTTCACCCTAGGTGGAGGGAATCACATCATTGAAGGAAAGGATATTTGAAGTGGGGATAATGCTATAAATCTGTTCAAAGATAGATGTACTGTGTGTAGATGATTACACAGAGATAGTGAATAGAGCCTCGGTGGTTGAGCGAGATCTGTTGGGCACTCCGGGTAAAAGAAGCATGGTGGTAATCATTGGGAATAGTGGTAACTCTAATGATGGGTTCAAGCAGAGGAGGGAAAATTATTTCCAGGGTGGGAGTATGGCACATAATCTGGAAGTAGGATTAATGAATCCTCCTCTGATGCCCCAAAGAAAACCAATATGTTTTCAGTGTAGTTTGACAAGACACATCAAGCAAGATTGTACAACACAACCTCAATCATTTAATAATTGTAAGAAGATGGGGAATCAGCCGCATTATTGTCGGAATTCTCTGAGGTCAGTTGTGCATGATAATCCATAGGGATCACAGATGTCGTATGATTTGACGGAATGGGGACAACATCATACCCCTCGGCAATAGACTAAAGTGGATCATGGTGAATATCGGAATACCACGATGCCTCAGCAGGGTAATACAGAGCAGAGCGTGGCAAGAAAACTTGTTTCTGGAGCTGAGTAGGATGTGGTGGACGATAAGTCGGGATCATCCACGGTGCAAGTTACTATTCTTATAAATTCTAACTTGATGCATGTGCTATTTGATATAGGTTCTTCAAACTCTTTTATTAACGCACGTGTGGTTGATCTGCTGGGTTTAA
The DNA here is from genome assembly GCA_963277665.1 of Viscum album. Lineage (NCBI taxonomy): Eukaryota > Viridiplantae > Streptophyta > Magnoliopsida > Santalales > Viscaceae > Viscum > Viscum album. The sequence goes on from OY728156.1 coordinate 1,285,251,074, forward strand.
GGGTAGAAATGATGCCTTCAGTTTTGAAACATCAAACTCCACTGGGTCAAAGAGAGTTTTGAGCCTTCTTGTGTAGAGCATGTTGTATCGTTGTGGGCGAGGTTGAGATAATGTGGAATTTCTCAGTTCTTGAGATGGATGGGTATGATGTAATCTTGGGAATGGATTGGCTGGTGGTGTTTAAGGCCCACATCGACTATAATGTGAGGACAATGGCTTTTACGACACACGATGGTGTTAGAAATATCTTTAGAGGAGAGAGACATGAAAGGCATGGTGCAATGGGTTTGTTCTCAACAGTAGTGGACACTTTATCATATTGGTTGGCAGTATTGTCATTAGAATCGGTAATAGGTGTTGAGAAGAGTGTTCTTTCGGTAGTGGAAGATCAATTCAGGGATGTTCTTTTTGAAGAATACTTTGTGTTACCTCCCATAAGATAAGTGGAGATTACCATTGATCTTCTTTTGAGGACCAGTCCTATCTCACTTTTGTCTTATCGGGTGACCCCTACTGAATTGAAGGTTTTGAATGTCCAGTTAGAAGATTTAGAAAAAAGGGATTATCCGGCCTAGCATGTCCCTGTGGGCAGCGCTGGTGTTGTTTGTGAAAAAGGTGGATAGAACTTTGAGGCTCTGTGTTGATTATCATAGACTTAACCAAGATACAATAAAGAACATATATCCACTTCCATGAATTGATGATTTGTTCGACCAGTTGAGGGGAGCCCAGTGGTTCTCCAAGATCGGCCTAAGGTTGGGATATCATCAATTGCGGGTCAGGAAGTATGATATTCCTAAAACAACTTTCAGAAGTAGGTATGACCATTATTAATATGTGGTTATTCCCTTTAGTCTAATGAATGCGCCATCGGTATTCATGGAATTGATGAGTCGAATATTTCCAAGATATCTGGATTCATTTGTGGTGGTGTTTGTAGATGATATTCTGGTGTATTCAAAGACAAGGGTGGATCATGAGCAGCACTTGGTGACAGTGCTAGGGATCTTGAGGGATCATCTTTTGTATGTGAAATTGTCAAGGTGTGACTTTTGAATACATGAAGTTCGTTTTGTTGGCCATGTGATTTCTAAAATGCGTGTTTCAGTGGATCCAGAAAAGATAGAGGCTGTTATCTGTTGGAAACCACCAAAGAATGTGTTCGAGATAAAGAGTTTCCTTGGTGTAGGTGGGTATTATTGGCGTTTTGTTTGTGATTTATCACGTTTGGCTTCACTGATAACAGCTTTGATAGGAAATAATGTTCCATTCCAGTGGAATGAATAGTGTCAGTAGTGTTTTGAATTGCTAAATGGTCGCCTTACATCAACACCAATCTTGGTTTTTCTAGAACCAGGAAAAGGGTACATTGTGTATTGCGATGCATCAGGATCAGGGTTGGGGTGCGTTCTCATGCAAGGAAATCATGTAGTTGTGTATGGATCATGGCATTTGAGGGTACATGAGAAGAACTACCCAACTCATGATTTTGAATTGGAAGCAGTGGTGCATGCATTGAATGTGTGACGTCATTATCTCTTCGGTGAGAAATTCTCAGTATATATAGATCATAAGAGCTTGAAGCATATTTTCTCACAGTGATATTTGAACTTGAGGAAAAGGATATGGATGGAATATATCTAGATGTTTGATTTTGACATGATGTACACACCAGGTAAGGGAAAATTGGTGGCAGATGCATTAAGTAGAAAATAATATGCTTAGGTGGTGAATTATGTATCGGACCAGTGGTAGTTGATGTTGGTTATAGCTGACATGTGGTAGGAATATGAGGACCAGGGTGATAGAGCAATCTTCTTTCTGGTTTTTTTTATTCCTGACAAGGTTGGCCTGGTTAGAGAGGCATATATATCTGATTCTAAGTGTGTGACCATGTGGTTAAGACTCAATGGTGGGGAGACCATTAAGGGTTGAAAAATGAATAGAGATTCACTTTTGTGTTTTCGGAATAAGATGGTTGTATCAGTTGCTTGTCAGAAGGATCTTCTCTTGGCATACCATCATTCGAGGTGGGCTATTCATCCTAGAATTTAAAAAATGTATAAAGCGTTGAAAGCACAGTTTTGGTGGGATGGTATGAAGAGGTGAGTGGCTAATTTTTTTTCGAGATTCCTGACTTGTCAGCCGATCAAGGCAGAGCATCTGAGGCTTGGAGGAATGTTGCAGTCTTTACTAATCCCTATCTAAAATAGGGAGAAAATAGAGATGTATTTTTTCATAGGTCTCCCAAGAACGGTCATAAATCATGATGCCATTTGGGTGATAGTGGATCATCAAATTAAGTCGGCCCATTTCATCCCAATTCATGAATCTCATACGGTGGAGGACCTGTCCAAATTCACTATCCGGGAGGTGGTAAAGAGGCATGGTTTTCCGGTTTCAATTCTATCTGATAGAGAATTGATGTTTACATCTCGTTTCTTGAAATCCATACATCAATCCCTTAGGACTCAGATTACCATAAGTATAGCGTATCACCCTCAAGGGGATGATCAATCCAAGAGGGCGATACAAACTTTGGAGGATATGTTGCGGGCTTGTGCTATGGATTTTGGTGGCTCGAGGGAGGAGCACTTGTCATTGGTTGAGTTCTTGTAGAATAATAGTTATCAGGTATCCATACATATGGCTCCATTTGAAGCTTTATATGGGTGGTTCTATCATTCTCCACTATGTTGGGTGGAAATGGGTGAGTCCTTGATGGTTGGACCATGCATTGTCCATGAGACTATAAAAAAGATCACATTGATTAGGAAGATAATGGAGATGGCTCAGAGTCTTTAGAAGTCATATGCAGATCATCGTTGACGGTCGTTCTCATTTAAGGTGAGTGATCATGTTTTCTGGAGGATCTCTCCTAGGTTGGGACATCATCGGTTTGGGAAGCATGGAAAGTTATCTCCGATGTATAATGGACCTTTTGAGATTCTTGAGCCGGATGGTGAGGAGGCTTATCATTTGGAATTTCCACCTAGGTTTAGTGTGGTTCACGATGTGTTTCATGTGTTGTAGTTTAAAAAGTATTAGCCGGATCATGACCATGTGACTAAATGGGATCATGTCGAGCTAGAACCGGATGCTTTGTTGGTGCATTTTATGGTGCGGGTTGTGGATAGGCAAGGGAAAGTCTTGCATGGTAAAATCATTGTTTTAGATTGTGTCTTTTGGAAACATGGCCAGATTCAAGAGGTGACATGGGAGTGGGAGAAAGAGATGGTTGAGCAGTGGCCCGAGCTCTTTCTGCAAAGGGCGGGTTCAATACATTCCTAGGATGGAAATTCCAATGGTGGGGAAAATGTAGTACCCCTAGTTTCAGGTATGTGGACTTTTTTATGAATTTATTATGTGTTTAATGTGCATTGGTTTAGTTGGGAAGAGGTTGGTAGATTTTGGAATGGTTTTTGATAATTTTGGAGGTTATTCTAGGGGAGAAATGTTTGAGCACGGTTAGGTGAAACCATGCGGATGCTCTAGGAAACTGTTCAGGGGGGAGACAGTTGGCTTCACACAGCCTATGCATAGTTTTGCAAACTGTGTGTGGAAATCATACAAACTGTCTCTCTCAAGGTAGTAGTGTGCACATGGTTAGCGCATGGTTTTCCCAACCGTGCAGGATAACCATGCGACCACTTAAAAGTAGGGTTTTAAAACCCAGGGTCATTCGGGCTTTCCTCATTCCTCTCCAAATTCTCTCCCACTCGAGTCTCACTCAGGTTCTTCATGATTTAAGGGTTGGAGGTGCTCTCCCACACATTTTGGAAGTGTTTTGAAGGGGTTTAGAGGTGTTTTGAAGGCGGTTTCTCCCGGGTAAGTCTCTCCTCTTGGGTTTTTTATGGTTTCTTCTATATCTACTCTTCCCTCATTCTTGGTTTTCTAGATCTACACTTTTTTGTGTGTAGAAATAGAGTTTTGGTTTCCTTGGATATTGATTTTATGTTTTGTGGATGTTAGGGTAGGGGATCTAGAGAGGTTACGGTGGTGCGTTCGCTGGATTTGAAGAGTGGTTGCTTGTGGGTTGATTTCTTTGGAACCCTAAATGTAGGTGGCTTCTCCCTCGACTCCACATGGTTAGAACTAGTGTTTCTTTATTACAATTAATTTTTTGTTCTGAAAAATTTATTGTGATTTGTTGTGAAAAATTGGTGGTATATACCTTTGGTGATGTTTAGGGGATTTTTGGGGAAAAGGGGTTTTATGGTGAAAGCCTCTTATTATGGATTTAAAATAGAGATTTTAAAATGGGTTTTTGAGATTGATTTGGGAAATTGGTTGATGAAACATGGCTTTCAATAAAGAAGTTGTTTCTATTGAAATGTTGTTTTCCATGGAAAGTGGTTTGCAATAAATGGATGATTTATTGAAGTTGATTGGTATGTGATGGAATTGGTTGATTGCATGTTGTTGTGAAATTGGTGGGTTATATGCTTGTTGTGATTGATTGGAATGTTGTGTGGAGGTGAAGAGATTTACCACTATAAAAAGGGTATGGATAGTGGATGGAAGGTCCACCATCAAAGGATAAGTGGACGAGAAGTACCACTAGGTGTGAATGGGTGAATGGGTTGGACGGAAGCTCCACCAATTGGTTGTAGTCAGGAAGTACCAATACGTGTGAATTGGTGAACGTGTTGGAAGAAAGCTCCACCGTTTGGTGGTTTTGGTTGTTTTTTGTTCATTTCATTTTAATTTGGAAATTTTTGTGCTAGTTTGTGAATGATTAAATGGCTTGTGGCATGTTTGGTTGTCTTTCCTTAGGTTCTTGGTTTGGGTGAGATGACATGGTAAGGGTGTGTTTGGCTTATGGTAATGGTTACACTTGTGATTATTTTATATAAACTGTTATATATAAATGTGCTAACAGTTTTATCCTAGTGGCGTGTGTCGAAAAATCATTTAGGGAAATCCTAATGAATTTTAGTACTCACCCCCTACTTTGGAACATTGGTGTCTTTAAAGATGTTGTGAATTGTGAAGTGGGAAAAGTTAAGGAATCTCCCTCATTTAGTGGTGCACTGTGGTTTCTGGGTGGATCCTGGAGCATGGATCTTGGTGTGGAGACATGGATTGTGCCTTGGCTTATTTTGGGTCTTTTGTTGAGTCTTCGTATAGTAATCTTATTTGTTATTGGATGTATTCGTTTTAGGTTGTATTGTGGAACAACTTGTTTGTCCTTTGGGAATACATTCTTGATATTTTTGGATGACATGCATCATATAGTGATTGATAGTGGATGGTTTGGTTGGTTTTGTCTGAAGGGAAAATCATTCTCCCATTTGTTCTCGAAGCCCCTGACATTTATTTCAAACATTTGGCGCCTTGGGAACGTCGCTTAAGGCCAAGTAACCCTCACTACCCCCTCAATACAATGAGGTAGGGGAAGGGTGTTACATAATCTATGTAACACACTTATGCATGAAATGAAATGATTAAGAAGGGTGCACCCTGATAGCACTCCAATGCAATGGGGAAATATTAGTATCATGATACATCAATTGAAATTAGTGTTTAATCATGATAATTCAAGTAAAATTAGGGTTTACTCATGATCTATTTCATTGAGCCTTGGCTCATGCTAATAACATATTAAATGTCGTTTCCATATTTCCATATTAAGATAATCATGCTGTATCACGCCATTATGTTCATATTTCTCTTATACTCCCTTGATATTCCTATTTCCAAACATGTATTTTATTCTTCATGTTATGCCTTTTTTACTCCCTTAATGGGCTTTATAGCTCACCCTTTTCTTATGTATGTCCTTAGGATAACCCATGCAATTCTATGTATGAATGAATGTTGTGGTCATGTAAAAGAAGTTTTTAATAAATATGTTTTTATATGTCTTAAGTTTTCATGTAATTTCCCTAATTTTCCAAGACACTAGACCTCTCGATCATCAGAGAAGTCTTAATGGAAGGTTTATTTAATAAATCGAGTTTAAGTGTGTAATAAAGAGGAGGGTTGTTATAGTTGGTATTAAAGGATAAGTTTAGTTATTTTTGGGAATATGATTATAAAACCCTAGTGATAGCCTTAGGTATAATAATAAGTATAATAAAAACATCCGTAAATTTTTTTGATTATTGAGTAAGTGGTTTATCAAGAAAATAAATCCTTGTCTGAATACGAGCCGGTAGAGGTGGATTTGGTACAGATGTATCTTGGGGTAAAACCTGAAAATGCCACATTTATCTAGACTCGAACGGGAATTGGTGCATGATAATGGGCCTTGCTACACTCTTGGTTACGACTCTCCCAGGGGATATGCTTTGGGAAATTCATAATCTTTGTATGAACTATTATTAAGGTAATAAAAAAATCACCCTAAGAATATATGTTGGGAAGTAGATCATGGATTACATATAATAAAGCCTAGAAATTCATAATTTAAGGAAATAAATTTAATTTATTATTTATTCCTTTAATTTCATTGGATTCACCTTTATGTGTTAAAAATTTTATGATACTCAACCCTAATTTTCCTTTTATTCTAGCCAATGGTAGTTAATATTTTGAATATGGCTAATAACTGATGATAAGGTCAACATGATGAGTGTCCTAATGAGATTCCCAATCAAATTGGAGCTCCATAGGAAGATGACATCTCATGAAGGTCCATCTGATAAAGGTAATAAGGGAAAGAATACCCAATTTCTTTCGTTCAACAAATGTGGAAAGAGGCACCATGGGAAATGTCACAAAGGGACTACGAGATGTTTTATGTATGGAATGGAAGGGAAAAAGGTATCAAATTTCCATTAAATAATGGATAATGTGATAGATCGGAAAAAATACCCATCTATGGAATCTTACACAATTCTATGTCATAAATGTGGAGAAGTCGGGCATTATCCAAGATGATGCTCTATTGCAAGTGTTGATAAGCATGATGAGAATAAAAAATCTCCATGATCAAGGTATCATGATAAGTCCTATTCTATGATGGATATTCATGAATGTATTACATTTAAACACTACTAAAAGGTAGTGTATGTCATAATTTATTTCAATTCGTGTCCTATTAGTATATCTTTTATGTATTCTATGAACAATGAGTCCCCAATAGAAATGATATTAAATCATTAGGTAAAAACCCTCTATAAGTGTTACATCTAAAGTTGATGTTTGTGGGAATATTCTTCTTGAAATTTTATAAGTATCCCTTTGATTGATTTTTAGGAAAAAAGGATAAAGTCATTTCATATGACTCAAGGCAGTTAGATGCATGATCTAGAGTTTGTTGCAGTAATGTTCACATAAAAAATTTGGCGGCATTACCTATTTGAGGAGAAGTGTGAAATATATACAGATCACAAAATCCTCAAGTATATATTTACATAGAAAGAGATGAATTTGTGCCAACAAAGATTGTTAGAGCTCATTAAAATCTATGACTGCTCAATTGATTACCACCCTGGGAAAGTGAACAAGGTGGCAGATGCTCTAAATATAAAGGACCCAATGATTCTATAAATGATGAGAACTGAAAAGGATAAAATCTTCTTAGATTTTATGAATATGGACATGGAAATCACAAATAATTGAATATCACTAATCATTTCACAAATAATTGATCAACCATATCTTTTGTAAAGGTTAAAGGATGTACAAAAGGATGATTTGGTAATTCAAGAGGAAGTGGAAACTATCAAAAAAGGTAAATAATTAGAATTCAATGTTAACGAAGAATGAATTATGAGATTGGGGTAATGACTATGGGTTTTATCAAATCAAATGTTAAAGAAAGAACTTTTGGATGACGCACATAGTTCAAGTTTCTCCCTTTACCTAGGAAACATAATGATGTATTGAGATCTACGAGAGCATTATTGGTGGGATTAACATGAATAAAGAGATTGCAAAGTATATATCAATGTTCCTGGTATGTCACCAGGTAAAGGGTGAGAGGAATAAGTCTAAGGGGATGATGCAACCATTATGCATTCCAACCAAGAAATAAGAGGACATCACCATGGACATTATCACCAAAATTATAAATACATCCAAAGGAAAAAATGTTATCTAGTTTATTGTGAATCAACTTAAAAAGACTAAATACTTCATTACAATTTGATAGGATTTATCATTTGATCAACTAGAAAAGATATATATCATTGAAGTGGTAAGGATTCATAGAGTACCACAATCTATTATATCTGATCGAGATCCAAGATTCTCCTCTGTGTTCTGGAAGAGTCTTCAACATGCTCTGAATACTGATCTAAACATCAGTACTCCTTATCATCCTCAAACTGATGGCCAATATGAGTGGACTATCCAAAAACATGAAGATATTTTTCGAGAATGTTCTGTAACGACCCAAAGATTCATTAATAGAAATCCCTCTTGATCTAATTAACTGACTCTTTATGTTTATATAAAATGTCAACTTCTTTGGTTTTATGTTAAGAATTTTTACCATTGCAAATATAGTCATTGAATAGTGATCACATGATTTGTATAAATATAGGGCTTTAATAAATCCAGTTTACTCAGACAAAAGAAGTGATGGCTTCGTCCAGTAGAATTGCTCCATACGTAGCCAATTTGTCAGAGCTCGGAAAAGAGGTGGCATGCTTGGGCTTCGCTCTTGACCAAGACCAAGCTGAGCTTCATCATGTAAAGCTCGAACGAGACCGTCTACGGGAAAAGTGGAATCTGATAGATATTACCACTCAAGCGATGTTATCCGAGCCCCCACAAGAGTCTGTCACCATCGCACACCATACCCTTAGGACTTATGCTGCTGTTTTAAGGGGTTATGTAACAAATCAATAGTACTATGTTCATGTACATTATTTTTGTATATAATATTGAATATAATTTCTAGTCATTATTGATACATTGTAAAAAGTTTTTAAAGTACAAATAGTGTTTTTAGTTATTATTTAATTAAGATTTATATATTTTATTAAATAAATGTATTTTTTAATTAAATAATATTTTAATAAAATATTATTATTATTATTAAATTAATTTTTATTAAATATAAATGATCTTATATTTTTATGAATGCAATTATAATTTTTATTAAGGTTTGAAAGCCATTTCTGTCAAAACCCGTGAATTTTTGATAAATATCAGTTTTTATTTTATAAGTGAAAATTATCATATTTAAAAAATTATTTAGATAAAAGAAATGTTATTTTTGGAATCAGGATGTTGAAATTTTCCAACGGTGAATTTTTCATAAGTTTCTGAGACAGTCAAATTTTTGGGTAAAAATAAAATACCGTTTAAATATATAATGTGTTTTATGATATCATAATGACCCAATAGTGACGTAATAAAATACTATAATCTTTATGTTCGGCCAATATATGTTTTACCATTAAAATAATGTGATTTTGGGTTATTTTTACTTACTTTTCAAAGCATTAATGGACCCCTCAATACTTATTAAACACCATGTCTTTTTAAATTGTTTTCCATGGGAGTGTGACTCACCTCAACATAAGCAACCCTATTATTTTAAGATGTTCCGGATTTGGCCTTATAAAATATGTTTTTCCTCTTACATTTTCCATAAACCATGGGCAAAAACCATGGGATGGTTTGTGTATTGGATTAATTTAATATAAGGGGTCACAACCTAAATAATACAAAATTCCCTCACCTTTCCTATAGTAACCCACCCAAGCTCCCACTTACCCCTCACTAAAATCACTTGGATTTAATCTAACCTATGAAATACTCTCTCTATAATCCTCCCATAGTTCCCCAATCTCCCAATAATTCTCTCATAGGCCTCTCTCTAGCCTTTAGAAGCACACTTCCACGTAAGGGTTTTCTTCCTTTCTCATTTTTGTCCAATTTTCTTCATATTGTTATGCCATTTTAATTTCAATTATAAATGCTCGGGTATGGTTTTGCACCTCCACCATACTTCCCTCTTATTGTTTTAATAATGGGATACCAATTTATCTCTCATTTAATCCCTCCCATGTACACTCGTTACTATGCCGAAATTCCGAAAGAAACTTCTCTCTCCTCTTTTACATTCAAGCATTAATTTTGTATCATGAATCTAAATTCCATTACAATTGTTTGGGAATGTATCTATATGAAACCCTTACTATCCATTTCATGTAAATATGATAAGACACCCCTTTCTCTCTCATCAACCATTTTTATGAATTGTTATGTCACGCCGTTACGTTGCCGAAATTGCACCGATTTTCTAAGCCAATGCCATTGTGTAGTATATACCATGCCCATTTCTCCATCAAGGGTATTCACCTTTATAAACATTTACTTATTGAATACAAAGATTCATGTATTTATTCCAGATTCCTTTATCGTGGAATAAATGATTATGTTTTATGAATCAATGTTTTATGATCCATGCGGCACACTTATGCATGAAATGAAATGTTTAAGAAGGGTGCACCCTTATAGCGCTCTAATCCATTGGGTAAAGTATAGTATCATGATACGTCATGTGCAATGAGTGTTGAATACTGATAATTAAAGTTAAATTAGGGTTTTACTCATGCTTCATGTGCAATGAGGGTTTACTCATGATCTATGTGTAATGAGCGTTGGCTCATGCTAATAGCATGTTAAGTGTTGTTGCCACATTTCCATGTTATGATTATCATGCATTATCAAGCCTTTATGATCAAGTTTCTCTTGTGCTCTTATGATATGCCTAATGTCTAAAATGTATTTTACTCCTCATGTTATTCCATTTGTATTCCCTTACCAGGCTCAATAGCTCACCCTTTTCTTATGCATGTCCTCAGGTTATCCCATGCAATGCTAAGTACGAGGGAATGTATTGGTCATGTAAAGGATGTTTTCAATAATGATGTTGTATTTCATGTTTCAAGTTTTTATGTAATGATCCTAAGCCCCAAAGACACTAAACCTCTCGATCTTGTTTATTGTATCAAGTGAATTTTTATATAATAAATCATGTTTATGTTTGTAATAAAAGCAGGGTTGTCGTAGTTGGTATCAGAGGATAGGTTTAGTTATTTTTGGGATTAGGATTTAAAAAACCCTTGTAAAGACTTAGAGACAAGAATTATTATAATAAAAACATCCCTATGTTTTGTTAAGTACTGAGTAAGTTGTTTATCAAACAAATACATCCCTATCTGGATATAAGCAGGTAGAGGCGGCTCTGGCACAAATGTATCCTAGGGGTAAAACCTGAAAACACCACTTTGGGATAGACTTGAACAGGAACTGGTGCACGACAACAGGGCTTGCTGCACTCTTGGTTACGACACTCCAGGGGGATATGTTTTGATAAAATTATAATCTTAGTATGAACCCTTATTAAGGGAATTACAAAAAATTCCCCTAAGAATATATGATAGAAAATATATCATGAAAAGCCTAGATTGAAGCTTATAGACTCATGAGTTAAGGAAATAAAATTTTATTTATAAGTCATTGACTTTTTTCTTTTGATTACCCTTTATGTGTTACCCCTAACCGTCCTTTTATTCCAGCTAATGGCTAGTAATAGGATGTCACGGGCTAACAACTGATGTGAAGATCAGTGTGATAACTGTACTAATGAGATGCCCAATCCAATGGGATCTAGAATCGAGAACGTTGCCACGCTTCTCTCTAATATAACTCATATTTTGAATAGAAACATGGGTCATGAGGAACGTTCAACCCCCCCTAAGAAAGAACAAGTCACTAGCGAGAGATTCATGAGATAAAGGCCTCAAACTTTTAGTGGATCATCAAATCCCACAATCGCTGAACAATGGATCAACTCCATTGAAAAGATATTCTCCATCCTTCAATTTTATGAACAAGAGAAGGTTCTCCTGGCAGCTTATTGTATGGAGGGTGAAGCTGATCAATGGTAGACATTGATAAAAAATATAAAGCCTAAGGAGGAGATCGAGGCGTTGGAATAGAAGGATTTTCAGAAGATGTTTTTTGATAAATATTTTCCTCGCACCCTCTATCTTAAGATAGAATGGGACTATCTTTACCTCAAGAAAAAAGACGAAGAATCTGTTGGAGCATATGAGGAAAAATTTACAAGGCTTTCACGATACTCTTTCGGCTTTCTCATTACCCCTGAATGCAAATTTGACCACTTCTTTGGTGGGATAAAGCCTAGCCTGTCGAAAGCATTAGCAATCCGTGACATCGAAAGCTATGAGAAAATTTTTAGATGTGCCCTAAAGGTTGAAATGGAGATCATAGAATCATAGGGGTATCATGGGGATAATAAATGTAAGGAGGACTTCAATGCTGGTGGTCTGATGGATAAATCCATCGGTACTAAGAAGATCCAACACCTCACTTGACAATAGTGTGGAATGAAGCACACTAGAAATTTCCTTAAGGGGACGAGGAAATGCTTTAGGTGTGGAAGAGAAGGGAACCTACCTATTAACTGTCGGAAAGAAAAACCCACAGCTGCGACAGAGGAGAGGAACGCTCTGTTCGAACCTCAACGCATTGTTCAATGCTACAAATGAAACAAACCAGGGCATTTTGAAAATATGTGCCTTAATCCAAGGGTTTTTAGAGGCAACCAACAATCTCTAAGGCAGAAAGGAAGAGCTTTTTCCATCACTTCTGCCGAAGTGAACCCCGACAATGAAGTGGAGATAGGTACGGTAGTTATTCATTAAAGAATAGTGAACGTACGTTTTGATTCAGGTTCTACGCATTATTTTATATCTCAAAAGTTTAGTAGAACAATCCCAGAACCACCACCAATCATGGAAGTGAAGATTTCAGTGAGTACGACCTATGGGGAAATCATTGCATCCCCTGAATATAAGTCCTCCTGTGTTATAATCTGTGGATTGAATTTCCCGGAGAACCTCATCATACTCCCTCTGGTGGAATTATTTACAATTTTAAGGAGGGAGATGAATCTCCTTTAGCTCCATTATCTCAAGAATGGATATTACTGCCCTATGAGCATGAATATCTGTCTTAGATGATTGATTCCAAGGAAGAAACCATCCTTGAAGAAATTCCTATTGTGAGGGAATTCGTTGAAGTGTTTCCTGAGGAACGGCCTGGTCTTCCTCCTAGAAGAGATGTTGAATTCTCAATTGAACATACACATGGGGTGCTACCAATATCCAAGAATCCATATAGAATGGATGTCATGGAACATGAAGAGCTGAAGAAACTACTACAGGAGAATCTGGTTAAAGGGTTTATATGCCCAAGTGCTTCACCATTGGATGCACCAGTCCTCTTCATCAATAAGATGGATGGGTCAAAGCGTCTTTGCATCGATTATCACAAACTTAACAAAATCATGATAAAGAACAAGTATCCTCCCCCACAAATTGATGACTTGTTCGATCAGCTGCGTGGAGCACAATACTTCTCCAAGGTGGACTTGCAGTTGGGATATTATCAAGGGTGATGATGGAAAATATCCACAAGACTGCATTTTGCACAAAATATAGGCACTAAGAATTCCTAGTAATGCCTTTCGGACTCACTAATGCTCCAAAAATATTTATGGACGTGATGAATAGAGTCTTTAGAGATTACCTCGACAAATTTGTTGTAGTCTTTATAGATGATATTCTAATATACTCCAAAACCAAGGAGGATCATGAGGATCATTTAAGAACTGTACTAGAGACTTTGCGCAAGGAGAAGCTCTATGCAAAGTATAGTAAGTGTGAGTTCTGGTAGAAGGAGGTCTCATTCTCGGGCCATATCATCACAAGCAATGGGATATCTATAGACCCCTCCAAAACAGATGCAATTGAGGGATGGTCAAGGCCAACATCGGTAACAGATATCTATAGCTTCTTGGGGTGAGCTGGATATTATCGACGATTTGTGATAAATTTCTCACGATTGTCCAACCCTCTTACTAAGATAACTCAAAAGGGACTAAAGTTTTCTTGGAGTGATGAATGCGAAGAATGCTTCAAGGAGTTGAAAAGGAGGCCTATCACTACGCCCGTGCTCACTTTACCCACAAGTGGGGAACTTTTTGTGGTATTCAATGATGCATCAAAGAAGGGCTTAGGCTGTGTGCTGATGCAGAATGATAATGTGATATCCTATGCCTCAAGGTTGTTGAAAATCCATGAGCAAAACTATCCAACGCATGATCTGGATTTGGCGGCTATGATCTTTGCCTTGAAAATCTGGCGACATTATCTCTATGGGGAGAAATGTGAGATACATAATGACCAAAAAATTCATAAATATATATTCACACAGAAATAGCTTAATATGCACCAGAGAAGATGGATAGATCTCATCAAGGATTATGACTATTCAATACATTACCACCTTGGGAAAGAAAACTAGGTGGTAGATGCCCTAAGTTGAAAGGCCCCAGCGATTCTATCAATGATTAGAATTGGGAAGGATCCAATATTCTTAGACTTGATGAAGACGGAAATGCAAATCATAAAGAAGGGAACATCATCAGTCCTTTCACAAATGATTTCTCAACCATCTCTTTTGGAAAGGTTAAAGGATGATCAAAAGGATGATATGGGAATTCAGAAAAATGTTTAAGCTATCAAAAAAGGTAAATCCTTGGAGTTTAATGTTAATGAAGAAGTAATTGTGCGATTTGGGAAAAGACTATGTGTTCCATCAAGTCCGGAGCTGAAGAAGGAACTTTTGGATAATGCACATAGTTCAAATTTATCTATTCACCTAGGGAGCACAAAGATGTATCGAGATATCCGAGAAAACTTTTGGTGGGATAATATGAAAAAGGAGATCGCTGAATATACATCAAAGTGCCTGGTGTTCCAGCAAGTGAATGCAGAGAGGTAGATGTCTAAGGGGATGATGCAACCATTGCCCATACCATAATGGAAATGGGATAACATTACCATAGACTTTGTCACCAGTCTTCCGAGGACATTCAAAGGCAACAATGCAATCTGGGTTGTTATGGATCATCTTACAAAGACTACACACTTCATTGATATTTGGGAGGATTTATCATTGGATCAACTGGCACAAATATATATCAGGGAAGTGGTAAGGTTTTATGGAGTACCATTATCTATTGTGTCGGACTGAGATCCAAGATTCACCTCTATGTTTTGGAAGAGTCTTCAATATGATTTGAATACTGAACTGAACTTCAGTAAGGCCTATCATCCTCAAATTGATGGGAAATCCAAGAAGACTATCCAAACGCTTGAGGACATGTTGAGAACATGCTCAATGGACTTTAAAATAGGATAGGATCAACATCTTTTTTTGGTTGAGTTCTCTTATAATAACAGTTTCCACTCAAGAATCCAAATGGCACCATATGAAGCCCTGTATGGAAAAAGGTCCAGAACAGCGGCATGTTGGGATGAGGTTGGTGAACGTAAGCTGCTTGAACCAGAAATGGTCAAAGAAATGGTAGAGAAGGTGAGAAAAATTCAGCAGCATATCAGGGCAGATCAGATTCGATAGAATAGTTATGAAGATAATCGTCGATGAGACCTTGATATTAAGGTTGGAGACATGGTGTTTCTACGCATTTCTCCGTGGAAGAAGGTCATGAGGTTTGGAAAGAAAGGTAAGTTAAGTCTAAGGTACATCAGCCCCTTCGAGATTCTTGATCATGTTGGGGTTGTGGCCTATAGACTAGCACTTCCACCTACCATGGCCAATGTACATGATGTCTTTCATGTATCCCTCTTAAGGAAGTACATACCGGACCCTTCACATGTACTATCTTTTGAGGTGGTATAGTTGGAGGATGATCTTGCTTATGAGGAGCCACCAGTGAATATCTTAGATCGTAGAGAAAAAGTCCTACGAAATAAGACAATGCCTTTCATCAAGGTGTTGTGGAGAAACCACATGTTTGAATAAGCGACTCGGGAATCGGAGGAAATGATGAATCTGAGTTACCCACGTCTATTTTAGTGTGGGAAAAGGAAAATTTTGACGGAGAAATTTCTTAAGGGGGGAATATTGTAATGACCCAATGTTTCATTAATGGAAATCCATCTTGATCTAAATAAATGACTCATTATGTTTATATAAAATGTCAACTTATTTGGTTTTATGTTATGAATTTTGACCGTTGCTAATATAGCTTTTGAATAGTAATCACATGATTAGTATAAATATAGGGCTTTAAAAAATCCAATTTACTCAGAAAAAAGAAGTAATGGCCTTGTCCAATAGAATTTCTCCATACGAAGCCCATTTGTCAGAGCTCAGAAAAGAGGTGGAGTCTTTGGGCTTCGCTCTTGACCAAGCCCAAGCTCAGCTTCATCATGTCATGCTCGAACGTGTCCGTCTGTGGGAAAAGTGGAAGCTGATAGAAATTACCACTCGAGCGATGTTATTCGAGCCCCCACAAGAGTCTTTCACGATCGCACACCTTACCCTTAGGTCTCATGCCGCTGTTTTAAGGGGTTATGTAACAAATATATATTACTATGTTCATGTACATTATTTTTTTAAATAATAATGAATATACTTTCTAGTCATTATTGATACATTTTAAATAGTTTTTAAAGTACAAATAATGTTTTTTGTTATTATTTAATTGAGAATTATATTTTATTAAATTAAGAGATTCTTGAATTAAATAATTTTTTAATAAAATATTATTATTATTATTAAATTAATTTTTATTAAATATAAATTATCTTATAATTTTATGAATGAAATTATAATTTTTATTAAGGTTTGAAAGCCATTTCTGTCCAAACCTGTGAATTTTTGATAAATATATGTTTTTATTATAATAGTGAAAATTAACATATTGATAAAATCATTTAAATAAAATAGATGTTATTTCTGGAATCAGGACGTCGAAATTATCCAATGGTGAATTTTTCATTATTTTCTGAGACAGTCAATTTTTTGGGTAAAAATTAAATACCGTTTAAATATATAATGTGTTTTATGAAATCATAATGACCCAATAGTGATGTAATGAAATATTATAATCTTTATATTCGGACAATATATGTTTTACCATTAAAATAATCTGATTTTGGGTTTGTTTGACTTATTTTTCAAAGCATTAATGGACCCCTCAAGACTTATTTAACACGTTGTCATTTAAATTGTTTTCCATGGGAGTGTGACTCACCTCCACATAATCAACCCTATTATTTTAAGAAGTTCAGACTTTGGCCTTATAAAATATTGTTCTCCTATTTCCTTTTCCAAAAACCATGGGCAAAAACCATGGTATGGTTTGTGGTTTGGATTAATTTTATATAAGGGGTCCCAAACCTAAATAATAAAGAATTCCATCATCTTTCCTATATAAACCCACCCAAGCTCCCACTTCCTCCTAACTCAAAGACCTTGGAGTTCATCCAACCTCTTCCCTACTCTCTGTAGAATCCTCCCAAGGTGCCTCAAGCTCCCAAGAAGCCCCTCACAATCCTCCCTCTAGCCTTTGTAATCACACTTCCAAGAAATAGTCTTTTCTTCCTTTCACATTTTTGTCCAATTTTCATCATATTGTTATTCCCTTTTAATTTCCATTATAAATGCTTGGGTATGGTTTCTCACCTCTCCCATAATGCCCTCTTATTTTTTTAATGATGGGAGACACATTTTGCTCTAACTCTCATGTACACCTATTACTATCCCGAAATTCCGAAAGGAACTCCTCTCTCCTCTTTTACATTCAAGAAATACTTTTGTATCATGAATCTTAATTTAATTAACATTGTTTGGAAATGTATCTATATGACCCCATTACTTTCCATTTCATGTAAATATGATGGGACACCCATTTATCTCTCATCAACCATTTTTATGAATTCTTATGTCACGCCGTTACGCTTCGAAATTGCACCGATTTTCTAAGCCAATGCCATTGTGTAGTTAATACCATGACCATTTCTCCATCAAGGGTATTTACCGTTATGCACATTTACTTATTGATTATAATGTTTCATGTATTAATTCCACATTCCTCTATCGTTTAATAAATGATTATGTTTTATGAATCAATGTTTTATGATCCATGTGGCACACTTATGCATGAAATGAAATGTTTAAGTAGGGTGTGCCCTTATAGCTCTACAATGCATTGGGTAAAGTATAGTATCATGATACGTCATGTGCAATGAGTGTTGAATCATGATAAATCATGTTCTATGAGGGTTTTACTCATGCTTCATGTGCAATGAGGGTTTACTCATGATCCATGTTCAATGAGCCTTGGGTGATGCTAATTCCATGTTAAGTGTTGTTTCTACATGTCCATGTTATAATTATCATTCTTTATCGTGACTTTATGTTAAAGTTTCTCTTGTGCTGTATTGATATTCCTAATGTCTAACATGTATTGTACTCCTCATGTTATTCCATGTGTATTCTCCTACTTGGCTTTATAGCTCACCCTTTTCTTATGCATGTCCTTAGGTTATCCCATGCAATGCTAAGTACGAGGGAATGTAGTGGTCATGTAAATGAAGTTTTCCATAAAGATATTATATTTCATGTTTCATGTTTTTATGTAATGATCCTAATCCCAAAAGACACTAAACCTCTTGATCTTCTTTGTTGTATCAAGTGATGTTTTATGTAATAAATCATGTTTATGTTTTTAATAAAAACAGGGTTTTCGTATGCTCAATGTACTTTAAAGGAGGATGGGATCAACATCTTCCTCTTGTTGAGTTCTCTTACAATAATAGTTTTCAATCAAGCTTACAAATGGATCCTAAAAAATCCTTTTATGGGAAGAGGTGAAGAACAGCGACATGTTGGGATGATTTTGGGGAGCAAAAACTCATATGTCCAAAAATGGTCGAAGAAATGGTGGAGAATGTTAAGATCATCCAACATCACATTAATGCTATTCAGATTTGACAAAAGAGATATAATGATAATCATTGATGAGACCTAGATTTTGATTTTGGAGACATGGTATTCCTCCGCATATCACCGTGGAATAGAGTTATGAGATTTTAGAAGAAGGGAACGTTTAGTCCAAGGTACATCAACCCTTTTGAGATCCACGATCGCATTGGAGCAGTGGCATATTGACTAGAACTCGAACCAAACCTATCTCAAGTACTTGATGTGTTCCATGTATCACTCTTTAAGAAGTACATATCTGACCCATCGCATGTACTCAGTCCATAGGTGGTACCATTGGATAATAACCTCTCCTATTAAGAGAAGAGGTTGAAGATCATAGATCATATATAAAAAGATCCATGAAATAATAAAATGCCCCTCATTAAGGATTTGTGGGAAAACCACACGTTTTAAGATGAAATGTGGAAATCCGAGGAATTGATGAAGTAGAGTTACAACCATCTGATTTAGTGAGGGAAAATAAAATTTCGAGGGTGAAATTTATTAAGAGGGGGACGATTGTAATGACCCAAAATTTTATTAATGAAAATTTCTCTTGATATAATTAAAAGAATTAATATGTAAAATGGTTATATAACATATGATAATCCTTGGTATTATGTTTTCAGGAATTTAAAGTACCATTAATAATTTTTACCATTTCTAATATAGCCATTGAACAGTGACCACATGATTAGTATAAGTACAGGGCTTTAAAAAATCCAATTTAATTAGAAAAAGGAAGTGATGGCCTCATATAGTAGAATTTCTATATATGAAGCCCATTTTTTAGAGCTCATAAAGGAGTTATCATCACTGGGCTTCCCTCTTGACCAAGACCAATCCGAGTTTCAACCTGTTAAGCTTTAACGGATCCACCTACGGGAGAAGTGGACGATAATAGAGATTGCCTCCCAAGCGATGTTATCTGAGCCTTCCCAATAGTTGGTCACCATTGCACACCTTACCCTTAGGTCTTATGCAGGTTTTATAAGTGGTTATATAATAATACCCTAGCACTATTATTATGTGCATTATTTTTTTGTAAATTTTATTATTGTTACTTTGAGCACAAATTGTATTTTTTTAGTTAATATTTAAATTTAATTAAGAAATCTATTTTTATGAATTAACGGATTTTTAGAATTAAATAATATTTTAATAAAATATTATTACAAAATTATTTTTTATTAATTATAAATGATCATATAATTTTTTATGAATACAATTGTAATTTTTATTAAGGTTTGAAAGTTATTTTTGTCAAAACCCATAAATTTTCAATAAATATCGGGTTTTATTTTAAAAGTATAAATTCACATATTTAGAAAATTATTTAGATAAAATGAATATTATTTTTTGAATTAGGACATTGAAATTATCCAATGGTTATTTTTTCAAAATTTTCTGAGATAGTAGAATTTTATGGTAAAAATTAAATACCATTTAAATATATAATGTGTTTTATGGCATCATAATGACCCAATAGTGATGTAATAAAATACTATAAATGGGATTTTTTTCCAATATATGTTTTAAATTTAAAATAATATGATTTTAGGTTTGTTTGATTTATTTTACAAAGCCATTATGGACCCTCCAAGACTTATAAAATATTTTAACATTTTAAAATGATTTCCTTGAGAGTGTGACTCACCTCCACATAAGCAAGCATAATATTTTAATAATTTAATCCATTTAACTTATAAAATAATGCTATACACTAAACTTTTGAAAAAAAAAACATTTGCAAAAACCATGGTATGGTTTGTGGTTTAGATTAGTTTAATGTGTGGTGCCCAAAACATAAATAATAAATAATTCCCTCTCCCTTCATATATAATTCTACTTAATATCCCATTCCTCTTCACCAAAACCATTTGTAGCTATAAAAATATCTTCACTAATTTCTCTATAATCATCTCAAGGTTCTATATCTCCCATTAATACAATATCAATCCTCTCCCAAGAATTTGGGATCACACTTCCATGTAAGGGATTTCTTCCTTTCTATTTTTGTCCAAGTTTTTTTATATTTTT
Source organism: Viscum album (assembly GCA_963277665.1). Taxonomy (NCBI): domain Eukaryota; kingdom Viridiplantae; phylum Streptophyta; class Magnoliopsida; order Santalales; family Viscaceae; genus Viscum; species Viscum album. The sequence goes on from OY728156.1 coordinate 1,285,271,909, forward strand.
ATCACCTTGTATTTTCAATTATAAATGTTGGGGTATGATTTATAATAATCATTATAATTACTTAATTATTTCTAAATGATTATATACCACTTCCTATCTCATTAATTCCTCCCATGTACACCTGTTAACATTCCAAAATTTTGTAAGGGATCCTCACTCTCCTTACTTCCTTATTTATGTCCAAGTTTCCTTATATTGTTAATCCCATTTATTTACAATTAAAAATGTTGGGGGTTTGATTTTAAACCTACCATATAATTTACAAATTATTTATTAATGATTATATACCCCTTTCTCTCTCATTAATGCATCCTATTTACACTTGTTACCTTGCCAAAATTCTATAAGGGATTTTTTTACTTTCTAATTTTTTTATCAAATTTCTTTTTGATGTTATACGCTTTTAATTTAAATTAAAAATGTTAGGGTATGATTTTGAATCTCCCCCATACTTCCCTCATTATTTTTGAATGATGATATACCTTTTTATCTCAAATTAATTCCTCCCATTTACACCTATTACCATGCCAAAATTCTGTAAGGACTTTCTCTCTCCTCATTTAAATTCATGAAATTATTTTATATTATAAATATAAATTCCACTATATATATTAAGAAATTATGTTCCATGACCAAGTTATTATAAATTTCATTTATAAAGGATGATATACTATTTTCTCTATCATCAATTCATTTTATTAATTCTATTTGATGTCATTATGGTGTCGAAGTTACACCAGAGTTTCCATGCCAAAATCATCGTGTAAGTGAATACCATACGAATTTATCTATCAATGGTATTCACCTTTATGAAAATGTATATGTTGATTTAGGACTTAAATTCATCTATTCCACATATTTTATTCATGGAATAAATTATTATGTTTAATTGACCACTATTTTATGATCTATGTGGATCATTTATGGATGAAATGAAATGATTAAGAAGGGTGCACCCAAATAGCGCTCTAATGCATTGGGTAAAGAATGTTATCATGATAAATCAAGTGAAATGAGTGTTTACTCATGCCAATTGAAGTGAAATGAGTGTTTAATAATGATCCATGTTCAATGATCCTTGGTCCATGCTAATATCATGTTAAATATTGTTTCTACATTCCCATGTTATGTTAATCATGATATATCATGCCTTTATTTTCATCTTTCTCTTATGCTCCATTGATTTGCCTATTTCCTATCATGTATTTTATTATTAATTTTATTCTTTGTTTACCCCCATACTGGGATTTATAGCTCATCCTTTTCTTATTTATGTCCTCATGTTATCCCATGCAATACTATGTATGAAGGAATGTTGTGGTCATGTAAAAGAAGATTTTGATAAAGATGTTGTTTTTTATATCTTATGTTATAATGTAATGTTCCTAATTTCCCCTGACCCAAGACCTCTAAATCCTCAGAGTTTTCTTAAGTGCATATTTATGTAATAAATCATGTTTAAGTGTGTAATAAAGAGAATGGTTTTTATATACACATTCTTTCCATAGTGGATCAGGATACACCTTTTTAACATAGTTTTTCAAGATCATAAACTTGCTTCTCATCATTATATAAAGATATATAATTCATTAACAATTTAATTAGAGGGAGATATTGGTTTCACCAGTCATATAATGAAATCATTTATATGTGTCCCAAAAAATAATAACACATTCGTCATATCAATATCCATAAAAAGTGATGGGTTTCGTAATCATTATTTCATAACCCATGAAATGAAATGGGTATCACAAAAATTTCATCATATAATAACTAGTGTAAAATAGAAATGTCTCAACATCATTTCTTAACATAATAACATGTGAATGTAAGTGGGGTTAATTAGATTTTTTTCATGGTATAACCAGTGGAAGAGAAACATACATTATATAAAACTTGTAATATTTGAAATTAAACATTAGAAGAAAGAATAAGAATGGTGTACTTGGATAATTTCCCTTGTAAATCAATTATTATATCATAGTACTTCATCTTAGATATAAAAGTATTTTTAAACATCACATGGATCATTTATGATGAAATTTAATCATTCATTGAAAATATTTTTTTGAGATGTAAAACATTTTTTAAATCATTTTTTTAAAACCACATTGAAAACATAGGAAGTAACCTATAAAATCATTAAAATAATTTCTGGAGGAAAATATAATTTTCACCATTGAAAATTAATTTTAGAACTTATTTTTTTGGAAAATATATTTATTTTAAAATAACTATGAAAACATTAAAAGGAAACTTTGAAATAACTGATATCCTATTATTTTAAAATAAAATTTGAATCATATAAAGGAAGGCTTGAAGACTATTTTAAAAAATTTAGAAAACATAATACAATTATAAAATACATTTCATGAAAATTATCTCAAATGATCAATTAAAAACATTTTTTAAAATAGTTTTAGGAAACATGGTTTTTGAATTAAATTTTTTTACCTAACAGTGGAATATGGTTAGGTTTTCATAGAAAATTGTTCTTAAAAATATTAACTACCAAATAATGAAAGAATAAAATAATTACTTTGATATATCAGGAATAAATATATTTTAACAAAATTTATGAGAATTCATGAGATATTGATCATAATATTTCATCAATGGAAGAATAATCATAAAAAATACTAATAAATAATGAGATTTTGGCGATGGACACTTACCACATTGGTAACCTTTAATCTAAATACACGTGATGGAATAAAATAAAATGAATCATAAAATATAATTGGTATGAATATTTTCATGATATTACACATCAATGGTGTCGTACATGCACCTTGTGATATAAGTTTTTGGGAATTGTCAAACTTTCGTGTCAAATAGAGAAAATTGAGAAAAATAATATCTTACCAATTTGATGAAATTTGAACCATAAACCCCATGAATGAGAGAGCCTCAAAGGTAAATGTCAATAAAAAGTATATAGAATGATCATAAATTACAATCATTGGTAGTATATGCCGTAAATAAAATAAATATGTGGTGATTAAACATGTGTCTAACAAATGTAGAAAGTGAGACAGAAATCATTTACATCTCGTACAACATTTGAATCATGAGATATGTGAAAGAATAAAATAAATTTAAAAATTTAGATTCATGAAATAAATGTTATAAAATGACATAGTTATGTATATACACCACAAAAAATATATGATTTCTGAATATGACATTTGTCTCGCAGAAATAATTTAGAGACTATAAATCCCATTACCTTAAGTATTGACTATCTTTGTACAAGATCAATCCTCTTGTATAATAAATATAAGTTTTTTATACATATTCCTCATAATGATATTCTTATATATCATACTATATATTATTTTATAATTAATTTATATTATATGTTCATTAACAATTCCATATTAAATTTATGTTTTCGAGTAATAACTAATTTATTTATCATATATGTTATGACCTGTTATTTTTTTTCCTATTTATTTGACCATTATTTAAAAATTTATAGAATGTAGAAGATTATATAAATATAATATATATCCATTATATATGTAATTATAATAATCTACACAATGAATATGAAATAAAATATGAAATTCATGGAGTAGCTAGGTCATACATACCCATGAACATTATTTCCATTTTCAAGTTATATTATGAAAAAAAAGAAAGGAAAATGAAATATATATATATTATCATTCCAAAAAAATTATTATTTTATATATAACACATATTATTATTAAACCAATCATTAATACATTCAATTTAAATCATTAATGAATCATATCGGTTTGAGGAGGGGGTAGTCCACACATCAACAAACGATGTTATCGTATTCCCACAACATGGAAAACATGAAGGTGTTTATAATATAATAGTTCCACATTAATCAATATATAATTAATATCATATATTTCATATAAAAACAGTATTTCCATCATTATTACTATCCTTTATTGGTGATATCGATATAACAAAATTACATCAGTTTGGGATATGGTAGTCTGTCTTACACACGAACAATTATTTTTAATCCCATGTGATGGAAGTGTGTGAAGTTGTAATTCATAACCTTAACATAAAAACCATATCATTATATTTTGGATATAGATTTTATTATATAATATTTATATAATTATAACTAAATAGGTTAGAGAAGGAAAAAAATAAACATTGATGAACATTATCTCTTCTTTGGGTAGCTCTTCTTGGTTTGAACCAAATAGATTCCGTGGATGAATTTTGGAACAAATTGATCATTCTGGTTTGATATAAGGGATTTTGGGATCTTTTATGGGAATGTTTTGGATGATATAAATGGATTTAGAGTTGTGAAGTAGTGCCGGGGGTGGGTGTCGTTTGGTAGTGATTGAGGAGTGACATTCTGGTAAATGACATAAAGTAAAAATTATTTGGAGGTCTTCCTTACATTAAGTTCTTCCAAAATTTTAAAATAGTGGAGTTGAGGGAAATTATGGTTGATAAAAACTTACAAAAAAATACAATAGAATCATTTTTATAATTTTTTCCATTGTATGTAATTTTACTCAATTTTATGATTATATTTTTTACTAATGTAACTTATGTCATTCTATTGACTACGTAATTTATAAAATAAAAATATAATTAAAAAGAAAATTATTAGATAATTTATATTAAATTATTTTAAAGACAAATTCTAATTCATTAAATAAAAATACATTTTGTGTAAAAATAATATTATTAAAAATGCATGTAATGTGCAAAATAAATCAATTAATAATACCATAATAATATAAATCATGTAATGTTATATAGAATATGAAAGGAAACAACTCAAATGAATAAACCATGGAAAACTCCTAAAAATGAATAAACTAAAATTTTCACTATGTCATGAGCATCTAATGATCATTTTAATGACCCACTCTATCACCAAAATCCATAAATGAGAGAAGAGGGCAGGATGAGAGAAGTGACACCCTCTCTCTCTAACCAGGTGGCCGAATATGGTTTAATGGCGACAGTGAGTGATTTCCCCCATTATAGATTTGACAACCATTCTTTTTTAAGAGACAAGATGGCCTCATGTCATAGATCTACCATGATTTCGGATGTTACAGGTCACGATGATGATGGTGAGCTCAGTTCTATGACTAGTGGGGATTTGGATCCACATTCAGTGGTAGAGTGGCATGTTTTGATGGCATCTGATGACGCAGGTCGTGATGTTGATCGCGAGTTTTCTACGAATAATATTGGAGAGTTAGCTCTGCATCGATCAATGGTTATGCAGAGTGTTGCGATGGTATTCTTGGCTAGTGTCTATGAATTTTCTGTAATGGCCAGTGTGAAATCAATCCCCAAAAACTCTGTTGTTACAAGGGTGGATGCATTTCCACATAGTGACCTTGATGATGGGTTCTCTAACAATAACTCATTTTCCTACTTTAATGGTACGTTAGATTATTCCATTAGAAGAGAAGGAAATATTTCTCACATTAAAGTGGACCCTCGTGCCTTTTAAGAGATAATCAACATAGAAAAATATGAAATCATATCTAGGTTATTTTTACCTAATGGTTATTGGCTGCTAAGAATTGATGATCTTAAAGAGAGAATTTCATCTTCTGGGGGATTTTTCTCCTAGAAATGTGTGTCACCGGAATAGGATACTTCCACAAGCTCTTTCCCACAGAAGTCCTTAAAATTAAAGAATAGGGATTTCGTTCCATTGCATTTAATTGTGGATTTATTCACCATCATGAATGGAAAAAAATCAACCCATTTGAGGTTGGTAAATCTACAACTCGTGTTTTGGTTAGGGTTTATGGTTTAAAATTGATATTTTGTCACCACAAAATTTTATATGACATTTTAATGTCTTTTTTAATTCCAATTAAAATTGAAAAAAAATTATATCAATTTGGAAACTTTTCTAGATTCTTGGTTGAGATTGTGTTAGGTTTTACTTTAGTTGATAAGGTTATTCTTGCAATGAATGATGACAATGTTGAGTTAAAGATCATTTACAAAAAAATGAAAGATTGTACAAGGAATTTATTGTGATCGGTTATGATCAATATACATAAAAGAACTCTATAGTTTTTAGTTTCTATGTTTTGTTGGTACATGATGAAATTAATTGTTTTAAGAAACACAAAATTTCACAAGCTCGGAAGTGAAATGTTCTTCCTTAGATAGTTTCTGAGACCAATGAGCGCCTAAAATAAGTGAAGGATTATATACCTGAGGATTATATACAAGAGGATGGGAAGAAATCCATAGTTGTTGAAAAGGGAGGCAGCCCATGCATCACGAAATGTTGGGCAGTCATCTTCCCCACATTGATGAATGATTGCAAGGAAATACTTTCATCAAACAACTTTGATGACTTGATGACTAATCAAATGGTTGATGATTATATTAAAAAAGAGTTTGATCAACAGCTTTCAAAATAAAGGATGGTTACATTAGGTAACCCAAATGGAATAAAAATTTTAGAATCTTGCTCTCTTATCATTCCAAAAAATTATCATGCAACCTCAAAATAATTTGTGGATACAGAAGGATTTTAGCTTATTTCCTACAGAAAGAAAAAGTATCTAGTTTCTTCTACAATAGTGGTTGAGCAGGTTACTATAGATATTATTACTCCTTGTGAAGAAATTGAAGTTAAAGAGGAGATGAATCTAGTTTCTAGAGGAGTCTCTCATGAAATAATCAAGGAGTAGCAGGAAGATGGCTCTGATGATAGAAATGATAAGGAAACATTCCTATAAAGGCTTCAATATATACCCCAAAGTTGAGGGATATAAAGAGGCCAAGGGCCTGGTTTTGGAATTGTGAGATGGATAGTTTATCAATAGGAGGAAACAAGACACACTGAATGTCTAATAAAAAAAATAAATTGGTTATTGTTCGATGTGGTGTTTTATCCTTTTGATTCATGTACTATCTTAGATTCATTCTTTTTAAATTTAATAAAATATATTCATCCTCTACTGTTCTAAAAAGTTAAAATCTATAAAAATTTGTATATAGGGGATAGTGAAACATCATGTTACTATTCTTTATCTATTCATAAACAACCTCTTTTTTTAATTTACTTCGGATGGGATTCTTTTTTGGGAGTAGAGGGTGAAATCAGGGGTGTTTTGGAAGATTCTGGGATAGCACAGGGTTAGGGAACGATTGTCGCCTAGTTTACAAAACCATGACAACTCTCAGAGAAAGCATTCAGGCTGAGGTAGTGACTATAGAATGGTTGGAACCCAATTTTCAAACTAGGCCCCTCTTTAGAAAAAACTATGTTTCCCTTTTATAACTAGTCCATGGCATGTGCCTGGGTTTTCTAAACCCTGCACCTCAATCTAAAATAGTATTGATGAGATTTCATTAATTCAAAAATATTTTCTTAAATTCCAAAAAATCCCATTTTAGGTGTCGGCCTGAACATCAATGACCCCAAATGTTTTATTCTTCCTCATGATCACCTAAAAACAATTCGAGGCCCATAAGACCCCTCCCAAAATATATATGAAGCTTTATAATAACCCTTCCATCTTTCCTTAGATTAATTTTCACTTTCTCATTCCCCCATGATATCTCTCTTCCTCTATAAGGTTCCAAGGATCCTTATTCTGGTTTGGGGTTCAAATACCCAGTATTTTGGTGTTATAAACATAGCTTTGATCCATGATTCCCTATTTCGTATTATAATTATTCTTTTTATCAAAATCCCAATTAGAGTTTAACGTTTCTAGATATGTTGGATTCTGAGGTACGTGGTTATTTTATGATCCCAAATCTATATTAACATTGAAATACTTTGTGTCATTTTTATTTTTGTAATTATATTAAATTTATTGGTATTGATTAAATGTATTTCAATTTTTTTATTTGAAAACCCCATTTACATTGATATATTGTTTTGAAGAAAAATATTTTGTTGGCATGAAATTGGAAAAACCCCAATTCCTTTGAATTGGACGTGTTTATGAAAAATTATAAAATTTAAATTGTTTAATTTAAATTATTGATTTAATGAAAATTATTTCAATTGAATTATTGAATGTTATTTCAGAAATGGTTTTGATTTTATTTTTTAAGAACAATAATTTCATTAAATTGTGTGTTTCTTATGAAACTGATGGAATTTGTTTGAAATTTAAATTATTGAATTTAATTAAGAAATTGGATTGTGAAATTAAATGGTGAATTTATTTAAAATCCTTATTTAAGATAATGGATTATTTTTTTGAAAGAACCCATAGTTTTTTATCATTGTGAAAATGCATATTTTGGATTAAAACTAATTATGGATTTTAAGGGGAAAATTATCATATTTGAAATGGATAATGGAATTAGATTTATATTAAGAAGATGTGAAATAAATTACGCACCATGGTAATTTACTAGAGAAAATTAAATCTATAGGTATTTAGAGTGTTATTTTGATGAAACTCTATGATTCTACAACATTCTAATACATCATATCAGCACATCACATCCCTTAAGTGATAATGATGAGTAATATTTATCCTGAGTTCAAAGGGATGTGTATATACACATATTTTTATTTCACTTTGAGTTTTTAAAGTCCCGTTAGCATGGACCTATCATACCTAATAGTTATATGACCATGTTTTTCATATTTTTGAATTTAAAATTAATATATTCCATTGTCTTAATCTATTTTACCTTCCTTTTAATTTATATAATTTTTTTTATTAAAATGTGTTTATTTAATCCATTACTGAAAATTTCTATTTGGATACAAAACCATTTTAAAGGTAATTCCATTATATTAATGGAATTTACCTCATTTGTAATGTGAATAATGATCATATAAATTATTTTCATCTTTTAAAATGTATTGAATGGTTTGTTTAAATATTATTTTGAAATTCGAAACATGTTTGTTTAGAAACTGAATGATTTTATTTAGATAAATGGATATTGGAATATTATTAATGAATCTTTGGGTGGAAATCCTACTAGGATTTGGATAACACACTACTTATGCCTTTGATTTTTTTAGATTATGTCCTTCCATATTCCATTATGGGAAAGTCATACCATAGAGGTGATTCTAGGTGTTAATTGCAGACTTGGTGAGTTTCATCCCTAAGGGATAGGGAATGTTTTACTATCTTGTGGTACATGGATTTCGTAATTAGGATTTTTATACCTATTTTAATTTGGGAACATTAATCCTAGTTTAAGATATTTTGAATTATATGATGAATTGTATCTATTACTTTCACATGGTCAGTGGAAAATAATTTCCACTTTATTTTTATATGATGTCAGGTGTTATTCATCAACCCATGGGCATCAGGAATGCCCTTTGGGATTTTTAGGACTATCTCGGTTATTGAGTTACCAAGTTACGAGAGATGGTTCATGAAAAAGTTGTATCATAAGTAGGTTTATATTTTTTTTGGATGTCAGTATGCATTTATAAAATCTTATCAAGACTTAGGAGGTAGTTTTAATTGATTTCATGTCCATCTGTCACCACAATGAACCTTATGTTACAATGGGTAGTAGGAGAAAGATACATAGTGATTTTTTTCTAGTATTTTACATATTTTAATTTTGATTGTTTCAAATCCATAACTTTTTTGTTCTATTTGTGGTATAAATATTTCTAGTCTCAGATTGAGTGTAACCTAAAGTTGTCTTTATGGTCAGATGATGTTATGTAGAATCAATCCTCCAATAATAAATGAGAATCAGATCTAGGAGGAATCTGTTGTTGAAACTTAGATAGAAAATCCAAATGTATATCTGAATTGGTATGAGGTTATTGTGCTAAGTTTCCATGCTATGGGACTTTCACCACATCCAATTCCCATCCAGGCTCCATCTCTAGAACCTATGATTGATGTTCCCAAGATTTGTTCTCAAGATTTCCTTCAGCAAAATCCAACACATTTTAATGGGAAAATGATCCACAAGAGTCTGTGTAATTTTTGTGTTTGATGTAGCATTTGTATGGGTTATTTGACACAACTGGTGTGATCAAAGTGAAGTGTGCCACCTTCATTCTAGAAGGGCCGAATAGGATAAGGTGGGACACTATAGTAATGTTGACGAACCCTAAGGGATTATAGTGTAAATATATTAAGGTAATTTTCCAAGGACATTATTTCCAGATTCAATGATTTTCGCCAAGGCTATGATTTGTTTTAAGGTGTATAAATTCGATATGACCATGATAGAGTACACAAACAGTTTTACTGATCTCATGCATTTCATACCTGAGATTGTGGTGAATGAGAATATGAAGTCTCAAAGGCTCGAGTTGGGACATCTTCAGTATATTCGTTATCATTATTTCTTACCAAAGGTACCTTTTTATGATCGTGTGCTTCATAGAGTGCTTATGGATGAGATGCACATGATTTTAATGTCAAGGTTATTAGGAGTTTTTTTGTCTCCCGGTGGCAGTGTAATTTCCTTCAGGGGAAATGGAATGCATGATGATTCTCACAAAATTATCAATAGAAGTGTCATTATAGACCTTCTGTATTTCATGGAAGGGGACCTTTGATTTTCTACCAGTATAGATATCTATGAAATTCAAATTAGTTTTTCACCAAGTTACCCAACAACTCCAGCTCTTCCGGATACTGGGGAAACTTAAAAATATTTTTCCATGTTTATTCTACTCTGTATAGTGGAATATGATCATCATGTCATCCTAAATATGTAGTGTAAAAATATCCATCATATCACTGGAGGAAGAAGATATGAGTCCAATGGCAATGATTGGTACTATTACTATAGATTTATCCTTTGTGAATTCTATATTTTGTAATGGTTCATCTCATTCATTTATTTTTTCCCAAATTTACAACATTCTAAATATTACTATAGGTATTTTATCTTCTAAAATGGATATTATTACACCACTTGGTATAAAGGGAGAGCATTGTCTCTGTAGTCTTTCAAGTTAATTATCTCTATTAGATGTTAATATTTATTTTATTTTTCTAATTCTCAGTTAGTTATATATTGAAATCATTATTATAATGGATTGGATTATTTCCAATAGATACCAGATTGATTTTTATCTTAGATTGATCTCTTTCACTTCACCTAGTGATGTGTTCTGTATCATTCAAGGAGAGTGAGACCCAAGGTCGAGTAGAGTAAGATGTTCTTATCATGAGTTAGGTAAATTGACATCATTATTTTGTTTTAGTATGGACTGAAAAACATTAGATGGATAACTCCCTATGGTTTTCATTGAATTTCTGAATTTTTTTCCTTTAGTCTTCTCTAATTTTCCATCGGTGAGGGAGGATGAGTTTTCAATTAACTTAGTTCCTAGTAATCAACCCGTTTTATTTCCCTCTTAACTCCTGGAACCATGTAAACTAAAATAGATAAGGCTCTATTTGGAAGATCTTCTAGAGAATTTTTTAAACACCTGAGTGTGTCACATTTTGTGGAGACAGATCACTTTGCAATGATTTATGGTGTTTATCTTCTAAAATGTGTTGATTAGCAATGATCAATAGAGTGATGCTTTAAAACAAGTATTCATTTACATGGATTGATGATCTATTTTATCATTTAAAAGGGGTAAAATGGTAATCATATATTGATCTTCTCTCTGTTTACCATAAATTGTGAGAAATTGAATATGAGAATTTGAAAACCACTTTTCAGAGAAGGTACAACCATTATGAGTACCGTGATTTTCACTTTTTAATAACAAATGTTGATGTAATATTTATGGTGTTAATGAACATGATTTTCCATGACTATATGGATAAATTTTGTTGTACTATTTATGGAGGAAATCACAGTTTACTCTATATCTGAAGAGGATCATGTTCATCACCTGATAAAAGTTATGAGTTTTTTTTATAAATTAATGACTTTATAAAAGTCTTTAGAAATTAATGTTCTAGATTTTGGATTTGAAGATGTTGGACACAAAATGTCCATACATGGGATATCAACTGCTCCTAAGAAGGTGGAGGGTGTTATGACATGGGAACAACCATTGATTATTTTTGGGATTCAGATATTTTGAGTCTATCTAGGTATTATCACAGGTTCATTAAGTAATTATCAAATATGGATTCTCTCATGACTTTTTTAACTCATAAAGGATTAATGATTTTTTAGAAGGATATATGTTTGAGTTATTTTGTTGTGATGACATGTATTTTTACTAGTGCTCATGTGATGACTTTTTCGAAGGCTGGGCAGGGAAACAAGGTCTTCTGGGATGCAACAGGTTAAATTTTAGGACCTGTTCCTAGGAAAGGTGATCAGGTAATTTTTTTCGATATCTTCATCTTAGGTCACATGAGATGAATTATCTGACCCATGGCCTTGAAATTTTAGTTTTAAAGAATGTGGGTATGAGTTGGAAGCATTGCCTTCATAGATAATGGTTTTCTATGTATTCAAACCACAATATCTTGAGTTATTTCATCTATTAAAAATATGTGAGTTTTGTCTAAGGGAGTTGATAGGAATATCCAAAATCATTCAATTTTGAAATTTCCTATACACCAGAGTATGGGAATCAAGTTGGAGAAGATTTTAGTGAGAAATTTTCTATCGAATAAATGATAGAATCATCGAAAGAGTGTAATTTGAAGTCTCTCTTTTCATAATTGCATATTTATGTTCGGGAGAAGGGTCTGAGGTTTCATTATCCATTTTTCATTCGAAATCCACTATTCTAAAATTGATTCTTTTTTATTAGTATCTTGATGTTTAGTTCTGTAGAATTAGAGACTCTCTAAATGGATGGAAGATTGGGCTTGATTAGTTGTTCTCCAATGTCACAACCCGTCCTCGGGGCCCGTTACGTGACTACCCCAAGCCCGCCTTCCATAGGCCAGGGGCTGGAGACTAGAACCAAAGGCGTAAATCCGGAAAAAAGGGAAGGAATTTCCTTTATATAAGAAAACATACACCAAAGAGTACACAAGCTGAAGTAAACACTAAGTAAACTGAGTACAAAAGTAAGTGCTGAAAAGTAAATTGGCCAGAATACAAACCCAACTGAAAGTACAGTACAACTGAAAAGAAAGTACAACTGCAATAAAATAAATCAGCAACCATCGAGTCGTACTTTGGCTATCTCGCCTAAATGGTGGGTACAGATGGTATCCTTAGCTCCTCAAGCCCGGTCGTCCTCTCCGTGTACATCCTGCCTGATAGTCCACCTCTGGGTACCGTCCCGCTCCACAAGCCTCAACCCCGATCAGTGCTGTCTGTCATCTGCAACCAACACAATGTAGTGCAAGAAAGGCTCGTGCAAGGGTGAGTATACGATACTCAGTAGGGACCGCGAGACCCCCAAAGGTCTCCCAGAATCCGCAAAGGATAAACCACAAAGGAAGGATACAAACAAAAAGTATCAAATAACCCTACTTAGGTATATGCCCATACATATACCTAAGTAATCAATTCCAGTTCGGCTCCAGCTCACGAGCCCAAGTACAACCCCATCCACACAGAAAAGCACAACACAGTCCACATAGTAAAGCAAGACAATCATATCGAAGATAATCATTGAAAGTCAAAAATTAGCTCACACAAGTGTACTACTCACGAAAAGGGGTGGAGATGATTAGATGTAGCCTCTGAATCATCTCCTCTTCCAAACCCATGTAGGATCCATGTACATAAGTCATCGCTGCCGAACCCACATTGGATCCAAGTGTTGTAACCATCACTGCCGAACCCACGTAGGATCCTAGTACAGTCGTCATCACTGCCGAACCCACGGAGGATCCAAGTACAGTCATCTTCTCTGCCAAACTCACGTATAATCAATGTACATTCACCATCACTGCTGAACCCATGTAGGATCCAAGTACAGTCGCCATCGGCGTCGCAGTCGCAGCCATCTCTGGGGTTCCCGCACACAACACGTCCAATTCTGGGAGTGTCCGCTCCATGAGCCAATGGGGTCAATACATCAACTTTCACGACATCCATAGTTGATGTATCACAATGTTCCATCTCGTCAATAGGAACTCAACGCGATAGACAGCGCGTCAATCGGACGCCCGGTCTGAGAGATAATGGCTTTTCTGTTCGAGGGGCCCGGTTTGTTTTTAAGCTAAAAAAACCCGAACGTACTCCAGTTGCATCCAAACCTCGAGTGAATTAATCCAAAAAAACCATCTCACTAAGAGGAATACAATGTGATTGCCAACACGTCATTCGGACATCCGGTCGTTAAGTTATAAGCGTTTCTGCTCCAAGGGCCCGGCTGGTTTCGAGTTCGAACCAACCCGGCCATACACAAACTTCACCAAAACATTGAGTGTAATATACTGAATCGACCACATAAATCCATGGATCCCAACATATTGACGGTATGTCGATCAGAAATTTGTATCCCAAGATATGGGCATTTGAACAAACCTGGTTCGAAAATAGGGGGTTTGGGCCCGGTCCGACCCGACCCAATACCCCATGGATCGACCCGACCTAGGTCCGGGTTCGGCCCGATTGGGCGCGGCCTAGACTGGCTGGCGTGGCCCGGCCTAGTGCTGGCGGCCTGGACCAGCATGACCTGCGGCCCGGTGCAGAAGCCGGCCGCGGATCGGTTGTCGGCCGAGCGGGGTGCGAAGGGGGCACAATACCCTTTGTTTCGGAAACGGCGGCCCCCCGGTGGGGTGTGTCCTAGGAAGGTCATGGGGGGGGGGGGGTATACACCCCCCCTGCTTTGGGTAACAGCCGGCCATAATGGTCTGCCCGTAGTGAGCCACCACGAAACCCATGGGGGTCCGGCCTCTTAGAGCGTCGGCGGCCGGCTTGGCCTGCGGCCCCCTGCTGGACCGCAGCGGCCAAAGGCCACGTCTCTTCCTCGACCGGCAGGATGCGATGGCGCCACTCCCCTCCACTATGTCTCTCTCTAGCTGTGGCCTCCCATGGTTTCTTTGGCGTGGCGCGATGGTGTTGTGCAACTCCGCCGCGGCCCGCTCCAGCCGCGCTCCCTTCAGACTCACCGGTGCGGCGCGACGGCGCCGCGCACCACCGCGGTGGCCCACTCCGCTCGCGGTCCTCTTTGATCATGCACGATGCAATGGAACTACACCTCCTTCGCCTCAAACTTCAATGTTGATCAATAAGAAAGCGGGGAGGAGAATCGACAATATTTGTGATGTCCGATCTCCTCCTGTTTTTTTGATAACAAGCGTCCAAAGTATACGAGATTCTCAACGAAAAAACAAGCACAATTTTAATTCATTAGAATTGAACTTAACCCATACCTCAACAAACGATGACGAATGTCGGCGTCGTGGTTAACGATGTCACATGGCGAGGTTTCATAGATGTCGACGGAGAGCGCCTGAGGAGGAAGCGACGTCTCCTCTTTTTATCATGGTGAGAACAAAGCATGACATTGTTGGAGAATAACAGCATCATTGATTCCTTCCTTGCTATGGAGGAGGAAAAGGAAGAAGAATCCGGGGTCGCTGTGTCGATGGTCTTCGTTGGCGAGTTGGCGTTCTTCGTTGAAGTTGAAGTCCTTCAAAAGAGAATAGAGCTCTCTCTCAAATTCCCTCAAACAACCAAAACTATCCCAAAATAAAATAAGGCATCTCCTTATATTATTATTTTTCCATGCATTTCAAGATTAAAAAATTCAATTCCTCTTAATTAATTATATGTAGAGTTGTTTAATTTAATTAATAGGTAGGTTGGAAAATTTAATTAGAAGTGGAAGAGTTACATAAATAAAAAGGGTGTTAACAAGTTTAAATGGGGAGAGTTAAGGGGTTAGGAAATGTGAATGGTTGGGGCTTGTGTGGGACCCACCTAAAAAATATCCTAACATGAGTAGTTAGAAACTTCTGGGTCCCACCCCAACTTCCCAATGTAGTTTAATACAACTTTAGATAAATAAAATAAAATTGTAACACAATTTTATTTTACTTTTCATTTAATCCACTTTTTTTAAACAACTCCTCTGAAGTAGATGCAACTTCAGTAAAGGTCCTCTTAAGAAATTACCGACACTACGGTTCCATTGGTGCCCTCAGATTTCAATTCCAAGCACCGGTTCAAAAGATATAAAAACCCGCTCGTTCGTTCACTGAACGTACCTGAGAAAAACTTTGGAAATTGATTCCGGGCACACCGGGCCTCGGAATCAGGTGCCGTCAGAAAATTCGAACTTGTAAAATCCTGAAGAATTTAAGAAAAAAAATCCCTTTAAATTTATGGGTATTTACATTACTCGCAACTCAGGGATTTATGCCCCCGTAAAGCTACATCATAAACTAGGGGATAAAATGAGGGTACTATGAACACATATGAGCCTCCCGCTCCCATGTGATCTCCTGGAGGTTCCGGTGCTTTCACCGGATGCGCACTAGAGGAATCGACCGTTAATGTAGGACTCGCTCCTGTCGATCCTTGATCACCACCGGAAACTCTGAAAATGTCACCCTGTCATCTATGTTCAGCTCCCTGTGATCAATGATATGCTTTGGGTCATGCACGTATCTCCTCATCTAAGATACGTGGAAGAAATCATGCACATGGTTCAACTGAGGTGGAAGAGCTAGGCGATAAGCCACCTCTCCTATCCTGCTGAGAACCTAGAATGGTCCCATGAAATGTAGAGATAACTTGCCGCCCCGGCCAAATCTCCGTAATCCACATCGACGTGAGACACGTATGAAAACGTGGTTCCCATCCTCGAACACTAGTGGTCTCCGCCACCTATCAACATAGGAGTTCTTTCGGCTCCGGGCAGTCCTCATCATCTATTGGATGATCTTTACCTTCTTTTTCATGGCCCGGACCATCTCTGGTCTTACAAGTGCTGACTCCCTTGGGTCTGTCCAGCACAGAGGTGATCTAAAAGGTCTAACATACAATGCCTCGTATGGTGCCATTCCAATGGAGGAGTTATAGCTATTGTTGTACGCAAACTCCACCAAGGGTAGGTGATCCTCCCAGCTGCAACCAAAGTCAAGGAAACATGCACGAATCATGTCCTCGAGTGTCTAAATGGTCCTCTCCGTCTGACCATCCATCTGAGGGTGAAAGGCGGTGCTCAGGCATAGCTACATCACAAATGACTCTTAAAACCCCTTCCAATGCCAGGAAGTAAAGCGTTCATCTCGATCGAATACGATAGATGATGACACACCATGATGTCGTAAGATCTCTCGAATGTAGAGGCATCCCAAGCTCTCCACTGAGCCCTACTCTCAAATAGGTAAGAAGTGGGCCGACTTGGTGAGTCGATCAACGATCACCCAGATGGAGTCATGTCCTCTAGAAGTATCAGTAAGTCCTATCATAAAATCCATAGATATCTTGTCCCACTTCCACTCTGGGACCTCTAAGGGTTGTACCAAGCCTGCAGGTACCTGGAGCTCCGCCTTCACCTACTGGTAGGTGAGGCATTGTGAAACGAACTCTACCACAACCTTCTTCATGCCTGGCCACTAGTGCTGCCGTTTGAGATCCTAGTACATATTCGCTACTCCTGGATGTACCACCAATGGGGAAGTGTGAAACTCTCTCAGCACCTCCTCCTATAATGCAACTAGTACTGTGGTACGTTCTTTGAAAAAGATGGCGTGCTCTCCTCCTAGAGAAAATCTATCAGGTTCCTATTCTATGGATATTTGTGCACGTCGCATCTCATGGTCAACATCCCCATGATGCGCCTCTCTGACCCGCTAAAGTAGTGGAGGAGTGATTGTGAGTGACTGAATAAAGGCTGCCCCATATCTATCGACAAAGGATATCTGCAATGCGGCTAGCTGCTTCATCGCCTCTCCAAGAAGCTGAATGCATGATCTCCTGCTGAGAGCATCAGTTACTACATTTCCCTTCCCAGGAGTATAGACTATCTCAAATTCATAGTCTTGGAGGAACTCGAGCCATCACCATTGTCTCAGGTTCAGGTCCTTCTGCGAGAATATGTACTTGAGACTCTAGTGGTCAGAGTAGACTATAAAGCGCTCGCCCATCAGATAGTGTCACAACATCTTCAAGGCGAAGACCACTGCTGCTAACTACAGGTCATGGGTAGCATAGTTCTTCTCATGCTATCTGAACTGTCATGAACCATAGGTGGTCACTACCTGCTCCTACATCAGGACACACCTGAGTCTGGTCCCAAATGCATCGCAATAAACTACGTACCCTACACCCTCCTCCGGTAGCCTCAAGATGGGTGCACTGGACAATCTCTGTCTCAGCTCTTAGAAGCCCTGCTGACATCTATATGACCACAAGAAGGGTTTCCCCTTCTTCGTAAAATCTGAATGTGGTGCTGCAACTATGGAGAAGTCTGGCACAAATCTCCGATATTACCCATCCAGACCTAAGAAACTCCGCACCTCCGTCACACTCCTGGGTGGCTCCCAAGCTAGCACTGCCTCGATCATCGCAGGATCCACCACAACTCCCCACTCAGAGATGATGTGGCCCATGAATTGGACCTCTTGAATCCAAAACTGACACATCGAGATCTTACCATAAAGCTGATGCTCTCAGATTGTAACCATTTCAACCCGCAAGTGGTAGGCGTGCTCCTCCTCAATGGTTGAGTAAATTAATATGTCATCGATGAAGACTATGAAAAATCTATCCAGGTAAGGCTAGAAGATCTTATTCATTAGACTCTTAAACACAATTGGAGCATTGGTTACACCAGAAGTCATAACCAAGAACTCAAAGTGTCCATACCGACACCTGAAGGCCGTCTTCTGCACATCCTCGTCTCGAACTCTAAGATGATGATTGCCTGACCTGAGGTCTATCTTCGAGAACCATCATGGTCCTTTGAGCTGATCAAAGAGTTCATAAATCCTCAGAAGCGGATACTTGTTCTTCACAGTCACCTAATTAAGGCGACGGTAGTCGACACATAGTCGCAAGCTTCTGTCCGCCTTCTTGGAAAACAAAATTGTTGAAGCCTCAGGTGAAACACTGGGTCAGATAAATCCCATGCCCTGTAAGTCCTCCAGATCTACCCGTAGCTCTCGAAGCTCAGCGGGAGACATCCGATTTTCTGAAGTAGATATAAGGGTTGTCCCAGGTTACAGGTCAATATAGAAGTCTACCTCTCTGCGAAGAGGTAGTCCTGGAACGTCGTCCGGAAAAACGTCTGCATATTGATCCAACACAACAGGAAAACTCAAACTCCGCACATCAACTACTCCTAGGATGATACTAGACAAATGAAGGGTGATTAGCTATCCTCTCCTCTGTGTGAGTCCATCCTTCACTGCAAAAGCTCTCCTCTCACTGGTGAAGGTGAACCTGCTCCCATCAGTGCGGAAACACCGCACCTTGCGCCTAATACATTCGATCTGAGCATGGACCATAGATAACCAATCCGTGACCAAGATGACGTTGTAAGGCTTCGACGCCGCTATAAGAAGATCCCATCCGAAACTCTCACCTCCTAGAGTAATCTCACACTGCCGGGACCAGTGCGTAATTGTCGTGTCTTCTCCCGTAGGATTCTCTAACCATAAGGATCGAGCCAACGGCTCTGTCGGAATCTCCGAGCTCCGAACAAGGGTAGCGGTAATGAAAGAAAGACTCCCTCCTGTATCTATATGAAATGCAGCATGGATGGAGTAGACATAGATTGTACCTCAAATCATCTCAGGTGCGTCGTGGTCATAGGCCTCCACTGCCAGAAGATGAGCATGCCTCTGTCTGCCAGCTCTCTGTGGTAAGGGTGAACCTCTTGGTGGTGGTGGTGGTAGAGCCCCGAAGCATCGTCCACCACCTGCTTCTCGTCCAGCTCTTTTGCCCCGTCCCCCTGATCCCTACGGACTGCCACGGTCGAACCTCTGCCTCTTACTAGGTGGTCCTTCAACCATTTTCTGCTCCTCTGCATGGCAGGTTGGGCAGTCACGAGCCATGTGGCCCTGCCCACCGCATGCATAGCAATGCCTGCCTCTCGTATGAATGGCTCTGCTACATGTTCCCCGCACCTCCGAACAAGTATCCTGGGGTCTCCCACCTGATAGTCTAGTCCGATTGGACCTCTGCGTCATCTGTCTACTACCGGCTGCAGAAGAATCTGCTAAGTGTCACCCTACGGTAGGCCTCGTAGCTGGTGTAGGCTTAGAAAGAAAGCTCTCCACAAAAAGGGCTCACTCCATTACTCCTGCCTACATCAGAATGCTGAGGGAGATCATCGAAGCTCTGATATCTTGCCTCACTCCCTGGTCGAAGGTCCGGACCCTGAAGAATGGGTCTCGTACCATGTCCATGGAGTAGCGCGAGAGATCAGTAAATATTTCCGAGTACTGGGCTATTGTCATGCTTCCCTACCGCAACTATAGTTACTCCTGGATGCGCACCGCACAGAGGGTGGCTGGAACGAACTCCGAGCAGATGAGGCTCTCGATGTCCGTCCAAAGAAGAGACGCCTCGTTGTGCACTTGGAGCATCAGGCTCCACCATCTACCTGTTGTCGGGTGCAGAAGACTCACAACAAGGATCACCATGAGGTCAGCTGGTGTCCCTAGTAATATGAAGACTCGAACAATGGCCTCCCGCCAATCCTCAGCTACCTTAGGGTCTGTCTCTCTAGAGAACCTGGGTGGCCTATGAAGCTGAAACTCATGCAGTGAACTCAGGTGATGTGCACTCTCCGCAGTTGGGGATTGTGGTATTGGTGGCTCAGTGGGTAGAGGTATCCCCGGTGACTCTGCTATAATGGGGCCCTGTACCGAGGCCTCATCACTCGGTGGGCTGCTATCTCTCATAAAGGCCGAAACCCTAGCTGGCTGTCGTCGTGGGGCCATCCTGAAAAGAAACAGGTTCCCCATTTTGAATACAGTATATCTTGTGAGCTTACACAAAGTAATCACAATGAAAACTTTTGAAACACACTTGAAATTAATGTTTTCATGCACTGAGTTGAAAATTAGAAGTCAGGGTCCTTGTGTATGGATACGTCAGCAGCCGCAGCAACACAGGACTCCCTAGAATGATAACCACACTCAATAATCTAAACAATATTTTTTTCACGTAGAAGAAATTATCAGAGTCATGAGTTCTGCGGTAGAACAGACTCCTCTGATACCAATTTTTCATGACCCGTCCTCAGGGCCCATGCCGTAACTACCGCAAACCTGCCTTCTATAGGCCAGGGGCTGGCGACTAGCACCAAAGGCGTAAATCCTGATAAAAGGGATGTAATTTCCTTTATATAAGAAAACATACACCATAAAGTACACAAGATGAAGTAAACACTAAGTAAACTGAGTACAAAATAAAAGTGCTGAAAATTAAATGGGCCAGAATACAAACGCAACTGAAAGTATAGTATAACTGAAAAGGAATTACAATAGTAGTAAAGTAAATTAGAAACCACCGAGTCATCCTCCGGCTATCCCACCTAAAGGGTGGGTACATATGGTCTTCTCAGCTCCTCGGGTCCGGCTGTCCGCTCCGTGTACGTCCCGCCTGATAGTCCACCTCCGGGTACCGTCTCGCTCCACAAGCCTCAACCATGATCAGCGCTGTACGTCGTCTGCAACCAACAGAACGTAGTGCAGGCAGGGCCCGTGCAGGGGTGAGTATACGATACTCAGTAGGGACCCCAAGACCCCTGAAGGTCTCCCAGAATCAAAAAAGGATAAACCACAAAGAAATGATACAAACACAAAGTATCATCTAACCCTAATTAGGTATATTCCCATACATATACCAAAGTCATCAATTCCAGTTCAGCTCCAGCTCACGATCCCACGTAAAACCAAGTCCAACCCGGAAAGCACAACTCAGTCCACATAAGAAATCAATACAATCATATCGAAGAGAATGATTGAATGTCACGACCCGTCATCGGGGCCCGTGCCGTGACTACCCCAAGCCCGCCTTCCATAGGCCAGGGGCTGGCGACTAGCACCAAAGGCGTAAAATCCCGATAACTGGGAAGGCATTGCCTTTATAAAAGAAAACAAGCACCACAGAGCACAAGCAGAAGAAGTAAACACTATGTAAAAACTGAGTACAACAGTAAGTGCGGAAAGTAAAAAGGGGCCGGAAATACAAGCCCAACTGTAAAGTACAACTCGAAAGGGAAAACAGCAACTGAAAAGTAAAGCTGCTACGCCGAGCTGTCCACTAGAAATCCCACCTGAAGTGTGGGTACAGATAGCTCTTCTGCTTCTCAGGTCCCACCGTCCGCTCCGAGTATGTCTCGCCCAGTGGTCCACCTCCGGGTACCGCCTCATCGTCACGTCCACCTCTGGGTACCGCCTCGTCGTGAGGTCCTCCTCCGGGTACCGTCCAGTCCTCGAACACTCGGCCTCCATCAGTACTGCCTGTCGTCTGCAACCAACACAACGAGGTGCGGGCATAGCCCGTGCAGGGGTGAGTATAACGATACTCAGTAGGGACCCCGAGACCCTCAAGGTCTCTCTAAAACCAACAAGGATAACCACAAAGAAGATCTCAACAGATAACCTCTACTTAGATATATGCCCATACATATACCTAAGTTATCAAGTAACCCTTCTCAATCATGAGGCAAACACAAGGTCAAAAGTCTCAGCTCAAACCAGGATTTTCATCATCGAAACCATAACTGCTGAAGAGCTCCGTCTCTGGAGTGTACAGTGGTCCTGTCACGACTCCGAGGTACTGCTCACTAACCTAAGACTGCTGAAGAACTCCACCCATCGAGTACTGCGGGCCAGCTGCTACAACCAAGCACTCCCATGTGCCGCTACAACCAAGCGCACCTCTGTCGTGGGTCTGCCGCTACAACCAAGCGCTCCCATGTGCCGCTACAACCAAGCGCACCTCTGTCGTGGGTATGCCGCTACAACCAAGCGCTCCCATGTGCCGCTACAACCAAGCGCAACTCTGTCGTGGGTCTGCCGCTACAACCAAGTGCTCCCATGTGCCGCTACAACCAAGCGCACCTCTGTCGTGGGTATGCCGCTAAAACCAAGCGCTCCCATGTGCCGCTACAACCAAGCGCAACTCTGTCGTGGGTCTGCCGCTACAACCAAGCGCTCCCATGTGCCGCTACAACCAAGCGCACCTCTGTCGTGGGTATGCCTCTACGACCAAGCGCTCCCATGTGCCCCTACAACCAAGCGCAACTCTGTCGTGGGTTTGCCGCTACAACCAAACGCTCCCATGTGCCGCTACAACCAAGCGCACCTATGTAACACTCCGAGTCGTTCGATCAGCAGTCGTCGGGTCTCAGCAAGCAACACGGTCTCCGTACTCCACACGCTCGTCACTGGGAGGGTCCGCTCCACGAGCTACAGGTCGATACTCCAAGTATCTCAAAGTCCCATGAAGAAGTATCTCAAAGAACCGCCACATCATAGGGGTCTCAACGCAACAGACGGCGCGTCAATCGGACGCCCGGTCTGTGAGTTATTAGCCTTTTCGTCCCAGGGGCCCGGTTGGTTTCGTGAGCAAACCAAACCCAGCCGTATCTCAAATGTACCCCGAACTCTCATAGGGTAAACTCATAGGGACCGTTTCTCAACGCGATCACCAACGCCGCTGACGGTTCGTCAAACGGACGTTCTGTCAGAAAGATATCAGCTTTTCTGTTCCAGGGGCCGGGTTGGATTTCGGTGCGATCCAACCCGGCCACTATCCATATGCATCCAAAACTCGCGAGGAGGATGCCAAAAGTTTCGTATCATCAACAGGAACTCAACGCTACAGACGGAACATCAATCGGACGCCCGGTCTGAGAGTTATTGGCTTTTTCGTCTCACACTCACCTTGGGAAACTTTCCAGGAGGTCACCCATCCTGATCACTACTCTAGGCCAAGCACGCTTAACTACGGAGTTTTAACCACGTAGGCACCCGAAAAGGAAGGTGCATCTTGAGTATAGTATACCGAAACGACCGTCTCGATCCAAGGATCGCGTTGCCGCTAACGACGAGTCGTTTGGAGGCCCGTAGCCCAAGATACGGGCATTTGACCAAACCGCTCGTTAACGGGGGTTTTGGGCCCGGGCCGTCCCGGCCCGAGACCCCCCGGATGGCCCGAACCGGGTCGAACCGCCCCGGACGGGGTCGACCCGGCCCGGCACAGCCCGGCCCGGCCCGGCGCAGCCCGGCCCGGCGTGGCCCGGCGCAGCCCGGCCCGGCGTGGCCCGGCGCGGCGAACCGGCCAGGCGCGCCGGTTCGGCGCAAGGCAGCGCGCTGGGCGCGCTGCCAGCTTGGCTGAAGGCCGAGCTTGATGTAAATGGGGGGCCGCCTGCCCCCCCCCCCTTTTGTGAAACCGGCCCCCCTCATAATGGGGGGCCAAATAACTGCCCGGGGGAATTAAATTCCCCCGGTTTCCACCAACCCGGCCGGCCCGACCTGGCCGGCCGGCTTCTTGTCAATAGGACCGGCAAGGGCCGGTCCTCTTCCATCTTCCGGCACCGGCGGCCCGACTGGCCGCCGGTCATCACGATCCGCCGTGGCCCGGAACCGGCTGCGGCCTTCGTCATCCGGCGCAGTGCGACGACACCGCGCCCCTCCGCCGCGGCCCCGCTCCGGCCGTGGCATCTTCGGTTTCCTTCGATGCGGCGCGACGGCGTCGTGTTCATGATAATTCTTTCCACGGCGCGGCGCGACGGCGCCGCGCAATAATTTCCGTGTGATTCCCGCGTGGTGCGACGGCACCACACTATCTCGTTTCATCCGCAAGAAACATTCAAGAACAAAGGAGGGGGTTTCGGCCGTGTTTGTGCGGTCCGGTCCCCCTCTCGTTAGACGATAACACTTAAACGTTCATCATCAAGTTTGTCATGCTAGAACAAAGAACGGAAAATAATTAAATAAAGCAACAACAAACCCCTACCTCGCTTTTCGTTATGTGTTGACGAAGTCACGGAAAGGCGGCGGCGATTCGTCGACATCGGAAAAGAGAAGCCGTTGATGACGTCAGCATTCTTCGTGAAAGGCGCTCCCTTCTTTATTCCGGAAGGAGTGGGAAGGAGGCATCCCAGAATGGATCGACGTTGGAAACTTCACGTTATTCTTTGGAAAAGGCATTCTTCTTCGAGAAGACGTTGTTTCATGTTTGGAGATGTCCTTCGTGTTCTTCGTCGAGGGTGGAATTCTCTTCAATCCTTCCATGACTCTATCACAAAGATTTAGCCAACCCCAAACAATAAAACAACACACCTTATTATAGTGTTAGCTTAATGAATTCAAAATAATTCAAATTCATTAAGTTACATCCTTCATTAATGGGTGGAGAGGCTCCAAAATTAATGAAGGTGGAAGTGAAGAGTCACATTTAATTTGGGGGGGGGGGTTCAAGGAAGTTAAGGAGTTTAAGGAGTTAGGAATTTGAGGGGTTTTGTCACATTAAGTTCAAGGGAGTTTAAAGGGGGTAGAAGAGAGTTAAGGGGAAGGTGAAGGGTTGGGGCTCATGTGGGCCCCACCTCACCTTAATCCTCACTTGGTTAGTTAGGAACTTGTGATTCCACCCCAACTTCCACACTTAGGATATAACCACTTAAGAAGATAAATAAAATTTGTAACACAAATTTTATTTTTCTTTACACTTAAACCACACCCTTAATAAACAACTGCTCCCAAGCAAACGCAACTCCAGGAAAGGCATTCCTAACCAAAAACCGGCGCTACGGTTCCATCGGTGCCCTCAGAATTTGATTCCGGGCACCAGTTCAAAAGTTAGAAATTCCAGCTCATTCGTTCACTGAACGTACCCGAGCCAAACTTCGGAAATTTATTCTGGGCACACCGGGCCTCGGAATCAGGCGCTGTCAGAAACTGTGTTCTTCTAAAATTCCAAAGAAAATTAAGAAAAAAAATCCTTGAAATTTCCAGGTCTTTACATTGAAAGTAAAGACTCAGATCACACAGGTATAATACTCACGAAGAGGGGTGGAGATGATTAGATATAGCCTCTGAATCATCTCCTCTACCGAACCCAAGTTGGATCCATGTACAGAAGTCATCGCTGCCGAACCCACTTAGGATCCATGTACTGTAACCATCACTGCCAAACCCACATAAGATCCTAGTATAGTCGTCATCGCTGCCGAACCCATGGAGTATCCAAGTACAGTCTTCCTCACCACTTATCCCATTTAGGATCCATGTACAGTCGCCATCACTACCGAACCCACGTAGGATCCAAGTACAGTCACCATCGTCGTTGCAGTCGCAGCCAGCTCTAGGGATCCCACACACAGTACGCTCGATTCCGGGAGGGTCCACTCCACCTGGCAAGGGGGTCAATACATCAACTATCCCAAATTCCAGAGTTTATGTATCACAAAGTTCCGGCTCGTCAATAGGAACTCAACGCGACAGACGGCGCGTCAATCAGACGCCCGGTCTGAGAGATAATGGCTTTTCAGTTCTAGGGGCCCGGTTGGTTTTTAAGCTAAAACCAACCCAGGCGTACACCAGCTACGTCGAAACCTCTTGTGGAGTAATCCAAAATAATCATCTCACTAAGAGGAATACAACGTGATTGACAGCACATCATTCGGACGCCTGGTCGTTAAGTTATAAGCATTTCCACTCCAAGGGCCCTGTTGGTTTCAGGTTCGAACCAACCCGGACGTACCCAAACTTCTCCGAAACCTCGAGTGTAATATACCAAAATGACTGTATTGATCAAAGGACCCCAACAAAACTAATGGTGTGTCGATTGGAGGTCTTTAGCCCATGATATGGTCGTTTGAATGAACTTTATCTGAAAATAAGGGGTCTGGGCCCAGTTTGACCCAGCCCAAAACCACCTGGGGCGGCCCAAACCGGGTCCGGGCCGATTGGGCGCTCCCCGGCCTGGCTGGCACAGCCTGGACCGATGCTGTCGGCTTGGCCTGGTGCTGCAGCCCAACCCGGCGTGGGCGGCCCGGCCCAGCGCGGCTTGCGGCCCGACTCAGAAGCCTACCGCGGCTCGGCTATCAGCCGAGCAGTGTGCGAGGGGGGAGTGGCCCCCTTTGATTCAGAAATGGTGGTCCACCCCAGTGGGGTTCGCCCTAGGCAGGTCAATGGTGGGGTTACACAACCCCCTGCTTCAGGTAACGACTGACCTTAATGGGTTGCCAGTAGTGAGCTATCGTGGGACCCGCGGTTGTCCCGCATCCGGGAGTGCCGGCGGCCGGCTTGGCCAGCCGCACTCTACTGGACCGCCAGGGCCTAAAGGTGTGGCTCTTCCTCGGACAGCACGGATCGACGGTGCTGCGCCCCTACACTACGGCCCGCTCCGGCCGCCGCCCCTTCGGCCTCACAGGCACGGCGCGACGGCGCCGCGCACCACCATCGAGGCCCGCTCCGGCCGTCATCTTCTTTATTACTGTGCGGTGAAATGGCACCGCGACGCCTTCACCTAAAATGTCAACATTGATCAATAAGAAAGCAGGGTGGGGAATCAGTCGTGTTTGTGCGATCTGATCTCCTCCCGTTATTTCAATAACAAGCGGAGAAAGTATACAATATTCTCAGTGATAAACCAAGCAAAATTTTAATTCATTAAAAATTAACTTAGCCCCTACCTCATCATATGATGACAAATGTCAGCGTCGCTGTTGACGGCGTCACGTGGTGAGGTTTCGTAGACGTCGACGGAGAGAGTCTGAGGAGGAAGGGGTGTCTCCTCTTTTTATCAAGGTGAGAACAAAGCGTGACGTCGTTGGAAAATTCCCGCGTCGTTGTTTCATTCCTTGCCACGGAGGAGGAAAAGGAAAAAGTATCCAGGGTCACCGAGTCGACGTTATTCGTCGGAGAGTTGGCATTCTTTGTTGAAGATTAATTCCTTCAAAATAGAATAGAGATCTCTCCCAAATTCCCTCACACAACCAAAACTATCCCAAAATAAAACAAGGCATATCCTTATTTTATTATTCGTCCATGCATTTCAAAATTACAAAACTCAATTCCTCTTAATTAATTAGATGTAGAGTTGTTTAATATAATTAAGAGGTAGGTTGGAAAATTAAATTGGAAGTGGATGAGTTACATAAATAAAAATGTTGTTAACAAGTTTAAATGGGGAGAGTTTAGGGGTTAGGAAATGTGAATGGTTGGGGATCATTTGGGCCCCACATCAGAAATATCCTAATATGAGTAGTTACAAACTTTTGGGTCCCACCCCAACTTCCCCATGTAGATTAAAACCACTTTAGAAAAAAAATTGTAACACAATTTTATTTTACTTTTCATTTAATCCACTTTTTTTAACAACTCCTTCCGAGCAGACACATTTTCATTAAACGTCCTCTTAAGCAATTACCGGCACTGTGGTTCCATCAGTGCCCTCAGATTTCAATTCCGAGCACCGGTTCAAAAGATAGGAAAACCCGCTCGTTCGTTCACTGAACGTACCTGTGCTAAACTTCGGAAATTGATTCCGGGCACACCGGGCCTTGGATTCTGGTGCCGTTAGAAATTACGTACTCGTAAAATCCCAAAAAAAAAATTAAAAAAAAATTCCAAGAAATTTACGGTTCATTACATCCAAATAAGGCATTCTATTCTTTCAGAGACATTTTGTTGTACCATATTTGTTAAGGAATGCTATTAGGGGGTATATTCATAATTCCTTATGGGATGTGCACTAAATAATCCCAAATAAGTTCTATGAAATGTGGTGGAATTTCGGTTTCCCATGTATGATATGAGGCATCACTGAGTTTGTCTATTACTGTTATACATTCCAGCAGGTGGAAGTGGAGCACTAGAAACCTTTAGGTTTGCTTCAACCAGTTACAGTCCCAATATAGAAGTGAGATAAGATCTCTATGGACACTATTGTTGAGTTTACATGTACCCATAGAATAAATAATTTGATATGATTTGTGATTGATCATCAAAAAAAATTATCTATCTTTATACCCATTCATGATAAAACCAATGTTGAGGAGTCCAAAAGTCTCTATGTGAAAGAGATTATTCATTTTCATGGTGTTCCAGCTACAATAGTCTATAATAGGGATCCTTGGTTTGCTTATCATTTTTGGGGAGGCCTTCAAGAGGATTTTGGATCTCTTGTCTGTAAGAGTACAACCTACCATCTATTGTCAAATGGCCATACAGAAAAAGCTATACACATTCATGAGTATATACTCCATGCTTTTGTACTCGAATTTGGTGAAGCTTTGGATGATCACATAGGACAGGTTGAGTTTTCTTATAAAAAAAATTACCAGTACATGGTTATAATGAATCATTTAGAGTCCTTTTTATAGTGGTATTTCTTAATCTATGATATATTGGTAAGAGATTGGTGAATGTTTTTTGGTTGGACCAAGTTTGGTGCAAGATATGATAATAATGATTCAGTTGATTCATCAGAGTATGTTGACGGTAGAGAAATGATATAAGTCTTATGATGATCATCACTATACAACTTTGGAATTATCAGTTGGTGACTATGTGTTCAAGTATGTTTCACCCGGGTTGGGTAGTCAACATCGTAGAAAAAAGGGAAGCACGCTCCTCATCTTGTGTAACCTTTTGAGGATTTTGAGAAGGTGTGGAACGTTTTTTAAAAATTTTCTCTTCCACTATAGATGATGTTGATACATATGATTATATATATATTATTGATGAGAAATCATTTATTTGATCCATATCATATTCTGAGTTGGTGTGATCATGAAGTTGAACAGGATTTATCTATGACAAAATGGAAAGTTAGGATATTTAATTCATGTACCCAAGGTAGGTCATGAATGGATGATACCTTTGATTCATGTGTTATGTTAGTAATGTTCGGATTCTCATGAGGCATGGGGGAGGAATGAGTGGATGAGAGAGCAGTAGGATCATATTTTTTGTATGGAATCTTTTTCATAGGCTTTTTGTGGGAATAATGATTCTATGGAGGGGAGATTCTAACATCAAGTTACTATAGTTTTTGGTATTCCTAAACCCCATATTTTTACTTTTCTTGGTTAGGATTAATTGGATGGATAACATGGTGAAATCAGGAATATGTTTAATGTTTCTGGGCTAGAGAACCATTCCCAAAACCGTGCACCCTCTTAGTGAAAAAATGAAAACAGAGGAAGTGTCTATAATAATTCTAGTGCATGATTAGATAATAGTGTGATCCTTCTATGAAAAGTGCACATATTTCACACAATATATCTAAACCATGTGCCTATGGCCAGGAAACCATGCATTAGATTTCAAAAATCTGAGAATATTTTAAAAAATATATATGAACTCTCATTTTAGATACCGAATGGACCTATCATGAACCCATGCATTTTATTCATGATTGGGAGCACCCATTAGTAATTATTTACCTATTAGAACCCACCCAAATGTGATCTTAATATTTTGAAACACCCTCAAATATTCTCTTGGTTAATTTTATACCCCCTTTCTCATTCTCTTGGGATATCTCTATTCAGATCTAGGGTTCCATGGGTCCTTATTTTGATTTTTGGACCTAATACCCACTACTATGGGGTTGTAAACCTAGTATTGATCCTCAATTTTCCTTGGATTCCATTACCATTGTTCTTAGTCTGAAAATCCCAAGTAGGGATTGATGTTTTGGGATCTGTTGGATTTTGAGGTAGGTGGTTCCATTATGATGCCAAATTTATACTAACCCTAATTTTAATTTTTTTAATTTAAATAGATTGAATTAAATTAAATTGTTTGGTTTTAATTAAATGTATTTCATTTTATTTTTGTTAAAAAATCAATTCCATTAAATTAGCCTTTTTACAATAAATGGGGTTTTGGCATGAAATTTGAAAACCCCCAATTCCTTTAAATTTTGATTTGTTTATGGAAAATTGTAAAATATAAATTATGGATTTGATGGAACTTTTTTCAATAATTTTTTTAATTTAATTTTACAAATAGTCTGGATGGACATTTTTTAACCCCCCAATGTCATTAAATAGGGTTTTTTTATGAAATTTATGGAATTACTGTAAAATATAACATGTTGAATTTAATGGTGAAATTTAATAGTGAAATTGAATGGTGAACTGGTTTCAAATACCTATTTCAAAAAATGTTTTAAAATGATTTTTTTATAAAAACAATAGGGTTTTATTTTTTTGAAAAGGTATGTTTTTTTATTAAAAACCTATTATGGGTTTTGAAGGGGAAATTGGCATATTTGAAATGAAGAATGTAATTAGTTGTATTTTAAGAAGTCTTGAAATGATTTTTCCATCAATAATTTTTTATAAAGAACATGAAATCCCTAGGTAGTTAGTTTTTATTTGGACAACACTCTATGATTCTAAAATGTTATAAATCATATTATCAATACATCACATCCCTTATGCGATATTAATGTCTCCCCTTTGCCTTGAGTTCAAAGGGACATGTGTATACACATATTACCTTTTCACTTTAACTGTGTTAAGTCCCTTTGTCCTCAAAATATCATACCTATTAGGGATATGACCACATTTATCACTTGTTTTTATTTAAAATTAATACATTATATTTTTATAAACTATTTTACATGCCTTTTTAATTATAAAAATATGTTTTATTTAGAATTATTTATTTATAATATTTTTGAAACGTTCTATTTTTTTGAAGAAACTACTGTTTCATGAAAATTGCATCATTTTAAAGGTATTTCCATCATTTAAGTTGTCAAGCATTATTTTTTAAATTATTGACATCTTTTGAAATATACTAGAGGACTTGATTTAATATTATTTTCAAATTACAATACTATCTATTTTAAAATTGAAATCATTTGTTTGGTTAATTGGATATTGGAATCATTTTATCAAATTATTCAGTGAAATTGTACCATGTTTTGGGTCAAACCATACCTGTACTTTGGGGTTTTTGTAGATTATCTACTTATGGGTTCAAGCAGGTGTAAATAATCACTTGGAGGTGGTTCTAGCTATTGACTGTGCACTTGGTGAGTTGTTTCCATTAGGGCTTGATATAGTTTTTCTATATTGTGGTACTTGGTTATGGTACTTAGGCTTGTTTATGTCTATTTTAATAAGGGTACATTACTCCAAATTGAGATTATTTTGTATGAAATATGTACTTTTATCTGTTAATTCAACATGGTTAGTGGAAAAAATATTACCACTTTCTTTTTGTATGATGTCAGGTGATAATCACCGACCAGTGGGGACCATGAACTCCCTTTGGTCTATGTTTGGACCATTTTGGTAATTGGTTTTCCAAGGTACCTAGGTTGGTTCTTTATAGATACTGGTGAAAATACAAGTATATTTAGTATGTTCCTCCCCAGAAAAATATTGTAAATGTAAAAGAATAAAAACAAAGACCCTAAATATATAGAAAAACATATTATTCACCAACCTATGGTTTCCATCAGTTTCTCTAAACCCAAAAAATTGTCATCAAATCAACCTAAAAGAAGAATAATAAAAAAATTCATAAATTATATCAAGAATATTACCCTAACATCATCATTGGTCAAGTTTCCTTAATATCATTATTATATATGACATGGCCCTTCTAATATATCCATATAAATATAACATGACCTCATAAATTTTCCTGGCGATTTCTACATATCACAAGAACATAACAATTAACATATACTCATAAAAAACAATAATAAAACCCCATAACTATCACATCATCTCATTACCAACACATTCCATCACTGAAAAAATCTTAATTTTGGGATGATGGAGTGGTAAAGGTGGAGTAGTAATCCATATAAACCAACCATATCATATATATTGGGGTAATACCAATAAAATCAAACCTAGATATATGTATTAGCCACACCACACAACTTTGATTATATTGTATAATAAGAAAAGATTAATTAGTAATTAATAATCACTCAATCCCAACATAGTTATTAACATCGTATAATAACACATTATGTTACCCTACATAATACATATATTTTCCACCACCTAAAAAAATAATTCCCGCCAAAATAATTTCATTAATATAGTACAACAACTATATAATATAAAATGTAACATAGATAATATACTCTTATTCTACCCAATTACAATATTTCATCTTAATCATTATTTTATACGTAAATTTATTTAAAACCTTTTAGCCAAGAATAAAAACTAATAACTATAATATTTTTAGCCAAATAAAAACAAATATTTTGTAAGTACTAAATATAGATGTTTACCATTTTATTTGTCTATAAAAACAAATTCCCAATTCATAATAAATAATAAATTTTCTTATTCCATCATACCTCTATATCCTTGAAAAACTAACAAACCAACAAATCAATATATTTAAACTATAATAATAATAAAACACCAATATAACTTCCAAAGCTCATAATAATGAAAAAATAATAAAAATCTCACACAACCAAAACAACAACAAAACATAAATATTAACTTGAAAATAGTAATACAAACGTAAAATAAATGCCTTAAAAATACAATTTCAATTTTATTATGCTTAAATATTTATTTATCAATCCAAAACCATCATAAAACATTAAAAAAAATAAATCATAATTTCCACCACATTTCACTATTACAATCATTAAATAAATTTAAATAATTTGTCATATTTTAATATATCAACAAAATTAAATTGAATCATCATACTCAAACCATAAAAAGTTATGAAATAAATCTAAAATAATAAGGTCAGAAAAATATATACATCATGATTCTAAATTATAATATCATTAAAATTTTTACCCCTTTAGGCAATTATTATATTTTAAAAAATATACCAATAAAATGGAGAAATTATTAAAATATAAAAAAAATATTGGGAAACTAAATCCCTCACCTTGAAAAAAGATTACAAGAAAAATTTTACAACCACATATTAGTTGGTAAGATTTTTGGTTAATGTCGGTTGTATTTTGGAAATTTATTCTTATATTTTTAGGTTCAGGTCACATAAAAATATTTATTGAATATGTATAATGATATGTTATGGTAATTCTAGAAATTATTTATTTCATTCCATTTTATATATTTTTATTTAATTAATTCTATTTTAGTTCACAAAAGGGAAATATAAATTATATATAAGAGTTGTGTTGGGACATCATATTAATGATACAGGCAACAATAAAATATTTCACACCTTGAAAATAGTTTTTGCAGAATAAAGAAAGTATATTTATAATGTTATTGTGTTTAAATAAATAATATCATAATGTGATGAATATTGGGTGACTTATAATGGATCTTGTAAAGAATTTTCAGCATCATGACATATCATATCACAATAAAATGTTTTCTAGACATTATTTAGTGAATCAGAGTGGGTGGTTTTCACATTGAGACTCATAAAATAACACAAATATTATTTAAAGGAATATTTGAGTATATTTATTTTTTTATGTGTTCCATGGATGATAAAAAATTATACACCAAGTGAAAGATTACACAAAATGAATATATAAGTTTTTTTATAATATATCGATTATTTCTAAGGTGATATAGTGAAAATATCCCATAATATTTTGATGCATCATGTAATTAATGAGGATTGGTTTCAAGAAAATTTATATTTATATTTTTATGTGAAAATAGTAGGATAAAATGGTAATAATCTCAAAAATGTGTAAGAACATATTTTAAATTAAATGGATGTGATCATAAGGAATTTTAATCAAAAGTTCTATTAGATAAAAAAATAATAAGAATAAGAATTTGAAATTTGAATGTTAAAAAATATGTAGATTTTGAAAATGTTGTGTTGAATAAATTTAAATAACCCATAACATAAAAGATATATTATAGATAATTAAAAAACATGGATCAAAGGATCAACATTGGTGAAATTCATGATGGTAATATATAGATTTGTGATGGTTTATCAGACTGATATACATTTAATATATGGATAAAAATATATTTTACTATGAAAATATCAAAAAAAAAATAGATTTTATGTTAAATGGAATCACAGAGTATTCTCATATATTTCAATGATGTATTTTATTGATTTAAAACATATATAATTTTGACTAATGAGACTATTCAACCATTTTTTCCAAATTTTATGTAGTGAGTGGGAGAGAGGAAGAGTTCATGAACCTCAATAAAGAATTGAGCTATCACAAATGTTATCATCACATACTAGTGATGTAGATTCTAATTATAATATCAAAACATCATTAATATATGATCCTTAATTTATACTTTTATACATCATCCATGTTAAAATAATTGTGGTCATGATCTATATATTTATGCATTTTGTAGTATGAAAAATAAGTTCCAGGTTTTATTTACTAATATGAATAAAATATCAATGTTTATATAATAAGAGAATAATATTCATCTACTGAATTCACCCCACTGCCCTATTTGGGTGCATAGTGGTACCAAGGTACAACAGGTTCTATACGATGTAATGAATGTTTCATGATTCTATTGAGATTTTGGTTTTGACATGAAAAATGTTGTGAAAATAAAGAGAGTACTTTTTTGAAGGATTAAATTATCAAATATAGATAAACACAATTTGATATCATATAAAATCACTTAGTCTTCAAGAATATTTAATTTATGTAAATAAGATACAATATTGTGATACCATTGGAAGATAAATGTTGAAAATGAAAAAATATTGTTGAATGATAATGTTGAGGCTCAAAATTCCTTATAGAGGGAAATTATTTTATAGATATATATAATGTTGATTGAATTATAATAAACTAATTATATTTAAGATAAACATGATAATATTATTATTGGTCACCCAAAACTAATGAAGGTGATGTTTTAAGTATATCAAAATTGATTTTATAACCTTAAAATGACTAATATTGACTATGTGGATTATTTCAAAAAACATTAAAAATAATTAATTTTTTATAAATTAGAACATGATCATGAGATCAGTGATTATAATATTATAATTAATTTCATCATAATATTATAATTGTTTTATAACCTAATTTAATGATCTTAATAAGAGATGAATCTTGTTGAATTTTCTCTTCATTATTTTAATAAATAAATTGTTTTTTATAAAATAAATGTTTATATGAAGAGTTATCTAGAAAACACATCAATAAATATGTTATTCATAAGTATCTTGAATTTTTAATTTTAATTTGAATATATTAAAAAATATATAAGTAATGAGTTTACACCACATGTTTCAAGAATACTGAACCGAGGTAATTATATATTTGAGGGTAAATTTCTATTCACATGAATCTATCATGGAATGGTTTGATATGTCATATCCATTTGATCATGATAATTTAATTAAGATTAAATTGAGGAATAATTATCATAGAGATGTAATGGAATGAAATTACATTATAATGTGTTCATCTATAGTGGAGAAAAACATGTCATAATTGATTCAATGTTTTGTGTATAGAGTGAATTTATCTCGAATATGGAGGATTCAATGATGTATTCTATGGTAAATTTGAAAATATCCATGGTTGTTAATGACAATCCTAAATAATAGGTAGATCTTAAAGTAGAATTAAAAAAAAACTTGAGATGATTGATTTAAGGATAAATACGATTAGTAATACTAGAGGATTGGTGAAGGAATTTATGAGAAATATTTTTAAAAAAAGAATTAAATGTGAATAATGTTGAGAAAATTATGGGATAATTAAATATAAATATTCTATAATATGATGATGATGTGAAATACATGATGATGTTTAAATAATAGAATGTGATGAATAGTAATCATATATTTTCATTATAAGTCTAAGTTATAAATTTTGTATATAATGAGTAAAATTATGTTTTCTTGATAATGAGTGTTGAAAAATAAATTAATGTATATGGTTAAAGAATGAAAAACTAGTTCATGATGTGTAGAGAATGTTATTTGAGTGAAATAAAAATACAAGTTATAAAAAAATTTAATAAATTATTTGTTCCCAAAGAAAAAAATTCCATATATAAGATTATTGTTGGTTATGTTGGTGGATCATTATAGATAATGTACTGAAATAGGAAAATTACTCAGAAGTATAAGAAATAATAAATTTCTAATCCAATAAGATGGTATGAATATCCATAAATTTATAAAGAACATGATGATATTTTGGTGACTTTTAATATCCCAATATTCTCATTAATGAAATCTAATATTTGTGGATTCATAGAAAAAAAATATCATTATTTCATTTTTATAAAATAACATTATTGGTGAAACTATGGAATCGTGTAATGGAGTGTTGGATCATACTCCTCATATAGAAAAATAAATTATTTATATGGTTACTATTTTAATTATAAAAAATGTATCATATTAAATGTATATTAATGGAAATGAAGTTTATTATATTATTATATAAGAAAATAGAAAATTGATGTAAAATAATCATAATTATTTCCTATAATTAATAAATTTTATATTATTTATGATGAAAAATTACAATTAATCTAATATATTGAAAATATTTTCAATTGTTAAACAAAAATATAAACTAATTTGTTTATTTTTTTTGAATGAATCAAGGAATTATGAGGTGAAAATTTGAGTGGAAATTACATTATAAACATAAATCAATTATATCTCTTAGATTTTTTATAATTATATTTCATTTCATAAGGATTAAATTGTTTTTCTTAATCAATGTTAATATAAGTGTTTATAAAATAATATGCTTTATTAGTGATAATGAATTTATGATTAAGGGAAGTTAAAACACATGAATTATTAGTGATTAATATAATAATAATGGTGTTAGTTATTTTGATGGACATCTCTATAATTTTTTATTTTTATCCAAATTTTGTGTTTTTCATTTTTTGAAATTTATAATTCTAAGGGATTCTATATAAATGGAACATCATGGAATTAATTTTTAAATGGTTTGAAATCTATTGGGGATTTCTATCTTGTTAATAAAAATAAAATAACATATACTTTAATAGTAAATATAATAAATAGACCTAGGCATCATAGGCTTGTGTATATTAATCATAAGTTCATGTAAAATAATTCAAAAATGAACGATTCATTTTTTACGAATATGAAATGTCATATAGGGTATACATTTTTTTATTCTGGAAATTAAATTATTTTGAGAAATTCATATCAACTGAATAATTAGAGGAGAAAAATAAAATGGATTTTAGTCACAAATATATGCATGCAAAAATCAGAATTCATAATTTATATGGTTATAAGAATTATATTTTTTTGAACAATATCAAATTTTTTGTATCATGTTTTTATGGGAAAAAACTAATTTAATTAGGTTTATTATGTGTATTTTGAGAAAAAATGAATGAAACTGAGATAAAAATCATGATTCATTTGTTTAATAATGGAATGGAATAAAAATAATATGATGTAGATAATTACATTATGAAAAATAGAGTTAAACATGAGGGGCCATCTGCGTGGAAAACACAATTTTTTTCCTGAAATAAGGAACTCTATGATAATCAATATGAAAAAAATAATGATTGAAAGTTTAATATCATGACATTTTTTTAAAGATGTTTCTAAGTGGTTATCATCACATTGAATAGGTATTTACTTAAACTTAATCATATAAAGGCTAGTAACCAAATGTGTAATGAATGAAATCAATCATTTAATTAAATAATAGTGTTTTGGGGTAATAGTTAGATTCAAAACAGGGATTTTAATTATAGAATTTATAGAGATATTATGGTTGAATGGATATTTTTTACATATTATTTTTTTAAAAGAATATAAATATAA
This sequence comes from Viscum album, assembly GCA_963277665.1. Lineage (NCBI taxonomy): Eukaryota > Viridiplantae > Streptophyta > Magnoliopsida > Santalales > Viscaceae > Viscum > Viscum album. Next base: position 1,285,310,461 of record OY728156.1, read on the forward strand.
CGGAAATAGTTTTTAAAAAAATATCTAAACCAGTTATGTAATGATTATAGAGGAATACAATTTCTAGAGTTTTTGTATTCTTAATTTTAATGATTTTTTTGGTGAAGAAGATGTATGTAATAAAAAATCACAATGGCGTAAAAAAATTCATGTGCATAGAAGGATTACAAGGATGATTAATTAGATTAATATTATTATAATAATGGAAAACTATTGAATTCAAAAATAATAAAATGGTTATAGGTTAATGTTACCTATATTAATGGAACTAAAACTACAATGGAAAAAACACAAAAAATGAGAACCACATAAAACACCAATCTATTGTCAAAATTGGAACCACCAACATTTGAAGTGTTATATAATTAAGAATCAAAAGTGAATTAATGAATAATAAATTGGGAAAATTAATAAATATAACCATTTAAATCCTTTAATGAAAAATGAAAATCATAAAGTGATTGTTACAAATGGCTCATAAAGAAAAATCTGAATGAAAATGATATACCAATCGAGAATTTTGGATAACTAATTTATAATTGATATTCTACTATATAACTATTTTTAATTGAATGTTTTATAGGTGGGAATGAATGATTCTATTAAACTATACATTGTAGTAGTATTTTAGAGAATAATTAATGATTTTTGGAAGGATGTGAAGATATAATTTTTGAATGGAGTCCTTAAGGAATTGGTTTATAATGAATTTTTTTCTACAAGAAATGACTATTCAACAATGTATATGTTAGAAAAAATATTTCTATTGGAAAAATAAATATCAATATTCTTGGTATAAAATATTCCATACTTTTTTAAAGAAGATGAACTTTATATGAGAATGGGTAGATCATTAAGTCTTTGTGAAATGTTTTAATGAGATGTATTATATTATTTTTGTGCATATAGAAGAAATAATATTTTGTGGTATCATAAAAAATTCTTCTGATAAATTTGAAAATTAAAAAAATGATAATTTTAAAAAAATGATTAAAAGGTGAAAATTTTCATTATGCTATATTTTCATCATGATGGTGGGAAGGAATTCATTAAATTGATGATATATCCATAGTTTATTTTTATAAAATTTGTAATTTTTTAGTGAATGTCTATTTAAATTTCGATATAAATTGGATGAAATATTTGTTTTTATGGAGATAATTAGTGGTAGTCTGAAAATATATAGTAAAATCATATTTATTTTACTCAATATTGTTGTGATGGGGAAAAATATTTTATATGCAACCCTTTGGTGGAAAATATTATTATTTTTCTTAGGAAATAGATTCTCTTGATGGTGAGAATAATAATATGGTATTTTCCTCAAATATTATATTATATTTATTATTCATATATATAATAAACATGTATTAATTGTCTTGTACATTTTTTAATTGTTCTGGTGAAAAGGTAGATTAAAAATCCACACATGGTAGTGGATTTGACATTGGAGATTACTTTTCGGTTAATTAAAATGACACTGGAGTTAATTACATTAAGTAATGTATATATATAATATATCGCAGTCACTAACACATGTACACGACTTTTATGGATGAAATAAAATTTAGAATATATCAGTGAATAATTTCAAAAGAAAATTATTATTCAATATTATAACAAAACAATTTTTATCATAATAACATATCATGTTCAACAATCGTAAAAAGTTCACATATAAATCAGATTTAATTTTATAAAGTAGAAGTTTATAAAATGTTTTTTTATTGGAAAATTTGGAGCACAATAAATGTGATTGATATCTTTGTAAATGAATTAGTGTCTAATGTGTTAAAAATCATATTTCAAACCATAGTGTTTATCCAATCTCTATAATACATGGTTTTATGGATATTTCCATCTCCCAATTTTATCTAATCATATATCTATTTTTTTTTTGTTTTTACAAAATAATAAATTTTTATTTCTATAAATGATATGGGAGATACTATTCAAGGAGATTAAGTAGAAAGAGGGTCAAATAGAAATAATAAATATCTTTATGTTAATTAATAAATTCTCTTGATTCCTATACTAGAATTGTCTCAGTATTTTTTAATAAAATATTTAGAGGAACATTGTTTAATATTTAAAAGAATGTATAGTATAAGAATATATTTAATTTAACATTCAACGTGGGAGTGAGATAAAAATATCATTATTTTAAAAGTGGGTTGTTGATGTCTAGAAATGTATGTATAAGATATGTTTTGTTAATAACTACTAATAGAATCAAATGTTGGAGACATTTTAAATCAATGATTGTTTTATAAAATATATTTTCATGTTGATTTGTATATAGACTTTTTTTATTTCAATATCATGTGGATGTCGTAATAAATTCATTATGGAATAATTATAGAGATTTATTATATGGATTTTATAAATTATAATGGTTATGTTGTGGAAAATTTTAGAATCCCTTGAATTATTTTAGAGCCTAAAAATATTCAATGGAAATTCTATGTAATACTAAAATGGTTACTCTTTATGAAATATTCATGAAAGAATAAAATAATTTGTTTCATGATGAGAGATTTTTTAGATTAAATAAAATAAATTTATTGTGATTTCATATCAAGAAAACTCTAATTAACCTGAAAAAAAATCTATGTGAATTTAAAATAAAATCGAATTAGAAATGTTGTAACAATTAATATCATTATGAAAAGTTTAGTTTATATTTTTTATGGAAATTTAAAATGTGGTCATATAATTATTACACAAATAATACCACCAAAGAATAATTCATAGAAGACATCTGTATTTTGGGTTTTGACTACTTTCATGGTAAATTATAAATTGCATTAAACTGTGTGAAATCTAATATGATATGAATATATTGGTTGAACCACAATATGATTGGAAATTAAGATAAGTTATAATAAAACTGACCCCTCACCCAGAATAAAAATTTCACACTGTGAGAGTGGGTTTGTATATATTTAGATTTCATTTATTTATTTTGTTGCATAATGGTGGTTCTTTTATTTATCTAAATAATTGATGATATAATTTTGAAATTCAAGGGAAGATATTATCTGGTATTTCAATTTGAGGGAAATATATGACATGTAATTTATTTTTAATTCATTCATTTTCTAAATATAGTTATCTTTGTTTTGTATATTTTTCAAGATGATATTAAAAATAATATATTTGATATAATTGATTAATAAATATAATGGGATTTGTTGTGAAGAAATTTTTCATGATATGATATCGATAAGTGATATATAGTTAGAATAAAATATGTCAAAGATCATGATTGAAATTATATTGTTATTCATATCACTAAAATTCAAATATTTAATAGTTGTAGAAACATGAAAAAAATCTTTGTTTTTTGTACTTAACCTTGATGGAAAATAGGTAAGATCAACCTAATGGTGGATTACATCAGTGATTAACTTTTAAAATGTGTGGGTATAATAGAGGAATAGGTCATATACATTGGCATTCTAGTATGATCTTTAAATTTTCATAACGATGCTTCAATAATTTAATGGATAATCAATATATCAACAAAACCTTGATATGTTCTCCAAAGAGTTACCTTTTATAGCTAAACCACATAAAAATATCTATGTTATTGATATATATATATATATGATAAAAAATAATTTTTATGCTTTATTTTCATATGTGAAGACAATGTCCATGTAAATGTAAATAACATTAGATAATTTTTCACCCTAATTCACCACTCATAGGATTTATAGTGGGATAGTATACAAAAATAGCACACAGGGATAAGAAATGAAAATTCAACAAAATAACTAATAAACCATAATATATCCTTCTACCAACTATAATACATCATCTATCCATCAATACATTTACCAAAACACTATCAAAATTATTCAAACCCCTCTATAACAAAATCAGTAATAAGGATTGATAATAAATTTTAATTAAGAGTGATGAGAATAGAACCCTGGATTAAAAAATATTTATCTAGAAATTTCTATTTCTTAAAGACCCACCAATTTGAATAATAACTAAAAATATTGATCACTAATCATGTCTATTGTTTGAACAATGATGAAGGTATAGTTTAAAATTGATGAAACGTGAGTAATTAATCGATAATATGGATACTTCACAAATTATGAGATAAAACTGTTAGTTGTAGTTGTATTCATATTGATTAAATGGACATAACAAAATAATTTCACAAATATCATATCTCCCTCCTGTAAAACCTCATTTAGTGACAATTTATATTTTATAATGTTGATATTCCCATGATAGAATTGTATTTTTTTTAATTATACAATAAATGTTTGATGAAGGATGGTGATGGGGATTTTGGGATGATTATTATGGATTATATCCTAATAATTAATTGTGTTCATTTATAAATGTATCTTAAAATAAAAAAAATTATGATGGTTGGGGAAACCCTATCCACCACATTTGATTAATTTTTAAAGTCTGTTGGGATTGATTTATAATGTCCTATTTTTTTGAGTTATAATTGTAGTGTGAATAAGGGTAAACTATTAAAATTGTAAACCATTTGAATGTAAACTATTAATTTTAAAAGGTATATTAAGGTTTCCAATTATGTGAATAAATCTAATTAGGACGAACAATACCAATGAAAATTGAATAAATTAATTACACTATCTATATAATGTTTATTCCCGACCATTGTGAATTCTAGATTAAAATTACAAGAGTTCTATAAAGGAATAACAAGAATTAAACTGCTATATAATGATATCTCAGATATTATAAAGGCAATGTCATGGGTTGAAAAAATGTCATGGTAATCTAAGGTATTTGAAAGTTACATAATTGAAACTCTAAGAATTATTGAACATTATACAATGGATCTTAGAGGCACATAGGGATGTGAAATGAAAAATTACATTCTATATTAGATTCTATGTAGTCATAGTAGTGGGAATTTTATTGGAATAATTAACGTATGAAAAATAGGGAGTGAATAATGAAAAATTGGTGGATTTTTTGAGAATTCTTCAAATTGAGAATTTAAAATTCCTAAGCAGTTGAATTTAATATAAAGTTATTTATAATACAACTTTGATGTTTCTCAATAGCCTTATGATAATATAACTTCATCATAAGTCTTTTGAGGAAATCTTATTACTTTAATGATTATTATTTGACATGTACAAATCATATTACCATATAGATGATCATATTTTTTATGAGTGGATAACTTTTACAATTTGTATATATATATATTTCATATGTTTTATAAATATGGTGATATGAGTTCCACACCATAAAAAATGGATCCATATCACAATTATATGGATGCGAAGATTCTATAAGATTTTTAATAGTTGATTTGATGGAGAATAAAAATGTGGAAATAGCCATATTCATCTGGTAATCAAATAAGAGGAGAAATATATAAATTCAATGACTGAAGATGAAGGATATCCAACTAATATTTATGGAATTATATATATATATATCTTAAAAAAAGTTAAATAATAGTAATGTGATATTTTATGAATATATAAATCATTAGGAAAAATAATAATATTGTAGAGATTTGTAGGTTCTTCTATCCCTTTATAATGCTTTAAATAAACTACTAACTGAATAATAATAGTCTAACACTCTAAAAAATTGTTGAGGGTAGTTAGTGACATCAAAACATAGAGTTATTCAATAAGGAACATATATTTTATGCAATAGAGTTGTTACTACAGTATAGATGAACCAGATCACTAATTATTTGATAGGAGATATAAGATGAAAAAATATGTACAATGTCACTATTAATGATCATGATGAAATGGATGTGAGATAACTAGATACTATATACCTATAAATTAGGATTAATATTTAAGAATTGTACCATAAACTATATTTTAGAATTATATTCCTCAACCTTTTGATCAACAATGAAGAGATTATTATCATAGGTATATATGTAGTAATTATGAAGGAACTTTCAGTTTGAGTGTATAAGAAATCATGGATGAAAAGATGGTGGATATGGGGTTCTACCAGACACAACTTTGTGACTTGATACTACGACGCATAACCAATTACTACCAAATACTACTGATTTAGTTTTATAATCAATCAGTCAAACATGTGAATCATGAACCAATTTAATTAATAACAAAATTATAGTGGACAATAGGATAGATGTGGTATTTATACCACTATATAAAATTGTGGATTTTAAATAAAACCTTATAAATATTTTGTGCTCAACTATTTATGAATTTATTACATTTTATTTTATGTTGATATATTAAAGATAATTGTATTGACCAAGTAACAAACCCCATGAGTTTATTTTAAAATATATAAATTTTATAACTATTCAACAAGATCAATGATTGACCCATCCCATCCCATTAACCCATATAGAGCATGGAACATCAAATGGTATCCAAGAAAAATTATCCTCTAGTGGTATGTGATTTTTTTGAGTTTTGGATAAAAATAATAATTTGACGTTACATTACATATAAAAGGAATTTTCTAAGAAAAAGGATTTGAAAGACACATCTTGATCTTGTTGTGATGCAAATTATAATGGATGGAATTAAATGGAATGGATATATAAAATAAATTTGGAACTATCACATGGAATAAATACACAACCCATGAAAGAGAATTGAAATATTTTGAATGGTATTATGGAGATTGATTTTGAGATGTAGGAGTTTTTTAATAATGAAAAAGATCTTATTATTGAAAATAAGAAGAACAGATTAATGTTGGTTTGGCATAATAATATGTTATGTGATAATTAGGTTAAGATGGTTCTGATAAATACTATGTTGATCGAGACAAAAACATATTTAATTCAAAAAAAATGAGTTACATAAAAATGGTGAATAATTCACCCAATAAATTGTGATAAATTTTGAATCTTATCAATAATATGAAAAAATGAATCAATACTTTCATGTAACATTTTAACTTAGAAAATATGAAAATAGATATGTTTCAATGGATATAAATGGTTCATAACGGAGTCTAAATATCATTTTACCATAGAGACAAATTATATCCCAACTTCTACATTTAAAAGAGATAGGAATATCTAAATTAATATACTCTCCTAAAGAAAAATATGGCTAATATTTCATCATGATATCATTAATGTATTTTTTTCATCTAGGAAGATCTGAATTTCACTATTTGTACTAGTGTTATAGAATATATGGAAATAATGTTTTTAGGTTTTTATAATTGTTCTGTTTTTAGGTATGATTCATGAAATAAGGTTTTGTTTTGGTGAAAAAATTAGATAAAACCAATTAGAAGATGAATGGTGTGAAGAGATAGTGACTATATCAATCCAAAAGAAAACTGATTTTTATGTTTTTAATAAGTATGTGGGATAAGTAGTAAATAAGGTAACAATGTTGTTAATTTATTCATTATAATATCATGATATATTCAATATTTTATTAATCTTTTTAAATTTAGAATGATAAATTCTATGATTCATAAAAATTCTAATCATTAAAAACACATGTGACAATCCAAAAAATGGTGGAATTTAATGAAGGATAGTTTTAATATTTTTTTAGATAATAAATTCAAAATAAAATCGACAAGAAACATGTGAGTATTGAAGAAAAATTAATGAATTCAATGATAGTTGAATATTCATCCATTGGTGGTGATTTATGAACTCATGAGATGTATTCCAAAAGTAGCGATCATAAACATCTCTCAAATATATATAAATGGGATGGCCATTATAGTCATCCAATAAAATATTTTATGGATATCCTATTATTAAAAGATTAATTTATATTATAATTGATAAAATAAATAGTTAATGAAGTTTCATTGGTTACTAGAACAAAATATGTCATCATAAAGACTAAAATCATTGGAGGAAAATTGTAATGCCCTGGTTCCTGAAGCCACCCAAAGGTGTCCCGTACCCAGTTGGTCACATGTCCTCAAGTGCATTTCCCCGAATGCCAGAGGCTGCCGGCTAGCAGTAAGAGCCTTCGGTGTGATAGTGGGGGAACTATGCCTTCATTGGAAGAGTAACACAATGGAAGAGAAACAAATATACAATAGAAAAAGCAGTAAATATCCAACGACAGTAAACAACAGAAGACTGATAGAGAAACAACTGGAGATAAAATATATATAAATGAGTCATGATACATATATGTCTAGGAATGAAGCCAAAAAAGTTACAATACAGAATACAGTATGAAACCCAAGTACAAAAGAAAAATAGATATGAAACTCCACAGCATCGTAAGCCTCGGCTTAGTCCCATGCTCTCCAGCTCTAACTCAATCAGGTACCTGAAGTCGAAGGGCGCTTTCCCTTGTCTATACCTACAAAAATATAATCTGTTTGGGCCCAAAATCATGGCCCAAATAGGGTGTGAGACTAAAAACCAGTAGGCAACCACCTGAAGATATGTGCCTAAAAGTAAGTGAGTATGTGGCAGGTAAAAGAATAGAAAGTAGTAAATAAGGAAGCTCTTAGCAGTAAACAATCAATAGTTTAAGCATTCAGAACACCCCACATAATCCAACATCAAAATAGATAACACAACAGGTACCCTATAGGAAGTACCCACAACATATCCCCTCTGGTTCTATCTATCAAGAACAAGCAACCCTATGGGGGGCACACACAGTCTCACACCTCTGGTTCAGCTACGTATAGAATCTCCGGGGAAGCACTCACTATCAATTCCCTCTATAGTCTCATATCATAGTAAATGTGCTCTCGGGAAGCACTAAACATCAATCCCCCCTATGGCCTGTGTCGAGGATCTATAAACACTCTGGTGAAGCACTCAAGGTCAATTCCCCCTGTAGTCTGGCATCGTATATTTATAAAGATACTCCAGAGAAGCCCTCGACTTCAATTCTCCTTATGGTCTGTACACTAGGTTCTCACGACCCTGTGTAAGTCAAGAAATCATAGCATCACGTAACGACCAAAGTAAACCTCAAGAACTACTTGGCTAGTTGTCTATAACATAAAAACATGTCAGAAAATAAGTCACTCTATCTTATAATACTAGGCATGGGAAAAAGGAAACAGTATCCACACAGGAAAAACATGCATAGGAAAAAGATCCAATGCACAACTAAATTACCCTATTCACAAACAATAACCTCTACTCAGGCATACAAGCAAAGCTGGAAAACAACAGGGGAAAATAGTAAACACGTAAAACCCCGCTCAAGGGTATTGGTGGAATTCGCACATAATACTCAAAGAAATTCTACAAAAAGGCACAAACCACCTACCTTGGGGTTAATAGATCAATATAATTTAACCTATAAGCTTGAATCACCATAAAACATTGTAGATATACAAAAACATATAAAACGTTCAATCCATGATAACATGGAAAAGAGGAGAAATTGGAAAATGATGCTCTAGAAGAAGGAAGAGCTGACCACTGCGATTCCAATGCAACCAACAGAGTCAGATAAGAAGGTCGGACAGAGGATCATGGGTTTATCAAATATCTTTGGATGCTCAGTGCTAATGGATGAATGAAACCTAAAATAAGTTGTTTTTTTCCGTCTGATGCCACCCCGGTGCATTTAATGAAAAAAATACACAGTGTGTACTTTTTGATTATGCGGCATGTACTCACCTATTCCGTAATCTGCATTAGGCAGCTTCCATGTCACCCCACATGACCGTGTGTGTGGCCATGACACGACCAACACATGGCCTTTTGTAGTAATGAAGTACAAAACATGTACTCATGTAGTAGATGGAGTGTACTTAAAAATTTACTAGAAACTCATCTTTTCTCAAAAACTCTAGAAAAAGGGAAAACATACCTGAAAAGAAGGTCCAGGTTCTTGCAAACTATCCCCCTTAAAGAATATTGTCCCTGAATTTCCCTAACGCGGCATAGAAAAAGAAACCTAAAAAAACTCACGAAACTGTTATCATACATCAGCCTCCCTCTCCCATGTATCTTCATGTACTCTCCCGTGCTGCCATTGCACCTGTACCATTGGAACATAACAACCATAGAGAACCTTCATACTCTGATTGACGATCCAAATAGAATTCTCTTCAAACGACACATCCACCTCGAGCTCATCCTCCTCATGTTGAAACACATGAGACGGGTCTGTAATGTCACTTCAGAGCTGAGAAACGTGGAAGACATCATCCATAGCTCAGTACCTGTGAGATAACTACAACTGATAGGAAAACATACCAACTCACTCCAACACCTCAAATGGACCAAATTACCACGCTGAAATCTTAACCTATCTCCTAATCCAATTCTATCCCAACTTCGGTGCGAAAAGCAAGAAAACATGGTCCCCAACCTCGAACCCCAGAGGCCATCTCTACTAATCAGCGTAAGACTTCTATCAAGATTATGCCATAGCCATCCTCTTCCGAATCAACTATATATTCTCTAAGGTCTCCTGAACAAGACAAGGTCCCAAAAAAGCTTCCTCTCTTGTCTCCATCCAACATATAGGTGATCGGCATGGCCTACCGTACAAAGCCTCAAAAGGTTCCATCTGACTAGTTTCTTGAAAACTATTGTTGTAGGAAAACTCCACAAGAGGTATATGTTTCTCCCAAGATCCTCTAAAATCTAGAATGAATGCTCTAAGCTTATCCTCAAGAACCTAAATTGTACACTCAGAGTGGCCATCTATTTGGGGATGGTAAGTTGTACTCAAAAGTACATATGTTCCGAAAGCCTTCTAAAGCCCCTTCCAGACACAAGAAGTCAAACATGCATCCTTGTCCAAAAAAATGGAGCGTGGAACTCCATGCAGATATAAAATCTCATGGATGTACAACCACCATACCTCATCAACACTGAAGGTCTCCTTGATCGGAAATAAGTGTTCCACCTTTGTGAGTTTGTCAATGAAAACCCAAACTGCATCATTCCCTCGAGGAGACCTCAGAAAACCAGTCACAGAGTCTATCGCGACATCATTCCACTTACAATCGGGAATGGGTATCTTTTTAAAAAGACCTACTGGTCACTGATGCTCTGCCTTCACCTGCAGACAAGTGGAACACCTCATGAGAATACCAACAACATCCCTCTTCATACTGGGCCACCAATACTGACAGTGTAGATCACGATACATCTTGGTGATGCCAGGATGAACTGCCCAAAATGAGGATTGAATGTCCCACATCAAATCCTCATGTATATCTGTTGGAACCCATACATGTCCCTAGAAATGTAAGATCTCATCCTCTCCTATGGTCCATCCATGAATAGGGTCTTCTCTTAACACGCTTTCCCGTAGGACTAGGCCTTTGGAATTTGATAGCTGCCTCATCTGTACCCGATCAATAAGTGTAGAGGTAACTACTAAAGATGATTGAAAAGTCTGCTCCTATCTATTGTGCACTTCCAAATGTATCTCAAAGAATAGAGCCATAAGCTGCCACTCACTGAAGGCCTCCTAAACTGCCTATATCTGAGTCCTCCTTCTCAATGCGTCAGCCACTGTGTTGCCTTTCCCTGCCATGTAGGCAAGCTCAAAGTCAAAAGACTGAATGTACTCAACCCACCTTCACTGCCTCAAATTCAGATCACCCTGAGTGAATATGAACATGAGACTCTTGTAGATGGGGAACACCACAAAGTTCTCTTTCAGAAGATAATTACTCTACCAGTGTAGGTCATGAACAATAGTTGCCAACTATAGATTGTGCGTTCGGTAATTCCTCTAATTTGGTCTCAACTTCCATAACCCGTACACAAAAAATTCATTTCCCTGCATAAGTAAAGCTCCCAACTCGATACCTGATGCATCACAGTAAATAGTATATCTCTTGCCTAACCCTAGCCAGACTAGTATCGGTGCTGAAGTCAACCTCCCTTTTAGCTCCTAAAAGGCTGAATCACAAGAATTTTACCATACAAACTTTTCCCCCTTTTTAGTCAGAACTATCAGTGGTGCTGCTATGAAAGAAAAGTCTAGTAAAAAATGTCTGTAGTATCCAGACAACACTAGAAAACTCTACACCTTAGAGAAGTTCTTTGGCTGCTCCTAGAAAACTACAACTCTCACTTTCTTTGGGCCTACTAACACTCCTGTCTCTGAGATAACATGACCTAAGAAGTGAATCTGATCCATCCAACAGTAGCAATTTGAATGCCTAGAAAATAGCTGATGCTCCCTCAGTGTACTCAAAATGATCTCAAGATGGTTAGCATGGTCGTGTTGAGTGTGAGATTACACAAAGATATCATCCACGAAAACAACCACGAAAGAATCCAAGTATATATAGAACACTCAATTAATTAGTGCCATGAAAACTGCAGGCGTGTTCGTGAGACCAAATGGCATAACCATATACTCGTATAGACCATACCTACTTCGGAAAGCTGTAAGAGGTATATCAGATGATCTAATGCGCAACTTATGATATCTGAACCACAAATCGATCTTCGAGAACACCCGGTCTCCTCGAATCTGATCAAAGAGGTCATCAATTATCGGTAAGGGATATCGGTTATTGAACGTCAAATGGTTAATCTTCCGATAATCCACACATAGGCTATGAGTACGATCTCCCTTCTTCGCAAACAGGATATGCGAACCCCAAGGAGAAGTACTAGGCCAGATGAAACCCTTGGCCTACAACTCCACCAATTGTTTCTTGAGCTCTTGCAACTCTGGTGTAGCAGTCCTATAAAGAGGAATGGAAACTGGTTAAGCCCATGGCATAAAATCAATAGAAATTTCTACCTCATGCTATGGAGGAAAACCTGGAAAGTTCTTTAGAAAGACATCCCTAAAATGATACACTACTGGAGAAAAGTTTAACTATGAAGTTCCATGGTCATCCAGATAAAGACAAGAAATCTGGGCTATAACTGCTTCCAACCCATGATGATTTGGACCAACTCTGCTCACCAGGACATCCCACTTGCCCTTATGAAGAAAATATCCACCCTCTGGTGATATGAAACTCACCCTGCGGTGAAAACAGTTGACGACTGCCTAGAAGGGAACTAGCCAGTCCATTCAAAGAATGAAATTATAGCCTTTCATATCCAAAACATAAAGATCTCAAAGGAAGTGAGACCCACAAACATCAAGAGGGTGCTCTTTGAACTGTTTTAAACTATATGTTCATGTCCCCAACAGAGTTTCTAGTATCAAAACATAGGCAGAAGAAAAGATACAGAGCCCAAGGCTCTCCACAACAATGACATATATAAAGCTTTTCGTATCAACAGTATCCAAAAGAGTTGAAGATAAAACTATGGCAACTAGGATCGTACCATGAACTGTAGAAGGGATGAGATCCTTCTCTTGATGGGTCTTCTCTACTACAAATGTCTGGCCTACTTCACAGCCCTGTGACCCTGCCTGACTGCTTTGAGCTGATCCACCCTTCTGTCATTGGTGGCCTGGTGACTAACCACCACGGCTGCGACCTCCACCTTAGCTTGAACGTCCAGAAGAACTCCAGTTCCCAGACTGGTGAGAAACTAGTGGAGGTTCTTCTGTACGAGGAGTCATAGATGAACCCCTGTCACCAGCTGCTGGTGAAAAGATCTGACAGAAATGCTGAAGGTGCCCATAATTTCCACAAGATCGGCACTCCACTGGGTCTCTCTGGCACTATGGACTTGTATGCCTATTTCTCCCGCATAGGCAGCACACCACCTGGCTACCAGAAGATGCAAACTTCCTACTCATATCTCCCCATGTAGTCTCTCTGCAGTGCTTTTGGCTATCAGCTGGTGGATCACTAACTCTAAAAGTCGAGCCGCCTTAGCTTACAACTCCAGAATCCCTCAGACTATGCTCCCTGATCACCACCTGATTGATGATAGAAGCGATGGATGTCAACCTGAAGATATTCACCTGAGAGTGGATGTCTTGTTTGAGGCGATCCTCGAACTTCTTTACCAGGAATAACCTATCTCTTTCTAGGAAGGGTGTGAAACACTGAAGCTTGGTGAAACGAGATGAGTACTCCATAACCGATAGGGTACCCTAATCAAGGCTCACAAACTCCTAGGCTTGGTCTTCTTTTAGTGTCTCTGGATAGAATTATTCATAGAAGATGCACTGGAACTCCTACCAAGACATAAACTACTGATGACCTGCCTGTGAGATCACATCACACCATATATTGGCGGAATCCCGTAGCATATAGGTATCAATCTTGAATCTCCTCTCTAAGGGCATCTCCAGATGCTCAAAGATCATCATTATGGCTCCGAGCCATGACTCTGTATCCTGAGGTCCTCCTTCCCCTAAGAAAGTGGGAGGATGCTTCTACTAGAATACCCGCATCAAAGCAACCATCTACAGGGTAGGAGGCGGCGCTCCTTGGAAAGTCTGCATCATCCTCAAAAAACCTTCCCTAAACTGTGAATCAGCACCAGTAACAGGTATAACTGCTGGTGCCAAGACTGGAACAATAAGAATATCTGCAGGTGGTCCCTGATTAGCCATGTCTGGTGTTTGATCACCTCCTAGTAACTGGCGTACAATTGGAGGACATCTCGGTGGCTTGAATCTGAAAGGTTAAGCACACACCTTAGATCAGAATTATCAAGGACCAAAGACAAGGAGTGTAAGAAGAGAAAAATAGGAAGAAAAACATCACGTTTTACAAAACATGACTACACGACATGTACACTACCTACACAGCGTGTTCCCTGAAGTCATTCACATGGGCATGTAATTCTGACTAAACTAAACTGGTCATGTGACACCCCAAACACACGGCATGTTCTCAAAACACATGGCGTGTACTTGAATAATCTTCTCCTACATGGGTCCTTCTACATGGTTAAGCCACACGACTCTCATAAGATAATACTTCATGTCATGTTCAAGGTATACATGACATGTACTGGACAAGATTCACCAGGACTGTGTTGTTAGTGACACGGTCAGACACACGTCTCCAACTACAAGGTGTGTTCCAGATGGACATGGCATGTATGAGAAAGGATAACACCAGCCTGTGTAGTTCGTGACAGAACTGGGTACCTGGGTCAAACTACACGGTGTTCTTAGATGGAACACAATGTTTATTAGACACGACTTGGGCAACCTATGTTGTTAGTGACATAGGAGGGCACGAGGCCGACTCTACACGGTGTGTATGGATGCTACATGGTGTGTTCATTCCGGACCTTCCACATCTCGTGTCTCTGCCCACACGACATATGACATGGTAAGAGACTACATGGTGTGTACATAAAATACATGGTGTGTACGTAAGTAAAATTGTTTCATCTCGAATTGAAGAACACATGGCATTTACTTAACATTACACGACGTGTATTCTGGGTTTTCCCGGACATTAATCCTCAAAAACTACTTCGTAACCCAGAAAACACTGAAACAAGCAATGGATGTACCAAATTCCGATCCTTGAGGGCCCATGCTCCCCGAAAATCAAAGTTTGGCACCCTATACAAGTTATAAACAAGAAGACAATGCAACGATCCACTGAATTCTGGTCCATGAGGTCCCATAACACCTCAAAAACCATTTTTTGGCATTCATTCAAACAAAAACATACACATAATTTCCTATCAAACATCATGTATCTCTATCAAGGTATCTATCACAACAACATGAAAATCTTACACAACATCTATCACAACAACACGGAATCACTAATTCATCCTAGATGACATGGAATTAATGCATGGCATGTGATTTATAACAAGTTCCTATATGATGCAATTGATGGAATACCCTCATCTCATCGGGTTGCAAAAGAAATTAAACCTCAATAATATCAATGGTAACTTCACAAAACATGTGATTCAACCAACGGTGAAAGTTAAATCTACCGTAAAATTGTAAAAACAAGAAAAATTTCAATAATGTGGTAGATTTGATTTTCCCTATACACATGTTAACTACTCCTAGGAACAAATTATTACCAAGTACCTATTCCATACTATCCCTGGGTATAGGCTCCAAACAATGAATCAAGAGAAAATAATTCCTCTGATACAACTTTGTAACGCCCCGGTTCCGGAATCCTCCAAAAGGTGCATCGTACTCAGTTGGTCACATGGCCTCAAGCACATTTTCCCGAACACCAGAGGCTACCGACTAGAAGAGAGGGCCTTGGGTGTGATAGTGTGGAAGCTATGCCCTAATTGGTAGAGTAACATAGCAGAAGAGAAGCAAATATACAATAATAGATGCAGTAAATATCCAACGACACTAAACAGTGGAATATTGAAAGAGAAAAAACTGAAGAAAATATAAATATATAAATGATGAATGATACATATATGTTTTGTAAAGAACCCAAACAAGTAAAAATGATAAATATAGTAGTAAACCCAAGTACAAAATAAAAACAGATGAGAAACTCTTCATCATCGCAGGCCTCGGCTTGGTCCCATGCTCCCTAGCTCTAATTAAATCAAGTACCTGAAGTTGAAGGGCGCTTTCCCTTTCCTAAACCCGTAGTGATATAATATATTTGGGCCCAAAAGCATGTCCCAAACAGGGTGTGAGACTAAATCCCAGTAGGAAACCACCCGAAGATCTGTGCAAAACAGTCAGTGAGTATATGGAAGGTAAAAGTACATAAAGCAGTAAACACTGAAGAACTTAGCAGTAAACAATCCACAGTTTAAGCATTAAAAACACCCCACAGAATACAACAGTAAAATAGATAACACAATAGGTAACCCATTGGGAAGTACCAACATTCTATTTCCTCTAGTTTAACCTATCAAAAACAAGCAACCTTCTGGGTGGCACACATAGCCTCACCCCTTTAGTTTAGCTATGTATAGACTCTATGGGGAAGCACTCACCATCAAATCCCCCTATAGTTTCATATCGTACTAAAGTTTCTCTGGGGAAGAACTCAACGTCAATTCCCCCTGCGGCCCACATAGAGGAACTACAGAATCTCTGGGGAAGCACTCAACGTCAATTCCCCATGTGATCTCACATCATATAATTATAAAGACACTCTGGATAATCCCTCAACATCATTTCTCCCTAGGGACTGTACACCATGTTCTCACGGCCCTGTGTAAGTCAATCAAGCATAGCAACGCATAACGACCAAAGTAATCCTCAAGAAATATTTGTCTAGCAGTCTACAACATAACATCACGTCAGAACAAAAGTTACTCCATCATATAATACTAGGAATAGGAAAAAGGAAACATCATACAAACAGGAAAAACATGCATGGGAAATACATCCAAAGCATATAAAAATTACCCTATTCACAAACAATAAAATCTACTCAGGAATACAAGAAAAGAAAGAAAAAAACAGGGACAAAAATGTAAACATGCAATACCCTGCTAAAGGGTATTGGTGTAATTCACACATTATACTAAAAGACTTGCTACATGAAGGCAGACACCACCTACCATGGGGTTAACAGATCAATATACTTGAACCTCGAAGCATGAATCTCCTTAGAAAGTCATAGATCTATGAAAACGCATAAAACATTCAGCCCATGATAACTTGTAAAAGAGGAGGAATTGGAAAATGATTCTTTAGAAGATGGAAGAGCATACTGCTGCGATTCCAATGCAACCGATGTAGTACGATTCGGAGGACAGATAGAGGATTGGGGGCTTGTCAAAGATCCATGGATGCTCAATGCTCTCGGATGAACGAAACCTAAAAGAAGTGGTTTCTGTCCGTCAGATGCGACCCCAATGCATTTAATGAAAAAAACAAAATACACGACATCTAATTTTGGAGTACACGACATGTACTTTCCTTTTTTGTACTCTACTTTAGGCATCTTCCACGTCACCCCACATGACTGTGTGTGTGGCCATGACACGGCCAACACACGGCCTCCTGCAGCAATGAAGTACTTGTCGTGTACTCATAAAGTACATGGCGTGTACTTAAATAATTTCCAGAGACATCCCTTTCCAAAAAAAGGAAAGTCATTCTGAAAAAAAGGTCTGAGTTATTACAATAATAAATTCACAATATGTATTGTTTGATGGAAGGAGAAGAGATGCTGAGTTTGAAAGAAGATATATGACCAATTTAGGAGAAAACACTCTATTATAGAGTTACTTTTAATGATAAAATAGGTCATTCCTTTTTCATTGTCAAATATTTACTATCCATATACACAATTGTAGATGGAATTAAAGGATAATATTTTGACAATGTAACCACTTTTCATGAAAATTGATATTTTTTTGTGTTCTCTATCTACCATGAGGATAATTAAAGGATGTTTTATATTGAGGGGTGGTGAATATGTGGTATATTTACATATAATTCATAGGCTATGTGAATCTATAATTATGGTCAATATATTTCAAAACTAGAATGTATGAAATTAAATCACACATTAATAACCTATCTTTTGTTATTTAATGTATACATATAAAGGTTAGGTTTTGATTTTAAAAATATTATAAAAAGGGATTTTCTTTCATCATAAAGGATATTTATTTATGTTGTGTTGATTTTTGTGATTAAAATTTATTTTTTATGATAAATCTATTTTTAGTATCCTCAAAAATTATATATTGAGCATAGTTTCTAATGTAGAATATTTTTAGAAAATATGATATATAATGGTTATATTTTTCTTGATTTCAACACTATAATGTCATACATATCATTATAGTAGACTAATTATTGAATCATTACAAAAATAATCATGTTGAATTATCCTCTTCATATTAATATTAAGGTTGTTTTCCATGGTTGATCATGGTGACGAGATTAGTGGTTTGAAATTGAGAATAAAACAGTGTTTCCCCTTTTGTTGATTTTAAATAAGGGGTAGAAGTATAATTTTATGATGATACACACATTAACATGGGTGAGTAATATTATTGGATAAAATTCATAGAGGTATATTGAAGTTCCCATGTAAGAATTTAATTTCTTATCAATAAGTCAATATATGATTAAGAAGTGATGGTGAAGGTGTTTCTTGGATGGTTCATTTGGATTAAAACAGCTTCATTTATTGTGCTATATTTTCATCGATCATAATGAAAAATTAAAGGGTTTTTGTGGGTGATAAAACACTATCTAACAAACTAATGTATGTTATAAGGCCTTATGTTTTATTTAGAATTACCTAAGGTGGTTTGGATTTTTAATTATTCTGAATGTAGTGGTAATTTGTGAAATGAATTACCTATGTAAAGGTAAATTTTGATTTTCACTACCTAAAAATGTTTTCCTAGTAGGAAAAAGAAATTTATAATTATGAAAATTACCTATATAAAGTGAATCTATGAATAATACTTACCGCATAATTGTCATTCAAAATTACTATAAAGGACTGAATAAAATTCTCTGAACCATGAAATGGTACTGATAGAAATATTCAGATAAATAACTTTAAATAAAATAATATAATGTTTACTTAAATGTAATAAAAATATTTATCAATTTAATATTAGGTACATTGAGGTTAATAAATAGTCACTCTAGAAATTAGTGATATTTATAAATGTACCTTAGAAATGAAAGAAGTTTTTAAATGATGAACGTAATTCCATAGTGAATTACATATGGTTATTTTAGTGGGGTTCTACAGGAAATTAACACCTATTATAAAAGAGAGGTGAATCATTTCATGAATTTAATTTTACTAATAAGTATTTTTTTATAATGGAAAATGAATTATTGAAAGCCTATAAGAGCTAGATAATATGTGTCCAACATTTATTTTGACCATTCGTCCTTGGATTTTACTACTTAGTATTTTTTTAAATCACTTTTTTTATATTATGAATTTAAATGTAGTAACAAAAAATCATGATCATATAACATTATGACATAAAAGAATTAGGTAATTGATAATTCATACAAAAGTTTTGAGCATAGTTCTATCAGAAAGAAGTAGGACACATGTCATGGTTACATGCCTCTAGAAATTTTTACTTCTTTAAAGTCATGTATTTCTAGGGGAATTGGTTTTTAGAAAATTACTTGGACTTAATGTGATTGATAAATAGGAACAACCAATATATTTAAGGACTAAAGATGAATATGAAGATCCACCTAGGAATTATTGATTATTAAATTTGTAAAATTATTCTGAAATAAATGAAATAAAAGTCCCATTAAATAATATAAATTTAAATATTGTTGTTGAGAATAAGAATGTTGTAAAGATTTTGGTATCCTTATATAAATTAATAATACTATAAATACTCTATGCAGCTAAAGGAGAAGAATAAGATACACTGAAATATTTAAGAGGGAAGATAGTGAGATAAAAATTATGACCCATTCAAGGAGGAATGTATCTTTTGTTCACGTATGTGTTTGATGTCCTAAGAAAGAACCATCTCACTGAATATGGGAAGAGAGTTTAAATACTGATATACCAATTATGTTCTATTGTCAATGTTCTTGAATAAAATTACATGAGTGAACCTAATCCAATATGTTCATTACTGAGAATAATTCAAAATTCATGAAAATGCAATGAAGAGAGTGAAAAACATATTTCATCAAATGGATCAATCTTTAAGTTATTTCTAGATATAGTGTAAAATTATTTAATAAGATTTGATTTGTGATTGTTGATCATAACCACTAAAATTATATATATTGGTGGTCATTGGTATTATCACAAACATTTTGAGGATCGACTACAAGTGTGTATAACATGATTATATTGAAGATATGTGATCTTTGTGTATAACTATGCACTCTCCTTTCACTCTCAGAATCCATTTTTATTGATAAAAAATATTATTGTGTAGAATCCAAAATATGGGGTGTAATTACATCCCTGATAATGAGTAAGAATTAATATTGAAACTATTAAAACTTGTTTTATAAAAAAAATCTATAATTCTTTCATATATGTTGATGTTGAGATATTAGAGATGATAAGATCAAGATATGAAATGGATGTTAATAATGATGATAGATATGTGTACCTTTGTAAAAAAATTAGAAATGGTCATTAATTTATTCTCTCCATAATAATTGATCCATCATGAAATTGGAATTTCAATGACGAAGGAAAAGAATAGTATAATGAATTACATTATACCACAATTTATGGACTAAAAAATTCACTTCAAAAACCACACCCGCATTGCTGAAATATAATGTCAAATAAAAAAACATGGTACAATAAAGATAATACTTACATAATATAAGAAATAAAAAAATCCTTGAAAAGTAATAGATATAATTTAGTATAATTGTAAGGCCATGATAATACAATGTGAGACAAGATGGGGGTGAGTTGCCTTTTTTTGATAGTCTTCCACTATTGTGTATTTCGAATCAAATTCTGATTTGAGCATATATGTATTGTTTTTTCTTTAATTAATATATGCATAGGATAAATATAAATAATTATCAAAAAAAATTAATGTGGTTTGGGGCACAAAGATCCCCAAGTCCTCTTCACCAGCGTACTATCTGTGAGCTTGGTGAATTTTTCTTGCATGGTTCTCTAATCATAAGACCAAAAATCCACAAATGAGTGCAGGTAGTTGATACCTTTATAATGAGGAAAATATAACCTCTTGGTTCTATAATAGGGAACCGATTATCAATAGCTTTGTAAAATAATATGACACGTCACCACAATTGAGTACGGGTAATTGATACACTAATAAATCAAAAGAGTTTTATTTGTTGATGGTTCAAGTTGATCTTCACATTTGTAGAAGAAATTGATGAAAGTAAGTGGTTGTTTCTCTTTATAAATGAACGTGTTGAAGAATGAATAGTTTTGCAGTGATCCTAGTTGAAAATTATCTTGAATAATAATAGAAATACATGAAAATAGTAATTTTATAGTTTCACGTGATTGAAATATGCATGTAACCAAAGTGTATCCCTAGAGACATTAATTTGTAGAAGCCGAACTATAAGTGATATTCCAAAAAATATAGTTGTATGTGTAAATGAATGAAAATTATATCACCCATATAACATACATCACACACAACACCTTTATTTATAAAATAATTTTTTCAGATAAATAGATTTCTTTAAGTTGATTAGATCAATAAAAATCGCCTGATCAAACAACAAAATTGATAATCATATTGACCAGGGGAGTCATAACATCCCTTAAGAAAAGGAGTGATTTAATCCATTGAATACTGTTATTTGAATCGATTATAATGAGCATTGAATCATTTGTTGAGATTCTTTCATTCATCCTCCAATTCTTTCAATACCATTACATGATAATCAAATAAAATCATGAATTTTAAACTCCATTATTGTGTAGAAAAATGTAGGGTTGAACGATGTAGTGTAGGGTTTATTTTTATAGTTTAGGGTTCCTACCAAGAAATAGTTCTTAACCAAAATTTTATATATGAATAATATAGGGATCAGAGCAATTTAAGGAATTTTATTTATATATTAATCATTTTTATCATAAGATTCCACACATAACATTGATTAACCATATGTTCAATATTCCAAATGTATAATAAGAAAAGTGTTTGCCGATTTCAATGCAGTGTTGATATTACATACATTCATTGATTCCCAAATGTAGGCTTTCTAATCCATATGTTTAATGTTAATCATAGGATTTCCACTCCATATAAAAACTATTCAACGTAGCATAAGGATAATGAACTATACATTCATTCACCAAAAGTAGGGCATGAACATTATTTTCATAGCACATCCCATATATCAAACATATAAATAAAAACATGATATATATTCCAAAAACATACTTAATAAAATGTTTCTCAAATATTCTTCCCCTTTTTGTGATGTCAAAAGGTTGTTTGAATGAGAAAAGGATATAATCCATAGTTAATATAGCACGGAGGGGATGAGTATGACCCAAAATCATGTAAAGAGTAATCCAAAATGAGTGGATCTAATATTATTGGTTTCCTTGTTCAAAATATCTACAAGTAGTAGTTTCAGCAATTTGATGAGAAAATTTCCTAACAAAAATATGCATTTTAAAAAGATTTAGGAAAATAACTTAAAATAGTTTGATGAAGATGTCCATCCATTATTGTAGTATCTTACCTGAATCTTGTCATGTCTTCAATATTTCTACCATGTTATCCTTAATGATCCAATTAATATATTCTCAATATGAAACAATGCCTATTAATATATCTATGACTTTATGAGTAACTAGTCACATCCAGGATTCATTAGTGGTTATCCTCCTGGTAAAATATTTCTGATTGTCTAGAAAAACATTCAACGGTGTACTATCACACTAGAGAGTGTGAATCCTATTGTTGAATTCATAAATCTCAATATTTATTACAAAAATATCATTATCAAGTAAAGATAAGTGTGTCAAGGTGCATAAGTTGAAGATTGATTACTAAGGCTGATAGATTGAAATTATCTTCCCAACATAAGCATTAATTCAACAAATATAGACTTTTTCATAAACTCATTTTTCAAATATATGAAATCTCTTCCTAAAGAAATGATAAAATCATAAAGATCATTCAATGTAATAAAATTTTCCTAAACATCATTGAGTTCAATTTTAAGGGCTTTAAACACGACTGTTGGAATAATAGAACTTCAAAGATCCAAATTTGTTTTTTATTCAAAATCTTCTCTCAAATAAAGGTTTAGACTCTCCAAACACAAGCACATTCGAATCAAGGGTTCATCATAAGATTCAAAGACTTAGTGATATTTTATGAAGGATTTCCACCCCTACTATATCTAAACATAGCTTTACATTACCTTATGATATGTCTCCAAATAAAAATCCTTCCAAAGAAAAGAATCAGAAGCAATAAGTGAATAGTTATCATGTCTAGGGTCATCTTCTCTATGATGATCTTCACTATCATCCCCTGGCTCAACATTCTCATTCACTGGAGCCTCATGCTCAATTAAATTTTCAGCTTCATCTACAAATTTTTTATTGTTGATTGTAATTTATCTTCTTTGAACAAGAGGACACTATTCAGGCCTAGATTCAGCCAGTTCATGAGTCCTTAATCTGATAGAACCAACAAATGCAATCATTATATTCCCCCCATGATCATCTTCCATCATCTTCTATTATTGTTCATGCCCAATAGGTAAAATATTATTGCATGATTTACTCCAAACATAACCCAATTTATTGACAATCCAAATATTTAAAATGTAAGCATGATGACATCTATATCTAAGAGTCATATTTTAGAATCTTCCTTTTTGAGAAACAAAAAGGAAAGGATTATTCAATGGGGATACTATCCCATATTTGCATCTTTGTGTAAGAAATTAATTATATAACATATCATAAAACAAGGGAAACTGAACTTAATTTGGGTCAAAAAATGGAAAAAAGCATACCTGTCTGGGTACAGAACATTCTCTAGCTCATCTATTCTTAGAATATTATAGTTTTAATAAACGTCCTAATTACTTTACTATCTGGAATAAGGTACTTGATCATCACTTTCTTGATGGTTCTTATTCTAAATAAATAAAAAAATAATTTTCGATAATATATATTGTTCATCGCCAATATTTCTCAAGTCGAAATGAATATCCCCCTCATGATATAAACACAACAACTTAGTTATATCCACTAAAGAATGTATGAAATTCATTATCTTGAATTATAATGACTATAAAATCTTTATCGACTCAAAAATTGAACTCAGATTTTATACATATCACTTTTACTACTACACCAAACATTAAAGGATTTTAACCATCTTAGAAAGTAAAATATATTCCATAAAATATAATTATTTACTTTAACAAAAGATTTGTTTCATTTAAATACTCAAAATATGTCCCCTTATCTTGAAGAACATTGTGATACTTCACTAGAGGGTAAATATTTACACCCAAATAATCATCTTCAGAAATTCCTGATGTTTACATTTCTAAAGGTTTAACTATTTAAGGATCAACGGGTTAGGGTATTGCTAAACTAGAATGGGAAATTCTCTGAAAACCAAAGGTATGTGAAAAACAAAGAGTGGGAGAAGAAATGTTGTTTTCTCGCACCAATTGAGAATGTATTCATTACTTTTTAATTTCAAAAGATCAATAAAATTATTTCGAAATAAAATTATATTTAAAACCAATCAATATATAACTGATCAAAATAAAGAGAAATAAATAATTAAATAGAACTTATTTTGATTACTTAAAATAAAAACAGAAAGATTAATAATAAAATAAAATAATAAACATTAATTTAAAATTATATAATCATAACACCCCCTTAATAAAATAAAATAAAAATCACTAGGAAGTGGTTTAGTGAAATTATCACTGAATTAATATTCAGTATTAAAATTTTTAAAAATATATCCTTTTAAGAATATTATCTCTCAAAAAATGATGAATTTAATAATTATTTTTAGTCCCAGAATGACTTATAGGATTTTTTAAAGTATTTATAGCTTTAGAATTATCACATAAAATATGAATATTATTAAAATTCATTCCAAAATACAGTAGTGTGTTTTTTTCACAATTATTGTGCACAAAAACTACTAGTGGAAACATATTTTTCCTCAACTGTTGACAAGGAATCCAAGTGTTTTTTCTTACATGACCATGATACTAAAGATATTAATAAAATGTATTTGTTCCTAAGGATGTTTTTCTATCTAATCTATAACATCCAAAGTCTGCAAATAAATATGAAATCTTATTAAAATCATATATTTTTGGTTAAGTAATAGATTAAAAAATAATTCCTTTTAAATATATAATTTTTTAAATAGTGGTAAGATAGGAATCTTTTGGATTTGATTGAAATATAGAACAAAAACCTACAAAAAACAGTTTTTCTAGTCTGCTAGCAGTAAGATATAATAGAATACCAATAATACCTCTAGATAACATATTGTCAACTGATTTTCCAGCATCATCCAAATCAGGTTTCATATTGTACACATTGAAGTTTTTTAATTTTGAAATTTTTATGTATAATTTTTTTGAATAAATCATCAATATATTTATTTTTATATGAAAAAATCCATACTTTATCATGATAAATCTAAAATCCTAAACAAATTTAGTTCTCCCATCATAGACATCTCAATTTTCATTTTCATTAGTTTTGAAAAAATCATTAAATATATTTTAATTTGTGTATCCAAAAATAACATCATCAATATAAATTTGTATTGATAAAATATTAGAACAAATAGTTTCTTAAAAATTGTTGGATCTTCTAATATAATAGTAAATACATTTTTCTAAAGAAAATAACATATTAAACATACTAAGCTCTAGGTTCTTATTTAAGTCTATAGAGTGATTTAGTAAGATTAAAAATTGAATTTGGTTTATGAGTGTTTTCAAAACAAAGACGTTGATCCACATAAACATCTTCCATTAAATATCCATTAAAAAAGGCAGAGTTAACATCAATATGATATAATATAAAATTCATATGCTATTTATTTGTTAAAAGGGATCTAATGGATTATAATATAACTATAGGGGAAAGGTGTAATAATAATATATTCTTTATTTATGATTATATCCTTATTCTTCTAATATAGCTTTATTTCTGGTCATGATCCCTTGATTATCTGGTATATTTCTAAATACCCACTTAGTTCCTATTACTAGATAATTGTTTAGTCTTTTTACAAATTCCCAAATATAATTTCATCTAAACTGTTTTAGAAATTAGTGTATTTGTGGCATCAAACTCTCATCTTCTAAGGATTTTCCATGTGACTTGGTTCTAACAGATATAGAAAGGTATAAATTTATATAGGTTTTATACATTTCTTCTAGTTTTAATTTTGGATTCTTGGTTTCCTATGACAGTTTAGAAAGGATAGTTCTCTAAGGTTTTAGTATGTCTAGGCATGACACTTTATGGTTCTTCAGTTTCATGTTATTCTGAACTGGAATAAATTTTATTATATCATTTTCAAAGTTATTTTTAGGGGTGTCATGTCTCATATTCTGAAATGAGTCAGTAACATCATGTATTTGATCTTTCTATTTAATTAAAGGGTTAGTTTTATCAAACATCACATGAAATGATTCTTCATTAACCATTGACTTTTTTTAAACACTCTATAAGATTTAGAGGAAGAAAGAATATCTTAAAAATATTATTTCATCAGCTTTTGGATAAAACATAACAAGATTATCCATAGAATTTCTGATATTCAACATTAATCCATTGACTTTAAAGTACCTTAATTTAGGTTTTCTATTATTCCAATGTCCATATGGGTTCTTTTAAAAAATAAGACTTATTAATAATATATTCATGATATATCAGTATGAGATTAAAGCTTCAACCCAAAAATAAGTAGGAATATTGTATTAATTTATCATAGTCCATTCCATTTCTCAAACAATTGTATTTTTTCTTTCAACAATTTCATTTTTTGGGGACTTTTTGGGGTAGAGAAGGTGTGTTTAATACCACTATTTGAGAAAAAATAATTAAACTCTTAATTCTAAAATTCTCTACCATGATAATTTCTTAATGAAATTAATTTAATTTTTTTCTTTTTTAAATTTTTTTCCAAAACCATCAAAATAAGTGAAAACATCGACTTTGAGTTTTAGAAAATAAACCCAATTGAATTGAGAATGATCATCAACTAAAACATAAACACCTGATTTTCTATCCAACCTTGATACACTAGATGGTCTAAAAAATTCAATATGGATGTATTCTAATGGTTTGTATTTTTATTTTTTAAATTGATTTGAAAAATTATTTTTGTTATTTTCATATTTTCATGCATCATAGAATCGATCATTTTCAAAATTAAGACTAGGAATATCAGAAACTAACTGTTGATTAGACAATTTCTGTAAAGAATAAATATATCCATATTCATATCTTCTATTCCAATTCCAGGAAACATTTGTATTAGTAGTTAAACAATTCAATTTTTATTTACATAAGGAATTTAAATACAAAGTATAAACATTATCAGTTTTTTGTTATCTATATTTAGGCGACTAATATTTAAATACAAAGCCTGTATTTTTTAAAAATCCATAAAAATCCATCATCACAAAGTTGATAAATACTTATCAATTTGTGTTTTAAACATTTTACATACAATACTCTATTGATTTAGATAGTAATAGTAATTCCATCTACTCTTACTCTAACAAAAATTCATTTTTTATTGTCACCAAAAGTGACTAGTCCTCCATTAATTTGAGTTACTATATGGAGATTTGATTAGTCACCAGTCTATTTCCTGTAACAACCACTATCCATATACCATATAACATTATTTTCTTGTGTCTTTCTTTGTGAAAAATAATTTAAACAAATATATGTTTTGGTGCCCATATTTTTTTGGTCCAGTTGTGTCAGCATGTAGTGTTATTTGACCCCATATTTCCATAAATTTACCAAAATTCACAACACATGAATCAAACATTCCATTAAAAATAAAATCATTTTTAATACCTCTAATTTTAAGGATTTCTCAAATAACAGTTATTAGTGAAATGCCATTTCCTTTCATAATAATAATAGGTATCATATTTTTAAATGATCATAAAATAATTTTTTTATAATTTTTCTTTTTCACAATTTATTCCTATTCCTAATTTTTAATTTTTTATAACCATATTTCAAAGAATCTCAGTTAAAAAATTTTCTCCATTAGTAAAAGTAATTGAAGTACTCTTATATGATTGTACGTCTTCCTGCAAGTCAGTAATCATTTTCTCATAAACAACATTGTGTTACATAAAAGGGTTAGATATTTCAACTAGTTATTGATGTTGTTTAATCATGGTTTATCTTTCACCTAAAACAATATTCTGAATATTTTTCAATTATTTATGCTTCTTTAACAAAGAATCAAATTTCTCTTCAAATATTGAACAATAAGAAACAAATTTATCATTTAAAAACCATCAGAACCATAATAAGGAGAGTAATTTGTTTTTACCTCTTCTTCATTGGCCTTAAAGATCATAGTGTCTTGGATATTTGATTTCCCTTTCTCTGAATTAGAATTTGAAGTATTACTGGAGTGATCAGATACACTCCAATTATCATTCATTTCTCTTTTTTCCATTATTCTTGTAACACCTTGATCCTAGAAGCCCAAATATGGTGCATTATTTTAATTCATTGGCATGATTACCAGGAATGAAATACCGAAGGACCAGATAGTTTAGATGTTTTGGAAAACTAGATACATACATAAGTTCAGCATTAAAAATTGAAAAGAAATACAATATTTATGATTTATTTGGAACATCAACAACTCTATGTTAATCCCTGCAGGTCATTCATAATAAACCTCTTCTTTTCCTAAGAAAATAATACATAATAAAGGGATAATCTCAGATACTGAGTAATGGTAAGAAATACAGAAGAAGATATCATAAAAATAAACATTAGGAATAGTGAATAAATAAAAACACATGCCCTTAAAAAATCATGAATATCCATTTTTTCAAGGCCTCGTTCCAAGACCAATAATATCAATTTTGTCAAGGCCTCATGCCAAGACCATAGTTTGTCTCATGAGACCTACCGATGCACTGAGAAGATATAGAGGTCACCAACCAACAGTTACTAGGTCCAATGAGTTTCTCATATGTACAGGGATAAAAAACAACCTAAAGATTCATATTGAAAATAACAAATGGAATTTAAATAACATTATCCAATCCTTAAACATAAACACTAACCATCTGATGTAATATGGGGAATTGTTTCAGGAAAGTAAATATATAGTCAAACTAATCTTCATGAAATCAAAAAAAATGGTGAATGATATCATATGACATAAACCTATATTAAATACAAGATTCAACAAAGGATTTTGACATAGATAAATATACTTTTAAATGAGACCATTGAAAAATCAGTTAGGAAATAATCCCTAAATATTCCAAAGTGTCTCATACCACCATGAAATATTTAAATCATAATACCTTAGAATATAATGAGAATAAAGAGACTCTTGATATTATATACCAAATGTAAGTACATACACCACATGTAATAAATAAGTGGTGAACAAGGCATATTTCTCATAAAAGTAAACGTGAAAAGAGAAAAATCTTTTTTTACTTTGGAATGAAGAGTTCTTATGGAGATTCATTTTTATTTTTCATGAAATCAGATTGTAAACATGTGTATCCCATAGAATAAAATTAATTTTCATTGAAATTTTATTTGGGGATTATATAAAATCTTATTGTGGTAAAATTATTAAAAAAGATTTTTTAAGAAGCATTTGAAATAAAAAAATTTAGTGCATTTAAGGAAAATTTTAAAGGCTTTTAAAGAGAAAAGTTATGCTTTATTTAATAAAACCATAAATAAACCAAAATAGATTTTTCATGTAAAAATTAGTGATTATAGAATGATAAATATGGCGTAAAACAGATTATATATTGGACTTCAAAACAAGTAAGAATTTGAGATGTTCCCTAAATCAAGCTTTCATTTCGGAAGAATTTTTGAATGATTGTTTTATAAAATTTGAATCCCCATAAAATAAAGAATGATTATTATTGGTAAACATATATAGAACATTCACACATAATTTATGAGTATTAAATAATAATAAATAATAATTCCATTGACGTGAATAGAGAATAAGAGAAACCCGAATAAAAATGGATTTTCAAGTAGAAAATACATACAACATTATAATAAATTGAATTAAATTCCCGAAAATTAATAATCATAAAATGATACATTGAATATATAAAAATTAAATATACTATTTATATGAAATATCAATGGTATGTATACATACACCATATAGAAATATGAGTAGTGAATAAGGAATATCTCACAAAAACAAAAGTGAGATTAAGAAACCCTTACCTTATGTCTGGTGGTGTTCTTCACTCGATCTTAGTTTCCTGGATAAGAAAATTAAATTCATTAATTAATATTTCCAGAACCTATTATTTATGTAATTTATTTATTATATCCTTATTAATTTCATTCATTCACTTCTTGATGGGTTTAAGAGGTTCAATTTATTTGTTTGGAAGGATTTTCCTTCTTGGTTTTCAGGATCGGTTTACTTATATTCATGTTTGGATAAACAAATAAATTGAGAATGATTATCCCTAATAGAAGTTGTATGTTAGAAGCAAAAAAACAAAATATTAAATGGTTATAAAATTAATTTGGATATTGGTAATGAATATGAATCATTACATAAAATAGTTGTGATAATTTTTTGGGTTAATTGGAGGGTTTTTATCACAAAAAACTTATTTTGATTTATAAATTAATACCATGTGTATAAAATGATTAAAGAAATGTATATAAGTTATAAATAATGTTTTTTAGTCTAGTTAAACCCTAAATATGGTTTAATTACCTGAATTAAAGATAGTAATAGAAATTGAAAACACATCATCCTTTAATGTGTAATTCAACACATCTTGGATGGCGTTTTATTTTCTAATATAAAAGAAGGGGAAAGGATAGATGGAGAATAATTATTACATTATAATGAAAAAATTCATGTACATTTATGGTATTGCAGGAGTATTAAAATTTGTATTAATGGAGGCGAGGAATGAAAAATAAAAGAAGGGAACATGGAATGAAAAGAAAAGTCAAGAGATCCCTTATGAAAATTCGGCTGCCTAACGGCGTAGCATAAAATTTCATAAAATATATTGATGAGAGAAAAATGGTTCTCTAATAATTATTACATAATATGATAATTAAGGGGTATATTTAATGACATATCCTTAAATAATCTGATTTAAATTAAAATGAATAACATAAAATGAAAGCTTGAAAAGAAGAAGGGTTGTAGATTCCCTTACCTTGTAGACTAACTCCTAAAACATGACGGTTGGGAAATTGGGGGATTGAGGAAACCTCTAAAGGAATCCTATTGAGGTAAAACTACTAGATATTGTAGAATTATTAATTTGTTATGAATTAAAATGAATGAATGGGTGGATTTTTATAATAAAAGAGAGGGAGTTTTTTTATTAATTTCAAAAGATGCCTCATTAGTGGTTTTTGCAAAACCATTGGCTTACCCATGGTATTTTCCAATTTTATTGTTCAATTGGGACACCTCATATCATATATTTATTTTAAGAAGTATATCATCCATTTATATTAATTATTTCGTCATTATTATGTCATTAACTATACCGAAAACTCAAAAGTGTATTTTTTCTATTCATGAAAAAAACAATTATTTTAGAAAAATATAAAAAATTCACTGCAACCATTATTTTTTTTGATTTTAAATAAAAAATGAAAATCATTTTTTTAAAATAAATTTATGAATACTATTTATTTAATATTTTAATAATATCATAATTTATTCCAAAAAATAACATTAAAACAATAACTTGTTTTATAATACCTTGACAAATTAATCTAGGTCTCGTAAAATTATCATATAACCATAACATAATTATATAAAAAATTATGATTACATTTTATGAAAATAAATTTCTCTTTTGATTTATTAAAACAAATCATGAAATTATAATTAAAAAATTTATGACTTACAAAAATACCAATACATATACATTGATCATTTTCACTTATATGATGTCTAAATTGTATTTATACATTTATGGATGAAGTTTATATTTTTCTGGCCAATTTATAATTCATTACTATTTATAAGAGTTATAGAACTATTCATAATGGTATGTTACTATTTATAATGGTATGTTACTATTCATTAAAAATTATGTTTCTCTTATCAGACTCTAAATATCATAATCAAAACACCCACATATATAAGTTTTTCAAAATTAAAATCACAAAGGTATAAAAATTAAGTTTACTAAATAGGTTATAAGAATGTGGTGTTTGGTAGATACATAGTATTTCTTGAATTATATATTAAATCTATTCGTAAATTCTTGGGGTGTTACATTATTCCCCACTCCAAATAATTGTGTCCATTTAATTCAAAATTGAAATTTTTAAGTTAGAGGTTGATGCTTGAAAACTCCCTTGTGAGAAACCCACAACGGAAAAATGGTTAATAAAATATCCTCCTAAAAATATGTTTTGGGAAATGAGGTGTTCACCACCGAAAATATTCATTTGAATGTTGTCACATTATGTGGAAGTAAAAACATAGACATGGAAGAAAATTATTACTATGATTTTTTGATTGGACGTGATATAGAACATGTTCAGATGAAAGTTTATCACCACAAATTAATAAGCTACTATAAAAAATTCAGTAGTATTATCAATGATTTTGGTAATTGGACAAAATTTAATTTATTACTCTTTCCTTTGAGTTGAAGAGTTATTCCACTCTATAAGAGTATAAATATACATTTCAATTTACAAACTTGTCCTTTGATTTTACCTTGAACTATATATACATCATCACTTAGCATAGGTTACCCCATGTGATGATGCAATACATTTACATGTAAAATAATATTAAATAATCAACATAAACCATTTCATAAATGGTTAATATTTAAAAAATATAATGATTAAACACATTAGAATAATGTTATCTGAATTTACAAGATGAACTTGTCATTAACCCTTAATCAACATGAATAGGCACTAAATTTTCATATTCCAAACATGTGAATAATTTTATCTTGTATACATTTGAAATATTGTAATAACTTGAATTACCATAAAAAAATATTGGAAATATGAATTCTTCTATATTTTTTAAGTAAGATACATGTTATTGGATATATTCCTTAAATCCAAAAGTGTTTTAAACTCCATTGATGATAGCATAGTCCACTTCTTGACAAGTCAATAATCAGTTCCAAGGTAGTCATTACTTATCTAAATCAATCATTTATTAGACATTATCTCAACAACAGATATATATTAAGGTTTTTCATTCCATAATCAAGTGTTTTATAAAATGTTTAACTTTCTACAAAATCACTATTCCTTTGTACCATAATTTATATGGCCTTAATTCCTTAATGAAATAGTACTATAGTAAAATATTTATATTTTTCATAATTCTTATAACTATTACATTATTGATAAAATATTAAAATGACATGAATCTTGATGAGGGGTATTAATCAGTCTAATTCATCTGTAGCAGTATCATGACTTGATCATCATCCAGTAACATCATTTGGGGCATATTCTTTTGACTCTTGGGACATTGATTCCCATAGATTCCTCTCTCCTTCCAGTTGTATCACTGTACATAGAAAACCTTTTTCTTTCCCTTGAAATAACGAAATTTCTGTCCTTTTTCTCTACACTTATAACAGACTCTCATTCTCTTCAAGCATTTACTAGGGTGATTCTGTCAATAGTAATCACTTATGGGAACACCCTTCTTTTCCTTTTTCCATTTATCCATATTTTTCTCTACCATCCTCATGTTTTTTTGCATCCATTCAAATCCATAGGACTCAGAGAATTATTTACATACCTTGATAACACATGATATTATTTCCTCATATTATGAGGAAAGAATGGAGACTATCATCCTTTGAAATTATGGTTTAACACCATGAGGGATATGATCCTTCTTACTATTTTCATGAAGTCCATTGGTGATGATCTCAATACTTCTACTAGGCACCATTTCTAAATAATGGGATACAGTAGATTAGATTATGAATCATAATGTATAATCTCATATTATAAAAATACATGGCATAGATAGAAATCTTATCCATAACTAATCTCATAATAATAATCACGGTTTCTTTGAGGAAAAAAATTACATTTAATTCCATTATAATGGTTTGTAATGAAAATGTGAATTATCCTAAGCATATCCCAAAGGAGTGTCAAACAGGTGCACAATAAGGAATGTTGTCATTTACTAGGATAGCCAGGTTCAAACTCAATATAACTTGTTAGAGTTGTTTCTATTATGTACATTTATGCCAAAACCACGTCAATTTTAGTATCTTGATGGGGATTAATTTCCTAGAAATATTCACATAATATATTCCGTTCCAAATTTCCAAGACATTCTTGTATGTTTATCTTAATAGTCCATCTTAGTGTTTTGTTCCCTAATCTATATTTTCTAATTGTAGTTTCCAAGTTTTATAGTAAACTTATTTTAATACCAACTATAACACCCTAACCATAGTAGCCCGGAGCCAGCCCATTATTTTAATATATTATCATGATTACAAGGAGTCAAATCCCGAATGACTGGGTTGTTTAGTAGTTTTGGGAAACAAGATACATTCATTGTTTCAATATTACAACATTAAAACAAATAAAATATTTATGATTTATTGGGAACATCTACAGCTCTAAGTTTATCCCTACTGGTAATTCATAGAAAACCTCTTCTTGTTCTGAGAAAATGAAACCTATGAATGATATGATCTCAGATACTTAGTAAGAGTTAGAAATAAAACAGAAGATATCATAAAAATAAACATTAGGCATGGTGAATAAATAAAAAAACATTCCTTTAAAACTAAACATGAACAAATTACAGCAGGATTAAGAGTTGAATAAATAATTTCTTAATAAAACATAATCATGGGTATTCTACTTGTCAAAAAACCACGTGAACTATCATTTAAAAGTTTCATAAGGAGGGATTGCATAATGTGGGACATCATAACCATACCATCAAGGTCTCATGCTGTGACCCTAAATATCCGTTTTGTGAAGACCATATTCTAAAACCATAGTTGGTATCATGATACCTACCGATACACTGAGGGGATATAGCGGGCCCCACCCAACACTTACTAGGTCCAATTCATTCCTCATATGAATGAGTATAAATATAAACAACCGACACAATCACATTGAAACTAACATATGAAATGTAAATAACATTCTCCAATCAATAAACATAAACACTGACTATCTGGTGTAATATGTTGAATGGTTTCAAGATATCACACACACAGTGAAAATAATCATAACCCATTCAATAAAACATGGTGGTTGATATCATAGGAGATAAAATAAAATAAGAACCATATTAAAAAAAGGATATTGAAATAGATGGAGATACTTTTAAATGAGACCATTGAAAAATTCTTGAGGAAAAAATCATTCAACAATCCAAAGTATCCCATACCACAATGAAACATTCTAATAGTAATCCCTTAGAATATATATAGAATAAGGATACTCTTCATATGATATTCCAAATGGAATTAAATACACCACAGGTAATAAATAAGTGTTTAACAAGTCATATATCTCATAAAAGATAATGTGAGTTGATAAAAATCATTTTTACAATGTAAAGAAGTGTTATTTTGGAAAATCATTTGTATTTGTCATGAAATCAGATTGTGAAAATGTATATCCTAGAAAATAAAATTTAAGGTCTTTTAAATTATATTTTAGGTTTAAATAAAGTCTTATTTTGGTTAAATAATTCATAAATAGTTTTTAAATATGCTTTAGAAATAAAACATTATTGTACGATTTAAGGAAAATATTAAAGGATTTTGAATTGAAAAGGAATGTTTTCTTTCATAAAACAATAAATGAACCAAAATATATTTTTCATATTATATTTTTTGATTTTAGAAAGATAAATATGGCATAAAACATATTATATAGTTAACTTAAAAATAATTAAGAATTCGATAAGTTCATTGAATCGGGATTGCATTTTGAAAGAATTTTTAAAATATTCTTTTAAAACATGTAACTCCGCATAAAATAGGGAATGGTTTTGATTGGTACACATATATAAAAAATTAAAACAGAATTTATGATGATTATATAGGAATAAATAATAATTCAATTGAGGAGAATATGGAATAAGAGAAACCAGAAAGAAAATGGATGTTCAGGAAGAAAATAATTACTACTTTGTAGTTAATTGAATCGTATGCCCCAAATTTAATTATCATCAAATTATACATTTAATATCCTGCAAAAAAAATATTCATGATATGGAACATAAATGGGAAGTATACATAAACCATACAATATTATGATTAGTGAATATGGTATATCACACAAAAAAGAAAGTGAGATAAAGAAACCCTTACCATAAGTCTGAAAGTGATCTTCACTTGATATCAGTGTCCTCGATAACCAAATTAAATTCATTAATTAATATTTTAAAAACCTAATAATTATGTAATTTATTTATTATGTCCTTGTTAATTTTATTCATGGACTTCTTGATTGGTTTATGAGGTTCAATTTCATTGTTTGGGAGGGTTTTCTTCCTTGGTTTTCATGTTCAGTTAACTTATATTATTGTAAGGATAAACATGTAGAATGAGAATGGTTTTACAGAATATGAATTGTATGTTATTATTGGTGAAACATAAGATTAAATGGTTAAAAATTGATTTTTAAATTTATATTTAGGATGAATCATTATATAAAACTGTAGTGACAATTGTTTGGGTAAATCTGTGGTTTTTGATCCCAACTAATTCATTTTGATTTATAAAATAATATCATTTGTATTAAAGGATTAAAAAACCTTAAATCAATTATAATACATATATTATAGTTTTTTCAATAATAAAAATGGTTTAATGACCGGAATCAAATAAGGTAATATATTTGAAAACATGTCGTCCTAGAATGTGATAAATCAACACTTCTCGAATGGTGTTTTCATTTCTAGTATAAATGAAGGTGAAAGGAGAGATGAGGAAAAATTATTCCCTTATCAAAAAATAATTATAGTAAATTTTAGGTAATGGAGTTATCACTAAATTTTTATTTATGGAGTTGAGGAAATAAAAATTAAAGAGAGGAACCTGAAAATAAAATAAAACTTGAGAGATCCCATACCAAAATTCTGCAGCCTAACAACATAGCATAAAACTTCATTAAATATTTTGATGGGGGAAAAAGAATTCTCTCATAATTATTATATAATTTTGAATGTAAGGGGGATAGAGAATGAAATATCCTAACATAATAAAATTTAAATTAAAACACTACTAGAAAAGAAGGTTATACCAACGGTTCTAAACCGTTGGTACATGCTGGAACACCGTTGGAATAGCCTATACCAACAATTTTCCAAACTGTTAGGTAGTAAGCCATGAGGAAAGCCTTATACCAAAACTTTGATCTAAACCATTGGTATATTTTTTTATTAAATTTCTAGCAATTTATACCAACGGCTTATAACCGTTGGTACTATATATTTTGAGAATTATTATACCAACGGTTTTCAACCGTTGGTAATGTGATTTTCCAGAACACCTATACCAATGGTTTAGAACCGTTGGTATTGTATTTTTCCAGAATTCCAGAACACCTGTACCAATGGTTCTAAACCATTGGTATTGTGTTTTTCTAGAATTCTAGAACACCTATACCAATGGTTCTAAACCGTTGGTATAGTGTTTTTCCAGAATTCGATCACTCTTATACCAATGGTTTAGAACCATTGGTATTGAGTTTTTATAGAACTCCTGCACAGCATCCCCCCTCCAGTAGCCCCTCCTCTATACACCTATATAAACAATTTCAGAAAACCACATATAGACATAAAATAGTTTAAAAATCACCTAAAATAGCACAAAAAAACAAACAAAACCATCAAACTCTTCCTACCATGTCATGTACTACAATTACCTGTTTCAATCATCAAATGAAAAAAATCATCCGATAGTAATTAACCTCACCCCTGTATAACCCCCCAACCAGCATATCCCCCCCACCTCCCCATCAAATTCTAATAGGAGGAATAGTATGAGAAATACCTATTATAGTTGAATAAGAGTTTGAAATTGACTCATATCCCATTTTTTTCTCTGATCCTAGATTTGGGTATGTAATGATTTGGGATGAATTTTGCATTGAACTTGTATTGTTTATAATATATAGTGAAAAGTTATTTTCTTAGGAGTCTCTTCACTTATGACCCCAAGATTGAAACTACCCAACTCATGAAAAAGAGTTTGTGTCTATCGTTGATGAGTGTAAATTTCAGTTGTATTCAATTAAAATGATTCCCTTTTCAAACAAAAGAGAGACTTTGAGTGGTGTCGTCCACACCATGCCTCAAATTGAGGCAGGGTTGACTCTTACACATTACATATGACCCATGGATTGTTTTCATAATGTTTCAACAGAATCCGAATGCGTTTGGTCAGTTTTTTGTATACCAATAGTTGTTTTCACTTAAAATATTTTCCATTTCAAATAAAACTGAGACAGTTTTAGTGGTACCAACCACACCATGCCACATATTGTGGCGGGGTTGACTCATACACGTCAAAAATTACCCATGGATACTTTTCCTAAAGTATCAACAAAATCTAAATGTGTTTGGTCTGTTTTTTGTATGTCAGTTGTTGTTTTTACTTAAACTGTTCTCCATTTGAAAGAAAAGTGAGACACTTTGAGTGGTGCCGACCACACCGTGCCTTGGATTGAGGTGGGTATGACTCTTACACGTCAAAAATGACCCATGGATCATTTTTCTAAAGTATCCACACAATAATAATGTGTTTGGTTGGTTTTCTCTATGTCGTTTATTTTACATAAAAGTGCATCCATTTTAAATAAAAGAAAGACACTTTGAGTGGTACCGGTAACACCGACCCCCGTATTGAGGCAGGGTTGACTCGTACACATCAAAAATAACTCATGTAATATTTTCTTAAAGTATCAACAGAATCCGAATGCATTTGGTCAGTTTTCCATATGCCGGTTGTTGTTTTCACTTAAAATCTTGTCCATTTCAAATAAAAGTGAGACAGTTTGAGTGGCACCAGCCACACTGTGCCTCAGATTGAGGAGAGGATGACTCTTACACATCACAAATGACCCATGGATACTTGTTCTAATGTATCAATAGAATCTGAATGTGTTTGGTCCGTTTTCCATATATCAGTTGTTGTTTTTACTAAAACTGTTGTCCATTTCAAAGAAAAGTGAAACACTTTGAGTGGTGTCGGCCACACCGCACCTCGGATTGAGGCAAGGTTGACTCTAATATGTCAAAAATGACCCATGGATCATTTTCCTAATGTATCAACATAATCCGAATGCGTTTGGTCAGTTTTCCGTATGTTGTTTATTTTACTTAAAAGAGAATCCATTTTAAACAAAAGAAAGACACTTTGAGTGGTACCGAACACACCGACCCTAGGATTGAGGTGGGGTTGACACATACACATTACAAATTCCCCATGGAAACTTTTCCTAAAGTATCAATAGAATCCGAATGCGTTTGGTTGGTTTTCCGTATGCCAGTTGTTGTTTTCACTTAAAATCATTTCCATTTCAAATAAAAGTGAGACAGTTTGAGTGGTACCGGCCACACCGTGCCTTATATTGAGGCTAGGTTGACTCATACACATCATAAATGACCCATAGATACTTTTCCTAAAGTATAAACAGAATTATAATGTGTTTGGTCCATTTTCCGTATGTCAGTTGTTGTTTTGACTTAAACTGTTGTCCATTTCAAAGAAAAGCAAGACACTTTGAGTGGTGTCAGCCACACCGCACCTTGGATTGAGGCGGGTTTGACTCGTACACATCAAAAATGACCAATGGATCATTTTTCTAAAGTATCAACATAGTCCGAAAGAATTTGGTCAGTTATCCGTATGTCGTTTTTTTTACTTAAATGCGCATCCACATTAAACAAAAGAAAGACACTTTGATTTGTACCGGCCACACCGGCCCTCATATTGTGGCGGGGTTGACTCTTACACGTCACAAATGACCCATGGAAACTTTTCCTAAAGTATCAATAGAATCTGAATGTGTTTGGTCGGTTTTCCTTATGTTGTTTGTTGTTTTCACTTAAAATCCTGTCCATTTCAAATAAATGTGAGACACTTTGAGTGATACCAGCCACACCGTGCCTCAGATTGATGCAGTGTTGACTCGTACACGTCACAAATGACCCATGGATACTTGTCCTAATGTATCAACAGAATCCAAATTCGTTTGGTCCGTTTTCCGTATGTTAGTTGTTGTTTTGACTTAAACTGGTGTCCATTTCAAAGAAATGTGAGATTCTTTGAGTGGTTCCGGCCACACCGCACCTTGGATTGAGGCGGGGTTGACATGTACATGTGAAAAATGACCTATGGATTGTTTTCCTAAAGTATCAACACAATCTGATTGCGTTTGGTTGGTTTTCTGTGTGAAATTTATTTTACTTAAAAGTGCATCTATTTTAAACCAAAGAAAGACACTTTGAGTGGTACCGACCACACCAACCCTCAGATTGAGGCGGGGTTTACTCGTACGCATCACAAATGACCCATGGAAACTTTTCTTAAAGTATAAACAGAATCCAAATGCGTTTGGTCAGTTTTCCATATGTCGGTTGTTGTTTTCACTTAAAATCTTGTCCATTTCAAATAAAAGTGAGACACTTCGAGTGATACCGGCCACACCATGCCTCAGATTGTGGTGGGGTTGACTCATACACATAATATATGACCCATGTATATTTTTCCTAAAGTTTCAACAGAATTTGAATGCCTTTGGTCGGTTTTCCATATTTTCAGTTGTTGTATTCACTTAAAATGATGTCTTTTTGAAAAAAATTACAAATACATAATGGTGGAATAAAAGTTAATGATATTGAGAAAAAAAAGATACATAATGAGTAACAGTCTATAAGGAATAAAAGTTATTGAAATACTGACAACGTGGGAACTGATGTTAGGAATTTGAGGAATTATAGTTACATAATGTCCAATATAAATTGTAATACGATGTTATAGCACCCAAAACCAGATTTGTTTATCTAGTTTACAGAAATAAAAACAACCTATGAACTTTTGAATCCCTATCTTACTGCACAAGAACCGTTAATTTTTCATAACATCTAAGACTGAATGCATCAAAATTAATTTACATTTTTCATGATCAATTTCAGAGTACAACCTATCTCTGTCCTGAGTGACATAGTGATCATGCAAAAAGAATCAAATGAAATATCAAAGAAGGCAACATTTAAGGAGGGACACGACTTCCTTCATTCTTGGTAGAACTTCATAAGCACTGACTTTGAGAACTCAGACTGCATGGTCTACATCAAAATATTATAAACCATTATTTTATTATCTTTTTATAGTAAGTGTTGAGTTTTATATGACATTTGCAATAAGTGATCCCAATTCTATTAGAAGTCTAGAAAATATGTATAGATATGGAAATATATTTAATAATACGTTGGAGTTATTTATAAATGGAAAGGACCATTATTCATGGTAAATGATACAATTATTGGCGATAGAACCCTGAAAACCAAATGCATCCACAACGAAGACACCCTCTCTAAAGGTCTGTTTGAAGAGGAAATCATGAATGATCAATATTATGCACATTATAACAATATTAGTTTCCATCCAAGGAGAACTTTTTATACCATGTTTAAAACTCACAAGTTAGCCCAAATGATATTCCACTTATGCAATAACCATTTTGTGCTGACTTCATATCATAAATCCCAGCAGAAGAGACCTGTCATTTTCTTTAAGAGAAGACCCATCAAAAAAGACACATTGAACATCATAATAACCAAACTGTTGATTTCCATGAATAATTTTCCACCATGCATCTGCACAGCTAAGAAATAGTAGAAAGCATAAATTATATTGGAATAGGATTGAAAAATTTATTCTAAAAAATTGAAATAGTAATCCTGAAGTAACCTACATTTGAAATTATTAAAGGAAACAAAATCAATGAAACATGTAGGAACTCCCACTCCCACCTCAGCCCCCCTACGTAGCCTGTTCCCCCAGTAGCCCATCCCCAACCCCTCTCCTCCCCTCCCCCTACCCAACCTTTTCCCCTAGCATCCCCCTCCCTCCTTCCATCACCCAGCCCCTCCCCTCCCCTTCCCTGCCCTCCCCTCCAACATGCCCAGCCCCAGCCCCAGCCCCTCCCCTCCCCCCTACCCACCCTTTTACCCCAGCAGCACTCTGCCCCTCCCCTCCCCTCCCCCTGCCCACCCTTTTCCCCCAGCAGCCCCCTCCCCTATCCTCCCCCTGCCCAACCTCTTCCCCCAGCACCCCCTCCCTCCTTCCATCATCCTCCTCTCCCAGACCCTCCCCTCCACTCCCCTCCCCTTCCCCGCCCTCCCCTCCAACCTGCCCATCCCCCCTCCCCTCCCCCCTTCCCACCCTTTTCCCCGAGCAGCCCCTCCCCTCCCCTCCCCTCCCCTCCCCTTCCCCACCCTCCCCTCCATCTTAACCAGCCCCATCCCAGCCCCTCCCTCCCCTACCCCCCGGTCGACCCTATTCCTCCAGTAGCCCCTACCCCTCCCCTCCCCTCCCCCCTGCCCACCCTTTTCCCCCAGCAGCCCCCTCCCCCTGCCCAAACTTTTCCCCCAGATGACCCCTCCCTCCTGCCATCACCCAGCCCCTCCCCTACCCTCCCCTCCCCCCTTTCCCTGCCCTCCCCTCCAACCAGCCCAGCCCAGCCCCTCCCATTCCCTCTCCCCCAGCCCACTCTTTTCCTCCAGCAACCCCCTACCCCTCCCCTCCTGCCCAACCTTTTAACCCAGAAGCCCCCTCCGCTCCCCTCCCCCTCCCCTTCCCTCCCCTCCCCTCCCCCCTGCCCACCCTTTTCCTCTAGAAGCCCCCTGCCCCTCCCCTCCTTCCCACCCTTTTCCCCAAGCATCCCCCGCCCGTCCCCTCCCCCTGTCCAACCTCTTCCCCCAGCACCTTATCATTCATGAAATAAGTTTTCATGCAGATATAGTAATATTTAAAAATAACAATACATACTATGAATGACTAATAGGTAAACACTTTAATAAGAAATTAATAATTATGTATAAGAAATCTGTTAAAACATTATGTATGATAAATTTGTAAATACTTGAATAAGAATTCCAGAATTTAGTTGGAATCCCCAAAATTCCCAGAAGATCCACCATTACTAAAATAGAAATCATCCCTTGAACAGAATGGAAATTCAGAAACAGCATGATTCACTACAAAAAAACAATAACAAAAACATAATCAATAATATTTCGAGTGATTGTTTTTCAACATTAGGATGACCATTTTAACATATCAAACCAGATATCATACAGGGAATCATTTAGTTCATTCTAATTCCAAATATAAATCTATTCATATTTACCTAAAATGGTGACCATAATGAATATGGAAACTGTTTTTCATAATCATTAGGGAAATAGTTATTCATAAGAAGTCATTAAAAACACTATGTATGAGAAATTGGGAAATAATTGTATAAGTGGAAGAGATTCTTTGGATGAAAGGTAACATAACAAAATGTGTATAGAGAATGAATTATATCTGAAAATATGGTTGAGTTATTCTTAAATAGGGTCTACTTTTAAATGATCATAATATATCTAAATAACACAATCTCATATATAACTCTTAATAATGAATGGGAAAAATGTATAGGTGACACTTGAAATTATTGAAGCACAAATATGATGTTTAATAGTTGTAGGGTTTTAATATACTTGCACCAAATAAAATATTACTGTGGATTTGAATCATTATATATACAATCAATAGTGTTGGTCCCAAGTAATGTTTTCATAAAGCATTAATACTTAAGTACAATTAAATGGTTTTTGCAGCTACAACCAAGAAAAGACAATATTTCTTGTGATAAAGTATCCAAACCAAGTGCATAAGGATCATTGCCGGAAATTTTTTAGTACCAACATAGCTCCCTGAAATAGTGAAGAGTGAAGGCATTAAGGACAAGGTGCATTGGGAGAACATGTGAGAGCTGAACAGAGGACGAAAAATAAAGTTACAATCGTAACCTTGGTATAATCAAAACAATAATGTACAATTACTACTTTCAAAAGAATATTTATTTGCTTGTGATTATTCCACGCATGTT
Source organism: Viscum album (assembly GCA_963277665.1). Lineage (NCBI taxonomy): Eukaryota > Viridiplantae > Streptophyta > Magnoliopsida > Santalales > Viscaceae > Viscum > Viscum album. The sequence goes on from OY728156.1 coordinate 1,285,355,089, forward strand.
ACTATCAGGCATACAACTATCATGAATAAATGACATAAAATGCACTTTTTTGGGAAAATGACATAAACATGAAATACATGGATAACTAAGAAATCTATGTAATAAAAAATAGAAAAATGGGTATAACAGTACCAAGGAATACTAATGTTCAAGGTAGTAGACTAATCATACAATATGAATCAAGTGTAAAAAAGAGATCTGATAACAACATCCATATAAAGTAGAGGAAAACCCCAGAGTGGAAAACCAGGTTAAAAAATAAAGAGTTATACAGAATTAAAAAATGTAATGGATCAATATGCCCCTAATCACCATCACCATCACCAATGTCATCATCAGCCTCATCCTCGCCACCATCTCTGTCCTCGTTGTCAACCTCTTCATCATCCCCATCCTTGTCCTCAGCCCCATCCTCTCCCTCGGCCCCATCCTCTCCCTCGGCCCCATCCTCGCCCTCATCCTCATCCTCATCCTCACCCTTGTCCTCTTCATCATCCTCGTCATCACCAGGAACGTCATCATATCGACCTCCACTAGAGATGACACCATGTGCAGTCGATAATTCACCCATAGACGACATAAATGTCTGACAAGCTGTGCTAGCCTATGGTGGAAGTGATGAAGATAAAGCTTTCATCCATTTCATAAATTCTTTGTCCCTCGTTTGAACTTGTACTTACAAATATGTGACCCTTTTATCATACTGTCTTGCATGCTCCTTGACCGGTTCCAACTCGGTGGTACTAGAATGGATACCTGGAGAGGACCAATACCTCGTTGGGACTATATTCTTACCAGGTCGGCAGCGTACTCGACCAGAGTGCTCCTCTCCCAAAACCTGATATAAATTATCATGTGGCCCAAAATTGGCAGGCTATTGGGCATCAAGATCCTCTAAAGAAGACTGTTAAAAATATTAATATATTAATAAATTTTAAAATAGATATTAAACTTTGAAATAAACAAATTAAAACTTACAATATTTTCTTGGGTTGATTCATTTACCATAGTTCCATATTTTTTTCTTCTACTAGAGCAAAACTATTTTTGTCGAGGGATACGTCCTTCAATATTTAATTTGTGCTTCTGTAATGAAATGGAAACAATATGAAGTGCAAGTATAATCATATATTCAATATTCAATAAATCATATAATTTAAGTAGGAAACAACAAAAAGGGAAAGTCTTAAAGAAAAATTATAAAAAACTATATCGTACCAGCTGCCTCTCATGATCTGATATGGTTGTGCACCCCAACGTGTGGAGGTATTACTTTGAATCAATTTTTTTTTCATAATATTCCTAAATAATGTTTAGTAATAAATATGATTAAATTACTTCAAAATATGAAAACACTCATTTAAATACCTCAAATGAGATTAATCCCTTAAATTTGGCAGTCGCCCAATGGGTAATCATTTGGCGATATTGCTATATCGGGCAGTCATCCTGGATAGGAAATGTCTATAACTCCGTGACCACTCTATCACACTAGGCAACATACATGTCATGCATATAAGCTCTCCAATGCTCTCCTAACTCTTTTAAACGCGCTTGTCATGCACCTCCTCCATAAGGGATGGTAAATCGATGCTAAAACCCAATAGATTAGTTCATATAAATAAAAAAATACTACATTAAATCCAATAGATTTTTTACTCATATTTGTGCCCCTGTGTAATCTTTGACTTCGTGTGGCAGATGTCTCCAAGAGAGAGGGCTGACCGGAATGATATTAAAGAATTTGGCTAGCATCGCCAAAAAACCCTGACATTCCTGCCTAGATTTCTCAATCATTTTTCCATAAACATTGTATTCAACCATCAACTATGTCTGGTGGTTCCATACCACACGCAAGCGAGTACACTGCCTCCCCTGCCTAATATCAGTAGATAAATCTGTTATTAAATAATAATAATATCAGTACAAGTTATAATAAAATAAATTTTGGTATAAAAGTTTGATAGAGTTATATAAATATACCTGCAGTAGTCGGATCAATGGGTGTCACTGGATGTGCATAAGCTGAAGGAATATCCTCTACAGGTGGAGTGTCCCTCAGTGTATGCTCCTCAGCCACATACTGTGTCGCAATAGGAGTTGAAGAAGGTGGAATATAATAGCTTAGAGATAATGAACCAGAAGAAAAAGATGATGGCATAGATGTATGGCCAAATGGTAGTATAAACATCGGAGGTCTAAATATCACGTGTGTCCCTCAAGACACACCAGGATCAAAATGGGACGAAGAAGACACGTCTGTGGTAGTGGATCATCTAACTCTCACCCCACGAGCCCTCGTACCACCAGCCTCTATACCGAGACCACTAGATGATCGTCCATCTCTGACACCACCACCCTCCTACCACCAGCCTCTCTACTGGGAGAAATATCAGGCTCCTCTTCAAATATCTCTCGTCTAGGGGGTCGATCTTGAAAAAGACTTTAACACAAAATTAAACACAAGATATTATAATTTATTGAAATATTTATATTTGAAATAAAATACTCATAATAGGAATGAGTTGAAGAACACCCATCTGTATCATGTGACGATTATTATCTATCATCTTTTTTCGTCGCCTCTCTTCAATGGGTGTCATTTCCAACAATGAAAAAAAATATGGAAGTAATTAGAAACAGATAACTAATGTGTAACCCAAAAACAAATATAGAAAACCCATTCTGATAAATAACGTAATGTAAAAGAAGATTTATGGTGGTTTAAAGGTAAGTACTAGGATACACACTCTTAATGATGTAGGTGAAACATGTAGTTGAGAACACGACTGTATGATTCTATATATTTCCCACCACAACATTGGGTTCACAATCAACTCTTAAAATTAAACTATTGGCGTCATCATAAGTAATAAATGTATTGCTTCCAATTGCAGTAGGGATAGTGTCAACTTCATCATCACCATTATCAAAAACATGTCTAGGATTTACTTCAATAATTAAACCGAATTAAGGATGACGATGATCTTTGACATAACAAACATGTTCCACCATTGAAGCCAATACATATGGTTCATCGGTGCCAAGAGTGTGAGTCATGTCAACAACTCAAAATACACAATCATCAACAAAGGTGCCTTTCCTTGTCATTGAATCAAACCATTGAAATTTCATCATCGTGACTCGACCATGTGAGTAGTAATACAAAATTATTATTTTCTCCATGAATCCATAATAAAAAACAATTTCAGAACGAGGTCTAGTATCCGATGAACTGGAATAATAGTCTGTTTGGCAGTTAGCATAACACCATTATGCTGTGTTCTCATGTTTCTTGCTCGTTTAGTGATAATAAATTTGTATCAATTGATCAGAAGTGATTTACAAGCATGAACCATGGTATTATGACCAAAAGCCAAGGCTATTATTTCCTGATAAACAGAGTATGCAAGAAAAATTGATACCTGAAATATAAAAAAATAGTAAAAGTAATTAAATATTATTCTTATATAGTTATTACAGAAATATTTTTACCTTCAATTTCAAACAAGCAGAAAACCCATTGCTATGAAAAGTCTCTTTCCTTCTCAAAGATAAAGAATGATGATTTGTATATATCAATTCTTTATGTTCCTTATAGATAAAAATAATAATAGTTTAACAAATATATAAAATTACAAGATATATGATAATAGACACATGTACAATTTACATTCTTGATATACTCATCGAACAAATCACAATTGAACAAAACTGTGCGATGTGGCATCTCTCACTCTTCAAGGCTTAATGTTGTCAATGTATATGATCCCATAATTCCTCCTGTCTGAGGAAGTGATGGAAAACTGGGTTCAATTTTCCCATACTGTTCTTCTTCATTTCCCATTGGTCTGTTTATTCTCGTAGTAAGATCAGGCAAACACATTGCACAGAAATCCATACATTATTGAACCATGTAATCGTTCACAATACAACCTTCGGGATAATTCATGTTCTGAACATATTATTTCAACGTGCACATGTTTCTTTCAGTTGGATACATCCAACGGAAAGCAACAGGTCCTCCATAAAGTATTTTGGTCGAAATATGGACAGTCAGATGCAACATGCATGTAAAAAATGATGGAGGGAATATTTTTTCTAACTCAGAAAAAATTAATGGGGTCTCTGCCAATAGTTTTTTCAAGAATTATTTTGACAACCTCTTAGCACAAAGATCTCTAAACAAATAACACAACCGAATAACTGAGACTCTAACATTATTGGACAAGAGATGACAGATTGATATTGGAATCAACTCATTCAAAAGGATGTGATAATCATGAGTCTTCAAAAATTTCAGCTTCAACTCTTTTCTGTTGACCCGTTTTGATATATTTCTTGAATATCCATCAGGAACATTAATAGTCTCTAGCACTTCCAGAAATTGAGTTTTTTTCAGCAGGTGTCATCACAAAAGATGCACATGGAACTTTCCATTTATTTTCACTGATACAGATATGATGCAATTCTGGTCTGATCCCCCAATCTACCAAGTCACACTGAGATCGTAAATCATCTTTTGTCTTCCCCTTGACATTTAGAAGAATCGAAAGAAACATTTTACATATATTATTTTCAATGTGCATTATGTCTAATCAATAACGTAACAAGTTGGTTTACCAATACGACAACTCAAAGAATATACTCTTATTCTTCCAATTGTAACAGGTATCATTGGGAATTGTTTTCCTCTTTCTAGATTTCATTACACCCTTCCTAAATTAATAACTGAAATATTTCAATTAATTAAGAACATCAGTTCCAGACATACGCTAAGGTGGATCATCATTCTCTATGGTATTGCCAAAACTTCGACCATTGTTTCTATATGGATGGTTCATTTGCAAGAATTGTTGATTTCCCATAAAACTAAAACTACAATGATATTTCAATCTTCTTGATCGAGTATTCTTCATATAAATAGGAGATGAAAATTTTCCTTTTGTGCTCCATTCAGAAATTATTTCATAAGCAGGAAAATCATTGATCGTCCACATAAGCGCAGCACACATCTGAAATATTTCTTTCAAACATGAATCGTATGTGGGTACACCAACATCCCAAAAAAGTTTCAACTCTTTTATTAAAGGTTTCATGTATACATCTATATCATTGCTGGGATCAAAAGGCCCATATATTAGTATAATCAAGAATGTGTAAGGCTTTTTCATACATAACCAAGGGGGGGTGGTTATAAATGTGTATGAAAACCAACCATGTGCTCTGCGAAGTAAGCATTTGCCCAAATGGATTAAAACCGTCCCATGAAAGACCCAGTCTCACAGTACGCACGTCGGCTGAAAATTCAGGATATCGAGCATCAAATCTCTGCCATGCAAAACCATCTACAAGGTGAACCAACTCTTCATTATTCTTTTTTCTCTCAGTGTTCTGCCATCGCATTTTTACGGATATTTCATCAGAAATGAAAAGGATCTGTAATCTGGGGATCAATGGAAAGTCCCACATTACTTTTTGTGGCACACGAGATGGTGTTCCATCATCTTTTAGCTTCCATTGGGTGGTTCCACATTTGATACAATAATTTATTTCAATAGTTTCTTCCCAAAATAAGATGCAATAATTCAGGCAAGCATGAATTTCATTTTGAGAATACAAGTTCATCAACTAACTTTCATGCCATATAGTGGTTTGAGGGAATATCTGTATCATCTGGAAGTAAGTCCTTCAAGAAGTTAATAATGTAATCAATTACAGTATTTGAAATCCCACACATAGTTTTCCCATGAAAAAATCGGTTTAAAAATTCCAACTTTTTCATTTTACCACATTGCCTATATACTGGAGTCATCACAACATCATTCAATTTTTTCACCCTATCAACATCATCATTTTCATTGGACGCATCATGTGTGCTTGTATCGAAATCTTGTTGGCTGGACATCCTTTCCTTCTCATGATGCCGAATAAATAGAAACCAATCATATAACAAACTCTCAAATTCAGTTCTATTGTTTGGATTATCAACATTTTGAGATTCCATTTTCTCTCCATTGTGATACCACACAAAATAGTTTGTTTGGAAACCATATTTGGTTATATGATAGCTAACTACTTCACGACTCAACCAAGGTCTTCCAATACAATTAAAACATGGGCAGTGTATGCGACCACTATCTGAAGCCTTGTCAAATGAAAAATCTAGAAAGCTGGTCAAATTATTTTTAAAATCGGTTGAAATCCGATCAGTTTCGTACATCCAACTTCTGTTTATTCTGTAAAAAAATTGCAATAAGTCATTTCCAAGAAATTCAATAATATTGAAGTTTAATCAAAAAAATATTTAAGTAAATGAAAATTGTTTACTTTATATAAAATCAGAACTGACACATTAATCTATATGAGAATCATATTAAGAAATACAAAAAAATACAGTGTATATATGAAAATAAGATACAGAATTTCTAATGTCTATATTAATGGATTGCCCTGTAAGATATTGGAAGTGGATAAAAGAATACATAATCATTAAGGATCTTGTTGGGAGTACATGAGTTTTATACTTTAACTTCTTCAGGGAGATAAGGATTATGAGTAGGATGAGGATCAGGGGAGTGGCGAGACTGTCCTAGGGGGGTGCGGGGTGTCCTAGGGGGTGTGGGGTGTCTAGGGGGTGGTGGGGCCATCTGGGGTGTCGAAGGTGTCCAGGGGGTCGGGGGCTGTCTAGGAGGGTCAGGGTGTCCAGGTGGGTGGGCTGTCTGCGGGGGGTGGGGGAGTCTAGGGGGGTGGGAGGGCTATCCAAATAGGTGAGCGGGGTGTCCAGGGGGTGGGCGGGGCTATCCGTGGGTACGGGGTTTCTAGGGAGTGGGTGGGCTAACCATGGGGGTGGCGGGGCTGTCCAGGGGGTCTAGAGTGTCCAGGGGGTGGGTGGGCTATCCAAGGGGGTGGGCGGGCTGTCCACGGGGGGTGGTCGGGCTATCCATGGGGGTGGCGGCACTATATAGTGGGGTCGAGGGTGTCAAGGGGGTGGGGGGGGGGGCATTCCAGGGGGTGGGTGGGGGGGCTTTGCAGTGGGTGGGGGCGTTTGGGGGGGTGGGGGTGTTTGGGGGGTGGTGAGAGGGTGTCCGGGGGTGGGGTGGGCAGGCTGCCAACAAGAGCAGTGATAGGTGTGGAAATTGTACAGCTAGAGTTTGATGAGGAAATACTTATGAGGATGGATTGGAATATTAGTAGGTTCTTAGAGTGGGATGGTGCCTCTAAGTATATAAAATGTATTATGAAATGTATTAGGGAAATATAATTATCATACAGGGCACATGTCTATAAGGTGATAAAATTATATTTTCATAGATGTAAGATAGTATTTTGTGGATTTTTTGCACTAAATGAATCTTAATTAGATAATAGAGATGAAGAGGTTCTCTATGACAAATATTAGGAAAAATTGATCTATTAAAGGACATTTTGTTGCTTTCTATGGATTAATATCCTTAAAAATACCATCAGTAGTGGGTCATATAATGAATCATTCCCAAGATTGAGTTTAGGAGTATATATGGTTTTTATTATTTTTTCCATGACTTTTGGGATGATTAACACTATAATTTTCATCATAGATCTCATGAATATGATTTTCCATCTATATAATATCTCTTTAATCATTATATTTATAGATGAAATGACAATATAGTTTATGAAATTATTTTTTAATTATTTATGCTGTGACATATTAATGATTACAATTCAATAAAATATGATTTATAAAAATAATTTTGTGTGTCAATATTGGATACAACCGACTAAGAGCTATTGAAATTAGAGAAGCACCAGGATTTTGGCCTATCTCAATCTCAACATCATGTCAAGCGAGTATCATCACAACCACCTCATAAAAAAAACAAAAACCCTAATGACCTTGGAAGCCTCCAACAAAATAGCTTTAATCTATTATATAAAATTATGAACAATCACATAAACTAGGTGGTCAACATTACAACTTCCCAACTAAAATTACCACTAAATAACAAAAACTACATTTTTTCTATCCCCATATAACTACACAACCCTCCTTCAGAATCATTTGATAAATATTTGTAAGGAATATAACTAGTTGATGCATTTGATGAAATAGTATAGGAATATTTATATGAAAAGAATACCCCCACAATAATCATGCAGCCCTGTCATGAGTCTAAACCCCTAGAACACATAAAAGAAGATAGTATGGAAATTTTCTAAGATATTTAACACCATAAGAATAAAAATACACTCTAAATATAGTTTTAGAGGATATAATTGTGTGTGTGAAAAAATGATATTAAATCAATTGAAATGAATATGGAACAAATGAGGGTTTGCAATACACAAAGAGTACCTCAAACAATCCAAAACCACTATAGCGCCACATATTCAACTTCATGAAACAGGACCTGGAAATATTACCTACATCTTTTCTAATGACCACCTAATTTGAACACTCTATTTATGGTTCTTTAACACAAGGAACAAACTAAGTTTGGTGTCTACCAACTCAATCACCCCCTTGTAGATCATAATATTGTTTCCCCTTATAGTAAAATGTTCTCACAGGAAGCTACTTCTAATGCTGGTCCTAAACCATTCATTCTCCACAAAAAAATTATCAAAGAACCATTGAACACATTTTAATGACAATAAAATCTCATCACATATATGATAAATCAGAACAAAAACAAAAACATATACCCATCAAAATCAAAACTAAAAACTGAAATATTAGATAAATTTCAATAAAAATAAGGCACTCATTAAGAAAATACATAATTTAGGATGGGTCTGATAAGATTCGGATGGATATTCAAAACCTTGTATGGGATGGAGGAAGAGGAAGCCGAAGGAGCTCCGAGATCACTTGATGCTCCTGTTTAGGGTTCTGTATCGCGAATGGGGGAGAGAACGGGCCACTGGTAATTTGGGGGAAATTTTTAGCAACGGTTTTTAAAAACCGTTGGTATATACTTTTAGGTCAAACCTATACCAATGGTTTCTTAGAACCATTGGTAAAATCTTCCCCGAACCACACCTATACAAACGGTTATCATTGATCCTTTGGTAAAACTCCCCTAAACTACATATATACCAACGGTTCATTAGAAACGTTGGAAAAAGCTCCCACAAACACACCTATACCAACGGTTCTAAGGAACTGTTGGTAAAAGTCTCCCTAAATCATCCTTTACCAACGGTTTCATGAAACCATTGGTATGGAAGTGTGTGGAAAAACCCACATTCTAGTAGTGAAAATAATAACATAAAATGAAAACTTGAATAAGAGAAGGTTGGTTGATTCCCTTGCCACATAGAGTAACTCCCAAAACATGAAGTTTGGGACCATGGGGGGATGCAGACACCTTGAGATGAATCCCAGAGAGGAAAAGATACTAAATATTCAAGGATTATGAATTTTTAATTAACGAAAATGAATGAATTGGTGGGTATTTATAATAAAAGTGAGTGAGTTTTTTATTAATATTAATGGAAACCCCATTAGTGGTTTTTGAAAAACCATGGGCTTTCCGATGGTATTTTCCCATGGTAGTGGCCAATTGAGAAACCTCATATCATATATTAATGTGCCCAAGTCTACCATCATTTTATATTAATTATTAAATCATCATGGTTTCATTAAATATACCAAAAACTCGAAACTGTGTTTTTACTATTGATGAAAAAATCAAGTGTTTGAAAAAAATCCAAAAACATCACACCAAAAGTTTTTAGATGTTTTCAATTGAAAAATTAAATCCATATTTTTGAAAATAATTTTCCTAATATTATTGAATTAATTTTTAAATAAAATAAAATTGTATTCCATGAAAACAAATTTAAAACTATAACTAAATTTATAACACCTTGAAAAATTAATCAGTGGCTCATAAAATTATCTTAGATACATAATAAAAATAAAATAACAATTTATGATTACATTTTATGAAAAGATATTTTTCTTTTGAATTATTAAATAAATCATTAAATTGTATTTAAATTATTTATGACATACAAAAAATAAAAATACTTATACTATTATCATTTTGTCACTAATAATATGTCTAAATTGTATTTATACATTCATTAGTAATGTTTATATTTTTTGGCCGATTTACTATTCATTACTATTAATAAGACTAATAGTACGATTCATAAGGGTATGCTACTATTCATAAGGGTATGTTACTATTCACAAAAAATTATGTTTATTTTATCAGACTCTATATATATTACTGAACACAACCATGTATGTCCGTTTTTCAAAATTCAAATCACAGAGGTGGGAAAATTATGTTTACTAGATAGGTTATAACAATGTGGGTTTTTAGAGAGACTCAGTGTTTCATGAATTATGTATTAAATATATTTGTAAATTCTTATAGTGTTACAATTCTCATAATCAACATTCTTCTATCATTTCGATTCTATATGCTTTCTTTTATCATTTAATTGAGGTAAATCAGGTCTAATATGACCCAACATTTTCCTTCGTAGCATCAAACTCTCTAGGTTTTATCTCATCCTTGCTGACTATTTTTCTGAAGGATATTTTTTTCTTGTGAAATTTTTTGAGTTATTTGTCTAGATGAAAAAAATTCCATATTAGAATCTGAGGAGTCTCATTTTTTTTTTCTATTTTTTCGCCATATTTTGTTTTTATACTATGCTTATGAGATGTTACTCTAAGTTCAATATTTTCTCTTTTAACTATAATCTTATGTTCTTCTTCCTCAGATCGTATATCTACTTCTTACATCATCTGAGATCCAATTATTTCTTTCATTGTCAAATTTTTTTAAAAGTGATTATTTTCGAATAGAAGAAGTTATTCCATTCCATTTATAGGGAAGTACTCTGAATACATTTAGTGTCTGATTAGATTGTTTCATAGGAACTCCCTAGAAAGTAATATTGTTGAATATTTCTATTATCATTACATTCATTAGTGTGATAATTTCACCATCATACATTCAAATGGTGTCAGAAATTATAATTTCTTTATCATATCTCATCTATCTAACATTTTCTATTCCTTTATAAATAATTATAATAGATTTCCATGTCTCATAGGTAGTAAGACATTTCGTTAAAAGATTAAACTCATTAGTACTTTTGTCCACGTATAATAACATTTATATTTTTATAATTTTTTTCATGTCCAACTTCTATTTTAGTTGTCCAAGTTTCTTGTTTCATACGAATTTCATATGGAGTAATGATTTTTTAATATACATTGAATCCAATATTCTTTAAATAGATAATCATTTTTGATTTGCAGCATCCATTATTTTTTCCAATAATGTATGGAGCACGAACCATTGACATGTGTTCTTTTAGATCAACAATTGAAATTTTCTTTTTATAGAACTTATACATTTAATCTTTCTATATCTTTATCCTCAAATCAATTCATTGATACCAATTGATAGGCCATATTAATACAAAGAAACACAAGATGTGGGTGAATTGTTTTTTTCGATAATTTTTCACAATTATATATTTTGAATCCCTTTGGTATTTATGAATATATGTAGTACTTTCTTAAATAATGAATATTTGAAGAATATAGAAAAATAATGAACACAACAATTTTATAGTGCTTCAGGGCATGAAGGTCCCCTAGTACACTCCACCAAAACTCTCTCAATGAGCATGGTGAATTTCACTAGAAAGGTCCTCTTATAACAAGGCCACAAATCCACATGGAGTGAAGGAAGATGACACCTTTATAAAAAGGAAAAAATGCTTTTGGTTCACTAATATGGAACCAATAACCCAAATCTTGGTATAAGAAGCTAACTTTTCACCACAGCTTATTATGAGTAGTTGATACTCTAATAAAACAATAGTGTTTTATTTCTTTATGATCCGAGTTGATCTTTACAATTTTAGAAACAAAGACAGATTGTAGTTGGGTCTTCTTATTAAAATGAAAGTCTTTAAGAAATAATTGTTCTGATGTTATCCAATTTTTGAATTTTTTCAATAATAATAGCAACAAACAACACTATTAATCTAACAATTGCATGAGGTTGAAATATGTAAGTCACCAAAGTGTAACCTCTGAGTTGATTATTTGTAGCTGTATCACTATAAGAGACATTCATAGAATAAATTCGTATTTGTGAATGAATGAAACTTGTATTACCCATATCACATATATCACAGACTCTACCAAGATTAGAAAAATACTTTGATCATGTCTTTATCTTTCATTCGGTTGATTATATCCTAGAAAAATGTCTGAGTGAACACATAAATTCAAAATCTTATTGACTAGGGGAGTCGTAACTTCCCTTAAGAAAATGAGTGATTTTCTCTAATGAATAATTTTTTTTTTCAAATGGTCATAATGATCATTGAATCAGTCGTAGAAATTCCTTCAATCATCCTATAATTCTATAAATATTGTTATATGATACTTGGATACAATTTTGAATTTAAAACTCCATTATTCTGTTGATAAACATATGGTTGACCAACATAATGTAGGGTTCCATTACGTAGCACATAGCTCCTACCAATGTATGGTCTCATATCTATACTTTCACCAACACATAATGTTGGGATAAATATAACATTAGGAAGATGATCCATATGTTCATCCTTTTGAGCATAATATTGCACATGTAGCATTGATAAACCATATATTCAATTTCTCAAACATAGGGTATGCATAGTGTTTCCAGATTCCAATGTAGATTTGATATTCCATACATTTGATGATTCATGAACCAATAATTTCTGATTGAAATTATTAATATCATGTGTAGTGTTCCCTCTCCATAAGTAAACTGTTCATCATAGTGTTGGGATAATGAATCATACATTCATTCACTGAACATAGGGTATATATTGTGTTTTCATGACACATCTTATTGCATTGTATTTTATTAGAGATATTAATAAAAAATGATATTTATTTCTAAATCATACATAATTAAAAAAATTTAGAAAACAAACAATGGTATTTGTGATCAGGAAAATGATCATATAATATAAATTATGGCTAAGATAATACATTCCAAACAATAATGAATCAAAATGATATATAATTCATCACTTGAAACATTAATAAACTATGATGCAAAAATTGGGTCATAACAACCACTAAAAACATTTATTTCTATAAACCTCTGGGAAATGATTTATATTGCAACAAAAACCCTTTACAATATCATTTTTGGCAAGGTGATCGTTTATCAAATAATCTATATTACTTAATTCATATGACAATAAACTCACATTGAATCTTTAAGAAACTCAAAAATCAAAATAAATTGAGGGAATTTTTTTTGGCACTTTATAATATATAATACCCATATAATTACCTTCATTTTAAATAGAAATATTACCTTCCACGAAACAAAACAACCTAAAAAATAAAAAACCCTATGAGGTATTCATTAAAAAATGAATATGACCATCATAAAATTTCATTAAAAAATATAAAAAAAGAATAAAATTGTCATATCATTAACAATATTCAATATTATGAAATGAATAAAAAGTATAAGTTAATTTAGATAATTATCAGAAATCTATAACTCTTAGTAAAAAAAATCATCCTCCAAAGATACATGCCTCTATAATACATGTAAAAAATAAATGGAGCACCCTTATAACACCATATAATAGTGGTCATTAATATCAACTGGTCACTCCAAAAGCATTTCAAAAAAATATTTTATGACTGATGATTGTAGATCAAATTAGTTGCTAATATTTTTGAACGATTGTGTCACACACAAAAACAAACTAATGAAACACCCAACTAAAAAAACAAATACATATTAAAATAATATATAGAATGTAATTATTAGTAAAAAAACAGGATAAAAATCAATTAAATTAATTAATTATTATTATTTTCCATTGATTAATATTTTATATAAATGAATACTTTTTTAAGAAACATTTTAAATAGGTTTACTTAATTTTAACTGTATAAATTAAAATGTTATTAGATAAAATTTTATTATATTATATAATATTTATATTTATAAACTATAATTGTTAAATCAAATAATTTATAAAAGTATATAAAATAAGATTAAATCATCTGAAATATTAAAAATACTTTTTTTAATAATAAATTATTTTATTTATATTTATCATTTTAATTCAAATAACTACATATAAAAATTTTATATTTTTTTATATAAAAAAGTACCAATGTATTATTTTATAATTCCAATGTTTTAATAGAGTTTGTTTTTTATATTTATATAAAAAAGATGATTTTATGGATAATTGAAAGATATAGAATTTTTAAAATTACCATTTATTTTATGTCATTATTATAATTTAATCTTGATTTAGAAATTTACAACTACATTTTCCACAAAAAATATGAATTTGATATGTTATATTATAAATTATATTCATTTGATTCTAATTTGGAAACATACATTTAATATTTTTACCTTATGTAGTATATTTTCTTGAACTAGTTTTCAACACCAAATATAACTGTTATTTTAATATTATTTTTTATAACTTCTATCAATGTAATAAAATGTAATGGATTTGAAATTCATAATCAGTAGTTCCATATTTCAAAATAATGGGCATTTTATTTTTTAATAATAAAGTATATGTTACATAGGTAAAAACTTGTTATATCGGTGAAATATTTAATTATGAATGTTAAAAAATATAAGAGTAAATGTCCTGATACATGTTTAAATTTTTTTGGGAATGTTTTATTAGGTAATTTCTTCACATTATAACTTTTACACTCCCTTATTTATCAATTTTGGAACTATTTTCTATGATATTGACATCCCATTATTAGAAGTTTTTTGTTTTGTATAAGATTATATCCCTTGTCACTTATAAAATGGTATCCCTATTATTCAAATTCATATCCACATTCAACATGTTATGTTCTTCTAAAAACACTATCCCTTATGTGATAAACACCATTGAAAATGATATAATATACGATGTGAGGTATAAATTTATAATAGTTCCTTTCACTTTTCAATTCCATTATTTGATCTTCTTATTCTTCAAATTACAATTAACCACCATTGAAAATATTACATAGATTTCATTATAATCATTTTATGTTATAATAATGGGGATAAAAGCATTAAACACCTTTCCCTTTTCCATTAAAATAATGAGAATGTAAATCATGTATTCGATCAGACTATCACCCCCATGATGTAACATGTTCATAGTCCTTCATTAGAAAATATAGATAGTTAAAAATGTAATTTAATTTAATTTTTTGATATTTCTGAATTGTTTTATATTTTAAAATGATAAATAATATTTCTCATATATATTAATCTACGGAAAATTAGAGCATCGTCCATATATATGTTTGGACTACGACATTCAGGGAATAGTGTGTTCCTTGTTTTTTTACATCCTTTCAGGGATAGATATAAGAATCGATATATAGGATAAAATTGATGTATATGATATTACTAACAGTATTTTTATAAAAATATGGTAATCTATTAATTATTTTAATGATAAATAATCAATTATAAAATTAATCCTCTCAAAAAAGTGAACTAAGAAGGGAATATTTTTTTCATAATATGCCAAACCTTCCCATCCATCCCCTCTCCCACTATATCTTACTAATTATTATATATCATAATAGTAAACAAAAAATGATATAATTATGATACTATTATAATTTTATTTCAATTAAATCACATTATAATCACATATTAATTTTTTTCTGTTCATGTTTGGGTCAGTTGGACGACCTACGTAAAAAATTCTAAGAAATTATTTTATGGTTTACTGGAAAAAAATAAATAATTGTATAAAATGATATTAATATTTAAATAAAAATTTGGTTTTTTATATAAATTATATATTAATATATATCATAATTATTCTAAGAAAACCTTTTTTGAGAAATAAAACAAATGAGGAGTGTTTATTATTGATTTCATATTCATGGATATAGAAAAAAACAATCATTTATGGAAATATGAACTTTATAAATAATTATAATTCTCTAATTATATTAGGTTTATTGATACAGGGTAATGTAATTTTCATGAATAATTAATAGTGATGTCTTTCCCACTAAAATAGTTTAAAAGAATCAATATTATTTATATATTATTTTCAAAATAAGTAAACACAAACTATATATGAAGAGGTTGATTGAAAATTGGGAATGTAAATGGTTATTATTATGAATAATTTTATTGATTATGTTCTTAATAAACTTATTTTTATTATTTAGGATGTTTTTTTAGCGTTTTGAATGAAACAAGAAGTAATTATGGAAACATTATCAATTTTAAATAAATTAAGACATGGTTCCTATTATACACCTTTTTGTCTTTATAATTAATTATGAATTCAAAAATTAAATTCATTTTGGATATTAATAATATATTTCTTGATATTTTGAGGATTATTTAGAGAACCCCCAATCAGATTCCATTGATTTATACATTTCATTACTTAGAATGGATTTCTGTGACTCAAATAAACTTTTAGAGTTACAAATATTCTATTGACCTCCAGCCTTCAATGTTCCCCAATATCTATGATTTAATTTTAGAAATTATTTTTTCATTAGGTTAAATCAGTTTTAAATTAATATCACCTTCCATGATAGATTTTATCATCCATAAAATTATAATATGTTTTGAGAAATTCTCGTTATTTTAAGTGATGATTTAATATAAATGGAAAATTACATTAAATCCATGGTTTAAATTACCAAAAAAATCAAGGTTATTATTTATAAAATCCATATATATATTAATTCACCTGATACCAGTACATTCCATTTAATGATAATCATTGTTTCACTCAATGAGTATTTTCCTTATATTTTCCATTTTATCTTCAATGTTTTATATTTTTCATGATTCTGTGTTTTTAAAATGACCTTCTAAATTATTTTATAAAGATAATATTTTTTGTTATTAAATTTGGTATCAATCTATATGGATTATTTTGTAATTTATTTGATACCATTATATTTTTAATAAGAATCCAATTAATATTTTTCATATTTAATTATGTGATATATATATTTTATTATGGAATGCATTTGTATAGTTAATCATTATGTGATTGGTGGCCCTAATATATCACTACATTACATTCAATAAAGAATATATCTCATGACTAAAAAATTTAAATGGGTTAGGTTTCCAAATATATAATGGGAAACAAATTAAGTCTCAATATCCATTATAGGAAATTGGTTGGGATTCCAGATCTATTATAGTAAACATTGTGTTATATGTGATTTTCAATTGGAAAGAATTGGTGATTCCTAATGTAGTATGATGTTTTTCTATATTATTTTCATACATTTACACCTTTTATATTTAAAGATTATATTATCCCTAAATCATGATTTATGTATTATATTTTTACAGTCATTATAAACTATAACATGTTTGCTGATGTGGGATTATAAGTTCTCATATCATTCTATATGATATGATTTTTATGAATCCATTTTATATTAATTAGATATTTATCTATAAAATATTTTTTCTCAAATTATTATGATATTTCCATAAATGTTAATTTTTCCCTTACTGGTATTTCTATATCACCATTTTCTTATGTTTCAAATTCCCTAGGTTATTATGGAATATAATATTCATGATTTTTCTAGAGGTGTGTATTATGTGGAGAATTTTGTGGGAGATGTTAAACACCTATGGTGAAATAATTAGATTCCTATATATGGTGAAAAATATTGTTTTCTTAAAAAAGTAATAGGTTTTTTTTAATTAATGATATTAAAAAATTATTTAAAATAATAAACCAAAACAATTGTTGAAAATTATTAATTAAAAATATTTAATTATTTAATTTAATTAGATGGATTAATTATTTTCTAAGTTTAAATTAATTATATTTTTTTTGGGTCAGATACCCGCATTTAAAACCGATGATATGAGTCTAAATATATGATAATACTTTGAAATATATGAAATTTAATGATAAGTACGATTAACTAGAAATATATCCTTATATAAATATTGTAAAATTGGTGCGTATAGAATTAATAAACCTTGGAGTAATCACCATGAAAATGGTTGTTTGATAATTTTCTTCATCATCAATATGATGCAGGATGCTTAGGATTAAGACTACATACCTAGCTAGGTGCTTCTAAGGTATTTGTTTCACATTATCTCTAAAGAATAATTATAGTGTATTGTTTTAGGATTTCAACTTATTTGGTTACGGAATACCAAAAAAATTACCACGTATAACAAGTGATTGGTCAAAGGGAGTAAAATCTTTAACTGAAAATATCATATATTATGTATGAATGTTTTTTGGAGAATAATTATTTATATTTTTTTACATATTCGTATTTTGCGTATTAAAATTAAAGTTTTTTTTATTTTATTTTTTTTAAAAAATAATCAATATAAAATGAAGCGAAGAACAGTCTACATAAAGAATCTCTTATATCTTATAACTGAATAAGGGGGCATACATAGATGTTTGAGAAACAAAGTATATACTATTTTTTTAAAAACATGTGATTCATAGTCTTACTCAAGGTAATGAGGATGATATATTAATAGAAGAAAATTCATGATAATCTAATAAATTTTTTCATTTTTAGGTGATATTTATTGATGTGATTCTAGTATACTCTAAATGTTAATGTATTATGTGAATCATAGTAAAAATTTCCTTCATTTTCTTAGTTATATTTTTTGAACCATATATATTAAATTTTATCAATAACAGTGATAATTTTTTTATATTTTTGGGGACAACTATTTAAGAATACATGATTGAGGAGTGAATAACCATTATGTTTAAAAGGACGATTTATATGGATAAAAGTTAGTTAGATATTACAGATAATATTAAAATGTAATAATTTTTTAATTAAAAGGAAATCCATGATATTTTTGGTGATATTTATCTCATTTAGAGTATTATGATTTATATTAAATTGAGTGATACATTATCAAATAGAGGTTCATGGTAAGAGTTAATTTTTTTGATGGATATATGATTTCATTATGCTGCATTGTTGAGGAGATAAGAATTGTTTTTAGAAAGGAATGTTATCAATAATATATGATTATGGATTATGGAGACCAAGGTATATGATTTTATTAAAGTTTTATATTAATTTTTAAATGATAAGATACATGATATAGCCTATGAAATTAAGCTAATTTTCATATAAAAAGTGATATCCTGAATGGCTAATATATTAAGTTCACCATCAATTATTTTCCTCAGTGATAAATAATAAATATGATTTGGATCCAATTAATTTATGGGGGTATAATAGAGAATCATGATATTTTGGATCTTTTAATTTGATTTCATTCTCAATACATTGGGTCACAAGAAACACTAAACTAAAGAAGCAACCTACTAAAATGAATCTGAATAAATTAAAATTAAATAATGAAATTAATAATTTTTAAATAAAATGAAAATTATAATTTAAAACAAATATCTATTATTAATTTTCTATAACTAACATTTTCCAAAAATGATTCTTTTTGAAGAACCATTTTGAAAATGGGGGTTGTATTGAAATATAATATATTGAGATTGTCATTGTTTAAAGTGTATTAAAATAGGTAATACTTATATTTATAACCTATTATAAAACATGATATTATTTATAATTTTATATAAAATAATATTAATGAAACTTGAATATTGAAATATCAATTTTCAATGAAAAATTATTTCATTATATATTTTATTTTCATTTAAATAAAAAATATAGAAATTTCATAATTATAATTTTATAAAAATGACATCATTTTTTACTTTTTTTTTCTAAATTGTTATATGGTTACTTTTTTTAGTATTTTCAAAAAAAACTTATTTTTTGTGAATGATTTTATAAATTGTGTTTAAAAATATAGTGAATATAAAAGTATTATTATGTTATAAAAATAATTTGGAATGTTATGAAACCCAATTTGAGAATAATATTCATTTTATATATTATATTACAAATTTTAATTTTTCTTTCTAGTTTGTAAATCTATATTTAATGTCTTAGATTATTACTAATATTTTTCTCAGTAATTAATTTTATTACATTGTATAAATATTATTTTAAAATTAATATCAGACACTTTTAGATATTGAATCAAATTAAATGTATTTCAAATTGTAAATTAATAGGTCAAAATTATATAATATGTATTGTGATCCAATCTATAAATTCAATTATCTGAAAAACTATCCATACTGTATTCATTATATGTCACAAATAATCATACAATCTAATGAATGAATTTTTTGGTGTCCACAAGGAAGAGCTATAGAAAAAAAATTAACAACCATTTAGAAAATTTATTCATAATTGAAATAAACTATACCCTTATCTATAATTTATATACATAATACACATCTTTATAATGTTGGAAAATGGAAACATAAGAAAGGGTTATCCTCATATGATACTAAAGGGTAAATATAAAACATAAAAATTGAATATTACATATTGTGAACCCCTCTCTCCAAAGATACCCCTCTTGGGAAGGATACGAAGAAAGGGTGATAATGACCCTCAATTCCCCCCTCTAATAGGAACCGAGGTTGGATACTAGGACCACGGGTTTATAAATATCACAATATGGGAGGCATTACTAAGGAAACATGATTCAGAGATAGGATGCATCCACCAAAACAAACTCCATGACATATATATATCCAAAAAACCAAAACCATCCCATAATGTGTCTTTAAATAGAACTGATACAAATAAAATTATAAAAAGTAAACACCTGAAATAAAAACTAGAGCATAAACACATCAACTATCCCAAGGTCTGAGTGAGAAACATCCATCACGATGCACATAATCCTCCTAGAAACTGAAAAAGACTCTTTATATAATTATAGTAAGAATATAGGTTAACTTTGTAGGATAACTAAAGTCTTTCATGAAGAATTGTTAGTAGACTAATAATGTACCCATGATAAAACAAAAAAAACCTAATAAGAAGACAAACCATAACTCCAACCTCACCATGTATTTATCACCATATAAAAAGTATGAGTAATATAATATAATTTAAAGCAAATAATTGATTGGGTACCCCATACCACATTCCCATTTATTAGAGGCTCTCACACCACAATGAAAAACAACCTGCTTCCCCAACATCTTCCGATTATATTAAATCAAAACCCGCTAACACACACCTATTCCACAACTCACATCACATCACACCCAAAAACTCCAGGTCCACCACAATACAACACATCCCACTTGTACACACATGGTCCATCACAACACATATCATCCCAAAGACACCTGGGATACCACACCAAAACTCATCCTGAATATAACTAGGACATTGTATCACAACTTTCTGGAATAAGAAAAAGGAAAATACACCATTTATAATCCTGAAGTCACATGGTACACCATATCACACATGCCTAAAGACACCAAGGAAACTATCACCTAGAAGGAGGAGCTGGGATGATTTGGTGGACATCCCTATATCATCCCACCAAGATGATGGAAAAGTCACTCTCCCATGTGACTATGTCAGTGTCAACAAATATTTCTTGGAAAGGGTGGGTGCATATAAAAATTTAAAGAAATATACAATGTTTATACATATGTATAGAAATAGTCACACAAGAACAACATAAGGGTTTACAAAAAAACACAAAACTACTCATGAATTCCCCACATGGTTTCCACCTCTAAATTCATAAAACCATTCAACCAAAACATAATTGACAATTAATTTTTAGTGTTGAATTAATGTAAATCATTTATCCATATTCTCAGTTACTAAACATTTCTATTATAAAAGTAGTTTTAATCATATTCATGTAATAATTACTATTTGGGATCATTATTCATTTCAATGTCCATACCAACTGAGAACCTCAAAAAAACAACACACATCAAGCAGCACATTGAAACATACCATTTACCATGTCCCAAAACAAATTCCATTGTGTCCCTACTTCACAACCACAAAACCATTGTATCCTTACTGAAAAGACATATCTCATCAATGGTACCATTTTTTTGAAGAAGGTGACATGAATTGGTTTCCCAATTCATGCCGAAGAAATTTATTAAATCAAAGTTTTACAATGAAATCCCGAGCTGTAATGAATTTACACCATCAAAAAGAAAAACCAGTGATATAAATGAAACATTAAAGTGAGATCAAAATGTAAAGCATCCAAACTGGGTTTCCTGCTCCAACAATTGCCCAACACCAACTAAATTTTTGCGGCTATGTTCCCTAATAAACCAGAACCAGAATACAAGCGCAAAATCAGGGTAATCATCACTATGCAGAAAAACTACAGTCTTCAATCAGCTTGGAGAAGAGAAAATGATATCTGCAAGCCATCAGAGAACAAACAAAACAATAGAACAACCTACCAATCATTCCTATAAGTCATATGGATGAGGAAATCCAGAACTGAAGAAAAATGAGAAAGATGCTAAATAAATCCAGATTAACTAGGCAGGTTCTCCTCCAAAAACAGATTTAGTCCAAGTCTCCAGGAAATCCAGAACATAGTTCAAGATCATAAAACCCCAAAAGTATACAATCCAGTAGTTTCAAAACATCATCTAAAGGGATGAAAAAAATATCAGCAAGGGACCAACACCTCGATTGTGGAAGCAGATACATAAAAAATAGTAGTAGCATGCATTCCCATATTAACCAGATTCAGCCAGAAGAAAGCTACCCCTCAAGTCCAAGGAAAAGAAGAAAATGATCCCGCCCAGTTCCTAGCATTAGAAACCCCATCATAATCAATCCACCAACAAGAGGCAGCCTTTTACCAGCTATTCAGAATAAACCATATTCAGACAGATGCAAAATAAAAAATAGTAGGGACAACCTCATATTCCAGAGTAGGATAATAACACAACATGTCCAAACATAAAGTGTTTCAAAGTATCTCAGGGCCGCAACCAAACACTTATAGTAGAAAAAAGCATCAAAAAGTACATCCAACCATACAGGGATCCAACATAAATAAACTATCTCTCATAATCGAAATAATATGTAGCAAGATCAACTCCAAAAATCAAATTCCAGAAGTCAAACCATTTTCATGAGTAGACAACATAGATCTTCCATCATCCACCAGAGAAGATCATCCAAATTTCAGAGCATGTCAAACAGATCCAGAAGCATAGAATTTACAAAATATTTTCCATCCAGCATCATGATTCTCAAAAAATATAATCATACAAAACAGTGCAGATCCGAACACACACCCTCAAGACATCAGAAATAAAACACAGATAAAACTCTAGATAGTATGAAACAGAGACAACAAAGAATATCCACAAACAGAATCATCCAGAAGATTTTAGATTCATTTTTAGTTTCTCATTGAAAATTAATCTCTTAACTTCTATATATTGGTCAGCATTGATAATCCCCCGTTGTAGTTCCTGATGAGCAATTTCCTGTTTCTTTCCCATATGAGAAATACACTCTTGAATATCTTCTTCTGTGAAAAGTGGTGAGAAATAATATAAGAGAATGATAGATTCTTCAAATGATGGTTTTCCAAGCTCTTTTTCAGGAGAAACCTATTTATTGACATCTGTTGACCTAGTAGAGATGGTTCTCTCTACGTGTGAGTAGTCCTTACGTCTTCTAGTTTACTTTGGATTTGGGGTAATGAAACCATTAGCATATACCATTGGTTTTTTCCTTTTTTAGACATGGATTTCAAATAATCTTCTTCTAGTTGTCCAGGAATATCATCCTTCTCATCCCATTATCCACAAAAATCAGAGTCATCTTTTTGGTCCCTTTCTCCTACTTCTTGATTTTCATTAACAGATAAAGCACGGCAGTCTTTAATTGCATCATTTGTTGGCTTAACATCAAGATGAAAGTTATGATCTTCCATGGTATGTTGGACAGAAACCTTGTCATTTACAGGTTCATGTTGAGTGGCCCTATTTTCCACATTAGTTTGTTCTGTAGCATTAAGAATAGCCTTGACAAAATCTCCAATTTGATTCTCAGAATTGCGAGAATCAACAGAAGCAACCCAAACCTCCAGACTAGGTACACTAATCTGTTCCACCACCTGAATAGGGTCATTAGATGTACTTGTAATACTATATGAGTTAGGAATTCTATAAGGGGTTGAGATCATGCCATCAACAGTTAGAAGGTTATGAGAATTAATAGTTTTCTTGGGAGTTTTTCCACCCATAATGACTTTATCTATTTTGGAGGGGGATCTTACTATTTTCCACAGTTGTTGGAAACATGACAACTTTTGAAGCACATATTACCGAATTCTGGTAGGTTTTCAAAAACCACATTCTACAAAAAGCCCTTATCACCATTTTGGATCTAGAATCAGCTCGGAAGGACCTTGGACAGATCAATCTCGGTGCATACCCTTACAGCCGAGGGTCTTGTTAGATTTTCAGTAGCATGATCTATCTTTATTGGGGTTCTAAAGAGATTATCAGTAGCAAATAAAGCTTTATTTTTAAAAAAATGGATCGGAAAATCAGGGAAAGCAATCCAAATTGGAGCGATGGGGGATTCAAAATCAGCAAGATAATCAGGCGACCATTTAAGAACTTTCATGTTAGATCTCCCAAAGTTCCAAAAACCACCTCCCCAAAATATACAATAATCCGAATCTAATGAGAATTGAAAAAGCACATTCCATGATTTTAAGAAACCAATTTTGAAATCAGGGAAACCGATATTTTCAAGGGTATTTCTTAGGAACAGGAGCGAAGGACGCTGTTTTGAGAATTTACCTATCAAGGAAAAATATAAATCTGAGGCAAGATTTTTTACCTCCTCCTTCGAGAATGTTATGGCATTTAATCCTTAGTGTTTGTAAGTTTTCATAGTGAAAAAACCTTCCTTCCTCAAGTCAGTGTATGAATCGGCACCCACGACAACTTCTGCAATGGATCTTGCATCATGGAACCCTCCCCTAGGGTTATCTTTATCGTCACCCGCACCAGGCAGTGCCCTAGCTCCCATTCCCATCGGCATCGGAAAAAAATATATTCTCATCAATGGTACCCGAAGATATCATATATCATAAAATATATTTTCATTTTATAAGATCATATAAATTCAATTGAAAATTATTAATTGAGGGTATAATCACACAATCAATTGGAACCTAAGGAATTTAATTCATTAATATATAATACATAAATATTCAATTAATCATGATGATACAAAAAATTAAAAAAAAAGTTTTCAAGAGTAAGTTTCTCTAAAATAAATCAATCTACTACTAGACATGATATACATCAAGGAAACAAGCTGATGAAAAAATAATATTAAATAAAATCAAATCAAAGAAATAGAAATAAATATGATAACACTTATCATTCACCAAACAGGTTAAATTCATTCTTAATTCATTCCATAACATCATTAATTCGAAATCATTTATCTTCAAATGGGTAATTATTATATACACATTCTACATGATTCCAATTTTATAATGATGAAGGGAATATTAACTGGAAGGAAGAATCCATTCACCAACTTTCTATTCCAAAATAAGGGAGCTTGTATATTAGGAAATTACATTACGTAAATACTCTGACCATATATAGACCCTCATTCTATGACTACATGGAATAATGATTTTGGGAAATCCCATATCAAGAGAACACATAAAGATTTGATGAATGGAAAATCTCTACCTTTGAAGGACTTGATTTGAAACAAATTGGATTGAAAAGACTTAGTTGACCAATTAAAGTATGATTTATTAAAATCATGGATATTGGACATTTTGATGTACCCAAAACTTTTATAAGATTATTGATATGATTGGCCACATTTGAAATGGCTTAAAATTCATTAATTATGTTATTAAATTTATTTTTTGTCAAAACATACATAAAAAGGGAATAACTAGAAAAAATGGAAATTTATGGAAATTTGGAAAACTATTGAACTAATTCACTGACACTACTATGATAAGGCATATCTAGATGAATCACCACCTAGAATTCACCATCAATGAGTCACCACCATCGAGTCACCACTAGCGAGTCAACGCCATTGAGTCTTCACCTGGGATGTGACTGCCAGAAGAGGCACCACCAAGATGAGTTTCCACCAGAATGAGCTACTACTATGATGAGATACTACTAGGATAAGATACTGTGAGAATGAGTTACTTCCTGAATGAGTTACCATTAAAATTTGTAAATTAGAAAAACTAAAGAAATTTTTTCCCTATTGGAATGACTCACATGTCACAAAAACACCCAATACTACCCTTGAATGCCTCAAGTACCATATTTTTGGAAAATAAATGAGATTAATGGTTCTTTCCATTACATAAAATACCTCTAAAAACTCAAAACAGCACTGATTACTATGATCACATTCATTTCTCATGCTTCCATGTACTCTTTTCTAGGCTACCATGCCTCTATAAGACAAAAAACATGGTAATGGTTCATCCTGTAAGAAAATTATACTAATGAAATTGGATCACCATAGTATTAACCATGATGTTTTCGTCATTTTCAATATCCAAATCTACCCAGTCAATGATATGGTAGTCAACATGATGTTATTGATTTATATGAGAGATGTGGAAGACATCATGAATCCATCCCAGCCATAGTGACACTCCAACATATAATCCAACTCTCTATCCCACCCCTAGACACCTCAAAAGGTCTCACATACTTAAAGATATCTAACTATCCTTTTAGAATATATATATATCCCATGTTGAGGGTAATCCTTCAAGAACACAAAGTCTTAAATCTCAAACTTTTGGGGCCTCCTTCGGTGATCAATATAAGTCTTATATCGATAATTTCATGCTTTCATACTCTCTCAAACCAACTAAAGATTCTATGTTTTACTATGAACTACCTAAGGACCAAGCACTACTACCTCCCCATCCATAGTCCAACATAATGAAGAATGACACGACCATCTATACAAAGCCTAAAATTGGTCCATACCGATGGATGAGTGATAATGATTATTTTAAAAAAAACTCAACTGAGGCACAATTTTATTCCCATGATATTCTAAAGTCCAAGACACATTCACAAAACATATCTAATAGCAACTGGATAATATACTCTATCTCCCTGTCCATTTCAGGGTGGAAGGAAATGCTAAGGTGTAACTGGGTGCCAAATGCATGATTCAATACACTCTAGAATTATAAGGTAAAATAGGAATCTCAATATGAGAAAATGGGCCTTATAAATACTTGAAACCATACCACCTCATCCACATAAATCATATCCATACAATCCACTACACCTTACTCCTTGATCGCTAATAGGTGGGCTGATTTCGTTAACCAATCCATGATCACCTCGATTGCATCACAACCATAGTGAGATCTGGGAAACCCTATGATTAATTCCATGGACATGTTATCTCATTTTTACATGGTAATATCCAATAGTAGAAAAAAACATCCTAAAACATGATTCTCAACCTTCACCTACTAGAAAAATAGACATTGAGCCTCAAATTCCACCACTTCCCATTTCATTATGGGATATCAACATTATTTCATGAAGACATGGTACATTTTGGAAACTATTGGGTGTACCTCAAATGGTGAGCTATAAAAATAATAAAGAACTCCCTTATTTTTTTCCACTAAAACAAATATCCTTCCCTTAAACAATATCCAGGTCTGAATATCCTTGGACAATCCCTTCGAAGATTCACCATGGCTGACACGATCACAAATAACCTCTTCCTATGAGTGTCCCCCTAGACTCCTCTAAATGTATCATTGGGTAATATTGTACTGTAATTTGAAACTAAAACCGTCTACAACCTTTCATCATGGAAAATTTGTGTAGGGATTATAACTCCTCCATCACTCTTCGATAATTTACAGACTCTCGAATAACATCATTGTCAAAATTTCTATTGAATGAATCAACCATGAAATTACCCATTAATAATGTTTAATAGATACCAAAATCATATTATGGATGAAATTCCTTCCAATTTTTCTTTTTTATATTCAGATCATGTGAAGAAAACATATACCTAAAAGTATTGTGATCCATGAAGTCCAAAAATCTCTCCCCAATGATGTAATGTTTCCTCAACGTCAGCTCAAACACAACTGATAGTAGATCTGGATCATAGGTGGCATAGTATTGTTCATTATGGGATACCTAGATAGACCCATAATAGATCACAACCTTCTGTATCATCAATACACATATCATGCCTATACAAGATGAATTATATAAAACCTCAAACAACACACCCTCCTCTAGTAGGTGAAGCATTACATCATTGCCCAACATCATCTTTGGGTAATTAAATAATGACTCGCACTGATTCGTCCTCACAAAAGTCTGGTCCTTCTAGGATAATGTTTTCAATGGGGATGTATCTTGAGAGATTTCGGGAACAACCCTACAAAATAGAATACAAGACCAAGGAATCTATGAACTTATTCGACATTATTGGGTGTTTCCAATGAAACAACATCTTCTACCTTCATTGGGTCGACTGCCACACCCTACTGAGACAACAAATGTCTGAGGAAATGGATCCCCATGAAAAAGAATTACACTTATACAACATTAAATAGAATTATTTTTTACAAATAACTTACAAGATAGCTATAATATTGTTGAAATGATCTTACTCTGACTTTGATTTTATCAAAATATCATCAATGAAGAAAAAACATAGTCTACTAACTCTTGGATCAATGAGTTTATATATTCCATTATCAAGGATGGTGACTTCATAGCAAAAAAAAAAGAAATTAAAAAAACTCAAAGTGCATGTACAAGAATTTAATGATGGTCTTTGAATATCACCCTCATTATCCCATAATAAGTGATATCCACATTGCAGTTCAATCATAGAAAACTAACTAGCCCCTCTCTACTAGTCAAAAAGATCATCAATCCAAGAAATAAGATAGTAATTTTTTATCATCAATTGGTTAAACCTTTGATATTATACGCACAACTATAGACTACCATCATCTTCCTTGGTTAAAAATGATTGAGAACCCCATGGTTATACACTAGGTCAGAAAAATCCTTTCTAAATCTGATCATCATTCTGAATCCCAAACTCCATCAACTCAGAGGGTTATATCTAATAAAGAGACATTGAAATTAGAGAAGTTGCAGGATGTATGTCTGTCATAAACACAACATCGCATTGATGGGATAGTGTAAAAACCTTCACATGGAAAAAGTAAAATAAATCCCCAATGACCTTGGGAACCTCTACCATCCCATCAACCAATGATTCCATCAACTAGTCTACCATGAAAAAAGGGGCTCCACATGCATACATCCCACCTGATAACTCTGATCACCAACAAAAATCACACAGTGGACATCCACAACAAAAAACACAATTATCCTACTAAATAAGTTGATAATATAAAATATAGAACACAACCATTAAATTTCATGGATGACATCATACGGCTTCATTGAATCACTAAAAGATCCCCACATGACAGATGCATCCCCATCAATAGTCTACACCTCTAGAACACAACAAACATGCTAGTCTCTCCTCTGACTAGCTTAGTCAAAAGTAGGGGTAGGGGAAGCCCATATACCTCTAGTCACAAATCACTTACTAGAGTTGGTTCCACAAAATAGTATGAAGCTCCAAAATCAAGAAAAGAATAGACAAGAAAAGATGATAAACTTATCATACATCTAATGATCTCTGGTCCATAGGGTATTTCTACCCCTATTGAATGAAAATGAACACCCCAGATCCCATTACTCTCTACTAGTGGTTTCATCTATGACCACACTCATGTCTAGGTCCCTTAGACTAAGGAATATCCTATGTTCAACGTATACATTCCTCACAATCCCAACCTCAACTATAATCCATCATTCCCAACTATTGGAATGACCTCACGGGTAACTTCTGTCAAGGGTGATGTTAAACCTATCTACCTCAACAAAACTATGATCATGTAGCCACTAGGAAATGGTCCAGAAGATGGAAGTGAACCCCATAGAAGAAACACATATACTCCAAGACCATGTAAATAACATGGAAACCAGAATGTCAAATGTCAAGAAATCATATTAGACTCTGTGCTAGTCCAAACCTTGAATCCCCTAGAACCCAAGGCTTGTCTCCCACAACACTGCTCCTCAAGGAACCCTATTGGTTCCCATCTCTCTACAAACCCCCATTTAGTTCATCCACTCGATCAACTATAACTTATTCTGAACCTCTGGGTAAGTTGAAAATATAATAGGTGTAATAGTATACAAGATTGATGGATGGAGTTCCACGTTAAGATGCCTCTCTTAGGACTCCTTATCTTGGAAAAGATCCAGGGTGATGCACAAAATATCTGGAAACATAATCCCAAGTTCTAGTACAAACATACTCCCCTGCTAGAGGGAGAGTATCACTTCCACTTGTCAACCTCCATTGTTGATGCAAGTAAATCCAAACGAAACTCCTTTTAGAAGTTGAACTATGATTCATATTCCAACATCTTCTCACCAAAGTAAAAAAGCCACCATTGACATGCTTATCTTCAAATTTGACTAACTAACAGATGAACCCTATACTCTATCAAGGATCAGATCAAGAAATATGTGATTTGAAGCTCCTAGAACTTACTCTCCATTTCCATATCAGAAATGTTATCCTCGTATATTGACAATACATGCTGTTTAAAAGAAAGATACATCATTTTCTACAGACCATCATCCTTGGCTAGATCAACCCTCCAATGAATTGGGTCATCCTACAGAACCTCCACTGCCTGAGACGCATGCAAATAATGACCAAGAACCATAGCTGAAGGATAAATATGGATTTTTTTCTTCTAGTATGGATATTCAATTTGATGTATTTTAGTTAACTTTAATCTATTCAATCCATTTTTTACATTCCCCAAAAAACCCAATTAAACAAAAGAAACATGTCATCATAATGTTGGTACCACCCTAAGGTCTCTACCCTGCAAGTAGTCCCATCTCACATGGTCTCTCAATAATCTCAGAGTATGCGCACTGAATCATGAGGGCCCTTAAATCCCTTGTCCTAGCCAATCTCTATATCCTATGTCATTCAATAAGGACAACTGATATTGTTTTCATACCAACCCACAAATTCCTCATTGTTCCTAACTCCAAAATCCACACAATCTCTCAGACTTCCTCCAATACCACTATTTAATGATCCATCCCCCTAAAGATACCCCTCTTGGGATGGCAATGATGAAAGGTAGATAATGGCCCCGGAGTCCCACCTCTAATAGGCCCCGTTTTGGTGACTAAAACCAAGGGTGTACAAATATCACAATATGGGAGGCATTACCATTTGTTAAGAAACAAGATTGGGAGATAGTATGTATCAACCATAACCAAATACATGACATATATATAAGAAAAACCAAAAACCATCCCATAATGTCTATGTAAATAGAACTGATACAAAAAAAATGTCCAATGCAAATACCCAAATATAGACTAGACTTGCAAAGGAAAATCTATCACATGTTCTCTTCTAGTAACATCCAGCACGTTCCACATAATCCTCCTAGATACCTAAAATTATATTTTCTACACATAGGGTGAGAATACTCATATAATTAGTAGAAAGACCGAAGCCTCTCATGCAGAGGTGGAATTTTCATTTAATGTCACCAAGAGAAAATAGAAAAACCAAACTACACATAACTAATAGACTAGCCATAACCCTAACCTCACCAAGTATCGCTCACCAAATAACTCATCCAAGTAATATAATATAATATAAATCAGATTGATGATCGGGTACCCTTCGCCGCAATACCACTGATTAGACACTCTCACACACCAATGACAAATGTCATGTCACTACCACCTCTTTTGAATATATCACATCACAACCCACCCATACACACCCAAGCCACACCTCATAGCATGTCATTCCCACACACACCTGGTCCATCACAACACATCATATACCACCCGCACACATATGTTCTATTGAAACCCATCTCATCCTAAAGACACAATGGACAAGATACCACAAGTCATCTTGAAGACACATGGGACACCATAGACAAACTCACCCAAAGGAATCTGGGGAAACCCACCACAGATCCTCTCGAAGACACCTGGGAATCCATATCACAACTCGCTCAAGGAAAAATGGGACACTATTTCATACAAGAGGGAGAATGAAAGAGAAAAAATCCATTCAACCATCCTCTCACAAGGATATTGGGAAAGACACCTTCCCATAATACTATGTTGGTGTCAGAACATAGTGCATGGAAAGGGTGGGGTGAGTATATAAATCAAAGGAACATAAAATGTTTATAAATATATATAGAAAAAGTCACACAAGCCTAAACTATGGGTTTACAAACAAAACACCAAGCTACTCATGACTTCCACAGTTTTCCACCACCTCTAAATACATAACAACATTGAAGAAAAACACAATCCACGATTTGCTTTCAATTTTTCATTATTATTAAATCATTTTATAGATTCCATGATACCAACTTGTTCCATTTAACATTTATTTTAAATAATTATAATGTATTAATTCTAGTTCACTGTCATTATTCATTTCCCCATCCATACCAACCTGGACCTTCTGTCAAAACAACACACAATAAGCATCACATTGAAATAATCCAACAAAAAAGTCCAAAACTATCTTCTACCACAACCTCGATGAACAAACACACAACCATGAAAACCTCACTACATATCCATATTTCTTCCATGGTCCCCACACAAGTCATATCTCATAAAACATATTTTCAAATTTAGCAATGAATCCCTTTATAATTCCACCTAATTAAATAAGGACAATATTGCACATTCCATTAGATCCAAGGGAATAAAATTCATTAAATGACAATAAATAATTATCCAATTATTTCTGAAAATGATAGAAAACTAGATAAAAAAAGGTATTAAGAGAAATTTTTACATAATAATATATCCACCACCTGATATGATATTCATCGAGGAGAAAAGATGATCCAAAAATAATATTAAATAAAATAATAACAAATCTACTAAAATACATAAGATAATAATTCACATTACCATTACTCATTAACATCAATATTAATTGATTTATTACAATTCATAATTCTAAATCAAATATCTTCACAAGGATAAATATTTGTATACCCATCCCGCTTGATACAAATTTGAGAAAGAATAAGAAAACTGTACCTATAATGAAGAATCATTTCACCAACTTTCTATAAACAATTGGGGTGCCCATACTGGAGGGCACTACTTCAGGGGGGACTCAGAACAACTGTAAAACCTCATTATAGGACTCCAAGTATAATGGGTTTTTGGACCTCCAGTATCACAATAAAGAAGAAAAAACTAATGAAGAGAAGATATCCAGCTGAAAAAGACTATATATGAAACTAAAAGGATTTAAAAATCAAAATTGACAATTTATTGTAGATGCCAATAAAACCATGAATTTTACATAATTATAAGGATCCCAGACATTTAAAAATTAATGATATGATTTCTCGCATTTGAAAAGACATAAAAAATTATTAATTAAGTTATTAAAATCATTTTTCGTCAAAACATACATAAAAAGGGAAAAATGGAAAAATAAAAAAAATCTAGAAATTTAGAGAACTATTGAAATGAGTCACTACCACTTATAGGATGAGTTACCTCAAGGTTGGGATACCACTAGGATGAGCTATAGTTGTTAAAAATGAAATTTGGAAGAACTTTTGAAATGAGTCACCATTTGAATGACTCACATTTCTCAAAAACACCAAGGCTACCTTCGAACACCTCAACCATCATGTTTTTTGAAATGTAACTAGCCAAACGTTTTATACCATTACTTTATAAGTGAAAATAATAATATAATATTTCCATTGTCAAAATATATAAATATTTAATACCCAATAAATCGTACATCTTAAGTCAGGTAATATGAATTGGCATAAGATAAAAAATGTAAAATAATTGGGTAAAAACCTGATCCATGAGATATTAACATAGCCATGAGAATAAGAATAACAATTTGATAAAACAATTATCATTGGAACAAATATTTTTATGGGGTACATTACTGGTACAATCTATAACATTAGTTCCCATGATTTTGAGAATATAAAATGATCCCCCGAATACTTTTCTCACGAGATATAAACTTAAAATCAATGCATTTTAGTATGATATTATACCCCACCCACCATCTTTCAAAACTATGATTGAAACTAAAAATCTATCACTAATCGATTCATAATTAAAGAGTCAAAATCAAATGGATTTCATAAAATATTCAGCAGAAAAACAATTCATTTTTGTAACAAACAATGTAATGTTAAGAAAAATGTGTCTAATATTAATAAAAATTAGAATCTATAAATTTATATTAATTATAATAATAATATGTAATTATTAGTGAAATATAAGTAAGAATAAGTTCTATAAAAATTGAGTTTTCATGAATTATATTGTATTATTTTAAATATTTATTTCAAAAATATGCAATTGAAATTTGAAAAAAATAAATTTAATCTTTGAATTCATCATGTCATAATATTGTTAGGATGAATTTTTTAGAATGTTCTAATTTTTTTATATTTCTATGAATAATTAAATATATTGATTTGTATTGAAAAATAAATTTTTAGTTAAAATATTTACAAACTTAAATTATATTTTGAATTAGTTATAAGAAAAATTTCTATCTTTTTAGTTAATAATAATCCAATTATGGTGTTTTTATGCAATTCTATACATGATATTGGAAAAAAGAATTTTTGTACTAATTGTTTATATGAAAACCATATTTATTCATATTTTTCAGGTTTAAATATAAATTATATTCTAACACCTATATGAATAGAATTTTAAAAAACTGATCACATTTTTGGAATCATATGGTCAAAATTTATTAAATATGACATTTTTATTTTTGGTCATTATGAATAGGTACCTTAGTAAATAATTATCACCACTGTAAGTGTATATCTGGTAATTAAGGTAGAATGTAATGTGATAAGAACAAAAAATGAAATTAAATAGGATTTTTTTGCATTTTCTTAGTTTAGTTCATCTATTCACATCCATGAATCAAATATATATACATCATTATATATTTCTCTAATTTTGACCATGATTAATTTAGTAAAATGTAATGAAAAATATCACATTCTTTTTTTTAATATCTGTAATATTTTTTTATAGAGAGAAAAATAAAATTTTATTGGTAAAAATAGTTATATGAAGTATAATTTATATTGTTTTCATGGTAATTTATTTTTATTTTTTTGATAAATGTTTTTTATTAAATGCATCCACAACACCAACAAAAAAATTATTAACTTATAAGTAAAAGATTAAATGAATTAATAAATAGTAAGAGTAATAAAACGTCAAAGAATTATTTTAATTTAAAACATTTTAGATTAAAATAGTTTATTTGTGATTTTTAAATTATTATATTAAATTTCCATTTTTTTGTTGTTTTCGATGTCAAATTAAATAAATAGTTAAAAATGAGATTAATTATTTCTTTATAACAAATAATATTTTTCTAAATGATTTAAAATTAATAAAAAACTTATTTTCGCCCTATTTATTTAGATTTATTTGAAAATTTAAATCATTATAATTTTATTATAAAATTTTATTTTAATAGTAATTAT
Source organism: Viscum album (assembly GCA_963277665.1). Classification (NCBI taxonomy): domain Eukaryota; kingdom Viridiplantae; phylum Streptophyta; class Magnoliopsida; order Santalales; family Viscaceae; genus Viscum; species Viscum album. The sequence goes on from OY728156.1 coordinate 1,285,390,713, forward strand.
CTTCTCCCCAATAGATTAATACATTGTAATCATTATAATCTCAAAAATGGTTAACAAAGGTTAGAAAATGATAATTTTGAAAACAACAAAAAACCATTTGAAAAATTTATTTTATTTTATAATTTTTTCCCATACACAAATTAAATTAGAATTAAATTAGTTTGGATCCATTTAAATATGAAAATTTATTCATATAGATTTAATAGCTTATGAAATTTCAAAAGTTCCTCTTCCCACACTCTCTAATGGGGACCACCTTTACTATTTTGTTCACTATTGAAAAACATTTTAGATCTACATATATCTAACCATATTCCATCATTACATACATCCCCACATCTTTGAGTCATTTTTTACTGGAATTCCAATATAAAAATACTTTAGGTATAATCCTAAATAATTTTTCCAAACAAGAGCTGTAGTGCTTAACCTAGATTTTTTTTTTGCATTTAATCTACTAATTAGATAAATTTTAATTAAAATATTTTGATATAATTACATTAATATATCCATTATATATGTTTGATGTTATTTTTATGCTATAAGCCACATCTTTCTCATTTTCCTTTAAATTTGGAAATAGAATCATCGTTCGTGTACTAGGTGGACTACTGCTTCAAAAACGAATGTAATTCATTTTCCATCATTGAAAATCATAAATAATAATTATGAGGTAGTTAATATATATGTGATATTATTAAAACATTTATAATTATATAAATTTAATATACCAGTTATCATTATGACATTCAATTTATTGAAAAAACATGACACTATTTTGTGTACATGAGGACAACCACCTCCATAAAAGGATGTCATTTGTTTTCAATCACCGAATAACATCAATGATGTAAAAAAGTATTTTGAAAGAGAAAATATAGTATTTATGATATAAATATAATATATAAATGTAATATAGTACTTACATTATTCCCAACATGATCATTAAAAAATTGAAAAGTTACTCATGCGTACGTATGGAATACTTTCTCAATTATTTTAATGTAGATAATTATTCATAGTAATATTTCATTATTGGATTGAAAATAATAATTGATGCATAAAAAAAATATTATAATTTTGTAAATCCTGGAATAAAGGGGTCTCTGACCATAATCAAACTAGCGAGATCATTTTGAAATATTATCTGAATATCATCAAAACATCCGACGTGTATTTAATTGGTCATGTCATTGAATTTCACATGGTATTAAATAATAAAATAAAAATTCTGATGTTTATAATAGTTTTTTAAAAGGTAAATAATTAGTATAATTTATTTTTCATAAAAACCATGAATGTAATTGATGAGATAGAATCATTATAACAGACACTTTAACATAATTCGTTATTTTAAAAATTTTAAATATTTTTTTTCTATTCATATTTATTGTATTAATATATTCATATATTATTTTTTGAATATATTCATATGAACATAAATGATTTATAATATAAATTTTATGCCAATTTTGACATTTTTAAAATTGAAATTTTTTTCATTTATCTTTATAACATTTTCTATGTTTTTAAATGGAACAAAAAAATGTTCATTTTTTTTGTATACAATGAAACTAGATTTTTCATATCAAAAATATTTTCTAATATTTGAATTAAGATATAATCATCCATGATTTCTTCAAATGAAAACCCTCTCTACCTTTCTATTCTCAGTATTTTGTTATTTATTTTTTTTTTAAAAGAAAATTGTATTTCAATGCATGAATGTATTATATATATTAATTAAAAATAAATTTTCAGGATTTTTATATGTAATTGGTGAATAAAAAAAATAATTCATGATATGTTCCATAAATTTTTTTTATTTTGATGGGTAAGCCGGATATATATCATAATGATGGGTTAGCCTGATACAGATCTCCAATGCATTGGGTGATCAATATGTTTTCTATAAAATTATATTGTATGTCAACCATTGTTTATTATAAATTTTAAGGGTTGTTTTAGGTTTTTTATGGATATGATTCCCCAAGGAACCTATATCAATTTTCAATTATTTCTAAATATTTCTCAAGAAAAGAATTTTATTTTGAATGGTATGATAAAATATATTTTATAATGATAAGATTATGCTATTTTGGGTAAAATTTAGTGTGTAATGTCTTTTAATTTCCCTGTATTTTTTTAATTATAAGGAATATTTCGAGACCGCATGCTTTGATAGAACGTGATTCTGAGGCCCAGAGTGTCAGGAATGTACTTTTGATCTTTTTAAGGAACGTTCATTAAACATGAGAGAAAGATTTTCTAACTTTTTAACTGATTATTGGATCGAATATATGAGGGAACCATTGAACTCAGAATGCCGAGATTCTCCTAGAAAGGACTTAACTTCGACCAGAATGGGTTGAATGGAAAAGGAAATTTTTGGGACTTTTTAAAAAAATAATAAAATAACATTAAAAATCTATTTTTTTCTTTTTCACCGTTGAGAGGTGGAAAATGACACTACTGTGCTGAGATGAGTCAAGGATGAGGTGAAATTAATGAATCCCCTTAATGGATCATTGTGCATGAATAATGATGCAACATCGCTGCATGATAGAAATGTTGTGACATGTTTCATTTTATAAAATAAATGTGTTGGTGGAAGGAGGAATTAAACTACATGGACTCTCTGATGAGCATCTAGTGAAATTCCTATCCAAAGAAGACCAAAAATGCCAATAAATGTTACACATATTCGATACACCTTGAATAATGTATTCGGATACGAAAAATGACTTTGATGTCTTGATTCCTCGAGGATGTAAAGTTGCAGAAACGAACATCAATGAGGTATGAGTTTAATTTGTGAAAGTTATTCCTTGTTTTTATTTTAGAAATGAAAAACATGGATCAATCCAATAACATATTGATTTTCAAATCATGAATTAATGTGTGGGGGGGGGAATTTTCTTTTGGGAGTTATTATTCAAGATTAGTTTCTCTTTATTTTGATTTAGACACAATTCTTGATCCTCCCCATGATTATAACTTCTAACGTAGAGGGCGCACACCAACACAGACAAGGCTCGATCCCCTCTACATGTGCGCTCCTTGTGAACGGTTTTTCCATCTTAATGGTAAGGTGGGTTTGATAAATTCTTGGTGAAGAGGATTCTCCATGGAAGTCATATGCATAGGCGGAGCGATGAATTGACCATCAGAGTGAGTCTGGAGGTCTGCCAAAGAATATATCGGCAGTAGCACCAGTAGAACCGAGCACATGTTGAAAGGCAGGAGAATATGATGCCAGCTGTGCTGATGGCCAGGTGCAGTAGCGTGCTTATCATCCCACACCGGAGGCATCAGACAAAGGCGATGCCCACCTGGCGCCACCGGGAGGGACGACCCGCATCCAGGCCGTCTGGGTGGATCTGTACGCCGCATGTAACACCCCAAGCTTCTACGGTACGCTTCTCTTTGAATAATGTGATAGCGTGTGTTGTATGCAACACCGAGTTCTAACACACCATAACTAATCAAACTAGCCGTTATGAATAGTAATACCTACTTTTTGAAATTATATATATTTTATATTTGAAAATGTACTTCATTTTTGGATTCGGAATATCGAATTTAGCCTAAGGTGAAATTTTGGTACATTTCGGATAACTTTCATATTTTGATGAATAGTGAAAATTACTAAATTTTAATTAAAAACAACTTTTTTAATCAAAATAATTAATAGTGATAAATTATAAATTTGAGTGGTTTTAAAGTATATTTAGAATATATTTTTACCATTTAATATAATGTTGGTCATTGGACAAAATTTTACAATTAAACCGAACATAAACAAGTGTCAATCTTTTGATAGTTATTATCTCTTAAAAACACGCTTTTTGTTTTGACAGCGGGAATTAATTTTAAATTAATTTATGCCACTTATGTGTTTTGAATTTAGGAAAATGGATTCCATATTTGGAATCAGGATGTCCAAATTGTGTAAATAGGTAACTTTTTTTTAGACATTTTGAATAATTACTGTGGTAAATATTTTATTTACCATGGTTAAGGGTAAATCCGGTAAATAAGGGTTAACAAAATAGTATTATAATAATAACAAATTACCCTAAAACGTGTCCTAACCTTATTGGTGGACACATACCCGACCATGAGCATCCTTGGGTCAATTTGGGGACCCCTTGGAGCCATTTGTATGTGGTAGGGACACTTTATATTAATAAAGTTAAAATAAAAATAAAAATGGAATAAGCTTACATCTTTTAGAAGAACAATTTTTACATAGGGTTATACATGTTGGATTTTCGATTATAAATATTCATTAGAAAGATAAAAAGATTTCCTACATAATTATATTTTATTTATAATTTTTAGACATCAAATAATTTAAATTATTAATAACACAATAATGATGCAATGTTTACCTCATTAATAAATCATTTAAATAAATAAGATTATAATGATTAAAATATTATCTAAAACCTGTCCAATTCTTATTGGTTGATTTTATTTAGAATATTAGTCATCTTATCTTCGACCTAAATGATTTTTGGGCCACTATAAACCGAATATAATTATATTATAAAGTAATACTTTCACTCTTTCCTAAAGAGCCCCTCTTCTCCCTTATAAAATGAGACCACTTCTACTCATTCCTCACACCTCTCAAGCCACTTGGCTCGTCCAAACTCTGCCAAACTAAGCTCCCCACATTCCTCTACTCCTCCTTGAAGCTTCCCCTTAGGCAGAAATCATTTCAAGAAGTCCTTTGGTTCCAACCAAAGTGAGTTACCTAAATTAAAGGTAACGATTTCTCTTAAATTATTTTCCTTTATTTTGCTTCTCCATCCCCCAAACTCTTTTTATTTCCTTTCTTTTGTAACAACACCAGTATCCTCAATATACTAGGATGTTGTTATAAGAAGGATTCAAAATACACATACACACAACTCCATCTAATGGATGATGAACATAATGTTTCTGTGGATGGAAAACTAACGCCTCACGAAACGATGATTGTTCAAATACATCTTACCGCCTCTCATGGTGGCCATTATGATGGCACTGTAATTAAATATGATATTAATGATATATATTTTATATATAATCTTCTGTAATTCCATTTTATTTCATACCATTATTCGTTTCATGTTGTATATACATACGATAATTTCATTTGAGGAAGTGCGGACTACCGCCCCCTTAAAATGATATGACTCGTTCATACCACACATGGAACGTATAAAGGATGGTGTTAATGAACATAAGTAACATATATACAATATTATATTATACTGGAATAGTAATATACCTATGTATCATTTGGATTCAATTCTTTTAAAATAAAAATTAAATGGAAGTAGCGTTCGTGCGTACGTACGGACTACCGTCTCCACGAACGCGGTGAGATCCATCCTCCATCGTATCCATTCAAGTATTATTCTCATTTTAGGGTTAAAAATAATGTTAATATCATTCTGATTATGAATAAGATTTAATCTATCCATTAAAAACATGTCTTACGTAACCAAACATTTAAGAAGAACGAATCGATTATCACCTGAAACGACAATAATACTAAGATATTATTAATAAAGCAATGTTAAAAGATCATATATGATATCATATTAATGTATATGATTCTTGTATAATTTAATAACAATTATTTCACCATTATACAGGAGGTTAACCGACCCCAACAAAGGAAAAGTACAAGGTAAGGGTTTATTTCGCAATCTCTTCATTATCCGAGGTTGTTTATACGTAATAATCTACTGGGATATCTTTATCATCCACATCCATGTTTCTTAAAAATGTATTTCAAAACATTTTTACTATTTACAAGAATATGGGTTAAAGTCATTTATACCCTTGTTTGACTTTTTATAAGAGGTTTATAAAGGAATCTTTCCGTCGTTTTCAAAACAAGGTCCTTTTTAACCTTTTCGACAGAATTGAGGTAAGAATGTTTTTTTTAACTTATACGGCGGGTGCGGTTATTTTACTCCGTTATAAAATCTTCAAAGTTTTCCTTACAATCTTATAAGAATATTTTCAAAGAAAATGTTTTATTTTATATGGGTCTTAAATGATTTCAAAATAAAAGGAGATATTTTTTTAAAAAGAATTTTGATTTCATCTATGTCAACATCCTTTGATGGATTTTAAGATTATTTGAAGTTGATTTATTATGATACAAAACTTCTATATTGTATTGAAGGTTTTGTGATATGTTTGACTATGGATGTGCTATTTTTATACCATTCATAGTTTATGGTGAAATTATTGACATTTCGTATGCTAGTTTTAATACGAATGTTTATGTTATGTTTAAAACTTTTCATATGGGAATGCATTGGACTTAATAAGTGAAGGGTGGAGCCCGCTATAGCTCCTCGATGCATCGGTAGGTCTCATGAGACAAACTACTGTCTTGGCACAAGGCCTTGACAAAATATTATTTGTAGTCTTGGCACGAGGCCTTGACTATGTGGTTATGATAGTCTGGCATTATGCATTCCAACATTATGAAAGTGGTTATTGATTTTTGCATGTGATTATTCGATTAATAGAATATCCATGTGAATAAGTAAATGGCATTATTTCATTTTACTTTTTCCATACTATGTCGATGTTAAAGTTTAAAAGGCTTTTGTTTTAATAATGCAATGCCTTAAATGTTTATTCTTATTTATGAAAGTTTCCGCTATATTGTTATCCTTACTGGGCATTTGAGCTCACCCCTTTTCTATGTTTTATTTTTCCCAGGATGTGAAGAAGTAAGTTATGAATGACCTGCAGGGATTTTATGAGGGGTTAATAGTGTGGATTGTGGAAACATTATGTTGTTGTAGTAGTTTTTTATTTTATGATGTAATGTAAAACTTATGAATATATCTAGTGTTTCCAAGGCTACTAAACCAATCGGTCTTTCGAGATTTGATCTTTCTTATGATCATGCCAATGTTATGTAATAATGCACCGAATCTGGGTAACTGGGGTCGGGGCGTTACAGTTGGTATCAGAGGGAGTTTAGAACAAACCTTGGAAGCTAGATTTAGATAAACTCTGATTAGAGCACGTAGACCTATGATGAACTTTGAGGATTAGTATAGAAGAACTTCCTAGAATTTTGGTATTGTAGAGATTTTGTGAGTTTTCTGAGCAATACATCCCTGTCTGGATACGAGCAGGTAGAGGCGGCTCTGGCACAAATGTACCTAGGGGTAAAACCCGAAAACACCGCTTTGAGCTAGACTCGAACGGGAACTGGTGCACGACAACGGGCCTTGCTGCACTCTTGGTTACGACACTCCCGGGGGATATGCTTAGGATAATTCTCATTTTCATTACAAACCATTATGAAGGGTTTATGAGTATATACTTCCTCAAAGAAAACATTCTTATGATTATGGATTATATCCATAAATAGTTCAATTTATGTTAAGTGTTTTATAAGTATGGGATTATGTATTTTGATTCATAAACTGATCTAGTTTATGCCATTGTTTAGAAATGGCGCCTAGTGGAAGAAATGGAAACCGTATCAATGCACGCACTCCATGTAGGGATTGCCCTCCTGCTCAAGATAATTATAGTGGGGCTGGTGATGCAACCGGTGCTGATCAGCTAATCACCATGCTAGGACAACTTACTCAGGTTATGAATAATAACCTTACCCGTATGGAGCACCCTGATCCGCAGCGTGGAGGATCAATGTTAGATCGATTCCTGAGGCAACAACCACCAACATTCAATGGGAATACAAATCCCTTAGTAGCTGAGCAATGGATATTTTCCCTAGAGAAAATATTTCAGTCTTTGGGGAGCAGTGAAAGGGAAAAAGTTATCATGGAAGTTTACCGCCTCACTGGAGATGCTGATCAATGGTGGTCATTGATTCAAAACATGAAGGAAGATGATGAAGTATCAAATATGGAGTGGAGGGAGTTCAAAGATCTATTTTTAGAAAAATACTTTCCTCGCGACCATCGAGAAGATATGGAAAGACAATTTCTGAGTCTGAGACAAAAGGAGGATGAGAATGTCACAAAGTATGAGGCTAACTTTACAAGGTTAGCGAGGTATGCTGGAGATTATATTCACAACCCAAGAAGTAAGATTGATCGTTTCTTTGATGGTTTAAAACCATTTCTCCGTCGAGCATTAGTCTCACAATCCTTTCCATCGTACGAAGACATTGTCTCATGTGCTATCAAGACCGAAAAGGAATTCTCTAAGTCTTATGACTTTAAAGCAAAGCAAGAGAAGAAGAGACCTGCTGATCAATCTGGGAATGGAAATAAGGGGAAGAAAGGAAAGGTTGAATATCCATCATGTGGTAAATGTGGGAAGAAACACCCCGGTACTTGCTTGAAGGGAATGTGAGTCTGTTACAAGTGTGGTGAAAAAGGCCACCAAGCTCATGATTGCAAGGGGAAGAAGGAAGCTACCAACGTTCAGTGCTACAATTGCAGGGAGATGGGGCATTATGAAAATGAATGTCCTAAGCGTCAGGAGAACTTACCTCAGAAAAGGCCAAGGGATCAAGGCCAGGCTTATGCTATCACTACTGCAGAGGTAGAAGCTCCAAAAGACGTGGTGGCAGGTAATTTAATGGTTTCCTCAAGTTTAGCAAATGCATTATTTGATTCTGGATCATCGCATTGTTTCATATCTTCCCAGTTTGCTAAGAAAATTAGATATTTCCAATTTGATTTAATAAGGGAGTTGTCAGTTAAAACTCCTAAGTGAAGTATCGTTGCAACAATGTTTTGTGAATCAGTCCCCATTAGAGCACATAAATTTTCTTTATCTGCTGATCTCATCGTCATACCTATGATTGAGTTTGATATAATCCTCGGTATGGACTGGCATTTGGACTATGATGCGAAGATTTATTGTAAGAAGAAAGAGGTTATGATTCTTGATGATAATGATAAAGAACACCTTATTTTTAGAGCAGAATCATCACCACCTAATTCTTATTTAGATCCACCCCCAGTAGCTCAACTTAATTCAATTATTGGGGAGGAAGAGAATGAAATAACTATCGGAGAGGAACGGAATGTTCAAATAGAGGATGTACCTGTTGTGAAAGAATTTGTAGATGTATTTCTGGAAGATTTACCTGGACATCCTCCAGAACGAGAAGTTGAGTTTTCCATAGATTTGATTCCTGGATCAAGGCCTATATCGAAGACCCCTTATAGAATGGCCACTGTAGAGTTAGTCGAACTAAAGAAACAACTAAAGGAATTGAGTAATAAGGGATTTATTCTCCCTAGTGTTTCTCCATGGGGAGCCCCTGTTCTTTTTGTTAAAAAGAAAGATGGATCTATGAGGTTATGTATCGACTACAGGGAGATCAATGCTATAACGATAAAGAACAAGTATCCCCTACCTCGTATTGATGATTTATTTGACCAACTGCATGGAGCTCAATACTTTTCAAAGATTGACCTTCGATCTGGATACCATCAGTTGTGTGTGAAGAAGGAAGACATTCCGAAGACAGCATTTCGAACTAGGTACGGGCATTACGAGTTTACTGTAATGCCGTTTGGATTGACTAATGCACCCTCTGTATTCATGGATCTGATGAATAGAGTTTTCAAGGAGTATCTCGATGAATTTGTGGTGGTATTTATTGATGATATCTTGGTATACTCCAAAACCTACGAATATCATGAAAATCACTTGCGCATTATCTTGAAGACTCTGAGGAGGCATGAATTATATGGGAAGTTTAGCAAGTGTGAATTCTGGATTCAGGAGATTTCTTTTCTTGGCCATATTGTCTCTAAAGATGGAATCTCTGTTGATCCTTCTAAGACCAAGGCAATCCAAGAATGGCCAGCACCTACGAGTATAACTGAGGTACGTAGTTTTATTGGCTTGGCAGGTTATTATCGACGTTTCGTCCAGAATTTTGCCCGTTTGGCTAACCCATTAACGAAGCTCACACGTAAAGGGGTTAAATTTGTTTGGACAAAAGAGTGTGAAGAATGTTTCGAAGAACTGAAGAAAAGATTAGTCAATGCTCCTATATTGACTCTACCATCAGGGAATGATGAGTTCGTTATTTATAGTGATGCATCGAAGAAAGGACTTGGTTGTGTCCTTATGCAGAATGATAGAGTTATTGCCTATGCATCACGACAGTTGAAAATTCATGAACAAAACTATCCTACTCATGATCTTGAGTTAGCAACAGTGATCTTTGCTTTGAAGATATGGAGGCACTACCTCTATGGTGAAAAATGTGAGATTTATACTGATCACAAGAGTTTGAAGTATATTTTCTCACAAAAAGAACTCAACATGAGGCAAAGGAGATGGCTTGAATTACTCAAGGATTATGATTGTACGATACACTACCACCCAGGGAAGGCAAACAAGGTGGCAGATGCTTTGAGTAGAAAAGACCATGGAGTTTTGAACAATATGAGAATTGAAAGGGATCCAATTTTCATGGATCTAGTGAAGATGGACATGGGAATAACCAGGGAAGGTGAAACATCAATGCTTTTTCAAATGGTTGCCAAACCATCTTTACTAGAAAGGATTAAGAGTTCTCAGACCAATGATGAATAATTTCAGAAGAAGATTAAAGCTGTGAATGATGGGAGATTGAGAGACTTTGTGTATGAAGATGGAATTTTGAAATTCGGGAAGAGACTTTGTGTTCCCGATTTACCTGATCTAAAAAGGGAATTGCTGGATGATGCTCATAGTTCCAATTTCTCTATACACCCTGGGAGCACCAAAATGTATAGAGATTTGAAATAACATTTTTGGTGGGACAACATGAAGAGGGAGATTGCTGATTTTGTGTCAAGATGTATGGTTTGTCAACAAGTGAAAGATGGAAGGCAACAGCCTGGAGGAGTCATGCAACCTCTTCCCCTACGGGAGTGGAAATGGGACAATGTTACGATGGACTTTGTCATGGGGCTACCAAAGACTCCTAGAAGGAACGATGCAATATGGGTTATTGTTGATCGTCTTACCAAGACAGCACATTTTCTTGCTATAAGAGAAGATCTACCCCTGGAACGTCTAGAAAGACTATATATTAATGAAGTTGTGAGACTTCATGGAGTACCCCTATCGATTGTTTCTGATCGTGATCCACGTTTTACTTCAAGATTCTGGAAAAGTCTTCAGAAATCCCTGGATACTGAACTTCATTTGAGCACTGCTTACCACCCTCAGACAGACGGACAATCAGAACGGACTATTCAAACCTTAGAAGACATGTTGAGATCTTGCTCACTTGACTTTCAGGGTATGTGGGATCAATATTTACCTCTGGTAGAATTTTCCTATAACAATAGCTTCCATTCGAGTATTCAGATGGCACCATATGAAGCGTTATACGGAAAGAGATGTCGTACACCAACCTGTTGGGATGACGTTGGTGAAAGAAAACTTGTAGGCCCAGAACTGGTGGAAGAAACGGTGGAAAAGGTGAAGGTAATCCAAAATCACATCAAAGCAGCTCAAAGTAGGCAGAAGAGCTATGCCGATAATCGAAGGAAGGATTTGGAATTTCAGGTCGGTGATCATGTTTTCCTAAAGGTATCTCCATGGAAGGGAGTCATACGTTTTGGTAAGAAAGGTAAATTGAGTCCCAGGTACATCGGACCTTTCGAAATTCTAGAACGAATTGGGGCTGTAGCTTACCGATTGGCAATGCCGCCAAGTCTCTCCAAAGTTCACGATGTGTTCCACGTATCTATGTTGAGAAAATACATGCCTGACCCAACGCATGTACTCACCTATGAGGAATTAGAACTGTAACCCGATCTGTCTTATTGCGAAGAGCCCGTCAAGATTCTTGATACGAGAGAACAAGTGCTGAGAAACCGGACGACGCGTCTGGTAAAAGTTTTGTGGAGAAACTATAAGATGGAAGAGGCAACGTGGGAACCCGAGGAACTTATGATGAAGAACCACCCAAGTCTTTTTATGCAGTAATACCCTAGAAATTGCGAGGACGCAATTATTTGAAGGAGGGGAGAATGTAACACCCCAAGCTTCTACGGTACGCTTCTCTTTGAATAATGTGATAGCGTGTGTTGTACGCAACACCGAGTTCTAACACACCATAACTAATCAAACTAGCCGTTATGAATAGTAATACCTACTTTTTGAAATTATATATATTTTATATTTTAAAATGGACTTCATTTTTGGATTCTGAATATCGAATTTAGCCTAAGGTGAAATTTTGGTACATTTCGGATAACTTTCATATTTTGATGAATAGTGAAAATTACTAAATTTTAATTAAAAACAACTTTTTTAATCAAAATAATTAATAGTGATCAATTATGAATTTGAGTGGTTTTAAAGTATATTTAGAATATATTTTTACCATTTAATATAATGTTGGTCATTGGAAATAATTTTACAATTAAACCGAACATAAACAAGTGTCAATCTTTTGATAGTTATTATCTCTTAAAACACGCTTTTTGTTTTGACAGCGGGAATTAATTTTAAATTAATTTCTGCCACTTCTGTGTTTTGAATTTAGGAAAATGGATTCCATATTTGGAATCAGGATGTCCAAATTGTGTGAATAGGTAACTTTTATTTTTAGACATTTTGAATAATTACTGTGGTAAATATTTTATTTACCATGGTTAAGGGTAAATCCGGTAAATAAGGGTTAAAAAAATAATATTATAATAATACAAAATTACCCTAAAACGTGTCCTAACCTTATTGGTGGACACATACCCGACCATGAGCATCCTTGGGTCAATTTGGGGACCCCTTGGAGCCACTTGTATGTGGTAGGGACACTTTATATTAATAAAGTTAAAATAAAAATAAAAATGGCATAAGCTTACATCTTTTAGAAGAACAATTTTTACATAGGGTTATACATGTTCGATTTTCGATTATAAATATTCATTAGAAAGATAAATAAGTTTCCTACATAATGATATTTTATTTATAATTTTTAGACATCAAATAATTTAAATTATTAATAACACAATAATGATGCAATGTTTACCTCATTAATAACTCATTTAAATAAATAAGATTATAATGATTAAAATATTATCTAAAACCTGTCCAATTCTTATTGGTTGATGTTATTTAGAATATTAGACATCTTATCTTCGACCTCAATGATTTTTGGACCATTATAAACCGAATATAATTATATTATAAAGTAATACTTTCACTCTTTCCTAAAGAGCCCCTCTTCTCCCTTATAAAAGGAGACCACTTCTACTCATTCCTCACACCTCTCAAGCCACTTGGCTCGTCCAAACTCTGCCCAACTAAGCTCCCCACATCCCTCTCCTCCTCCTCGAAGCTTCCCCTTAGGCAGAAATCATTTCAAGAAGTCCTTTGGTTCCAACGAAAGTGAGTTACCTAAATTAAAGGTAAAGATTTCTCTTAAATTATTTTCCTTTATTTTGCTTCTCCAACCCCCAAACTCTTTTTATTTCCTTTCTTTTGTAACAACACCAGTATCCTCAATATACTAGGATGTTGTTATAAGAAGGATTCAAAATACACATACACACAACTCCATCTAATGGATGATGAACATAATGTTTCTGTGGATGGCAAACTAACGCCTCACGAAACGATGATTGTTCAAATACATCTTACCGCCTCTCATGGTGGCCATTATGATGGAAATGTAATTAAATATGATATTAATGATATATATTTTATATATAAGCTTCCGTAATTCCATTTTATTTCATACCATTATTCGTTTCATGTTGTATATACATATGATAATTTCATTTGAGGAAGTGCGGACTACCGCCCCCTTAAAATGATATGACTCGTTCATACCACACATGGAACGTATAAAGGATGGTGTTAATGAACTTAAGTAACATATATAAAATATTATATTATACTGGAATAGTAATATACCTATGTATCATTTGGATTCAATTCTTTTAAAATAAAAATTAAATGGAAGTAGCGTTCGTGCGTACGTACGGACTACCGTCTCCACGAACGCGGTGAGATCCATCCTCCATCGTATACATTCAAGTCTTATTCTCATTTTAGGGTTAAAAATAATGTTAATATCATTATGATTTTGAATAATATTTAATCTATCCATTACAAACATGTCTTATGTAACCAAACATTTAAGAAGAACGAATCGATTATCACCTGAAACGACGATAATACTAAGATATTATTAATAAAGCAATGTTAAAAGATCATATATGATATCATATTAATGTATAGGATTCTTGTATAATTTAATAACAATTATTTCACCATTATACAGGAGGTTAACCGACCCCAACAAATGAAAAGTACAAGGTAAGGGTTTATTTCGCAATCTCTTCATTATCCGAGGTTGTTTATACGTAATAATCTACTGGGATATCTTTATCATCCACATCCATGTTTCTTAAAAATGTATTTCAAAACATTTTACTATTTACAAGAATATGGGTTGAAGTCATTTATACCCTTGTTTGACTTTTTATAAAAGGTTTATAAAGGAATCTTTCCGTCGTTTTCAAAACAAGGTCCTTTTTAACCTTTTCGACAGAATTGAGGTAAGAATGTTTTTTTAACTTATACGGCGGGTGCGGTTATTTTACGCCGTTATAAAATCTTCAAAGTTTTCCTTACAATCTTATAAGAATATTTTCAAAGAAAATGTTTTATTTTATATGGGTCTTAAATGATTTCAAAATAAAAGGAGATATTTCTTTAAAAAGAATTTTGATTTCATCTATGTCAACATCCTTTGATGGATTTTAAGATTATTTGAAGTTGATTTATTATGATACAAAACTTCTATATTGTATTGAAGGTTTTGTGATATGTTTGACTATGGATGTGCTATTTTTATACCATTCATAGTTTATGGTGAAATTATTGACATTTCGTATGCTAGTTTTAATACGAATGTTTATGTTATGTTTAAACCTTTTCATATAGGAATGCATTGGACTTAATAAGTGACGGGTGGAGCCCGCTATAGTTCCTCGATGCATCGGTAGGTCTCATGAGACAAACTAGTGTCTTTGCACAAGGCCTTGACAAAATCTTATTTGTAGTCTTGGCACGAGGCCTTGACTATGTGGTTATGATAGTCTGGCATTATGCATTCCAACATTATGAAAGTGGTTATTGATTTTTGCATGTGATTATTCGATTAGTAGAATATCCATGTGAATAAGTAAATGGCATTATTTCATTTTACTTTTGCCATACTATGTCGAAGTTAAAGTTTAAAAGGCTTTTGTTTTAATAATGCAATGCCTTAAATGTTTATTCTTATTTATGAAAGTTTCCGCTATATTGTTATCCTTACTGGGCATTTGAGCTCACCCCTTTTCTATGTTTTATTTTTCCCAGGATGTGAAGAAGTAAGTTATGAATGACCTGCAGGAATTTTATGAGGGGTTAATAGTGTGGATTGTGGAAACATTATTTTGTTGTAGTAGTTTTTCATTTTATGATGTAATGTAAAACTTATGAATATATCTAGTGTTTCAAAGGCTACTAAACCAATCGGTCTTTCGAGATTTGATCTTTCTTGTGATCATGCCAATGTTATGTAATAATGAACCGACTCTGGGTAACTGGGGTCGGGGCGTTACACCGCAGTTACTCAAAAATGGAAGGAGGGACTCACTCGTTGGTGAGGCCGATGGAGGCTGGACACGGTATCCGACAACATCCTGGCTAGGTGGCAACCCACTGGCATGCACTACGTAGGTCGGGCTTCAGGCTGGCGGGGCATGCCCCCAGCCAGTGGGCCAGACCAACAGCCCAACAGGCCTGTCCCTTGGCCCGGACCTACAAACAGTGGGCCAAACACATGCAGAAATTCCAGACCCACACACTTCAGGCTAGGCCAAACTACACCATGTCGGCAGGCGACCCACCAGGTTGGACCCTCGACCAAACTGGACAGGGTCCAGCGAGGCCCATTAGGCCTGGCCCACTAGCCAGGTCGGACAAGTCTGATCCAAACATAAAATGGGTTAGGTTGAGTCAGTTGAATTATACCAGGGTATGTGGGACCCACAGGATGCATTGTTTGGGTTGGTTTGACTGAGTCTGACCAGGTCTGACGCAACCAGTCCCTGTCTATTAAAACGAACATATCTCTCAAAATGGGCATCCAATTGATGTGTCGTCAATGACATTGGAACTATTACTCCGAGGAGTTCCTTATGAGATACTATATTTGAGTTTTTTGTGTAATTGGCATATGGCTGGGTTGGATCAGATTCGAATATAAATGGGCCCTTTTTACAAAAAATGATCATACCATACAGACCAGGTGTACGTTCGACGCGCTGTCTATTATGTTGGGACCCTTATGATGGGATAGTTTTTTGGGGTTACCCTATGTGGTAATTAATGGTTTTTGAGGTATTACTGATGGATTGAGGAGTGGATCTTCCCTAAATCAAGTGTGTTAAGTGCGAGAATCTAGTGTCTATTTGTGACATGAATAATGAATATCGATCATGTGTGGGTCAGCACGTAGAGATCTTGTGTGGGTCAGAACCTAGAGACGATGTGTGGGTTAGCACATAGAGATCCTCTATTAGTAATCATGAAGAGATTCTATTTGGGTCATCACCAAGTGATCTTGTGTGGTTCAGTACCTAGTGGTCATTTGTGGGTTGGAACCTAGCGATCCTATGTGGGTCCGCACCTAGAGACCCTGTGTGGATCAGCAACAAAGATTCTAAACATAATAAGATGATATATCTTTTTAAATAAGCATCCTAACATCAGTACTTATGTTATAACTAGAGTGAGCTATGTCTTTTACTTTATGTTAGGTTTTTGAGATCATTCTTGGTGGTATTACTTATGTTATATTTCTTTTGTGGTTTTTCCTTCATGGATTACTGAGAGACCATCAGAGTCCTCGGGGTCCCTACTGAGTATTTTTGTAGTCACATTTTCATGCGAATCACTCGCACATATTAGGTCTTATACAGATGAGGGACATCATTGAACAAGACTTTGGGTTGCCAGGATGAGATGATACTTAGAGGTGGATCAGTAGACGTGGTGTGATATAGTGACATCAGTTGGAGATATATACCTACACTTCAGGTACGATCATTAGCGGACAACCTTCAGATAATGTAGATATTTTTCTATACTTTCCTTTCATTTATTGTTGTATTCAGGCCACTTTACTTTTAGTTTACACACTTTACTCTCAAGGGTGGTAATTTGTGGTGGTTGTGTTACCTTTCTTTCCTAATGGTTAACTTTGTGTAGTTTTATCTATCTATGGGTGTACAGGATTAAAGGAAATGACTTCAATATTTTTGGATATTCCATCTTGCTGCTAGTCACCAACAAAATGGAATATGGAAGGTGGGCTTGGAGTACTCACAACATGGGCCACATGGGACAAGTCGAGACAAAGTGGTATAAATGGGTGGTCGGTTCTACAAGAATAACCAAGAGTCGTTAATTTTTAAAGGGGGAAATAGTGTCAAGTGTCTTGAGTTTGGATTTCAGTCCAGGGATTCCATTGTTTGTGCGGTGGCCAACATATCCATACATCAAGACCCTAAATTCTGTTTTCCGACTCAGAACATGAAAACACCAGATGCATGTGTTTTGGGAATATTTTTCTATTAATATCTTTTGAGTCTCCTCACAAGGTATAACTTATTGACTATGGTGCATCTTTTTTCCTATAGGATTCCTCCAAGAAGACATCAATCTGGGATTATAGAGATATAACATTACGATGGTCCACCGAGCAATAAGGTGTTGGTTTAGGGACCACTTACAACAATAGAACATTAGAGTTTTGTACCAGTAGCACCACCACCTGGAGAGCCGCGGTTTCTACCTGCCCTATAAGTGGATAGTTCACACTGACTAAGCATGTTTCATGAGTTCCAAAGATTGGGGCCTCTGAGGTTTCGAGGTGAGACAAATCTATAGGTAGTTGAGGATTGGTTGGAGAAATTTACTTTGGTTTTTCACCCGATGGTGACAACTACATAATATATGGTGGTTTTAGAATCTACTCTTTTTTAGAGAATGGTTGGGAGATGGTGTAGGTTGAAGATCTAGACACATGGGGAGGTGACCCTTATATAGTGGAACTTCGAGAGCCTCTTTAGGGTAGTGTTCGTACTGACGACACTATGCTCAGTGCATATTCTTGAGTTTCTGCACCTACAGTAGGGCAGCCTGACTGTAGCCCAGTACACAACAATATTTGCTGACCTCTCTTGCTACTCCCATGACATGGTGAAAAATCCTTTCTTTAGGTCACTAACCATTGAGAAGGGGATCCTATGGGAGATTAGGGTGTTAATGATTTCGCACAGCATCTCGATGTATGATGGAGTGCTAGAGTGAGCCTTCTGGGTGGAGGACTTCCTAGACATACTAGCACCGATGGTGATAGGCACCAGCAGACGACATGTGGCCGAGTCATCTGTAGAAGTTATTAAGTAGATGATGCAGAGGCCCAAACTAACGAGACCTTTTAGAGGATGACCCAAGGACACAAGGTATGAGGTGTGGAGCATGTGAGGCATATGAGGGCATATGAGGGATAGAGTTTGTTACACTTGCGGTGGATAGAGGCACATGGATTGTGATTGTATGACTCCCTAAAAAAATGACTAGTAGGTGGTTGAGGGACCTTCGAGACAGTGAAAGAGGTTTGAGCAAGGAGGTCTGTAGGGTGGCAGATGTGGTAGGGGAGCAGGCCGAGTGACTGGTGGTGGATAACAATTTTAGGTACTACCACCACCTTTCCTATGAGGTCCACCACGAGCTCTGGCAGTAGGTGGACAGGGGTGGGGCCAGCTTCTGGCAATGGAGGCCTACAACCACAGTGATCCAAAGATGATTAGAGGTATGATATGTGTCTACTCTACAATAGCTACAATTTTTATAGACACAAGTTCCAGTCCCTCCTTCCTTTCCTTGGACCAAGTTTAAGGCTCGAAGATTTTGGTGGATCCATTAGCACGATCCTTATGATTAAAGACTCCAGCAGAATAGGATTCAATGATTACACATTGGTCCCAATATTTTGAGCATACTCTAATAGGTAAGAGCTTCAGCTGGGATCTCCTAGTTGCAGCGTTGATGCCTCAGGATGTCATCATGCATGTGCACTGGTTATTCATAGTCCATGCTCAGATCGATTTTTTCAGGTGTGAAGTGTGATGTGTCTATAAGGATTGGACTAGGTTTCCCTTCACTAGAGAAAAGGGAAACTTTTAAGTATAGGATGCACTTTCTCAGAGGAGGGTGCGGCCGATTACTAACAATTTGGCTAGCCTCACCCTCGGCAAGGTAGACGAGGGGATTCTGAGCTTTCTTGTAGTGGTGGATGAGTATGAGGATGTAATTCGAATTGATTACTTATTATTCTTACTTATTAAATCCTTTTATCACATGTCTTATCTGAATTACATTGATATTCTCAGCCATTATAATTATAAACAAATTAAATAAATTCATTTAAAATTAACTTTTTACATAAATGTACCTTAAAGGAAACATAGTGAATAACCTTCCAAATCTACCTCACATGTATTATACATGAATGTTGTTTTACTCCTATGAAATATGGAATACATGACATATCACGTACTTTCACAACATGTACTACACAGATGATTACAAGAATTACATGATTTTTCAGTAACGTGTTATGCTTCAATGTATGTAGAGTAACAACTTGTAATATGAATCATACATGATATGAAGATCTTGAACATTACACATTTATTAATTATTCATTTAAATATTTATGTATATTTAAACCTATCAGATGATGTGTGCAATATTTATGACCACAAGAATGTACATGTCTCATGGTTTTCATAGTAAAATAAATAAATTTTAAATCTATGTATTTTGGTATAAGTACATGGAATGTTGATATAATCTACATGGCATGTACACCCCTCCCCATATATCTGAGACACATAGCTAGGGACTTGACATGTAGTCTATGCATTAGAAAATTTCGATTACACAACATGTCTAATGGGCCACATGTAGTGTTGAATCTATATAGAACAATCACCCATCATGTAGACTGTGTGTTGAATACATGGACCATATTTGATGAAAAGGGACCACACGCTATGTCCAATGGGCCATATGGCATGTATTCTGGCTGACATTTTTCCTATATTTCCAAGTCAGCATCTAGTGTAATAATTAACTACACTATATGTCATTAATGTACACGGGTTGAGTAATTTATATATTAACTTCTAGTGCATTGATCATAATTACAGACTATGTCACATCAGTTACATGATGTGAAACAAAATGTTATCCATGAAGAATCCTTCTCTCCTCCGGATGGGTCTCATGATTTTATTTAAATAAAAAAATTAAACCTCTCTATTAGATCTATGAGAAATGAATGAGGAATACAAAAATCATTCAATTAATTTGAAAATAAAAATTAATATTTAATTGAAAATCTAAATAATAATTGTGTAAATCCTCAACGATCTTAAATAATTCCAAGCAATTATGTTCTTGCGTCGATACCACATGTAGATTTTGTATGAATTGTAATGATGTGATGGGCGAGGCCCAACATTAATTTTTCCATAATCAATGATCAATCAGAGGAATATTCAATGATGAAAAAAAATAAAATTAATTCAAATAAATAGACAATGAAGAATTGTATTGAAACTAAGATGGAGGGATTGATACATATTGATTGTAATTTATTTTATTAGATAAATAATTCTCTCTATGGAATTTTTTCATCATTGATGAGACTGGTGAAATATTTATGGGGAACCATCATTAAATTTAAGAAACCATGGGTAGATTTACTATAGTGGTGATACACACATATTCATATAATCTCCATACATCACCTAAAGAGTCCCCCAGTTCTAGCATAAAATATTAGTATTCTTGCGTCGTCTACCTTGATCACCTTGAGAAACGTTTCCAATGTGTTTTCCTTAATCCGGTGGATGTTGATTTCTTACCTTTCATGGTATTATTCTTTGAGAAGGGAGCTCTCTAGGCTTGAAAGGATTCTTATTGAATCATCTTGCACAACCGAATAGGATTATGATAAAATAATATAATTGGGTATTTATATTGATATGATTGAAGAAAATAATTCGACTACTTCCCTTATTCTTATTTAATCGTTGAAAACCCCATCTCAAATAATAATAGTAATATTATTATTTCTTGACAGGTGCTTAACTTAAAAATTGTAATTAAATTTTATTTAATTAAATAATATACAATATTATCATTTCCCACCAGACCATTGGGCCTGGTATTCCAGTCTTCCACAATATTTATCAGGCCTTGATTGATGTTTATTTATTTATTAAATAAATAACACTACATTATTTTCCTATAATAAAAAAATATTATATTTAAAAAAATATATCTATGATTAATTATAGATGAATAATTATTAAACCACATAGGATAATAATATTTATTAAATTAGTTAAATTAATACTAATAATGTATTTTTTAACTGAGATTATGGATACACATAGTGTGTGACCCTATTGGCCTCTTTCCTAGTGGAATTAGATATAGAAGCCTAATGTCAAATATTAACATCTAAAAATAGGACAAGGAACACATAAATAATGAATTTAATTTCTCCACAACATGTTACCTCATACAAATTCTTACCATGTAATATAATCCATTTCTCACAATATCCCTAATCGAGAAAGTTGCATGCCTGAACCATCAACCAATTTTCTCGATATCTCTTTATTTGAATTTCCATAAATATAATTTTTCTATTGAAAACCTTTTCCATGGATATATTTAGGCTATATCATTTACATAATTGGTCCTAAGTTTATAACTTCCATTAATGAATAGATGGGATAAATCCTTTCTCTATTATTCATTAATGAAATATTACACATGATATAAGGCCCCAGCCTTAAACCTTACTTAATCTTGAGTTATTACAATATTACACATTGAAAATCTTTTCGGGTTTAGAGTTTTAGATAATTAGATCATAAAACTTTCATTGTATTCCACATATAAAAAAAGTGGTTACATAAAGATAGTTTTCCTCTTTCCCATCAATGAAAACATATTTAAAATAAAACATGGATTCTTTCTTGACACTTCCTTGACACTATCATCATATCATGTACCTTTCCCTTTACCTATGAAAAACATTTCAAAAAACTTGGGATGAGCATAAAAAGCTCAGTAAGGGATATAAAAATATGGAAAGGAAACATGGGTACATATATACATAAGAATGAGATCATACTTTACCCATAAAACATAAGCACTTTAACATACCTCATCAAATCATGAATAAATCATAGAAATCATAAGACATAAAGGTAACTTGAGGCATTCATAACATTCTTACGTAGGGAGTAACCCTCTTGGTTACGTTTGGAATACCCATCACAGTATATTCCCTAAATTACTTCGGAGAAACGTTAAATTTTCACTCCTTCGCGTTACCCAATGCATTGGAGAGCTATATCAGGCTCACCCGCCCTTAGTTTATCACGGAACCACCCGTATTCATAATAATGCCCAAGAACCTCAACATAATCGTATCACATAAAACATGCATAATGGAAACATAACATTTACACCTTTCAATCACAAGATATAAATACAACACATTGATATAAAAAAATTATGAAAACCATTTCCAATAACAAAATAAAAGAAAAGTAAAACATGGTATTTATTTTTCTTTTAAAAAGAAGGTATGGCTTGTAGAGGAAGCCGAAACACAAATAATGGTCACGACAGCGGAGAAGTCGTTGTCGCCGCATATGTACGACAAAAACATTCCCCTTTTTCATTTAGTAAACGCTTCGTATTAAAAATATTCCTTTTGAATAAATGTAAAATTCAAAGGGGTTTATACACTGTATAAAAGAAGGTTGTGTATAAAACAAAATATGCCTCGATGAAAGGATATTGAGACGAAGTCCCATACCTCGTGTCCGACTTGACTCGATCGTTATTTAATCTCTTGAATAATAAACTTGAGTTAATTTCTACTTTTTTAAGAACCTTTTTCAAGTTAATTATTCCTTTTATATCACTTATTGCCATGTCATGAACACTATGTAATTATTTAAGTTAATAACGGTCGTTTTAAGGATCATTGGTACTTGAGTCAAAAATAATCCCTTTATAATTACATGTTGTTCATGTATCCATTATATCCAGAATGGTATTCATGATGTAGATATTATATATGTCATATATATCCAGTACATGCTTGAATTTATAATATTACATAATCATTTAGAGGTAAGAAATGAAAATGCACCGTTCATGGAGACGGTAAGCCATACGTACGCATGAACACTAATTTCATTTCGATTTCATATTTTATAGAATAGAATCATAATGATATAAAGGTATATTATAATTCCAGTATAATATCATATATAATATCATAGTTACATCCTTTATAAGTCCCACCTATGGTATTTAACGAATCAACTCACTTTGAGGGGGCGGTAGTCCGCACTTTCTTAAATGAAGATATCGTGTTTACCCATAATGGAAACCATAAAGGTATGACCAAAAAGAAAAATACAGAATATTAAGGAAAACATAAACATATTATATATCATATATAAATATAGTGGCATCTTAATGGCCACCTTTGAAGGTGTTAAACGAATGTTGAACAATCATCGTTTCGGGAGGCATAAATTCACCATCCACGGAAACAGTATGTTCATTAACCATTAGATGTAGGTGTGTGTAAGTGTAGCTCGAATCCTTATTATACCAAAATCCTAGTATATTGAGTATACTGGAGTTGTTACAAAAGAAAAGAATTAAAAGAGTTTAGGGGGTTGGAGAAGCAAAATAAAACAAAAGGACTCAAAAGAAGACATTACCTTAAAATCAGTTAACTCCCTTTGGTTTGATCTCAAAGGCTTCCTTGGGAAGACTTATTCCCAAAGTGAGGATTCAAAGAGTAAGATAGGGCAGTGGAGAGACAAAATGGGCAGGGGTTGGCCGCGACAAAAGCTTTGGGAGTGTGTTTAAAGAGGTAGAGTTGCGGGCCTTTTATAAGAGGAGAGGATGGGCACTCTTGGAAAGTAAAGAAATATTACTTTATTTGAAAATGATTTTCGCATTTAAATGGTCCCACATTGATATAATTAAAGGATAAGGTGATAAGGGTTCGAAATACATCCATACAATAGGTTATGGACATGTTTAGGTCTTAGATTTTACATTATCATCCCATTTTATTTAAATCGTTAAATAATGAGGTCATCGCTGCATCATCATGATGTCATAAATAATTTAATTTATTTAATGTCTAAAAATTACAAATAAAATACTATGATGTAGGAAATATTTTTATATTTCCAATGACTATTTATAATAAAAAATATGATCTTTATAACCCCATGTAAAAATTGTCTTCGTAAAATAACTCATGTTTGTGTCATTTTTACTTTAACATTAAATAAAACGTTATTTATGTCATTTCCCAACCAAAGTGGCTCCATGGGGTCCCCAAGTTGACCCATGGCTTTTCTTGGTCGGCCATGACACAACCAATAAGGGTAGGACATGTGTCTAGGTCATTCCATATTATTAAAGCATTATTTTTACCTTAAACTACACTAATTACCACTAATCGCGATTAAAAACTTAATAAGTTACTATTCACCAAAAAATTATTTTAATCTCATTGAACAACATTTTACTTCTTAATGACAACCATGTATGTCAGATTTTTTAAATTCAAAACACAAAGGTGGCAAAATTTCATTTAAACGAAAAATCAGTTTCTTTAACTACTACTTAGTGATTTCACTATTCATTAAAAATTGAAGTTTTTCCGAAAAATACCAAAACATCACCATAAGCTATATTTGATATTCTGAATTAAAAAATATATCTATTTTACAAAATTCAAAACATATAAGTCACATTAATTAATTTAATAATTAATTCCCGCTGTCAGAGCAAATAGCGTGTTTTATGAAACAATAATTATCAAAAGATTAACACCAGTTTAAGTCCAATTTCAATGTGAAATTGATTCCAATGACCACCATTGGATTAAATGGTAAAAATATATTCTAATTTCACTTCAAAACCAATTCAAAACATAATGTAATCATATAAATAAATTAGATTAAAAATCAGTTTTGATGTAAAATGCAGTATTTTTCACTATTCATTAAAAAATGAACATTGTCAGAAAAATACCCAAAATTCACACAAAGTAAATTTTGATGTCCCCATCATAATGAATAAATTTATTTTGACAAACATAGTTTATAAAATTGTCAAAAGATAGATTCAAAAATGGTTTGCCATCAAAAGGTAGTAAAACAATCTTTTAAAAATATTAGTGCATTCCATGCTTAAGATTGGATTTATTTTCATTTTAAGCCTCTAAAACACTATCTAATTCATTAATAGGAATAGATAATAATATCTATTATTCATTACATACTTGGGATGTTACATCCTTCCCCCCTTTAGAAAATTTCATCCCCGCAATTTATTTACTTATCGAATAAATGGGGGTACTTATCCCTCATTGCATTTTCAGATTCCCATATTGCCTCTTCAATCAGGTGGTTTTTCCAAAAACCCTTTACCTGGTGAATCACCTTATTCTGTAACACATTCTCCCTGTGGTAAAGAATCTCAACCGGTTGTTCCTCATAAGATAGGTTCTCTTCCAGCTGAACTACCTCTGGACTCAAAACATGAGATGGATTTGGCATGTACTTTCTCAAAATCGAAACATGAAAAACAATGTGTACCTGAGATAAACTCGGAGGTAAATCCACTCGGTAAGAAACTGATCCAACTCTCTCTAGAATTTCATATGGTCCAATGAACCTTGGACTTAGCTTTCCTTTCTTACCAAATCACATCACACTTTTCCATGGTGATACTTTGAGAATAACATGATCACCTACCTCAAAAGATAGATCATTCCTCCTGTTGTCTACATAACTCTTCTGCCTACTCTGAGATGTTCTCATGTGCGTTTGAATCAGCTGAACTTTTTCTTCCAACTCTTCTACCAATTCTGGTCCCATCAACTTTCTTTCACCCACTTTATCCTAGAAAGCTGGAGTTCGACACCGCTTCCCATATAATTCCTGAAATGGTGCCATCTGTATACTGGAATGAAAACTGTTATTATATGAAAATTCAACCAAATAAAGATGTTGGTCCCAACTTCCCTAATAATCTATCGAACAAGCTCGTAGCATATCCTCCAAGGTCTGAATTGTTCGTTCTGACTGCCCATCTGATTGAGGATGAAAAGCTATACTAAAATTTAATTCAGTAACCAACGACTTGTAAAAGCCTTTCCAAAAGTTAGAAGTGAACCTGGGATCACGATCAGATACAATGGAGAGAGGAACTCCATGTAACCTGACTATCACTTTAAGATAAAAACGGGAAAGTTGATCCAGGGAAAAAGTATCTCGTATTGCAAGGAAATGAGCAGATTTAGTCAAGCAATCAACAATAACCCAGATTGCATTATTACCTCGATATGTCTTCGGTAATCCCACAAAAAAGTCCATGGATATATTCTCTCATTTCCACTCTAGCACTGGTAAAGGCTGAAGCATCTCTTTCGGTAACTGCCGCTCTACTTTAACCTGTTGACATGTCAAACACTTCACAGTAAAATCATCAATATCTCTTTTTATTCCATCCCACCAGTAATACTCCCGCAGATCTCTATACATCTTAGTACTGCCTGGATGAACTGAAAACGGAGAAATATGAGCTTCACATAACAACTCTCTCTTCAAATGTGAATCACAAGGCACACACAATCTCTTACCAAATCACAAAACACAATCATTATCAATGTTGAATTCAGGAAACTTACCTTTCTGAACCAGCTCTACCTTTTTCTGCAACTCACTGTCTTGCTTATGTGTTTGCTTGATTCTATCTGATAGAGATGATCTCACTGATACCTGAAACAAAACAGAAGAACATCCTACACCAACAAATTCTATGCCAAATTTCATCAAATCCTTAACCAAATGATCATTTTCCAAACACAGCATTGCTAATGAAGCATTACTTTTTCGACTCAAAGAATCAGCCACTTTATTTGATTTTCCCGGATGGTAATGAATTGTACAATCATAATACTTGATTAATTCTATCCATCTCCTTTGTCTCATGTTCAATTATTTCTGAGTGAATATATACTTTGAACATTTGTGATCGGTATATATTTCACACTTTACTCCATACAAATGGTGCCTCCAAATTTTTAAAGAGAAAACAACAACAGCTAATTCCAAATCATGTGTAGGGTAATTTACCTCATGATTTTTCAACTGTCTTGAAGCATAAGCAATTACCTGATCATTCTGCATTAGGACGCAACCAAGTCCTTTCAATGAAGCATCACTGTAGATAACAAAATCACCATTCCTGGAAGGCGGTGCCAAAACTGGAGCATTCACCAATCTTCTTTTCAATTCCTGAAAACAATCATCACATTCTTTTGTCCAGATAAACTTAACACCCGTCTGAGTTAGCTTAGTCATTGGACAAGATAATCGTGAAAGATTTCTTACAAACCTTTGGTAATAGCCTGCCAAACCAAGGAAGCTACGAATCTCGGTTACATTTGTGGTTCTTGGCCATTCTTCCACAACTTTTTTTTTGCAGGATCAACAGTTATTCCATCTTTAGAAACAATATGACCAAGGAAAGAAATTTGTTGCAACCAAAACTCACACTTGCTGAATTTTCCATACAGTTTCTTTTCTTTTAAGGTTTTCAAGATAACCCTTAAATGTCTTTCATGCTCCTCTTTAATTTTAGAAAACACCAAAATATCATCAATGAAAACCACCACAAACTTATCCAAGAACTCATGGAAAATTCTATTCATTATGTCCATGAATACAGTAGGTGCATTGGGTAGACCAAAAGGAATTACTACAAATTCATAATGGCCATATCTCATACGGAACGCGGTCTTCAGAATATCTGCCTCCTTTACCTTTAGCTGATGGTACCCCGATCTCAAGTCAATCTTTGAAAAAAACTGAGCTCCATGGAGCTGATCAAACAAATCATCGATATGAGGCAAAGTATATTTGTTCTTAACAGTGATATTATTCAAGGCCCTATAATCAATGCAAAGTCTCATAGAACCATCTTCCTTTTTAACAAATAAAACAGGAGCACCCCAAGGTGATGTGCTAGGTCGAATAAAACCTTTCTCTAATAAATCTTTCAATTTCTCCTTCAACTCTAAAAGTTCAATTTGAGACATTCGATAAGGGGGTTTTGAAACTGGCTTAGCATTAGGAACTAATTCAACAGTAAACTCAACTTCCCGATCTGGTATTATTCTAGGCAACTCATCAGGAAAAACATCAGGATACTCATTTACCACTGAAACATCATTAATATGAACAGTTCCTTTATTTTCAACGATGTGTGCAAGGTAACTTTCATTTCCATCTTTTACAAGTTTCTTGGCCTATTGATAAGTTATCAACAGTAAGGGTTCATTCTTGTACACAAACTGAAGGTCTTTCTGAAAAGAAACTTCTTTAGCTCTACAGTCAATCTTAGAATGGTAAATAGAGAGCCAATCAATACCCAGGATAACATCAAAATCTACTAGAGGTAGAACAATAAGGTTTGCAAGTAGGTTCTTTCCAGAGATAAGATAGGAAGATTCTTATAAATTCTTTTTTCCTCAAAATATCCCACAGGTGTTTTTACCACAAGTTCAGGAGTCACTTCTTGAGATGGTATTCCTATTTTACTAGAAATGTTTTCAGAGATGAAAGAATGTGTAGACCCCGAATCAAACAACACACTGACATAATATGAAAATAAACAAAGTACCTGATACAACTTCATTTGACAGCCCGACATCTGCTGAAGTAGTTGCAAAGGATTTTACCACCCCTTTCTGCTTGTAGTCTAACTGCTTCCCATCACTCAATCTCTTTGTTGGACACTCATTTTCATAGTGACCCATCTCATTGATCTTATAACATTTCACCAACTGTAAATCAAATTTGGTCTTACCATCACCCTGATCTTTTTCAGTGCAATCACGAGCCTTATGTCCCATCTTACCACATCGGTAGCACTTTCAAGAATTCAGAAGGCATTCCCCCACATTCCTTTTTCCACATTTATCACAAACTGGAAACATAGATTTCTTACCATAAGACTTTTCTGAAGAATTCTTACCTTTCTCCTGCCACCTCGGTCTCTTCTTCTGCTGGTTGTTATAGAACACTTGGTCATTGGAAAACTCCATTTCCACCTTCTCAGCACATCGAACAAGATTTTCATAACTTTTAAACTCACGAGAAGCTAATGCCCTTCGATATTTTGGCTTTAATCCTGAGTGAAAACAACTGATTTTACTATCAAGGTCTCGGATAAAATATGGAGCATACCTTGCTAATCGAGTGAACCTTTCTTCATAGGCAGCCACTGAGTCTTCCTCTTGCCTCAATTCCATGAATTGATTTTCCATCCTAAGTCCAACAGCCTTAGGAAAATACTTCTCAAGAAACATACCTTTGAATTCATCCCAGTCAAGAGCATCAATCTCATCAGCGTCCCTGATATTTTAACCATCGACCACCACTTATCTGCCTCACCCTCCAAACGGTAAATAGCAAGACTAACCTTTTGATTGTCTAAACACCCCATGACATAGAAAATATTCTCCAGTGCTTTAATCCACCCTTCAGATAGAACATGGTCAGATGATCCTCTAAATGATGGGGGATGTTGCCTCATGAAATGTTCCACCACTGACATGTTCTTCTGCGGCTGATCTGGCTGATCTCGTGCATGGATACCACCACCATTTATCGCTTGAGTCAACTGTGCCATTACTGCAACAAACTGTTCAGTTCCAATTCCGACCATCTTAGGATGCTGATTAGGAAGGTTATTTCCTTCTGTATTCCTTCCTCGCACTGCTTCCCTGTTTTCTCTGCAGAAAACCATTCTGAACAAACTTGTCTTAGATGAAGCAACATGGTAATCCTCAAATGCTATATCATTTCAATTTGACCATAAAAAAATATTTTTGGATAATCATTTAATAGAATTCTAACTCCTAATGTTATCTAAACCGACCTTTGATACCAACTATAAGGCCCCAGCCTTAAACCTTACTTTATCTTGAGTTATTACAAGATTACACATTGAGGATCTTTTCGGGTTTAGAGTTTTAGAGAATTAGATCATAAAACTTGCATTACATTCCACATATAAACAAAGTGGTTACATAAAGAAATTATTCTTCTTTCCCATCAATGAAAACATATTTAAAATAAAACATGGATTCTTTCTTGACACTTCCTTGACACTATCATCATATCATGTACCTTTCCCTTGACCTGTGAAAAACATTTCAAAAAACATGGGATGAGCATAAAAAGCTCAGTAAAGGATATAAAAATATGGAAAGGTAACATGGGTATATATATAAATAAGAATGAGATCATACATTACCCATAAAACATAAGCACTTTAACATACCTCATCAAATCATGAATAAATCATAGAAATCATAAGACAAAAAGGTAACTTGAGGCATTAATAACATTCTTACGTAGGGAGTAACCCTCTTGGTTACGTTTGGAATACCCATCACAGTATATTCCCTAAATCTCTTCGGATAAACCTTAACGTTTCACTCCTTCACATTACCCAATGCATTGGAGAGCTATATCGAGCTCACCCACCTTTAGTTTATCATGGAACCACCCATCTTCATAATAATCCCCAAGAACCTCAGCATAATCGTATCACATAAAACATGCAAAAAGGAAACATAACATTTCCACCTTTCAATCATAAGATATCAATTCAACACATTGATATAATAACATTATGAAAACCATTTCTAATACCAAAATAAATGAAAAGTAAAACATGGTATTTATTTTTCTTTTAAAAAGAAGGTATGGCTTATAGAGGAAGACGAAACTCAAATAATGGTCACGACGGCGGAGAAGTCGTTGTCGCCGCATACGTACGACAAAAACATTCCCTTTTGTCTTTTAGTAAATGATTCGTATAAAACAGATTCCATTTGAATAAATGTAAAAGTCAAAGGGTTTATACACCGTATAAAATAAGGTTATGTATAAAACAAAATATTACTCAATGAAAGGAGATTGCGACAAAGTCCCATACCTCGGGTCCGACTTGACTCGATCGTTCTTTAATCTCCTGAATAATAAAATTGAGTTACTTTATACTTTTTTAAGAACCTTTTTCAAGTTCATTATTCCTTTTATATCACTTATTGCCATGTCATGAACACTATGTAATTATTTAAGTTAATAACGGTCGTTTTAATGATCATTGGTACTTGAGTAAAAAATAAGCCCTTTATAATTACATGTTGTTCATGTATCCATTATATCCAGAATGGTATTCAGGGTTTAGATATTATATATGTCATATATATCTAGTACATTCATGAATTTATAATATTACATAATCATTTAAAGGTAAGAAATGAAATGCACCGTTCATGGAGACGGTAAGTCGTACGTACGCATGAACGCTACTTTCATTTCTATTTCGTATTTTATAGAATGGAATCATAATGATATAAAAGTATATTATAATTCCAGTATAATATCATATATAATATCATAGTTTCATCCTTTATAATTCCCACATATGGTATTTAACGAATCAACTCACTTTGAGGGGGCGGTAGTCCGCACTTCCTTAAATGAAGATATCGCGTTTACCCATAATGGAAACCATAAAGGTATGAACAGAAAGAAAAATACAGAAGCTTATGGAAAACATAAACATATTATATATCATATATAAATATAGTGACATCTTAATGTCCACCTTTGAAGGTGTTAAAATAATGTTGAACAATCATCATTTCGTGAGGCATAAATTCACTATCCACGGAAACAGTATGTTCATTAACCATTAGATGTATGTGTGTGTAAGTGTAGCTAGAATACTTATTATAAAAACATCCTAGTATATTGAGGATACTTGAGTTGTTATAAAAGAAAAGAATAAAAAGAGTTTAGGGGGTTGGAGAAGAAAAATAAAAAAAAAGACTCAAAAGAAGACATTACCTTAAAATCGGGTAACTCCCTTTGGTTTCAGCTCAAAGGCTTCCTTGGGAAGACTTCTTCCCAAAGTGAGTCTTCAATGAGTAAGAGAGGGAAGTGGAGAGACAAAATGGGCAGGGGTTGGCCGAGCCAAAGGCTTTGGGAGTGTGGGTAAAGAGGTAGAGGTGGGGGCCTTTTATAAGATGAGAGGAGGGGCACTCTTGGAAAGTAAAGAAATATTACTTTATTTGAAAATGAGTTTCGGATTTAAATGTTCCCACATTGATATAATTTGAGTATAAGGTGATAAGGGTTCGAAATCCACCCATAAAATAGGTTTTGGACATGTTTAGGTGTTAGATTTTACATTATCATTCCATTTTATTTAAATAGTTAAATAATGAGGTCATCGCTGCATCATCATGATGTCATAAATAATTTAATTTATTTAAAGTCTCAAAATTATAAAACAAATACTATGATGTAGGAAATCGTTTTATCATTTCAATGACTATTTATAATCAAAAATATGATCTTTATAACCTCATGTAAAAATTGTTTTCGTAAAATAACTCATATTTGTGTCATTTTTTACTTTAACATTAAAAAAAGTTATTTATGTCATTTCTCAACCAAAGTGGCTCCATGGGGTCCCCAAGTTGACCCATGGATTTTCTTGGTCGGCCATGACACAACAAATAAGGCTAGGACATGTTTCTAGGTCATTTCATATTATTAAAGCATTATTTTTACCTTAAACTACACTAATTACCACTAATCGCGATTAAAAACTTAATAAGTTACTATTCACCAAAAAATTATTTTAATCCCATTGAACCACATTTTACTTCTTAATGAAAACCATGTATGTCGGATTTTTGAAATTCAAAACACAAAGGTGGCAAAATTTCATTTAAACAAAAAATCAGTTTCTTTAACTACCACTTAGTGATTTCACTATTCATCAAAAATTGAAGTTTTTCAGAAAAATACCAAAACTTCACCCTAAGCTATATTTGATATTATGAATTCAAAAATGAAGTCTATTTTAAAAAAATCAAAGCATATAAGTCACATTAATTAATTTAATAATTAATTCCCACTGTCAGAGAAAATAGCGTGTTTTATGAAGCAATAAGTATCAAAAGATTGACGCCAGTTTAAGTCCAACTTCAAAGTGAAATTGATTCCAATGACCACCATTGGATTAAATGGTAAAAATATATTCTAATTTCACTTAAAAACCAATTCAAAACATAATCTAATCATATAAATAAATTAGATTAAAAAGCAGTTTTGATGTAAAATGCAGTATTTTTTACTATTCATTAAAAAAATGAACATTGTCATAAAAATACGAAAAATTCAGAAAAAGTAAATTTTGATGTCCCAATCATAAAGAATAAGTTTATTTTGACAAAAATAGTTTATAAAATTGTCAAAAGATAGATTCAAAAATGGTTTGCCATCAAAAGGCAGTAAAACAATCTTTTAAAAATATTATTGTATTCCATGCTTAAGATTGGATTTATTTTCATTTTAAGCCTCTAAAACACTATCTAATTCATTAATAGGCATAGATAAAAATATCTATTATTCATTAATTACTTGGGATGTTACACATGACACACCCAATGTATCCTAAATCGTCACAAACATCTGCCATCTCTGTTTTCATCAATTCATCTATGTGTCTGAATAATAATACTAATTAATAATAATCATAAGTCCAAGGACCAATGAACATGTCCATACATAGAAATATCCAATGACACACATGTTTTTTTATTTCCTATTGGTGGGTCTCATTCTCATTATATCCAATTAGATATTACCAAGGACGTACACCATAAGAAGGTGTCTCAATGTACTATGACTCTCCAAACCTGATAACAAGAATCATTTTTGTCCCTCAAATGATATCTTTCGGCAATAGATCATATATTCAAGAATAGTTTTGTATCACTTCTTAGTTAACATCACATAGGGGAAATGCTATAATCATTTAGTGTGACAACTTCTATTAGGAAATTATCACATACTATGTCATGAATAAGATCAATCATGACATGATAAGTGGTTCATTAATATTAGAAACCATTAATACAAGCTTATCATAAATTACAAAGAAGTTGGTTCTTGGGAACCAACTCCAACACAATCTTGGGATAATTATTACTTAAATTTTGGGCTTGTCTCATTCAGTAGTATTAGTGTCACCACTATCATCTTGTTCTCCACTATGGATCATTATTAAAACATCATTCCAGGTCAGTTAATAGGTTTTATACTTTATTGTTTAGTTTAGTTTGATATAGAACTAATTCAAGGAACACACCCCTTTTTTATACCCACATATCACATAATGTTGTATAAGTTAAATGAGATCAATTTAATGCTTATGGAATTTGATTGAAATTGTTTTATCATTACAACAAAATATTCATTAGGTAAACCTTTTTTGTTCTACATGACGGTTAATGGTAGTATTTGACTCTATATATATGAATGAAAAATGAATCAGGTGATCATTAAGAATATGTACCCTCTACATAGGCTAAGGGATCTCTTTGATCACTATTAGGGAGCATAGTGATACTCCAATATTGATCATCAATTGGAAAATCAACATTTTTAGTTCAATGAGAGTACATCTAGATGATGGTGTTTATTAGATGTTATTTGATCACAAGTATATGGTGATTTATTTCAGTCCAAAAAATGATCCAGCAGTGCTCATGGATCCTATTAAAATGATATTCCAACCATACCATGATACGTTCATTATGGTGTTCATTAAAAATATACATATTTACTAATTGAACATAGTGAGGTATGCTAGAAATATTGGGATAGTACTAGGTATACATTAAGCACATTAGATTTTTTCAAAGATATCTATGTTTTACATTTTAATTTAGGATGTGAAATTATCATGTCATGTGGTTTCTAAGACCTATAAATTAGTGGTATTGTAGAATTTACATGTGTTGATTTCTTGAACACTCCCTAAGTACATTTTTGAGTTCATGAGTATTCTATGTTTAGTAGGTTAATATTAGAGTTTTATCTAGGATTTATCCCATAAATCATGACCCGTTTCTTTTCAAATTATGAAAGGTGTAATGTGTATGTTGGATGAAAATTATGAAGAGTATTTTCTGGATCTGAATAATAAATTGTATAAAACTTCATTATTAATTCATCATAATCCTAAGAGTTCTTATAAAATATGTTTCATGGGATCATAAGTTGGTTTGCAGGTTGTGTTCATGTCAATAGAACTGGTAGTATCTTCTAGGTCACGTTATCTATGACCACATGAGGGAAACTATACCACCCATGAATATGAAGTTGCAGATATAGTCTATGATTTGATGTCTTAAAAACCCTATCTATTTGGATAAATGTTTATTATTTACATGGACCACATGAGCCTCTATTATATCTTTTCACAATGGGATCTAAATTTGCGTTATATTCTCTATGTTGAGTAATGAAAAATGTTCAAATTGTGCAAGGACTATGTACTAGGTAATTATTTATTTTTTAAAAGGTTCTCTTAGTCATAAGAAACACTTTTCTCATTATATTAGTGAATATACATCCTAATAAGAGTGGTGTATGATGAGCATGTTTCTTGAATAGAGTATGGATTCCTTTGAAGAATAGGGGTCAAGGAAATGTTACCTAATAGTGATAAAGTATTGTATTTTTGAATGAGATAATTATAATCATGAATCCAATCAAGTTTGTGATGTGATTCGGTCCAACTAGTGGCTAGAGGCCTGATAAATACATTTATATTGGATGTTTGTAATGACCGAAAACTTTGAATAAATTTTGTTTCCTAATTTTTTTTGTTATTTTATACTCAAAAAAACAATTCCATTTCATAAAATTAGTATAATTATAATGAGACCGTTGGGTTTCAACTGTTATATGACCATTCCTCAATATGACCGTTGGAAATTAAATGTTGTGATTATTGTCCTTGAATACAAGTAATATTGGTTAATTAATATAGAAAGATGATTCGATGGCCTCATCTAGTAGTCTTGGTCCAATCAAAGCCCATCTAACAGAACTTGGGAAGAAGGTAGCACCACTGGGCTTTGCTCTGGACCAAACCCAAGCCGAACATTATCATGTGAAACTAGAATGGAATTGCATTCTTGAGATGTTCAAGATGATAGAAATTACTACTCGTGAAATGTTGGGAGAGCTTCCCTCAGATTCTCTCACCTTAGCACACTATACACTTAGGTACTCTGTTGGGTTATAAGGAGCTATATAAGGAGACCGTAACTACTTTGTTTAATCCTTGGAGATAAATGAAATTGTGTTTTTTCTTTATGGTGATGTTTGTAAAATTTCAAATGTCCGGATAAATTTAGGATGTATATTATTGACGAATTTTAGAAAAATGATATTTTAAAATATTTTTGTAAAGCTTAAATAATTAATATTGTGTAATGTTTTTCAAAAAATGATCTTCTCCAAATGTGTTCAGTAAGAAATTTGGATTATAATAAGATCAACATAATTTTTGGTGAATACTGATTTATGAATAGTGATTGTACGCTTAGGATTAGTAATGTGACCAAATGGATTAGTAATCTCACTTAAATAAAGTATTAATATAATTTAGGAACCTTGATTAAGTAATCTGATTCAATAAAATAGGTAAATAACTATTTCAGAAATTAATAGTAAAGTGTTAGTTTTTTTTCGAATGAATAGTGTTTTTTAATTAATAATTAAATTAAAAATATATATAAAATTATTTTTATAAAAGTGAGTTCAATTTTGAACTCAAAGAATCGATATTATTTTAAGGTAATTTTTGGGGAATTTTCTGGAAAAAATGAATTTTTGGTGAATAGTGTATTTATTTAAAACACAAATTAAAACTATTTAGAAAATTATTTTTATAAAATGGAGGTCATTTTGAAATCAATGAATCGATATTTAGTTAAGGTTAAATTTTGGGAATTTTCTGAGAAAGTTGAATTTTCAGTGAATAGTAAAAATACAATTTTTAAGTTATGGGTGTTTAATGACATCATTAAATGATGTATTAAGTACGTAATAATTATGGTCGAATTATGAATAGTAATATATGTTATGAGGTGTCCTAAGTGGCCAATACCATGTGAAAATACCATGGGAAAGCCCATGGTTTTTCCAATACCACCAATGAGGTGTCCCTTGGCCATTAATGCCTTGCCCCCTAACTTTTTCTATATATACCAAGCCATTCTCTCATCCTTTCGACTCCAAAATCATCATAAATGATGTTATGGACTAATTACCTCCCAAAGAGTCCTCCCAAGGTTCCCCCAAGCCCTCATGGTCCCATCCTTTGATTTTTAAGAGTTACGTTTTAAGGTAAGTGATCCTACCTCTCTCTTTCTTTTCAAGTACTATATTTTATGTAATTTATTTTATTCTCCACATTCATATGTTAGAGGATGTTCTTTTATATTCATCCTACTGTCATTTTACTGTGCATATGATGAGAGACCCTCTCTTTCTCTCATTAATTAATTTTAAGAATTTTTATGTGGCGTTGTTAGCCTGCCGAATCTTATAGGGATTCTTTCACTATTCTCGTATTCAAGATCTATTTTCATGTCAAGACATTCATGTTACTTTTTTATTATGTTGGAGTATGATCTCTATATCTATAATATTGATTTTTATGTTCATATGATGAGAGAACCTATTTGATCTTGTCAATTCATTTTTTTACGTTTTAAGTGACGTCGTTAGGCTGCCGAATTTTCATAAGAGAAATCTTATTTTTGTCTTCCTTCCATGTTTTTCATTTGATATGGTATGTCTTTCTTATTTCATTACAATGTTCGTATATCCTTTATATTATGTCCATATACTGTTATGTGGATCATTTATGAGTGGGCGACCAATGTAACCTCTCTTTTCAATGTTTTATAAAACCCTATAACATAGCTGAAATGCTACAGATTTTCATCTCAAAATGTCTCTCTATTTTTCTCAAGTTATTTTATTTTATTAAATAATAGTAAAAACTCTTTCTTATATATGGGTATTAAGATATATATCAAAATTTTTTATTTTAGTTCTGGGACATACATACATGAAACCCGTTTTTCTTTTTCCGTGGGTTTAAAGTGACATAAAGATCACGTCTTTAATGTAGTTTTTAAAATATGATGACTATGAAATGAAACCATATTCTTTTATGCTATATTGGTTGTTTATGAAATTATTGATTTTGATATATTTGGCTCACATAATTATAAAGGCAAATTTAAGGGTGCACCCTGATAGCGCTCAAATGCATTGGGTAATGATGTAACCACTAGAGATTACAATTTTAACGATATCACCGTGAATAACCTTGGTAATTTCAAATGACACCATGGGGATTGACCTTGGGGATATGTTCATGATTTTATATATTATATTTAGTAGCCACATCTTCAAATTATGAAACACGTTATTTTTATTATGATATTCCTCATGATCTCTTTCTCATGCCTTAAAGTTATTTTTATTTACTTTTGATGTATCTCAAGTTCACAATTAAAAAAATTCCCCTATTTCCCTTACTGGGCCTTCTGCCCACCATTTCCTTTGATGTATGCTCCCAGGTTATGAGATGCTATTATGAAATAGGAAGAACAAATGAAGAATCCTTTCAAGTATTTAAGAAAATTGTTTTTTGTTGTCATGTATTAAGTTCTTAGTTTCCAAGACAGTAAACTTTAAAGATCCTCGGTTTTGAATAATATAAAGAATGTTTATATGATAAAAGGCGGGATGCTATAGTTGGTATCAAAGGATGGTTTAGTTATTTATGGAAATTAGGACATGATAAAATTAGTAAGAACCCTATAGAAAAGATTAAATATAGGAAATCTTCCTGGTATTTGGGTGAGTATTGAGTAAGTGGTTTATCAAGCAAATACATCCCTGTCTGGATACGAGTAGGTAGAGGTGGCTCTGACACAGATGTATATAGGAGTAAAACCAAAAAACACCGCTTGAGATAGACTCGAACGAGAACTGGTACACAACAACGGGCCTTTCTTCACTCTTGGTTACGACACTCTTGGGGGATACACTCTGGTAAATTCATAAGATTAGTATGAACCATTATTAAAGGAACAAAGATAAAATAAAATAAAGGTTCACATAAGAATATATGATCATGGATAACTAGAATGGAACCTAGGGGATCACAAGTTAGGATATACTTTTCTTCTAAAAGTTTATCATTCTATGCTTAATGTTTCCTTTTCATGATTTTTGGCTAAGTATTTAAGCCCCTAATTATATTTTTTTTCTAAATTAATTGCAGGAAATAGAAGAACATGCCCTAACAGTCCATGTGATAGGAAATGTGACGATTGATCTATTAATGAGACAGAGATGATGAGAGATTAAGTTGAACATGTTTTGATTATTCCAAACCAGCTATCAGACATATCAATTAATTATTGGTACCTATTTGAATGACCAAATTCCTCAAGGAAGAAGAAGATGATGTCTCAAGTATTTTCATCTAATAAAGTTGATGAGGGATAGAAGACTAAATATCCTTTGTGAAAAAAGTGTAAAAAAGGAAACCAAGGAGAATTCCACAATGGAACTGGGAGATGTTTTAAGTTTGGGGTGATAGGGCATAAAGTAGAAAATTTATTTAAAAAATGGATAATGTGATGAATAAATATATGGTTCGATCTAATGTACCTTTTACCTTTGAATGTCGTAAATGTTGAGATGTTGGACATTATCCAAGGAAATTCACTCTTGGAAGGGATGAGAAGCATGATGAGCATCAACAATCTTAATGGAAAAGGGAACAATGCAAGTCCTATGGTGAGATGGGTCATGATGACTAAAGTACATGTAACTTCTTTGCAATAGTTTTCTATGTCATGTTGTATTTTAGTTCATTCTATATGATCATATCTTTAATGTTTTCTACGAACATTGAGTCACTACCTAAGATTATTTTATATCATTAAGAAAAACATCTATTGTTATGTATAACATGTTGATGTTATGAAGCTGTTCTTCTTGAAAAAAAAGATGATTAGGTGATTAAAAGATGAATATTATTTTGGAGGACGTTGACTATTTTGGGAACCCCATATGATCAAGGTAAATAGATTACTACGGTATTTTCTTGGAGAAGTAAAGGATGACTTATATTTTGAAGAATATATGAATTTAAGGTGATCTTATAGTAATTTAGGTTACATATGGAAATGATTAACCTATCTTGGGGAAAATATGTTTAGGTTAGTTACATTTGTTATAAGATGTTTGGAGTGGGTGATGTTGTTTGGAGATTAATGATAAAGTTTTCTTGGAAGACTATGTTATCAAATACTTCTTATATTTGGGTTTCAATCATAGTTTGGTTTATTTTGAGGAATATTAAGGACATTTATTTATGGAATGGTCTATGATAAACTTTGGGTACTACCATAGAACATTGAAGATTGAAAGTATTTTCACTTCTTACGGGGTTCTTTCTTTTTGAAGAGTTGGTTTATCTTACCCTTTCTATTTTTGGGATAAATGTTTAAAGATAGATAGTTATTATTTTTTGGATTAGTTGATTCTCTAGAAGATAATTCTTTTGCTTTGGTGAGACTAAGTAGTTTTGAATTCTCTTTGTTTGGAGAAAAGATTAGTCTAGGTGGAAACTTATTAAGGGATGAAACTCTACTTGAAGGTAAATATATTTTCTTCTTTTTTTATTCTATGTAGTAAATGAATTCCTCAAAATTATTAAAAGGAAGGTAAAACAAAAATGTTGTTAGTTTACATTTCATACTGGGTAATCAAAGACTGTTTACACACATCATAAGTTTTTGATTTTCTTGTGGCTAAATTTCTCCCAATCATGTTTTCTATCACTCTCCATCAGAACATGACCCTTTTTTCTCTTCTATATCCATGTTTCCCTACAAGGAATCCTAGTATGGGATAACTCGGGTGAACTTTGTACATCCCTTTATTTGTTTTAAATTAGTAGTTTTACTGACTCCTTTTCCGATGTGGGACTTTCAATGAAATTTCCAATACCAATTTTAAAAATTGCGAGGGCGTAATTTCATAACGGCAGAAGAATTTAATGACCCGAAATTTTGAATAAATTTTGTTTCATAAATATTTGTGTTATTTTATAGTCAACAAAACTATTCCATTTCATAAAATTAGTATAATTAGAATGAGACCATAGGGTTTCAACTGTAATATGACCATTGGTCAATATCAGCATTGGAAACTAAATGTTGTGATTATTGTCTCTGAATACAAGTAATCATGGGTTAATTAATATAGAAAAAAGATTTTAGGGCCTCATCCAGTAGTCTTGGGCATATCAAAGCCCATATAACAGAACATGGGAAGGAGTTAGAACCACTGGTCTTTGCTCTGGACCAAACCCAAGACGAAATTCACCATGTGAATCTAGAAAGGAATCGCCTTCACGAGAAGTTCATGCTGATAGAAATTACTACTTGTGCAATGTTGGGTGAGCTGCCCTTAGATTCTCTGACCTTAGCACTCCTTACACTTAGGTCCTACGCTGGGGTTATAAGGGGCTATGTAAAGAGACCATAATCGCTTTTTGTAATCCTTTGAGATAAATAAATTTTTTTTCATCTTATGGTGAAGTTTGTAAATTTTCAAATGTCTGAATAAATTTAGGATGTATATTATTGATGAATGTTTGAAAAAGGATATTTTAAAATATTTTTGTAAACCATAAATAATTAATGTTGTGTAATGATTTACAAAAAATGGTCTTCTACAAATGTGCTGAGTAAGAAATTTGGAGTATAATAAAATCAACATAATTTCTTTGTGAACAGTGATTTATGAATAGTGATTTTATTCTTATGATTAGTAATGTGACCAAATGGATTAGTAATCTCACTTAAAGAAAGTATTAATATAATCTTGGCACCTTGATTAAGTAATGTGATTCAATAAAATGGGTAAATAACTGTTTTAGAAACTATTAGTCATGTATTAGTTTTTTTCTTGTGAATAGTGTTTTTTAAACAAAAATTAAATTAAAAATATTTATAATTTTTTTTATAAAATGGAGTTCATTTCTGAACTCAGAGAATCGATATTATGTTAAGGTAATTTTTGGGGATTTTTCTGAAAAAAATGAATTTTTGGTGAATAATGTATTTATTTAAAAATTAAATTAAAAATAGTTAGAAAATTATTTTTATAAAATTATGTTCATTTTTGAAATCGGAGCATCAATATTTGGTAAAGGTAAAATTTTGGGATTTTTCTGGGAAAGTTGAATTTTCGATGAATAATGAAAATAGAGTTTATAAGTTATGGGTGTTTAATGACATCATTAAATGATGTATTAGGTAGGTAATAATTATGGTAAACTTATGAATATTAAGACAAGGTATTATGTGTCCCAAGTGTCCTATATCATGGGCAAGCCCATGGTTTTGCCAATACCACCAATGAGGTGTCCCTTGGCCATTAATGCCTTGTCCCCTCACTTTCCCTATAAATACCAAGCCATTCTCTCATCCTTTCGACTTATAAATCTTCCTCAACGAAGTTTTGGTATCCTTACCTTCCAAGGAGACCTCCCAAGGTGCCCCCAAGCCCTCAAGGTCCCAACCATTGAGTTTTAAGTGATACATTTTAAGGTAAGGGATCCTACCTCCTTCTTTTTTTCAAGTACACACTTTTATGTAATTTCATTTATGCTCTATTTTCTTATGATAGAAGATGTTATTTTATATTCATCATACTTTACATTTCATGTTCATATGATGAGAGACCCCCTCTTTCTCCCATCAATTCATTTTAAGAATGTTTAAGTGGGGCCGTTAGGCTGTAGAAATTTTTAGGGATTCTTTCACCCTTCTCGTATTCAAGATCTATTTTCATGTAAAGACTTTCATGTTACTTAATTATTATCTTGGGGTATTACCTCTATATCTATCATACTTATCCTTTATTTTAATATGATTAGATACCCTATTTGTTCTTGTCAATTCATTTTTTTTTGTTTTAAGTGATGCCGTTAGGCTGCCAAATTTTCATAAGAGAAATCTTATTTTTGTCTTCCTTCCATGTTTTTCATTTCATATGGTATTTGTATCAAATTTAATTACCATGTTCTTATATCCATTATATTATGTAACTATACTATTTTTTGGATCATTTATGAGTGGGCAACCCATGTCCCCTCTTTTTTCAATGTTTTCTAAAACCCTATAACATAACTGTTATGCTGCAGAATTTTTGTCTCAAAATGTCTCTCTCTTTTTCTCAAATTATTTTATTTTGTTACGTGAAAACTAAAATCTATTTATTCTATATGGGTATTCAGATATATATCAAAATGTTCTATTTTAGTTCTGGGACTTACATACATGAAACCTGATTTTATTTTTCTGTGGATTTAAAGTGACATAATGATCACGTCTTTAATTTTTTTTTTAAAATATGATGATTTTGAAATGAAACCCATTTCTTTTATGCTATATGGGTTGTTTATGAAATGATTGATGATGATATATGTGTCTCAAATTATGATAAAGACAAATTTATGGGTACACCCCGATAGTGTTCCAATGTATTGGGTAATGATGTAACCACTAGAGATTACA
Organism: Viscum album; assembly: GCA_963277665.1. Taxonomy (NCBI): domain Eukaryota; kingdom Viridiplantae; phylum Streptophyta; class Magnoliopsida; order Santalales; family Viscaceae; genus Viscum; species Viscum album. The sequence continues at coordinate 1,285,434,454 of OY728156.1, forward strand.
ATTTTAACGATATCTTGGTGAATAACCTTGGTAATTTCAAATGACAGCTTGGGGATGGACCTTGGTGATATTTTCATGATTGTTTATGTTAAATGTTTTAGCCACATATTCATGTTATTAAACACGTTATTTTTATTATGATATGCCTCATGATCTCTTTCCCATGATTTAATGGTATTTTTCATGACTTTTGATGTATCTCAAGTTCACTTGTAAAATATTCCCTTTATTTCCCTTACCCGGCCTTCTTCTCACCCTTTCCAATGATGTATGCTTCAAGGTTATGAGATCTTATAATGAACTAGGTGTAACAAATGGAAAAGCCTTTCAAGTATTTAAGAATAATGTTATATGTTGTCATGTATTAAGTTCCTGCTTTCCTAGACACTAAACTTTAATGATCCTCGGTTGTGTATAATGTAATGAAAGTTTATGTGATAAAAGGAGGGATTCTATAATGGTGATGATGTGATTCTATCATAAGAGATATCTTTTGAACCAAATTATAATTGAGATGATATATTGAGAAATTTATATTCCTTAATGTAGATGGTGCATCCAAGATAGATAAAGAAGTTTCTGTTATAATAGGTGGAAACTGTGGTGGCCATGACCTAATTGTCGAATTGCATTATTTGTTTCTAAATAGATTACCAATTAGATTATAAATTCTGGATAATATTATCCTAGTGTTATTGAAAATGAATATTTTTTCCATATGTGGATGTGGGAGGATTTCATAATGTATTTTTTAATGGAGTTGACTAGGAACCCAAGGATCTATAATGTAGTTGGGTTGATTATATTTCATCCCACTATGATGTCACATTTAAATTCAATCTATGAGACACAAATAATAAAAAACTAGTGAAATATGTTTCTTTATACAATTTTATGATTAAATAGAATTTTCTTGAGAATCATGACTCATAGTTATGTTCATTCCACATCACAATTTCGGATGCGCTTATAAAAGTATATATGCAGGAATATGAAATTTAATACATTATTTATCATACATAGACTGATTGATGGTAATGGAGGTTGATTAAAATCCATCATGATATAATTCATGATTTCATCCAATATTTCTATGGGTCTTGGTATGATCACCTAGTCTTGGATTTGTATGCATAAAAACAGTTGTTAGGATTTTATTACGATGGATAATTTTGAATATCAAAATGGATTTTCATATTGTTCATTGCTAAGTTGGCATAAAAAATGTGAGGCAAATTTGATCGAGGTTGATCTAGTTTTAGGAGACCTATGATAGAGTATAGCTAACAATAAAATTCTAGAGCACCACAAAGATAAGATATTGATCATATGTTCAGTGGAGGAGGCCCTTAGAGTACACTTTTGGTAGCATAGTTTTCTTATAGGTGCCTCTGTAGTCAGGTTGCTGATATTTTCATAAGTATGGAATGATATATTTGAGATTCATAGGACAAATCATGATTTCCTAGAATATTTTAATAGTGGCGTGACAACTACACCATCATCCTTATTACTAAAGAAGGAATGATGTGTTGGTTGTGGATAAATAATAAGGGTACAAACATAATCATAATCATGTGATTGATTATAATGATGTAGAGATGGATACTGATGAATCATACATGGAATTCTCCATTAAAATTTGACACCAAAATGAGATGGTGGTTAATTAAAAAAGTACATGTTTTTATATTATATGTTATCATGAGTGGATTTCACATAAGAATTTGGAGAGGGATCAAGATTATTGAGCCTAGATGTCAGAGCTATTCTAAAAAAGGAATGCCTTGAAATTCATCTTGGGGAAATTAAGTAATTATCGGGGAAACTTGTAATGACGTCATATTTTTATGGTTAAATAAGAGTTAATTTAACTGTTTAATACTATTTGTTTTTTAAATATAAATTGATTTGTCTAATTTCAGTGAGTATCTATTTTGTTTTAGCTAGTTTTTGGGGCTTTTAAGGTTTAATGATTGAGAACCATTTTATAAATAGTAATTGTCCTATAGAAATGAGTCCTACTATAGTATTATGATTAAAGGGGTTTTTATTAATATGTACCATAGATTATAAAACCATAAAGAATTTATAGAAAAATAATGTGGTGTTTCCCAGTTTATAGTCGAATTATTGGTTTATGATATAAAAAACCATGTAATGAAATTATGTGGGTGGACATGTCAGTAATATTCCTCACACAATTGTTATAATATTTTCCAAAATAGGTAACTAAAAATCATGTTTAAAAAAATAATAGCTTATAATCCCTTTTAATAGGTATTGTATTCTCAATAGGTGTTTTAATTATTTATATTGGAATCCCTTTAAAATATTTAGTATCCACATTCCATAAACAATGTTTTACTCTAAGATGAACCATGAATATAGTGGATCAATAAGTTTTATTGTTCAAAAATAGATGTATAAGAACTACAAACATCAATTATTTAGGTTTCTTCAAGCTGTACAATTCTTAACTTTTAATTACACATTGATATTTCATATTGTTTTAGAATCAAAGGATTATTAGGCCACATAATGATTAATTATTTGATAGTTTCAAGAAAAGAGGTATGTTTTTATGTGTTGAAAACATCCCCTACCAGAGCATGATATCTCTTGAATAGTAGATAAATATTTTTATTTTATCATAGATCTAACATCTTCAGACCTTATTCTTCTTGAATACCATCATGGATCTCTATTTTTGTGAAAAATCCATGTTGGATCATTTTCTATTTAATAGATATTAGGTTATATTCATGATCAAATAAGGAATTCATTATATGTTCATTAATCGAAAAAGGTTTTATTGGATTAAAATCATCTTCTTCAATATATCTTCTAACTATGTCCATTGATAGGATCCATTATGTATGTGATACTAGAACTACCATTTATAGACTAAAATATCCTTGGGTATCTTATCTAAATACATTCTTTAATGAAATTGAACACTATATATTCATGTTGTCATGATAATTATTTATCCTTAGAAGAAAAAAATGATTCAATATTTTATCCTTTGAAAAATACTAGAGAACATAAAAAAGAATAATGTCTGATGTTCCTTTCCACATGGAGACATTGTGTACATTTTTTCCCTTGATATGATTTTTGATGTTGTCATAGATTGTTTTAGAAGATTTATAATGAATGGATTTATATAGATGTGTATCTTGTAAGACTTATACCCAGAATCTTATTTAAAGTTTACCTTTATATTGCTTGATATCCATGTTTGGTTCTATGTATAAATACTTGTATGTTGTTAATGATTCTCAAGACACCATGATATGTTTTTAAATTGTATGATATAATCGGTTATATATAATTAATATACCTTTAGAGGTATTATTAATTGTACATAGAACTGGTGGAAAATATAGATTGGGTTATCCCTAAGAGGGGTAGTGTTACTAACATGTGATAATGATGACGATGGATACAATCATATTATAGGGGAAGTAAAACCTTGATTCAAGACTCATGGAAGTGTAATTGGTGTACAGTGAACTTGTGTACTGATCCTTGATGTAAATAAGACACAAAGACCTATATTATTATCCAATGATATAGGTGAGACTTGATGACCTTGTGAAACAATATGTCTCACTTTTTTTAGACTTATAATTGGGGTTTCACATGACTTATGTATAAGAACATTGTATTTGTATAGTTTAATATAACATGTTTTTAGATAAATACATAATACATTTCATTAACCCACAAAAATGGACTATAATAGTTTTGTTTAGTTGGAGACTATAACAAAAAAATATTATTTCATGAATATTCTCCATCAACTCTTGAAAATAACTTCTCTCATAGCACTCCTCATAGTAATACCCTATCTAAACCTTTCATTGTAACCTGGGTATGGAAATGTAAGAAAGGATGAGCAAATATGCTCAATAAGGGTAATAGATGAGATATTAATCAATTATAATATTAAATCCTATGATAAAAATAAGGGTATGTGGATACGAAACAAAAATATGATGTTCATACCCAAACTATCATATATAAAAAACATGATTCATTTCATAAAACATTATAATTTAAAAAACATATTCTAGAATAGTAATAAAGAATAACAAATCAATCAAGATAAAAAATCTCAAGTAATAAAAGCATGAAACCATCATAAATATAAAATAACCATTTATAATTTCATGGTAAACATTTTAGTCCATAAATATATTGGATTCGAACTCATTATGTGTATCTTATTGTGGATAATGACTCACTTATTTCCGATAGTTGATCAAGCCCATTGAATTATTTACATTCGTTATCTCATGAGTTATAATGATAAATATAATTGATTAGAGGGAGATATACGTCCCATCAAAATAATAATAAATAAATTTTTTTTCTCAAAAATATCATAAGACATTAATCACATCATCACATCATAACTTCTTTAAAGAAGACCAGTTTCATTAACATTCCATCATTTCACCATATCTAAGCCCCTAAAAAAAATGGGTCTCATAAAAATTTGATCAACAAAAATATTATCCATCTAGAGATATAATAAGGATGGTATCATTCGATCCTATAAACAAAAAATAATAATTATCATAAAAGAATGGAATCATAGATGGAAAATGGTTTTTAAATATTACAACGGATATTTCTTGAGGAAAATTGAATTTTGAATTTGAAAATAAGTTTTAAAAAAAAATAAAAAAATATTTTACAAATCATATTATTCAAAAAAAACATAATATTATAATATATTTGTTAAAACATATAGTTATCATGACCTTAATAAATCCTTTCTATATTTTTTAGGTTAAATAATGAATTCTTTCACATTAATAGTAAAAAATTTAGGCTTTTTTTTGTAAAATGACTTGAATATTCATTTTAAAAAATTGTAACTAGTAAAAAAAAGAGAATTATGTATTTAATAAATCCTTGGGTCTATCTGAAAAAAAAGGATTTTTTTTAAACATGGATAATTAAGAAAAAATGGTTTTTGATAGAAAAAGAAAATAATAAATTTTTTTCTTAATAACTTTATATTAAAATATTGAGTATATTAAGCGAGTAAAATGAAGCGAAAAAAGTATTATAATTAAATAAAATATAAGAGTTAATAATTGGTTACTTTATTCAGATATGAATCACATGATTTAATCAATATAAGTATGTACATAACCAATCCTTGTAAAACATTAGACTCTGTCATAAGACCCTTATTAATTTGTTGATGTTGAATCATAATCCGTATTAAAGAATTATATCATATTAAACATAAAATATATTGAAAATAAATAAATTATTTATATTAAATATAAAATAATAATTATATACACTTCATAATAAATGATAGGTGCGTAACACAATATATGTCTAAAAGAAAGTAAATTTGGGAAAAATCACTTTCCTTGAGTTCAAGTTTCCATGAAATCACAATATAATAATGTATAAGAAATATAAATTTATTAAAAATATATTAAAAGTGAATAATATTATATATCATATCATATATTATATACCTATACCATTTTATTACCCATTTAGTAACAATTCTTTATTATGATAATATTTTAGGTAATAACTACTTTTTTTTCTTGTATTGCATGGTTGGATATTTTTTTCATTTTTAATTGATCAGGGTTATATAATTTACACATTTATAAATATTATATTAATAAATTTAAATTATTTTTATATGTATTTTTATTAATTATTTAAATATAATGATAGAAAATGAATTACATCGTTCCATGGGACGGTAGGCTTAACATATCCATGAATTTTGTTTCTCTTGCCTCAAAAGATTGGATGAAATGAAGGTAAATGATAATTAAATCTCTTGAATAATAATTAATTAGTATATATCAGATACATTCATTTTTTTTATAATTTATTACCTTCTATGTAAACAATAAATCCTAAATGAATCACATCTCTTTTTAATGTGGTAGTCCATCGTACACACGATTGACATTATCATATCCCACACAAAGAGGATTATATAAATAGATATCTGTGATAATACTTCTAGAAGATTATTTATGTTCTAAATAACATATATATACATTATATACATCATAATTCCCATTTGTGATGGGAGTTTATGGAAAGCATTTCACATCAGTTTGGGAGGAGGTAGTTCGTCTTATAGATGAGTGATGTTATCATATCCCATTTGAAGGAAGAGGATATTTATGTAAATAATTCAAAAAAATAATAATATTATATAATATACTAGTAATATTTTGGTTAATATATAATGTTTTTATCAGATTTAATGTTTGTGGAGGAATAAATAAAATAAAAACACATGTTCAAGAGTGTTACCTCTTATTCGGGTAACCTCATTAGAATTGCACCTAAATCATTCATAGGATCAATTTCTAGAAAAAATAATGAATCTAGGATAATGTTCGTAAATTAAGGAAGTTATTATTAAATTTATTTGATATGAAATTTTTTTCTATAAGTCTGTTGTTTAGAGTAGAGGGGTTGGCCATTTATATTTGAGGGGGAGGACACAAAAGGAATTTATGAAAATAAAAATGTGTACCCACTTTTCCTAATCCCATAAGACATAAAAATTGATCATGACAGATAATAGAAGATAAAAGTTCTATATATTTTCATCTAATTTGTTTTGGATATTTTTATCTGTCATTTTTTCACTTATTATTTCAGTTTATCCACGGTAATCAAATTTTCACCTTAAATATGGTAATAGAATTTTACTTCCTTTACTATTCATAATGGTAAAAAATTAAGTTTAAAATATTATAAAATATATATTATGTGGATTCATGATATGATATATATTTTTTCAAATTCAATACATATATGTTAAATAAATTAATTTACAATGAAACTCGTATATGTGAATTGAAAGAACTTTTCCGAAGTGAAAATTCTCATAAGTATAGAATTCTTTAGTAACCCAATTCAATATGAAATTTATTAAAATGATTCAAATTTGATTAATAAATATTTAATTGAAATAAATTTACATTTATAACCATATGAAATGAATTTTTAATATTTAAAATGCAGCAATGTAAAAGACAATTCATTATAAAAACAAGTAATTTTCAGTATTTGTTAAAAAATTTATCTCGTCCAAAAAAACTGACAAATGCATCCCAATATAATTTTAAAATTAATAATTAAAAAATTATTTATTTTAAAATACATATTCTAAATTTCATATAAATTAATTTTTTTTCACAAAATTAAATAAATACATTTTTTCAAAATGGTATTTTTGAAACATATAATAAATTTAATAAAATATTATTCACTTATTATCTATATCATGTATTTATTTAAAAACATTAATGATTATATTTAAAAAATAATTCTTATTATTCATGAAACTAATTTTAGTGTGTATTTTATAATGATCATGTTTAGATAATTATACTAACAAAATATTTAAGTTAGTTAATGCTCAGTGTTGTATGTAGAGAAAGATAAACATTGTGTTTCATTAAATAGAAGATATAAAAAAAATTTATTTCTTATAAAAATAATATATAAACACCTATGTTATTTCATTGTACCCCACATAAAATGAATTTATCAATTGAAATTCTTTACTCTAATACAAACAAATAAAAATACTTCTACCTCATCATTTCATCAGCTTCCCATATATATTAATAAAACTTGTAGCTTCCACATAAAACATTGACTATGGGAGTTTCCTTATTCACATCACATTCAATCTATGATCACAAATCACAAATAGATATAGCAAATATTAATGACTCTTCTCTAGTGGTATGAACTATGGGTTCAATACATGTGTTCGATTAGGTATGTACTCCATTAAGAGAAATATATTGAATACATCATAAACATGAGATATATTTGGTGATAGAACTAATTGATAAATGTCTATTCTAAACATATTAGTAATTTAAAATGGATTGATATATCTAGGGAATAAAATTACATTCTATATAATCTTCATGGTATTCTTCTATAGAGATATCCATAACAATACATTGTCACCACCATCACATTCTAGATTAAATTGGTGATTTTCATCATACATTATATACTAAAACTAAAATGCCATTATGTATTGATGAATGGGTATAACCATGTCTTCCATTTATTCAACATTCAAAATTCATAATATCTTTATGCCTCCAATATCATTCTAGGATGTTATAGTTCTGTACATCATTCGATAGAGGGTTACCAAAGGGTCCATCTGAATTATCAAGTAAAAGTTTTTGTTATAAGAAAACCCATAAATAGAAAGGGTTTACACAATTTTATATACATTGAAAATTATCTTAGCATATCCCCTATTTTTATAATTGTTCTCATAGACTGACCATCCTTTTGAAAATGATATGCAATTGGAAACATAACTCTGTATCAATTTCATGTTGACGGATTCACCAGAATGTCAAGGTAAAACATGGATCTCGATAACATAAAATAGAATGTCAAAATCCATGTAATATTGCAACTTCCATAATGTATATTCTAGAAATTTATCAAAATATAAATATTTTCGTGGGGAGATAATGTTTTTTCACTTGTTATGGTTATTGAATACAACCTGAATAGATTTATTTCATTGAGATGTTTTGGGGAGTCTGAAAATAAAAGGCAGGGTTATGTTTTCCCATTTACAATATGGTACAATTTTTTTTATCATCCCCACATAATTTTTTATCTCATTAATAACATTCTATCATATCAATCTCCAAGATACAAACTATGTAATATATCTCCTCATTCCATCCCACATGAAATATTCGTTCAAATATATATATATCCTTGTACTCCCTTGATAAATATGAAATGAAGAGATATAATATTTTTATAATATCTCTTTCCTCAAATAAAGTCAGGATGGATCACATAATTTTTTTCTTTAACCATATCATTCCATCACAACCATGGTTAAAGACAAAAACATTTCTAACCTACTTATACATCTCTACATATTCTTTCTATGGTTATTCAATACTCACATGGATAGATAGTTGAGTACTCTTTTGAAAATTAAATTTTTTTCTTCAACTATTAATAATTCTATATTCATTTATTGATAATTCAAAAATATTAGATCTTTGGGTGATCAATTTCATGGATCGGATTCCATGATCCTTTCAACTCAAATCATCGGCCACCTTTTTTTCCATCCAAGGGAGGGGGTGCGCCTTTCTTCGTTGACGGATCATCCTTTCACCCCCTTCACCAACCTGGATATTCATCCTCCTTTCTTGCCAACCCCTCTTTTCCGTAAGTTCCCCGACCATCATGGAGGATATGGTCAGCTTGAAATTTCCCCACAAGAGTTCAATGCAACATCGGATCTTCACAGATCAATGTTGGTTGCTCGCTTCATGGGATGCCATCATTCGGTTGGCACTTTTGACAGATTTTTCATCAAAGCCTGGGGTCTCTAAAACCAAGTGGTGGTGGTTCTTCTCGATCATCACCATATTATGAATCTATTTTCATCAGAGGAGGATTTTTCCATTTCGTGGTCCAGTGCTCCTCAGGTGTTCAATGGATGCAGTTTTTTCCTCATGTGATAGTCTTTCGGTATCAACCTGACTCATGACCTCCCTTCGGCTGTAGTGTGGGTAAGCTCTCTTGACCTTCCCTTACCCTTAAAAAATCCTACCATTATTTTCATGCTCGCGAATTTTATTGTAAAATATCTATTTTTGGATAATCTCACTTTCGTGATCTATCATCCTATTTTTCTTTACGCTTGTGTTGAGGTTGATGTCTCCAAACCGCCATCAGAGTGGCTATGGATTTCGGTCGGAGAGGAGCTTAGATGTAAGAAGAGACTGTTGTTCCATTCGTGGCCTTCATTCTAACTAGGATTCATATAACATGGCCATTACACCTATGCGTTTCATTGTGAGAACTAGGACCGAACTTCTATGGTGCAAGCGGATGTAGTAGATGACCACCAGTTTTAGGATAGTGGAAGCTTGGGCATGCAAGAAGATGCACGTGGGGAGGTTCTAATGGAGCTGAATTTTTTCAGGTACCATGTTTCCCCAGTAGAGGATGCTAGTACTGGGGTGGCTCAAAATCAATAAAATCTCTTGATTTCTACAGTGGATGGGAAGAATGTGAGGCCAGAGGAGGCTGGATCATGGGTTGAGAGAATTTTCGCCCGGTTGAAATAGGACTTGGGCATCCTTGGAGTTGAAGAGGATTTCCCATTAGCAGTGGCCTCTGTGAACCCAATAGCTACATAAAATTTAAAGGATGGTGAGATTAGATTATCCAGAAGGGAGGTCCATAGTCTTGGTGGTTCTCAAAATGGAGGCAGGGAGGACAATAATAAACTATAGCAGTATATGGGCCGACGGTACGAGCAATTCAATGGATCAAAATCAGTGTAGGGGAAGCATTACTTTTTTGCTATATCAATTCACAATGGTCAAAAAACGATTGATGATGTGAATGCATTGAAGGACTTAGACCCACACACCCTCGAACATTTGAAGGCTGGGTTTGTAGAGAAGATAACTGGATAGGGGAATATGGCAGGTAAAGGGAAATATCAAAGTAAGCAGAGGCCCTTCAAAGTTGACTCGAAGATAAAGCTCGAGAACTGCATTGATATATTTGAAGACCAAGATCACTCATTTAATGAGGAGAACGACTTGTCATGGGATGCTATTTATATCCTACCTTCAGTAGATAGTATGGACCGATTCCAAGGGAAATGTCCTCACATCCCTCACAGGAAGAAGAGGAAAAATCATTAGAGACTCAGGGAAATGTTTAGTGGATTTGGGGAAAAGGAAAAGGTACCCAAGGATTAATCTTACATGAAAAAACCTATGGAAACATGATCATCCATGAAGGGAAGGAACAAAAAAAGACATGTCCTACAGATGGGAGAAAGTGATGAAGCAATTAGATACAAAATCGACATATAAGGGAATGATAAGGAGTTCTTGCAACAAATTATGTACTCCATGGAAGATATGATTGAGCAAGAAATATGACCCAATGTTTCAGAAGAGGAACTCAAGAGGATTTATGAACAAAGGTTGCAAGTGGATGGTAGAAAGGAGCAAGAAGTCTTGATAGATAAGTAAGATAGAATTCTGGCCCATGGCTTCAACCAGAGTAAAATCAACTCAGAGGAATTTATTCAAATAATGGAAAGGATGATCTCCCATCTTGAAGAGCTCATCAGAGAAGACCCAAGTATCCAGGTTAGTTATCAGCACTGGGATATTTATATAATAGCTGGGTTAATAAACATTAGTCTTTTGTTTAATCAGTTTGTGAGAACTTTCAGCGTGTGGTGGTAACTTTTTGTGAACTCCGGTTTCACATTTTTCTTAAAAATGGTTTTTAATAAAAAAAATTAAATTTGTATTGGAATTTATTGAGAATTCATAATCAATGATAAACTCTAAAAATCTAATCTAGTTCATAGTGAACTCCATATATGTGAATATATAGTTTAAAATTTTGTGATAATAGTATATCTCACACCTTTATTTGTAATGATAATTCATAAATATCTTTATTTCCAAAATTACTACAGTTGGATCCAAAAAAAGAGTAGGGAAATTATTCTCATGAACCTTCAATTGGTGTGAGGCATAAGGTATAACTATGTAAATCTATAAGAAAAGACATCCTAATCACTTTCTGGATATTCCACTTCAGATTAAATACTCTTCTCCACTACAAAGGAATACGATGATAGTTTCACTAACCAGCCTTATCATTATCTCCATGAATTTCTCATAAAAATAATTATTCTAAAAGGATATAAATCCTCTATAAGTTTAATTAGGAATAATATTGTATTGTTTTAAAAATTTATCCAAAAATGTATCAATAATTTTGCACCCACCCATGAATTCTATGCATCTTTTTCACCATTGTTTGTCAGGGACAACATTCCACAACATATGTCTTAAAAAGATCTATGAGAATACCATTATATGAGTCTATATTACTAAAAATTTGAAATTTCATAAGAAAAAAAAATTAATTGATAAATGTTTCATAAAGAAAGACCTCATTATGGTTATCATAATAATACTAAGATTTTCTTCTTTCTCTACCTTATGATTTGATTATTTGAGATTATAATCTATATAGCCTACCATAAAAAGATAAATTTAATCTCTCATGAATCTATTAATGAAATACATGATGATGGAATGGGAATTTTTAATATGAAATTTTATAACTACAAATTCATAACATCTATTCTTTATAAAAAAAATCATTCTTGGTTATGTCATTATTTTTGAACCTTAACTGATTATGCCCATATTGATGTGCAGTATTGGAAAAGTATTGAGATCCACGTAATTGATCAAAAACATTATCTAAATGAGTTATATGATAATTTTTCTCCATAATGGTATTTCATGGTTCTTAATAATAGATAATATACACCGGGAATAGTTTTTCTTTTTAAAAAAGTGAAAAGTTGCACCCCATGGTGATTCGCAAGGGCGTATAAATACCTTATTATGATTCTATAAGAGTTTGTTCTTAAATTATTACAACTCAATATGGACCATTATATATGTAGTCATATAAGATGGGGTATATAAATTTAGGATTTATATTATTATCTCGACATATAGACTCAATCAAAGATCAAAAAAATCTTATTGAAATACATTGAAAATATCTAAACAATAGGAATGTCTTGGGTATTGAGTTTCGTCCCAACCATCTGTGAAAAATAACCTTCATTTATAGTAATTTTAATAAAAATGGTTGAATTAATTTAGATTTAATTTTTTTACTCATCCTAAAAAATATAAATGATAATGGGATTATTTAGAATACAAAATGTAAATTTTAAGTACCCTGACTCTAGGATCTCAGAGCCAGTGTCTTAAGTTATAAAATTGGTAGAGATACGATGAATATAATACAAAATTTCCAATGAGTATATTAGTTTTATAGAACCATATAAATATATGATACCTATTTTAAATTGGTAATGGAAAATAAAATACAATAAAAAACAAAATAAAATTAACTGAATCATTGAAAAGTCATTATAATATTTCTATATTATATCCTAATGAAACAAAACATATTAAGGGTGAGTTCAAATTTTTAGTAATGATTAATTACATTGGAATCTTTCATGAATCATTACGACTAATATATATTTAAAAATAAAAAATTGAATATAAATTCATTTTAAATAACATGAATATCATGGAATGATATGAAATAATCAGTAATACCAGTGAAATAATAGAAACACATTCACTTTAATCAATAATATGAAAATTAAATGCATCTATAGATAATATAATTGAAAAAATCACATTAATATCAATAATAACTAAATTATCAATGAATTAAATGGCTAATTATTGGGAATCATGTTTCCAAGGAACATGATAGGTCTACCATCATGATATATCCTTAACATAGTTAAAAAATGATCAATAAAAATATGTTAAACAAATGATATCGAACTGAATCATCCCATGAGACTATCGATACATCAAGTGGATATATATAACATAGCTCTACTCTTTTCATTTAGATCTAAATAATTCCTCATATAATGAATAACTTATTTTTTCAACAAAAACTATTCCTTATCATCATGTATTTTCATTTTGTAAAGAATATAGATTCATCAATATTTCATTAGAAAAAATAATTAAATTCAACGTAGAAGACCATATTGAGAACTGATATATAGTTTAAAAAATAATATCCTTGAAAAATATTATGTATATTTAGTGTAAATTTAATGTCCAATGATTATAATAAAGTATGTATTTAAGGGATTCTTATTGACTAAAAAATGAACTGTCGGCGTGAATTTCAATAATATCATTGGTTAAAAAAAATCATGAACCATCAAATTGAAGAATAATTATGGTATTAAAAAACATATCCCTAGTAGAGTATATGTAAAATAATGTTCTGCCATCATATGATGAAGTTAAATACAAAAAAAATCATTAAAATAATTCTTAGGTAAAATTACCTTTTCATTTTGAAAATCACTTTTTATAGTAAACTTTTTTTGGAAATCCATTCATTGAAACCCACTTTTAAAACCTATTAATTTTTGGAATATTTGGAAAAACATTTTCTATACAAATAACATTGTAAAACTGAAATTTAATCATTAAATAAACGATAGTCATGTCATTGTGTAATTCTGTTCATGTCACACAAGTTAAAAAGAACACACTTATTTTACAATAAAAAGGATAGAAACATTTATTATTTAGAAAATAACAATGATATTATTTTAAAAAAATGGTAAAATGAAAAACACGGAAAATTTTATGTAATATGTTATTTTGAAATTGTTAATATCATTAATGATATCATTTTGAGAAAACATTGTTTTGTATGAAATCATATTTTTCAACCGAATAGAGAGATGAGCCTGCATTTTCATTAAACAATTTCCTATACTTTTACGTACAAAATATTGGAATGATGGTACTATTACATGAATTTGACATGAATAAAAATTATACAAGAAAAAGAATTGGGTTTATTTATAAAATGGTCAAATAATTTCCTACAACTGTAATTCATGAATAAATAACCTCGATTATAATGAGATTCTAAAATAAATCCATACAATGATCATAACATTGAACTTATAATTTAAAAGTTAATCTATTATGTGTATAAAACATAAATACACATGAAAAATTTTAAATACAAAATTAGATAATCCTAATTTCTTATATACATAATCCCATAATATCAATTATAATGAATAAGTAATATAACCCATTGAAATGAAATTATGTTATGAAAATCATTACCAATTGGTAATTTTCAAGTGAATTTCCCTTTGATTAAATAATTAAAATCGAAACATAACACAAATAAATTAGTAATGAATCCTGGTATAACTTTTCAATGTGGTAGTATATAAACCATATAAATAAAATTTATTTCATAACATTACAATATGACTCAATAAAATAAAATGTTGATGAAATCTCTTATGCCACGCTTCATTTTGGAGGAACATTATTTAATTACTTTAAATTTGTGTAATCAAGTTAACAGCTTATAGAAGAAAAATATTAATATTTATAATAACATATTTTATCCTTTTGTAACATATTTTCAACCTTTCATTGATAATCATTCATTATTTTAATTTCTTCATGTTTTAATTTCCTAGTTTTCTCCTGTGTGTTATTTGATGAAAGATTTGGTTCCTAAAAATACTAATCAGATCCATCATCTCAAAAATAATTATCATGAAATAGTTATCATATTTATTAATCAATTATAGTTTTTTTACAAATGAAGAAGTATGGTATTTAGGAATGACGAACATTATGATAAAGGAGACGGTAAGTCATCTATATGTAGGATTAACATTTCCATTTCTCAAATATAATCCTCGGAAGGTGGAAAGTTATATTTTATCACTTCATAAAGTTCATAAAGTTCATAATATAATATATATATATATATATCATATTATTTCTATAAAGATAAATATATATATATTATCCATGTGGTGTGGTGATGATAATAGACTCACTTATCATTGTGAATGTGGCAGTCCACAAATACACAGACAATGTCATCAACATTAAGTGTAATAATTAACATGATATGTTATATTTTTAGAATTATAAATATTTAAATAATATAATAATTGTGTCATTTATGTTGCATTTATTTATTACCATTTTCATTATTAACTTTTAGGTAAAGAGTTTCTAGAAAATTAATCACATCGCTTCTCAAGGTGACAGTTTATCGTACACCCGAGGGACATTGTCATGTCCCCAAAAGAAGGAATTAAAAAAATGAATATATGATTAAGTGTTTATAGAAGTATAAGAATGTTAGAAATATTGTATAAATATATATAATTTATATTCATGATCATTCCCAACTATGAGATGTGGTAATGGAAAAATAAATGACATTTGTTCGCAAGTTGGTAGTCCTCCATACACATTAAGGATGATTTCCAAATACAATAGTTGGGATTGGGATGGTTTAATATAATTAAAATAACATAACAAAAATATTAATACATGAATGAAATAGATGTTATTATATTTTCATGTCTTAATAAAAATTGTAGGATGTGGAAAATGAAAAATAAAAATAACACTGATTGAAAAACATTACCTCTTATCTAGGTATCATACTTAGGTTTTCACTAAAGGATTTTATATGATACATTTATAAATAAAATTAGTATTCGAGGATGTAGGGATGAATGTGGGGTAGTTTTTTTGTTAATTATTTTCCTACTAAAAAGGTTTTGATGGTGTAAATGATAGAGGAGAGGGGAGGCCTTTTATAAGTGAGGTGAGTGACACACTTATATTGTTTTTAAATAATTCAGACATACCAACTTTTTTATTTTTATAATAGCCTCCAAAATAAAACAGTATTTATTGATAAATTTATATGGTAAATATATGTCCAGAATTTTTTTTGTAAAAATTGGTAGGTAATGTTTAACCATTATCATCTTAGTATAACCCCTGGAAAATCATGTTTTACCATAACTACACTAATTAATGTTTAATGATTGCACTATTCATTTTGGTAAAAAAAAATTTTTAACTTATTAAGTAATATTTTTTATTCTTATTCCATATATTGAAAAAAAATATTTAAATATTCCATTCATATAAGTAGGAAAATTTAATTTAAAAATAATCCTATGGATGCGATGAGAATTTTGTTTTTTAACAAGAAAATGTGAAATTAATTAGCATGTTTTTATATAAAAAATGAATATAAATTTTTTTTAATGACCTAAAATGGATTATTTGATATAAAAATCAATCAATTTTAGTTTAAAAAATTTTGAAATATAATTTATCTTCATAAAAAATTTACACTAAAACGAATTTTTCAATAAAAACTCTTTATTTTTCACTATTAATAAGAAAAAATTTCACAGAAATCAATAAAATATACCATAAAAAATTATTTATATTTTGTTTTTATAAATAATTTTAATATTTTAAAATAAATTTTCTAAAGTTGGTATCGTTTTTTAAAATAATGTGCACAAATGGCGAATAAACCGACTTTTAGAGATATATAAAATTTTCTAAAACAATTCATTTTAGTTTAAATGATAATTTTTTTATTTTTAAATAATAGATAGCTATAAAATTCAAAATATAGTTAGTTCTATTAAAAAAAATTAATTGATGTCTTTATTAATATGGTATACTATATTATAGTTCATTTATATTCCCCAACAAATTAAAGACATTAAATTTAAAAATATATATTTCAAAGGTTGTTTAAGATCATTTTTTTTGTTTTATATGCTATCAAATAAAATGTTATTATTTTATAATTTTAAGGGGTAAAATTCTACACACCATAAATAAATTGTATCCTCACATTATAAACCTAATCTTAGAAATCAAGAGTTTCACATTTCAAAATAATTTTGTTCAAAACCCACATTATAAAATGATATCATAACATATCATCATAATTAGAGAGAAAGGGAAGATTAAATTTCATATAGAATAAAACATTAAAATATTATAAGTATAGAAAAAATGGTTTCATGTGATGATATTGATATGTAATAAAAGAATAATAATTATAGAGATTGATTGTTGTCATTGATTATAAACAACTCATTGGTCAATGGAATGATATGTCTCTCCAAACCATATATTTGGAATGATTTAAAGGATTATTTCATTTATCTGGTATGAAGGTTTTAGGCTAACATTTTATTAATTTCATTTTCTTATATATTGGTCCTTATTAAAATTTATTAGAATATAAGGACATATACATACTTGATATGTGTATCACCCACAATTTAAATTAATTAACCCTTTATTTTTATACTTTAAGGACATATTATTATTGGTCTATGATTTGTCAATTTTGTAGGATATTTGACATGTTATGGAGACATTCATAAGGTGAACGGTTTGAAAATGGTTAGTACATACAATGTTATATCACTTAGGACATTGAGAATCTAAAACAACAAGAATTGGGTTAGAGCATGGTTAGGGGTGGGGTTTGGACAAACTGTGCCTCCACAAAGGAAACAATATGGAAGGCTTGACATAGGGGAATAACATAGTGGGTGGATATTTTATCTAACCTTTTATAAAACCACAATAGGGTTGTTTAGAGGTAGTTTCTAGTGAATTGTAGGCATAATGTTTTCAAAATTTTGTTCCTTAACTGTGCAATGAGAAAAATTAGATTTGGATTTTTTGACCTCATAGAGTTTACATCCATAATGAATTATTTTCCCCCTAATTATTTCATAACTTCAAATATTATTTGTCCCAAGGATATAGAGACCATTACATTTGATCTTGGAGCGATTATGAGGTGAAAATAGGTGATTTGGAGGTCGAATTTGTTGGTAAGTTCCCATTAATTTTTCTTTCCTCAGTTTTTACACCCTCTCATATAATTATATATCAAACCTATGGGGGAATTTATGGATGTTGTCACCTGTCAATCATGATGGGATGTGATTTTTCTAGTAGAAGTTTACAAGATATTCTAATTTTTTTGAGTTAAAATATTTTTTTATGTAATTATCTTGTGCTTCATTTTGTTATTGGTTTGATTGGTAGGTAGAATCACACTTAACTCTTATCGATAAGACTATAAATATATAATTTTTAATTAATTTAACTATTTGAGATTAATTATGTTACTCAAATGAGATTTATAGTGTAAAAACACTTTAGTGATGCTTCTATGATATTATGAAAATTGATGGTTTATGTAATGTGTTTTGGTTTTGGTTTTTTAAATAATGATTTTAAAATTATTAATTGGTTTTAAAAAAATAGAATAATTTTTTTTTAATTTTTCCAATAAAATAATTGTTTTATCTAAATGGGTTGGCATTGATTTTTGGAAAATATAGTTGATGTGAGTTTATTTCATTAACA
The DNA here is from genome assembly GCA_963277665.1 of Viscum album. Lineage (NCBI taxonomy): Eukaryota > Viridiplantae > Streptophyta > Magnoliopsida > Santalales > Viscaceae > Viscum > Viscum album. The sequence goes on from OY728156.1 coordinate 1,285,453,365, forward strand.
TGACTTAGAATATAGGGTATTTACCATTGTTCTATGATGACGTGTCCCAGTATAAGGGGTGTGATCCATTGGGGTAATTTAGATAGGGTTACCTTGTGATGACATGGTAGATAGATGGGAGACCACTTGAGAGTAAGGAACAGTTACCTAGGAATTCATCTGTGGATGTCTGGTGTTATGTATTGGTTATGCCAAATGTAAATGTATATATTTATATAGAATTATTCAATTGAAATCAATGTAAAACAAATTATATAGGAAAAATATTTTATGATATGGTATAAAATGATTACAGTTTATTTACAATATTTTATATAATGTTATAACATGTTCTGTCTTAGTGTTGTGAGTTGGTAATTTATTGGGGAAAATCATACTAGTTTTAAAGTTCCCTCGTCTTGGGATCATTGCTTGTTTTCCAATGTTTGAAATCAATGAATAGGTAAAGGAAAGGTATCATGTTTATTTACTGATTCATCAAGATACCATTGGAATATATTGTTGATTTATAGAACGAATTAATTTGAGATTTGATGATTCGATGTCTTCTGTGTATTTCTGTCTTTTTTGTCATGGTTTTAGTATTTTATGTTGATGTAATTTGGTTCGGTTTGGTTTTCTTTGAGTTTTATTTTGGTACCCATTCATCACCTATAGGTCGTTTGGTTATGGTTATTTTGGTTTGGATATTTTATTTTCATATGGAAAATCATCCCCCAATTTGTTATAAAGACCTCGACATTTATTCCTAGACATTATTTTATTTTGGATGTTACATAAGACCAAGTAGCACCTCTTTATCTACCCAAGTCAATGTGTATGCGGTGGGATGTTACAATTAATATCAGTCTTAGATTGTCCATATTTAATTTTGGTATAATAGGTATTAGTTTTTTGGGTCAGGGAATTGGAAAAATTATTCATGTTAGTTCATGAGTTGGATTGGTTGAAATTAAATTGTATTATTACAAACAGAATTGTTGTCCATATAGAGTCATAGATAAACAATTTATTTTTAACATCTACCAACCAAATATTTTAGGTAAATGAGTGTTTTGAGACACTTATAGTAGTTGATACCTCATCATCATTGGTATAAATGATGAAAAGATCATGAAATGCATTGAAATAACCTATATTCTACTAGAAATGCATATATCATTTGGATTAATGATTTATTATTTGGTTAAAAGGTGTTTAATTTATAAAATAGATGAATATGGGTTGATTTTCGAAGGAATGGTGGAATACTTAGTAATGGTTGGAGAATAAAAAATTATATAATTTTGGAAGTCCCTATTGTGATATTTATGATATGCTATATTTGAAATTTTTAATCCTTAAATTTTTATAGAGTGAGTCTAATTGTGTTTTAATTTAGTTATAAAAATGGCATTAGTTATACCTCATAGAAACCGATGGGAAGATGCTTCTAAAAATGTGGTGGAGACTAATCAACATGTTAAAAATAACTAGTTTAGAGTATTTTATAGGCATTTCAGTCTGTGAATAGATGGAAAAATTATGGAATAAGTTATGTGGATGATTCTATTCAGTTTAAAAGATTGATTACACCCATAATTTGCGGTGATTCGGAACCAGTGAAAGTAGTAATGTTAAAAAATAGTATGAATTGAATTTTTAATTTCTAAGGAACAACATATGAGAATAAAAAAAAGTTGAAAAATTATATATTGGAGGATCTGGCATCCTAGTTGTGAAATTGTGTTGTTTAGCCTATATTGGACCAAGGAATTCCTTGAGAGGATTTTGATGAATTACCAAAAAATAAGTCTACAAACATTAAAAAATTCTAAAAAAATTATTTGTTTAGTTTTATTAGGTAGAATCTCTCAGTAACAGAGTATGTGACAATAATCAAAACTTTAGACTGCATTGAACCCGTAGTTAGTTGAAGTGAATCCTCAAAAGAATACATTTTTGAATTTCAATAATGGACATATATAATCTAAAATATTTTTATAATTTATATAATGGATTATACAGAGATGGATAATAGAGAAATATTGAAAGAATGAGATGTCTCATGTAGTATTAGTAGAGGAAGCATGTCAGTACCTATGGTAATTGGTGGAAAATATAATGTATGGATGAAGTGGAAGAGGGAATCATATTTCCACAGTGGTGGTATGACTCAAAATCAGATACTCAGATCAGAGAATCTTACTCCAAAAGAAAATACTTAGAATATTTGTTTTTAGTTTGGTTTTATTGACCATATGACGTGGGATTATATAGGATTAACTAAAGTATGTCACAATTACAACCAGATGGGGAATCTTTGTCACTAATATCAGAGTTGTCAAAGGATATGTTCAATGGAAATATGTAATTTTTTGAATACTTCACATGTTTCAATGGGATGAGTGCAAAATAATATCTCTCATTAGATAAATCATACAATCCACGGTGATTTTATAAATACCATGAATCCTTAACAAGTTATATCTCAACATGATAACAAAGAATATATAGAAATGATTAATTAGTTTTATAGATCTGATCAAGTGATCATGGATGAACAATTTGAACCATCGACTGTGAGAGGTTTTATATATTTGAATTCAACCCTTATTTAATGTTTTTTATACAATTTCATCTGATTATTTTATTTATTACAATAAAGTTGATCTTCTATATTTTCATTTTGAGATGACGAGTTTATTTCCGAAACATCAAACTCGTATTGTGAAAATAGAATGTCGAGACGTTAAGTCAAAGTTATTTTCTCAAAAAATTTAGGAGGCTGAATTTCTTTTGGATATCTTTATTCCTAAGATGGATTTCTATGAAATAATCCTAGTTATGGTTTGTTTTTCAATATTCAAATTCATTACCAATTTTTAGAACCAAAGTAATAGTTTTATAAAGTATGAAAGAATCAATCTTATTTTGAGAGGATAACATAATGTTAATTTGAGTGTAACAGGATTATTGGTAGCATTGTTCTGAAATATCTCATATGAGTTAGCATCTTTTAATTTGGAATCAGTGGGTGTGATCAAGAAAAGTGGTTTTATAAAAATCATTGATAATTTTCTTAATGATTTTAAGTATAATTTATGAGGGTTTCTACAAATAAATGATTTTGAGTCTTTAATTGATCTTTTAATTAGGACACATCCTATTGGAATTTCTTATTTTTGGTTGACACAAATAGAATTATGTCAATTTAATGTATAGTTATAAGAGTTGTAATGTAATGAATTCATTTATACAAGTATGTCTTTTTAGAGTGTAAAAGTCTTTTTTGTGAAAAAAGAGGACATAAATATTATGATTTGTATATATTGTGATAAGATTATCCATGTAAGGATAATTAATTGATATCCACATCCACACATTTATGAACTATTCAATAAATTATTGGGAGTGAAATGACCCTCTAAAAATCATGTGAAATTGGGTATTCACCCATTGTGATTTTGAAAGGAGGATATACAGAAGAAATAGGTGTGGCCAATACAAGTACTTGGTTATGCACTTCAGTCTTTTGAATTAATGAACCATCATTATGAAATTGATGAATCAAATATTTCTAGGTTCTTTGGTTTTTTTATTGTGGTGTTGTTGGATGAATTAATAGTTTATTCTACGATATAGGTTGATCATGAGAAACACTTGGTGATATTGTTGGGTAACATCCAAGATCATCGCCTATATTCTTATCTCTCAAAGAGTGTTTTTTTCTACAATAGGTAATTTTATTTGGTCATTTTATCATTAAAATAGGCCTTTCTCTGGATACTGATAAGAGTGAGGATATGATCTCGTTCCAAACAAAAAAGTATATCATCTAGATAAGTATTTTCCCTTACGTGATTAAAAATTACAAACACTATTTACATTATTTATTGGGACTGTATTAACCAATGATAGATTTGATAAGGAAAAATGTTCCAATCTAATGGTATGATGATTTTAAAACGTTTTTTAAGAGCATAAAATTCTCCTTAAATCTTAACTTATCATGATATTTTCAGAATTTGGACACTTTTATGTGGCGTACTGTAATAGTTCCAGATATCATTTTGTGTGTATTATCATGAAGGAAGATCATGTCATTTCTTATTGTTTATGAATGTTATGGTTGCATGAGAAGAACTACCCAAATAAAAATATGAAATTATCTAATGTAGTCAACTTTCTGAAGACATGGTATCATTACCTCATTTGTTAGAAATTCACATCATTTATGGATCATTAGAGTTTCAAACACATTTTTTCACAATTATATTTGATTATGAGATAATAAATGTGGATGGGGAATCTCCAAAATGATTATATTATAACCAGATGCATACACATGGAAAAGAAATTTTTTTTGTCCAATACATTATGCAGAATATCGTAGAGTGATCTAGTGAAATATGCTTTATATACATGGCCACTAGTGCTTGTGAATGCCAAAATAAACATGGATTTTGAATAACAAGGTAGTATTTTGGTTTTATTTCTAGTTTCTAATGTTCTTGATTTAAATTAGAAGATTAAAAATACTCATCCATCAAATTCTGATTGTGTGGATATGAGGTTAAAACTCAATGGTGGGAAAACCATTGAGGGATGGAATCTTGATAGAGGATCTGTGTAGTGTTTCTATGATTGTATGGTCTTACATTGGCTTCTTAAAAAAACTTAGTTCTTATTACATCCACTCCAAATTAGGGGTGACAATGGAATAAAATATAATTATAAAGCAATAAAATTCCATTTATCTTTTGATGGCCTCAAAATAAAGGTGGATATGTTTGTTTTATGATGTATAACCTAGCACTAAGTTAAGGAAGAGATTAATAAACCACTTGTATTATATAATATTTAGGGATTCTTGTGTGGAAATAAGAGAATATATGTATAAATTTATAATGAGTCTACTTATGGTGTTTTGAAAACACTATGTCTAATTGGTGATTGTGGATCAGGTCACAATTTCGGTCGATTTCATCCCTATTCATATATCTAATATAGTGGACGTCTAATCCAAAATCAATATATAATAATTTCTAAAAATTCTTGGAAATCTAGTTTCAACAGTATCTGATATAGACCCCAGGGTTAAGTCTCATTTCTTAAAGTCTTTGTAGAAATCCCTTGGGACTCAATTGACTATGAGTACAAGGTATCATCATAAAAAATATGGAAAATATGAGTGGATGATAAAAAATATGGAATATGTTCTTATAGATTTGGTAATGGATTTTGATTTCTCAAGGGAGGATAAAATACCATTATTGGAGTTATTATACAACAAAAGTTATCATGATTTGATATATAAGGATAATTTTGAATAATTATATGGGTGGACCTATCATTATCTACATTATTGGATATAAACACTTGAGACATATGTAATGGGAAAAAATATTGTGAGAGAGACAAAAGCGAAGATTTATTTGGTCAGGAAGAGAATTAGGATGTTTTAGAGTCATTATAAATCATATGATTATCTTCTCTGACCACCATATTCATTTGATGTGTGTGATCATGTGTTATTTATAATTACTCAAAGGAATTAGAAACATAATTTGGGAATGAATCTCATGTTATATCTACAATACATATTCCCTACTAAGATTCATAAACAGATTAGTGAGGTTTCATATTTTTTGGATTTTATTCCAAGGTCTAGTTTTGTGAGTAATGAAATTCATGTATAAAAATTTAAGAAGTATCAACTTTGTCCTTACCCTGTGATTAGACATGATTAAATTAACCTATATATGTATGATATTTTAATTCATTTGACGGTACAAATTTTTTATATGAAAGATAATGTATAATGTGTAAAAAGAATCCTTATATTCTTGGGTTTCCTAAAACATGGTCAAATTTAGTAAAAATTTAGGAACATGTGAAGAAAATTCTCATGAAATGGTCTGAACACTTTGAGGTCAATTGCAGCTTTTATCTTCCTAGTGATGGAAATAACAATAGAGGGGGGAATGTTTCTACCATGTTTTAGAGTAATTTATTATTTATTTATGTGTTTTCTACGTATAATATTATGAGGATCTGGTTATAGAGGTTTGAAGTATATTTGACATTTTTGGGGGATTATTTTAAGGTTCATGGTTTGAGCATGATTATTAGAAATTATGAAACACCTCCATAAAAATTGTGAAAATGTAATATTTGTCACAATGTGGGCACACAATTAGATATACAATTTTTCCAAACTTTGTGGACACCACGAAGAAACCATGCAAGGATGGACAGATGGGAATATCATAGTTAGCAAAAGGGTTTTCTAACCGTGCAAGCCAACCATGTAATGGGTGTCGATAGGCAGTTTCTAGAACACGGTTAAAACACAGTTTTGATAAACGTGTTCATTAACCCTAAAACACAAACAATTAGATCCTTATTTTGAAGATATATCTTAGTTTACACCCTTAATTCCTAGTTTTACACATATCCAGTTACAACTCTAAATGCCTTTCCTCCCATGGCTATCAAGACCATTACCTTTGATCTAGTTGTGATTCCAAGGTTAATATAGCAACCTTAAGGCTATATACCTTGGTATGTTCTCATTCAATGATGTTTTCAATAGTTTTCTTCTTATTACATCTCTTATAATCTTTTATAAAATCCATTAGGGATCAATATATGCTATGTGATTTCAATGATGATGAAATATGATTGTTTTCATTGATGGGAACAATATATATGAACGTTTTTGGAGATTAATGATGAATTTTCTAAATTAGTTGAGGAATTCTATGTTTTTTTCCTATGTTTTGGATTCACTCTCGACTCCTCTTGATTAGAAATTGAATGATTGAATTTAAATTCATTAATCATACTGAATTTAATTTTTTAATTAATGTTTTATACTTTTTGGAAACCCTATTTAGTGATTGTTTTATAAAATTTTGAAATTAGATAATCTTTGAGAATTTTTTTAGTTTATGATGTTAAAATGATGATTTTCTAATTATGTATCAGTTTTAAATGAATGGTATTTTTTTTGTTTAATTTATTCAATAAAGGAAATGAATTATTGAAATATATTGGCATGATTCTTTGGCATATATGGTTGGGTTGAGTTCATTTCCATGACATGAACCTGAATTAGTAGTGTTCCCCATTGTGGTATGATGGCTTGGACCTATATAAGGGGAATTTTCAATTAGGTAATATGAGATATGGTTACCTTGTGAAGACTTGGTTGGTTGAAGAGATACATATCATAACCATGGAACATTCATATAGGATTTAATGTGTGGATGTGTGGATTTATATATTAGGATTTCTAAAAGGACTTGTGAAATGTTTTATAGATTTTTTCATTTTAATTCAATGGAAAACTAAATGTCTTGGAAAAATATTTTATGATTTGATATAAACTACATTAAATTTAATTACAATGTTTTATATAATTTTCAAACATGTTATATCCTAGTGGAAGGAGTGGGTAAGTCATTGGGGAAATCCTACTCAGTTTCATACTCACCTCCTTCTTGGAAAATTTACTTTGTTTATATATGTTTATATTGATACATCAGAAAAGTAATGTTATATCGTTTATTTAGTGATTAATTATGATACAATGTGCATGGATTTTGGAGTTTGATATTGGAGAAGGTTGGGAGTTGCTGAGTTGATGTATTCCGTGCCTTTGACATTTGTTGGTTTTAGTTTCTATATTTTTCTATGATATAGTTTCTTTATTTTCTATATTTGTGTCGAATTTTGGTACTCATGCGTAATATAAATATTATTTGGTTATAGAAGTTTTTGATTGGTTCATCTATATTGAATGGAAAAATACACTTATTTTGTATAAATCCCTTGGCATTTATTTCAATCATTTTGTTCCTTGGTGTTGTCACATAAGGATTGGTAAAAGCTCTACCTCTTCTGAATCCAATTGGTGTGGGTTGGGTTGATACAATATGTTTTTATTTTACAAGAACACATTCAATTTTTTTTTGATTTGATCAATTTCTAATAAATCCATTCATACTATTAAATGAGTATCTAAAAATGATTTTTTATACCTGAAGCACTATAATTCAATTTTTAAACATCACCATATGCATAAAATAGTGACATATGTTTCCATCTATGTTTAAAAGTTTTCCAAATATAATTTGGGTAGAAAAATTTTTATCCAATAAAATACATGAATATGTAAACCATAATAGTAGCACTAATGGTTCATCATTAATATTTATTCAAAAAATCATTTAATTAAATATAATAATATATTAATCAGGATGCAATATAGGAAAATAGTAAGTGTTGAAGCCTTATCACTCTTTATTAAATCCCCATGTAATCACTTAATTTTATGGGTTTCTCTCAAGAATTCATGTTTCATTTTTTGTAAATTTATGAATATAATTTCTATAGAGCTCCCAAAAAAATTGATAAACATCATTGAAATAAAATGAATCATTAAATAAAATTGTTACTTTGGTTTTCAATATAGAACTTTTTAAAAATGTATAATAATATTATTTGACTATTATTACAATATATTTAATGATCATTTTAACGCTAACGTTTATCAATGCCTTTATTAAAATGTCTATGAAATATAAATTCATTATTACTTAAATAACTTTTCCCATAAGACATAAACATCCAATAAATTTCTTCGAAATATCCTTAATATTGATAGTATCCCAACACATTAAACATAAAAATATGAGTATAATACATTGATCTGATGACAAATATTAAACGCATAAACTCGTGATGCTATATATAAAACATATGTTAATGAAGAAAATTTTTATTAAGAAATGTAAAATATTTATTATATGTTTCAATATTAATTACACTAAAATTCCATAGAAAAAATACATCAAAAATTTAAATGTTGAATCAAAATACACAAATATATCCACTATTTTATTTTAATATTAGTACTTGTTCAGTGGGTTATTCATTATGAGATTTAATTGACTTTGATAGTTCCCATGTTCTCCACATTTAAGTCAAAAAAATATAAATAAAATCCTAGGATGAGATTTATTTCATTCCATGATACTCTTCTATTTTCCCATAAAATTATTTACATTATTACCTTATTTTCTCAACCATAAATAATTTTCCCAATTCATTGAGACACGTTTTTGGGTGTCTACTTCAATATTTATGACTTGATAGAAATGTAGCCTTATTTCATCTAAGGTATCCACCAATTCATCTCTCAAAAAATTATATATTTCAATCATATGGTGAGTAATTCAGTTCATAAATGTATTTTTTTTAATAATATTTAGGGATAATAGATTAGGAACAATCTTTATATCTTTAAATCTTATCATCATCTCTTCTATTATATATAGTCACTACCTTGTCCTTCAAATTAAATGTTAACATTATTCCTTTGAGTTCAATCCATTTACCAAGTCCAAAAAGTATAGTGTGAGAAATAATAATCATATTGGGAAAACTATATAATCATTTATATAATTTTTAAATAATGTAAAATTATTTCAAATATAATACACCTTATATATTACCAAGGATATTAATTTCTATCACATATTAAAATCCTTCATAATGATTTTTAATGAGAATGTGAATTAACATAATCATATACCTAGAGAGTGTCATACCTAGTACAGAGTAAGGATCGTTGTCATGCACTAGGTAATCATTATCTCAATACCAATACAACCTATATAAAGTTATTACCCATAGGTACATATGTTCTAGAACCGTTTCCACATGTAGTTTCTAGACATAGTTGTATTGATAGAAAACAAAACATTATATGTTCCTTAACAAAACATTAGAATGTTTCTATAAAAGCCTCAAAATTTATCATAGGTTTATATTCTCCAATATATGTTTTTACTTAATTTATTTCCCAATTTATCTATAAAAATTACTCTAAAACCAACTGTAATGACCATAACTATAGTAGCCCCTTGCTAGTGTCTTAAATTGTTATATTAGAATTGATACATGGAATCAATTATCGAATGACAGAACAGTTTAGCAGTTTTGGAGAACCAGATACATAAAATATCATTAATCAATAAGAATAATCAACATTGAATTGTAAACATATAAACATACTTTCCAATTAAAAAAATTTAATATCATGTTATGATAAATAAGCATAAATATTATGATTTGAATAACTGAAACCACATACCATTTTATCAACAAACTAAGAATGAAATAAATCTATAGTATTATTATAGAGAAAATTTATTGGATAGCAATACCAATTTTATACTCAATAAATAAGATGATTAATTATTGAAATTCATGTTCCTAGGAACGTGATACCAATACCATCAAGATCCATTCTCATCATAGTTTAATAATTATTCTAGGAAACCCATTTAACTATGATTTTTCAACTAATTCATCACAAGAGAGTAATAATTCTTTAAGGATCTATCTATAACCTTATCCCACCGGTGTCTTTCATATCCAAATAATTTATCATATAACAAATAATTGATTTAATTGGTAAACAATGTGACTTATTATAAAATATCATTATAGAATAATGAATATGATTTATCAATATATCCCAATATAAAAAAATGAAAATAACTATATAAAAATGAATTTAGTAAGTATATTTTTTTTAAAAAATAAATATATATATGGTAAGTAATATAAGATTTAGGGGAAATGAAGTCATATTTTCTTAAAGAAATTATCACATATTTTAACCACCATTGATCAAGAAAATAACACTCTTTCTTGAAAATATAATGTATAAATATAGTAAAATAAGGTAAAATGAGTTTATTTATTAAATTATCAAATAATTTATTTCATCTTAAATTCAAGATTAAGTAATCTCGATTTGAATGAGATTGTAATGTATACCCATTTAATGATCAGAATATTGAAGTGATAATTAATCAATAATGGAATGGGTCGATCAACTGAATATCCATATTAATTATTGTAAATATTATATAAGATAATAAAAATTAAATATATAAATAATCAAATAATCTCAATGACATGATCGAAGTAATATATCACAATGAAAAGTAATTGAGTTATAAAATTATTTACTACATTGTGATATAAAATATAGATCCCCTTAGATGATTTAATTCAAATTGAAACATAAAAAAACATGCATTATTAATGAATAATGTTAAAAACATGTTAAAATTGAAATATATACACCATAAAAATTATATTTGGTGAATAAAATTACAGGATGCCTCAATGAAATTAAATGGTGATTGAATAATATACCCCATATTTAGTTATAGTTGAATGTGATTTAACCTCTTATGAAGAGGTTTTGAAAAAGTTATTAACTAATAACAGATCCATAATTTTTTTATAATATCTAATATTATCATTTTATAACATCTTATCAATATTTTTTTCATAATTGTTTATTATTTTTGTTGTTTTAGGTATTAATTTCTTTATTTTTTTGTGCTTGTTTTGTCAGAAATGATGTGGTTTTCTCACTTATCATATAGTAAAAAAATATCTAGAATAATAATAGTGATGTGATTACCTTATTTAAATATAATTTATAATTTTAAAAGAGATAATTAAATATTATATTGATAAATCATCTATGTTATGATCGTAGAGAAAGTATGAATTATGTACGCATGAGTAACATTTCTATTCTTTCAAAAATCTTCATGGAATGTTGGGAAGATATATTTTCGATTTAGAGAAATATAGAAATATAATATATGTAATGTCACATCCATGACTTCTATTAAAGGTATTTTTAATTTAATTTCAATTATTTCATTGTTTTGGAGGTTTCCCATGATTTTTTTTTGGAAATGGCGGTTTTTCCAAATTTGGGCCAAACTGTGAGCTCATTTCCATATTTAAAAATAAAATTTGTTTCATTTATAATTCATTCATTTTTTAACATTTTAAACTAATTCCACTTCCCATTTGGTATCCCCTGATATATGAAAACCATAATATCAATTTGGACCCATAGGAATCCATAATAATGATGTATTTCAGTGTTTTATTAAGGTGTTGGGCCAGCCCGAAATCCCAATTCCTACTTTAATTGTCTTTTAATTATTAATCATATCATTCATTTTTATTGGTTTTTTGGTTATTCTAACTCTCACTCGATCCCACAAACCCAAGATTCTCCTCTCGTGATCTCTTTACCCCCTTTGGGGCTCATATTAATTGCTAATTAAGGCGAACCTTCTCTGGATTTCTCAAATCATCCATATTTGATGTGGTAAAATGTTTCTTTCATAACTCCATAAATATTCAATCTTTTTCCATAATTTATTCCACCAATTGATCTACTAAGAATTAAAATATCCTCCCTACAGGTTTTGGCTACATCAATATTCAACTGTTAGAGGCTTTTGACCGATTTAATCAAAATACCTAAAGTAATTGGGGTTTCATCTTTCCTCCTCCCATTTTATTGGAGATTCTTCCTTTTCATTAGGGTTGCATCCATATTTTCATGAATTTCATTATTTATATACAATATTAATTTGTACCTAGAGGTTTTCATTAAGTTTTTTTGGTCTAATCATGAGGTTTTAGGTTGGTTTCACTCCTTTGTGGTGCGGTTGATGTTTGACAAAAATGTTTGGAGTTTTTTGCACAAATGCTAAGTGATTCCAAGTGTAATAATTTCATGATTATTTATAATGATTTATTTAAATACTTTTCATGTTCCTAATATGTTTTTTGTGGTGGAAAAATCGTTTTTGATGGATATGGTTAAGTGTTTAATTTTATAGGTGCATTTTTTCTTTAAATTGGGTGTTTTCCATGTGTGACTCTTTTGGTAATATTTGGGTTTATTTTATAACATATGAAATTACTTTACTAAATGATTTTTTGGCTGAAAATTATTATTTAGTGGGGTCTTGGTTTGATATTGGGTTTAAAAAGGCTTTTGAATGGTTTTGTTGTGCAAATCCTTGTTTTACTTCATGATAGTGTTTTATGAAAATTGTAAATGCGTTATTGAGTTGCACATGGTGTGAAAATGATGTTTATATACTTTTTGGGAGATTTTATGTTTTTAAAATGGTCCAATTTGTTGTGAAAGGTCTATTAAGTGATGTTTACCATCATGGAAACGTTTTGTAAAATTTCATAATGTATTTGTCAAATTGTGAAAGAGATATGAAACATGTTGCAGGATGTTTTGCAGAGTGTGTTCACTTATGATGGGTTTTTGAAAGGTAAGGCGTGATGATAAGATTCCAAAAATTTCTACAATGTTTTATAAATTTCTTAAATGTTTTATAAAATTTCAAGAAAGGCACCAAACACATTTATTGGCTGTTTTTTGTTAGTATGATGTGAAAAAATACTCTTGTTTATGAAATTGTTATTATGCGACATGTGTGTGGGAAGATTGGTGTATGTGTGACTTGGAATTGTAATTTTAAGTGAAAATTATATTTCATGGATTTTGTAACTTTTTTGATAACAATAGGGAAAAATCAGGTATCTAGTTGGGTGGACGTGTTCTGGTATGCTAGTGACCCGGTGGGGTTTGGTCCCAGTTTCACATAGCAAGTTTGACAATGACAACACTCACTAAACTATGATGATTATTATGATTTTGATGATGGGGGGTCATTAGTTTATGGGTATGATCCATACAATTTTCTCATGTGCATCAGAATAGATATTAAGATGGTTAGTTTCACTAAGATACGAGGTACCTGGGACCTACAATGAGGAAGTGCCTAAGGGTTATTTTCCCATTGCATGTGCTCAATAGATACATTATGCTTACCGTAGCCATATGGTATGTTTGGATTGAAAATTAAGTAGATTTTTAATTCTATTTAAGTGTTTCGATTATTTAAAGTATCCCACATGAAAACAATTTTTCATTAAATTTGAATCTCTATAAAACTCTTATAAACAATTCATGTTTATGGAAACTTGCAAGCTCTTTGTCTTTGAATGTTTATCACATGGAATATTTTAGTGGTGTAATCCAACTAGGCTTTGTATCACACCCTAATTTTACCATTTGTTTTATGTAAACTTGTTTATTTTTGTCATATGTTTGGGTACAGATTTTTGTGACAATGGTTCGGTTTTCTATCGGTCCTTCTTAGTGTAGTGTCATGGAGATGGCTTAAGGGTGGTGACACTTTCCCCGAGGAGGTTCGTGGGCTGTCTATTTTGGGTTTATTCATTTTTATTGTCTTTGAGAATTGTTTCATTTTATATAATTCAATTTGGAAATTTAGTAAAATATGGGTTTGTTTGAAAATTCCAGATATGATCTGTTTGATTTGTTAGTTGTTTTATTTTTATTAAATTTGGTAAATCATGAAAAAAAAATTTATGTGATACCCATGCACTTGTTCCATCCCATGGGGAATTGGAATGCCCTTCGAGCCTTATCAATGGCCTCATCAGGTGCCATTTTTGATGGCGACCAGATTCGGTTCATGACAAAATGGTATCAGAGGAAGTTACCTTTTTGGGTAATGTTATTTGGGGAGGAGTCAGGATATACCAATGTTATGATTATTGGGGATTGAATTTCTTATTACAAGTAGGTTTCTTGTCCATCAAACCTTGTGACGTAATTCATGTCGCTTAGGAAAGTTGGGTTTTATCTGAGTCCTTTGGTTTTCTTAGTTTGATGATGATTTGGGGAAATGAAAAGAGAGATAGGCCAATGGCCTTAGTGAGCTCACAAGACATAACAAGCCATGTGGAGTTGGGGATATTTACCTATAACACTCTTCATGATGGTGATGTGATTAGCATATGGCCTCCAACCATTTATCCAAGTCACCCACAGAAACTAAGTTCCTCTTGCATTGACATGTGTCCGTTAGTTTTGGAATATTGTATGTTTTGTTTTAAAGAAAAAATAAATCCATTTTTAGAAGTGTAATGTTTTTGTGAAATGAATTTATAATTAATAGGGAATGGTTTGATTTTTAAAAGGGTATAACTGAATTTCTAGAATTGTTTTGCAACTGAAAATGGTATATTTAATATTCTTTTTAAAGAAGGAACTTTATTAAAGTTGGGTTTGGAAAAGTATTTCCAATAATGATTTGTAAAATATTAAAAGGCGTTTCAATGGGATTGATTTTTTTGGAGGTCATGTTTTGAGTTTGGATAAGTATTTTGATTTAGTAACTATATATCATTTGGAAATATTTATGATATTTTGGAATCTTGTTTTAAAACGAGAAGAGTTGAGTTCCCAATTTAGTTTGGATTTATGAAATGGAGTTTTTAATGAAATTAGAAGTGTTTTGAAAAGTTTTTTAATGGTTTGAAATTAATTTCCATGAATTGAAAGTGTGTTTTTATTGAATAATTGGTGATCTTGTGAAAAGTTTCAAAAAATGTAAATTGGGTTTTGATTCTGTGGATAACGGTCTTGAGAAAAATGAAGTATTGGATGAATGTTTTTGTTTTGAAATGTGGATGGAATTTTTTTTAACTTTTTAAATTTATGTGAGAGGCCACATAGATGGGGTTATATTGGAATATGGTTAGTTAATGGCACAACTGTTTGAGTGCTGAGACGGATATGATGAGGGTGCCTAGTATGGCATGGAAACATTCATGTGTGAGGCTAGGGGGGTACCATTGGTGGATGTGCTGACCATCGAAACATTTGTTTTCAAAGAGATGATTTTAATGGAAAGCATGTTGTCTTGAGGACTGGTTTGGGATTGTATGTCGTAGGTGTTTTTGAAAATGTTTTTTTTTGCTTGAGACCAAGAACCCATCTTGTTGAATGGTGTTTTGGGTTTGTGTTTGGTCAAAAATTTGGGTTGAAGGGCTGGTTAGTGGCCTCCTAATGAGAAATGTTTCGGGAAGCCTTTACAGTGGTTCCCTTCATGTATTTGGATCTTTTTGTGGTATTTTTTTATCAAGGGACTAGTTTGGTTTGGTCCTTGGTTTCTCTCATTGGATAAGGTATGAACCCATTAAAATTTAATGAACGACTGTCGTGTAGCCCATGTTGTTTTGTTGTTTGAATATTTTCTACATGATCAATATATGGAATATTTTTCTCATGCTTTGTAGATTGAGTTCACACCATTTCATTTCTTGGTTTTGTGGATCCTCTTGTATCAGGAAAGTTCTTGTGGATGGTTGAAAGATACCATAGTTTATTAAGTTAACTAGTTCATCTAATGTGAAAGTAGTTTGGGTTTATTAGTGTGGATGGTGTTTATGTTGTTCTCTAGGTCACTTGAAGTCTTTTCGAAGCAATGGTTCATGTTAAACCACTAGTATAAGAAATATGATCATGAGAGGTTGTTATGGCCTCTTACTAGAATTGTGTGTTGTTTCGGGACATTGAATAAGATCACATTCCATGAATTGTTTCTATCATTCGTAATGGTCATGTTCGGTGACGACTTATGATGTCATGTGCTCTTTTTACTATAAAGGTGAAGTTATAATATCTTCTACGAGTATTTTTTTGTTAGATGCGTTTATCCTTTCATGAAATCTCAACATCCTTTATTTAGAAGAAGGTGTTTCCATAAAACCTTTCTTATTTATGTTTCTTATTCGAAGAAACAAGGGCTGATGTGTGTGATACATCTACGCTCTTGTTTCAATGAAATGTTAGGTTGGCGTAATGTGAGTTTCGAATGTATTATTTCTAGGTGAACCCATATGTGATTAGGGTATAAGATTCATGGAATTGAATGGAAAAGATACATTCAAGGGGTTTCCGAAGCATAACAGTGTGGTTGAATATTCTTCAATCATTTAAGCTCTATCCATAGGTCCTAGAGTGAAGTTGGTACGTAGTTATAGAAATCTAGGGTTGTTAAAAATTGTTTTTTTAATTCCCATCCTCAGTATGAAAGATGGGAACAATTTAAACCTATGGTATTGTCATCTTTTTCTAGTATTCTCATTCGATTGAAATAGATGGGGGAATCTCGTTCCGATTTTATATCCTAATATCATGATTTCCCCAGTTTTCCTTCAGTTTTACAGAAAAGTATAAAAATTGTGCTTGGATGATGGTAGCGCACAGTTTGCACATAGTTAGTAGTAACCATTCGCCAACCCAAGAAACAATGTCATAACAGATAGTTACTAACAAAAAGTCTATTAATGTCCATGAACCATGGAAAATGTAATAATTTAAAGCTTTCCCTTTGGATAGAATGCTCAGCATGGTTATCCCACAGTTTCCCAAACTGTGTGGACTAACCGGGAGATAGTGCCAACTCTTTATATATTGGAGTCTTTTCGTGTCGGCACGTGCTAGTCAATTAATATGGTTGGTTATTTTGGTGGGAAGAACCACTATGGGTATCATGTATGTTATTTTGGAAAAGTATAATGAAATTATACCCCTTATTCCGGGGATTCCATTATGTCCTCCCCATGTTTGTGTCCCAATTTTGATTTGGGAAAATTTGAGTTGCCCCTTATGGTGGGGAGTCTATTTTTGTATCCTCGTATCAGTAACATGTTTTTTACCATAGTGTTGGTCTGGAAATATGTAGCCTCATTCAGAGTAATTTAACCAACAACTTCCACCTTAAGTAAATGTTGGGATCATAGTGCGCCCTACAATTTTTTATGTAATACTACTGTGTCCACATTCGTTTTCATTGTTCATTACAGGTATGTTTCTTGAGTCTTATTTAAATAGTGTTTGAGGTCTTTTGTTTTGGGATATAGTTTGAATATGGTTGATTGTTTTAAGATGTGGTGTATGTTTTGGTTTGTGGGAGTATTCCTTCCCTAATTTATCAATTGGATCTGTTTTGGGACTTTTGGGGGTGGGAAAAATTTGGGAAAGGAGTCCATTTTGGACTTTTGGTTGGGTTTAGGTATTTTATTTTTTCCTTGTTGTGGCATTCCAAGAAAAAAAAGTTTTATGGTGGAAATAATTGTCACATACATGAATTCATTTAAAGTAATTTTTTATTTAATTACCATTTAAACTTGGTTTTGGGGGTTTCCCATTAAGTTTGTTGGAAATGTCATGTTTTCAAAATTTGGGCCAAACAGTGAGCACATTTCCAGATTTAAAAATAAATTTTGTTTCCTTTATAAATCATTTATTTTTCAACATTTTACACCCACTATACTTACCAGTTATCATCCCTTAGTATTTTGAATCCATAACATCAGTTTTTTCCTCATTGAAATCCATAATAATGATGGATTTGGGTTTTTATTAAGGTGTTAGGCCAGCCGGAAAGAACATTTAATACATTAACATTTTTTAATTATTTAATATAACTTTCATTTTTTATGGGTTTTCAGTGATTACAACTCTCACCATAGCCTACATACCCAAGGCACACCCCCATGCTCTCCTCCCCCACCTTGGAGCTCATATTCATCATGAAATAGGGCGAAACATCATTGGAATTTTCAAATCATCCAGACTTGAGGAGGTTAAATGTTTCTTTCATAAATCCGTATATTTTTACTCTTTCCCCACTATTTCAGTCCCCAAATGACCTACTAAGACTTATTAGATTCTCCCTACCAGTTTGGTATGCTTTAAGATTATACCGTTGGTGTATTTGGAACTATTTCTTCAAAATCCCTTAAGTAAGTGGTTTTCCATCCTTCCTCCTCCCATTTGCATAGGGTTTTTTCCTTTTACAAAGGGTTTCATCCATATTTTCTAGATGTTCCTAATTTATAGAAAGTAGGGATTCGAACCTAGGGGTTTTAATTTAGTTTATTGTTCTAATAATGAGGGTTTAGGTTGGTTTTCACTCCCTTGTGGTGCGACGATGGTGCAGTTGATGTTTCACATAACAGTTTGATGTTTTTAGCATAAATATTAGGTGATTTCATATGTAATCATTTACTCATGAGTTATCAAGATTTATTTTCTTATTTTTCATGTTAATCATATGTTTTGTTTGGTTAGAAACCCATTTTTGATGGATATGGTTAAGAATTTATTTTTATAATTACATTTTTTCTTTAAATTGGGTGTTTTATATGTGTAACTCTTGTGGTAATATTTGGGATTATTTTATAAGATATGAATGTGGTTTATTAAATTATGTTTGGGATGAAAATTATGCTTTTTTAGGGTCTTGGTGAGATTTTTGGTTTAAAAGAGTTTTTTTAATGGGTTCATTTTGAAAAACCTTGTTGTACTTCTTGAATGTAATTTATGAAAATTGTAAATAGGTTATGGAGTTACAAAAAGATAGGAAACGATTTTTATGTAATGTTTGGGTAGGTGTATGTTTTTAAAATGGTCCAATTTGTTATGAAGGGTCTGTAATGTGATGTTTTTTATCTTGTAAATGTTTTATAAAATTGCACAAAGGATGTATCGAATTGTTAAGGAGATATAAAACATGTTTCAAGATGTTTTGGTGAGTGTGTTAACATAATATGGGTTTTTGAATGGTAATGTTTGATTTAAGACGTTGAAATTTTTTATAAATTTTTATAAATTGTTTAAATGTTTTATCAAATTGAAATAATGACAAAAAAGACGTTTGGGGTTTATTCTGTGTGAGTATGATGTAAAAAATGAATTTTGATTGTGAAACGATTATTTAGTGACATGGGTGTGGTCTTATTGATGAATGTGTGACTCCGAAGTGGTATTTTTATGTGAAAATTTATTTTTCATGGCTTGTGGAACTTGTACGTTCATAAGAGGGAATACCCAGGTATCTAGGAGGGTGGACGTGTACTAGTATTCTAGTGATCCCATGGGGTTTGTCCCTAATTTCATGTAGAATGTTTGACGATGACAGTACTAACAAAACTATGATGATTATTATGATGATGATGTTGGGGGCCACTTAGTTATGAGTATGATCCCTACCAGTGCCTCATGTGTTTGAAATTATATATTTCGATGGTTACTTTCACCGAGATACGAGGTTGCTGGGACCAATAGTGAGCTTGTTCCTAGGGGATATTTTCCCATTTCTTGTGCTCAATAGATATTATATGCATTCTATCGGCATACGATGTGTTTGGATAGAAAAATCAGTAGCTTGTGGAATTCAATTTTAAAGTGTTGATTCTTTAATGTATACCACTTGAAAATTGTTTATATTTAAAATTTCATCTCTTTAAAATTATTATTAGAATTTCATGTTTAAGAAAACTGGCAATCATTTCATCTTTGAATGTTTATCACATGGAATATTTTTGTGGTGACATCCTATTGGGATTTGGATCACACCATAGTTACACCTTTGGGTGTATGTAGACCTGGTTATCTTTTAGTGGTTTTGGGGATAGATTTTTTTCCAATGGTTCGGGTTTCTATTGGTCCTTCATGATGTAGTGTCATGGAGATAGCGTGGGGGCAGTGCCTCTTACCATGAGGAGGTTCTTTGACTGTCCATTTTGGGATTATTCATTTGTTATAGTGTTTGGGAATTGTTTTATGGTATGTAATTCAATTGTTAAATTTTGTAAAATATGGTTTTGTTTGAAAAAATTCAAAATTGTTTTCATAGATTTTTTTAGTTATTTAATGTTTATAAACCCAGGTAAATTGTTCCCAAATTTCATTATGTGATACCTGTGCACTTTTTCCAACCCATGGGGATCGAGAATGCCCTTTGGGCATTGCTACCAGCGATATTGGGTGCCATTTATTTTTTGGTGAATAGATTTGGTTTGTGACATGTAATATCATTTATTTGTATATACTAATTTCAATATACCATGTGCTGTGGTCATGAATATAGATTCACATCGCTTTGTGATGGTGGAAATCCTCATGCTCACGAACAATTTCATCATCAATATGTGTAAGAAATAAAATGATATATTATTTTTATAAAATGACAAATATTATATTAATATCATAATTATTTCATTTATATCACATATATTTATTAACATCATCCTTATTTCCTTCCAGGAAATGTATTATTGTAAAAAAAATCACATCGCTTTGCGAGGATGTTGTCCTCCCAAACATGAGCGATGTTATCATCTCCAGTACATAATGGAATGTAAAAAGTAACATATGATATAATGAAAATATAGGAATAATTTTTTTAAATTTAATATATATACTCAAAATTTATCATCATACCTAATCATGAGTGGTGGTAATGGAAAAATTAATGTCATCTATTCATGTGGCGGTAGTCCTAGGTACAGTCTAAAAAAGATCTTGTAACACATTTTATGTAAGTGGATATGGAAGTAGGTAATAATTTTAATAGAAAAAATTCTCATTATATATAATATAATGTTGTTATTATATCAGAATTTTGTTTAATAATAATTGATAGAGATGTAAAAAGAAATAAAATAAATAATGTTCTTTGAATAATGTTTCCTCTTCTTCGGGTAACCTCAATAGGTTTGTATAAAAGGCCATAAAATGATAAATTTATGCATAAAATACGGATTTTAGAATAATGAGAGTTAATTTTTCATTTTATTTTGTGAGTTCATTGATGAATCAAAATATTGTGAAGAATCGAAGAAGATAGGAGAGGGGTTTCCTTTTATAAGGGTGGTGACTGGCAAACATATAATTTTTTTAAAATATTAATCATACCCTTGTTCTAGTCATGAAAAAGACTCCAAAATAGGCCAATCTAAATCGTAGAAGATCTAAGGCCATAATATATCCGGTAAATTTTCTTTGGAAACCTTTTTTGGTCATTTAAACCCTTATCTTTTAATTTTAAACCCTAGTAAATCAAATTTTTGCTTTACCATGATAATTGTTTTTCACATTTTTAACTATTCATTTTAGTAAAAAATTATGATCAAACATATTATATTTTATAAAATATTATGAATAAAAATATCCAATTAATTTTCCAAAATTACACTTAGAGACTTGGAATTATAAAATTTTAAATTAATCTCTTAGACTCGACAAGAAAAGGGGGTTCTAAAGTGAAAATATTCAAATGTTTACAATGTTTCTTTATAAAAATTAAATATTAAATTTTTTATAATAAAATAAATTGGAATATATGATATAAAATTGAATTAAGTATAATTTTTAAATAATTTATTATATAATTTTACTTTTTATAATATTAAAATGACAAATTTATCTCCATTTAAATTCAGTAATTTTCACTATTAATAAACAATAAAACATTTCTGAAAAATAGAAAAAATTCACCTGAATATAATTTTAATATTATGAATTAAAAAATAATTTTTATTTTCCCAAAAAAAATGAATGTGGGAATAATTAATTTCTATTATGTTTGAAAAGTGAGGCTAAACTATATTTTACACAAATACATTTTTTTAGAAAACATTTCTTTTTCATTTGAATGATTGTATATTATTTCTAATCTATAGGCAACCATAATTTTCATAATTATGTTTGTAATAATAAAAACCATTAATTTAATGCCTAAGATTCATCAGTATACTATATTACTATTCAATCGGACAAGGGGAAATGTATTTCCTAAAAAATAAAAGAGATTAAAATTAATGATATATATTTCGGGGGATGTTTTAGAACATTGTTGCACGTTACATTTGTTATCAGAAAAAATGATATTATTTTAGAACTTAGGGGTGCTTCAGATTTCACCTACTAATAAAATTCATCTGGTATTCATATAAATAAATCCAATCCATGACTAAAATCACATCAAATTAAACTAATCAGATAATCCAAAAAACATCCTAAATAAAATTCCTATAAACATCAATTAGATAGGAACAATAGTCATGGGATTCTATGAATATACCACTATGATTTTACACGTCAATCATAATATCTAATTTTTTATTATAGTAATTTGATAATCTTTTTAAATTAAATATATATCTATGAGTAGGTGGATCCAAAATCAGATATGACATTATTTGTTCTTGAGAGAATGAAAAGGGTGCCTTTCACCACATCACCCCCATCACTAACTATGGAAGTAGTTAAAAAAGAAGTTTTCTTTTTGTATTTTGTCTTATGACACAACTAATTTTAACCATAAAATGCCCTTAGATTTAGAAGCTAATTTAAATAATTCCCATACTCTTTCAATTTGAAGCATTGGAGAATGTATGACATGTTAGTTAGAGTCATCTTCTTCTATTATTCATTAACCACCCTATTAATAAAATTTTCAAATTCACGGGAATTATGACACACCTTTACACATTGAAAGAATATCCTAATTCTATTCATGTAATTAGATTGATGCGTCATCCCACATTTTGAGTATGTTGATTGACCAAATTTCTTTATAGTGACACTTATTCATGTTTTCATAGTACTCGATATTCCTTTTCTCTTTAAATCCATTTTTACTATGGTAATATTTGAGTTATATTTTTACTTTGAGTGTATAAAAAAAATTTCACAATAGATACTAATGTATCATAATCTAATGCCAAAATAGGGACTTGGATTTTCTCCACTATTCAATGGATAAATTTTTCTTTCCTGATTGATGAGTATACCAAAAGCATACCATTCAGGACCTATAGAATTTGATCCATAGTTACTAATAGATTCATAATCCTTCTTCTAAATATTGATGTCTTCTAATTCCATCATTATATAATGAATATATGGGAATTAATTACTAAAAAATATCATATTAAACTCATCCCATTCCATATATTCAATTTATTTTTATTGACACGTATTCTTAAAAGGGATCCACCGTTGATATGATTCTCTTTCTAAACAATAAACAAATATGAAAACATTTTCATGTTATGATCACTACATAATAGATAAAATATTATCACTTATTTTGATCCAACACTAGACTACTAGTGGATCAAAAGGAATACTAAAATAAGGTGGATGTTTTCTCATGATGGATTCAATTGAATGTTGTTCCCTCTATTGATCATTTTGAAGCTTAGCATGGATTGTGGTTTGAGAATGTTTTTTAGTATATAAATAAGGATTTTTATCACATCTCCCATATATTTTTCTTTATCAGGTAAAAATTTGTAGAAATTTATATCAAATTCATCATTAACATGGTTCCATTGGGTTCTATCCATTGAATAAAACTAAAAATAAGTGTAACGCCCCCGACTCAAGATCCACTAAACTGGTGCCCCAAGTTGGGTAGATACATGACCTCAAGCACACCTCCTCGTCTGATAGAGGTTTTTGACTACCAGTGAGGATCTAATAGCTCATGTAGGGAGACTATTCTCTAAATAATAGAGTGTTCCACTTAAGATAATAAATGAAATATGGGAAACATAAGAGGACAATCCATAACATGCATAATAACCAAATCCCAAAACTGTGTACAATAAAAAATTTATATATGTCATGCCGTGGTATAGTGTCTAGTGAAGAAACCCAAAAGTGGAAAGAAGGTAGAATACAGAAAATTGTCCAGACTCCATGTCTGGAACCTCTCCCAAATATGCCCCTGGTCCAACTCATCTCCCTAGAATAGGGCCCTTTCCCTTATCATGACCTTCAAGCATGAAGTCTACATAGTTACCAAATGGAGGCCCGAGAACGGTGTGAGTATAACTCAGTATACCACCACCAATGGTGTCTACAAAATATATATCAAGGTAGATAGTGAATGAAAATGAAAAATGAAAGAATGTTTAGGTAAATAATTCAATATGTCATTATAAAATATGATCATTTTATTTATGCTACTAATGAATTTGGGTTCAATACTAAGAAATTTCATTATTTAGACCCCCATTTTTATGTGTTCAATGGATTAGGCATATTCAGTGTTCTCAAGCATAAGGAAATACAATCAAGCCCTATCTTACTAGGAATCAGAATATAAAAATTCCCAATATCCTCGCCTAGAAGCCTTAGTCAATGTTGAATGAAACCGTTAGGGGAATATGACTCCATACCATTCCCTAACACATGAATTTAGGGGAGGATCTAGAACCTCTGTCCAACTTGGCACAAGGCTATTGAACCTCAAGTCAATACACCACTCATCCAAGCCATGTGCACATGCTTATTTATCATTCCCATGAAAACATCATATCACAACAACCTAGAAAACATCATTTACCATCATCACAATAATCTCAACAAATGGGAAATAACATTTTTCCTCAATCCATTAACACTTTCATTGTTCATATTACATAACCCCTTTATCCCAATTACATTTATCCATGCCAATCTCACTAATCATATTCAAGTATGAAGCTAATCCCTTGCATTTTCACATTTATCCATTTTACCCTTTTTCATGCCAACCCAAAAACCTCTTGGGTAATTAACCACCATAAGTGTATTACTAGACTCCAATTTAATTTCTTTTAAGTGTATTACATAATTATCAAGGGCTCTATGATTTTACACAATGTCCTATACTTACTTAGAAAACTATATATCTGGGGAAATATCAGCATGCCCCTCGGGTGGCTCAAATTTGGTCGAGTCATCCTTATTGCATCCCATGGGAATCAAGAGGGGTTTTATTATAATTTTAGACACCACTACATCACATCATGTCATAGGAACCATGAACTCTTCAAAAGAGGGCAAGAATAAAAACCCTACATGCACAGATCTACAAAAAACCCAAGGGATATAAATTATAGACCACTAACATTGAATCCATTGGCGAAGACACTCTCAACCCAAGTCGTAAATACTAATCCAACACCCCATTTAAGACTCGACATATATCTCACTAAAAAAAGAGAATATTGAGATCTTAGAATGGAAATCTGCCAAAATACAAGACCTAAATGGGAAAGGAGAGAGAAGGAGATGATCAGACTCCCTTGAAGATTTGACTTCATCTAACGACACTCAAAATGGCCAATAATATAAGGATTCTGATCCTTGGTAGCTCTTGGTCCCTTTGGTTTGTTCCTAGTGTTTCAATAGAGGAGGAGGAGAAAAATACCTAGTGGGTTATAAAATCTCATAGTGGAATTTTTTCAATTTTTTTAAACGTTTCTGGGCCGCACGGTTACCTACACGGTTTGACAAACTATGCACAAACCTTGCGGTTGATTATGTCACATAGATCCCCCTCACATGGTTTACACGCATGGTTTTCCAAATCGTGCACAAACCATATAGAGGATACTATCCGAAAACCTTCCTCTTGCGTGGTTTACCTATGTTTCCCTCACCATTAGCACTAACCATGTGCCGACCGTGCAACTAGGCTAGAATTACCATTTCCCCCATTTTTAATGTTCCAAACCCCTAGAACATTCTTGAGCATCCTAAATGACTTGTAAAACACTTAACAAACTCAAATAAAAGGCCAAAACTAAAATGTATGTAAAACATACCTTATAGAGAAATTTTGGATCTTACATCCTCACCACCTTATAACTGCTCTTCCCTGAGCCACCCTTCCTGGGCATCATTGAGTCTCAAAAGAAACAAAATCAGGACACTGGACTCAAATATCAGATTCCCACTCCCTCGTTTCCTCCTGAACATTTCCATGCTACCATAGAACAAGAACCAGTGTCACAACTTTACCACAAAAAACTTTCTCACTATGATCCACAATACGAACCAGGTTCTTCTCAAAGGATGCATCAGCCTCAAGCTCGGCATACTTGGTATCTATCACATGATATGGGTTTGGGTTATACTTTTAGAGTTCTGAATCATGGAAAACATCATGAACTCTACTATACCACTATGGAAGATCCAATCAGTAAGAAACTGGTCTGATCCACTCTATAATCTCAAATGTCCTCACATATCCTGGTTTCAACTTGCCATATTTCCAATGTCAATTGTGACCCAACATTTATGACACCTAAAGAAACACACTACCACCCAACATGATCTCAAGAGGTCTATTACACTAATCTGCATATGAATTCTGTCTAATCTGGGTTGTTTCCAAGCACTTTTGAATTAAAATAACCATTTATGATATCTCTTGAACAAGACTCGACTCTAACAACTTAGACTCTCTGGCCACCAACCAACATAGTGATTATCTACATGGTCTTTATAAGGATCCTCAAAAGGTTCCATCTGAACTGTAGTCTGAAAATTATTTTTATATGCATACTCAACATGTGAAAAATGTATTTCTGATGAACCACCAAAATCCAAAGCACATGCTGTCAACATGTATCCTAATACCTAAATTTTATGCTCTGATAGCCCCTCAGTCTGTGGGTGGTATGTCGTACATAAAAACACCTAATTACCAAGTGCCATCTGTATTCCTTTCTAGAATGATAGGTGAAATGCGGATCTTGATCTAAAATTATGGTTCTTAGAACGCCATGAAACAATACTATTATATGAACATGAAACTCTCCCAACATGTCGACTATATAGGTCTCTTGAATCAGAAAAAATGGGTCACATTAGTAAGCGGACCTACCACCAACCGAATGGAACCATTCTTATGAGTCTTCTTATGAATACCCACTACGAATTCCATCAAGACGTAATTCCATTTCCACTCTAGAATAGGAAATCACTGCAACGACCCACCAAGGTGCTGATGTTCAGCCTTCACCTACTTAAAGGTAATGCATCGTCCCAAAAACCCCACCAATTCTCTCTACATTCATTGCCACCAAAACCACCTAGGAATATCACGATTCATCTTAGTCAAGCCTGGATTCACTTCCCACTTTGATGCATAGAACTCACGCATCAAGTCTTCTCATTCACCAGTCAGCACCATAACTTGACCATGAACATAAGAAACTACATCAGTGTAGATGGTCCAATAAAAGCCAAGTCCCACCTTTAAGTCATTCCTTTATAGCCAAACACTCTAGATATACCAACTGGATCTTTTTAACTCAGCTCAAAAGTGCAGACTCAACTGTTATAGATCTATGGTTCATCTACATGTGCCCCTCATGTATCTCCAAAATCATCTCCACAAACAAGGACATCATCAACCACTCTGAACTGGATTCCTAAACTACTTTATTCAGAGTCTTCTAGCTCAGATAATCAGTGATACAATTCCCTTTTCTCAGTATATAAACCAATTCAAAATCAATATACTACAGGGTCTCAACCCACTGTCTCTAATTAATATTGAAATCCTACTGAGAGAATATCTATTTGAGACTTTAATGGTCGGTAAACATCTTAATGTGTTTCCCCAAAAATTAATGCCTCCAACATTTTAAGGAATGAACCACAACAGCTAGATCTAGGTTACGATTAGGATAATTTCGTTCATGTGGCCTCAAATGCCTCGACCCGTAAGCTGCGACCCAATCATCTTGCATCAACACTGCCCCATGTCCGACACTAGAAGCATCACAGAACAAGGTATACCTCTCGCATAGTTTGGGTATGATCAAAATTGGTGCGGTGGTCAACTACTTCTTTAGATCATAGAAATCATCCTCTCAAGCCCCTGACCAATTGAACTTAAACCCCTGCTTGGTTAGGCCTGTGAGCGGCACTGCTAGAGAAGTGGAATCTCTAATAAACCTTTATTTATAACCGTCCAAAACCAAAAAAAACATTGAACTTCAGTGATGATCATGTGCTCTTCCCAAGACACCACAACCTGCACATTTTCTAGATCCACAAATTCACTTGACTCTGATATGATATTTCCTAAAAAGTGTACCTCATCAATCCAAAACTAACCTTTTGATATCTTAGTGCAAAGCCAATGCTCTCTTAATGTACTCAATACAGTGTTATATTTGTTAGCATGATCTTCATGAGTTCTGGGGTACACCAATATTCCATAAAAAACAACTAAAAAATGATCTAGATACCGGTGGAATATCTAGTTCATCCGGGCCATGAACACAACTAGTGCATTTTTTAAACCAATTGGCATTACCAGTAACTCATACAACCTGTACCTTCTTTGGAAATACATCCAGGGTATATCAAAAGGTATCACCCTCAACTTATGGTATCCTGATCTCAAATAAATCATGGAAAACACTAAGGCACATATGAGATAATCAAATAGGTCATCAATTCTAGGAGGAGGGTATTGGTTCTTAACTATCATGTAGTTCAACTTCCTATAATCAACACATAACCTCAATGATCATTTATCCTTCTTAGAAAACAACACAAGAGATCCCCAAGGTGATATACTAGGGCATATAAACCCCATATTCTATAATTCATCTAACGAAACATTATGTTCTTGGAGATTTGCTGGTGCCTTTCGGTAAGATGGAATGGAAACTGGCTCTGCTCCAGGAAACCATTCGATCGTAAACTCAACATCTCTATCGGGTGGTACCCCAGAGACGAACTCAGTAAACACATCCTGAAACTAGTCCTAAACAAAATTAATTACTGGATTTACTTTCTCCCCATCATCTATCATAAGGCATACCACTTGGTCTGTGATCACCCCCATCTGATGGTGTAGTAGCCCTGCGTGTCTTACTCAAGTATCCCCCTCACTAGGAAGAAAATGACTATTCCCATTGAAGGATATGCATGTTACCTAATGTCGGTAACAATCGATATGGGTTTGATATAACACCAACCAATCTATTCCGAATAATTGGTTAAAACATGAAATCTCTTGGAAAAACATATCCCATAGAAAACATTACCCATCAACCTCCAAAGCACAACCCTTACACATCATGATGTCATCGACTCACACCCCTATAAGAGTATCAAGTGAAATTTCCCCACATGCGGTGTCTATGGTTAATACTAACACAACTACAAAATGAGCACAAAGAAAGGAATTTCTAGCACCTATTTCTAATAAGGCACTAGTAACATGGAAGTTATGAAAATCGTAACTAGAAAGGTAGACTGTCTTGCCTCACCACCCTTGGTTGTAACTTGAACTACATGGAGATGACCTTCCCCTTTACCATGGGCCCCATCTTCAGTACTATGCATTGTAATGCTCGCTTGGTAAGGGTGATCTTGTCTCGGAGTCCCACATCCACAACCCCTACTAGTATGGCCTATGGAGCTCCAACTTCCTTCCTGAAATGGGGTAATCGACCCCCTTCCCACACTCAACATCTGCCTCTAACCTCCATCATTATCTGATTGTTGTGGGTTCCTTTAGAGTCTTTGCACGTGGCCCATCATTCCGCATGCTCAGCACTCAACTGGTGGGCAGGGACATTGGTCACTATTTTCCCCTAGACAACCACGCTGAAAACAGAAGACTTTGTCACCACCCTGAGAAACTGACCCTATATTATGAATTCTCTTCATGCATCCCCCATGATGTAGGGTTCTAATTTCGTGCTTCCTACTATTAGAATCCTCACCAATTATACACCTAGATGTCACCACAAGTTCACTACGTCAAGCTCCCTTCATATTTCCTTCTAAGATAAAGACTTTATCCTATACTTCAACAATCCTTTTTAGAAGAAATATATTCACCTAAGATTTGATCTCATGTCCCTACCCGTCCTGTAAGCATTTTTCCACAGATGCCTCATCTCCCATCAACGTCGGAATGAAGCAACTCAAGTTGGTGAAATGGCTAGAAAATTCCATTCCTTACATTTTCCCCTAAGTCAACCTTATAAAATCTGTAGCCTTCCCCTACCTTATGGTTTATGGATAGAATTTCTCAATAATCTTCTCTTGAAAATATTTCCACATCGTCTCCCAAGTCTTCTCTATATGAGCCATTCTGTCCCACCAACGTTTTGTTGTCCCCATCAACATATAGACTACTAAATTCACTTGCTTCTTGAGAGGATTATGTAGATGGTCAAGAATAGTTTTGATGGACATAATCCAAAACTCTGGCGATTCTTTCCCAACCTCTCTATAAATGGATGGATTTTATTACAGCTAAAACTCCCTTGTCATCTCAAACATACTCGGTGTAACCCTCCCTGGGTCTTGTTCCATAATCTGTATAAAACCAACAATGTTCTCGCTGAACTGCTCTTCCCAATCTCCTTGTACCACCATGTTCTCCTAATCCACTAATGGAAGAGCTTTCTTCGCAACGTCCTCATGTCTCCCTACCGAATCACGTCTTCGTGGAGTCGTTTCTCTACAATTCCAATCCAGATCTTTAATATGCAACCTTAAAGATTTATGATAAGGAATATATATAGATGGGATCATCACATGTAATAAACAAACTAGTTCGCATACACTGCCCAAAAGGGACTGCTTGAAACTATGTCACTACACTCGGCCATCTCCTGAAGTCTATGGTCACCAAGGTATCTAATTATCATGGTCACAAGCCTTTTCTATTACTCCCATTCGAACCATTTTCATATTCAAATTTACCCATAATATAAATTATTAACCTTTTACTTCTTTATAAAGAACCATTTTTTAATTACTACTTGAAATTTCACTTCCCCTTTATACTCATTCATACCATCTTATTAGGTATAATTAATTACTTTTAGGAGAACATATGCTTCATAACCTTTATATCCTGCACACCCATCCCATTTGTGTGCCTATCATGATGCATGTCGCATTCCAAATTAGGTGCCTAGAGTGATGCATGAATTCACAACCTCATACGTTTCCATCCACGATAGAAATATAAAAAAACCTTCAAATCACTCAACTTGTGCATCACCCAATGGTGAAATACCATCATATTTAATAACACACAGCTAGAACAACAATACCCTCCCAGGGTGACATGGGTTTTCCGCTGGACATGGGTTAGATACACCAAAGAATGAGCTCATTACCATGTCCCGACACATTCTTAATCTCTTTTCTACCATCCCCAACTAGTATGAAAGGGAGAAGATATCCTCTGATACAACTTTGTAGCATCCCCAGCTTGGGACACACTAAACTGGTTCCCTAAGCCAGGTAGTTACATAACATCAAGTACTCATCCCCATACACATGAGGTCGTAGACTAGAAGTGAGGGTCTAATAAGTCATGTGAGGAGACTATAACATCAATACTAGGGTGATCTGCATTAGATAATAAATGAAATGGTAGATATATAAGAGATCAATACATAACATGAATAGTAAACAAATCCCAAAAGTGGGTACAATTATAAAGAACAATAAATATTCCATGACGTGCTACAGTGTCCAGTGAACAAAACCCAAAATAAATAAATTAGAAGAATTTACAAAATGGTCCAGACTCTAAGTATGGAGCCTCTCCCAACATTTCCCAAGTCTAACTCATCTCCCTAATATTGGGCCCTTGCCCTTGTCCTAACCTACAAGCGTGAGGTCTGCTCGGGTACCCAACAACGACTCGACAAGGGTGTGATTATAACTCAGTAGGCCACACCAACGGTTTCTACAAAATATCTAGTAAGGATGTTGGGGCATGAAAATGATAAATAATGTCATGTTAAGGTAATTAGTTCAATATTTATTTCTAAACTATGTTTATTTTTATTATAATAATAATGAATTTGGGTTCACTACATATGTATTTTATTATTAAATCTCCCCTTTTTATGTGTTCAATGGATTAGGCATATTCAGTGTTCTCAAGTATATGGAAATACAATCACTCCCTATCTTACTAGGCATTACAATATAACAATTCCCTAGTATCCTCACCTTGAAGCCTCAGTCTGGGTGGAATGAAACTGTTAGGGGAACTGAACTTTGTCCACCTCTCTAACCTTTCCATTTAGGGGAGGAGCTAGAACCTCAGTCCAACTCTACCCATGGGTGTAGAACCTCAAGTAAATACCCCACTCATTCATGCCATCTACACATGCTTATTCATCATTCACCAAAAAACATTATATCCCAACAACATATCCAACGTTATTTACAATCATCACAATAATATCAATAAATGGGAAATTATATTTTACCTCAATACATTTACACTTTCATTGTTCATATTAATTAACCCCTTTAGCCCCATTCCCTTTTTCCATGCCTTTCTCACTAAGTATATTTATGTATAAATCTAATCCCTAGAGTTTTCCCATTTACCAATTTAACCATTTTTCGTGCCAAACCAACATACCTCTTGTGTAATTACCCAGTTTAGGTGTATTACTAGACACCAATTGCATTCCATTTAACCATATTACATAATCATCAAGGGATCTACGTTCTTGCAGACCATCTTACACTTACTTAGTTGAATATATGTCCGAGGAAATATCGACAAGCCCCTCGTGTTGTTCTATTTTGGTCAAGTCATCCTCCTTGTATACCATGGAGATCTAGAGGGATTGAATTACCCTTTTAGTCACAACTACATCACATCGTGTCAAATAAAGCAAGGACTCTTCAAATGAGGTAATGAATAAAAACACCATATGCACCAATCCACACAAAACCCAAGGGATATAAATTGTAGACCACCAACCATGAATCTATTGGAGAAAACACTCTCAACCAAGGCTATATATCCCAATACAACACCCATTTGAAGACTCTTCCTATATCTCATGGAAAAAGAGAGGTTTGAGAGATTCAGATGGAAATCACACAAAATTCTATATCCAAATCGGAAAGGAGAGAGAATGAGAAGATTAGACTCACCCATATCTTTGATTTGCATCCAACGAAACTCCAAACGGCCATGAATAGAAGGAGTTTGACCCTTGAGATGTCTTGGTCCATTTGGTTCGTTCCTAGGGTTGCAAGATAGGAGGAGTAGGGAAATCCCGAGTGGGTTATCAAATCCCAAAGTAGTATTTTGTAAAAAAATTTAAAAATTTCTAGGTCGCACGGTTTAACCACATGGTTTGCCAAACCATGCGCAACCCATGCCAATGCTTCTGTCCCAAAGATCCCCATCATATGATTTAAACTCATGGTTTTCCAAACCGTGCACAAACCATGTAGTGGAAACTGTCCAAAATTCTTCCTCATGCACGATTTACCTGGGATGCCCACACGATTAGAATTAATTGTGTACAGTCCGTGTAACAAGCATAGAAAAATCATTTCCCCCTTTTTTGTATCTCAAAATCTCGGAACAACTATGGGACTCCACAAGGATTTGGAAAGCACTTAACTATCTCATATAATGTGCCAAAACTGAAACGTAAGTAAAACAATCTTTACGGAGAAATCCATGATGTTACAATAACTGTGAGAAAAATTAATCTAATTGAAAAAACAGATTATCAAGAATAATCATTTATAGGATGACTAAATAATGACACCTTTTTTAGTCTATGAAAACTTAGGTTTATCCCAGTTCATCCATGAATATAATTTATTCCAATACATTATATTCATTTATAAATAAAATATGGATTATCCATTGAATATCACTCGATAGTTTCAATTGAAATGTGCATTATGTACCATTGTCATATATTAGGAATCAAATGAGTCATTAATGACATGCACATCATGGAGTTATTAAACCAAAGAGAAAGTCTTTAGAAACCACATCCACATGTAATATCCACTAATTGATATATTTCTATTAAAACCACAAATTATATTTCTTAACAAAACATTATAATGTTGTCATATTCTTAGACATATCCCTAGGGTGTTAACGAATTATTGTCTAATCATGATCTCTAGTTTTGACTGAATATTTATATTTATACAATAATAAGAAACCATTATTTTCATACATAAATATCATAAACAATTATATGAATACACAATACATTTCATAAACCCATGTATGAGGACCATAATAGTTTAGTGTCTCTTTAAACTAGAAACAAACTCTTCTTAATTAATGACTAATATTCTGCATAACCCCTAGGAATCTTACCACATAGTACCCATCTTTTAAATACACTAACTGAAACTTTATTCATTACATTGGGTAAGAAACATAAGTATTGGTGAGATCACATACTCTATTATTGATAACATAAGTGATATAAATATATGATCATATGAATGAATAATATAAAAATAAGGGCTTCTAAACATAAGAAAAACTGATTATGGTCATACCCAACATATCATAGATCATAAATCTGAACAACGGCATAAAACATTATCATTTCTAAAACCACAGTCCATAAGTTTGAGAATTCATCATAAATAAATAATTAACCATAATATAATGTCATAAAAGAGTGAACCATAATATATATAGAACCCCATTTTATAATTAAAGGATAACTACCAAGACCATAAACATAATTAATTATGATTCATCATTTGTATCCCATTGTGGATCCGGGAACACTGATTTCCAATAGAGGATCAATACCATTGATTTGTTCCGAATTGTTATCTAATGACACTTAAGCCTTACCTAATTAATTTTATAGAGATATAGGTATCACCCATCTCATAATAAAAAATATTCTATGTTTTTTCAAAATATCATATAATTGTCATCATATCCACACTTCATAACCATTGTGAGGATAATGAGTTTGATAAACATTTCATCAGTTCATGATAGAATAACCCTGAAAAATAAAATGGCTTCATAAAAATTTCAACAACATAAATATTATTATTAAAAATAATAAATATGTTAATATTCAATTGTATCCCCATTAATGAAATACTTATATGAAATTATGTCATCATAAATGGAAAATGATTTTAAAAGATCAATTGACACATTTCTTGAGGAAAATAGACCATCCAGTTGGAAAATTTCTTTTTATTAAAATAAAAATATATTTCCTAAATATGTTTCATTTCATATATACATTAGTACATATAATGGAATATTTAATACATTTTGTGGTCATGATGATATGAAATATTTTTTATTACGTACATTTTAAAACAAAGATTCATTTCACA
Source organism: Viscum album (assembly GCA_963277665.1). NCBI lineage: Eukaryota > Viridiplantae > Streptophyta > Magnoliopsida > Santalales > Viscaceae > Viscum > Viscum album. Next base: position 1,285,488,874 of record OY728156.1, read on the forward strand.
TTTTCAGTAAAATATAATCATGCCTTTTTTTATCAATGACATGAAGATTTTTAAAAAAAAACATTATAAAATAATTTTTTAATTAAGTCATTAATAGATATATTTTATAATTTTAGAACAATTTTGATTGCATTTTTATAGAACATGTATATTGATGAAAAAAAATTTCTACCAAAAAGATAAACATAAAATATTTTTCATAAAAACATTATTGTAAGATATTTGCTAGATATATAGTAAAAATCATTCGAAATAATATATTATTAGGACAGAACTATATTTGATTAAAATTCATGAGTTTCCTGATATATAGATCATAATATTTCTTCTTTAAAAGAAAAAATATATACATTCCCTATAAAGGATGATATTGTATCATAAAAAACTTAACAATTTGATATATTTTGATTGTAATCTCCATGAAATATTAAATATAAATGAAAAATAAAATATCATTAATGTATAAAAATTATTAATTCTATATGTCAATGTGGTTGTATATAATGATTATAAGAGGATACTGGTGCATTAAATTATATATGTCTCAAAGAAATAAAATTGAGAAAAAATCTATTACCTTATGTATCACGTTCTATTAAAGTGATCAATCATCCTATAGAATAAATTAAAATTTTTTGAACCTATATTTTAGGACCATAATAAAATATATCATATCATATATTATTTACTTATACCCAATTGTTTCACGTGTTTTAAAAATTATTTTTAAAAATTGTGATTTGTAAAATACATTCTTTTTTACATATAATTTGATATGGTATTTTATTCCTTGTAAAATATTGTGGTTATATCACTTTAAAAATGATAAAAAATGAAATAAATATCATATATATTACTTATATATGTATTTATATTAATCTATTAGTTTTTTATATTCAAATTGAATTACATAATTCATAGAGACGGTAGACCATAAATATGCTTGAATGTTGTTTTCATTCTCTTGAGATATGGAATGAATGTAAGGTAAAAAAACCATTTTATAAAATAATTATTAATTAGTATATATAAAATATATTCATTAAATGAATCCCTCATTAAAATCATTGTAAAATTTATGTGAAAAAATGAATCACATAGCTTTGTGAGGATGTAGTTCTCCAAACACACAGTCAGTGTAATCGTATCCCCCAAAAATGGATTGTAAATATTATACATGATAATATATTTCTAGTTGTATATATATGAAAAAAAATATATATATATATAATATTAATTCATACAAAACAATGAGATGCTCTGATGGAAAATATTCCACAGTGGTTCATATGGTGGTAGTTCGCTGTACACATAAACTGCGTTATCCTTTCCCATTTGAAGTAATAGGAGATTGACATAGTCCATTACCATAACATAATCAATTATTTGTATAATTATGATACTGAGGATAATATATTAGCTAGTTTTAATAATCTTTTAATGAGGTGGAGGGATTAATTACATAAAAATGGTCTTAAAATAGTTTTAACTCTTCTTCGAGTAACCTACATAGGTTTTCACTGAAAGCCTTTATGATAAAAAATTAGTATTTAAGGATAATAGGTTGGATATATGTATGGTATTTAGGATTTTATTTTCTTAAATATATTTTTGTAAGTTTAAATAAAAGATTATACCATTTTGAATTTTATAAGATGGAGAGATGACAGTGTTGGATGTTTTTATAATAAAATGGTGTATCCATAGTTTCGTAATTAAAAAAGGATAAAAAATTTATTGTTATATATTATATAATAAATATGGTCAATATATGTCCAACCAATGTATGTTGGATATGTTTTAACTTTATTTTACCCCATATCATTTTAGTTTAACCCCCCAGAAAACCCATTTTCTCCATCATAAAGATAATTAATTTATAATGCTTTTATGATTCATAATGCTCCAAAAATTATTGTTTAATTACTATAAAACATAAATAAATGTTAATGTAAATATGGGATCCATTTTTCAAATTTAATTTAGACAAGCTGAAAATTCTAATTTAACTTCCAATCAGTAAATATGATGAGAAAGAGGTTCTCCAATGAAAAAATTATGATAATTATAGAATGTTTTAGTATTTAAATTCAATATTTACTTGATATAAATGACCTAAATTGGATTAATAAATATAATATTTAACAAAAATTAAAAATAAGTCGAGCTTATATAATTTTTTATGTTCTTAAATATTGTAACTGAAAAGAAAATATTTAATTAAAGCTGCTATTTTTAGCTATTCACAGAAAAAAATTTCATTTCAGAAATATCACAATACATTACTCAATGAAATTTTTAAAATTTATATTTCAAAATTTCATCAAATTTTTTTAAAATAATTTTTATAAAATATTTAAAATTTACATTGATTAATTTATAGAAAAATAAAATAGAATCATATTTTGAGAAAATAATAATTTCTAAACCTATAAATACATTTCAAAAAATTTAATTAATTTTTTATAAAAATGTTATATTTTTATAAAAAATTATAAATAATATTTAAATTATATATATATATATATATTTGTGTGTGAGTGTGTGTGTTTAACAACTATGTTATAATGGTTGGATCTAAATAACAATATTGATTATATATCATATTTTTTTAAACTCACTGTCCTATGTGACACAAAATAAATATGATGTTTCTTGTAACAGAATATATTGAAGAAATAAAATTTAATCATAAATACTAATTCATTAAAACATGGTGTGTAAAACGGTGGCTACCTCTTGGTCACTTCTGATATCATTACCAGTATCCTTCCACTATAAAGATGATACATGTATGATGGGGGCTAGTAGTATATTGGTTAGTATACAAGTATTAAATATATTATTGTTTTATCAATTATTTATATCATGGTATATGACGTGATTCATTATCATGAGGAGGATCATGTTTACATTTATAAAGACCTAATATATAGCATAGTGGATAACCTCGAGGTCACTCTCATGGAAGCAGTGTCGAATTACTAAGTGGTCTGTTCCAAAAATCTTTTTGGGTTTTTCTTAAATATTTTGAAAACAAAAAAAACACAACTCCTATGGAAACACTAATCAGTGCTGAAAAGAACAGTGGAGAGAGAAACAGTGTCAGAAATGTAAAAAACATAGAAACAAAAGACAAAACTAGAAAAAACAAATTACAGCAAGCCACAAAAGACCAATTTTAGTATGAACAACCATAAACCCAGTTTAACCCACCCAATACTCCCAATCCTACATCAACTTAAGAAAATAACTATCAATTATGAACTTCGATCAGTTCATGACCGATGTCTCAGATCACACACCAATCTCACATAAAAAATAAACACTCAAACATAGAATTTCATCACTGATAAAGCATTCCTACGAACTACAAGGGATTTACTCCACAAGGTTATTCGAGCCAAAGATTGTCTCTAGTCAAAATGATCCTACGGAAAACATCAAATTTCACAACCAATCTTGACTCTCTATTCGAGAAATCAAGACAAGAAGGGATGAAGTATTGAGACAAGAGATTAGAAACCAAATCTAGCGCAAGTACGTGCTCGTGTGCACCCCAATTCACATTCATGGTTTACTAGGGCCAAGAATAAAATATTGATCAAATTGATGCTTTGATCTACAGATTACATTCGGTATCATAACATGGATCTAGCCTCACATGCATGATCTCCATTTCTAGAGATTTGAGATCATGAAAAAAAATTAATAGAATAAAAATGAACAACACGTCACAAATGAAAAACAACACAATTCTAATTACAAAACATGCAACACTACGAATGTATTTACGAACTCAACTCAAAACACCAAAAATAGAGTAGATAAGATGGATGAAATGGAAGAGAGGGAACCCATTCTTAGGTTGAAGATGATCATAGTCTGTGAGATGTGGATGGAATGGATGGGGATAATCAATCATGCTGGAGTCTCCTCCCCTACATTAAAATAATCCCCATTGCTTAGTCCTCTTGGAAGAGAGGAGTCGAGGGTCTTCTTATTCATAGATGAAAATTAAAAAATGAAAATGACTATCTAATAGTTAATAGATCAATGTGGCACACTTTTATGAGCATGTCACCCTCTTTAAGTGAACTCTCATTTAGTGTAAACAATTCCCCTACAACTACCTCATGATTATTCTCATGTTATTCCCGTGAAATGTTTTTCCCATATCCCATAATCGACTCCACCAGTATGAAACACCTAAAATTGCATATGAGTCTGATAAAAATATAATGAAATAATTATATATATACAATCTATTAATATCACTACTTAAAATAAAAATTCTTATATATATTTTATAATACCTAATAAAAGTATTAACATAATAATTATTATATTTAATTATTAACATATATTATTATGATATATAAAGGAATATATACTATTATTAAAAAACATCTTATTATTGTATAGTATATGATATATATATTATAATATATATATCAATACATAAGATAATATGTTATAACAAAAAAACCAAGAAAAATAAAACAAAAGATGAATTGATGGGAGGGGTTCAACTAGTGTAGCATGTGGAGAAGGGGAAAAAGGGGTCTCATCACGGGGTAAGAAAGGATGAAGTGGAGGCTAAGGGTGTGTGTGTGGAGGAGGGAGTTACACCATCATGGTCTCAGTGCAGTTCTTGTGGGAGGAGGCACAAACCAGGAAGGGGGTACAACAGCTGTGTGGTTGTGTTCAGGCAAGAAACACCATGGTATGGGAAAGATGTCACACGAAGGGTGGAGGCAAGGATGAATGAGATTCAATGAGTGAGGCTTCGAGAAAAGGGGGTCAAATAAAGGGGAGGTGCTATATGGGGAAGAGAGCGGCTGGACTCGCACCGAATAGGGCAGGTGGAAGACCGATGTGACAGTGCGGGTTGGGGATGGCTATGGTTTGATATGTGGAGTGAGCAGAGGATGGCTCGGCCTGGGTACAGGTTTATCGTGAATGCTCTTCAAAAAATAGGAGATTAGGGGTTTTTTGATATTGTGTGTTCGATTTACTAGTTTAAAAGTTTTTCTATTTAGTTGTTACTATAGTTTGTGGATGTTATATCGATTGATTTGTTGTTGGGGTGATTGGTGTTGAGTGGTTGCGTGGTTGAGATGGGAGCAGAGGAGTTATGGGGGAGACAGTGTGCGGTGGAAGTGACAGGACCGTGAGGGAATGGTGGATGGGGGTGGAATGATGTGACATTCCACCATTATGCTGCTTCTATGGCTTGGTGAGTCTTGGCACTGTGAGTGATGTTGTGGTTCATTAATTGAATGAAATGGTGGAAGAGGATTCTATGGCACCGTGAGTGATGCTCAGGGTGGCACCATGGGTGATGCTCATGGGGGCAGCATGGACTGGTTCCACCGTAAAGAAAGGGTTGGAGGTGGGGGCACCGTGTGATGGGTGTGGAATAGTGAGACATGCCACTGTAATAGAGGATGTAGTGTCATCGTAAGGTCTGCAAAATAAAAATTAAAATAAAATAAATTTAAACTTTAATATAACTAAAAAATGTATTAATAAATCAATTAGTTAAATAAAATAGATTATAATTAAAAATTAAATAAATAAAACAAACATAAATAAAATTAAGTATGATTTATTTAAGAAAACAAATTTTTTTGTATTAAAAAAAATAATTAAAATAAATATTGTTATCAATTAATCAATGAATTAATTAATTAAAGAATTATTTAAATTAAATAATAAAATGATTATCGAATAAAATTAGAATTTTAAAACTAATTAAATTTTAAATGTAATTAAAAACTAACAAGTGTTATTTATTTACAAATTAATTATAAATAATTAAATAATTTAATTAACAGATTAAAAATTATTGAAAAAAAATAACAAAAAGAATTAATTAAATCAATTTAAGAAAATAAATCTAAATTTTATTATTGAAAAATAATAAAAAATAAACCACAAAACACACTTTTAATACATAAAAATATTATTTATAATGTAATTTTCCAAATACAACAATTGATAAATATAATACAAAATGCCACAGTTTGACATTAAAAATTCAACAAAAATATAAAAAAGGATGTGGGAAAGAGTGTTAAAAATGATCCACATTAAACTCCCCCACACTTAAAACATTGGTTGTCCACAAACAAGTACATGCTTTTGATTTTTAGACTAGATAGTTGATTTGTGAATTTTTGCTCAAATAGTGCATGATTAGATATTAAAATCAAGAGGATCAAGACCAAAAAGTGATTCATGATTTCAAAAGGTGTTAAAAAATGATGTCCTTCCTAGCTTCAAAAGATCACTAGAAGTCAAAAGCCCCAAAAATTTACACACTGTCAAGTATGTCATGCCTCCTATACATACTCATTAACTGTCATACTTCACCTTTCAATTCAAGTCCTAATTAAAGGGGTGATGTAAGGTTAGATGAAGTGGAACTCAAAATATAACCAAGGGAACCTTCCATTATCCGCATCATCTAGGTTCCAAAAATTAATGTCCATTAATTTCATCACATTATTAATTAAACTCAAATAAATTTTAACCATATCAATTGCACCCTTCTTCATCCATGTGCAGTGCACTGTGCCTAGCACTTATTAAGATAGAAATTGGCTGATTTATTCAGATAAATACACCCAATGCACCTTGTCTTAGCTACTCACCGTGGGATCCCATTTGTCTATTTTACTCTAGTTACAATGGACTTAATTAATACTCATTCGAGTTGACTTCCTAAAGTGATTGAATAATATTAAATAAAAATTTGATTCCCCTATGTTCAATTGAGAAAATCAGGTTACCCTATTTCATGATCATCATACAACAAAAAGTATCCCGTCACACTCCCATCATCAGTTCCAAAATAGAAAGGTTCATAGAGACAGTGATCAATCACACTCTGCAATCACTCTTGTTTAAAAATTTCTGACTAAGTGCCACTGTCATGAACCAGTGAGTTGTTCCCCACTAAGAAGGACATAGTAGAAGTACCAGTGAACCTCCAATTTCCATAATGTGATGAAATAAATTGAATTTTTAAACTGATTTTGAACTATATGTTAAACAAATTGAATTTTTTTTAACCCAAGCATAAACTTCTTCTTTAAGAAGGGTGAATTTGAAATGAAACTAGAATGACCACTATCCCCACAAATAAAACCAAACATTATACTTAATATTGACTCTTAAGGTCAGAGATAGTTTATGTTCAAAATAGATGGAGATTTGAGCTAAAAAAGTATATAGAGGGGTAGCAATGTGGTTCAAAAAATTTCATTTCCACATCAAAAAAATAAAGAAAAGAAAACTTCAAAAAAAATCAAATATAAGAACCCAATACCACCAACCATCACTAGAGAAAAGTTCAGTTCTATTCAAAAAATGTTCATGATTTGAATTTTTTCAAGAGTAGACAAAATATTTTATCAATTTACTTCAAATTGAATCATGATTAGTAGTGATTTGCAACAGCAACATAACAAAATTGAAATCAGTGGGTGCATGCATGTTTCACAAATCATCTCAAAATAATTCTTTCCAACTAAGTGGATATTAGCAAGCTAAGACCCAATAATGAAACATATCTCAAATGTTTTTTAAAAAAAATTGCGCAAAATACTCCAAAACATAATTCACAGGTGTACAAAAATTGAATGAATCAATATGAAAAAATTAAACTAAACACTCCCTAGAATGATAATCTTCTTAAATTTACAATTGACTCTATTTGATTGATTTTTGCATTTACTCTGGATACTCTAGTTTGGAACCTAAATGATGAAAAAATTTATAACTAGACTTGAAGATTTAAATCTCAAATAAAAATCCGCTACAACGTGTGAGTTGAAGAGTTTTTTTCCATTAATCAAGGGAGTTCGTCCCTTGGGACTTGAATGATAGCCACATGGAATCTACTACCTTTTTTTTCTTATGAAAACAACACTCAAATTAAAACAAAATTCAAAAATAAAATAATGTAATAAATGATAATGGATAATCCTAGGATTACCCCCTAGGGGTGCTGTAGTTTGACTTTCCACAGCTGGATAGTCCTCAGATCAACCCCAGTCTAATAGGGGATTTGGCTTCTTTCATAAGAACCACTAGAATGGATTACATCCTACTTCAGTCACTTTACATCTTTAGAGTACCCCATGTGCAGCGTCAATCAAATTCCCCTCCTGGGAAGTGAAGTACTTCATGTTTAATGGTGGAGGGGAAAACATGATATAGGGGTTCTTCCCAACTTCTTTTTCTTGAGGTTGAGTGTGAAAAATTTTTAATTTTGGAAAAGATGGATGTTATTTGTCTTCTAGTTCAATAAAATCAAGCATTTCCTCTTTGAAAGCAATTAACATATCATCATCCAATTAAATTCAAGTGCACAACCCCAATAATTCATCATAAAAAATAACTCCCAAACTAGAAGTGTTATCCAGAATAGGGAGTTCCATTAACTCTTCAGCAGATGAAACCACAAATTCCTCACTCTCTAGGAAATAACAAAAGTGAAATGCATCTTCAATACCTGCATATGGGAGAAACACAATTAAAATTAGCTTCAATGTAATAGAAGTTGAATAAAAATACAGCTTCTTCCAGAAATTTTTCAACTCCCTTTATCTATGTTATTTGTTCCTCCACATGATGGAATATTGATCCTGGAGGTATATATTGGGCTAGAGTGAGGTAGTGAACCTCCACCATACTCTCTTCGAAACACACCACCTCACTTGCTGAATCTTCTAAAAATAATTTTAGGAAGTCATGTGATGTCTCCACTTGTTGATGTATTGAAAAATCATTAATATAGTTATTACATGAATAATAAAATGAATAGAAATCATAGAAAAATGATCATCAATGAAATGACCATCATCATGAATCCTTTAAAGTTCCATCTACTCCCATCCCTTGAAAACATCCTAGGAAATTTGTTTTGGAATTTCCAGCTTTGACTCTAGGGTTAAATCCATATCAAAGTTAGGAAAATCTATATTTTCATTTCTTATATTACTTTTCTCTTTCATTTTCGATGAATTTATAGAATATTGGGCTTCACTGGGAGGTGATGATACTGCACTATCTTCATGGTAGCCTTTGACCTTATCCATGGATTGATTCATCTACTGCATGATCTCATGAGAATAAGTTTCCTCCTCATCTGTATGGTCTCGATGTTATCTTTCATGCATCCAACATTGAAATTTAGTAACAATATTCTCAAGCTATTGAACCTTGTCTAATACTGACACTATATTAGATTCGTTAGAGTTGGTCACTATTGTGTGTGTGAATTTTTTTATGATTTTTTATATTTTTGTATTAAATAATATAGAAACGTGAAAATCCACTCAGACAGTCGTTGCTTCCCTGAAAATGGAACCAAAATTTGATGTGAGTTATTGTTGCGAGGATGGTCATGTTTAAATTTATAAAGACCCCAGATATAGCACAACGACTAACCTTGGGGTCACTCTCAAGGAAATAGTGTCTAATGACTAGGTGGTCTATTCTAAAAATATTTTTGTGTTTTTTCACAATATTTAGCTAAAATAAAAACACAACTCTTTAGGAAACACTAATTAGTGTTGAAAAGCTTAGTGGAGAGATAAATAGTGTCAAAAAGTGAATAACACAGAACCACAGGAAAAAAACCAAAACAAACAAATGACACCAAGACATAGAAGACAAAATTCTGTGTGATCAAGGCCGAACCCAGGTTAACTCACCCTATACTCCCAATCCTAGATCAACTTAAAAAAATAATCTATAATTCTACACTTCGCACAGTGCATGAAATATTTTTGAATAATACACAAATCTAGACTAAAAATTAAACACTCAATCATAAAATTTCTTCATTGAACAAGAATTCCTACGAAGTAAAAGTTATTTACTTAGCTAGGTCATTCCATCCAAGGATTGTAACTAGAAGAAATGATCCTACTAAGATCTTCAAATGGAACAACAAATCTTGATTCTTTGTTCAATAAATCAAGTCAGGAAGGGGAGAAGAATTGATATGAGAGAGTAACGCCCTGATCCAGTGCAATGATGTGCTCGTGTGCACCCCAATTCACTTTCATGGTTTACTAAGGCCAAGAAATAAATAGAGATTGTATTAATGCTCATATATCCATATTGCATCAGGTTTTATAACCTAAATTGAGCCCCACAAGTTAGATATCCATTTTTGATGATTTGAGGCCACCAACATAAAATGAAGAGAAGAAAAATGAGAAACACGTCATAAACGAAACAAATATCACTATTCTAATTACAAAACATGGAACACTACGAAATTATTTACAAACTCAACAAAAAACACAAAAAAAATAGAGTTGGGAGGATGGATGAAATGGAGGAGCATGAACCTGTCTCCAGATCGAAGACGATCCCATTCCGTGAGATGTGGATGGAATGGATGGGGATAATAGATCATGGTGGGGTCTCCTCATCCACATTGGAAAGATTCCCCTTTTTCTTGGTCTGCTCAGAATAGAGGAGTCGATGGTCCTCTTATCTGGAGATAAAAATAAAAATAATGCAATTGATGATCTATCTGACTCTAAATCCATGTGACACACTTTTTTTAGCACATCACTAGCTTTTAGTAAACTCTCAATGAGTGTAAACAATTCCCCTACAACTAACTCGCAAATATTCTCATGTTATTCTAATGATCAATTTTTCCCTTAGCCCACAACCGACTCAACCTGTATGAAACACCAAAAAACGCATGTGAGTTACATAAAAATATAATGAATTATTTATATAAATAAAATATATTAATATCACTACTTAAAATAAAGATACTTATATATATTTTTTAAAACTATATATTAGTATTAATATAATATCTATTGTGTTTAATTAATAACATATATTATTATGATATATAAAAGCATATATACTATTATTAATATACCTTTTATTATAGAATAATATAAGATATATATGTTATATAATATATATTAGATAATATTTTATAATAAAATAAAAACTATGAAACGGAAAACAAAAGATGAATTGGTGGGAGGGGGGTCGATTCATGCGGCATAGAGAGAAGGGGAAAAAGTGATCTTAGCATGGGGTGGGGAAAAAGGTAAAGGTAGCTCAAGGGGTGTGCGTGGAGGAGGGCATAACAATAGTGTGGTCTTGGTGTGGTTCTTGTGGGAGGAGGAACAAAGTAGGAAGGGGGCGTGATTGTCATGCAGTGGTGTTCATGGAGGACATGTTAGGGTTCAGAAAAGATGTTGCACAGAGGGTGGAGGCAAGTCCGGATGGGATTTGAGGTGTGAGTCTTTGAAAAAAGGGGTGTCAAATAAAAGAGTGGCACTAGCTAGGGTAGAGAGCGGTTGGACGTGCTCTGATCAGGGCAGGTGGAAGACCAGTGCGGCGATGCATGTTGGGGATGCTAGGGTTTGAGATGCGGTGTGAGTAGACGATGCCTCGGCCTAGGTTTTAGTTTATCATGAATTATATTTAAAGCTATAATATTAGGGTTTTCTTGATCTTTTGTGTTTGATTTATTAGTTCTCATCTCTTTCAATTTTGCAGTTGATGTTGGTTGTTGATGCTACGCTGATTGATTTGATGTTGTAGTGATTTTTGTTGAGGTGTTGTGTGGATGAGATGAGAGAAGGAGAGTAGTGGGGGTGACTGTGTGTAGGGGAAGCCGTTAGACCATGAAAAAAATGGTGGATGGGGGTGGAACGATGTGACGTGCCACCATTAATCTACTGGAGTGGCAGGGTGAGTCTTGGCATTGTGAGTGATGCAATGGCACAATGATTGAATGAAAAAGTCGTAGAGGATTGTGTGGCACTGAGAGTGATGCTCATGGTGGCATCATGGAGTGGTTCAACTGTGAATAAATTGGTGGAGGCAGTGGCACTATGTGATGGGTGTGGAATGGTGATACATTCCACCGTAATAGAGGAAGCGATGTCACTGTAACATCTACAAAATAAAAAATCAAATAATATTAATTAAACCATTAATACGACTAAAAAATTGATTAATAAGTTAATAAATAAAATAAAATAAAATAAAATTAAAAACTAAATAAAAAACAAAAATAAAATTAAGTACGCTATATTTAATAGATTTTATTTATTTTTATTAAATAAAATAACTAAAATAAATATTTTTATCAAGTAATCAACCAATTAATTAATTAATTAAGCATTTAAATTAAGGAATAAAATGTTAACTAAATAATATTAAAATGTTAATACTAATTAAATTATTAAAGGAATTAAAACCTAACATGTGTTATTTGTTTACAATTTTAAAATAAAAAGTTAATTAATTTAAATAATGAATTAAAGTTTTTTGAAAACTTATGACATAAATAACTAATTAAATAAATTTATGAAAAAAAATATTAATGTTATTTTTTAAAAACAATAAAAAATAAACAACCAAGACACCTTTTTAATACATAAACACATTTTTTAAAATAAAATTTACCAAATACACTAATTATAAATATTACACAAAATAAATAATTTGATATAAAAATGTCATCAAAAATATAAAATAGTATGCAGAAAAGAGTATTAAAAATGAGCCACATAAGTATACACCAATTCTTCATTTTAAAAATTGTTAATGATAAATTAATGGTGTGCTATTGGTTTTTATTACTAGCTCCTTTCAGGGGTCTCTTGATACACATTCGAACTTCATGTTTATAGATCCTAAAAAGGGAAAGGTACCCATGGATAATAATTGATTGGGGGTATATAGATGATGTAGTTATTGGGACGAACAATTAAGTATTTTTACAGGTATATCCGGTTAATATTCATGTACAACTATAAACTGGTATGGATTAAAACAATAGGATCCCAATTTATTTATATGTGAGACATGTCTGCCATTTTTTTAATATATTACGATACTTTATCTTTCACCATAATAATCTTAGTTTTCTGTATTAGTTGATTGTTTATGGTGTATGGATTTTATTATATATGGTATAGTCATCCAATAACTAGTTTAAATTCCGTCACTTCTAGTCGACATGCTATTTCAAATGAGGTTGGAAACATGAGGTCTTGTGGCCCTCCAGATCAGTCTTGATGGTTTGGGTTAGGGAATTATAGAAATGATATGGGATAATAATAAATCACTATAAGTGGAAATATAATGAGAATAAGGTTACAATAACCATATTAAAGAAAATTAATACCCTAAAATTTATAGACCATAAATCTTAAAATATGACAAGACATAATATTACATATTAATCAAATGAGTGAATAAGTATCAATTAATTATCCGGATCCATGAGAGGTGAACATGGTATGTGAATAAAAGTAATAATTTTAAACATATTTCAAAATTTTATTAAACATTATTATATGGAAAAATAATTTCTTGTTCCACATCCATATCTCCCACAAATATGATGAACTAACATGTATTCTTGATTGCATATATCATGAGATACTAAAATTAATCAAATTAATTATTAGGATATAATTTACCAATCACATTATCATTGATAATTACGAGTGACAATAAAAAACAATCACTTCTGACATAAAAAATATTCAATTTATGTAAAATGGGTTTCATAAAACTTTCCAATTCATAATCATTCACATTTTTTGAATAAAAACCCCATTTTAAGAAAATGTGTTTCATATTGATTCAGATAAATAAGAATTTATAATTACATAAATTGTATTAATATGGTAGACTTGTAAAATAAATGGGTATCCAATGAATACATATAATATTATAGGTAAATACCATTTAATAAAAATAAAATATCATATGGTATTTTCATTGTATATATAAACGGTATGTAGTTTTGTAAATAATTTCCTCAAATCAATAAACATATGAAATGTTGGTGAATACGATTAAATCAAAGGAGTGAAAATAATTTATCCACAATGAAGAATAATTTTTTAAAAACATATCATCATATGAAATGTATTTTTAGAAATTAAAAAGAAGTGATAAATGATTCTTCAAAAATATAAAGATAGTGATATTTTAAAAATAAATTGATTAAACATAACCTTAAAAAATGTTTAAAAAATTATTAAAATTTTTCAATATGAATAAGTATTGGAATGTGATATCAATAAATTATTATTGTATAGATAAAAAAATTTCTTTATACACTAATGAAATAATACTTGTTAAAATAGAGTCACCAAATCGAAGAAATGATGTACCATTAGTTCTACTTACAAGAAACACTTTGGATAAAATATTTGTAAAAAGGGAAATTAAATATTTAGGTAACATATAAAACACCCATTAATATATAAATAATTTTATTGGGGTTTTATAATTATTATAAATTAAATATTTAGATTATATTTCAAAAAAAATTGTTATTTAGAAATAGGATAGGTAATGAAACCCTTTCAGTGGGAGTTGCATATTGATCAAAACCACATTAAATTTTGTGATCTTTTGAATAGATGTCAATTTAATGAAAATATGAGAGATGGATATTTAAAACACTTGAATATTTTCAATGAAAATAATTATAAAATAATCAACCAGTATTAATGGTATCATGGTCCTCATTATGAAATAAGTCTCAAGAAATTAAATTTGAGACAAAGAACACCTTACATTATATCCCCTCATAGTTTAATGAACTCTATGTACTTTTATAAGAAACATAAATATCTTAAAAAATTATTTATGAACATATTTTATAATCATAGATATTTATTAAAATAATATATTATTACTCCCTATATTTATATTATTTTCTTATTACCTATTTTGGTTGTTGGGTGAGAGTAATCATGATCAATTAAAACTAATTTCATATTAGTGGTTTTGTTATTCATTATAATTAATAATATCATCATTAAATTTATATTAATGGTACTATAATGTATTATTTATAATTTAATAAAAAGTTGAAATTTCATTTTATGAGTGTTTCTATCTTTATCCTAGAAAAAGAAATCAGCCTCGAAATGTTTCCCATGATTTTTCGCCCATGAATTCCATTATCATAACTATTGAGTAAAATACTAATGTAACATTTCTAGAATAAAAAAATTAAAAACATTAATATAATAAAATAATAATTTTGTTTCCTTAATCATCAATGATAAAATATTATTGATTTTCTCTAGTAGCTGTCTAAAATGAACCAAAATGGAAGATAATAGGAAACATGTTTTATTATGAGGTTATTTATTTATAATATATTTACAACCATATAAAAATTATATCATTTATTATATATTATTATAATATTATATCATTATAAAGGAATTATGTAAATAATTAATGGATATGAAAATGTTATATAATATATATAAAATAATTTCATCTTAGTAGATAATATAAGATCCCAACCTGGGTGCCACTTACTGGTTCCTTGAGATAGTTTATTACAAGACATCAAGAATACCTCCCCATATTCTGAAGGCTATTAAATAAAATAGAGCGTATTATATATAGATATATATATATATATATATATATATATATATATAATGGGGAGACAATACCCTCATTATCAAACTAGTAGAACAATGGAAATAAAAAATTAATAACTAAAGATAATTACCGACAACCTGGATAATAAAATAACAAAAAAACCATTATCACATGATATCAAAAAATTGAAAATAAGACCCATAACTAAATTTTATATAGGTCATGAAAAATAAGTTCTATGTTCCTATATGAAAACCCAAAAAAGACAATGAAAGTCCCTTAAGCGGTTCTTGAAACCATGTCTGGTTATCTCTTTTATACTACATCCCAAATTAGTCATCTAATTGATGTTTCTTGCCCTTATCCTATCCTAAAAACATGAAGTCTATTTAGTTACTGATGTATAAGCACAAGTATGGTGTTGGAAAAATTTAGTATTCCATCACCATTGACATCTAAAATAATATTCTATAGATAAAAGTGTATGAAATTATATAAACAATAAAAAATGCATATTGTAAATAGTTATCTCATTTCATTGTTATTTAATTAACCACATAATTTCATAGGTTTATGAATAAACCCAACCCAAAAATACCTTCTCCCTCCCATGATGGAGTTTATTCTATCCCTATGGAATATCACATTTCACATAGAGAATCACAATCAATTATCACATGGTCTTTAATTATCAATTTAATTTCTATTCATATCACAAATAATTGAAACCATCATCTATTTCCAATGTTTTTTATAGAATTACATGGATAGGGCCCCATGGGTATTTTTAGCATTAGTTTGTGCCCCATAACACATTTATCAAACAATCACATTTGTTTTATTTTGAAGCATCAGTTTATGTCACACACTCATTGTTAATCTATCAAACAAGTTGGATTTTTATTCAATACTTTGTGTCCCCTACTCATTATCAAATGCATTAATCTTGTCCTAGAAATATAAGGATGGGACCTAGTGGTTATTTGAAGAATCACTCCATGTCTAACAATACATTTATGAAAAAATAACACAATATATCAAACATTCTATATTTAACAAGGTTAATTAACATTAACTTTCTTATCAACAATTGATAACATGGTACACCTTTTTTATTTTCCATTTAATCATACTTATAAACTTTATTCACATGGGATAATATGATAAAATCACCATCAAAACATTTAATAATATTTATTCACATAACCAAATAACCCTTCAGGATTAATCAAAGTATCCCTTAATTCTCATTGTCATTCAATTCGATATCTCAAAAATTAACCAATTATACAATTCAATTTAATTGACCAATTCCATTATTATAACATCCAATAATTTTTTATAATCACATTAGTCCATTAATTAATTAACCAATTAATTAATCAAATTCATCCAATTTACATTTGACAGCAATCCAACCTATACAATATTCACATTGAACTAAATTTAATCAAATTAAAATCTATATGTAATTGAAAAATAAATATATTAAAATTTGAAATATTACATAAAATCAATTAAATTAGGAATGTAGGAAATGTATTTTAGACCATATATATCATAATAATTGATAATAAATCGAAAATTGAAATCCAAAAATTGAATCAAAACATTAAATTTCACAAAAAATAGTAAGGTCTATATAGGAAACCTAGATCCATGACCAAATGGATTATACTTATTAATAGCTATATCTATATCAATTACCAATATGGGAAAAATCCATTCCAGATATGTGAGAATTATGTGAGAGATGGAGAAAACCATTCAAGATGAAAATATATTATCGGGGGAGGAGCAGATTCATCAATGCAGTCTTTGATACTTTAATAAAAGTGTTCAGAAGACATTAGAAACCGTCTGAATGCCTAAAAAATGAGAATATTGAGATAGGTTCAAACTGGGTCAAATTAGGGTGAAGGATGGGGGGTTAAAATAATTTAAAACAAATTTTCAGTGGAATTAATTCCACGTGGATGCTTTCCAGGATAGGGGAGCATGGTTTTCCGAACTGTGATACTTAACAACGAAACTCATATGGGGGTAAACTATTGCTCATAAGAGGATGTATAGTTTGAAAAACTATTCCCCAACCATGAAATCCCTCTCTATTTGAGGTTGCATGGATTTCTAGGGTACAACATAGATTTTGGGAAAACGGTGTGCCAACTATCAATTTCCCAAAACCCCTAAAAAACATCCAAATTTCACACTAACACACCCAAGAAATTCATTAATAAAATTATTAGAATAACAATAATAGATAATGTGTCAAATTGAGCTCAAAAAATCTCAAAAAAGGGTTTGGATCTTATAAACTCACCACTATATAACAACTCATCCTCAAGCTATAATGTAAAGAAATTATATGATTATGTGGTCAAAAGATCAGGCCACTAATCTTGTATATCTTCTTCCCTCTCCAATATTTTCCTATAAATATTCTAATTTTGACACTGTAAAAAAAATGTAAGAAATGTATTTCTATGAAACACATTCCCTTTATGATCAAAAATATGTATCAGATGATCCTCAAATGACTAATTAACCTAAAGCTCAACATCATCCACATCAATAACATTAGAATGTTAGTGGTGATACCACAAATGTTTTAACACATGAAAAATTTAATTAAGTTCACTATACCTATAGGGAAGAGCTAATCGGTACACCACAAGTACAATTATATCTACAACCACAAATATTCCAATAAACCAAAACACCATCTTTCTCTGTCACTAAATTATATGGTGACCTAATAATTGTAAAAATCAAAGAAAAACATGATCACCCTATGTAAACTTTATGGGTCATCAAAATATATCATCATAAAACTTTATTATACATTATATCATATTCATATTCTTCTGAAATAGCTTAACCTGCTCTAACATCTCTCTCACATGACTTGGTCCCAACAGCTCTGCATCAATTTCCTCTAATACAATATAAATGGGATCTTTATGGTCTTCTATAAATAGCATCATAGGGTACCATCATAATAGTTTCATGATAACTTCGATTATAGGTGAACTCCAACAATGATAGGTGTTATTCCCAAGACCACCCCAAAGTCTAGGAAACACAACCAAAGAATATCCTCAAGCACTTGTATAGAACATTTTAAATGCCCATATGTCTGTGGGAGGAATATCATACTCAATTATTCTTTCATACCATGTTTCTTTGACAATACATTATAGAAGTAAAATATGAGTCACATTCAAAAACAATACCCTATGGAACCCCATACACATAGAATATCATTAAAACATAAAAATAACCCAAGTAATCCACATATAAAGTCTCTTGAATAGGCAATATGTGTGAAAAATTTATCAAATAGTCCATGACCACCCAAATATCATCATTCTTCTGAGGTATCTTAAAGAGACCCACCAAAATTTCCATTGTAATTTACACCCACTTCTATTCCATAATGGAAAATAGCTGCCATAAACCACAAAGCTGTTGGTTGTCAGTCTTCTCCTTTTTATAGGTATAGAATCAAATCATGATCCCTACAATTGTTTTTATAATGTCTGGACACCAATCATGTCAATTTTGGTAAGATTTTTTTTCTCTAACCCAAATTCATTACCCACTACAAGGAATGAAATTCACAGGTTTTCTCCTCTTGTATACTAATAAGCACAAAAACATTATTTATAACATAGATGATATCATCCTCATACGTGGTCCCATCTGAAAGCGACTCCCAATATTCATGGCTTTTCATTAAGGGAAAACACTATGGATCCTCATACTAACTCTACCTGATCCATCGTAGACGTGTCGAATCTATTGAAACTGATACAAGGGTTATTTTTTCCTTGCCCTCATAATCTACAACATCTATCTTAGTTATAGATTTCATAATCTTCCACTCAGAAGTAGACTCCCTAACTAACTGAGTCTGTTTTTTTGGATCAAAGTTTCAACAAAACTGTTTACATTCATGATTGTATATTCCATCATGAAATCAAACAACTACATATACTTAACAAACCACTACTATAAGGGATTAAAATACCATTAAAAAATATATAAATTATATTGTCATGATCAGTATGAACAATACTCTTTTCATCCAACTGAATATGGTATCATCAATTTATGTTATAAACAACTAAAAATAAAACATGGTCATGCATAGGGTAGTTACATTCATGCATCTTGAACTGTTGTGAACCATATGCCACTACATGACCCCCAACATGAAAATAAACCGAAACACGATCCCAGATGTGTGACATAAGGATGTATAATCCTCCCCTAGATCAGGTAGGATTAAGATTGATATAGTAGTAAAATTATTAATCAAATATTTGAAATAATTCAGACATGATCCAAACCATTCCATCATAACTAAATTCCTTACCAATCCCCAAATAGGTGATTCCAAATGGGAAATGTTCTGGATGATCCTCTGATAATCGCCCATTAACCCCATAAACTAGATATAAAAATGGCATTATTGGGTTGGTCCCATGAAAAAACTAAATGGACATTATCTTTGATCATTAACACACCTTACTTTGAGATAATTTTACCCATTAAAAATATATATCCTATAATTTTACACTTATTAATACAAGATTTTAGGCATAATTATGCATCAAATACATACTACAGATCATATAATATAGTGTATTTGGTTGATTACACACATAATATTGAAAACAAGGAAATAAAATAAAATATATTTATATTGATCATCCATAATGATCACCAACTTCCTCTGATCCCATACATCTATATAGTATATCCAAGGTAACACATAAAAAAGGATGAGCAATAAATCCCAGTATGGGAATAAACATTGTATGGATGAAAAACACATGGGTTAGAATGCATAACATGATCATATAAAAATGACTGGAATTATAATAGACATTAGGGATAATAAAAATTAATATGGGATCTTGTAATGATGTTATCATAGGAATTTGGAAAGAACATATAGTGTAACATAAGTATGAGTCAAGGATAACTGTAAATACCATTGCACATGGAAGAAAAATCCCATAATGAAATTAGGTTTTCTTCATATCCCAACATTACATCTCATGAGACTAAAAATTAACCAATGTATTTGAGTTCTATATGATTAAACCCTTCATTACATGTTCATAAATATTTGGGCCTCATGAATAATCAAACCTAAACAAAAGGGTTACATGTGGAGGGAAATTAGAAATGTAATAATGTCATAAGGAATAACTAATGGGAATATAGTAACAGTGTCCAAAAAAGAATAGATTGAAGTCATAAATGGACATTAATACGAGAATATAGGCACATATCATGAAAAATAATGTCAAACTAAAGTGATAACATATAAAAAAGGATTTTTAAAATCTTTATAATTGAGCTATTTCAATGCAGTTAAAGGGAAACATATTAAGAACCTTTTAAGAGAAATAGTAAAAATTGTTTTAATAAAACTAGGAATGATCCAAGATATTTTCTCATTATAAATTGTTGGAATTTATTAAATAATTGGTTTCATAAAATATATTATCAAGTGTACATGAAAATTTTAATGAAATTGGGATGTTCCATTTAATCGGTCTTGCTTATTAAAATTAATTGAAAAGGAAAACCTATACGGAATGTATTTCCCTTTAAAATATAGAATAATTGAGATTTTTAAATGTATTTAAAACATACAAAAATACATAAGGGGGAGTAGATAATAATAATTACGAAATAATGTGGGGGTAAAGAGAGATAAATCATTACCCGGAAGAAAAATGGTCATTTCTAAGAGATCCCCTAACCTTATGTCTGAAAGTGTTCTACACATTCACTTAATGTATTGAGTAATGAAGTTAGATTCCTTAATAATATAATTAATAATGTATAAAAAATTATTTTATTTTTTATAATATTATTATGATTATTTATAGCCTTTTGGTAAGTTATATGATTCAATTTCATCATTCGGTAATGTTCCCTTCCGTGGTTTTAATGATTGGTTAACTTGTATACATATATGAAAGATCATGTAAAATGGGAATAGTTATCTGAAATTGAAATTATATGTTATTAATGAAATAAAAAAAATATGAAATGGTCTTATATATCACTTTCCCAAATATGAGGGTGATTCATTATATACAACATTAATAAAAATTGTTTACATTATTTTGGTGTTTTTTGATCCTCACACACTAGTATTGGTTTATTAATTAATATTATGTATATATGTTGGATATAGAACACTAAATAATTTGTAATATACATCATAAAATATAATTTTATTCATTATAATGGTTTTATGACCCTCCTTTTAGGAGGTAATGTAAAATTAAAATGCATCATCCATGATGGTGGAAAATCAGCACATCATAGTTGATGTTTTCAATTTTCGAATAGAAGGAAGAGAGAAGAGATTTTATGACACATTATTCCATTTTTACATTATAATTATAGAATAAATATGATTATATAGTTATTATTAGACTTTGGAATACATATGTGACTATAGTGCATTAAAATAAAATAAATTTAAAAGAAAATAAAATAAAATGAAATAGGATTTTACCGCTTGAACATCTTCCCGTTGAGAAACATCTTAGGGAAATAGGGTTTCATTTTTTATTTAAAACCATGTATATGTGTTGTGGGAGAGAGAATTTGGAAGAGGATTGTACCAAATTTGGATATGATTTTTGGCTTTAATGGTGTTAAGAGAAGAGGTAGTGAGGTGTGGCATTTAAAGGGGGAGGTATTTCTGATTATTTATTCAATATTTTAATATTTTCTGTCAATATTTACTATTTTTGTCAACCCTTATCTCTAAATATTTAAAATAATGATGTATAGTTCAATATTATGGTTCTTATAGCATCATACATCAATAATGACTTAAAAATTCATATATTCGGCTAATATTTTAAATTATCGAATTTCACCATTCAACATAATTTCTATTATTTTAAAAAAATACAAAAAATTCACACTTATAATTTATTTATTTCTATATTATAAAAATGAATTCCATTTATGATAATATTTTTCGAAATGTGAGAAATTTAATTTTTATTTAAAATCTATAATTATTCGAAAAATACCTATGTTAAAATTATAACTAGTTTTATGACTCATTAAAAATATTCATTAATGGCTCATAAAATGTCTTATAATCATAATAAAAAATTATTAATTTATGAAACTAATTTATTAATAAATAAATTATTTCAAATCACTATATTAATTAAAAAAATTAAATAATCATTTATGTTTCACAAAAATACCAGTACATAATTTTTCATTTTTAAAAAATTTGTTATATTATATCACTGTAAAATTATATCATATTTTAATTTATATGAATTCAATATTTCATTTATAAATTCATGGGTGAGGATTCTATTTTATTCGCTGGATTACTATTCTTAATGGTCGCATTACTATTCAAATGGTAAAGTTATTTTTCCATTGGTATATGTTCTTTAATTTAAATAAACGCCACGTATTTCATTATTAATTTATGAAAATAATATTTATACTTAGATATCTTGGTTATGTATGTGTTTTATACTATATAATTTAATTATAAGATGGTAAATTACATTGATAAATGAATGGGTTGTCACATTGTTCCCCCCTTATAAAATTTGACCCTAAAAATTTATTTTAAAATAATAAAATGAATATAAGTGAGGGTAATTATATATTATTCCTTCCTTCAGTTCCCATGTTGCCTCTTCATACTTATGGATCCACCATAGTAAATTTATCAGGTTATAAATATTATATTGTATATTTTTTTATATATGGTACATGATATTAGCAAACATGTCTTCATACGAGAGTTTCTTCTCTAGTTGTAACACCTCCGAATTTAGTATATGTGTGGTATTTTGTTTGTACATCCACAATAGATATTCCTAGAATACATCGTGTACATGAGACATGGTAGGAGGAAGTTATATTCCATTGGAATCATCTTCGAAATGATTCAGTGTCTCAAAGGGTATAATGTACCTAGGTCTAATCATTTATTCAATATAAAATCCCATGATCCACTTTCATGTGGATATAAAGAGGAAAACAATGTCTCTATCCCTAAACTGCAGGTCCCATTAGTGATTTTTTTCAGATATATTCTTTCATATTTGAGTTGCATTGATTTTTTGTGGAATATTTCTCACATATTCTACAATTTCTCTAATAATTTCATGTCCTCATATATTATTTTTATTGACTTATTCATAGCGTGTCGGTGCATTAAATCTTTTCTAAAAAAAAGGATTCAAATGGAGACATTTGGATGCTTGAGTGGAAACTATTTTTGGGAGATAAATTAGCCAAGGGTATTTATTATCCCCATAATTATTTGATTTCCATTGAAAATGATCAAAAAATTTATTCTAGTTTATGAATCATTTTATGAAAATGGACATCATTTTGAGTATGATAGGCCATTTTGAATTACATCTCATTTTGTAGATCATTTTGGTGGCTTCTCTAAAACATGGAGGTAAATCCTAAATCCTTATTAGATATAATCTATAGTCGTACTCTTTATATCATCACAACTTCTTTTATGTTTATCCATGAATGTTGATCTAGTAAGAATCCCTCTCTTGAATTGTAATAAGGAGAGATTTTTTTTTATGATGATCCACAAAAACCCAAAGAACATTATTATCTATTGAAGTATTTGGATGCCCAATGAATAATTCTAGGGGGATATTTTCCCAAATATATATTATTATAGGGAACTATTGTATTTTCACATAATATATATTCCATTCAGCCTTCACTTGCTGACATACAAAGAATATTGGTGTATATTTAGCATACTCCTTCATATTTTCCCACCAATATATCTCTCAGAGATCTTGGTATATTTTTTTTCTCCATAGGTTAAGAGATAATGTTGAGCTATGTGAATCATTCAGAATCTTATTAATTATCTCTAGATAATGTGGTACACAAAATCGTGACCCTAATCTAAAAACTACTTCCTCATCTATTTTGAACTTTGAGGATTTTTCCTTTATTATAGATTCCACCTTTTTATAAATGTCCATATAATTTAGTTGAGAATCCATTATTTTCTTGATGAGGGATGGTTGAGAAATTATTTGGGAAATGATTTATCATTTCAATATCTTAATAGTTAACATTTCCATAAAATAAAAATATAATAATATTTTATCCTTTTCAATTCTCATCATTGATAATGTTAAAGGCTCCTCTATACT
The DNA here is from genome assembly GCA_963277665.1 of Viscum album. Classification (NCBI taxonomy): domain Eukaryota; kingdom Viridiplantae; phylum Streptophyta; class Magnoliopsida; order Santalales; family Viscaceae; genus Viscum; species Viscum album. The sequence goes on from OY728156.1 coordinate 1,285,513,530, forward strand.
TATAGAGTTTGCCACATTTTCTTCATTATAGTGATTGAAGTGGATAGAGATGTCAAAATATGTGATGATATATAACTATATTCACTAGTTTATATTAATATATTTATATTGTAATATATATTATTGGTATTTATGTTCATTATATATATCGAAAACTTCTCCCTATAGAGATAATACCTCCATATGTTTAATGTGAAGAACACAACTACCAACTCCATATCCTGTATGGTACAGTTTTTCTCAAGAATTTTCAACTTCCTTGAGGCGTAAGATATCACATTATCATTTTTCATTAGTACATATCCCAAACCCTTAATTGATGAATCATTTTATACCAAAAAAATTGTTCCCTAATTATTGGATTTATGAGTACTGGATTTTTGTTAATCATCTTTTTCAACCATATGAAGCAGTCTTAAAATTAACATGTCCAAAAAAGATTTTCTTTATTATGAGTCATCTTGGTTAGTGGGATTTACAATATGATATGTTCTCCAAAAATCACTTGTAATAACCTGATATTCCATTGACACTATGGATCTCCATTATAGATTTTTACCTTGGCCACTATTTAATTAAATTTATCATGGAAGGGACAACAAATATTACTTTTCTAGTGATTCATTACCGAAGAAAGATACTTTCACTCAATTGAATTATCATTAACTTTTATTTTCATAGAATTTATCCCTTCATAATTAATTCATCACAATAATCAATTTTTCTCCATGATACCCTTGCTTCTGGAGTATTTAAGAATAACATCAATAATGAATGCCACGTATATGTCAAAGTAATATCTATATAATCTATTATTTATGTACATGAAATTTTATAGAGAATTAGTATGTTTTACTACCGTCCTGATGAACTCATAGTACTTATACCAAGTTCCAAAGGCTAGTGTGGTAATATCATACTTCATCACATTTAATTGAAGATGTCCCAACCAAAGACCCACCTTATAGGGATACGTGGCACCACGTAGTTAATTGAACATGTAAGCTATCCATGGAAGTGGATACCTGTTCTTTATCATGATTTTTTTGAGCTTAAGATAATAAATTAATAGACTCATTGATCCATCAATCTTATTTAATAATAGTACAATAACACCCCTGGTAAAGTACTCCTGTATATAAAACCCTTGTCGAGATTCTCATGTTAGAACCTCTTTAGTACCTCTAATTAAATAGTGTAAATTCAATAAGGTTTCTATGATTTAGACAGCAATCTGGGGATAAATTCAATTGAGAACTCAACCTATTGATTATGAGTAAGACCAAAAAATTCATTAGGTAACACGCCCATGTAATACCTTACAATGTCCATGTATTTAAGCACATTCCTCTACTTTTTCAAAATCATTGGATCAATATATTCTTGATCGTATGTAAAAAATATCCACAATTGAGATGATGATTATGAAAGAGATTCATCATCCTCCTTACATTTGAAAAGAATTGGAGGATGCTTCATGATGTGAATAGTTATACCCCTCTCTAACAATTGATGTAGGATTTTTATTAAGATATTCAATCCATGCCCAATATAGAATCAAAATCCACCACAGGAAGTAAGATAAGATTTTTGGGAAGGTTGAGTCCAAAAAACATTAACCGGATAAAAGTTATATACTTAATATAGATTAATTAACCCATTTTATATTCACACATATAACTCAACCTCTATATTTTATGTTGGTTTTTGAATATTTCTACTAAGCATCCTATATATGAATGACTTCATTGAACCAGAATCAAATACTACATTTTCTATTCATTAATGAATAATGAGTGTACCTGTTACCAAATCATTATCGGGCCCCACCTCATTAGTAGTTATTTAATATTTCCAACATTACTTCCTTGGATTTTGTTCTTAATATTCTACAAAATCCCCTGTATTAGAGAATTATATCCCACAATACCCATGTTCCTTATTGTTGAAAAACTACACAACATGCCGAGTTTTGATTTGAACCTTCCTTTAATCTCCCACATTAGTGGGATTCTTCATCTCCCTTCAGAAGTTACTAGTCCGATGCCCATATTTCTCATAATTTAATCATCTTTTTGTTCCCCTTAGGTGTTTCTCAGGATTCTTCATCCCACAATTCTGACATGTTGGATGTTGGGTTTTCTTTCCATCATGGGACTTATCTTTTCATCCTACCATATTAAACTCAATTTTACACTTTCTATCTCTGAGTGCACAATACCACTATGAGTCTCTGATATCTATTTTAACCATTAGATCAAAACTGACAATCTTCTCACTATTTTCGATTTCTCATATCTCAAATTCATTTAGTATAATTGGATTTATTCCACTAAATAATGGATCCAATTTTCCTTCGTTGTTCATGAAAAAGCCATAATTGTATTGTGAAATCCTTGTAATGTTTTCTTAATTTTTATTGAAATACAATTCTATCAAATTTTCATGAATATGTGTACCACATGAAGAATCAAACATAAACATAAGGGTTACAATAGAAAGAAATAGGCATCCTAATCATGTCATGAGCAATAAAAATGGGAATAACATATTGGGTTCTATAATATAATGAATTTGAATCACACATTGGTATTACAATTGAACAATAGTCATAGATAATGATAAATAATCATCATATAAAGTGAAATCATGTAAAAATAACATTTACAAAACATTAGAATTGAGCTATTTCTCTTTAGTTTATGTGTAAAATATTAAAGAGTATTTAAATAGGAAAAATGAATAATTGTTTTCTTTTAAAAAATAAAATAACATAGATAGTTTTATCATGATAAAATTATTTATTTTATTAAAATATTTTTGGTTTAAAATATATTATGGAGTGTACTTGAAAATGCGAAAGAAATTTGGAAATTCTTATTAATCGGGATTTATTATTGGGAGGAATTGAAAATGGGACCACGTAAAATATGAATTTTCACATAAAATAAATAAATATTGAGCTAGGTATATATTTTTTGAACATCGAAACATAATTGAGGAGTATTAAATAAGAATAATTAATAATTACATTGGTTTAATGAGAGATAAAGTGTAACTTGAAGAAAAAATGAGGGTTCAACAAAATCACTTATATAACGTCCAAAAGTGTTTTGGAATTTCACTTAATGACCTAGAAAATGAAGTTAAAATCATTAATAATTTAATTCACAATATATCTAACATGTATTTAATTTATTATAGCTTTATTAAATACATCTATGGTCTTTATTAGGAGTAATAAAATTTAATTTCATTATTCACGAGTGTTTATATACATAGTTTTCATGACGTGTTCACTAGTAAAAATGCAGGAATGATCAGATAAAATGGGAATAGTTATCCAAAATTAAAATTAAATGTTATTAGTGAACATAAAAAATATTAAATGGTACAATAGAAAATATTATTCTAGATATGTGTATGATTTAATAGATAAAAAGCTAATGAAAATCGTTTAGATTATTTTATTTTTTTTCAAAAATCACGCTATAGTTTTATTTTTTTAATTAATATTATTCACATATAATGGTTAAAAAGCACTAAATAAATTTTAATATAAATTTTGAAATATATTTTATCTACTATAATTGTTTTATGACCATTCATGATTGTTGTAATGAAAAATTAAAATTTATCATCCATGATTGAGGTAACTCAACAAATCATTGAAGATGTTTTTATTTTTATAATAAAAACAAGTGAAAAGATATTTAATGATGGATTATTTAATTACCATAACAAAATTAAATTATATAAAATATATTGGTGATATTATTATATATATGAAAATTTTGGGGAGCATATGAGAATAAATGAAAAGAAATTGAAAAGAAATTAAAAGAAAACGAAAGGGGATTTTACTTCTTAATCTTGTTCTCCTAGAGAACCTCCATAGGGAAAATATATTTCGGTCTTTTGTGAAGACCAATGAATCCTAGACATGGGAAAGATTGTTGGGAATGATATTGGAATTAATTTTTATAATCATCATATATTGAAATGTGTGAGGGTAGGAGATGGTGAGAGGTGGTATTTATACTGAGGGAGGGGGTATTTTTTACTATTATGTTCATTATTTTTTATTTTGGCTAAAAAATATCAATGGTGTTGAAAATTATTAGTGAATATAAAAAATTATTATGAATATTTTGATATTATGGTGAATACATATTCCATACATCCAAAATGCGTAAAATATTATTGAATTTAAAAAATATTATAAATTACCCTATTTTAGTATTTACCAAAATTTAATCTATGTTTGCAAAATACAAAAAATTAACCCGAAATATTATTTGAAATTTAAAAATGAAAAAATTACATCCATTTTATGAAAAGAAATTTATAATTATTACAAATTTAATTTTTAATTAAAATCATAATTTATTCAAAAATTATTGATTTCAAAATTAAAATTAATTTTATTACACTTTGAAAAATTAATTAATGTATCAAAAAAATAATCTTATAATAACAATATAAAAAAATTATAATTTTTGAATATAATTTATTACAATAACCTTTCTTTTAAATATTTATATTTGTTATAAATTTTTAAATAAACATTTACATTTTACAAAAATAATAATATGTAATATATTATTTTAAAAAAATTAATTTACAGATACTATGATACAATTATATCATATTTTCATTTTTATGATGAATAAATTTTATATATACCTTCATAGGTGAGAATACTATTTTATTTTATGGATTACTATTCTTAATGGACATATTATTGTACCAATGGTCGTTTTACTATTCCATCAGTATAGGTTTCTCAATTTCTATAAATACCACTAATTTCAATTTTAATTTATGAAATGAATTATATTTTATGGATATATATGTAATTTATTTGTTTTATACTATATAACATAATTATAAGAAGCGGTATACCATTGATAAAATTTTGTGTTTTATATGAAATAGACCTGATCGATCTAGAATTGGAAATTAGATAGATTTGCATATAGTTGTTTCTCTCTATGTGTACTTAGGGTGATGTCAAGATTTTGGGAATGATTATAATAAGTAATAGAGTAAATTAATATTTCATCAATTAAAATGACCAAAAACTAGTATAAGTACATATGGATGATTCAATAAACCTGGTTTATAAACAATGATAGTGTGTTCATTATCTAGAATGACAACACAAAAAACTCATAAAGGCCATACCTTCTCTTGAATGCAGTCTATGGTATAAAGAAGGTAGAAATTTTTGCTAATGATATATATATATATAATGTATATCTTGAAGAAAATATAATATCCTTCCAACTAGTATGATGATCATCCATACATGGGAGAGGATATCAGTTCATCACAGTCATCTTCTTAAACTTCCGATAATAAAAAAACAACTGCAAGGTCCTATCAGCCTTCATTCTAAAGAATATAGGATAACCCCAAGGATACATACTCACATAGATAAAACACTTATCCATAAAGTCTTTCTATTCTGTCTTCTTATTTTAGATCACTATTAGTGTGATTCGCTATTTTAGAATACAAATTAAATCATCTCCTAAAATGATCACAATCAAAATTAATAATATCACTTAGGTGGAAGCCATAAGAAGTCATCAGAACACATTAACTGTAACCTATCTACTATTAGTGGAATGAAATCATTATATACACCCTATAAACAATAAATAGACTACAAATTTGGGTGGTGAGCTACCCAGTTGTTGATGAACTGGTCGTGTACGGTCGGCATGGATATCCCACTCTTTTTGGTGAATATAATTTTATGTTTAATGAGACGTAAAAGTCATAGTCCTACTTTTACAATCTATTTGGTGTAGGAACTCCACTAACAAATTAATACCCATAATTAGGTTAGTACATAAAATATCTAGAATTTAATGATCCCAAAAGAAACAATACTCTCCAATAATGCGAGAACACCCTTGGCACAAGAAGATATCCCTCGACCGTACTCCAAAAAAAGTTATGATCATCATAACTCCACGCACTAACTCAACATACAAGATAAAAAAACTCACATATTTTATATATTTAATGATATTAGAGGTATAATTATAATACAAAGAAATAAAAAGTGTCAAATCTATAATAATATTAAATCTTACTGTAGACGATCCAGCCTCGCTATCTAAAAGCATATGATGATTTACATGCAACTATCACTCTAATCACCCATATGACGTAGTCTGAGTTCTTTGAGATAAACCACTTTTATGGAACATGTTCCCTTTCATATAAGAACTATTCCCACTACCTCTATTGTCAAAACTAGTAGAACTATAACTAGTAGAATAATATGGGTTTTATGACCCCATTCTAGAACACTAATACAACCTACCTCACTCATCAATACTCATCTATCTTGGTGTCATGAAAAATAATTTCATTTGTTCCATCCTTCTGCATGCTCATCACTATAATGGTGGTAGGGGACAGTTCATATGAATATTGACCGACCTAACACATTTGTGTCCTGTCACTCGGGTAATTTCATGTGTTACTAACCCATCCACTAACCAGTTTTCATACTATCACCCTAGAAAGAATTTTAAATGTTATAATTCCTACTCTCTGAATATGTACCTTATAATCATCCTAGAAAAACTACCTATAATCCAATAAAATCCTCCATCAAGTTTCTTTTAGAAATGAGATTATTATAAAAAAATTTAAAACTACTTCATCCTAAATATGATCACCAGAGGCTTAATTTCTAATTTATGTCCATCCAGATACCATTTTTTTAATGTAGCCACATCCCTTTCCAATTATTGATAAATGTGTAGGAAATTCTTAGAGCTTCTTATATATTCAATCACATACATAATCACTTAGATAAAAATAATGTACTTAGCTTCCCTCTCCTATATGAGGATCTCAGGATAAATGTTATCCATGAAATTCCCCTGAAAGTCCTTCCACTAAAAAATGTTTAGCTTTTGATCATGATTATGGATTTCAAAAAAAAATTCTTGAACTTGGGACATATAAGTATCCAATTTGACTCTCATGTTATCCAGAGTATCTAATTAGTCACATTTCATTTGGATAGACCCAATCTTGAACTCTTCCACCTCCGGTCCACCCTCTCTAGTGAAAGTTAGAAGATGCATAAAAAACACTCAGGTCAAGTCCAACATAATTTTCACAACAAAAAAAAGTTTTCATTCCATAATATAAATAAATAGAGAAATTTCATCATGTAATTGTAATTCTTCTCTCTTACATGGAAATTTCAAAGCCTCTCGTTCCACTATAGGAGTTGTATCTCCCACCTTGTTTTCTTGTATTTATATCAACAAATGTCGTTATGGTGGAATATCGCTACAATTAAATACAAACATATTATGAAACCATTAAATTCATTATAAGAAAAAAATTATATGGATTCACATAAATCCATAAAAATTCATCACCCTAACACTGCCACATGGTCATCTTTTAGGCACTATCACTACCCTTAAACAACCTACATCAATGTAATGGTTAAAAACGTTTAAAAAAATTCATAACTAAATTTTTTTATTGGGATCCCATTTAAAAAATTTGAATCAATTTAACATCTAAAATCCATATTAAGAACCTTTTTCTTTTAATTACACAACAAAATAAAATAATTTTCAATTAATAAGCTACCGAGAACCTTCTTTTCCCATGCGTGCCTAAAAATAATGCATGTCACAATAATTCATGACCTCCTATAATGATGCATGAATACTCATATATTCTTCCATATCATTCCATGTTTAAAATAAAATAAACTATAAGGAAAATTAATCCCATCACACATCAAGTGTATCATTCAAGGTGAAATGACTTCCAACTATAATAACACACATCATTAACATAAATCCCATCCTAGGTAGAAGGATTTTCCCCATACAATGGTTCAATACTCTCGTAAATGAGCTCAAGTAAAAGGAACAACTATTATGTTTCTATTTTTTACCATTCCAAACAAGTAAAATAAAAATAAAAAGAACACCATTTTGATACCACTTTGTAACATTTCTACAAAATTCCCTCATAACAATTCCCCGTGCTGGTATGTTACAAGATCTTAGGCATGACTCCCCATTTCAGAGAAGTTTCTCACTAGAATCGAAGGTATAATATATATAACATGGGAAGTTTATGAACTCTTTATAAAATTATCACAACACCAAAAATAACTATGCTATAATAAAAGAGAATTAAAAACAACTATAATAATACAATAATCAAAACAAAATAGAATCACATGATATCTCAAAATTGAAAAAAATATACATAACTAAATAGTATATATGTCATTCCATTTAAGTGTCATGTTTCATAATGAAAACCCAAAATAAATAAATTTATAACTCCCCTGAGTGACTCTTAAAACCATGTATAGTTCCCATATCCATGATATGTCCCAACTCATCTATCTAACATAAGGATCTTTCCCTTATCTTTACCTACAAACATGATATCTATTCTTGTCCCGATCTGGAAACCCGACTAGGGTGTGAGTAAATCTTAGTAGGCCACCAAAAAAGTATTTTAAAACAATATCTAGTCTATAATATCAATTGAATTTTTATATTGAATATTGTATATTGAAAAAATTAAATAGTTATCAGATAGCATTATTCATTAATAAACCACATTATTTCTTGGGTTCATGAAGACACCTAACCCAACCATACATGCTTCATCACATTCAAGAGTCTAAATAATCCCTATGGGATATCACATTTCACATAGGGAATTGAAATTTATTATCACATAGTTTTACATTATCCATTTAATTTCAATTCATATACTAGATAATTTGAGCCATCATCCAATTCCATAATTCTTGGCCTAGAATTCCATGGATAAGACCCCATGGGTATTTTTCCCATTAGTCAGTGTCTCATACCCCCTTTATCAAATAGTCATGCAATTGGGATTTTGAAGCATCAGTATGTCTCCCATACTTTATATCAATCAATCAAACAAGTAGGCTTTTGGAGCACCAGTATGTATATCAAACTTATTATAACAAGCTTGAATTTGGGACTAGAAATGCATGTCATGTTCCCTGTCTGTATTTTAACCATCAGTCTATATCCAACAACACATTTATAAAACCATCACATAATATGTCACACATTCTTCATTTTACAAGGTTAATAAACAATAACATTCTTATTAATATTTCACAACATTTTAACCATTTTGATATTCAAATTAATCATAAATTTTAACTTTAATAAAATTGTATAATATGAGAAAATATTAATTAAACCGTTTGTTAACTTTTATTCACATAGCCTAATAACCCTTCAACATTAATCAAACAAACACTTTATTCTTATTATCATACAATTACATATCGAAACAATTTGCCAATTAAAAAATCTAATTTAATTAACCATTTCTATAATACCAATATACCATAATTTCCTAAATAAAATCAATTAATTAATTAATTAACCAATTAATTAATACAACTCATACAATTTACAATTACCCTAAATTCAAGAAAAACTATAATCACATGAAAATTCTATTTTATTAAATAAAATTCAATATTTAATTTCCAAAAAATGGTTATTTTAATTTCATAATTACATATATTTAAATAAATCAATACTATGGAATTGAAATTTAGACCACAAACCACAAGATTGTTGATGAGGGTTCTCCAATAGAAATCCCCAAATTGTAGAAGAATGTTCAATTTCACTAAAAAGAATGAGGTATAGCTCTAAAACCTAGATCCAGGATCAAATGGAATAGTTATATTACAAAAATATCTGGATCCATTATCAAGAAAAGAAAACATCCATTCCAAATAGGTTATAAATATGCACGAGAGGTATAAAACTGATTGGGATGAGAATATCTAACCGGAATTAATGTAGATTATTTAATTTGGTCATCAATATATCAAGAGAGGAGTTCTTAAGCTCACAAAATTTTTCAAAATTCCTCTGTAAATGAGAAGATCATGTTAGGGTCTATTTGGGTCAAATTAGAATGACGGTTGGGGGTTTCATGAATTTGAAATATAATTTTGGTGGAATTAATGTTGTGTTGTTGGATTCCTGGATAGGGGTGAATGGTTTCTAAAAGTATGTTACTTAACTCTGTGTTTTTATTATGGTGGTTCATAGTTACTCTTAATAAGGTGCATGATTTGAAAAAACTATGCTCCAACCATGAAGTCCTTCTATGTTAGGGGTGACATAGTTTACTGGGGGCATGATGCATAGTTTTGGAAAATTATGCGCCAACAATGAACTACCAAAAACCCCTAAAAATTCAAACTTTCACTAAAATAAACTCTTGACATGAATCAAAAAATGGTTAATAAAAAAAGTAAAATAATACATGAAACTGAGCTGTAGAAATATCTATAAAAATGTCATAATCTTACAGATAAGAACCCTAGATTTTCATAAATGATTATGACACCCTTTTAGATGAATATTCAATAATTTCATAAGTAAACACATGGTATAATAATATTTTAGTATATTATATACTATAAAAACTATATTATTATTTTCTAAAATTACATTGACATCTCTCAAAATGGTAATCTCACATTTTAATCCTCTTAAGAATACCATAAATAAAAATTTCATCATAACTGTTGGAAGGAAACATAATAAAGGGCAATCATAGATGAAAATTAAGGGTAAACATAAGAGATATTAATATATGATATTTTTAAAGAACAAAATAATAATAATGGAAAGTGATCATTAATTTTACTTAAGAATTTCATACCCAACATATCATATATTATAAAAATGATTCATGGTATAAAAAATTATTATTTCATAAATAATGGTTATTAAGAGTGAGGAATCACCATAAACCAATAAAGAACCATATTATCAGGTCCTAGATGTGTAGAACCATAAAAAAATATGGAAAATAATTTCATATGAATATGTTAAATACTATATCATTCATCATTGTGGAACATGAATCATCAACTGTTTCCCCTTATTGACCAGGAAGTACAAATTTCACATTCTTATCTCCTAAGATATAATTATTTACCTAATAAATTTGAGGGAGATATAGGTTCCACACAAATAATAATTAAAATAATAAATATGTTTTCCATAATATCATATATAAATTATCATATCATCACATAATTACCTGTGTTGTGAAATTAGGTTTCATAAAAATTTCATTAATTCTCCATAGCATAACCCATGACTAAATAAATTGGTTTCATTAACATTTAATCAAAAAAATTAGAATAAAAATAATAATAATTATCTTTTCTTCAAATATTATCTATTTGAAATAATACTTACTATTAAAGGAACTATTCTTATATGGGAAATTATTTTTCAACTACTCTTGGAATAATTTATAAGAAAATAGATTTACCACTCTAATATTAATATTTTAAAATTACAAATTTATAAAATATTTTGGAAATCAATTTCTTTGGAAAAAATAAAACATATAAAGTGGGATTTTTATAATAATTACATCATAGTGGTGGAAAAAATCTATTCAAATCATATAAATTAAAAATTCACTAATTCTATATTTTTTATAAATGAAAAATAGACTTTATATTGAAAAAAACTAGATGATTACTTTTAAAGAACACTGTAAAATGTAAATAATTGTTAATAGTACCATGAATAAATATTTTTTAAATTTTTGTATCATTTTTTAAAATATATTTATAAAATATGGATGTGTAATTAAAAAAATTTCAAACCAAAGAGATAAATAATGATGATATTTTGAAAAAATAGTATTTTAATCACTTCGGTATATAAAGAGATGAAAATGAAACAGAAAAATTAATATGGATAAATTACAATATAATATGAAAACACATGTTATTATTTATCAAAGGGACATTTTATTTAATTATATAAATCTAAAAAAATCATTCTCTATAAATAATGAGATTTTATTATAACACCTTTACAACTTTTATAAATTAAAATGGTAAACCCCGTGATAGAAGAAAAGTACTTGAAACATAACATATACTTGTAATAAATAAATTAATTAAATTATATTAAATCAGGTAAGTATATATACCTCATAAATAAAGATACATTTATAGTACAATATTTCTTTCAATTATATAATAATGAGACACAAATATTTTATTGCTTTGTTGAAATTTGAACCTTCTACCCCATGAAAAATATAAACAAAATCGGATATTCAAATTGAATTTTTTTATGTAAATGAATGATAAAATAAATTCATTGGTAATATATATTAAAATATAAAAGAAACACCCAGTGTATATGGAATGTGTCTTATAGAAAATAAAAGTGAGATGAAAACCCCTTAACTTAAGTCTTGACATTCGTCATATATTTATGAAAATTATTCATAATAAATATATATTTCATATACATCTATTAAATAAAAAACTGTATATATACATATATACATATATATATATATATCATACCATATATTACTTTCTAATGTCTTTTTATTACCTATTTATTAAAAATTACTTTTTAAAATCATATTTTGGTAAATAACCACTTTGCTTCTCAAGTATTTTTGGATATTTTATTTTAGGTCCTCTTACATTGACCATGTAACCATAATCATAATAATTTAGAATAGAATTTATATTTCATATATATCCATTATACAGGTTTTTATAGTAATCCAAACTAGGTAGATATAGAAAATTAAATACACCATTCATAGATATGGTTGGACGTACGTATGCAAGATTACTATTTCCATCTTCTAGAAAGATAAAAAGAATGAAATGTAAATGAAATTTTAACATTAAATAACCCATTTAAGGTCATATATGTCACATATATTCTTTTAAAATTACAATTATTATAATCCATTAAAAGTGGTATTAAACATCAAATCACATTGCTTCACGAGATAGTAGTCCACTGTAGACATGAACACATAATGGAATGTAAAAAATTAAAAGGTAATATAATTATTCAAGAAGTATAATAATTATTAAAATATAATATAGATTTACTTAATATATTATTATTTCTATACAATTTAAATATTAAGGAAAAACACATCACATCAGTTCGTGATGTATTAGTCATCCATACAAATGAGAGACATTATTGTTATCAATAGAGTTTGGATATAACAATGTAGGTGTGGAATTATAATTACCATGGAATAATAATATAATAAATATCATATATAAAAATTATTTTATCATTATATTCATCCATGGAAGGTGTCAATGAAAAATTAATAACATTAGTTCATGAGGAGGTAGTCCATCATACACACAAATGATGATTGTGTATCCCATTTTATAGAAGAAGATACTAATTTAGATTATTAAAATAAAATAATAACATCTACATATATGTGAGATATTTTTTATTATATTTTTAAATGATTAATGGATGTGGAATAAGAAATAAATCAAAAAATCATGTTTAATAATTTGACATCTTTTTTGGAGATCCTCTTTAGGTTTACATATAAAGCCCTCATATAAGGGATTAACAACCAAAATATAGCCTCTGTGATGATTTTATAAATGTATGTAAATGATTTGGGTATTTAAATTCTTATAAAAATTGTTTTGGAAGTGTTAATAATAATGGAGAGTGGGGACCTTTTATAAGTGGGAGAGATGACAAACATCAAATTTTTTGAAAGAAAAAGGTATTCCCATATTTTTAAAATTTCTAAATGATAAAAAATTGTCATATAACAATAATAGAAGATATTCATTTAAAATAATTCATTAAAATTCGTTTTGGAAAAATTTATTTAACATTTAATTAATTATTATTTTAGTTTAACCCTCCAAAACACCAAGTTAACCTTAACCATAACAATTATTTATTTTTATCTGATTCATAATGGGAAAAAATTATGTTGAAATTTTTTGTATATATAAAATATTATGATTCTTAATATGGGATCAAATTTTCAAAATTAAATTTAGTGAAGTGGTAGAATTTTATTTAAAATTAAACCCTATAAAAACGAAAGAAAAATAGTTTTCCTAATAGAAATTAGTTATAAAAATAGAAAATATTAATATCCCTTTTGAATATGAAAATGATTATAATGACATTAAATGGATAAATATAAATTTTATTAAAATATTTTTACTTTTAAAATCATCTTAAATCATTTTTGATGTTTTTAAAAGTAGTAAGTGTAAAGACAACTCTTAATAAAAACAAGTTTTTTTTACTATTCAATGAAAAATTTATCATTTCAAAAAATTATAAAAAATTAATTCATATATAATTTTGAATTATAGATTTAAAAATTAATATGTTATTTAAAAATATGTTTTATAAAATTGTAAAATATTATTTTAATGTAAGTATTTTTTTTTAAATTCTCATTTTAGGAAAAATTTATTTCTTCAGTGTAAACATTTATTTTTTTTCTTATCTCGTACCTAGAAGAACTAATAATATAAATGGTAAAAATTATATTGATTATGAAAGATATAATTTTCACTAAATCAATTAAAAAATGTATTTATTATTTTTATTCAGGAAAGAAGTGTTTCTTAACATAAAAATAATAATTTTGAAAAAATATTTAATTTATTTTCAAATTGATTTTTAATTCATTTCAAATTAATTTTCCAATAAGAAATTCATTTTTAAAAAATTTTCAACATGTATATTTTCATAATTTATTAAATCACTTTTATACCCACAATTCCAATAGCTACTTGAAAACTATTATATTAAATAATAATATTTTACTAGCTTATCATGTTTCAATTAACCTTGGTGTTGTGTGTAATACAAGGTAAACATGGTGTTGTATATTGTATATTATTTCATGACAAAATATTATATTAATTTGTAAAGTCATTGTAAATTTATTTGGGGTTTACATTATACCCTAATTAAAATGAATTAACCCATCCAATATCGTTACTTGGGTCCCTAAAACTGATTCAGAATCCCAATCCTTCCTTATATAATATATTGACCATGTGAGTGGTCTTATCTCATGTAACAGTCCCTATATGATTCAAAATCCAAATCCATTATTCTTTATAAGAATTATCTTTCTCCTATAGTACAACCACTAGTTTCATTAAATGTGTAGAATAAGGTATGTAGTTCCTTTGGAGAGATGCATGTGACACATCGATGACTTGAAATAGGTTCTTTAGAAGCCACAATAGATACATTATCATTCCAAAATTATAAATAATTTAAAATGGACTTATATAACTATGGATTATCTTTCCTTTATATTGCATGCACAATTTTCTCCCATTATTATGCATCGATCAATATCCACTTCATCTCTTACACCATGAACTAATGTATTGTTTTTTATTCTTGGTGCATTAATGGAACACATGATCCATAATATAATGGTAGGAAAATACTTTACTCTATAGTTATCATCACAATAAAATGGTTCGAAAAACATACCAAATATGTATAAATCATCATATATTGATGTGAAAAATCAATCTTTAAATACTCATAAAATTTCCATCATAAACAATTCCATAATGTTTTACAGTTAAATCATTTAAAATTTAATATTTATTAGAAATATTACTAAATTTTCCAAAATCAACTTGACATTAATAACAAAAAATATCAATTATTTGATCTCAAGTGTCGCATACCAAACATGTGAATACCCTGGTCATATATTCTCTTGAATTATAGTAATAACAAGATATACCATAAAACATCAATGAAAATATTCCTTATAACCCATTTCATAATTAAAACCAAAAAGATTTAATAACTCCGACAAATCTAGAAATTCTTTAATCTCTATCAATGATAATATATACCAATTTTTTAAAAAGTTACTAATCAGTTTGGGTTTCATTAATATTATTATGTTTATATTATCCATATCAATAATAGATATATCCAAACTAAATAAAAAAATTTCAACATGAGAACAATATTTATAGTTATCTTCACATAATCATTTGTGTTATAATAAATATCAACATTACATTAAATAATAATTTCTGTTCTTAAGTACTATTGAAAAATTATTCCAGATCCTTAATTAAATAATTATACTAAATAATATATATATATTTTACATTTAATATGACATATTTCTAGATGTACCATACATAAAAAAAATATAATTCCATTTATTTCATAAAACATTAAATAATATTCATGATCTTATTTCTTAATACTTATTACTTACACTATCAAAAATATTAAAAACATATTAACATTTATAAAATTGAACTTAATAATTATTTTATCATTTAAAATAAACTATAATTTTATAATATCCTATAATATTCAAATTCCATATTTGGTTTCTTCAACATTAGTAGTATAACCATTACTCATACCACCATTATAAGTCTCTTCATGATATTTCCCCTTAATTAATAGATTCGTATAATGTCTATAAATCTATCTTTTAAAACATTAATCCATTTATGATGACTTAGAGAAATAATTATTCTCTTTCATTTATTTAAAAAAACATTTAATTTTTTCTCATTAATTATATTATGTTTCCCTTCTTTTACACACTGAAAACATCTTCTCGTTCAGCTGATAAATTACCTTGAGTGCTTCATCCAATATTATTAACATATAGAAGAGATAAAATCTCTTCCATCAAGGTATAAACCACTCATGAGCTCATAAACCAATGTCCTTATATTCATTAGTGAGTCTGAGAGTTGGTTATTATAAGAGTTGTTAATCATATATTTTCAGAAATGATTAATAACAATTAAAATATCCTTAACTCCAATTATTATTCAAATTGGTTTCTCAGGAATACATTTCATGACTCCTAAAATATTAATCTAATTTATTTTATTTAACAATGTTACATAAAAAAAATCATATTTTGAGAAACAATAATCTTAGCGGGAAACCACAGAATTAAGAAAAATAAATTCATGGATGTCTATATCATGATACATTCATTTCAAAAAACATGACATTATTCATGACCACTTTCATTAGTGAAAATTATTTAAATCCTCCATTATGGTTCATATAGAGATTATAGATTGACAAAATCATAGTCCTCAAGAGTTTCACACTAATTTCATTATATGGACCAATTTCTATACAAGGTAGTTATTGATTAAAGCCATACATGCTTATTTGATGTTATTATACCTATGTACAACTTTAATATAACCACATCCAATTTTATTATCCATACATGAATATAATTCTTGGGAAACCAACTAATATATCTCATAAAAAACATAGGTTTGTTATCGCATACACAAACTTGACCCCATGGGTTTCACTAATGTTTGTCTAATCCTAATCTCCAAAAATAGAAATATCTTTTACTCTTATAGTTACAATAAAGAACTAGTACTTCGATTTATAAATAAAAAATGAAGTTAGATTAATATTAAACATTTTCATAAACACATGTATAAGGATAATAAGAATTTATTGTCTTTGGATACTATAAAAACAATATCATTTTTAATGGAATATCTTCAACTTCTCCAATAATGATTTTTTAAACATAGTAATCCTCTTAAGAAAACCCTACCTAAACCATTATTCATCAATTGTGGAAGGAAATAAAATAAATGGTGGTCTCTTATTCTATGTAAGGATAAATAATCAGGATATCAATCAATTACTATATGAAACCATAAGTTAAGAATAATATTATGTGATGATGAACATAATATATGAAGGTCACACGAAACATATTATTGATAATATACATGAATCATGAAATAAAACATTTTTATTTCATAAATCAAGGGATATAAAATTGATAATTAATCATAAATGAATCATGTACCAAATTATAATGCCAAGAAATATTGTTGATATAAAAAATTTAGGAAATGATTTCATTTTTCACGGGTTATTACCCAAACCATCAAACTAGTGCTTTAGTTATCATGAACTTTTTTCCACTGTGGGTTTGAAAGAACATATTTCCCATAGAGGATCATGGCTATTTAATTGTTTCCTATTATTATCTCATGAAATATAATTTTTTAATCTATTAATTAGAGATAAATATAGGTCCTAGAATCTTATAATGAAATCCATTCATATATATTACGAAATATAATAAAAAATACATCATATCATCACATCATAACCCTTGTAAGTAAAATAAGATTCATCATCATTTCATTAATTTACCATAGCATAACACAATAGAGATAAATTTCTTTTAGAAAACTTTCATCACCATAAAAAATTATCAATCCAATTGAATAATATATATACTATAATTTATTCTTATTATCCTTGATAATTGATAATTAACATCAAAAGTTTTCATCATAGATAGAAAATTAATTTGAAAGATCACATGGAGAATTTCTTTAGGAAAACTGCCTTTCATCTTTAAAAATCAATTTTTTTAACTAATAATTTAAAAAAATCTGAATGTAAAATCATTGGAAATTAAAATTAAAATTTATAAATGATTATTTAATTAATGTATTTTTCATAATATTAAGAAATTATGTTAATTCTATACACATTAATAAAAGGTTATTTTGGTATTTTTTATAAAAAAATTGTTTCTATTAGAAAAAATACTTGATTGTTCCTTTCAAAAATAATTTAAAATGTAAAACAAGATTATTAATTCAAGATTAAATCATTCTTCTAACTATAAAATAAATAAATCATTTTTAAAAAACATTGATATGAAAAAAAAAATCGGTCAAAGTGTGACGAAAGAATTTTTTTTATAAAATCATTATTTTGATATCTAGAGTAAATATAGAGAGAAAAATGAATTGGAAACATGTATTATCATGAAATAACTAGTGGAATTAAAGTGTTTATTTTTTTATTATATGGATTAGAATATTTTTTCCTCAAAATAAATTACATAAACTATAATGAAAAATGGTGTGATTTTATGATACGTCCCTTACCACTCCAATAACATTTAATCATAAGCCCCATGAAAGAACAAAATTTAATGAAACATAAAATATAAGCAGAAAAAATAAATTTATAGTATTACTTTTTTATAGGGACTCTTAATATTATGAAAGAAGATATACACGAAACATAATATATGTCTCAATGAAGGAAAATTGAGGCAAAAATACACTCTCAGTTTGGTAAATTTGGAACAATAAACCCCAAGGAAGATAGATCATATAATGGATAAATAATACACCATAATTTTCAAGTTTACATTGATAAAAATAGTCATGGGCCACATATAAATCACATGAATAAAACATGGGTGAATATGTCATGTGTCTCACAGAAAATAAAAGTGATACATTAATCCCTCACCTTATGTATCAAATTACATCGTACACATTAAAAAATTATTTACTTTAAATATATGATTATCTATATAAATTAATCATAATTTAATATATCATACCATATATTATTTACTTTTAACCTTTTATTATCCATTTATTAATAATTCCTGATTAAAATCATGTTTTGGGTAACAACAACATTGTTTCTCGTGTAAGATTGTATTTTTAATTTTTGGTCTCCTTACATTAACACTAGATAAATAATCTCAATAATTTTATTAATGATATAAATATAATATATATCCTTTTTAAATGTATTTCACTTAATCCACTAAAGTTAGAGCCTTAAAATTAAATTCAATGTTCATGGAGACGGAATGTCGTGCATACACTTCAACCATGATACCATTTTCACGATGGAAGAAACCAAACAAAGTTGAATTTTATATTATAATTGTTGAATAATTTTAATATCATATTTTTCACATATATTCATTAAAATAACAATTATTACCTTTAATTCCAATAGTTAGTAAAAAATGAATTACATCACTTCATGATGAGGTAGTCTATTATACACAAGAATGACGTTATAGTATTCTCTACATAATGTAAATTAAAATGGTATATGTGATATAATTATTCCATAAGTTTAATGATTTCATAAATATCATTTATATTCATTTATTATACCACTATTATGATCCAACTTATATATAATGAAAAACACATCAAAATGGTTCGTGAGGAGATATTTTGTCATATAGACACGTATTATTGTTTTTTAAGGGTTTGGAGATAATAATATTGATGTGGTATTATAAATAACATGTTATAAAAATGAATTAAATATAAAATATTAAAATTAAATTCTTCATTATATCCAACTATGATAGGTGGTGGTGGAAAAAAATAACATCGGTTCATGAGGCGGTAGACCTCCATACATTTGTATATATGATGTACTAGGATTAAAATTTTTTTTATTAAAAAAAATATATTAGTATATATGATATACTAAATTTATTATTTTAGAATGCTTGATAAATATTACTAGAGATGGGGGAATAAATAAAACAAAATTTCATGTTTAATAATTTTACATCTTTTTTAGAGGGATGCTTTAGGTTTACTCCTAAATCCCAAGTATGGGGGAATAATATTCAAATAAGGAATTTAAGAATAAGGGATGAAATTAAAAATATAATTTGGGTAGGTAATTTTGTAAATAAATTGTTTTTCGATGTGTGAATAAGACATGAGAGTGGTTGGCCATTTATAAGTGGGATAGAGAACATACATAGTTTTTTAGAAATTAAAAAGTTGTATCAATATTTTCTTACTTAAAAAAATGCTCTAAAGTGGATAGTTATCAATCCCATAAGATATAATTTTAAAATATATCCAAACAATTTCTTTTGTATATGTTTATAGGTCATTTTACCACATTCATTTTCGATTAGAAACGTACCTCCATGAAAAATTTACCATGTATATTTGAAAAATTATTTTAATTTTTTCAAATTAATATTACATGAGTAGAAAAAAAATATTTGTGAAATATATGAAAAAATGAGGCAAAATTTTATTTTATAAAAAAACATTTATCTCTAAAATTGGATTTACTGAAAAATAAATATTATAAAACATATAAGATGATTGAAAACCAATTATTTTTTTATATTATATACACATGCATTTAATATTATTCACCAAAATAGATTTATTTAATTTATTTTGGAAGTATGTGTTTTTGTGCATAAAATTAGTTATTCTAAATATTATTTCATTAATTTTTAAAAGGATTATATTTTTAGTTATATTTAAATATTCAATAAATATAATTCTTCAT
This sequence comes from Viscum album, assembly GCA_963277665.1. NCBI lineage: Eukaryota > Viridiplantae > Streptophyta > Magnoliopsida > Santalales > Viscaceae > Viscum > Viscum album. The sequence continues at coordinate 1,285,534,577 of OY728156.1, forward strand.
ACATGTTTATACCATATACTTAATATATTCAATCTCATTCATAACCATTATTCTAATTGATGAGAAATTAGTATCATATTAAATAATAATGTTTGAATAGTATATCAAATTTCATTTAAAATTGTTTTTGTGTGTTAGGAAAGTTAAACTCATTGTTTCATTTATGATATGTTATCCAAGAAAAAAAATTAATTTCGAAAATATTTCACAAAATCTCATAGTGTTACATCATACACTTGTTTTAAATAGCTGATGTAGCTATTACAATTTTTTTATCATAACAATAATAGGTTACTCATTTTCACATAATATAACTATAATAAAATAACAAAAAATTTATTTATCCATTAGACCCATTATAATAACAAGAAATATATGGATGTAAAGAAAAGAACAATAGAAATCTATTGTCATGTGGAAGGGTTTTCCACATTTATGAATGGGTTATGATTTTTTTACATAGAATTATAAAAATGAAGAATACATTTTGTTATTTAGAAATATAAATCTTGTTTAAAATATAATAACTATTTATTAAATTCAAAATTTTAACTGGAAACAAATCATTAGTTAATTAAAATATAACATGACACTCTCTAGAGGTTGTATTCCACATAAACAAATTTATTTTTTTAGATTTTCCTTAAGGAAAATGGATGGGTGGTTATATATTGTACCATATATCTAACAATATATAAGTATAATAATGATAATAATGTTTTCATTTTAAGATATTTTAATGACATTTATCAAAGATGAAATGTATATTAGTTTACATAAAAGATAATGAAATGGTTAGAAATCTATACATCACCACATTGGTTATCTCCATTGTGATGGGGGTTATCCCATTGAATAATGGTATTTTGGGAATTATAGATCGACCATAAGGGGCATAGTAGTGTATAATATATTTTTGGGAATATTTTGGTCTTATTTAATGTGTTTTTTATGTTAGTGTATGTAAGTTTATGACTACCTAATTTATCAACAAACCAATGTTTAATTTTTATATATACCCAAGGTCATAGGGTATACCAACAACCCAATATAGATTAATATTCTATATAGATTATTGGTTTCCACATAGTTTTGGACATTATGATACCAATAACTCCACCTAGGCCATGCTGATGAATAGAGGATATCACTATGGGCCTCATAGAGGGATTTGAACAACTCTATCTAAAAAGTCATGTTGAATGAATCTTTTTCCTATGTATAGGAAGAGATTCCATACGAACCCTCTAGAAAGTGATATAGGGAACACAACCCAAAAAAACCTATTCAATATATAGAGGATAAGGGGTAAAATTAAACATTAAGACATTACACATCATGTAGAAATGTTACACACCATTTTCATTCAACCGGGAGTCCTACCCAAGAAATCTAAAAATGTATTTGTTCGTTTGGAAGTAAACCCCATCATGTAACTCATTTACTTATTCCCACGTTCCATTACTGGGCTTAGCCCATATACATTTCTTCCATGCCGTGTCCATGTGGAAGAACATATCATTCCCATGCTAGGGTAATCCCTCCCATGTATGTGTACCCTATGAGGTGAAAGGAAATATCACCAAATGGGAACACATACTATGTGATACTTATTTTCTCTTTGAACCACCAGCAGCAGCTGAGAGGGGCCCATACAGCATGTCGCTCTATGTTGCACTCCATGTCATGCTGATATTTCTAAATTTCTAAATTCTTATTCCACATTGATATTTCTACACATATGGAATATGTTCATTACTCACCCTTTTCAGTAACAAAGGGATATCATCACATTAACCTCATCATCATCTAATACCTCGATTCAACCCATTAATCGATTCAGAAATAGGATATTGATGTTGTCCTTTATAGTACGATGAAGAAGATGAAATAGAGTATCCAAAACCACTAAAATCACAAACACATTCATCATTGGACCACCATCATGTCATTCCAAACCAAGATCTAAAATATTGGATCATTACACCAGGAAACTGGTGAATAATGATATATTACCCAATGGATGTCTAACTACGATCCCAATGAAGAATGCCTATGATGAATGAAGAAATATTGGACAAATGAACAACCACAAACCCAAGGAATGAACCTTAGCCAATTTTCGTGTTGGACTCAATCCATCTCAATTAGAAAGATAAGATTAAAAATAGTAATAATCAATTGATACTCCCAAAAATAACATGCAAATAAATCCATCTTTCAATTCTACTAACCCATGTATCAATCTATTGGTTGATTGATTTGTGTTCATTGTCTAAATTAATAATTATGAATAAATCAAATCATTAAATTTTTTATTAATCAATATGTATTGATATTTGATTAGTTTTTTTTGTCATTGTCATTGGGGAGATATGGAATCCCACTAACTACTGATTACTAGTATATGATCTAATACCCCTTTTTTCTAAGACATATCCTCTAAAGAACTCTATAAAGGTTATCTAATAGCTCCAGGGACATATGGAAAACCCTTTAATTTATTCATAATAGTATATTTAATTACATTATAGTCATTTAATCAGTGAAAAATATAATTTATATAAATATTGTATTCATTTTACACAAGTGATGACTTTTACAAAAACACTTAGCGCTAACCAATGTTATGTCGTACCTCTAGTATACCAACATTCTGAAATAAATGGTACCCCCATATTTCTAATCCAAAGCATAATATATATGTTATTTAAAATTTTTACGGGAAAAAAGTTCCCTTTTTTTTAATATATTTAATATAATTAAAACATTCATTCTGGGTACACTAGGCCTCAAAGTCCCGTCTTAGAACATGGTCTAAAAAATAATCCACAAAATATACAAAAATAATACATAGAAAAGTATACTCAATATAAGGGTAAGATAAATATATACTCATACATAATTTACCGCCAATTTGTTCTATTTTTGTGTAATTTATCATTGAATAATTACATTACATTATCAAAAAATTTATGGTTTCTTCAAAAACTCCCATTCTAATCACATATAAAAATAAAAAAATTCCACCAATTCAAGAGTGCCTCTCCATAAAATATCATTTTATACTATACAAAAATTATACACCTAGATCTGTCTCATAATTCCATCTTCTTTTGATCACCTTTTGATTCTTTATGTCTTATATTTTCAATGATTTGTTAAATAGAAAATGAAATCACCTAATATGATTTTCAATTTAACTTAATCACTTCATTTACTCAAGTTCTTCCAAAATTCTATTTATAAATATCTATATAATATAATATTATTAATTATCATACTTATATGACATTATATTAATTGTAAAATAATTATTTAATATTTTAGTTCATCTAAAAAATCAAAAATAACTTCAATTGTGTGTATGTATAAACTACCACCTACAAGAATCCATGTAGTTCCTTTTTCTTCACACCCTATCGCGATTATTAAAAATGGTGGATTTGACTAATTTGAATGTATTATAATTCAAATTGATAACATTAAAATTATAATTTATCAAATATCATTTTATGTTGGTTGTTAGTGAATTTGCATCATTAATCATGTGTACGTGCATACTACACCCTCCTTGAATAATGAATTTTATTTTTTATCACCACATATCATGGATGGTTATATGAATGGATTTTGGGAGGATTTATGATAATTATTACATTTATATAAAATCAATATTTCATCTTGTCATTATCTTATGAAATTCCCTTTCTCTTAAAATGTTATTATATGATAATTGTTTTCTCATATTTAACACATATAAAATGATGCTTTAATGACTATGTAAAATATGATTAAGGAAAGTCATATCATTTCCTTTTCATGTAATAAATATATATTTATGATTTTATAATAATTATAGAAATCAATTTTTATTACTTAAAATGTTTATTATTTTATCACTTTTCAGACATTGAACACAAAGAACGAGTTCATCATGATTTCCATGTTCACAAGACATATTAATTTATTTCAGCTAATGAAAAGTCTAATTAATTAATAATATAAAAATGATTATTATATCATTAATTATCTATATATGGAAAAATTCAATCCACTTAAAGAGAATCGATATCATTTTCTTATAGTTTGTATGGATCAAACAACCAAAATTTATAACACTCGATGATGAAAATAAATTATATTCAGTTAAAATATTATAAACTTTTAGTAATATTACAATAATATTATAAAAAATGTTTTTAGGAAAATTATTTATAGTATACATGATATTAGAGTATTTTATACAAATTGAATATAATGTTACTGGTTTTAGGTCTCAAATACTCGACCCATGAGAGATATTACTTATTATACACTATGATTTTATTGAAATGGTGTTCCTAATACAACATTAAAATTTCATATATTATTAGTATTTTATTTATTGATATTAAATTTTCTATTCCATTTTATTTCTCCAGGTAGGTTTTGACTATAATCTTTTTGTTTATTTAGTGGGTTCTATTCTAAAAGTGCTCTCCATGAGACATGTTTTGTATTATGTACCTAAATTTTTTAATTGGTGTATATAATACCTAAATAAGATATTATATCATGAATTATAATTTATTCATGGTAATTTTTGTTGAAAGTAAATCTCTATAAATTTCAATATGCTTTGTTTTAACTGTTCATGAAAAGAGTTCAGTGTTTTAGGACAAAAATATTTTACTTGGGTTGTCACATCATTAAGAAAGTTATATTTGATGATTGATCTTTTCTAATTGATAAATACGAGATGATTCATTTAATCCTTTTTATAGGGATATCATATTTCACAGAGAAATCATTATCCCTTTTGATTCTTTTAATTCATTTAAATTAATCTTTTAGAAGAATAATTATGATTTATTTTTATTTATTTTTATTTCATATCCATGTTATTACATCACATCAAGTTGATAATTTCCAAAGTGTAACATAGAATTTTATATATAACCATTCACCATCTTCCCCATTATTTACATTGGAGAAATTAATTCATCATCATTTTAATGGTATAGGTTTTTAATAATCATTTTTTCAAATTCTCTAATGACTTATCCATTAATTCATATTCTTCTCTCATACATTTCATTTTGAAATATAATTTACTTATTTTTTGTTCAATTTATTTGATTTTTTTAGAAATCATTTAATATGTTTTCACAACATTTTAGAAAATGTTGAAAATGAGACTTGACACTCACATCTTTTTAAGATAATATTAAGATATTTTTTTTTGATAAATCATTTTTATGATAACTCTTCTAATTTTTATGGATTATTCAACAAAGTTGTAATGGTCATAAATCACATTATATGTGATGTTCTTATACAATCATTTTGATAAAATATATTGAATTAAATTATTATGTTTTTCTTATGTGATACCATTTGGAAAAAATTTTAACCCAATTTTCTTCTTTTGGGTTACATATGATAATATGAATTATTTCATTTTTATTTGAATCTCATATGTATGGATGATAACTAGTGGGGTCAAATATTTCCCTCCCATGAATTGGTATGGATTATATCTATTGATATATATGGGTACACTAGAGTAATTATCACTCAACAATGGTTACAAAAAATGATTTATCCAAATTCAACCCATAGATAATGGGATTTATTTCAAGAAATATTGTACATGGGAAGATCTATCCCATTTCAATGTATACATAGGAGGGTTTATATCCATATAATTAGTTTATGAGAGGATATATCATAAGCTAAAGGTTTCATTTTATGATTTATCCCAAGCCAAAGTGTACAAGTAATGATTTATCCCAAACCAATGGGGTACATGTAAGGATTTATTCCAAGCCCATGGATATCTGAGCAGATTATCCCATAGACAAGAAGGTACCCATGTGATTATCCAAATCCAATGATGTGATGAATTTCTGGTTGGGAATTGTTGAAATATGATTTATATTCTTATGTTTATTCCATAATTGAAATATATGATCATATTTTTCTTATACTCATGACTATGTTTTTCTCCTATGGATCATGTTAATGGAATAATGTTTCCATAATCATTTAATTAATTTATTATGTTATTCCAAGAATTATTGTAAGTTTGATTACATATTTTATATTCTTGATGGGGTATGATTTTATTCATTTCCATAATAATACCCATATACCCATCTTATTCTCATATTTTATCTTTTACAGTTATTAAATATGTTTTCTAATACTGATCATAGAAGGTAAACCCTTTCATTTGTTTTCATTCTATAGGTAATGATGAAGTGTGTAACGTATGAGGACTTTAGAAGGGATCCCTTGTTATTCAATTAATATATAATTATAAAAAGTTATGTAAAATATGTTTTCTATGTATCTAGTCCTCAAATAAAATATACATTATGTTATTGGGATTGATTAATTATTTTTGAGATTTAATGCTTAAATTACATAAATGATTTAAATTAATTTTATGTCGGTCATTAGGTTCTATATTTTTTATGAGAGTAGGGATTTATTATTTTTTAGGAATAGTTTTGTAATATTTTTTTAATTGAATAATGTCACTTTACTGAACTTATAGGGATAATTGTATGGGATAAGTCTAAATATAAAACAAAATTATGATGCTTTGTTTAGATTATGTGTCTCTCATTGAAAATAAATCCATATATTTATTCTATAATTTGATTTAGGCTCAAGAACAGATTTTCTAAGGGGTAATAACCATTATTTGTTTTTTGGAATTTAGCAAAGTCATCACCAGTTACACAACATACTGTCCTATCTGTACTCTGGATTTAACACTACAAATGTATATTCCTTAGTTAATCATATTCTCTTTAAAATCCATTATGATTTATTTTTTTTATTAAGAACGTAAGATAAGACTAATGAAATTACCTCGATAAAAGAATCATGGATTGAACTAATAGTAATTTTGGATTAAATAATTGATAATTAGATGGTTTTAATGAGTGACACATTTGAGATTTATTTTATTAGATTTACATTTTTATATTAATATTTAATGATCATGATTAGTTATTTTCATTCCATAAATTAATGGAGATATAATAATATTGGTATGTAAGGCAAGTTATGGAAAATATATTTATTATTCTAATGATAATCCACGCAAAATAGAATCTATAATTGAAAACCACGTGGTTATGCTCACCTAAATAACACTGGTTGTAATTAGTAATTTGATGGTTTATGAAAATTTCAAGACATAAAATAATAGAATGATTGACCTTTATAGAAGATAGTATGAAAATGTTTATTATATAAATAATAATAAACTTACTACATGTAAAAAATTTGAAGACTCACAGATAGTATGTATCCTTGGAATAAAGATGTATTCTAAGCATGGAAGTATTGGACATAGAGCTAATAATTATGATACAGGGTAAAAACATCATCAATTAATTAGTTGTGATGAATAAAATATTCCTTTAATGTATATAGTTTTGTAATATTTAAAATTATCCCTAAATAAATCTCTAATGTATAAAAATAACATAAATGGCCTTTTAAATCAAGGAAAAAATAGAAAGAATATATTATCATTACTTATAATTATTGTTCCTGAAAAATAATGTTTAATGGAACACTCAATGTCTACATAATATCTGTTGATGACCAATTTTAATCTATTTAAAACAAAAAATTATCTCCATTATATATTCGTAGAATATAAAATAAATTCCCTAATGATTTGATATTGTTTTATATTATTATTGTATATATATTTGTGGTTTATGGTGCATTCTTCATTGGAGTATTAATATAATTTTTGAGGATGAATTAATTGTGATTTTAAAAATGTATTGACAATCACCACATAAAATCCATATTATTCAATATAATCTGAAAATCACATTTCATATTAAAAAAAGCATATTATCATCTATTAGTGAATATATCACTATTGGAAAACAAATCCAATTGTAAAATTTGTGGTAGATAATCATGTGAGATTTTTAGATAAAATGATTGGTTAAAAAGATCAAAATTTAAAATCACATATTCTAATGGAAAAATATATATTTCATAACTTTTTTGATAACACTATGTAAATAATATCATGATTTCTGTCTCTATATTAGATCAACATTGTTAATTTTTACTACTATATGATAACTGAAATTTTGATGATGTAATTTATTTATTAGGCATACTAAAATGGTATGAAAATATATACATTGTACAACTCATTTTATGTTTGATAAATTTTTGTTACAAGATTCACATAATGTTAAAAACCACAAAATATTAGAACAAAATTATTAATAAATTAATATATAAGAATAACAATGTTTAACCTACATTTTTTTTAGGAAATAAATAATTAATATAAATTAATATTGAAAAATTTTATATTAAAAAAACACACATATTTAATTATATGTCATTTTTTAAAATACTAAATTTATAAATTATTGTATTTAAATTTGATAAAACTAATTTCATTAACTAATTTATCACATGAATAATTTCTTTGTATCAATTTTATTAGCTTTCTTCAAAATATTTGTTTAATTGTAAAATACCATTTATAATTTTTTTTGAAATTATAATTATGTATGTTCATCCTATATGAATAAAAAATATTTTAAATATTAAATATGAATTAACAGAATACCTTTTTTTCATTTTAAATCATTATTTGAACATATAAGTCTATTTTATATCAAATCTAGATTAAAATTAAATTATTACTTTAATACAAGTAGTATTCAGTTTATTATTCTAATTATGTTCTGTAATTGTGAAATTTGGATTTCATTTGAATTTTAAAGAAACATTAATTTATTTATTATAAAAAAATTATTTTATAATAATATTTATTTAGGATAATATTATATCTTACATAAATTTATAAACATAATAACAAATTTCCTAACAATTACTTTTAAGACATCATGTGATTTGATTTTAAAATTACCAATTCAAATAAATAAAAAATTTCTTCGATCAAATTATTTAAAATATTGATGTAAAATATTTTGAATAAGTAAAAAAATACAATCATATTTTTTCAATTTTTATTAATTAATATTGTTCAAAATTAATTAACAAGGTAAATGTCAATAATAGAAAAAGTAAATGCGATAAAATAAAATTACTACAGACAATATTTGATATCTAAAAAAATGAGTATGATGAAATTGTGAATCCATATATAACTCTACATTATTTTTTTCCAGTTTTTATCCATTGACCATTGATTAGTAAAATTATATTATTGAAAATTAAATGGATTATTCCAAAAATACCATTTTCTACAATTTAAAAAATAAACACCTCCATCATAATGAGGGTCACCTATCTATATAATTCAATATTGAATTTTTTTAACTATATCCCCAAATAACCCTCTCCCACATCCTTGTGTGTCTGATCACCTATATGTTTGTTAAGGCCTTAATTTCCATTGAGTTTTCCGATAAAAAACAAAAGCACCCAACTTTCATTTTACTTTTAATTGCTATTTTTGATCAGAATAATCATTCTTAAATCATCTCTAACATTATTAATATAATTTAATAACTATAATTAGTATATTATAAAATTATTATTTTGTTTGTAAAACAATTATTAAATAAATTTGATACACTAATATAACAAAATAATATCAACGATGTGTATGTAAAGACTACCGCCTCCATGAAGCATTGTTTTTTGTTTATCATCATCAAATTTCATAGATGGTAATAAGGATGATATATGTTAATTATAATTTTAAATAAGTTTCTTTTATATCAAAAAAATATAATTAATCTAATAAAAAGTTTTTCATCAATTCATTGTGGAATTGGATCATTAATCTTGAGTCTATGAGGACTGCTATAACCATGAACTATGAATTTCATATGGAATCACAACCCTTATTTGATGGTTCTAATAATGAATTTTCTAAGAATATTTAAAAATTATGACATGTTTAACCATATTAATATTTTTGATTTTGATTATTTAATAAAATTACTATAGTTATGGAAGCATTACAACCGAATACAAATTTGGTCTATAATACAACATTATTTAAACAAAAATATAATAGTTTTTTCATAAATTGTTATTTTATTTCATGTAAAGGGAATTTAGTATAATAATAATATATTTTTTATATTTTATTTATTCTGAAAGGTTTCGGGTAATATTTCAATCATTTATTAACTTATCACCTTCGAAACATTGAAAACATAAAAAAATAAATCATCACAATTTTCATTTTCAGAAGTCGTATTCAAGTCATTAACTAGATTAATATATGAATTGACAATCCATTTAAATAAAATATTATTATTTTTGAATGATCTGGTAATGATTATCATGAAATATAAAAGTGATAATCCATGTAATCATCAAGAAAATTATATGAAATAAACAACTAAATGGTCTAACATCTAAATATGAAAATAAATTAAAATATTTTTGAAAATTATAAAAATAGAAATATGATTATATAAATTTTTTGAGAGTTTTTTAGATATTTTTTTTATTTATGATTTATTTTATAGTGGTTTTCAACATAGAGTAAATAAATATAAGGGTTTCATGTCACAAATTTTCCCGCCTTGTGAAAAATTTCTTAATATACACGATGAGTTTGTTAGAATGATGTATCTACTACCAATTTATAATCTTATATCATATTTACCTTTTATATAACATTATTATTGGTTATATTACATGTAAAGTTTCTCATGGGTTTTAAATTTAATGATTCTATGGTGGTAAGGGATTTTTATCTCAAATTAATCTTTGTGAGACAAATTTTGTATTATTAATTTTTTTTATTGTGTATAAGAATTAGAAATGAGATGTTATGTCATTAAATAAAATTGATTAAAATTCATTCGATTGTGATTTAATGATATCTATCTTTCATGTAGTTTTGGGTTATATAATCCTCAAATTGTAAGGGGTCCTCATGATTCAAATATTTTTCCTTGGGTCATAATCCCTCCCCTTAATGTTATCTTAAAATATTTATCGATTATATAGAATTAATCTATTATGTAGTCTTTTAATATTATTTTATATGAAAATTTTGTTTTAAACTAAATTCCTCTTACTTCATGATTTTATTGGATTTTGAAACTATATTTTTTATTCAATAATACCAAGTTAATTGAATATCAATTTCTTAGATATTTAAAATGGCACATCCCATTATTGTTCCCATTTATATAGTGGAAATTCAATTTGTCTTAAAATAGTTGTTTCATAATAATTTTATTGATGTGGGTCTTCAATAATTAAATATTCACATTCAAAAAAGGGTTTTCAATTGAGTGATAATCTTTCCTTTATAAATTGATTTCTGAAATAAAATTTATTTATTTTCAAGGAATCAGTACGAGATTCTTTTGAGTTTTTTTTAATTTTTTTTCACGAAATCATAATTATTTTTTTTCTAATGGGACATGGAAATAATATCTTTTTATAATAATAAAATGTATCATTTTTCGAAAATTATTTTTTGAATCCTATTGAATTTTTTTTTGTATTCTTAACCAATGGATTAATAGTTCACAAGTCACCATATATATTGTCTCATTAAATACTCTATTATGGAGATTATGAATTTTCAATAAAATTATTAGGTTTTATAATATGATTTCATTTTAAAATGTTTTGAAAACCATTTTCTTCTCCTGAGTTACTTATTATAAGATGAATGATCTTATTTTTTATGTGGGAATAATATATATGGATGATTATGGGTGGGTAACTATATTTTCCTCTAATAATTTTTTATTTTTTTGTAAATAATTAAATCAAAGTTACATGGGAGTATTATAGCATGATAATGGAAATATGGGGGGATTGTTCCCATGGAAAATGATACATGATAGGATTTAACCAATGAAAAGTGTACCCATGAGGATTTATCCTACGATAAAGGGTGAATGGAATTATTTATCAAAATCAAGATTGTATAAGAGAGTATTTATCCCAATCCAAATGGTAAAAAAAAAAGGATTTACACAATACTTTCAGGTACAGAACAGGATTTATCCCACATTATTGGTCATATATAGATGATTTTATTTCATTCCAAATAGCACATGAGAGGATTATCCCAAACCTAATAAAGAATATCAATAATTATCCCAAGAATAATTTAAGAAGAATATGCTATTGAGTATCCTGGAAGTATGATTTTTATGAAATATAATTGTTCTATAGTTGAAGTATTTATAATTATAATCTTATACTAATGAATAAATTTTACTCTTAGGAATCATGTGTGTTAATATTTGATTGTACACTCTTTTGATTCAAGTCAAATGTTACGAAAATCCTTATATCTTGAATCATGAATTTTATTCTATGATTTTTTGGGCATGACTTTCATATTTATCTTGATTATACCAATATGATCATGTTATTATAACATGTTTTTTATTAATACTACCAATGTTTTCCCTTACTGACTTTTTTTTCTCACCAATTTCTTTTGTTTTCATAACTTAGTTGTAAACATGAATTTATCTTATGATTTATATAGAAAGGATCTAGTGTAGTTAGATTATGGGGAAATGATCAAATATTGTGAATTTTTTTCACTTTTTATGGTACCTAATGGCACCAAACCTTCTGTTCCTAGGATTATATAATTATTTGTGAGATATTATTTTTCGATTGGGGAAACAATGAAAAATAAATATATGTTTAGATTGAGTCACTATAATGGATATATTAAAATGTTATATTGATTGTTAATAAAATTAAATGTGTTATATTGTTTCATGGGAGATATATAAATTAGGAAACATTTAATGAGGTAAATCGAAAACTTCCTTAAGTGTAGTCAAATCCACATTGGGTTTTGTCTTAATATGATGATAAAAATCATATTTATTTGGTCGGGTCCTCATTGACTATAATTTTATGTTATTAATATTCTGCAATTGTATTAAACTTATATTATATGAAATTTATTGGTTGATAATGTGATCATATATGTCACTCGGGATCGGTAAACTCAGATAGATTTATAATCATCCCAAGGAAGACAATTATTTATTATGTTGATTAGTATAAACATATGAAAGAATAATATGAAATGAATTTATACAATTTGACACTTTTCATTGTCTATAGTTGAATTGCTAGATACAATTCATACTATATAGATAACATATTTCATTGTAATGTGACCCTTATGAATAGTAAGTCATTGAAATAGTGCAATGATGATTGACATATTTAAAGTGTAGAGCTCAATGCAATGGGTATAATTAATCATAATTTTTATCATAAAGTATGAAAATGATGTTTATCACTCTATAAAAAAGATATATTATAGTTTTTTGGTGTAACACCAGAAGATTATATATTTTTTATTCCATTATGGCCTTGAATGTTCAATAGTGTGTGATACACACAACACCAAGGCACAAAAAATCACAAAAATATATATAGTCATTAAAATGGGTTTTGTATTAGTAGGTAAAAAAATCATTACTAAATTATGAAATATATGAATAAATTAACATTAATATCAATATAAATTCTAATTAAATGATAAATATGATTTTTGTACCTAAATAACTTATATGAATCATTTATATAATAAAATTTAAAATTTATAAAAATTAAGTATTTTAGTTTTTTAGAGAATATATAAATTGTTGATAAAATATATTATATAAATGAACAATATAATAACAAAATTTATCTATAATTTTTAGGAAATAATAATTAGAATAGTTAATATTTTAAAATTATGTTTGAAATGATAAAATATTTAAATATATTTTAATATTTTTCGTTTAATTTTAATTTTTATCCTTTTATAATTTGTATTGGAAGAAATAAACATCATTTTTAGATTTAAAATCCATTTCTTATATAAAAATTATTTTTTCTCATTTTTTTGATATAATTAATTTATATGGGAATAACGAAAAATAATTGTTTTACCGAAACTATATATTTTATGTGTTTGTAAACATATGTGAAAGGTCCAAATGATTATAAAAAGTGTTAATTTTTTATTATTTTTTTATGGAGTAAAAAATATAATTTTATATAAAAATATGAATTTATGAAAAATATATTTATCATTACTTGAACATATGCATTGTTTTCCAATAAATATAAATTATTTTATATATTAATAAATAAATATTATTTAAAAAAATTGGTTTTGAATTTCTATGAAATCCACATAATATTTATTTACATTATAGTCTGATAATTTTTATCATGAAACCCAAATACAATGATATTGTCATCCTAGACATAATTTTTAGCATTCAAATTACAATTTTTTTAAAAGGATTTTTACGTGGTACATATGCCAATGGTAGCATTGGGATTTCAAAAACAAATATATTTTTTGGATAATTGGGGTTGAATTTTTATAATTGGTTTGTACTATTTATTAAATAAGGTAAATTTCTTATGAATTAAAAGTAACTTGTCTTTAAATTAGTTTCCATGTTAAAATAAAAGCATGTAAAACTAAAAACACAAAGATAAATGTATTTAACAAATGTTTAAAAGATTTTTAAAAATAAATTATTAAGGGATTATTAAAATTATCACAACATCTAAAAACATAATATTAATTTTTGGATCCACATGACTATTGAATCATGTTAAATATTTATATTTAGTGGAAATATTTACCAAAATTCCATTCTCATAACTTATAGAAGAGACCTATCAACACCTCCTCAATATAAATATAAAAATTGTTTTCCTATTGAAACTCTACAATTATTCCTCCTCCTCGAGTCCAATTTCTCCCACATCATCTTACATTCATAGTATATTATCATACATCCTCCCTTTCTATAGACTCCTCCTAAGAAAATCCCAAGGATATATTATGAGTATTAATTTAACCGAATTGCTTTTTTTTTTTACATTTTTATATATCATTTTTTAATTTCTTATATAAGAAAATAATTTTTATTTTATACTAAATATTATTAATGTAATCGAATAAATATTAACCACCTTACCCATTACCCCTCCATGATATTAAAAAGGACATTCATTCATGAGTTCAGACAACTACCTCCACAGAGAGTCATGCTTTATTTTCCATAACCAACAAGAATAGAAGGTAATAATGATGATTTTATTAAATATGTATGATATATATAATTTATATATATTCATAAATTATAATAAATATTATATAATAATCTCACTCAATATAAAAAAATCATCGACCATGTGTATGTGTGGACTAACGCATCAAGGGATTGACTGATCTTCATATTTTTTTTTCATTTCTTCACCACCATTCATAATTTCATGACCCCCTCACTAAAACTATACCCCTATAGGGAGAGTAATGAAGAAAGGGATATAATGAACCCAGTGTCTCACCTCCAGTAGGCCCCAAGTTGGCGACTAGCATCAACGGTGTACAAATATCACAATATAGAAGGCATTACCATTTATAATAAAACAAGATCTGGAGATGAGATGAATCCTCCAAAAACCAATTCAAGATGTATATTTACATATATGAGAAAACCAAAAACCATCCCACAATTCAATTGTAAATAGATATGATATAGATAAAATAATTTATCCAAAGTAAATCTACAAAATTAAAGCTAAAGTAGCGACAAAACAACTGACCCATGTCCCAAGCTAGTAATGCCCAGCATGGTCCAAGTAATCCTCCTAGAATGTTGAAACTTGTTTTATATATTTAGGGTGATCATACAAGTATACTCAGTTGGAAATACAAAGTCTCGCATGTACTTGTAAAAGAAGCATACTAATTCCCCGATGAGAAAACATCAGAACCAAACAACACAAGTCAAGGTATACAAACCATCCCTACCTTACTAAGGAATACTCACCAAGTAATGTAACTAAATTAATTTAATATAAATAATGAACATCAATGATAGGGTACCCAACACCACTTTCCCACTGGAATACAACTCTCACATCTAACATTTTACATTATAGAGATCCCATATATTTTGTATACTACACCACCCCACAAGAACAATCAAAACATATCTCACACACAGACACATTGGATCACCTCCCCACAAGCACATCCACATCAAATCTCGCCTGACACCAATTGTGACTCTAACCCCACAAGAATGTTCTCACCTCACTCTAAAATATATGGGTCATCACACCTTATCCAAAATACACCTAGGACACATATAACCTTTCATGAAACACATGGGCTATCACATCTCTCATGAAAAAACCTAGGACATCAAAACCACCATATAATGTACTAATATACCTCCGTACATTACAACATGTTCCAAACCTACCTCTCATGGAAGATTTAGAGTAAAATTTAATGTACCCAGCCATTCATACTTCCCACAAGATTTTTTGAAAAGCACCCTTGCTGAATATGTTGGGGTTTGGCACGTAGTGAAATACATGAGTGGAGTGAAAATATAAATAAAAAAAATTAAAAGTATATTTATATATATATTTATAGTATAATATAATCATGTACAACCCATGGGTTCACAAACAAACCAACAAAATCACAACACTGTCAATTTTTCTTCCACCTCTAAATGCATTTATTAGTATATTCAACAATGATTTTAGTAGGTAAAGAACCCAAACAAGTGGATTCACATTTCATCAATGTTTAAATCCCATTTATTTCATTATATATAATCAACCATATATAACCACAAAAACCACCATTTATTTATCCATTAACCATATTTTCCCCATTAACCAAACCAAAACAAACCATTAAAAAAATCATTAAACAGTATTCTGTTATTCCATCACTTCTCAAGAAATATATCACATCAAACCACCACTTCCCTACCATAAAAGAAATTCCAAACAAACCACATCCTCTCCACCCTAAAATAACGACCAAACAAACCACCTTATCCCCACCCCAATAGTACAACAAAAAACCCACCACCTTACCACCCCAAAAGTAAGGCCAAAACATCCATGTATCTCCCCAAACCCCATTGAAATCACAATTATCATCTAAAAAGAATGAAAAAACCTAAAAACATATCAAGATAATTTTTACAGATTTACAATAGAATATTTTATCACATTCTACTTTATTTTATGGCATCATCACATAGACCAAAAGTCACAGGGAAACCAATTCACTAGCCATGTATTTATAATTAAACAATTTCCATTTACAGTGATAAGACAAATGTCACAAAAATCACAACAAATATGTGTTCCACAACTCATGTCAAATTGGGGAAACAAGGCACCCAAATTACAAAATTTATAGCGAGGCATAGGAGCCCATAAAATCCATCATATCATAACAGTATCAAAGCAGTCAAAGAATGTGAAGAAAACCCATTTTCCCCTTTCAAATCCCAATTAACCAATAATTTATCACTGATTAATTTGACACAACGATAATCAATAAATAAAAAAAGAGAAACCCTACAGAATGATATAAAAAAAAGTGAAATGAGAGAAATACTCCCTCAAGGAATATTTCCAACATGTTTCCCACCGTTGGGAAAAGAAGAATACCCAAAATCTACAACCAAAACATGAGGAACCATATATCAACCCATGCTACATCCCAAGACCATAAAAAACAACCCAATAGAAACCCCAAACCAAATTAACACCACCAAAATAGATCCATGTGAAAATAACTGAAGAAAACATGTGATAATGAGAAGACAATTCACCAAAAATGATCCATAATTCACCAACTGTCATCCAACAAGATCAAAAGATCGACGAGGGAGGAATAAGGGATTAAATAAGACCTCAGGTCGCCCAGGGATCACCCTGAAGGAGTGGAAGAATAGGTAATGGGTGAAAAAATGAATGTTTAGCTGATTTTTTTTAAAATTGCACCGGATCAGGGTATTATAGGAGCTATAATCCCATTTCATGACACGATATCCATGGGTTTCAATTTTCTCCGAAAATTGCATCACCACTTTATTTTATTTTATTTTTCTATCCCCGATTTATTACAAAGTTTGAATCCCCTCTTCACATAATATAAAATCACTTCAAATCGTGAATCCCTCTGGACAACCCATGAAGCTGATGACCACATATTGTAATTAAATAACAAGACTTATAATTTCCCTTCATCTACTATTTAGCAACTGAAATTCTCTAAACTCCTATTGGACCTCCTCCAAACACCTCCAATAACAATAACAGGAAATATAATGGACCTGTAATTCACAATCCATTATATCAGATACCTCTAAAATGATTCATTCCCTAGAGAATCATAAACCAATACCATAAGAAATAGGGTTTGAACAACTACCACTCAAGATACCTCTCAAGGATCACATCATAAATCAATTGTTTCCAGCATAGAAACACACCAACAAAAATATACACAATCACATTGCACGACCACATCACCAAAACCACTTGTTTCCTCTTCCCAACAAACACACTACCATAGAACCACTGAAAAACCATCTAAACATCATTGAATCCTAAAACAATAACTAATATTACCAAAACAAACACTATCTCAAACACATGAATTTGATAATTTCATTCTTCGTGTCACGATACAATCCGCTCTGGGCAACACTTACTCACTGACATGGGTTTAATTGAATAAAAAATAATTAAAATCGATTAAGAATACGGACCTCCCATTTTAAATGTAAAAATTTTATCACATATCACAGTTCACACATAACAAAATAATGATAATATATCATTTCATAAAACAAACTGATCCAAAAATCACATTAGAACGAAAAACATAGAAAATAAAAACTAAAAACAACTCTGGATACTTAGAACACATCTACATTTATCACTCCAACATACTATACTCATGAAAACTATGAAACCATAACCCAAAAAACAATGAAATGGTTTATACATGATGTTACTTCTTATGGTGTTATTGGATCTCTACTTTTTGTTCAACAAACGTCACGTCATCCTCAATATCCATCCCTCCCCAGTCAATGACATGGGAGTCATCGTGAAAATACTGATGAAGCTAAGGGATGTGAAAGACATCATGGATTCTATTAAAAAAATGTGGAAATTACAACTGATACAACACCTCACCAACTCACCGCAACACTACAAAGCGTCCAAGAAATTAGGGATAATGATTACTCCCTCTGACAAACCAACTCTTCCCATCTCAAGGGAAAACCGTAAAGAACACGTGGTCTCCACCATCGAGCTCTGATGGCATCCTCCTATAACCGACATAGGACTTCATATGATTCTACGCTACTTTCATAATCTCATTAACAAACTAAAAAAACATTGTCATTATATACACCACATCGGGACTAAGAACATATGACTCCCCCACCTCCATCCAATATAATAGAGAATGACATGGTCTTCCATAAAAACCCTCAAAATGATCCATGATAAGGGAATGGTGATAAGTATTATTAAATAAAAACTCTATGAAAGGAAATGGAAAGTGTCACAACCAATATACACCAAAGTAAAAGATGTACACTAGAAACATATCCACCAATATCTAGATAGTCTATTCCATCTTCCCCTTTATCTAATGTTTGAGAGTATTAATGAGGCATAACTAAGTTCCAAAAAAATGTTTCAATCCCCTACTGACATGTAGGAGAAAACGTGAATCGTAATAAGAGAAAATAGACTAGGGGACTCTATGTAACCACACCACATCATCTGCATACCTCATAGACAAATAATCCACTTTCAACAACTCCTTGATCACTAAGAAATGGGATGATTTCGTCAACCAATACCTGATCAACGAAAAAGAAATACAGCCTCCCTGATATCTAGGTGGCCCTTTGAGAAAATCCATCTCTATGTCATCCCATTTCCACTTGGAAACATTTAAGAGTTGGAACAAACCACTTGGAACACAATGCTTGGACTTTAATTTCTGTCAAACCAAGCACTCTTCCAAAAAATCCTCCACTTCCTGTTTCATCCCGGACCACCATAACTGCTTCATGAAGCCATGGTAAATTTTTTAAATTCATGGGTTCACTGAAAAATTTGTCATATGAAATTAAACAAGGTCTCCATTGGACATTTAAACTAAAAAAAATCATACCACAATGTAAAATTATGTTCTAAACATCCCATAGGAGCATCATAATGGACAAAAACACATGAATCACCTCTATCTATATGTCTCTCCATTGAGACTCCTTTAACTACTACATCAGGTAACAATGAAACAACATATGAAACAAAACCCACTACAACAATCTACCCCTGAATCTACATGTAAGTCTGAAAAATCCTCCATTTCTCTCAAAGAATCCTCATATTTTGGACAAAACCCTTCTATGAATTACTATAAAAACCATCAACGAGAACATTCCCTTTTCTCGAGGAATAGAAGACCTCAAAAGCATTCTATTGATGAAACTCCATCCACATATTCCATTGAATGTTCATATCACACTATGAAAAGATATACCCTATTTTCTTGATATTAGTAAAGACTACAAAGCATCCCCTACATGGTAATGTTGACACAACATCATTGCAAACACTACTTCCACTAGATCTAGATTGTAGCTGGCATGGTTATCCTTATGAGGGAATAACATAATAGACTAGTAAGATATCAATAAATTTTGATGCATCAACACACATCCCTATTCCTTATGTGAGGAATCACAAGACACATCAAACACCAACCCTTCCTTACAAATCCGAAGCACTGGAGCACTAATGAACTTCCACATCAGGTAACTGAATGCTTCCTAGCACTGATAACTCCACAAAAAAATCATTATATATTCTACTTAAGGATGTTAATGGGACAACAAATTGATATAAACCATGTAAAATTCACCGATAATAGCCTCTGGGAATAAGAAAACTGTGAACATCTTCTACATTATTGGATGATCCCCATGAAAAGAATTTCTAAACCTTTTATGGGTATACTGCCACATCCAGTTGAAACACCACATTCCCATGTAAAATCACCTCATTTGTCTAGAACATACACATGGAAAAGATTATATAGAGGTGGTAGCATCAAATAACAAGAAAGATATCTTAGAGGTGGTCGACATTCTCCACATATTAATTTTAGTATATACATATTTCATTGATGAATATGATAAAAAACCAATCCAAGAACTAATAAAAATCAAAGTTCATAATCCCCATGAACACAGATGGTGAATTCGTAACACTAAAGTTTATAACTATAAACTTGAAGTTCCCATACCCACATGTGAAGGATGTTTTTGGAATATCACCCTCCTTCAACCTCAACTGGTGATATCTGAACTGTAGATCGATATAAGAAAACCAACTCACCCCTCTCAACTGGTTGAAAAGATAATCTATCATTGGAAGAGGGTAAAAGATCTTTACCATCACCTAATTAAACATCTTTTAGTCTATTCACAACCTCATACCACCATCCACCTTCTTTACAAACAATATTATAGAACCCCATATCATAAAACCAGGCTCGATAAAACCCTTTTTTATCAAATCGCCAATTTGAATCCTCAAATCTCACAACACATAATGTTCCATCCAATAAGGAGCAATCAAAATTAGAGAAGCATTATGATTCATGTATATCCTGAACACAACATCACATCGAGGGAGTAGAATCACAAAATCATTAGGAAAACATCCTGGAACAACCCATCAACCATGGGAATCCGTACCATTATAATTTCCACTAACTCTACTTAAAACAAATCCAACAAAGAAATAAGGGGCACCACACACCGACTTCCCACCTAACAAGTCTTCTCACCAATGAAAACAACACACTGAATATCAAGATTAAAAAAAGACTCTCTATTGAATGCAGTTGATAACATCATGTATGGAAAACAACAAGTCAGTGCTATGAATAACATCATGTGGCTGCATATGTAATAAATAAAGATCTCCTTGGGATTGATGATTCCCCATCACTAGTCTACACCCCCAACACACATCAAATACGTTTTTCTGAATTATAATAGCATACTCCGCACTAGAGGAATGAGAAGCCAATTTATATCTAGTCTGATAACATGGTATAAATCATGTGAAACAAAGGAGTGCGATGATACTGAATAAAACAAGATATAAAAAAATTACTAAACAAACTAATTGTGCCTCTAAATATCTCTTCCATAGCTGGAGATGCTTACTCCACTATGTGTAACTGACCACACCAAGCACATTTACCTCTATACTGGAGACCACCTCAAAATACATGCTTGATTCAAGGTCCCTAAACATGAGAACCATCCTGAGGCTGGAAAATACCAATTTTATCTCCCCTTTAAAGAGTATAAACCTACTTCCGATGTAGCTGAAATGGATTTATTGGAAACTGCTACTAAAGCTGGAAATAAACTTCTCCAACTCCATAAAACTGGGTTTAGGGGACCACTAGGCTCTGGATCTATCGATGGATGTGAACCCCACAACAAATACATACTGGCACAAGGCTCCATAGAAAATCACAAAAACCAATGGCACTAGAAGTCTAGAAATAATGATACTAAGGTTTACTCCATGGAAGTAAAAAAACTTCAATGTACTAGATCATGTGACCTTCCATAGACATCTCTTCCCATCGACGAACCATGTTGGTTCAGTTCCCACCATAAACAACCTCGAAAGTGAATATTATTGATCACCTATTATGTCTCTTAAATATCTAGATAAATTTGTAATGTAAAAAAATGAATTCATATTAGATTGAAGGATGAAGGGAACTCTCTCTAGAACTCCTTCTATATTTTGGGACACAAAACATCTGTATCCTTTGACTATCTCATATACTGTATCCACCACTGATGCAAAGCTCCCCGCATCTGAATGACTACAAAAGGGACCCAATACTCTATTAGAACCCAGATCAAATTGAAATAGCTCTAATATTAATAATTACATCTATCTATCTACACATCTAGAACACTTCTGTCATTATTCCCCAAAGCTTGTAGTTGGATAGAGTGAAATGTATTTTACCACCGATCATCCTCCCAAACTAGATCAACCCTATATCTATCATCTGAATCAGCCTACTAATCCTCAAATTCCCGATCCACACATTGATAAAGACCATGAGAAATATCTGAAAAGAAAAAAAATGTTTTTCTACGACTGAGAAGTTCAGATTTTTATTATAAGATTCATTCTAAGATATTCAATTTATTTTTTTCCCTTTAACTTTCACCAAACAACCCAATTAAAAAATAACACAAGTCATTATGATTCATGTAACTTTTCAAATTATCTATTCTATAAGAAGGTCCTTCTTAGTTAACCATGCAATAAGATCAGATTCCATGCACTAGATCCTAGGGGCCATAAAATCCTCAGTCCTAGACAATCTAGTAGGATTATGTCACACACCAAGGTCAACTAGCACTGTTTCCATACGAACAAATGAAATTATCACTGTGACGTACTGAGAAATCTATCCCATCCATCAACCATAACATCTAATACCACTATTTATTGTCCCATCCCTCCATTGATAACCCTCTTAGGCTAGCAATGATGAATGGGAGATAATGTCCCTCAAATCCCACCTCTAGTCAGCCTCAAGATGGCAACTAGCACCAATGGTGTATAAATATGACATTATGGTAGGCATTACCCTTTATAATAAAACAAGTTCATGAGATAATATGAATCATCCAAAAACAACTACTACACACACACACATACCTATATATATATATATATATAAAGACTAAAAACCATATCACAGTGCATGTATAAATAGAACTGATATAGATACAATAATGTCACCAAAGTAAATATCCAAATGTATAACTAAAGTAGTGACACCACAACTATCCCAAGGCCTGAGCTATTATCACCAAAAAGTCCACATAATTCTCCTAGAAACCGGAAAATATTTTTATATACATAGTGTAATCATACATGTATACTTTGACCAATGTCTCTCATGAACAAGTGAATGAAGCTTACTAATGCCCCTGTGAGAAAATACCAGAACCAAAAATCACCTATCATGCTATACTAACCATACCATTCTCACCAAGGAATAATCCCCAAGTAAATCATGTCATGTAATATAATATATGGTAAAAACATCTATGATAGGGTTCCCTTAACCACATTCCAACTAGTATTCCTTTATCACACCCAATGTTGTACATCATGGTTCTCCCATCTCTTTTGTATACCACACCACCCCAGAAGCACAATTACAACCTCCATTCCCACAAACACCAAGGCTCATTAACCTACAAGAACTTCCACATCACATCTCACCTAAAAATACACAGTCCCCACACAAAACACATGATCTCAAGTCACATGAAAAAACCTAGCTTGTCACACCTCATCTCGAGGACACATGGGACACAAATCACATTTCCCAAAAAATCCAAGGTTACCACATCCCACCTGAAGAAACCAAGTCCATCATAACCTCTATCTAATGAACTAATATACATTTGACCATCATAGCCTATGCCATACCTACGTTTCCTGGAAGAGAGAGTGGAAAAAAGAGATTACCCATCCACCCCTACTCCAAAGTTGATGTTGGAAAAACACCCCCACATGAATATGCGGATGTTAGGAACATAGTTCTCAACATGGGTGGGGTTCCTATACAAATCAAAATAATTTAAAAGTATATATATATATTATAAAAAACTCATGACAAACCTATGGGTTCACAATAAAACCAACCAAATCACAATATTATCACTTTTACCGCTACATTTAAATGAATTTATTTGTATCTACAGTAGTCATTTCAGAAGGTAATGATCCTTGACTAGTGGCTTCAAATTTCCACTCTATATAACTTCAATTCATTTAATTATATTTCACCAACTATATTTAAGCACATAACCCACCTTTTTATTATCTATAATCCATTTACATCCCATTAACCAGACCATCCCATGCCATTCCAAACATTATTAAACAATTATTCACTTATTTCATCAATACACATACATCTTGAACAAATAAACAACAAAATCACTAACCCCAATGCCTGACAAAAAAAACCAACTCCTTGCTTACCCAAAATCATTGGAAAAAACCACCTCCTAGACTCACCAAAATAACAACAAAAATTCACCTCCTCACCACCCCAAATTCATGGATAAGAAAACCACGTATCTCCACACATCCCATTGCAATCACCCATCATTGTACCATAAGAACAGCCAAATATCACAACATACCATGATCATTTTCACATATTTACAAAAGAGGATTTTATCACATTCCACTTTATTTTAGGGAATTCATCACACAAACCAAATATCTAGGGGAAAAATATACATTGTACAAGTATAAGTTATTAAAAATCTTCCATTTATGATGACACCAAAAAAATTACAGAAGTCCAAAAAAAACAAGGGATCCAAAACACTTGTAAAATAATGAAAATAAAACCACCCAAAACCAAAATTTCCTATGGGTAATTTTATTCCTCACAATCCATCATATCATAATAGTATCAATACTGAAAATGTATGTGATGAAACCCCCTTTTCACTTTCAATTCCAAATTAATAAAATATTTAACTTTTATTAATTCATTACAACCATAATCCAAAGATTAAAAATATAAAACCATCCCGCATGATTCAAAAATACAAAAAGTGAGGGAAATCCTATCGAAAATATTCATTCCAACATTTTTCACACCACATGAAAAAGAGAGCACCCAAATACCATATCCTCACCATAGGGAACCACGTATCAACCCTTTTCACATCCCAAGACCATTATACAAAACATAATCCACACCCCAATCTAAATTTACACCACTGTAGTGGATCTTTGGGATGAGAATAAAAGAAAACAAGTGAAAAAGAGAAAATAACTTACCACAGATCAACCACAGATCGATAATGAACATCTAAAAGGATAAACAGATTTAATTTTGTTTCAAAAGAGCTCTAAGAACACGTTGAGGAGTATATGGTTCACCAAAAACATGAGGAAGAACGGAGAACAGATGAATGAATTAATGTTGATCCAAATAGTAATTTTAAAACTACACTTTATTAGGGTATTACATGATGTGTAATATGTATTCATGATGAAAAATACACGGTTTTTGGTTTCCCTAAAAAAATTTATTGTCTATTTTCTTATTTTTTTAAACATGATATATTACACGTCATGAAACCACTATTCACAATGTGTAAATTGAGTACACATCTTGAGATCAAATGGAGAATTCATGAAGATGACCTTAATGTCATGTAATCTAGTTACATGACATTTAATCTTCATACAGCCAGCCTATAGTAACCAAACATGCCCATACTCCCTCTGGTCCTCCTCTGAACACAATCAAAAACAAAAAAGTAGAAAAAGCAACAAGCTGTGAAGGCACAGACCATAACACATAAGTAATTACGATAATGATTTTATTTTATAAATATTATGATAATGACATTATTAATCATCTATAAATACAAATTGGATATCTCAGTAAAAAAATATCAAAAAGAAAATGTGGCAAATTCAACTGTCCCATAGGGAAATCTAAGAGAAAAAATGATTTAATTAAACTATATAATTACATCATAAGGGTTAAGTAATCATTCACATAGTTAGGATTATGATACACCATAAGGTCAGTATTCCTATGGTATAATTATATAATAATGATCTCACTTTTTAGTTATATAATAATTGTGATATGTTCTTGTTAAGGTCTATTGATCCAACAACATGAAAGATGCGATATATTTTAGTCATGAATGACTATGGGGATTTAAATTTTACCAATATATGATATAAAAAAGTAAATTATTATTTTATAATACTTTTTTAATGGTAACCTTAATATTAAACTCATTAGTCAAGATGAAAATCTCTTTTCGTACAAAATCATTGAAACATGCCCATTATCGATTTCATCTTGAACGATCTTAACCAAAAAAACCATAAAATTAAAATATAAAATAATAATTAATTATAAAACATAAATTCTATTTCCTTTTATGACCTATAAATGATTAATTTTTTTTAATAATGATGAAACACCACTATTAGGAAATTATTTGAGATCTTCTAACATTACTCAAACCAAATATTGAAAAAAGATAATATCTAACTAATATTACTACAAATAATTATTAAAATCCATTAATATATAAGGGTATTTATATAAATAAGTTTCTAATATAAGTTATTATGATATATATTATTTATATATATGAAATGGAAGCACACTATAGGAAGTCATTCATTATTTTAAGGTTTTCTTATCTGAAATTGTCACCCGTTGAGATAGATTTCACATTATATACATTGTATTGTGGAATGTAGTATCTACTAAAACTTTCATATTTTGTATTATTATTATCTCATTATTATTAATATTCACTGTCTCATTATAAATCAAGTCCTTTATATTTCTTTCCATTTAAATTTTCCTCTGGATGCAAGTAATTTCTAGGCTCAAATTATTTCTCGAAGAGTACAAAAATTTGTACTTGATTATTATATTTTAAGAACTATTTTTTATTAAATTAACATTTTACAATGTTAATTTCTATTTTTTGGGGAAATTTAGTAATTATAATTTATATTATCTTTACTGATAAAATAAATCCCCAAATTAATATTTTATGTTAAACCAATTAATTTCCATTCTATCCAATAGTTATTTTCTATCATGTCTATATATTCTTTACTATTAATTTTATCCAAATTAATTGGAAAAAATATTATATGTTATCTCAAATGAACTCATTTTATCCATTCTACTATTATAATAATTAATTTTCAATACCCTATTTATAATTTTGTTCAATTATAATATTTCAAAATATGATGAATTTTTTCTCATACTTTCAAAATATATACTTTTATCATTCAGAGAAAATTTATTTGGATAGACATTATGACATTTAAATGGACAATTTTTTATTTTTTCTTAAAATTTAATTGTTCTTAATTAATCTAACTAACTATTTCAAAAATAAATTTTGAAATAGTCTAAAACATCATAATTTCATGAAAATGTTAAAAATGTTTTCTAAAATATCTTTTTTATTTTTTCATTCCTTGTAAACACATCATTCGACATATATTTCTCGTTTAAAAGAAATATATCTCTAATACATAGCAGTTTCCCAATTATACTTTAATATTCTGTTTTTTGTAAAATAAATGGGTTTTAAATATCAATGATATTTATTTTTATAAAAGTGTTGTTTTTTAAACTATTAAAAAGGGTATCACATGTATGTCATTGGACATTGTTATAACATTATATTGATTTAATGAATTCCTAAAATTATACCATCCAAAATATTTTTCATGATGGACTATATAATATTGTTTTATACTTAATATTTAAACCATCATTCCATTTTTTAACTAATCATCCCATTTTATAGGGATAATTTTAATTCTATTGCAAGTACTTTGTGAACATACTTTATTTTCTTCAACTGATTAAAGTATATTCACCATTATTCCATAAATATAATGATTTGGGAAATTTGTTTCTTTATTTTATACCCATTACTCAATATGGTGACAGTGTGTGGGATAGGTACATTGAAAGATATACTATATATAGATTTGGGGAATATTGAAATTCTATATATATATTAATTCACTATGGGTGCATATAGAAAACTATGGAAATTTTATTATGTATCATTTTACCATGCACTTATTTTATGTACATTTATATAAATATTTTATATCTTTTATTGAATAGGAAAATGTTTATATTTCCTTTGATTGCATCTCAATACAAATTTATTTTGATTCCTAAGGTATGTTTATTATAAATTCTGTTGATATTGATATTTTTATATGGTGAATGAGTTGTACGTAATTAGGTGATGGGTGGTTGTATAGATATCCCCATAATGCATCAATATGTTTATTGAGAAAAAAATTTCGAGTTTAAATTTAGGGTATTCCTTGCTAGAATAAAATATAATATATACATATGGCCTTGATAGTAATATAATAATATGTATTATCATGATGAATTTCCATAAATGATGGAATGTGCTATTTGGAATTTATAAATCACCAATATGGGAAAATTTATTATTATCCATGTGATCTATTAATTTTTTATTTTATCTATGTTTATATTATGATATTTGTTTTATTATATTATAGAAATATTTTATTATATTTTCATTTTCATATTATTATTTATTATATTATTTTCTCTTATTACGATAGACTGAAACCCATACTATAATATCAATTGATAAAAGAATAATCATTTTATTATTATCTATGATACTAAAAATTATGACCCAATGTTTTTCATCCAATACAGTAAACATTATCAGGAAAATAGTGATTCACTTACATAGTAATAACACTTTTAGAGTTGGAGTACTAGTGAATTATAAAAATCAAATATATAAAAATACTAATTCATCAATAGATAATTTTCCCATTATAAACTATATTAGTTATTAAAAGTTATATCTTCAACATGAGACATACAATTTTTCAAATACAAATCATTTCTAAACACAATTAATTTGACATCAATATTCAAAACCTTGGGAAATAGAGAACATAAGAAGGGGAATGTTTAATGCTCAATAAGGGTTAATATAAAAATTAACAATTGAATCTTAGGTGTAATCTTATGTTGAGCATAATTTTATACTCACATATTTAATGTTCATGAGCATACCATAAGGTAATACATTCCAATAAAACATGGATTATAGATAATGAGAAATTGCATAAATATTTAACATAATACATGATTTATATAACTATATAATCCTAATCTATGGGAGTGAAATTATTTATATTTATATCCATAAAAACAAATATAAATAATTTATAACATTAGAGGTATGATTGATTATTTTCATCATAGTACCATTTGAAGAACCCTTACAAGAACAATTAAAAAGGTAATTACCTACTCAATTATTTGGAACATAATTCATTAAAGAATATAATGATTATTGAATTAGTAAGAGATATATAATGTCCACAATAATAATTAAAATAATATTCATGAACCATAATATGAATAGTTTATAAAGATCATTCACATTATCATAAAACTATAAATAAACATTGTTCCATTCATAACATTATTAACCCATGGAAAAGAAATGGATTCCAGGAAAATGTCATTAAAATAATTAGAACTCATCTAGGAATATAGTTAAATTTTATCATAATATTATATTCTATTGGTATTAGAGGAATCATTAATTTATGTTTAACTAAATTAATACTCATTTAAATGATTATTTAAAATGTTTCCTTGGAAAAAGTGGAAAATTTACATTTCTTTTGGTACCATTAGATAAGATAAAAACAACAAAATATATTGAATTTCCATTTTATTGAAAATAAAAATGAAAACATAAATAAAAAATATATTGAATAAAATGGTTTTGAAGGTGGTATAATTATCTCATGTGGTAAAAATTAAAAATATACATTCTCTTAATGATTTTTTGAAGAATGTCCAATGTGACCCAGATTACAACTAATAAGAAATTTTCTTTTGAAATATTTTAAGATAAGATATTTGGTCATGTAAAAAAACTATAGGAAGTCATTTATTTTTAGAAATGTGAATTATTTTAATAAGATATATTATTTCAAGGAAGATGTTATAAAAAGTCTTCAAAAACACTTATACCACATTTTTAAAAAATTATTGACATTTAAAAAACTGTTGAAGAAAGAACATAATAGAAAATAAAAAATATATATTTATTATAATAAGAGTCATGAAATTATATTTCATGCGTCAAATTTTACACCATATAAATGAATATTGGTTCATTAATCAAAACATGTCTCAATGAAGAAGGCTTGAGTCAATAAACCCATGAAAAATGGGTAATGCATGAGTAAAAAAAGAATTGAACGATGGAAAATAACATTATTGTGTAAAACAAATAATTTAAATTAATTACTATGTTAATAAAAATTAATTAGATAGTGTATGACATGAACTATGTATCAAATAATGGATATTGAGACCATAAAAACCTTTTCCTTGTTTACAAAATTGGAATAAATATATCATGAAGGGAATAACCAAAAAGGATCCTTACATATAATTTTTAAATAATAATTCATGATATAATATATAATTTTTAAATATATTAATCTAACTGAAAGAAGTGGGTATATAATACAAGTATCATTCCAACCCGGGGGCCGCACATTGGTGCCCCGAGCTTGTCATTTGCATGACCTCAATAGCACCACCCCGTATGCGAGAGGATGACAACTAGAAATTAGTGTCAAATATAGATATCATGGGGATATTTTACCCTATTAATCAAATCAAAATAACAAAAGAATACATTATAATAACTTAATGATATAACCAATAACAGTAAAACTAGTATCACATAATGAATCAAACACGAATATAATATCCATAGAAAAATAATAGATATTAAATGTCATTTAAGATTTATTTGTGAAATGAAAAACCAAAATAATGAAACAATGAATATAAAAATTGATTACAGACACCATTTATGGTTCTCTTATCCATGATCCATCCCATTCAGGCATCTAACAAAGTTATTTTTCTCTTATCCTTCCCTACAAACCTGATGTGTATCTTAATACCGATCATGATGCCCAAGTAGGATGTGATTACCACTCAGCAGGCCACCACCAACATCATCAAAAATAATATTTAGACAATAACAAAAACATAAAATTTTATAAATATTAATATACATGTATATATTAAATAATTATCACATTTCATTATTTCTTAATTAACCACATAGTTTTTGAGGTTCATGATGTCACTCGATCCATCGATACCTACTTCAGCTCGATACCGTGTTGGAATAATCCCCAAGGGATATCACTTATAAAAATACCATGGTTATAATTTAACATTTCATTTCAAATAATATTTATTCAAATTGGAACCACTAACCAATATCATTCTGAATGAAATAGAACATCGTTTCTAAAACCTCGTGGGATTTTGGATCCATTGTCCTCACTTGCACCTCATTGTCACATGGGTATTTGGAGCCCCAGTCTCCTTCCCGAACTCACTATCACATATGGGTATTTAGAGCAACATTATTTTTTATATAGCTCAATGTCACATGTGATTATTAAGAGCCTTTGTACCTATCCCACACTCAATGTTACATATAAGTATTTAGAGCCTCAGTACCAATCCCACACTCAATGTCTCATATATCACAAATTAAACGGTATCACATAGTTCAATTTTACATACACATTAATGTTATGAATGATAATCATTCTTATAATAATTTTCATTGAAGTGTACCCTTTTAATTTATAACAACAAAAAAAATTCATTATTTAAATTACATGGAATAACATGAACAATTCAATATTAAACCAATTAACAACACATAATAAAATAGTTCATTAACCCTTCATGTTTAATAAAAACATCACTTTATTCCAATTAATAAACTAATTTAAAATTATAATAATAAATAAATTTTACAATCACCTAAATTGACATGTTCTATAACTCTATTATCCCATCAATTTCATAATTATGAGTCATCCAATTTAAATTTCCACAATTCAACATAAATCATTATCAATTGACAATTTAATAGAATAAATTAAATTATGGATGCAATATCCCTATCATGTAAATCAAAAATTCCCAATTACAATCACATAAAAATATAAAGACTATTGGATTTTTAATTTATACCACCTCCCTCTAGATTAATGGTCATCTCTTGCCAATAAAAAATCCCATTTGAAGAATAATAATGAATATCATGACTAATAAAGAGATCTAGATGTACAACCAACATCCATGATCAATAATAATTAAATATATAAAAAATAGATCTAAACCCACACCAATGGATATAAAAAACATTCATCATTGGCCAAAAATAGATACATGAGATAGAATAATCTCAATGGGAAAGAATCAATTACAAGTAGAGGAGCTGATTCGTCAACCAGATCATTAAATCTCCTAGAATGTAATTCATATTCCATTGGGAACCATCCAAGATACTTAGAAAATGATATAAATGAGTTGGGTTTAATCCATGTTATTAATTATATAATATAGGGGTTAGATATTTTTTATGAATTTTAAGGGGATTATTTTTCCACATGCACATTTTTAGTATGGGGACCATGGTTTGGCCTAAATGTGTGCCTAAATAGATGAATCATCCCAAGGGAAACATAATTAAAATTATAAGGGTTCATGGTTTGACAATAAATGTGTCAACCAAAAGAATCCCATCTATTTGGGTTTTAACTGTTTTTGGGCCCAGGCACACAATTTTAGAAGAACATGAACCAAACATGAACATCACTTATTTCTTCAAAATACTCTCCATTTTCACCCAAAAACACTCCAAATATAATCCAAATCAAGGTATAATGAAAATAAGGAAAAATACTACCGTAGAGATATATTGAAAATTATGGATCTTATAATCTCCCCAAAATATAAGAGCCAATCCACAAGCTGTACTCCTGAGCATCATTAAGATTTAAAGGTAAAATGATCTGTCCACTAAGCTCGTATATCCGCTTATCATTACCATGATTCCCACTAAACACACCAAAAATACATCAATATACAAACTATGATCATGTTATTACCCCAAAATAATTTCTCACAATCAAACACTTGTATTACATTCTCCTCTAAGTACACATAAATTTCAAGCTCAACATCATCCACATCGACCACTTGAGAGGGTTTTTGGTGATATTGTCGATGTTGGGACATAATAATAATGTTACTCATAGAAAAATACCTATGTGTAAGAGCTAATCAGTATTCCATTGGACCAAATCTCCCCAAACGTTGAATATTCTAGCAATCCTGGGTTCCAAATTTCTCTGTCTTCATATCCTTAGATTACCCATTGTACGTGACACCTAAAAGAAAACACGATATCCTTATGTAAACTCAAGGTTTCATCGATACCTATCATCATACAACTTCTGTATACTTTAATCCCAATACAGAAACATCCAGATAAACTAAACATATTCTGAAGACTCCAGCATGAGACTTAGTCCCAACTGCCCCTACACACCCACCTCCATCAAAACTAGAGGTGATCTACATGGACTACTATAAAGTTCCATAAATTGTTCAATCTGAATAGTTTCTTCATAAATATTTTTATAGGTGAACTCCACATACTATAGGTGATTCAACATATACCCACCAATGTAATGAACACACAATAATAGAATATCCTCAAGTACCTGTGTTTTATGTTTTGACTACTAATATAATTATGGGTTGAATGTTGTACTCATACAAACATGTGTACTGAGTAGTTTATGAAAGCCCTACCATAATCTTGAAGTAAAACATGAGTTATAGTTTGAAAATGTATACTATATAACCCTATATGGATAGAATATCTATCAAATTTATAAATCTCCCAACTATTCAACTATGATAGTCTCCTGTATATGCAAGAAATGTGATATTTTTTCTAGTTTGTCCACAACCAACTAAGTAGAGTAATTATTCCAAGGAATCATCAAGATACCCAAAACAATTTCCATAGTTTCATCATCCCACATCCATCTAGTATTGTAAATGACTATAGTAAATGACTAGTTCATTGATACTATTCATTATCCTTTTGACGTGTTTATCATAGTGTGAGGAACAATGCAATATACTTTCTAATGATTCTACACCAATACCGTCATTTTAGGCCATGGTACTTTATTTAAACCTTGATGAACTGCCCACTTTAAGGCATGAAATTCACTCATAATATATAATTTCATACATTTTGGATTGAAAAAAGGTCACTAAACATATATTATTACATCCTAATCAATATTCCAACTAAAAGGTGTCTCCCCACCTTCAAGGCTTTCCCTCATGTCCAGACACTTCGAATCGTCATACCTATTATCTATGATCCAACTTGCAAGGGTAAAATATAATGATTCTGATTAAAGTGACAACTATTCCAATACCTCCTGAACATAATCATTCCTCTCATCCAACAGGGTTATTATCTTCCTCTCAGAGCTAGACTATTGAGATGACTAAGTCTATGTGTTTCTTTCACAAAGAATCTATAACACTATTTCCTTTTTCTAGTGTATATTATAGCTCGAATTCAAATTTCATCATATACTCCACCCATCAACAATTTGATAGACTAATATCCCATTGTGATAAGTTATACCTTATTTATTAAGACCATTATAAATTGAAAACTTTTCTCCCAATGGAAAATTCCACTAACACTTCATGTAATAAAAAACTATAGCTAACTCGTGGTCATGTATATGGTAATTATATTCATGGGGATTAAAAATTCATGACCCATATTATATAACATGATTCAAATATATTATAAATTCTCCTAGATCGATCATAGATTCCTCACAAAACAAAATATACTACACCACCATATCGGGAAGAATAATGATGGGTGGGGTAGTCAAACACTTCGTCAACACCTATACAAAGTTCCCATATGCTCTATACCATTAAAAATTTACCCCTATCTTATTCAATCCTAAAATAAGTGCATCCAATTGGGATAATTCATGGATAAAGTTATGATAATAACCCAATATCCATAGAAAACTATGTATAACAATAATTTTTAAGTGATTCTCTAAAAACACAAATGCCTAAACCTTATCTAGGCCCAGTGACATAATTTCCCATGAGATGATGTCTCCTATGAAATTTCATTTTTTTGGTCTAGAATTGTTTGAAATAAATCATGCCATATAAGTGATTCTCTCTTAGTTTCATAGGATTATTTCTTGTTGTTGTGCATGATCATAATGGGTATTTTAGTACACCAATATTTCATCCATAAATATAATACCAACTAATCTAGATTCTAGAAGATGATTTTGTTCATCAAGGCCATGAACACTACTTATGTGTTTTTAGGCTGAATGACATCATAAAAAAACTCATAATGTCCATAAGTACTTTTGAAAGAACTCATCGGTATTTTATAAGGTCAAAATCTCAATTGATGATACCCTGATATCAATTAGATCATTAAAAATACACAAGGTCATTGAAACTTGTAAAATATATCTTCAATACACAAAAGTGGAAACATGTTCACTAAAATAATCTTGTTCAACTTCAGGTAATCAAAAAACAAGAGCAATCTCCCATCATCCATCTTTGGAAAAAATACTGGAGTACCCCAACATGACATTCTCAGATGGATTGAACAATAATCACTCAACTATTTGAGTTTATTCATAAAATCTTGAAGATATGTTGGTTCCATTCTATATGGTGGAATAGAAATTGGTTGATCCCCCAACATGAGCTCAATAATAAATTCCACAACTCTACACGGTGGAAAACCTTATAATTTCTTATGAAACACATCCAAGAACATGTCATGCATGGGTGGAGATCCCTTATTCGTTACCCCACTAGTGAAATATAAAAAAATACAAGAAGAAATAAAAACATAACACAAAATGTGAATCAATATTAGTGAAATAACATCCAAATGAAACAAAAAAAATCAATAATAACATTCCCGAAATGGGTACTTGGGATTTCCCCATACATGTGTTAGATACTCCCACACACGAGCTCATTTATACTTACAAAAAAATTCTAATATCTTGTCTGCCTTTCCCAAATACAAATAAAACAAAAATGAAAAGAAAACCAAACCTTGTACACCACTTTGTAACATCCTGACCTGGGTTCCACATAACAGTTCCCCAATTTGGCTAGTTATATTACCTCAAGCGTGAAACCATGTTTGCTAGAGGCTTCAGATTATCAATGAGGGGAAAATATAGATACAATGGTGAGACTATAAACTCTTTTTAAATGTGTAAAAAATAAATAACTAGAAATAACCAAATGATATAGTGAATTAACATAAAAATAATTATCACATGATGATTAAAACTAAAATATAATATCCAATCAAAAATAGTAATTACGTGACAAGTATATGTAATGATTCAATTGAAAATAAAATAAAATAATTCAACACTTATCTACCAAGTGGGTCCCAAATAAATTTCAGGTTCCCTCATTCATGCTCCATCATAACTCAACCTTCTAAAATATGTCTCTTTCACTATCTTTTTCAATAATCATAATGTCTTTTATGGTACAGATCTAGAAACCCGATTAGGGTGTGAGTAAAATTCAGTGGACTGCCACCAATGGTGTCTAGAAAATATATATTTAATAATAATGTATGTAATTTTGTAAATAAGAGCTTAAAATTAATAATTTAAACAGTTACAATATTTCAATAGTCATTAATTAACCACATAGTTTCTTATGTCCGAAATTTCTCCTAAACTATATATACATGCTTCCGCCCATGCTAATGTCTGAACTATCCCCAATGGATATCACTTATCATAATACCATTTTAATAATTTATTAATTAATTAAAAATCATATCAAATCCAATTGGAACCATAGTCTAATTCGAATATTGTGGGCATAAAACATCATGTCTAACACCATGTGAGAATTTGGAGCCCCAATCCATGGGCCACACTTTAATGTGACATCGGAATTTGAAGCCTCCATACTAGTCCCAAAATCACTATCACATATAGTTATTTGGACCCTCAGTCCCTATCCCACACCTTAATGTCAAATATGTGTATTTTTATTTTCATTCCATGTTCCACACCTGGGTATTTTGATCCTCAATCCATATCCCATACTCAATGTCACAAATATCACAAATATCATAAATATCAAGGTTTTACCAAATTCAAGATTACACATACATCATATCTATACATCATTTAACATATAAAAAATTCTCATTCAAGTGTAAATTTTCTATTTATCATAACAGTCATAATTCATTAATTAAATCACATGAAATAATATGAATAATTCAATTTTAATTCAATTATCAAATATTAATCATAAAATTCATTAAAATTTTTTGTTTAAACAAATATTCCCTTTATTCCCATTAATAAACATATTCATAATCAAATTAACCAATTAAATATAAAATCCCATTAATTGACGAATTTCGGAACCCCATCATCCCAACATTTTTTTAATCACGAGTCAACTTATTTCAATTGTAGCAATTTAAGCCAAATAATTATCACATGTAATTTAATTAAATATATTCGAATTTGGTTTGAATTTCCTAATCAAAAAATTGAAATTTCATAGTTACATACAAGTAATTAAATCAGGATTATGCTATTTTCAATTTAGACCACCTACCTCAAGATAGGAAAGAAACACTCACCAATCAAAACCCAATTAAAGAGGGACAATAATGATCTTGACGAAGAAATAGATCTAAATCCAAGACCTAGTCCAAATATTAAAAAAGAGTGAGATATATAAAAATATAAATATAATTCACATCAATGGAAAAAATAAAATATTCCTTTTCATCTGTTAGGGGATACAGGAGAGGGGGAATCTCAAAGGGAAGAAATCAAAGTCGAGGAATCGTACAGACCCGTTAATTGGATATTTGATTTTCTAATAAAGGATTTTAGAATCCATTGGTGTATGTCTTAGAGAATATGAAAATGTGAGTTTGGAGTTAGGATTTATCTTCATATTTAGGGATATATGTTGAGGGTTTTGTATTTATAATGACTTTTCATTTGATTTTTTTTCCGTTTGCACAGTTTCTTCTACAGGGAGAATGAATTTCATTAATCATGTGACTAACATTGTGCCTCAACTTAGGGGTTTCTTTATTTCTAATATGAGGGTTCAATGTTTGATAAATTTCATGCAAACTCTGTGAATCCCCTCTATCTTGTTTTTCATGGTTTTCTGGACTAGGGGCATGGTTTTGGAAAAATGTGCGCCAACCCTGATCTTCCCCTCTACCGTTCAAAAATTTTCCATTTTCTACTCAAAACTATCAAAAGTAAAACCCAATAAAGATATAATAAAATATAAGAAAATGAGTACCTATAAACGGACCAGATAAATCTCCATGAATGGTCGATATCCTATAATACAAGACCTATCCCAATGACACATCATTTGAGATGAATTATCCTTATGAAGTTAGTATCATTGATGTGTGAAGTTAATTAATGAAATGATTATGTGTTTCAATATTAAAACCTAACGAAAGCTATGAAAATACAACATAATACAACCACATTTAATTACACATATAATCATGAAATAAAAAATTAAATTACGTAGAAGATTAGTAAAAAATTTTAAATGGAATCAAGAAAGTCATTTCTTTGAGTATATAAATTCTACATCCATACATTAAACTCTTTCATATTGAATATTATTAATCATTTAGTTATTTAAGAAGTAATAATTTTTTATTTCCATGTAAATAAAAAATTAATTTCATTTATTACAATCACCTTTTTTATAATTTAATTGAGAAATTCATTGTCTTGTGTTCTAAGGACGCTTGAATAGTAATTGAGAATATTATTTCTTAGGTTAAACGTGGTAAAAAGTAAATTCT
Source organism: Viscum album (assembly GCA_963277665.1). NCBI lineage: Eukaryota > Viridiplantae > Streptophyta > Magnoliopsida > Santalales > Viscaceae > Viscum > Viscum album. The sequence continues at coordinate 1,285,573,930 of OY728156.1, forward strand.
ATTAGATAATATAAAAAATTAAAATTATTTCATTAGAAATTTTTTTAGTCATAAAATAAAAATTTAAAATCACCCATGAAATGTAGAAGTGAAAAATGATTCTCATTTCATTATGGAGGTGGTATTTCACACATAATATTTTTAACTAACCTTAAAAAATAAATAATATTGTGATTTAAAAATATGAATTACTTTATAAACCTAATTATATTTTATGCTTAATGTTTTAGATAATTAGTTCATAAATCGTCCAAAAAATATCATATATTATTACGTGGACACTTTTACTCAGTATATATTTCCCCTATAAATATATTTTTTTAACATAAATCATGATCTATATTCACAAAAAATATTCATGAAAATAACAATATCTTATTCATTTAATTTAAAAATCCATAAATCCCTATGAGTTTTTTTACAACATGGGATGATAAAAAAAGATAATAATACTAAAATAATGAAATTAACCATAACTCCGTGAAAGATTAGAAAAATTATTTGTCTTCAAAATAATCTTTTGGTTTAAGATAATCATTTTATTACCCATGAAAACAAAACACTGCTCCTAAAATCAATTCATTAATCATTTCATAATAAATATTAAATAAAAAAATAAAATACATAATGTATTCTTTAATAAATGGTAATCTATTTTTTAAGCTATACTTTCACCCATAATAAGTAACATTTTCATTCTATTGAACATTATATCAATGACTTACCCTATGAAAACGTGATAATTTATTAAAAATACATAGATAGAATAAATAACCCATAAAAGTAAATTGTGGAATCGTTTTTATTTTATACATACACATGGGGTAACCGTCACGACTAAAAGTTCAATAACCCCCAAACTTATGTTTGAAATAACCCTCATAATTATATTCCAATTTTTTTCTATTAGAATGAAAATTAGGTACCTCTATTCATTTACCCAATTCATTAAAGATTAATAATAGCCTCACCCACCATTGGTATATAACAAAACTAATCGTTAACATAAAAAATTACCAAGAACCATAACATAATACATAAACGCTCTCAACATAAATATATTATTTTAATAATAAATAAAATATTTTTTTTATCAATTTATACATTAGATTATAATTTTTTAAAAGAAACTATAACATATGAATGGTTTATTATTACTTTTAGAAATCATGAATTTTTATAATGGAAGATGAAATCAAATAATAGTTACGGTGGTAAAATATGTCATCATTTTAGTATATGAAAAAATTGGATATTAATTTTTATCTTATTATAATGGTTGTTAAAATATTAAACAAAATATTATCTTTTAAAACCTTTTAAATAACTCCAAAAGAAATAGAAAATTATCATCATATTACAATTAGGTCTGTAATTAAAATCTATAAATATCACTTTTGAAAATCTATAACTAGTGCACACAAAGAAGAAATTGTTTTTTGAAATGAATCAATGAAAAATTTAATTAATTTTCGAAACCATTGAAGATTCAAAAAATATAGAAATTAAATTCATATGTGTATTAGTTAAATTATAATTCACTTTTTAAAAATAGCTTAAATAGGGATTTGGAATATTATTTTAAAAATAAAATCTATTACATTATCATTGACTAACGATATATGTTATTTATTATCCAAAATAAAAATTTTGTTTTATTATTAACAAGAATATGGGACTTTTTGAAAATTTTATTCCATTTTTATCATTTATTACAATTTAATATAATATTTCTTAATCATTTAAGTTTTTGTCATGAATTTTTTACGATATATGATTTATATGTACAAAATTACTTCGATATGTTGGTTATAGTCAAAATGATCCTCTCTCATCATGTAAAGAATAATATTCAATAAATAGTGAAATTTTTTATAGAAAACTTTTATTTGTAATATCAGAAATGATGTAGGGAAATGAAAAATAAACTACTGTTCTATCATCGACACTATAGGTTTTATATATTCATGAGTAATGATTCAATTATTCAATGATCATTGTGGAATGAATGGAAATTTCATTTTATCATTTGTGAATACTTATAATATAATTAAAATAATATTAATTATTTAAAAATATTCTTATATATATATCATCCATTTTATGGGGTGATGAAAAATTTTTCACTTCACCTTATGGAGGCGAAATTCTACACATACACATGAATGATGATATCATTTTTCAGTGAATGGAATGATAATATGTTGTTGATATATTAATTTTTTTGAAGGATTTATAGGACTTTTATTATCATATATATACAATATTTCTATCATTATAATCATTCCATGTTATATAGAGATGAAAAATATATTACATCATTTCACAAGGCGCGGGTCCTTCTTTCACACGAACAATGGTTTTATTCCCCATTAAATGAAAGATATAATGGATAAATCTACTAAAAATTAATAAATATATTATAATTTTATTTATTAGAATTAATTTATTATATAAATATTTTTTTTGAATATTATAAGGAGGTGAAGTAATAAACAATACTAAAAAATGCGGTTTAAAAAAATATTGCTTCTTGGGAAACACTCCTCGACATAACACTTTAAGACCTCTAGGATTGGAATTATGCCCCAAATGAGGAATATTGTATTAGGGTGTGGATTATAGTATTTGATATATGTAGGTATTTTCTGGTCCATATGAGTTAATGATTTTAAAGTAATAAGAATAAGATGGTACATTTCATTGGAGAGAGGAAGAGAACTAAGGTAATTTCTAAAATAATTAAATTAATATTAATTTTTTTAATTAAAAAGGGATCTAAACATATTATATTAAAATAAATTATATTTATTGGTCAAAATGAACTCATATATAAATATTTTTAAAATTTGATTTCACATTTTTACCCATATCATTTTGTTTGAACACCTTATTAACCATTTTATATTTACCATGACTAAAAAGATTTTAAAAAAATCAGGGTCAAAATTGTTACCATAAATTGACAGAAGGACTATAAAAGGATCATTTATGTAAATATAGACCATATAATAACCCCATTTATAGTTATAATTATTTTTGAGATTTTATAAAATTTAATAAGAAATGATTTTTTATAAAATATCATTAATACAAATTTTTAGAACAATTTATCACTTTGATTTTAATAACAACTAGAAAAAAACTAAAATTTAAAAAAAAAATTCATTAAATTATTTAATTTTTAAGGTAATATAAAATAGTTTTTTATCACATAGTTATATCAAGTTATTTTAAATTTAATATTTTTAATATCACTTATTTTATTTTTTTACTAATTTAATAATTAAAGAGTAAGAATTTTTTTAGAATTTTAGGTAATTATTTATTTAATAAAATTAAATGTAAATTACCATGATGGATATAGTCCAATTTTAGTTTAAAATAATATTTATAAATGGACATTCATATTATAATAAATAGGTTCAAAATATTAAGGTTAATAAAAACAATAGTGTGACATTTTTTATTTTTTCTTAAAAAAATATTATTTAGGTCATTATCAAAACCAAATTTAGAGAAAAGGATTTATTAAACATTTGGATGAGAATGGATGATATATAGTCATACCATAAAATTTAGTCACCTTATTATATAATATTATTTTCATTAGAATATCATTTTTAATCTTTCAGTACCTGATTTATATTTTATTCTGGTAACAAAAAATAATCAAAGAGTCTTATTTAAAATACATGGTCCCCAATATTCAAAATATGAAATATATTTTTTCAAATTCAAAATTATAGTGGAATAATTTAAATTTATATTTAAACCATTTAAACGTATCGAAAAATAATTTCTTAGAAAAATGAACATATTAAAATTAAAATGTATTGATGATAAATTCATGTAAAAATCCATTTAATATCCCATAATTTTATCATATTAAATCAAAATGAACATATGAAATTTTAAAACGAACACAAAAATTATTTTTTTGATAGAAGTACTTTAAAATATAATATATTTTTCAATAAAAATTATTTTTTACTATTCTATGATAATTCATTATTATTTGAAAAATATTAGAAACCCATGATATGATAATATTGATATTCTAAATTAAAAATTAATTTTTTTAAACCATTTATTAATATGTTTTAAAATTAAATTAAATATTAAATCCTAAAAATAATGAAAATTAATTTCTATAGAATACATATTTCCATAAAAAAAATTACCATACTAAAAATTTAGTTCTTATATAGAAATAAAAAATTATTAATTTATAAATGATAAATACCATTTTATATTTCACAATGTAGTTAATAATATTCACACCTTCCAATTTAATGGGTATGTTATAATAGTCAAATTTAAATAATATTAATTAATTTTTTTTAATCTCAGTTTTGTGTACATTGTACACTATAAAAAATGATATTTATTTTAAATATATCAGGATATTAAATTATCTCCTCTATAAAATAACATCTTCATAATTTAATCTTGGGTTTACTAATAAGGTATTGACATTTTGAAATACCATTTCTCAATGTCCACATTGTAAAAATGTTCAATTAAACTTCTTCTTTTGAAGAATTAAAGGGAAGTATAATTGTTATCTAGAATTACAAATATTATGATTACAAGTGATATAACATAAGTGGAATGTGAAAACATGGATATGGATGATATATATAACTCTTAAGGATCGATTAAGAGTAATAAAGGACATTCACTACTAGAAAATCAACATTTACCATTTCTAGAATATGTCGTTATTAGTTTTAAAAAATCAATTAATACAAAAGGATTGTTAAAATACCAAGGATTTAATCAATTCAAGACAAGTGCTAACAAATGGTTCCTCTATTAGGGTTTATAAATAAATGATAAATTAACCTTTTATCAGAGCATTTTTAAAGTAGTGTAAGAACCATTTTAATTGGTCTTTTTTGGTATTGTTAATGTAACACCCCAAGATTTCAAAGTATGTTATTTTCATTAATATAATTCTAAAGCCTACGCTACACACAACACCGAGTTCGAGCACACCACGACAAACCAAATTGGCCGTTAAAATATTAATTATGAATAGTATTAACTAAATTTGGAATTTTATATACTCCATATAATTTTAGAATCCATATTATCTGTTTCATAGAAATAATATAAGAACAAATTCATTTTTTCAGATAAAAGAATTATTTTTCAAAAAATACAATTTCTTCACCTTTTAATGGAAAAAGGTTTTAGAAACTATTATTTGAGACTTTTATATATTCTATTTAATGAAATTAAAATCTTCTTTAGGATTGGGACATAAAAATTTATTTTGGATAATTTTTAGGTACTTTTCTAATAACTTTCATATATTGATAAATAGTGAAAAATAAAAAATTTTAATTGAAAAAAAAATTTAATCGAAATAATTTATACTGTTAAATTATAAATTTTAATGGTTTAGATATATAATTATATTATATCATTAAATACAACATAGGTCATTACAATTAATTTAACATTTAAATTTGATATAAAAACATGTCAAACTTTTGATAGTTTTTACTTCTTAAAATACCACCTTTTGGTTATGACAATAGAAATTAATTTTAAATTAAATAATTCTACTTCTATGTTTTGAATTTGGAATATCAAAATTAGTTTAGGGTGATGTTTTGGTATTTTTCTGAAAGCATTCAATTTTTTATGAATAGTGGAAAACACACCGTTATTGTTTAAAAATTGAATTTTTATTTAAATATTTATTTATTTGATTTATTTATGTCATTATAGATACATAATACCTATATTAGTTTAGTGTGATTCATTTGAGTCATTTTTATAATAAAATCTGATGTATAAAATTTTATTGAACTTATTACCATCTTTTACCCATCTTCTCAGAGAATTTGCTCATTTGCATAAAATATAAATTTACCGCTTCTGTGAGTTGAATTTCAAAAATCCAAGAGACACGGTTGACATCAATTATTAAAACATGTTTCAATAAGATGAAAATAATTTTTGGTGAATAGAAACTGTTGACTTTTATTTACTACAATTACATGTAAATATGGTGATTAAAGGTAAAAATGATATTATAATTACCCTAAAACATGCCATAATTCAATTGTATTAGTATATTTCGGCCAAAAAATACCTTAGTAATAAAATATTATCCTTTTTGTTCACTTGGATTAGATTAGGACATTTATTATTATTCAATTTAAATAAAAGTTAAAAGTGGTAAATTCAATGTTTAATAACGAAACCCTTTTTAATATAGGGTTATACATAAGATAACATTGACTATAAAAATTAATTAGAGAGATAAAAATATTTCCTCCATAATTTTATTTTATTTATAATTTTATAGAAAATAAATAATAAATTTATTTATGACACAATTATGATGCAGTAATTACTGTATTAATGAATGAGTAAAATAATTGATATTACAAATATCCAAATAAATATAATTTGAGATGTTTGATGAATTACACTAAATTTCTAGGATAATATGACATTTTAGGGTTTATTAGATAATTTATTTTCCAAGTAATCATGCTTTTAAGATTTTAACAAAAACCAAATACTAAATAATATCAAAATTGAAATAAATGTGTTTTTAAAACAAATACTACATTATTGGTTGATATAATATTCTTATAAATCTATTTTTAGGAAAAAGGGATTGAATAATTTTATATTTTTCAATAATTAACCACTTGAGGTACTCATGTATGTTTATAGTATGTTTAATAACCGTATAGTGTAAGAATATAAGAAGAAACGGTAAAAGTTAAACTATTTAACTAAGAGTTAAATCTAAATTATAAAGATAATATGGTGATCTAAACATTTATAAAACCTATTGGTTGAGATAATTTCGACCCATAAACACCATATATTATAAATAAATCAATTTGGATCCATTTGAAACTGAATATTATTTATAATAAAATAATATTTCAAGGATTTCCTAAAGTGACCCTCACCTCTCTTATAAAAGGGTAATTCCCCTTCTCTCAAAATCACAACTCCAAAGCCATTTGTCTCAGCCAAACCTTGGCCAAATACACTCCCAACTTCCTTCATGTAAAAAAATATTCCTTAGATTGATCATAATGTCATCCTACGGAGCACTTTTCATCAACTTAAAATTAAAAACTTGAAGAAGAGGTAATAATTTCACCACCCTCTTTCTAGTTCTCTTCTTCTTCCACTTCCTCTTTCTTTGTAGTTTCCAAAGAAAAATAATAAATACAGTACCTTATATATACCTTTATGTTATTATAAATACGTTACAAGCATATTTATTATTCTACCCATCCTATAATGGACAAATTCACCATACGTACTTGCGTACTACTTTTCATGTCCACGTCATGGTGTAGTTTTTTATTCCAAAACATCAATATTTATATTGGTATAAGAATGATTATAACTGATTTAAATAATAAATATAATATGTTAATTATTCTTTATATATTATATACCACTAAATTATATTTTATTTCACTATCAAAAGAAGGTTATTGTCGCTTGTGCGTACTTACGACTTATCGTCTCAACGATCACGATGAGATTCATTCCCCATTATAATCATTCAAGAATAATTTTCATTTTATGATTAAGAATAATGTTCAATAATATAATATCATTATTTATATGAATAAAACACATCCTATAAATAAAAAACATCTCTAACATAACGAAGCATATAATGGAGAATGAATCAATTAACAACCAAAACAATGATACTATTGAAATATCATTAACAAAGCAGTATTAGAATATCATATATCATATCATATTTATGTATTTGGTTCTTTTATAATTTAATAACAATGATTTAACCATTATACATTAGGTTAACCTACCCGATACTAAGGAAAAGTACAAGGTAAGTTGTTTCTTATCTTAATTTTAATTCAATGATATTTCCATTGTTCACCAATTATTTATTGCATTTGGTGTATTGTGTACTACCATTTGATATATATCATCATGATTCTATTTATATTTATGGTATTCCATTATCTATATTGTGCATATTAACTTTTGGTCATATGACTCCTTTTTTTACAATTGGGTAAGGGGTTTTCATCTCACTTATTATTCTCGTGAGATTCATGCTATATTGCCACTATTTCCTTTTGTGTGGTGTATGTACTGCCCATGATTGAATTCATTGTTTAAAGTACATTATTTTAGGGGTATTTATATCTTCTTTTTATGATACTTCCTTCATGTGTTGTATGTTGCTTTTGTTGCCAAAATGGTAAGGGAATTTTAAATTTCAGTTTCCACTCATTGGGATTTACACATACTTCATTGATTAGTTTACTCCAAGATTATGTGTGGAATCACTATTTATTATTTATGTAGTAATTTCTACTCCATTTTATGTGGATATACCCTAGATACACATTATATCTCCATTGATAAATTCACATTCCATTGATATGAACTTTTTAAGGGTTATCTTAACACAATTTCCATAAATTGAGTTAAACATCCAAGTCATTGGTTTTGTTTTTACAAGAATATGTGTGAAAGTAATATGATAGATTTAAACTGAATATCCAATTTTATTGAGTGTATTTATATTTTTCATGCATAATTATTTCATTTATTTATCATTAATCTAAGGATACGACCTTTATAAGGTATTTTATCTCTATTTACATTCATTTGAACCCACTTTGTCGCTATGCACCAATTTACTTTTATATGGTGTATATATTGTCCATTGAAGACATTATTCATTTTATCATTCCAGTGTTATGTTATAATACATCTATTCTGGGTAACTGGGGTCAGCGCATTTTGGTTGGTATCAAAGAAAGTTTAGTACAGTCCTTGGAAGCTAGATTTAGATAAAAACACACTAAGGAGAAATCACTACCCTAAGATAGACATTTAGGATTATTGTAGATGAACATCTAGAAATTTTGGCAATGTTTATATTCAGTGGTTTTTCCATAAAATACATCACTATATGGATACGAGAAGGTAGAGGCTTCTCTAGCATAGATGTACCTAGGAGTGATAACACCAAAAAGGAGTTTCAAGATTGACCTAGGGTATCCTGGTATACAAAAACGGTCCTTGCTGCACTCTAGGTTATGATACTACTAAGAGATATACTGAAGATAATTCACATTTTCTTTACAAACTAGTTTGAAGGATTTTAATATAATATGAGAATAAATAACCTTAGTTAATCATAAGGTGTTTTAGATTGAAAATAAGGTGTTATGATATTCTCTTGGTGATTTTAGGACTCACACTATGCTTTCTTGTGTTAATCAATGGATGGATCCAAATAAATTCATATTAACATTGAACTTGATGTACAAGGTGGGAATGGTGGGGGAAATGGTAAATTAAATGAAATGTTTATAGGTATAAAAGATATCATATTCATGCCGAATCAGTTTTTTAAAAATATGATCAACAATGTATATATTAACCAACTCCCATACTCAACAAAGAAGAGAAATGTGGTGAATGATAAGAGCTCCAATAGTAGAGACCATGTAGAAAAGAAAGATCAATTTCCATCATGCTGGAAATGTGGAAGGAGAGAAATATGAAAGCGTCTCCATGGAACAAAGAAATAATTTATGTGTGAGATAGAATGACATAATGTAATGAATTTTCGAGGAAAATGAAGAGTACGATGGATGAAAATAAAAATGATCTCAAGAATTCATTTATAGTCATTTGCAGTAAATGTAATGGACTTGGGCATTACCTGAGTGAATGCACTATTAAATAGGACAATCTCTTGGTGAAGGAAAAACCTATGTGGAAATAAATGGATGACGAAATATTTAAAAGTATTAGTTATCTTTATTGATGGGATTACTTTGGAAGACATTTCTCTTATATGTCTAACACTACAGTTTGTTATGTGAGAATTCTATTTTAGAGTGAAATTTCTTTTTTATTGTTTTTATAGTTCTAAATAACCATTTGGTTTCATATTATCCATGAATTTTAGTCAATTACAATTTATTATATTTTGGTATGAAAATGTGAGGTATGAGATATCATTTGTGGTGAAATTATGTTATGGTTATTTTTAGGACTTCATTTCATTTTGGTAATGTTATAAAATATAGTTTTTGAAAAAGGGCAACACGCATATCATGTGACAACCCATCATATCAGACAAAGCTGTAGGAATTGAACCCAATACTAGAGTGTGATCGGGATTTATCACATACTAGTAGACTACGTGAAGTCCATTTTTAGTCTGACTATTTATTTTTAGTTAAATGATTTTTTGATCAATAATAAGATGACTTGGGATCTTATGTATTATCAAATGGATATCAATTGTATATGAAAATTATTTTGTGATTAAGTGATAAATTTTATTTTGGAAGACATTCTCTCTGTTGGGTACACTATATGCCTTAGCAAAATGGAATACAACTGGATTTCATTTGATGAGTAATGGTGGATTTTTATATATGTTTGTATTGTGGATTTATAGATATTTGGGTTATTTATGGAAAAGATTCACCTATCATTGAAAATAAGTGATTAGGTTAATTACATTTAAGTATATGAATTTAAGATTAGTTAATGTTATTTGGAGATACAATTTAATATGGGAGACTATATAATCAAATTCTTCTAAATTTTGTGATTCAATATTATTTTGGATTATATTGAAGGATTTTTGAGTAAAATTGTATATTAAATGGTATTAATTGATCTTTGGGTATTTTTGGTTTACATTTATAAATTAAGATTAATATTTCTTTCGCTAAAATGAATATCATTTTTGGAGATCATCTGATTATGTACTAACTACATTGGTTTTGGTTAATCTCAAAAGACAAGTGAAATATATAGTTTATCCTTCGTCGATCATGTGATTATCTAGATGTTCATTCTAGCGCTTCAGGTGTGACCAAGTCATCTTGAACAATCATTGTTAAAAAAAGATGCGTTAGTGTTATAAATTTATTTAACGATGAAAATATACTTAGAAATTATGTATATCACTTTACGTTCTTTGTTAATCATATAATTAAATTACTCAACTTTATAAAATTTAACTAAAAAACTTTGCATATTTAATTTTACAACTGAGAAAGTAATGAACATTTTTCCCATCAAAATTTTGTGGTTTTATTATTGTAAACTTTATCCTGATCATGTCTTCTATCAGTCTCCATCAGAACATGACACTTAAGTTATAATCCATATACAAGTTTTCATACATGGATTTATAGTATGGTATATCTCGGGTGACCATTGTACTTCACTTTCATTATTTTAAAGTGATAGTTTAATCAGATTTTTTTCAGATGCGGGACATTCAATGATGTTCCCAAGGCCAATTTTAAAACATTGATGACGTATGTTTTAAAATGGGGGAAGAATGTAACACTTCAAGATTTTATAGCATGTTATTTTCTTTAATGTAATTCAATAGCTTGTGTTATATGCAACATTGTGTTCGAGTGAACCATGACTTAATTAATGCTACTTATATATACTTAATTTGGTAAAATATAATTCATTATTGAATTTGGAATATCAAGATTAACTTAGAGTGAATTATTGGTACTTTTCTAAAAACATTCATTTTTTGATCAACAGTGAAAAACATAACATTATTGTTCTAAATCATACTTTTTATTTAAATAAATAAAATTTTATTTATTTAAGTATATATAAATACATAATACCTATATTAGTTCATTTTGATTAATTGGATTCATTTTTATAATAAAATTAGATGTATAATATTTTATTGAACTTTTTAGGGTCTTTTACCCACCTACTAGGAGCATTTCCAAAATTACATAAAACAAAATTTTACCACTTCTCTAAGTTGATTTTCAAAAATACAAGAGGCAAAGCTGACATAAAAGCATAAAATATGGTTCAACAAGATGAAAATAATTTTTGGTGAATAGTAACTTTTAACTTTTATTTACCACGGTTAAAAGTAAATAGATTAATTGAAGGTAAAAAATATATTATAATTATCCTAACACATATCCTAATTCTATTGGACAAGTATAATTAGACCAAAAATAGCCATATGAATTAAAAATGAGTCCAAATGGAATATATTAGGACATTTATTATTATTTGATTCAAGGAAGTGTTAATATTTTTAGATTCAATTTTTAATAACTAATCGATTTTTAATGTATGGTTAAACATAAGTTAAATTTGACTATAAATATTCCATAGAAATATAAAATGATTTCCAACATAATGGTATTTTAATTATAATTTTTAGACATTAAATAAATAAATTTATTTATGACACAATGATGATGCATTAATTACCTTATTAATGAAAGATTAAAATAATTAAAATTATAAATTTCAAAATAAATGTAATTTGAGAATTTTGATGAATTCCACTAATTTTCTAGGTTAATATGGAATTTTACGGTTAATTAAGTATTTTTTTCTATGTAATCATGTTATGATTTTTCCAAAACCCTAATACCAAATAATGTCAAAATTGACATAAATGAATTTTTAAAACAAATACTATATTATTGGTTGATATAACATTCATAAAAATCTACGGTTCATCCAAAGTGCTTAAATAATTTTATATATGTCATTAATGAACCACTTGAGTTTCTCTTGGATGTTTAGAGTATGTTTATTCACCATATAGTGTAAGAATACAAGAAGACACGAAAAAAGTTAATCTATTTAACTAATAGTTAAATCTAAGAGACAAGGTTAATATTATGACATAAACATGCCTAAATATATTGGTTGAGAGTATTTCGACTCATACCCACATTATCCTCTAAATATATCAATTTTGATCTATTAGAAACTGAAAATTATTTATAATAAAATAATATTTTATGATTTTCCTAATCTGACCCTCACCTCTCTTAAAAAATGCTACTTCTCCTTCTATCAAAATTACACATCCAAAGCCATTTGTCTTTGCCAAAGCCTACCCAAATATCCAAAAAACATCCCTCAAATCATCCTAGAGTCCGTAATTTTATCAGAAAGACAACCTAAGGAGCCCTTTTGATAAAATCAAAATGAAACACCCGAAGAAGAGGAAATAATTTCACCACACTCATTCAAGTTCTTTTCTTCTTCCACTTCCCCTTTTGTTGTTGTTTACATAACAAAATAATAAATATATTACATACTACATACTATGATGCTATTATAAATATGTAAAAACCAAATTTGTTGTTCTACCCACCCTATAAATGTCAAACTCACCGTACGTGCGTACGTATAGCTTACCGTCTCCACGTCGTGGTGTAGTTTGTTATTCAAAAACATCATTATTTGGATGATTATAATAATGTGTAAAACTGATTTAAATAAAAAATATAACATGTTATTGATTCTATATATATTATATAACATCCAATTATATACCATTTCACCATCAAAATAATGATATTGTTGCTCATGCATATGTACGACTTACCGTCTCCACGAACGCGATGTGATTCATTCCCCATTGTAATCATTCACGAAAAATTTTAATATTATGATTAAAAATAATTTTCAAGATCATAATATCATTCTGTATATGTATCAAATACATCCTATTAATAAAAAACATAAGATACATAACAAAACATATAATAGAAAATGAATCAGTTAACAACCAAAACAATGATACTACAGAAATATCATTAACAAAGAAATATTAAAAGATCATATATGATATCATATTTATGTATTTGGGTCTCTAATAATTTAATAACAATTACTTAACCAGTATAAAGGATGATAACCAACCTTATCTATGGAAAAGTACTAGGTAAGGGGTTTCTTATCTAACTTTTAATTCAGAGAGATTTCCCTGATTAACCACTTATTTATTACATGTGGTGTATTATGTACTGCAATTTGATGTATATAATCATGATCCTATTTATATTCATGGTATTTTGTGATTAATTTGGTGGTTATTAACTTTTTTCATATGCCTAAATTGATTACAACGTGGTAAGAGGTTTTCATCCCATTTCTTATTCCCATGAGATTCATGCTATATTGCCATTATTTCCTTTTTAGTGGTGTATGTACTGCCCATGAGTGTATTATTTTTTTAGTACACATTAATTTATGGTTATTTACATATACATTATATGATACTTCCTTTATGGGTTGTATGTTTTATATGTTACCCAATCAGTAAGGGATTTTAATATTTCAATTTCCACTCATTAGGCTTTACGTATACTTCATTGATTATTTTACTTGAAGATAATGTGTGGAATCACTATTTATTATTTATGTAGTAATTTTCACTCCCCTTTCTATAGATATACCTCTGATACACATAATCACTCCACTGATAAATTCACAATCCATTGATATGAACAATTTAAGGGTAATCTTAACTCAATTTCCATTTAATGAGTTAAACATACAAGTCCTTGATTTTGTTTTTACAATAATATGTGTGAATGTAATATGATTGATTTACATTGAATATAAATTTATGTTGAGTGTATATATCATTTTGACACATAATTATTTCATTGATTTATCCTTAATCTATAGATATAGTCTTTATAAGGTATTTCATCTCAATTTACATTCCCTTGATACCTCTTTGTGATTTTTCACCAATTCACTTTAATATGGTGCATATATTGTCCTTTGAAATATTTTATCATGAATCTCTTTATTCTCATGATATTATAATGTTTTGATTAATTTTATTCCACAATTACATGTATTCAAGCATCTATTATTGAGTTAGGAACTCTTTAATAAAAATTGTTGTTTTAAATTTTTTAAATATTTATTCATCTAAATCATTCTCATTAATATACATGTTTTAAAATGGGTTCAAGTATTTATTATCATGTACATAAATATTTCTAAATTAATATTTCATTTAAAAGTTTCAATGTGTTATGTGACACTTTGATTCAAAAATCTCTTTTAAACATCTTCTTTGATATATAGTGAGACAATTAAATGTTTTCATGAAAAAGGGTATATTTCTCTCAAATGGTTTTAATGAATATTTTAATCAATGAAAATATCCTTCAATGATTTTTATTTTTAATTTATGTTCATATATCATAATAAAATCATCAATATTGTATTGAATGAGTTCTGTTTGACAGTGGATGTGCCATTTTTCTGCCATTCTTGGTTTGTGGTTATAATATTGGCATTTTGTATTCTAGTTCTAATACAAATTTTTAGATTATGTTTCACCATTACATATTAGGAATGAATTGGAATTAGTATGTGATGGGAGGATCCCTCTATATCTCATCGATGCATCATTAGGTCTCATGAGACAAACTAGTGTCTTGGCACAAGGCCTTGAAAAAATCTTATTTATAGTATTGGCATGAGGCCTTGACTATGTGGGAATGATTTCAAAAATTATTCATTCCTTCATTGAGAAATTGTCTATTGATATTACATTTTATTATTCAATTTGTATAATATCCTTGTGAATAAGTAAATGGAATTATTTCATTTATTTATGCCATATTATAATGATTTTTATGTTTAAAAGGCCTGTGTTCTAGTAATATACATTTCCTTAAATTTTTATTGTTATTTATGACAGTTTATACTATATTGCTATCCTTAATAAACATCTGAGCTCACCCCATTATTATGATTTATTTTTTCGATGATGAAAAAGAGTATATTACGATTTACCTGTAGGAAAAGGCCAAGGGATATAAGAGTGTTCAAAGGGGACACAATGTTTTTTTATTTCGTGATGTAATGTAAAAATTATGTTTATATCTTGTAATTCCAAGGCTACTATACTAATCGGTCTTTTGGGACATGATTCATTGTATTATGCCAATGTTATGTAATAATGTACCGATTCTAGGTAACAGGGGTCGGGGTGTTATAGTTAAAGGACCCCATTAAAAATTAAATTTAAGCACTGATAATGGTTCTATTTAACGAAAAAAAGAACTATTAAAG
Source organism: Viscum album (assembly GCA_963277665.1). Taxonomy (NCBI): domain Eukaryota; kingdom Viridiplantae; phylum Streptophyta; class Magnoliopsida; order Santalales; family Viscaceae; genus Viscum; species Viscum album. The sequence goes on from OY728156.1 coordinate 1,285,589,839, forward strand.
GTGTAAAATTATATTTTTTTGGATATAAATGATCCCAAACCCCTATAAGCACTTCCACCACACGTTTAGCTTCTCTTCATCCCTCCCACTTTATTAACATTTCCACCACCCCTTTATCACTACTTTAAAAACTTCTAGATTCTTATGACCATCTGGATTCAAACCTCACCCCTCTTCATTGAAGATTGAAATACTGTTAAATTGTGGCATGCTATTTTTTATATGTTTAATGATATTTCTTAATATATATATATATATATTGAAAATTACATATTCCATCCATATATTTAAATAATTATTTCTATATATATATAAAACATATGTCTGTTTGTGATATATATATAACTATATTTATATAAATATATAATATATAATAATAATTTACAAATAATATAATGTAATATTAATATTTATCCATTTATTAATAAACACTTATATGTATATATAAACAGAATATATATATACAGTTGTATATTTTAAAAAATGGTAAGATATTGATTTAAATAAATTTTTAGTATATTTATTTACTTACTTATATTAGAGTGTATATATACATATATATTTTTTAATTACTGACACAAAAATGTTTATATGTAAATATTATTACAATATATATATATATTAACTCATTTTTATAAAGTATATAAATTGAATAATTTTTTATGTTATAATAAATGAAAAATAAATATTTATTTTATATATTTTAAAACAGATTTGTATGTAAATATGTAGATATATGTATTTATAAAATTTATTTATAATAAAAATATTTGATAAAACATACATTTAATTAAATTTAGTTTCCACAAAAAATGGAACCCCCCTTAAAACGATGCTGAAATTTCATCGAATGTTAAAAAAATAGGGTACCCAAAATAGATGCCCAGTTTTAAAGGCCTTTTGTGAATATTCTAACCTCTAAAAATTTGAGCTCATGGATCCCTAGGTAAAAACTATGTAGTGATCATCACAATCTTCAATTTTATATGTGGTAGAGTGTAAATAGACACCTGAATGAAAGGATATGGTCATTTCAAGTTCGAGTCACGTTTTTAAATTATTTTAGATATTTTATTATTTTTTGTGATTCTTTGATCTTAAAATATTTTTAAGATTACTATTACTCGATAATAATTAATAAATTAATAATTTAAAATTTTATTCAATTATTTTATAATCCATTTTATCTAAATATCATAAAAATTAATTAAAAATCCATTTAACCCTTATCTATAACATATTTAAAATATATATTTTATATTCATAACAATATAAATATATTTATATATAAATATACTCTTTTTAATGAAGTATTATTTTTAGATATACCTATTATCCTTGCTAGTAAAAAAGATTTGATAAAATCCCAACATTATCATTGCTTTTAATTACTTTTAAGGACCCCTTTTAATAGCACTTTTTTTATTGTTGAAAAAGGGAGTATTTTACATCACTTTTAACAATAACTATTAAGGACCTTGTGCTTGATAAACCCAGTTTTGTAGTTGTTATGGTATTCATAATGTCAACCATCATAAAACCTAAATATGTGTTGGGAAAAGGATTTTGATTCTATATTAGAATAGAAAAATAATCAAATTTTTGTAACAAAATACATTTCCCAATGTTTAAGAATTCAATAACTATCTATGCTAAGAATATTTTTATGTATACCAACATGTTAGAAATATATTCATTCTTTATTCAATTTCTACCACAATCTCATCTTATGCTTCAAACAATATTTATTCAATTTGAATATTTTTCCATTCTTGAAGAATAATAATCAATTTATAATGGGTAACATAATCAATAAATTTTTACAATGTAATTTCCCCATTCAACAAAAAATAAAAGATAAAAAGTTTAAAATATGTTAGGACAATTCTCAAAACGAATAATTTTTTTTATAAATAACAAATAAATTAATATCCAAAATATAAAAGAAATTATTATAGAGACCTAGGTTATATTAATTTCCACTGAGTGGTGGGGTGAATAAGTGGTTAACTAGTTATAGTTATTGATTTATAATGGAATTCAACCTCTTGAACTTGTTATGGTTCTCAATCCACCCAGTAGAATCCTTCAACCCCAACTTGTGTGGAGTAGTAAAATAAAGGAGGGTATCATATAGTACTAATACGGTTTTAAAATTAAATACAACCTCCATTATATATTGTCTTGACACCCCAATATAGATTTTCATTACATTATCTGCAAGTGAATAAAAATGGATTCATCTACAACTGAGAATACTTATCACCGACTTTAATCAAGACTATCCATTCTGTTTTGTCTCTAAAAAAATATTTCTTACTCCATCTCCAACTTAGAGACTCCTTATACTCCTAGCATTGACCATAAGACTTCAACTACTACCAACACAAATTGAATTGTTTAATATTTGTTTAAATATTTGATAAACACGTGTTTTATTAATTATCTTCATCCAAAAGAGTATAGGATCTTACTTTTAATTTTGTCTCTCATGAAAATCATCTATCATGGTCACGAGACACTTTTCAGATTTTTTAAAATATGGATTTTTATTATTTTTTTATATTCTGTAGAAAAATTACTTGTTCAAAAGGATCAAAACTTCCAACAATTATTTTTTTCAATAGAATAATGGATTTGGATCACTAGATATATTTCAATTTAGTTTAATATATCATCACATGAAAGAACATATTAATACACAGAATTCTTGAATAGGAATCAAATAAATTGAATGATTTAAATTAACTATTAAAACCTAAATTATAATTCTAATAAGTAATAAAATTTCATTTTCTCCATCAAATAATAATAGCTATATGGTTTTAGGTATTATGTTAATATAATTAAATACCAAATTGAATGTGGGGATTCTTCATATTTTATTTTATGTTTTAATACTACAATGGTTATTATTTTATAATCAATGTGAATACCCAAACATCTCTGAATATTTAATTTTTCATGTACCTCACTAGAAATACATTTGGTGGGTATATTGACATCCCAATGAAATGAATACCCTACTACGATTATATCATCTTTCATCATTAAACATACGTTTTGGATTTATCTATATTCATGAAATGTAGATGTGGATCCTTGTTAGACCATGCACCACATTTCAAACATGTGAATACCCAATAGTTTCAATTCATCATTTTCACGAGCACCTTAATGGAATAATCATCTTAATAAAATGATATAAATGGGTATTCAATTTTCATCATGAGGATATAAAGACTCTCTTCATGTATTTTTCATGAACCTCAAATACATGATGAATATTAGGATTTAACTAATCTATAGGATACATGTTAGTTTCCTGTTTCATCACACAATTAAGGCCCAATGAATAAGGCATAAATGTATTTCTTAGGAAAAATATCTTATTAAATTTCCAAATTATCAGGAAACCACTGCTCATTTCATTAATGCTATTGATACCCTCCTCCATGTATGGTGATTTTTGGATTTTATAAAATACCAAAGAGTTATTTAAATCTCAATAAGGGCTAATAGATCATTTAAATCCACACGGTGCTATCACCACATGATTGGGATGTGTATTACATGTATCAAATCATTTGAGCTCAATCTCAAAAAATGATAGATTCTTGTATAGACGAATGAAACTTTGATTCCATTTGGATTAAACTCATTATTCACATTATATTCATGCATAAAAGACATATATTAAATACATTGATTAATATAAATTTCAAAGAATCATCGTGTCAGTATTATCCTAAAAGATGTACAATTTCTCGATTATCAAGGACTGGTGGAAAGTGTGATCCAACATACATGAAGACTATGATTTCACTTGAGGAATAAGAACACCACCAAATGCAATAAGACATTGCATAATACATAAATAATACAACCATACCTCTGTCTATCGTTTAAATTATAGTGGAATATTTTATATATCAATCACAGCCCAGATCGACTACATGCTTGGTCTTGCACTTAATTATTAATCAATGGGTGAATTTTCCACAAATAAAGTCAAAAGTCACCACTTCCATATCTCTGTAATGGATATCCCTCCCACCATGCCTCCCCACACAGTGGTACCAACTCTTCCCTCTTGTGACTCTCTATTAGTGTGTTTGGTCACTCAAACTCCTCACACACTACCTTACTAGCTAGCCTATGGTTAATCCTAGTTTCCACATCCTCTATGGTTTCACATGGTTCCTTGATTTGAATGAAATAATATATATTTAGTAAACCCTCACAATGAGTTAGGTAATCATCAATAAAAAAATATTCCTATAATTCGAATCCATAATCAACATTAAAAATATAACCAATATTTTTCATGTCATCTAAAATCAGTCTTCTTAATTATTTTTTATGAAAATAAATATTTACATTTACAAAAAATATTCTTCAACATTGATTTTTCATCTTCCAATCATTGAAATAACTTGTTACATTTAATTCTAATTTTTATATGAAAGGTATACACTATTAAGGACATGATTTAATTATAAAATTACATATCACCAATCATTTTATAAAACATTGATATCATTACATGTGATATATCCAATACAATATAAAATCCATAATAATTATCCATGAATTACAAGTTCATCTTAACCCACATACAAAATCCTTAAAAAAAATTAAAATAGTTTGGCTCAATTATAACCAATGTTTAACTTATATAAATCAATAAATTACTAGCATTATAATCCATCAAAATAGTCTAAACTAATATTGAAACTCAAAATAAGAAAAATGTTACCACATTATATTCCATGATTATTTTAAAATGTATCTACAAATACCATCAATCAGTCTTAAAGATTAATTCGAAAAAAATATTTCCTTTTCATATATTCTCAATAATATGCTAATAATTTCAATAAAGCCATAAAAATCATAAATCTAAATATAAATTTATATTTTTATCTAAAATTTAATACATCATTTATATTCCAAATATGTCCAATAATATTCATTTTACCTTAAACATATAAGGATTCAAAAATAGTGAAATTTTTCCAAAATATCATTAATCCCATAGTCACCAAATCTCATTCAATCTCATGGTTATATATACAATGAAACATTTGATAGAGAAATAAAATTAAATAATATGTGTTAGATCTATTAAATAGAAAAACATAAGGTATACTAACTATGAAATCACACAATCAAGTGGGAATTTATTCAACCATGTACCCCTTCGGTTATGGCTTGAAGCATTGCCTAGATGTGATGGGTTGTTTCCCAACCTGTTTGTTTTCCATTTATGAAAACTATTTTTATATAATAAATTTAACATTCCTAGAAATGTGATAAACATGCAACAAGAAAACCATTATATATTCAGATTTAATGAAATATTTTAACCTAAATTATCACCTCATACCATTCATTTTAAATCACCAAAATTGTAATAACACATAATTAGATCAAAATAAAATATAATCAAATATTTGAAGGCTGAAAATTCAATTAAACATATGTTCAAAAAAAATAATGTAATTCATACAAAAATAATCTTTTTCACATGATATACAAATGGGTTACATATACCGCAAAAATCAGTCAAAAATAAATAAAATTCTCACTATGTACTACCATTATCAAAATTGTATTAATTAATTTAATCATATGATCTACCTTAAATCTTCTATAGCCCTTGAATCCCTTACATGTTGACATCATATTCATCTACAATTATTAATAATCAATTTTACATTGTTTTCATTCTTATTCCACAGAACTTATTTTTCTTAAAAAAATATGAATTTCATATGTTTCAATAATGTTAAAACATAATCTGAGAAATAATCAATATCATTCATATTTTATTTTATATTTTCTCATATACAAATGAAATAAATTATTTATTTATAAAAATATTTATTTATTTTATTGAACATATCATTTTAGAGCCTCCTTACTAGGGAATAAATTTTCATAATAACTATTATTCACACATTTAAAATGTTAAATTGATACATAAGGAATAACCACTTTCTCTATCATAGAGTATATTGAACAATTTATTTTTCAATGTATGATTGTTTCTTTTCACCTTAATCATGGAATATAAAAAATCATAGCATTATTATTATATATTTTTCTTGGTGATTCTTTCCATATTCATGAAAAATAGGTTTTTGAAAATTATTACATTTATTATCATTATGAAATGAAATTCTAAAGTGAATTATATCTCTGCCTTTTATGCATTCAGAAACTCACAGAAATACATGTTGTTAATCACTAATCTTGATAACTAGTTAAAAATAACCACAAGAGTTCTAACTATATATCCTATTCTGTTTGGTTGTGGTTTTAAAAACCATTTTATTTCCATTCATATCCAATGTTAATTTGGTTATGCTCGATCCCACCATTTACTAAATGAAAAAGGGTTAAAGTGAGTATATCTATAAAATCATAATATAAAATCTTATAAGGAGGATAAACTCTATAAAATCCATATTAATAGAATCTAAAACCCTTTTTTATTTCCAACGTAACATTTATTCTCTCTAACATACTAAACATTATTGTTATATAGGATTATTATGTTTTTCACCAGTAACATCATATCCTCTATAATTATTTTTACTATTCTATGATACAAAAAATATGGATCAAGCCATAATCATTACATAATGTATTGAATTTAAAATAAAAAAACATTATCTACCAAATTCACTTTTATGTTTTAATTTTAGTGGAATTAGTCCTTATCAATTATAAAAAATATCATATATTATGAGGCTGGAACTTATACTATGTGTATATCTTCCCACTAAACAATATAATAAAAATATTACATTGTATGTTTTCATTAATAATTTTCACAAAATTAATAATAAAATATTATTTTAAATTACCCATCCATAAAACATAATGAAAAAAATATAAAATGTGGGATGATAAAAATTCTCAATCAAATGAAAAATTTTAATAAAATAAACCATTAGTCCATTAATAATTATGAGAAATTTCTTTTTTCAAAATAGATATATTGAATAAATTTAACATTTTCATACCAATGAAAATAAATATATCTATTAAAATTATTTCATAAACCATTTCATATGGAATCTTAAAGGAAAAAATGGAATTCATAATTGATTATTTGAAACATGATAAAATCATGAATATTTTTTGAAACATTTAATTTTAACCATTAATAAGTAACATATATATTCCAATGAACATAATCCCAATAACGAACCTTATAAAAACATGATATTTCTGTAAAAATACATATAAATAAAAAATAAATAATATAAGAAACTTGGGGAATCGCATTAATTTTATAGTTTCTCGTTGAGTAACTCGCACAACTACTTGTGGAATAATCCTCATTATTATACTTAAAATAATACCCATGGTTATACTTTTGTAACCATCGGAGTTACACTTGAAATAACTACCACAGTTATACATGGAATAAAAATCACAGTATATTACCATAATAATTTTTCTGATACCCAATTGAATAAATCCATCTCATTACCAAATTCATTGGAGAGAAATAGAAAGTTCACAAACATTGGTTTATAATCGAACAACTTGTCATCATAAACAATAACCATGAACCATATCAGAATAAATAAAAGCATGTAACATAAAAATATTATTTTATCCATATTAAAAAATTTATATATTTACATATCCATTGAATTTTATAAAATAAAAATAATTATAACATATATATGTATTTATTTTGTTTTTAGAAAACCTAAATTTTTAAAAATGAAAGATAATATTAATAAACTATTATTGTTGGAGGAAAATTCATTTTCGTTGTAAACATTAAAATTTAACATTCCGTTTTATTTTTTAAAATGATTTTTAGCTAATCAATAAAAATTTAAATTTTAATTCATTTTTCTAAAAAAAATCATTTTAAATTAATTTTTTCCCATAACAACATTTACAAGAATTCACTTCTAAAAGCTAAAAACTTTTCACATAATAATGAAATAAAACTTCATAAAAAATATAAAAATGTAATGGAAGATTAAAAGAAAGGATTCATAATAAAAGTGGTAATGTATTTTCATGCCATATTTTTTATAAAAATAAATTCTTGTTGACACTGTAAAAAGTGTTTCAAGGGGGAATTTAAAGATTATATTTTTAAAATCTATTACTTTGAGTCCAACTCAACATGTAGGCTCTTTATCATCTAGAACAAAAAATGTGATTTTAGTTATTCAATTTGTTAAGAAAATTGTAAAATATATATTATTAATTTTTTATCACTTCTTATTGTGTTATATTCAATTACTTAATCATTTAATTACATATCAAAAATTTTGACAGTATTATATGTCCAAAAAAAATTAGTAGGTTGAATATGGTCAATGATTTCATCATTTCATCATCATGAAAATAATATTCATGATAAAATAAAACTTTTAGCAAATAATATATTATTTTAAAACAACCAATGAAATTTATTTTGGAAAAATGATCTATGTTTCAATAATATATATGATTGGTTGTTCATACACATGTGTATCTGTTCAATTTTTCAATGGTCATTATGAAATTAAATTAATTGTAATTTTATCATTACATAATTAATGTAATTTATTTAATATAATATTAATTTTTAAAATATTTTTATATTTATATATCATAAATCTAACCTGGTGATATAAAACGAATCACATTGGTAGATAGAGTTTGTAGTCAACATATACGCACAAATGATATTATGAATTTTCAGTGAATGGAACGAAAAGTTGGAGAGTCATATATTATATTTTAATAATAATAAAAATATTATTAATGTAATATATAAACATTAATTACATTAGTATAACCCATCCATGAGATATGATTAATGAAAAATAATTAGAGTAGTTCACAAGGTCGTAGTCCTCCACACACACACACACACGATGATTTCATTTACCTTTTGATTGCTGTGGATATGGACATAGGTAATTAAAATGACATAATAAAATCTCATTATATGAATGATAATATTTTTATTATTTATTCTGTGCTGAATAAGATTTTAACATGGTAGTGGATGAAAAAAAACAAAAAATTTGTTTTAAAACTATACCTCTTCTTGGGAAATATTCCATTGCATAACAAATTAAGAAATCTAATATTCATATAATACCCAGCATAAGGATACTATAATGATACTATTTTCTCTAGTTTGAGATATGGGAATTTATTGGATAAACCAAATGAGTTTTGAAGTCGAGTGGAATGAGATGAAGATGTGTCCTTTTATAATACAATTTAGGGGCACAATTGGAATTTTTCAAAATATAAAATTAATATAATTTTATTTTATTTCAAAATGGACCTAAAAAATTTTATTTTTAATAGAGTACTATATTGGGTTAACTTACTTATATACAATAAACTTTTAACATGTTTTTTTGTTACATGATTTCCCTTATCACTTGGTTTTTACTCCTCATAATCCCTTTTTAATCTTTCCGTGACAAGAATGATTTTTAAACATATAGGGTTAAAATATTTACTATTAATGGAAACCAAATCCCAAAAATAGACCACATATGATATAATAAGTTATATATCCTAATAAAATGTAATAATATACAGTATTTATTATTTTTATTTAATTAAATAAAATATTTTTAAATATATTTTCATTAATTTAAATATCTTGATCTATTCATTACTTTTATTTTAATGACATTAATAAAATAACTAAATTTCATAATTTTTTTAATTATATCCCTAAAATATTATGGTCATAAAAAAATCATCGATAAAGTTATTTATTTCAAAATATTTTAATATTTTAATTTGTTATATATTTTATTTGATTTTTATAGTTATTGAATAATTATTGCTTTAGCATTTTGAAATAAATTAATGCAATTATATATTCATGAAAAAATAATAATAAATTAAAATCATGATGATAAATAATTTATCATTTAAAATAATATTTATAAATCAACATATCATATCTTATTCTCTATATTAAAAATATTATTGTCAATAAAGGAAAGACTGTGAGATTTTTTATTTTTCTTTTATTAAAACATTAAAAATATCATTATCTCATCCAAATGGAAGTAAAATATAATTTATTAAAACTTTTTATCATTTTTATGATATTTAATAATATATAAAAATTTAGTCACGATTAGGTAAATTTACAATTTTTATGATAATTTTTAATACTTAATTACACAATTTACCCTTTATAGGGGTATAAAAAATTACATAGCATACAAATCTCATTGTGAAAAAAATAAAATTTCCCAGTTTACCAAATATTGACATACTTATTCAAAATTGGTGATAAAATTTTCTAAATTCATAAAAAAATGGTAATAAATTAATTATAAAATTAGAATAAAAAATGTAGTGAAAAATAGTTTTTCAGAATCATACCCTTTTTAAATATAGATTGTTTTATTATAAAAGTGAGGTATAAAATCCATTTAAATACCATATTTTCATTATTTTAAATCAAAATGGACTAATTAAAGTTTAAAAGAAATTTAAAACCAAATTTTACTTTGAATATACTATAAGATGAAACATAGTTTTTAATAAAAGTGTGTATTTTTTCCTATTCATTGAAAAATTTACATTTTCAAAAAATTATCCAAAATGATTTGTACTACAAATTTAAATATCTTATTTAAAAAATAAAAGTATTTTTTAAAATTATTTTCTTAAATTTATAAATTTTGAATTTTTCAGTCAGCCATAAAAATAAAGAGACCACATTTTGTTGAAAACATAATGTTGAAATATAATATTACTAAAAATAAGTGTGATTAATTAAAAAAATTAATTAAAACAATATAAATTTTTTGGACCATTATATATTTCATTGTGGAGTTAACAGTATTAATTACCTCATATTTAAGGGCTATGTTACAGTGGCCAAATTTAATGAATTGTAATTTTTTTACCAAATAAATCCAGTACGGTTTATCTTGGACACCATATAAAATAGTCTTTATTTTTAAATTCTTAAGAAATTACATGTACGCATGAGAAGTGTTTTAGTTTTTAAAATTGTGCAATGATATTAAGGAAAGATATATTTTATATCTACAGAATAATAATAACATATTTTAATTAATTTAAATTTATTGAATCCATATTAATTACCATATTTATGAGTAGGATATGAAAAATGAAACACATTGCTTGATGGAGGTTATAGTGCACAATTATGGTTGAATGGTGATTCGATTCCACATATGTTGTAAAAGTATATGAATAGAAAATTTCATTATCACTAATACATATAATTATATTGAAGATACTTATGTTATTAAATTGGAATGATAAATATTGAACTAATGAACACAAAAGATGAAGTGAAATGAAAAAGATCGTTTAGAAAGAATACCTCCTCTTTGAAGAACCACCATTTGATCCATCATTAAAGACCATAGAGAGGGACATTTAATAAATTTATAAATTCATAAATGTATCTAATTAAGTCAAGAATATATTTTTTTAGGGTATGGTTATTCTATAAGCCTCAATATTCCTTGAATAATGAATGATTGTTAGGGTCATTTATAGTGAATGAAAGGACACACATGGAATTATGTAAATTATCATGAACCAACCCGGGTCGGCCCTGAACCGGTCACCCGAGATGATCTATGGCAAGACCCAAGAGGCGTTCATGATCCTCCCGGCCTAGAGACAAGCACTTGAGCATTAATAGAGAAACAGAAGGAATGATTTCACCCAATGAAAATAAGTAAAGAAGTAGAAAAGGTAGAATAACACATAGAAAATAAATGACACAAAAAAGGAAGAACAACCAACAACAACAAACTAACCTGACCATGACCAAAACTCCATGAAACTCCAGGAGTATCTCACTAATACACAACCAACTCTCCCCCAAGGTGAGCGAGATTGATTCAATCCTGTAACAGAAACTAAAAACTGGAAAACACTATAGGCATAAGTATTAAAACATTGAGGCATTCCCAAATAACTATCCCCAATACACTACCATTAAATAAATAATTTACTTATTACTAGTTTTAACTAAATTATATAAAATATGGGTTTCCACATACACTAGAATTTCTAAAATCAATAACAGTCTTGTTCCATTTTTAATTTAAAAACATGTTTATATTTTGAAATAATAAAGTGCATTACATTTTAAAACATTTTTCAAACAATTTAAAATATAAATGTTTTGTTTTTTGTCAGGAGGAAAAAACCACCCACAACAAATAATAAGGGCAATGGGAAAGTTGAAAATGGGACCATCATTAAAACTATTCCCCTTAATTGTCTACTACATACAAAGAAATACTAAATAAACATGGGTTGAACCAAAGATCTCGTGAACAATCTATAGTGTATTATAAATGTGACTCATTTTGAAGGCATGCCTACTATCGATGACATCATATCGCCCAAATTCCCAGTTTTTACCTACCTGACATAACTAAGGGGCCTAATCCCCTAGTATAGAACATTCCATACTAAGGTCCACTAGTAAGAGAAACTAAATACAAATAACATTTCTTTAGAGAGTTTTTCTCAAAATAATTTATTTTACAAATTTTCCAAACAGGATTGATGTAACTTTTAATAGAAACAACATTTCTTAAGATAAAACAAACCATTTTCTCAAGCCTCAAAAGAAAACATTTACCAATAAACCAGAACCACTATTAAAAATCCATGAATTATCTTCAAAGTCAAAATTGGAACTCTTTCACCATTGTGCATTAATTCATCAAGAAATTAATTCAAGTGCCTTGAATAAAATAAATAGCTTTGTTTTCATCAAGAAGTTATTCCAAAATTAATTATCGAATATTATATATTTTATTAAAATCAATGAAATATCCAGTAACTAACGAATTCTAAATTTAAAGGCGAGTGTAGTGGGGGAACTATCTCAAAGGAGAACTAAGCTGAAAATGCCATCTCTTGATGCTTTCTAACTAGAAGATGATGTTACCTTCTTTCATGCACATACATTCACATATATATATATATATATATGTATGTATATTTGTATCCATAATCCAGTGCATGTATTCCTTATGCAACGAGGGAATACTTATATTAAGGATATATATATAATATACATATATACGTACCTAAGAATATGTGTGTTCACCCTAGAAGTCGTTCAAAACCGACTGTAAAAAAACATAGGATCAAAAAATATCATGGCAGGGTTAACACACATACAAAACCCTACCATTTCTTCAAAAATCACAAATTATTTAGGAAATCCAACTAGATGGTTTAACTAATACATGGTATTCCCAACTCAATAAAAACCCACTAAATGTCAAAAATACACTTTGAAAACTTACATGCAACACTTTAACAATAACAATCAAATAGCATACTTGGTAACCCATTTTAGCAAAACTAACCACCATTTTAAATTCTAAATAAATTCCTAAAGGAAAACTAGGAATTTAATAAACAATTGGTATGCAGTAATAGGCAAAAACACACCTGACATTAAAATTTATATTTAAAATAATTCTCACTTTGAAACATTTTCAAATCACGATTCACACTACATATAATATCGAATAAAATATTTTAATATTTATGAAATACTTCTAAATAACACTGCTTGGATTTTACATCAAAACTCACCCAAAACCCCTCTCTTTAATCCCAACATCAAACGAATACATTCCAATTGTGATTTGCAGAAGTTTCTAAATTTAATAATTTATTCAAAATTATAAACTACATGTATGAAATACAACAAAAAACATTCCAGACACATTATATAACAAATTAGACATGGAAAACTCATTTTCAACCAATTTAACATAAAATAAATTATTCTAGACATTTCAAGTAAGAAATTAATTATCACAAACAATGCGAAAAACAAGAAAAATGTGAAATTAAATAAAGAAAAAATTTTCAAGGAGAAACCCACCTCAACCAAAGAAAAACATCTCGAAAATGGTTTGAAACACTGTTCGCACCTAAACCACACTAGTGAGTTACCAAAACAACCCTGAACATCAACTTCCGACCATAAATTTTTGAATTAAACCCTTGTAACTTTGTTTCGGATAAAAATAAAAACTCCACCAAAGGAGGGATGTAGAATACAAGTAAGGATGTGGCTGTCGCCGGAAGGAGTTGCAGCTGGGGAGTCACGTAGCCCGGAGCCAAGGGCCACCTGTGGGTCACAACCAGCTGGAGCTACTACAGAAGAAGGACGTCATCAGACAGGGGAAGCACGGTTGGGGCTCATGGGCTAGGTCACGATGATAAGGAGGGAGGTGTGCGGGTTATGGGGGGTTTTCACTACGACGAGGGTTCTGAATAGAGGTGGAGAGTAGGGAGGAGCACACCTAGGCCATCAGAGATAGAAGGGAGGTGCACCATGCTGGGGTTGCACTGATCTGTCAGGATGGAATCAGATGGGGGTGTTCTACACACTACATCAAGGGGGGGGGGGGAAGGGTGATACACACCCTAGAAATAAAGGCCTAATTCCTAATGAACATATGAATTAAATAGGAACATAATAATAATTATTATGTTATAAAAATAATTATAATAACAATATGACCATAATAATTATAATATTTATAATGAGAATAAAAATAAAAACAAATGTAGTTGTAGTTTTTATAAAAATGAAAATATTATTAATATAGTGATAAAAAATAGTAATAACACCAATTTAATCCTCAATAATAATAATAATAATAATAAAATGATCGTATAAATAAAATAATAGAAGTTATAAAGACCTGGAAAATCCATGGAAATTTTTTTCTTAAATAAATGGGTTTTTTACGAGTCTGCAAAACTTGGCAGCGCATGATTCCGGGGCCTGTTGTGCCCAGAATCAATTTATGAAGTTTTGTTCGGGTATGTTCAGTAAACATTCGAGCGAGATTATATAACATTTGAACCGGTTCACGGAATTGAAATCCAAGGACACCATTTAACTCGCAGCACTAGTATTCGTTTAAAGAGAATTTTACTTCGATGGTAGTGGGTCGAGAATAAAAGTTAGTTTTTGGGGTATTGTGGAAAATAATAAATAAATAGAGCTTCACTTTATTTTTAGTTGAGCCACCATGTGGGTGTTTATCAGTTAAAATCTCCTCATTGAAGTTAGATATCGGACCACCACACCTTAACCACCCATGAGAGGTTATGGTGGTGGGGCCCACCAGAGGCTAACCTCTTACAAGAGGTTATGACGTGGGGACCACAAAGGGATAATATAGATGAAGCAGAAAACCTCTCAACTCTACTCATAAATGAGGGAGCGTTTCTCCACACACTCCCCACTTTATGGTGCCACCTTCCCTTTAATTAAATTGTGCCAACTCCCCTAATTAACTTGTGCCAATCCTCCAAATTAATTATGTGGGGCCAATTAATTTATTTCACCATTTTGAAATTTTCACCAATGAAATAATAGATAAACCTATATATTTTTATTTTTATTTGGCATCTTGGTGGAAACTTGGGAGAAGGGTGAATAACACTCCCAACGATGAACGAAGAACACCGACCTTCTTCGACTTCTTCCTCGGATCTTTTACCAACGCGGGACGTCTTTAATCGACCTACCCTCTGAAACGTCGTCAAAGAGCTGATGCAGCTCTAGATTGGAAGCGTGAAACAGATGTGATGAACGATGATTTTCTTCATCTATATTCTATGACTCCATAAACGAATGACGAACAATGATTAAAGGTAGGGGTTTTTTACATGGTGATACTTTCCTTGAATCTTCTTCAATGGCTGGAAAGGATTGGATTACGGGTGAGTTGTTGTTTATATTCTAACTTCTCGATAAGACAACTGATACCACCCTAAACATGGAGGGTATGAGCCAAACCAAAATGTCTTGACCCCTCCTTAATTCTTATTTGTGAGGATCTTTGGCATGGTGATGATGCGACAGAACGACAAAGGTGGCGCCGACCAAGGTCGTGCTACCCATGGCCTCCGCAAACCGAGCCGCCCCCGTGGTGCTCTGATGCTCCGGGCCGAACCATGACCCTCCGGCCAAGCCACACCGGCCACACCATTGCTAGCCCGCACTGCCCGGCCACCCGACATCTGCTGCTTCCCATCCTGGTCGTTCCATACCTGGCTGCCCACCTGCCCGCCTTGTCGCGCCCTGCCCGACAACCCGCCGACCCTCCTGGTGCCCTTCTCGGCAGCCTGTAAGCATACCGGCCTACCCTGTCGCCACCCAACCTAACAAGTGCTCTGGCTGCACTTTCCATTCGATCTGGCCAACGGCCCCCCTTCGCGGTTCCATGGATAAACAGGCATGTCCACACCCTCTGGGTCGAGCCGCACCGGGCTGCGCCCTCACGACGCTCTGAGCCGAACCGGCCCCAAGCCTGGGCCGAACTACCCACGCGGCCTGCTGGGATGGGTCAGTGGGATAGGCCAAACCTAACAGGCTGACCCACCTAATGGGTCGGGCCAGACCCAACAAGTCTGATTGGGTCAACCCAGACCAGGTCAGACCGGGTTGGTCCGACCGAGTCGGTGCGGACACAGGCCCAATAACGACCCTTTACTTTCTTTGGCCATATTTTTGGCACTGAACAACCATTTGAAAAACTGT
This sequence comes from Viscum album, assembly GCA_963277665.1. Lineage (NCBI taxonomy): Eukaryota > Viridiplantae > Streptophyta > Magnoliopsida > Santalales > Viscaceae > Viscum > Viscum album. The sequence goes on from OY728156.1 coordinate 1,285,606,433, forward strand.
CAGTAGGTTTGGTATTCTAAGACCGCGACAGTCCCTTTGAGTTTACCCTAATAGAGTTCGTGGTAAATTTGAGATACGATTAGGCTAGTATGTGTACAAATCCAAACGGGCCCTGGAAATAAAAGGCTAATAACTCAAAATCCAGTCATCTGATTGACACACCACCTGTTTAGTTCAGACCCCTAGGACGAGGCATACCTTTGTGATACTTCTATGTGGGACTTCATGAATGTTGGAGTATCGACCGACATTTCATGGAGCGGATCCTCCCATAGATGAGCGAGCATAGTGCAGAGACCTAGTAGATGGTAGAGACCTGATGAGTGCCGACCAATTTGACTCGGAGTGATTCATCTAGTTCTATGGGGAGATCCTTGGTTTCACGGTAGACCCACGGTGTGGAGCGCCTCTGTGTGAGCACGGAAGAGCCATGTTACTCGATAGGAGGTGTAACTCAGTAGGCAACAAGGGGGAGCACCTCTATTTGACGCGGCAGACCCACAGTGGGGAGCGCCTCTGTGTGAACATGACAGACCGACGATACTCAAAAGGAGAAGTACCTAAGTAGTCCAAGTTTAGTGGGAAGTGCCTTGGTGTCGTGACAAGCCCACTATACTCGATTGATCAGAAGTTCTCTAGTAGTCATGGTTTCTATAATGTGAATAAAATCCTAGTTGCGTTGAGTCAGTAACTTTTGAGTTTACCACATGATTGAGATAGATTACTTGATAACTTATGTAAATGTATGTGAATATACCCAAGTGGGGTTATCTGTTTAATTCATACATTTTGGTTTACCCTTGTTGAATTCTGTGAGACATTGAGGGTATTAGGGTCCCTACTGAGTATCGTTATACTCACCCCTCCACGAGCTATGTCCGCACGTCATTATGTTGGTTGCAGATGATGGACAATGCTGACTAAGGCTGAGTGTATCAGGACTGGAGGGTACACAGTGGTGGACTATACAACGTGCTGGTACACGGAGAAGATCGACAGACGTGGAGTGATAAGGAGGCTATCTGTACCAACCCTTCAGGTAGGAATCCTGGAGGATGACCCCGTAACTATTTTACTCTAATTATATTGTACTTGTTTTTCAGTTGTACTTCTACTTTCTTCTTTGGCTTGTATTCTGGCCCCTCTTCTGTTAGCACTCTTTTTTATACAGTTTTAGTTAGTGTTTGGCTTCCAGCTCATACTCTGTTTTGTGAGTTTTTATATTTTAAAGACAAAGCCTTTTCATTTTAGGGATTTACGCCTTTGGTGCTTGTAGCTAGCCCATGGTGTATGGATGATGGGCTTGGGGTAGTCACGACAAGGGCCCTAGGGGACTAGTTGTGACAAATCTGTATCAGAGGAGTCGGTTCTACTGCAGAACTTAAGACTCTGATCTTTTCTGTGAAGAAACAGTGTTGGGCTACTGAGTGGGGTTTTTATTTTAGGGAGTCCAGTGTTGGTGCAGCAGCCGAAATATCCGTACACTAGGAACATGACTTTTGATTTTTGACTCATTGCATGAAAACACTAATTGTGTGTGTGGGTTTACAACGAGATGACACTATGGTAATACTTGCTAACAGCCTTCTATAAGAAACAATGGGAACATGGTGGAGATTGATGCTTTGGGTTCACAATGAGATGTCACTTCTCTAGGCGGACGTTGAGATCCTATTTTGGGCAGAGATTTTCCCAGTGACTCTTCACGCAGTGCACATACAAGAGTTATTTCATCTTAAGAAGGGTAGCATGATGGTCGCACAGTACTCCGTGAGGTTCACCAAATTCTCGAACTACTCCACCGATATGGTACGTGGACATTTCTTTAGGGAATGTACCTTTGAGAAGGAACTCAAGAAAGATATCAGAGCTTCAATGATCTCACTCAGTATCCTAACACTGAAGTGGTGTTAGAGAGGGACCACTTAGTGGAAAGTTTCTTTGCTGAGCAGTCTCTAGCAGCAAAACCCACCACTAGTCAACATGCAGCGGAGGCTTCTACAGCTGGCAGTTGACAGATGAAGCATAGGTCCAAGAGCACCATACCTACAGGTGGATAACCACATGACCCAGGATCGGTTTTGCGGGGCACCCAGAGTAGAGACATACATGCCAAGAGCAGGCAGTGTTTCTCATGCGGCAGTCAGGGTCACATGGCTCGTGGATATCCGACCCACCGTTTGAAAGATCAACAAACGATAAAAGGACAACCCATGCAAAGGCATATATTCTATTGAGGTGGTCCACATGTAGAGGGTGGACATGGATGAAGATCTGGTCATGTAGTTGGCGGTGGGTGACATTTCAAGGTGTTATGGCCACCACAACAAGGAGGTCCACCCTAGCCGTAGGGAGAAAGTGGACATGAGACAACTTAGCTCTAGGAAGCCAAGGATTATGATCATGTCACTCGAGAGATGATTAGAGGTATGGTCGTTGTCTACTCTACTATATCTATAGTTATTATAGACACATGTGCTAGTCACTCTTTCATTTCCACTTCCCTTGTTCGGAGCTCAGAGATTTCGATAGAGCGGTTTTCTCGATCCTTACGGATAGAGACTCCTATGAGAGAAGAAACGAAAATTAATCACTAGTTCTAGTAGTGTGAGCATACTCTAGGAGGCAAGATCTTTAGCTGGGATCTCTTAGTAGCGGCGTCGAGGCCTTACGACATCATCTTGGGTATGGACTGGTTATCTATAGTCCATGCTTAGATAGACTGTATTAGGCAAAAAGTGTGGTGTGTCTGCACGAATGGGACCAGGTTTTATCTTTACCAGTGAGAAGGGCACCTTTGCAGCACAGGATGAACTTACTCAGAGAAGGGTGCAATCGATCACTCATCAGTTGGCCCGCCTTACCCTCAGAGTAGTAGATGTGGTGAGTCCGAGCTATCCTGTAGTGGTGGACCAGTATGCGGATGTTTTCCCTGACAATGTTCCAGGACTACCTTATCACAGAGAGGTGGAATTATATATTGACATGTATCCCAGGATGACACTGATATCTACACTAGTGTACCAGATGGCATGTGCAGATCTTCACGAGCTGTGGGTACAACTAAGGGACTTGCTGGAGAAGTGATTCATCCAGACCAGTGTTTCTCCATGAGAAGCCCCGATTCTATTTTACAAGAAGGTAGATGGAAGACTGAGTCTTTGTGTTTACTACCGTTTCCTAAACCAGGTGACTATGAAGAACAAGTACACACTCCTGAGGATTGACGAACTCTTTGATCAGTTAAAGGGATCCTGGCGGTTCTCGAAGATAGACCTCAGATCAGGCTATCACCATCTCAGAGTTCGAGATAAGGATGTGTAGATGATGGACTTCAGATGTCTTTATTGCCAATACGAGTTCTCTGTTATGCCATTCGGCATAACCAATGCCCCAGAAGTGTTCATGGGACTCATGAAAAAAATCTTCCAGCCATACCTTGATTGCTTTGTCGTTGTCTTCATCGACGAAATCCTGATCTACTCGACTTCTAAGGAGGAGCACGCCTATCATTTACAGGTAGTATTGGACACACTCTGAGAGAACCATCATTATGGTAAGCTCTTGAAGTGCCAGTTCTGGATCCAAGTGGTTCAATTTTTTGGACATGTCATCTCAGAGGCTAGAGTTTTAGTGGATCTAGCGAAGATTGAGGTGGTACTTGCTTAGGATCCACCCAATAGTGTAATGGAGGTATGAAGTTTCGTAGGTTTGGATGGATACAACTGGAGATTCATTCTTGAATTCTCTAGAGTTTTAGTACCCCTATCAACCTTGTCGATGATGGGGAAACCCTTCATGTGGTCAGATAGATGCCATCAGAGCTTTCATAACCTGAGGCAGAAGCGGACTAGTGCCCCCATCTTAAGGCTTCTAGAGGAAGGCGTAGGGTACTTAGTCTGCTATGATGCATCAGGGACTAGACTCAAGTGTGTCCTGATGCAGGAGCGAATAGTGATCGCATATGGTTCATGGCAGCTAAGGCAGCACAAGAAGAACTACACTACCCATGACCTGGATTTAGCAGAAGTGGTATTTTCCTTGAATATGTGGAGGAACTATTTGAGGGGCGAACGTTTTACCATGTACTATATTCAAAAGAATCATAAGTATATATTCTCTCAGAAGGACCTGAATCTGAGACAGCGGCGATGACTTGTAAACCTCAAAGACTATGACTTCGAGATAGTCGATACTCCTTGAAAGGGGAACGTTGTTGAAGATGCACTCAGTAGAAGATCTGGTATACAACTGCTAGGAGAGGCAACAGAGCAGCTAGAGGCCTTACAAATATCCATTGGGGATAGAGATAGATTATCCTTTCTACAGTCTCACACAGTCACACCCCCGTTGCTTCAGCAAGTCTGGGAGGCACAACATGGAGATGCTGGCTCCAAGACATGACGTGCTTAGATATTCATAGGGTAGGCACCTGATGGATTTTATGAAGGTAGGGAGCACGTCATCTTCTTATATGACGTATTATGGTACCCATTTCACTTAGAGAGGAAGTTTTGAGGGAGTTCCACACATCCCCTTTAGCTTTACATCCAGGAGTGTCAAAGATGTACCAGGACCTTCGATGAAAGAATTGGAGGCCATGGACAAAGAAGGGAGTGGCAGAGTTTATCTCTCGATGACTTACTTGTTAGCAAGTGAAGGCATAACACTAGGTACCAGTAGGATTGGTGTAGCATTTAGAGGTCCCAGAGTGGAAGTGGGATGTGATATCTATGGACTTCGTGATAGGAATTCCATGTACATATAGGGTTCACGACACGATTTGGGTGATCGTTGATCGACTCCCCAAGTCAGCCTACATTCTACAGATCTAAGAGGAAGGTTTAGTAGAGAGCATGATATGCCTCAATATGAAGGATATTGTGTGGATACATGGAGTACCTTTGACCTTTTTCTCTGATCATGATACATGGTTTACCTCCCGGCTATGGAAGGGGTTGTAGAAGGATTTCGGGACGTAGCTACATCTGAGCACCACTTTCCATCCTCAGATAGATGGTTAGACTGAGCGGACCATTCAGACTCTCGGGTACATTCTACGTGCATGTGTCCTCGACTTTGGTCGCAACTAGGAGGACCACTTACCATTAGTGGATTCTGCATAAAACAACATATATCACTCTACCATTGGGATGGAACCATTCGAGCTATTTTACGGCAACCTTGCTGATCACCTTTGTGCTGGACTGACCCAGGGGAGTCAGCACTCTTGAGACCAGCAATGGTATGGGCTACCACGGAGAAGGTCCAAATCATCCAGGAGCGGATGAAGACTGCACAGAGTAGGTAGGAGTCGTATGCCGATCGGAGATGGAGACCTATGGAGTTTGAGGATGGAGACCACATCTTTCTATGGGTCTCACCTCGATGAGGTCTACGGAGATTTGGCTGAGGTGGGAAGTTTTCTCTAAGATTAATTGGACCTTTCCAGGTCATCAGTAAATAAATAGAGGAGGCTTACCACTTATCTCCCCCACCTCAGTTGCACTGGGTGCATGTCGTCTTTCACATATCTCAGTTGAGGAGATATGGGCACGACACTTCTCACATCATCGTCCATGGAGACCTAGACGTCGATGATGGAGAGACCTTCATGATGGTTCCAGTGGAGATTGAGGATCTAAAGGAGGTAGTCATACATGGACGATGGATACCTCTGGTGAGTGTCTTCTTGTAGCGCGAGAACCTCCATGAGATCACATGGGAGCGGGAGGCTCATATGCATGCTCAGTACCCCCGTTTGTTTACATAGTTCGAGTTGTAGCTTATTATGATGTAAATCCCTATTGTGTGGAGAATTTAAAGACCCCAAAATTCGGTGGAAATGTTTTTCATAAATACATGGGTTTTTTACAAGCCCGCGAAACTTGACGGCGCATGATTCTGAGGACCAGTGTGACCGGAATCAATTTATGATGTTTTGTTTCGGTACGTTCAGTAAACGTGCAAGTGGGTTATTATAACTTTTGAACTGGTGATCAGATTTAAAATATGAGGAAACTTTTGAACTCATAGTGCTGGTATTCACTTAATGGTTCTTTCACTTCGATGGTAGTGGGTCGAGAATAAAAGATATATTTTAGGTTTTCATGGAAAATAATAAATAAAGTGATCTTCAATTTTTTTTGAGCCGCCATGTGGGTGTTTGTCCGTTAAAATCTCCTCATTGAAGTTTGATGTGGGACCCCCACACCTTAGCCTCCCATGAGAGGTTATGGTGGTGGTGCCCACCTGAACCTAACCACCCGAAAGAGGTTATGATGTGGGGACCACACGGGGATAAACTCCTCTATTATGGACGGAAGCGGAAAACCTCTCAACTCCCCTAATAAATGAGGGAGATTTTCTCCACACCCTCCATATTTTATGGTCCCAACATTTCTTTAAATAAGTTGTTCCAACTCCCCTTATTAACTTGTCCCAATCCTCCACATTAATTAGGTGGATCCAAATAATTTATTTCACCATTTTTAATTCTGCGCCAACGAAATAATAGATAAACCTATCTATTATTATTTTTCTTTGGAATCTTGGTGGAAACTTGGGAGAAGTGGGAAGAACTCTCCTAATAAAGACTGAAGAAATCTAACATTCTTCAACTTCTTCTTCAAAGAATCTACCGACGTGGGATGTCTTCAACCGACTTAACCTCCGCATCATAATCAACAAGACAATGCAGATCGAGATTGGAAGTGTGTCGATGATGCGAAGAACAACGATCTTCTTCTTCTTCATTCCTCTACTCCATCGACGAACGACGAATGGCGATCAAAAGTATGGTGTTTTGACATGTTGATGCTTTCCTGGAATCTTCTTCAACAGTTGGAAAGGATTTTTTGTTGGTGGGTTTTTGTTTATCTTCTTACTTCATCATGAGCCAAATGATACCACCCTAAAAGAAGAGGGTGTAGTCCAATCCAACAAGGCTCGAATCCTCCACCATTCTCGTTTGTGATGATCATCGACATTGTGACGAGGAAACGGAATGACAAAGGCGGTGACGATAAAGGCAGTGATAATCATGTCCTCTACAAACCGAACAGCCTCTGCGGCGCTCCAGTTCTCTAGGCCGAACCATGGCCCTCCGGCAAGGCACCCCCAGTCACACCCCAGCCCGCCCGCGCCGCCTGGCCACCTGGCTCCCAGCTACCTCTCGGCCGCCCGCCTGCCAGCTTGGCACCCCGCCCGACTGCCTGCCGGCCTACCCGGCCACCACCCGACCGAACTGACGCCCTGGCCGTGCCGGCCTCTAGAGCTGGCCCGTGGGTCTTCCTCATGGTGCCCTGGCCGACCGGTCCCACTGTGCCCTCCTGGACGAACCGCGTCGAGTTGCGCCCTTGTGACGCTCCTAGCCGAACCAACCCCGAGCCTGGGCTGAACCGCACACGCGGCGGGCTGGGATGGGCCCAGTTGGTCGAGCCGAACCTAATAGGATGGCCCGACCAATGTGCCGTGCAAGACCCCACATGTCTGACCGGGTCGACCCAGACCGGGTTGGCCCAGACCAGGTCGAACCAGGTTCGTTTGACCCGGTCGGACCAGACCCGTGCCCAATACCGACCCTTTACATTCATTGGCCATATCTTTGGAAATAGACGAACGTTTGATGAACTGTCAGCGGTGCTAGTATTGTACAAATGTGAAGGTTTCTTTGAGTTTACCCAACTGATGTTCAGGGTAATGTTGAGATACGGTCAAGTTGGATTGTCCATGAATCCAACAGCGGAACCTGGACTATAATGCTAATAATTCATTGACCGGGCGTCCGATTGAAGTGTTGTCTGTTGTGTTTTGACCCCTATGATGTGGCAGACCTTTGTGATACTTCTACGTGGGACTTCATGATAGTTAGAGTATTGACCTGCTATTCGTGGAGCAGATCCTCTCTGAGACGAGCGAGCATAGTGCGGAGACCTAGTAGCTAGATGAGACCTGACAAATGATGACCGATTCGACTCTGAGTGATTCGACTAGCCCAGTGGGGAGATCCCAGGTGTCGCGGCAGACCCATGGTGGGGATCTCCTTTGTGTGAGCGCGGTAGACCCACGGTACTATATAAGAGGAGTACCTCAGCAGTCTACGAGGGGGAGCACCTCTCTGTGACACGGAAGACCCACTGTGGGGTTGTCCTCTGTGTGAGCACGACATACACACGATACTCGACAGAAGGAGTACCTCAATAGTCCAAGGTTAGTGGGAAAAACCTTAGTGTCACGACAGGCCCACTTTACTCGATTGAGCAGAAGTTCTCCAGCAGCTGTGTTTTTGATAATTTGAATAAAAACCTAGTTGAGTTGAGTCAGTATCTTTTGTGTTTACCTAATGATTGGGATAGATTACATGATAACTTATGTATATGTATGGGAATATACCAATGTGGGGTTATCTATTGAATTCATACTTTATGGTTTATCATTGTTGGATTTTGGGAGACCTTGAGGGTCTCAGGGTCCCTTCTGAGTATCATTATACTCACACCTACACGAGATATACCTGCACCTCGTTGTGTTGGTTGGAGATGACAGACATTGCTGACCGAGAATGTGTGTATCAGGACTGTACAGTACCTGGCAGTGGACAATATGACGTGTCGGTATGTGAAGGAGATCGACAGACGTGGAGTGTTGAGGAGGCTATTCGTACCTAACCTTCAGGTAGGAATCCCAGAGGATGACCCAATGACTTTTTTACTCTTCTTCTAGTGTACATGTTTTTCAGTTGTACTTTTACCTTGCTATTGGGCATGTATTCTGGCCCCTCTACATTCAGCACTCTTTTGTATACAGTTTTACTTATTTTTTTTCTTCCAGCTCATACCCTTTTTTTTGCATTTTCAAGTTTTAAAGGCAATTCTTTCCCAGTTTAGGAATATACGCCTTTGGTGCTAGTTGCTAGCCCTGGGACTATGGAAGGTAGCTTTGGGGTAGTCACAACACGGGCCCCGGGGGATGGGTCATGACAAAAGTATTTAGATTGTTTTAATAATAAGGAATTGTCTTTAACAACAATAATATTTTTAAATGACACAATAAGTTACATATTTTAATTTTCGAAATACTAGTGGATCAAGTTGTTGCATGGGAACAGCCATTCATGGTTTCCAAAATGCTCTCCACCCAGGCACCCAACAATTTCAACTGAAAAAACATGCACTTTTTGACAAAATTCAAAAAAAATATCATTTGGGATTCAACCCAAACCTTGAATAAATTTATTAGTGGACATGGAAATAATAAAATAAAATAATCAAATAGTTCTTGGTGTGACAATTCACCCCACCACAACTCTTTTCACCCACATAAAGCAACCAAAATATTTAGACCCAATCATAAATATCGTTATGTGTCACCCAACTCCAAAATTTTAACTGCCTCCTACTGATCGATCGAAAGAGACATGGAAAACCTATGACACACAAATCATCCTTAAAACATTATCACCTTAACCATCACCCAGGAGAACCCAAACCATCCATTTCAACCAATGAATGAATATAAACTTATTTATATATTTATTCCCATAATCATAGTCCAACAGGATCGTTGGGTGTACTTCAATCCAAAAATTTACTCAAGAGGAAGGACATAGGATTTGGTGGTTCCGCACGAGCCCACCAGCCACTAAAGGATACATGACAAGTAACTCTAATACTAACATAGGAATGAACAAACAGACTCCCCACCATAATGATCACGCTAACACTAAACTATTTAAATTGTAACTCTATGTTACCTATTTTTGGTCTCCCCACCATAAGAATTGGTATGATTAACCAAACATGAAGACTTTCCATACGGGCCAAAAAACCCACCACGAGGGGTATAAGGGAATGAACGAACTGATAAAACACCAAAACTACTACTATAACCACATAAAACAACATCACACAATCAGAAGAGCACAAACCATGCCACACAAAAGAAAAATATTAAACTAGGTCCCCTTTTCACGGTTGGGGTTCTTCTAACTATACGAGGTATTTATTATGAGACCTATGGCGGGAGCACCAATGAATTATGCATCTCTTTCCTCACAATCAGGCCTCAAAAATTCATAAATGTAAAACACAAACCAGAATTTCACCAAACACACTTCAAATATAATAAAAGTTTAAAAGAGGTTCAACCAAAACCATTATTAAGAATGAAAGAAAATAAACACCAAAATATGCTGCTAGAGACGACTACTACATCCCAGAAACACTAAAAGGGGAAAACTTGAACTAATCCCCAAACAAATCTCTACTCCAGTTGACGGGATGAGGTGACCTTTGACGAGCTAGGTCAGGCTTCAGCACACTTCTTGGAAACTCCTCAATAGAATCCATGAAAGTGGCGCAGACGTCCATAGGTATGGCAGGGTCTTAGAGCACTCGGGAACATCGGCCTTTGGTGACCTTTCCTACCACACATGCGACATATCACTACATTGCACTATGAAGAAGATGAATAAAGGTTTTAAGGCCTCTTGATTCCTCTACTTGAGCCACCGGTATCTTGTCACATCCCATTCTTTTTATTGACATCCTATGTAATACTTCCCAAGGAAGGAGGATTCGCCACCTCAAGTCTTCCCACTAACTCAGCTTCAACAAGAAAGGTATGACCCAAATCATCAGAGAAGGTGGTTAGGTAGAGCTCTTTCACTTTTAATCATAGTTCAAATCGTAGTCCAAAATAAAATGTTCGAGCCTTCCTAAGATTGTTTTCAAAAAACCATTGGTCATACGGAACAAGGTCTAAGAAATTTCGACTTAATTCTAGTACTGATTCAGCACCCTACTCAAGACAACATAACTATATCTGCTTCCTCAGCTTCGCCACCACAGAGAATAATGGTTGGATGAACAAAGACTTGATGAATTCCCATATGATATCTTCTCTAGTATTTCATCGAGACATGTACTTCCACAAGATCTAAGATGGACCTTCATGCATAAAGGTGCCCAGCATCACCTTCTACAACTCATGAAACCCAATGAAATTGAATTTCTTCTCAATATTCCACAACCACTCCTACGCCTCAAGAGGATCTTCTTGACCATAAAATAAGGGAGGGTTCAACTTCTGGAATTCCATAACATAGTCCACTGGTTGATCAACTGGATGATTTTCTATGGGTGTACCACCCGAAGCTGCACCTTGGGCATTTATCATCCCATTTAGGGAGAGAACACTATGGAACAAAGAAACAAATATCTTAGTCAAGATATGGTCATATCCATTTCATATTCTACTTTTTTCAAATAAAAAAAACTTTACAAATAGTTATCAGAATTAATGAAGACCCAAACAATCCACAAGGAGAAACTAGTGCTGATGGGTGACTCAGACATACTGTTGGCAGCCATATGCTTGTCACGCCACCATCACAAGGAACACTCTAGGGTAATGTCCTAGATTACAAATGGATTTCCACACCATGATAGTTCACTAAGGTCACTTCATGGCTTCCAATTCATTTCCCAACATAAAAAATTTCATAATAACCAAAAGACACCAACATCCTGAACATACCATGGTAACCTGAGGTTCAGAACGAGAAATGGTTCATGATTTCCTTCTCATATGTACACCTAAACTCCCATCAATTCTACTCCTTATACCATGTGAACCTCAAATAACCATGGGTGCTCTGAAAAACTAGGTCTAATCCAGATTTGTCCCCTTTGATACCATTTTGTCATAAACCAACTTGGGTCTACCCTGAACCGGTCAACTGAGCAGATCCATGACAAGATCTGAGAGGCATTCCCAATCCTCCTGGGCTGTCGACAAGTGCCAGGGTATCAATAGAGAGAAAGAAGAATGATTCCTCCCAATGAAAATAAATATAGTAGAGGAAATATAAGAATAACCCAAATCAAATAAATGACACAAAAAAAGAAGAAAAACCAACAACAAAAAACTAACCTGACCATGACTAAAATACCTCGCGACTCCGATAGTCACTCACCAATCCACAACCAACTCTCGACCATAACAATCAAGATTGATTCAAACATGAAAGAGAATTTAAAACAAGAAAAAAATATAGGTGTGAGTATTAAAACATAGTTGGCATTCCCAAAAAACTACACCCAAATCCCTACCTTTAAATAAAGAATTTACTAATTCCAGGACTGAACTAAATTATATAAAATATGGGTTTCCACACACACTTTCTTTTTAAATATAAATAACTATCATTTCACTTTTTAATTTAAAAACAAGTTTAATGTTTGAAGGAAAAAGGTTCACTAGGTTTTAATACTTTTTTGTGAACAATTTAATATATATAAGTTTATTTGTATGTCTAGAAGAAAATACCATGCACAACACATGACACACAATAAGGGCAATGGGAAAGTAGCAAACAGGTCCAACAACCAAACTAGGCCTCTCCATCTTCAACCACATACAAACAAACACTAAGTAAACATGGTTCGAACCTACGAGCTCATGAGAAATACATAAAACACTATACATGTGACTCATCCTGAAGGCATGCCTACTCTCGAAAACTTCATAATGCCCAAACACTCGGTGTTTCCCTACCTGGCCTAACTGAGGGGCCCAATCCCCTAGCAGTGCAATGTTCATACTAAGGGACACTAGACATTGCGTAATCTAAACTAGTATAGAAATCATTCTAAAAATATTCAATTACTATTCTAGGTCCCCATGCCGATTACTAAATAAAAATTTGGTGAGTCAACAATGTGAAACAAGCAACAAATTTCAATGCACAAACATCACACACAATAGTCCAAAAAATCTACATGCACAATAAGGTCACCCCCAAGTTACTCCAAAGATAGATTTTCTCAAAATAATTTATTTTATCAATGTTCCATACCGTCTTGATGAATCTTTTAAAAGAAAAACCATTTCATAAGAGAAAAAAACCATTTTCTGAAGATTTAGAAGAAAATATTTACCAACAAACCAGAACCATACTATAAAACATGTATTCATTCACTGTTGTGAGTCAATTAATCAAGAAAGTAATTCATATTCAATGTATAATATAAAAATCTTCATTTAAATAATGAAATTACTCCAAAATTAATTATTCCACCTCTTGACGCTTTCTAACTAGAAGATGTGGCTACCTGATTGCAGGCACATACTTTCATATATATATATCTGTGTGTGTGTGTCTATATATATCCTTAACTCAATGCATGAATTCCCCACACCATGAAGGAATACATACATGGAATATATATATATATATATATAATATACATATATACATACCTGAGAATATGTTTGTGCTTCCTAGAAGACATTCAAAACCAACTGTAATAAAAAACAGAGGCTCATAAAATACCACGGAAAGGTCAACAAACATACAAAACTATGCCACAACTTTAGAAATCAAATTTTCTTTAACAAATCCAACTGGATGATTTTACTAATACATGGTATGCACAACTAATATCAAACCCACTAAACATCAAATATCCATTTTGAAACCATACGTGCACAACATTAACAACCGCAATCAAAAAGATTACTTGGAAAACCATTTGAGGAAAACTAATAACCATTTTAAATTTAGAATAAATTCATAAATTCTAGCTGGGTATTTAATAAAAATTTGGTATATACGACTAGTGAAAAAAAACTCACATTAAAATTTACATTTAAAATAATTCACACTACAAAAAAATTTCCAAATCATGATTCCCACCACATATAATATCGATTAAGCCAGTTAAATGTTTATAAAATAATTTTAAATAGCACTCCAAGGCTTAAATGTAAAAACTCATGCAAAAAACCTCTATTTAAGCCCCACCTCAAACCACGAAATTAAAATTGTGATTATCAGTAGTTTATTAATTTATTAATTAATTCAATATTATAAACTACTTGTTGGAAATAAAATTAAATAATTTAGACACACATAATATACAAAATTTGACATGGAAAACTGATTTTCAACCAATTTCACATAAAATACATTATTCTAGACACCGAAAGTCACCAATTAATTATCATAAACCATGAGAAAAACATGAAACAAGTGAAACGTAAATCATAAAAAATATTGCAAGGAGAAACCCACATCAAATAATGAAAAACATCATGAAAATGATATGGAATATTATTCGCACCATAACCGCACCCGCAATGAAAACAAAATAGCCCTAATCATCAACCTCAAGTCATTAATTTTGAAATTAAACCCTAGTATCTAGGATATGGATAAAAATAAAAACTCCGCCAAATGACGGAGGGAGACTACCTGATAAGAGGGGGTTGTCGCCTGAAGGAGTCATTGTTGGCGAGTCACGCATGCCAGAGATGGGGGCTACCAGAGGGTCGTAGCTGGCCGGAGCTTCTACGGACGAAGGACATCATCAGACTGGGGAGGCGCGGATGGGGAGTGCGGGCTAGTTCACACCAGTTAGGATGGAGCAGTTCAGGATAAGGGGTTCTCACCACGATGGGGGTTCTGGCTGGAGGTGGAGAGTAGGGAGGAGTTCCCCTAGGCCGCTAAAGCTAGAAGAGAGGTGCACCAGTCAGGGGTTTCGCCGATCCAATGGGAGGGAATCACGTGGGCAGGGGGTGTTAAAGGGTGATGCACATTCTTGAAAGAAATACCTAATTCATAATGAAAATAATAATTAAATAGAAACAAAATAATAATAATTAAGTTATAAAAATAATCATAATAACAATATGACAATAATAATTATAATATTACTAATGATAATAATAATAATAATAATTGAAGTTATAGTTTTAATAAACCTGATAATATTATTAATATCATGATTAAAAAATAATGCTAAACACCTATTTAATCCTTAATAATAATAATATTTATATTAATATGATGTTAAAAATAAAATAATAAAAGAGTTCAATTTTTTTTAATAATAATATAATTTTATTTAACAGAAATAAAAACTATAAATGAAGCAACAAGTTAATTGTTTTAATTTTCTGCACATAGGTGGATCGAACCATTTCTTTGGGGAAGCCGTGCAAGGTTTCCAAAATGTGCTCTGCCGATGCACCCAATGACATCAAATGACAAAAATGCACTTTTTGGAAAAACTCAAAAATCCCATTCATGATTCAACCCAAACCACAACTAAATTTATTTAAGGCCAAGGAAATAATACAATAAAATAATAGAATAAGTCTGGGAGTGACAAGAAAGATTCAAATTTAATAAATAATATTATATTGAAACTGGAACCATGTGTGAAACAATAAAAGTAAATATTAATGATTAAATCATTCTATATAATATCATTTGGACATATATATATTTTATTTTAAGTTGTATCTTTGGGTTTAACCCCCTAGTAAACCAATTTTAAAATTTCCCAGTGTTACAACTAATTTAATACTAATGTGTTATAAATTTACCAATAAGGTAATAATTTAATCTAAAATTATAAATGGATGCAATTTTGGACTATTTAATGCCCCCTTGTCCCATTTAATGATTTTTGGTATATTTAATTCATTAAAGATTATTTTATTTAACATCAAAACCATTGATTTCACTTTATTAACTATTCACATATTGTTTCCTTGAATAAATAAATTACGGTTTTAAATTCTGATATAAACTCATTAATCATTAGTTATACGTTATTATTAACCAAAATATTTGTTTAAAATAATTGTTTAACCCTCTAGGAATCTAGTTTCTTTATTATATTTTGATAATCCCAATTATGCTTTATTATATGTTGATAATCTCAATATTTCTTCTTTATAGTTTGATGATTCCTACTGTGGATAAATACTTACTTTAGTATTTGTGTTCTTCAGACACATATTTATATGTTATGATAATTATATTATAATCCAAGAATTTGGTTAAGAAATTATGTATTATTTTATGTTTAGTATTAGACTTTCGGTTACTGGATGTATGTATACTCTGACTTAAATCATTCTGCCAATAGAATGCTTAAACAGAATAGAGCTACTGATACAGAATAGAGCTACCGATACAGTTAAGTCTACCACTATGTGAGAGATACCGGTACATATTAGTCACCATTACACAAGTCTACCGATACATCAAAGTTTACTGATACATCCAAGAAGCTACCGATAGGGACTTACCGCTACTGATACAAGTCTAGTCTACAGCTACCGATACAAGAAATCCTACCGCTACTGATGCAATAAAGCATACCGCTACCAAAGTCTACCGACTGAAATGAAGTCTACCGATAGAAGGGCTACCGGTACACAAAGGGCTACCATTACACAAAGGGCTACCGTTACACAAGAAGCTACCGATACTCAGACCTACCGATACACAAGGCAACTGATATCCAAAGCTACCGATCCAGAGACATAACCTGATTATTCTTTAATTTCCTTATCATTATTTAATCTAACCAATGGACATATCAGGTATATTTTAATACACTGATCTTTATTTATTGTGTGTTGTTGGATGTCAGGGAACCGCACCTCATACCTGCAAAAAGGAAATCACTTCTGTTGCCGGAGCTCGTGCTTTAAATAAGAGATGCTCCTGCTACTAATAGAAGAAGTTGGAAAAAAAACAAGAGCATGAACAAAAAATAAGAAGGTATTGAAAAGTGTTCATGAAAAGAGACGACTGAACTTACATGAAGAGTTCATACATTCCTTCATACCAGAAAGAGTTGAGAACAAGAACAAGAACATCCACACAAGAACTTCATCGACTACAGTCTCATTGTCTCTGAACCTGGATGTCAAGCGAACGACACTCTGTTTTTCAGACAAAAACCAGAAGAGGACTCAGAACCATTTCTGATCAAATTGGAAGAAGTCTAGAGCTGCACTGAAATCACTAGAGCCATTCAATACTCTACATCTTTGCCTATGTGATTTATTATTTACTTTCCGAGCAGTGTGTGTCATCTGCTGTATTTTTACACACAAACGGTCTCATGTACTTTAACTGGAGGATCATTAAATCCTCACTCAAACTCTTACATCTTTTTCCCACTCAGATAGTGGTAGAGGTCGTGCGTGACCTAGACAGCTAGTTTGCTGTTGTATTTGTTTCAAACGAATAGCAGTGGTATAGGTCTTAGACTTGGACAGTTGTATACTGTTGTAATCCCTGATTCATGGTGTGGATCACTTTTATATAATGTTTTCAGGGGACTCTGTCTCAGCATGAGACTGAACATCTTGGTTATATCTGATGTGCTTATTTCAGTTCAAAGTTATTTTTATTCCGCTGCAAACTTCTTTAAAATGAAAAACTGTTTTATAGTCACTTTGATTATTAAAATCAAAAGTGTTTATGTTAGTTGTAACTTAGTATGTTAGTTTAAAATGTTAATCAACTCTTTTTATTTGATTAACTGGGAAATAATCAATCCCTTGAGAACCTACCAGAACCTTTACTTGGATATAAATTCCCTAGAGCTTAATTCTGTGTTTTATTTGGGGGAATTTGGTAAATGATTTTTAAACAGAAATTTTAATTGGAACTCAATTCACCCCCCTCTTGACTGTCCACTCTGACCAACATTTGGTATCTGAGGAATTAAAATATTTTCTGAAGTACTCTGTTTTTCAACTGTGATTTTAGTTGTATTTTAACGTTCTTAAAATTTCTGTTATTTCTAAATTTTTATCTCTTAAAATTTTTTATCTTAACCTAGTTATCATGGATAACAGACTTGAAGGTTTTGCTACTAATAGACTACCATTTTTCAATGTAAACAACTATTATCTGTAGAATATTAAGGTGAAAATTTGTTTACAAAGCATGAGTTTTGATATTTGGACTGCCATAGAATCAGAATATAAAATTCCTACTACTGTTAGATCTACTTGGAATGAAGCTAATAAGACAGCATGCAATAATAATTGCAAAGCTATGAATACTCTATATTGTGCTTTAGGATATGAGGAATTTAATAGAATATCTGCTTGTAAGACTGCACATGAAATTTGGGATACTTTAAGTGTTTCTCATGAAGGACAACTAATGTTAAGGGAATGAGATTGAACACCTATACTATTAAATATGATAATTTTAAGATGAATCCTGATGAACTCATTTCTGATATGTATCTCAGGTTTAACGAAATTTCCAACACAATGATCTCACTGGGAAAAAATGTTTCATCAAAGGAGAAGATCATGAGAATATTGAGATTCCTACCAGAAAGATGGAGGGGCACTTCTGTTTCAACTAGAGAATCTTGTGATATTGGTGAACTGTAAGTTAAGGAACTTATTGGTAAGTTGATGATGTATAAAGAAGAGCTTAAAGTAAACAAATAAGAAGAAGATGAACCAAAAAGGTAGTCTGTTGCCTTCAAGACATCTACATCAATGAATAAGGAGAAACTTCAAGTTGTAAGTGATAGCTCAAGCTGTGAAGAATGTGAAAGTAAATCTGACAGTGATGCAGAAATGGCTCACATAACCAAGAGATTTGAGAAGATTTATAAGAAAAAGAAGTTTTTCAGTAAATCAAATTACAAAGGTAAGTATGACAACAATAGACACTGGAAAAAGGACTGGAAGAAATCTGACAAATCTGATGAAGTTGTCTGCTATGATTGAAAGAGAAAAGGACATATAAAAGCAGATTTTTCAAAACTGAAATACATGGAGAAATATGAGTATAAGGATAATATTTATAAGAAATCCATGAAGACTAATTGGAGTTCTTCTAATTATATCTCCAGTGAATCTAAAGCTTCTGAAGCTGAAATCAGAAATAAGGCAAACTTGTGTTTTATGAGAAGCACCTCTATGGTAACATCTGAAACTCCTGATTTAAATTCGTATTATTTTGTAGATGATTCTGATTCTGAAAATATGTCAAAATCTGAACTATTTGAATATTGTGATGTGTTGGAAGAAACCTGTAATGAGCTGAAAGACAAATACAAAGGTTTAATGAAACCAGATATGCTTTAACTGTTAATAATAAATATGATCATGACATAGAAATGGAAACGAATGCTCGGTTACTTAAAGAAAACAATGACCTGAAATTGTCAAATGAGAAACTTAGGAAAGATTTAGAAAAGATCACAAATGGAAAAGATACTCTTACTAAAATGCTAGGTAAGCAGATTGTACCTAGATATACTACTGGAATTGGATACCAACCTGGACAAAGAAAAATTACCACAAATAAATTTATTCCTAAATCTGGACAGAATGTAGATAGTTATAATTCTGGTGGTTCATAAGCTTCAACTAGTTATATTCATAGTTATGGATCTAATAAAGTTTATCTTTCCAAATCTTTTGATTCTAAGAATTTTATGAGACCCATTAGACAAATTTGGGTACCTAAAGTTTTATTGGCTAACATGTCAGGACCCAAGAAAATCTGGGTACCAAAATCATTTCCTCTCTAAATCCGTTTTGTTGGGAACCTGCTTAAAGAGCTCCTCTAGAAAGACCTGGTACTTAGACAGTGGATGTTCAAGACATATGTCAGGAGACTTCTCATGCTTTCAAATCTCAGTCAGAGTTGATGGAGGTTTTGTCACTTTGGGTGATAATTCTAAAGGGAAAATCATCGGCTTAGGCCAGATTGGTAACACTGACTCAATATTAATTTCTAAAGTTCTATTTATTGATGGACTTAAATATAATTTACTAAGTATTTCTCAGTTATGTGATGATGGTTTCAATGCTAAATTTGAAAATGATTCCTGTAATGTTTGTTCTAAAAATGGTTTATTATTTTCTGCCTTGCAAAATGAAAATGTTTATTCTATTGATTTAAATTCTTTAGCTATGAAAAATATTACATGTTTAAATGATTTTCATAAATAGTCTTCGATTCGGCATAGAAGATTAGGACACTGCAATGTACATTCACTCAAAAAACATTCTATGAAGAACTTAGTTAGAGACCTACCAAAACATGAATTCCCAGCAGATAATGTTTGTAATCCCTGTCATAAGGGAAAGAAACATAAATTTTCTTTCAAATCAAAGAAAGAAGTATCTTCTTCTCAACCTCTCGAGTTGGTTCACATGGATTTGTTTGGACCTTATAAAGTTTCTAGTTTAAATGGGAAGCACTATGTCTATATTCTAGTAGATGACTATTCTAGGTATACTTGGTTATTTTTTCTATCTTAAAAAAGTGAAGCTCGTTATTACTTTGTTAAATATTCCAAGTATATAGAGAACCTTAGTAGACTTAGGATTAAAACCTTGAGAAGTGATCATGGTCATGAGTTTGAAAATCATGAGTTTGAATCCTACTTCTCACACAATGGCCATAGTCACAATTTCTCTAACCCTAGGACACCTCATAAAAATGGTGTAGTGGAAAGGAGGAATAGAACCCTTCAAGAAATTTTAAGAATCATGCTCAATGAGTATGACCTAACTATTTATTTTTGGGCTTAATCTGTCAATACAGCTTGTTATATTATCAATAGAGTCTTGATCAGACCTGTTCTTAAGCAGACCCCTTATGAGTTGTGGAACCATAGGAAACCTAAGGTTAACTACTTCATAGTTTTTGGTTGCAAAGTATTTATTCTTAATACTAAATATAATCTTGATATGTTTTCATCCAAGAGTGATGAAGGAATTTTCCTAGGTTACTCTATTTCTAGTAAAGCCTGTAGTGTTTTCAATAAGAGAACCAAATGTGTGGAGGAATCTGTTCACATCAAATTTTATGAAATTGATCCACATGAACCTAAGACCTCTCTTGAAAATCTAGAAAATGATCTCTCTATTTTGAACATTAATGATAAAGACAGTGCACCTATAGTTAAAACGTTCAGTTCTGGAAATTTTCCCGAACCTGCTTCTGTTGAATCACAACCTGTTGATGAACCTGAAATCTCTAGCCCTACATCTTCAAGACCAACTAGGATTCTAAAGAAACATCCTTTAGATGTTGTTGTAGGAAATCTTGATAGAGGAACATAGACTAGAGCTTCTCTAAGAAATCAGGTTGAACATCAAGCTTTTCTTTTACATTTAGAACCTAAAAATTGCAATGATGTTATCAATGATGAATTTTGGGTAATAGGTATGCAAGAAGAACTAAATAAATTTGAAAGAAACAAAGTCTGTGAACTAGTAGAAAGACCTAAAGACACTTTGACCACAGGCACAAAGTGGGTGTTTAGAAACAAAGTTGATGAATCTGTAAATATCATTAGAAACAAAGCTAGACTAGATTCACAAGGTTACAATCAAGAAGAAGGAATTGACTATGAGGAAACCTTTGCACATGTAGCTAGATTAGAGGAAATTAGGATCTTACTTACCTTTGCATCACATCTGAATTTCATGTTATATCAAATGGATGTGAAAAGTTCTTTTCTAAATGGTTTTATTGTTGAAGATGTTTCTGTAGAACAACCACCTAGTTTTTCAAATCCTCACTTTCAAAATCATGTTTTTAAGCTTTCTAAAGCTTTATATGGTTTAAAACAAGCTCCAAGAGCTTTTTATGAAAGACTTACAAATTTTCTTATTTGAAAAGGATTTACAAAATTAATTGCTGATCCCACTCTTTTTATAAAAGGAATTTCAAAAGATTTTTTAATAGTACAAATCTATATTGATGATATTATTTTTGGATATTCGAAAAATTATTTATGTACTGATTTTTCAAAGGTTATGCAAAATGAGTCTGAAATGAGATTAATGGGAGAGCTTAAATACTTTCTTGGATTTCAAATATTTCAAACTAAAGATGGTATTATTTTAACTTATAGTAAATATACTAAGGATTTATTAAAACGTTTTGGTATGGATAGTATTAAGGGAAGTGATACACCTATGAGTACCACCTGTAAATTGGATATTGATGAAACTGGTAAACCAGTAGATCAAACTAATTATAGAGGTATGATTGAGAGTTTACTTTATCTTGCTTCTAGTCAAACTGATATTATGTTTAGTGTATTTACGTGTGCTAGATTTCAAGATAACCCTAATGAGTCACACTTACTTGCCGTTAAAAGTATTCTCAAATATCTTAAATACACTGCCAATTTGGGACTGTTTTACCCAAAAGAATAATCAATTGATTTAATAAGTTATTCAGATGCTAACATTGCTGGATGCAAGTTAAACAGAAAGAGCACATCTAGAACATGTCATTTACTTGTAAAGTCCCTCGTATCATGGTGTCATAAGAAACAGAACTCAGTTGCATTATCTACTGCCGAAGTAGAGTATATAGCTGCTGGTAGTTGCTGTGCACAGATTTTGTGGATGAAACAAACTTTATTGAACTATGGATTTGAGTTTAAATATGTTTCAATTAACTATGACAATACTAGTGTGATCAATATCTCAAATAACCCTGTGTCTCACTCTAGAACTAAACACATTGATGTTAGACTCCACTTTCTAAGAGATCATTATCAAAGGGATGATATTACTCTTGAATTTATAGGCACTGGACTTCAATTTGATGATATTTTCAATAAACCCTTAAGTTCAGAAAGATTATGTTTTATTAGACACAAATTAGGAATGATAACATACTCTTAAACCATTAGGTAAACCTCACCGTTAAAGAATCCTCACCGTTAGAGAATCCTCACCATTAGGGAATCCTCACCGTTAGGTAAACCTCACAATTAGAGAATCCTCACCGTTAGATAATCCTCACCATTAGAGAATCCTCACCGTTAGAGAAACCTCACCGTTAGGAAAATCACCGTTAGAAGACCTCACCGTTTGGAGACTTTACCAGTACATCTCGTGTTGTTTTAAACTTATGTAAAGCCTAGACTTCGAACTGTTTTTAAAAGATTTATTTCATTTGTGAATCCTAAATGATATTAAACCCGATATTAGACTTCACTCAATATCACCCCGAACTCGTCTGTTCGAATCCCTCCAACCTCAACCACTGAAGCCGCAAGGCCCTAAACCTCAGATCTATAATGGCCCACGTTAAGAGACCTCAGGTTACAGATGGTAGTGACGAGCCTCAAGCGAAAAGACAGAAGGTGACCAATGCTAATGCCAGTGGAAGCGGTGAAGGTGTAGCTCAAAGGAATCTAGTAAACCCGCATCTCTCAAAGCGAGAGATTGTCATTGAGAAAGAGGTGTGTGCAGAATGGCTCATGGAGAGAAAGTCCTTGGTTCTTCAGGTTTTAAAAGAACATGGTTGGCTCGAGTAATTCACAAAAAAAATGGACTTTTTTATCCAGGACTGATGAAACCGTTCTATGAGTTCGTCTATTTTGAGAAGTCCGAAGAAGAAAACAAGATATTTTCTTATCTAAATGGTCACGAATTTTCCTTTACTTCGGTTGAATGGGATGGGAACTTAAAAGTTCCACATGAAGGTTATTATTATGTTTATTCAAAATCCATACCCTCAACCAGTGACTTGTTTAAGTATGAAGATACATTGTTAGAGCTGACAGGGAATGGGACCCCTAGAAAAATCACAGCTACAGAGATGACGGGGGAAGATAAACTTCTTTTCAAGTTTATTCAATATGTAGTTAGCCCAAGGAGAGGATACATTGCTACGCTGAGATTCTAGGAAATTTATTTGTTACATTTGTTGAAGCATGGAGTTAAGGTAAATCTGTGTAGATTGATTATGATTCAGATTGAGGATATGACTAGACTGCTGTCTAATTCAAAATCATTGTTCTTCTCAAAGTTGATTTATATTATGATGAAAGCAATGGAGGTGGTTGTACCTTATGATGAAATGATAGTATTTAAGGATAACTTCTGCATCACCAGGACTATCTGTAAATATATTAATGTAAGCTAGAATCCTTGGAGAAAATCATGGGTGAATGATGAAAGAATAATTTATGATAAGTTCACACCAAAGGACCATCCCTCTATGCCAAATAATGTGAGAGATCCTGGTCTTGGACCAAATGAGTCAGAACCAGTCTACAGTGATGATGAAGCTGAGGAGGAAGAGACATCAGTTGAGGATGGAGGAGACCCTGATTTACCTCCTAGTCCTATGCCTCAAACCATTTCTTATGGAGTAGCTAGCCCTCCAAAAGAACTACCAAGGAGAGAAACAATTTTGAAGGACAGTGATACTGAGACAGAGGAAGAAGAATAAGCATGTCAGTATGTTGTTAAGGACACCTCTGAAGAGGATGAGGCAACTGAATCTGATCGTGTCATTAATGGAGAAAAGGAGGATTCTGGTGAAGCAAATGATGAGGAAAATGAAGTAGAAGAGCTCAGTTTGAGCCCTCTGATAGACAGTACAGTCAAGTAGGTGCCTGATCAGGAAGCAGAAGTAGCATCTATTGTTGAGAGAGTTCTTGAGCCATTATAGAAAATGGCTATTGAATCTGCTGCAGTTGTAAAGGAACTTATAGAATTACATCAAGCAGAACAGTTGGAGGAGATACCTCAAGAGAATATTCCAAGTGAGGGGGAGCATCATGGTTCAGTATCTGTTTTGTATGACATTGAATGTTGGACATCAGATCCAGGATATATGGTTCTTTCAATTTCCTATAGAGATTCATATGAGGAAGACCAGCCCCAAAAACAATCAGTTATCCTACCTGCTGTGGCTGAATATTTGGCAACCAAGGAGGACCTTGAGTCCTTAAAGGCTGAAATGAAAGAGACACTGAGAGAATCAGTGGCAGATTTGAATACAAGTCTGGTTTATGAAATGAGAAGTGTGGAGCAGTCCATGGAGCTATCTCTGGGATGTGTTGTTGCTAGTCCAGTGAAAGTAATGATGTATGAAGTTAAAATATTCCATACTCAAATTGAAAGTTGGACAGGAGCTGTAGTGGCTCTAAGACAATCGATTGCTTCATTGTCTGCTTTGAACAGTTCTCAAACCCAAATGCACAATGATATCAGATATATCAAAGAAGTATTCAAGCAATTTGTGGAAGTTTTTGAGACTTTTAAGACTTCAGTAAAAGAACATTTGAACCGTCAAGATGAACATGTTCAGAACGTGGTTAGTAATCTAACACAATATTTCAAGGAGACGGCAGATTTCTTAGTTAAACCCCTTCCCTCAGCCAGCTCCTCTGTGAACCATGACCAGATCAGAACTGTTATTCAGGAAGAGTTGGCTAAGGCTAGTACCAGTGGCTCCTCGGATACTCATATCCTTGCTATTACTAGGGAAGTTAGTAGTTTTGTTCGTGATCACCTACGGGCAGCTAAAGCTTCTCAAGAAGAAATTAAAAACAAAGTGGATGCTTATTTTGAGAAGGTCTACAACAAGCATCAAATGACCAACCATTCCAAGCTCTTGCTGGAAAATATGAAGTTTCCTCTAGTGACTCAGGCTTTTAGAGAAACGTTTAGTAAGCTTAGGGAGCTTAATCCTGCCTTGGATAAATTCATTGAAAATCGAGATGATTTTGTGTCTGCAATGGAAAGAGGAGGGACTATTATTATGGATTTTAGGAACCTGTTTCTACCCATCTTGCATGTAGATGCCAGACCTGTGATTGTACCTCCTGCTCTTCCTGATTCTGCCTCTAGGAGTACACCTCAGTTGACTCTAGCTCAGGCTCTTTGTAGCTTGACACCTTTCATCCCACAGAAAAGCA
Organism: Viscum album; assembly: GCA_963277665.1. NCBI lineage: Eukaryota > Viridiplantae > Streptophyta > Magnoliopsida > Santalales > Viscaceae > Viscum > Viscum album. Next base: position 1,285,631,965 of record OY728156.1, read on the forward strand.
CATATTTTAGATTCGGAACAGTTTCAGTGGTAGACCCTCTGGTTGTTCTTTCAGCTATTCCTAAGCCTTCTACTGAATCTGACACCGCACCCTCTTTTGATCCTAAGGGAAAGACTCCTGTTCAAGAGGAAGAATGAGTGATTATAGATCTTTTTGATAGGATTCACTTGTATTTTATTTGACCTTATGAATTTATCAGTGTATCTCTTGTCCTTTAATGAAATACCTCATACTTTTTCTACTATACTATGTTTCTATTCCTTTGCTAGTCATTATATTTTCTATGCTACCCTTTTTTTGTCAATCACAAAGGGGGAGAAAATCATGAGTCCTAAGAGTGGGGGAGAAAAACATGAGTCCTAAGAAAAACACAAAGGGGGAAAATGAGTCCTAATAGAATCTTGTAGTACATTTGAACGGGGGAGGAATATGGATGATTTGTTTCAATAAAAGCAATATTTTTTCCTCTGATTCTAATTATTCTCTGATTGTAATTCTTTTCATTTTGGAATATGTTTTTATTATCAAAAAGGAGGAGATTGTTGAACCCTCTAGGCATCTAGTTCCTTTATTATATTTTGATAATCCCAATTATTATTTATTATATGTAGATAATCTCAATATTGCCTCTTTATAGTTTGATGATTCTTAGTGTGGATAAATACTTACTTTAGTATTTGTGTACTTCAGACACATATTTATATGTTATGATAATTATATTATAATCAAAGAATTTGGTTAAGAAATGCTCTATTATTTTATGTTTAGTATTAGACTTTTTTTTATTGGATGTATGTATACTCTAACTTAACTCAATCTTCCAATAGAATGCTTAAACAGAATAGTGCTACTGATACAGAATAGAGCTACCGATACAGTTAAGTCTACCACTATGTGAGAGCTACCGATACAGATTAGTCATCGTTACACAAGTCTATCGATACATCAAAGTATACCGATACATCAAGGAAGCTACCGATAGGGACTTACCGCTATTGATACCAGACAAGTGTACAAATACTGATACAAGAAAGCCTACTGCTACCGATGCAATAAAGCTTACCGCAACCAAAGTCTACAGACTAACATGAAGTCTACCGATAGAAGGGATACCGTTACACAAATGGACACCGTTACACAAAGGGCTACCGTTACACAAGAAGCTACTGATACTCAGACCTACTGATACACAAGGCTACCGATATCCATAGCTACTAATCCAGAGAGAGAACCTGATGCTGTTTAATTTCTTTATCATTATTTAATCTAAACAATGGTCATATCAGGTATATCTTAATACAATGACATTTAATTATTGTGTGTTGTTGGATGTCAGGGAACCATACCTCATACCTGCAAAAAGGAAATCACTTCTATTGCCGGAGCTCTTGCTTTAAATAAGAGATGCTACTGCTGCTAATTGAAGAAGTTGGAAAAAAATAAGTGCGTGACCAAATAATAAGAAGGTGCTAAAAAGTGTGCATGAAAAGAGACGACTGAACTTACATGAAGAGATCATACATTCCTATATACCAGAAAGAGCTGAGAACAAGAATTAGAACATCCACACTAGAACTTCATCGACTAGAGTCTCATTGTCTCTGAACATGGATTTCAACCGAACGCCACTCTGTTTTTCAGACAAAAACCAGAAGAGGACTCAGAACCATTTCTGATCTAATTGGAAGAAGTCTAGAGCTTCACTGCAATCACTAGAGCCATTCTATACTCTACATCTTTTCCTCTGTGATTTATTATTTACTTTTCGAGCAGTGTGTGTCATGTGCTGTATTTTTACACACACACTATCTCCTATACTTTAACTGGAGGATCTTTAAATCCTCACTCAAACTCTTACATCTTTTTCCCACTGGGATAGTGGTAGAGGTCGTGCGTGACCTGGATAGCTGGTTTGCTGTTGTATTTGTTTCCCACAAATAACATTGGTACAGGTCTAAGTCCTGGACAGTTGTATACTATTGTAATCCCTGATCCAGGGTGTGGATCACTTTTATATAAAGTTTTGAGAGGACTAAGTCTCAACTTGAGACTGAACCTCTTGGTTATATCTGCTGTGCTTATTTATTTTCAAGGTTATTTTTATTACGCTGCAAACTTCTTCATAACCAAAAACTATTTTAAAGTCACTTTGATAATTAAACTCTCAAGTGTTTATATTAGTTGTAACTCAGTAAGTTAGTTTCAAAAGTTAATAACCTCTTCTGATTTGATTAACTGGGGAATAATCAATCCCTTGAGAACCTAACAGAACCTTTACTTTGATATAAATTCACTACAGCTTAATTCTGTGTTTTATTTGGTGGAATTTGGTAAATGATTTTTAAACAGAAATTTTAATTGGAACTCAATTCACCCCCCTCTTGAGTGTCCACTCTGACCAAGAATAATAATTCATCCAAAAAATATTTTCATTCATTTTACTATTATGTATACAAGAATTGTTCCAATGTTGTGTGTGAAATTAAAATAATTTTTCAATTTCTAAAAGATAATAAAATCCATCATGAAACTAAATAATCTATGTTTAAAATTAGATTTTATATTCTTTAATAACATTTTTCATCCGTGTGTGAACTTATAATAGAAATTAAAAACAAGATATTGATATTTTAGAACTTCCTTCTACATAAAGAAAATAATAAGTTTTTTATCAATGAAAAATGGTACTAAAATTAAATATTTCTGAATATATGATAGAATTGGTTGATATAAACTCTAAAAATATAAACAATTGAGGTGTTATCTAAATATTTCAATATATTACACTTTACATTTACTATTAATTACTCAATTTACCTATATCAATATGAAAAAGTTTTACCTGAGTTAATATTCATTATGAAGAAAATTAATTTTTGTTATTTAGGGAATTTTAAAATCATGATTCCAAACATACAATCAATTTTACATTTATTAAAATAAATCATTTTTTCTTATTGTGATAATTTTGATATGACTATCTATAAAATGATATACTTATCTACAAATAAAATTAATAAAAGTGGAAAAAGTTGATTATAATATTTTATCACAGATGAAATAAAGACCATTTTTTATGAAAATGAATTTTAAAGCATAAAACAATAATACAAAAAAATTTGTGTTTATTTCTTAATAATTAATCAATAAATTGGTATTGAGTTAGAAATGTGTTATATTTTTTTAAAAATGGTTTCTGTTATTCACATCTTACTAATTTAGTTCATTGGTTATAATGTTAATATATAAATAATAAAACTTTTCAATACGTTTAAACTAGATGTTGCGTGTCGTATCCACTATCAAAGATATATGTAATTTAAAATATCATGGTGTCACATTCTCCCCCTCCCCAATTTTTAAATTTCAACATCATAATGTTACCTCGAGCTCAACAATTGAGGTATTAACATTTTAAAATACATTTTTGTTGAAAATGGAAGAACTAAAAAGCGTTAATGAATCTTCATTTTTGAAAATAGTTTCAATAAAATATGAAGTTTATATTGAGTGAAATATAGAAATGTATATTTTTATATGGAAATGATTAGCAAGTGAAAATATGGATATCCAGTGAAAAGTAATATCTAAATAATTATAGAGAGAGAAGGGGAACATTGACCTTAATAAAATGATTAACCATATGAAATTCAATGAATAAAAAACAATAAACTAATGATGATTGAAAATGGACCTAATTTTATTAGAAATAAATGAAATATAATACCTTTTATGTAATATCATTTTCATTTAGTTGATAAATTCCATTATTATCATTAAAAAAATATTTAAATATTAATACTTCATTTTCCTCATATTCATAAACACAATTTCATCATTTGGTTGGGTGACAAAATTAGATAAAACCGTTATTTCATATTTTATTTCAAATGATGAGTATGAATATTAAAATTATTTCCCACTATAATATACAAATGATTGTATTTAATGTATATAAAAGGATGAAAATTTGATCTTCTTGTATTTAAATAAACCTAAATTTTTATAGAAATGTAAGATAATGCCCATAAATAATAAAACCTCATCTGAAAAAAATACTTTGTTAATCTAAAATTTCTCAACATTAATGAAATTGATCGGTTGAATTCATTTTTTAAATTACATAATTTATATTTATTCTTAATATTACTCACTATATTCAAGTCTCATATATCAGAAGTATTTTATCTAGTGTATTACATAGATCAATTTAACCTTTTTCTACCATCAATATTCATCCACTCATGATGTAATATACCCAAAAAATGTAAATTTTTTATTAATATAATAAAAAAATATTCAATTATTTTATATAATTAACTTATATTAGTATCATTCCAAAATAAAATAATATATTCTTCTAAAATACAACTCAACAGGTGTTGCTGATGTAGAAAACCCTTATTATCCAAATTTATTTCATTTACCTTAATCAGAAAATATTACCAGAGTAATGAGATTTATAAAAAATTACATTAATTACATATTCACCAATTAACATTTCTATCTCATGGTTATCTATATGATAATGCATATATTCCAAACTTGAGATAACCCTTTTTCCAAATTCACCTTACTCACCACAACATTGAATATTATCTTAACCCTCATGGTTATGAATACCTTTAAAATTATTTCCATAAAATATAAAATAGTTATTCCCAAAATATCCTTTTCAAATAAACCCATACCAATCTCAATGGTTGTATTGCAATTTTAATATTTTTTTAAAGGTAGAGGTTTAGATGACCCTTTATTGAAAAGTAAAAGTCAAACGGATGGATGGGGAGTTTATAGTAGAATGTAATTCCAAAAAATAATATAATTACATCAACACATCGTAGAGTGAGTGCTCATACTGTGATGAGAGAGTTGACCACCTCTACCACGTGGAGGACTCTCCCCCCTCCAAGTCTTAACATGCATCTATGTACAATCATCATCATATGAGATCACATAAATCTCATTATATACCATAATTTTATGTCCAATCCAATAATAATTTTATTTCCCATATTCATCACTATTTTTATATTAATGTAATTCAAACAAATTATGAGTACACACCTTTATTATAACTTTATAGCTCTAAAACTGAGGTGAGACATAAAATGTTGCAACACAGGATGACCTATCTATTTTAAAATTTTAATTCCATCAGTACTCATAAAATAATCATGTTCTTTGAGTTTATTGGTGAATTGGAAAAATTTTATTTTTTGGACTTTAATGTGTACCATCTGATAACCTCTTTGAGAGGGGAAGTGCATGTTATGTGCATAACTGAATCTCTCGATTTGTTTTCATTCAGAAATACTAGACTCAAAGCTTCAAATACATCCTGTTTGGTTATAGTTGGGGATTATTACATGTTGTTTTCATTCATAGTGTCCTATTAAAAAACTTTTTTGAGAGAGAAAGAGGTTGTTTTTAGAATGGTTATATCCATGACTTCCATGGAATGCATCAAGCAAGGGAGATTGCATTGACAACAGGAGATCCAACTTTAACAAGAAAATCATGCATTAAAGAAGGGATAACTAGTGTAGTAGAAGTAAACATTAAGTGTTTATTATCATTATTGGTGGAGGATGAAGTAGAAGAATCAGAAATTACATCCCTTTCTAATAAGAGAAATTACAAGCAACATCCTTTAACATAAATGGTTGACCAATAGATTTTATAATTTATTTTTCTCCCAGCAGTGTAGAGTTTCAAAAGGCTATGGAACAAAATTTATTTGATATGGTAATATCCATATTATCTTTTCCTTTCCTACTTTTGGAATTAACTAAATTTTATTCTTTCAATAATCTTTAATTAACATCATCTTGAGGAGAAAATTACAGGATTTCAAGGTTATTAGCTGATTCATCATCTTATTCCTATTCTAATCCATTTTCTAACACATTTTAAAAGAGGTTCCATTTATATCATCCTTTTCAAAAATACCATTGGTCGGAACTTGAGTATCATATTTAAGATCTTCCCAAGGTACAATTCCATCATTTATTTTGTATGAGATATAGAATTAACAATATTAATTTTAATAAATTTGTATCTAATAGAGGGTTTTCCAGCACGATTTCTATCATATTTTCTATTATCATCTATAGGTTTTTTAGTAGACTCTACAAAATATTCTTGGATTATTTTTACATTTTAGAGGAAATTTTCATTATTATAATATTCATTGTAATTTTCAATTTTTTGTGCCTTCACCTAACTAGGTGCCTTTCGAAAATTTTACAAATTGTGCCCTTTAATATAACAGTTGGAACAATGAATATCTATTATACAAGTATGATTCGTAGTAGCCAATAATTTAACAAGAAGCATGAAATGGATGAGTTATTTTAAACTCAAGTCTAATAAAAATGAACCTATATTAGAACATGTGAAAAGTTAGCATATCTTACAAATTCATCATCATATTCATTCTAACTAGAACACCCATTTAAAATACTATATCATATAATATCTCAGCATGCCACATTACCCAAATCATCCCATGTATTTTTATCCATACATGAGCACATGTATCCTTGAAATAATGAAAATTAAAGTTCAATTTACATTCATGAAGTTGAAGTGTACTAGGAATATGATTGATGGTGGGAATACTCCAAGCTCATCCTTTGAGAACTATCAAAAGAAATAAGATGTGAAAATTCCTCGGCAGAGGGACACTCACTTGAAATTGGTGAATCCATAAATATTATTTAATCAAGAAATAATGTCTAAAATTTTCTAGGGTTTCATACCACTCATTAAAGATATGAGGGCGATAATAGATTTTTTTGAAAGTTTAATCCTAGATGTTATTTCATCCTTAGAGGCAAATATATGTGTTTTTGACCACTTCCAAATAATATTACAGGGAGAACAATTTGATAGAGGGTTGTATGACCCTCGCCTGAAACCTAAACAAGGTATCTAGATCTTTATAAGATTCAAAATCCTTCTTATTTTTCATGGGAGAAGATCTATTCCATTTAGCATGGAGATTTTAGTGAAATAAATATCCTGAAATAATAATTTTACTTGTCTTAAAATCTCGTCACATAAAACCTCAACTATATTTTATTTTCCTTTGAACATATGATGATCAATAAACTAATGAACTCAAAATGGTATCCAATACTCCAAAGTTAAATTCAAAAAAATTCTTAAACTCAAAATATTTTAAAACTATATGCTAATATAATATATAATACCATTGAACCCTATGTCCTAGATCTGGTGCTAAAAACATTACATTTATATTTTTTTATTTGATATGAATAATCACGACCCAATTTTTGTCAACAAATCGTTACAACATGAGAATAAAAATAATGTATTACATTTATATATAATGTATGTTATGTTTATAGTTATATAAAATGTGTACAATGTATTACAAAACAACACCCATATCATCAAGTGAGTGTTTTCAAAATATTCACTTATTTTATTATTTATTATTACTTTATCATCATTTACATTAATGTTGTCACACATGAAAACATTATATACTTAATTATTTTAAAATAATTATTTCTAACCATTTAAAATTAGTAATTTATGATGAGTGAGCTAAAATGATCAATAGTAGGAAATATAATCAATAACAATTCAGAAAGTACTAATATGTTCCCTGAGATTGGGAGGGAGTAAATTAATGATTGTTTCCTCTTTACATTTTTTTCTTTTAAAAGAGAAACCACATACTCTTAAAGAGCTATGAATATTAAAAAAATAAAGAATTCAAAATCAAATGTTAGATTTTTTTAAAATGTTCACTACTCGTCAAGAGTATCTACTATTATTCATAGTTTTTAAATAATTGAACACACCAAAATACACTATAAAATAATAATTTTATATGTGGATATTATAAGAAAAGAATATAATTACCCTTTCATTGAACTAGGATAAAAAATTAGTGCATTTTATCTCTTCATGGATTGTAATAAACCATGTTTTTATGAACTATTATATTTAGAATGAATTATATTTCTTCAATATTGTCTGTTACTTGTAACAACAAGTTTTAACGAACCAAAAAAAGTCATTAATATTATGATTAAATAATACTATTATTAACAAGACATTATGCATGGAGGAATGAATAGAAATAAAAAAAATATCAATTTTAATATATTTATATCATTTATTCATATTGAAAATGATATTAATTTTTGGCAACTTCATTATATTTTTCATAAATACCATTTTATCAATAAAATGTTTTTTATTTATATTTATAAAATTCAGAATATTATTTATTATTAATGTTTAGAAAAATATTCTAGTAGAATAAATTTAATTTTTGAAATTATCCTTCAACAATTTTCTTAGCGTTAATTTTTGGGATTTTTATGGAATGAATAATTTCTCGATGAATAGTGAAAAAACATAGTATTACAAAAAAGATAATTTTCATTTAAATAATTTATATGTTTTTCTAAAAGCTAATTTAAATTAAAATTAGTTTAATTATATATAAATGTTTTCAATTTAGGTCATTGTTATTGTAGTTATATTGAATTATTAGTTGAAAACATTATAATCTATAGAACATTTTCACATTGGAAAGCCGCTTTTTTCATTTCATCTATAGGTACAATTTCAAATTAACATTTTCCATTTTTAGGAATGGGATTTGAAAATATAGATTAAATATCATTAATCTGAACAATTTATATTATATAATATGTTCAACATAATATTTGACAATAGTAATTAGTCAAAATTATAAAATATATTTATCACCATTAAGGTAAAAATGTGTTTACCCGATGATTAAACTAAAATTTTATTCATCCAAAATGATGCAAAATATTTCCAACACCATTTTTCTAGAAATAGTCCAACCATTTAATCCATAGTTATATATAATTCACCATTTTTTATATTTTCTTGTGAAAAATGGAGGTACACAATTTTCATTCCAAATCTACTTGAGTGACACTCACTTAACTTATAAGAATCCACCCCTTTACTTCTCAAATTCAAACATCCAAAATCTATGTTTCACAGTCAATACCTTTGAAAATATTTTACTTCTATAATATAATCCTATAATTACCTATTTAACTAGAGATCCATATAAGGATGGTTTTTATGGTAAACTAGAGGATGTCACCAAATGAAGAGGTAACATTCTTTAATGAACGTTTTTATTTTATTTCTTCTTCCAACTTAGTAAATTCTTATTAAAAAATGATGATATAAAATATAAATTCTATTATATATTAGGATAGGTTTTTATGTTATGTTTATGAACTAAAACCATCTCCACTTCCATAAAATGATATAAAAATCATCATTCGTGTGTGCGAAAGACTACTGCTACACAAACCAATGTTATTTTTTCCATCCCCAACTCCAACGACATGATATAAAGAAGGATTAAATTATTATATATGATAAAAAATGATATCATTAAAAATATGTAATTATTATATCATATTAAAATCCATACATTCTATTTTTTGGAACTTTAATAATGTCACCCAGGTGTACAATAGATTAATGCCTCACTGAATGATATGATTCATTCACTCATTACAAGGAATTTAATATGGATGGGTTTAATTAATTTCCTTATATGTGTTAAATAAAAATTATTATTTAACTTTAATGTATTATTTACCTTAATTTATTTCAATTTTTTTAGAATGTGGAAACTTCATTAATACATATTTATAACCTACTGTCTCCATGAACGATAAATTTCATTTTCTATGTCTATCATCTTAGGATTACAATAAATTCAAATATAATAAATAAATTTTAGTTTTATATCATGTTAGTTGTTTTTCAGATGATGGAACTATGATCAATTTTTGATTACTAGAAAAAATAAGAAATTAAATCATACAATAAAAATAAATTAGTTATTTCGCAAAATAGGACATGCAGATATAAATTTTAATAATTATGCAATAAATGGTCATGGAAAATAAATTATATATATATATACGGTTTTTATTATATTTATATTAATCATATATTTATTATACATTATATTTTAAGGCATACTAAGGATGTTGATACATATGTTAAGATATTTTTTCTCAAATTTCATTCTTTCAGATATGTTTTTTACGCACCTTTCATCTTTTACATGCTGTATATACTACCCCTTATACATGTGATATTATGAAATTCATTATTATTATGATATTTTATTTCTCATTTGACAATATTCATATATTTGGCATATAATTCATGTTACTGAATTGGTAAGAGTTTTATGTTATAGTCTGATCCTTTATTTGGATTTCTCAGGTTTACAATATTAATTAGGCAGTAATATTATCTATTTCTATAGAAAATCATAAACTTTACTCTCCTATATTTATTTATATATAATTTATGTTTCAATAAATATTCACTCTTTAATTACACGATATGTGAAAATATTTTTTTAAAAAAGATTTTATTCAATTTTACTCTTTGGCCGAAAAAAAAATTTTCATATAAAATCATGTTTTCTATAAATATTTTATTTTAAAAAAAATTCTATAAATGATTTATTAAATATATTTTTTACCAATTATTAAATTTCAAAAAAATTATTTCAATGTAATCTTTATGTCATTTTAAAAACTAGGTATGTTTGGTTTTGCGGAAAATGTGAATGGGATACCTGTTTTAAAGTGTATGGTAGGAATATCAATTTCACAATTTCATGGAAATTGTTTTATTTAGAGTTCTGTTATTTTTTCCCATGGTCATTTAATTTTTTTATTCAAAATTTTAAATTTTAAATTTTTTTAAAAAATATTTTTAATGAATGTTTAGATCTATCAAGAAATGTTCCATGTTATTTTTCCTTCAAAATCATTTTATATATATGATGAAATTGGTGGAGGTTACTTTTTATTTACATGGGATTTTATCAAAGGGTAATTTTAGTTTTCTATCTTTTAAATTTTTATTTGTATGATTAAATAGTTTTTATGAAACCCATTTCACTTCTATTGGTTATATCGTAATAAACTTCTTATGAAAACCAATTTACTCTTCAATAGGTTATGATTTTTTAAAATGTAAAATAATTATGAAAATTGTTTGTCTCAGAAAGTTATATTATGATGAAATGTTAACCATTCAATTTCAGGAGTTAAAATATGATGAATGGTTTATGATCCTATGGAAAACATATTTAGGATTTTCATAATATAATGTGCGGGACTGATATTCCATTTCAATGAATTGACTAAAGATTAATATCTCGTGAGATATCCAACTCTTGAATGGGGAGTGAACCTAAGTATGCAATGTAATATTTTCACTATGGTAGTATTAGGAGTAAAACATTATTATTGAAATTATATGGGGTGTGAACTAGTTACACTATTATAGGATTTCAAATGATACTTGTACTAATAAGGAAATAATTTTATATGCTTAGGTGTATGCCAAAAATGTATATATTATGATCAAGTTAGGTTATAATAAATCATATTTATTTTTATATTATGACTAATGTCGTATTAATTTCAATTATTTTTTCCATGGATCATGTTTATGATCTATGATATGCATGGTATGGTTTTAAAATGTTTTTCTCATGTTTTCAAACACTTAATCTCATGAAATGTTAATATCCTTATTTGATACCGAAAATTATCATATGTGATCACTATTATTCTTTACAAAACATTACCTTTTCTATTTGTACAAAAAAAGTCTTCACTTACAAAACCAGCAGTCGGTAAGAACATCAATCTTTAGTTGGAAAGTCATATAATATGTCTAATATGAATGTTTTTAGGGAATTTTTCTCTAGAACATTCTTCTTGTAATTTCATGAAAAAACATCAACATACATGAAAAATTAATTTCTAATTTAACATTATAAAAAATAAATATGATGCCTCAAATCAAATATATAATCTTTGATTACAAAATCTTCATCAACTACGTTTTTATGTGGATGCATAATTTCTTGGTCGCACTTTATTTTCAATCATAATGAGAAAAGTTTTTCTATGTGGATTATCTAGAAAAAATTTTGTGTAACTTAAACATTCTCATATGTGAACAGTACAGATAATTTTACTCGTACTTGTAAAATGTATATTGAATTATTTAATGGATAATATTCAAGATATATGTTTGTTTTCATACTCAATGAAAATTTTAAATTCAAAACTTATGTTCAAATAATTCACAAAAATATCATCAATAGTTCTAGAATATTACTGAATTTTTATGAGATGTTTTAATGAAATCACCGTTTATCAAATTTCTATAAAAATATGTATGTTTCATGATTTTAATTCATTATATTTTGATCATTATAAGACCAACTCAACATCATCAAATTTTATACCTTTATGATAAAATTCTAATAAATATATTACTATTAAGAACAACACACCACTTGAAATATCGCACCAAATGTTCATCCTAAAAAACATTATACCATTTTTTTGTCAGGTACAACATAATTAATTTTTTTCAATCTGATGTGTATTTTTTATGATGACCATTTACATAAATAATTTTCCCTTTATACTATATTCTCAATCCTTCAATCTTCATACCAGTATGTTTTCTTGATAAACTTATATTTATTTGAACATCACACCTCCCTATATGTTTATCTAATAGTCATTGAACAATATTTTTGTCTTATATATTGTTTCCAATAGACTTTTCTCAGTTGTAAATCATCCTATTTCCTTATAAAAAATCTCACTTTTTATGTTTTTAAACATTTTTAATCAATGAAACATCATAATTCGTGAGGGTAAACTCCATAGGTCTGTAGGATTAAAACATCAAAAACATTGATTGTAACATTACATGACATACTCAAAAAAACATTTTAATACCTCAACAATAAAATCACTACATCCAAAATTTGTTATAATTTCATTTATTAAATTAATTCCCTAGAACATCATATAATTAATATTTTACACCCAAACAAAATAAAATTACCCCTCTTTATAAAATCATGGATTATGAAATCTTTTTATACCTCATGATATTAGAAACTTTACTAAATGAAAATAATAATCAGATTTTTTACAGGATTTCATTCCATATAAAATTTTAATCTAGAAAAATCATTTAGTGCATAATCTATATAAGATATACAATATTGTAAACCCTTTGTTTGATCATCTATATCTAATTTAATTTGGTAAAAATATTTAGAATTTATTATTATAAATTTTCATAACAATGTAAAATTTATTAAAATTGAAAAAAAACAATTACTCTTATGAGATTTTTTTTTCAAACAAAACTTTTAGTAAACAAAATAAATCATTCCGGACAACTTAACCTAAATTATAACCCTCTTGGTATATGTTTTTCAACCATGAAAGATAAATAACTTAAACATTGTAACTTTTGGTGTGGATTACATATAAACAAATTAAAATATTATGTGAAAGAACACGATGTAGAAACCCAGAATAATTTGACAGTTATTATTGTTGTCTATATGTAGAGAATTTTTAATCGTCTAATTAAAAAATTCTCTGAAACAATTTTTCATGACCCGTCCTCGGGGCTCGTGTCGTGACTACCCCACGCCCGCCTTACATAGGCCAGGGGCTGGCATCTAGCACCAAAGGAGAATCCCTAATAAAAAGGGATGGCATTTCCTTTAAACCTATAACTCACACAGTCTGAACAGAAGTAGTAGAAGCAACGAGAATTAAAATAGAAAAAAAAAGTGTGCAAAAAATAAGTGGGCTAGAATACAAACCCAACTGAACAACAAGTACATGTATAAGAAAAAGGTATTCTTCTCTTGGATCATCCACTGAGGAATCATACCTGAATGGTAGGTACAGATCATGGAAAATTCGTCCCTGCAGTACGTATCATCTAGTCCAGCTCCTAGCAGCCTTCTCTCCGTCACCATTAGCCTCGATCACTACTGCCTATCATTTTCATAGAACAGAACAAGGTGTGGGGGAAGCCCGTGCAAGGGTGAGTATAAAAATACTCATTAGGGGACCTCGAGATCCTCAAAGGTCTCTTAGAATCCACAAAGGATAAACCACAGAAGAAAGATACAATCACGAAGTATCAACCAACCCTACATAGGTATATGCTCATACATATACCTAATTTAGCAATCACAGTATGACTCCAACACTCGAGCCCAAGCACAAACCATTCCACAAAGGAAGTAAAGTCAATCATCTTGATGATATCGACTGCAATTCATGACTCAGCTCACATAGTTACAAGTATTTTGTAGAGTGATAGAGATGATCTGATGTAGTCACTGATTCATCCAAGCTCTCGAACCCACACACGATTCAAGACCAGCTAAGCTGTCATACCCACACAGGATCCAGGAATAGAAGTTAGAACTATCGGACCCTTGGAGGATACCAGTACAATAGTCATCTCTATTGAACCCAGGGAGGATTACAATAGAGAATGCATCACTGTCGAACCCATGGATGGTCTTGTTACAGTATCGTTGTTGTCAAACCCACAAAGGATCATGTAATCTTAGTTACAGCCAGCCCTAGGGTTCTTGCACACAGCACGCATGATTTTGGGAGGGTCTTCTCCTTGAGCCAAGTGTCGATACATAAACTACCATTATGTCTAGAATTGATGTATCCCGTAGTTCTGTCTCATGATAAGGAACCCAACGTGGCAGACGGTGCGTCAATCAGACGCCCAGTTTGTGAGTTATTTTCATTTCCGTTCCAGGGGCCTAGTTGGTTTTTTAGGCTCAAACCAACCTGACCAAACCCCAAATATTTCCGAACCACATGTGGAGTATGCCAAAAGAATCGTATCACTCCAAGAATTCCATCACCGTAAAGGGTTCATCATTCAGACACTTATAGCCCAAGATGTGGGGAAAAAGGTGTAAACGGCCGTAATAAGTCCAGTTCTGGTCTGACCCAGTCGATCCGAACTAACACAACCCTGTCCAAACTGGGTTCTAACCCAGTCAACGGATGCGGCCCGACCTAAGTGGTCATCCCGTCCTGAAGGTGCGGCCCAAACCGAAGGCACGGCCCGACCAGAAGGTGCAATCCGGCCTAAGGGCTGCCCGGCCGAGGGGCGGCCTGGCCTTGGGGTCCCAGCCGAGGGGCGACCCCTCCATGGGGATACTCGAGTGTGGTGGCCCCACTGAGGGGCTTCTTGGCCTTGCCAACCCGGTGGAGGGGCGGCCCCGCCGTGGCGGCCCGGCCAGAGGGCTCCCTTTGCATGACACAAGGGGTTCACATCGTCTTCATTCTCCGCGGATCCCTTCCTCTGGAGCGGCACGATGGCACCACCCCTCTTCTATTCGCCGCAGTTCTTCTCTGGCACAGTGCTTCAGCACCGCGCCCTCTCGGCTCCGCCTCCATCGTCAACTTATCACGAACCAATCGGAGGGATGTTGGGTCGTGTTTGTTCGGCCCACGCCCTCCACATTAGGTGATAACAAGTGTCCATCATCAAACCAAAATAAAACATGAGGAGCAGGGGTATAATTCATACATTAAAATTATAAAATCCCCCTACCTTGTAATTAGTGTTCACTCGGCAGAGTCACGGGAAGGCAGCGTCGTTCCATTGATGTCGGGAGGGGATGACTTCATTGTTGGAAACGTTCTTAACAGGAGGCGTCTTCCCTCATTTATTTCGGTAGGCGAAAGAAGAAGAAATCCAAGGAAGAAGTTGAAGAACAAAGAATGTCTCCGCTGTTCTTTAAGTTCTTCATTTAAAAGAATAAGAATTCTTCTCGGGTGATGGTTCTTCGTTGGAGTGGAAAATTCTCCAAGGATTCTCCCAAGATTCCACCAAAGAAAAATATGCCAAAATAATAGAAGAAGTTCTATATTATTTTTATGGCACAACAACATGAGAGCTTTCGTTAATTAAATGTGATAACTCAATTTATTTAATGTGGATGAAAGGATTAAAAATTCAAAACAAGGGGGATGGAGAGTTTCAATTAATGAAGAGGGGTTCGGCACCAATATGAGTGTAGAATAAGAGTTTTCCCTATTAATGGGAAACTCGAGGGGTAAAAGGGGGTTTAAGGGGGGGGGGTTTGAGCTTGTGTGGGCCCCACCACATAATATCCTCCCATGGGAGGTTATGCGCGGGTGGGCCCCACCTCTAACCTCCCCTTGGAGGATTAAAACAAAACTAAAATAAAAATATGCTACACATATTTTTATTTAATTTATTCAGAAACCCCCAAAAAATTAACTTCCATCCTCGAAAAAAGGAAACTACGGTGAAGGTCTCTTTAAGAGAATACCAGCGTTGTGAGTTTAACGGTGTCCACAGATTTCAATTCTAAGCAACGGTTCAAAAGATACAAATTCCCACACATACTATTACAGATCGTACCCAAAAAAAACATCACAAATTTATTCTGGGTACACTGGGACTCAGAATCAGGCGCCATCAGAAACTGTGGACTTGTAAAATTCCCATGTATTAAAAAACATTTCATGGAATATATGGATCTTTAAATTTTTCCCACCTCAGGGATTTACATCCTCATAAGATACAACACACACTAAGGGAACAAATGGGGGTACTAAGAACGCATCTGAGCTTCCCGCTCCCATGTGCTCTCCTATAGGTTCCCGCGTTTCCAGCGAACGTGCACTAGAGGAATCGACCATCCACATAGGACCATCTCCTATTGATCCTAAATCTTTAATGGAACATCTATGAATTTCTCCCTATAATCATTTTCCATCTCTCTATGGTTGATGATGTGGGATGGGTAAAGCACGTATCTCCTCAGCTGAGATACATGGATGACGTCGTGCAGCCAGTGCAACTGAGGTGGAAGAGCGAAGAGGTAATACACCTATCCTACCCTACTAAGGACATGGAAAGGTCTGATGAATTGCAGAGATAACGTTCCACCTCGGAAAAATATTTATAGACGTCATTGAGGTGAGACCCATAGAAAGACGCGGTCAACATCCTCGAACTTTATTTGTCTCTGTCTTCTATCAGCATAGGACTTCTGCCTGCTCTATGCAGTCTTCATCCTCTCCTTAATGATTTGCACCTTCTCCGTCGTAGCCGGAACCATCTCTGGTCCTACAAGTGCTCACTCCCCTGGGTCAGTCTAGCATAGAGGTGATCTGCATGGGCCGTCGTACAATTCCTTGTAAGGTTCCATACCGATGGTGGTGTGGTAGCTGTTGGTATACACAAAATCTACCAAGGGTATGTGATCCTCTTAGCTGCGTCTGAAGTCGAGGATGCATGCACAAATCATGTCCTCAAGAGTCTGAATGTTCCTCTCAGTCTGACCATCCATCTGAGGATGGAAGGTGGTGCTCAAGTGAATCTATGTCCCGAAAGCCTCCTGCAACCCCTTCCATGGCCAGGAAGTGAATTTAGCATCTCAGTCGGAGATGATCATCGATGGAACACCATGAAGCCGTACGATCTCTTGTATGTAGAGGCAACCCAATCTTTCTACTGAGCCCTGATCTCTGATCGGTAGGATGTCGGCCAACTTGGTGAGTCATTCTACGATCACCCAGATAGAGTCGTTCCCTCTAGATGTACGTGGATGTCCCATCACAAAATCCATGGATATCCCATCCCATTTCCACTCTGGGACCTATAAGGGCTGAACCAAGCCTGCTGGAAACTAGTTCTCTAACTTCATATACTGACAAGTGAGGCATCGTGATACAAATTCTACTACCGCCTTCTTCATGCTTGTCCACCAGTTCTATCGTTTTAGGTCCATATACATATTCGTTACTCTTGGATGTACCGCTAAATATGATGTGTGGAACTCCCTCAAAATTACCTCATGTAGTAAAACTAGTACCACGGTACATCTTATAAAGAGAATGGCATGCTCCCCACCTTCATAGAATGCATCTGGTGCCTTCCCTGTGGATATCTGAGCACGTCACGTCTCATAATTAACATCCCCACACTATTCCTCTCTAACTCACTGAAGAAGTGGAGGATTGACTGTGAGAGACTACAGAAAGGCTACTCCATCTTTATCCAAAATGTATATCTGCAACACGGCCTGCTGCTCCTTTGCCTCTCCTAACAGCTGAATGCTTGATCTACTGGTGAGATCATCTTCTAAAATGTTCCCCTTCCCAGTATTATAGACTATCTCGAAGTCATAGTCCAAGAGGAACTCGATCCATCATCATTGTCTTAGGTTCATGTCCTTAAATGAGAAGATTTACCTGTGACTATGGTGGTCAGAGTAGACTGTAAAACGTTCGTCCATCAGTTAGTGCTGCCACATCATCAAGGCGAAGACCACTGCTACTAACTCTAGGTCATGTGTAGCATAGTTCTACTCATGTTGTCACAACAGCCGAGATCCATACGCGATCAATGCTCACTCATGCATCAGGAAACAACCGAGTTTGGTTCCTTATGCATCAAGCTATACTACGTACCCTACACCCTCCTGTGGTAGCCTCGAGAAGGGCGCACTAGTAAACCTTTTTCTCAACTCTTGAAAGCTCTACTGCTATCTCTCTGACCATATGAAAGGTTTCCCCTTCTTTGTCAATGCTGAAAGGGGTGCTATAACTCTGGAGAAGTCTGGCAGAAATATCTAATTGTACTCAGCCAGTCCCAGAAAACTTCGTACCTCTGTGACACTCTTGGGTGGCTCCCAAGTATGTACTGCCTCAATATTCGCTGGATCCACTGCAACTCCTGCCACCAAGATGACATATCCCAAGAAGTGATCTTTCTAAACCCAAAACTAGCACATCGAGAGATTACTATTAAGATAGTGCTCTCAGAGAGTGTCTATTACTACCCGCAAATGGTTAGCATGCTCCTCCTCAGTAGTCAAGTAGATCAGTATGTAATCTATGAAGACTATGACAAAGAGATCGAGGTAAGGTTGGAATATCTTGTCCATGATACTCATAAACATTGCTGGAGCATTGGTTACGCCGAAAGACATAACCATGAACTCATAGTGTCCATAACAATACCTGAATTCCATCTTCTGCACATCCTTATCTCAATACTTGAGCTGCTGATAGCATGACCTATGTTCTATCTTCGAGAACCATCATTCTCCCTTGAGTCGATCAAAGAGCTCTTCAATCCTCAAGAGTGGGAATATGTTATTCACGGTCACCTAATTCAGGCCACGGTAGTCAACACACAATCACATGCTCCCATCGGCCTTTTTGGAAAACTAAATCAGAGATGCCCAGGGTGAAACACTGGGTCGGATAAATCCCTTCCCATGCAAGTCCTCCAGCTATACCTGCAGCTCATGAAGCTCGGCGAGATACATCCAATATGCTGGAGTAGATATCGGTGTCGTACTGGGGTACAGGTCAATGTAAAAGTCCACCACTCTATGAAAAAGGCAGTCCTGGAACATCATCAAGAAAAACATCCGCTTATTTATCCACCACAACAGGAAACCTCAGACTCCGCACATCAACCACTCCAAAGATGTGACTAGCCAACTGATGAGTGATCGACTGCCCACTTTTCTGTGTAAGTCCATCCGGCACTGCAAAGGCTTCCTTCTTTCCGATGAAGGTGAACCTGGTCTCATCCATGTAGACACACTGCATTTTGCGTCTAATACAGTCAATATGTATAACGACCCATACTTTACATACATTGTTAATACTTCAAAATTGAAGCACACTTATTACAACATATGACAAAACCACAAAGGACCGTATAGGTATAGTGTCTTTAGAAACTGGGAAACATAAACAACTGGTTCATAAATCTTCTACAGTGTCTCCCATTTATTTCATCATATCTAGTGTCCCTTTTAGCATATTCTACTTAATATCCATCTTCCTGACCTGGGGAAAAGAAAACATAAAAGGGTGAGCTCAAATGCTCAGCAAGGGCAAATAAAAGAAATAGAAATCATATCATATCTTTTTGAAAATCAAAACCTGCAAAAGAGATCATAATATATTAACATGGAATAAATAATAGAAGTGAAAATGATATCCCAATAATCATAATATAAAACTTGAAACTTTGTGGCATGCACACATAATCATGGAAAATCATTTCTTGTTAGTCATGACTCATTTCCAAGACTATCTTAGCGGACAAAGTCCATTTCTGAACCGAGTTCACTCCTCGTTTCAGTCCGGTATCACTGAACCGAAATAACCTTTCATTCCAGCCATGTCTATCTCATGAGATATAAATCTTTACCCAATGCATTGGAGGGAGATATAGGTCCCATCCATCTTATAATGAATCTTTTCTTATGTGTGCCACATAATCATAAACCATACATCATAGCGTAACACATGTAATAAAAATGGAATTCTTAAACAACATGACATCATAAAACAATTCATATAAGATAAAAGAATTCATAAAAATATTTCCATCACAACATAATCAAATCCATGTAATAATAGGGATAAAAACAGAACCCTTTATTATCTTATATGGAAAATAATTTTGATAAAACACTTGAACTCCATTCTTGAGGAAAATATCCTTTCTACTTCAAAAACATTTTTCCTTTCATAACATGTCATAGGACTTTAAAATAAAAGAAGATGATTAAAAATAAACTTGAAAACATGTAAAGGAAGCTTCTTGGAAATAATTTTTTAAAAATCCATTCATGCCGTATAAGTTAAAAAAAACATTCTTCTCGAACTTTTGTCGGAAAAGTCAAAAATGTACCTCCTACGAAAAACGACAAAAGATTCCTTTCAAATACTTTACTAAAAATTTACCGAAGGGTAAAATTGAATATAAACTATTGTATAAGGATATAAATATTACATATTGAGGAAACATGGATGTGGATGATAAAATACACCCCAGTAAATGCCAAAGTATAAACAATCTCGGATAAAAATGAGATTGTGATATTTCCCTTACCTTAGGTCCGATTTGCTTTGTACGTGTCCGAAGCTCCTGTATAATGGTTTAAATAATGTTATTGACTTATTCCAGAATCATACATATTGATATGATATCATATATGGTCATATTCTTAGCTTCTTGTTAGTAATATTTCATTGTTACTTGTTACCCGGGTCCTTATTGCATTTTGTTCTTATGCGTGTTTTACCGAATAAATTCTTATTCTTCTTTTAAGGTTATAGATACCTTATATCCATAATGGTATTAGTGTAACATATATCATATTTATTCATTCAATTCATTTATATAATTACTATGTAATGATGATCATGTAGAACGAGTCGCATCACATCGTGGAGACGGTATTCCGTACGTACGCACGAGTGATGATATCGTTCCTATGATCGTGGAACTGTATTGGAGTATATATATATTATTTCAGTATCAATATTAATTTATAATAATCATAAATAGTTAATCATTACACCATTATACCCATCCTTGTAAGGTGATGGTGGAAAATAGATTACACCACGGCGTGGAGACGGTATTCCGTACGTACGCACGCGCGGTGATTTCATTTTTCCGTAGGATGGATAGAAGGTGAATTAGGGTTGTTTCATATTTATAATAACATATCAGTATGTAAGTAATACTGATGTTATTACTTTATCATGAAACAACTAAAGAAGAAGAAGTTGAAGAAGAATGAAATTGAAAAGATCGGTAATGGATATTACCTCTTCTTTGAAACGCCTCTTTGAATCCTCCACTTAGGGAACTATGATTGGTCTTTGAAGAAGACCAGGACCTCTAGAATTATTCTAGGGAAGTGGAGAGGAGAAAATTGCAGGGGTTGGACGAGCATGATTGCTCAAATTGGTGTGAGGAGGAGGGGGAGGAGGTGCCCTTTTATAAGGGAGGAGAGGGGCACCTTAGGAATATCTCAAAATATTATTTTATATTAAAGTCAAAATCGGTTTATAATGGTTCCAAAGGGTCTTATTTCGAAGATAAAGTGGGGAGGGGTCGAAATCCTATCAACCAATAGGATTTAGACAAGTTTAGGGTATTATTTTAACCTTATCAATTAGATTTAACTCTAAGTTAAACAATTTAACTTTTACCGTGTCTTTTTGTTTTCTTTCACTATATGGTTAATAAACTTACTATAACATGCCAAACGAACCCCAGATTGTTTATTATTAATATATATATCCATATATAAGTTATTTGGCCGAAACATAGATTTTTAGGAATAAAATAACAATTAATAATATAATATTTGATTTAAAAACTATTTTGTGTCAATTTTGACACTATTAGATATATGATTTTTGTGAAAGTCATAACAGAATTATATGTTCAAATAAAGTAGATTAAATCAACATTAATATATCATAGTAACCTAGAAAATTAGTGGAATTCATAAAAATTCTCAAATTACATTTATTTTGGTGTTTATAACATCAATTATGTCAATATTTCATTAATAAGATAATTACTCCATCATCATTGTGTCATAACTAAATTAAATTATTTAATGTCTAAAAATTACAAATAAAACACCATTATGTAGGAAATATTCTTATCTTTCTAATGAATATTTATAGTCTAATTTAGCTTATGTATAACCCCATATTAAAAATGTTTTAGTTATTAAACTTTGATTTTAACTATTTTAACTATTTATTAAATAAGATAATATTAAATGTCATAATCTAATCCAAGTGGACCTAAATGGTCATATTATATTCATAAGGTTGTTTTTGGTCGAACTACACTTATCCAATAGAATTAGGACATGTGTTAGGGTAATAGTAATATCATATTTACCCTTAGTTACCCTATTTACTATTAACCGTGGTAAAAAAAGTGAAAAGTTACTATTCACCAAAAAATTATTTTTATCTCATTGAACCACATTTTACTTAATGATATCAACCGTGTCTGTCGGATTTTCTAAATTCCATTCACAGAAGCGGTAAAATTAAGTTTTATTCAAAATTCAGTTTTTAACCTACCACTTAGTGGTTTCACTATTCATCAAAAATTGAAAGTTTTCAGAAAAATACCAAAATTTCACCCTAGGCTAATTTCGATATTCTGAATCCAAAAATGCAGTCCATTTTGAAAAATAAAATTTATAAAATTTCAAAAAGTGGTTATTACTATTCATAACGGCTAGTTTTAATAATATTTTAATAGCATATCGTTGTTTAGTGAAACTCGGTATTGCGTACGACGCAAGCTATCAAGGAAGGTCGTGATTGCGTGTAAAGTAAGCCAACCAAGTGTGCAGTGAAAGATTCCTTTGATGATATAAAAACAAAATATTACTCATAAAAATCTCGGGTGTTACATTCTACCCCCCTTAAAAATAATTTCGCCCTCGAAATTCGTCACTTTGTAACAAACAGATGAGGATACTTCTCCCTCATCGTATCCTCAAGCTCACATGTAGCTTCTTAAAGTTGGTGGTTCCTCCATAAAACTTTCACCAATCGAGTGGTCTTGTTTCGTAGGACTTTTTCGATACGATCCAGAATTTCTATCGGCTGTTCTTCATAAGAAAGATCTTGCTCCAACGGTACAACTTCTGAGCTGAGTACATGTGAAGGATCTGGTATGTACTTTCTCAGGAGAGATACATGGAACACATCGTGAACTTGAGAGAGATTCGGTGGAAGCGCCAATCGGTAAGCTACCTTCCCAACACGATCCAGTATTTCAAAAGGACCGATATATCTAGGGCTCAACTTCCCCTTCTTTCCAAATCTCATAACCCTCTTCCAGGGAGATATTCGTAAGAACACTTTATCACCCACTTCAAACTCTAGGTCTTTTCTTCGGTTGTCGGCATAACTTTTCTGTCGACTCTGAGCTGATCTTATGTGTTGTTGAATAGATCTGACCTTTTCTTCCATTTCATCAACGAGATCAGGTCCTAATAGCTTTCTTTCCCCAACTTCATCCCAGCAAGTTGGAGTCCTGCATTTCTTTCCATAGAGAGCTTCATAAAGAGCCATCTGAATACTGGATTGAAAGATATTATTATAAGAAAATTCCACCAAAGGTAGGTGTTGATCCCAACCTCCTTTGAAATCCATAGAGCAAGCTCTCAACATATCTTCTAGGGTTTGAATTGTTCTCTCAGACTGACCGTCTGTCTGGGGTTGATAAGCAGTGCTAAAACTCAACTCTGTATCCAGAGTATGCTGAAGACTTCACCAGAACTTCGAGGTAAATCTCGGATCCCGATCAGATATAATAGAAAGTGGTACTCCATGCAATCTTACCACTTCCTTTACATATATCCTGGAAAGCTGATTTAGAGAGAAATCCTCTCTAATAGGAATGAAGTGTGCATACTTTGTAAGACGATCAACTATGACCCAGATAGCATTATTGCCTTTGGATGTTTTAGGAAGTCCTGTAACAAAGTCCATAGTGATGGTTTCCAATTTCCATTTGGGTATGGGTAATGGTTGTAACATCCCCTTAGACTTCTGTCTCTCAGCTTTAACTTGTTGACAAACCAAGCATCGAGAGACATATTCAGCAACATCTCTTTTCATGCCATCCCACCAGAAGTACTCTTTCAGGTCCCTATACATCTTCGTGCTTCCAGGATGAATAGAGAATGAAGAACTATGAGCCTCATTCAGCAGCTCCTTCTTTAATTCGGGGATGGAAGGAACACAGACCCGATTCCTGAACTTTATTATACCATCACAATCAAGGTTGAATTCAGGAACATTTCTCACCTTCTTTTGTAACTCGACATCTTTTTTATGTGCCTCTTTAATCTTCACATGTATAGATGGTTGAACATTCATTTGAGAAAGAAAATATTTTTCCCCTTCCATTATAATTCCAAGATCCATCCTTTGTAAATCCATAAATATTGGATCTTTTGTGATCCCCATCATGGATAAACTAGCATGGTCTTGTCGACTTAATGAATCCGCCACCTTGTTTGCTTTCCCAGGGTGGTAATGGATTGAGCAGTCATAATCCTTAATCAGCTCCAACCATCTTCTTTGACGCATATTCAACTCCTTTTTTGTGAAAATATACTTTAAACTTTTATGATCATTATAAATATCACACCTTTCACCATAAAGGCAATGCCTCCAAATCTTTAATGCAAAGATTACCGCACCCAACTCCAAATCATGTGTTGGGTAATTTTGCTCATGGATTTTCAACTGTCGTGAGGCATAAGCTATCACCATATCATTTTGCATAAGAACACACCCCAATCCCTTCTTGGATGCATCACTGTAGATCACAAACCTTTCTCTACTACAAGGCAGTGTGAGCACAGGTGCACTGGATAACCTTCTTTTCAACTCCTTGAAATTCTCTTCACATTCCTCTGTCCAGACAAACTTAACTCCTTTCTGAGTCAACTTGGTGAGTGGATTAGATAATCATGAAAAATATTTTACAAAACGTCTATAATATCCAGCCAAACCAAGAAAACTTCGGATCTCAGTTACTGTTGTTGGTCTTGACCATCTTTCGATAACCTCTGTTTTTGCTGGATCCACAGATATCCCCTCTTTTGAGATTATGTGACCCAAAAATGCAACTTTTTGAAGCCAAAATTCACACTTGGTAAATTTGGCATAAAGCTTCTCCTTTCTCAGGGTCTTCAATATAATTCTCAAGTGATCTTCATGATCTTCCTTGCTCTTTGAATAGACAAGAATATCGTCTATAAAGACTACCACAAATTGATCAAGATAGTCTCTAAAGACTCTATTCATTAGATCCATGGAGATAGCAGGGGCATTAGTAAGACCAAATGGCATCACTATAAATTCATAGTGTCTATACCTTGTACGGAAAGCCGTCTTTGGTAAATCCTCCCTTTTGACACTTAATTGATGATACCCTGAACGAAGATCAATCTTGGAAAAGTATTGAGCTCTGCATAGTTGGTCAAATAAGTCATCAATGCGTGGGAGAGGATATTTGTTCTTGATAGTGATCTTGTTAAGTTCTCGATAATCAATCCAGAGTCTCATTGATCCATCTTTCTTCTTAACAAATAGAACCGGTGCTCCCCAAGGTGACGCACTAGGGCGTATGAATCCCTTATCAAGATTCTCTTGGAGTTGCTTCTTCAATTCCTGCAACTTAATTGGCGCCATTCTATAAGGTGTCTTTGAAATAGGCAAAGCATCCGGTACGAGTTCTATTGAAAACTCAACTTCACGATTTGGTGGAAGACCTAGTAATTCCTCCGGAAAGACATCATCAAACTCCCGTACGATGGGCATATTCTTAATCGCGAGTTTCTCACCAACCATTTGAGATAAATAACCTTCATTTAGTGGAATCAATACCCATAAAATGGAAGAAATTTCCACCGGAAGGTTATGTTCATCCTTGCATTGATAGACGATCATAGATTGATCTGGAATATGAAATGTGACTTCCCTTCTTTGGCAATTGATATGAGCTCCATATAAAGAAAGCCAATCCATGCCAAGAATCACATCAAATTCCACTATAGGAAGGATCACAAGATTTGCAGAAAGCACTTTCCCACAAACTTTGATCGGAGAAGAATTATAAACTTTTGATGCGATTGATGTGCCATTAGGTGTTGTCACAACTAACTCAACATCTAATTGTTGAGGTAATATGGTGATACCCTTAGAAAATTCTTCAGAAATAAAAGAGTGGGTGGATCCAGAATCAAATAAAACATTTGCTACTTTAGATTGGATGGTAAGTGTACCTTTCACCACTTCGTTATCGTACTCCACATCGCTGATAGAAATTTCATGTGACTTTCCTTTGTCTTTAGCCTTAAGATTTTGTTGACGTCGACCATCATCATCAACCCTTGGATTTGGGCATTGATTGGCATAATGCCCCATCTCCTTGCACTTGAAACATTGAAGTGTAGTAGGTTCATTCTGTGTATCCCTTCCTTTGTTTGCATCATTAGACATCTTATTCCCATTATCGCGGCATTCAAATGCCCGATGACCTTCCTTTCCACATTTGAAACATTCACTTGTCCCTTTAAGACAACTCCCTCCATGTTTCTTTCCACACATTGAGCATAAGGAAAAGCTCATCTTCTTTTCCGTGTGCTCTTTAGATTTTTCTTTGAATTCCATCTTCCTCTTCTTATCAAACCCATGTGACTTATGGATTACTCCAATCTCCATATCGACTTTGAGAGCACATCGAACGATTTCCTTGTAGCTATTGAAGTCCCTTATGGCTAACTCCCTTCGAAGACTTGGTTTTAAGCCACTAAAGAATCGATCAATCTTACTCTCAGGTTGGATAATAATACCAGAAGCATACCTTGCAAGTCTTGTAAAATTTGCTTCATAGGTACCAACAGATTCATCATCCCTTTGCTTCAGTTCAAGGAACTCATTCTCCATCTTTGTTCGGAGAATACTAGGGAAGTACTTATTGAAAAATAAGTTCTTGAACTCGTCCCATTCCATAGACTCAATTTCATCCCTTTGCCTCGTATTCTTAATAAGATTCCACCATTGATCAGCATCTCCTTCCAAACGATACACTACTAGGATGAATTTATCATGTTCAGAACATTGAAGAACTGAAAATATATTTTCAGTAGTACTAATCCATTGTTCAGCAACTAATGGATCAGTAGACCCACTGAAAGAAGGTGGACGCTGCCTCATGAAGGATTCAACAGAATGTTGCTCCTTCCTTTGCTCGTTTGGAAGTCCTGCATGATTCATAGATTGAGAAAGTTGTGTGAGAATGGCTAAAAGATTTTTCATTCCAGCTCCCATATCGTTTGGTTTCTCAAGGGGACAATCATTGCATTGCCCATCGCATTCCGCATTAACACGGTTCCTTAGAGTTCCAGCCATTGACTAAAACCAAGAAGAATAGTGTGAGCAACACTAATTATAATAGGGAAACCAGATAATTCAAGAATAAAATTTTCATGCTTAAGGTCTTATCCTAGGTTATTCATGGCCATTTCTAAAACACTAAGATTGTGTTCTATGCTTAGACTTATCCTTAGGGTTCTTACTAAGGCTTTCACATCCTAGTTTCCAAAGGTTGACTATACCTTTCCTCTGATACCAACTATAACGACCCATACTTTACATACATTGTTAATACTTCAAAATTGAAGCACACTTATTACAACATATGACAAAACCACAAAGGACCGTATAGGTATAGTGTCTTTAGAAACTAGGAAACATAAACAACTGGTTCATAAATATTCTACAGTGTCTCCCATTTATTTCATCATATCTAGGGTCCCTTTTAGCATATTCTACTTAATATCCATCTTCCTGACCTGGGGAAAAGAAAACATAAAAGGGTGAGCTCAAATGCTCAGCAAGGGCAAATAAAGGAAATAAAAATCATATCATATCTTTTTGAAAATCAAAACCTGCAAAAGAGATCATAATATCTTAATATGGAATAAATCATTGAAGTGAAAATGAGATCCCCATAATCATAACATAAAACTTGAAACTTTGTGGCATGCACACATAATCATGGAAAATCATTTCTTGTTAGTCATGACTCATTGCCAAGACTATCTTAGCGGACAAAGTCCATTTCTGAACCGAGTTCACTCCTCGTTTCAGTCCTGTATCACTGAACCGAAAGAACCTTCCGTTCCAGCCATGTCTATCTCATGAGATATAAATCTTTACCCAATGCATTGGAGGGAGATATAGGTCCCACCCATCTTATAATGAATCCTTTCTTATGTGTTCCACATAATCATAAACCATACATCATAGCGTAACCCATGTAATAAAAATGGAATTCTTAAACAACATGACATCATAAAACAATTCATATAATATAAAGGAATTCATAAAAATATTTCCATCACAACATAATCAAATCCATGTAATAATAGGGATAAAAACAGAACCCTTTATTATCTTAGATGGAAAATAATTTTGAAAAAACACTTGAACTCCATTCTTGTGGAAAATATGCTTTCTACTTCAAAAACATTTTTCCTTTCATAACATGTCATAGGAATTTAAAATAAAAGAAGAGGATTAAAAATAAACTTGAAAACTTTTAAAGGAAGCTTCTTGGAAATAATGTTTTAAAAATCCATTCATGCCGTATAAGTTAAAAAAACATTCTTCTCGTACTTTTGTCGGAAAAGTCAAAAAAGTACCTCCTACGAAAAACGACAAAAGATTCCTTTCATATCCTTTACTAAAAATTTACCGAAGGGTAAAATTGAATATAAACTATTGTATAAGGATATAAATATTACATATTGAGGAAACATGGATGTGGATGATAAAATACACCCCAGTAAATGCCAAAGTATAAACAATCTCGGATAAAAATGAGATTGTGATATTTCCCTTACCTTAGGTCCGATTTGCTTTGTACGTGTCCAAAGCTCCTGTATAATGGTTTAGATAATGTTATTGACTTATTCCAGAATAATACATATTGATATTATATCATATATGGTCATATTCTTAGCTTCTTGTTAGTAATATTTCATTGTTACTTGTTACCCGGGTCCTTATTGCCTTTTGTTCTTATGCGTGTTTTGCCGAATAAATTCTTATTCATATTTTCAGGTTATAGATACCTTATATCCAGAATGGTATTAGTGTAACATATATCATATTTATTCATTCAATTCATTTATATAATTACTGTGTAATGATGATCATGTAGAACGAGTCGCATCACATCGTGGAGACGGTATTCCGTACGTACGCACGAGTGATGATATCGTTCCTATGATCGTGGAACTGTATTGGAGTATATATATATTATTTCAGTATCAATATTAATTTATAATAATCATAAATAGTTAATCATTACACCATTATACCCATCCTTGTAAGGTGATGGTGGAAAATAGATTACACCACGGTGTGGAGACGGTATTCCGTACGTACGCACGCGCGGTGATTTCATTTTTCCGTAGGATGGATAGAAGGTGAATTAGGGTTCTTTCATATTTATAATAACATATCAGTATGTAAGTAATACTGATGTTATTACTTTATCATGAAACAACTAAAGAAGAAGAAGTTGAAGAAGAAAGAAATTGAAAAGATCGGTAATGGATATTACCTCTTCTTTGAAACGCCTCTTTGAATCCTCCACTTAGGGAACTATGATTGGTCTTTGAAGAAGACCATGACCTCTAGGATTATTCTAGGGAAGTGGAGAGGAGAAAATGGAAGGGTTTGGCCGAGCTTGAGTGCTCAAATTGGTGTGAGGAGGAGGGGGCGGAGGTGCCCTTTTATAAGGGAGGAGAGGGGCTCCTTAGGAATATCTCAAAATATTATTTTATATTAAAGTCAAAATCGGTTTATAATGGTTCCAAAGAGTCTTATTTCGAAGCTAAAGTGGGGATGGGTCGAAATCCTATCAACCAATAGGATTTAGACAAGTTTAGGGTATTATTTTAACCTTATCAATTAGATTTAACGCTAAGTTAAATAATTTAACTTTTACCGTGTCTTTTTGTTTTCTTTCACTATATGGTTAATACACTTACTATAACATGCCAAACGAACCCCAAATTGTTTATTATTAATATATATATCCTTATCTAAGTTAGTTGGCCGAACCTTAGATTTTTAGGAATAAAATAACAATTAATAATATAATATTTGATTTAAAAACTATTTTGTGTCAATTTTGACACTATTTGATATATGATTTTTGTGAAAGTAATAACCGAATTATATGTTCGAATAAAGTTGATTAAATCAACATTAATATATCATAGTATCCTATAAAATTAGTGGAATTCATAAAAAGTCTCAAATTACATTTATTTTGGTGTTTATAACATCAATTATGTCAATATTTCATTATTAAGATAATTACTGCATCATCATTGTGTCATAAATAAATTAAATTATTTAATGTCTAAAAATTACAAATAAAATACCATTATGTAGGAAATCTTTTTAGCTTTCTAATGAATATTTATAGTCGAATTTATCTTATGTATAACACCATATTAAAAATGTTTTAGTTATTTAACTTTGATTTTAACTATTTTAACTATTTATTAAATAAGATAATATTAAATGTCATAATCTAATCCAAGTGGACCTAAATGGTCATATTATATTCATAAGGTTGTTTTTGGTCGAACTAAACTTATCCAATAGAATTAGGACGTGTGTTAGGGTAATAGTAATATCATATTTACCCTTAGTTACCCTATTTACTATTAACCGTGGTAAAAAAAGTAAAAAGTTACTATTCACCAAAAAATTATTTTAATCTAATTGAACCAAATTTTACTTACTGATATCAACCGTGTCTGTCGGATTTTCGAAATTCCATTCACAGAAGCGGTAAAATTAAGTTTTATGCAAAATTCAGTTTTTAACCTACCACTTAGTGGTTTCACTATTCATCAAAAATTGAAAGTTTTCAGAAAAATACCAAAATTTCACCCTAGGATAATTTCGATATTCCGAATCCAAAAAGGAAGTCCATTTTGAAAAATAAAATTTATAAAATTTCAAAAAGTGGTTATTAGTATTCATAACGGCTAGTTTTAATAATATTTTAATAGCATATCGTTGTTTAGTGAAACTCGGTATTGCGTACGACGCAAGCTATCGAGGAAGGTCGTGATTGCGTGTAAAGTAAGACAAGCAAGTGTGCAGTGAAAGATTCCTTTGATGATATAAAAACAAAATATTACTCATAAAAATCTCGGGTGTTACAATATGAGCATGAACTGTGAATAACCAGTCCATACCCAAGATGATGTCGTAAGGCCTCGACGCCGCTATGAGGAGATCCCTGCTGAAGCTCTTGTATTATAGAGTAAGCTCACACTACCGGATCTAGTTCATAATCATCGAGTCTACTCCCGTTGAAGTCTCTAGTCGTAGGGATCGAGTCAACGGATCTATCGAAATCTCCAAGATCCGAAAAAGGGCAGTGGAAATAAAATAATGACTTGCACTTGTGTCTATAAGTACTGCAGCAAGGGTGGAGTAAACATAGATAGTACCTCGAATCATCTCAGGTGTGTCGTGGTCATAGGCCTCGAATGCCTGAAGCTGAGCTTGCCTCTATCCGCTAGCTCCCTGTGGATGGGGTGGACCTCATGGTGGTGGTGGGGGTAGGGCCTCAAAATGTTGTCCACCTCCTGCTTCTCGGCCAACTCCTCTGCCACGTCCGCCTGCTCCCGGAAGACCGCCATTGTCGAACCTCTACCTCTGCCTGGGAGGTCCCTTTATTGACTACTACTCATCTGCATAGTGATTCAGGTAGTCTCGAGCCATGTGACCCTGCCTGCTGCATGCATAGCACTGCATGTTCCTCGTATAGCTGGCTCTGTCTCATGTGACCTGCACAACTGAACCTGTATCCGGGGGTCACCCACCGGATGGCCTGGTCTGCTTGGACCTCTACGACATCTATCTACTACCGGATGCATAATTATCTGCTACGTGTCGCCCCGTGGTGGGTCTCATAGCTGGTGTCTGCTCAGCAAAAAACTCTCCACTATAAGGGCTCGCTCCGGCACCCCTGCCAGCGTTGGGGTGCTGAGGGAATTCATCGAATCCCTGATATCATGCCTGAGTCCCTACATGAAGGTCTGGTCCCTAAATAATGGTTCCCATACTATATCCACGGAGTAGCGCAATAACTCAGAGCACCTCATTAAGTACTGAGCTACAGTCATGCGGTCGTGCTGCAGATGAAGTAGCTTTTCAATCCACACCACACGAAGGGTGGCTGGAACAAACTTTGAGTGGAAGAGACTCTCAATGTCTGCCCAGATTAATGATGCCTTGTCATGAACCTGAATCATCAGGCACCACCATCTGCCTACTTCTGCATGTAGGAGACTCGAGGTAAGGATCACCAAGAGGTCAGCTGGTGTCCCTACAAATCTGAAAACTCTCATGATAGACTCCAGCCAATCCTCAGCTTCTTGTGGGTCTATATCCCCCCAGAACCTGGGCTTCCACTGGCACTTGAACTCATGTAACACACTCAGATGGCATTCACTCTCTGCTTCTAGATCTTTTATTATCGGTGGCCCAACGGGTAATGGTACCACTAGTACCTCCACAGTGATGGGGCCCTGAACTGAGGCCTCATCGTTGGTTGGGCTACCATCTCGTACGTAACTTGGAACCCTAGCTGGCTGCCTTCGTGGGGCCATCCTGAAAAACAATAGGTGTGGCATGGTTAAAACAACATACTTGGTGTTCTGATACAATGTATTCACCTAGAAAACATTTCAAGGTAACACACATGCAATCAGTGTTTTTGTGCACTCAGTCGGAAATTAGAAGTCCGAGTTATAATTTATGGATAAGTCAGTCACCACAACAATAGTGGTCTCCCTAAACTGATAACCACACCCAAAACAGTTAACACTATTTCCATTAAACGAAATTAAAGTCCAAGTTCTGCAGTAGAATAAAATCCTTTGATACCAATTTATCACGACCCGTCCTCGGGGCCCATGCCATGACTACCCCAAGCCCGCCTTCCATTTGCCAAAGGCTGGTGACAAGCACCAAAGGAAAATCCCTGATAAAAAAGGATGGCATTTCCTTTAAACCTATAACTCACGTAGTCTGAACATAAGCAGTATAAGAAACAAGTACTAAAATAGAAAAGAAAAGTGATCTGAAAGTAAGTGGGATAGAATACAAACCCAACTGAACACCATGTAAAAGTACAAGAAAGAGTTAATCAGCTCTTGGATCATCCACCGGTGAATACTACATGAAGGGTAGGTGCAGATCTCGAAAAACTCATCCCTACAGTATGTCTCGTCTTGTCCAGCTCCAAGAAACCTTCCTTCCATCACCCTCATCCTCGATCACTGCTGTCCTTCGTCTGCACAGAATAAAACAAGGTGTGGGTGAAGCCCGTACAGGGGCGAGTATAACAATAATCAATAAGGGACTCCAATACCCCCAATGGTCTCCCAGAATCCACAAAGGTTAAATCAAAGAAGAAATATACAATCATGATGTATCAACCAACCGTACTTAGGTATATTCCCATACATATACCAAAGTTATCAATCACAGTCCAACTCTAAGTCTCGAGCCCAAGCATAACCCATTCCACAAAGGATGTAATGTTAATCATCTCGATGATATCGATTGAAATACAATACTCATCTCACACAAGTATACATCTATTGTAGAGTGATAGAGATGATCAGATGTAGTCATTGATTCATCCAAGCTATCGGACCCACATAGGATTCAGGACCACCTAAGTTGTCGGACCCACACAGGATCAAGGATCAGCTATTCTGTCATACCCACACAGGTTCCTGGAACAGAAGTAAGAACTGTCAGACACACTGAGGATCTCGGTGTAGTAGTCATTTCTGTTGAAACCACAGAGGATTCTGGTACAAATGTCATCATTGTCGAACCCACAGAGGATCCTGGTAGAGTATTGTTGCTATCGAACCCATGGAGGATCCTGTACTCTCAGTCAAAGCCAGCCCTAGGGTTCCCGCACACAGCACACTCGATTCCGAGAGGGTCTGCTGCTCAATCCATGTGTCGATACAAAAAATACCACGATGTATTGAATGGATGTATCCCATAGTTTCATCTCATCATAAGAAACCCAACATGACAAACAATGCACCAATTGGAAACGCAGTCTCTGAGTTATTGGAATTTCTGTTCAAGGGGATCAGTTGGATTTTTGGGCTCAATCCAACCCGACCATACCCTAACTATGTCTAAAATACATGTGGAGTATGCCAAAATTATTTTCTCACTCCATGAAATCCATCGCCGTAGACAGTTCATCATTTGGTCACTCATAGCCCAAGATGAGGGCTAAAAGGTGTAAATGGCTCTAGAGGGTCCGGGTCTGGTCCGACCCGGTCTGACTGACCCGGCCTGACCCGGTCCGAACCGGGGTCTGACCTGGTCCACAAGGGCGGCCTGACCCAAGTGGTCGGCCTTGCCCGAAGGTGCGGCCCAACCCGAAGGCGTGGCTCGGCCAGAAGGCGCGGCCTGGCTAAGGGGTGGCATAGCCGTGGGGCAGCCCGCCCGTGGCAGCCCGACCAAGGGGCTCCCAGACCATGGCGGCCTAGCCGAGGGGCAGCCCGGGCATGGGGCTACCCGGCCACGGTGTCCCAGTCGAGGGGTGACCCGGCCGTGGGGCACCCTTGGCCCGGTGTGACAGCGTCACGCGGTCTTCATTCGCCACGGACCACATGGCAGTGACCCCCTTCCTCCAGAGCGGCGCGACGATGTCGTGCCTCTTTCATCCATCGTGGTGCACCTGGATGCGGTTCTTCTCTAGAATGGTGCGTCAGCACTGCGCCCTTCCGGGTATACCTCTGTTTTCATCCAATAATGAAACAATCAGAGGGATGTCGGGCCGTGTTTGTTTGGCTCGCTCCCTCTGCATTAGTTGATAACAAGTGGACATCATCAAACCAAAATAAATTACGAGGAATGAGGGTATAATTCATACATTAATATAATAAAATCCACCTACCTTGTATTCGGTGTTTTCTCAGCGAAGTAGCGGGAATGCGGCATCGTTCTGTTGACGTCGGGAGGAGAAGATGTCATCGTTGGCAACATCCTTCGCGGGCGGCGTCTTCCCTCCTCTATTTCGGTAGGAGAAGGGAGAAGACATCCAATGAAGAAGTCGGAGAATGAATGATGTACACTAGTGTTCTTCATATTTGTAGTTGGAAAGAAGAAGAATTCTTAGCGGGTGATGGTTCTTCATTGGAGAGGATAATTCTCCAAGGATTCTCCTATGTTTCCACCAAAGAAAAATAATCCAAAATAATAGAGGATGTTCTCAATTACTTTTATGGTACAATGAAACAAGAGTTTTCGTTAATTAAATGTGTCAACTCAATTAATTTAATGTGGAGGAATGGATTCAAAATTCAAAACAAGGTAGGTGGAGAGTTTCAATTAATGAAGAGGGGTTTGGAACCGGTATCAGGGTAGACCAAGATTTTTCCCTATTAATGGAAAACTCAAGGGGATAAAGGGGGTTTAAGGGGGGTTAGAGATTGTGTGGGACCCACCACATAATATCCTCCCATGGGAGGTTATGCAAGGGTGGGACCCATCTCCAACCTCTCCTTGGAGGATTAAACAACCACTCAAATAAAAATATTGGAGACATATTTTTATATAATTTATTTAGAAACCCCAAAAAATTAACTTCCAATCTCGATAAAACGAAACTGCAGTGAAGGTCTCCCTAAGAGAATACCGGCGCTGCGAGTTCCACGGTGTCCCTAGATTTCAATTCCGAGCACCGGTTGAAAATATATATAATCCCGCACATACATTTACTGATCGTACCCAAACAAAACTTAAAAAATTGATTCTAGACACACTGGGCCTTGAAATCAGACGCTATCAGAAACTGCGGACTCATAAAACTCGCATGTGTTAAAAAAATCACGGAATTTCTGGGCCTTTACACAATTGTTCCCCAACTGTCAAAGAATAAAAAAATTGTCTTTTTTATTTCATGAAAATTATTCCTACATATATGAAAACGCTCTATCTAAATAGTTAATTCATGTTGAAATCATAGAATACAATTTTTAAAGGCTCTCTATAAATATGTAATTTCTATAAAATGTTTAAGAACATACCAATTATTGAATTATGTTACAAAATTTTACTCCCCTTGAAAATTGTATCCAATGAAATCATATTATATGTGATATAATCACATAACATAATAGATATATGTTATACACCCATGAACAACCTCAATATATAATTATGTTGTTTGGGAAATGGGTTAGTGATTATCTCTTCAACATGTTTTTTATAGGATCAAAATCCATCACTAGTTCATTTATGTAAAAATTAATCATGACGAGATTTTTTTATATCAATATTCATTGAATGAGAATGATTTACAATATTTATAGAAATATATAATTCTCATTTATTATTCCAACCCATGATAAGGGGTAACATCACTTTTACTAAAATATAATCTTGAGTCGTCATCCACATATGTAGTTTTGAAAATTCAATGGTAGCCACATATTCATCCATGATAAGAGTTGTCAAATTTTTCATATTATATGTAAATATTCACAACTTTCCCTTAGAGAGAAAAATCCACCAAAATTTGATCATTTATCATAAACAAATATCTCCAAATATACATTCTTATAACCAAATAATTAATCATTCATTATGCTCAATACATTATACCATAACCACATGCCACATTGATATATATGAGAATTATTTTTTCCTTCCCAGATATTTGATTCTTTTAAAAAAAATTGATACCTAGAAAAAAATAGTAAATATAAAACAATTTAGATTCTTGAAGCTATTAAATATTAAAATCTTCCAACCAACATACTAAACCTTATAAGATCCACCTATTTTTATTATCCTTTCCCGGACAACTTTGTTCTTAAAAAAATTATTATGGAAATTAGATTTGATTTTTCCATTATAGTTTTATTTATAAGAACATTAGAATAATTCCATTGAGATTAAAAAATATACCTTTTTTATTAAGTTTTTTTCATCTAAGAATGTATTTCATTTCCCCCATCATGGAAAATTATAATAAAAGTGTCATATCCTCAGTAAAATTTTCACAAGTTTCTTCATCATTCCCAATAAAAACATATTATAAAAATAAATAATATTTATAATGAAACACCTATATATTATTTGATATATTATTTACTATAAAATGTTCCCTTCATAAATTTTAACATTATTAAGCTTCTATTGAGTTTGGAATGACAATCTATTGGTGATAACATTAACCCATATGATTATTTCATCATGTTACATAGAATGACTTTTTCTTTCTCGGTAATGAATATACTAGATTTTTTTAAAATAATATTTATTATCAATATTGATTGTATGAATTTTTTTCTCCACATCCATATATATATATATATATATATTTTTTCTTTCATTATAAATTGATAATAAAAAGGAGTATGATGGTTTTCTAATCCCTCCAATAAGAAAAAACTATCATCAAATAAATTCCATCATTTTTTTAAATATTTCAAACTATCCATTTTTTATATCTTATAATATCACCATATTCAATAAAATTGTTTTATAAAACCCACTATTTACAAATTGAATTTTAAATTTTTGGTATGGCTCTAAGATCTTAAGTTCCATTCTTCACAATTTGATATAACTCTTCATTCATATCCATAATGTAGTCTTGGTGAAAAAAGAATCATGAAAATTCTTTGTAACATATTTTTTACATAAGGAAGTATGTAAAACTATCCTTCATGTTATTATTATGTGAACCTATTTACATTGATCACTATTATTGTTTTTAACTTCAATAAAATTAATTATCCTAGGATGATATGTGTGAAGATGTTTTTGTTGAGTCAATAAGGATATCTTATGAATTGTCCTTTACTTATGGTTTTATGTTTTTAAAATCACAAACAATTATTCTTAAGATATGAATATTTTGTTTATGTTATGTATTTTTCTTTAAATCTGGAATTTTCATTCTGTTATGGTTACAGATATATCATTATGTTTTTTCATTCTATTAGACTTAAAGATATGTAATTCCGATTTTCTATTCTGTTATACTCAAAGATCGGTCATTTCGATTTGTCATTCAGTTTTTATGATTCCTAATCTGGTGTATATATGATTTAGCTATTATGATTCCAAATCCAGTGTATATGTGATTCAATATTTATGATTCCAAATCTTGTGTATATGT
The DNA here is from genome assembly GCA_963277665.1 of Viscum album. Lineage (NCBI taxonomy): Eukaryota > Viridiplantae > Streptophyta > Magnoliopsida > Santalales > Viscaceae > Viscum > Viscum album. The sequence continues at coordinate 1,285,670,536 of OY728156.1, forward strand.
GATTCAGGTTTTATGATTCCGATTTCGGTGTATATGTGATTCCGATTTTATGATTCTGATTCTAAAACAAAGGAGATACTTGTTTCACAATCCGATTTACTTTTCCTTATGAATCCATTTTCTTGATAATGTTATTCTTAAGAATCAATTTACTTTAATTATTATGATTAAATTTTCTTGATAATGTTAGAGATTTTTAAATATATTTTTCCAATAATATCAAATTCTAATATTTCTAATACTTAACATTTATTATTAACTTAGCATTGTTTCTGTTAATTGAAATGATGTCGTACAATTTGTTATAATCTAACCGTTGCATATTTTCCACGGGTCTAGGTCCCTAAAAAATTTAAGGAAAAATATGACTGTTGGAGAGGAGCCAACTATTGCGAAGTTTTTCCTATAAATAAAAGCCCATTTGAACGCGAAAAGGAGTTCAACTTCAACAACTGACTTTGAGGGAAAAAACAATGAAGTGATTTCTATAGAGAGAGAGGCTCTTACAACTATTAGTGCTTCGTGGATATGTTTTGATCAACTTGTTCAATTGTGAACAACTTGTTCAGACTTTCTTTTTGCAGACTACAATCGTGCTGATCATGGGATTCCAGGATTGGAAGACAGAGGTTTTGATTTCCTTCAAAATCGAGGGCTAGCGGGGATAGAAAGATAAATACCAATCTTGGTATTAAGGGCTTCTGGGATTGGAAGACATAGGTTCTAATTTCATCCTATTCTTCACTATAATAACACTTTTCAGCTTTTCCATAAATGAATATCCTGTTGGATTTAGAGAACCTATAACCTTTTACCCTAGAATGTGATTTTTATTTGTTTTTATTATTATTAAAAGATCTTACTTCCTTTTTCTCATTTCGAAAATATTCTTCCTCTTGTTTTAGTTGATGGAAATTAGAAAAAAATGTATTAAATAGCTCTAAAACTAGAGAATTTAATTGGTAACATATTTTTGTACTTTCCTAGGACTCCTCTGGCTTTTTAGAAAACATGACACAAATTCACCAAAATCATTACTAACCTCTAATTGGTGTTATAATCACTAACTTATTCAACATCCCGTGTAATATAATATTTTTTATCCACAATTGAATCATAGGAAATATCTCTATTAGCCTTTTATTTATACTTCATAACATTATATATTCTTATTTCATATATGATGAATGTTATATATATTTCATCTAAATATATAGTTTTATGAACTTTGTTTATAGACTTTGAAACATATGGATAAAACTTATTATGTAATTTGTTTGATAATTTCACATTTTTTTAATATTACAGCTTCATACCATGACAGCTTATGGTACATAAAATTTCACTCTCCATTTTAAATAAGACACTAAAAGATCCTCGATAAAATAATGTTATGATCTATGTACTTGAGCCTCCAAATTATTAGAATTACTTTATTTGGATTTATATTTCCTTCATAGTTGTTTCTAAACATTTACTAAAAACATTGGCTATTATATCCCTTCTAAATATGAAGATTTTGATTTCAGAACATGGGAAATGTATAGAATTTCTTATGCACCCATCAATTTAAAAATGTGTATTATTAGCATATGTAAGAGAAAAATCCTTAAAATGAGGTTGGAATATATTTTTCACAGCTTCATGAACTTTATAACCAAGTAATATAAAATATGAAAACATAAATTCATTTCAAATATGATATTTCATTACATTTTTTATCTATAATCCCACTACAATTCATAGTGTTTATAATATATATATAAACTGTTATTTCTTTCAACATTAGAAATTAATCAATTAAGGGAGAATCCAATCTGATACCTCATGAATGAACCAATTTGATCACTAATAGGGGGAGTGGTGTAATTAGTTATCTATTATTTGTAAACATTTATTTGGTTTTTTAAAACCTTTATATATTATTAATTTGATATATTATTTTTGAAAATAAGCATGAAAATACACCCATTGAAAATTAATGTATTTAAAAGGATCACTAGTCCAAAAGAGTAGAAAGTTATTATCATTTTTTAGAAGTAATCAAATAAAAAACTATCATTAAAAAAAATCACTTTGGTAGAAGCAATAATAAGAGAATGCTATTATTTTCTTCATTAATTAATGATCAACTTAACATTTTATATGTTAAATACATTGAAAAATAAGTAACCTTTTTTATTGAAAACTTTAGAATACTTCATGAATAAAATAAGTATGTTTTTAATCTATTACTTATAAAAACAAAACGTTTTATATTATTTTAAAAATAATTATTCAAAATATTTACATGCATTATGTAAGAACATATTTTGTTAGATAAATTTCAATATAATATGTTTTTACAGAATGTTTTTCTGGTATGGTTTTTTGGAAATATCATCCAATGACTTTAGAAAACTACATTTCCTTCATTAAGCCCTATTAATTTAAAGGCACATTTTCTAAACCCATTTTCTACTATATTTGATAACAAATCATGTGTTTGAATAAAAAATATTCTTCAACCAAGATATTCCATAGTTAGAAACTTCCTTACTCAATATTTTGAATTCAAGATCATCATATATTATATTAATCCAATTTGATTGTAAATAATAGTCTCTACATCACTTAAAATTCATCACATTTGAACTATAGAATATGAGAACTCATATTGTACCACTTTATATAGAATTATTAGATATAGAATAGGTAGTAATTATATTTTGATTTACTACTAAAAAAAGGAAAATTAAAACACTATATGAAACAATTCACTAGAATCATGTTAAAAGTTTACATGATATATGAATGCATATGATAATATTTAAGTAATCCAACATTATTCATACCTCCAAAATAATTAGAATTTAATATGATTTTAGTCCATGATATTCATAACATTAAAACATCATCCCTACATAATCACATTTGATATCTTTATGATAGCATCATAGTGAACTTACAACCCTTAATAATTGTATATATCTAAATATTTCAGAAAACATTTTTTTAGTACATAATATTATCTTTTTTTTAAATGTGGTAAAATCATTAATTTTCTTCTATATGATGTGCCTCAATCCAATGACATCTGTTACATCTCTCTATAAATGGACTTCATAAATTATTTTCTATCTGATAATCATTATACAGGTATGTTCATCTAATTATCTTATAGTAATTCCAACATCAAAAAATCATATATAATATTTGACGATATTCATTTCAAAATTAGTTTCTTCGATATATGGTTTTAGATTATAAATTTACTAATAATATTTTTTTAATACATTATTTTTCATCACCCATTGAATTTTGTGATACTTTTTTATGTCTACTAAACATTGAAAAGTTCATCATAGTCTTTATCAATAAAAATCTTCGAAACTTCTGAAAATTTCAATTTATACTTATTTTTGATACATAGAAACTCATTCATGTTGTAACCGAAACTCTTCTTAGAAAATATCCATAATATTTTGTTTTTTTAGTAAATTCTATAGAACATCATAAAAATTATTGTACACCAAAGAAAATTATCCCACATTATTAAAGTTTATTAGATCATGAGATCTTTTATAACTCAAGATAATGGAAACTTTTGAATTATAAAAGAATCATCTTCTTATTGAAAACTCTTTTTAATTGTAATTTTTAAAATAGATAAAGCATTTTTCACTAAATAATTTTTCGATGGAATTGGATATGAAATATTCATTAATTTTTTTTGGTCAATACCTTTTTCTCTGATTTCAATATCCTGGAGACTTTATAATTTGATGCTACTATGAACATAACAATAATAAGTATATAAATATTTATAAAAAAAGAAAAATCATCCAAAAAATATAATTATACTTAAACAACTTTCATCTACCTCCAAAACACCATCATCCAAATTGGTCACAAAAAAATTAATATCATATCTGATCAGAAGATGAATATATGGGTATTATTACATAATAAAAGTGCATGATCATGAAATAATATATATTTTATCCAAAAAAACTAGATTATACGTCACAATACAATGCATAATGCTTTAAAATTATAATATAATAATATAAATGAACAATAACAATCCATGGTAAAATAATTCCATAATAAATGAACTATTAGAACATATTATAAGAATATAAATACTATATAGGTATCATTTAACATTGACATTAGAGAATACTAAAAAGTAGAAAATCCTATATATTTAATTAAAAAATAATTATCAAGAGAACCAAATCTTTACCCAATGCATAATAGATCCATGTTGTACACATCTGTAATGATACAAAAATTAAATAATCCGTAACATGAATAATGTTTGTGGTTTATTCATTTCATAAAAAAACAAATATAAATAATTTTTATTCTCTTTATAATATTATAGATATTTAGAAAAGAAATGGGATGCACAAGAATCACATTAATATAATTGTAATCCATCTAGATAAAGATGATTCACGGTATCCCAACATTATATTTTCAATGAAGTAGACAAATCATTTAAGGGTGATAACATATATGGAAATACATTTAAAATAAAATTAAAATTTTCATTGAAAAATAGTGGAATCTTTTATGTTCCCTCAATGGCTACATATAAAAAAATAAGGAAAAAATTATTAGAATATTATTCATTTAAAATAACCATTGATATAAATAATATATGATTCAAAGAAAATAATTGTATTGATTTTGAAAAAATCCTTTCATTTCATAATTGTATAAAAAATGTTCTTTTCAAAATATTGTAAAAATATTCCAAAGTAGAGCACGTGGAAAACATTAATAAGTATTCTTTAATATTTTAAAATAATTTCAATATTAATTGAAAACAACATTGATATATTATTTATGTTTATTTTAGAAAATTCTGGAAATAATAAAATAAATATTGAAGAATATATTCGTTAAAATTCATTAATACCATTAAAGAAATGTTTTTAAAGATAAATAATTTATTGGTTTCAATATAGAAAACCATTGAAAGAAAGAAAATAAAGAGACTTAAAATTATAAGAGTATAAAAAGATTAAAAATATTATATATCATGTATTAACAAGTATTCTAAATAAATTAATATATGTAGATGAATAAAAACATTTATGAAAGTAAAATTTATAAGATGAGTAGCCCTTGAAACTCAGTTAATGCTTATATCAAAAATCACTTTGATGGAAAAATAAAATGTTTTTATATAATTTTTTTATGAAATAATATGTTCATAACCATTTCTATGGTAGCATATAAAATATAAAAATTAAATCATTGTGCATAAATTTAATTATGTATCATATAATTTAAATCAAAACCATGAATCCTTTGAAACTTTTAAAACATTTGAAAAATATATCATGAAAGATAGAAAATTAAAACAGCACTGTATATCACTAATTAGGATTAATTCATTGTATGATTCCCCAATAAACAACATATACATCTTTTAAAATTATATAGGTTCATATTATAAGAAATAAATCAAAGAGACAATATTGAGAGGAATAATCCTTAAAATATTGTATAATTTAAGAATGTGTTTAATCAATGAATTTATTTTGGGTAATAATTGGAAAAACAAAAAAATATTTAAAATATGTATTAATAAATTCATTAGTTATTTAACACAATGTAATTTAATAGTATAGTCAATGATGTACATTTATAACAGAAGTAATGATATTGAGTTAAAAAAAACCCCTTACCTCGAGTTCAAAATTTCTATGTATATACATTAATATCATAAATAATTTTGATATATTAATTTTTTTACCTATTTAGGTACTATACCATAGTTTTATACATTATTTATAAACTATTTATTTCTTTTATTATAATGAAATATTTAATTAATTAATCAGTTAACTTCTTGTCAGTTGTTTAGAGGACGTTCTATTCATAATTGAAAATTTTCCTTTGTAGGTAAACCATGGTTAAAAGGTTTATAATTCCACCATATAGCAAATAATGATTATAGAATAAATATATTTTTTATTGATCAATCCAGATTTTATAATCACTCATGAATGGATGAAATTAAAAATGAATCACATCCCATTAAGAAGTTGTTATTACACACCTACATATGAGAGGCATTATCATTTATTTTTTATTATAAAGGTAAGAAGGTCATTAATATATTATATAACAAGGTTAATAATTATTTAATGATTATAATATATATATTTATTAAATTAATCATAATATACATCCATGTGACTTTTTTATGAATGAAAAAACACATCACTTAATAGAGGTGGTATTACACACATACCAATGAATGATAATTTCTTTTATAATATTTGGATAAAAGACATGAATAAGATTGAAAAAATAAAATAATAATTTATAAATGTATTTTAGATATTTATATCATTATATTGGAATATTTTTCATACATTTTATTGATTTTGAAGATATAGGGAAATTAACATGGTTCTTTATGATGGTTACATCTTATTTGAAGAAAAATATTTGGATCTCTCATTAAAAACCTTAAATATTGTATTTTATTAATAAAATAACCTCTGTTATATAGATATGGTATTTTATAATATGTTTTGTATGGTTTTGGTCCTGATAAGTTGTCCAAGGTTGTGTATGTAATAGAATAAATGTGGTGTCATTTTTATACTTATAGAAATGAAAAACATTAAATTTCATAAATTATTTAAATATATTAAATTATTTTTCATATAAAACTGAATCTATATAGAAATTCATTAAATTCATTAATTGGTTAGAATTAAAATAATTTAATCAAATAATATAATGATAGGGTTATTTTTCATTTTAAACATTATCTTTTTGTTGAATAACACCATCATCATATTTTAACATAGAATCTGATAATAATTTTTTAAATAATAAAGGGTCACAAATTAACTTCAACATCTAAAATTGACTAAAAAATGGATAAATTAATATATTTTGAAACATATCACATCCCCATTATCATATCGAAATATATTTACATATTTTAAAATGTTTAATAATATAGTATTTAATGTAAAATACTATTAATTCCATTTTAAGTATTATTCAATAAATTTGAATTTAGATACATGAATCTATGAATGGAAATATAATATAGTTTATTTCTATAAAAATTCTACATTATTTTTATCTATAAATTATAGTGACAACATGATTCATCTAAAAAATACAATTTTGTTTGTTTTTATATCATTTACATGGATTTTTCAACATCTTTCAAAGACACAAGTTTTGTGTTATGCTAGAAATAAAGATAAATGCACCATATATATAAATTTATATTAAATTACCATAAAAATAATATATTAATTTAGTTCAAAACAAGCTTTTATATATTTTTTTCAAATCATCATGTTTTTCATATGTGACACTATAAGATAAATTTAAAGAAAGAGAGTGACATTTTAGAATTTTCATTTACATAATCTAATATAGAGAACATTATCAATGGTAAATAACACTCTAATTAGATGTTTTTTAATATAATTTTTTTAGATCAAATATATTCCACTTAAAATATGAAATATTATAGATTTATATTCAAATCCTTATTACATAATTTTTAAATATATTTACCGGAGTTACTGTTCTCGAGGTGAAAATTTTTTTTGATTGTTATAAAATATTTTGTCCAATAAAAAATTAAAACTATTTATAAAAGTTGAACAAAATAATTCCAAAATTTCAATGCATTTCCTAATATTCGATTTTTATTATATATAGAAATTAATTTTAATATAAATTTAAAAAATAGTACAAAAATAGATTTATGAGAAATCAGATTTAAGTGAAAAACAAGATTTTATAATAAAAGATTAATAATGTTGATTTTTATGTAAATAATTAATATATTATATTATAATAGATACTAATGTAACATTAAGAAAAATTTAATATCATAATTGGATATTTCAATGAAAATAAATGACAACTTCGATAAATCATAAATTTATTCTATTAAATGAAAAATAGTAAATTTTAGAAAAATTAAAAAATCACACCATAGAGGAATTATAAAATAAATAATAAAAAAAAATATCCCCTTTTAATAGAATAAATATTAAAAAATATTTTTAAGTTAATTTTTTTATTCACTAAAAAAACAATTTTGGAAGAAAACTGATTTTTGGATGTGAATTTGACATTAATAAAAGTTGAGTTACTTTTTTATAAACATTAATATATTAAATACATTTTACTAGGAACATTTTTTCTATATTTTATAATTTAGTAACTATGAGTCATATTCTCCAATCCAATGTCTATGATATAATGATTATGTCTTAATGATAACATTTCATGGTATGTTTAACCTCGATGTTTGGTGTATTAAATGCTATTCAATATAGTGTTATTTTAAAATCATAGGGTGGTACACTTATGATCATTAATTGTTATCACTAATTTTTTCACTTATAAAGAATTTTATTTCACTATCTCATATGTTTATATTTACCTAGGTTGGTAAGAAATGTAGTGTATTTGATATGTATACCTAAATAGCTTGTGTGAAGAATTAATGGGCCATGTCAATTATGAATTATTGATTATGTATATTCTTATACAGTTGAAAAATATAAATTCTAGTATAATGGATTTAGATTTTATAGTATAAAATTTTCCCTAATTCTCTAAAAATACAAAACTAATATTTACATAGAATGTAAGTGACTCATTATTTATTGGGGATCATATATTTATTAATGGATAATTTTTTTTTGTATTCATTTAATTTCAAATATAGAATATAAAATAGGTATTTGTCACTACTAGATATATGAGTGTGGGTTTGGGTGTATCATTTGGTGTCAAAGTATGGTTTTTTGTAATATTTACTTTCTTAGAGTTATGGGTAAGAAGAATTTTTTAAAACACATAGGATAAGGCTAATAGAAATGTCTATGTATTAGGTAACATTTTAGAAATTTGTTGATGTATATATTTTATTTTCCTCCTCAAAATTCCATATATATTTTGATAATAAGTGGATATAAGCTCTTGAAATTTTTTACATAGGGTTAATTAGCATGATAAGGGTGTATTGTGTATTCAAATTATCATCACATGGTGCACAACAAAGAGGCCTAATTTCACACACAACGGGTAGACCTAGGGTTAATGCTTTAGTGAATAATTTTATTTATATAAAACATTTTGATGTAATTCTATGGGATGATTATTAATTAGGTTTGATCACATAATATAAAAATGGCCACGGATAACAAATGACTTAATGTAAAGATTGATAAAATCAAGAAAATGTATCAAATTTTAAAGGCAATGGTATCATATGGTAATAGATATTAAAAGTTATGATTTCATATTCCCATTTAAGATATTATCACTACCATTTTTTCTGTTAAAACATGATCACATCTATGAAAATGGGAATGGTAAATATTGCGAAACTTTGGGTTCATATAACTAAAAATTAACTTTTTCAGAATATTATTACATTCATGAAATGATGGAAATGTGGGTTTCATAGAAATACCAAAGGTTTCTATGTTGATATCTTAATAGTAATTTTATTATCATGGTCATAGATATTTTAATGAGTTAGTGATTTATATCAATGATATTATTTAATATTCTAAACAATTATAGGGTTTTGTATAAAATATTTTCATTTTTCTAAAACGTTTTTTATTTAACCGTTAGGAATCATATATTAAATTTCATAAAAAATTTATGTGGCTTTATGAAAATGTTTTATTTTTTGGGGAAACTATTACAGAACACTTGATTGAGGAATGGGTGAATCATTGATTTTCCTTAACGTTTATTTTTCTATTGTAAATTGTTGATTTACATTGAATAATTAAGTTATAATGTCTTGGTATCAGTTGGATTGAAAATTGTTTCATGAAATATTTGGTGATACACATTATATTTCGGGGAATGTGGTATATATTGGATAGTGCATGAACATATTACCTAGTGATTAATACAATTTGACTATTGAATATCATGTTATTTTATATATTAATATATGGTTTCACTATGTTATGATTATGTATATAAGCAAAAAATTTAATGACCTATGCATTCATAATTGAAATTCCATTTTTATGAATAAATTTTGTATTGAAACATGTAGTTATAAAGATGGCAGTGATTTCTCTATTTTGGACCATTATAAGTTATATATTTTTATATTTATTGTACTATTAAAGAATATAACCATGTACCATGTAGATATTTTAGAGTTAAAATTAATATTAATATACATTAAGGGGTATTATAAAGTGAAATTGACAACGACTGAAGATGTCATAGGATTAAAAAGTAGGATCATACCCTATGAATCCGATTTATCAAAGAATCTAAGGGAGATGGAATCACTATGATTTTCCCTTAACCAATCCTGTTTTTAGATTCAATAACAAAAGAATGATAAAACCCATTTATGGGAAAATGCCTAGTATATCAAGGTCACCATAAAAACTATATTCACCAAACCACCCCAATAATATGTCACCATCGCGTACGTTACCTTTATAGTGTATACTAGTGTAACAAAGGGTTTTATATCTAGACTATATCAGTATGATTTTTTTATTTTTTAAAATAAAATAATGAAAATATTTATACCTTTATATTGACACCTTATAAATTATTAATGAGTTTGTTAAAATTTTGATATTTATATGGAGAGATAAAAACTATATTTCTTGTATATATTTTATATTAAATTAAGATACAGAATTTTATAAGTTATATAATATTTAAAATAATCATGTTAATGAAAAAATTTCATTAAAAGATACGTATTTAAATATAAAGGATAACATAATCAAATGCAATACAAGGTTATTTTTTAAGGGTTAGATTGTTTTTATCCCCATACAAAATAGTATTTTAATAGCAAATAAGGATTTTTATTTAAAAATATGCATTCATAAATTTAGAAAAGTATTTTTGTAAAATATTATCAAATTTTAAATCATGATTTTGAAGTTATCTAATGGTTAATTTTTTATAAAGCATGGAGACCGTCAAATTATTTGTGAAAAATTAAGTAATGTATAGATACACAAATTCTATTATGACATCATAAAATACCAAAATTGATATAATAAAATAAAAAAAACTATACATGACTAAAGTTACAATTCCCATTTAAAATAATTTTTTTGAATTTATTTGATAAATTTAATATTACATTAACCAATCCTCTAAAACCTAAATTATATTTTATGTTTCTAAAATAAATTTTTTATAAACGTGATTAACTTCTACAATAATAATGATATTATATTTAATAATTTTTTGGATAGAATTTTAAAAATTCTATAACTAGAAATATATGGTAGAAATATTTAAAGAAAAACATATTAGGGTTTGTTTGATTAATTGTAATCTTATGTAGAGGTTGAAACCTTTGTTTAAGAATTAATAAAGAATTTTCCATTCTTTTTCAATAAATACCCACCCAACCTCCCACTCAACATAACTAAAAATAAATTTTATAATAATTTTACTTATCATATCCCCAATAAATATATATCATGTTGTTCACAACATCTTAAGAAGCACTTCATATGATTTTAGAAGCACAATCTCAATTTAATTGATCATCACCTCCTACTTATAATTCAAGTACATTAATTATGTTATCCCAATTGAATTATAATAATTGTTTACGTAATATGCTTTTGATCATATCATTTTGTATATTTTTTATTTCCATGAAATTCAACACCCACTTTAAATATCATTAATCACATACAAGAATAGTTGTATAGACTAATTATGTTGTTCAAATTATGATGCATTTTTTCATGTCATTTTTTTAGTGAATACCTATACCCATTTACACTCAAGGGAATTCACAAAGATGATCATAATATAAATTAATGGAATATTCATTTTATATAAACCAAACTAATATATTGTAGGGTTATAAGTTATTAAATATATTACTTTTTTTATGATATATGAGGAATAAAAATCTATGTACATGATATGAATGTGACAGGTTGTCCTGAAATTATACATCCCTCAAATATACTTGGTAATGTTTTTATCTCATGACATACCACATATTTTTCAATAAAGGTTATCAAATTCAAACTATTTTATGAAATATTTGTGGTTAACATTGTAATATGATTAATATGTCATGTTTAATAATGTTATTACATGTCCAAGTTTCATTTATTTTATCATATTACATCATTCATTGAATTTAATGTTTATGATTATTCCTCATTCTATGTCACCTATATATGCCTCATGAATATATTTTGTTACATTAACCATGATATGTATTTATTATTCCCTTAGTGGGTTTTAAAGCTCACATGTTACTTATGTACGTCCCTAGGTTATTATGTTCAATATTAAAAGAGTGATGGAATATTAAAATCATGGTAATTTGTTTAAAAATTATGTTTGCATCACAATTATATGTTATTATTATATTTATCTAATTTATCCAATTCACTGCACATCTTGATCTTCTAAGACTGCATTTAGTGTTTATTTTATAAATAAATCATGAAATATTGTTTATAAAATTCTTGGGTTGTGATAGTAGGTATCAATGAATTTCTAGTTTGTTTTTTGGTATTAGATTAGAAAACCATAGTCAATGTCTTCCAGATTTGGATAAACATAAGAAAATATCACTAATTTTTTTTTAATTTATAGATTTATTTGTTTCAAGAAAAAAATACCTTTTTCGGATATTACAAGTGGATATGGATTTAGAATAGTTGTACCTACGGGTCAGAACCCTAGAAAGGGAGAATTGGATAATAACCTGATTTTCCGTTGGTGCACAATAATGGAATATTACTTCACACCCTCTTATACATTCCATTGGGATATGATTTTAATAATTTATAAGATAATTTTCCACCATTATGAATTAGATGAGAATTCTTATATAATTTTATAATTTTAAATAGACTATTAATAACATAGATTGAATCCATGAAATTAGTTTGTTAAATAATAAATGTCATGGATGAGATATCCATTTGATGTTTATAGTTTCCTTTTTATTTATTTAATAGATTAAAAATTATCATCCATATGTCTTCTGGGGATGAAGTAAATTATTAAAAATAGAATAAAATATTGAATGTTAGGTTTCTCATCCCTTCTGAACATCGAATGAACAATATATCTAAGGTTTTATGTAATCTATTAAATCATGATGGTTTAATAGAAATATTAAAACACCACCTCAAATCATGGAAGCCTACTGATTAGTGATGACAAAAATGGGCCAATTTCTTAATATAAACATTTAAATCATACCCTATGAAGATTTTTCATTTGAATGTCCAAAAAAAATTTGTGATATTACCTATAAGGAAATTTGAAAAAATTCTAGTTATGGGTTGGTTTTCTTTAAATATAGTCTAAATAAGTTTTTAGGAGAATGAAATCACCCTAATAATCTTTAATCTTTATTTAGTTGTATATATTTTAAACCAGGATGAACATTAATCTTTGGGATCATCAACTGATGAATGGATATTATTGGATTATGAAGAAACATATCATTCTAAAATGAATCAAATGATGAGAAAATTCATCCTCAAGTACTTTTAAATTGTGAGGGAATACACTGATATGTTTCCTAAATAGTTACATGCTCTTACATCTAACTGTGAGGTAATGTTATCAATCAATATTATATATGAAGCTATTAACACATCAAATACTCTATATTGAATGGCCACTATAGAACATAATGTGTTAAGGAATATACTATAGATTAATATGGATAAAATGATTAAATGAAAATGTTCTTCAAAAGGGGAACATGTTCTTTTTCATCAAAAATATGGATGGGTGATTACACCTATGAATTTATTATTGTGGTCTCAATAAGATCATGATAAAAAATAAATATCAACTATAACATATTAATTATTATTTTTATTATATTTTTGGTTCCTTCTACTTCTCTATGTTTGATCCTTCATTGGGAAGTTATTATATAATGAAGAATAATCAATAACCACTTTTCATACATTTTATATGAAATATGATTTAATAGTATTTCTATTTAGACAGAGTAATTCTCTAGTTATTATCATATACATTATGAATATAGTCATTAAGGAATACATAGAAAATTGTATGAGATTTTTTTTGATGATATTCATATCCACTCTAAAAGCAATGAGGAAAATGATGAGTATTTGAAACTGTAAGTGAGTACCTAAAAAAGAACAATTACTTGTAATTTCTAGTAAATGAGTGTATTAAATAGTTTAAGAAACATTCATGGGGAATATTATCACTAGTAGAGGGTTACACAATGATCCTAATAAAATAGAGGCAATTAAAGTACAATGAAGGCTGATATTTAAGATTTATATCCATAGTGTTCTTGAATTTTTAGTGTCCTATCATTCATTTTTGAGAAACATATTAGGATTTTAAATCCAACTAACCTATATGACTATATATGGAGTGATGTTTTCAATAACTATGAACACGGGAGTGATTTATAATGTTAAGGGGTACATTAATTGTTGTACATATTTTATCATTACCCAATAGTGTTGAAGGATTTAGGATATACAATGTTGCATCCACTTATATTGGGTTGTCTACTCATGAAAGGTCATATAATAATTTCCTATTACACTCACCAATTAATGATATATGACATGAAAAACCCAATTAATGGTATATAATTTATTTTTAGTGATTTTATATTAATGATTATGGGACATTATATTTCGGTTAATATTATAACATATATAACGATCATAAAAGGCTCAAGTATACATTCAAACAAAAGGATTAAAAAATATGGAAATTTATCTTCGTACAGAGGATCCTAAAGCCCTTTCAATTAAAAGGATTGTAAGGGATCCAATATTCATTGATGTAAAAATGATGGACATGGGAATAATAAATTGATCCTCATCCTAGTTTTCAAAATTAACTACTCATGAATCCATTCATAACATAATCACGGAGGCCCAAAAACTGAACGACGTAATATAAAATTATTTTATTCAAAAATATAGACTCCAATTTTTTTAAATATAGCTGTATAATCTTTGGTACAAAGAAGTATTTCCAATTAAAACTAAATTTTAAAGGGATCTTCTAAATGAGGTTCACAGATCATATTTTCTCTTCATCCAGGAAGCAATATAATGTGTAGAGAAATTAATCAATACATCGGGATGAATAACATAAAGATGGATATTTTATAATTTAAATATCGATTCTCAGAATTAAAACTATTCAATGATGAATGAAAAAATTATAAGGATATATTACGACCATTTACCATACAAGAATCGAAATGGGAAAACATAAACTTATGTTTTTCCATTGGAATCCCTAGAACATTTAGAGGTAATAATAGTCTTTATGTGGTAGTGAGTCACCTTAGTGTGTCAACTCATTACATTTCTAATTATGATTAATTACATTTTTACAAGTCTAATAAGATAATCCTAAGTGAAATGATAATATTTCATTGATTTCCAATCTCTTTTATATCCAATCAAGATATGAGGTTTACCATGGGGTTCTAGAGAATCCATTAAGATGTGTTGGATATAATTTTGAGTTTTAGAGTTACTTATCATCATCATATTTATGTTTAATCTAACAGAACAACTTAAAACCTAGATGATATTATGATATCATTCTCAATGTATTTCTTCAAATCTTAGTATCCACACATTCTGCTAGTGAAGTTCCAATTTATACCTTTTATCCATTCCAGAATTCAAATGTAACCTTTTGAGGATCTGTATGGAATATGATTTACAACTATCATGTTCTATGATGAATCTTTAGAGTGGAAGATGATGGTACATAAACATATCTAATATATGATAGACATGGTTCAAATCAATCATTATCAAATTAAATTAGTAAATAATTAATAGAAAATATATGCATAAAATTACCTACTTGATATAGGTTTTAAGGTCATAGAAAAACCATTCCTTTTTTATCATGCTGAAATAATCTCATGAGGTTTAGGAAGAATGGAAATCTTAGTACTAGATACATTACCTCCTTTGAGAACCTTGTTCGAATTGGAGTTGCGCCATAAAAATTTATCTTATAACAAACTTGTATTAATTAAAATATGTTTATCTTCTATCCTTCCTAATTAAGTATATAAAAGACCAATTACATGTACAGAATCCATAGGTGGTACCCTTGTATAATGATCTTTCATATGTTGAGTAGCACGTGAATATCTGAGATTGATGATAAAATGTTCTATGAAAAAAATATAACTCACCTAGTCTAGGTGTTGTGGTGGAATCAAAGGATTTAAGAAGAGACATGGGAAATAGAAGAGGAGATATAACATACATAACATCATCTATTTTTTGGTATAAAATTAACTTTAATGGGATTCAATTCTTTAGGGAGGAAGAATGTAATGACCCAAACACTCATAAATGAAACTCCCTTTTTGAAAGAATAAATTCTATATTATGAAACATAGTAATAAAAAAAATTTAATACATTAAATATTTTTTAATATTATATGTTATAACTTATTATATTTAACATACCATTACGCATTATAACCTGTGATAACATAATCACAGAACATTTTGTTTTACAATTATTGTTTATTAAGGGTTTTGATAAAGTCTATTTTTCATGGATAGAAAAAAGTGATGGCCTTAACCTGTAGGATCCTTCCATATAAATCACATTTATTTGATATTCAATGTGATATATAATCACTATTTGTATCCTTGATTAATCCTAGTATGTTATTTAACAACTAAATCTGATGACACACCATTTATGGTTAATGTGAAACTTATTGAGATAACCTCCAAAAACATGTTCATCGAACCACATCAAGAAAGGATAACCATCACAAACCTTTCATCTAGGTCAAACAATGGTGTAACATAGTGCTCTATATCGAGAACCTATATGTATAAAATTTTATATATTACTTATAAATGAAATAATGACATTATTTATCACTTATTATTATCACTTTATAGATTATTATGGAGTTTGATGAAAAATGATTTTGATATGATGAAATAAAATTTATATTTTTGGAAAAATATTTAGACACACACACACAAAACCACACACAAACACACATATATATATATTAAATTAAGACACCATTATTGAAAAATTAAATTATTTTAGAAATAAATATTTTCATAAAATATTCTTATTAGAAAATATTTATTTCAATATATATGATAATATAATATAATGAAATCTATATACTTATTATAATGTTCAGAATGATGAAAGTGTCATAATAACTTTTATTTTCTAGTAAATAAGGATTATTATTTAAATGTAACAAAATTTAACAATTTAAAATTACTTCTGTAAAATAATATTTTTCCCATTAATTACATTAAAAATATCCAATGATTAATTTTTCCTAATTTGGGTTTATAATTTAATTTTTTTTGTAAAAAATAAATTAGGTATAAATATAATTTATTTATCTTCATTTCCTCTAATCCTAAATCAGATATAATTAAAGCAATAAGGATAATAAAAAACAAAATTATTCATCCCCTTAAAAGAAATATTTTAATTTTATTTGATTAATTTTATATTTATTTAATGAATCCCATAATAGCATTATTATAATTTAATGATTCAGAATCTATTCTTTTTTAATAGAACTCACATCTGCATAATCATTTATATTTTAATTGTTTTTTTTCATATCCATATAAAACATTTAAATCCATGTATTTTTTATAGAAGTCACATGAATAATCCATGTGATGGTTTTTGGATTTCATTATTTGAATATATTGAATCCTAAATGAAACTTTAGAAATTAGTAATGAATCCCCCATTCATCTTCTATAAATACAAATCAAACCTTCCCCTCCATTTCACTAAAACCCCATTGAGAAATATTTTCATCTCTGTATCCTTCTCTAAATCACTCCTTGTGTGTTATCAATATATTAAGATTTGCATCTCATATATTCAATATCAAACTCTCATGTTATATGATCCCCTCTTCCTTTGCATTATTCTGACAAATTCATTATATTATTCCATTTTTATTCTCAATTGATTATATAGAAATATGTTTTTTATAATATCTTTTAATGTTGATATTATTTCCTTGTAATGAGATACCGACTTTCATAATTATTAAAGCATTACTGTAGTCTATATGTACATATTTTCTCTGCCGAAATTATTTGGCAGCATTATGTGTGAAATGTTTTTTTAGTGAATACCCAACACCATTTTATCTCAATGTTATTCACCTTGATGTAATTTTAATTTTTCGGGGGTATTTAATTTATGTAAACCACACTCTTTAATCATGGTGTTAAAATTGATAAATGGGGTACTTACTCAAAATCATGTTCATTAGATGAATATGATTGTTGATACAAGAATTATATATCCCTACAATGGATTGGGTAATGTTTCTATCTCATAATAAACCACATTTCGTGCATTATTGGTTATATTAAGCACTCAATGTTATTATTTCATTAAGGTTAGAAATGACATATGCTTATAATGTCATGTTTATGTTACCACATTCCCTTATTGTCTTTATTTTATCATCTTATATTCCAATTTTTTGTTCATTTTTATCATTCCCTCCCATTTTATGACATCTTTATAAGGATATTTACTATAAAATATTACATTCCATGTGTTATTATTTTATTATTACCTTACTTTTATTTATATCTCGACCCTTTCTTATTTAAATCCTTAGGTTATGTCGTGTAGTTTTAAAACAGCGATGGAATTTTAAAATAATGACAAGAAGTTTTAAGTAATGTCATTGTGTCAATTTTTTATGTTATTGTTCAATACAACTACTTTTAAAATTTAACATGGCCACTAGATAATAGGATATTTTATTAAGTGAGTCTTTATGAGATTAATAATGTAATAATGACTTCATAATACATGAGTTTTCATATTATTGGGAAAGTTATATTTTAGAAAATGAATGATTATGGTATATACATAACTAAGAATATATTGGTATGAAACATTAGTGTTTTCAATGGGAATATTAAAAAGTTACTCTTTCATAAGATATAATTCTACCATTAATATTCTATGTTATACCCTAAATCATAAATAAGTTATGAATTATTTCACATAATTTCATTCATGAGAAAGAATTAAAATTGCTAAGACTCAATTCATTTAAAAGGGGTACTATGTGGTACCCAATGATTAAAAATTATATATTCCATTATGACATAATATGTTATATTGAGAATGATACATACAACATCGATCCATATTGAAATATATAACAGTATAATACTATTCATATATAACCTTAAAATCAGTGCGTAAAAATATATCGAACGAAATTCAAATGTAAATGTATTAATTAATAATATAGGTCACTATAAATTACATGCCATTGATAAATTAAATTAGTATAGTTGAATAACTAATAGAAATTATTTGTGAGTCAAAATGTATCTTTTCTGGAAATTGTCAAAAAA
Organism: Viscum album; assembly: GCA_963277665.1. Lineage (NCBI taxonomy): Eukaryota > Viridiplantae > Streptophyta > Magnoliopsida > Santalales > Viscaceae > Viscum > Viscum album. Next base: position 1,285,689,969 of record OY728156.1, read on the forward strand.
ATTTCTTATGAAACTAATTAATTTATGAATAATATGAATTATTAATATGAATAATTTATTAACAAAACTATGGTTAGTAATTAATTTTAAATTCTAATGATTATATTTAATATTTTCTAAACAAATTATTTCTAATTTAAAATGTTTTAATTATATTTTTTAGGTGTTTAAAATCAAATTTCAATTTGAATCATTCAGATCATAAATATTGAAAAAATTAAATACAATTTAGATATGACATTTAAAAATTATCATCCTAAGTTTATCAGAATTTTTTTATGTAGTTCACATTTAGGTTAATAGTGAATAATATAGTTTTTACGACCATAAATTTCATAAAAATATCAATATATAAGTAAAACCAATAAATTTTGAAAATATTTTAATTGATCTTTTATTTAATTATGATTTATTTATATATATTTTAAATAACAATTTTGAATTTATAAAACATATGTTCTACATTTTATTATCTTAAGTTATATTTTAAAATAATTGAAATTGTTTTTTGGTCACTCAATTTAATTGTATATTGTTTTGGTGAAAAAATATTTTATTGACATTATGGTCACAAAATATTTTTAACACAACCCGATTATTATGATAAAAACCATATACAATCATAATTTTATCCTACATAAAAAATTAATCTGAATAAATATAGTTTTTCTAATAACACGGTCTTAAGCCATAAGTGCGCTCATGTAAAAATTAATCATCATTAAACATATAAATTTTACATACAAAAATTAATGTCATGTTTTGAATCATTTGGTAAAAATTATATAGTAATATCTATTTTTAATCATTAAAAAAATCTTCATTAGAAAGTATTAGTTACCATAATAAATCACAAAAAAGACGTACATAAAAATACTTTGAAAAAATTCATTAAAACATATATATTAAAAGTGTTAGAATATGTTTTTGTGGTATTTTGACAATATATCAAACACCATTCAAATTATTTTCCATTTTTTAGAGCCACATGACATGAAAAATTAGTTCCCACATTATATTTTGTTAAAATGTTTTAAAAAATTGTCATTCTCACCACTAATGAAGAATACCCCAAACTACCCATTCAATACCACAAAAAAATTATTTTTCCTATTGAACCTCTACTATTATTACCTCCCATATAACCATATTTCACTCACATAATGTTATGGTCACATGATATTGTTATAATTCATCTCATTTTAAGAAATCCTCTAAGTTAAATCCTAATTTCGCAACATTAGAACCAATTTTCATTAGTTTATTTTATTTTCTATATTAATTTTACATAAATTTTTATCTCATTCAAATATAAATAAATATATATATATGTCATTGTTATAAATTTTATTATTTTATAGGAATAACAATTTACCACCTTTCCTCTTTTCACATTAGGAAATCAAAAACAAAATTTTTGTATGTGTTTGGGATACCACCTCCATAAAGAGTCATATTTACTTTTATATAACCAACTAACATTGTTGGAAAAAAATTATTTTAATAAATAAAAATTATATTTATTTGAATTTTTTTCTTTTTAATTGATGATTAATATTTTCTACTTCACATGTTTTATGGAAAATGAAATGATTAAACACGTATACATCCAAAATACATACTAGATTGAATGATTGGTTTATGTTTTATTAATTTTCATCTCATCCATTCATTACTAGTCATGGGAATGGTTTTATTGGATAAATATTAATTTTATTATTCATGGTTATTAAAAGATACATTGTAAAATCTATAAACAATATGGGTAATAAACAATAGTGAAAAATCAAACTGTACAAAAGATCATTCTAATAGAAAAATGATATCCTTATACTATGAAATAAATTAATATAGCTTAACATATTCTTATAATTCATTTCAATTCACATATATCACAAAAATAAAGGTCAAATAATGTTACTATTCTTAAATTGTAATAAATTTTAAACTAAATCCTTTAATAAACATCCATTAATGAGGGGATATTCTTGTTTGGGCCAATATGACCACCTACATAAGCAATGATATGAATTTATAACATGGATAACTGTGGTTATTTAATTATTTCTTATATAATATATTAATATATTAATAAATAAAATTAGTTTTTCTAGGTAATTTTTTGATTAATCCCCGTATTTAAGATACCAACATATGTTCCATTAAATTAATAGAAACATGCTAATAATTTATTTAATCATTAAGGTTTATAACCACAAAACCCAAAAATAAAATTATATAATTATTACTATTTATTAAACATAATTTTATTACCATTTATAAGCTTGTTATGACAATTTTAATGAAAATAATAAAGAAAAACTTTTTTATTAAAAAAATATATAAATTATCAAGATTACTCACAAATAATATTGAAAATAGATAAAGACTAACAAAAATATATATATATATATATAATAAGTAGTAATAAATTGTAATGAACTAAGACCTAAAATCCCAATGTTGGTATCATTTTTTTTAAATATTAATTAGATACATGGAATCAAATCCTGAAAAAATAAATAGTTTATTAGTTTTACTAGACTTGATACATATATGAGGCTATAATTACACTTGAAAACACATAATAAAACCCCCTTATTTTTCCCAATATAACATTACTAAATATAGTATATGATTGAAAATTGTCATAATACACTTAATGGAATACTAGAAAAATGAAACAAAAAATGGGTGAGCTAAAATTCCCATTATGGGTTATGTTCTATGGAGAAATTAAAATAATCATTGTAGAAATGTAAATAACTAAACATGCTTGTCTTGAAATCAATAAATTGAGATAGAAGTGAATCAAAAGATAACATAAATGAGAATATCTAATTGATAATAATAAATATATAATGTTAAATTATGGAAAACACATTTCATTTAATCAATAATATTACTATCAAAATTGGATAAGGTATAATAAATAGGAATGTTAAATAATTACCATCTTATAAATAACATTAAATGAAAATCACCTATAAAAAATAAAATTGTTAAAATATCATGGATAATAAAAAATTAATTTTAAAGGAAGAAAAATATTATTTATTGGAAATTTAGTCTCATGATTATGATAACCCTTATTTCATGGTCAATCCTCAGGAATGTTTAAGAGTACATTGTAAAAACCCATTAGGATTGGCTCGATAATTTTATACTAGATTACTAATTTTTTCCATGAGAGTATTGATTCATCATGTTTTTATCTATAACTAGGCCCCAATTGTATCATCTTTTCTAAAGTATTAATTATATATTGAATAATCAATTTAATAAATGAACATCATTCCTTAACATTAAATATATTTATTGTAGTAAAATATGGATTATTAAGATTTTCTCGTACAATCAAATAAAATTCAATGTAACAAAATGTATGTATAAATGATATTTTAAACTAATAAATATTAATATCCTTGATTAATAATATTAATATTTAGGGTAAATCATATTTTCAATGATATGAAGAAGTTCAATAACTCAAGGGAATAGTAATGACTACAAAAATTAATAATTAATTTAAATTTCAATATATCCATTTGCCAAAATTATCATAAACCATAAAGAGTAAGAATAATTGAGTTATTTATTTAAATTGAAAATAATTTTTTAATATTAAAATGAACTATTAAAAAAATAGTGGTTATGAATTCTGAAATTTGTGTTCTTATAGTACATCTAATAAAAATGATTCCAATAACTTTTTTCCTAAAATCCAAAAATGGATTGTATTGAAAAAAAATGAATAATACATTAAATAAAAATTTATAAAAACAAAAAATGAGGAATACTTTTCTTGTTAAATGATTTTTTATATTGATAAAATCATTTTTATAATTTGTTTTTAGAAAATATGTTTTTTATAAAAAATAGTTTTCCAATCAAAGAGAGAAATTAAATAATATTTTATTAAAAATGTTTTGTCAATTTTTTTAAGAAGTAGAGAGTTGGAAATGGAATTATTACTTGAAAATAATCCTGAATAACCATAGGAGAATAAAATGAAAGGATTGTTTGAAAAATTATCATATAATTTCCTTAAATGTAAATCCATGTATAAATAATCCTTTTCTAAATTAGATTGTTCTATATACCCTTGGAAATCTCATAACCATGAAGTGAGATCCTAAATATAAAATTATTATGTGTATCTAATGTAAATCCACATTAAAAAGTGAAAAATCAACCATAAATATTCATAATTAATTATGTACAGAATATTACATTATAAATGACAAAAAGGTCTAATATAACCAAAAAAATATTGAGATGAGGGATTTCATACCACTTAGTATTTTATAATTTAAATCCATTTTGATGAAAAAAATTAAAATATAATGAATAATTTAGTATTGATGAAGTTACATGTTAATGTGGCAGCATGTATACCATATAAAAACAGTTATGTCCATAAAATTATAATGTGTCTTGATTTAATGGAATGTTATTGAAATACATTTAAAAAATCATGTTCTTGAAGTGTTGAATAATAAATTAATTTTTTATGTTTATAAAATTTATATCCACATATAAAAGTGAAAATTTAACATAATTTAATAAATGGTTATGAAAAACATATTCATATCATGGAATTATTATAGAATTATAATTTTAACCTAATTAATTCAAATTGAGTTAAAAATTATCTTTCCTCATGCTTCCTATTGGGTTTTCATGATTTAAGATCCTTTATATACTTTTTAATCATGTTAATAACTTATAAAATAACAATATAAATTCTTATAATATAATATATGATCCTTTGATAACATATTATCACCCATTAATTAATAATACTTCATTATTCACATTGTTTTGTTTGTTAATTTCTTTTTTTACTCATTCTTGATTTGTTAAGAATGTCCTAGTTCTTCTATATATTCTATAGATATATCATATCAATAATAATAATAATTAAATAAACATAATTTCTTATTAAATTAATAACTTATAACTAATTTCTAATTATCATTATAAAAAAATAACAATAGTAAAATTATAGAGACAGTAGGTTGTATATATAGATGTCTAACGTTTCTATTCTCAATGATCATTATAGGAAAGAGTTAAGTAATATTTAATATCTCAAAAATTATCACAATATCATAAATAACATATCATTTCATTAAATATACTTATGTATATGATCCATGTTTGGTGGTGATGAAATGAGAGCCACATATCTTCATAATGGCAGTAGTCTCACAAACACAAATGATGTTATCATCTTTAAGTTAGTAAAAATGCATGAAAAAAAATTATATATTATATATAGATAATTATAAATATGTCATTAATATCGTATTTATTTTATTTATATCAGGAAAATCATTAAATTTATCTTTATCACATTTAATGTAAAGTGTTAGTGAAAGACAAATCGCATCTCATCATGAGAAGTTAGTCTTCCTAAAAAACGAGTGATGTTATATTATCTAATTTAGTAATGAACATAAAAAATTTATATATTGTATAATGACTATAGAAGAATAATTATGATAATAATATCATATATATACATTAAATTAATAAATATACAAAACATTTATTGGTGTAAATGAAAAAATGACTTCGATTCTGGTGATGATAGCTTTTCGTAAACATGAATGATGATTTCCTAACCTATTTCACAGAATCGAAGATAGTGGTAGGTAATTACCTTAACATAAAAACATATCTACATACGAAAGATACTGAGGTTAATTTTTCAACATGACTTTGTAATAATTTAAGGTTGTGGAAAAAGAAATAAAATAAAAACATTCATTTAATAATGTTACCTCTTCTATGGTTATCTTCCTCATGTTTGAACAAAAAATCTTCTTAGGAATTATTTATATGAAAATTATGTGTTATAGAATTAGTTTATAGATTTTTGGAAATGATTTGGGAATGTAATATATGAACAAAAATTGTGTGACGGTTTGATGAAGCGTGGACCAGGGCTGACATTTTATATGTAAGGTTTGGGAACATTTGTTATTTTTTAACAAAACTCATGTACCGATGTCTTTCACATTAAAAAAATAACCCAATGGGGGTATTTAGAGCCTTCTAAATTATAGGGTCTAAAATATTGACATTATTTATATTTTAGATAGGTTTTTATATTAACTGTAAACATATCATTTTATTTTATCCCCAAAAAATTCATTTTTACAATTACTGCAAAACCAAACTTTTTACTATTTTTACTATCAATCAGGGTCAACAATTATATTGAAATTATTATATTAAATTAAATATTATTTTTCAAAATTATAAATTCATTTTTCTAAATTAAAATCATCGATGCGGCTGATATTTAATATAAAATTAAATTTTTAGATGTGATAATAAATCAGTTTTTAGAAAAAAAGGTAAACATTTTACAAAAATGTTTTTTAAAAAAAATATTTAAATTAACTAAACAAATAGAAGTAGATTAGTATATTTAAAAATTAAAAAAAGTTTACTAAAACAATTCCAAATATACTTTTAACATTATATTTTATTTAAATAATAAGTCCATTTTAAATTACAATGATGTATTATTCATTGTTAATAATAAATGAATATTTTAAAAAAATCCCAAAAAATTACACTTAAATAATATTGATACTCTGATTTAAAAATATATTTTATAAAATAAATTTTATATAAATGATAATTTTTTATAAAATTTGGTGTCAAAAGAGGGACTGAACCATCCGATATAAAAATATAATTACCATGATTTTTTTTTAATTTTAAATGATTATTATTATATTTTTAATCAATAGGTAACCATATGTTTAATAATATAATTACTCAAATTAATACCCTCAAACAAAATAACTTCTTTAATATATGATGACTCACATCATCTTAGGGTAACATGTTCTGTATGTTGTGGAATATATTAAAATTAAATAATATATTCCATGTATTTTTAAATATCGGTGTTGTGTGTGACATATTATATAAATTATAATATTATTATTTCATTATTTTGGGTTGCTACATTTTCCCCACATTTAATAAATTTAATCCTATCAATTTATGCTTGATATTACTAATCACAAGTTTCACATTTAGAAATAGATTTTTTGAAAAAATAAATAAAAAAAGGTTTAATAAAATATCATCTTAATAAGAATGAAATGCATTTAAAATGCTCACATGGAATAAAAAATAATCAGTTTTCTATATATGGTATCATTTGTGAGCATTTCGGATATACACATGTAAGAAAAGTAAAAATAGTTACAGACTGTGATTATGGTAATTGATCACAAGAAAGTGAATGATCAATGTAATGTTAAGGGTCTCAAAATAATAAATATTTTATTATTTAAAATACCATATGTTTCATTAGATATATTTTTAATAGGATATATTTTTTCAATATTCTTTTGTATAAGTGGAGGAAATTTTTAGTACCTATGAATATAAGGAATTTTATTTACTTGATGTGTTTCTATTTCATAAGAAAAATTTAATCATTTTCGTGTGCTTCAATAAATTTTTATGAATCCCTTAATACATTTAATGAATATCCAAAAATTTATTTTATAAACCCTATGAAATTATATTAAATTTTAATGAATAATAATATCGATAAAAATTTACATGCCTTTTTGTGAATCATTTATTATTTTCCAAAATCAATATATTGAGCATAAGTTATCCAAAATAATAAATTAATTTTTAAACTTCAAACTCAACACCACTAGTTTATCATTAACTACTATTTAATAAATCTGTTAAATAAAAAAAATGATATATTAATGAGGATATTTTTCAGTCCAGTGGTTTTTGAAAAACTCACACCATTCTTTGGTCATGGGTTCAACCCCCCCAGTTTTGATGGATGTGATAGTTTTTCACCTAGAATATAAGTTTTACTTTAAAAAATATTAACATAATTATAATAATAGTTCCAAAAAAATGTGCTCATCCTCAAAACAAAATCCATCAATAAATAATCATTTTACTATGGATTTCAGTACAATTTCCTTCCAATTATCTAATAAAATTATTTACTGTTATTACATTTTCCTTAATGATCGTATCAACCCTAGAGGTTATCTTTAACACTGAAATTATGTCCATAAATTTTTATGGAATTAATCTTAAAAAATTTATTCAAACATATACTTAATTAATGAATTTTATTGCCATAAATTTATCCAAAAATATATGTAATCATGGTAGAGTCCCATCACATAAAAAATTAAAAGTAGTATTTATTAGTTTTAAATTACAGTTAATGCTATACTCATAAACCCATGACGGAATAAAAATATATTATGTTAATGAAAACATATATGGATCTATAATTTAACACAATTTGTGTATATTTCATGATACTTAATTTAAAAATACCATTGGTAAAATAATTTAATTATTTATTTCATAAAAAACTATACATGAATACATCATACATTTTATTATAGGATATGTCTTTTCATGGCCGAGTGGTTAAAATTTAGAAGAGTAGATTGATTAATATAATTCCATGGATATCCACATTTAAGACAATGAACATAAAATTGATCCCTGTTATGAAATTTATTTCCTTCCATTGTACGCTTTTTTCCTATAAATTTATTTTCATTATTCCATTCATTTCAACATATAAATAATTTTCCAATTAAATTGATTCAAAACCATAGATGTGTATATTGACATTTAATCAATTTTTCAAATTGACCGTTCTTTTCTCCATGGTGCCCATCACACAAGCTCTAAAAAACCCCCATCTTTATTTTCTTTGGTGATTCTCATATTGGGCTAAGGTATATGCTATTTATCATATAATTGGAATACTGAATAAGGATAATCATGATATAATTCACTCATATAAACATCTGAAGTTTTTTGGTATAGTCACCACATCTTCCTTTATGATTGTTTCGGCACCGAGGTGACATGTTTGGGGCGATGATAAAATGTTTTGAAGAGGATCCTCATATATCTCTTATTGGATAGACTATCTCATGTCACATTCCCCATTTATTTTTTTCAACCCATTCTACCTCATTATCCTTTAAATAGGGATTGGATTAACTCCAAGTGGAATGAGCAGCTTATACCTTTAGTATTGAGAGGGATATGTAACAGTTTAATGATTCCAGCGGGCGATTGCATGGGGTCAAGTACTTGTGCGATAGGTCCTCTCAGAATATAACTGCCTCAAATAGCCTCCAACAGGTTTATTTATGGTGCCGAAAGCACCCAATGACCTAGGTATCCATGAATAATAGACCTTCATTTCAAAAGAAGGCACTCATTGAATGATTATTCGGCCAACAACACTAAAGGACTCCATTGGTCAAGAGTATGGGGAGTCGGGCTCATTGCATACTTTTTTGGGGAATTATTACCTATTATGGGACTCTCTAATAGAATTAGGTCATGCTCATATGTTTGTAAATCCTTGGTTCCATCCCAAAGTGTGTGTCCACAGAAAACCCCTGGTTTGCAGGATCATCATAGGCATACATTTATTGAATTCTACATTAGTAATGCTGACTTAAGCCATGAAACAGGGTGCTATGTAGTTTATCATTATCTCGGGGGGATGCAAGGTGACATTATTTTGGGATCGGAACCATAATATGATTTTTATATGTATCCTTGAGAGAGGAATCAGAACCCATGTAGTTTGGATTTTTGGGTATTATGCATGGAAGTTTCCCATTTTATGGGACATGATTGGGTGAACCCTTTAGGGAAGGGCACCGTTTTGACCTCAGGCCATCATGTAGGCATCCTACTTATTTTGGATTGATCGATAATCAGATTTATCATTGTGTAGAATTATGTAGATGTTGTAATTATCACAAATATCTAATCTCATGTGAGTCATGCTTTGTGTGAGAAACAAGAGGATGTGAGGGATCCAACCAACCACAAACCTCATCTCTTTCTATTGGGAGAGGGTGGCCCCACGGTGGAAGAGGTTGGTGAGACCATGGGAAAGGGCATGAAGCGATGAACTTCTAAATGTGCGATGAAATTAAAGGCCATGCTGATCGACCTTCAAAATATTGGGGACTTAACTCTGTCGGATGGCCCATAAACACTTTTTGGGAAAGTGGATAAGTGTCAACCTCGTTATAGGGAGAATAGAACATAACTCCATTGACTAATCACTATTTCTCATTGAATGGAATTGATAGTTATCACCCTTAATATTTAGAAAAGGGAGGTTCATGTTCATATCCCATGGTTGGACTCTATGTTACCATGATAATATAGACTTACAGACATCCATGGAGTTGAAAATGTTGTGGGGAGATCCTTCGTGACTCTTCTTAGCATGGGTATGTAGACTCAAAGGGGAACACGGTTACACCAAATGATCTGATGATACATGTCCGATGGTTTTAGAGGAGGCTTTGGCCGAATGCCAGGGGACTCATTTTCCAAGGTACTTAGGAGGAATGTATGGTAACATACGGGTGATATTGGAACTGGAGGGTTGAATACCTGAAAAAATCCCATTCGGCGTAATATTTTTTAATGTGGGATGGGGGGAACTCAAAATACACTAATTGTATGTGGGAAAAGTGGTCTTCTGCATACCAAAGCAGTACACAGGCATGGGAATGGACCATAATGCACCAAAATGGTTTGTGGTCCTAGATACAGTCCATCACGCCGCTTCGGGTTCCATCCAAGTACATATGTAGTATGCGGCACATGATTAAATCTACATAGTGATTCACTACGCGGAACAACATATCGAAGGAGGGTCCTGGGTACCATCGTTTGTGGGGAGTTCATTCACAAGAAATATGTGCTCCATGATTTCACCAGTTAGGTTCACGATCCTCTTATTATGATTGATATCCTTTGTTTTAAATTCCAAGGCTGGTTACCTATGGAAAACATGGTTTGTGATTCATGCTTCACCAATAATTAGAGACTGAATCTGGAATCCCCTTTGAATTATTTCAATCAACCCATGGGGTCCCATTCGTGCTTTATTCATCCCCTTCTCAATTTCTTAGGTGCTACTTTTATAGAGTATTGATAAAATCATATATATGGGTATGTGACACAATTTGCGGAGGCCCATAAAGAGTTATCTTGCCCCATAGAAGATTCGGTCTACCGGGGTTGGTGGAGGAAGTGGTTCTCGAGTCATGATTTGTGAAACCCTGCCAATGTTCTTTGTCGGTGAACTACTGAGTTTGAGGGATGATATGCAGATAGTATTCCCACACTTGATTCTTTCTGCAATGAAATTCATGGGCACATGGGTTCGCTGGCTAATGCTCCACATTCCATCACTACATGGGTCATTCCATGTACTGGTGGTTCACGGTTAATTTGGATCGCGAACCCTTCCTGGTGATGGTATGCAGGTCACATGAAACTCTTTGAACAATTTAGTTCATTCAATATTCTTCTGAATTTTGAAACTTAATTTGATTCAATTCACTTTTTTAGTCTTGTAAGAATTATTTATTCCATTTTAAAAGTGATTATGGAAGTATTTTCTTTCCTAGGTGAAATATTTTGGACCCAACTAATTCCCCCAATCAGAATGGGGTCTATTCAAATTGAAAATGAGACTATTCTGATTTAGAAGTGCTCTTGAACTAAAATGGTTCATGGTATAACAGATAGGTCCTATAGGTGGGGACCACACCTATATATAAGGGCCCATATAATTTTTCTTTTACCTTTTCTTGTGGTGAAAAGTGATCTTGACTCTCCCTTAGAATTATCACCTTTTTTGTAATGTATCTTTCGTGAAAAACTCACTTGTGAACCACTTTGTACATGTCACGAACTGAACATTCCATGATTTGGCTACCCACAAATAATATTTTGGGTTTCATGAATGGTAATTGTGGAACATAATACCATAATTTGTATTTACATGATGTAGAATGATAAGCGGTCTGTTTTTTCCACAAATCAAGTATGAATCGGCGAACTGAACATTAAGAATTCATAATTAGAAAATAAACTTTTTAATTATACCCCCTGAATATGGACTTTTTGTGGCCTTGGTTTGCAGAATTCACCTTCTGTGAATCCCTCTATTCACTGGACAATGCTCTACAGGCCCGTTTTTTATGAATGTTTCACATACCATGGAGGTACACAGTATAATGATTCTATGTACCATAGTAATATGCTTAGATTGATTCTGTGTATCATGAAACATGCGGGATATGCCTACCACATCTCATGCATAACATGGGAAATCTATACGGCATACAATTTTCATGAATAATATGAATATCCCTATAGATACATATTCTTAGGTCATTTATACATTTTTCTGTTGGATTTTATCCAACTTTTTTATTGGACTAACTGTTCGTCATCTTTTGGATATTCATGTAAAGGAAACAATGGATCTTTCCTGGGCTGTGATAAAATTGAAAAATACGAGGGAAACCATGGTGGGGGATAGTGTGGACCATCTTCGATCCCACATTGTTCCTTATGGATGCTTTATAAAAGATCTCCTTATGCCAGAGCTCTTAGCATACCCATTGACCATAAAGTTTCCGCATTATGGCATTGGTCTTCTTGATGACCCTACTCAACCATCAAATTACTACAATACCCCTTTTATCCCCTTAGAAGCATCACAAGGACATCATCAGGCTACTATTTACCTAGTATGAGAAGTCATAGCTACTCCGATTCAAGAAAATGTGTTCATATTATAAGGATCAGTGTAGACATAGGCCGACCACAAGTGTCACGACACCACCTTGATACTAGTCGCCTGGGAGTACCGATATATCATCATCCTTTCGTAAGAAAAAATTAATGTTGGGTAGAGCAGCAAGTGGGATTTGTGATCTGGAAGATGTTTCTCTGAAAAATTTTATTCGAAATTCTAGGTACACAAAACCTATTTGGAGTCCCCTGACCAGTTTAATGTAGAGATCTTAAATCAATCCGTCTGGGTTTCTCATTTCGCAACCTTCTCCCAAGGTGAAATCCTTCTGGAGCTGCTGAGCCACTGGTGCTTAAGCACCAACACATTCCATTTGTCACGTGGGGAGGTGGGAATCAGTATATGAGAAATCTACGAACCCAAAGGACTCCTCATCCTTGGAGATATATATGACGAGTTTATCCCAGTGGTCTCTACTTGGGATAATACTGACCATGTGTCCCCTTTGACAAGTAGCATACTTGTTATGGAAGAGGAATTACTAGATCATCCCCTCCAGGATCGATATCATATCCCATTCGATGCATGGATAGGGTTATTCATGCTAGATAATGGACCTATGATGATAGCTCACTTCATTTTAACTCATCCATCCCCTTTGTCTCAAAAGACTTCATTGTGCTACCCTCAAAGCAAGATGATATTCCTCTTGGGGATATGATCTTCAACCAAATGTGTTACATACTCTTATATTAGAATATTTCTTTGTCATGTTTTTGAGAGGATGGGTTTTCTCATACAGCTATGTATATACTAGTGTCTAGTCATGTACATTGATAATGGTGGATGAGCTACCAGAGGGTCAACCAAATAATTTAGGCCTTCCTACTCTCACCTGTATTTATGAGTCATTGGATAAAATATAGGAACGTAGGCCCTCACATCATCTCAAAAAACTAGTTCAATTAATGTATGGGTGGATGGAAGAACACTTACCCTTCTATAAAGATCAACACACATCAATGTTTCCTATTTCAAACATTCTACCCTACCATCTCATCATTTCCCATGTTCATCCTTGAACATTAAGAATAAATGATTATGTTGGGCTGATGAATGAATCTTCTGAATTTTCATTTTCACCACATCCTACCACTAATGGGTCATTAAGAGGCGATAGGGGTGGTTATTTATAGTAACACTCATGCATCATTGTGCTTTGCGATGGGACGTTCACTTCTTCCATAGATTTAGTGAACATTTGTGAGCTATACCTCCATTATCGTTTTCCAGGAAATTCAAGTGCCTTCAACAAATTGCAGTTCATTCTACTATTCAGATAAAGAGAGTTTCTCGTCTAATAATTCTTCACCCACTATTGATTATGATGACACAAGAGGGGTCCGTTATTGAATTTATCATCCCAATACTACATGATACACTTTTCTATCCCTAGAATATGCCCTATTGTGGGTGGCCTGTTGTCCTGATGGGTTGTTGAGAAAATAAATTTATTGGGTCTAGAAGACTCTATCCATTCTTCACCTTGACCTGACCTTGACTTCTATGGAACACATTCTTTCTTCCGATGTTATGACTATAATGTCTACATCTTCTACTTCTATCCTTGAATCATCCACAGTGGATAAAACACATATTCCATCCCTTGGGATAATAAGACGCTTGATTTTCCACTAGAAGCATCTGGAAGGGGCTTCATCGGTTCCGCCTATCTTAGTGAGGATTGATTTAGAATGCTCCACTCTTGTGTATACTACCCACGACCTTAATGAGGTATGCCACAAAAGAGAATCACTAGACACCTCAGAAGTCAGATCTAGTCCTCTACGTCTGGCCATAGAAGTCAAGCCATATAAGGGAAAGGAGAGTCCCCCATCATGGGTAACCTTTCATAGGTCCCTTCCCACTCCTATAATGCCACTTCCTACTTATAGACCCATTGTGTTGGGGGAGGATCGGCATACCGGTGACCATGGGAGGAACCATAATGTGTGAAAACAGGCATGACATCAGTTATGTGTCGTAACCATGGAAACACATATGGCTAGCTTTACAGACAAGACAGACAACATTGGATGGTTATTCCCAGAGCTACGTTCCAGTGGCTTTGATTATCCACACTTACATCTCCTTATCTACCAAATCATCATAGCTTGGGAAGACCTTGATTCTTGGGAGGACAAGCCGACCAAGTTCAATTCTTTACATCATCTAGTGAAGACCTTCCGAGATGTTTTCGAGGAACTCAATCACCTAACGACCAAAGAGGATAAAGCTCAAGATATCTTGATCACCCAAATGGAAGAAATGTTTGAGTGTGGGGACCACATAGCACGATTGAAGGCTCAATTATCTTCTTCATGTGCCAATTACAAAGATATAAAAAATAAATGGTGGGACATTAAAGTCTTTATGGAACTGGTGCGTCTAACGGTCAAGGATTAAGTAGATGAGAGATATTCTTTTTGAGAAACTCTCTATGGCCCAGGTAAATTACTCACTATTTATACTAAAAAGGGAGAGTCGGGCAATATTTTGACATTTCTAAAATCATGATGTATACTCTTTTTATTTTTGACACAATGGAGAGACTCTAAAAAAAGGATTTTCCTCAGTTTTTCTATTAACTCAATGAAACTAATTTTCCTTTAAATATTTATTCTTTACCTTTTCATGTCATGTCAATTGATCACAGTCAATCATATAAACAACATTTTTATTAGGTATTAATTTTAAACCATGATTTAAAACCATTAATTTGAAATAATCCACTTGAGATCTAATTTTTCCTCAGTCATGGGACTCAGTGAGAATAGATCGACTATTGTTTAAGTTTTATGGAAAACCTCATAAACTCATGTGTATTTATCAATATGACCCTAATTCTTTCCAAAGACCTATTGACATGGGCTTATTAGGCATAACATGAGTTATTTTTAGGTCGTCCTTTGAAGGTTTTCAAAATAACAAGATTTACATATCATTTTATGGCTTGACCAACATTTTTATTCTCTAAACCATACATTTTTTATTTTTAACGAAATGATACTCGACTTTTATCAAGAGGGATCCTTTGCATATTTTCACTTAGGCGAGTATGGCATCTTTTTTTCGAGTTTTTCATAGTCCTACCAATCGAACTTATTACTGATGCTTTAGGTCGAATATCTTTGACCATACATGTTTGGTCAGGGGCACCTATTTATAACTCATCATTCGAGAATGACCTAATATCTTTTAGACATGAATGAGAGATTTTTCTTGACCCTAAATATATGAATTTTGGGCAGGCATGAGGTTCATGTGTCATTTTAGGCATAAAGCGGTGGGAGAGGACTCTCCTGTGGGTGAATTGTCCCATGATTTGTGATAGTTTTTAAGAAATATATGTAGAGCCTCTGGTTCATGATGTTCATAATAAAACAACGGTGTCCGCGGGACATTGGACTTCCATATCTGATGGTGTGGGATGATTTACAACACTTTGAATTTATTTTGATGTTGGGAACCATAGTTGGTGGAATGTCTCAGTGATGATGTCTGAAAGTATTAGAGACATTGATATTGGCTTTGAGCGGGCAACTGTTACCACATGATTCTTTATTTTGTAAAGAAGAGATATTGAATGGTCTTTTTAATTAGAAATATTTTCCATGTTAGGGTTTTCAAAAAGGGGATGTTGTGTGAGCAGTTATCTAGAGTGGTTTTCCCAATCATGGTGGTGAGGTGGGACATGATGTCCTCTTAGAATACAACTGGAAAGGACTCTCCTGAGGGTGAATTTTCTTTTTATTTACTGATGTTCTGTATTCTATATATGAATATCCTTTGGGGCATGATGTGAAATGTTAGACAAAGGTGTCTGCATGAAAATGTCATTCCGTCTATAATGGCTCTAAAATATTATTGAGATTCAGACATTTCTGAACATGGCATATGACCTTTATCAAGGGGTATGACTGAACAAAAAAATGACATTTATTTTAGTTTAACATCTCTAGAAAACCCAAAAATAAATGGGGGCATTTTTTGCACTTACATGTAGACTGACTTCACGCATATGGATGATGTATCATTATTTCACAAAAACATAAAGAGAGACTTGAGATGAATCATGCTAGGTTGTTTTGATATATCCAAGTCATGGGTAGGAAGGAGAATATAAACCATGAATTTGAGGACCTTGGGTTCAAGATTAAGGACACAAGTCATGGGATCCATTGGGCATACTGAGATAGGAGAGAACTGTTCTGAGGAAGAC
Source organism: Viscum album (assembly GCA_963277665.1). Classification (NCBI taxonomy): domain Eukaryota; kingdom Viridiplantae; phylum Streptophyta; class Magnoliopsida; order Santalales; family Viscaceae; genus Viscum; species Viscum album. Next base: position 1,285,706,876 of record OY728156.1, read on the forward strand.
TTTTACTTTGATTGATGGATGTTTTGTAGGATCCATATGTAGATCCAACATGGCATGATGTTCATAGTCAAATAAAGGTGTCCACAGGACATTGGCCTTCCATCTCTGATAGCCTTGGAAGATTATGTCGATTCAAGATTACTTAGAGCACGAAGTTGGAGGTATGTTTGGAGTGTATCCAAATACATTATAGACATTAAGGCTATAATTCAATCATGTAATCATGCATCCCTTACATCGATATGACTCATACATAGGGAGAGGAATTCATCCCATCTTTAGTGTGCCCTATCATTTAAAATCATACGGACAAGACATTGGGTTCCATATAGAGAAGAAAACTGCAAAATGCCTTTCAAGGTCATGCAGGATGGACCAAATTCATGGACTGTTATTTCATAATTTCATGGTGGATATCTCGGTAAGATCCCTAATCTCAAATGAGATATGCATAGTTTGAGAAACAAGGTATTACGAGGATTTTGAATCACCACTTAAGAATAACAGATTCAATAATAGAGGAAACATAAGGCTTAAACCAATGCTATATAGTTAACATCATAATACAAGGATGATTCTAGCCTTACAGTTATACGTAAAAAGATGAGGAAATTATACTATGCAGTTTAAATTCATTCAGTGGGGAAATTATGCCATCACAAAGATCATTAATAGATTTGAATTAATCATGATCAGGGTGTTCTAGTGTTCTTTAGACATGAGTGTTGTTAGAAGGTTTAAACCATAGTCCCAGGGGGAATCTTGGATCCGGAGGGATGATAAGGGGCTTGGAATCCACTAGGCTTACTAAGATAGGAGATGACTCTCTTAAGGAAGAATTTTCCTTTGGTCGACGATTGTTCTGTAGGCCACATATAGATTGCCACTGGGGAATGAAGTGCGTAACCAAAACAAGGTGTCCGTAAGACACTAGCTTTCCATCTCATATGGCCATGGATGTTTATGGGGATCCATGTTTTCTCGAAGTATAGAGTTTGACAAATGGGAAAGATGTGTCTTGGAACGTTATAAATACCTAGACCGTGATTAGACGTGAACTACTAGAGCTTCCACATAGACCCAACTCATATATATGGGGAAGTATGATCATTTGATTTATTAAGAGTGTCATAATTCAAACTGGGAAATTCTTTTATCTCATTAAATTTGTATTGTAGGAAATTAGGGGCATGTTTGGAATCTCGTAAGATTGAGAATCGGGTTTCACATGACTGTTAAGGAATCTAATAGTTTCATGTCATGTATTTAGGACCTTTTAGGGACTCCATATACATGTTTGACCTTTTCACGGAGGAAAATGATTTTTTGTAAATAGTGGATGGGCCGAGATACAAGATAGAGGTGACTCTATGTATCCTGCTATGGAAGGAATCAAGCATTATGTATTTCTAAACATTCCCTACAAATTTTTGGTCCATGCATAGGGTCATGCAATGGATTTTTTTGTTGGTGTCTAGTTTGGGATGCAATATCTAGGTGACACAACATATCCTACAAGGTATTTAATCATGATATATGTAGTTCTGAATGTTCCTTATACCGATCTGGCTTGGACATATGGTTAGGGGCGTTTTTGTTTCACCCTCTAGGGATGAGAAATCTACCATATTAATCTATAGTTCTTTTATGAAGAGAAATCATTACCAATGATCCTATGCTCATATAAGTTATACATAATGTGAGAAACAGTGAGTGACAAGGGTTTCCCTCATAAATGTGGGGGAGATATAGGATTTGATATATGCCTTTTTTTATATTGTGGTGGTCGGGCCAATATCGAGGATTGAGACATTGATACATATCTCACTAATGAATTTGAATCAAGTTATATATATCTTTCTGAGGGATTGTGTAGTTTCTCATCATAGAAATTTGGATGATTTATGCTATCCAGTTTAACATCTTGCATCTTGGAAGCAATGATGTGGAATTTAGCATCATGAAACAAGGGCATGGGTTACATTTTAATTTCATGTTTCAAGGATGAGTTTCATATAGTTTAACGTCATGTGGATAGGACTTTAACTCATAGTGTAGTGTCATAATGTTTAGACCGTGAATGGAAGTTGATGTTACATGAAGTTCTTCTCCAAAAACATAGAATTTTTGAGAGCCGTGATGAGCTATACATCCAATGATATCAAGGCATATGATCCATTGGAATAGACCATATGTATTACAAAGATCCCTCCCAATTTGGTTCAATATTTAGGGGATTCTTCTCTACTATCATCAGGGTACTGATGACCATCACCATCTCTCCTTTGAGGAAATATCAAAGGCTAACATTTTTGATAAAGGCTCGTGCGATCTGATTTTGGTAAATTTTCAAATTGTGAAAAGTTTGCATCCTTTTCTCATCCAGCTACTCCAACTCATCAAACCATCTCTGGGATTACTCATACATGGATGTTTGATCACAAATATCCACACAATGTGATAGAAATTGTATTTCTATAAAAAAATACCTTTACCCCGTATATTAGTGAGTACAGGGTCACTTGGGTGGTAGTGCGGGTCATGGTCCGGTAAGCCCCTAAATCATGAAGGAGATTGTATAGACACAATTTCATATCCTTATCTACCATCTTTTGGAGTATGTTGGACAGAGTATGGTTGACAGACTATATCATCCCATTGTCCATCACATGGTTGTGGGATGAATGGTTGGATTTTATTGCATACTCTTGGTATAAATTTTCCATCTCAGCATAGTAGAAGTTGGTTCCATTGTTTGTCAGTATTTTATGAGAGACACCAAATCTCGTAATGATGTTGGACTTTGTAAAGCTAATAATTCTTATCTCCATGATTTCTTTAAGGGGCATGGATTTGAACCATTTGGAATAGATGTTGGTTGATGTGAGTATGAACTTGAATTGTCTGGCTAAAGCGGGGGGATATGGTCCCAGAACATCCATGAACCAGGAGTCAAATATCAAGAAGTAATTATCTTTATGAATCCAATCTGGGGGTCAATGAATAAAATTTGAATTAACATGGAAGGAATGGAACTTCTTGGTAAATATGGAATAATCTTATATCATAGTGGGCCCGAAATATCCAATCCTTTAGATTTGACGAGAGAGCTTGGTAATTGATTGGTGTGCTCCACATTCTCTGGTGTGCACTTCATTCATGAAGAAAAAAAATCTATTCTCCATCAATACACCCAATAATGACTCCTTCAAGGCCTCATCTGTATAGAACCTTTTCCTAATTTACCCCATTGTACAAGAAAAAGTTGACTTCCCGCTTTCAAACATGTTCCCTTCCAGCCCTATCTGGTGGGAGGTCTCCCTTCAGAATGAAATTTTCAATGGGAGTCATATAGCAGGTGGTGTGACCATAATTCTCAGAAACAAGGATAATTTCCCTGATCTCCTCTATATTGTTCTGGATAAAAGGAAAAACTATTTGGATATGGGAAATGATAATAATCATTTCATCTTAGTTGGAATTAGCCTGGGTTGTGAGTCCATTTTCTAAAGCATCATCTAGATTATTTTGGGATTATGAGACACTGGTCTGCGATGGTTCTGATGAAATTATTCCATCAGTTATCAAACATGGTTCATAAAGGGGACCAATACCTATTTTTTAAAGGCATAGTCACCATTGACTTTCTGGATGACTAGCTCTAAATCACTTTTTAACTTTAGGTGGTTGGCTAGTGCATGGAGTGCCACCTCATGGGCCGCAAATCAGGACTGGTATTCTGCTTCATTATATGTACACCCATCCAAAAGTAGGAATGTGTAAGGAAAAACATCCTTTCCCGGGGGTAAAATTATAACTCGCAACCCCACGTTGTTTAACATGGTGTCCTCCATCCTTTTCCCCAGCAGGCTTCTGGAAGCACAATCAAAGTACAATTCTCATATATAGGGGTCGTTTTGGATAGAGAAAAGTTCTTCATCTGGATGTTCAGAATCTAATGATTTTTTTTCTTCTTAGGGGTTCTCTTCGAGGAATTATTATAACTAATATACTTTGATTCCCATAAGGGGTTCATAACATGTTTCAAAATATTATAGGATAACCACCCATCTTGATATGGATGGCATCTAGTTAGCACAGGTAATTGGATGGTATATTTTAGCAGGTTGTAGTGGGAGACCCGGTTGACCTCATGGTGATTCAAGTAATACCTGAGTTTATGATCCATGAATATTTGAGCTAGAAAGTTCTTTACGATTCTCAAATATCAATTTGTAGCACCAATCATTGATCAGATGAGGAAATAGAGGTTGTTATCTCAGCTGACATCATTATTCTGTGCAAGGAAGGCGTCGAATGACCGTTCCTAGGAGTTTAAGTACAAAATTAGTGGTCTCTCCTCAGCTGGAAGCATTAGCAATGGTGGGATCAAGAGATATATTTTGATATTTTTTAACACTCTTTGACAATCAGTATCCCAGTCATACGTAATAACAGTCTTCATTAACCTGGTGAAAGGTAAAAATTTACCCTCCAAGTTGTCCCTGAAGCACTAAATGTAATCTACAGACCTCTCAAATTAGTGTGGTTATGAGGTGGGGGAATGCAAAGGATTGATTTTTTCTTCTCATAGTCGACATCGAAGTTGAAACGGAATACGATGATGCTGAGGAGTTTTACAGATTTAATGATGAAGGAACAACTTAGGGGATTCATCTTTAAGTTGTGTTGTCAATGTTTGTTAAAAAAAGATCGATGAATGGACATGAGGTTTGAGCGATATCATGATTTAACCACTAGATCATTAACACAACACTTGACAAATTATCCAAGTAAGGGCATGGAAATGTGATGCATGGCATGCTGATTTGTTGTACATACATTTTTTCGACCAAAGGGAGCCACATTACAACAGAACAGTATCTTAGGGGACAATAAAGTTGTGGATAATTCCTATCCTTGGTCCATTCGAATATGTTCATATCCATAATTTCCATCCATGAAAGATAGGTCCACATATCCAGCAGTTTCATCAAACAACAATTCTATGATTGGGATCGAGAAATCATCTTTTGGGTCGTACTGATTAAGGTCTTTGAAGATGATGCAGATTCTAATATGTATGTTCTTATTTTTTAATGGGACTATGTATAGTAGCTTGATCAGATACTGGACAATCCATATGAAGTTTGATTTGAGCAGCTTTGTAACATCAGCCGCTATTTTAGGAGCATGCATCAGGTGGGTCCTTCTGGGTTCTTGTTTGTTGCCTTGATGATCTTCAGGGAAACCCAAATGTTGAGTGGGGACCTTATGGTCGAGGCATAGAATTTCTATGTAATTCCAGGAAAACACATCTCACTTATTCATTAGGAAATGGTATATGTCACCTAATCTTCAACATACATATCCACACTAATAATAGTGGGCCATGGGTCGTCTTTGGTGGCAATGTTTATCTACCTATGTTCATCGATTTTGGTGGAGACACCATCTCAGAAAGTGATAGGGGAAACATTGTGGTATTTATCTTCTTATTCTTCATCATCTTCCTCCTTTGAGGGAGAGAGGATTATCAAGACGAAATCTCTAATATTGGTAAATAAATTGTCATTTTCCATAGGGATTAAGGTGGGGATGTTTGAGGTACCAAGGATGGGTCAGGAAAATTTACGGTAGGGTTTTTTCTATCATCATAATAGTCATCCCAATCATCCATGTCTTGGAATTAGCGGTCTTAATGAAAATAATGCCAACAATTGATTCCATTTTCAGACTTGAACATATATATTCAACTTGGTTTAATGGTAATTAAAACTCTTCCCCAATCAGTTTGAGGGGGTCAGCGGGAGCTATTTCCAATCCATATGTGGTAGTGATCTAGTCCACATCATCAGCCAATGATTGCTTATATTCTAGTTCATAGATCCATGTGTTAATGTAATGTGACTCGTTGGACACAAATGATGATTTATCGACATTTAATGTCTTATTTTCTCCATTAGTGAAATATTTGACACATTGATTGGATGATGAATGAATTGCATTGTGCTAAAGCTGACAGGGCCTCCCTAACAGGATGTTAAAGTTTTTAATTTTCCATACTACTAGGAACTCAAAATCTGACTTGAGGTCTCCAAGACAAGTTTTAATCTTTATTTGTCCCAAAGTCTTATGATCTCTTTTTTCATATCCAGGAATAGTTCTGGTGAAGGGTGTAAAATTGTATTCATCATAGGCTAGATGATGAAGTGTTTACAGGTAAAGGAGGTTGACTCCAGAGTCATTGTCGATGAAAATCCTCCGGACATCAATGCCATTTATCTTTCCACAAACATATAAGGGTTTGGTGTTTCCTTTCATGATGGATTCATCATCCATGTTTGTGAAGGAGATGATAGAGTGACATTATCTGAGGTTGATCTCTATACGATAGACATCATCCGCTACTACTTAGGCCTCAAATTCCTGGGGACGTAATAAGTCTTCGATGAGTGCCTCACTAAAGCCAATGGGTAGACACAAAGAATCCAAGATTAATATCTTTTCTGGTACTAAATCCATATTCTATAATATCATATTTCTACTCTAATGGTCGGCGATTCACAGCTCAGGGTTTCCCTTTAATAGATAATTTATAGGATGGTGCTTTAAATGTAGATGTTCCGGCTTCAATGACAAGAGTTGGTAGTGTTACGGTCCTTTCTGGGTTCAGCTAGACTATCTCACCCATATGCCTTAAGAGATTTGATATTTATCTTTACTATGATGGGTTCTCCAAGATAACTGGGCTCATATTTCATCCGTTGAGGGGGGAAGATAATTCCATTTCTCGTTGTGTCTCCTAGATGGTCCTTCTGCGTGTTTTTGCGATGTAAACGGATTGAGTTAATGCGTGACCAAGAATTGGACTCCTACAATGATCTTGTCTTCCAGGAAACCCTAGGCCTTTGCAGCCTCTTCCTCTAGTCCTCTAGTTGGGCATATAAAATTAGGGTATGTGGCCATATTCTAAATCAAATAAGTGGCCCATCATGTGAATGACATTAATGGAGCCGAAGATTAGTTTTTGATCTGACAATGTTTATGTCTGAATACCTCTTTCTGATGGAACCATTTGGTCGGGCGGTTCCCATTGTACAATTTGGCGGGGTAGCACCCATTCTACCAAGTATGTTTTTATAAAGTCAAGAAGTGTTAGTACATGCATTGGTTTTGGTTCTGGGCCATATTATTGCTCCTACTTTCGGCCTTTCTAGCCCTTAGATAACTTTGGGGCTGTGGATGGTGGATACATTGTATCAGGAGCTTTTTGGGGGAATGATTGATTATTTCAACATTCCCTAGATGATTCCATGAACTCATTTGACTGTTATCTAGGTCATTGAATGGTAAAATTATTTATCCTTATGGGAAATTATTTTCCATTCCTCTTACTCTCTTGAGTTTATGGTCGAAACACATGCCAATTGTGTTGGTAGGGGATGCAACTTGACCTACCTGAAATCCACCATATTTTGTTGGTTATCCTTGAAGACTAAGCATTCATGAATGGTGTGTACCCGTATGTGGTGATAGGGACAATAATTTGGATGGTCATTGTGACCCACTTCATCGTCTCACTTTGGATCTAGTAGCCGGAGGAAGTTGCAATTCATGGTGGCTATGAAGTAGCTGTAGATTTGATCAACATAGAACAAGTAGAATTTATTTTTCCATTCCACAAACTGATTTCTTTTAACACCCTGTTAATAATCATTCTGAGGTGGGGAGTCTATTGGTTTTCAGGGGGTATAGCACGGTTCGGTGGAGGCCTCATCTCTAGAGCTGCTAATGGGGGTGTCTTAATTGTGATAGAAGATACTTCATCTTTCCCCACTCTTTTAACTAGGGCTGATGGGGCGACTCAGGACTTGAGATTGGATGTGTTCGAAATTTATGATGAAGTTTATCAATACGCAGCACGATTATTTCATATTGGAGAAGTTTTCAATTCAATGAATTAGTCAGGACCTTCCCTCTAGAAATGTAGTCTGAGAGTCTTTCATTATCTCACTGCTTGCAGTTTATGAGATCACTAACCATTGTATTAGGATGCATTGAACTATAATGTAAGAGAAAATATTGCTAGATGTCCTCACAGCCAGTGATTGAGTTTGAAATCAAGCTAGTATACCATACAAAGGCTGAACCCTATACGATTCACATGAAGCTTCTGAGTTGTACTGCCTTTTACTACTCTAGAGAGCCCATCATGGGGTCACAGTTGCATTAAATGTTATTTTGGGTCCCCAGTGCCATTTAACACTATGAATATAGGGTTTTCGAAGTATGGTGGTTGTAGAACATTGCTCAACAAGTCATGGATGGGTTTTCACTCTGGTTGTATTGGGGTGCCCTACCCTTCCAGGGATTCTAGTCTATCTATTAGCTTCTCGATGGTATTGAAGATCCTTCGATGCATATCTTGTCGGGCTTGAGTTTATGCAGTTGCGGTAGTGGAAAAATCTAGGCATGATGGTGCTGCTATAATTTTGGGTGGTTACCTATCCAGGGTTATCCTTTTTGGGTTTACCTGAATATACTCTGGATGCCTTCCCAGTGGGGGAACGTCTTGATGTCTTTCCAAGGATGGATTTAAGTTAGTTGATGATCCCGGTGTCAGGTTGGATGGTCCTCTAAGATTGACTTCATTCATGGGGAAGAGTTCCTTTGGCAAGGTCACCTCTTCTAGGAATACCTACTGACATTCCATGAGAGGAACACATCCAGTAAGATAGCTCCCTCGACATAGATTGACATAAATTCTCCTACACTCTTTCATTTATTCTTCCTGCTCTGTGAATGTTTCCTTGAGAGTCAGGGAAACATCCTCAGGGAGAGGTGAAGGTGGGTCATAAATGACATGAGATTTATTATACCCTTTTTTAGTGTTTCAAGTAGGAGGTAATTACATATTAACTATGTGGGCATCCAAGTTTAGGATCACACTCCTCTTCCGGGTATGAACACCATCAGGCTCAATGCGGGATGCCTCTAAGAAGTAACTATATTCTATTGTGTCCTCTCCCTTAGTATAATTTTTTACGAGATCTGTGTGGTTGATGTTTACCACATTCACTGATGCATACCGCATTTGGGGTGGTGTACCTGGTGATGAATTGTTTGAGAGCTTTATGCATACTTTATTGGATTTTCTCCTTCAATTCTATGGAAGTGTTCACGTTTCCTACAAATTATTGACTCTGAGAGAACCCTGATCTTACCTTATAATGTGTATTTATCTCATAAGGTAGAAACCATGAGATAGGGTGGAACGATTGACTTCTATGCTCATTTTTCATCCCAGATGGGAGAAGAAAGGCAACTGCTATGCCTGAATTTGAGGTAAAAATTCCCCCATCCATGTGGACAGGGGTTGTACCTATTCTTACATTGATGCGCTATGGCCTGTATTTTTTGGTCTTATAGGTGAATTTTGAATTACAAATGTCCCAAACCCTACGTAATAGGGTTGTTCTCGCAATGCGGCGGTAACCACCCCTATTGCTACCATTATGATTTTACGAACTCATGTGAAGGTGTGAGATGAGTAAGCAATTGGACCAACATGGGGACTATATGAATTTAATGTTGTGAGCATTGTTTTCTTGTTGACTTCCCTTAGGTGGGAAGCGTTCTTGATGTTCTCGGTTCCATAGATGAAAAGATTTTTTATGGATTATTCTCTTCTGTCCTGATGTTTTTGAGACTTACTCTAGGAAAGTTTTTGTTGGGTATTCCATATTTCTTAAGAAGGGATTTCACTTGATTCATACCTTAGGGTAATGAAATATCAAGACATCATTTCCAATGAGGTATTCTAGATGGGATTCAGGGTGAAGTGTGGAGAACCATGTTCTTCCCATACCCGAATATGAACTCCATTCAAGACGTCGCCAAAGAGGTAACAAAGCTTGTGTAATGTATTGAGGAAATCTAGTTAAAGGTTTTTCTTTTTCATTTCTGATTGTGGATGCCATGCGGATGGGAGATATTCCAGGTCGATTATATGGTGAAGCTCCCCTAACCTGCTGATATAGTCTTTATACACTTCATAGGGAAGGAATTTTTCTTTTATATTGCAGAGATTCGTATATATATTGAAACAATTTTCAGGCATATATTACCCAGACAACCCCCCCCCCCCCCCCGCGTATGTCAAAGTGAGAAGTGGATATAGGCTAATAAATCACTGGTATATTATCCTTAGATAGTTTTCTTCTCATGGGTAACATATAATATTGTTGTTAGTTTGAGGACTCCACTACCAGATATGCCCATCTCCACTATTTCATAATAATTTTGTTTGAAGCAGTTGGGCAGGTGGGAGCCACATTGATATATGAATGGAATAGTGGTGGCATAGAAGATGATTGTGGCCCTGGACTGTCTCTAGTGAGAAAGGATAACACTTTTTAGAGATGGTGTCCCTGATATATATGAATCCATATTTCTGAGCACCTGAGCATATAGGGGTTTTCTTACATTTTTCTGGGAATCAGAAGGCATTCTTGCCAGTATGAATTTTTATTGCAAGGAGGACCTCTGCAATCAGTGCTGAAATAGATTGTACTACCATTGAAACATTATTCCTGACTACAGGGAATATCCCTGTGGTGTATACCCTAGGAAGGACCTTCAGGGTGGGCTTCTGTGAGGGGAGGACCATCTTGCTACTTGATTTTATTGAGGGGAGGACCTCCTTGATTATAGTTATGATTGAACATACTAATATCAAATCTTGATACCTAGTTGTAGGGATATTTTCAATAGTGTACATCTTTGGGAGGGCCCTCAGGATATACTACAATGTGGGGAGGAATTTATTGTTTCATTATTTTACAATGAGGAGGGCCTTCACAACAACTGAGATTATGGAGAGGACCTTCACAATGACTTTCATCAAAGTGAGGAATACCATCATGTCCTGATGTATGACTACAAGGAGAAGTATATCCACATCATATAACCGTGGGAAGACCATCAGGGTCGATGCCAGTAAGGGGAGTTCCTTAATGCTCTCTGATCTTTGGTTCAATGGAAGGGATACCTTGAAACGCATCAGGAGATAGGCTCTCGTGATCAATTATTCATAGCCCACGGAGTGAGCCCACATGGGTGATCTAGTGAGGACCTTCAGAGTTTCTTGTAGCGATATTGCGGGAGGGCCTTCCCAAATTTTACTGCAACTCCCATAATTTAGAAATGGACATCCATGGTCTTGAGCCATTATTGATATATATTTTAGGATGTTGAGATCCCCAACATCCAACAGAACTTAATCATGTATGTGCCCTTCATTTTCCCATTGACTTTGGTGCATTTCATTTTTTAGCACTCTCTTTTGGGTAACCAGGGCCACCTACTATTGGAAACTACCTTCATATACAAATCCATATCTTGTTGGGTCCCACGATGCCTCTGGGATATGCTGATGGGAATATTGAGTTTGTTAGGGATATATTCCCGCCCTGGAGTGGCCATCATGTTGTTCAAACGTCCCCTAATTGGAATGAGTGTTTGTTCCCAATCATGTTGTCTGTATTTCATGGGATTTTACCATCGGCCCTCATGAACTGAGGCAGGGATACATAACTACTCCACTATGACTAAACCATTTAGTGAGTAAGTCATTTCATTATAGGAAACATGGTCATTAGCCCGGTTTCTCTCCTTTTCTAACAAGTCGATAATATCATGGAATTTTTGGATGATATGATCTGGGATTGACATCTGATCTTTCATCATATCCAGGATGTGCTAAGATATATCATTGGATGGAACATGTATGAAAGCCCATTCCGATTTTAGGGAAAAAATTTGTGCAAACTTTGCTTCTCCATGGGTTCCAAGAAGATTCTGTCAGTTCTAAAGTGACGGGAAAGTGGAACGTGTTTGCTGTAAGTGGTCTTCTAAGGATTCCATCATATATGGCCGGTGGGCTTCCTATTCACAAGCATGGATTTTCAACTTATCTCTTTCTGCTGTATTTTTCTCGAAGGCATTATATGCATCCAAAGGAATTTGACTCAGCTCATATTTTATTGCCGCCCTATTTAGAGGAAGGGCTTGATATGTTTTGTCTGTATTTGTGCCTATGTATAGCTGTTTTCCATCATATTTGGTTGAAGTACATGGTATGAATCAACAAATATATTTGCCTACATATAGCTAGTGTTCGTCTAATAAGGATAATAGGATTCTTTTACATTAGCAGATATCTGCATCTTCCTATCATTTTCTGCTCTGTCTCCACGTTGGGACCAGTGAGCACTAGTTAGAATGTTCACGTGCTCGTATTGTGTCCCCATATTTCTACGGTTGTCTTGAGTAGATGGGTAAGAGTTGTATGTTTGACCATTGAATACAACCACATTTATACAACGGATATGGGCTTTAGGAACTAGGGTGATTTCCTGTTCCTGATTATATATTTCCATTCCTTGGAAGGCAGTCCAATGTCTTGAGTCTTCTGGACATCAGTAGGTGCCCTTGGTATAATGTTAGCTTCAGGGTTAATAGACCTAGTCACCCGGTGTCGACGACGAGGCTCTCTAGAAGGTTCCAATGAGTAGGAACCCTTTGTAGTTGAGATGATGTTTTTAACATCGACATAATATTCCTCCCTACGATAAGGGAAGAACTCTATGTCATGTTCTTGGGATAGGGTCCCAAAACATTTTGAGATGACCATCAGGGTTGCCTTTTACTAGGGAACTAGTCATGGTAGAGAAGGTGATTGGTGATCTTTGGAAGATTGGAGTGATTGTCATGTGACCTCATCCATGGGAAGAGTACAATTTCGGTGGTACTCTTTAATCAGCATGTTGGATACATAACATTAACGATTATGGGTATGAGAGGGTGCCCTAATCTTCCTGAGGGCCCCGCCCACATACGGGATCATTGAGGTGTGTTTCTGCATTGGTCATTGGGATGTTATTTGGATCAAATATTGCTATGTGAGAACATGCAATATACATATATGGCATATATATCACAAAACCCCAACAAAGTATCAATTTCTTGAAGACATTCATATTTGAAAATTCATCCAAGCCTCATCCCCATTTTTGTTATGAGGTGAAGGGGCTTGAGTGGGGTAAGAAAACCAACTTGGTTAAAGATTCAAACCGGGTTTACCAGTTTTTGGCCCCAAGGTGACACGTTTTTGGTGATGATAAACTGGTCTAACTTGGATCGTTCAAACATCTCTTTTTATAGAGACAATCTGGAATAAAGTTCACCATTTCTTTTGATTCGACCTGTTCTACAACATTATCCTTTCATAGAGGATTGGATTAACCCAGTGGGGACTGAACAACTTATCCTCTATGTATTGTGAGGGATATTCCATAGTTAAATGGTCCTAGAGGGTGATTTCATGGGGTTATGTACTTGTGCAATCATTCCTCTCAGGATATCACTTCTATAGATGGTTTCCAGTGAATTTATTCATGGATACCAAAATAACCGACGACCCTGGTATCCATGATTCATGGACATTATTTTCCAATTTAGATGCTTATTGGATAATTATTTGGCCAATGAAACATAATAACTCCATTGGTTGATGGGATGGGACGTTGGGAACATCACAACCTTCTGGGAGGAATTATTACCTACTGTTGGACTCTCTTTAAGAGTTAAGTCATGTTCATACGTTTGTGAATCCTTGGTTCATTCCCTAAGAGTGTTTCCACCAGCAACCCCAGGTTTGGAGAATCATTATATGCATACATGAATTGGATGTTGTGGAGGTAATGCTGACTTAAGCCATGCAACAAGGTGCTCTATAGTTTATCATTATCCATCGGGGAAAGAATGTGACATGATGTTTGGATCAGACCCATAAGAGGGGTTTTCTACGTATCCTTGGGATATGAATCATTACACATGTAGTTACAATTATTAGGGCTTATGCATGGAAGATTCCCATTTGAGGGTACATGATTTAGTGAACCCTTTTGAGTAGGCCACCCTTTTGAGATCGATCCTTCAAGTAAGTATCCTATGTATCTTGATTTGATCAGGAATCAGAGATATTTTAGATTAGAATTGTGTGGATGTTGTATTCATCACAAATCACCAAGACCATGTGAATCTTGATTAGCATAAGAAACAAGAGGATGTGAGAGATACAACCAACCATACACCTCCTCTCCAACTAATAGGAGAGGGTGGGCCTACGACAGAAGAGGTCATGGTGACCATGGGTGAGGGTGTAGAGTGATGATCATTTTAATGTGGGACGAAATTAAAAGCCATGCATCTCGGCCTTCAAGAGATTGGGTACTTACTGTAGTGGGAGTGGCCATAAATTCATTCTAGGAAAGGGAAGGAGAGTCTACCTTATCACATGGAGAAGTGAACATAACTCATTTGACTGATCACAACTCCTCATTGAATGGAAATGCAAGTGATCCCTCATAATACCAAGAATGGGGAGGTTCATGTTAGCGTCCTAAGGTTGGACTCTAGGATACCAAGAGTATGTAGACTTATATAAATCCCCAGAGTCTAAATTTTTGTGGGTATATCCTTCATGAATCCACTTACCAAGTGAATGCAGACTCAAAGGGGCATGCTAATGCACTAGATGATCTAATCATATGAGTCTGGTGGCATTTGAGGAGGCTTTGGCCTGATGTGTGGGATTGGTTCACAGAGGGAATATTGAGGATTGTACAGTAATGCAGGGGTGATATTGAAACTACAGGAAAGAATACCCAAAACATCTCATTCTGTGTACTATCTTCTTATGCGGTATGGGGGGGTGAGCTCCGCATACCATAGTGGTATACAGGCAGAAGGATCATCCATGTACCAAATAAGTATGTAAGCATGGTCATGGAATACAATTCACCACTATAGTACGCGTTCTTGGATGTTATCCATCATGCCTCTTAAGGTTCCATCAATGTACTGATGCAGTATGCGACACTGGGATGAATCAGCATAGTGATTCACTATGTGGAACTCTATATCGAAGGAGGATCTTGGGGACTATCATTCAGATGGTTTAAATTTGTGGCAAATATGTGGTTCATGATTTTACCAATTAGGTTCACAGTCCTCTTATTATTATTATGTTCCTTTGATTTATGGTTCATGGCTAGTTACATGTGGAAAACGTTGTTTGCGATTCGGGCTTCACCGATGATTCGAGACTGATGCTGGAATCCTCTCTGATTTCTTTATTACAATTTATTGGGTCCCCTTCATGCTTTCTACATCCCCTACTCAATTCCTTTTGTTATCCTTTTATAGAGAATTGGAGAAATCATATCTAGGGGCATGCAGCACAATTTTCAGAAGCCCATAAAGTGTTACCTTGGCACACAAAATAATCGGTCAACCATGTTTTATTAGGGATGTGGTTCAGGAGTCATGGTTCATTGAACACAACCAATATTCCTTGTCTGGGAAATACTAAGTGTGAGAGACAGTATGTGGATGACCTTCATGTGCTTGATTCATTTAGTGATGTGGTTTGCGGGTCCATGGGTTCATTGTCCAATGCTCAGTAGGCTAGCGCCTCAAAGGTCATTCCACAAACTAATGGTATGATCTTTTTTCAGACCATGAAACCTTCCCTATAATGGTACGAGGTTCAATTGGAAATCTTTGAAAATTTAATTTCCTTCACGTTTCTTCTAATTTATGAAACTCAATTTGAGTTTATTCACATTATTAGTATTGAAAAAATTCTTTCTTCCTTCTACAAAGAAATTGTGGGAGTATTTTCTCCACATGGTGAAATTTTGAGGACCATAAAATATTTGCATTAAACTAGATTACTTTGGGTTAAAAATATTACTTTGAGAAATAATAATCATAGTGGGAAAACCATATAATCAAATAGTGGATGAAAAGATCATGGAACAATATTTTCAATATAAGACAACATATATTTAATATAGATCATTCATTGTCCTCATCTATTCATATAATTCACAATGGTTTATAAAATAAATTTGAATTTTCCTAGTGATATCCCTATGAGTGTCAAAGTAGGTGCATAGTAAGTATTGTTGAGTCAATAAGGTTTTCCTTATGACTTTTCCATTCCTTCTTTTTTTGAGAATCACAAACACGTTATCCTTAAGTAAAATCGCTTTTACAGGGAAAATTACTTTTATAAGAAAAATTTCTTTTATAAGGAAAATTACTTCTATAAGAAAATTATCCTTATCATATTTTAATCCAGATTTTTCTTAAGTATGATATTCGGATTCATTTCTATTTTCTCGGAATTGTTTTAAACTTGGATATGAAGTATTTTGTTTTAGCATCTGAATTCTGGATAAGAACAGTAATAAAGTTTCACTCCGAAATCCATATGAGAATTGTAATAAAGTCTCATTCCGAACTCCGGATACGAACTCTAATTAAGTTCTACACCAGATTCAGGATACGAATCCTTATAAAGTTCGACAACGAATTCTCATTTCGAATTCTAATGATGAATTCTCATTATGAATTCTAATGATGAATTCTCATTACGAATTCTAATGATGAATTCTCATTATGAATTCTGATGACGAATTCTCATTACGAATTCTAATGACGAATTCTCATTACGAATTCTGATGAAGAATTCTCATTATGAATTCTGATGACGAATTCTCGTTCCGAATTCCCATTCCGAATTCAACTATTAAACAGAATCTGATCATCTTTGTTTTATACACTCTGAATTTATTTAGACTCTGAACTTTCATCTTGCTTACGATTGTTTTAATCTGTCTACTCTTTATTATTTTCCTAACACTCCGAACCTTCACTCTGAATTTTTTTTCATTCTGAACTTTTGAGTTAGATTTTAAACGATGTCGTACTTTCTATTACACTTGTTTTGTTATAAAACAATGTCGTCTATTCTATTATAAAACTAACCGTTGGCTAAGTTACACGTGTACAGGTCCCTATGATTTTTAAGGAAAATATGACCGTTGGGAAGGAGGTCGACCTTACCTATAAATAGGAGCTCATTTGAAAGAGATCAGTGCTGAAAAAGGCTGCTGAAAGGCTGACTGATTTTCGACTCATGTGATTACATGCTTGATGTGATTTCTAGAGAGAGAGGCTCTTATTAACTCTCAAAGCGTCGTGCAACTCCGAATGTTGGTGATTATATTCGAGGACTTCCGGGGATAGGAAGATAGAGGTGCCGACTACCTTGAAGTTTGAGGGCTTTCTTGCTGAGGAATATAGAGGTTGCCAACTACCATGAAGTTGAGGGCTTGCGGGGATAGCAAGGCAGAGACTCTGATCTTCGTATCGAGGGCTTACCCTGGTGTGGGTAAGACAGACTTGCTTGAAAGTATAAATCAAGGGACCTTTATCTAAGGTTGTTGGATACCCTTCTCTTTGGGTTATAAGACTTATATCTTGTCACTTGTAGTTTTAATACTTGTTTATTTCCGCTGCACTTTGTATTATAAAGAAAGTATAACTTTCTTATACTTCCTTACTTGTACTCTATTTCATTTAGATTCTATACGCTTTAAGGTAGAATCTCATTTTGTATTCTTTTGTTAAGTTTCAATTTCTGGAACCATATTTCCGGAACCTACTTTCGGAATCTCTTTAAAGTTTTCATTTGGTATTAGAGGTGTTGTGAATTTTCTTAAGTTTAACTTTGTCAAACTTAGCCCTTTCCTTTACTTAAGGAAATCATAGTAAATCGTAACTAAATTTAAAGGTTCGAAAGGAATTTGTAAAGTATACAATTCACCCCCCCCCCCCCCTTTCTTGTAAATTGAGCATCTACATCATTATTTTGATCCTACAATTGGTATCAGAGTTTGGAAACCTCATACTCTATACTGATCCTACAATTGGTATCAGAGCAGGTCTCTGAAATACTTGTACTTATGAATAAGTTTTTCTTTCTCACTTGATCATTCCGAACTTTCCCATTCCAAAAATTTCCATTCCTAACTTTCTCATTCCGAACTTTGTTATTACGAATCTTTTCTACTAACAAGTTTGTGTGTTGAAGGTTATTTTATTAATGTAAGGAATTAATATCGGATCCATTGATAATCTAAATCCTACAAGACCACCAATCTTTGATGGTAATGATTATGAGTACTGGAGAGATCGAATGAAGACTTTTGTTATCAATACTAGAGTATACAATTTTGTTATGCTTATTGGAGATTATAAAATTCCTGAAAAGGAAGTTAGAACTTTTACTAACCAGGAAAAGAAAGAATATCAACTCAACTATAAGGTACGCAATACTTTACTTTGTTCAATGACCAGAAATATATATAGCCAAATTTCTTCTTGTGAAGCAGCTAATTGTATCTGGAAGAAGTTAGAAGTTACACACTTTGGAACTTCTAAGGTGATTGAGTCTAAGAGAGCTATGCTTAGAGCTGAATATCATGGCTTCAAGTTTCCTTATGGAGAACCAGTATGTAAAGTTCAACAGAGATTTATGACTATCGTCAACAACCTACAGTCTATGGGAGAGAAAGGTTTAGATGATGAAACTCATGTGGATAAGATAATTTATATCATGCCTAATGAGTGGGAATCCAAAAGAACTGCTATATATGAGAACAAGAAAGTGACTCAGATTTCTCTTGATGAGATTTTTGGAACTCTTCTCCAACATGAAACCAGAATGAAGAGAGATGCTGACAACATCAAGAAGAAGAACGGAAATGGTACTATTGCTTTTACAACAACATCAAATCATATGAAAGCTAAGACTCTTGAGAGAGTAACCAGATCCAAGTCTAAGAAGATGGTAGTTCAGTCAGATTCTAGTGAGAGTGAAATATCAGAAAATGAATTAGCAAATCTTGCTCGAAGGATGAACAAGATAGCTGGCCAAAGAAATTTACAATCCAAGTATAAGAAAAAGGAAAGGAAAGATAGAAAATATGGATAAGTAACTTGTTATGAATGCAAGAGAGCTGGACACATTAGACCAGATGGCCCTATGCTCAAAAAGAAAGAAAAGAAAGAAAGGCATTCAGATAGGAACAGAAAGAAGTATTATAAAGCCAAAGCTAAGAATGTTCTGAAAGCTAATGACACCTAGAGTGCTATTGATGGTGACTCTTCAGATGAATCTTCTGATTATGATTCTTCAGGACAGAAGAATCTTGGTCTTATAGCCAGATTACCTATTGATAATCATTGTTTTATGGCTAAGGTACGAAATTCTGAATCATTGACCAATGTTTCTTTAAATTCTAATAATAGTAAGTATTATAACTCTTCTGATGAAGAATCTTCTTCTGATGAAGAAAATACTTTACCTACTTATGAAGAAGTCTCTAGGTTTGCTGAACTTTTTGAGATTGAGAATTCTAAACTCAACAAGAAACTTGATAAGGAAAATTCTAGGAATTCTATTCTTACAAAAGGGATATCAGATCTTTCTAAAGATCATTATAGGAAAAATGCTACTTTTGAAAGTATTTAAAAAAATCTTGAGGAAGTAAGTTCTGAGAAGAACAAACATTCTAAAGAATTAGAAAATGTAATTTCTAAGAAAAATGTTTTCGAGCCTAGCTCTAGTTCTAAAACTAATGATTTTGAGAATAAAAACATTGTTATAAAACTCACGTCCGAAATTTTTTCCTTAAAGAAGTGTTTATCAAACTTTACCCATGGTAAGGAAAATTTTGATAAAATGTATTCCCAAATATGACCTTTAAGAAATAAATTTGGATTTGGTTATACCCATTCAAAACTAGTTTTTAGTAACAATTATTTTGTTCCACAAAGTGCCCCCTTTTGTACTAAGTGTCAATGTGGTGGTCACTGGGAAAATCATTGTTCCTTAAACAAAACCCAATCTTTAGGATTTCACAAAGCTTACTTTTCTAAGAAGATGTGGGTTCCTAACATTTTATTATCTGAAAATCTCGGATCCAAAAAAGTTTGGATTCCGAAAGTCTAAATGTGTTCTTGATTTTAGGAAAATAAAGAGAGTACCAGCAACAATACATGGTACATGGATAGTGGATGTTCCCGACACATGACTGGTAACAAAAGCTATTTTGATAAGATTATCAAAATGAAAGGAGGAAAAGTAACATTCAGAGATAATGCTAAAGGTGATATTGTTGGTATTGGTAATATTGTTTTTCTGGGTAAAACATTGATTTCAAATGTTCTTTTCGTTAAGGGTATTAAGAACAACCTCATTTGCATAAGTCAGTTATGTGATGAAGGTTACCTTGTGAATTTTAGGAATGATAAGTGCTTAGTTCACAATTCCAAGGAAGAATTTATTCTCTCATCCAATAGGCAAGAGAATGTTTACACCTTAAACTTATAAGATCTTAGAAGCCAAGATTTACCTTGCCTAAGTGTAATGGAAGATCATTCTTGGTTATGGCATAGAAGACTAGGTCACTGTAACCTTAGGAACCTATGTAAACTCTCTATGAAGAAACTAGTTAAGGATCTACCGGAGCTTATATTTGATTCTTCTAAAGTTTGTGATCCTTGTCAATATGGCAAGAAACATAAATCTAGTTTTAAATCAATTGGTGAAGTCTCAAAAACCGCTGCATTATAGTTAGTGCACATGGATCTTTTCGGTCCAACACAAACTGGAAGTATTGGAGGCAAATACTATGTGTTTGTTCTAGTTAATGATTACACTAGATTTACATGGGTTTATTTTCTATTAAAGAAATCTAAAGCCTTTTATTATTTCAAAAGTTTTAGAGCTCAAGTTAAAAATGAGAAAAAACTTCCATTAAAAACTATTCATAGTGATCATGGAGGTGAATTTCAAAATTCTGATTTTGAAACTTTTTGTAGTAAAAAAGTTATTACTCACAATTTTTCGGCACCTAGAACTCCTCAGTAGAATGGTGTAGTTGAAAGAAGAAATATAATTCTTCAAGAAATAACTAGAACCATGTTGAGTGAATATTCTATAGCTAGACATTTCTGGGCCGAAGTTCTATGTACCGATTGCTATACTATAAATCGAGTTTTGATTAGACCATTTCTTAATAAAACCCCTTATGAGAAATGGAATGGTAGAAAACCAAGACTATCCTACTTCAAGGTTGTTGGTTGCAAAGTATTCATTTTGAATTCTAAAGATAGCTTACATAAATTCACACCAAAATATGGTGAATTGATTTTCTTAGGTTATTCCACAACATCTAAGGCTTATAGAGTTTTTAATAAAAACACTTGTACTGTTGAAGAAACAGTACATGTAAAATTTGATGAGTCTGCACCTTTGGTTTTTAAATCACCTCAGCCTACATCCTCAGATGTATTTTCAAAAACTGATTATCAACCTTTGATAGAAGAACCTTCTGATCAGGATAATGTTCAAGAATATATTCCTGAAACATTTACCCCAAAAGACTTTCTACCCTATGTTGATGAACAGGATTTTCAAAACCCAAATCAGGCATTTCTTAAGAATCATCCCAGTGATAGTATCATTGGTCATGTAAATCAACCTGTAAGGACTAGAAGTTCCTTAAGAAATGAAGTAGATCATCTAGAATTTCTTTCCCAATTAGAACCTAAAAGCACTGATGAAGCTTTAGGAGATGATGATTGGATCAAAGCCATGCAAGATAAACTAAATGAATTCGAAAGGAATAAAGTCTGGAACTTGGTTGAAAGACCTAAGGAAACTTCTGTTATTGGAGTAAAATGGGTTTTCAGAAATAAATGTGATGAAAATGGAGTCATATTAAGTAATAAAGCTAGACTTGTTGCTAAAGGCTATAATCAGCAAGAGGGAATAGACTATGAAGAAACCTATGCTCCAGTAGCTAGACTTGAATCTATCCGTATTCTACTTGCCTTTGCAACATTCTTTAATTTTAAACTTTTTCAAATGGATGTGAAATGTGATTTTCTTAATGGTTATGTTCAAGAGGAAGTTTTTTTTGAACAACCTCCTGGCTTTGAAGATACAAAACATCCTGATTATGTATTTAGACTTACCAAAGCTCTGTATGGCCTTAAACAATCCCCACGAGCATGGTATGATAGACTCACTGGATTTTTGCTTCAAAATAACTATGTTAAGGGAAATGCAGATCCAACCCTTTTCATAATGAATGATAAGAAAAATGTTTTTGATTGTTCAAATTTATGTTGATGACATCATATTTGGTTCAACTCAGCAATCTTTGACTGACTCTTTTGCATGTCTAATGAAATCTGAGATTGAAATGAGCATGATAGGTGAGTTAACATTTTTCCTTGGTTTTCAAATTTCTCAAAAACCAGAAAGAACATACATATCTCAACATAAGTATATTAAAGATATTCTTAAAAAGTATGGTTATGATAACACTAAGTGTATAAGTACTCCTATTGGTACCTCAAACTCTTTAGATCTTGATGAAGCTGGGAAACCAGTAGATCAAACATCTTTTAGAGGTATGATAGGAAGTATACTATACTTAACAGCTAGTCGACCAGACTTAATGTTTTCAGTATTCTTATGTGCAAGATATCAATCCAATCCTAAGGAATCTCACTTAAAGTCAGTAAAAAGAATTTTTCGCTACCTTAAAGGAACCATGGATCTACGATTATTTTATACTTATAGAAATGATTTTATCCTAAAAAGATTTTCTGATGATGACTTTGGTGGATGTAGAATGGATAGAAGAAGAACATCCGGAACTTGTCATTTCTTAAGAGATTCATTAGTTTCTTGGTCTTGCAAGAAGCAACATTCTGTAGCACTCTCCACTGCTGAAGCTGAATATGTAGTAGCTGGAAGTTGTTGTGCTCAAGTGTTGTGGATGCAACACACACTCACAGACTATGGCTTGAGTTTTACTAAAACTCAAATTTTTTGTGATAACACAAGTGCCATTGCCCTCAGTAAGAACCCTGCACATCACTCTCGTGCAAAACACATAGATATTAGGCATCACTTTCTTAGGGATCACACACTTAAAGGAGATATTATTCTTCAATTTATCGGAACACATGATCAACTTGCTGATATTTTCACAAAATCATTGCCTTCTGATAGATTTTAATATATTTAACAGAAGTTAGGAATGATAACCAAATGGTAATCCTTCTTAATTAACTGTCTATTGAAAAAGTCTCCTTACAGTAATAAACTCCTTTTTATAGGGGGAGTACATTTGATTGTTAGATTAACAAAGTTTTTCAAAATTTGTTTTCAAACTTTTTGGAACTAAAATTCCGGAATGGAATTTTCGGAACTAAAATTCTCTAGAATGGATATTTTCATATAGAAAACTTCTGGAATGGAAATGTTCATATTGAAAACATCCGAAATGGAAACTTTCGTACTGGTATTTTCATAACTGGATTTTCGTACCGAATCTTTCATAATGAGTTTTTTTTAAATTCTGGAATGATATTTTCGTACTATGTTTTTCCTTACTAAGTTTGTTTTTTGTACTAAGTTTTCCGTACTGAGTTTTTTTTCGTTGTGATTTTTCCAAATTGTGTCTTTTTGTAATAAAGTTTTTTTTGGTTTTCGTAAGAATGTTACCAATTACAAATAATTTTCCTAAGCCAATCCGAAAGGTATGATTTCTTTACCCATGTTTTCGTAGTCATACTTAACTTGCTGGCATTTTCTTATATTTTGTTTTCAGATTATAGTTTTCTTAATTCTTTTTTTTAATAAAAACCTCAAAAGATCGGATTTAAGAGAATTGGTTTTCGACTGTCAGATCTGATCTGAGCTTATCACAACCGTTCGATCAATCGTAGAAGTTGAACCATTTTTTCATTGCCTATATAAAGGGGACCCAAATATTTTTCCCACATCGGTTTTCAAGTTCTTGCGTCCCGAAGCTCTTCCTCTCTGTTTTAAGACCGTTCCGAACTTCAGCTTTCTCTGTTCCCAACTTCTCAGAGGTCTTCAGATCCGAATGTTTGTGGATGTAGCTTCTCAAGACATGTCTTCCTCTAAGCCGATTTTGAATTGGTTAGTATATAAGGAGAGGCTGTTTCATCCGGATTTCTTCAAAAAGTACAATTCTCTTATTTACAAGAATATCAAGCTTAATGGTTGGGAAGATGTTGCGGTGTCAAAACCCGGGAACCAAGATGATGTGTACTCAGATTTGATTATAGATTTCTATGAAACAGTTTCTTTTCTTAAGGAAGATGGAAGGGAGAAGTTGTCTTTCAAGTCTTATGGTAAGACATATAAACTTTCATATGCCAAGGCAACCAGCTTGGTAGGTCTGAATAATGAAGGTGAAGCTGAGTTTATTTCTCATGTGTTGCCGGATTCTAAGGGTAGCTTCGACAAGAAAAAAGCTTTAGAAACTCTCGGACTGGCTGATGACAAGGCTCCGAAGATTACTAGTTTATCTACAAATTTCTGGATTCTAGAGTTGTGGGTACATGGTCTTATCGTACCGAGGAATGGTGACAAAGATAGCTTGATGACGAGTGAGATCTACATCCTAGATTTTCTGATAAATCTGAGGAAGTTTAACCTGATGAAGCACATTCTCATTACTCTTAAGAATTTGAAGAAAGGAAATCTGAAAGCTCAGATTATAATGTATCAAGCAATCCTATCCAAGTTGATAGTTCGGTGCCTTGAGTCTTTCAAGGAGGCTTGAAAATCTAAGCCATGAGTTTGAAAGATTATGCTGGTGAGTGATGGTACACTCAAAAGAATGGATGTAGCCTTTGACAAAGAGTCTGGACAGTTTATTGATCTACCTGCTCAAGGAGAATCAGTTCTGAAAGTTGCTGATCTAGAATCCTCTAATCCAGTAAGGAAAAGAAAGTTGAAAGAAGTGGAAGTAGAAACAGAGAATCCCAAGTCTAAGGAAGTTCATTCCGCACCTCCAAAACCGAAGAAGAAGAAAGATTACCCAGATGAGGTAGTTTCTAAATGGAGGGAGATGAAAGAGAAGAGAGTGAAAGGGGAGCCTCAGTTTGGCTTGGACCCCACGGAGACTAAGGCCTTGAAGGATAGAACTGCTGATGAGCTCAAAAAAACTGGTAAAAGACAAGAAGATCAAGAGTAAGATGTCTGAGGCTGAGATAGCTCAGGCTTTGTTAAAATTCAATTAGATGGTTTCTACGAACATTCCTGTTCCGAGATCCTTTTCATTAGAATCTCTAATTGAGACTCTAGGAAGAGATTGTGTTGCTCCGGAAGAGGCAATAACTAAGCCTATTGAGCAAGGTGAGCAAGTTGAGCAAGTGGAAGAAGAAGAAGATGTTGGTGAAGGAAGTGGTGAAACTGGATATGTGTTGAAGCAAGTAGATGATTATAAAGGGACACCTTCAGAACATTTGTCACTCTGAACTTCAGAAGCTGAATCATCGAAGCTAGTTACTCCAGCAATGGAAGAAGAGAAAGGAGAAGAAGAAGTAGCTTATCATGGAGAGGAAGAACAACTTTTACAAGATATTTCTCAAATGGAGAATGTAGAGGTTGGTGCTTAGGAAGTTGCTGATGAGGAAGATAATGTTTTCCAAGTTTCTAATAGTGAGAAGAAAACTCCGGAACATGAATCCATTCTGAAAAGAGACAAGGGAAAGAAAATTCTTGCTGATACTCCGAGCTCAGTAGTGGTGAAGAGAATGGGAGTTGGTAGTTCTTCAAAGAGAAAGTTCGGCCTAGTTGAAGAAGAAAATTCTCCAAGCAAAGTTTCGGATTCGGAGTCATCCTCGTTGGGACATGACTTTGTTGCTGAATCTTTGAGGAAGATATTGGGTTCCATTCCAACCATCTCGACTATAGATTAATGATGCCAAATGCTCCAACATGCTCTGAATCAGAAATCAGATTCTGTATCCATGGTTATGGATAAGTGTGTAGAGATAGAAGCTGATTTCAAATCTTTTCTTGTTGGATATGAAGCCCACAAATGATCTTGCAAGAGGTTGATGAGCTGTTCGAGGAAAACTGTAGAAGACATGAGGCTATTTGATGAATTTCAAGACAATGTTAAAGATGCTTTTGAGACTGAGGATAGGAAGATAAATGAGCTGACTTTATCCTTTGAAGAGAAGATGACAGATGAAAAGAACTTCCAGATTCAAGAAGTGAGAGATCTGAATGGGAAGCTGAATTCCGTTTCTCAAAACTGGAAGTTTTAAATGGATCATCGGATTGAGTTTGAAGAGAAATTGAAGGCTCAGGAAGAAAAGACCAAAGCTCAGGAAGAAAAGCTTCAAACCCGGGAAGAAAAGATTGAAGCTCAATCTGCAAGAATAGTGGTCTTAGAGAAGCAAGACGAAGAAGACCATAAAGACTTGAAGAAGATAAATAATATTCTAAAAGGTCTCATAGCGAAGGAGAAAGATCCCAAATAGACAGATCCGATCTTTAGTTGTACCTTAACTTTTTTGTTGTTGAAATTTTCAAACATAATGAAAAATTTGTGCTTGCTCTTTTCTTTTTGTTGTTACTACTAATCTTTCAGTTACTTTGTTATATTTTCCATTCCCTTGTATTCTTTTTGAAAATAACAAAGGGGGAGAAGGAATAGAACTCAAATGAAAGGGAAAAAGAATCCTAACAAAGGGAGAGAAAGAAAACAAACTCTAATAAGAGTTTATCTAAGGGGGGTTTTTCATTAAAGAAGACTTTCTTATTCGTAATGAAGTGTCACTCCAGAAATCTAGAATATGATCCTTAGAGTTTCAAAGCCTAAGGGGGAGTTAGTCATATTCATCAATATCCTTAAAACAAAGGGAGATAAGCCTTAATGTTTTTCTTTCTTCTTAAAATTTCTTTTTCAAGGATGTTTTTGCTTTCCAAAAAGGGGGAGATTATTGAGTCAATAAGGTTTTCCTTATGGCTTTTCCATTACTTCTTGTTTTGAAAATCACAAACACCTTATCTTTAAGTAAAATAGCTTTTATAAGGAAAATTGCATTTATAAGAAAAATTGCTTTTATAAGGAAAATTGCTTCTATAAGAAAAATTATCCTTATCATATTTTCATCCAGATTTTTCTTAAGTATGAGATTCAGATTCATTTTTATTTTCTCAGAATTGTTTTAAAATTTGATATGAAATATTCTGTTTTAGGATCCGAATTCTGGATAAGAACTGTAATAAAGTTTCACTCTGAAATCCAGATGAGAATTGTAATAAAGTCTCATTCCGAACTCCGGATACGAACTCTAATTAAGTTCTACACCAGATTCAGGATACGAATCCTTATGAAGTTCGACAACGAATTCTCATTACAAATTCTAATGACGGATTCTCGTTACGAATTCTAATGATGAATTCTCATTACGAATTCTAATGATGAGTTCTCATTATGAATTCTGATGACGAATTCTCATTACGAATTCTAATGATGAATTATCATTAAGAATTCTGATGACGAATTCTCATTACGTATTCTGATGACGAATTCTCATTCCAAATTCTCATTCCGAATTCAACTATTAAACAGAATCTGATCATCTTTGTTTTATACACTCTGAATTTATTTAGACTCTGATCTTTCATCTTGATTACGATTGTTTTAATCTTTCTACACTTTATTATGTTCCTAACACTCCGAACCTTCACTCCAATTTTTTTTTCATTCTGAACATTTGAGTTAGATTTTAAACGATGTCATACTTTCTATTACACTTGTTTTGTTATAAAACGATGTCGTCTATTCTATTATAAAACTAACCGTTGGCTAAGTTACAAGTGTACAGGTCCCTCTGATTTGTAAGGAAAATATGACCATTGGGAAGGAGGCCGAACTTACTTATAAATAGGAGCTCATTTGAAGGAGCCCAGTGCTGAAAAAATGCTGCTGAAAGGCTGACTGATCTTCAACTCGTGTGATTACATTCTTGAAGTGATTTCTAGAGAGAGAGGCTCTTATTAACTCTCTAAGCTTCGTGCGACTCCGAATGTTGGTGATTACATTCGAGGACTTCCGGGGATAGGAAGACAGAGGTGCCGAATACCTTGAAGATCGAGGGCTTCCTTGCTGAGGAAGACAGAGGTTGCCAACTACCTTGAAGTTGAGGGCTTGCGGGGATTTCAAGACAGAGACTCTGTTCTTCTTATCGAGGGCTTACCCTGGTGTGGGTAAGACAGACTTTCTTGAAAGTATAAATCAAGGGACCTTTATCCAAGGTTGTTTGATACACTTCTCTTTGGGTTAAAAGACTTATATCTTGTTACTTGTAGTTTTATTACTTGTTTATTTCCGATGCACTTTGTATTATAAGGAAAGTATAACTTTCTTATACTTCCTTACTTGTACTCTGTTTCATTTAGATTCTATACGCTTTAAGGTAGAACCTCATATTATATTCTTTTTTTATGTTTCAATTTCCGGAACCATATTTCCGGAAGCTACTTTCAGAATCTCTTTCCAAGTTTCCATTTTCTATTAGAGGTGTTGTGAATTTTCTTAAGTTTAACTTTGTCAAACTTAGCACTTTCCCTTACTTAAGGAAAACATAGTTAATCGTAACTAACTTTAAAGGTTCCAAATGAATTTTTACAGTGTACATTTCACCCCCCTATTGTAAATTGAGCATCTACATCATTATTTCGATCCTACAATTGGTATCAGAGGTTGGAAACCTCATACTCTATACCGATCCTACATTTATCTTTATCATTCATTTTTTGATGATTGGATCAAGCCCTATTCTCCCTTTTTAGAGATATTACCCTTAAAAAATTATTGTATAACTAAATACTCTTTTAGAATCCATACATGGATGTATTTATATAAAAAAACACTTAATATTTTCCTTACCAACACATTAATGTGTTATTCTATAAATATCATCAATTTTTATTATACAGTTATATTCCCTAATCTATATTATTTGAAATCTACTTCTCATCGAATCTACTATGCATTTTTAGATATCAATTGTAATGACTCCTAGCTTAGTAACATGAAGTCGATGGCTACATTATTTCTATATAATAAGATATAAAGAATCTAATCCCTAAGGATCAAATATTTTTTTAGTCATGGTTATATAGATATATACTTGTGCCTTTCATTATATTTAATAACATAAATTACTACATAATTATTTTTTCAAGAATATAAATTTTTACCTATATAATGTCATTGTACATCAATTATAGTACACTTCATGGAATTCAAGGGAAATAAAAATAAATAAATATGAGTTTAAATACTTTGTAAGGATTAATTACTATGGAAGAAATAGATATCATCTATATGGATTTGTAAATAATAGAACACACATCCCATGAAATAAATAAATAGATAAGGAAGGGAATCCAGAGAAAACATAATTATGAAAATATTTAGATAATAATAAATATAGAAAGGTAAATAGATAAAAAATGGCTTTTAGTCAATTACCTGACTATCAAAACAGGATAAGGAATAGCCAATAGGGAAACTTAAATAACTAAAATACAATCCCTCAAATTAATAACCCATGGTAAAATCAATCCAGACATATTATCATTGTGAAAATTTCATGTAAAATAATAACCTATTTGAATTTTTGAAATTATTAATAAATAGGAATCACTTATCTTGAACCTTATTCCTCTATTCCCATTATTTATCCTCAAGACAGTTTAAAACTACTGGGTACAATCCCATCGATTTTGGCTAACTGATTTTATTATAGAAAACTAATTCACCCCCTGAGACTACTAATGCATCAAGGGGCTATGTATAACTGGATACACCCAAATCTACACATCTAAATAATTCTTAATATATCGAATAAATTATTTAATTCGTGACCTTTATGTATTATCATTAAACATATGTATTGATGAAATAATATAGATTATCATTATTTCCTTATTCAATCAAATAACATTCAATGTGAAATTCTATATGATGAAATGTTATAAAATATATTAAATAAGAATATCCCAGATAAATAAAATTTGATATTTAGTGAAAATTTTATATATAGTGATCACATGAATGATAATAATTCATGTGAAAGATAATGAGTACAAAATTTAATAAAGAATTTGGATGTCAATACTTTCCTTATTCAAAATGATCATAAACCATACATTAGAATAATATGGATGATATTAATACTATATAAATCCATTTTATTATTAATTAAGTGTTTTTCATTGATGAAAAGAAAAACTATATAATGATCATTAATAAAATTCTTGAGGAAACAATCCTATTCATTTGAAAAATCATATTTTAAAACTCAAATTTCATAATAAAATTTTAAAACATTTTTATTTTAAAATTATCTTTGAATAGTATAAAGAATGATTTCAAACATTATTGGTCATGATGTATAGAAATTAAATTTCATCCATACACGTTAAAACAATGATTCATTTCACATATTTAGTAAAATCCCAATTGGATTTGTTTTGAAAACAACATAAATATTTATTACATTGTATTTCTTATGAAGTAAATTTTATTAAAAATGTCATCAATAAAATATTTTGAAAATGGATAACAATATTTATAAACCATTTTTTGAAAATAATGTTTTGGTAGAAAATTGATTTCCAAGTAGATAGATAAATGAAGTGGGAATGTCTACAAAAAAATAATTAATTTAAGTACGAAACTATGGAAAATGGTTCTATTAAATAAAAAAGAAAATGAAAAACTAGATGAGAATAAAATTAAATGGTTTATTAATATAATATAAAATAATATCATTAATGGAAATTTATGTATCATCATTTCCAATCTAAAAGGGATTATGAAATAATCCCTTTCAAAGATTATAATGATTATGTAAGACTTATCTAATGAATCGATTATATGTATGAAATTTAAGTATACATAAAAATATGATAAAAATAGATAGTATAAATTTATTACAAAAATAAACTTATAATATCAATAACAACTAATGAGTAATAGAACAGAATGATAAGAAATGGAGTTATGAAATTCTTTACCACATGGTAACATTTAATTTTAATCTCCAAATATGAAATAATTCATATTGAATATTAAAATACCATGAATAGTAAAAAATTGATGATACTAAATGATTATGGGGTTGTGTATACATGATATAAAAGAAATTTTTTTTATAACATTCCAATGTGTTTCAATGATAAGAAAATGATACATAATCCTGTATAAAGATCATATCAATGAAGTGGTGATTAATAAATGAATTTATTATTATTTATCATGTGTTTACCCACAAAAAAGTGTAAATATAACATTAATTAATCAATCTTCACTACCAAAAAATAAAAATATATAATCAAGGAAGTATAACTTTAACCAAATAAATTGAAATTGAGTTAAAAATTCACTTACCTCACCCATTCATTTGGTTGAATATGATTTAAAATATTATATAGCATTTTAAACCATGTTAATTACTTATCGTAAAACTATATTAATATTTATTATATAATATATGACATTTTTATAACATCTTATGAACCATTTATTAATAATCATTTGTAATACTATTTTTTAAGGTGTTAACTACCATATTTTCTTATTAATTATTTTTCATGAATGATCTGGTTCATGTTAATATTATATATTTCTATCATCTCCGAAATAAAAATAATGATATAATTAATATATTTTTACATCAATTATATTTTTCAAACTAATTATGAAATATGGTTATGAAAAATGGGCTATGTTTTAATCATGGAGATGATAGGCAGTGCATACATGTGCTTAACATTTCAATTTTACAATGATTTTTGTAAGAATTAGGTAGGTAATATTTTATCATTATATAGTGATAATAAAATCATAAACAAAATTTTACCTTTCTAAATATACTCTCATGACACATCCCCTAGGGCCTGTGCCGTGAAAACCCCAAATTTTCCACCCATAGGCCAGGGGTTGGAGACTAGAACCGAGTAGGAATATCCCTAAATAATGCAAGACATTTTCCTAGTACTTATACACACCCACACAACACCATGACATAGAATCTAGAAGGTGAAAAAACTATGTAAACAAACACTAGGTATGATAGAAGAAAATTGAATGTAAACATAGACAGAATATAAGCCCATCTGAAACAGAAATGTAAAAGTACATGTTTTGAAACTCCTTAGTAGAAAATTCTACCTGAAGGGTACCTATAGAAATTGTTTTCTGAAGCTGAAGAAGAACATATCATCTGTTGGGTCGCACTAAGCACCACCTGGCCCTAGTTCGCCAAAACATTTATCAATGCGTCGATCGTCTACACAATACATGACATGTGTGGGTGAATCCTATACATGAGTGAGTAATACAATACTTATTAGGGACCCCAAACCACAATGAAATACCACACAAAAATACACTAGGAAGAATTCCAAAGAGGTACGCGAAGTGTAACCTCAAATAAGTATAGTCAATATAGTCACTATAGTCTTCTCACAAAGGTATAAATCTAATGTACGAAAAGAAACACTATCAATCATTGTATAAGAACATCTAGTACTGTCGATTCACTAAGACCCATTTAATTGTCTATACATTCTAAGTCACCTAGACCTAATGATTCACCTAGACCCACTGAGTCAACTAGACTCACCGTGTCACCTAGACACGCATAGTCATCAAGACCCACTGATTCACCTAGACCCACTGAGACTCTTAGACCCATTGAGCCACCCAAACCTATTGACTGAATTAGTCCTATAGTAATAGTCTTCTCATCACAACTACCCACATGATTTCCATTTGTATAATGCTTGTTTGGGGAGATCCTACTCCTCAAGAAAAAGGTCTAATTTTTTACTTCCTTTAAAACCCACATAAAATATCAAAATAGGAAGATCTCTTCACGAGGATCATAAAGCTACAAACGAGTAATCAAACAAACATACGGTTTAGAGGATATGAGCCTTTTTGTAAGAAGAGGCTGGTTTTGTCTAGGCCCAGTCCGACCTGGTTAGACTGATCTAACTCAACATATTGGGTTGAACTAGACTCCTAGGCCAGGCCTGCTATACCGGCTTGGCATGCAACAGATGGTCCTGGCCCGTTGGGCCATCCCATCATGATTGCCCAGCCCGGCCCGCTGGAGAGGGTCGGTGTGGCCACCTGAGGATGCATCGGGAACAACGTCCAACCCGCAGCTGTTGTCGTGGGTCACCTTCACAGTCTAGCTAGACTGCAGCCTCCATCCAGGAGATGTGGCCTGCCTGCCATGTACTCCACAGCTTGTATGTGACCCATTCTCGCTACCCATGAAAAATTTTGAAGGTTTCTCCCGCCACCATGGGGCACCATCAGTGCAAGCTGGCTCCCGCATGTGGCTCTCATTGCATGCCACCGCTAGCTCTCAATAGGGCCAATACAACGATGGCTCCTTCAGAGGGCCACCGGACTCACTCTAGTGGTCCGTTTTATGATCCAGGTTTACCGC
Organism: Viscum album; assembly: GCA_963277665.1. NCBI lineage: Eukaryota > Viridiplantae > Streptophyta > Magnoliopsida > Santalales > Viscaceae > Viscum > Viscum album. The sequence continues at coordinate 1,285,740,185 of OY728156.1, forward strand.
TCCAATCTTTGGGTCGCTGAATCCACTTCCTTGTTCACCAAGCCATTTTTTCATTGATCCGGGGTTCCAACCACATTTAGAACCTCCCAACTACAGTCAGATGAAAACACAAGGGTTCTTCGATAAAGAATGCATAGAGAGAGAGAGGGAGGGATCACAAAGAACAGCCAAAGCAATGAAAATCATCCTTGTACACTTGGCTTCCACTCATCACGATATACAAAATGAAGACATTGGAACAATCACTTAGATATAATCCCCTTTCTTAAATCCCTGCATGAATGTACTAATCTCAAATTAATGACTAATCTTCAAGACAACTTGTTTGTAATTTAATCTAGTTTCTTTATTTAGAAAAGAATAATGAGGGATTAAGACAATCATATAGAAAGAATAAAACCCCTACCTTAAAGAATGGATCGGTCCATGGTAAATAATGGGGTTTCCCCGCCATCATTTGTTTACAGCCAATCCTCAGTCCTTGATCTGTGATCCATGATCTCTGATTTATCAGCATTTTCCACCATTTTCCATTCGCCACTGATAGTCTTCACCAATGGATTTTATTTTCCTCAGCTTTAAGGGACTTATCTTCAGGATTGTCAATATGATCATGTATCCCTATCATGATGTTAAATGAAGACATGCATTTCAGAATCATCAGTTCACTGTGTTGCAGCATCAACTCACTATTTATTTTATTAAAGGAATCCACTTATTTATCATGTCATCATAGTGTCACTACATCTCTACCAGAAATGAAATGTAATAAAATAATCATTTTTTGATTTTAATTATATTATCTTTTAAGACATCCAAAAATTATCTTTTACCCTCAACTAGTGCCGGTTGAGGGCAAGCCCTTTCTAAGAAAATTATACCCTCACGAGCTCAACGGAACACTTAGATTTCCAATTCATGTTACCATTTATGAGCAATAGTATTTTAAAATAAAATAATCGTTATTTAATTATTTTATTTACAGTCAAGTCCTAAAAACTAATTTCCATAGTTTAACCATACTGACCAACGTTAGGCTCTGCCTATGAAAAAAACCCCATTACTAACTCAATGGTGGTCAAAGAATTTAAATCTAAATCACCGTTAATGAGTTTTAAAGATTTGTAATATAAAATACTTTTATTTAAAAATTTTATTTTCTGTTATGTCATTTTTGGGTTTTCTTACTAGAGGATGACACTAAATAATGTTGAGTCACACCATTGGTAAAACAACCATCCTAAATATAGTGGTTCCCTTAGAAATATGATCTAGAAAACCATTTAAACGTTATTCCACATTTTCAGGAGAACTGCTCACACATGCGGTTTAAAAACAACCATTTTTCGATTGACCACTCTGGCCACACTAAGACTATGAATAACACACCATCTTAGTGCCTGGTCTCCGATTTTTCCATAGTTTTTTCTAAAAATAAAACACAAAAATCTGAGATATTTCATTCTCCCCACCTTAAGGCTTTACTTCCCCAAAATAAAAAACCAAGGGATTCCAAAACAGATGAGGGTGAAAGCACAAACCTAAGCCTCCCACTCCTATATACTCTCATAGAGATTCTTGTTCTTCCACTGAATGCACACATGATGAATAGATCACCCATAGAGGGTCCTCTCATGTTGATCATTGTTCTCCACCTGAAAACACCACAAAAGTCACCCCATCATCAACGTCCAGCTCACACCAATCAATGCCGTGTGGTGAGTTCTGTACGTGTCTCTACATTTGGGATATGTGGTAGAAGGCAGTAATTCACTCTAACTGCAAGGTATAACCAAGAGGTTAGCCACCTCTCCCACTATTCACAGTATCGAAACATGTATGCTGAATCTCGAAGTTAACTTCATGCCCCAACCAAAACTCAATATCCCATATTGAGGAGAGGACTGAAGGAACACACGGTGCCCTTCCTTGAACTCCAAGGGTCTTCTTCGCCTATCAGTATAAGACTTATGATGATTCTTTGAAGTATTCATCCACTCCTAGATGAAATAAACCTTCTCTGTAGTAGCCTACACTGACTTAAGGCCCATGAGAACTAAATATTTGGGGTAAGTCCAGAAAAGTGGTGACTGGTAGGGTCACCCATTCAAGGTGTTCAATGGTGCCATATAAATGGTGGAGTGGTAGCTAAGGTTGTAAGAAAACACCCCCAGTGGTAGGTGATCCTCTCAAATGTGGTCTAAATTAATGATTTAATCATGTCTCATGTACTCTACTCCATGAGTGGTCAAATCCGTCTGGACATCTTTTTGCTTGTGGAAAGCTGTTCTCATGCATAAAAGATTCTACAATGCCTCCCCAAATACCTCACATAACCAGGGTGTAAAGTGTGCATCTCAAACCATGTCTTTCATCGATGGGACTCTGTGGGGTTGAACAATCTCCATCATATAGAGGTGTCCCAAGCACTATATGAGACATTGTTTCCCAAAATTTAAGAAGGGGCCAACATGATGAGTTATTCAATGATCACCTAGATGGTACCGCATCCCCATGATATACATGATAAACCCATAATGAAGTCTATTGATATCCTTTCTCACTCCATTCATGGTACCCCATGGAAGAAAAGAGAAAACCCCTTCCAAGAACAGGGGATCAACACGGTGTGTTGACAATGAACATACCTAACTAAAAAAGAACCAATATTTTATATCAATAGGTAATCTCTATTACAACCTGTTCCGTCATCCCTGATGTAATTCTTGACATCCACATGAATATCCTGATGCATCTCATCACTCTAGGCGTCCACTACTACTATTGTGCATTCTATGAAATGAATGAATTGCTCCACACATTTAGAATATTCATCAGGGGTATTCTCAATGGACAACTGGGCACTTAGTGAGTGAAAATTGGTATCATTGATATGTACCCCATGACTAACTTTAATTGTGGATCTAAAATATCAACTGACTAGAGGTAAGATGCATGATCTATATCTTTTAAGGATAACTATATAGAGGCTAACTGCTATGTTTCTTTATTAAAAAACTATAAATTGGATCTTCATCTGAGTGAATCATTTACCAAGTTTCCCTTACCAAAAGTATAGACTATTTTAAATTCATAGTCCTAGAAGAACTCTAGCCATTGTCTCTATCACACCTATATTTTTTCCCATGTCTTTGTTTTGATCTGGATCATTAGAAATCCCAATCCATTTATTGGGTTTTGGGTGATATAAATATATATTTCTAATCTACCAATGTTTCCTAATCTTCCTACCATGGGTTCCTGATAGCATGTTTGGGATTTTTCGAGGAAAAGAGTGGTTACTTCATTATTTGGTCCAAAAATGATCCCATTTCCATATTTTAAAAAATAATTTTTTTCATTTATAACTACATCATATTTCAATAGTTTTAACTGATTACGTTTTCCAATTTTCATCCCTTACTCTATTAGAACCACAATAACTTCTTGTACCCCCATAAAAATTAATAATCATGGTGGATTTGTGTTATTTATTTAGGTATAGGGGAATCCCGTGAGCCCATTTCCATTTTTTTAAAATATAATTTGTTTATTTTCAATATTATAAAATTTTAAATATTTCTCAGTGATTCTACCCCTCACTCTAGCCCAAGAACCCTCATTTCACCACCATTTTCCATTTAATATCTTTGGTTCTCATCTTAGTCATAGATTTGGGGGAATTATCTCAAGGCTTCTTAAGTCGTCAAGACGTGGTATGGTGAGTTGTTTATTTCATGAATCATTCATTAATTCCACTTTTACCGCCAAATAATCATTCCTTGGTTCTTACAAACCTAATGAGCCTCTATATGAAGTTCCAAGCCATTACCATTTTTATATGGGTGTATATTTAAGAGATGATAAAGTGTTCTCTAGTTTCCATGGTGAGATGCCTTCTCCTTTCTCCTCCCTCTTCCTTCTACATCCACGTCTTTTTGGTTTCCACTTCTTCCCTGGTCATTTAAGAACTAGGGTTATGTCATCCCATGATTTTTATGGGTTTTTTGGTTTATTTATGCTTGTTCTTCGTATATCTATAGTGATGGGAACCACGACATGTGATATTGTATGTGTGGTTCCTTTCCGCCATGGTTTTGATGTTGGATATCCATTAAACATGAATTTTCATTTCTGTATCATAATTTTATTACATTTATCACCTAATATAAATGTTAATTATTGTTCTTTAAGCCTTTGGATAATTTCCTTAGTGTAATAAATGGTTGTTAATCAATTTTTGTAAAGTAGTGTTGTTTTGATATAAATGTGTACAACACTTTCTTACGTAAATGTTATGTAAGATTAGGCACCTAGTTTATGGTATTTCTTACATGTTTTAATAGCTTTAATAAATTTATTGATGAAATTTGTATTTTATCCCTTTTTAGGTGCATAAAATTAGCTTTTTGATTAAAAGTGCATGCCGTGTGTTTTGTAAATTTCCCGGTTGGACTTATGTCTTTAGTGAGATTTAGAATGATTTGTTTGGATTTATAAATACCCTAGAATCATAAAAATATTATTTTGGGTCCCTGTTATAGATTTAAAAAGTATATTTGGTTTTATAAACAAATGGGTTTTATTGTGGTAGACATAATTTTTCTCGAGATTCTAGAAAATGGCCAGTTATGCATCCTTATAAAAATGTTCGGGGATTGGATATAAATCCATAATTATTTAAGGGATTTATAAAAGTGAGTTTCATCTGTAAATTGTTTTTATAATCCAATTTATTAATATTTAAATTTTTACCTTTGGAAATTGTTTGTTTTGAGAAATGTTTAAAGGACCATTTTTCATTTTTCTAGTAAAATGGTTTCCTTGTGTATTTCATATTGTATCATTTGGGTCCATTTTATAATCCATGAAATTGATTTATTAAATGGTATTGGGGATGAAAATCTGGATATATATGTTATTTGTGGGTGTTTTCCTTAAATGAGAATTTTCTAATGTATTTTATGTGTAAGGCCTCATTATACTTTTTGAAATTGTTTTATGGAAATTTAGGTGGTTTATTGATCTATGAAATAAATGTGAAACGTGGATGTGGGATGTTTTATTTTTGTATAATTTTTACAAATAATCATCATGAGAAAATATTATTTTAGATATGTCTCAATCTTTTGTTCATTGAAAAGAAAAATTTGAGTATCTTGGTGGGCAGACGTGTACTAGTACGCCATTGATCTTGAAGGGTTTGGTCCCTGCTTCACTTAACAAGTTTGACGATGACAACACTAACTAAAATATGATATTGATGATGTTGGGGAACAAAAGAGTATGGATTATTCTCCTAATAGAGTCTTATGTGAATGAGAATAGATATTTTTAGGGTTACTTTTCAATGAGATATGAGTTACTTGGGGCCCACAACTAGCTAGGGCCTAGGGGTGTTCCCAGGACTTATGATCCTTGGATATATTGTATTCACTATTGAAATATGCTGAGTTTGGTTGAATAATTCAGTATCATGTATTTTTTAATGGTTTACATTCTTTAAACCATCCTTCTTGAAAACCATTTTCACATTGATGTTTCAACTCTTTGAAATTGGTTACTAGCATTTCCTGTTTATGAAAATATGAAAGAATTATTATTTTTTATTGTTTGTATCATGGAACCTTGTTTGGAAATCAAAATTTTATATAATTTATTTCAAACTTTAAATTTATGTTTCTTTTATTTTAAATGATGTGAATTGGTAATAGAATATTGGGCTAACCTATTGAGTTTTAATACTCACGCATATAGTCTTCATCTGTTTTTAGCCCTTGTGAAGGTTTTAGATTGAGTTTGATGACCATGGAGGATTTGTGATAATTATTTTGGAGTGTGACTAGCATGGTTACATGTAGTTATTTTTATTTCTTGTTTGGTCAGTGGATTTGTAGGTTCAGTTGAACTTTCACTTTCATGTGTGAATAATGTTCAGTTTAAATTTTATATAAATTTACATTGGTTTGTCTATTTATTTAATCTATTTACTTAATTGTTTATATTTGGGATAAATTGTTCCCTTCTTACTCTGCTGTTTTCCTTGGTGATTTTTCCTACCCTGAGTAGATTGGGAATGCCTCTCAGGACTTGCTGTAGAGCAGCCTGGTTTACCAGTATAGTGTCAACCTGGGCTGGTTCATGAAAAAATGGTATCAATGGAGGTTGGATTCTAGAAAAACTTTCTTTTTAGAGCACCATTTTTTATTTGGGCATGTCAAGGTATGTGGAGTATGATTGTTAGGACTTTAGAGGTAGGTTCGGGAAGAGAGTTACAAAATCTTGCTCGTTCCAACCCTTATGTGTCAATGGGAGGTCCGGTTTTATTAGTGTCTATGGTTATTATTGATCATTTAGTGTTGGGATCTGACAAGGGGAGTTTGAATAAAGGTCTGTGTGAGATTGAAGGTCATGGAAATCAATGTGGAGTAAGAACATGGTCCTAATAAGGCAGTCCATATTGGTGGTGTGATTGACATATGGCCTCCAACCTTATGGTTAAAGTCACCCAATAACAGTAGTTCCATTTTGTTGGTCTCTTGGACTTGTATTGAATTCAATTTTTTTTTAAAATATTTGTGTGAGAATTGTAAAAATTAATTTTAATGGAATGTTTGGTTGTTGAAAAGTTGAAAATGGGTTTCCAAATTTTAATATGGGAATTTTTTTTGAATGTTGGGTTTTGTGAAAAAAAATCATGGGGATAAAGAGGAAATGATTTAACAGGATTGAATTTCCTTAATCAAAACATGTGGTTAATGAAACTAAATGCTTCAAAATATTGTTTTATTTTAATGTGATTATGAACATTGTTTTAAATTGGGTGTTATATGCTGTAGAAAAGTGTTTGAATCTGATGAATTTGTTTTGGAAGTTTTGTTTTGAGCAGCTGGTGTTTTCCAAAAAAAGGGTTTTGGCCTTTTTGGTTGTCGAATTATGAATAGAGACCTTGATAAATTTTTTTAAAAGGGGAAATTTCTATTTGGAATAGAATGGTGGACTTTGGATGTTGTATTAAATTAAATGTAATTCTTTAATCTAATAGTTCTTCATGAAGTGTGGTTTTCTTTGTGAAATGTGAAAATGGTTTTTGATTTGATGGGTAATGTGTATTTAGTAGATATATCATTCCATTTGGAGTGATGATTGTTTTATTTTATGATTTGGAGTTTTTATGGGTACTCATATGCATTGTTTAATGGATACGTGGATGAATGGATTGAATAACATTGTGGTTGGGTGCCCGAGGTGGCACGAGATTTTGCATGTGAGTGAAACATGATGAAACATCATTAGTGAATGTGAAAATCCACAATGTTTGTTGTTTTTTCAAAGTTATTTTAAGATTAATTTTTTTTGTTTTAGTAAACTGGTGTTTAAGGGGGGTTTGTTTTTAGGTTATAGATGTTTTTTTGTTTGTTATTATCACTCATGAGGCGGATGTTATACTCTTACTACGCCATGAGGTGGGATCTTTTTTGTGGCGTGGTTTTGGAGAAATATTTTGTGGGTTTCTAAAGATGTGTTGGTTGTAGTGATGTGGCCATGGATGGTTTTCCATTTTTAATTTCATTGCAAATGTTAAATCCACCTCTTTGAATGAAGACTCATCCTATTCATTGGAGTAGAGAGCTTTTCAGGCTCGATTTAAAGGGACGTTCGATTATGGAGTCCCTCTTGGTTGGGGTAGTTTGGCTTGGTGATGTTGATGTGTTTCTCCATGTATCATTTCCATTTTTATCCTTATTCAGGGTGAAGGAAAATAGTGTTGTGTATCTCCAAGTTCTTGTTTGTGTAAAATTGTGTTGTTTGAGGAATAGATTCTGATGGTGTTGTAGGTTCCGAGCGTAGTGGAAGCATGGTTGGGATGAAACCCAACATTGTTTTTTACCATGATCAATTATTATTCTAGGATCAATACGAGGATGAACTCTTGTCTCCATGGAATATAATGAAATATTTAGATAATAAAGGAAGAGGCTCGAAACCAATAAAGAGGAACTTGCACATTATGTTTATAATATATTTAATTAATTTTATAAAGAAAAATAATACCTGGATCAGTGGTATATTCTTCATTGATGCTGTTTATTATTCTGAATAACCCTTCTAGATTATATCATTGCACATTTATGGATCCATATTTGAATCCCTCTAGTGGTGATCCACACATGATCTGATGGCCTCCAACTGACACCGCTCATTCTTCAGGTGCTAGCGTAGAGAAGCGAGTGTCTTGGGTTGGTCATTATTAATCGATAGTTCTTAGGCCTTGAAGAACTTCACTCCTTTTTGAGATGTGTGGGAAGAGGATTCGAGATAAATTTTTTTTTTCGCTTAACCATTCTCTATTCAACAGGTGTATCATTTGGTGTCATTTGGTTCTTGGAACAATAGGCGTACTTGTCTATTTTTATACATGGAACATCAGTTAAAATATTTAATTGCATAACATCAATTAGATACAGTCATGAACTTAGAGAAAACCCATGCTCATAATAATAATACTGTGTCATTATTTATGGCGTGCCAACTTGCAAAAAATAGATTTATAAATAAAATTCCACGTTAAAAAATAATAACAGTGTTATTATTATTTTAACTTGTGCCAACTTGTTAAATAATTATTTACCATCTTGTAAATAATTATTTTACCATTGGACCTGCATTGGTCCTCTCAATATTTTTTTACATTTATTTGACACCTGAAAAAATAAATAAATAATTTATTCTCTTATATATATATTTTATTTAAAACTAGTAAATTAATATTTTTTAAATTTTCAATAAAATAAATAAATAAATTTAATTTAATTTATGCGATCATTTTAACGTGAAAAAATATAACACAGGTTCATGAGAATAATATTTATTTATTTAATTAAATTCAAATAGTATTTAACTAAGACCACAAAAAACACTTAGTGTGTGACCCTCTGGGATTCTTTCTCATTGAAGTTAGGCTGGCTTGCCAAATGTCAATGAGTACTCTCTAGCAATGGGTTGAGGCACCGAAGAGAAAAAAATTTAATGTTTCAACAACGAAATCCACATATGAATGCCCACTCTGTAATATAATCCCTTTGTTGCAATATCTCATTTAGCAGGTTTTATGATAGTGTCATCAACTTTTATTCTTGATACTTTGTTCTTTGACTACCAAAAATAAACTGAATGTTACACCATGATCATATAATTTTACGCAACTGTTCTATTTCAATGAAAGGTCTATGATATAAACTTCCATAAATGAAAGAGACAAATACTTGCTCAAATTATACATTAAAAACATGTCACTCATGACGCACCCAACATACCATAATTTCCACAAACTGTCTGCGTGATGGTTTTTATTAGTAAATCAAAGTGCATGAGTCGTGACACATATTAATGATAATCTTAAAGTCTAAGGATAATTACACATGATTGCAGATAGAAATATCCAATGACCCCAAAACATGAATAATTCCTACTGGTGGGTCAGTTATCATAATCTTCTGTCTTGGAGATTACCAAGTGAGAACTTTATGATAGGAAGTCTAATCTACATACATGTACTCACACCAAACAGTTTTCATGTGATGTGTCCCATCACAATATTTCATCCAAACATAGAAAAATATTTAAGAATATTGTTATAGCATTTCATGGTTCTCATCATATATGGGAACTTCCATAACCTTATCATTATAATAAATACTCTAGGACATCATTACATTATAGTCATAGAGAGCAATGAAGAATATGTAATAAGATGTTTAATATTTAAATACATTAAATGGACATGTAATCACTGTTTAACTAGTTGGTTCCAGGACACCAACTTTTACAAACTCTCACTTGGACTAGAGCTAACTGTCTATGACATTCAGTCTGCTAGTTCTCACATAGTGATCATGTTTCTATGGAGTCAAGGCTTCAGTCAAGGAGTCCTTCACGTTGCCTTCTGTGGAAATACAGCTCACTGTAACTTCACCTATCTAAGAAAAATCCCTCAAGAAATGATACTTCTATTGTATGTACTTCATCTGCTGATGTGACCTTTGCGCTTTTGTGGGAGCCACCACTGCAGTATTATCATTGTACAGTGTGACAGGATCTTTACTCTTAGGTTTCACATCCATCTCCTAGATGACGCTTTCCATCAAAACTACTTCTTTAGTAGCCTGAGAAGCTACGATATACTCAGTCTCTGCTATAGAATCTGTGAACAAACTATTCTTTGAGATTTTCCTGCACATGTAACCTCTGTTCAATATGAATATATATCTTGTTTGAGACTTCTTTTCATCTTGATCAGTCTAGAAACTATCCTCTGCATATCCTCTGATGACTAGTTCCTCATCTCCTCCTAAACTAGAATCATATACTTAGTAAACCTCATATACATTAGGATAGTCTTGCCAACCATCCAATGACGGTCACCTGGGTCATCTTGATATCTTCCTACTGCACTCAATGCTAGAGAGAAATCCAGACTCATACATAGTATGACATACATGACTGACCCAATCACTAATGTATAAATAGTCCTTTTCATTATCATTCTTTTCTCATGTGTCTGAGGATACATTTTCTTGGAAAGATGAATTACATGTGATGCTTGAAACAATCCCCACATGGATTGTTCAATTATGAATATCTTAAGTACCTTATCAATGTATGTACTTTGACTTATTCCCAAACAATCACTTGGATCTATCATGATAGATGTTGAACCCTGGAATATATGTTCCACCTCCCAAGTTCTTCATGGGGAAGCATGGATTCATCCATGCCTTAACAGACTGTAAAACTGGTATCTAATTTCCAAAAAGTAATATGTCATCAACATATACTATTTTGAAAACAAATGCACTCTCACTAAACTATTTTTTGTCACAAGGCTCACATTCGTTCATGATAAAACCAAATTTAGTTATGCAATCCTCAAAATGAATGTTCCATGACTTGGATTCTTTATTTAATCCCAAAATGGATTTTTGAGACTTTCATTCCCTATTGGAATACATCGGAGTCATAAACCATCATGGTTGTGTCATGTAGACATCTTCCTAAAGGTTCTTGTTAAGGAAGGCTGTTTTGACATTCATTTTACAAATCTCATAGTCAGGGCAAGAGGTAATGGCTAATAGAATTTTGATGGATTTCAGCATTGAAACTGGTGAAAATGATTCATTGTAGTAATTACCTTGATGTTGTTTGAAGCCTTTTGTAAGCAGTCACGCCGTATAGGTGCTAACTTGTCTGTACATGTCTATTTTCATCTTGAATACCCATCTTCAACCAAAATTCTTTATATAAACTCGAGGATCTACCAAAATATAGAAACGGTTTTGGTACATGGATTCCATTTCAGAATTCATGTCTTCTTGGAACTTGGTTACATATGATCCACTTACTAATTCCTTTTAGGTTAAAGGATCATTTTTATCAACTAATAATAAGTCACCATCCTTGGTAACTAGAAAATTCTTCCATTCCCATTCTCTAACCTCTCTTGTTCTCCTACATATATCTTGTGTCTCTGGAATAGTTCTTTTTTCTAGGGGGATTTTTGGAATCATTTCCTGTACCAACTCTTGTATACCTTGAGCCTCAACGTCATCAATGTATATCTCACTCCCTCTATTTCTTTTGGATATGTTCTTTCTCTCAATAAATAGGGTGTGTCTTTCTAATATAGTATTTTTAGGGGTTATATAGATAATATCCCCTTGTATCCTTATGGAATCCTATAAAGGTACACTTTGTGCCTTAGGGTGCATGTTTTTTACCTGAAGAGGCCTTAAAAAATGCATTACTTCCCTATAGATGTAAATGTGATAATATGGATTTCATTCCAGTCCAATACTCATATGGAATACCCTTTATTGATTTAGTTGGTACTTGATTTAGTATATGCTCCACTATTTGTAATTCATATCCCCAAAAGATAATAAAAGGATCGTATGACTCATCGTTGATATCGCCATGTCCAATAGGGTGTGATTCATCCTTTTTCTCACACCATTACACTAGGGCGTGTTTGGAGGTGTGATTTGGGATAGGATCCCAAATTCTTTTAGGTAATCAATCAAGTATTGATTAAGATATTATCCACCTCGTTCTGAGCAGATTTTCTTAATCTTCATACCAAGTAGATTCTCAACTTCATTCTTTAATTCTTTGAAATTATCAAACAAATCCATCTTATACCTCATTAAGTAGATATATCCATATCAACTAAAATAATCAGTAAAAGTTATGAAGTATGAGTACACTCCAATTTTATTAACTGAAAATGGTCCACACACCTCGGTATGAACCAATTCAAGAAGTTCTTAAGCCCTCTCACCTTTCCAACTAAATGGCGATTCAGTGATTTTGCCTTGTAAAAATGAATGACATACACCATGTGGTTGTATTTTGATATAACTAGAATATCCATCTTGATGTATCTTTTTCAAGTGTTTGTCAATTACATGACCTATCCAATGATGCCAGAGTTGGTGGTGGTATGATTCATGTGAAGTATCTTTGTTTTCGATTGCCTTTACTTAGTTTGTGTAATCTAACTCGTAAATACCGTTTTATAAATGTGCCCTACCAAAGAAAATTCTATCTTTATAAAAGAAGAAACATTCATTTCCAAACAAGAAAAAAACAATCTGTATCAAATCTGGATGCATAAAAAATGTTTTTAGTAACATAAGACACATAATGAAAACCCATTAACACCAAAATCATCCCAGTTGGTAGCAATAGGCGGTAGTCCCCAACAACTTTAGCAGAAAGTATCGCTCCATTGGCTTCTAGTAGATCAACCTTCCCTCAGTCGATCATCCTCAATCTACTCGGTTCCTGTATTTCGAAACATATAGGAGCACCACATGATGTATCTAATACCCAATTTTTAGTAACAGATAGATTTCATTTGATAGAAAATGCACCTAAATATTTTTCTTGATTCTTAGTATGGGTGTAGTTCTTCTTCAAGTGGCCCTTCCTGCCACATGTGAAACAAACAACATCTTGTTCCCTTGCCTTCCATTTGATCTTCCATTTATTCAGAGGTCATTAATAATCATTCATCTTAAAGCTCTTCACCTTCCCATTCCTCTCATTCACCATAACAACATAACCCCTTTCATGGTTTATATCTTTTTATACTTGGTGAATGAGGATAATAATATCAGATAGTTATTTCTAAATGTTTTTCTTTTTGAAATCGAAAACAATGTTATAGAATCTCTAAGGGAGTGATGCAAGAATGAGACCGGTGCCTAGTTATTTGGGGAGTTTAAACCCTATAACTTCTAGGATCTTAATGTAGTCAATGATCATGACTACATAAGGCCCAACTAGGGAACCATCTACAGGATTACTCTAAAAGAGAGCCTTAGGGATCTCAAACATTTCCTATCATGCTCTCTCCTAGTAAATACCACATAGGTTCTCAAGAATACAACAAGAATCCATGTTTTCGTGAGACTTCCTAAGCACACTAGACATTGATGATATCATCAAACACTGAATGTTGACCACATTAGTCATATGTTTCTCATAGACTAGGAAATCCACATCACTCATTTTTTTGGCAAGTAGATCATGTAATGTAGACTCCATCACATAAGACATCCGTTAATGGTGTAGTAAAACCAAAAGGCATATTATTCATTCCTGGAAGTTACTACCTGTGAGGATGTTGTCTTTATCTAGAATTGATAGCAAGGGTAGTGTGGTTGATGTGTTTTTTATTTTTATTCTATAATTTAATGTGCATGTCATTATTACATTATTTGTAATATTTTTTAAGAAATAATAAATTTTATTAAGTCCCACACTATTTTATCACGTCCGAATATCCCACACCATTGAACTCAGAATGTCTAGTTTCCATGACATTCTAGTTTAAATGATCTATATTATCCTTCGTATAACCCCAACAAGGGTTGGTCAAGCTATTAGAAGGTACTAATGTAGACATGTCTTTTCCAACTGCGGGCTTGAAGCTCCTTGATCTATTGAGTGGACTCCCCAATCCTGAAATTAGGACATTATAATTTCTCAACTCTTGCCTCAAATAGAACCCCAAGTCTAGAAAGGGATAGTCCCCTTGATGTAATATGATAATGTCAACCCAAAACCATTCATAAGTGATTACTGTATAAAAGTATTTGTTCAAAAAAGGGTTGGTCAAACACATAGTTTTATTGCATTTTTCACTTAATCAAGCAATGAAATGCTTGGTCTCATTTTATATTTTATTTGAGGTATTTTTATCTCTTATGAATGAATTGATTATTACCATTATCACATGCTTGTTAATATTATTTGGAACATATTTAAGTGATTAACCTGGTCTAGATAATATTTATGAATATGTTTGGTTTATTTTAGTTGAATCATACATACTTGTTTAATATATTATTTTTGTGATCGTGACAACACATCTATAATGATAAACCATAAAACTGACAAGAATAAAACAAAGATAATGATAATGATCTTTTCTAATGGATAGTTTATCTATAGGTTAATAATCTAACCCTAACCGAGGGGAGAAACATCTGGATCCATTTAGGTTCGTGTTTATAACTTTCCACATGTCCACCTCTGTATCTCCTGGGATGGTTTCATCTCGGCTCTAGATTGCACCGGCACTAGCTTGAACCACCTCCACTAGCTTGGAAGTTCCATCCATTACATATTCCTTTTTAAAGTCACTTGCATGTGAGGGGTAAAAATGGGTTGTATATAAAAGAAACCTTGGAGACATATGACCTACATATTAATGATGAGAGATTTCTCACTGGCCAAAAAATTTAATTTAAATAAATAAATTAAAAGAAAACATCCACTTAAAAAGGTCTTGGTCTAAATCATGATCATCTATTCATGCAACTATGTCTATACATAAATAAAACTAGCAATCAATTCATTAATCGTTCTTGTTAAATATAAATCATGCTCAAATCAATTACATATCATCTTTAATTAATCATTACTTTTATCTTAAACCCTTTTTCTAAAATTCCTTGAGATTCTCATCCATCACAATTTTAATCAAATAATTTCATTTAAAATTATCTTTGTACATAACTTATACCTAGAAGGCAACTCGGTGAATTTATATTTATAACTACCCAATGATTAGAAATGAACATTACACAGATGATAAATTAAACACACACATATATATATATAACAACTATCACGTGTTGCGCCTCATCTTTTCACCCAAATGGTGGTACATATCTCAGAGGTTTATATAATATAATAATAAATTTTAATAAATCTACGTAATTTTGATTAGTACACAATGTGTAGTTCAAACTATATGATGTGTACTATTTTTCACCATCCATCTAAAGTACACTCCCAGGGAAATGGTGTGTGAGATTAAATCGGAAATCATCTAAGTACAGGGCGTGTTAACTAGGCCACATGCCATTTAGTATCCGTGTTATATGCTTTCTAGTCAGCCAATCCATGTATGGGGTACATGGTCCCACCCATCTGAAAAGGACTAAATGATGTGTCTAGTGGAGTACACAGTGTGTAATCTGGAAACCATCTTCCACATATTCATAGTAAACATACAGATTCATTTAATACATAGAAAGACTCCAACACACGACTTGGTTTGGCGGACTTGTCCGATGCATTGAATCTTGACAACATGGTGTGTACTGTCGAATACATGCCTTGTGTTCTGGTGTTGTATGACCAGGATGCTTGGGCACCTCCGGATGAGAAACTCTATTTTTTAAATCAAAATTAATATAAATTATCGTTTCGGTAAGGTGGATGAGAAACTAAAGAGGAGGAATGGATCTCGATATTCATATTTTCAAAACGATTAACTTGAATTGAAACAACTAAATTATTAACTAAATATGTCATCAATGAAATATTAAAATAATTATAAACTATGATGTAACCTCTCTGATACCACTTGTAGGTTCCGGGTGAAGCAGAATCGTGGTTGGGATATAACCAAGCTTTGATTGTTTCTATGATCAATGATTATTAAGAGATCAATATGAAGATGATTTCCAGTCTCCATGTAATAGAATCAATGATTTAGATAAGAAGGAAGAGGCCCAAAAACTTTAGGGACGATCTTTCACATCATGTTTATAAATAATTTAATTAATTTCATAAAAAAAATAAATACCTGTATCTTTGGTATTTTTCTTCATTGTTGATGTTGATCATTCAGAATGACCCTTTCAGATTATATCATTGGTCTTGTAAGGATCCAAAATAGAATCCCTGTAGCGGTGATCCCCACGTGTTCTGATGGCCTCCGAACTACACTGCTCGTTCTCTAGGTGCTAGCACGGAAAACTGAGTCTCTTGTGTCTGTCTTTCTTGATTTCTTGATCTTCATCATTGAATAACGTCCCTCATTCTTGAGAGGGGTGGGAAGTGGATTCGATAGAGAAATTTTTTATCTCAACAATTCTCTATTCACCATTTGTACGATTCGATGTCGTTTGGTGTCTGGAACAATAGGCGTACATGTCAATATATATGCATGTGAAATTAGATACAATATTTAACTATATAATAGCAATTAAATACATTCATGAACATAGAGAAAATTCATGATCATAATAATAATACCGCGTCATTATTTATGGTGTGCCAACTTGCAGAAAATGAAATTATAAATAAAACTCAACGTCAAAAAATAATTGCAGCATCATTATAATTATAACTTGTTCCAACTAGTTAAATAATTATTTATCATCTTGCAAATAATTATTTTACCACCAGACCAAACATGGTATACTTGAACACCACTTCTATTTATTGAAATCCCGAAAAAATAAAAAATTTGTTCTCTTCAATAAATATTTTATTTGCAAAGTTTTAAATACATATTTATTAAATGTTCAATAAAATAAATAAATATATTTTATTAAATTTATGCTATTATTTGATGTTGAATAAAATTATTCCACAATCATGAGAATAATATTTATTTTATTTATTAAATATAAATAGAATTTAATCGAGTACACAAAAAACAACTAATGTGTGACCCTCTAGGATTTTTTCTCATTGGAAATAGGTGTGATTGAATAAAGTCCAAGAGTATTATCTAGCAATGGGTTAAGGCACCCAATATAAAGAACGTAATGTCTCAACAAAAATCTCCACATAAGAATGATCACTATATTATATAATTTTTTTGTCTCAATATCTCATCAAGAATGTTTCATGATAGTATCATCATCTTTTATGCTCGATACATTGTTCATTGACTATATGAAATAAACCCTTCATTACACCATGGCCATGGAATTTTGCGGGAAGGTTCTATTTCAATCAAAGGGATGAGATAACAACTACCATAAATGGAAGACACAAATCCTTCCATGACTTATCCATTTATAACATGCCACTCATGATGAACCCAGTGTACTCTACTTCCCACCAACTGTCTATGTAATGGTTTTCATCAGTAAATCCATGTGCATCAGTCATGTATTGTATTAATGATAATATTAAATTCTAAGGGTTAGTAGACATGCCCATAAATAGAAATATCCAATGACACGAAAACATGCAGAATTCTTTCTGGCAGGTCTATTATATTAATTTCCAATCTTGAAGATTACCAAGTGCGAACATCATGAGAAAAAGTATCAAGTTCATACAAGTACTCGCACCTGACGGTCTTCATGTTATGTGTCCCATCATAATATTTCATCCAATAGTAAAACTACATTTAATAATATTGTTATAGAATTTTAATGTTCTTATCATATCAGGGAACTTCCATATCCTCTTGGATCCCCCATAGTAAATCTTAATCATGGTTGATTCAGGTTATTTATTTAGGTATTAGGATAGCTCGTGAGCTCATTTAAACTTTTAACAAACAAATTTAGTTTATTTTAAATATTAATTAATTTTAAATATTTTTTTTGTGAATCTACCCTTCACTAGATCCCATGAACCCTAGATGAACCCCCAAATTCCATTTTTTTTCTTTGGAGATCACCTTAGTCATAGATTACAGTGGATTATCTCATGGTTTCTCAAATCACACAGTTTTGTAAAGAAACTTCATTTCTTTAATAAATAATTCAAATTTTTCTCTTCCCCAACACAAATATTATTTACCTAGTTCTTCCAAACCTATGTATATTTGACAAGAAGTTCTAATCCGTTTCCTTTTGTCTAATTGAGTAGATCAAAGGGAAGATGAAAAGTTCTCAAATTTCCATGGTGAGATTGCTTCCCCTTTATTCTACCTCTTCCTTCTAAATCTACTTTTTTGGGTTACTATTATTATCCTGGAATGATAGACCTAGTTTTATGTCATACCCTGATTTTATATGGGGTTTTGGTTCTTTTAGGGTTGATATTCATAGATCACGATTGTTGGTAACTATAGCGGGTGATATCAGTTATGTTGTTCCT
The DNA here is from genome assembly GCA_963277665.1 of Viscum album. Lineage (NCBI taxonomy): Eukaryota > Viridiplantae > Streptophyta > Magnoliopsida > Santalales > Viscaceae > Viscum > Viscum album. The sequence continues at coordinate 1,285,758,608 of OY728156.1, forward strand.
TTCCACCAGGGTTTTGAAGTAGTATATCCCTTGAACATGAATTTATCATTTTTGTTTCATAATTCTCATTCAGTTATGACCTTATATATATGTTAATTATTATTTTTCAACCTTCGGATAATTTAATTGGCATGCAAAACCATTATTTAATCCCTGTTTTGTGAAAAGTAGTCTTATTTTGTTATAAACGTATACACTGCTAGCTTACATTAATGTTTTGTTTTCTTACACATCCAGTTTATTGTATTATTAACTTCTTTCAGTATATTGAATATATTTATGGAATGAAAATGGTATTTCATCCCTTATCTTGTGCTTAAAATACGTTTTTTTAAAAGTGCAGGCAATGTGTTCGGTAAATTGACTGGTTGTCTTATATGTTCTTAGTGAGATTTAAAATGATTTTATTTGGAATTATAAATACATTTCCAGCATGAAAAATGTTATTTTTGGGCCCTTTTATGTCTTTCCAAAGTAGTTTTGGTTTTATAAACAAATGTTTTTGTGCTGGTAAACATGTTTTGGCCCGAGTTTCTAGAAAATGGCTCGTTTGGCATCCTTATAAAAATGGATGTACATTAGAAGTTTAAACAGTATTTTGTAAGGGATTTATGAAAGTGGTTTTCTACTATAAATTGCTCATATACACCTTTGCATTAAATATTAATTTTTATGTTTGTAAAATGTTAGTTTAGAGAAATGTTTAATGGCACATCAGGCATTTTTCTTGAAAAAAGGGTTTTCATGTGTATTTTTTGTTGTATCATTTGGGGCCATTTTATGTTCCATTTAATTTATATAAAAAATGGTGTTTTGGCTTCCAAATCTGGTTTTATATGTTACTGTTTGGTTTTTGGTCTTAAAATATCGTTTTTATGGGATTTTATGTGCAAGGACTCATTATACTTCTTAAAATTGTTTTATGAATATTTAGGTGTATTATTTATCCGTGAAATAAATATGAGACAAGTGTTTTGGAAGTTTTATGTGTGTATGATTTTTAAATGAAATCATCATGATAAAATGTAATTTTATAGTCGTGTAACTATTTTGAGCACAAAAACAGAAAACCCGGGTATCTAGGTGGGCTAGCGTGTACTAGTATGCTAGTGATCTAGAGGGGGTTTATCCCTATTTCACGAAGAAAGTTTAACGATGAAAATGGTAACTAAAATATAATTATGTGGATACTGGAGTCCACTATTTTATATATTATTCTACTACTAGTGTCTCATGTGAATGAATATACATATTTTTAATGGTTATTTTCACTGAGATATGAGGTACCTAGGGCCCACAACTAGCTAGTTCATAGGGGTGTTCCCGTTACATATTATCATTGGATATATTGTATTCAGCATTGGAATATGGTGAGTTTGGTAAAAAAAATTAGTATAATGGCTGGATTATTTAAATTTTTTCTTTTGTTAAAGAAACCCTCTTGAAAATAATTTTCTTTTGGAATATGAATTTCTTTGAAATTGGTTACTAGAATTTCTTATTTTTGAAGACTTTCATGAATTTTCATTTTGTTGTTCTTGTAGAATGGAACCTTGTTTGGAAAAAATATTATCATATATATAATTTCAAACATGTAATTGATATTTCATTTATTTTTGTGGAAGTGAATTGGGAATAGAATCTCAGGCTAACCTTCTATGTTTTAATACTCACAGATATTGTCTAATTCTGTTTTTATCCCTTATGTATGATTCATCTTGAGTTCGATTGCCTTGGGAGATGAGTGATTGTTGGATTGAAAATGACCTGTGGGGTCACATGGTGTTAGTTGGTTGTCATGTTTGGTCGTTAGAGTTGTTGGTGTAGTTGTACTTTAGTTTCATGTGAGAATAATGTTCAGTTCGGCTTTTATATAAATGAATACTTAGATGTCCATTTAATTATAAAATTTAACTAATTGTTTATATTTTGGAGAAATCATTACCATGTCACTATATTGAAGTACTTGGTGCTTGTCTTCATCCTAAGGGGACCAGGAACGCCTCTCAGGACTTGTTGTGGAGCGGACTGGGTGACTGGTTCATGGTCGACCTAGGCTAGTTCGTGACGGTCTCTATATAAAGTTTAAATATTTCTGAGAGAAGGTATACATGAGACTCTTGTGGTTAGAGTAGATGAAATTTTTTTCTCCCATACGGTATTGTCTCTACATATTCAATGTGAAGACTACCACTGCCAACTCAATGTTGTGGATCACAGAGTTCTACTCATGTGGTCTCAACTTCAGTTAACTATCTCTCTCTCTTCATCCGATTGAATAGATCATAGTTCCTTGTAAAAAATACTTATTCTTCACAGTCACTTGATTCAGGCTCTGGAAGTCCACACATAACCTTATGCTCCCGTCTACCTTCAAGGAAAACTAGATGAGGGATGCCCATGGTGAAACACTGGGTCTCACAAATCCCTTCGTTTTTTAAGTCCACTAACTGTACCCTCAATTAACGAAGACATGCAATAGCCATACAATATGCCGCTGTAAATATCAGGTTCATCCTGGGGTAAGGGTCAATGCAGAATCCTACCTCCCTTTGAGAAGGTAGTCCTAGAACATCTTTCGCAACATTCTCTTCCGGATCATCCACCACTATAGGAAATTGAGGACTCATCTCATCTATTGCACTAAGGGTTTTGCTACCCAACTGAAGTGTGATTAATTTCAACCTCATATGCCTGAGTATATCCTATCCTACTCAGGTTTCCTTTTTTTCCATCCCTAAAAAACAAAAATCCAACACCGCAGACATTCCACAACCTTTTTCTGAAAAAATTCTATATGGGCATGGACTATTGATAACCAATCCATACCATGAATTATGTATAAGGTGTCGATGCTTCCAACAAAAGGTTCCAACCGAAACTTTCATCTCAAAGTTCAGATCACATAGTTAGTTTAAAAATTATTATCAAGTCTCCTTTTATAGGTATGTCTGAATATAAGGGTCACGTCAACTGTTTAACTAGAAAATGTAGGTGTTAAATAAGATTCATGACAAGAAAGAATTATTAGAACATGTGTCTATTAACACGAAAACTAATAATAGACATATACTGTACCTCAAATACTTACAAGAAAACATGGTTTATATTCCTTGACCGCATGTAGATGTCACTTCACCTATCTTACGGATCCCTAATCCTGGTGTGGACTATATAGGGTGGAGTTAGTAACATATTGAAAGGTATACCACCTCATACTGCTCTTCCATCTCTTCTTCTATGTCTACCGACCTACTGATTCATCTATTCCTATCACAATATCTACCCTGGTGGCCCATCCCACATTTTACTATTAGCATGATGGGTTGCAAAATATCTAGCGGTATTCCCCCTGTTGGATTTTGAAAATAATTACCTCTTTATAGGCCAACTGGACTCACCCTATGATCCCTATGATGTAGATACCCTATCTTGGGACATCCTCTTGGAACGTGTCACACATCAAAGTCCTTAAGACTTACATCAGATTCCTACTCCTGACGTCTCTGCTCTTGCTTTCCATCTACTGACATCCACTAGTTGTATCAGCTTAGCCCAAAGAGTTTAAACCACAAAGGTTCTCTCTAGAACCCTAGCGTTAGTATGAATGCACAGAAGAATATTGCAGGATCAGATTTCCCAAAACACACCTTTTTCATTGATCTGAGCCATGATGCATTAGTCATATCGTATTCATCGAGTACTTGGAAAGGTCAGTATGATTTGATGAATACTTAACTACCGACTTTTCATATCATCAAAGTAGTTGAAGCTATTATCCATGAATACCTCTTATATTTTATAGAGTGATCTCATTCATTGAGAAAGGTTCTCAATATCTATCCACAAACAAGTCACCTCATCTTATGATTGAGTAATATAGACCCCGCCATCAACCTGTTGAGCCACGTAGAAGGATCACCGCCAATACCAACATTAGATCTAATTGTTTCCTAACTCTTAAAAAACTATGAGATGGGTTCACCTCAGAAACATGAGGGGTCTATTTCACTAAAACTCTTGAAGTGAGTTCAAACCATGTATCTCATCTGTCAGTACTATGAGTACCATGTGCTACTCCACATATGGTGGTATAGCTGGCACACCACCTAGAGGTGTTGTATCTATTGCAAAACCATGTACCCATATCATCATCCCATGGATCGTCCTTGTGATCATGTGGTGGAATATTAGCTTTCTATCTACATGGAAGTATCTAGAAACAAAATAAGATGTACCATGACAAACAGAGTATAGCTGGTGAGCTGACTCAAGAAGGAAATTTAAAAATAAACCCATTCCTATATGATGCTTGTACCATCATTTATCCCAACATATATTGTTTTGATTTACCATTCCAAAATCAGAATTCAGGGTCTTGGTTTATGGATACGTCATCTACCACCCCAATAATGGATTACCTTCCCAGAATGCCAAATTTGAGACACGTAAAACTATTTCCCCAGACCAAACTCATGGAACATGGTTTCATAATCTCGAACCGAACTCCACTGATACAACTTTATCATTACCCATCCCTCAGCCCGATATGGTGACTACCCCAATCCCACCATCCATAGGAAAAGGGTTAGTGACTAGAACCAAGTAGGTATTTCCCAAAACAATTTGGTTTATTTTCTTATATACCTGCACGCACCCACAAAAATCCAATCCACAAATGATGAAAGGTGAAATCACTATATAAAAACAAATAAAATGCATGAAAATAGAAAACTAAATATAAACAAGTCTAGAATAATACCCCAACTGAGTCTCTTAAACATGATGATTCAACTAGACCCACTGAGTCTTTTTGGACAACTGGGTCACCTAGACCCACTGAGTCACTTAGTCCCGTAGACATTGTCTTCACATCACAACCAGCCATAGGATTACCGCACATAGTATGCTTATTATGGGAGATCCTACGCCTCAACCCAAAGCCCTTATGTCATCTTCCATGAAATCCCACTTTGAGTATTTCAAATGGACTGCCTCATCCCAAGGTTCCCAATGCTTCAAACGGGTCAAAAACAGATGTATGATTTAGAATATTTGATCCTTTTATAAGAAGGGGTGGTTGGGTCTGGCACCGGTTTGACATGGTTGGACTGACCCGAGCCATCGGGATGACCCAGCCCGCTAGTCCCAGCCCAAACTGGCCCATGGCCAGCATTCCTACCAAGCCTGACCTGCTATAGTAGGTTGGTGTGGTCCACCATGTACATAGAGGGCGATGCATCCACCTGCGGTCATTACTGCGGGTTACCTTCATGGTCAAACCAGATTGTTGCCTCTAGCCATGTGATGTGGTCAACCATACTCATCTCTCATGGGATTCTTCCATCGACGTGCTTGTGGGTTCTTCCGCAGGCCACCTGACTCGCTCCAGTGGTCCGTTTTCTGATCTGGGATAAGTATTTTGATCCCTAGGTCACCGACATCACTACTATGTGCTCCAAATATTTTCTACATTGATCTAAGGGGTCCAACCACGTTCAAAAAATCCTAGTATGAGTATGATGTAACCATGGGGGACTGTCAGTTAAGAATGCATGTGGGGAGAGATGGATCACAATGAACATCCAAATCAACAAACATCGACCTTGTTCCTTTGTCCTTCGTTGGTCGAGTTAAAAAAGGATGTCATTCGAACAGTCACTAAGATAGAATCCCCTTTCATTAATCCCCACATGAAAATTCCCACCCCACATGAGCAACTAATCCACAAGTCAACTTGTTATGGATTTGATACCCATAAGACGTTTAGAAAAGGAGAATGGGGGATTAATACAATACCAGAGAAAAGAATAAAAACTTTATCTTGAGAAATTGACCAGTCATTGGTGAAGAATGGAGTTCCACCACCATCATTCATCAATCCCCAATACATGGTCTTTGATTCGAGATTCATGGTCGGTGATCTGTCGACATTATTCACCGTTTATCGTTCGATGCTGAGGGGCTTCACCAATGCTTTTTATTTTCTAGAGCGTCCAAAGAAATTTTCCAGGATTGTCAATATTATCATGTATCCCTTTCATGTTGTTAAATGATGAAATGGGATTCACTATCACTATTTCTCTATATTGTAGTGTCAAAAAACTGTTTCATTTATGAAAGGAAACAGATTCTTTTTCGTGGCATCACAGGGTTGTTGCATCACTGTGAAATGTTAAAAGAAATAAAATAAACTATTTCTGATGATTAATTTATTATAATATAAAACATACAAAAATAACGTTTTACCCTTAACCAGCGCCATTCAAGGTTAGGCCTGACCTAAGGAAAGAACAACCTCATGATCTCAACAGTACTATTAGATTTCAAATTTGATTTACTGTTTATGAGTTATAAGATTTCAAAATAAAATAAATTTTACATAATTATATTATTTAGGGTCACATCACCAAATCTATGTTCCATAGTTAATTGTGCTGACCAATGATAGGCTCTGCTTAAGGAAAACACCCCAAAGAAAACTCAGTAATGGTATAATATTTTTAATCCATGTCACCATTCATGAGTTATCAATCTTTTTAAAATAAAATAATTTTATTTACGATTATTCCATTTTTGTGTTTTCTCACTGGTGGAACACACAGACTAATTTTATGTCACACCTACGGTAAAATTGACATACTAAACATAACAGTTCCCTCATATTTTTTATCTAGGAAAAAATTTAAGATTTATTACACTTTTTCAGGAAAACTACTCATGGATTCTATTTTAAAAACTAACATTTATTAACGAACCACTCCGGGCACACTAGGACTCAAAATCACACATCGTCTAATTTCCTCGTCTCAGAATATTCCCAGAAATTTTCTAGAAATATAAGTGGGAAAATCCAAGACATTACATATACTAATATATATAATCCATTTTTTTTTTGATGAAAATGGAATCACATCACTTCCTAAAATTGGTAGCCCACATGTACGCAAATGACATTATCATCCTTTAGTGACTAAAAAAGATACAATACCATTAAATAATGATAAATATTTCCTTAATATTATACTTATGTCATTTATATCTCATATAATAATTATATATGGCTTTATAACATTCCATTAAAAGTCTTAGTGAAAGACGAATCACATCTTTATACAAGTGGGTATTGCACCATACAAATGAGCGACATTATAGAATCCCCCATGGATGGGAATGAAAAAGGAATATATAATATACTGTATAAAATGATATTTTAAATTTATTAATATCATATATATACTTTATATCCATTAGAATTCCTAACCATGAGTGGTGGTAATGGAATAACAAATGACAACTGTTTTTAAGGTGGTAGTCCACCGTATACAGGATTGATGATTTTTAAACCTATTTGAGGAATTAAAGATGGGTTTGGGTATTTAAATTAAAATAAAAACATATAAATATATTTAAAATGCTATGTTAACTATATCTTGATGGTATAATTATATATCAAGGATAAGGGGAATGAAATAAAATAATGATTCATGTTGAAGAAGGTATTCTTATTTTTGGGTATCCTCCTTAGGGTAGCGCCCAAATCCTTCATACAATCACATTTTCTAAAACAAATTATAATAATATAAGGTTGTTGAATTTATTTGAAGTAAATTGATCTCTTTTTACCAAACAAAATTACATTTATGGTGTAATGAAGATTGTAGATGGGTGGACTTTAAAACGTGATGTGAGTGGAACACTTGTATTTTTTTTAATCTAAAAGGTGTACCCACATTTTTCACAAGAAAATAGAGTCATAAAGGAACCATTTATAATCCATTGACAAGATAGTGTATAAATATTTACATCTAATTGGGTTCAGAATGGTTTTAATTCAGTTTAACACTAATCTTATTTGATTAACCTCCGATATATCCATTTTTACCTTATCTGTAATAAATATTTTTTTAAGATTTTATTATTAATTAATTCCAATAATTATGTTTAAAATATTAGAAAATAAAAAATATTATAATTAAAAATATGAAATATATTTCTACAAATTCCATTGATATAATTAGAAAATTTTAATTTAAAGTTAATCCCACATATTCAATGAGAAAGAGAGTTTTTTAAGAGAAAATGCTGAAATGTTTACAAAGTTGTTATATCAAAATTCAATATGAAAATTATTACAATGACAGAAATTTTATTAATATTAATAAATTTTAACTATTTTTACAAAAAAATTAAAGCAAAATAAAATTTATCATTATAAATTATTTATATGAAAATAATTTTTTCAATTTTATTTTATCATTTTTCACTATTCATCAAAAAATGATTTTTTTCGAAAAAACATCCTAAAATATACCATAAGATAAATTTAATATTATGATATAAAGATAAATTGTTTTACAAATTAGTTATCTAAAACTGTTAAAAATTATTTTTTTAATTATGTTCGCAAAGAACAACTAAACAATCATTGAAAACCCCAATTTTTCAGACAATATTTCATCTATTAAATGATTCCTATTTTATTTATAAAATATTGTCAACTATAAATTTCATAATTTAGTTAGTACTATTCATAGAGACATACGTAACATCTAGGTTTAAATTGCAATGCCCCGAACCAAGAATACGTAAGCTGGGGCTTAATGTTTTTACATTGGAATGATTACTTGGAATCAAATATTGAAGGAACATTCAGTTTAATAGTTTTGGATAGACAAATTACATACATGAAACCCATTATATAACTGGAAATAAGAAATAAAACCTTGATGCATTGAATTAGGAATAAATTGTATCCTTAAAAGTTTATTCATAGATTTCTTCTCCGTAATACGGTTAAAGAAAACATAATAAATATGATCTGAAATTCTCATTAATGTTATGTAAACTAGAAGACATGATTTATCAAGAGGAATTATTTAACATGGATATGTAAATAAATTATAACACATTCTATTTTAAATAATATGAAAGGAAATATGAACATTGAAACGTAAGAAGCAAAAAACACAACCCATTTGATTAATGAATTGAAATTAAAATTCATCCATATATATGATGACATGAAAGATCATGGATATATAATAATAATAATAATCAAATTATTAATAATGGAAATGATTAAGTATTTGATACTATGTCTCCCGGGAACATGATACCTTTACCATTAATATACATTTTATACATTTCTGAATTGGACAACTAATTTTTCTAATGAGACTACCGATGCATCGATGGTTTTTTATTAACCGGTCCCCAACCCATTGGTCTCACCTTAAATGATCCCCACACCATGTATTGCATGTCCAAAAAATTCCTTATATATTGAATAAATAATGATCCTTATAAAATTTCCGTATTTAATATAGAATATGGATTTATAAATAATACCTCATAGGAGGATAAGTAACATGGGTTGTCGGGAAGAAAAAAATTTTGATGAAAAATAATCTTCAAGCATTCTAAGCAATCCCATTCATCTTTGAAACATTTAAATAATAATTCCTTATGAATTAAATGGATCATATCATATCATTATAATAATGGGATTCATGATATAACATGTTAATGGTTATAAATACTTAATATAAATGTGAGTTGGTCACTACTAGAAATTGGACTATTTGCGATGGACAATTTGTGATGGGGTCCTGTCATAGAAAGTTATTTGTGAAGAGACCCCATTGAAAATAACATGTTGCTAAAAAGGAAGTCACAAAATGTTTTTTTGTGTTGGGATGCCAGAAAAATAAACTTTTTTCAAGGAACATTTTTTCAATGGGCTATTTGGGATGGGGTCCCATTATAAATGACCTTCTGCGATGAGACCCCATTGCAAATGGCTCTTCACAAATAGTCCAATTTCTAGAAGTCATCAATTCAATTTTATATTATGTATTCATCCACTTTAACATATTAAATCGTGAATCCCATTATTATCATGATATTATATGTATCATTTAATTCATTTGAAATTATTATTTAAATTTTTCAAAGACGTATAGTACACATTGTGATAGGATGTTGCAAAAAGAAACTATGTGTAATGGGACGTGGACCCATTGCAAATAGTTCCCCGAGATTATTTAAAAAATTAATTTGCAACGGGCCGTTAAAAATACTATTTGTGACTAACCCCCATCACAAATATCTTCCCCATATTATTTTTAAAAATTATTTGTGTAGTTGACCCCGCATCACAAAAGGCTCGTCTCAAATATCATAACAAACTAAATAAATATTCTGAAATAAATAATATTATTAATAAAAATAAAATAATTTAAAATAATAATAATAATATAATGTTTGAAAATAAGAATACTATAACTAATATTAATATTATAAATAATATTAATATAATAATTATAATTATAATATTATATTAATATAATTAATATTAATGAAATAAATAATATTAATATTATTAAAATAATAAGAACGTGTATAATAATAAAAACCTCAATATTCATAAAAATATAATAATTATAATAAAAAAAATTAAAAATAATTAAAAAAATAAGAAAGAAAAAAAATTAAATAAAGGAATAAAATATTAAAATATAAAAATAAAAATAATAAATAATATAAATATAAATAAATAATACAAAAGTCAATATTCAAAATAATATAAAAAACATACTATATAGAAATGTAAATAGTTAAAATTAAAAAACAAAATTGCATTCAATAGTTATGTCATAAAAAAAATATCATTGAGGGGAAGTCCTCTAGAGGAGCAAGAGGAGATGGAAGAGGGAACACCATCCCTAAACCATGAGTCAAAAAACAAATGTACTCCATATGATTGCTCTGCTGCTACTGCCATTATCTCATCTCCTCCTCTTACTATAACTGTTGTCCTCAGAGCTCTTCCTGCTGCTGCTTCTGCCATTATAATTTCTCCTATTGCTTCCATCGATGCATCTCCTCGTTCTCTTTATGCATACTCTCTATGTCCTCACTATGATATTACAGCTGCTCTTGATACTATATAGCAGATGATGATGATTCAACAAGATATCATCTCAAGCTAGATGCTGACATCGAAACAATACCATAAAAAATCCAATGCGTCAATCGAGATCTAACACAAACAAATCATCCTTTTTTAAAGGCATAATGGGTTTCTTTTATCCATGTTGCCTCATCAAATCGGTTGGCACTCATATAACCATCACCCTCGGCCAAAATCGCAGTTTGTGACTAATAAACTACGACCTGATATGACTCCTTCAATTGCAATTAAAAATTTATATATTTGAAATATTATTTTCAATTAATTTTAAATCTCAAAAATAAATTATACTAACCACAATATGTTGTTTTCATTCACCAAGAATTTCTCTAGTGACCAAATCACTATATATTCAAATAAGAACATCGAACTCTTTAACATCATGCTGTTGGACTGCCTATTTGAATATAAATTAAACCATTACATTAAATGTTATATAAATTATTTAAAAACATTTACTTACCATATGTTCCTTGTACATAATGAAGGTACAAGTACTGGCTAGATGTGCCACCTCCAATATCTAACAGTTTTTTCAACCTATCGATGATCTCCTCAGAATAAGTCAACCCATCCAATGTGAACATAATCTGACCCAGACCTGAGATAAAATGTAATCAGGTCAGTGGGTATGAAAAGGATCATCAAACAATATCACTCCTACTTGGTTCATTTCTTTCATTCCTATATTGTCTAAAAACTAACAGAAACGCTCACACATAACCCCTCCATTGCCTTCCAAACTGCGCCACATAGGCTCTAATCATTTGGATACCATAAATCCAAAAAATAAATAATAAGATCATGTTAATAATTAAATAAATTTAATTTTAAATATTATTTATTTATGTACCATCAAATTATCAAACATGTGGTAATGAATATCAATGGGAATATTATCCCATGTGAATCATTATTCAGAATAATAATTATGCAATATATCACTCCCTTGTCCAACAACTATATGTCAAAATATTTCAAAAATAGAAAAAATAATAAAATAATAAAAATATAAATAAACTAATGAATACTAACTAAAATATAGAGGTAAAAATTCATCTTCAAATGTGGATCAAAGTCAAGACACGGACTTCGCTCCGGGATGGGGTCATGAGTCATCAATTGGGAAAGACCATGTCCCATCTGATTCCTCCTTAAACCACCATCACACTTATGGTTAGATGATCCAACATCCTTCTCATCCCATAGTATATCAGCCTCCTAACTCTGATGAAACAGATATGGGTCCATTTGAAACATGAAATGATTATTATTAGAAAATAGAAAAAACAACAACTTTATATGGATGTATATTATATATGATTTTAACCAGCATTTAACTGTTTTAATCAACTTATACATCCTTATACTTATATCTGAAAATTTAAATGACTTAATATTACTCCTCAACATCATAAATTTTTGTATGAGTTTCAGTTTCATTATCTTCTGTCATTTCAAATACATTTTAACATCATGAATTACTCTATTTTATCCAATTTTTTTCATTCCAAAGCCATCAATTTTCTATTGGTTTAATATTAGTCCAAATTTGATAAGATGTATTGAAGAGACAATTTATTTTACCTCTGTAATTGAGGTTATTTTTGGAGTTTCATCTCTTTTAATTTTACCTTTTCCAAAATTATATTTTCCCCTCGAATGGATGATTAGTTCGAAGGAATATGTGTTGATAGTCGAAAATACAAGGTTTTTTTTTGTTGACGCAATTAAATTCTTTTTTGTCTCTAATATAGTATGTAGATAATTTTGGACTATATGTACTCAATCCAGATAATATTCAATATGCAGGTAAGTCAATAATTGTCCTCATCAATGCAAGTTTTAGTTGGATATTCTATTTCGTACCCACATCAGATGTACGAACACTATTACACCATAATGAATTTAACTAATCAATCAATGGTTTCAAATATACATAATTTTTATGAATTTTTATAATTGATATGATCAAAAATAAATATTTACCCTTTATCAACATCTAAGAAGGTAAATTAAATGGTGTTATGAATATTGACCAACATTAATACCAACTACATTAAAAACCAAATGAACATAAATTTTTAGTAGATATTCCAAATCACACATTTTGGGATTCTAAAGAAAAAGACAGTTGGACTTTATTAAAATGATTCCTTGAATCACTATCAGAAGGATGAATTAAGACTTTTCAAATTGAAATAATGGTATTTTCTAAGATATCAGTGCCGCTGTTTTCTTAGACATAAATAAATTCGACAATATAAATGAATTTGGGAAATATATCAACTATTTTATAGGAAATCCGTCCAAACATTCTTAGTCAAAGAACATTATTCCTCAATTTCCCACATGTGGGAAAACTTTCCAGTGACTCATTTTCACCATATAATCATATGAAATAATTTTAACACGCACAGATCTTTTAATAACGAAGACCTAGATTACAAACTAGCCTCTTTCTCTCATATATTTTTTTAGGAAAACTATTCCCTTTAGGTAAAAATGTTTTAACTAAAGTGAATATCTAATCAAAAACACTATTTTACAATCCATTATCTGATTTAATATCAAAATGTTTTTCAACCCTTCAAACTTTTTAATACAATATTTCGGATATATGTATTTCTCAGCAAACCGCACAAAATCATAAAATTGAGATGGTTCTAAATCATGAGTTAAATCAATATCATTCTATGTTTCAGTTGTTTTGAAAAGATGGACCTTTTACATGTAGTACTAAAATTTTAAACAATGATGGATCCATATCCAAATTATTATAATCTTTACCAGAACTGTTTTCTCCATGTTGATACCTACATAAAATCTGGTTGAAAACAGAAACACAATAGATGACCTCAAATTTTGTCTAATGTTTGAAATGTACTCAAACAACATTTTATATGGGGACACTTAATTGACAATTAAGAAAAAAGAAATCTATTTTTGATGATGCAAATAATAAGAAATCTTCAACACCGTCAATATATATAAGATTTATACTAGAACTGTTTGGATTTCTATACTAATTTATCTCAGCGTGATCATATAATAATGTCTGTTGTTAACTTTTTTACGCAATATTAATCTAAAATATATAAAATAATATCTTTTTTGAAAAAAAATTTACAAGACAAACACTATCAGAAAAATAAAAGAAATTTAAATTCATTTTTCTAGTAATTTATAATAATATCCATTATTTAATAGTTACTTATAATATTTATTTTAAAATTTATACAAATATAGACTAATCTATACTAATTCATAACAATTTATACTAATAACACTTAATTAATAGTAATTACAGAGAATTTATATAAACTATTGCTAATTACAAGTAGCACAATTTCCAGTATATTGACGATAGGTCTTTTACCCAGTGACTCATCTCATTGCCACTTTCTTTGACTAAAATCACTATTAAAAATCTATATTAACCTATGAATATCTATTTTTGTGTGAATAAGAATTGAAAGATAGGTGGCCTCTCCATGCTGATCTCAATTATTGTACATACAAAAATTAATATTCGAATGTCGGAGAATATTTTTCATAGTGAATTTAGTCAGAAAAAGTTACAAGAAGACAATTTATCATGAAAAAGAGCATCTTTTACCCAACTATTCTTCTCCACGAATCTTTCTCACTAAAATCAGTATGAAAAATCTTCTTTGATGTACACTTATAAATTCTCATGAAAAAATGGTTATCCATATGTTGGAGAATCTTTTTAATAGTGATTTAAGAGTGAGAACATTATAAGGAGATGATCTATCGAGAAAAGGGAATACAACCAATCCACTATAAATTGTGCCAGTTTATTGCCCATTATATTGAATTACAGCGAGATATTACTAATTATTTTGAATTATTTCTAATGATAACGAATTATGAATATGTATTCATATATTTTGCTAATTAATCCTATTTATTAATAATTATTCCAAATTATTACCAATTATTTTTAATTATTCCCAGTACATCTAATTATTTCTAAATATAAATAATTATTCCTAATTACATTTAATTATTCCTAATTACTTCTAATCATTCCTAATAACTTGTAATTACTCTTAAATATTTCTAATTATTAATATTTACATTTAATTAAAAAATTTAATACTAATTAATACTATTTACTACTAGTTAATATATTTACCTCTAATTATTCCAATTTGCTTCTAATTATTACTATTTACTTCTAATTATTTATATTTACTTATAATTATTACTATTTAAATCTAATTATTATTATTTACTTCTAATTATTATTATTTACTTCTAATTATTACTATTTACTTCAAATTATTCTAAACTATTTCAAATAATTCTTAATTATTACTAATTATTCCTAATTATAATGAACTAGTCCTAATTCTAAATATTTATTCCTAATTATAAATAATTATTCCTAATTATTTCTAATTATTATAGTTTATTACTAATTATTACTAAATATTGTTAATTATTAATAATTATTTCTATGTATTACTAATTATACCAGAGTTATTACTAATTATTTTTGAATTGTTATAAATAATTCAAATTATTACTAATCACTTCAATTTTTTTAATTACTACTAATTAGTCCTAATAATTACCAATAAATCCAAATTATTACAAATTAAATCAATTTATTACTAATTAATCATAATTATTACGTATAAATCCTAATTATTACTAATTAATCCTAATTATAACTATTTAATCCCAATTATTACGAATTAATTCTAATTATTACTAATTAATCCAAAATATTATTAATTATTACTAATTATTAGTAATTTTAATTAATTATAACTAATTATAACTAATTACTAATAATTATATATAATTATTAATAATTATAATTAATTATTACTAATTATAACTAATTAATTCAAATTATTACTAATTAATCCTAATTATTACTAATTAGTCATAATTTACACTAAATAATCCTAATTATTATTAATAATTACAAATAATTACAAATTATTAATAATTATTCCTAACTATTACTAATTATTACTAATTTGTACTAATTATGACTAATTATTACCAATTAATCCTAATTGTTACTAATTAATCCTAATTTTTACTAGTGTATCCTAATTATTATTAATTAATCCAAATTAATCATCCTTATAACAACAAATTACTAATAATTTTTAACTATTACAAATTATTCATAATTAATACTACGTATTCATAATTATAAATATTTATTCATAATTATTATAAATTATTACTAAATATTACAAATAATTATTAATTATTACTAATTAAACCTAATTATTCCTAATTAATCACATTTATTTCTATTTAAACCTAATTATTCTGAATTATTCCTAATTATTCATAATTATTCCTAATTATTACTAATTAATCCTAATTAATCGTAATTATTCCTTATTATTCTTAATTAATCCTAATTATTCCCAATTAATCCAAATTTTTCTTAATTAAACCTAATTATTACTGATTAATACTTATTATTACCAATTAATCATAATTATTAGTAATTAATCTTAATTATTAATAATTAATCCTAATTATTACTAATTAATCCAAATTATTACAAATTAATCCAAATTAATACTGATTAATCTTAATTTTTACAAAGTAATCCTAATTATTTCTAATTACTACTAATTATTCAAAATTATTATAAATATTCCTAGTTATTACATATTGATCGTAATTGTTATTAGTTATTATGAATTATTACTAACTATATCTAATTATTCTTATTTTTTACTAATTATTCCTAATTAATAATCAAACTTCCTAATTATTACTAATTATACCAAATTATTACTAATTATTACAAATTATTCTTAATTATTCTGAATTATTTTTTTAATTATTCCCCATTATTCCAAATTATTCATAATTAATCCTAATTATATCTAATTATTACTAATTATTTATAATTATTTTTAATTATTCCTAATTAATCATAGTTATTTCTAATTAATCCTTATTATTACGAATTAATCCTAAATATTACATGGTTATCTTAATTATTACTAACTTATCCTAATTATTACTATCTAATCCTAGTTATTATTAAAAAATCCTAATAATTGCTAATAAATCTTAATTATAACTAAATAATCTTAATTGTAATTAATTATTTCTAATTAATACTAATTATTACTAAATAATCATATATAGTACTAAATAATCAAAATTATTAGTATTTAATCGTGATTATTACCATTTAATCCTAATTATTATTAATTAGTCGTAATTATTACTAGTTAATCATAATTATAACTAATTATTTCTAATTATTCCTAATTATTTCTACTTATTCATAATTATTACTAATTATTCATAATTATTAATCATTAATCCTAGTTATTACAAATTAATACTAATTGTTACAAATTATTACAAATTATCACTAATTATTACTAATTATTACAATTTTTTTGTTATTACTAATAAATTTAATTTTTACTAATTAGTCCAAATTATTTCTAATTATTCGAAATTATTCCAAATTACTTCTAATTTTTATTAATTATTCATAATTATTACAAATTATTACTAATTAATCCTATTCTAATTATTATTAATTTTCTTGACAGAAAGTTAATTTAATATTATCAACCAACTTTTGAGGAAAAGTGAAAAACCAAGAAATATAACACCACCACTTCGCAACCAAAACAGAAAACTCAAAAAAACATAGGATCAGCTTCTCCCCATGAGTTGCACCATATTGAAGCCTTCAATAAATAGGACCCTTCATCAACACTGTCTCATGCAGAAGTACACGGGCACAAAACTGATGGTAAAGTCATACCCTCCCAACGACCAAATCAGAAAGGCAAGCTTCGGTGAAGACTTCATGATTTGGTCCTCATTTGGAGCTAATCCAAATGTACTGATGAGAGCGAGCACTCGGCTTTCAACATGATAATGCATAGAATTGAATCTAACACAGGTACAACACGTACTTTCCAAAAAAACAACCAATCCCATCAAACCAACTTAGAAATAATTATAAAATAATAACGTTAAATTATCGGAACCCACATCCCAAAAAAATTCCATGATAAAGATGAAACGTAAGTGTCCAATACTTCTCTCATCAACTTTTCAAACTCAGAAGCTTGCTGGTCCCCGTACAGGATGTACTCCTCCATACTAATCTTATTTTTATTGAATCCCTCTTCCAAGATGAGGTCTTGACTGAAAATCCAAGAGTATTGATCCTCATTCTGAGACACTCTTAGGGACCTCCCCTTCATCTTGGATGCCTCATCTTAATTTGTATTAAGCATCAAGACCTGGTTGATTACTTTCTCATTAATACATAAAACAAGATCCATGGAGTGATCACCCTAGTCCCCTACTCTCTTATAGATTAGAGTCTCATTGGTTATCTTTTTTTCAGTAAACTTTTTTGACGAATGGGTCTCCAAAGTAGGTGGTAGCGATGAGTAATCCCTCATCCCATTCCTTCTCCTAACACTCCTTATACTCTTTGGACATAATGTTTCATATGGGGAGTGGCTGGGTTCACTCCCATTGGGTTCCATCACATATCCTTTATCCCTCTTATAAGTAAAATTAAAATCATATCGCGCCTCAACATCTGAGAGAACATCAAAACAGCTCCTCAAGTGGAATGGGGTCCGATTCAACGATACTAAACCCATTGCATCCTTCCCTTATTAGAAGGAGTTGTGCCCATAACAGATCCCTGCTTCCCCTTCCACCTATCACCACTTCCCATATTTAACTCCTCATCACATGAGACAGTCAACACCACTTTCTCATCACCCGTCGTCTGTTCCAAGGCCTCATCCCTCTCATTCATTTAAAATTCCACTCAAACACCTTCATGTTGAAACACTCCATTACCTCTCCACACACTATAGTTGGAAGTACCCACGAGGTCTTCCATTATCCTACTAAACACCTCGGACACTCGCAGGTTCATCTGATGTCCCAAGGCCTTCTTCCCCACTACAAAACCTGAAACAACCTCTGCCTCCACATTACAAATATCTAAAGCACTACCATGTTGTTCTTCCAATGGCTGCAAAAACTGAGGTTCCCCACCTATATTGTCTCTACCTACATCGAACTGATCTTATCCCTTATCCAAACCTTCCTCTAAAGCCTTACCACATCCACTGACCACCGTCTTAGGCGCAAGTTGGGCACCCCTGATGACCAACACCCTTGTGCAGTAGCATTGTAGGCCCCGATCGACCTACCTCAGAAAAGTTTCCCATCCACCTATAGGAAGAGATAAAATCCACCAAACTCTCATTGATCACAGACTTTTTACACCCATACTCTTTGCCAATCCTGATCCATACAAAATCAATGGGGGTTCTAGACACATCCATCTCAATACATACATGCATTTTAACCAGGTTACAAACAGACTCTATGCGGCTATCCAAGAATAGAGATACCTACCCACGTGGTTGCCAAGAATTTCTAAAACAAACGGATTTTGGAATGGTAGCATAAGATTGGGAAAATTGACCCATATCACTGTAGAAGTAAGATCGTGTTTCATATGAATTTCAAAAGACCATCAAAACAAAATGAACTTGAGCCCATTGCGGCACTCGGGGTCCCTCGACTAGGTGTTGATGAGGTCCTCTTCTGATTCAAATCATATCATGATGTGGTGAGTATCAGGAAATATTACTATTTCCCTTTCAAGGAGGTCCCATGAATCGAAGACGAATCTGTCGAAGGAGTCCACCGAAGGCCTTTTCTGTTTGAATTGCGCAAAAAAGGTAATCTTTAATAAAGCGGAGATTTCCATACACTATGAGGTCAAAATCTAATGTTTTGGGAAACCATCGATGATCTTTGGAACTTTAGGGCGCATCACAACATTCTGGGAAGGATGAAGAATATTGGGATTAGGAATGGGGGATAAATGAGACCTCTCCTTTCTTGAGGTCCTTTGATGATCACTCCCTCTCCGAGGGGGGAGGGACTGGCATAGAGGTCACTATTATCACTAATAAGATGAACCTCTGCCAGGGGATCATGAGGGTGATCCATCCTTCATGTAGTTCCTAATTTTTTACTCATTAATCCTAAATAATCCTAATTATTCCTAATTGTTACTAATTATTCCTAATTATTTCTAATTATTCCTATTTCTTACTAACAATTCTTAATTATTACAATTTATTTATAATTTTCACTATTTGTTCCCGATTAATTGTATTTATTATAGATTATTATAATTTATTCGTAATTATTACTATTTATTCATAATTATTACTATTTATTCCTAACTATTACTATTTATTCCTAATTATTACTATTCATTTCTATTTATTACTAATTATTCATAAATATTAATATTCCATAATAATTATAAATTTTTATCTATAATTATTACTAATTATGACTAATTATTAATAATTATTAACAATATTTCTAATTAATACTAATGAATACTAATTAATAATATTTAATATATATATCAATTAGTAAAAATTAATATTAATCTGATTTGTTTTATAAAAAAATAATGCAAAACAAAAAGATTTAATTCTAATGTAAATGAATTACATCTTATTATGATTAATTATAACTAATATCAAATAAAATGAATTAACTAAATAATAAAATAAATAGATAAATACCTTAAAATTGAATCTTTCATATGATTTATGGTGAAAATATTGCTCCAATTTAAAAATTCTAACATAGATAAAATTTTAGAGAGAAAATATAAGTAGAGAGGGAGATAAGAGTAGATAAGGGAGTGGAATGAGAGGAAAATAGATGGGGGTAGATACAGGATAGATTAGTTGTGATGTGATTATTTGTGAAAGGTGTCCCTTCAAAAATACTAAACCCTCTATTAATTAGCATTAGTAGTTAAAAAGGTATTTACGAAGAGACCTGTTGCAAATACCTACCCACTGGCATACTGTTTGCGACAAGAGATAAATCTTGTTGCAAATACTAATAATCACCTTCTGGTATTTGTGACAGGTTCTTATGCCGGTCACAATTATCCTTCCTATGGTTTCGCATGCAGGTCATACCAAACCATTAGAGACTGGACCATTCCCCATCGAAAAAAATCCAATTTTCTCGTTGTAGGTGCATAACAAAAAATAGTTTCAATGGAATGTAAATTGAGATGAAATCCATTACCATAACCTTTTTTTGTGTTTGGTCATTATCCTCGTTTTTAGATGTTTAAAATATGTTATAAATTTATACCATAACCATACATATGTTTATATTATCTTATAATAACTTCTTACAACATTTTATTACCCTCGTGTTTCCACTCTTTCGTTATTTTATATATTTTGAGTTTTAATTGCCTAGTTTTGTCAAGTATGTTATTACTTTTTTATATCTTTTTTATATTTCATATATCATTATTTAATATCATTCATTATTTAAACCATGAATTAATTTTCTTACATATTTAGTTAATATGTATTCATAATATTCCAAAATATTTAATGATATGAAATGGAGTGCAGCACTCATGGAAATGGTATGATGTACGTACGCTTGAACTCTACGTTCTTTTCTTTATCATAATAATAGAATTAAAAATAAATAATACATATATTTATTATAATTATAGTATAATATATATTTTCTATATGTCACATAGTTTTATTTAATCATTCCTTAATACATTCCATATATAGCATGAACAAATCACATCCCTTCATGGGGGCGGTGGTCCAAATGTCCTAAAACGATTTTATCAGATTAAAAAAATTTGGTAAGTATTAATGTCACAACCCGTCCTCGGGCCCGTGCTGTGACTACCCCAAGCCTGCCTTCGATAGGCCGGGGGCTGGAGACTAGCACCAAGGCGTAATTCTCGGTAAAAAGGGAAGGTATTGCCTTTGTAAAGTAAACAAACACCACAGAGCAAGCAAGCAGTAGATGTAAACACTAAGTAAAAAAAGGGTACAACAGTAAGTGCAGAAAAGTAAGTGGGCCAGAATAAAAACCCAAACTGAAAGTAAAGTACAACTCGAAAGGGAAAACAACAACTGAATGTAAAGCCGTAACGTCGAGCTACCCACTGGAAGTCCCACCTAAAGGGTGAGTACTGATAGCCTCCACAGCTCCTCGGGTCCAGCCATCCGCTCCGAGTACGTCTCGCCCAGTGGTCCACCTCTAGGTATTGTCCTGCTCCGCAAGCCTCAACCATGATCAGCGTTGTCCATCATCTGCAACCAAAACAATGTAGTGTGGGCATATCCCGTGCAGGGGTGAGTATATGCTACTCAGTAGAGACCCCGAGACCCCCAAAGGTCTCCCAGAATCCATAAAGGATAATCCAAAAAGGAAAGATACAATCACGAAGTAACATACAACACTACTTAGGTATATGCCTATACATATACCTAAGTCACTAATTCCAGTCTTCTCCAACCTCCGAGCCCAAGTACAACCCAATCCACACAGGAAATCACAACACAATCCATAAAGGAAAACAAACAGGATTCAGCTCACATGGGTATACTACTTCATAAGATGATAGAGATGATCAGATGTAGCCACTGATTCATCTAAGCCGTCAGACCCACAAAGGATCAGTAGGTACTAACCCCCGCAATGACCCACACATGATCGATCATGAATTTGAAACCATATCTATTGGGACACTTTTTCTCTATCAAGTACAGTGGGTATGCCGCTACAATCAAGAGCTTCCCTCTAACCTTAGATTGCTGTAGTACTCCACCTATCAAGTACTGTGGGCCTGCTGCTACAACCAAGCACTTCCCACCATGGGTCTGCCGCTACAACCAAGCATTCCCCCTCATAGCCTCTAGAGTTACCTCTTCTGTTAGGTACCACAAGTCTACCGCTACGACCAAGCGCTCCTCTGCCGTGGGTCTGCCACTACAACCAAGCGCTCCTCCGTCAAGGGTCTTCCGCTACAACCAAGTGCTCCTCCATTGTGGGTCTACTGCTACAACCAAGTTCTCCCCCTCATAGCCTCCAGCGTTACTCCTTCTATTGAGTATCGTGGGTCGACCGCTACAACCAAGCCCTCCTCCATCGTGGGTCTGCCGCTACAACCAAGCGCTTCCCACTGGGCTATCCATAACACACCGTGTCGTTCGATCAGCAGTCGTTAAGTCTCAACCAGCTCTAGGGTTTCCGCACACAGCATGCTCGTTCTGGGAGGGTCCACTCGATGGGCCAAGAGGTCGATGCATCAACTGACATGTAGTCCGGAGTTGATGTATCCCAAAAAGTACTGTAGTGGTCACAACCGATCCCACGTAGGATTCCCGTACTATCTTCATTGTCGTCGTATACGCAGCCAGCTCTAGGGTTCCCGCACACAACAAGCTCATTCGGGAGGGTCCGCTCCACGAGCCGAGAGGATGATACATCAACTGACACATAGTCTGGAGTTGATGTATCCAAAAGCTCCGCATCGTTAATAGGAACTCAACTCCACAGACAGCGCGTCAATCGGACGCCCGGTCTAAGAGTTATTGGCTTTTCGTCCTAGGGGCCATGTTGGCTTTTAATTCAAAACAAACCCGACCGTACTCCACCTGTCTCCAAACCTTGTGTGGAGTAAGCCAAAAGATCCCTCTCACTTTTAGAGTAATCCATCAAAGTCGACGGCACGTCAATCATAAATTCGGAGCTCAAGTTATGAGCGTTTTTGCTCCGAGGGCCCGGTTGGTTTCGTGTACGAACCAACCCGGCCGAACCCAAAGTACTAAAAAAACTTGAGTGCGATATACCTAAACGACTACCTTGATCCAAGGATTGCATTGGCACTAACGGTGCGTCAATCAGAAGTCTTTATCCCACGATATGGGCAAAATACCAAAAGGGGTCCAAAAACGGGGGGTCTGGGCCCGGACCGACCCGGCCCAACCCCCCCTGGGTCGACCCGAAACAGGTTGAACCGACCTGGACGGGCGCGACCCGTCTGGCGCAGGCCGGGTGGCCAGTGGGTCGGCTCGGCCTTTATGGCCGAGCGAAGCGGGGGGCGCGCTGCCCCCGCGTGAAGGGGTCGCAACCCTGTGTGGGGCCGCCCTTGCCAGCGGACGCGGCTGGCTACTTCGTCTCATCCCCCTCCGGTCCCGCGTGGTCATAGCTTCAGCCGCGTCGGCTCTTCTTGGAGGCACGTCGGCAGGCTGCTCCGCGGACCACCGAACAAGTTTCGATGGTCGGAATCCCGTACTCTATTTGTCAATGGCCCTCCCAGGGCCTGTCCTTCACTACGAGGACCTCACATCGCCCGTGCAGCTTGTTTTCTCATCGTCCATCATTCCGCACACCAAGAACGAAAGGGCGGTGGGTTCAGACTTGTTCGTTGGTACGCACCCACATCATTAGCGATTTTAAAAGTATAACAACAATCATTTAAAAAAACCGTTGATATAATCACATGGATTAAAAAGAACAAAAACCCATACCTCAACGTTGTCGTCGAATGTGAGTTCGTCGCCGAATCAACCATCACGGAAGAAGAGGATCATCGCGTCACAGAAGGGGCGTCGCTCAATCAGTTTTTGATCAAAGATTGTCGCGGGGGAAGGAACGTTGCGAAATAAGCGTCGTGGAAGAAGGATCGTCCGCGTCGTGGTACACTGCGTCGGGTCGTCGATCTCCGAGGGTTCGGCGTTCTTCGTCGCCCTTCATCGGAGATCGGCGTTCTTCGCGTTCTTCATGTTCTTCGCATTCTTTAGAGAAGGGGGATAATGATCTTCAAGCTTTAGAGTTTCTCTAAATCCTCTCAACAAGAAACACCTCGAAAAACCTAGTGTTGGTATTATTTTATTCCCCATTCCAACAATTTGAAATTCAAAGATAAGAAACTAAAAATTAATTCAAATAATTAATTGCAAAGAATTAACCACCCAATTAATGGGGCGTTTATAACCATAAAAACGCACGGTTGACTTTCATTAAAGAGGGGGTTGCGGGTGCGTTACTTAGGAAGGTAGAAACGGTGGTGCTCGTGTGGGCCCCACCTCACAAATATCCTACCAAGTGGGTAGGATATTTTGGTTTCCACCCTATCCTCTTAACTTAGCTTAAGCAACTTTAAGTGGCATTAAGTGAAATAAAATAATGTGTTGCACCACTTTTATTTTATTTCTTAACATAACCCTAAAAATTAAAAACCACATCCAAGAAAACTCAACTCCAGAAAAGGCGTTTTTAAGCAAATACCGGTGTTGCGATTCCATCGGTGCCCTCAGAATTCGATTCCGAGCACCGGTTCAAAATTCAGAAAACCCCACTCATTCGTTCACTGAATGTACCCGACCTAAACTTCGGAAAAAGATTCCGGGCACACCGGGTCTCAGAATTAGGTGCCGTCAGAAACTGCGTTCCTATAAAATTCCAAAGAAAATTAAGAAAAAAAATTCCCTTAAATTTTACGGGTCTTTACATCACTCCCACCTCAGGGCTTTACATCCCCATAAAGATACATCATAAACAAGGGAAACAAAAGTGGGTACTGAGAATGCATCTGAGCCTACCACTCCCAAGTGCTCTCCTGGAGGTTCTCGTGCTGCCATCTGATGCGCGCTAGAGGAATCGACCATCCACGTAGGACCAACTCCTGTCGATCCTCAATCTCCACCAGGAGCTCCGCAAAAGTTTCCCCCTCATCAATGTCCCGCTCCCCATGGTCAATGATATGCATCGGGTCGTGCACGTATCTCCCCAGTTTAGATACATGGAAGTCGCCGTGCCCCTGTTGCAACTGAGGTGGGTGGGTCAAGCCGTAAACCACATCGCCTACCCTACCGAGGTCCTAGAAAGGTCTGTTGAACCTCGGTGAAAACCTGTCGCCTCTGCCACCTCCCCGTAACTCACGTCGAGGTGTGACCCGTAGGGAAACATGGTCTCCATCCTCGAACTCTAGTGGTCTCCGTCTCCTCACAGCACAAGACTTTTGCCGGCTCTGAGCTATCCTCATCCGCTATTGGATGACTTGGACCTTTCTGGTCCTACAAGAGCTACTGAGATTTCTTCTCTTCCGAGAAGAGAAATCCGGTCTCATCCCCTGGATGAACCACATTCTTCTCCTAATACAGTCAATCCTGTCATGGATGATACTAACCCATACCAAGGATGACGTCGTAAGGTCTCGACGCTACTATCAAGAGATCCAACTGTTACTCTCGCCTCCAAGGGTTGAGTCACACTGTCGACATCAGTGTTTGGTCACTGAGTCTCCTCCATTAGGTATCTCAAAGTGAGGGTCAATTCAATGGTTTTTTAAACCGAAACCTATTAGTAACAACATAATGAGAGGACAGGAAGGTAAACTCCAAAAGAAAGTTGTCTTTTATTACTGCATCTCAAATTACAAAGACACAAATCATCTACAAACAAACATCAACAACACTAAAAGAAGCATAAACAAAATTCTCGAGGTCTGGAGCTAGTCCCGCTCCTGTCCATCTGCTCCTGGAGCTCCATGATCGTAGGCCTCAGATTCCTGAAGCTGAGCTCTCCCATGTACACCAGCTCCCTGCGGTCGGGGTGGACCTCCTGGTGGTGGTGGTGGAAACACCTCGAAGCGTTGTCCACCTACAGATTCATGGAAGCTCCCCTGCCACGGTCTCCTGCTCCATCCGGTCCGCCTCGATCGAACCTCTGCCTATGCCTGGGAGGTCCTTCATTCATCTGCTGGTCATCCCTATGGCGAGTTGGATAGTCACGAGCCATCTGACTAACCCCGCCACATGAGTAACATTGTCCACTCATGGTAAGTCGTTGTCCACCCCGGGTACCTCGCACAAATGATCATGTGTCGCGGTCGACCAGCTATAGGTTTAGTCATCTTGGACCCCTGCGTCATCTGTCTACTGCCCGCTGTAGAAACTCTGCCGCATGCCGGCTAGTGGTGGGTCCAGCTGCTGGAGACTGCTCAGCAAGGAAACTCTCCACTAAGAGGGCTCAATCTAACACACTGTCTGTGTCATAATGCTGTGAGAAACAACTAAAGCTCTGATCTCTCACCTGAGCCCCTGCTCGAAGGTTCGGGCCCTGAAGAATGGGTCTCATACCATGTCCGTGGAATAGTGCAAGAGATCGGTAAACCTCACCGCGTACTGGACTACTGTCATGATGCCCTGCCGCAGCTGTTGAAGCTCCTGGATACGCACCACACAGAGGGTGGATGGGACGAATTCCGAGCGGAAGAGGCTGTCAAAGTCTGTCTAGAGAAGAGATGCCTCATCGTGCACCTAGAGCATCAAGCTCCACCATATGCCTGCTTCCGCGTGCAGTAGGATCACTGTGAGGATCACCATGAGGTCTGTTGGTGTCCTCACTAACATGAAAACCCATACAACTGCCTGCAGTCAGTCCTCGGCTTCCTGGGGGTCCGTCTCCCCGCAGAACCTCGACGGTCACTGGCGCTGAAACATGTGCAGTGCACTAAGGCGACGGGTATCATCAGCGGGTGGGGCTGGTAGCATCGGTGGCTCGGTGGATAGAGGTACCGCTGATGCCTCTGCTGTAAAAGGGCCCTATACCGAGGCCTCGTCGCTCAGCGGGCTGTTGTCACGTACAACTCTTGGAACCCTAGCTGGCTGCCGTCGTGGGGACATCCTAAAAAGAGGCAGGTGTGCCACAGTCAGAACAGTATACCTAGTGAGCTGACAAAGTAATTACAAAGAAAACATGAAACACACATGCAATCAATGTTTTCGTGTATTAAGTCGGAAATCAATGTCAGGGTCCTAGTGTACATATATGTCAGTCGCCGCACCAACACTAGACTCCCTATACTGATAACCACACCCAATACGCTTTACACTATTTCTTCACATAGAAAAAAAAAATATCAGAGTCCAAAGTTCTACGGGAGAACCTAACTCCTCTTATACCAATTTGTCACGACCCATCCTCGGGCTCGTGCCATGACTACCCCATGCCCGCCTTCCATAGGTCAGGGGATGGTGACTAGCACCAAGGCGTAATTCCCGGTAAAATGGGAAGGGATTGCATTTGTAAAGTAAACAAACACCATAGAGCAAGCAAGCAGTAGAAGTAAACACTAAGTAAAAATTGGGTACAACAGTAAGTGTAGAAAAGTAAGTGGGCCAGAATACAAACCAAAACTGAAAGTAAAGTACAACTCAAAAGGGAAAACAACACCTGAAAGTAAAGACGCTATGTCGAGATGCCCACTAAAAGTCCCACTTGAAGGGTGAGTACAGATAGCCACCACAGCTCCTCGGATCCAGCCGTCTGCTCCGAGTACGTCTCACCCAGTGGTCCACCTCTAGGTACCATCCTGCTCCGCAAGCCTCAACCACAATCAGGGATGTCCATCGTCTGCATCCAACACAACATAGTACGGGAATAAACCATGCATGGGTGAGTATAAGCTACTCAGTAGGGACCCCGAGACCCCCGAAGGTCTCCCAAAATCCACGAAGGATAATCCACAAAGGAATGATTCAATCACAAAGTAACATCCGACACTGGTTAGGTATATGCCCATACATATACCTAAGTCACCAATTCCAGTCCGCTCCAACCTCCGAGCCCAAGTACAACCCAGTCCACACAGGAAAGAACAACACAATCCACAAAGGAAAACAAACAGGATTCAGCTCACACAGGTATACTAATTCGTAAGACGATAGAGATCATCAGATGTAGCCACAGATTCATCTAAGCAGTCGGACCCACAAAGGATCGGTAGGTACTAACCCCCGAAATGACCCATATAGGATCGATCATGAAGTTGGAACCATATCTATTGGGAAACTCCTTCTCTACCAAGTACAGTGGGTATGGCGCTACAACCAAGAGCTTCCGTCTATCCTTGGACTGCTGTAGTACTCCACCTATCAAGTACTTTGGGCCAGCTGCTACAACCAAGCGCTTCCCACCATGGGTCTGCCGCTACAACCAAGCGCTCACCCTCATAGACTCTAGAGGTACTCCTTCTATTGAGTTCCACTGGTCTTCCGCTACAACCAAGAACTCCTCTTCCATGGGTCTCCAGCTACAACCAAGCGCTCCTCCGTCATGGGTCTGCCGCTACAACCAAGCGCTCCTCCATCGTGGGTCTGCCCCTACAACCATGCGCTCCCCCTCATATCCTCCAGAGGTACTCCTTCTGTTGAGTACCACGGGTCTGCTGCTACAACCAAATGCTCCTCCTCCGTGGGTCTGCTGCTACAACTAAGTGCTTCCCACTGGGCTATATGTAACACACTGAGTTGTTCGATCAGCAGTCGCTAAGTCTCAACCGGCTCTAGGGTTTCCGAAAACAGCATGCTCGTTCCGGGAGGGCCCACTCCATGAGCCCAGAGGTCGATGAATCAACTGAAATGTAGTCTGGAGTTGATGTATCCCAAAAAGTATCATAGTGGTCACAACCGAACCCACAGAGGATTCCCATATTGTCTTCATTGTCGTCGCAGACGCAGCCAACTCTAGGGTTCTCACACACAGCAAGCTTGTTCAGGAGGTTCCGCTCCACGAGCCGAGAGGCTGATACATCAATTGACACATAGTCCAGAGTTTATGTATCCAAAAGTTCTGTATCGTCAACAGGAACACAACGCCAAAGACGGCGCGTCAATCAGACGCCCGGTCTAAGAGTTATTGGCCTTTTCGTCCCAGGGGCCTGGTTGGGTTTTTAGTCAAAACCTACCCTACCGTACTCCACCTACGTCCAAGCCTAGGGCAGAGTAAGCTAAAAGATCAGTCTCACTTATATGAATCTATAAATGTCGACAACACATCAATCGGACGTCCGGAGCTCAAGTTATGAGCGTTTCCACTCCAAGGGCCCGGTTGGTTTCGTGTAGGAACTAACCCAGCTGAACCCAAAGTACCCCGAAACCTTGAAGGTGATATACCAAAACGACCATCTTGATCCAAGGATCTCATCTGCGCTGACGGTGCGTCAATCGGAATTCTGTAGCCCATGATATGGGAAAAAGACCGAAAGGGGTATGAAAACGGGGGGTCTGGGCCCGAACCGACCCGGCCCAACCCCCCATGGGTCGGCCTGAACCGGTTCGATCCGACCCGGCTAGGCGCGACCCATCCCGGCCTGGGCGCGACTCGGATGGCGCTGGCCGAGTGGCTAGCAGGTCGGCTCGGTCGTTACGGCCGAGAGAAGCGGGGTGCGCGGTGCCCCCAAGTGAAGGAGTCGCGACCCCATGTGGGGCCGACCTTGCCAGCGGACACGGCTGGCTGCCGCGTCCCATCCCCCTCCAGTCCTGCGCGGTCGTGGGATCGCGCCCTACCGCTGCAGCGTCAGTTGCGGCGGCTCCTACGGCGGCGTGCCGGGGGCCACTGCCCCCTTCTGCTGGCACCGCCGTGCCGGCGTGGCGCGCCTGTGGGCTGCTCTGTAGACCACCGGACAAGTTCTGGTGGTCGGAATCCCATGTCGTCTTCAAAAATGGCCTTCTTGGGGCCCTTCCTTCACTGCGAGGACCTCACATCGCCCGTGCGGCTTGTTTTGTCGTCGTCCGCCGTTCCGCACACCAAGAACGAAAGGGCGGTTTGTTCGGACTTGTTCGTTGGTCCGCACCCACCGCGTTAGCGGTTTTAAATGTCTAACAACAATCATTTAAACAAACCTCGGATATAATCACATATATTAAAAAGAACAAAACCCCCTACCTCAACGTTGTCGTCAAACATGAGTTCGTCGTGGAATCAACCGTCGCGGATGAAGAGGATCGTCGCGTCACGGAAGGGGCATCGCTCAATCGGTTGTTGATCTAAGATTGTCGCGGGAGAAGGAACGTCGCGGAATAAGCGTCACGAAAGAAGGATCGTCGGCGTCGTGGTACACGGCGTCGCGTCGTCGATATACGAGGGTTCGACGTTCTTCGTCGCCCTTCGTCGGAGGTCAGAGTTCTTCACGTTCTTCATGTTCTTTGTGTTCTTAAGCGAAGGAGTATGAAGATCTTCAAGCTTTAGAGTTTCTCCCAATCCTCTCAACAAGAAACCCCTTGACAAACCTAGTGTTAGTCTTATTTTATTCCCCATGCCAACAATTTGATATTCAAAGATAAGAAATGAAAAATTAATTCAAAGAATTAATTGCAACGAATTAACCGCCCAATTAATGGGGCGTTTCTTAACCAGAAAAATGAATGGTTGACTTTCATTAAAGAGGGGGTTGTGGGTGAGTTACTTAGGAGGGAAGAAATGGTGGGGCTCGTGCGAGCCCCACCTCATAACTATCCTACCAAGTGGGTAGGATATTTTGGGTTCCCCCATATTCGCTTAACTTAGCTTAAGCAGATTTAAGTGGCTTTAAGTGAAATAAAATAAAGTGTTGCACAACTTTTATTTTATTTCTTAACATAACCCCAAAAATTAAAAACCACCCCCGAGAAAATGCAACTCTGGAAAAGGCGTATCTAAGCAAATAACGGTGATGCGATTCCATCGGTTCCCTCAGAATTTGATTCCGAGAACCGGTTTAAATGTTATAAAACCCCGCTTGTTCATTCACTGAACGTACATGAGCAAAACTTCAGAAAAAGATTCTGGGAACATCGGGCATCGGAATCAGGTGCTGTTAGAAACAACGTTCTTGTAAAATTCCAAAGAAAATTAAGAAAAACAAATTTTCCCTGAATTTTACGAGACTTTACAATTAAAGATATGTGTTATAAATGGAGTATAAAAGTTTAATGACATAATAAATTCCATATATATCAGATCAAAACAGAGTTTCCATTATTATCCCCAACCATTAGAGGTGGTAAAGAAAAACATAACAATCATCATTTCAAGAGGCAATTGTTCGTCACACACAGAAAGAATATGTTCATTACCTATTAGATGGAAGTGTGCGTATGTGTAGGAAAATACCATAATTAAAAAACATTTTAGTGTTTTTAGGATACTCATATTATTATATTAAGATAAGATAAGATGGTTTGAGGTGGTGGAAAAGTAAATCAATGAAAATAGATCATTGGAAAGAATTACCTAAAAAATTGGGTAACTCCATTGGAATTATACCAAAGGGAGGATCTATGGTCTGGGGAAGGGATTTATTAATGATATATAGGAATATATGTTCCGAACCTAAGTGAGTTGAGAGGTGTGAAGAATGGGGTGGGGTGTTGTCCTTTTATAGTGGAGGAAAATGAGTCACTTAGTACATGGAAAACCAGTTAGGTGAAACTGTTTTTTTACATAACAAAATTCATCCAAAACCATCCAAACAAAATATTCAATGTTTCATGGCAGATTTCTGGCAATAAAATTGGTGTAGGACAACATGCGAGGTCATTTGGGGCACTATGGTAAACAATTTATTCTTTTATTTAGTTGAATTTTACCTTAATAATTGTAATTAATTTTAATTACATTCACTAATATTTTTGGTCAAAAAATGTTTCTCTTATTTTAAATTATATATGATGCATATTGAAAATATTTAAAAAAGTTTCCAAATTCTAGTTACATAAGTGGTAGAAGCTGATGTAAATTTAATCTCATAGTCGGGACGACAATACTGGTTTTTAATGTAAAAACATTTTAAAATTTTCTATGTCTTATATTCAATGTCAAAGTGAAATTGATATAAAAAAGATAAATTAGATTAATAGATACATATAATAACTAATCAAACATTAAAGAAATAAAACATAAGTTATCCTTATAAATAAATAATATGAAAATTATGTTTTGAACTAAAATTTTGTGTTTTGACTGTTAGTTAAAAATGATACTTAAGAGAAAAAAATAACACCCATAACTAATTTAAATATCTTTATATAAAAGAATAAGTTTTTTTTGGCATAATAGATTTATAAAATGGTCAAAAGTTGAAATTTAATTGGGTTCTCCATCAAATGGAAAAAAACTACTTATAATAAAAATATTGTATTTTATGTGTAACATTGGGTTTGTTCTTATATTATGGTAAACTAGAATATATTATATTTGTGTAAATATATTATGTTGTGGTATATAATATATAAAAATACTATATAAACTCTCTAAAAGTATTAGAATTTATTTTACTAGAAAAAATGTGACTGTGTATTTTTTTAATCATGTGTGGTGTGTATAAAATTTATTGTAAAAGTAAATTATGGTAATGTCTTGGGGTGATAAATTCTTCCCCCTATAAAATGTTCATCCTCAAAAAATTTAGACTTACTACATTTAGTAATATGTCAGTAGTTATCATTCATTGATTCCTCTAGTTCCTATATTACTTCTTAATTGTTTTTATTTCTTTAGAAAAACTTTAATAGACGAGTCATTTGATTCCTCAATGCTTTCTCTTTAGTATCAATAATCTGGATGGGTTCATTGCAATACATATGGTCTTGTTCTAAATCAATATCATTAGAGGAAATATCATACATCAGGCTTGTAATTTAAATCCATAGAATAAATATATTGAACACATCATGAACCTTTGAGAGATTTAGAAGAAATACTAAATGATAAGAAATAAATCCCACCCTTTCAAGAATTTTGAATGGTCTGATGTACATCAGACTTAGTTTTCCATACCTACCAAATATGATAACACTCTTCCATTAAGACACACTCAAGTGAACATTATATCTCACTTGGAACTCTAAATATTTCCTCTTATTATTGACATAACTCATTTTTCCTTCTTTGAGCTAATTCAATATGATATTTAATATCCATTACCTTTGTTGTTGTCTCTTCAACATGTTCTACGACTGTGAGTTTCCTCTCTCGAACATCAACCCAACTAGTTAGAGTAGGAAACCACTTTCCATAAAATACTTCATGTTGTACCATTTTAATAAGGGATTGGAAACTATTATTATATGAATACTCTACAAAATATATTTACCAATATGACACACAGTTAATGTCGAGTGAGTATGATCTCAACATGACATGCATTGTTTTAATTGTTCCTTCATACTGTGAATCAGTTTGATGTTGGTAAGTGGTTCTCAAATTATGATATATTTCATTATACTTCTGAAGACTCTTCTAGAATTTTGATGTAAACTTGTGGTCTCGATCAGAGATAATTGTAAAAGGTTCACAAAGAAGTTATAAAACTTCATTAATATTTAGCCTTGTGAGTTTCTCAAGAGTAAGTTCTTCTTTTATAGATGGAAAATGTGCATATTTGGTTAAGAGATCAAAAAAACATATATTGAATAATTCATTATTGGAGTGTTTGGTAGTCTTCTGACACAGTCCATAGTAATATCACTTCATTTACAAATAGTAATAGGAAGAGGTTACATGAATCCTTTATGATAAAGCGTCACAACTATTACATATCTAGAAACCAAACATCTTGGAACATAATAAAAAAATTCATGATTCATGTTATCCAACATAATATTTTGTTCAATTCATAATACATTTTTTACTACAAGGGTGTATAAATAATGTTAGGTTATGGGCATCATCTAATAGTTCCATTTTTAGCTCAGGTATATGTGGAACACCAAGCCACTTTCCAAGCTATAAAACCCCATCTTTAGAAACAATGTATGCTAATTTTGTATCCTTTAAATCATTATATTATCTTTTGAATGTCCTCATAATAATATTGAGAATTATTTATCCACTATAATAACGATGTTATTTTCCAATAATTTGTAAAATTACTGATGTATTACCTTTCATAGAAATTTACATATCTATATTTACTATATAAATGAATATAGGATCCCTATCAATACTCATTTGGGTTAGAAATCCTTGATCTATCCTACTCAAATCATCTTATACTATATTCACCTTCCTTGGGTGGTATTTTATTGACAAATCATTATCAATTACTATCTCGAGCCATCTCCTTTGTTTACAATTGAGAAATTTCTATGAGAATATATATTTCAGTATTGTATGATCCGTGTAAATCTAAAATAATTATTCATAGTGATAATGTATCTCAATTTTAGAGGGAATATTACAGCCACTAATTCCAGATCAAGGGTAGGATATTTTTTTTCAGGAGTCTTCAATTTACATGATGCATAAGCAATAACTTTATGATTTTTCATTAACACACAACTAAATCCCTTCTTCTATGAATCACTATATCCCATAACTATTAAATGATAGAGTCAGCATCGAATAATTGAATAATATTACTAATAGATAATCAAAGGATTCTTCACATTCCTTTGTATATAATGACTTAACATCTTTACATGTATGCTTGGTTAGGAGACCTCTAATCGTGAATTTTTTGAATTAATCACTACTAGTAACTAGCCAAACTAATGAATATTTGTACCTAGGCTATGTTTATTGGTGTAGGAAATTCTATTACTACCTTTTCTATTGGATCAACTAATATTCCATCCTTCTGAGATAATAATTCCATGAAAAAAACTTCTTGATTCCATAAATCACAGTTATTAAATTTCCCTATAACTCTTATCGTATAAGAGTCTTAAGAATGTCCCAAAAGTGATTTCATGGTTTTCATGGTATTTAGAATACACAATAGTATCATTAATGAATAATAGAAAAAATTCATATATATATTCCTTTAATACTCTATTTATTATGTCCATAAAAATAGAGGGTTCACTAGTCAGTCCAAATGGAATTACTATAAACTCAGAATGCCCATACCAGAGCCAAAGAAGATATCATCAGAATTTAATCCTTCTTGACTCATAATTGGTGATACCATGAATGAAGATCAATATTTGAAAAATATCATTCTCTGTAATGTTGACCAAAAAATTCATCAATGGGAGGTAGATGATACTTTTAATTTATTATAATGGCATTGATTTTCTAATAATACATGAAAAACCTCATAGATCTATTTCACTTTTTAAAAAATAGATCGTAGGATCCCCAAGGAGAAACACTAGGGAGAATAAATACCTTATTACCCTAATACTCTAGTTGTTTATTTATTTCCACTAAATCTATAGTGCATATTCTAGATGTATCCTTTGATATTGGCCTTGGATAATGGATTAATTTAATTGAAAATTCAACTTCATGCTCTGGGGGATATCTAGGTAAATCCTCAAAAAAATACATCAATGTGTTCCGATGCAACTTGTACATCCTTGATTTGAAAATTACATTTGTAAATAAAGGATTTTATCTCTTATTCCCCAATAATTTCATTTACTAAAGCTAGTGGTGGTAGATCTATATAAGAATCAGATGTGGAAACATCTTCTCTAAATATGGAGGATTCAACATTTCTTTAAAAAATCAGAACATGCTTTCTCTAAAAAACAAATTTTTCAAAATATTTTGAGAGATAGTTCATACTAACGATTATCTCAAAGTAAACCATATGTATGATGATAAGTCCAGCACATAGATCATGTTTATGTGTCATAATTGGGACCGAATGACAAATATTTTTTTTGTTGTGACACTTCTCTTAGGAGTATTGACTACAAACTCTATTATTAAATCAAAAGGGAAAAGTTATATTTTATTAGAAAACTAAATAGATAAAAAATAGTGTGAAAATATTTAATGTAATATGGAATTGGTTAAATTTGAAGATAGAATTAATATACCTTCAACCATATCATTTGGAACATCAAACTCTATTGAAGTGGTCAAATATACTTTATAATCTCCCCTTGATATCTTAGGTGGTAAATTCCCTTGATGTGTGGGGTACTAATTAGAGTAGTTCCCCATATCCCTATAAGTGTAACACCAAATAGATTCATTTTCCTTCTCCCATTTTCATTTTTAAATATGAAGACCCTTTTCATATCACTAAAAAACCCCTATTCCCTTCAAGTATTTCCAAAGTGAATTTTCCCTCAGTTATCACAAGGATGGAATTACCTCAATTCCTTGTTCTTCATTGAAACATTCGATTTTTCATGATGTTCAAAATACAACATCTTCTCTTATTTTACTTTGTATATGTTGGATTGTTGGAATTCTCTTTCCATCTTTATGGAACATAAAAATATATCATTGTATGATGAAAAAGTTAGAGAAACTAGTTCCTATCAGGGATTTGGATTATGACCTTCAAAGAAGTTTTCAATCATACACTTAGTGTTGCGTATATAATATGTAGTGTACATGGCTATCCATATAGAGGTATATTAATAATCTATAACTCATTCTTCTTCCTACTACATTAATATTATGAAAAACATATTCATCTCAATTTGATGATCATAAGGGAAATTATAATCAATGAAAATAATCATAAATGTTCTCTTTTCTAGGTGTTCAGTTTCTTATTCCTCCCTAGAATTCTGTATCAGATTCCACCACTATTTAGAATCACATGGGAAAAATTAAACCAAAATTCTAACCTTTTCATTTTTTGTGCATTCCTAGTCCGTAAATATATTCTCTATTGACATAATCAATTTTTTATATATAATTGGATTAGTAGTCCCACAAAATTATGGAGGCTTATGCCTCATAAATTGATCCATCATAAAATATTCCTTGATTGGGATAGGTTTCTCAATATAGATAAAGTTATTTGTCATAAACTAATAATGTGGCCATAATATTATTATTATTTTCTCCATTCCAATACCAGCTCTATTGGTTTCCTCAACATGGAAATATCTACATCTTCCACAAGTATTGACACCATTCATCCTTACAAGGGAAAATTCTAAATAAATACATATACTAATCTATCTCATATAATATTAATCTCTAATTCCAAATATTTAATATAACATATAAACAAATTTACACATCATGATTCATAGAATAATAAAATGTTGTTACTTTGGGGAAATATTTAATTTCAAATAGCTCATAATGGTAGGTAATTAAAATGTGAACTATCGTATGATTATACCCTAAGAGTGTAAAGCTAGTTGCACATCAAGGGACATTTTTGTGTACTAGGTTACCCAATATCAAGATCAGGAGACCTTGTCATAGTTTTTAACCCTAGGTACATCTAATTCATTGCTTCATCCACTCGTAAAATCCAGATAGGGATGTATTTATATGATTATCGATGCCACAAACTAGGATTAGTCAGCATCAAATCTGGTGCTCAACCTCATCTTCATCAATTCATGAATTGTGTTCCTGATACACATGGGCTAGCACAAGATCCTTAGTATCAAAAACAAATACATTGGAACAATTTTCATGACCCAATAAAAACCAAACCACTAACAAGATAAATAAACTTAATCCAAAATAAAAAAACCAATGTTTTCATTAAACAATAATTCGATTAAAATTCAACATTTCAACTAAAAACCAAAATTGAACTTCAAAAAAAGTTAGAAAACTAAATCTCAAATACCTATATCCATGAAATGAGAGAAGCCACATCCCCATGCACCCAACACCAACCTACATGCGAAAAAACTAAAAACCAAACCACCATAGCTATGAATAATTCTTCAACCTAGGATACACAAAAAAAATGGTCTACATTCAACGAAAGTTTTGTGTATGGTGTGAGCTAAGATCCTAGTAGGATGCCACCAAAAAATTACACACTTAACCATTAAATAATGAATATATTTTGGAGTTAAATAAATAAAAGGAAATAAATTCTTGACCAATTTTTAAAGAAAAATATTTCTAATGAATGATATTTTATTGAAAGCAATATTAAAGAAAACAACATAAATTAAAAACACACATGCACACATACTTTTAAGATAACCTAAATGTCAGACTAGTGAGCATAAGGTAAACAAAAAGAACAAAATATGGGAGAGGCCTTAGGAGTGTTAGCTAGAGTGTGTCTCATGATCTTCATGTATTGGTGAAATGTGGCTTAGAAACCATGAACCATAGTAAATGTGGATTAGAAACCATGAGACTCAGTAAACATGGCTTAGAAACCCTGGCCCTTATCAAACGTGTCTTAGAAACCATGACCCTCAAACATTCCCATCCATGATCCACTAGTATAGAATTACCCATAACGTAGTGGCCCCAAATCATTTATATGTTTAGTATGTGTTGTAGTCGTCAATCTTTCTAACTGAAATAGGGCTGAAGCCACCCCTGGATCAGTAGCCCTCTAGTCTAGTCCACCCTCTTAGCTACCCAAGCATCATACTTTATGGTAAAAAATGTTTGAGGTTCATCTCACATGTCACATTTATGTATCAAAATAAAAAAAGACACTAACACACCCAAAACCACCATGTTCACACTCAAAATCCATTTTTAAATAATACACACACCAAAGACACTACTTAAAATAAATGCACACCCAGAACATTTCCAAACATTGTTCTCACTTCAAACATAGTTTGATAAATACTTGACAAATTTTTTTTCTAAACATTTCAGAAGAAAACAACAAGGAATTGAATCAATATTATACCAACTTTATTTCATGTAAAGTGCACATTAAAATTTTTTTGCTTATAAAATACTTCAAAACTACTTCTAGAACTTACTTTTCACCAAATACATAATTAAATGAATCAACTATACAGTTTAGAATACCATTACCATGGTTGTACAAACCACCCTAAAATGTGTGAATCAATTTTTAGAATATACCGCATGACTAAAAATACCAAAAATTCGACAAAATATTCCTCTATGACTCAACAAACATTGATTCTAAACCAAAACACAACCTCCATTGTTTATAAAATTCTAATAAATAGTTCAACATTATTTTTCACTGAAAATACACCTATATCACATATACATATCAAACCTCAATAAAAAACTAGATTCTAACCAACTAAATAATTAATAAATATGATAAATTAATATAAAATTAAAATTAATTCATCAAATAATGGTAAAATGCGGAACCACCAACCTCTATGAAGAAATTCACAAAATATGTGTGAAACTTCAATTGCACACCAAAAACACCACAAGAAAACAAAACTGGACCCTAAAAAAATTATTGAAAAATTACCCCTAAATGAACCTCATACCCACGAGAAGGAACAAAAACTAAAAAGAAGAATAAAAAAGGGACTTAACTGGGGAGAAGTGCAAGGGAATCCAGGAATGATAGGGTGTGGTCACACCTGGCGGTTGGTCCAGTGGTGGCTAGGTCATGCAACCAGGAGAGGGGGAGGCCAATCTACAAGGTGCGGACATACACAAGATGTGGAGGGAAGCACTGTATGTGGGTTGTACAAGGGAGGAAGGTTGATGTGGGGTCGTTGAACGAAGCTCCTGGTCGGGAGGCAGGGTGGCACAATAGGTAGGATGGGGAGTAGGGGCACACACTAGGGTTTCAAGGAAGGGGGTGTGCTGCAACCAGATACATGTGGGGGGGGGGGGGGGGGTAAAGATTCCCTACCCCAAAATAAATAAAAATAAAAACAAAAACAAAAAAATAGAATAATAAAAAAAAGAAAAATAATAATTAACATATTAATAATAATAACAATAATAATAAAAATAAAAATAATTATAATAATGTAAAAAATACCATTTCTATTATTATTAAAATAATTATTTAAAAATTATTTATTTATTTATATATTTTTTTTATCATACTTCAACCTCCTTTATTTCATTTTACTTCATTAATTTGTTCTAAACATCAGGCAGGTCGTGCTGGGAACCGGGTGAGGTTACGCGGTGACCGGGGCGAAGTCGTGCGACGTTGATCATTAACTTCCCATGTTATAAACATTGTCAAGGGAAAAAATTATTTTTAAATAAGAACTAAAATATTTAAGTCAGGTATCCACTCAAACTACCCAATACCCAAAAAATTAATAAAATAAATAATTTTTAAAAATGGCTGCTGTGAAAAATCTCCCCACCACAGCGCTTTCCATCCCTGGAAAGCCACAACTAATACTGAACCCCAATTTAGAAACCAACACCCCCTTGAGGATGAAAAGTAATCCCTACAAAAAGAAATCAGAAAGAGGAAAGCACACCATGCACAGAGAAAGTGACTAAAATGACAACCTTAAGAAACTCGTTAA
The DNA here is from genome assembly GCA_963277665.1 of Viscum album. Classification (NCBI taxonomy): domain Eukaryota; kingdom Viridiplantae; phylum Streptophyta; class Magnoliopsida; order Santalales; family Viscaceae; genus Viscum; species Viscum album. The sequence goes on from OY728156.1 coordinate 1,285,799,429, forward strand.
AAAACATTCTACTAAGTGTCACCCTCCCAAAAGTGCTGGAACACCTCCAGTTAATTATTTTAGGGAAAAAACTATCATACTAATGGAAACTGAGTTACAAAACTGAAACACCTCAAGTAACATTAAATTAAAATCACACTGTTTTCCTAGAATTAACCAACAAGACCAACCACATACAAGGAACACTCTTATCACCCACCACCAAGCCATATTTAGCAACATAACAAAAATTACCACTTGGGGCAGCCCGAATGGGATCCCCACTATTAGAAACATACCAAAACCAAAGACGAGACTAGAAAAATGACACTTGGAGGCCCGATAATACTCCCCACTAGTATGAAAATGTCCAACATCGATTCAATGCAGAGACAGTTGTGCGAGACCCACCGTGGGTCTCCCCACCATTAGAACAAACAAAAGATTCAAAACATTTAACATTTCCTGATATTGACCAAAAATCCCACCATAAGGGGTGGGGAGGGAACGGTCCAAGTATTGGGGAGTCAAAACCACCACCCAATAGAAACAAACATCTCCATATCTGTAGATGTGCACTATTCAAATTTGAGACTGATTTACCCAACATACCCCATAAGGACCACTAAAAATGATTAAATTCAGTTGGTGGAAACCCCAGGATTTATTGTAATGATACGATGATGAATCATAGATGCCATGAGAAACCTCACACATCCAAATGAGTCATACAGAATGGAACAAAAAAAATTATACCACTTTTGACTTCAACACTGACGAGAAAAATAATATGAGGTCTCATAAACTCCCAGGGTTCCTGACCACATGCCAACATCACTTTGAGGCCTATGGATGAATCCCTGATGTTCAAAGCGTCATCTTCCTTGAATTCAAGCACTAAAGACTCCCCAAACGAGATCCTCTTTTCCCTGTTCAACAAGAAACCAATCTAAAACCGAGATAACAACATCTAACACAACACACCCTAACATACAACTAGTACCTCACAACACATCCACCAAAAAATGTGTCTAGATGATTCATAAGGATCACCTCTTTACCTTAATAAGAAAAATCAAGAAGGAAATATGCACAATAAATAGTCCCATTTGATCAGAAAAAATTATAACTTCCCTTGAGGAGGAAGCACTCCTATAAAGATAGGGATTCCCAAATAATTCTAAAAAATACCCCTTTCCCTTCATGGAGAACTCATGCTGCTAGATTTCACCCATCATGACCCTTGCAACCGATGGAATCACTAAAATCCTTTCAGGATATCGGTTAGGACCTATAAATTTGAACTGCCTTCACCCTTCCTCGCTGGAATTCCTTTCACCATTTCCAAGGGGACCTTCAACCTCAAAGGTGTCAAACAATATACTCGATGACCCAGAACACTCAAAGAGACGAAAACATCCTTCAAATACCATCACATCTATTATCCTGCAATGAGAGTATCTGCATAACTGAAAATGAAAAGTGGTAGACTTAGCATTATCACATGAAATGGAGTGTCTTTTCTTTAATCAACTGGAAGGATATCTAAATGTGAATTGCACGTGGCCGCACTACAATCGCATGTTAATGCTATATGGGGATTTCACTATTCATGAATGAAATACATGGACCCAATAAAACTATCCTAATAGAAAATAAATTCTTCATGAAAACAATAAATGTGTAGGGGGAACCACTACAAGGTATTCCCGAAGTACTTTTCAAAAAAAAACACTAACCAAATACTTTCACACCAACATACCTATAATAATTCAAACTCAGAACACAAATCAGCAAAAAAGGTATCTCATATTGAAACTCCCCACATAAAACATTCCCAAAATACAATGACACACCACATAATCACCGGTTACAAAATCAACAACCATTCCTTTAACAAAATATTGTAAAAATAAATAAAGATTGTTGGTTGCTCAAACACCAATGGTGTCGCATGTGCCTCACACATGAATGTTATCGTGCCACACAAACACCCACATTTTTTACATCTAGTAACTCATCAACTCATACCATTAACCATTTCTCCTTACATATATCCACATTAATGTGGTTTCCTAAGATTACACCAATGATCAAAACCAAACCATTCACTTTTTCAAAACCAAAACATTCAACCCACACATTTCAAACCTTAAACATACTTTTCTTCTTTAAGTGAATCTTTTAAAAAAAATTCCAAGACCAAATAGTTTTTACATAAAACCCCGATTTCCACTATTCCAATACAATGAGACATGAAATGATGCAAGAGGAAACTATAATCAGTGGGTGATTGAGACATATGGTTTGCGGCCAAACACCAATCACGCCACCGTAATAGACAGTATTCTACGACAACTTCTTCAGCTCCACATTGATTTCATGGCCCTGCGAGCTCACTGGGACCACTAAACATACTCCCTTTTCATTTAACCTTAATAAGATTATCCAAAATGACCAAATACTTAGACAAACCTCAACTTCCCAAGGCTACATGGATTTTATAAAGAGGTCTGCTGGCCAGGTACAGTACTCCTAATCAGAATTTCATGTACCGAAAATCCTAGCCCAGTTCTACCAAGACTATTTCCCAAAAGAACATGACCCAAGAAAGAAACCCTAATCTAATTCCATTTTTTCATGAACCAGGAATGGTCTTCATCCCACTCGATGCCCGACCTAATATGCAGTAAGGACCAAAGGGAATTCCCAATCCCCACAGGCTCGCATAAGTTTCCGAGTATCAAAAAAATAAATGTGAATGATTTACCCAAACCCATAAACACAAAACCACTAACAAGATAAATAAACTGAAATGAGAAACAAGAAACCAAACAGGCCATTAAACTATAATTAGATTGAATGTCTAAAATTAAATTAAAAACCCTAGGGGAACTACAAAAATGTTAGAAAACTGAAACTCCTATACCAACCTTCATGAAACCTAGGATGCTAAATACCTAATCTACCAACACATACCTACATGCGAAGACCATAAAAAACCCAAACCACCATATCTAATCATGATGCATCAACCTAGGATACCACTTGAACAAGGTCTAAATACAAGTAAATCAGTATATAGGGTGTGATCCAAGAACCCAATATGATTCCACCCAAAAAAATTACATCCCTAAAAAATAATGAAGAATACATTTTCTAGTTAAATAAATAAAAATGAAGTAAAGGCTTGAATACTTTTTTAAGAAAACAATTTTTAATGAAGTGTGTTTTAATGAATTTTTTTATTGAAAACAACGTAAATAAATAAAAACATGCACACAAAATTTTAAGATAAACCAAATGTCACACTAGTGTGCATAAAGTAAACAAGGAGAAAAAAATATGGGAGACGCCTCACGGGTGTTTTCTAGCCTATGTACCTTGATCTTTATGTCTTTGTAAAATATGTCTTAGAAACCAAGGACCACATTTAACATGGCATAGAAACCATGAACCTTAGTAAAGGTGGATTATAAGCAACAAACCTCAGTAAACCCTGCATAAAACCCACAACCCTCAGTAAATGTGTCTTAGAAACCGTAACCCTCATACATTCCTATGATCATGTTAATAATATGGAATCACCCATAACCTAGTGGCCCCAAATAATTCATATGTTTAGTTAGTATTGCTGTCATCAATCTTAATGAGTGAAAAAGGGCCGAATCCACCCCGGGATCACTATACCACTAGTCTAGTCTACCCTTCTAGAAACCTGGGCATCTCGTTCTATGGTCAAACAAGTTCTAGATTCATGTCACATGTCACATTTATTCATATAAATATAATAAGACACTTCAAACACCAAAAACCATCATTTAAACACACCCAATCCATTTAGAAATCATATGCACACACAAAAACTATTTACACCAAACAGACACCCAAACTCATTCCAACAATGATTCACACTTCAAACATAATTTAGAAAATCATTTACACAATACCTTTTTAATCATTTCAAAAAAACATAACAAAGAATTGCCTCAAGATTACACAAACATTATTTCTTGTAAAGAATTCATTAATAAATTATTTCATATCAAATTATTCAAAAATACTTCTAGAACATACTTTTCACCACTTTCACAATTACAAAAATCAACTGCATAGTTTGAAATAACATTCCCATGGTTGAACACACCATCAATAAATTTATGAAACAATATTCAAAATATTCTGCATGAATCAAGATACTAAAAATGAAACCAAATATTCCTATATGACTTAACACATATTGATGCTAAACCAATTCATAACCCACAATGTATAAAAAATGAAAATAAACAATTCAACATGGTTTTTCATAAAAAACACAACAATATGACATATACATATCAAACCTTAACAAAAAACAAGATTCACACTAACAAACTAATAAATGTATATGATAAAATAATTTAAGAAGAAAATTAATTCATCAAATAATGGTTAAACTGGGAACCACCTACCTTATTGAATAAATTCTCAAAAATTGCATGAAACTTAAATTGTGCACTAAACGCACAACAAGTAAAAGGAACTGGACCATAAAACAAGAATTAAAACATAACCATGACCCAAAAAAATAACCATTAAATGATCCTAAAACCTGCAAGAAGGAACATAAACTAAAAAAAGAATAAATAGGGGCATAACTAGAGGGAGGCACATGGGAATCCGAGTTTGACCGAGTGAGGTCGCAGCTAGTGGTTGGTTTGATGGTGTTTATCTTGCACAACCAGGAGAGGGAGAGGTATTTGGCCAAGGTTCCAGTGCATGAAAGTAAAGGAGGGAGGTTCTTGATGTGGAATGCACGAGGTAGGTAAGGAACTGGGGGGGGGGGGGGGTTGTCAGACAGATCTGCTGGCCGCGAGGCTGGGCGGTGCGATGGGATGGCTGGGGAGCAGGGGCGCGCACTAGGGTTTCGAGGAAGGGGGTGAGCCATGACTAGATACAAGGTGGAAGGGGGGTGAAGAATCTGTACACAAGAAGAAATAAAATAAAATAAAATAATTATAATTATAATAATTATTAACATATTAATAAAAATAAAAATAATAATAAAATCAATAAGAAATATAATAATGAAAAGAATTACCATTTCTTTTTTTATTATAATAATTCGTTAAAATTTATATATTTATTTATTTATTATATTATTTCATACTCATTTATTTTATTTTACTTCATTTATTTGTTATGAACATCAGGCTGGCCGTGCAGGGAAACAGGTGACATTGCGTGATGAACCGGGCGAAGCTACGTGGATTCGATCATGTTCGTCCCATGCGTTGTATGTTATCAAGGAGAAAAATAGACATTTTTAGATAATAACTCAAAGATTTAAATCTCCCTTCTTCTTGAACTACCATATGCCACGAAAATTAATAAAATAAATAATATAAAAGAAGTGGCAGGTGTGGAAACCCACATAATCACTTTCTTAAAAAAAATATAGGATATTCATGTAGATTAGTACTCAAACACAATCTTAGATTTTTTCTCCTTTACCCATGTGTTGTAAATATAATTTCCATGGCAGTTTCTAATATTCCTCTAATACCAACATTTAAACCATGACCATAGAATCCTAGATCTGATTTATTAATTTATTATCATAGCATTATTACAAGGAATCAAATCCCAAAGAACCATTCAATTAACACGTCTTGGAATACCAAATTACATACAAAAAACCCATAATATAATGGTAAATAGTTAATTCAAACCATGATACATATAAATATAAATAAAAAGACTCCTTTAATGCTTAGTCATCGATATATTATAAATTTACATAGGTAATGGAAATATAATAAGGTTGAGCTCAAATACCTAGTAATGGTAAGTAATGAGGAACAGCTGATGAATCAATGAGAATTAATTAACATTGAAAGGTAAATAAAGGATAACATATTCCATTAAAATAACTTGATAAGGAAATATCAACATGGAATGGTAAAAAACTAAAAACACATTCCATTTAATCAATGAACTAAAAATGAAATGCATCTATAGATATGTCGACACAAAATATCATGGATAAATAATAATAAGATTATTCTCTATAAAGGTAATGATTAATTGTCAAATTTCTTATATAATATGAATATTATACCTTCACCAATAGAATATAGTTTAAAATTTTCTGTTTTAGCCAAATAATTTGTCTCATGAGACTAATGGTGCGTCAGTGGGTTTGCATTAACTGGTCCGTAACCCGTAGGGATTTCAATAAATGGTCCCCAACCAATGTATTGCATGTAAAAATGATTTCTCATATATTGATTAAAAAAATATCCTTATAAAAAATCCTTATCAAATAAATAATATGTATTTGTCAATAATACCTCAAATGAGGATATGTAACAACAATGGTTATGGACATTAAAACATTCTTGAGGAAAAATAATCATTAAACATTTTATTGTGTCCCATACCATGATTGAATCATTTTAATAATAATTTCTGATGAATTAAATTAAACATGGAAAAAAATTACAATAAGGGGATTCATGATATAACATATCAATGTGTAATACATATAATATATAAAAGTTAGTTGGTTCGAAACAAAAATATGTCTCAAAGGAATGCAAAATGAGATGAAATCCATATCCATAAGCTTCTTTGTGTTGCATGGTCCTTATCCTCATTTATCATTTTTTAAAATCTATTAACAACTTATACCAAAACAATAATTATTTTTATAATATCATATATTAATTAAAAAAAATTAATACCCTTTTGTTAACACTGATTCATTATTTTGACTATTTCTCTTTTAATTGCCTAATTTTCCCATGTATGTTTTTCCTTGTTACATATTGTATCTATTTATTATATCAGTATTTAATCATATCCTTAATGAATCCCATTAAATAATTGTATTATATATTTGATAAATTTGTATTTATAATAGTCCATAAAATTTGGATATAATAAATGAAGTGAACTATTCTTTAAGATGGTAGGTCATATGTACGCATGAATGTTACATTCATTTAGTTGTCATATTTAAAGAATTAAAAAAATGAACAATGAGGATATTATAATTAACATATAATATCTATGTTATATATGTTACATATGTTTTTTAAAATAATCTTTAATATGTTCCCTATATAGAGTGAATGAAAAAAATCATTTCGAGGGGGCTATAGTCCACACTTCCTCAAATGATGTTATTGTATTAATGAAATATGGGAATTATTAATGGTATATATTATAAAAGTTTTAAAGAAGAATAAATAAATTATAAAATGAATATATATCCTATATAAACATATTGTCTATTATAAAGGAAACTATGATTTTTGGTACAGATAAAATGAACAATCATTGTTCTGTGTGGCCGTAGTTCTCCGTACACAGAAACAATATGTTCATTACTTATTAGATGGATGTTTGTGTAAGTGTAGGTAGAACCCATAATATTAAAAAAAATCACTATATTTTTTATACAATTTTTTATATTAAAATTTATTAATAATATTTTATGCGACGGAGAATTAAATGAAGAAAAACATATTGTTAGAAAGAGTTAACTAAAAAATTGGGGAACTCCATTTTGGTTTTTATCACAGGGATTACAAGGAAGGATTTCATCCAAAAGGGAGGCATAAAGGTATAGGGTAGGGATTTTGGGAAGCTATATGGGAAGGACCTGTCTGAACCTATGAGGTTTGAGAGTTGTGCGGAATGAGTAGAGGTGGTGGCATTTTATATTAAAGGAAAAGAACTCACTTGGCATTATAAAGATAAGTTAGGTGTATCAAAGGATTTACCTAGAAAAGTCTTCCAAAAACAAAACAACATAACAATGGAAGGTTCATTGAATATATATGGCCATCCAATGGGTTGTGGGAAAGATTATAGGTCATTTGGTCCCCTAATATAAAGGTTTGGTCTTTTATTAAGCTTAATTTTACCTCAATAATTGTAATTAGGTTTAATTACATTCACTAGTATTTTTGGTCAACAATAAAACTAGAATTATAAGAAAATATGAATTATTTTTATTCTAGATATTTAATCCATTTTTAAAAATTCTAATCACATAATTCGTATTTTATTATTTAAATTTTATCTCACAGGCTAGTCTACCATTCGAGTTTTTAAAATAAAAGGTCAAAATATTTTCTATGTTTTTATAATAAATTTCAAAGTAGAATTATCTCAAATTATGTATATTTTATTAATAAAAAAATAATATTATAAAATTAAATATTCTAAAAAATATAAAACATGATTTAACTTTATAAATAAATTTTATTAAAGATTACTTTTGAACTCAAATTCTATATTTTCATTATTCATTAAAAAAATGAGACTGAATAGGAAAAGGCCAAAAATTCACCCAAATCAAAATTTTCTATTTATAATTCAATAATTATTTTTTTTGACATAATAAATTTATAAAATGCTCAAAATTTTTATTTAAAATGGGTTCACCATTATAAGGTGGAAAACACACTTATTATAAAAATATAGTATTTTATGTCTAATAGTGGGTTTTCTATTATCTTATGCATATAAAAAATATATTATATTTGGGTCACAATATTTGGTTTAGTATATGATATATAAATTTAACATAATAACTCTATAAAAGTGAAAAATAAAAATTATTTACTATGGAAAATATGACTCTGTATTGTTTTGTTTTAATTGGTGTTAAAAGTAAAATATGGTAAATTCATAGGGTTATACAACAATATTAAAGATCAATTCCACATTATTTTGTGTGTTCCAAAAGATATCTAAGAGTTGCAATTTAAATAAATACATTTTGGGGTATCAGTGTTGTGTGTGACATACACTGTTAAAAAATGATAAAATATCAAAATTCTAGGGTGTTATATGAATAATATATAAAATTATATGGTTATAAATATTTTTTGGAATAGGTTATTTATACAATAATTTTTATATGTGAAATTAAAACCCTTTAGTTGTAGTTGAGAATTATTTTAAGGGTTTATTTTCTAAAAAAATCACCCATTGAGACATATTACTGATTAAAAACCATGATTATATAAGAATATGGGTACATAAAAGCTCATTATTAGTTTTTATAATTATATAAAAATTTCTAATAATATATAATGTTTCACATTAAATTATACCATTCAAGGGGTTTTATTTAAAATCTACTCGATCTATGATAGGTTTCTCGACTCAAATTCATTAATATTAAGATGAAATATCCCTATTTATTAGGATCTAATAATCTCATTTTCCCTCCAATTAAATTTTAAAAGGTTATTTTCTCTTGTCCTATATGAAATTTACTTTCTATAATTTATATCAACTTCATTAATGATATACATTCTCTAATAAATGTTTCACATTAGAAATAATATCTCTCATTCATTCAACATATCTTTTCCTCATTTTACAAATTTTTCATCTACAAAATGTTCCCATTGAAAATTCGAAACCTATTAATATGTTATCTCACATGACCTCTATATTAACATTCACATAATATGGAAAGAATATTTTGGGACGTTGTTTACAATTAGTAATTTAAACAATGATATTTAAAAATATTTAATATGATTTCCCAGCTTTCCAAAATAACATTTTCTATCTTCCACTGAGTATTAATTATGATTTAATTTTTGTCACATCAAGGATCAATTTTTTATTTTAATTTTTTTAAATGTATATATTTTCAATTTTACCAATTCACCTTTTTAAATATAATTATCATTGTTACAAAAAAAATTATATTTTTATGATAATGTTCAAAATGATTCCTAAAATATGTCTTCTTATTTTTATCCCATGTATACACATAATTCTTCATTATTTATCTTTTATATGAAAAAAGTATTTCTGTTCCTCTATGTTTTACCAATGAAATTAAAATTTTGAAATAATTAAAAATTATATGTTTTAAAAATATAAAAAATTATTATTAATTCAAATATGATATTTCTCAAACTCATAAAATGTATTTTTTATCCAATTCATTAAACATTGACATATATATATATATATATATATATATATTATCCCTGATCCATGAAATTATATAAATGATAACAATAAAAATAATTCTCTATATAGAAGATTTAATGTATTTTTATATAGAATGAATGACCCATTAAATCATTTTTCTTTCTATAAGATACTCTATTTCCTTCCAATTCCATTCATTTATAAACACTATATTTCATTCATCTTATTGATGGGTGTTCACCATGATCCCATATGTAGAGTCCCATATTTTTAACCGAGAAAATATAAAATGGTTTTTGACCTTTATTTCTTACTAGATGGGTTGGTTTTAAAAACAAGATTTGGTTTTATTTTCTATGATTTGGGATCGTTTAAATTGTTGAAATGGTGCTTGGGTAAAGGCATGAAAATTCCAAGGTGGCCTGAGGGTTTTGGGGAGCATCATACATAGAAAATCAATTTTCAAAGAGGTTACAGAGGACACACAGTTTGTATGAAAGTTTTTCGTCCAATAAGTTTTACCGTACTAATTTCTACAGGCAAGGAAGTAGCATTATAATGGGTTGCACGTGGTTTGTGAAACTGCGTGGGTCATCCGTGAGTGATACTTTAGGTATCCAGAAGTAGGCACATGAGCTGGGCATGGTGTGTCAGACCATGCGAGTCAAACAGGGTCATTTACCTAGATTTAAATTTGGGTATTTATTTAATTAAATTAAATGTTTAAAATGAATTTAATTTAATGATGTTGAAATGGTGAATTTATTTAATTATATAATGTTGAAATTTTTTAATTAAATGTTGATGAAAAGGGGTGTTTGGGATTTATTAAAAAAATGATTTATTAAATTATAATAACAATAATATAATTGTTGGTTTTATTATTATAATTATTATTAGTATATTAATAATTTATATTAATTTGAGGGTGAATCAAATAGAGAGGTTCACCGTCACTTCCCCTTATGTGAGGTGTCACCCACATAAGGCAACAACCCCCTCCCGTGGCGTGATGCACCGCTCCTACAAACTCCTCCCATATGACTAGTTTATTCCAGCTACTTCAAAGATATTGTATATCATAAAAAAGTATGACCTTATATATGAGTCTCCTCCTTTGAATCGACCATTTTAACTTCCCCATTCGCAAAATTCTATTTAGCAGAAATCCTAGGTTTGGGTTTAATCCGGATTTATTATTTCTTCATGTTCAAGGTTGTGCAGAAGATGTATCGGGACCAGATGGTCCATATTCTGATGATCTCTCTTGAGGAAAAGGTATTATAACATTTTTTAGTTCACCTCCATCATGTTTGGCTAATTTAATATGCGTTTTAATTGGTTTCAAACCCTTTAAATTAGGAACTTATGGTTTATATGAGTTTTTGGTAATTAATAAGATGTGTTTCGGTCATCATTGCACTAATTTTGGGTGCCAGATATTGTTTTAGGGGGTTGCGATCAATTCCATGAAGGCACACACATTTTCATTGAAGTTCATGTATACGAGCCGACTTTTGTTTGAGTTATATTGAATTGTCTTGGAAAATTCGTTGAGGACGATTCCTCAACCATGCTTTTATTAGAAAAATTCTGTTTTCTTTGATTTATAACGTTTCGTAAATTGGACTCCAATGCTGGAATGAATTGTTAATTGGTTTTAAATGATTTGATAGATTAAAAATCATGGTTTTTTATTAAACCACCCCATTGGAGGTTCACAACCTTTATGCTAAAATATAGTGAGTGTACTATTTATGTTTTCTTATCTTGATGATGTCTATTTTCCAATGCTTTCATAGTGAGAGAAAAAATTTTAAATTAAAGTGTTGTGTTGCCTCATTTTAATGTTGAATCCCCTAAATTAAATTTTTCCAATGATCTTGAATTGGATACATGAGTGGGTATACAACCATGAAAGAAATAAAACTTAATGGTAATAAATGGGTGGGTATACCCATGCGACAATATTAAATGTTGGTGTTCTAATTTTTAAATCCTCTAGTCGTGATTTGTCCCTCTATATTCAACTTGTAGGATTTTTATAATTTATATAAATTGAGACCTCAAATTGAAATAATTAATGTTGTAGATTAATTAATTGTTGAAGTTGAGAAATTTTAGGATTTAGGGTTTGTAGAATAAGATAAATATTTGTTTTAGAAATTGAGACCTCCAATTGAATTAATTAATATGGTAAATTAATTAATTGGGGATGTTGTTAAATTTTGTGACTTCGTGTTTATAGAATAATATAATTAATTTTGATATTTTGGTATGTTTTTTACGTTTTTTATTTGAATGAGGAATAAGGATAATTAATTGGTAAGTTAATTATCAATGTAAATGATTAATAAATTGGGATAATTAAATGTATTTTAAATTGTCAATTTTTCCTTTTGTGATCAAGAATAATTCATTGGTTAATTAATTAATGAATTTTTAAATTGTCAATGGTTAATTTATTGTAGAATTAATTAATAGAAAATTGATGTATTAAATTAGTAATTGAAGTAATTAGAAACATGATTAATTAATTTAGGAAATAATCAATGGAAGAGATTTCGGGTGTTCGACATGATGCTATTTACCAAGGAGATTAGGTGTTATATATTTTGCAATACACTAATAGTATAAATATATAAAAGGGATTTTGGATGATATACCTATATTTATTCAGCAATGAGATTAGGTGTTTGACATGGAATTATACATGAATATTATAAATATATAAACATGTTATTTTGGTTGTTAGATATAGAATTCTTCAATAATGAGATTATCTATCAGACAATGCATTCTACCCCAATAGAATAAATATATGAATTAGATTTTGGGTGTTAGAAAGAGAGTTATTCACTAATGGGAATAGGTGTTAGACATGGTGTTATACACTAATAATATATAATATGAATGAATTGTGGATTGAATAAGGGACATAGATTAAACATGAGTTTATGTGGTTGAAAAAAATATTAAATAATGTGATAAATAGTTTATTTATGCATTATATATATATTTAATGTTCTTGTTTAGAATCTTATTCCTGAAACGAGTCGAAGTGGGTATTTCCATTAGGTGTCCCTTAAGATCCTTGAAGGGTTGATGTTTATTGATTAAATTCTATTATTACTTCACTATACCTACATAAAATTTAATTATATTTCATTTTCTAGAAGGAACTAGACACCGATGGTCCCGACCTAATGATATTTATACCTCATACCCAATTCTGGCTTCCATTTCACCGGGGTACCTGAGTAGACTCTACTTGTTTACATGACCTTGGACCTTTCTTGTTTCTATTTTCATAAACTTTGGAGTTAGTAGAAAAAGACAGAATGTGATCTTAGGATTCTCGTGGAGAAATCCCTTGGGTATTTTAGTTTTTTATTTATTTATTTACTAAGATGAAAATCATGCAATTTTGTTTACAACATTCATATATGTGTCAGAATGACATGCATGGATTGTATAAACTCATGTTTCCCATTTTCATTATTTGGTTGATATTGAAATTTTCTATAGTTTTTTAAAGCAATGTCCTGGTCAATGACAAAGACGAAAATTTATATTATCAAGCTAGAAGATTACAAAAGTCTAAAAGTGGGAATTTTATTACAATCCAAAGTAAGTATAGAAAGGATGTCATCCGACAAATCATCAAACCACATAATAGCCTGGTTGATCCTCTTATTGGAAAGAGCATGTGCCTCTGTATTTGCTTCATGGTTGGCATGAGTGGCAATATATGTGATCTCCAAAAGCAAGTTTAGGTAGATCTTCCAACTCATAGAAAGTGTCCAAGAGAGGTTGACAACCCCATTCCAAATGGCTTAAAAAATGGTGGTGGAGTCACTTTATCTAGATATTTTTCAAGCCTTTATATTTGACAAATTGGTTGGCATGGATGAGAGCCAGCATCTCAGCTTCAAGGGAAGAAGTGATCCCACAACTGCCATAGAAACAACCATGGTAGTGACCTGAGGAGTCTCTGAAGATATCCCCACAACCCGCAGGGCCTAGATTTCCTTTTGAAGCCACGTCCACATTGATATTGATCCATCCATGAAGTGGGGATTGCTAGAAGACATCAAGAAAATGCTTTGGATGATTAAATATGCCTTCAATCTGTAGACGCCTCAGGATCACAAAGTCACTGATCAAGTTGTCGGAATTGGCTGTCCGGATCGAGGAAACATCTTTAATAGCAATCAGGATTCTCGTGAGACATGCAATGAGACTGGGCGAGTACTTATTATCAATATTGGCATTTCTATCATACTAGATAATGTGTTAAAGCTTCTCCATAGCAGATAGGAAGAGGTTTTTGATTTGTGGAAAGTATTTAAGATCCACACAGTGCTTTAGCTGAAAGAAGATATTGTGAAAAGGAGGCCATCTGTAATCAAATATGTCATCTATAAAATTCCACATAGAAAAAGCCTTAGCACAAGATAAAAAGAGATGTTTGATATATTCTCGGTTTTGGTGACAGAGAGGTCATTTTGAATAGGGGTGAATGCCAGAATATTGGAAACAGGTCTTAGTATGGATACGCTTGTGGGCCAAGCACCAAATAAGATAAGTCTGGAAGGATTAATCCACAGTTTTTTGAAAAATATAAGCCAGGAAAAATCAGATTTAGAGTCATAGAAATAATGATTTAAAAATTTTTTAGAATCAATCATACCATTGTGGGCCGGTTCCCAAACCAGAATGACAACATCGCTAGAGATAGGGTAGCCCTCAACCACCTTCATGATGGAGTCAGGTAGCTCTAATGTTATAGAATGAATCACATCCTTTATATTGTAGTTAATGCTATCAAGGGAATTATTAGAAGGAAATATAGAGATAAGCGAGGATCCAGTCCAGTTATCGAGCAAAAAACGAATGGTAGAGTCCAGGCTAACCAACCATATAGAGTTATTCATGATGCAGACAAAAGAGTTTCATAGAGAGGGACAAATAAAAGATTGGACATAGTTTAGATTCCCATTCTTTAACCTTATAAGAAATTTAATTCTATGGAAAGCAAGGGAGTCAGAGGTGTTATTGATCAGTCTCCATGTGAGCCTTGCTTGGAGGGCCTCATTGAACAACTTGATATTTTTAATATCAAGGCCACCATTTCCAAGAGGGGTGTAGTAGGTCGACCAAGGTATGGTAACAAGTTTTCTATCAATGATGATTTTGGTCCAGACAAAACTTTTAATATAAGTATAAATTCTCTTGAGAAGACCAACTGGCCACTTATAGATCATGAGGGAGTAGAACAATTTGGAAATAATGGTTGATTTCACAAGGAAAATCCTGCCAGCCATAAACATAGATTTCCCTCTCCAGGAGGTAAGCTGATTAATCACTTGATCAACCGCATTAATAAAATAATTAGCTTTTGGTCTGCCCCAAAAAATGGGAACATCAAGATAAGTAAAAGGAAAGGATCCTTTCTTGATGCCAAGATTTTCTATAATGTGGCCTTTTAGGGAGAGGGGAAAGTATTTCCCAAAGAAAATATAGGATTTGTTCCAACTGATGGAAGGCCCCGAAACATCTTCATAATTGGATAAGGTTTTTTTATGGTTAAGGAAGTTTCTTTTATTTCCATTGAGGAAAAGAATTATTTCATCAGCATAGTGGAGATGGGTTGGGACAGTTAGGTTCCTGGAAGCCAAGATGGGTTTTATTATACCCTGATAAACAAGGGAGGAAAGAAATCTACTTAGGTAGTCTTCCGCAATAGCAATGAGAATGGAAGAAAGAGGATCACCTTGACGAACGCCTTTAGAGAATTTAAAATAACCCTTCGGAGAACTATTCACCAGAATTGATATTGAGTTAGAGTTGAAGAGAGAGTAAATCCTATTAATGAAGACATCACTGAAGCCAAAATCATGATGAACTTTTAAAATGAAATTTCAGTTAGTAGTATCAAAGGCCTTCCTAGCATCAAGCTTTATAGAAATGATTCCTCCTCGGGAGACATTGTTTAAAGAGTTAGTGCATTCTGTAGCATTGAAAATTCAATCTTGATTGGATCTACCTTTGATGAAACCAAATTGCCTCCATGAAATAATTTTTTTAGATAGAGAAGAAATCATATTGGACAGAAGCTTGTTAGTGATTTTATAAATATAATTAATGAGAGAAATGGGCCTAAAGAGATGAATTTCGGAGGCATTGGGGACTTTTGGGATAAGGGTGAAAAATTGAGAGTTTAGACCATATGGAAGGAAACCAGTCTTAAAAAAATGTTTAACAAGTTTACAGACATCTATGGAGACAACCTCTCAGTGATGTAGAAAAAAACCATTATTGAATCCATCAGGACCAGGGGTACTGTCCGGATTCAGGCGGAAGACCGTGGCCTTGATTTCATGGTCCATGGGAGAATACAAGAGAAATAGATTGTCTTCCTCATTGATCAATGTCGGGAAGATCCCAGGAAGAATATTCTGGTTAATATGAAGACCATTGAAATATTTTCAAAATAAGTGAAAACATGATTTGAGTTGGCAGCATTATAGGAAATAATATTGTCATTATCTTTCAGAGAGAATTGAGGATGACTAATTTTCCTAATCCTTTGAAGGGAATTGAAAAATTTGGTTTCTATGTCCCCATTAGAGAGCCATTTCATTTTTATGACCTGTTTCTAAGGTTATCTATGAGGGATAAAAGGGAGTTGAGCCTAACAGCGATGTTTATTTCAGTTTGGGGGTCAGAGGTAAAGTCAGAGTTAGTGGTGAAGATTTTAATTTGATTAAGATCATTCTCAAATATGGAGATGTCCTGATCAATATTTTTGGATTTTTCCCCACACCAACCATTGAGGAAGAGCTTAAGATGTTTATTCTTGGTGATATAGGCAAAAACATAAGAGTGATGACTCATAGAATTCCAACATCTTTGAATAAGATGAGATCAGTCCTAATCATTGGACCACGCATTATTGAATTTGAAAGGAAGACTATATTTGGATTTTTTAAATGAAAGGAAACCAGAATAGGATGATGATCAGAGTTGAGTTTAGGTAAGGTGGTTCCAGATATAGTATCCAACACATCATGAGCTGAGACATTCACAAGAGCCTGATCAAGTTTTCTAGAAACAACAATGTTATAATGCCTATAATACCAAGTGAATTTTGCACCTATGAGATTGAATACAAACAGGCTACAATCTTCAATTGAGGCTTAGAATTTCCATGAAGCTATAGGGGAATGGGAAGGTCCCATCTTTTCACTGGAAGAGAGAATGTCATTGAAGTCCCCCAACACCAGCTAGGGATCCTGCATGGAGATAGCTGTGGATAAAGGGTCCTACCAGAGGGTCTTACGACCCTGATATCAATTTTGGCATATACAAAGATTAAAAATAAGTGTGTGTTATAATAAGTAAAATCAAACGTGATCATTTGGTTAGAAGAAATAAAAATTTTGATATCAGTCAAAAAATTGTGACAAAGAATCCAAAGAGAATCAACATTACTATTATTAGAACATGCACCACGAAAATTGTAACCAGCAATGAAGTGATTCTTAAAAGTTGTGGAGAAACTAGTTTTGGGTTGGGAAAGTGATAAAATTTTAGGTTTATGAGTTGAAAAATGTATTTTAAGAACCAAAAGGGTGTCAGATATTACTAAACCCTAACAATTCCAAAAAAAGACATCCATTAAAACCTGTTTTTGGAGCCTGAGCTCCATTTTTTATTTGTGGATCCATTCGATCCCTTGTTCCTCCTAGATCTTATGAGGTTGGAGGATAAGGCCAAAGGAGTAGTCATAACCTGTTTTTTCATAGGATAAGTAGAAAAGATGTTAGTTTTATTTAAAAGAGTCAATTTTTTTAATTATCAAGGGAATCCATCTCAATGAAGTCAAATTGGGGGGAAGTATCCAAAAATGGAGAATCCAGTGTGTCTATTTCTCCGGAAGACAGAGGCAGCATGAGAGAGTGTTGTAAATCAAGGTTAGAGTCCTACAAGGTCAGCGAGGCAGGGGTTTGTGCCGCAGAAATAGGAGAACTCACAGTAATGATACCATCAAGATTAACCAGAGGGTTTCTAGTAAGCATACCAGGAGCACCGTTTGTAGAGGTAGTGGCATGGGACACATTAACATGAGCCAGATCCAGTGAAAAGGATTGATCTGGAGTTTCACTGTATTTATGGAGGGTATGAGTAGTAGCATGGACTACCACTAGGGTATCATCCATGCCACTATCCTTGGGTGACAATGGAGGAGAAAAAGTCAAGACCAACGTTGGAGGATCAACATCCTGCTCTTCATGGAGGTCGGGATCATAGGAACAAGTGACCAGAACAAGCTTCTCAATGTCCTCTAAGATTCCATGATCAATTTCTGCAAGCTATTCAGATTCAACTTGCTTCGCACAGGTGAAAACAGAGCTCTCACATAGGAGAGGGGTTTTTTTGACCCAAACATCGGGTTTTTTCTCCGGGTGTTCAGGGATGATGGGAGCCACAACCATACCAATTTTCAGCTTTCTCACCTCAGTCCACCCGTCTTCCGCCGGTTGAGAAACCTCGTTCTTGATAACACAACATTTCAGTAATGAATGTCCAATAATTTTATTGAGTTCACAGTATGGCGGCATCTGTTCATATTCGATACGAACTTCGGTGCAATAGTCCTTCACACTAAAGATGCTAGAATCTGGTATTTTTTAAACCATGTCGACCTCCACCATGGTTCAAGTTTACATGAAAAGCTCATCACTAAGCATCCTCTGATCAATCTTTAACGGCGTTCCGATACATGAAACAAGAATATCATTGAGTATACGTGTGTGCCAAAAATACCAATTTAAACCATGTAGACGCACCCAGTTTTGGACTAAGGAGTTCTTGGTGTTATATGGGTTAAAATCAAGGTCCCATTCTGAGATACGGAGAGCACCTGGTTTGAGTTGGAGATTGCTGCAACACAAGACTTTTTCCAAGTCCTCTTGAGATTTCAGAAGAATATGGAAGTAACCCTTACCGAGGGGGTCGAGCTTCTAGTCAGAAAAACCCCAGATACTAGAAATTCTGGATTTGAGCTCCGGGTTCGACTAGGGATTTTCCCCTTTCAGGTAGGAAATACGGGCCAAGGTAGAGAACTTGCAATGCAGCAACTGCTGGTGAAGCGCATCTAGATTGGCCTCAACTGAAAATCAACCATATTCAAGATTCTATCATCGAGTCGCACACGTCTCTAAGGATTTTCAATGATTAAGACCTTTAAGATCCTCGATGAAGGAGACTCATGTCAGCTTATTTTCCGCGAGGATATCATATTGCTGAACATGGATTTTTGGTTTGAACATGAGAGCACATTGAGGATTAAAGCCTCCAAGAATCTTGAAAGAACTATCGAATCAATTCAGGTTCAATGGAATTGTCAGATCTGGTAAACCCTAGCTGGAGCGGCGGCGTCAACGGGAGGACATGACCATTGAGAATTTTACTCTCCCATTGTATATTAATATCCAATTGTCCATCGTTTTTTTGTTTATTACGTTATATCAACATCTTTTGTTGGAATTTATTTATATATTTTAATATTGATGTGAAAACTTTGATATGATGGAATAGACTCTACTGACTATCTAAACACCCTCACTACAAGTCAACAACCTCTAGCATAAGGAGAAAAACATTTTATGTCCATTGGTGGCCAGTTTGGCAACTGGTATTTTGGGTTTTAGACATGTAATTTATCACTAATGAGATTAGGTGTTAGACATGGTGTTCTACACAAAAAAATTATAAATATGAATGGGATTTTGGTTTTTGGATATGGAGATCATCCCCAATGAGATTAGGTGTTAGACATGATGTTCTACACCAATAGTATAAATATATGACCATGTTTTTTTGGGTGTTTGACACGGTATTATTCACCAACGAGATTAGGTGTTACAAATGGAATTATAAAACAATAGTATAAATATATGAAATGGATTTTGGGTGTTACATATGGAATACATCACCAATGAGATTAGGTGATAGACATAGCATTCTACACCAATAATACATGGTATGCATGAATTGTGAAGTAGAAAAGGGACATGGATTAATCCTTAGTCTATGTGGAAAATATCGAATATTAAGTAATGTGAGAAATAATTTATTTATTAAATATATATATATATAAATATGTTCATGTTTAGAATCTTATTTTAGAAATGATCTAAAGCTGGTATCGCAATCAGCTATCCCTTAGGAACCCAGATGGGTAATTTTTTATTGATTTAATAATGTTATTACTTTTCTATACCAGGAAAATGTATAATATATTTCATTGAATAAATTGATGAAGACATTGGTGGTCCTGGCCTAATAAGGTTTATATCTCAAACCCTATTCAGGCCACCATTGGACTGAGGTACCCTATTAGACTCTACTTATTTACTGGACCATGGACCTTTCTTGTTGCTGTTTTTATACCTCAGTTATGAGAACGGTACTGATTGGGAGCTTGGGATTCTTTTAGAGATCACCATTGGGGATTTTAGTAATTTTATTATTTCAATACTAGGAATTAAATAATTATGTTTTTTAATTCTTTTTTATATGTATCACCACTACATACATGAATGGTAAAAACTGGTGTAGAACAATTTATTTATTCAGTTGATATTGCAATTGAGCTCTTCTTTTTTATTATGTTGTATATCAACTTCCTCTATATTAATCTATTTATATATTTTTATTATTATATTCAAACTCTGATACGTGGGTATAGTCTCACCACTGAATATCTTTAAAGAATCACAACTAGTCGGAAGCCTTTGGCGTATGTGGAGGCGTGTTTGAGGACATGTGGTTACTGATCTGGCTATTGATTCAAAGGTATGACTGGCCGAGACATTACAAATAGGTTTTCCAAGTAAAATTTTATTTATATTTCAATTTTGGGTTGGTATATAAGAGATTAATAATTTGTCTTTTCTCTGGTAGTAGTCGTTCTTGGGACTGATCACACCACATATAGGGAATGACCATGTGGCCATGGTTAGTAATTTATCTTTATATTATTCGATGTTTTAGTTGAAATTATTTTACGTTAGGTGACTGATATATATTTTCTAATGATTATTGATTTTAGAAATTCGGAAATTTCCTTGGCCTGATATGGATATAAATTTTCATTCCATGCATCATATTGGCACTTTTAAATTCACATTCTAGGCATATGACATACCATATTGTTACATTATTAGGATGCCTGCTAATTTTGATTATGTTCCCCGGGTGGAATTCAATGTTTTGATGTACTTTATCATTCCTTCTTATATAACATTCTTATACGAATATATTTAATGATGTCTATGCTTTTATTATGTTTTTTTTTATTTCACGGAACTATTTTGTAGCAAGATTCTGTGTTACTAGGTATGTTATCATGGTAGAGATGTTTTGATGTGTAAATGGATACGTGAGTGAAAATTGATTCACTGCATTTACGAATGGAGATAATGTCAGTTGTAAGGTGAATGGGATCCTTATAATTGGGGAAAAGGGTAACTCATGTATTCAAACCTTTGAAAAAGGACTTCTAAGGATAAACTATTAAATGGAAATTGGATGTGATAATGGGATCCATATACCAGTGATAAGGTATATGTTCACTTTATCAACTGGTAAATGTCCACCCATATGACTAATACTTGTATAACTATAGTGTGTTTTTAAATGATTATAAATGTAAAAATGTTGAGTTTTGATTGAAAGGGTTTGGTATGCTTTGAAAATGCTCACCTGGACCCAACTATGTCAGTTGGGGCATGCATTTTTATGAAATGTACTATTATGAGGATTATTAAGAACCTGGATTTGAATAAATGGGGCCCTCTGAGGTCACCTTCTTTTTAAATGAAATTTTGAGGCTGAATTACTTATTTACAATGAAATGACATTGAATGTTAAATTTTAAAGACGAAATTTTGTTATAAATTTCTTATTTTCTTGGTGGGGCGTTGATTAAAATCTAAGTGCCTTATTGTGAAATGGTACTTTTTGGGGGATAATATTCTTTAAAATGTTTAATGGTTAAAATGATTTAATAGAATGAAATTAAATTGTAACCTTAAGTGGTGTCCCTTGATTAAACCCCCATGGAAGGGTAGTTTTGAATGTTTTGATGATATTCAGTGGAACAATGACTTGAAGGTTTATCAATAAATTATTTCTTATTAGTAATGTCTAAAGTGAAAACGGTCTCTTGAAAATAGTGAAATTATAATTGTCTAAACAAGATATTGGGTCAACATTTATGCTTCTTAATGGATTCTCCTGTAGTTGGTATCACACTTAAAGCTTCAAATTCCTTGTTTCTAAAATGAGATTTTGATATTGGTGTCATTTGGGTATCATTGTCTCTTGTAAGAAATTTTGAATTTAAAAGAAACTCGGGTTCAGATGAGTGGTCAATGTACTTTGACTCTTTTTATTGGAATAATAATTGAGGAATACTTAGTTCAGCAAGTTAGAAAACTCGGTATGTCATCATACGAGTAATGGTTGTTGAGATGATGTGTTGTTGGTTTTTCTGAACTCGGTATAGTATGTGTTGATATAGGAAATTTCATCTAGAGTTTAGTGATGTAATGAACCATTTGGGTTGGGTGTGATCATGGAAGATTGTTATGTTAAGGACATTATTAGATTAACTCCAGAGTAGAGTGGTTGGGTCATTGGGGTATGTTCGTCTCACTACATGGGTGGAATTTTTGGGACTTGGGTGTTTTGACACGCAAGTCAGTTTAAATTTTTGGCCTCTATGAAAGATATTTATGTGGATATAGTGGATCATAGGAAATCAAACATGTATTTAAGGGGTTTATGAATAAGTTCACTTGTGAGCGACTGGCCTTTTCTTTCGACAACATAGACACTCCTAAGGTAGATAGTATCACATCAATTCTGGTGTACATGTCAGTGCTTGATTGGCCGCATGAATTTGATATATCTGAGAGTATTAAAAACCCCATAGAATGTATGTTTGTTTTTGGAAGAGTTTCAATGGATATTTTTTTAAGAACACAAATTTCTTGGTTGATATAGGCATCAGGGTTTGGTTGATGGAACATCAACAGGTGAATTTGAGCATTTTTTAAATGGAGTAGACCAGTAATAGTTCGATTGATATTTTTGTGGTCTTGGGTTTACTCGTAGTGTGCACTTTCAAATGATAAGAAAATTTCCCCTCTATTGACCTTTCCTTGGAGTCACAGATATACGATTAGCCTTATGTAGTGATAATGTTTTAAAAGTCATTTGTTCGGATAAGTGGTTGTTATTTGGGTGGTATGAAAGTTGTGTGGTTCTTTGGGTTATGCCTTTAAGTGTGATAGGGAGAAACAATTTTAAAATATCATTTTAATGGATTGACTGAAGAATATTTACATAGGTCATGTACGGTCTTCACTATACATGTCATTGGTGATGGAATCTTTTTAAAGACATGACTCCAGTTTTACGGCAAGTATGGGTTTATGGGTTAGTGATGCCATTTATGGAAAGAGTCGTGGTTTGGGAGTTTGATGTTATGTTATAAGACCATTTTTGGGAAATACTAGTGAGTGGGTAGATTACGATATGATGATAGGATCATATATATAGTTGTGTGGGATAAGTTATATGCAATTTCAATGTTTTGGGTTGGATTTTGAGCATTGGTTTGGGTTTTAATGGTTAAGCTGTTGGGATTGTCAAATGGTTAAAGGTGTGTTGGGAATTTGGGAATGCAATGAAACTAATCAAAAAATATTTCAAGACTGTGGTGGGATGGCCAATGTTTTCTTATTTCCCAAAGGAATTTTAGGAATGAGATGTTTTATGCTGGATAGACTTTACAGTCACGTGTTTTTGAAAATGGATCATATTTGAATTTTTTGAACTTTTTTATTTACTAGACAGTTTGGTTTTAAAAACATTCATTTGGTGGATGTTTTGTGATTTGGGACTATTTAATGTGTTGACATCCATCTTTAATGAAGGCTCAAGGACTTTCCTATGTTCCTTGAGGGGTTTCAGGAGAACCTGACCAAGAAAATAATTTTTTAAAGAGGTTGCAGATGACACATAATTTTTCTGAAAACTATGTGTCCTAGAGCAGTGACTCTATGAATTTCTATATGGTAAGATGTAGTGGTCACATTTCTTAGGAATAGTAAGTCATATTGTACAGGTCAGCCATCCAAGATAATCCATGTATCCAGAAGCGAGCACATAGGCTGCGAACCATCTATCAGACCGTGAAAGTCAACCCATACAGTTTATCAAAATTTAAATTTGGTTGTTTAATTAATTAATTTAACTGCTAAAAAGAAATTTAATGAGATAATTTTGAAATAGATAATTAACATAATTAAATTATATTGGAAATAATTTAATTAAATAAAGATTAAATGGGATGTTTGGGTTTTATGAAAGAATTTTTTTATTAAATAATAATAATAATAATAATAAATTTTTTATTATTATTATAATATTATTAAGATATATTAATTTCAGGGTTAAGAAAAGAGGGAGGTGAACCCCTCCTCTCCCTTACATGATGCACAACCTACACCAGGTAGAAACACCTTCCCATGGTGTGACACACTGCCTCTATAATCTCCTCTTCTGCGGCCAGTTTAATATGGCTCTTCATGGATCAATTCTATCTCAGCATGGTAAGAACTTCTCCATGTGTCTCTTATAGTGCATCAACCATTTTTTCTTCCCTATCACATGAATTCAATTTGTCGAAAATACTAGGTTCATGTTTAATATGAATTTATTATTTATTCTAGTTTTATGTTTTGTAGTAGATAAATTAAGACCTGATAGTCCATATTCTGATGACCTCTGCCTATTGTGAGGTCGTTCGGCTCATTTCGGTTCAACACCATTAAATTCGGGTATGATTATATGCTTGTTAATTGTTTTAACACACTTAAAATAAGTTTTTTATAGATTATATGAGTTCCAATAAATTAATTAGATATTATATGGTTCTTTCTACAATTATTTTTGGGTGCTAAATATTGTTTTAGGGTGTTTCTATCAATTCCAAGGGCACAAATGAATTTTTTTTGAAGTGCGTTTATCCGAGCAGACTATTTTTTGAGTTAAAAAGAATTGAATGGTCCCATTTACTGAGGTTGGTTCCTTAACATTTCTTTAATTTGAAAATTATATTTTTTGTGGATTTACAACTTTTGATAAATTGGAGTTCAATGCTAGAATGAATTTTTCATTGGTGTAATATGATTTCTTAGATTACATAATCACATTTTTGTAAAAAAAAAACCCTCTACGGATGAGTGATAACTTCAAGATTAAAATGTTTTGAGTATACTATTTATGTTTGAATATCTTGATGATCTGTGTTTTTCTATGATTTTCTTGTCAGTGTAATCTTTTTAAATTAAAGGGATGTGTTTCTTACTTTTCACATTGAAACACTTGAATTAAATAATTCTATTTAGATAGAATTGGATTCATGGGTGGGTATACCATTGGTAAATAAATGAAAGTAAATGGTAATAAATGGGTGGGTATACCCATGTGATAAGATTAAATATAGGTGAAATTTACTAAATCCCATAGTCATGATTCATCTATGTATATGCATGTTTTTAGATTGCTATACTTGTTTAGAATTGAGAACTATAATTGAATTAACTACTATAGTAAATTAATTAATATTTGACGTTGTGAAATTATAGTATTTAGGGTTATTACAATAAGAAAATTAATTCATTTGTTTAGAAATTAGTACCTATAATTGAATTAATTAATATGGTAAATTAATTAATTGTGGATGTTTTAAAATTGTGGAATTTAGGGAAGGTAGAATAAGTGAATTAATTGTAAAAATTATTTACTTCTTTCAATTTGGGTATTTGAATGAGGTATAAGTATAATTAATTTAAAAATTAGTTATCAATGGAAATGATTGAGAAATATGTATGATTAAATGTTTTATTAATTATCAATTTTTCAATTTTAGATCAGGAATAATTAATTAGTTAATTAATTATTGACTGTTGAGATTTTGATGTGTTGATTGTTTGAAGAATTAATTTACAGGAAATTTTTGTTATTAATTAGTTATTGATGTAATTAATAGTATTATTTAATTAATTTATGAATTAACTAATGGAAATGATTTGGGGTGTTAGACATGGGGTTCTACAACAAAGATATTTGGTGGTAAACATGGCATTCTACCCCAATAGTTTAAATATATGAACACAATTTCGGGTGTTATTCATGGTATTATTCACCAATAATATTTGGCGTTAGACAGGACATTCTACACCAATAGTATAAATATATGAACAATATTTTTTGGGTGTTAGACATGGTGTTCTTCACCAATTATATTAGGTGTTATACAAGGAATGCTACACGAATATTGTAAATATATGAATAGAATTTTTGGTGTTAGACATGTAGTTATTAACCAATAATATTAGGTGATGAAAATGGTATTCTACATGATTAATATATGATATGAATGAATTGTAAATTGAATAAGGGACATGGATTAAACATGAGACGATGTGGTTGAATAAAGTGTATTAAATAATGTGATAAACAATTTATTTTTGTTTCATATATATATATATATATATATTTATTTAAATTTCATATTTAGAAACTTGTTCCAATAATGAGTGAAAGCCAGTATGGCCATAAGGTGTCCCCTATGAACCTAGAAACGTTGTTTTTTATTGATTTATATATTTTACTACTTTTCTATACATTCACACTATTTAATTATATTATATTTTTTAGATTGAGCTACACATCGGTGGTCCTGAACTATTGGTATTTAAATAATGCACACTATTTAGGCCTCCATTTCACTAGGGTACCCGAGTAGACTCTAATTATTTGAAGGACATTGGACCTTGTGTGTTGCAGTTTTCTTTTACCTAGGAGTTAAGTTCATACTACAAAGTTGGAGAGCCGGATGATCATAGAGATCACCCATGGGGATTTGAGTCTTTTATTTATTTTTATATTGAGATTCAAATCATGATATTTTGTTTACATATATCATATATGTATTACCTTGAAATGCATTCATGTTATAAACTATCATTGTCAGTTTTCTTTATTCATTTGATATTGGAATTGTCCTTTTTTTATTACTGATTATTATCTTCTTCCACTATTTTCATCTAATTATAAATTGATATACTATTGTTAAAACACTGATATGAGGGTATTATCTCTTCACTGACTATCCTTACACTACAACTACTAGTTGACAACCTCTGGAATTTGGGGAGGTAGGATTGTGGTCATGTGGAGAATAGTCTGGCGACTGGTTCGATGGTAAGTCATTTTGGGACGTCACACAATATATCAATTGATTATGAAAATTAGTCACTAAACTATAAATCAATTACCCTATAATGTTTTATTTTTAGGTATGATCCCCATGAATTTAATTCTATTTATTGATTGTGGAAATATAGAATATTTATATACTTATAATTTGAATATTTATGTTCATTAATTAATAATTCATGATTATAATATATATTTTTAACCTTCCACAATATTTCACTTCATGACCTATGACTATATTCTTCTATATTTCAACTTGTATTGTATTGATGTTTTGTATTTTTGAATTTCAATAGAGATCATTACTGATTCATATGAATAGTTGATTATGCATTTGTTGATATTCCTATAATTTATAAAATTAATGAATTTTACATAATAATGTAATGGATGAGGCCCAATATAAATATCCCCACAATACATAGAGAGGTCTGATAAGATAATATATCATTGGTATTTTAGTGTATTTGTTACCAGGATAGTATACTTCCTAAATATATGGACTTGATAGTAAGATTATGCTTCCTATGATGATCATGTGTGGACATTGGGATTGTAATTTTCTATGTAGAATTATACATTTCACAGCTAAGGTACTAGTTATTTATCTTTATCTTATCTTTGCACTTCCATTTTAAATAGTTGTTATGGTTTTCTTCCATTTTAATTTTTTATGGAATTATTTTTATTATCTATTCCTTATATGTTGTTTATTATCATCCTATTATCACTTATTATCATTGGATTCTATTTTATTTGTGTACTCAACAGTGTAGAGTTATTATGGATTGTGTAGATTGTTTTGTGGGGGAAAATGGATAATCGATGATAAAGACAAGTGTTTTTTTAATTATTATTTTACTCACTCCCTAAAACTATAAACCTATAAAGTTATTTTAATGTATTTTAATCAATTTATCTATTTGATGTTATAAATTTTTATGGTAATAAAATTGATTCATTAGTTCATTTCATTGTTTCAATATTAGGATGGTATTTAAGAGAATGATTTATAGGATTTATGTTCCATAGTATCACATGTGGTTATTCATTTCATTATAAATAAAAAGACATATGAATTTTGATAATATAAGGGAAGAGTTATAGTGAAAGGGATTTAATCATTTTTTTGATGTTTAGGAGTAGTATAAAGGGTGTTGTGATATCTATAGTTAAGAAGTAATGTGTAATTTAGAGAGACAACTTCATAGATAATTATTTGGTGTATGGGGATTGAATTATTCATCATGTTCAATGGATAATTTAATGTTTAATATTATTTCAATGGTTGAACATATTATATTTTGTCCCCAATTACTATGTAATTGGTCGGAAATTATATTCACCAACCGTACATATGATGATTGATTTGGTATATGTTATTGTGTGACCCTTTATTTGTAGATAAATAGATTTCATATGTTTAGAACTAATTTTCATCACATCCCATGTTTAATATAAGTAAAACCACAACTAAGTGTTCATTTAAATAAAGGATTTAACCATTTCACTTGAATAAATAATGTAGTATAATAAAAACATTTTTTTATATGGTTCAATAAAATTATGATAATAGAATCAACATAAAATATATTGTGTATTGATTCACTTAAACCACTAATGATAA
This sequence comes from Viscum album, assembly GCA_963277665.1. Classification (NCBI taxonomy): domain Eukaryota; kingdom Viridiplantae; phylum Streptophyta; class Magnoliopsida; order Santalales; family Viscaceae; genus Viscum; species Viscum album. Next base: position 1,285,828,356 of record OY728156.1, read on the forward strand.
CAACATTTGGGTTGAAATTTCATATCTACCATAATAAAGATCATTGCTAAAAAATAAGAACAATTAACGAATCCATTAATATTATTATATAAAATAACAATATTAACTTTTTATAATTATATTATATACTCCAAAAAATTGGTATAAAATAAACAATTGTTAGTTTATAAATCATCACATCAACCTCTAGAGATAAAACCACATGTAACACCTTCATTATATTATCATTTTTTATTGTGAATCTTGAATATTACATTCTGAATTATCGATTGATCTAATTCTCTGTCCCCCCACTTCTTTTCTTGAATTGGAATAACTTTTATTTCTTGGGTTTGTCTGTATTCAATTTACACATGATATCCTTATTCTATATATTCTCAATTTTTTCTTCATTTATTTAATTTCTATTGTTTACCATATATTAAAAGTTGTTTATTTTTAAATAACACATATAATTCCTCAAGATAAATAATTTTCCCAATTTATAAATCTAATTGTATACCCGTAAAATGTCTATATTAATATTATCATAATCCCCATAGAAACCTCCATTAAAGAATACATCAATATACTTCTATTATAAAGTCCATGTCACCACATTCCCTAACTATGAAATGGTGTTAAAGGTCAAATCCAATATGATAAAAATACATCATTGATCATTCAATAATCATTAAAAATATATTGGATTGAATTATTCTTAAATAATTTTTTTACTTCATCCACTATAAGATGACGGGTTTATTGAATCGTTTATATGATTATATTCATAGTTATAAAACTACTTGTAGAGATTAAAAAAAATATAATGTAATGATCTTTATGAAGAACATGAATATTAATAATTAAAAAAACCTCACATAAAAAATGTATGATCCATATGAAAATCAAAACTGATAATTATATAGACTAGATGACCCATACTCAAATCAAAAATTATTGTTCTACGAAAAAAATTTGATTTATTTTTGGAAAACTAAAAATTATGCAAACAAAATTTATGTTTAGATAGATAAAAATGATTATTATGGCATGCTGGATATTGGAATGTGAATTTTCATTATAATTTTATAGTCATAGCTAAAATTATCATAAATTAGAATTAGAATTATGTATATCTTATGTTATTATTTTTTTCTATTTTTTCCCAGATGAATCATTATTATATTGAATATTTCTTTTATGAATTTAATGTTCCAAAAAACTATACAAATTTAAAAACTTATAGAATTCATCTAGGATTTCTCCAAGACACTTCCGTACATCAGAATATAAACACTAAAAACTGATGATGGATTCACGTTTACTTAAAAAACCTTTTGAAAACACAAAAATAAAATAATATATATGAGTATTCCCCTAAAACTAGGTTATTTTTATTTTCAAAATACAATCCAATATATGATAGGGAATTGATTTTGTATATAGAATAAAAATATAACGTCATTACCCATTGATGTATATTTTACACCACGACACCAAATATATAAGGAAACATTTCAATTTTCTTTTTATTATGTGTAATTTCATGTGTAAAATGTAATTTAGTATGTATGATATAGAAATTATTGATGTAGGTATTGTAAAAATCATTTATCACATGGTTTACGCTGGGTTAAAATTTTATTTTTATTATTTATTATTTTACTAGATATCCATGATGTATTTATTTATTTTCTTATAATTTCATGTTTTCTCCCCACACGACGACAAGAATATATATTGATATAATGGATATTTTTAGTTTATTCAAGTAGAACCTACAAATTAATTAATTCACTCCACATATATGAATATCATTACACATGATGTCCTTATGATTTTTATCAAAAGAATAAAAAATGTGTTTTGAAATAGATTAATTTAGATATAGAGACTACTAAAAAAATAGTATAATAAATTATAGCTTATATTATTTGATTTAAGTTTATCAACTAATGGAATAAATTTTTTATTTACTTAATTTTTTTTATTTTTTTATATTATCTTTTTTATATTAGTAATTTTTCATGTTCATGAAATGATATTATTTTATTATAATCTTTCTTATTATTATATAATTTTTTAGTGAATATGAATAATATGTTATTGAAATCCCACCACAGAATTCCAATATTTTATTTGGTTTTAATATTTATTTAGTTTAGAATTTTCAGCATGAAAATGGTGTAAGAAATCACCTCTAGTTACCAACTAATAGGATGTGGGATATTTTATTTTAATTTAATGTTTTACTATTTTAATCACATTGAGAAAATTATTTAGGATGTTTTAATTGAAAGGTCATCAAAAGATGTGATTTAATATACTAATTTGTATTTTTGTGAAAAAAAATATTTTGGGATTAGATAATTTTCTAATTTATATAACTAATCAATATATTTATAAAAATATGTTATGTTTTTAAAAAAATAAGAAAAAAATGTTTTTAGGTATTTCCCCCCATTATATTTCATTTTATCGGTTTGACTCTCAATCACTATGTAATGACCCAAACATTCATTAATGAAAATTTCTCTTGATCTAATTAAATGTCTTTTTATGTGAAATGGTTATATAACATATGCACTTCTATGGTTTTATGATTTTTTATTTTTAAAATACTGTTAAGAGTTGTATCTATTGGTAATATAGTTGTTGGACATTTATCACATGATTAGTATAAATATTATTCTTAAAAAATCCAATTTACAATGATAAAGGATGCGATGGTCTCATCTAGTAGACTTTCCCCGTATGAATCCAATTTATCGGAGTTTGGAATTGAGGTGGAATCATTGGGCTTTTCTGTTGACCAAGTCCAAGCTGAGAATCAACATGTTAAGCTCGAACGAAACCGCTTGTGGGAGAAGTGGATGTTTATAGAGATTACCTCCCGAGTGATGTTATCCAAGCCACCCGAAGAGTATATCTCCATCACACCCCTTTCCCTTCAGTCTTATGTGGGTGTTATAATGGGTTATGTAAAAATACCTTAGCACAATGATTATGTGCATTATTTTTTTATATAATAAATAATATGCATTCATTTTATTATTGTCATTACTTTGTAAATAGTTTTTAAATCACAAATAGTATTTTTATTTAATATTAAACTAAGAAAACTATTTTGATAAATTAATGGATATTTGAATTAAATAATATTTTAGTAAAATATTATTATTATTAAATTAATTTTTATTATTTATAAATGGTAGTATAATTTTGATGAATACAATTGTAATTTTTGTTACGGATTGAAAGCTATTTTTGTTAAACCGCATTAATTTTCGATAAATGTCAGTTTTTATTTTAAAATTTAAAAGTCATATATTTAAATAATTATTTTGAAAAAATGAATATTATTTTTGGAATCATGACATAAAAATTATCCAATGCATAATTATACATAATCTCTGAGCCAATCGAATTTTTCGGAAAAAATTAAATAACTTTTAAATATATAATGTGTTTTATGACATCATAATGGTCCAATAGCGGTGTACTAATATACTAAAAATATTATGGTCATCCAATATATGTTTTAACAATAAAATAATGTGATTTTTGGTTTGTTTGATTTATTTTACAAAGCTTTAGTGCACCCTTCAATACATATAAAACATTTTAGCTTTTTAAATTGATTTCCTTGAGAGTGTGACTCATGTCAACATTAGCAACCATATTATTTTAAAAAGATTGGCCGTTGGATAGATAAAATATTTTTTTCACTCCCCTTTGAAAAAAATGGGAAAAACCATGGGATGATTTTTTGTTTTTATTATTTTAATGTGCGGTGTCCCAAACCTAAATAATATAGAATTTCCCTCCTTTCCTATATAATCCCAACCAAGTTCCCACTTCCCCTTCACTCAAAGGCTTTATAGTTTTTACAGCCTCTTCCCTCCACTATCTAGAATCCTCCCATGGAACCCCAATCTCCCAATAAGTCTCTATCAAGCCCCTCCAAAGCCTTTGGGATCACACTTCTAAGTAAGGGATTCCTTCTACTATCATTTTATCCATGTTTCTTAATATTGTAATGCCATTTTATTTTCAATTATAAATGTTGGGGTATGGATTCACACCTCCCCCATGCATCCCTATTTACGTTTGATTGATGTGAAGCACCTTTATCTATCATTAATTCCTTCCATGTACACCTGTTACTGTGCCGAAATTCCATAAATAATTTCTCTCTCCTCGTTTACATTTAAGAAATTATTTTGTATTAAGAATAAAAATTTTATTAAATATATTGGGAAATGTATCTATATGACCCATTTCAGAACATTTCATGTACATATGATAAGACAAACTCTCTCTCATCAACAATTATTATGAATTCTTACGTCACACCGTTATGTTGCCAAAACTGCACCAATTTTCCAAGACAAAGTCATTGTGTAGTGAATAACATCCCCATTTCACAATTATGGGTATTAACCTTTATGCACATTTACTTATTGACTAAAAAGGTTAATGTATGTATTTTATATCCATTTATTTTGGAATAAATTATGATGATTGATTCCCTATAGTATGATCCAATATGCATGAAATGAAATGTTTAAGAGAGGTGTGCCCTAATTGTAGTCAATGGAATTGGGTAAATTATAGTATTATGATATGTCATGTGAAAAAGGTGTTTACTCATTCCAATTCAAGTGAAATGAGGGTTTACATGTGCTTCATGTGGAATGAGGGTATACTCATGCTCCATGTGGAATGAGCCTTCGCTCATGATAATTCCATGTTAAGTGTTGTTGCCACATTTCAATGTTATGATAGTCATGTTATATCATGAAATTATGTTCGTGATCTATTTTGCTCCAGTTATATACCTATTTCCTAGAATGTATTATATTCTTCATTTTACTCCTTGTTTAGTCCCTTACTGGGATTTATAGGTCACCCTTTTCTTATTCATGTCCTCTGGTTGTCCCATTGAATGCTATGTATGAGGGAATGTAGTAATCATGTAAAGGAAGTTTTCAATAAGATGTCGTGTTTTATGTTTTATGTTGTTATTTAATGTTCCTAATACCCAAATACACTATACCTATGGATCTTCTATGTTGTAACAATTGAATGTTTTATGTAACAAATTATGTTTAAGTGTGAAATAAAAAGAAGGGTTGTTCTAGTAGGTATCTAATAATAGGTTTAGTTATTTTTGGGATTAGTATTAGAACACCCTAGTGAAATCATTAAGGATAAGACAAAGTATAATAAAAAAATCCCTATGTTTTGGTGAGTATTGAGTATGTGGTTTATTAGTAAAGTACAACCCCTTCTGGATATGAACATGTAGAGGAAGCTCTAACACAGATGTTCCTAGGAGTGAGAACTCTGACAAGGAGTTTCGAACTTGACCAGGGGTATCCGGGTACACGACAATGGGCCTTGCTGCACTCTTGGTTACTACACTCCTGGGGGAAATGCTTTTATAAATTAACAATCTTATTATGAACGATCATTAAGGGAATTCAAATAACAATGCCTCTAAGAATACATGTTAGAAACTATATCATGGATAACATAGATTGAATCTTGTAGTTTCATAATTTATGGAAATAAAAGTAATTTTTATGTCAACCATATTTTTTGAATTACCCTTTATGAGTTACCCCTAACTTTTCTTTTATTCCATCCAATAGCCAATAATGGAACTCGGGCTAACAACTGATGTGAATATCAATGTGATGAATATTATAATGAGATCCCCAATACGATGGGAGCAGGAATCGAGAACTTTGTCACGATACACTCTCAATTAACTCAAGCATTGAATAGAAACATGGTTCAAGAGGAATGTTAACCCCCCCCCCCAAGAAAGAAAAATTTTCTATTAAGAGATTCATGAGACAACGGGATCCTTCTTTTAATGGATCATATGATCCCTCAATTGTCAAAAAATGTATCAACTCCATTGAAAAGTTCTTCTCCATCCATCAATGTTCCGAAAAAGAGAAGGTTGTCCTTGATGCTTATCGTATGGTGGTTGAAGACGATCAATGGTGGACCTTGATGAAAAATACAAAGCATGAGGATGAGATCAAGGAGTTGGAATGGGCGGATTTCCGGAAAATGTTTTTCGATAAATATTTTCCTCAGACCCTCCAACATAAGATAAAGAGAGACTTCCTTACTCTCAAGGAAAAAGACGACGAATCCATCAGAGAATTTGAGGAAAACATCACAAGGCTTTCATGATAAACCCTTGTCTTTATTGTTACCCCCCGACTGCAAGGTTGACCGCTTCTATGGTGGGCTCTATCCAAGCCTGTGGAAATCCCTGGCGATCCGAGAAATCGACACCTATGTTTAAATTGTCTGATGTGCCTTCAAGTTTGAAATGGAGATCAGAAAATCTAAGGGATGTCATGAGGATAAGAAGAATAATGTGGACTTCAATTATGGTGGTCTAAATAATAAATATAATGGTTCTAAAATGATCCAGCACCCCACTTTCCAAAGGTGAAAAATGAATCACCCCAGAAAATGCTTGAAAAGGACGAGGAAATGCTTTAGATGTGGAACATAAGGACACATAGCTTTTTACTACCAATAAGAAAAACCCACATCTGTGATAGAGGAGAGGAACACTCTATTCGACTCTCAACGCACTGTTCATTACTTCAACTGCAAATAACCTGGGTATCTTTTAAATTAGTTACCTAAGAAATGGGTTTTTTCAGGTAACCAAAAACCTCCAAGGGAGCATGTGAGTGCTTTTTCCATCACTACGGCCAAAGTGAACCCTTTAAACAAAGTGGTGACAAGTACAATAGTTATTTATTCAATAATAGAGAACATACTTTTTTTATTTAGGTTCTATGAATTCTTTTATATCTCGAAATATTATTAGAACAATCCCAACACCCCCAAAAATCATTTATATAAAGAAGTTTGTGAGAATGGAAAATGGGGAAATCATTGCATCCCATGAATATAATACTCCCCTGTCATTATTTTTGGATTCAAATTATCAGCGAACCATGTCATACCCCCTCTGGTGGAATTCGATACAATTCGTGGCATGGATTGGCTTTACTTATATATAGCCAACATAAATTGCCATGAGAGGGAAATCACTCTCCATGTGGAGAATCAACCCTCGATTATGTACAAGTTCATGGAGGAAGATACATATTCTTTAGTTCCATCATCTCAAGAATGGATATTGATTCCTTATGAGCATGGGTATCTATACCAAATGATTGAGTCCAAGGGAGCAACCATCCATGAAAACATGCCTATAGTGAGGGAATTCCCTGAAGAGTTTCCTAGGGAATTGTCTGGTCTCCCACTTAGAAGAGGTTTTGAATTCTTAATTGACCTTATACCTAGGGCATTTCCAATATCCAAGAATCCTTATAGAATGGCTGTTGTGGAGCTTGAGGATATAAAGAAACAACTACTAGAGAATCTGGATAATTTTTTTATACTCCCAAGTGCTTTACCATGGGGTGCACTAGACCAATTCCTTAAGAATAAGGATGGGTCAATGTTCCATTGCGTTGATTATCATGAGATCAAAAAAATCACGATAATGAACATGTATTCTCTTCCATTAATTAATGAATTTTTTGATTAGAAATGTGGAGAAAAATAGTTCTCCAATGTAGATTTGTGGTCGGGATATTATCAAGTACATGTGAAGAAGGAAGATATCCCCAATACTACTTTTTGAAAAACATACAGGCACTATGAATTCATAGTAATGCCTTTCAGACTCACTAATTCTCCTGAAACAATCATGAAATTGATGAATAAAGTCTATAGAGATTACATAGACATATTTGTTGTAGTTTTTACAAATGATATTCTAATATACTCCAAAACCAAGGTGGATCATGAGGGGCATCTATGAACTGTACTAGAGACCTTGCACAAGGAGAATCTCTATGAAATGTACATCAAGTGTAAGATCTAGCTGAAGGAGGTCACATTATTAGGACATATCATTACAAGAAATGGGATATCTATGGATTCCTCCCAGATAGATACAATTGAGGGATGGATGAGGCCAACATCCGTAATAGATATCCGTAGATTCGAGGGTTTATCTAGATATTATCATCGATTTGTGAGAAATTTCTCACATTTGACCATCCCTCTTATCACAATAAATCAGAATGGAATAATGTTTTCATGGAGTGATGAATGTGAAGAAAGCTTCAAGGAGTTTAAAAGATGGCTTATTACTGCACCTGTTCTAACATTACCCCCAAGTGGAGAACATTTTGTTGTATTCGGTGATGCTTCGAAGAAGGGCGTGGGTTATGTGTTGATGAAGGAAGACAAATTCATTGCCTATGATTCAATGAATTTGAATGTTCATGAGAATAATTATCAGACACACAATCTATAGTTGGCTGTAGTGATCATAGCTTTAAAAATTTAGAGGAATTACATATTTGGGGAGAAGATTGAAATATACACAGATCACAAAATCCTCATATATATATATTCACACAGAAAGTGTAGAATATTCACTGACAAAGATGGTTATAACTAATCAATGATTTTGAATGCTCAATCCATTACAACCCTGGGAAAGTGAACAAGGAGGAATATGATCTATGTAGAAAAGATCCAGTGATTCTTTCATTTATGAGAATTGAGAAGGATCTAATCTTCTTAAATTTGATGAATATTGACATGAGAATCATAAAGCAGGGAACAATGTTAATCCTTTCAGCAATGATTGTTAAACCATCTCTTTTGTAATGGTTCTTGGTTGATCATAGAACGAATATGGAAATTTTGAAAAGGGATGAAGATATCAAAAGTAGGAAATCCTCAAGGTTCATGGTTGAAAAGGATGTAATTGTATGATTTGGGTCATGATTATGAGTACCATCTGATCTAGAGATAATGAAGAGGTTCGGAATGAAGCAAATTGGTTATCATTATCAATTCACCCAGGGTTCATAAAGATGTATGGAGATCACCACGAAAATTTTTGGTGGGAAAATATGAAATGGGGGATTGATGAATATATAAAAAATTGTTTGGTAAGTCACAAAGTGAAGGTGTAGAGGAAAAAGTCTAAGGGGATGAGAAAAACACTACCCAAACAAACACGGAAGGGGGACAACATTACCATGGACTTAGTCACTGTAACTCCATGGTAATCTAGATGAAACAATTCTATATGGGTCATTGTGGATTGTCTTACAAAGACAACACACTTTATCACGATTTGAGAGGACTTTTCATTGGATCAAAATGAACGGATTTACATAAATGATGTTGGAAGGATGTATGGAGTACCAAAATCAGTTGTATCCGATTGTAATCCAAGATTCAACTCGATGTTCCAGAAAAGTCTCCAACATCATCTATGCACTGAACTGAACATCATTATGGAATATCATCCTAAAGAAGATGGCCAATCTGAGAGAACTATTTAGACATTATATGATATGTTATTATCATTTTTATGGGCTTCAAAGGAGGATGAGACCAATATCATCCACTAGTTGAATTCTCATTCGATAATAGTTTCCACTCGAGCATCCAAATGTCACCCTATGAAGTTGTTTATGGGAAATGGTGCAGAACCTCAGAGTGTTGGGATGGTGTAAGTGAGTGTATGATTTTTGGACTTAAAATGGAAAAAATGGGGAAAATGTGAAAACCATTCAACAACATATCATGGCATCCCATAGATGATAGAAGAGTTATAAAGACAACCATAGATGAGACCATGAATTAAATATTGGATACATGGTATTTCTATGCATATATCCATGGAAGAAGGTCATTAGTATTAGAATGAATGGGATGTTAAGTCTTAAGAACATCAGCCCCTTCAATATTCTTGATCATGTCAGGGTTGTGGCCTATCGACTAGCATTTCAACCCACCAGGTCCAAAGTACACGATGTATTTAATGTACCCTTCTTAATAAAGTAAATACATTACCCTTCACATTTACTCTCTTCAGAGGTACTATAGTTATTGGATGATCTTTTTTACAAGGTGAAACCAGTGAAGGTCATAGATTATAGAGAAAAAGTTCTAAAAAATAAGAAAATTCCCCTAATCTAGGAGTTGTGGAACAACCAAATGTTTTTAAATGCAACGTGGGAATCAAAGGAAGTGATGAAGCGGAGTTAAAAACATCTATTTTAGTGTGGGAAAAGGAAATTTTTAGGGTGAAATTTCTTAAGGGGGGAAGATTGTAATGACCCAAACATTTATTAATGAAAATTCCACTTGATGTAATTAAATTTCTTCTTATGTGAAATGGTTATAGAAAAATGTACTTATTTTGTATTATGATTTTTAATTTTTGAAATACAATTAAAAATTGTGATCGTTTCTAATATAGTCGTTGAACAGAGATCACATGATTAGTATAAATATAGGGTTTCAACAAATCCAATTTACACAGATAAAGGAAGTGATGGCCTCATTCAGTAGTAATTCTCCATATGAAGCCCATTTTTCGGAGCTCAAAAAGGAGGTGGCGTCATTGGGATTTTCTCATGATCAAGTCCAAGCCGAGCTTTAACATGTTAAGCTCGAATGAAACCGCCTACGAGAGAAGTGGAAATTGGTTGGGAATTCTACCAGAGTGATGTTATCTAAGCCACCCCAAGAGTCTGTCACCATCAGACACCATACCCTCCAGTCATAAGTGAGAGTTATAAGGGGTTATGTAACCTGACCTTAGAACTATGATTATGTTAATTATTTTCATATATAATGAATTATATATATTCTTTTTATTATTGTTGTTACTTTGTAAATAGTTTTAAAGGAAAAATAGTATTTTATGTTAATATTCAACTAAGAAATATATTTTGATTAAATAATGTATTTTTTAATGAATAAAATTTTAATAAAATATTATTATTATTAAATTAATTTAGTATTATGTTTAAATGAACATATATAATATATGAATACAATTGAAATTTTTATTAAGGTTTTAAATCTATTTTTGTTAAAAACCATGAATTTTCGATAAATGCCATTTTTTTTAAAATAGACAATTTACATATTTAGAAAATTATTTGGATAAAATGAATATAATGTTTGGGATCATGATGTCAAAATTATCCAATGGTGATTTATTCATAATTTTCTGAGATAGTCAAATTTTTGGTTAAAAATTAAATACCATTTAAATATCTAATTTGTTTTATTACATCAGAATGACCCAATAGTGATGTAATAAAATAATATAAAAATTATTTTAGGCTAATATATGTTTTAACAATAACATAATTTTATTTTTATTTTATTTTTATTTTTTTACAAAGCATTAGTTGACCGTTCACAACTTATAAGACATTTTAGTTTTTAAATTGATTTCCTTGAGAGTGTGACTCACCTACACATAAAAAACACTATTATTTTCATAAGTTAAGCGATTTTCCTTATAAAATATTTTTTTCCACTCCCCTTTATCGAAAAACCATGGGAAAAATCATGGGCTAGTTTGTGTCTTAGATTAGTTTAATGTGTGGTGTCCCAAACCTAAATACTAACGAATCCCCTCTACATTCCTATATAAAACTAGAAAATCTCCCACTTCCTCTTCATTAAAACCCATTGAATTTATTCCATCCTATTATTTCATCTATCTATGATCCTCCCAAGCTACCCCATGCTCCCAATAAGTCCCTCTCAAGCCCCTCCCAATCCTTTGGGATCACACTTCCATGTAAGAGATTCATTCTATTCTCATTTTATACAAGTTTCTTAATATTGTTAATCAATTTTATTTTCAATAATAAATATTGGGAAATTGTTTCTCAAATCCTCCATTCTTCCTAATATATGTTTAAATTATGGGAGACCCCTTTCTCTGTTATCAATGCCTTCCATGTATAACTTTTACTATACTGACATTACATAAAGAATTTCTCTCTCCTCATTTATATTCAAGAAATTCATTTGTATTATGAATATAAATTCCATTAAAAATGTTGGGACATGTATTTATATAACCCCTTACTATGTATTTCATGTAAATATGATGAGACACCCATTTCTATCACATCAACGATTTTTATTAATTCTAATGTCACGCCGTTACGTTGCCAAAATTGAAACGATTTTCCAAGCCAATGTCATTGTGTAGTGAATATCATTCCCATTTCTCTATGAAGGGTATTAAAAATTATTCACATTTACTTATTTATTATAAATCTTAATTTATCTATTCCACATGCCATTATCATGGAATAAATGATGATGGTTGATTCCATGTCGTACAATCCATGTGGCACACTTATGCATGAAATGAAATGTTTAAGAAGGGTGTGCCCTAATAGCGCTATAATGCATTGGGAAAAGTATATTATCATGATAAATCATTTTCAATTGGTGTTTACTCAGGATAATTCATGTGTAGTGGGGTTTTAATCATTCTTCATGTGCTCTAAGGGTTTACACATTCTCTATGTACAATGATCCATGGCCCATGCTAATTACATGTTAAGTGTTGTTCCCACATTTCCATATTATGATGATCATGTTATATCATTACATTATGTTCATGTTATTTTATTTTCCATTTATATTCCAATTTCCTAACATGTATTGTATTTTTAATATAATCCTATTTTGACTCCCTTATAAGGCTTTATAGCTCACCCTTTTCTTATGAATGTCCTCAAGTTATCTCATGCAATGCAATGTAAGAGGGAATGTAGGGGTCATGTAAAGGAATTTTTCAATAAGATGTTTATTTTAAGTTATTAGTTGTTATTTATTTGTATTAATCTAAATAGACACTAGACCTCTCGATCATAAATGTTGTATTAATTCAAGGTTTTATGTTATAAATTATGTTTAACAGTGAAATAAAATGCAAGGTTGTTATACCCTAATAATGATATTTTATCAATGTCTCGTTCATCATGAAGATGGCCGTTAAGAATGTATTATATTTATAATTACGTGAAATAATTTATTAAATAGAAAACACTTATTTTAATAGGTATATGAAATAGATAGATTTCTGTCATATTAAGTTGTGACGAGTAAATAAATCATATTTTTATAATTACATATTAGCCGAAATGTAATTAACTAGTACGTATAATAGATTTTATATTTTTGGATTCAAATTTTATCAGTATGAAAAACAATTATTTTACTCCGTATGTAATTTATTTTATTTAAATGTGGTTTGTGGAATTTTATAAATGTTAATGTAATTAATATATATGAGTATATAATTATATATTTGGATCACATTCCTTGTTTTCTATGTTGTTAAAAATATTATAAAATGGTATCAGACTAATTCATAAAAAAATATAGTGATATTTTAATATGAAAATATATATTGGAAGAAAAACAATTTTTATGATGTTTTTTTCAATATATTTTTAACAAAATATAAATAATATTTGTATTTTAAATGTGACTATAATGATTTGAAATATTTTGAATTGTATACTGATTTTAGTTGCTGGTTAAATTTTTCATGTGATTTTAATGACATATATTATAGTGAAGTATTTAATTAAATTAAAAAAATTTATCCACAAGAACATAATTATTGATTAATCATATGAATGGGGATGATTTCATCAGTGGGGAACTAATAGGCTTACATTATATTGCAATGGATATTTTTTATAGAGTTATCCAATTATCCTTAAATAAAATTGAAGAATATGGATATTTATATTACCCTTTATATATGACCCTATTGTTTGTTGATATAGATTCCATGATATTTATATGATAATAGATTCCATGTGATATATATTTAGTCTAATGGATGACCAATCATGGGGGTTATAATTGAGGTGTTTTTATCATTGATTTCAATTTTAATAATGGAATGTATACTAGGTATTGGAACATGATGAATTCATAGGAATTTTGCTTAGATGTATTAGATATTGTGTTTTTGAAAAATTAAATAAAAGGAATACAAGATCAAGTCAATCTCTCAAAATTATATGAGTTTTTTAAATAAGTGATAAGTGGGATGAATAAATTCCAAACATATTTAGGTATGATATTATAGGTTGTGATTTCAAAATTTCCATTTTAGTCAAGGACTATTATTATAAATTTATTCGATGTTGATGGATTTTTATTCAATGAAATATTATATCTTAGAGAGTCATAATGAATTATTTTTGACATTATTTTTACTCTATATATAATTTCTATAATAACACTAAGAGTAGAATAAAATGAGATCATGCAATATATGAAGTATTTCGTGTTGTTATATTCAAAATTGTTCATCTGTTGGGAAATGAATGTATTAAAGGAATGGATTATTCAATAGTGTTAAATGATATTTTATAGGATAATATATGCTTATGATTATTAAGGGAAATTATCAGTCATTAGAGACCCAATTTTATTAGATACTTCATAACACAATTTAATGGAACATCATGGTGGATTATTGTGGTCCATCAAGGGATAATAATATTAATATCAATGATTTATATATCCGGTCCCTATGATTTTTCTAATGTATTGAATAGACATATAAAATATAAAATTATTTCTAATAGAGATTATAATAAACTGGTAGTTAAAATTAACATTTATTTTTGATTAATACATTGATGTGGTTTAAATAGACCACATTAATGTTGAATTTCACACCCACAATATGTGTTTTTATGGAACAGGGGAAATTTTTAGAATATGGTATATGATTGATGGGAATTAACTAGTGGATTTTTACTATGTATTTATACTGTGAGAATGTCACATAATACATCTAATTATAGTTAACGTTTGATTATGGGATATGGTCAATTTTTTGATGAAGGACTGATTGTGGATCATGATATTATTTTATACTTTATATTTTAATTAATTTTTTTGATCAATATAGTTATGTATAGAGGATAGGATGACCATAATTATAATCTAGAAATATGAAGTATATAATTTTGTTAATTAGGAAATGATTTTAAATGATTATTGATGTGATGGAAATACAGTGTCAGAATGTGTATCGAAAAATGTTTTTTTGTTTATATGTACTTTTATAAGTATAATTTAATTGGATTTTGTAAATTTTATATGATATGTGACAGTAAATCATTGATGAAGGACATAAATAGCTTGGACTTAATTATTATATT
Source organism: Viscum album (assembly GCA_963277665.1). Lineage (NCBI taxonomy): Eukaryota > Viridiplantae > Streptophyta > Magnoliopsida > Santalales > Viscaceae > Viscum > Viscum album. The sequence goes on from OY728156.1 coordinate 1,285,843,433, forward strand.
AATTATAACACCATGGTAATACTTTATTGATAACATATTATGGGAATTATATTCATGATGTGTGTGCCATGTCTTAGTGACAATTGTAATAGTATAAGTACCTTATAAAGCCTCCAAGATATTAGAATACTTTTTCAATGGATCTTACATCATCCCTTATTATAGTGAGTTTGAGGAAGTTATTTTAAATATAATTTTTAATTAATATTAATAACATTGAATTATAGAAAAATTAAGATTACTTTTTGATATTATATAGAGTGTGGAACATTATTTTTTCCATGTAATGTTTTTTTCTAATGGAATTTGGATCATTATGCAGCTAAATTTGAATTTTTATATTGTTCTGTTAATTTGTTTAGTGATTATTATCTTGGTTTTCAAAAATGGAACCATTAAATGTGTATACATACAGATTGAAAAGATAATTGGTTTATAAACCAAATTGATCAGGTTTATGTTACACCAGATTATATTATGATATGTCCCTTTGTAAATAAATTCAATTTGATCGACAACACATGTCACAGAGAACACCATGATTAGGAAAATTATTTAATATAATTATTTAGTTATGATAGATATTACCTAAATAATGGAATTGAGGGAATGAATGAGATTAACTACATTATGAAAATATATTTAATGAATGTTTTTTCATATTAATTAAATATATATGAAAATAAAACCAATTTATCATAAAAGATATGTTTTTATAAAAAAACAATTTATGGTGACAATGTCATTTTATCATAATTAATTTAATCATTCACAATTCATATAAGAAAATATAAAAAATTCATGATATATATTATTTTTTTCAACTCATTAAATATGTTTGATAGTCTTATGATAAAAATAAATCATGTTTTAAGAAAAAAAAAATATTTTTCTAAAAGTTTTTTTTATTTCCTTTAAATGGAAAACCTATTTTAAATTTAAAATTTTAAAACTTTAATAATTTTATATGAATATTAATATTCCTTAATAAATTTAGGATATCAATATTTTCTTTGGTTGAATGTTTTGTATTTTTTTAAGAAGATTCATTTTTCAATGAAATGTAAAAAATATTGCATTTTAACTGAAGATTTACATTTCATATAAATTATGTATAAATTAAAATTAAAATTTAGATTTGTTAAATATTCAAATTAGTTAAATTTTTCATTCATAAATAAAATTTAGGCCTTTTAAAAAAAATTCACATGTTCGGTCAAACCTTCTCATCTCCACACTATCCATGTTCGAGTGATGTTGGTTTGACCAAATATCGATATACAAGGTCCTTAAGGGGTAATTCAAAATGGGGATTTTCAATAGGTTGTCAATGTATACAAAACTAAAGGGAAGTGTAAGGTAAGTGTATTCTCATCTCACTTTTATATATATCATATATATGCCTTTTTCATATGTTTTCTTTCATGTGTGGTGTATATATACATTCAATTGAGATATCATATCATGGATAAAATTATCTTAATTATATTAAATGTTTTCTGTGCTAATTATTAATTTTATAGGGAATATTATTTAATTTATTACATGTGGTAAGATATTACTTAAATCATGTTTTTTATTCAGTTCAATATCTATTTAATTTATTATTTCATGATATAGTTATGTGTGATATTACTTTTCAGTATATCACATTGTATTTCCACTTGTTTAATGATGATTTTAATCGAATACACATAATTGGTTCATTTAATTAATTATATGAACTTTTAAGTGACTACATATCAATTTTACTTGACTGAGTCATATGTTAATCTTATGTGTATAATTTATTTTCTTTGGGGTATATACATACCCATTAGTTTTTATCATCATTCATTAAATATTTCATTAAATATTGATATTTTTTATATCAAGGATATGATTATTACTTAAAACCATATTGAAGTGTTTTTATATGGTGTTTACATTGAATGTTATTTAATTAAATCGATAAATAATGATAAATTTGAATCTTTTATTCAATACAGATTTTTGATGACAAGGCACACTGTTAAAGCATTTAATTAGGTATTCTATATGAGAGGAATGTATTGAATAGAAAGACATTGGTGGGGACCTGCTATATATTTTCCCTCAATGCATCAATATTCTCATGGGAAGAATCAGTTAAGATAAGATTAAATTGGGTTTTACATATAGATTAAATCATATGGTCAATAGCCTTGAGGGAAGTGGTTCACATTCTATAAACATAAAGTTTAATAACTATGAATTTCTGACATTCATAATTTTGTTATTTTTATCCTTGGGATTCTCATTATGACAAAATATAACACACTATGATTTCAGGGATTATTTTTTTGAATTAATTTTATCATTTCATATTTTTCATTTCACAGAACACAGAGTATAGCTTTTGTGATATAAAAACACTAAGTTTGGAATGTGTTATATGAAACACCATGACATTCATTATCTACACACAACATATATATTACCTTGTGTAATACACAACACAATTTTTTCTAGTATTAATCAAAATACTGAGTCCCTTAGACATCTTGTGTTATGCACCACACCCTGTTTTACAAAAATACAATAAACTATTTATTTTTTGAATAAAGGTGTAATTATAGGTACCAAAAATCCATTAAATTGGATGTTATGAATAATTTTAACAAATGTATGTAAATAATATTTACACATGTGTATAAAATAATTCCTCTCGATATCAATTACACAAAGGTAATGTATGAACTATTTGAATATAAAAAAATTATTTTTTTAAGAGAACTACGTTTCTATGTACATACATAATTTTATGTCAATAAATTATTATTTTTATAATTTTTCAATAAAAATTAAATATTATATATTCAATAATTTTTTTTACGTATCCAAGAATTTTTTTAGGAATTAACTAAATATAAATTCAATTTTAGGAATAACAATATATATTCAACATAATATAATATTTACCAGATTATTAGAGAGAAACAATTTTAAATATGATTTTGTAATTTTCTTGATTTTTTAACTAAAACAATAAAAAATTTCTTGATATAATAATATAAAAATTATACTATTGTGTGTTTTTAGAAAATTTCTACGAACAATTGTTTTATGATCAAGAGTGAATATTACAGAATTTTAATTCAAAACATATAATTTTTATATATTTTGTATGAGGTAATTTTTTATAGGTTTTAAAGTTAGATAACACCAAAAATAAATAATTTAATACAATATAGTCAATTAGAATCAATCTCACTAGTAAATTGGATATAAAAACTTACCAAACATTTGAAAATTCTTTACTTCAGAAACAGACTTTGTCAACTCATCTACGAGGTTAAATTCAAATTAATTTACACCACTATTATTATTTGGATTGGAAAAAATGAGTTCAATTAATATTTAAATTCAAATTAGAGAAACAATTTTGTTAAAAAAAATTACTGAAGGAAATTAAAATTAATTACAATGATTAAGATGAAAATTAACATATCAAGTGATTGAACCATAGAGTTAAGTGAAACAATGACCTATATACCTGAAAAAGAGAAATGATATTTCCTAATTTATACCCTATCCCCAATTTATCAAATTTTTTTCATTATTGGATCCACTTATCATTTTTAAAATGTTGGTGGAATTCCCTTCTAAAAAATTTACAATACTACAACTCCCCCACTATAAAAATGAACTCACCCCTTCCACTTATTCACACCAAAAAAGCCTATTCATGTCCCAACATCTGGTCCAATATTCCCAATAAATACCTACCTTAATCCTATTAGAACACCCTTGGTCATACAACCGTCCCATGAAGACTGTTGGTGTAGAGCCAAATTTGATACCCAAAAAAGTTGTAAGGTCCTACCTCATGAAGTTTTGTTTTATTTTCCTTATAAACCCCCAAGAATATTCATATTAAATTATTATATAATAATATAATTATAATTAATATAATTATATGTTTTTAATATATTTTCTAAGCCAACACTTACACACAAATCCATCTAATGGGTAATTAGTAATTCGTTCTTCTGTACAGAGAACTGCCACCTCACTTTAAGAAAATATCAATTTTTCTTTTACCACCTCTGATGGATGGGTATTGTGATGGAAAATCACTTTTTATTGGATATATATGATATATATATTTTTATATAATTAATATGTATCATATAATTTCATGTTTTCAATTTTTTTTAAAATATAATAATTTCTTTTCGGGAAGTGTGGACTACCACGTCCTCAAAGTGATGTGATTCATTCAAAATCAATATATAATGTAGTAAAAACATGTTCTGTGAAAATATATCATATATATGAAAATATAATTTTATAATAGTGATATTATATATATAAATATATTTCATTTAATTTATTTATTTCAATATGAAAAAATACAAAAACAACATTATTGCGTACATAGAACCGACCATCTCCATCAACGGTGTATTACACTTCATATTTATATATTATAATGACTAATATAAATACATATATACAAAATATATATCATATATTTGTAATTTTTTACATTTTAGATAAAATAAAAAAATTATCTATGTAATATAATCAATAATAACAGAACAAAACATATAAGAGAATCAAAGGAGATATTACCTAAAATGTAACATTAACATAGAGTCGTTATTTAATGTGCAGTATAATGTCACAACCAAATAATATATTTTATTAGATAAAATAATATGGTTTTTGGTAGATTCATAACAATTATATATTAATTATACATGAGTATTGAACATGTTTTATGAATGTCTAGATTTCAGGTAAGGGGATTTCTAATCTCACTATTTTTTATATGATATTTACTCTTTATTCATGATGAAAATCATTTGTGTTGTGCATATAACCCATTAATATATTAAGTTATTATTATCCATAAATTTAATTTTATTTATATTTCCATTTTATAATCTTTATTTTATGTGGTTTATGTATCAAATGTTATGAAATAGGGAGAGTAATTTGACTCAATTTGACTTCATTAAGATACATACCAATTTATGCACTATTATTTTTCAAGGATATGTATATACCTGATTTTAAATTCAATAAGATTAACATATTTTGTTTCATTATATTTTAATAATCATTTAATTTTATTATTTCACTTTTTTATGATTCAATGTTATTAAAGTGTTCACAATTTATTGCTATAATCTCATTATTTATCGAGAATGTTTATGATTTTTCTTCTACTGATGAAATGTTATTATCCATATCTCAATAAATCTAATTAAATTTCTTACCCATTGAATAATCATGTTATATAAAATAAAGTGTACCATTATTACTGTATTTGGTAATTGAGATAATTTGATGATTTTTTATAAAAATATCTCTTTATTTCTCATTTCAACCACAAATACTTGTTCATTCAAAATAAGGGTTTCTAATAAAATTCATAAATGGTTTGATATTATACTATGATGTTTAAATGAAATTATAACCCGTTTATTACTTTTTTATAATGTAATTTATTATCTTCTTATGAAACTTTACTAAACATTGATGGTGAAAAAATGATTCTTTGACATGTGAAAATTTACCCTCTATCATGACCATAAATACCTCGATGAAACCTTATTAATTTAATAAACTTTTTATTTTACTAAAAATGGATTTCCTATTAATCTATATTTTTTTATTTTAATTTTTTTTTCATATAAATTGTTTTTTAAAAAATTTAATTGCATTTATAATTTTTTTAAAGGATTTCCAATGTTTCATTTAAATATTTTATAATTTTAATATCCAAAAAACTATTTCATTGATCTCAATGATAAATTTATCAGTCCTCAAATAAATTTCAAAAAAAAATGCTTGAAAAATATTTTCATTATTATTTTAAATGTTTTTAAGGAAATGATTTTGAAATTTTTTTCATGATTCTTTATATTTATTTAAGGTTTTTTTCAGGGAAAATGTTATTTATAAGGTTATATATTAAAAATCCATTATAAAAAAGTAAAGTAAATTCTATATAAAATATATTTTAAAAATATTTTCATTGATATTTCAAGTGATCTTTTAAAATCCTTCTCCATATAGGTTTACATCCTTGGTTACAGTTTATGCATTATAGGAGATATGAATCAAGTATACCATATATATTATTTTCCTTGAGGGTATTTTTTTGATGTATTGATGTTTTTGAAACACTTTTCTCTTCAATGAGTAATACCTTCATAAATATTGGTGATACATTTTTCTTTTCATGTATTATTATATGATTAAATGATTATAAAACGTATCTGTTTTCCATTGGTTTTGAAACGAAAACATTTTTATGATACATATTTCACTTCATGGGTTATAATAAGATTTTTATAAAACCCATTTATTTTAATGGTTTATTATAATATTAATGTTTTATAGAACTCCTATGTATAATTTTATAATATGATATGTTGGGGAATTATCTAATTCCAATGAATTAGTAGGTATAGTCCTAGTAGGTATATGAGGAATATGAGGAAATTGAATCCCTTATAAAGAAATGGTCTATGACTAGGGATGGTTGTGTGTAATTCCTAGTAGGTATAGTCCTCATGAAGTGGCCTGATATTTTTTTGGAAATGATCCTTGGCTAATATGGAATGATATTACATGATTATTTTTTGTCACAAATTATATTTCTTATTCATTCAATTTTAGTGCATGGTTTTTTTTAAGAATTATATTATCATTCAAGTGTTTGGAACCACCATTATTTATTCCACGTATCATGATTAAGATATTTTATGTAGGGTTGATCTTTATAATTTTTTCTCATTTTATCATACCCTTATTCTTGTATTATGATTTCGTATTTCCAAGATTTATCTTTAATGAGAATTCATGGTCACACCTTTACCATTCATCCATTACCCAAGTTATGAAAACAGTTTTTTTTATGAATACAAAAGGTGAAGATATGTAAGGTATATGTTGAAGTTCATTCACGAAAATTGAAGAATTTGTTCAATGATTCCATATACACTAAACATATTCAGTCGTTGGGTATGGATTTTTGTAATGTGATGAATTTTTCTATAAAATGATATACCATCCTTGTTTGTTAATATTAGCCCCTATAGTTGAAATCAAAGGTACGGTTTAGAAATACATTTAAAGCAAGGATGTTAATACTTTTTTTAGATACATATGCATATTTCTATAGATTTGTACATGGATGTCTCTATGGATATGTATAGGGATAACATTTGTATATAATAATGTCCTAGAATTTTTGTAATGGATAGAGTGAGTGGTTAAATAGAAATATATTGTTATCTAGATAATACAAGTTTATGTCACTTTTGAAGAAACTTGTATCATGGTAACAATGCCGAAAACACCATATTTAACTAGACATAATTGGGAACTGGTTCATGACAATAGAACTTGTTGCACACCCTGTAGGAAACTCCTAGGGGATATGATTTGGGACTTCAAAACCTCTTTAGAAAAAATCATGGAATACTTAAATAGAGAATTAATTTGAATAACCTAGAAATAAACCAAATGTGTTTTAGATTAAAGTGTAGGTTTCACGATTTAGACATCCTATAAGTATAATTTTATCATTATTACATGGTTTTCTGCTATCATATTTATTTTTCACACAATGTATTATACTATTAATCAATAGATAGAACCAAAAAGAACCCAGTTAAAATTTATTGTATTAGACGTAGAATGTATGGGTATTAGAGAAGTCAATTTCTTATGATATCATGAAGAGAATATGGAAGGTTATACGAGTATGGGATATTATTGTAATGATAAAGTGAAATCAAATTAAATATGAAAGTTATGAGATGTTCTAATAGTACTGTTGAAATTAAATGTATAATGTAATAATAGATTAAGTTTTAGGAAACACAATACATGATTTATATATCATATTTTGGGAGAAGTTCTATCATTTTATAATATGATGATGTTTGGGTAATGATTTAATAATAATGTTGGATGATTTAATTTTTATATTTTGAAATTCTAATATTATGTTATATGAATCATAAAATATATAAGTAATTGCAGTATTTGTTTTTAAGTAATGATTAAAAAGAATATGTTTAATGGTGATTTAAAAAAATGGTGATATTATTAAATAAAGGAAGTTACCCTTGAATTTTTTTACCATATAGAGATAGTCATGTTTAGGTTGGATAAACATATGATTAATATAAAAATTGTAAATTGGATAGTACTAATTACCTTTTAATTGATTATTGATTTATTGAAAATGTGGTCTATGTCATCATGGATGAAGTAGAAAACATCTTATAATTATGTAATATTTCTTATAATCCCTAGAATAAGGAAGAATTTATGTTTTCCAAAATTATATATAGTAATTTAAGTTATTAGCATATTTCATGAGAATATATGATGAGGGTATTAAAATGTTTGAAATTTGAAAACTGGGAAATATTTATTGAAGTATTTAAGGTCCATGTTATGTTGATTTCCTGAAATTTTTTCTCATGTTTTGGTTTTTCATATTTTATATGGATTATAAGGTTAACCATTCTTGTAATGTTTAATATATACTTCTAATGATGTTTATGAGATTAAAGTACTATCTCACCACATGAGGAGTTATGCATACTGAAAAAACTGTTCTAAATAAATTTTTTTGATACTAACTGAATACATATGTGATGAAATATCATGGATTTCACGATCTATTAGTTCTTTAGGAATAAAAAATTTACCTTCCGTTCTCTAGGTAATAATGCAATCTGGGTTTTCATTGACCGATTGAGTAAATATATTCATTTTCATCTTATTCGAGATACCCTATCTATAGATTAACATTATATGTTATATCCTAAATATATTATTAGGTTTTATGGAGTTTTTATCTATATTGTATTATACTACGATCTGAAATTCACTTCTAACTTTTAGAAAGTCCTTAAGAAGTCATTGTGTAGTGAAATAAATTTCAGTACAACATTAAATCCTCAATCATATTGGTAGTGAGAACGAACAATTCAGACCTTGAGGATATGATACGTGCTTGTTCAATAGATTACAAGGGATGTTGGGATCAATGAATTTCTTTGGTTGTGTTTTTTATAATAACTGTTTTCATTCTAGTATATATATGGCACCATTTTATGCATTATATGGAAAGCGGTGTTGAAATATATCTTTTTGGGATGAATTATTTCACAGGATGTTTGTGGGAATATAATTGGTAGAAGAGGTGGTAGAAAATGTTCATTTGATTAAGAAGAATATGAGGACATCATAGAGTAGGCAGAAGGGTTATTCAGATAACTAGAGGAATGCAATTTTATTTGATGTAGCTGATCAGGTCATTCTAAAAGTCTCTCTATGGTAATCTGTGATGCGTTTTGGTAATAAGGGGAAGATGAGTACATGATTAATTAGACACGATAAAATCCTATGGAAAGTGGGATCAGTTACATATATAGCAGCTTTACATTCTATTTTACCCCTTATACATAATTCTTTTCATGTTTCAATGTTATGAATTTATATTTCGGATCTATCTCGTGCTTTGAGTCCATAAGAAGTTTAGTTGGAAAAAAATATTTTTTATGAGGAACAACCGGTCCAGATTCATGACCAAAGGGAGAAAGTGTTGCAGAATATGGTTATTTTTTAGGTTAATTTTTTTTGAAAAAAACGATACTCTTGAAGAGGAAATATTGTAATATGAGAAAGATATAGATGAGAAATACCCTCACTTATAAAAACAAGTTGATAAAATTTTAAAGACACAATTTCCAAAAGAGGAGAAGGATATAACATCACAGGTAATTAAAGAATAAGACATTTTCATATCTATTATTATATATGAATAAGATTGTAATTTATAATTAATGGGGACAATTTTTTTATTAGCGTACTCAACACGCAACAAGGAGTTTCTCTGAAATCTTACATTGCATGAAATACTTAGTTATTCCAAAAATAATACATTATTAATATTATTATTTCAAAAGGGAATGAATGCCTAGTTATTGTATTGTAAGAAATGAACATATATAAATATATTATTTTTACATATGTTTTTAACTATTTTTACATTATACAAATTAATTTTAGGGGCATAAAATAAGAATAAATCCAATTTTAGGCATAAAATACTCTAACATTTTTAAAATGTAGTTTTACATCCATTAGTTGAAGAGAACTTTTTAAATAATGTTTTTAAAAATTTTATATGTTTTATTTGAAAAAATAAAACACTTATTTGGAATTGGGACATAAAAATTTACGTTAGTTGAAATTGTTTTATTTTTCAGATCAAATTTAAATTTTAATTAACAGTGAAAAATACTGCATTTCAATTCAAAAATTCCTTCTCATATAATTTATTTATATAGTTACATTTTCCATTTAATTTGTTTTAATTTTTAACTATATTGTGTTTTCATCATTTAATTCAATTTAATCATGGGAGGTAATTTTACATTGAAATTTTATACGAATAGATGTCAATCTTTTGAAGGTTTTTACTATTTAAAAATTAATTTTCTTATTTTGAAAGTGGGAATAAACATTAATTTATTTACTGGTACTTCAATGTTTTGAATTTATAAAAATGGATTCCATATTTTGAATCAAAGGGGAAAAATTATTTAAATTGTTCCTTTTTATTTTAGGACATGCTGTATAGTAACATTAGTAATTATTTTGTTACCACGGTAAAAGGGTAAATTAGGTAATAAGGGTAAAAAATAATATTATAATAACATAAAAATTTCCTAAAACTTTCCCGAATCCTATTGGATGAGATAATTCCCACCAGGACAACCCTTATGATAGAAATTTGGCCTTTTAAATCAACTTGTGTGTGACTATAAGTCTTATAACTTTTAATATAGTGTGAAGGAAAATATGTTATTAAAATATATCTTCCTACAAAAATAGTTTTAATATGGTATTAGATAAGTGTTATCTTCAACTATAAATAGTAATCAGAAAGGAAAAAATATTTAATACACCATTTTATCTTATTTATAATTTTTTAAATTAATTAATATAATTTATTATGAAACACTGTTGATGTAATGATTTCTTTATTAATGAAGGAATCGAATAAATGATACAAATATTTGTAAAATAAATTTTATTTGTCAAAATTTATGTCATCTAAGATTTTTCAAGGTGAATTTGAACTGTTTTAAGACAATTAAATTTTTTTAAGTAATCTCTATGTTCAGGTTTTATATAAATTCACTAAAATGAATAGTGTAAATGCTTACATAATTTACGTTTTAAAAAAATTGTAAACTACTAAATTATTAAAAAATATGAAAATCTATTAAATTCTGAAAGTGACTTTGAGAAGGTATAAATATTTGTTAATGGTCCAATTATGTGAAATTGAACCCATATATTTAATATTAATAGGATCTTAATAATTAAAATGTTGTTACCACAATTAAAATTAAAAGAGAGTAATTAAGGGTAAACCAAAATGATAAGTTTTAAAATAAAATAATTAGATAAATAAAAATTATTGTATGAGTGTATTTTGAGCAATATTTATTTCATATTCTAAATAAATGTGTTTTGGACACTTTGGAATCAATATTTATTTTATATTAATATAATTATTTTATATTTTCAATGGTGCCCCTCCCCTCTCTTATAAAAAGATACCCTCTATTCTCTAATTTTCACTCTTCCAATTCCATTGAATAACCCAATATCCACCCAAGAATATTCCAATAATATATCCCCACATCCTAGAAGCCTCATATATGGTAAATATCCCCCCAAATAAGCCTTTTGGTATAAAACAAAAAAAGTTACCTGATTAAGAGGCAACACAATCTCTCTTGATTTTTAGTTTGATTCCCATTATCCACTACCTAAACTCTTTTTATTTTATGATTACATAATGAAATAAGTATCTTAAATATTCTAATATGTTGTTAGGCTATTTTTTCAATCTAATCATACACTAGCATCAATTTAATGTGTTTCCTAAAAATTGATTCTATGTACGGTGAACTATAACCTCATGAAATGATGATTGTATATTTTTTTCAACCACCATTCATGGTGGCCTTTATAATGTATGATATTTTTATATATGTTATATAATGTATTTATATTGTCTCTATACTTCTGTAATTTTAATTTAGAACATACCATTATTCTTTCCATGTTGTGGAAATACGATAATTTCGTTTTAGGAAGTGTGGAATACCGCCCCTCAAAGCGATATGTCTCATCCCTTCTATATATGGAATGGATAAATGATAGTTTTATTAAATAAATTAGTAAAATATGTCATTATAATAATATTAAATGTATAATATATAATTATATCATTTTATTATTATTATTTTAACATGAAAAAGAAATTAAAGTATCAATCATGTGTACGCACAACCTATTATCTCCATGAATAGTGCATTTAATTTGTTATCTTTAAATTTTATGGATTATTATAAATAAATATTTACTATATATATGTGATATTTGAATCATGAATACTATTATAGAGATGATATAAGTTTGTTCACATGGAAAATTTACTAAAAAACAAGATCATTCTTGACTCAAGTATCGAATATCGACAAATCATCCGATATGATCTTAAATAGTTATGTACTTTTTATAACATGGTCATAGGTGATATAAAAGGAATAATTAACCTCAAAAGTTTATCAATCATATATAAATTATAATAATTTTATTATTCAAGAAAATATATTGTGTACAAGTCATGTCAGACTCAAGGAAGGGAACATCATCTCAATCTCTATTTATTGAGAAATATTTTGATATTATACACCTCATGGTTTTATATGGTGTATAATAAACCCTATGAAATTTAATTTCATTCAATAGTTTTCAAAAGGGAATATTTTTTAGGATTCATTTCACTGAATGAAAAATGGAATGTTTTTAACATAGGCGGTGACAACGAATTCTCCCTCCGTATAACCGTTATTTGATATTTGGATTCCACTACAAGCCTTAATAATTTTAAAAGGAAAAAATAAATACCTTATTACATTTATGGATATATTAGTATTTAAAATGGGTTTAAATAGTATTTACTTTTTCAATATCATGAAATTATTACAGATGATTGAAATTGATACATTATGAGTGAAATATTGATTAGAAAAATCTTTTATGTGATATGGTTATATATTAGTACCTGGGAATTTGACCAGTGGATACATGATAACACAAAGATAAGTGGTTAAGTGATAATCCAATGATTGGTAGTTCCATGATAAACCAAGGATGGGTGCTTATGTTATGGTGTCCAATACATTATTTATGGAAGTTGGTCGTATGCTATTTCATTTACTGATAAGTGTTGATATCAGTCGTATGGTTATTCTATTTATGTATGTTTATGTCCCATGTTACCATTATTTGTTATATGTGATTTATATGGGCTTTATGGTAAAACTTTTGTTATGAAAAGGGAATAAATGAGATTATATTCAATAAAGAGTATTTTTAACTTCAAAATAGTGAAAATTATTAATTTATGATAAAGTGTTCATGGTTTAAATGTTTTATAAGGGCTAAGAGTTTTACTTCTTTGTATATACATTACTAATAGTTTTATAGTCATTCAATGTTTGAATGTTTTTTCATAGGATTTAATGGTTATGAGAGTCATGTATGAGATCACGTAAAATCCAGGATGTTCAAAATTGAAATGAAATCAAGTTTCTTTCTAATAGTTTTTATTTTGTGAGAAATAATTGATTGCGAGTGAGAGTGTCTACTTTGTATTGTTTAATTTTTTATGTAATAGTTTGGGGCTCATTCTATAAAACTCTAAACATGGATAGATCCTCTATGTGAATTAATTAAACATTATTGACATAAATAAAAGACATGTAATGTTTAAGGATGATTCTTTATATGTATTTTGTTTTTTAATTTCTATATAATATTAATTACTTTTAAATTAAATTGACTTATAATTAGTTTTAATAATTTATGTATCTTACTATTAATAATCCATGATGATGTTACATGTCTAATACATCCGATTTTTCAAAGTATTAGTGCCATGTAATTTTTGAATTTTAAATATTTATTTCAATTTTATTTTTTTAATGACAAATAAAAAACATTTCTAATAAAAAAATATTTTTATGACATTGTTCCTATTTTTATTTTATGAAAAAATAAATATTTATTATAAAATTAAAATAATTTCTTTTAGATCCAGTGACCTTCATTTATTTACTATATTAACATTTCATAATTTATTGGATTTTGACTTAATTATTTATTTCTTTTATTTGAGATAATTATTATAAATAAAATAACATTTTGAAATTCTATGAATTTATATAAATACATGACATTTTTAAAAAGAAATAATAATTAATTGACTTCATATCATAGAAAAGTTTAACATTTGGTGTCACCCAATTAAAATGGGTATCATTGCCCTATCATATGGGTGATATTTTGTATGGAGTTTTTTACTTAATTGTTTTTATAATTTGAATTTTTTTATATGTATAATTTTATTTTAAAATATAATCTTTTTTTACATGAAATAATAAAATATAAACAATGACTAAAATGGATGGTTTATAAATGGAATATTAGAACAATGTAAATGGTTTTGTAAAGACCCATCAATTCGATGTAATTTTTTTGAAACTATTTGGGATTATTAAATATCAGCAAAAGTTGAGGATGCTTGATTCTAAGATTATGTGTTCCTAGAATGGAATTTCAAGATTTACTTAAGGTATGTTCAGTAAACTTTTGTTTGACAATTTCTAACATTTGAACCGGTCCTCGAAATAGAAATCTTAGAGCACCGTTGAATCTGTAGTGCCAGGATTCACTTAAGGGAAGCAACAATTCGACCATAGTAAGTCAGGAGAACAAGCTAATTTTTTTAATTTACAAATAATATAATAAAATATCTTAAAAATGTTATTTTATTTCATTTCTATAACATCTGAGTGGTGTTGGAGGGACCCATGACTTGTTAAGCCATTTAATGGCTTGACACTTCTGTTTTGTAACATCGACATTGTAACATTAAATGCAGTTCATAAATTAACCGCATTAATTTCATACAAACCGTTTGGATCCTGAATCTATTTAATAGAACCTCGGACATGGGATTTTGGCAAGAAGGGGAGGATCCTATGATGATGTGTTGTAGTGAATTCCACCGAGGAACGAAAGCTTGAATGACAACGTTGGAGGAATCAAATCAGGAACGACGAACGTCGTCAGCTTCGTCAAGCATGGATTCTACTTCTACCACCACAAAATCTCTAACAAAATGCAGAGTAGGGTGTTTATTTATTAAATAGTAACATTGATTATTTGGATAATATCATTCTTTTTATAATGATAATGTGGAGGGTGCGGGCCAAACGAAGAAGACCAGACCCTCTGCCGCTTCGTTAATGGTGTGTTCTTTGGGTGAATAATTTCCAACACCAAAGGAAGTGGAAAATGGGAGGAACACAACGAAAATTGCATCTAGGGAGGCTCATAGGAAAATTCAGAAGGTAGAACGAACAATTGGCGCCCACCCAGTAGCCCGAGGAAAGATGCGGCGCCACCCAGCGCCGCAACGTATGGATCATCGGCCGGCTCTTGGCCAGCAGAAAAAGTGGGAGGTTGTGCTCCATAGTGTGTCGTGGTGAGCATGGTCGTCTACAAAGCCACGGCGAAGGATGGGACCCGCTCCCTGTGGGTCCCATGGGTGATGTAGCGACACTAACTAGTACTGCCATTTAAAGAGCTGAACACCTCTTTGAGTTGTTCAAGAGGTAGACCTTGTGACCCCTATGTGGGTCACTAATTTCGGTGGGTAAGGATAGTCTACGGACCAACAGTCCGAGCCTACCATGGACTAGCCCAACAGGGCCAGTCCGAGTTAGACCCAGACCCCTCTAGGGCCCTAATACGCTAAAAATGCAAAATCATGTAAAACAGATGTACGTTTGATGAACCGTCTACGATTATAGGATCCTTGGAGTGAGACCGTCCTTTTGAGATAATAAACAAGAGTTTTGGATAAAATTGGGGTACAAATGGGTTGGATCGACCCCAAATCCAATCTAGCCCTTGACACTAAAATGCCAATAACTTACAGATCGGGCGTTTAGTTGACACACCGTCTAATGATTTGGAACCCTTATATCGTGACACATCTTTGGGTAACTATTTCATGGGACTTCGTTTTGGTTGAAGAAAGATGGACGGATTGAGGTGAAGTTTCTCCTGGAATCAAGCATTCTATGAGAGAAAATACATTAACCTGTTGTGAGATGGAGGTTGGAGACATATCATATAGAGGTTGGTACAAAGAGATCCTATGGGGGTCAGCACCTAGCGATCCTGTGTGGATTAGCACCTAGAGACCCTGTATGGATTAGTATCTTTGGACCCTATGTGGATCATCACCTAGCGACCCTGTGTAGATCAGCATCTAACAACTTAATATAGATCAGAATCCAGCGACTCTATGTGTAATACAATCTAGTGACCCTATGTAGATCATCACCTAGCGATCCTCTGTTGACCATCACCTAGAGATCATGTGTGGATCAACACCTATCGATCCTGTGTGGGTCTTTCAGGGGTTAGTACCTATCGATATTGGGCATTTCAAATCCAGTGTGGGTCATGTGGGGGTTAGTACCTATCAATCCAGGGTGGGTCGGATCATGTGTGGGTTAGACTCTATATGGTTAGTAGCAATGCCTCTTGGAAAAATAAAATGATCAAGCATTACAAATAATTATCTATACTTCTGTACATTAGTTACAACTGTTTTTGAGTTGAGTCTTTTAATTTGTGATTTGTGTTTGAGATCATGCTTCGGGGTTTTCCTTTGTGTAATTATGAGAGAGCTTCATGGGTGTTGGGTCCCAATAGGGTATATTTACACTCACCCAAACACGGGCTTCACCCGCTCCATGTTGTGTCTTGTGCAGATGACAGACAGCATTGACTGGGACATAGGGAGCTAGGACCAGATGGTGGATGGTTGTAATGATTTACATGGTGATTTTTGGAGACTATTTGTACCTACACTTCAGGCAGTATCCTCAGTTTATGATCTTAGGATCTGTTTCTTATTTTATTTTATTGTTGTATCTTTGCATTTGGAATTGTATTTCGGCCCCTTTACATTTATTACACACCGTTAATACTGATGTTTTACTTTGTGGTTACATCTTTTTGTGTTCTTGGACTATATGTATGTACAGGTTTATAGGCAATGCCTTCCCATTTTAGGGATACACCTTTCTATAGATAGTCATCAAACCCCACACAACGGAATGTGGGCTTGGGGTATTCACGGCTTGGGCCCCAAGGGATGGGTCATGGCAGGTTTTATATATTTTTAATTAAATGATTTATTTCCAAGGGAATATATTATATTACTAAAAGAATGATAGAAATTTCAAATAGATTATGAAGGTTGTTTTTAACAAAAAATAATCAAAAATTAAAGGGACACTATTTATAATTATTCTTTAGATAACTCAACCATATAGTGGTTCACCTATTGAAAAATCTATTGTGACTTTTTATTCTCTCCAAATTGATGGTAACGTTATATCAATTTCACATTATATGATAATATATAGACCACATGTGAAAAATTATATTCAATGATGTGTTAGTTAGACTATGTTGTTTTGTCTTTTAATTATCATATAAATTTTATTTTAAAAGTACCAAAAATAACTTAAGTGTATTGGGGTTTAGTTTTTCCTCATAAGATCATAGAAGACCTATAGATAAGTCATGGAATTTATGTGAGAATTTGACTGATAAAACATGTTTTTGTATACTAGTTTTTTTGATAACTTTTAGCAGAGTCCAATACATTATGTTTTCAATGATTGATGGGTGATAGATTTCACTATATGAGTTACTGTATAAGTAAATATGTGGAGATATTCTAAGATCAGTGTTTTTATTAGTTCTAGCTATGATTATTGGTTAATAGTGGAGTTGGTTCCCATCATGAAGTGACTATATATTTATACTGTGAGATAGTAAAACAAGGAATATAGTCTTTTAGTCCTGAATTAATTCATTAATAGCATATAATATAAATGGTTTATCTTGGAAAACAATAGTTAGTATTTTGTGTCCTAATATGTGAAGGTGGAATTATATATTACTGAAGGGATTATGGATGATATAGAATGGTTGGAGATATATTTGATATGTTTTTTGACAAATATATATTATTATATGACCATTTTTGTGTATATATTAATATAGTCCTTTTCTTTCCTTGACTATACACATGTCTCTAAAAAAATGAGTTGTATTTAGTGAGTAGGTGGATGACCCATAAGAGAAAAAGATACTTTTCCATTAGTGATTCAATATAATTTTTATTTAGGGACCAACCAATGATTAATAAATTTCCATATAAAATCTGTTGAAAATCATACACCTTGAATGTTTGATTTGAGATGTTTTTATTTATGTGTATAGCTATTGATCATGCAGTGGAAGAAAACCCACATTTTTATTAATCTGTGGACCTTAAATCCCAAATGCATTTCCATAAATTTGTATACTACATATTTACATTAATTAAATTTGTAAAATTCTAGATAAAACCATTCATAATTACAAATTCAATGACAATAACTAAATCTATTACAACAAAATCTAATTTTCATATTTAAAGATTTATAGATTTAATACACATGAAACATTAATGAAAACCATGCCTTTCAATACTTATAGATTTCTTTGGTATATATAAGAAACATAATTATATATATGAAAAGATTAATTTTATGAAATCTCATAAAAATATATCTTTAATTATTTAATATCTACTATTGATTAAAAATGTCATGTGTACTACTTTTCCACATATCCTAGGGAATAGATGCATAAGAAAGGGGTGAGATCAAATAGGTAGTAAGAAAATACTATTACTAAAGAAAACATGGAATAAAAAGGTATAAATATTTTTTGAGGAATATTTAAAGAACATGAATCCATAATACAAATTAATCTTAGATCATTTGGTATTAATTAAAATATATGAAAACACGGAAATAAATAATGTTAATCTCATAATGATGGAATTCTTAACAATAGATAAAAAAAATCATGTTGTTAATGGATTATTCCAAAAAACATTACATTTCATCAGTGCCATATTTAATACGTCCCAATATCAAGGCTGTGAACCAAGTATTGATCCTATTATGTAAAGTGGCATACAAAAAATAAAGTTTTACAACATGAGAATTGTATATGCATCGATGAGATATATATTTTTGTTCTAGTAATATGATAAACCCAAGAAACACTAGATATCAATTATGATCAATGGTGCATGATGTGTTTTGAATTAATTTTTAATTGAACATTCAATACATATATCATCCAAAGAACTGGTATAGTTGTAGTTAATTGGGTTAATTCCAATAATCAGTTGTTATAGTCCACTATATTTTCCACAAGATAAAATAAATACCAAATACATAATCAACTATTAAAACAATCATCCATATTGAAATAAAAATATATACAATTCTATTAACTTTACCCATGTTAATAAAAGTGATAACAAGACCATAACACATAATAATAATGAAGGTGAATTTTGAAACATTCCATATTAATCCATATTGGAATAACAATATATGAAATATCAATAATTTACATGTATAAGTAGAATATAATAAATTATAAATGAAATTTATCCACCAATAGTTTTATTTACAATGATGTACACACCATATTGAAAAATGATTATACCATTAATTTAATATTAGAATAAAATGATCATAATCAATTAAGAGAAAGAAAGTGGATGGTATCATAAGAACATATCATATGATGTGGGGAAAATTTTTCATTTATTTTATTTGATAAGAATTTATATCCCTAGAAAATTGAAGATAATACCCCATAATTAAATCAATTGATGAATAAACTCATCTTATATAAAAGAAGTTCAATGATAGATCATAACACAATGAATACAAATTGACATACCAACAAGCCTAACTAATTTGGATGTAATTGAATCACTAGACACATGTACAAGGAATAATTATCTTTATATTAAACCCCCTAATATAAAATGAGTATGATAATTATATTTCCATGTTTAGTTAATATAATAGACTATAACAACACTGAAAAAAAATTATCATGTCTGAAAGAATTAGAATTGAGAATAAGAAAAAAAATATAGTAAGTATAACACATTAATAAAAAAACCATAAAAGATGGGGATTTTAATTGAGGTTCAAATATAATGATTAAAATATTAAACATGATATTATATTTTATATATGTAATATACATTCTATATAAATTAATTTTGGTTTGTAAATACAATACTTTTCATAATGAAAGATAATTGAGACTAAAACCCATACCTATTGTCTTTAGATGCATATATATATTAACATCATGTATCAAATTTATTTATACATAATAAATTACATAAAAACATTATTTACATCCATTTTCATTCATAATATTCCTAAATAGTCGTTCACTACATGAAGTCATCTAATTTATCACATCTAGAGTTCATGGTATTGATCATCTCTATTAGTTTCATAATAGGGGCGTACATGTTAATTATTCATTAAATGTTGATAATTAAAATATCATAAATAATAATATCAGGGATTATTTAAATTTATTTATTCTTTTTTGAACACCATTCATGATTTTTTAGTCATTATCATTTATGATGATTTTGATTACTAGCTTGTTTTGGCGATTCTTGGAAATCAATAGTTTCATTAATAATTATTTAATTAAACATCATTGTGACATATTGGGAATAAAAATTTTGTTTAAAATTTTATATAATATTATTCATTTAATTATGTTTATATAGTAATTAATGGTATATATTCATCATATTTTAAAATTAGGGGCTAAAGTAACTCAAATGTGAACATACATTACTTTAATGTTGGATTGTGAGGTAGTATTTTTATAAAGTAATTTTAAAAGAACTATAATGAACCTATATAGTGTCAATTATTGTGATATATCAAAATATTATGTAATTTAAAAAATACTTAATGAATGTAAAACATTAAAAATTTAGACATAATTATTTTAAACTTAATATGTTTACTTTAAACAATTATAATTACAATGATATATTGATGATCATATTATATTATGGTACTTATTTTTCTTATACAAAACATTAATCATATCATAGAAATGATATTTATATTTTAAAATTATCTTTATATACCACCTTGTAATGAAGTGATGGAAAATGAAACATGTAATATCGTGGAAGTGATAGTCTGCACAATGAAAAAATAACACTTTTCTTATTCTTATTTAATGGAGTATGTGAATTTAAAATGAAAATACCCTTCATATAATAATATTAAACTATATAAATGGTAATCATATAATTATATTATTGTTTTTAGATTCTATAACAAATAAGGTAATTAAGGAAAACAATTGTACAATAATACCCAAATATGGGCCTTGAATTTTCCTTATATGAATTTGATAGGAATTTGAATTAATAATATTTAATGGGGGATTATGTTTTTGGGAGAGTGATTTTTGAAGAGTAAAAAAGATATATTTTTAGGTGTAAATTTGAGTGGAATGTGGGTCTTGAAGTGGTGAAGATTCTACCCTTTTTAGGTCTATGAAAGGGTAGTTTTGTCAACAACCCATAGATTTTAAATTATGTAAGGATACTATTTAATTTTCAAACAATAAAATGTAAATATCCGAGAATAAAAGGATCATAGGTCAAAATTAAACTTATAAAACCCTTCTTGAGATATCATTGAATGATTTATATCCATTTTTATTTACATTTTTTTTCAATCAAACATAATATATACTCATTATTAATTTGTAACATTAGTAAATAATTTTATCTATAATTATGAAGATAGATTATTTAGTTAAATAATATATATTATTATATTTTAATTTCTTTTTATCAAATAAAAATTATTACATTGTCAGAAGCTAATTTTAATGTTATAATATTTTATTCGGTAAAATACGTTTTTAGAAAAATTCTATTTTATGCATAATAATTTTATTTATATATACTCACCTAAAAAATAAAATTAATGGTGATAATAATTTTAATGACATAAATTTTTTATTTTAAATTATATAAAGGATTTAAAAATTTTAATTAAATTCAAAACATAATACCCCATTTAAATCCTTTAATATCAATAAATGACCAAACATTATTTTAATATTAATGTAACATTTTATTTAATTTTAAAAATATATTTCATATGTTTTATATATAGAAAAATAGAAAAATATATAATGTTATTACATAGAATCAAATTTGATTATCAAAAAGTTTTTAAAATCTTATTTGTTCTTTATATATAGTGATAAGTTATAGGAAATTATTTAAATCATGGATTTTTACTAGAAAAGAACACTTTTATAAAATGATAAAAAAATATAATATGTCAATTTTTATACGATAAATTAAAAATTAAATGTCATTTAATTAATTTATAATTATATATTTTATAAATTGAACTTCTCAATAAAACATAAAAACATTATAAAAAATGTTTTATTAGAAAATGATGTGTGAAAATATTTACTATTATTATAACTATTAAAAACATCAATGGAGTTTAATTATTAGTAATATCTTGTAACAACCCAAACAGTAGTTACCCAAAACCATTACATAATTTATTACATTAGTTCTAGATACAACAGTTCTATTCCCAATTTACCGATCATTTTAGTAGTGTCTAGAAGCATGATATGTATATGATACCCGTTTAACCTTATAAAAATATTATAATATATAACAAAATTGGAATTTATGCAGACATAAAACTAATTCAATGATTTATTCTTTATAACAAGTGGAAAGGAAAAAAAATTAGGGTGAATCGAGATTCATAGAATGTTTATTCACAGTGTAAGATATGATGAGAAAACAATGCATCAAAAATTTGGATACATAATTAACTAAAAGAAAATACAATTTAATTAGTAACTGAATAATGAAATTCATCCATGGAAAATATTAATGAAAAAAATCACATAGATAATAATAATTGAATTAAAAATAATTTTATTCATAATATTAGATGTAATTCTCTTGGACATCATGATATATATAATTTCAAATCCTTCTCCAAAGAAAGTTTAATCATATGGATGGTAAATACAATAAACCAATATTATTATTGATTAAGGATTTTTATCATGAGACATGTCGATGAATTTATGGGATATCTACAACCAGGCCCCACCCATCACTATATGTCCAATTCATTCATCAAAAATTGAAAGATCTATTGAATTTATAAAAAATATTAATTATAAAAAAATATCTATATCGAGAAAATAATAAATATTTTGAATCAATTTTCATGGGGAAACAAAAAACTTTGTTGTAAAATACCATATCTATATAAATAGAGTCTTTATTAGGAATGAATCATTTTCATAATTAAAAGGGGAAATTTAAAATAAAATTAATGTCCAATGAAATATGATTACAACAATGTGAATGTTTTAATATAAAGGTAAGAACAACAAAATTAATCAATACAGTGAATGTTAATACTTTCATAGGAAAAAATTACTATACTTCATAGAAACAAAGAACCATGATGGTTTTATTACACAATAACCCCATTCTAGTGACCCTAAACCAATTATCCCAGAGTTAGTGTCAAATTTTTTTCATTATCTTTAGATATATGGAATCAAATCCAAAAGGAAAAAATACATTAGTAGCCATGGTAAAAAAGATACATACATGATTCCCATATTTAATTTGAATACATAAACTGAAACATAATTTTTTTGGAATTTTTTTATTTTTTCTATTATATTCATTGATATATATCATATTAAACTTCATGGGTTCTTATTAAATTAAATAATATGATGGTGGACTCAAATTATTAGTATGTTTCTAGTAAAAAAAGCTATAATGATTCAATGAGCATAATCTACATTGAAAGATATAATTGGAAACACATTCCATTGGAATAAATCATAATCACTAATCAATATGGAAAGGTAAATAACTAAAAACCCGTCAAATTTAATCAATAATATGAATATCATAACAGGATAAGGTATAATCAATATAGAAATGTGAATAACTCAATAAACCATCCATTAACTCAATTAACTAAGAATTAAATGCATCAATCGATAATATCATAGAGAAAATATCATGGAAAACAATAATTGAATTCATAATGAAGGAAATTCATCACTATTGGACTTCATGTTTCCCAATCACATGATACCTCTATATCAAGATATATCTTCCAGAAATTTTAAAATAGGTGGGTAGAAACCCATTTAACTAACGCTAGCCAAGAATTTCATCCCATTAGACTACTGATGCATCAAAGGGTACCTATAAATCATCCTATCCAATGTCTTTCATATTCAAAGAATTCATCACATATTTAATAATTTATTTAATTCCTAAACAACCTTCCTTATAATCAAATATATGTATTGAGTTATAATTAGGGATTTAACAACATTTCACAAGAGAAAAATATTACTATCAATATAGAACAACTTATGAAGCAATATTATATGGTTTAAAGAATAAACATATAAATGATACATAATATGGATATTTAATGAAAATTAGTGTCCAATAATTAAAGTAATGTGCACCAATCAAGGATTTTTTTCTATCCCAAAAATGATTCAAGGAAGTGAACATTTGAAGTATATTTTGATAAAATAATAATATACAATCCATAGGATGAATACAAATGGTATCTATAAAACATACCTCTAGTAGAGTATAGGTAAAATAAATAGCTCTTCTCATTGATAAAAAGTCCTAATGTAAAAATATGTTTACAAAAATTAAATAGAAAAATATACATTCAATTTTTAAAATAACTTTAAAAAGCATAATACAATTTGAAAATAATTTTATTTCAAAATAACATTAATTAATTGTGAATATATAGAATAATTTAAGACAAGTTCATCAAAAATTACATTTCAAAAATTCAATGGACTGTTCAAATAAATTTTAATGAACTGTCAGGTATAACCTCTCTACACTGGTTCAAAACACATTCTTCCACACACCCAAAGGATGTTCCTAGTCCCCAAGGACGGTCGACTAGAACCCAAACCTAAAAAAACTATAAGGAATAATATTTTTCCTCTTGAATCAATAATATCATATATATACGCATATCAGAGTGAAATTTAGCAAGAGATTAAAAAATATATTCAATAACAGAAAGAGTATATTTAGAATAATACAACTAAGATGATTCAAAAAACCTCCAATAAAGAGGTCGAATTAAAAATGTATTAAAACTAAAAAAAACTATTCCAAAAAAATGTATGTAATTCCATGATAAAGCTACCACCATCTCACCACCAGCAACCAAAATCCCAACTCATAGAATATATATCATTCCTACTACATCGAATTATATTTACATACATCAAAACACATATCTAGGTCTACACACCACTGAATGGGTGATCAGTTTGTTAGGTAATAAACTCAATAGTGTATCACTAATGTGTTTCATTTCAATTCCATGAAAATAATTTTGGAATGATAAACATTAATGAAAAAATATATTATATATAGTTTATAGTTTTATATTTATTGCAAGGAAGAACTTTTTACTCCCCCTTTATACACATTTCCAAATAATGATGGTAAATCTAATTAAAATAATTTAATATCCATATATTGAATAATATGTATCAAAAAATAATTTTCTCATATTTCATATCAAATCCATGATAGAAAAATCAAAAGACCACAAGCCAAAAGTATCTAAAATTGGCTAAAAGCACAACTAACATCACAACAAGGATAAAAACTGGTTAGGATATCTCTGAAGCTAATAACTAACATAGATAATTGTGTATGAATCTATACATTTTACATATTCATCAACTATACAGAGTAGGGGATCACACCATTAAGTGAAGCCCCCAATATATCTAACAAATCCATAAAAAAACATGTCTCATGGGTAAGAAGAAAGCCCCATGAGAGACCCCCCCGATAGTAGAGATGACCTATTATTATATCATCCCACTAAATACCCAATGAAACACATGGGAAATATTTTACAAAATATTCCATCACTTCATTTTCATCAAACCATGATTTGAAAAAAAAAATCTCAAATGATTTCAAAACATTTTAAAAACCATTCCCTATTTATCAGAACTAGAGTATTTTTTTATAAAATACAATTTCCAAACATAAAAATATATTGGTAAACATAATTATCTTTCTCTTATAATTCAATTAATATTAATATTATTAATGTATTTATCCACCATCAGCTAGAAATAGAATGACTTTGTTCAAAACATTGGTCGCACACACCCGTAACGGAACCTAAAACAAGATTGAACCCAAACAATACATAAGAGGCCCTAGAAACTATATAAACCTATTTGGATTGAGTCAATTTAACAAAATATTTTGTGGATAAGAGGAAAACACAAATACTTCAAGAATTCACAACCAGAACATCAAAAAAACATCAATCTATGTAAGAGGATTACAAAACAGTTTTAAAAAATAATAAAAAAAATGAAACCATAGATATACAAAACCAATATCCTAACAGAAAAGTGCTACTATAATAATGGTAAAATAATAGGTAGAAATGTTTTCTTACCCATTCAGATGAAACATGTCATCCATGATGATCCCATTCCGAATGAATTAATATGGAACGAACAAAGGGTCCCAAATTCATAGTAGAAGATACATAGGTTGAGAGCTGTTAGATGTAGAAGAATAAAACAATATTCAACGGATGATTTGGCCTAAAATAAATTTCATGGAAATGTACTTGTAATGTAAACAAATTACATGTCATGTAAATCTTGAGATAGAAATATGAAAAAAGTAGTCCCCTTTTTATTAAAAACCAATATTTTACAATTACATCTAATTTAGCCATTACATTGAATGTTACCATTAAAAATATATACTCAGATCATTAATTGATCATATTTTCCCATTACACATAATTTACATTTTACATGACATGTAATTTTTCTATATATAGTAAATAAAACATAATAATACACAAAAAGAGAAACTATCTTGGGTGTTGTACGTACTCATGGAGAACACTAAAAGTTCATTAACACATTTATACCCAAACTGCAATAATAATAACAAATATACACCCCCAAACATTGGTCTATTTTTATTATATTATTTTTTACATCTATGATTGTCCAATGATGTTCCCAACCTAAATAGTTGAATAATTAATGAGTTGAAAAATACATAGAAGAGGGTAATCAGATGTTACTAACTACCCACCATAATCATTTTTATCCTTGGGAAGTCATGTTAAAAAATTATGTCTCATAAGTAGGTGAATACATTAATCCATCATCATTTACTTGTGATCCCATGTTTAATGACAATCTAATGTATTTCTCCACAACACTCTGACCAATTAAATCAACATCCCACACAATTCGATCCCTTGAGAGTAAACAATATCAACCAGCTCCTGAATAACAGATGCATCCTGTTCTTACTAAATCTCATCCCATCTCATAATGTCATAGGGATTGAGATGGTATTTCTTGAGATGTGATATATGTAAAATATCATGAAATAATTTTTTGTAAATAAGTAATGCAACTGATAAGTAACATTGCCAATCTACTCAACAACATAAAAAATTAAAACATATCTTATATCCAACATTCCATATTTTTTGAGTCGATGTTGACCAATCTGAGGAAAACCATTCATGAAAACCTTGGCAACAATGAAAAAATCCAAAGGATTAAACTATTGATCGACAGAATATTTTTTTCTACTATATTCGTTAATCATATATAGACATATATCATTAATATTGAAATATATATTCAGAATATAAAACTCCCACTATATAGTATTCTCTTACCTCTTCCCATGTTAGAGGTGATATTCATGAGAAAACATATAATTCCACGAAATGAGCCATTAGGATTGATGAATGACATTTGTTGTGAAAAGAGAACTCATGTAATAATATATTGTTATACCAATATCCCAAAATATCCAAGACAGTGGTTCATATCCTATTAAATTTGAATATAATACTCTATTTGAACGTCTATATGTTGATGGTATGCTATACTCAAATTGACCCATTTCCCCATCACCTGTTAGAGGTGTCCATGATTGGAATTAAATGAGATGATTTTTTCAACTGATCGATCACCACCAAGATTGAATTTCACCTTATGTGATTATATGGTAATCCAAAAAATATATCCATGGTCAACAATCCCATTTCTAAACTAGTAGCATAAGAGGCTGAAGAGAACCTGAAGTTTTCAAATGCACTACCTTTATATTTTCATAGGTGTAACAACTATACACATAATCATAAATTCTACAACTGATACATGGACATTACCATAATGATATCGTGTTATAATACATATTCACAATGATCAGATAAATAATCAAAGAAGAAATTTGTAATTCAAATAGAACTAAGCTCATTACTAATTTTGGGAAGAAAAATTAATCCTAAAATATAATAATAAATTTTGAAGAGAGATACAATCCAAAAATACCCTTCCAAATACATATGGGTTCTCAAATTCCTTTTAACTCTTCAACTTGATGCATACACTATTGAAAGGATATAAGGAGAGATTATAATAACTGAAAAATGTCTATAAATATGTGTAAAATATCCTCCTAAGAATCCATAATAAAGCAAGAATAAAATACCTATATGGATCCACTATTCAATAGATTCAAAAAATACATTCCATGTGATAATCCTTCTAATAGGGTATACAACAACATTCCCATTCACTAGGGTATAAGAGATGTTGATATAAAATTTCTGATGGTATGTCACCCTCCACCATATTATGAGATTAAACTCTTTTTGGGGAAATTTATATCTCATACAATTATGGTCATAAATTGTTTTTAACCAATCCCTAGAAAAATTAAATTAACAAAATTTATGGGTACAAATAACTTGGGAATGGTCCCAATATTATGTTTTTAATTATTAAAATGTGGTTGAAGTTGAATAGATCCAATATTTACCACATGATCATCCTTCATGAGTAACCAATCCAGACCAACTCAATAATCATCTAAAAACCAAATACCACTTACTATTATTAGGTGAGAAAAAATTGGATCTATTGTCAGTAGTCATTTTAGTTTTCCAAAACATGTATAACACATGGTATCCTATATTAATATAACCCCTTTCATTATATTATAATTCAAATAATACTATGTCTTCTATAAATATTTAATGCACCATCGATTGTACCAAAAAAAGATCATGGAATCACTGAAATTCATTGGCATTATATATTCCTTACCAAGAGAAGATAACATTAACCTAATCAAGACCAACTAATAAGACCTTATATGAAATATCGTTCTCAGAAAAGATCACTTTTTGAATCTAAAAAAAAAAATTTAAAATAATTATTTAAAAAAGTTGAATCCACAAGATTTCAATAACCATATTTTGATGGTGATCACGATCATGATCACATCTCTAATCAACAAAAATATATTCCATGAACACTTCAAAAAAAGTGTGGAGATTCCGATTTAATATTAGATTAATACAATCTATAAAAAACTATATGATCAATTTTTAGAAAAAATTAAATCCCCAGATATTCATAGTGTTAATAATTACATCTAATATCAATCAATGGTGTGTCACACTATCGAACAATGAGATGATGATAACCTGACTGAAGATAGATATTCACAATGCACTTTTCACCATATTACTTATTAAACAAAATAATACATATGAGTAAAATGATACTTTTTCATAGATACTACTATTTTCACATTCTAATAGTCTATGAATAGTTTGAGTGAACCGTATTCCAATAGTGAAAATAGAACTAGGGCTTCCTAAGGAGAAATAATAGGGAGATCAAATCACATTTCCATCCGTTCACCCAATTTATGCTTTAACTATTTCAGATACACTCGTTCTATAAAATTGGAAGGTATCAAAATAGGTTGTATACCTAGAAATGGATAAATATTAAACTCCACATCCTCCTCTAGATGAATCCTAGGGAAATAATATGGAATTTTTTTGGTTATATCCTAAAAAAACGGGAAGATGAAAACTAGAAGGACCATCATCAGTTTTAATTACAATAGAAAAAAATAATCTATTATGCTCTAGGTGGGAAGGTCCTGTGTTACTAGACTTCGGATCCAAATCTCCCTTAAACACCAATGATCCCCCATCGATGGCCTAAAATGATACACGATGACAATAATAATAAAAGTCATCCGGACGAGGATGATTTTAATCCATATCAATGATGAGGTTAAACAAATACTAATAAATAATATGAAATTCCCTTTCTAAATCCGCATCATCTATTGATATTTCATATTAAGGACACAAGAACACATAATATTTCATATTCCCATGAGGTGTCTCTAACTCTATTACCACGTACATGACCTCAATTGTAATTTTAATAATATTAAAAAAGGAATTGATATAAATGAATTATAAACAACACTATCAAATAAAAAATCTTCTACTAATGATACAATGAATAAAGAGGATCTCACTGCCATTGAACCCACATCATCAATCACTGGAAAGTCATCTACTGTTTGAAGGTGCTCCACTCCTGAGGCCAAGATCTAGATCCCGATAGACTTTTGAGCATTTGACTATCCCATAGTAGAAATTAAACCCTAATATCCATGATCATATCAAAGTGTATATATATCATTTCTGGAATATTAAAGTGGAACATAATTTACACAATGGTCACATATTTTTTTTAGTAAGGACTTGAACATAAGGTGTGTCAGATCATTCACGTAATGTCGCAGAATCAGTTCCACACACTGGTTCCCCGATCCAGTCCACTACATGACCTCAAGCGCTCCTCCCCATACGCCTGAGGCTATGCAGTAGTGGCGAGTGTATAATATTGATAATGGGGAGACTATAACCTCAATAATAACCCAGTTGGAATAATTAAGAAATAAATTATAATATAACATAATTAAAAAATACTATTACTACAAGATGACCAACTCGGGGAATACAATATAAAAACTTTACAATAGATATACAATGTGTATGTGCATGCCATTTGTCAAATGAAAACACACATGTAAGGAAACTAATAATTACCATAAATGTAAAAAACCATGTACGACTCCATAATCGATGACCCATCACAAAACATCCAAAAACATATGGAATTTTTCATTTTTCATTCTGACATATATTAATTCATTTTCAATACCAATCAGGTAGCCTGAGTAGGGTCTGAGTAAAACTCAGTTGGCCACCACCAACGATATCTAAACCAAATCCAATCAATAATGGTTTATGAAAATTCATTAGGAATAAAATGAAATCAATAATGTACACATTTTAAATTTATTCAATTAAATATTTTTGAACCACATAATACACTGGGTTCTTGAGGAAAACCAAAAAAGAAGACCTACTTCATATTATGTTAGTGTCCAAACCATATCAGATATTTAATTAACAATTCCTTAAAAAATGGACTATAATAATGCATTTTATTTAAATTTATGTTATAGATAATTAGAACAATAGTTGAATGCCAACATATTGGGTGTATCTCATCATGTATGATTTGGAGAATTAGTCATTTTCTCACACATCATAGGTATTGGGAGCATTAGCCCCTATCTCATAAAATTCTCATTAATTCTTTGGATCCTATAATTTCAACTATAAAACCACATGGGTATTTGGAGCTTAAAAAAATATCCCACCTGCATTTATTAATGAATCCCATATGTGTATTTAGTGATTCATTATGTAACCCATAATTAAATACATATCAATAACATATATCACATTAATCACAATACCACATGTATCACAATATCATAGGTATAATAATATATCATTTACTAATTTACTAACTAATAAATCCAATGCATGAATTTCATATTCACATCGGTCCATTAATTAATTAAAAAATTTATGAATAACATCAATCCCTTTAACAAATTAACCAATTAATTGGTCAGATAAATTAATTATATTAATTTAGCAGTTAATTAATAATAGAAGTAAATTTACCAAAAACAATAATCATTTTTAATTAATTTAACAACTAATTAATAAAAAATGACCATTTGAATCACATAGATATTTCCAAAATTATTTTTTTCTATTCACAAACTGAATAACCCAAAATTAATTGTTCATTAAATTATTCAATTTAAAATCCAAATATCTGAAATTCATTGATCCCATAATTAATTAATTTACGATATTAAATAATTCAATGTTGAGAAACTGAATTTATAATCATCTAATAGAAATTATATAATTAAATAACATAATTGAAATAAATAATTTGATATTTAAATAATAGACCACCAATCTAAATATTGATGATAAAAAATCACCAACATAAATCCCCAACATGGGAAAAAATTATGAAGAATGAGATCTAGAACAAAAACGAAAGATGTTTAAATCTATTATATAAGAATCAAAAGAAGAAAAAATGATGTCAGGGGCCTTAGGAAACCATCTTGAAGCCTCCAAATTGAGAGAAATTATTAAGGAATGAGTGGGGTCGGGTTTGGGGTTATTACGAGGGTTTGAGTATTCTAAAATATAATATTTACGTTAATTTAAAATCTATTCAATGTTTTCTCGGAAGGGGAAATTTATTTTCCAAACCTGGTGCCCCTTATATGTGGGGTGCATGGTTTTTCTTGAAGAGTGTAATATTTGAAAAACCTTACTCTAACTCTTGGATTCCCCACTATTTGGGTTTTGATGGATTATTGGGGTGGGACACATAGTTTTGGAAGACATTATACCAACTGAAAACTTGCCTATTTCCTCCAAAATTATCATCATTCAACAAAATGTATCCTAATTACAACTCAATGAAAAATGTAATAATAAATAAGAAAATGATTACCTATAAAAAATCGTATAAATCTACCAAAAATAATTGGATCATTAATTCTCCCCACTTTATAATAGATCGTCCTCAAGTTATCCTCCCAATAATCTCTATGATTCGATGCCAAAAAGTTTTGGGCACTGAGACCGTATATCTTGTTCTCAATACCGTGTTTCCCCTCGAATATGTATATTATTCCACAATAAAATAACTATATGCATGGTCTTTCTGTAACGCCCCGACCCCAGCTACCCAGAGTCGGTGCATTACTTCGTAACATTGGCATGATCACAAGAAAGATCAAATCTCGAAAGACCGATTGGTTTAGTAGCCTTGGAAACACTAGATATATTCATAGGTTTTACATTACATCATAAAATGAAAAACTACTACAACAACATAATGTCTCCATAATCCACACTCATATCCCCACATAATATCCCTGCAGGTCATTCATAATTTACTTCTTCACTTCCTAGGAAAAATAAAACATATAAAAGTGGTGAGCTCAAATGCCCAGTAAGGATAACAAAATAGCGGAAACTTTCATAAATAAGAATAAACTTTTAAGGAAATGTATAACTAAAACAAAAGCCTTTCAAACATGAACTTTCAACATGGTATGGCATAAATAAAATGAAATAATGCCATTTACTTATTCACATGGATATTCTACTAATCGAATAATCACATGCAAAAATCAATAACCACTTTCATAATGTTGGAATGCATAATGCCAGACTATCATAACCACATAGTCAAGGCCTCGTGCCAAGACTACAAATAAGATTTTGTCAAGGCCTTGTGCCAAGACACTAGTTTTTCTCATGAGACCTACCGATGCATCGAGGAGCTATAGCAGGCTCCACCCGTCACATATTAAGTCCAATGCATTCCCATATGAAAAGGTTTAAACATAACATAAACATTCGTATTAAAACTAGCATACGAAATGTCAATACTTTCACCATAAACTATGAATGGTATAAAAATAGCACATCCACAGTCAAACATATCACAAAACCTTCAATACAATATAGAAGTTTTGTATCATAATAAATCAACTTCAAATAATCTTAAAATCCATCAAAGGATGTTGACATAGTTGAAATCAAAATTCTTTTTAAAGAAATATCTCCTTTTATTTTGAAATAATTTAAGATCCATATAAAATAAAACATTTTCTTTTAAAATATTCTTATAAGCTTGTAAGGTAAGCTTTTAAGATTTTATAATGGCGGAAAATAGCCGCACCCGCCGTATAAGTTAAAAAAACATTCTTACCTTAATTCTGTCGAAAAGGTTAAAAAGGACCTTGTTTTGAAAACGACCGAAAGATTCCTTTATAAACCACTTATAAAAGTCAAAAAGGGTATAAATGAATTTAACTCATATTCTAGTAAATAGTAAAAATGTTTTGAAATGCATTTTTAAGAAACATGGATGTGGATGATAAAGAGATCCCAGTAGATTATTACGTATAAACAACCTTGGATAATGAAGAGGTTGTAAAGTAAACCCTTACCTTGTACTTTTCCTTGGTTGGGGTAGGTTAACCTCCTGTATAATGGTGAAATAGTTGTTATTAAATTATACAAGAATCATATATAATAATATGATATCATATATGATCTTTTAACATTAATTTGTTAATAATATCTTAGAATTATCGTCGTTTCGGGAGTTAACTTACTCATTTTCTTTTATATGTTTTGTTACATAAGCCATGGTTGTTATATCTTATTCATATCCAGAATGATATCTAGTCCTTAAACATCATTTTTAAATCATCAAATGATAATTATACTTGAATGGATACGATGGAGAATGAATCTCATCGCGTTCGTGGAGACGGTAGTCCGTACGTACGCACGAGCGACAATATCATTCTTTTGATATTAAAATAATATATAAATGGATGGTATATCATATATAAAGAATCATTAACATGTTATTTTTATTATTTACATGAGTTACACATCATTATTATACCCATCCAAATAATATTATATTGAATAACAATTACACCACGACGTGGAGACGGTAGTCCGTACGTACGCACGTATGGTGACATGTTATTCAAAGGGTGGATAGAATACTGAATATGGTTGTACCATATTTATAATAACATCACAGTATATGTGAGATACTGGAGTTATTATTTTAGAATGGTAAGAACAAAGGAATAAGAAGTGGAAGAAGAAATGAACTTGGAGAAGGGTGGTGAAATCATTACCTCTTCTTCGGGTTCTTCCTTTTGATTTGATCAAAAGGGCTCCTTAGGTTGGCTTTCTGATCAAACTAAGGCCTCTAGGTTGTAATGAGGGATGTTGGGAGAGTATTTGGGCAGAGTTTGGCCGAACCAAAAGTCTTTGAAGGTGTGAAGAAATGAGAAGGAGGAGTGCCCTTTTATAAGAGGGGTGAGGGGTACCTTTGGAAAAGCTAGAAATATTAATTTATAATAAATTAATATTCGGTTTATAATGGTTCCAAAGTTTATTATTCAAAGGTTAAGGTGGGGATAGGTCGAAAACCACTCAACCAATAGAATTTAGACAGGTTTGGGTACTTATATTAACCTTATCTTTAAGTATTAACTCTAAGTTAATTAGTTTCACTTTTACAATGACTCTTAGTATTTTTATATAATATGGTTAATAAACTTACTATATACATCCAAGCGACCCCCAAGTGGTACATTAATGATGAAACTATCATGTTATAAGTCTCTTGGACGAACCTTAGATTTTTAGGAATTTAATATCAATTAATAATATAATATTTGTTTTAAGAACTCTTTTATGTCAACTTTGACACTATTCAATAGTTGATTTTTGTGAAACTCATAACAGATTGATTACTTCGAAAAAAGTCAATTAAATCAATCCTAATATATCATATTATCCTAGAAAATTAGTTTAATTCATTAAAAGTTTCATATTATATTTATTTGGGTATTTATAATATCAATTATTTTAATTTTTCACTACTATAGTAATTAATGTATCATCATTGTGTCATAAATAAAAGAAATTATTTAATGTCTAAAAATTATAAATAAAATATCATTATGTCGGAAATCGTTTTAGCTTTCTAATGAATATTTATAATCTAAAATCCAACATATATAACCTTATGTAAAAATTGTTTTTCTAAAAGATATATGCTTGTGTCATTTTTGTATTCATTTTAACTTAATTAAAATAAAGTGTCATTATCACTTACAAGTGGATCCATGGGGTCCCAAAATAGACCCAAAGATTCCCATGGTCGACCATGTATCTACCAATAGGGTTAAGACACGTTTTAAGGTAATTTAGTATTATTATAATATTATTTTTTAACCCTTATTTACCGGATTTTCCCTTAACCATGGTAAATAAAATATTTACCGCAATAATTATTCAAAATGTCTAAAAATAAAAGTTACCTATTTACAAAATTTGAACATCCTGATTCCAAATATGGAATCCATTTTCCTAAATTCAAAACACAGAAGTGGCAGAAATTAATTTAAAATTAATTACCACTATCAAAACAAAAAGCGTGTTTTTAAGAGATAATAACTATCAAAAGATTGACACTCGTTTATGTTCGGTTTAATTGTAAAATTATGTCCAATGACCAAAATTATATTAAATGGTAAAAATATATTCTAAATATACTATAAAACCACTCAAATTCATAATTTATCACTATTAATTATTTTTATTAAAAAAGTTGTTTTTAAATAAAACTTAGTAATTTTCACTATTCATCAAAATATGAAAGTTATCCGAAATGTACCAAAATTTCACCTTAGGCTAAATTCGATATTCCGAATCCAAAAATTAAGTACATTTTCAAATATAAAATATATATAATTTCAAAAAGTAGGTATTACTATTCATAACGGCTAGTTTGATTAGTTATGGTGTGTTAGAACTCGGTGTTGCGTACAACACACGCTATCACATTATTCAAAGTGAAGCGTACCGTAGAAGCTTGGGGTGTTACATTCTCCCCTCCTTAAAATAATTGCGTCCTCGCAATTTCTAGGGTATTACTGCATAAAAAGACTCGGGTGGTTCTTCATCATAAGTTCCTCGGGTTCCCACGTTGCCTCTTCCATCTTATGGTTTCCCCACAAAACTTTTACCAGACGCGTCATCCGGTTTCTCAGCACTTGTTCTCTCGTATCAAGAATATTGACGAGCTCTTCGCAATAAGACAGATCGGGTTCCAGTTCTAATTCCTCATAGGTGAGTACATGCGTCGGATCAGGCATGTATTTCCTCAATA